>CM077672.1:402065780-404565780 GCA_039707655.1 Elymus sibiricus
ATCGCCCTGCCGGAGGCTGGCATGAGCGTGGCACAGTTCCGCGGCCCGACCACCACTTGGAACGCTGATGGCCTGTGGCGGAAGCTAGGCCAGCACCCGACCGCCCTGCCGGAGCGTGACGCAGTTCCGCGACTCGACTGCCACCTGATACACGATGGCCTGTGGCGGATCGTAGTCCAATGTATTTCTTCAGATGATGCGTCTCTAGCGAGGAAAGACAAAAGAATTCTGTGGTGCCTGAGCCCTTAGTCTCTCGTAAAGGATGCCATGGAAAGGTTGCGCACAGTGAGTTAGCACATTCAAATCTGTTTATTTTTCAATCTCTCGGTAGTTCTCTTCATGTGCCGGTGCTTTGCATTGAATCTTCAGTGGCAGAAGCTATAGCTTACTAGATGCCTAGGTTGATGCGTTCAAAATAAGACTGCCTTGCTTTTCATTTTGGGACATGGATGTCAGTATCTCCATCTATTCATCATTCACCATAGTGCCCTGGTGGTGTATGCTTTATTGCTCAATATTCTGACCACGTGGCTCTAAAAAAGATAAGTGTCTAAAAGAGAACA
Organism: Elymus sibiricus; assembly: GCA_039707655.1. Taxonomy (NCBI): domain Eukaryota; kingdom Viridiplantae; phylum Streptophyta; class Magnoliopsida; order Poales; family Poaceae; genus Elymus; species Elymus sibiricus. The sequence goes on from CM077672.1 coordinate 402,066,344, forward strand.
TCTCGACATCACCCCCGCACCGACGCCATTGAATCTCAAGCAGCTGTGCTTCGCCTTCCACCATGCAGCAGACAGTGCTCCTCCTCAGCGTGACGGAGAAGAAGGTCATCACGTACCTCCTCGCTCGATCCACAACAGCAACACAGAGCAGTCGAGTTGTATAATCAGATTAGTGAATGGGTATATGACGCGTAAATTATTTGTTGTAGTAATATGTATGTTACTGCCACTTGGTACAGTTAATATTCAGATCCTCGATAAGTTTTCTGGAGTCATGGGTCACTCTACTTTGTAAATATTGATCGAGCTCACAAAAATGAGGTAATTCTGCACTTCTAAAGAAGTTTGTTTCTTTTTGGGACACTAAGGTAGTTCGTTTTGATCCAAATCCAAAAATAAAATTTTGATCAATTCCTTGTGCAATCTATGGAAGTGGTATATATTTACCGTGATTAGCCATCTTGATCGATAAGTTATTTTTGTCTCAATAGTTTTATTTCTTTGTCTTTTAAGGGGTAATCTTGCATCTTGATAGTTGCATGGTTGCCCAACAGTTTCACACCAATGGGAAGGTATGGCGAGGCAGAAGCAGATTGATTGAGAGCTACAACTCAGTAGTGGACCAAAGTTGGTAAATTCTCTAATACCATACGAAATCTTGAATTTTTTTTGTACCTATTGTAATGCATGCGCTATTTTGGTTAAATTTGGATGCACATCTATTTCTTCTCCCGTTGCAACGCACGGGCATATGTGCTAGTATATATAAATCATCACAACGTGGCTGGTGTCGTGGGAACAAGCCTGACAGTAGAAGGTAGGGGTACGAATGGAGAGGGCAGAGTCCTAGCTACGGCGAGGTTGTACACACAGATGTATGAGTTCAGGCCCCTCTCGTGGAGGTAACAGCCCTACGTCTCAGTGCTCCGGAGAGCTCTCTACTCTGTCGAGTGAAATATGTGTGTTGTGTTACAAAAGGTTGCGAACCCTTCTACCAGCGAGGAGGGGTGGCTTATATAGAGTGTGCTGCCCCTCATAACGTCCGGCATTAAGGGGTTTAATCGTGGTCATAAAGAGGTGTACGTTACTGGTAACGTACACCATAAATGCCGTTAATGATCTTGATGAATGCTTGCCCGTTAGCCTCCCTGGGGTGACTTCTGGACTCCTGCGGTCGACTGTCTTCAGACTCTTCCGAGTGAAAGATAACCGTCGAGTGAAAGGCATCTCCGAGTGTATATTGTCGAGTGACTTATGCTTCTTCGCTATTTCAGTCGGAGACTTCCTTGTGGCCCTTAAGCTTTCTGGGGCAGTGTCCTTGGGTAGGATATGTAGGTCAGGCCTATAACCCTACCCTAGGTACGTATCCCCATCATTAGCCCCCGAATGGATCGGGGTTCGAGGGTAAAAGGTGTCAATGCGGGTTCAAACGAGACACCAAAACTCCGAGTGTATTTTGAGGCTTCCTCGAAATCTGCGTCGATTGAAACCTTAACCGTTTGCCCTGATCAATTCTGTCTTGAAGTTATCCGAGTAAAACTGAGCTTGAAAACCGGTCCGAGTAAAACTGAACTTGAAAACAGGTCCGAGTGATCTGGAAAACCTTCTGACGAAATAGTTTGCTCCACCGGGTCCGAGCCTCGCGGGCTTCGAAATTTGGATAAGAGCGCGCGCGCGCAGCGGAGATGGCGTAACTGCTAAGGCAAGTGCGGGAACGACGCCTCGATTATCGCGCCGCCCAAATCGCCACGTACCGCTCCTCCTCTGATTTCGGGATATTCAGAGATCCGGCGGGCCCGCAGGTCAGTGGCTCACTTGAGTGCATATAAGAGGCGACGACGCCGGTGCTGGCACAGTATTTTTCTCCCAAATCCACTCCTCTCCTCTTCTTCCTCCGCCCTGCTCTGCTTCGTTGACCGCCGCCGCCATGACGAAGGGCAAGACGGAGAAGCTCGAGCGCGCCCAGAGGGGAGGCGCCAAGGCGAAGAAACCGTCGGGAGCTCGGTCGACGGTGCCGCCGGGGTGGATCCAGGGGGATTTTCTCCAATCGACGGTCACTGCGGAAGATGTGGACAAACTCGTCGTCGACGGGTTGATAGCTGCCGATTCCTGGCGGTTGCCGAAGGGGGAGATCGAGCCGGAGCCACGCGACGGCGAGCGAGTTCTGCTTCTCACCCACATCGAGCGAGGTTTCTCCATGCCTCCTCATCCGTTCATCCGCGCTTTCTTGAACTATTTTGGAGCGCAACTCCACCACCTTCCTCCGAATGCGGTTGCATATCTTTCCTGCTTCGTAACTTTGTGCGAATGTTTCCTGGGCTGTCCCCCACATTGGGGTTTGTTCAAGCACATATTCTCTGTCCGATCCCAAGCTGTCAAGAAAGCCAATCCCAAAGATAGCAAAACCAATGTGATCCAACTGTGTGGTGGCTTAGGGATTCAGAAGAGAGGTAGGAGTGGGTTCCCCTCTATGACCTTTCCCGATTCTGTTCGGGGATGGCAGTCGACCTGGTTTTACTGCAAAGATACCGCATCGCCAAATATGTCGACTGGACTTCCTCCCTTCACCTTGGATCGACCTGTTACTCCCAAACCGCTGTACGTGACAAAGGTAGAGAAAATCCAGGTAGGGATCTTAGTGAACGCCATATCCGAACTGATCCGCGGTGGAGTGACTGGTCTGGACCTCCTTGAAACGTTTCTGAGTCGGCGAATTCAGCCTCTCCAAGCTCGGGATCACACCATGTGGCATTATTCGGGCCCTGAGGATACCACTCGGACTCATCCTGAGGAAGTTTCCGATCAGACTGTTTCTCAGTGGCTCAGGAGCATCACTGGAGCCTGTGATAATCCGGAAGGATCCAAACGAATTCCGCCTTTCTCCGCTTTGAACCCGCCAAAGAACTTGGTGAGTCACATATTTGTCGATTGTTTTAATACTTTGCCGAGTAACTGAATCTTCAGTCGACTGAATTTGAAGCTTGAACCTCGCAGGAATTTACGAACATGTACTCGCCCATACCCAATGGAGAACATCTTGATGAAGAGGAAGGAAGCGTCGACGGCAGCGCAGACGGTGACTATGCTGATGACACCGAGAGCAGTGATGACGACCTGGATGAGGATGAGGTGGAGGCCCCTGTCCCTTCGCGCACCGAGCGTCGAGCCAGGCAGCAGAACGACCCGGAGGTCACCCCGAGCAAAACAGTGGCGTCGAGCACAAGGAACCCGAAACGTGACCGTGTCGCGGCATCGGGGTCGACTGAAAAGGCTGCGAAACAGCTCAAGCCAGACGTGCCAAAGCCTCGGAAGGCCCTGCCTCGAATCAAGATAGCCGTGCCTGTTGCCTCCACGTGAGTGTTCGTTTTCCTTATTCTGCTGTTGAAGAACTTTATGTTGACGTTGACCGAGTGAAATATATTTGCCAGAGCCGCTACCTCCGTAACGTCGCCCCATCGGGATGATGGAGACCATATGGAAGTAGACACTCCTGATGCGGCCACCTCCTTACGAGGTATGACAATCCCACACTTTACTCTGCTTGCTGAAGAATAATTGTCGAGTGTCTAATGCAGCTGACGAAGTCATCGAACTGGAAGATGATGAGGAGCCGCGGTGGGGAGCAGAGGATGAAGCTGTGCTTCCGGAGGCTCCACGCGTGGACACTCGGGGACCACCGTCTGTCCAGACGCCCCGTGGGACGAGTGCTGCGACGCCTCCAAGCCTTGTAATTCCGCTGTCGAGTGCTCCGCCGGCCACTTCTACTCTGGTGGCTTCGACGCAGATCGGACAGTCCCAAGCACCTCCAGCTGCTCCATTGACTACACCAATTCACTCGACGCCTGCATACCCTTTGTACCACGTCCCGGAGGACCAAACCGGGGCTGCCAAGGAAGCCATGATCCAGGCTGGGCAGATGATGCTACGAACCAAGGAGGCGTATGAAGCCAGCAAGTTAGCCTATGATGCCAGCTCAGCGCTTCAGGCCAACGTCCGAGTAAGTGGTATTGTAAGTTCATTTCCGATTGAATTCCTGTCCGTCTTGATTTTACACCCACTGGGGTGTTTTTCTTCGCCAGTAGACCAAATAGTTTCTGGTCCAGTGGGGGCACGCTGAGTGCACCCACTGGGTGTAGTCCCCGAGACCGCTGTCGAATGACGAAGGCTTCGGCGGGGGTCTTAATATTGTTTCCATTCGACAGGGCAGTGGGGGCACGCTGAGTGCACCCACTGGGTGTAGTCCCCGAGGCCGCCGTCGAGTGCTTGCTTCGGCGGTGGTCTGATAGAGACGATGTTCGGTTGCTTGCTTCTTTCTTTTATACTCGGACAGGCCAGACCTGGTCCAGTATTTTCGTTTCCAGTGGGGGCACGCTGAGTGCACCCACTGGGTGTAGTCCCCGAGACTACTGTCGATCGTTGACGATGGGCAGTAGTCTTTAGAACCATTCTGCAGGTTTCATGGACATCATTTCCATCAACCATGGTATGATGCTTGTATAGGGTTGTGAGGTGGGGTGGCGGGCCGCCTTTCAGTCGAGTGCAATTGACCTTTTCCACTCGGGAGTAGAGAAATGGTTATGTCGACTGAACCCCTATTTCTGCTGATTTCAGAAAGCCTGTGGGCTCGGGACCAAGTACGTCGAGCTGGAGAAGGAAAAGAACCGACTTCTGCTGGATCTGGAACTGACGAACAACAACCTGGACCGTGCACAGACCGAACTGAAGACTTTGGGAGGTAATCTTTGTTGATCAATTGTATTATCACTTTCAATTTCCATCTTTTGAACCGAGTGAATCCACTCGAACAGACGTACGTGATGAAAACCGTCGTCTCCGAGTGCGCCTCAACAATGCCATTTCTTTAGATACCATGAAGAAAGCGCTCGAGGACAAGGACAAATCACTTGCTGATGCTCAGAAGGAAGCGAAGGAGAAGACTGCAGCTGCTGAGAAGAAACTTGCAGCAGCCAGTAAACTGGAAGAGGAGAACGCCAAGCTCAAGCAGGAACGATCCGAGTGGATCAAAAAACTCGAAGAGCAGACCAAGAGTAGGACCGCTCTGGAGAAACACTTGGGCGACTTTGCGAAGAAAATGTTTAGCATGCTCGAAGGTAACGCTCATTTGTCGAATGAATTTCTCCGGTTTTTCCAGAATGGTATTATGATCACCCTTTCACTTTCTCTTCATGTAGAATTCTGTCGAGACTTCGAAAAAGAAACTGAAGAAATTGAACCCAATCTGGACCCCACAAAGTCTCTCGTCGGAGACGCCGTGGCCATGGATATGTTTCGTCTCGAAGCTCGTCTTAAGAGCGTCCAAGGATTCATCACTCGGCTGAGAGCTGCATTTGAGAAGGTCGACAAGGAACTGTGGCCTGAAGATCCTCTCCAGACTGACCTCGAGTCAATGATGACTCGGCTCAATGAGATTCCCAATCGAGTGCAATCGTGGAAGAAATCTGCTGCCCGCTGTGGAGCTGACGTGGCACTTTCACTCGTCAGGGTTCATTGCAAGGAAGCTAGAGAGGACAAACTTAAGGATCTCCGAGTGACCAACACGAAGAAACTCAAATTTGAAGATTTCATGGAGACTTTCATCGATGCTGCCACTCGGATCGCCGACGGAATCGACCTGGATACCTTTGTTGAGCCTTCAAGTCCTGCTGGAGCTTAAGTTGGTATTTTGCTTATGGTAAAAACTTTATTTGCCTCGGTATGCCGAGTGTTGGTGTAACCGAGTAAACTTCGTTCAGGCTTTAAGCCTGAGAACTTCCCTTTTGCGCGAACAAGTTCCTGCTGCGCCGGAGATTTTAGTCTTACTCGCATTTCGCTTTCTGACATTTAGCTTGGCCGAATTTATTTGATTCTCGAGTGAAACGGGTGTTCTGCACTCGAAAGAATTCGGGACTTAGACGAGGACTGGCTCGCAGCTAAACTTCCGAGTGTATTGTATGTAATACACTCGGAAAGGTTTTAAACTTAGGCGAAACGGATTCGCAGCTAAGCCCCCGAGAGAGAGGATTGCTCTTCACTCGGAGTAATTTTTGAACTTAGACGAGACTGGCTCGCAGCTAAGTCTCCGAGTGTATTGAATGGAATACACTCGGAAAAGTTTTGAACTTAGGCGAAACGGATTCGCAGCTAAGCCCGAGAGAGAGGATTGCTCGTCACTCGGAGTAATTTTTGAACTTAGACGAGACTGGCTCGCAGCTAAGTCTCCGAGTGTATTGAATGGAATACACTCGGAAAAGTTTTGAACTTAGGCGAAACGGATTCGCAGCTAAGCCCGAGAGAGAGGATTGCTCGTCACTCGGAGTAATTTTTGAACTTAGACGAGGTCTGGCTCGCAGCTAAGTCTCCGAGTGTGTTGAATGTAATACACTCGGAAAAGTTTTGAACTTAGGCGAAACGGATTCGCAGCTAAGCCCCCGAGAGAGAGGAGTGCTCGTCACTCGGAGTAATTTTTGAACTTAGACGAGGTCTGGCTCGCAGCTAAGTCTCCGAGTGTGTTGAATGTAATACACTCGGAAAAGTTTTGAACTTAGGCGAAACGGATTCGCAGCTAAGCCCCCGAGAGAGAGGACTGCTCTTCACTCGGTGTAATTTTTGAACTTAGACGAGGACTGGCTCGCAGCTAAGTCTCCGAGTGTATTGAATGGAATACACTCGGAAAAGTTTTGAACTTTAGGCGAAACGGATTCGCAGCTAAGCCCGAGAGAGAGGATTGCTCGTCACTCGGAATAATTTTTGAACTTAGACGAGGTCTGGCTCGCAGCTAAGTCTCCGAGTGTGTTGAATGTAATACACTCGGAAAAGTTTTGAACTTAGGCGAAACGGATTCGCAGCTAAGCCCCCGAGAGAGAGGACTGCTCTTCACTCGGAGTAATTTTGAACTTAGACGAGGTCTGGCTCGCAGCTAAGTCTCCGAGTGTGTTGAATGTAATACACTCGGAAAAGTTTTGAACTTAGGCGAAGCGGATTCGCAGCTAAGCCCCCGAGAGAGAGGACTGCTCTTCACTCGGTGTAATTTTTGAACTTAGACGAGGACTGGCTCGCAGCTAAGTCTCCGAGTGTATTGAATGGAATACACTCGGAAAAGTTTTGAACTTAGGCGAAACGGATTCGCAGCTAAGCCCCCGAGAGAGAGGACTGCTCTTCACTCGGAGTAATTTTTGAACTTAGACGAGACTGGCTCGCAGCTAAGTCTCCGAGTGTATTGAATGGAATACACTCGGAAAAGTTTTGAACTTAGGCGAAACGGATTCGCAGCTAAGCCCCCGAGAGAGAGGACTGCTCTTCACTCGGAGTAATTTTTGAACTTAGACGAGACTGGCTCGCAGCTAAGTCTCCGAGTGTATTGAATGGAATACACTCGGAAAAGTTTTGAACTTTAGGCGAAACGGATTCGCAGCTAAGCCCGAGAGAGAGGATTGCTCGTCACTCGGAGTAATTTTTGAACTTAGACGAGGTCTGGCTCGCAGCTAAGTCTCCGAGTGTGTTGAATGTAATACACTCGGAAAAGTTTTGAACTTAGGCGAAACGGATTCGCAGCTAAGCCCCCGAGAGAGAGGATTGCTCTTCACTCGGAGTAATTTTGAATGTAAATCTGTGCGATTGGAATCGACAATAGACTGCGGGAGTCTTCATTCAATCCATAACATCGTCTGGGATACTCTTATTACATCAAAACAACTCTGTTATCAAGAATAAAAACGTCGAAGTAGGTCCGCATTCCAGGCGCGTGGCTCGTCAATATTCTTCTTCAAGTTGAAAAGATGGTACGCCCCGTTGTTAAGCACCTTGGTAATGACGAATGGGCCTTCCCAGGCTGGGGCCAATTTATGAGGTCGCTGCTGATCCACTCGGAGCACCAAATCCCCTTCGTGGAATGAACGGCTCTTGACATGTCTTGCATGGAAGCGGCGAAGGTCTTGTTGATATGCAGTTGATCGGATCAGGGCCATCTCACGCTCCTCCTCCAGGAGATCCACTCCGTCCTGTCTTGCTTGTTCAGCCTCGTCTTCAGAGTAAAGATCCACTCGAGGAGAATTGTGAAGGATGTCACCTGGCAATACGGCTTCGGCTCCATATACAAGGAAGAAAGGAGTTCGTCCAGTCGACCGGTTGGGAGTTGTCCTCAAGCCCCACAGAACAGACGGTAACTCAGTGACCCAAGCTCCGGCAGCATGATCAAGATCTCGCATGAGTCGAGGCTTCAATCCTTGGAGGATAAGGCCATTTGCTCGCTCAGCTTGACCGTTTGACTGGGGGTGCGCAACAGATGCGTAATCCACCCGAGTGCCTTGAGAAGAGCAATAGTACCTGAACTCTTCCGAGTCAAAGTTAGAACCATTGTCTGTAATGATATTGTGAGGGACCCCATACCGGAACGTTATCTCTTTTATGAATTTGATAGCAGTGCGGGCATTCAGCTTCCTGATGGGTTTAGCTTCGATCCACTTAGTGAACTTGTCGACTGCAACCAGTAAATGAGTAAACCCACTCTGACCTGTTCTAAGGGGTCCAACCATATCCAAGCCCCACACAGCAAACGGCCAGACGAGTGGAATGGTCTTCAAGGCAGACGCAGGTTTGTGTGACAGATTCGAGTAAAACTGACATCCTTCGCAGTGATCGACAATATCTTTAGCCATCTCATTGGCGCGTGGCCAGAAGAAACCAGCTCGATAAGCTTTGGCAACAATCGTCCTAGAGGACGCATGATGGCCACAAGTTCCCGAGTGAATCTCCTCCAGAATCAGTCGACCTTCTTCAGGAGAAATGCACCGCTGAGCTACGCCAGTCACACTTTCTCTGTAGAGTTGTTCATTGATCACAGTGAAAGCCTTGGACCTGCGGACTATCTGCCGAGCCTCATCTTCATCAACTGGGAGTTCTCTTCTGAGAATGTACGCAATATATGGTACAGTCCAGTCGGGCGTGATTACCAAAATCTCCATGACCAGATCAATGACAGCTGGGACATCAACTTCAGTCGGATCAGAAGCACTCTTTGCTTGCGGGGGCTCTTCAGTGAAAGGATCTTCTTGCACCGAAGGAGAATGAATGTGTTCGAGAAATACATTGCTGGGGACAGGTTTCCGAGTGGATCCAATCTTTGCCAACTCATCAGCTGCTTGATTCTTCACTCGGGGAACATGATGGAGTTCCAAACCTTCAAATTTCTTCTCAAGTTTTCTTACTGCATTGCAGTATCCAGTCATAGCGGGGTTCCTGACATCCCACTCTTTCATCACTTGATTAACCACCAAATCAGAATCGCCATATACCATCAGGCGACGGACGCCGAGTGAAATGGCCATACGCAATCCATACAAAAGTGCTTCATATTCAGCTTCATTGTTGGAGGAATCAAAGTGAATCTGTAAGACATAACTGAGCTTATCACCTTTTGGGGATACCAGAACGACGCCAGCACCAGACCCATTCAACATCTTTGAACCATCAAAGAACATGGTCCAGTGTGCCGAGTGAAGTTGGATTGGCTGCTGTTGCTCAATCCACTCGGCGAGGAAATCAGCCAGCGCTTGAGATTTGATTGCTTTCTTCGCCTCAAACTTGATATCAAGATGAAGGAGCTCAATAGCCCATTTGGCCACTCGACCAGTCGCGTCTCGATTATTGAGAATTTCAGACAACGGAGCATCACTGACGACTGAAACGGAGTGATCCTGAAAATAGTGTGCTACCTTCTTTGCAGTCAGATATATACCATATACGAGCTTCTGGTAATGTGGATATCTTTGCTTCGACGGAGTCAACACTTCGGAAATATAATAGACCGGGCGTTGAACTTTGTAAGCCTTGTCTTCTTCTTCTCGCTCGACAGTTAGTACTGTACTGACGACCTGATTAGTGGCCGCGATGTACAATAACAATGGCTCTTTGCTGTGCGGAGCAGCAAGCACCGGCTGGGTGGTAAGCAGGGCTTTGAGCTCGACAAACGCTGCTTCAGCTTCTGGAGTCCACTCAAATGTATCAGACTTTTTCATCAGTCGGTATAAAGGCAGTGCCTTCTCACCGAGACGAGAAATGAATCGACTCAATGCTGCCAAGCAACCTGTGAGCTTCTGGACATCGTGCACACGCTCAGGGCTTTTCATTCGGACGATGGCGCCGATCTTTTCAGGGTTGACGTCGATTCCTTTCTCGGAAACGAGGAAACCGAGTAATTTGCCACCAGGAACGCCGAAAGTGCATTTAGTCGGATTTAACTTAATATCATATCTCCTCAAATTGGCGAATGTTTCAGCCAAGTCAGACAACAGGTCGGAACCTTTGCGAGACTTGACCACGATATCATCCATATAAGCTTCGATGTTCCGAGGGATCTGATCGAGCAAACACTTCTGAATCATGCGCATGAAAGTAGCGCCAGCATTCTTCAAACCAAAAGGCATGGTGATATAACAGAAACACCCGAAAGGGGTGATGAAGGCTGTCTTTATTTCATCTGGACCAAACAGACGGATCTGATGGTAGCCAGAATAAGCATCAAGAAAAGATAAACGCTCGCATCCCGCAGTTGAGTCGACAATCTGATCAATGCGGGGGAGCGGGAAATGATCTTTCGGGCAGACCCGATTGATATGTTTGAAATCAATACACATGCGAAGAGACTTGTCTTTCTTAGGGACCATGACAACGTTTGATAACCACTCGGAGTGGTAAATCTCACGTATAAACTTGGCCGTCAAGAGACGAGCCACCTCTTCGCCGATTGCTTTTCGCTTCTCTGTTGCTGACCGACGCAAATGTTCTTTCACAGGCTTGGCCTTCGGATCAACTCTCAAACGGTGCTCAGCCAGTTCCCTGGGTACACCAGGCATGTCAACGGGCTTCCATGCGAAGATGTCCCAGTTCTCACGGAGGAACTGGATGAGCTCGGCTTCCTATTTGCTGTCGAGTGTTGTTGAGATGTTGGTCGGGGCAGCAGTTGGATCTGTCGGGTGAATGTGCACCTTCTTCACCTCTCCTGCCGACTGAAAAGCTGACTCAGAAGCGGGCTTCTTAGCACGCAACAGGTCGGCAGGATCAGCATTTTTCTTGTATTCCTCCAACTCAACCATAGCCATCTGCTGGTCGGCGATCTTGGAGCCCTGCTGGAGGCACTCCTCAGCCCTTTGTCGATTGCCAGTGACTGTGATCACGCCTTTTGGTCCAGGCATCTTCAGCTTGAGATACACGTAACATGGTCGGGCCATGAAACGGGCATAAGCTGGTCGACCAAGGATGGCGTGGTAGGCACTCTGGAAATCTACCACTTCAAACGTCAGTTTTTCCTTGCGAAAGTGCTTGTCATCACCAAACACCACATCCAATGCTATCTGGCCGAGTGAACGGGCCTTCTTCCCAGGGATTACTCCATGAAACTGCATGTTGCTTTCACTGAGCCGGGACATCGGAATGCCCATTGCCTTAAGGGTATCAGCATACAGGATGTTCAGACCACTCCCGCCATCCATCAAAACTTTGCGGAGTCGAGTGCCCCCCACAACTGGGTCTACCACCAGCGCTTGCCGCCCGGGGGTAGCAATGTGCGCAGGGTGATCTGACTGACTGAAAGTGATAGTAGTTTGAGACCACTTGAGATATGTGGGGGTAGAAGGAACCGCCATGTTAACCTCCCTGTTGATAACTTTCAGTCGACTCTTACTCTCAACATCAGCAAAAATCAACAAGGTGGCATTGACTTCAGGGAACTCTTCTTTTTCTTCTTCATCTTCTTTCTCAGGGTCTTTCTCACTCGACTGGTTCTCTTTGAATGACTGGATCAACAAACGGCACTGTCGAGTGGTATGCTTCGGCAATATCAAATTGCCCTCTTCATCTTTCCTCGTGTGGATTGCACACGGTAAATCCAAAACATCAGTACCCGACTGATTCTTTGACTTCTTTGGGGTGAACTTAGCCTTGGACTTTCCCTTATTCTTGCCTTGTGCCGCCAGGGCGGCCGCTTCTGCCTGAGCAGGGGGATCAGCTTTGCGCTTTTGTTTCCGACTGGAATTCCCATCTGCATCATTGTCGACTATTTTGGCTTTACCGCTTCGGAGGCGGTCTTCTTCTTCTCCATTGGCGTACCGAGTGGCAATCTCCATCATCTTGCTCATAGAAATGTCACCGGTGCGACCAAACTTCAGATAGAGCTCTCTGTATCTAACCCCAGCCTTGAAGGCACAAACAGCTTGATGCTCGGAAACATTCTCCACCGTGTGATGCAAGGTGGACCAACGCTGAATGTAATCTCGCAAGGTTTCATTGGGCTTCTGGACACAGTGCTGCAAATCAATCAAACCAGCTGGACGTTTACAAGTGCCTTCAAAAGTTCTGATAAACACTCGGGCCAAATCTTCCCAGCAATAGATGCTAGAGGGAGCCAAACGATTTAACCAAGCTCTGGCCGAACCATCCAACATCAAGGACAGATGCTTCATGGCTATGTTGTCGTTACCTCCACCAATCTGTACAGCCACTCGGTAATCATCCAACCAGGTTTCAGGCTTTGACTCGCCAGAAAACTTGCCAATCCCGGCCGCCAACCTGAAGTTGGGGGGAATCTCTGCAGAGCGAATGGCTCTGCTAAAACACTCGGGCCCAGAAACAACAGCACTGCTTCCACTCGGATAATCTCTGTTATGACCATCTCTGTGGGCTCTGCCTCTGTCGACCCTCCTTTGAGCAAGGACATCCCTTGCGTCAAATCCGGGATTCCGCTCATCACCGAACGGGCGCCTATCATCATTGTGCCGGGACACATAAGAACCATTCCGCGGAGGAGAAAACATTCGACGGCGGTCATCACGGTGATAACGGGGAGCAGACGGATCTCGCCCCTGATCTCTGTACCGGTCTTCACGGTATTCTCCGCCTCTGCGACGCGAAGGTGACCCAGGACTGTGAGCCGACTGAACTGTTTCTGCCCTGGTAGAATTGCCATGTAACCTGTTCTGCGACTGAGAAACAGCTGCGTTCTGGTGCTGCGCCGCCTCAAGCAATGTCTTGATCTGCTGCAGACCTCTACCAGCCTCTGATCGTGACGGTTGAATAGACTCTGCAATTCTAGCAGCTGCTGCAACATTTAAAACTGGAGTACGAAATACCTCGACGTTATTTCGAGATCTACTCGGAAACAACTGTCGCTGCTGTCGATTGGGACGTGGTGGACACTGCCCAGCACGCTCGTCGAGTGCCTCCTGCATCTCTATGAGCCGAAGGCGTGTAGCCTCCATGGCCTGGGCCTCAGCGGTCGTACCGACGATGGGAGTACGGAGAACATCCTCATCCCGGCGCTGCTGATCATTCGACGTTCCACCAATCTCACGCCTGGAGTGGTCGAAGCCGGGCGGCGGACTCTGATGAGGGCCAGCCATGAAAACTTCCGCCGCAGGGTCGCAGCTCTCGCACTCGGAAGGGATGTCGGACCGATCCGACGCCGAGTCGAACACGCCGTGAAGTGACTCGGCGGGCTCGATGGCCGCAATCTGCGGGGACGAAACCTGGCGTGCCGCCGCGTGCCGCACCCAACGCTGTAGCCGCGAGCGACCGGATCGCTTGCGACGATGAACAGCAGGGAGGGCCGATACACACGGAGTCGACGACTGAAGGAGAAGAACGCCGCAGGAGCTTGCACAGAAGTGCGTCGCCCCGCGAATCGGGAGCGCTTCCACATCCAAAGGCGCTTCCTGGAGCCATGCCGAATCGTCGGCGATGAAGGTGAGCGCTCCGAGACGGATCTCGCGGCCTAGGAACAAATCACCACCGGAAGACATGACGAAGGAGAAAAAATGCAAACTCGCCGGAAGTCGCTTAGACGCCTGCCCCACGGTGGGCGCCAACTGTCGTGGGAACAAGCCTGACAGTAGAAGGTAGGGGTACGAATGGAGAGGGCAGAGTCCTAGCTACGGCGAGGTTGTACACACAGATGTATGAGTTCAGGCCCCTCTCGTGGAGGTAACAGCCCTACGTCTCAGTGCTCCGGAGAGCTCTCTACTCTGTCGAGTGAAATATGTGTGTTGTGTTACAAAAGGTTGCGAACCCTTCTACCAGCGAGGAGGGGTGGCTTATATAGAGTGTGCTGCCCCTCATAACGTCCGGCATTAAGGGGTTTAATCGTGGTCATAAAGAGGTGTACGTTACTGGTAACGTACACCATAAATGCCGTTAATGATCTTGATGAATGCTTGCCCGTTAGCCTCCCTGGGGTGACTTCTGGACTCCTGCGGTCGACTGTCTTCAGACTCTTCCGAGTGAAAGATAACCGTCGAGTGAAAGGCATCTCCGAGTGTATATTGTCGAGTGACTTATGCTTCTTCGCTATTTCAGTCGGAGACTTCCTTGTGGCCCTTAAGCTTTCTGGGGCAGTGTCCTTGGGTAGGATATGTAGGTCAGGCCTATAACCCTACCCTAGGTACGTATCCCCATCAGCTGGAGCTTGGGGTTATATGGTTCGGATTCAGTATTTCTGTACATGGTACAAGTTAGCTCTACAAAAAGTGGATCCTATATCCCATGCAAAGTAATTAATTCTATACGGAGTTCAGTTGTGTGAAGATACTATATGAGGCACACCCGAAATAATTGAGCCGAAGATTACACACAGGCATGTATTCCTCTCCAACACAGGACTGCGCGTACGGCTGGCGGTGCCGCGACCACCCACCAGCGTCAAGCCCAACGCTGCAGGACCTCGGCCTCCTGCGCCTTCTCTATGGCCGCTTGCTGGCGTTAGATCCGTTGAAGACACACTAGTAGATAGAAGACACCTCTCTCGGCTGTGAACAGGGTTGATAGATTTTTTTTTAGATAAAAGGCGCAAGGAGCACCTGGCTTTAAATTAATAAAGCCCACACATGCCACATAAGTGTTACATAGCCTAAAAAACAAAAGGACTAAACAGGGTCCAAAACACTAAGCTAGGATAAATGATACAAATGAGCTCAAAGGGACAAAGCACTAATAATGACTAATCGAACTCTTACACATTAACAGTCAGAGCAGAAGAACATGGCCTGGTACTGCCGCTGAACAAGAAACTAAGCATTCTTCCCATTACGGACACAAACAAGTTTTGTTAATTTCCATCACCCAACACCAGCAGGTCCTTTCTCTTTTGCTTATTACTTTTTGATCGATCCAATTGGCAACAAGGCTATTTTTATTGGTGCTTCCGACCTGAACCCTCCGGCCTGTCTTCGCTGTTCTTTCTCTGCTAGCTCTACGTACATATTTCTCACACAATATGGATTTGTACGGCTTCTCGGCCAGACCCTGTTGTCGCCGATGTGGCCGACTGGCTGGTTCGCCCAGCAAATCATTCCCATGACGTTCTCTCTGTTGTCATGGTCTCGGTGTGATCAGCTTGTCCACCAACCGTGACCCGGGTTCAGTTTGGAACTGGGTTGGCTGGTTGCATCATTCGAAACCAAGCCCTGAAAACCACTAAGAGTGCATGATCAACCGTGCCGTAAATGATGCTTTTCTGATGCCTCTCAATCAGAAGTCAATCCCCACATCCACATCGAGTTGCATTAGAACTATGTGCCTCCTTGCCTATGGCCGGGTTGGGAACTTTAATGAGATTTCAGCGTTAATCAAATAGTGAAATTGATCAAACAAAGTGAGTGAGTACTAAAAGGGAGATCATATATATATGGCCGGGACTAGAGGTGCCTCAGGTGAGCGTATCAAGACTGATATATTGCTCAGATTCTGTACACGGTAGCATAAGTTAGCTCTAAAAAAGTGGATCTCATCAGTCATCACATGCATGTGGTAAAGTAATTAATTCTCCATGAATTAATCCTCTGCATCTAGGCGATGCATGCAGCCATTTTATTAATTATTCACAAAAACCTTACAAAGTAATACATCAGATAGTCTGAAGCCACCATCTTAGCAACATCTATCGCTACTCCTATCTACTTGATGAAGGGGTGCCGATAGTCCGAGCCTAATACCGAACAGACATCACACCAAAGACTAACATCAAAATCTAGAGGCCCCAACCAAGCCGCGTTGCTGGGGCACACACCGGTCCGGCGCACTCACAGAGGCCGCCGCCGCCGTCTTCCTCAGATCTATCTCCAGAGCAGACACTGACGCATCGACGTTGCCAGGCCTGCCGTCGACGCCACCAAGGCGCCAGACAACACCACCATCCTGCACGTATCCATCCACACGCGCTCGTCGCCGAAACTCCGCAGCACCATGCCACCGAGATCCGCCGTCGGCCTTGCGATAGATGTAACACCGCTCCTCCTCTAGTCCCTTCCAACCAGCACTTGCTCCAAAACGATGCCCCCAGGAGGGAGAACGACACCAAAGGCGCCATCATCGTCCGATCCGGGAGACCCAGATTTAGGGTTTCCCACGGAGCATCCCGAGCCTGATGACGCAAAAGCACCGCCATCGCTCGATCCCAAAGAGATCTAGGGTTTCCCCCAGAATTGCCCGCGGTGTCAAGGACCCGGACAAGGGTTGACCGTCAAGATCCGCCCAGTTGCCGACGTGCCGCACCCGCCACCGCGTCGTCCGCAACCCGGTGACCATGGCCGGTGGCCAGCCACCGGACATCACAGACACATCCAACCACCAGCCACGGCCAGATCTGGCCGAGGCCAGCGACCCCAACCTGGTCATGGCCGCAAGCACAACATCTCCCAGATCTGGCCGGAGAGCGCCGCCACAAGACGAACCTTGACCTCCACCGCCGACCACCGCTCGCCGAGTCCCGCCGCCGTACGCCCAGATGCGCCTCGGACCTGGACGCCACCGGCCGCCACCAGGACCTGTCGCCCACTGAGCAAGGGGAGGCCGTGAGAGATGGGCCCCGCCGCCGCCGTCAGCCACACGGGCTTCGCCAGGCGGTTGCGGGTTGGGAGGCCGCCCTCGCGTCGCCCTGGGCAGGGGCGACCGAGGGATGCGGGAAGGTGGTTGCAGGGCAGATCTACAGCGTAGGATCTCTACCGCCATTTTAGTATGAGTACCAAGATAAACATGGTCCTCGG
Source organism: Elymus sibiricus (assembly GCA_039707655.1). Taxonomy (NCBI): domain Eukaryota; kingdom Viridiplantae; phylum Streptophyta; class Magnoliopsida; order Poales; family Poaceae; genus Elymus; species Elymus sibiricus. The sequence continues at coordinate 402,083,371 of CM077672.1, forward strand.
AATTTTTTAAATGAGTATCAAGATATTTTTTGATCAGTGGTTCCACCAAACACCAAACTTTATCCTCAAGAAATGTGGGAAAACCCCTGTGCATCACCTGTCAATTCTAGGAATTGAACTCGGGTCGTTAGGCTGCACAACCGCATGCCCAACCACTGAGCCAAGGCTTTCATTTGTGTGAACATATTATTTGAAATAGTAACTCACAATCGTTAAGACGGTTCTGCTCTTTCTTTTTGTTGTCAAGTTGTCTTCATTTCGTTTTCTCTGCCTTCTTCTGCTTTACTTTTGCGGCCAATTTGATCAGTATATTGATGTTTTGGAGTCCAGCGACATTGATTTATGAATTAAGAAGAAAATTGTTGCCCGGCTAACTAATGGAAAACTAGACGAAAATCAACAAAAGACACCCACCACTAGTACAAAACAGGGCTTTGGTCCACCCTGAAAAGCCCATTAGTCCCGGTTCACTCACGAACCGGGACCCATGGGGGCATCGGTCCCGGTTCGTGAGGCCAGGGCGCCGGCCGGGCCTCGTCTGACCCCTTTGGTCCCGGTTCCAGACACGAACCGGGACCAATGCGCCTCGTGGGCCATTGGTCCCGGTTTGTGGCTGGAACTGGGACCAAATGGTGAGGCTTTAGTCCCGGTTGGTGTTACCAACCGGGACTAAAGGGGTTGAGATTTTAGTCCCGGTTGGTGTTACCAACCGGGACTAAAGGTTGGACCTTTAGTCCCGGCTGGAGACACCAACCGGGACTAAAGCTGAAAGTTTTTTTCCCTGTTTTTACATTTGTTTTCTGTTTTTAGTTTCTGTTTTAAATTGCTTATATCTTTTAAGATATTTGATGTTTTTGAGTGATTCTTTTTGCATTAGATTCAAAATTTTGTCTAGTTTCTGTTTGTGCCATTAGTTTTCAAATTTGAATGGTTTAAATTTGAATGGTTTAAATTTGAATTTGTTCAAATTTGCTTCAAACCCTAGATTGTGAATAACTTGAGTTTACAAATAGTTTTAATTTACTTCTTTTTGCTCCTAGTCACGTGTTAGATTGTTGTCACAGTAAGATTTATTTGGTTATTTTTAGAATAATTTAAATTAGTATTTTAATTAAAACAATACTGTTTTGCTTATATAGTTGTTTTAGTCATTTAATTGTTGTTTTATTATTATTTTTAGTTAGTTCTTTCTGTAGATTTTAACATGTTGTAGTATGGTACATATTGAATGCACCAAAAGTCTGGAGTTGAAATAAGTTTAAAAAAATGAAATGCATTTGTAACAGACGAGTTTTCGTCCGAAACCTTGATAGTTCGAATGAGATGGTCCAGTTTGTACACGAAGTGCATCCAATTTTTGCCGTAACCCTCTCAACTTTTTAGCACATGCTATGTGGGTGAAATGATGATACCATGCCAACTTTCAACCTTTTCAGAGTTCATTTGTAGTGCTTTTCAATTTCAGGGTCATTTAGCTCAAAAAAATCAGTAAATGCATGAAAAATAGCAAATGAAGTCAGAAAGGGTTGAAATTTGAGGATGTGTCTTTGAATGGTGCATAATGAACACACAAAAAGTCTGGAGTTGAAATAAGTTTAAAAAATGAAATGCCTTTGTAACAGACGAGTTTTCGTGTGAAACCCTGATACTTCGAAAGAGATTGTCCATTTTGTACACGAAGTGCATCCAGTTTTTTACGTAACCCTCTCAACTTTTTAGCACATGCTATGTGGGTGAAATGATGATACCATGCCAACTTTCAACCTTTTGAGAGTTCATTTGTGGTGCTTTTCAATTTCAGGGTCATTTAGCTCAAAAAAATCAGTAAATGCATGAAAAATAGCAAATGAAGTCAGAAAGGGTTGAAAATTGATGGCGTGGCTTTGAATGGTGCATACACAAAAAGTCTGGAGCTGAAATAAGTTTAAAAAAATGAAATGTCTTTGTAACAGACGAGTTTTCGTCTGAAGGGGTTCTGAAATTTTCAAACTCTACCCCCCCCTGTGGATCGCCTTTTTTAGTTTTGTAGAAAATAAACAAAAATGATAAAATCTTCAAAAAATAAAATCCTTCGAGATGTAGTTAGGTTTTAGTGTCTAGTTGGTATAGAAATTTTGAAATATGAATTTTGACCTTTTTTGCAAAAAAACAAAAAAAAATGTAAAACGGCCATAACTTTTGCATACATCGTCGAAAAAAAAGGTTTAATATATCAAAAAAAACTAGAGAAAAATTGGGACTCGATTTCACCGGGGTTTACCCGGTGAAGTTTTCTCAGACTCTCAAAATTCCAAAAGGAAAAAAAGTTATTTCAAATCAAAAAAAAAAAATTATTAAAATTTTAAAAATTAATTTTATTTGTCTGATAATAATGGATATATTATTTGTCGAATTTCGATTTACAGATTTAAAGATATTAATTATGTCATATTAAATGAATAAATGGCAAAAAAATGAATAAAATAATATTATTACTTATTTTATTTTCATTGAAATTCAATATTATTAGTACTTATTTTGTTTATTTTAATAATTGTTTAGAATTCAAAAAATTAAATCATGTGACATCAAGACCTAAGGGTTAACAGGATTGATAGCTTAAGATTGTCAGGAAAACAACAAGTGCAGACTTAGAAACTAGGGGAGATAGAACCTGAAAGTTAAGCGTGCTGGGGCTGGAGTAGTGAGAGGATGGGTGACCGGCCGGGAAGTTAGACGATTTGGAATGAGTGCTGATTAGAGACTAGAGATTAAATTCTGAAGCAGTGAGAAGGGGTGATTAGAGATTAAATTGTCAAATAATTCAAAGATTTGAAATTCAGAATAAAACTTAAAAACAAATCAAAAAAAAAATTTAAAAAAAATCAAAAAAAAAATTCAATTTTTTCCCCCGGCAAGGCAGCCCCCGGCAAGGACCTACCAACCGGGACTAAAGGTGGAGCCTTTAGAAAGGTCCTCCCTCCCCCGCCCCAGGCAGCGCCACGTGGAGGGCCTTTGGTCCCGGTTCGTAAGCAAACCGGGACTAAAGGTTTTGGGCTTTAGTCCCGACCCTTTAGTCCCGGTTCCAGAACCGGGACTAAAGGCCCTTACGAACCGGGACAAATGGCCCTTTTTCTACTAGTGCAGAATATGGCACCGTAGACAACCTGGCCATCAACGTAACACATAGCACTATAGAGGCAGTCGAGCAACGTCATCAGCATCAGCTGCAATAGGACGCACAAAACACCCACGACCCATGCCAAAGAGTCATCCCAACGCGACGAGGGAGCGGCAGCTCTGACTTCGAGGATAAGTCTCATGAGAGAATGTTGCAATTCAAGCCTTGCACCCATAGACCAACATATCAGCTGGAGACCACGATGCACCGGAACCACCTTTCACGTGGCATCGTCGCTGTCATGCTGCCCCGTGACACACAACTCTCACTTCCCCGCTTCATGGCAAGACATAACACAAGAACACAAAAACACTCAATAGTGTGGTTCATTCTCCAGCTTTGCTGCTTTGAACATCTTATTACTTACAAATTTACTACTCCCTCCGATCCAAAATAAGTGTCATGGTTTTTGAACTAAAACTACAACACTTCCTTTGGCATGTAATGATTCCAAGACTCAGCTGGTTATTTCCATTTTCCCTGAAATGAATAGAACTGAAATGAACAGAGCCTGGCATGTTTTAAATTGGAATGTTAGAGGCATTAATTCCAGCGATAAATGGTTAGCTATCAGCAACAAGATTGAAGAATCTGCTTGTTCCATTGTCTGTCTTCAAGAAACAAAAAGAGAATCTTTTGACAGTGCTTACTTGAAAAAAAATTGCCCCAGAAGAATAAACAAATTCGATTCCTCCCCTTCGGTAGGGGCTTCAGGGGGCCTGTTGATTGCTTGGAATGATTCTATGTTTCATGGTGAATGCCTCTTCAAGAACAAATTCTCTATTTCCATCAGGTTCACTTCGGTGCACAATGGCAGTTCTTGGATTCTTACTAACATTTATGGACCATGTGACGCTGAGGAAAAGGCCTCCTTTCTAGAGTGGTTTCAGAATATTCAGATGCCCGATGACACTGACTAGCTGGTGGTTGGAGATTTTAATTATATTAGATATCCTCACAATAGAAACCTGGGTTCAGGAGACTTTAACAATATGATGAAATTCAATGAGGCCATCAGTGAGCTTGCTTTGGTGGAAATTCCACTCAAGGGTAGAAATTTTACCTGGAGCAACATGCAAGATATCCCGCTGTTAGAAAAGATTGATTGGATTTTCACCTCTGAAAGCTGGACCAACTCATACCCCAACACCATAGCCATGCCCCTATCAAAACCAGTTTCTGATCATACTCCTTGCTGCATTTCCATTGGTACAGGCATTCCTAAATCACCTATCTTCAGGTTTGAGAATTTCTGGCTGGAGCATCATAACTTCAAGGAGGTTGTGTCCAGCATTTGGAACCAACCAGTGCAAGAGAATGATAGTGCAAAGCTCATTTCTGCAAAATTTAAAAGGCTAATAAAGGGATTGAAAATTTGGTCAAAAAACCTGTCCAATTTAGCTGGCATTATCAAGGCTGCGAATGAGGTAATCTTCATGTGGGACCTAATTGAGGAGTTCAGACCTCTTACTGATATGGAGAATAATGGTAGAGACTTAATGAAGGAGCATCTGTTAAAAATCCTATCCTATCAAAGAATCTACTGGAGGCAAAGAGCAACAATCAGATGGGTCAAGTTTGGGGATGAAAACTCTAAATTCTTCCAAGCAAAGGCAACCATTAAATATAGACACAACCACATCACTGACTTCCGGATGGAGAGGGAAATGAATTTACAGAGCATCAGGCCAAAGCTACTCTGCTTTGGAAAACTTTCAAAGAGAGACTTGGGCAGTCCACTCCCACCAGTAACCCTCTTCTGATTCACTCCACCATTCTCCACCTGGACAACTTAGAGACTCGGGAGGTCCCCTTTACCAAGCAAGAAATTGATGAGGTGGTTATGAACATGCCAGCAGACCAAGCACCTGGACCAGATGGTTTCAATGGGGCCTTCATGAAGGCATGCTGGTCAATCATATCTCAAGACTTCTATCATCTGGTCAATGATTTCTTCCATGGCAACATTAACCTGCAAAGCATTAATTCATCCTTCATCACTCTCATCCCCAAGAAAGACACCCCTGTCACTGCTAATGATTACAAACCCATCTCTCTGCTCAACCGCTCCATCAAAATCATTACTAAACTCCTTGCTAATAGACTCCAGAAGATGATTCTCAAACTGGTGCATCAGAATCAGTATGGATTCATCAAAAGTAGAACAATACATGATTGCCTTGCTTGGGCTTTTGAGTATATTCATCAATGTCAACAATCAAAGCAGCCAACTGTTGTGTTGAAATTAGATTTTGAGAAAGCATTTGATATGATTGAGCACTCCACTATCATTGAAATTCTCAAGGCTAGAGGCTTTGGAGAGAGATGGATTAATTGGATACAGATGATTTTCAGCACTGGCACATCTTCAGTCCTCCTAAATGGAGTACCAGGAAAATCTTTCCACTGTAAAAGAGGAGTTAGGCAGGGAGATCCTCTTTCTCCCCTTCTTTTTGTGCTAGCAGCAGATTTATTGCAATCACTCCTGAAAGCGGCTATGCATAACCAGCTTATACAACCTCCCCTGATCAGGTTGTCTTGCACGGATTTTCCAGTAGTGCAATACGCAGATGACAGGCTCTTGATTCTTCAGGCAGATCCAGCTCAGTTGCTTCAAGTCAAGAATCTGATTCTTTATTATGCAGAATATACTGGGCTCCAAGTCAATTATAGCAAATCTATTCTTGTCCCAATTAATATTGCTGAGAACTCTCTACCTGGCCTCCTGCAAATCCTAGGCTGTTAGCAAGGAACATTTCCATTTATTTACCTGGGGCTTCCCATGAGCACCTCCCATCTAAAAATTGAGGATTTCTGTCCCCTCATGAACAGGGTGGAAAGGAGGCTCACTGGCTGCTCAACCTTGCTATCTTATGATGGAAGAATGCTCCTAATCAAATCTGTCTTTTCTGCCCTTCCACTCTTCTATATGTGTACACTGGCCTTGCCATTTGGAGTAATCTCCCAGCTCATAAAGTATCTTAAAAACTTCCTTTGGAGATGGCACAGTTGAAAGTGGTATGGCCCTTGTTGCCTGGGACAAGATTTGCAAACCAAAACTGCTAGGAGGCCTGGGTATCCTAGATATTTCTGTCCATAACAAGGCATTATTGATGAAAAACCTGCACAAGTTCTATAACCAAGTGGATCTGCCTTGGGTCAAGCTTATCTGGGAAACATACTATTCATCTTCCTTGCCTTTAGAGAAAAGAGAAGGATCCTTTTGGTGGAAAAACATCATTAGTCTCATACCATCTTTCAAGCAATCTGCTAGCTGCTTGGTAAAATCTGGTTCCTCCATTCAGCTATGGTCAGACAATTGGACAGAAGAGCCACTTCAGCAGACATTCCCTGAATTGCACTCCTTTGCTAAAGATGCAAATATCTCTGTTAAATCTTTTATGGAAAAACAGGATTGGATTGAACATTTCCACACACCGCTATCAGTACAGGCCTATGCACAATTCATGCAACTCCCAGAGATCATCCCAACGCTGGCCAGTCAAGAGAAGGATAAGTGGATATGTTTGGGACAGCAAAACAAGTACTCCTCAATGAAAATGTATAGTCATCTTCTGGGTGCTCATCAGAGCCATCCCATATTCAAGCAAATTTGGAACTCATCAAGCAGACTCAAGCATAAGCTGTTCTTTTGGCTCATAGCTCACAATAGTATTCCTACCAGATCAATGTTACAAAACAGAGGTATGCACCTTGAAAATCCCTTCTGTCCAAACTGCAATCAGCAAGCTGAGGAGACTATTCAACATCTTTTTTGGGACTGCAACTTTGCTCATCAGTGTTGGAGCTCCTTTATCCCAAACAAAAAAAGGGGCACTTCCACCTTTGAAGAAGTTCAACTTGCCAATATGGAATTTCCTTCTCATTTTGCTTTGGAGATCACCATGTTAGGTTGCTGGAGTATTTGGCTTCAGAGAAATGGGGTTGTTTTCAGAGGTATAATCCCTACGGTGTTCAACTGGAGAGTCACTCTCAAGGAGGAATTAAGAAAGATGCAATTCAAGATCAAAGATAAATTTCAAGTAGAATTCCTTCAGTGGCGTTCGTCTAAGTTCCAGTAATTTGTGTCTCATGTTCCCTCGAACTGGCATTGGTTAAGGCCCTAGGGCTGCCGTACCTTTTTTTTTCTTCTCTTTGTATATACTATTATTTATTTATAAAATTTACCGTAGAACAATCTGAGGGAGTAGTACTTAACAAAGACGATTATATTTAGTGAAGGAAAACCAAAACACATCCAAGGCCCGGAGTCGCCATTCCGGCTTCCGCCGCAGCCTCTCAAGCAAGCCCTGGGCAGGGCTGCCCGCACCGGCGCCCATCGCAAGCACCTGCACATGCGCCGGCTCTTGCTAGACGGACACACTATTCCTATTTAAATTAAGGCAGACATAAAAACTATTGAGATACCAGGAATTGCTATAGACTAAGCATGGACTCGATGTCTTAAACCACACTACTATAATTAAGCAATCAGACCAAATGTCCTTCTATTGAATGTAATGCAATCGTAAATTGTTAATTGGCATACTCGTTAAGTTTAGAGGTGTATATTCAGGGTAAGAAACTAAGAATGTTACCATTTGATTACTAATAGTAGTAAGGAAGGACAAGCAGAGACACGATGAAGCCGAAATTCACACCTTGACAAACCGGGAAATATAAATACCAATTGGGGGCAAAACAATTATGTGAAACATTATCACTGCACCACGACACCACAAAGACGACATGCATCTATTGGTAAAAGTGAGCATCGCCGACACTTTTTTTGTCGCAAACTATACCGACACATAGTATGTTAGTGTTATATCACTAGTAGAAAAAGGGCCTTTAGTCCCGGTTCCAGAGGACCTTTAGTCCCGGTTCTAGAACCGGGACAAAACGATCGGGACTAATGCCTAAAACCTTTAGTCTCGGTTGGCCTACGAACCGGGACCAAAGGTGCTCCACGTGGCCGCTGTGGGGCACCCAGGCAGGAGGACCTTTAATCCCGGTTGGTAACACCAACCGGGACCAAAAGGCAGCCACGCGTCAGCAGCTCGCAGGCGCTGGGGTTTTTTTTTGAAAGGGGGGGTTAGGGGTTTTGGAAGGTTTAGGGGTTTCATATGGTGTTAGCTAGCTAATAGAGAGAAGTGACCTCTCTTTCTCCGTGCTTGGTCGACGCTAGCTACTACATATAGAGAGAACTCGACGCTAGCTAGTAAGCAAATGAAGGAAACCATTAATTACACAAGATCGTCATGAACATATACAGAGAGAAGTGACCTCTCTTTCTCCATGCTTGGTCGAACAACAAGTTTTCGTATATCTATCCGACGCTACTACATATATACAATATAACATCCCTGACATCATCAAGTGCCAAACTCCCATTGAATTTCCGTATGGTATTCTCCTTTTTCATGTATGACGTGGTCAAGAAAGAATCCCGCCAATTCCTCTTGAATTGCTCGTATGCGATCATGTGGTAGGAGTTCATCCCGCATCTGCCAAATCTAATTTAAAGAAGGGGGTCAATACATATATATGAATGAAACTCAACACAATTGATGGTAATAAAATAAAATTGTGAATATTGTTTACATACTTCAAACTGTTCTTCAGATCTGCCCCGCTCAGAGGTCCTGTGGCGAATGTACTCGCAAACGTAGTATCCACATATATTATTCCCGGGTTCCTGCCACAAGAACTTTACGAGAATAGAGTTCAATCAAACTGATAATCAAGCACGATAATGGTATTGATGAAACTAGAATCAATGAGAGATGCGCGGAACTAGCTAGTACTACTTACTTTGGGGTGTGTAAATCGCAGCTCGTTCTTCAGACCCGGAACCTGTCCGGTGAACTGTTTCCAAACCCTGCCAGGCAAAGAAAATGATTACTTGATATCAGGAAATGAACGAAAGTTGCCGATATGGTCCCGGTATTGATTGAACTTACTTTTGGAGCATTGCAGTCATGTCCGCATAATCCTTGGGATCTTTACGTCTCGAGTCTAAGACAGTTACTACTCCCCCGTCAAGCTTAATGGATAGCAGAATATAGTGGAACCTGCGCACGCATAACTCATCGATTACAGTACTTAACCTCGAGTAAGCGAAACCGAATATGCAGAAGACAGTAACACTCACTTGAAGTTGTAAGGAAAGAGTATTTCCCTTTTGTTTTGATGTCGAAGGAACGCTTTTAGCAAGTTTTCCTCGGTTTCTTTAACATTGTTTTGTACCGTGCATTCATTTACGGTATTTGGGCTAATGAACCCAATGTCATAGATTTGTCTTTTTGGGCATTCGACGATCTTCAATCTGCATAATATAGTGAGGATAATTATATATACATGCAATGAACGAGCTGAGCTAGAGACTTAATTACAGAAGTAATACTTACAGACAGTAGCAAGTCATGATTTGTTTGTCGAGGGCCTCTTGATTGAATAACTGAAAAAACTCAACAAATTCAACAGGCATCAGGTCGACTCCAATGAGGTCGTGCTCATCTTTAATTCTCACCATCAAACTATCGGACCCATTCTTCCTGCAGCTTTCCAAGTACCACTCATGCAATCTTCGCATCATCGTTGTTAGAGGAGGATGATCAGGTTTGACGAGAGGCTTCCCGTGCTCGTATCTAAAGATCTTTACTACCTCAGCCGTTTCAAACTGTACATCATCGCCCACGTGATCACCAAGAGTGGTACCGGGCAGTAGCCCCGGATGATTAGCGATATCGCTAGACACCTTGAGCGGGGGGCACGATTGCTTCTCCTGTTTGCCGAGCTGGGGAATTGTTTTCCCACTTCTTCGTCTTGAAGCACTGGCGGTACTTCCCGACCGCCGCGCTTCATCATATGTCTTTTCAATACAGCGGTCATAGTTGGATTGCGGCGGAGGCGGTGGTGGTCGCTTAAGGGCATCCAGAGTGCGCTTCGCTTTAACCGGATCTATTGTTTCCTTCGGAGGTGGACGTTTCCGTTCAAAATGGGACTGCACTTCGGCAGCACTGATGTCCTTGTTTTCCTCGTCAGTCCTCTCATATGGTAACTTTGGAGGAACCCTGAGGCTTGGACCATATTTGAATTTCTTCCCGCCTTTTGTACTGCTAGCCGCCGGAGCGGCGGTGGCTCTCTTCCGCTGTTGCTGACGTGCCGGAGCCCGCTGAGGCAGCGGAGACCGTTGACGCGCTGGAGACAGCTGCGGCGGCAGAGACGGCTGATGTGCTGGAGATAGCTGAGGCGGAGGAGGATTCTGCTGAGGGGCCTCCCCCGTTAGAGTCCGCTGAGGCGGCGGAGACGGATGACGCGCCGGAGACGACTCGGGCAGCGGAGATAGCACAACTGGACTGTGAGGAGGAGTCTGCTGAGGATCCGGCTGCGTCTGCTGAGGCGGCGTCCAGTTTGGAAGCTTGATGTACTCCTTTCTCCATAGGCAGGTACTCCTTAAGGCATTTTCCAGAAGATCCTCCCCTTCACATGTAGGGTAGTCAAGCTCCAGCCCCTCAAATCCCGCCATTATCTCATCCACCGTGACAATAGCATAGCCATGTGGAATCGGACGGCAATGGAAAGTTCCCTCAGCTCGAGGAGGTAAAACAGAGCCGACCGCCGCCTTCAAGGTCAGGTTCTGGCATTTCGCCATTAGCACACAATATTCAGCCTGCGTGATACTATCCACGGGGTAGCAAGTAGCCGTGATATCAGGCTGAAGGAGCTCCGTGGAAGCCACGCTGCTTCTCCGCTGAGATGGTGGGGTAGCATCTGGGGCAGTGTCGAAGGAAGGATCTTCGTGCCGCTGAGATGGTTGGCCGGTAGCTCGCTGGCTCTCAAGTTCCTCTAGTTTCGCTAATCTTGCATTGATCTTCTGCATTTCGCTTGCTTCTGCTTTCTTCTTTCTCTCTCGGCTTCTATAACCAGCGCTGTCGGGAAACCCATACACCCACGGAACGGAGCCTGATGTGCCTCGTGTTCGTCCAGGGTGTTCAGGATTCCCAAGGGCCTGTGTCAGCTCGTCATTCTCTCTGTCGGGATGTAACCTCCCTTCCTGCGCTGCCTGGATTGCTTCCTCAAGCTTCTTGATGGGTATTGCAAGTTGAGCTTTCGTCCAAACACACTCCCCTGTGTCTGGATCCAAAGTTCCCCCAACCCCGAAGAACCAAGTCCTTGACCGATCTGGCCAGTGCAATGTCGCTGGTTGGACCCCTTTAGCAAGCAGGTCTTGCTCAGCTTTGCCCACGTAGGCCGGGCTTTGCTGTAGCCACCTGACCCCGTAACATGGTGATACTTCTTCTTTGCAGCATTTAGCTTATTTGTCGCTGACCTTTGCTTGCCCTTGTCCGATTTCTTGTAGGCCACAAATGCGGGCCAGTGATCTTTTATCTTCTTATATGCACCGGTGAATTCTGGAGTCTTGTCTTTCTTGACAAACTTTTTGTTCAAATCTTTCTTCCAGTTCTTGAATAGTTTTGCCATCTTCTTAAGAGCAAACGCCTTGACCTTATTCGGATCCGCCTCTGGTGGTAGGCTGAAATTTGTCATCAGCAAGGTCCAAAGATCATCTTTCTGTCTATCCTGGACATAAGAAACTTCAGGGTCCTTCTTCTTATTACATTCTTGGATGCTGATCGGGACGATGTCCCTAACAACCACTCCGCACTGATGTATAAATGTGTCCCTGCTCCGCTTGGGAGCAGTCGGTTGGCCATGTCGATCGACTTCTTCGATCGTGAACCTTTCATCCTGGCGCAACCTTTTCTTCGGGCCTCGTCTCCTTACGGAAGTTTGGCTCGATCCGGAGGGCTAATTAAAAGAAGAAAGAAGCGTTAATATATGTACATACAAAACAATTAATGCATCAAGTCAGCAGAGGCTTAATTAATATATGTATATATACCTCGCCGGACTTTGCAACAGTTAAGGCTCCCTCCTCCGTTCGGTCACCGGAGCCGTCATGATCTCCTTCCTCCTCCATTCGGTCACTGGAGCCGTCATGATCTCCTTCCTCCTCCATTGGATCACCGGAGCCGTCATCCTCTCTTTCCTGACCATCGGTGTCGTTGAGAAACGACATGGTGATATCACCTCCGTCGCGGATTATATCCCCCAACAACTCTTCTTTTTCTAAGTCTCTGTCCATAGTTTCTGCAAATACAACACTCGACATGGCAAAAAAAGACTTGCTTCACATTCGAGAGAAAATCAAAGTTATCGGGGTTATGTTTTAACGACCCCCTCTCTCATGTTTTAACGACAAGAAGAACACAAGCTTTATACACAAGATGAATACAAGATTTACACACAAGATGAATACACAACTCAACAAATGAACCAACCATCATCCTATGAACAAAACGTGAAAGAGGTTCAAGAATCCATTTTCTTTTTATAAGGGCTAAAATCACTTATTTTTTTGGCTTTTTGACTTATTAGAAACGCAAGACAGCCAATACGAAATGCTAGAAAAACGGCCGCGCTTAAAGGATGCCCTCAGCGTCGAGGAACATGTGCTAGGGTGTATGTGCGACTCGCAGAATGAAAACTTCATTCTCGATTCTACGAGAATTTTTATGAAAGCATTTCATTTGCTTCTCTTCAATGGAAGTTTCATTTTCCCAGAATGTATCCTAATTTTTCAACAGATATACAACAAATGGACACCTTTTGTTGAACAGCGGAGGGACGATAAGTGACCAACTCCACGGAGATGCAACACCACAACCTGTAATTCCACCGAGAGTGAAAATTAGCATGGCAACAAATGGCATGACATGAATGTAACACCACAACTTGATAAAAAAAAATTGTAGCTAGCTAGATACCAATTTGAAAGCAAGTTTCAAACTTAGAGAAAAATAGCATGGCATGGCATCCACAATACAAAATATTGACCAAGTTTTCATACATCAAAATGAACTCTAAATAAACTCTAAAGACAAAATATTGACCAAGTTTTCATACATCACAATGAACATCAAAATGAACTCTAAATCAACTCTAAAGACAAAATATTGACCAAGTATATTTGTCACCAATCCTTTTAATGTGGGTTTTAAAATTTTCTCCCAATCCTTTTAATTCTATTATAAACATCAGTAGTGATTATTTTCATAATGATTTGGCCTCAAAAAAATTCTTTTATTAGTATTTTCAAACTCTAGAATGACCCTGTTGCACTAGAACTATTTCAAATAATTCTTTTCAAATGCCACAAATTTTTTGAGAAGTCCTCTGATGCCTATAGATCATTTTTATGCAAAAAGCCACTTTGGTCATTTGAAAATTTTGAGCACAACTTCCATTTTTCAATTTTGGTCCAATCTTGGCATTGAACTACAACCCTATTTTTCCTTGCTCAAATAATTCTGAATTTTTTGCATCTTATAGTCCTTCCAACTAAACCCTTAAGTCCAGAAGGGCAGCCCCAATTTCATCTTGCAAGTCCACCAAAAAATTCTCTGTAGTTTCTGTCCAAAACTAAATTCTAATAAAACTTGCACTAACAAGTTTTTCCTTTTATCAAACCAACTTGACCATCATCTCTAACATCCAAGGAGACATCATCCTGCCAAGTTTCACATACAACAAAGTTCCCTAGCTAGCCCTAGCATTTCAACAAACACCTTGTGGACATGGCAAACACATTTCAACAAACTCTATGAAATCTTGCAATTCTCTGAATAGGGGCAACTTTATACATACAAGGAGGAAGGAGGGAGGAGAGGGGTGGGAGGGAGGAGGGAGTACCTGGCCGGCCGGCTAGCTGTGGAGCGGCGGCGTCGGGGAAGGGCAGGGGCGTGACGGCGTCGTGGGCAGGGCAGGGGCGCGGCGGCGTCGGGGCAGGGCAGGGGCGTCGGGGCAGGGCAGGGCGTCGACGGCGAGGTCCGGCAGCCTGGCGGCGTCGAGGTGGTCGTCGGCGCCGTCGGGGGAGAGGAGGATCGAAGTGAATTGTGTTTGAAAATTTTCTAAGTGCGCGGTTATATAAAAAGACCTTTAGTCCCGGTTGGTGGCTCCAACCGGGACTAAAGGCCCCCCTTTAGTCCCGGTTGCAGCCACCAACCGGGACTAAAGGTCATTTTCAGCAGCGCAAAGGGCGGGAAGCAGAGCCCTTTAGTCCCGGTTGGTGGCTCGGACCCGGACTAAAGGGGGGCCTTTAGTCCCGGTTGGTGCCACCAACCGGGACTAAAGGGCTGCGGCTGGCACGGCGTCGGGTGGGTGGATGTTTAGTCCCACCTCGCTAGCTGAGAGGCGTCGAGAGTGGTTTATAAGCGCGGCTGCGCCAACCCTCTCGAGCTCCTCTCTTATTCAGGCCTACGGGCCTAAACGCACTCTCTCTGCCTGTGGGCCTTCCGGGCCTCCTGCGGGCCTGCATCCTGGACCAACTAGCGGATTCGGTTTCTAGTCGTATGCAGGCCGTGGTGGCCCAGTAGGCGGCATTTTTTTAAATTTTTTTACTTTTTAGTCCCGGTTTGTGGTAGCAACCCGGACTAAAGGTCTTTTCCAGTATTTTTGTTTTGTTTTTTGCTTTATTTATTTTCTTTTGTTTCTACTTACAGCTAAATACTTAGAGTTTTTGAGTGATTCTTTTTGCTTTAGGTCACAAAAATTATAAACTTTCTGTTAGTGCCAGTAGTTTTCAAATTTGAATAGTTTAAATTTGAATTCTTTGAAATTTGTGTGGATCACTAGTTTGGGAATAACTTTACTTTAAAAATAGATTTTTGAGTAATTCTTTTTCCTGCTGTTTAATATTAGTGTGTTTTATCATTATATTCAATTTGATAATTTTTAGGTTATTTTAAATGGGTGTTTTAATCAAAAACAGATTTTGTTATTTTAGTTTGCTATTAAAGTTTCTAACAAAAAATACTTTATGAAAATTCTTTTTGCTATTAAAGTTTTGAACAAAAAATACTTGGCATGGTATCATCATTTCACCCACATAGCATGTGCTAAAAAGTTGAGAGGGTTACGGGAAAAACTGGATGCACTTCGTGTACAAACTGGACAATCTCTTTCGAAGTATCAGGGTTTCGGACGAAAACTCATGTGTTACGAAGGCATTTCATATTTTTTATACTTATTTGAACTCCAGACTTTCTGTGTGTTCAATATGCACCATTCAAAGCCACATCATCAATTTTCAACCCTTTCTGACTTCATTTGCTATTTTTCATGCATTTAACCTTTTTTTGAGCTAAATGACCCTGAAATTGAAAAGCACCACAAATGAACTCTGAAAAGGTTGAAAGTTGGCACGGTATCATCATTTCACCCACATAGCATGTGCTAAAAAGTTGAGAGGGTTACGGCAAAAACTGGATGCACTTCGTGTACAAAATGGACAATCTCTTTCGAAGCATCAGGGTTTCGGGCAAAAACTCATATGTTACAAAGGCATTTCATTTTTTTAAACTTATTTCAAATATATACTTTCGGTATCATCTAAACAGTGCGTGCATGCGTGGTATCCCTTGTTTGTCTGTCCTGAAAGGTTACTAAGAGCAGGCCAATCATTGATGGTTACAAACAGCAACGCATGTAGGTCAAATTCCTCCTGTTTGTGCTCATCCCACACACGTACACCTTCTCCATTCCACAGCTGTAAAAGTTCTTCAACTAATGGCCTTAGGTACACATCAATGTCGTTGCCGGGTTGCTTAGGGCCTTGGATGAGCACTGGCATCATAATGAACTTCCGCTTCATGCACAACCAAGGAGGAAGGTTATAGATACATAAAGTCACGGGCCAGGTGCTATGATTGCTGCTCTGCTCCCCAAAAGGATTAATGCCATCTGCACTTAAACCAAACCATACGTTCCTTGCGTCACCTGCAAAGTCCCCCCACCTTCTCTCGATTTTTCTCCACTGCGACCCGTCAGCGGGTGCTCTCAACTTCCCGTCTTTCTTACGGTCTTCTTTGTGCCATCGCATCAACTTGGCATGCTCTTTGTTTCTGAACAGACGTTTTAGCCGTGGTATTATAGGAGCGTACCACATCACCTTGGCAGGAACCCTCTTCCTGGGGTGCTCGCCCTCAACATCACCAGGGTCATCTCGTCTGATCTTATACCGCAATGCACCGCATACCGGGCATGCGTTCAAATCCTCGTACTCACCGCGGTAGAGGATGCAGTCATTAGGGCATGCATGTATCTTCTGCACCTCCAATCCTAGAGGGCATAGAACCTTCTTTGCTTCGTACGTACTGTCGGGCAATTCGTTATCCTTTGGAAGCTTCTTCTTCATTATTTTCAGTAGCTTCCCAAATCCGTTGTCAGATACACTATTGTCTGCCTTCCATTGCAGCAATTCCAGTGTGGTACCGAGATTTGTGTTGTCATCTTTGCAATTTGGGTACAACCCTTTTTTGTGATCCTCTAACATGCGATCGAACTTCAACTTCTCCCTTTCACTTTGGCATTGTCTCTTTGCATCAACAATGACCCGGCGAAGATCTTCATCGGGCACATCGTCTGGTTCCTCTTGATCTTCAGCTTTCCCCGTTGCAGTATCACCATATTCAGGAGGATAGTTGTCATCATCCTCTTCTTCTTCGTTGTCTTCCATCATAACCCCTCTTTCTCCGTGCTTGGTCCAAACATTATAGTGTGGCATGAAACCCTTCTCAAGCAGGTGGACGTGAAGGGTTTTCAAGTTAGAGTAATCCTTCGTATTCTCACAGACAAGGCATGGACAATACATAAAACCATTCTGCTTGTTTGCCTCAGCCACTTCGAGAAATTTATGCAGGCGCTCAAGATACTCGGAGGTGCGTCGGTCACCGTACATCCATTGCCGGTTCATCTGCGTGCATTATATAATTAAGTGTATCAAAAACCATTACAGAACATCATGAATAGAGAAGTGACTAAATTAATACAAGTTCATCATCACATTAAAACCAAAGTACAGTAGTGATCAAATGTTATTACTGAAAAAATAAATACATAAAGTTCATACATATATAGTTCTCATTGAACAACATATAGCTCTCTAGAGCATCTAATTAAAACATACATTGAAACTATGAAAAACAACAACAAATGCGATCATAATCGCAACTAAGGTAACAATTGATCCAACGGCATAATGATACCAAGCCTCATTATGAATGGCATATTTTCTAATCTTTCTAATCTTCAAGCGCATTGCATCCATCTTGATCTTGTGATCATCGACGACATCGGCAACATGCAACTCCAATTCCATCTTCTCCTTCTCAATTCTTTTCAATTTTTTCTTCAAGTAATTGTTTTCTTTTTCAACTAAATTTGACCTCTCGACAAGAGGGTCGGTTGGAATTTCCGGTTCACATACCTCCTAGATAAAAACATCTATGTCACGTTGGTCGGCATAATTGTCATAAACACTAAATGAAACAAATCATAATAAAAGATAATATACCACATCTGAATCATAGACAGGACGAGGGCCGACGGGGGCGGATACCAAAGTCATGGCACTATATAATAACAAACAATAATAAAAGTAAGAAAATTATACAAGTATCTATCTAAATCATACAAGTAAGAATTTTTTTCTTTTAAAAAGAAGATAAGAACAAGAGGCTCACCACGGTGGTGCCGGCGACGAGATCGGCGCGGGCGATCGACGGCGGTGAGGACGGGGACGGGGACGGCACCCTACACATGTGCAGACTCTAAGAAGTTAATTTCAGCTCAAATTGTGCATCTAAATCAAAAGAACTCCCACATACACTCCTCCACTAAAACCCACAAACCACTCTGCTTCGACAGCATTTGAAATGAGTTAAACTAGCAGTGAGAGATGAAACGACGAAGTTGCTAACCTTTTAGAACACTTGTGTAGTTGGTGCACCGCCAAAACTAGACAAATCTTGGGAAAAATGGAGCTGGGAGGTCGAGCTTGGAGAGGAGAAAGCTTAAGTGTGACTCGGGCATTTCATCGAACACCTCATGTGCATAGGAGGTGAGAGCAGAGCAGCACACACCTCCCACACCGGCCGGCCAAAAAACAGAGGAGTGAGTGGGCAGGGGAAAGCATATATATAGGCATCTCTTTAGTTCCGGTTCGTGGCTAGAACCTGGACTGAAGACTGACCTTTAGTCCCGGTTCCAGACACCAACCGGGACTAAAGGGGTTGCGCCAGGAGCGAGGCCCTTTAGTCCCGGTTGGTGGCTGGAACCGGGACTAAAGGTCCCAGCCGAACCGGGACTGGTGCCTGCCGAGGTCCGGCCGGCGTCCTGGCCGCTCGAACCGGGACTGATGCACGCATTAGTCCCGGTTCGTAACAGAACCGGGACTGTTGCTCTGATCTGGCCTGGACCAATGCCTTGTTTTGTACTAGTGTATAACCTCATGACTGGTTGCAAGCGTGTTCATACATAGTATATATATATGAGGGAATTAAAATCCTAATGGTCGCTAGCGAGTTCATACATTAAAGGAAAATAGGTGGTCGATCTAGAAATCGCAACTTCAGGTGTGGTGCTGAAAATTAATGGTGACCCTTCCTTTCGCAAAATTCATAATTCAGGACTTCCTTCTTGGCTTGCACAGGTCCTAGCAAGTGTCATTTCCCTCTGATATAGCTGAAGCAACCGCATTCATGATCAGTCCATCTGAAGGCGACATCCGTTGGCTCCCAGTATGAGCTCTTTGAAGTAGAGCATAGTTGTAGTCTACACCGAAACACCATCTGCATGTAGCTGGTGTTCCCCAGTGTGTATAATAATGACGACCAACTCAGCTTTGAGCGCCAGTTACGAGAAATTTGCATTCTCAAAGGTATAGAAGAGTTGAAACACATGTTGCAGCGACATTCAGATACGTTGTGGTCTCGGAAAAACCTGCTATAGATGTTTCTCTGATGTATCTCATTCTGAAAATCAAGTGTGTGTATGTTTATGTAGCAATCCGTGTTGGTACACGGGCTTCCTTATCCATGTTGCGGTCTCAGTACGGTGATAATTTTGGTAACCAAGCTGAAACAATTTACATTTGAAAAGTGAGCCATGCTTGTGAATGCTCAGCCATGCATAGGCAAAGAGCTAAAAATAACACATAGCTGACCAGTCCCAAGGGGTGGTCGTATTTGAGTGGTGTCTGGGTAGTAGTATGATGGATATATATAGAGATAGAAAGAGCAGAATATGGTTGTTGATAGATGACATAAACTAGATGCGAAAGTACCATGTTGCTGGCACATGTCAAAGTATGGGTTGTCGTATGGTTCAAAATTCCCCTATAAAAAGAACATTGCTTCTTCTATCTTGTTATGTGCTAGCTCACTGCTTGCAATTGTGTAACCTAGTGTAACGCAGAAATAATGTTAAGAATAAGCTCAAATGAATTCATCAGGTTTCCCTTAAAAAATACCGTATGAAAAGGAGATGCTTCAAGAGTTCGAATAATCGATACTCCTAAGAGCATCTCCAACGGGTGCCCAAAAGATGCCTCACGCGCTAAAAACCATCGTTTTTGTGCGCCGAAGAAAAAAACAACGCTCCAGCAGACGCTGTAAAATAGAGCGCGCACAAAAAACTTGAGCGCACGGGTGTGCGCGCGGGCTGCTGGGCTGTAAATTTGGGGCGCCGGATTGTGCGCGCAGGCTACTGCAAGTGGGGCCGCCGGATTGGGCGCCGTGTTTTTGTGCATCTGAAAACCTCTTCGTCGCTCCCGCATGTAAAAAGACTATTTTGGCGTTGTAAAAGAATTATACCGCGCCGAAGCGAAGCGTGCCTATTGGAGATGCTCTAACTTCTTCATGTCTATATCCCGCAGAAAAACACTTCTTTATGTCTATATCCCGCAAAAAAACACTTCTTCATGTCTATGCCTATGAACTAAAGTACAAAAGATGGATACGATACACTCATTTGGCAGTTATGCATGTATGTTACACATTGTGGGCCCGTTAAACCATCATTCCACACTGCATTACACATGTGCTCACCCCACTAGTATGTCATGTTGAAATATGAGTTGGGCCTTGGGCCCATCTAACAATTTCAGATTAATCTTTAAGGGCCCATGTGGGATTATATGGCACTAGGTGTGGTGGGAAGTTTAGTCCCATACCGCTAGTGGAGAAGGAGTTGCACCTCCTTATAAGGGATTCTCTTCCACATGCTATTAGAGCTTGAGAAGAGAAATGATTCCCGCGCGCTCCTCCTCCGCCGCCCGCCTCGTCCCGACGCGACGCGGGTTGCGGGATTGAGCCGAGCCGAGCTCACACCTATGCGCTTCTGTTTACCGGTCAGGAATGGAGAGTCTTTGATAGATGGGGCCATGGACGTGGGTTCAACCCACGCGGCCGCGCCTATATGCATAACTGCCAAATGAGTGTATAACTCTCCACGTGGGTCCAACCGACGCCGACCGTCTCGGCAGCCGCCGAGGACGCCGCTGCTGCCACCGCCGCGGCCTCTGCCTGGCCTATTGGAGGGTATAACTCGTTTATCCCACTCCTGTTTATTTCTGTGTTAGACGTAATAGCATTATGTGTAGATGTGTCTACTGTTTGCGTAGTACGTGCATGTCTAGATCGTAATCAGTATGTCATTAATTCTGTCAATGCCATGTTCATGATTATTTCTTGGATTAAATTAATCGAAAAATTGCCTATTTTCTCAACAATCCAAAAACCTAATTTGTGTAGGCATTTTTCGGCTAGTGGTTTTGCCGCTGCACTGAAACCGGATAAGTTCACCGGTACGTATTTTAAGCGTTGGCAGACCAAAACCACCTTATAGCTCACGGCCATGAACGTGTTCTGGGTCGCCGGTGTCCCTTCCACGGGAACGATTGCTCCTGAACAGGAGAAGGCGTTCAGGGAGGCCACCGTCGTATTCCTTGGAGCAGTTCTGAGCGTGATCGGAGATAAGCTGGTCGATGCATATTTACATGTGCGGGTTGCCAAGGACTTGTGGGAGGCGCTCGAATCTAAATTCGGGGCCACCGATGCTGGGAGCGAGATGTATGTTATAGAGCAGTTCCACGATTACAAAATGGTCGAGAACCGTTCTGTATTGGAACAGGCTCATGAGATAATATGCATCGCTAAGGAGCTTGAGCTTCTGAAATGCGATTTACCGGGCAAATTTATCGCGGGCTGTATAATCGCTAAGCTCCCTAATTCCTGGAGGAACTTTGCTACCACTCTGCAACATCAGAGGCGTGAATTCTCAGTAGAGGATGTCATCGGCCATCTGAGTGTTGAGCAGAACTCGAGAGCAAAGGACGCCCACGGAAAAGGGGTCGAAGGAACTTCTGTGGCCAACATGGTGCATCAGAAGAACTTCAATTCCCACAAGCCCAAGGGAAGGAACGGTGTCCAACAGAATACCGACTTTAAGAAGAAGGGTAAGAAGACCTTCAAGAAGAACAAGAAGGGAGATGGCTGCTTCACTTGTGGTTCGGATGAACATTGGGCCAACAAGTGCCCCAACAAGTACAAGAAGCCAGGGCAAGACTCAAAGTCTGCCAATATGATTGTGAGCAACAATGAAAGTGGTGCATCTGGGTACGGTAATTTATTTGTTGTATTTTCAGTTTGTCAGTCCACTGATTGGTGGGTGGACACAGGTGCAGGTGTTCATGTGTGTGCTGACATTTCATTGTTTTCTTCTTACCAGGTCACAGGTCACGGGTCCGTATTGATGGGGAATGGCGCGAGTGCTTCTGTTCATGGTGTTGGCACGGTCGATCTGAAGTTTACTTCAGGAAGGATCGTGCAGCTGAAGAACGTGCAGCATGTCCCCGCCATCAAGAAGAATCTCGTTAGTGGCTCCCTTCTATGTAGAGAAGGATTTAAGTTGGTTTTCGAGTCTAATAAATTAGTTGTTACGAAATTTGGATTTTTTGTTGGAAAAGGTTATGAGTGCGGAGGGATGTTCCGCCTTTCCCTCGCAGATTTTTGTAATAAAGTCGTGAACAATATTCATTCGAGTGTTAATGAATCTAAAGTTTGGCATTCACGTCTTTGTCATATCAGTTTCGGTGTTATGACGCGGCTAGCTAACTTGAATTTAATCCCGAGTTTCACTTTAGCCAAAGGTTCTAAGTGTCTGTCGTGTGTGCAAGCTAAGCAACCTCGCAAGCCTCACAAGGCTGCGGAAGAAAGATACTTGGCGCCATTAGAACTCATACATTCTGATCTTTGTGAGATGAATGGTGTGTTGACTAAAGGTGGAAAGAAATACTTCATGACATTGATAGATGATTCCACTAGATATTGCTATGTGTATCTGTTAAATACTAAAGATGAGGCTCTACACTACTTTAAAATCTATAAAGCAGAAGTTGAGAATCAACTTGAAAAGAAAATTAAAAGAGTTCGGTCAAATCGTGATGGAGAGTACTTCTCAAGTGAGTTTGATTCTTTTTGTGCGGAACACGGTATTATTCATGAGAGGACGCCTCCCTATTCGCCCCAGTCAAACGGGGTTGCCGAGCGGAAAAAACCGTACTCTAACTGATTTGGTTAATGCCATGTTAGATACATCGGGTTTATCCAAGGCATGGTGGGGGGAGGCTATATTGACATCATGTCATGTCCTGAATAAAGTTCCGACAAAGGATAATGAGATCACTCCCTATGAGAAATGGGCGAAGAGAAGGACAACACTCTTGTACTTGCGTACTTGGGGCTGTTTGGCGAAAGTCAACGTGCCGATCCCCAAAAAGCGTAAGCTTGGACCAAAGACCGTCGACTGCGTTAATTTGGGCTATGCTAAGAATAGCATTGGCTATAGATTTCTAGTAGTGAAATCTGAGGTACCTGACCAGAAGGTCGGTAAAATTATGGAATCTAAGGATGCTATATTCTTTGAGGATATTTTTCCTATGAGAGATATGCAAAGCACTTCTAGACAGGAATCTGAGGAGATTCCTGAACCTGCCATTCTGATGGAATATTATGAACAAACACATCATGAAAATCCTGAGGAGGATGACGAGGAAGCCCTTGGTAGGGGCAAGAGACAAAGGACTGTAAAGACCTTTGGTGATGATTTCCTCGTGTACCTCGTGGATGATACTCCCACTTCTATTTTAGAAGCTTATGCATCTCCAGAAGCTGACTACTGGAAGGATGCGGTCCGTAGCGAGATGGATTCCATCATGGCTAACGGGACTTGGGAGATTACTGAACGTCCCTATGGTTGCAAACCATTGGGATGTAAGTGGGTGTTCAAAAAGAAGCTTAGGCCCGACGGTACGATTGAGAAGTACAAGGCTAGGCTTGTGGCCAAGGGCTATGCCCAGAAAGAAGAAGAAAATTTCTTCAATACTTATTCACCTGCGGCCAGACTGACCACCATTCGAGTATTACTCTCGTTGGCGGCCTCGCATGGTCTTCTCATCCACCAGATGGATGTTAAGACGACTTTCCTGAACGGAGAGCTAAAGGAGGAAATCTACATGCAACAGCCTGATGGCTTTGTGATAGATGGTCAGGAAGGAAAGGTGTGTAAGTTGTTGAAATCTTTATATGGTCTGAGACAAGCACCTAAGCAATGGCATGAGAAATTTAATGAAACTTTGACATCTGTTGGCTTCTTTGTTAATGAAGCTGACACATGTGTATACTATCGCGATGGTGGGGGCGAAGGAGTTATACTGTGCTTGTATGTTGATGACATACTGTTATTTGGAACTAGCCTCAAAGCGATTGAGGAAATTAAGTCCTTTTTATCTCAGAACTTTGAGATGAAGGACCGTGGAGTGGTTGATGTTATCTTGAACATCAAGCTATTGAGAGATGATGAGGGTGGCATTACACTTCTGCAATCCCATTATGTTGAGAAGGTGTTGACTCGTTTTGGATATTCGGACTGCAAACCATCTCAGACACCATATGATCCTAGTGTGCTGATTCGAAAGTTCGTAGGCATACCTAAAGATCAATTGAAATACTCTCAAATTATTGGTTCACTCATGTATCTAGCGAGCGCAATGAGGCCTGGCATCGCGTTTGCTGTGAGCAAACTGAGCCGGTTTGTTTCCAAACCGGGTGATGTACATTGGCATGCTATTGAAAGAGTTATGCGTTATCTGAAAGGTACTATGAACTATGGACTTCACTATACCGGATACCCGTCGGTACTTGAATGGTATAGTGATGCGAATTGGATCTCTGATGCTGATGAGATGAAGGCCACAACTGGGTATGTGTTTACTCTTGGAGGTGGTGCTGTTTCCTGGAAGTCTTGCAAGCAAACGATCTTAACGAGATCGACAATGGAAGTAGAATTAATAGCGTTAGACACATCTGGTGGCGAAGCAGAATGGCTTCGAGATCTTTTGATGGACTTGCCAGTGGTTGAGAAGCCGGTTCCGGCCATCCTTATGAACTGTGACAATCAAATAGTTATTGTCAATGTGAAGAGTTCAAAGGACAACATGAAGTCCAACAAACACATAAGAATGAGATTAAAAGCTGTCAGAAAATTAAGAAACTTCGGAGTGATAGCGTTGGATTATATCCAAACGGCTAAGAATCTGGCAGATCCCTTTACTAAAGGGCTATCACGTGTTGTGATAGTTAGTGCATCGAGGGAGATGGGTATGAGACCCACATGAGTTGCTATGGTAGTAACCCAACCTATGTGATCGGAGATCCCGTGAAGTAGGACCTGGGAAAACAAGCCAGTGGTGAACTGAGGAGAGTAACTTTACTAACCCACTCCGTTGGAGATGCAATACTATCGGAAACTGTATGGTAGGTTGACTAGTGTCTTAATGTGTTCCAAAGCTTATATATATAAGCAAGATGCTGCCCTACAGAGCGATCTTTGGAGGAACACACCTATATGAGCCCGATTGCTGGTCACAGTCTATGAGATTGGGGTGATCTCTAGCAAGCTCATGAATAGGCCAGGAGTGTGACTAATATGCTCCACCCGAGGGGTCAGCCTTCGGCAGTCTAGTACTAGTAAGACCTGTGGTGAAACTTCTTTACGCCAAACTAACAATTCAAGGCATAGTCCATTGTTCAGTTGTGAAGGAGTATAGCTACTTGCTCTAGGTGAAGTTCAACCTTAACCGGTCTTCGCTGAAATACTGGTATATCAAAACAGTGTTTGGAACAAAGGACAAAATGGGCCCTTGAGATCTGGTGGGGGATTGTTGAAATATGAGTTGGGCCTTGGGCCCATCTAACAATTTCAGATTAATCTCTAAGGGCCCATGTGGGATTATATGGCGCTAGGTGTGGTGGGAAGTTTAGTCCCATACCGCTAGTGGAGAAGGAGTTGGACCTCCTTATAAGGGATTCTCTTCCACATGCTATTGAAGCTTGAGAAGAGAAGTTATTCCCGCGCGCTCCTCCTCCGCCGCCCGCCTCGCCACGCCACGCCACGCCACGCCTCGTCACGACGCGGGTTGCGGGATTGAGCCGAGCTCACACCTATGCGCTTCTTTTTGCCGGTCAGGAACGGAGAGTCTTTGACAGATGGGGCCACGATCTGAGACGTCAAATCGTGGGCTGTCATCGACTTGGACGTGGGTTCAGCCCACGTCTCTCCACGCGGCCGCGCCTATATATGTGAGGCGCTGCCAACCCTAGCCGTCACTCAAAACAGATCGCATATCTGCCTCCACGTCGGCGACTCCATCCCGTTCACCGCGTACACGGTTCATGGGAGAGCAGGCCTCCGAAACCCTGCCTCTCCGGATCCTGTACGGGAGAGGGGCGATTAGGTTTTTGGGGAGCGATTACGTGACTGCTCGCCACCGATCCACTGCTTCCCCTACGTCTTCGTCATCACCATGTCTCAGCCAACCGACGCCGACCGTCTCGCCACCAACAAGCTCGAGGCCAAGAAAAAGGCCGCCGAGGACGCTGCTGCTGCCACCGCCGCCGCTGCGGCCTCTGCCTGGCCTACTGGAGGGTATAACTCGTTTATCCCGCTCCTGTTTATTTCTGTGTTAGCCGTACTAGCATTGTGTGTACATGTGTCTACTGTTTGCGTAGTACGTGCATGTCTAGATCGTAATCAGTATGTCATTAATTCTGTCAATGCCATGTTCATGATTATTTCCTGGATTAAATTAATCGAAAAATTGCCTATTTTCTCAACATGTCAGTCTGTCCACACCCAACCAAAAGGGATCCCGGAGATTACTAGATATCATGTGCCATCCCATTCCAAAAGATCTTTTTTCACTGAATGGAAAGAAAAGGACTAATCCGATGGTAGGGACCACCCTTTCTCTTATAAATAGTGCAAACCCTCCGGCAACCGATACGACACTCTCACTTGTAAGGCCATCGGGTGAAATCTCCACTACCACGCCACGATCGGTTTGGTCATCCTTGCACAGTCACGTAGTGTCGGTACCGTGACCATTAGGTTCACGCACCCAACTGTGCACCGACCACGGTAGCCTCATTGCCGGGGAGAATAGCAAGTGAAGCACTCCGGCAACCAGATCACCACCTTGAACCCGTGGTGGTTGACGTGGCCACAACCCGAGGGTGGCTAACCAAGCTGGATCAAGTGAAGTGATGGGCATTTTTGCATTTCTATAGTGCATTTATACATTAAGCTATGGTAGTATGGTTACATGTGTTCAGTTCGAAGACCTAACCCTATGCCAATTACAAATCCAATTGTACACCTATTTGATACCCACATTTGTGGATATTTCCTTAGGCATCTTCAAGGTGTCATGCTCAAACCTCCGTGTAGATCAGACCTGAAGAGGCTAATTGGTGTAATGCCAATATTTGGCATGAAAAATGTTGGCAAGTCTAAAAATTGGCTACCAAGTGATTCTTACCAATCTCTCAAAAAGTTCACATTTTTAGGAACTCTTGGTTTTGCCAAATGTTGGCATCAAACGAATAAACCTTGAAATCTTATCATGAGCTTTGCTCTACTTCCTTGACCCCACATGCAAATGTAGCCTTGCCTTTTTTAGATCATTGTCAGTGCTCTAACAGAAATTAAGATACTTCCGCCTCTTGTCACGTGTTTCCAACTGGTGTTGTTGCCCACGAGACTCAGGTCGTGCAAAATGGCCAACCTGATGATAGAATCTCCTCGGGATATAGCTTATTCTTCAAAATCGCTGATTCAGTAGACCCCGAGACAGGTTGCCGCTCAAGAAAAGAAGTGCTTGTTCAGGAACATTATATCCATATTGCTATTAATCTTTGAACATTACTCATTGACAGGTTGCCGCTCGAGTAACGAAGCGCTTCACCGATGAGGTTGCTCGATTGAAGAATCTGCTCAGGGAATCGGAGCCGAAGAACGCCATCCTGCGCCAGAACGTTGAAGAGGGCAAAACCGCGTCAGAGTAGCTTGAGGCCAACAAGGCCGCGCTGGAAGTTGAAGTTGCCTAGTTGAAGATGCAGCTGGCTGAAGCTAATAGTGCCCGGCGTAGTGGAGAGATAGAGCAGCTAATAGTGCGCGGCGTAGTGGATAGATAGAGCTGGGGTAGGCTACTGGCACAATGTGTCTGTCGACTAGCGCTCTGTCAAGTAGCAACTGTGTGGGTGCAAATTAATTCTATTTTGTTAACAGCGAGCGCTCCGCCTCTCAAGACAAAATGGCGGTTGCAACAGTTTCAAGTCACATCGTCAAAGTTTTCCCAAGGCCTCTCATTCCGAAGAAATGTGTGGGCTCGTGTGGAGACGACTGAAGTGATTCATTTTCCATATTGTGGAATGGGTAGCTGATTATGGTGAGATTGTGTTGTGGCCATCTCAACCAAACAATGAGGTATGCTAGGATATCCAAACGGTAGAATACGAGAGCACTTATATATATGGTTGATCGATCAAAAGGTTGGGGTCATATATATATATAAGATAAAGCGAACAAGAATTCGACGGCTATCGGCCAAAATGTCAGTTATTAATATGACATTAATCTATCTATATCTATATCTACCCTAAACCGCGCCGCCAGGCACATCCATCCCCATCCTCCCCTCCGTCGCCGCTGGAGGAGGTCGCCGGGCGAAGCCCCGGGCGGCTGACGGCAGCGGCGGAGGACCTCTTCCCTCCCGCGTCAAATCGGGTGAGGCGGGTCACCCCATGGTGCCGGGGCGTTTCTCCCTGATCTGTGTCGCGGCGGCGCGGCTGTTCGCATCCGGCGACGGCGCAAGGTGGCGGCGTGGTGCTGGGCGGAGGCGGCGGAGCTGCTGGGCTTCGTGGAAGATCGGGTGGCGCTGGCCGCTCGGTGGGTTCGCATGGTCATGGCGGCCTTGGTCACGGTGGCCGGCGGCTCGGCGGGTCGGCGGCGGCGAAACGTGGCCGGTGGCAGCGGCGATGTTCGGCCTGGATCCCGGTGCGGCGTCCCTGGAAGGTGGCGGCGGGTGAAGCTCGGACTTCCCGCGGCGGCATGGCGTGGTGCAGTCCCTGTCCAAGGCGGATCTGCGCCGGCAATCTGGTGGTTTTTGCTACGGATTGGTTCGGATCAGAGACGGTGACGAGCGCGCGGGATCCATCTCGGCGGCTCTCGTGGTTTGGCGAGGTGGGGTGGGAGCCCTCCTCCCAGGCTCCAGTGGTGGCACACTCAGGCAGTTGCCGGTGTGCCAGGGCTCCTACGGTGGCACTGCTGTTGCGATTGGTTGCCGGATCTAGGCGGCTAGATCTGGGGCTTTGAAGGCGGTCGAGACGGTGCACAGGTTGTCGAGTGGATTTCTTGGGACGGATCCGGGTGAAAA
The DNA here is from genome assembly GCA_039707655.1 of Elymus sibiricus. NCBI lineage: Eukaryota > Viridiplantae > Streptophyta > Magnoliopsida > Poales > Poaceae > Elymus > Elymus sibiricus. Next base: position 402,112,209 of record CM077672.1, read on the forward strand.
CCTGGTCTTCGGTTGGTGGCCGGAGCCGGTGATGACGGCGCCCTTATCGTCGTTTCCTTCATGAATGCATCATCGAGGTGAAGCTCCCAACCCCACCCAATACCTCCGGGGGAAACCCTAGATCAGTTGATCGGATGACGGCCGCATTCTTATGTCGTTTCCCCCTTGGGGGCGGCATTCTTGGAGGTGTACTCGGGCTCGAGGGACCAGTGGACGGCATCTTCGGTGGAGCGGTGCTTCATTCTACATATTCATGGCGGCGGATCTCGGCGGCGTGGAGCAGTGGAGGCTTGGTGTCCGATGTGTTGCGATGGACTCGCGCAGGAGGACGACGCTATCTGGCGTCGTGGTGGCGTCGATGGCAGAGAGGCCTGGCAAGGTCGATGCGTCAGTATCTGCTTTGAGGATGGATCGATGGAAGATGGAGGTGACGGCCCTTGCAGTGTGCGCGTGTGGTGCCCACTGAGAGTGCGCCGGACCGGTGTGTCACCCAGTCCCGGCTTTGTGGCATGGATGGGGCATCCGGCTTTAGATGTTAGGCTTTGATGCGATGTCTGTTTGGTATTAGGCTCGGACATTCGGCACCCCTTCATCAAGGGGATAGGAGTAGCGACAGGATGTTGTCAAGATGATGGCTTCAGGCTTACTGATGTATTACTTTATAAGGTCTTTGTGAATAATTAATAAAATGGCCGCATGCATCGCCCAGATGCAGAGGCCGGGGTGCATCCTCCTTTTAAAATAAATAAATAAATAAGGTGTGTTTTTCTGATTTTTTTAGTTACTATCCAAGGTGATACTAGTTATGGAAAAAGGTTTCGTCACCTCACTACGTTTTCATCTGTCTGCACTCAGGGGACTCAAACTCCCGACCTCATGCTAAATAGCAGCGACGCTAGCCAGTCAAGCTAACAACTGCAGATGTCTAAAATGCAGTGTTGATATTAAAGTCCTAACTACAGCGGCAGATCCATTTTTTTTTAAAAAAAATCAACATTTCTTGTAAACAAATGTGGAAAGCAATTCTTAGAAAATGAGACCAAGTTTCGAAAATCGTGAACAAATTTCGAAATTTGATTGTTTTTTAAACGTGAACAATTTTTTGAAGAAGGGAACAAAATATGAAAACATGAATTTGTTTTAAAAAAAATGTGAATATTTTGGGAACTGTTATTTTTTATAAAAAGTGAACACAATTTGAAAAACGTGAACAATTTTTAAACTCATGAACAAAAGTTTTCAAAAATATGAACATTTTTTGAAAGCTTCAAAACAAATTTCGTATTCCAAACATTTTTTTGTGAATTATGAACAAATTTTGAAAACATGAAAATGTGAACCAACTTTTTCAGAAGTGAACATTTTTTGAAATGGTGAACAAATTTTGAATTTTGAAAAAAAATTGAATTGTGATTTTTTTTAAAGTCACCTTCAAAACCTCCCCACGTGAAACTCCACCATCCCTACCCAACGAATCCACTGCCACATACCCTACCGTAGCCGGAGAAGAAGGATCCATCAGCCACATACCAATCCATCACATGGCGGACGCCCCCGCGCTCGTCGAGGTGCCGCAGCAGCGGCACCTGGTGAGCCAGATCGCGGCGAGCGGGACACACTGACTGTTGCTAAAGCAGTGGCTCAAGGAAGACCTGCTTGCGCGCCGCGTCATGTTGCGGGAGGCCCGCTTTGACGACACGTGCATGGAGATCACCTTCCTCTATGATGCTACTTTTTAATGGTTCTAATTGTTACATGTGAAACTTGGTGCTGGTGTACTGTGATGTGGTGAACTAGCTATATGGTGTACTGTAATGTCAATTATGAAATCCTGGTAGCAATTAGATGAATATGAAATATATTGTGTGTTTGATATGAAATAGTGGTGAATATTTATTCGATATGAAATGTGAATTCACTTACTAAAGGGATTAGAAATAGTAGGCTAATAAACCTGCTTATCGGTTTATTAGATTGCACACGGTTACTTATTCAGCTCTGTGGGCGATGACCATTAGCAACGCACATTTGCTACAAAATAAGCGTGTGGGATCAATGAACCACCACAGATGATAACGTCGTGGAACAACCATTGATGATAGCCGTAAACGTTCCCAACTGAAAAAGTGTGTGTGATGGATCGCCCTATGTCACATAGTTTTTTTTTCTACGTATCATGTGTGATATATTTTAATAACGCAAACGCTTCTAGCAGGATAAGCGTGTGTGATGTATCAGCCAATCTCACATGATTTTTCGTGACGCATCGTGTGTGATACACAGTACGAACGACGGCTCACACAGAGCAAGCATCTAGGTCCCCGTGGAGGCATGGCACAGCCACTTTCCGACTCGGAGATCTCTTCTGAGGCGGCACGACGCGCTCTCCTCCAAGACGGTGAGGTGACCTACTCGTCAGCAGTGCCATGGCAGGCTCCGCCGAGGCAGCGAGGCGACCTCCACACCGTGGCCAATTATGACGTCCCACTCGTGTGCGCCATCCCCGTGGCCGTTGCCATTCACCGGACCGTGCTTCTGACTGACACGCATGGTCAGTTCATCGGTCGAGAAGCAACAGTATGGGGATTAATTAATTATATTTTCTTCTTGAATGGGAGCGTCCTTAGCTGAACAGAACTTTCTAGCTGCAGCAGTTCCAAGCCCTACAGTCAAAGTTTTCCCTAGGCCTCTTATTCCAAAATAACGTGCGCACGTCACCATGCATACTGTGCTGGGACATGGTTGAAGTGCTTGGTTCTCCATGTCGTAGAATGGGTAGCTGATTATGACAAGCTTAAGTTGTGGCCATCTCACCAAAAGATTAGGTACGCTATGATATCCAACATATAGAATACAACAGCACTTATATATATGGCTGATTGATCAAAACGGTTGGTTCATATAAGATGGAGTGAACAAAAAGTTCATGGCGATGCATAAGGATCGCCTGGAATATCAGCTTTTAATATGCCATAAATTAGACTTATGACTTAGTAGTTTTATAGCAGGTGCTAGACTTATACATTGCCTGCCCTTGGCATATGTTGTTGGCCAGTGTCTCATATTCATGACTCAACAACTATAGAGTTTGAGGTTGTAATCATGTGCCTTCGGTTCACCAAGTGTACGTAGGATTGTACTCCATCGTGACATTAAGTTCTGCATGTGTGAAGCATTGTGGAGACTTGTAAATCAAGTATGTTCTATACGGGAGTTATAAAAAAAAAAGTATGTTCTATACGGGAAATGTGAAATCAAGATATAAAAATCCATGCTTCGAGGAAACAATAACATTTAGATCTATCTAATCTCTTGCTCGCATTATTCAATGAGAATAAAGTTGTTGAGCACGAAGAAGAATGCGATGTCGGAAAATTTCTACTTCACTAAGATGAGAGGCCTCATCGACGAACTTGCTGCAGGGAAAGAGGAACGACAACGATGGCCTCATCTCAGCACTCCTTGCCGGACTGAACACGCACTACCATCCATTGGTCACATCCTTGTCCACAAAAACGGAGCTAATCTCCCTCACCGACCTGTACTTGCAGCTTCTCACCTTTGACGACACAGCTGGAGAGTCAACCTCCAGCGGCGCAGTATCCCTATGTCAATGCCGCATCACGTGGTCATGGTGGTGGCAAAGGATGGATACTACCGCGGCAAACGCAGCGGTTGTGGCGGCCACGGTCGTGGCGACTTCCACGTCAAAGGTGTATTCTAATTTTATAAACACTGCTCTTTTGAAATAAATACATTTGGAAGTTTCTGACTTCCATGTTGTGGTGACTTCCATGATTTCCATGGCGGCGCGACCGTGGCGAGTGCCCCTGTGGCAGCCCGGCGCGGAGATCTCTGCTGAGGTAGCACGACGGGCTCCTCCAAGACCTCCTCGAAATAGGCTTTCGCCCCGCTTTATAAATAAAGCAGCGGTCCCACATACAACATCCGAACATATCCAGAAACAACTGCTGGGGCCACAGCACAATCATGCCCAAGAAAAGTAGAGAGAAATAAGAAAAAAGCCACCTAGTGGCAACCGGCAAGCGGTACTACGAAGATGATAGCCGACGCGCTGAAGCCACGAGCGCGTCCATCATGAGGCCGAGCCGGTCGCGATCACGCTGTCTCGAGAGCGGGTGCCAGTGCTGCAGAAAAGCAAGGAATTTGAAGAAGGAATCAGAAGCCTTCCTCGGAAAGATCTTCTCAATCACCATCTTGTTACGAGTCGTCCAAAGAGTCCATGACATCGCCGCAAAAATAAGCCAGAAAAGGTGACGGTGTCTCGATTGTTGCGTAGCCCTAAACTGGAGGAACTCCGCAAGGTTTAGGGCCTCCCAGTCGGGGCCCAATGCCTCACGGACGAACGTCCATAGTACTCGAGCCGCCGTACAAGAGAATAGGATATGTACCCCAGTCTCTGGTACCGCGCAGAGGGGGCATACATCCCCAGGACCGTGCCGCTTGAGAACCTCTGTCCCCGACGGGAGTCGATCTCGAAGAAGCTGCCAAACGAAAATCTTGATCTTCAAGGGGAGGGGGGCCTTCCACAGTGGCGACATCCAGGCGGTGGAAGGCGGTGGACAGAGGGCCTTGTAGGCCGTGCTAACTGAAAATTCCGCCGACGGCGCCAGTCGCCATAATACGGTGTCCGGATAGTCCGGTAACACCGGTGGAAGGGCTGCCCGTAAAGTGACCCAATCGTTATGATCGGCGTGTCCAAAGGTACGACGGAACCCAATATTCCATTGTCCACCTTGGAAAGCCTCGGAGACGAGAATGGCCGGGTCTGCACAAATTGAGAATAAACCCGGGAAGCTCACTCGAAGTGCCTCAGTGCCCAGCCAAGGGTCCAACCAAAATTGGACCCCGCCTCCATCCCCTATAGAGAAGGAAATCCCTAAGCGGATGTCCTCCTTAATCCTCTGGATAGATCGCCAGAATTCTGATCCGCCAGGACTAGAGCATGCTAAAAGAGGCTCACCCCTAAGGTATTTTGCCTGAATGAGTCGAAGCCATAATCCACCCTCGCCACGTAGGATCCGCCAGACCCATCGCAACATAAGTGCGACGTTCATGCGGCGAGAGGCAATAATGCCCAGGCCGCCACAGTCCTTAGGCATACAGATGTCCGCCCATTTCACCATGTGATACTTTTGGCGGCCATCCGCCGCCTGCCAAAAGAACCTAGCGAGATCCTTATCGAAGGCGCTATGCACGCCCTCTGGTAAGGTATATAACCCCATCATGTACATGGGGAAGCTCGCTAGGTTAGAACTAATAAGGACCGATTTGCTCCCCTTGGAGGTAAATCGGCCACGCCAGGGCTCAGCCTTAGACGCCACACGCCCCACTAGTGGGTCAAATGCGCTCATCAGAATCTTCGAGTCGTCCATCGGCATTCCCAGGTATGTAGTAGGGAATGAGGCCAATCTGCAGTTTAGATTGTCCGCTATCCGCTGTTGTTCCTCCACGGGGAACCCTAGTATGATCACCTCGCTCTTGTCGAAGTTGATCTTTAGTCCCGACATCGCCTCAAAGCAAAGGAGTAGGAACTTAATGTTTATAATGTCCATGTCCGACCCCTCCAGCATGATCATGGTGTCGTTGGCATATTGGAGGTGTGTGACCCCTCCACCCGGGATGAGGTGACCAACAATCCCCGAGAGGTGACCAGCCAGCCTAGCTTTATCCAGGATGCCTGCTAGCGCATCAACCGCTAGGTTGAATAGAAGAGGAGAGATCGGGTCCCCTTGTTTCACCCCTGCCGAGGAGGAAAAGAAAGGGCCCACCTCGCCATTAATATTAATCGCCGTCTTCCCTGTTCGAACCAGCTGCATAATCCAGCTGCACCATCGGTCATCAAATCCTCGGCGCTGCAAGACCAACCGCAAGAAATTCCAATCCAGCTGATCATACGCTTTCTGGAAATCCAGCTTAAGAAAGACTCCCTTATGTCCGCGTACCCGGACCTCATGGACAATCTCATGGAGGGCCAAGATCCCGTCATGGATCCTTCGTCCCTTCAGAAATGCCGTCTGGAGGGGGTGGTCCAGTCGCTCAGCCACCGGGGCGAGCCTGATCGCGCAGACTTTAGAGAAAATGCGCTCAAGGACGTTGATAACCGTGATGGGCCTGAAGTGCCTAATGTCCGTCGCCCCAACTATTTTGGGGATTAGGGTAATGACTCCGTAGTTAATGCGTGACATGTCAAATGTTCCAATATAAAATTCATTGAACATTGGCATGATCACAGGTTTAAGGACATTCCAGAATTTCTGGAAGAAGGCAACCGGCAGCCCGTCGGGTCCCGGAGCCGACCCCACCTTCATAGAGTCGATCGCCCTACCCACCTCTTCCGGCGAGAATGGGGTAGTTAATTCCGCATTCTCAACGTCGTTAACCCTGTCCGCAGTTGTCCAAAAGTTTTCCGCCAACGAAACCCCACCACGGGGTTCCGCCGAGAAGAGTTCCTTAAAAAAGGAGTAAATGTGGGATCTAATCTCATTCGGGTGCTCCAAGAGGGTCTCTCCCTCCCAGAGACACGGGATGGAACACTTCCGGCGCCGCCCGTTAGCGATAGCCTGGAAGTAGGCGGTATTAGCATCGCCCTGGAGGAGCCATTTCTGGCCCGCTCTACACTGCCAGAACAACTCCTCTCCTTTGAAAATCTCCATCAGGGAGGATTTAAGAGAGTACCGTCGCAACCAATCGTCAGCCGATAGCCCGACTGAGTCAGCGGTCATATCTAAAGCCTTAATTTGATCCAGCAGGGCCCCTTTACGGTTCCTCAGATCCGCACCCAGGTTAGCGCCCCAACCCCGCATAAACTGGCGAGCGATCTTCGAACAGTGATGCCAAGTATCTGTCGCACAGAATACCCGAGGAGGGTTGGTGGCAGCTTGCACCCAGCGGTCCCTTACCATCTCGAAAAAACCCGGCTGTAGAAGCCACGATTGTTCGAAATGGAAGCGCCTGGACCTCGGTGGGGGCCCGTCCCTTGAAGAGAACAGGAGGGGTACGTGGTCAGAGCCAATCCGGGTAACTACCCGCAGAGAGCACAGTGGGAACATAATCTCCCACAGGACAGACAACAGGACCCGATCCAGCACACTCCGGATAGGGTCCAGCTGTTTATTGGTCCAGGTGAACCTAGCCCCTACACGGGCTATCTCACGTAAGGCCATATACCACTAGTAGAAAAAGGGCCATTTGTCCCGGTTCGTAAGGGCCTTTAGTCCTGGTTCTGGAACCGGGACTAAAGGGTCGGGACTAAAGCCCAAAACCTTTAGTCCCGGTTTGCTTACGAACCGGGACCAAAGGCCCTCCATGTGGCGCTGCCTGGGGCGGGGGAGGGAGGGCCTTTAGCCCCGGTTTTGGAATCGGGACTAAAGGGTCGGGACTAAAGCCCAAAACCTTTAGTCCCGGTTTGCTTACGAACCGGGACCAAAGGCCCTCCACGTGGTGCTGCCTGGGGCGGGGGAGGGAGGACCATCGGTAACTAAAGGGACTAAAGGTCCTTGCCGGAGGCTGCCTTGCCGGGGGGAAAAAATTGAATTTTTTTTAAAAATTTTTTGATTATTTTTTAAGTTTTATTCCGAATTTCAAATCTTTGAATTATTTGACAATTTAATCTCTAATCATCCCTCCTCACTGCTTCAGAATTTAATCTCTAGAGTCTCTAATCAGCACTCATTCCAAATCGTCTAACTTCCCGACCGGTCACCCATCCTCTCACTACTTCAGCCCGAGCACGCTTAACTTTCAGGTTCTATCTCCCCTAGTTTCCAAGTCTGCACTTGTTGTTTTCTTGACAATCTTAAGCTATCAATCCTGTTAACCCTTAGGTCTTGATGTCACATGATTTAATTTTTTGAATTCTAAACAATTATTAAAATAAACAAAATAAGTACTAATAATATTGAATTTCAATGAAAATAAAATAAGTAATAATATTATTTTATTCATTTTTTTGCCATTTATTCATTTAATATGACATAATTAATATCTTTAAATCCATAAATCAAAATTCGACAAATAATATATCCATTATTATCAGAAAAATGTGAGGAATCCAAATATGACATCATTTATTTTTTTTAAATAAAATTAATTTTTAAAATTATTAAAATTATTTTTTTTGATTTGAAATAACTTTTTTTACTTTTGGAATTTTGAGAATCTGAGAAAACTTCACCGGGTAAACCCGGGTGAAATCGAGTCCCAATTTTTCTCTAGTATTTTTTGATATATTAAACTTTTTTTTTCGACGTCGTATGCAAAAGTTATGTCCGTTTTACATTTTTTTTTTCGTTTTTTTGCAAAAAAGGTCAAAATTCATATTTCAAAATTTCTATACCAACTAGACACTAAAACCTAACTACATCTCGAAGGATTTTATTTTTTGAAGATTTTATTATTTTTGTTTATTTTCTACAAAACTAAAAAGGCGATCCACAGGGGGGGGTAGAGTTTGAAAATTTCAGAACCCCTTTAGTCCGGGTTGGTGTCCATCCAATCATACCGTCGACTACACATCTGCTAGCGCCGTCCCAGCCAGAGTCACAGCTAAGGTTAACCAAGTCAGAAAGGTATGCGGCCGTCGGCTTCGAAGTATCAGGGTTTCAGACGAAAACTCGTCTGTTACAAAGACATTTCATTTTTCTAAACTTATTTCAACTCCAGACTTTTTGTGTGTGCACCATTCGAAGCCACGCCATCACTTTTCAACCCTTTCTGACTTCATTTGCTATTTTTCATGCATTTACTGATTTTTTTGAGCTAAATGACCCTGAAATTGAAAAGCACTACAAATGAACTCTGAAAAGGTTGAAAGTTGGCATGGTATCATCATTTCACCCACATAGCATGTGCTAAAAAGTTGAGAGGGTTACGGCAAAAACTGGATGCACTTCGTGCGCAAACTGGACCATCTCATTCGAAGTATTAAGGTTTCGGACGAAAACTCGTCTGTTACAAATGCATTTTATTTTTTTAAACTTATTTCAACTCCATACTTTTTGTGCATTCAATATGCACTATACTACAACATTTTAAAATCTACAGAAAGAACTAACTAAAAATAATAAAAAACAACTATATAAGCAAAACAGTATTGTTTTAATTAAAATCCTAATTTAAATTATTCTAAAAATAACCAAATAAATCTTACTGTGACAACAATCTAACACGTGACTAGGAGTAAAAAGAATTAAATTAAAAACTATTTGTAAACTCAAGTTATTCACAATCTAGGGTTTGAAGCAAATTTGAACAAATTCAAATTTAAACCATTCAAATTTGAAAACTAATGGCACAAACAGAAACTAGACAAAATTTTGAATCTAATGCAAAAAAGAATCACTCAAAAACATCAAATATCTTAAAAGATATAAGCAATTTAAAACAGAAACTAAAAACAGAAAACAAATGTAAAAACAGGAAAAAAAACTTTCAGAACCCCTTTAGTCCCGGTTGGTGTCGCCAACCGGGACTAAAGGTCCAACCTTTAGTCCCGGTTGGTGTCGCCAACCGGGACTAAAGGTCCAACCTTTAGTCCCGGTTGGTAACACCAACCGGGACTAAAGCCTCAACCCCTTTAGTCCCGGTTGGTGTTACCAACCGGGACTAAAGCCTCACCATTTGGTCCCGGTTCCAGCCACAAACCGGGACCAATGGCTCACGAGGCGCATTGGTCCCGGTTCGTGTCTGGAACCAGGACCAAAGGGGTCAGACGAGGCCTGGCCGGCGCCCCGGCCTCACGAACCGGGACCGATGCTCCCATGGGTCCCGGTTCGTGAGTGAATCGGGACTAATGGGCTTTTCAAGGTGGACCAAAGCCCTGTTTTGTACTAGTGTACGCTATGCAATCATTGAACATGCGCATCTGTGTCCGGTCTATGTTTGGGGAGTTCTTGTGTGCCTCCTAACGAATAAGGTTGAAATCGCCCGCCACGACAACTGGCGTAGTGCAGCGTTCAACCTTATCCTTCAGTTCGGCCAAGAAATCCGCCGACCGCCCGTGATCAGCCGGGCCATAGACAATGATCACCTCCCAACTGAGATCCACTCGTCGGTCGGTGATGGACATGCTAAGGAAGAATTCCCCTCGGTCCATATCCTCCACCGAAAAGAGATCCTCCCTAACCCCCAGGAGGATACCTCCAGACAACCCAGAGGCCGGCAGCTATTGCCAGGCAAACGGGTGTCGAGAGATCCCCTGCAGCTCCTGAATAGTGAAATCCTACCGAATCGTCTACTGAAGACCCACTATGTCAATCTCTTCCTGTCTGATGTAATCGATCAATTGGCATCGGCGGCCCAGATTGCCGAAGCCCCTAATGTTCCAACATAGGAGCTTCATATGGGAACCTCGCCTGTGTTACTAGGCCCCTCGGGTGGGGCCGAACTAGCTCTCCCGCCAATAGCAGGGCGGGGCAAGTGTTTTGCCAGGCGGCCGCGGTGCCCCCTCTTCACGGGGGCATCAACAGCCGAGTCCGCCCCTGGGTGGGGTCCGGCACTATCGCCACGGGCCGCCATCGTCTGCTCAGATGGGTGGAGACGCGTAGGAGGCCTTCCCCGCAGGGCCCTTCCTACTGAGGGGCCACCAGGGGCGTCCAGCGCCCAGAAGAAGTCTGGCTAGGACCCGACCCAACCCCGGGATCTCTATGCCCAGGGTCAGATGGGTCCAAGGCCTCCGCAGCCCGTCGCTCAGAATGGGCCCGTGCCTCAGCGAGCGCACCATCCAGCCGTTCTTTAGCACATATGGCTGAAATCTGCTCGAGGCGGGGACCCTTCTCTCCCCGAAATGCAATGTCACAGTCCGAAGCAACGTCTCCAAGGTGTGCCATTGGCACTGAATCAAGGACCACAAAACGAGAACCGGAGTACGAAGGACCAGGAGTAGGAGGGGTCGTACCTGGAGCGAGGTCGCATGCGGCCGCACGCATGGCTGCCATCTCAGGAACCGTCGGGACCCGGCCATCCGGGAGCGTCCGTGACCTGCAGAGATGGGCGCTCTGCCGTGACGCCACCGCCGGAGAAGCCGCCAGCCGGGTGCCGGAACTGGGCCCGGGAGAGTCGGTGCTGGCTGTGACCAATCCCACACCCGGTGGAGGCGGCGTGGCAGGAACCAGTGCCGGGGACCCCAGAGCCGAGGGCGGGGTCCCAGGCGAGCGAGCGTAGCAGACCACCCCCGGTGAGCGCGGCGAGGACGGCGGGCAAACCTTCATTCCTGCACTCAGCGAGTCCTCCTCCAGCCCAGCGGCCGGCGAGGCTGCCGAAACCGCGGAGAGGGCTAGGGCTGAATCGCCTGGCAGGTCAGCCCCCGTCGCATCCACCGAGCCCGTCGCACGCCGCGTCCCCGCTGACTCAGGGGGCATGAGCCCATCCCCGGAGTCCGCGGAGCTGTCCTCGGACTGGCTGTCCTCCCCGCCCTGGCCCGCCGAAGGTGGCGGCGGCGGCGGTGCCGGAGGGGCCACCTCCGAGCGTCCCTCAGGGTCCTCCAGGTCGAGCTCGTAGGTAATGCACTTGCCTTTGTTCTTGCTGAAGTAGAAGATCAGAGATAGCCCATCCACGTATGCCGGAGTCTGGCACAACATCTCGACCCGGGCCGGGCCATCGCCCTCCAATGATTCCAAGTCAACTGTCAGGAGCTTGCCTACCGGCTCCGTTACGGCCTTGAGGATGTGGTCGCGCTTGCCCCCCGGCGGAAGCCCGTAGATCAGCATCCACACCTAGGCAAGGGGGGCAACCGTGTCTGGGGCAGCATCAGCCTTCTGGATGGAGATCATGAACTTGTTGATGGGGCACTTGACGTGGTCGCGGGTGCAGACGTTCAGCATCTCGGTCGAGGGGAAAGGGACCGAGAAAACCAACGGAGCCGTCTCGGTGACCTCCCAGGAGAAGGCGCTATCTCTGTAGTCACCAATGTACGCCGACAACTCCGCCCGAATGACCTCAGCGGTAACCACCACCGCCGGAGGCGGTTGCTGATCCGGGACGAGGGTGATCGTCGCCAGGTGTGGCCTGACGGGCTCCTCCTCGAGGGTCGTGTCCACATAGTAGAAACCACCCCCCTCCACCCCGTACCCCAGCTAGGCCAGGGTGGTGGGACACCGAGGGGGCGCCAGACACTCGGAGCGAAAATGCCCGGCACACCCACAGTTGATGCACATCGTCTCCTCCCGAGTCCGGGTGCGGCCAGCTCACACGGGGGCACCGACCGGAGCCTCCTGCTCCGGCCTCCCCACAAATGGCCGTCCAGACCCATCCGCAGTAGACGGACCACCAAGTCCACCCGAGCGCTTCTTCTTCTTGTTCTTCTTCCGCTTCGTTGCTGGACCCGCTGGGTGCGCATCCTCTCCCGAGGGGCGGCGGGGAGAGTGCCGAGGAGAGCCCGACGCCCGCCGGCGCCAATCCAGCGCATCCGCCCGATCATCCGAGCCCACGGGGCTCCGGCCACCACGGCGAGAGCTTTGGCCCAGCTCCACACCGGACCGGCCGGGTGAGACAGTCGGTGGCCGGCGCTGCAACTCCGCCCTGAGCTCATCCTCGCGACGCAGGTCCTCGCGGCGGAGACGCTCGGCCTCCTCACGGCGGCGAGCTCCCTGGGATCCGGGCAACGGGAGCCGCGCATCCCGCCGGCTGTCGCGAGCGCCCTCATGAACCGGAGGCGGCCGATACGGGGCGGCCGTAGGAGCACTGCGGCGGCCCGACCAGTCCTCGCGGTCGGCCAGACGGCGGTCGTCGGGGCCCCTGCGAGCTCCGTCCCCGGCCGGCATTGGAGGACCGCGCGGCGGACGGGAGGACTCTGGCCGGTCCAGTGGCCGCTTCGGGCGCGGGGCCTCATCGCCCGGAAGCCGCGGCGTCATCAGGACAGCGGCGTAGGAGCGGGCTGGGACGGCGTGTGACGCGGGCGCAGCAGAGGCCGGCGGCGGCGCGACGGGCACGGGCGCAGGGGAGGGCACAGCGAACAGAGGCGGCGCTGGGGGGGAGAGGCGACGAGCGTTGCAGCCGAACCGAGCCACATCTGCCCTAGATGCCGGGTCGCCCACAGATGGGTCGGACTCGCCGCGCCGCACCCACCGCCATCGGGTCGGATCCGCGGGAGCGAGGGCCCACGCCCGATTCGCCGAGTCCAGGGCGAGCTGGGCCCCAGGCGACAGGACCGGCCCGTGGCCATAGCTCCTGCGCACCCACGCCTCCATGGGCCGGCCCACCACCGCCGCGCCAGGCCCACCCAGGCGGGCAGCCCTAGCCAGCCCAGTCCAAGGAGAGGGAGCGTCCCCTCCCGCATCGACCAGGCCAGCCGGCGGCGGCGGCAGAGGTAGAAGCCGGGAACGCGTCGGCGGGGTCGTCACCGCCGCGGGCGGGCTCCGGCCAGCGTCGGCTGTTTGCCCCCCCACTGGCGACGACGAGGAACAGGAGTCCCGCCCCACCACGGCAGAGACGACAGCCGCGAGCCGCGGTGGCTGTGCCCCCCCCCCCCCCCCCCCCCCCGCCGGAGTTCCCGAGCCCGCCTGCCGGCCACCACGTGGGCGCGCCGACTTCGCCAGGGCCAGGAATTCGCCGAACGCCGGCGGAGCCAGGGAGGACTGCACCTCGACCCGCCCATCTGCCCCTTCATCCTCGTCGGCGACGTCCGCCCAGCGGAACGGCGCAGGGCCCAGCGGAACGGCGCAGGGCGGGGCACCCATGTCGGCCCCGGCGTAGGAGGCGCCACCCCCACGCGCGCCGCACCCCGCACAGCCTCGCTCCGGCCAAGGTTGCCGGCCGGCCGGCCAGAAACCGCCGCGCCGAGGGGCATAGTGGCAGGTCGCCGGGCGAGTCGCCGCACCCGAGGCCGTACAATTCAAAATTCACCCGGGGCTCCTCGACGACGTGTGTTCAATCGGCTCCTCCAAGACGGTGGGGCGTCCTCCTTGTCAGCAGTGCCATGGCAGGCTCCTCCGAGGCAGCGAGGCTACCTCCCCACCGTGACCGATTATGACGCCCCACTCTTTCGCGCCATCCTTGCGGCTGTTGCCATCCACCGGAAAGTGCTTCTGACTAACACGCATTGCCAATTCGTCTCTCAAGAAGCAACAGTGTGGGGACTAATTAATTATATTTTCTTGTTGACTGGGAGTGCTCCTTCCCTGAAGACAATGTGATGGTCGCACCAGTTCCAAGTCCTATAGTCAAAGTGTTCCCTAGGCCACTTATCCATATAAAACAATATGCGTGCACGTTAATGCTCATGCTGTGGCCATTTGGACCAAAAGATTAGGTATGCTATGATATCCAAAAGATAGAATCCAAGAGCACTATAGTTATATATATGGCGCCTGATCGATCGAAAGGGTTGGTTCATAGATAGAGTGAACAAAAAGTTGGTGGCTATGCATAAGGATCGATTGAAATTTCGGCTTTTAATATGCCATAAATTAGACTTATGACTAGTAGTAGATTAATAGCATGTGCTATACTTATAGATTGCCTACCGTCCAACATATCTTGCTGGCCAGTGTCTCCTGTTCTTGACTCAACAACTATAGGATTTGAGGATGTAATCATGTGCCTTCGGTTCACCAAGTGTAGGATTGTATGTTGAGTTCTTCCATAGAGACATTATGTTGCGCATGCTATGAAGCATTGTGGATACTGGTAAATCAAGTATGTTCTATACAGAAAATGTGAAATCAAGATATTAAAATCCATGTTTCGAGAAAACAGAAACATTAAAAAAAATCCTCTAAAAAGGAAATAAGGATGTCCTTGTGTCGTTCCCCCTAATCTCGTGCTCACATTATTCAATAAAGAAAGTGGTTGTCAAACACAAAGAAGAACGAGGTGTCGGCCAATGTCTACTTCACTAAAATCAGAGGCCTCATCGACGAACTTGCAGCAGTGGGAATGAGGATCGGTGACGATGGCCCCATCTCAGCGCTCCTTACTGGACTGAACAAGGACTACAGTCCACTTCTTCTCATCCATGTCTTTGAAAACGGAGCTAATCGCCCTCACCGACCTGTACCTGCAATTTCTCGCCTTCGACGGCATGGATGGAGAAACAATCGCCAGCGGCACAGTATCCCCCAGTCAACGCCGCATCACGTGGTCATGCTTGTGGCAAAGGATACTACCGTGGAAAACACGGTGGTTGTGGCGGCCACTCTAGCAGCCACGGTCATGGTGACTTCCATTCCGGAGGTGTGAACACTGGTCTTTTGAAATAAATACATTTGGAAGTTAATGACCCCTTGAAAATAAAGATCTTTATATGGTTCATATGCAAAGGTGTCATTTTGACCAAAGGTAACCTAGCCAAACGTAATTCGTAGGTATGCAAGAAATATTGTTTGTCTGTGACCAAGAGGAAACTATTCATCATTTGTTTTGAGTGTGCCCGTTTGCAATATTGGTTTGGCGAACGATGCATGTAGCTTTTGATCTGCTATGCCCACCTAGCATGGTATATATGTTCGACAACTGGTTGTGGGGAGTTCCCACCCGCTTCATACATGCATGGTTTGTCCTACTTCGTGTGGAGGACAGTGGATTCACGAACTTTGGGTGCAACTAGCTGGAGATGTTCACACGGGGATTCTTCATTCCGGTCGGATGGCGATCCAATTATAGGATATGTGTTTGCGTCACAGTATCTTGTTAGTAGCTAGTTGTTTCGAGCTTTGTGTTCCTTGCTATTCTTTGTAGATGTACTGAATGTTTGATGCACTAAACTTAATATATATGATTGTGTGCGTCGCATGATGCAGAAGCCGGGGGTAACCCTCATTTTCATGGAAAAACATTGGAGGAGGAGGACATGGCAACTTCTACCAGTATCAGTGCTATGATGGTGATACCTCCAACAATCCCACGTGTGAAGTCTGCTTCAAACAGGGACTTGGAGCCTTGGATTGTTTGAAGCGATTTGATCGAAGCCTTCACGACCCCGATCACAACACAGGTCTGCCTTGGCTGCTTACGACATTGATGCAAACTAGTATGCTGATTCTGGAGCAACGAGCGGGCAAATCCTACGTAGTGCAAACTTGACTCCTTCTTTTGCAACGCCGAGTGAGACATCACCTTCAACAGGCATATCATGCATGCACTGCCGTCTTCCCTCTCCGACCACTGCCCGCTATTGCTTGCTGACGACAAGGGGCCTAAGAGGCAAAAGAGTTTCAAATTCGAAAACTTCTGGACGTCAATGCTTGGTTTCAATGAGGCCGTTCAAAAGGCGTGGGCCTCGAGGGTGGAGCACTCAGAACCCTACCAAGTCCTGTTCCTAAAGCTCAAGAAGATGGCCTCCCGCCTGATAGCCTGGAGTAAGAGGCTTTTCTAAAAAACAAAGATATACCTACATGCCGCTCTCCTGGTGATCTTGCATCTAGACATCGCACAGCAAAACCGCCTCCTATCCCCCGACGGGCTCGACCTTCGTTCCAGTCTCAAGAGGAGGGTCATTAGCTTGGCCGTTCTGGAAAGGTCTAGGAAGCGGCAATGTGCACGAATTACCAACCTCAGAGAAGGGGACGCCAACACGAAGTTCTTTCATCGCCGCATCAATGCTAGAAGGAGGAAGAACCGCATCCATAGAAAAAAGCATGAGCATGGATGGGTGACCGAACACGAGGAAAAGGAAAAGATCATTCACGAGCATTTCTCCAAGGTCATGGGAAAGGGTGAGAGGAGCACCAAAGATTTCAACTGGGGCGAGCTGGATATAGAGTCGCATGACTTGAATGATCTCGAGGCCCCCTTTCCTGAAGAGGAGGTTTGGGCGGCCATTAAGGAGATGCCTAGCGATAAGGTGCCGGACCGGATGGCTTCACCAGTGCTTTCTTTAAGAAATGTTGGGGAATCGTCAAGCCAGACATCATGAGGGTCATCCACCGATTTGAATCGCTTCACACTTCCAACCTCCATTGGCTCAACTCTGCAAATGCGGTGCTCCTACCCAAGAAGAATGGCGCAGAAGGGATCTCCGACTATAGGCCTATTAGCCTTATTCATGCAATCTCCAAAATCTTGGCTAAGGTCCTCTCCATGCGGCTTGCTCCACACATGGATGCACTTGTCTCCAATGCCCAAAGCGCGTTCATCAAACAAACAAGCATTCATGACAACTTTATGTATGTCAGGAACTTTGCACGCCGTCTCCACAAAATCAAAGAGGCCCGCCCTTCTATTCAAGCTGGACATCAGAAAGGCTTTTAATTCGGTCAAATGTGAGTACTTGCTAGACCTCCTACAGAGAAATGGCTTCCCTAGCAAAGTGCGAAATTGGATCACCGCCCTCCTTTCCATGTCCACTTCGTGTGTCCTCTTGAATGGGGTGGCCGGCCCCCCAAAGTGCACCGCAAGGGTCTATGGCAAGGGGATCCCCTCTCCCCGCTTCTCTTTGTCATAGCAATTGGCCCCCTTCACCAGCTTCTTGACTTGGCAACAAGAAAAGGCCTTCTTCATAAAATCCGTGGTCACGGTGCCATGGTGCGAACATCCCTCTATGCAGATGATGAAGTTGTCTTCATGGCCCCAATTAAGGGGGATATCGACAATCTTGTGGCCATTCTCAAGGGTTTTGGCAAGGTCACGGGCCTTTCCACCAACTTTCTCAACAGCTCAGTTGTGCCTATTCGATGCAACGACATCAACTTGGACAATCACCTACAAAACTTGTCGGCAACGAGAGATTCCTTCCCTATGAGATACATGGGTCTCCCCCTTTCGGTTTGGCACCTCAAGAAGGTGGACTTTCAATTCCTCGAAGACAAAGCTGCCGAAAAGATGGTCACTTGGGACGGGCAAAACATCACCACCATTGAGCGCACGACATTAGTCAAGTCGGTTCTCACCTCTCTAGCTGTGTACTTCATCACACCTCTGGTTGTCCCGCCTAGCACCCTTCATAACCTCAATAAGATGGATCAGGCTTTCCTGTGCTCCGGCTCAAATAAGACGACTGGTGCCAAGTGCAAGGTCAACTGGGACATTGTGTGTTGCCCACTTGAGTATGGTGGACTTGGGGTGCTCAATTCAAACAAATTTGCGCGGGCTCTGAGACTTCGGTGGCCTTGGTACGAATGCAAAGAGCCGAACAAATTGTGGGTGGGCCTGGGAAACCCATGTGACGAGAAGGATCTGGATTTTTTCTATGCCTGCACCACCATCACTGTTGGCGATGCAGCGAAAACACCGTTCTGGGATTCCCCCTGGCTGCTTGGGCGTAAGCCAAAGGACATCGCCCCCTCATTTTCGAGGCTTCGAGGCAGAAAAATTGGAAGGTGCGTGCTACTTGTGAGCTGCGTTGGGATTTCCCCGAAGAGAAGGGGATGATGCAGTACAGTAGAGATAAATATTTCACTCAGTTATGAAACCAAGGTTATGAATCCAGTAAGAGAATCACGCAACAACTCGTTAGCAGTACCTGCACACAAAACAACAAATCCTCGCACCCAACGCGAACAAGGGGTTGTCAATCCCTTGGCGGTTAATTGCAAGAGTAAATTGTATGGTGATAAATAGATAGATTAAACAAAAATACAAAATAAAATAAATAAATTAAAATTGCAGGAAGGTATTTTTAGGATTTTCAATATATGACTAAGATAGACCCAGGGGCCATATTTTTCACTAGAGTCTTCTCTCTTGAAAATAGCATACGGTGGGTGAACAAATTACTGTTGGGCAGAAAATAATCATGACAATATCCAAGGCAATGATCATGTATATAGGCATCACATCCGAGACAAGTAGACCGACTCCTGCCTGCATCTACTACTATTACTCCACACATTGACCGCTATGCAGCATGCATCTAGTGTATTAAGTTCATAAAGAACGGAGTAACGCCTTAAACAAGATGACATGACGTAGACAAAGTAAACTCACGCATGAATAAACCCCATCTTTTTACCGTTAATAGCAACAATACATACGTGTCATGTCCCTCTCTGTCACTGGGATTGAGCACCGCAGGATCGAACCCATTACAAAGCACGTCTCTCATTGCAAGATAAATCAATCTAGTTGGCCAAACCAAATCAATAGATCGGAGAGAAATATGAAACTATAATAATCATGCATAAAGGAGTTCAGAGAAAACTCAAATAATATTCATGAATAATCTGATCATAAACTCACAATTCATCGGATCCCAACAAACACACCGCAAAAAGTGATTACATCGGATAGAACTCTAAAACCATCGAGGAGAACATTGTATTGAAGATCAAAAAGAGAGAAGAAGCCATCTAGCTACTAACTATGGACCCGAAGGTCTGTGGTAAACTACTCACCACTAGTAGAAAACAGACCTTTCGTCCGCCCCTTTAGTCCCGGTTTCATTACGGCCCGGGACTAATGTGACCATTAGTCCCGGTTCCAACGGCTAGGAGCGGTCGGGGGCACGGGCATCATTAGTCCCGGTTCATTTTCTACCTATAGTCCCGGTTTGTGATACAAACCGGGACTAAAGAGGTGGTGACCGGCTGGTGTCAGGCTGGGGCCCCCACGATCCCCTTTAGTCCCGGTTTGTATCACAAACCGGGACTAGAGGTTGACCTTTAGTCCCGGTTTGTGATACAAACCGGGACCAAAGGGGTGGTGGCAGGCTGGTGTCAGGCTGGGGCCCCACGAGCCCCTTTAGTCCCGGTTTGTATCACAAACTGGGACTAGAGGTGGACCTTAAGTCCCGGTTTGTATAACCAACCGGGACTAAAGACTTCCCTATATAAACCCTTCTTCTTCCAGCCCGAGCCCATTCTCTCTGTTTTGCCCTTTCTCTCCTCTGTTCTTCCCCTTGCTCGAGCTCATCCTCCATTTTTGCCTAAGATTTGTCAAGATTTGAAGGCACCCCATCTATCCAAGTGTTCACAAAGGTTAGCAACTTTGTCCTTTCATCTCTCATTGCTAGATTAGCTCGTGCAATGCTCTATAAGTATAGTGATTTGTGGGTTTTAGTTTGGGAGTAATTATGTGGGAGTTTATTTGATTTATATGCAATTTGAGCACAAATTAATTTCTTAGTTTGCATATGTGTAGGTGTGGTTTACTTAGTGCCTTCCCGTCCCCGTCCTAACCACCGTCGATCGCCCGCACCGTCCCGTCGCCGGCACCACCTTGGTGAGCCTCTTGTTCTTATCCTTTTTATATAAAAAAATCTTATTTGTATGATTTAGATAGTTACTTATATAATTTTCTTACTTGTATGATTGTTTGTTATACATAGTGCCATGACTTTGATATCCGTCCCCGTCGGCCCTCGTCCGGTTTATGATTCGGATGTGGTATATTCTCTTTTATAACTATTTGTTGCATTTCGTGTTTATGACAATTATGCCCATCAAGTTGACATAGATATTTTTATCTAGGAGGTATGTGAACCGGAAATTGCAACCGACCCTCTTGTCGAGAAGTTAAATTTAGTTGAAAAAGAAAACGAGTATTTGAAAGAAAAATTGAAAAGAATTGAAGAAAAGAAGATGAAATTGGAGTTGTATGTTGCCGATGTCGTCGATGATCACAAGATCAAGATTGATGCAATGCGCTTGAAGATTAGAAAGATTAGAAAATATGCCGTTAATAAAGAGGCTTGGTATCATTATGATGTTGGATCAATTATTACCTTAGTTGCGATTTTGATCGCATTTGTTGTTGCATTTAAATGCTTTAGCTAGATAGTTTTATGTTCTTTTATGAGAATAAGTGTGTATGAACTTGTATTAATTTGGTCTTTTCGGTGTTGTGTAATGAAGATGAGTCTGCAATGGATGTACGATGACCGACGCTCTCCCCAGTTCATTAATGGCGTGCATAGTTTTCTGCGTGCGGCTGAGGCAAACAAGCGGAATTGTTTTATGTGTTGTCCATGTGGTGTCTGTAAGAATAATAGGAATTACTCTAGCTCAAAAGTCATTCACGTCCACCTGTTTACGTCTGGTTTCATGTCCGGCTATAACTGTGGGACCAAGCACGGAGAAAGAGGGGTTCTAATGGAAGAGAATGAAGAAGAAGAGGATGATGACAACTATCCTGAGTTCCCTGAATACGATGGTACTACAATGGGGGAAGAGAATAAAGAAGAAGAAGCTGAAGAAGAGGCATCAGATGAGCCCGCTGATGATCTTGGTCGGGCCATTGCTGATGCAAAGAGAAACTGCGAAAGTGAAAAGGAGAAGTTGAAGTTGCAGCGCATGTTAGAGGATCACAAAAAATTGTTGTACCCAAATTGCGAAGATGACAAGAAAAAGCTGGGTACCACACTGGAATTGCTGCAATGGAAGGCAGAGAATGGTGTATCTGACAAGGGATTTGAAAAGTTGCTGAAAATAATGAAGAAGAAGCTTCCAAAGGACAACGAATTACCCGACAGTACGTACGAAGCAAAGAAGGCTGCCTGCCCTATAGGATTAGAGGTGCAGAAGATACATGCATGCCCTAATGACTGCATCCTCTACCGCGGTGAGGAGTACGAGAATCTGAATGCATGCTCGGTATGCGGTGCATTGCACTATAAGATCAGCCGCGATGACCCTGGTGATGATGTTGAGGGCGAGCGCCCCAGGAAGAGGATTCCTGCCAAGGTGATGTGGTATGCTCCGATAATACCACGGTTGCACTACAAGAAATCTGTTAATCCGTGATGGATTTCTGGTGACGTTTTCGAAAACTGTCACAGACGATGACAGTTTCTCTGATCCGTCATGGAAACCGTCATGGATCAGCAAGATGTGAATGGGCCCCTAAAACGGTAGCCCCTTTACAACGGACAACGACGGACCGTCACGGAAACCGTCATGGATCGACCTGCTGGGCCTAGCCTCTTCTTTCTTTATACACCATCTAGACCGTCACCGATGGTTCGTGCTGATGTGTCGTGCGTGCCTCCTTGTTTGGTCCACATGTCAGTTGGATGCAGTCAACATTATATATATAGAAATCAAAAATAAAAGCAGGGCGCGCCTAGAATTTCTAGAGCGCGCGCGCGGGGATGCAAAGTTTTAAGTCGACGCGGCCGGGTGGCAATTTTTTTGAGCCAGCCTATTTAACCCCACACCCACAGTCCCCACCCATCTAACCCTAATCCCCATTCTCCTCCGTTCCCTCGGCCGCCACAACTGCCCGCTCCCGATTCCGGCGATTCCGTCGGCTATCGCCGGTGTGGAGCACACCACCGAGCTCGCCTCGCTCGGGTCCTTCCTCCCCTCCGGCAAGATTTTCCCCTCCCGGCCTCTATCACTCGTCCAAAACCCACACCCGTGCTAGGGTTTCGGCCTCCGGCATCGCCTTCGTCGTCAGCGCGTCTCCGGCGGCCTCTGGCGGCTCTTCTCCGTCATCTACAGCGCCCCCACGCGCGCCCTCGCTTCCTGATGGTCCACCTCGAGCAGGGCGGTGCGGAGGACCTCCTCCCGCAGGAACCACGGATGCGGCGCACCCTGCAGCCGCCGGTCCGGGACAAGAACAGGCCTGGCGGCCTTGTCCTGCTCGATGACGGTGGCGGCAAACGCCGGTGCTCGTCCGCGTCCTCGACATCCAAGGAGGAACGCCGGTACGGCACAAGCACGCCCCGCCCCTGAACCCCATTCTCCACCCATCCGACAGCGTGCTGGACGTCGTCCTCCTCGACGCGGCTGTCCCCGACGAGCTCTCTTGGCAGAGGAGGTGGAGCAGCAAGGCCTCCTATCCTCCAGCGCGTGGACCGACGGCTGCGTCCTCCTGCCCTCCTAGCGTGGTGAGCTTCCCCTCTCCCCCCCCCCCCTTTTCGCCAAATCTGGATGATACTTGCAATTTTGCAGCTATATATGAAACAAATCAGGTCTTGGTTCAGTTTGTATGTGTCGATTTGGTTGAACCTTACTGAAACTGAAGCATGACGTTTGGATGTTCGATTTTCATTAGTATGCAGTAATTGTTGGTTCAAACAAATTGCTTGATACAATTGTAACTGGAGCATCTCTGTATGGTTCAAGCACCAGCACAATCTCTGTACTTTCTGGAACGTAGGAGAAAACAAAGCACAAAATGTTTCAGAGATACACACACGCACAGTTTCAGAGATACACAGTTTCAGAGATGAACATTACTGAAGTATGAAGCTGCATGTTCAGTTAGTAACCAAGCACGGAATGTTCCTGTAAAAGGGGTTCATTTCTTTTACATACATGTATGACCATATATGCAGGCATCTTCATCACTAGATGGTTAACACATCAAGTAGTGTGCATCCATCCATGCAACGCCACTGATTCTACAGCCACAACTTTTTTTTGTTAGAGATAATTAGTTTCATGTAAATCTGGCTGACACTTGCAATTGTACAGCTTTGACTGAAACTGAATGTTCAGTTTTTATTAGTGTGCACTACTTATTGGTTCAGTTTAGTTCAATACATAGCTTTGGATGTTCAATTTGCTTGTGTATATGGTTGAAATCTACTAAACCTGATATCACTTGCATCTGTACATACATATGAATAAGCACCATGTTTTTGTTCAGTTTGTATGTGTCAATTTGGCTGAACTCTGACTGAAACTGGAGCATCCCATTTGAATGTTCAGTTTTTATTATTATGCAGCACTGTTTGGTTCAATTTGTTGTATGTGAATAGTTCAACTTTCACTAATACTGGAGCCTCCCTTTTGGATGTTCAACTTCCATGAGTATGCAGTGCTGCTTGGTCAAAGCAAATTGAAGTGTCACGTGAAGCAGGGGACCAAGGTCAAGCAGCAGAGGAGGCATGCCGCGTGGATGGGTCAAGGACTGGCTGTGCCGCGAGATGGACAGCCTCCCACGCGTCCGGCCGCTGGCAGTGTAGGTCGGGCTCGGTCTCGTCGTCTTCATCCAGCTCGACGGCGACACCTACACACGTTGAAGGTGATTACTCCCGAGTCTCTCTTCTCTCCCTTGCTCTGAGCATGTGGCACTTGCAGCTGTATGTACATATGAATAAGCACCATAATTTGGTTCAGTTTCTATGTGTCAATTTGGTTGAACTTTGACTGAAACTGGAGCATCCCGTTTGAATGTTCAATTTTTTTGAGTATGCAGCACTGTTTGGTTCAATTTTGTTCAATAAACAGCTATATGAATACACATCACATGTTGGTTCAATTTATATGTGCATGGTTAAACTTTGACTAAAACTAGAACCTTTCTTTTGGATGTTCAACTTCCATGGGTATGCAGCGGAGGTGATGGATTTTGTACTATTGTCTTTCCGGAAATGTGTGCACACAGAATTGCAATCTCAGGGGCGATGGAAGTGAAGATTGTGTGTTTTTCTTTAAGATTAGATGGTATATTATTTTCGCTTCAGATTTATGAGTGTTCGATCTGCTACATAGTGCATTTGTTCAGTCTCAAAATTTCAGTGTTATTACTAGCATATTCCCTACTTTTTGGTGTCAAGTCACACCACGTCATTGGTGAAAGCATACTGGAAAGAATAGTTAATCAATGGTGTGCTAACTTAAACTAAAATGTTATGCGTACAACCAGAACCAAAGAAAAAACGAGATCTATGTATATTCCCTGAAATTATTTACTTTATACGTTTTCATGTGAGGGCTCTTTACAGGACGCAACGGATTCATTTAGAAAATCATGTTAATATATTTTTTGCATATAATTAACTAACGTTTACATTGTTAACACGATACTAGATTAGTTGGTTCATTGTCATGTACCCTTTTTTAGTACTTTTCCTCAGATTCATTTTATTGTGAAGACAGTAATCAGGAAGTGGCATGTATAAAATTTCAAGTGCCGATGCTACAACATAAAAATTTCAAACTACACTTTTTAGTCTCAAAGTATAGAGAAAATAGGTTTACTAATTTATTGTCATTAAATAAAGCTAGGTTGACTATGAAAAATATGTAGTTGAATTAGGAGAGGAAGAAAAGCATGCTAAAGAAATATGTTTCGTATATCTGTTTTGATACATTTGCTCTGTCTCAATTCTTTATGCTAATTCATGTCAATTGAACACTGGCAGCCCTTTGTGATTTTTGAACTTTGAGGTACAGATATAATTGTGTGCCACTGTGCCTTGTATCCCATCTCATATTGAAGTGTGGGCAGAGATAATTATGTACCTTGTATGCCATGAAGGCTAATCACTAAATGGGAGAATGCCTGCTTTTTTTTCTTCGAACATATGTTACTGTTCTTCACAATTCCTAGGTGTGCTTAATCTAGATGTGAAGGTTATGGTCTGAAAGCATTAGACTAAATCTGAACCATTAGGTTAATCTTTGTTCTAAAGTGCTTAACTGAAGTTCTCTTATGCTCGCGAATATTTGATCTTTGTAAAGGATTCTAGTGTTTTTTTACATGCAAAAAGCAAGTTTATTGATAGAAATTAGCTGTAATTGATGAATAAAGTCTGCCTCCAGTATTACAATTTTCAGGTTTTGTTAACTATGAATATAAACTTGCCTTTTTGGCTAATCCCTGTCATGTGCATATAAACTTGACTTTTTGTTGTACTTGATGAATATGAAATGATCTGTTCATCCTTTGTTTTAAAATGATGTTGACCTTTCTATGTTTGGATGATAGAATCTCATATTTATAGAACAAAGCTTCCAACTCGTAACTATTCTGCTTTTTTATGTGTTTTGCCCACATTTTCATGGTACCTTAATATAGTAGTCATGTGTCCATCGGATGCTTGCTTGGAAAATCAACTAATATTATTACTCTCTATATTCATTTGGGAGTTGACTGTTATTACTTATTGTAATTTTGGTATGTGTTTTGGATTCTACGCAGGTTTCGTGTTACCGAAGATTGAAGTTTTTTAGCAGGAATTACGTCGGTCCGAATAGCTGCCTGGAAGCGGTGGTGTAGCGTTGGAGATTAAAATCAGCTAGTGGTGCATTTTTTCATGGAAGTCATGTTACTCGAATTTTTTTAAATGCTTATAGCGCTTTCTAGATTTGTGATGTTTTCATATTAAACTTTGTTTTTTGAAATCAGACCAGATTGTTGGAAGTCTGTACAGTCATGTATACAAATGCTATTTTGTGAATGAATATAATTTGGTTGTCTTTTTATAAATTGGGCTGCATCAAAAAACAGGCTGGACTAGAAAAGGGGCTAACGGGTTGGACTAAAAAAAACAGGTTAGCTAATGGGCATGACCAAAATAAACAGCTAATGGGTTGGACAGGATCGAAATTATTGGGCCAGAACCCTAATTGGGCTGGTTACTACATGGGCCATGTTGGCCGCCACGTCGGATCCACGTGGACGCCATGTTAGTTCCACGTTGCTTCCAGATCATGAAAATCGGTGACGGTTTGTTCCGTCACCAAGTTTTGGGCCTAGTTTGGGCTTGGGGCAGATCCATGACGGTCAAGAGCCGTCATGGAAGGTGCGGTGTCAAATTATGACGCGATATACATGACGGATTTGATATCCGTCGTGGATGGGCACGCATGACAGTTTTTGGCTAATCCGTGACGGACCAGAACCATCATGTATTAACATGTTTCTTGTAGTGTTGAAACGTTTGTTCCAAAACAAAGAGCATGCCAAGTTGATGCGATGGCACAAAGAAGACCGTAAGAAAGACGGGAAGTTGAGAGTACCCGCTGACGGGTCGCAGTGGAGAAAAATCGAGAGAAAGTGGCGGGACTTTGCAGATGACGCAAGGAACGTATGGTTTGGTTTAAGTGCAGATGTCATTAATCCTTTTGGGGAGCAGAGCAGCAATCATAGCACCTGGCCTGTGACTCTATGTATCTATAACCTTCCTCCTTGGTTGTGCATGAAGCGGAAGTTCATTATGATGCCAGTGCTCATCCAAGGCCCCAAGCAACCCGGCAACGACATTGATGTGTACCTAAGGCCATTAGTTGAAGATCTTTTACAGCTGTGGGACATAAAAGGTGTACGTGTGTGGGATGAGCACAAACAGCAGGAATTTGACCTACGAGCATTGCTGTTTGTAACCATCAATGATTGGCCTGCTCTTAGTAACCTTTCAGGACAGACAAACAAGGGATACCACGCATGCACGCACTGTTTAGATGAGACCGAAAGTATATATTTGGATAAATGTAAGAAGAATGTGTACCTGGGACATCGTCGATTTCTTCCGATCAAGCATCTCTTAAGAAAGAAAGGCAAGCATTTCAAAGGTGAGGCAGATCACCGGAAGAAGCCTCGCCACCGTACTGGTGATGATATACTTGATATGGTCAAGGATTTAAAAGTAATCTTTGGAAAGGGTCCTGGCGGACAATCTGTTCCGAATGACGCTGACGGACACGCACCCATGTGGAAGAAGAAATCTATATTTTGGGACCTACCCTATTGGAAAGACCTAAAGGTCCGCTCTGCAATCGACGTGATGCACGTGACGAAGAATCTTTGCGTGAACCTGCTAGGCTTCTTGGGCGTGTATGGGAAGACAAAAGATATACCGGAGGCACGGGAGGACCAGCCACGTATGCACGGAAAAGACGGCATGCATCCAAAGCAGTATCAAGGTCCTGCCAGCTACGCTCTTACCAAAGAAGAGAAGGAAATCTTCTTTGAATGCCTGCTCAGTATGAAGGTCCCATCTGGCTTCTCGTCGAATATAAAGGGAATAATAAATATGGCAGAGAAAAAGTTCCAGAACCTAAAGTCTCATGACTGCCACGTGATTATGACGCAATTGCTTCCGGTTGCATTGAGGGCGCTTCTACCGGACAACGTTCGATTAGCCATTGTGAAGCTATGTGCATTCCTCAATGCAATCTCTCAGAAGGTAATCGATCCAGAAATCCTACCAAGGTTACAGAATGATTTGGTGCAATGTCTTGTCAGTTTCGAGTTGGTGTTCCCACCATCCTTCTTCAATATCATGACGCACGTCCTAGTTCACCTAGTCGACGAGATTGCCATTCTGGGTCCTATATTTCTACACAATATGTTCCTCTTTGAGAGGTTCATGGGAGTCTTAAACAAATATGTTCATAACCGTGCTAGGCCAGAAGGAAGCATCTCCAAGGGCCATGAAACAGAGGAGGTCATTGAGTTTTGTGTTGACTTTATTCCTGACCTTAAGCCGATTGGTGTTCCCGAATCGTGGCATGAGGGCAGACTGGGTGGAAAAGGCACGCTAGGAAAGGATTCAGTAATATGTATGGATGGGCATTCTTGGGCGCAAGCACACTACACAGTTCTACAAAATTCCAGCTTGGTGGCTACGTATATCGAGGAACACGTGGATAGTGTACGCTCCAAGAACCCGGAGCAGTCTGAGCCCTGGATCAAACGTACACACATGGCGTCATTCGGCGGTTGGTTGCAAACACGTCTGATGCATGACAACACTATTGGAGATGCGCTGTACTTGCTGGCCAAGTCACAATCTTCGACTATATCGACTTTCAAAGGGTACGAGATAAATGGGAATACATTTTACACGATCGCCCAAGATAAAAAGAGCACCAACCAAAACAGTGGTGTCCGCTTTGATGCAGCAAACACCAATAGGCCAAAGGACACATATTATGGTTACATAGAGGAGATATGGGAACTTGACTATGGACATGATTTGAAGGTCCCTTTGTTTCGGTGCAAATGGTTCAATCTGACTGGAGGCGGGGTAAAGGAAGACCCGCGGTACGGAATGACAACAGTGGATCTCAACAATCTTGGGTACACAGACGAACCATTCGTCCTAGCCAATGATGTGGCGCAGGTGTTCTATGTGAAGGACATGTCTACCAAGCCGAGAGAAAGAAAAGATAAGGAAGCGAATACATCATACGATGAGCCAAAGCGCCACACAGTTCTTTCAGGGAAAAGAAACATCGTGGGAGTGGAGGACAAGACAGACATGTCAGAAGATTATGAAAAGTTTCATGAAATTGCTCCCTTTATAGTGAAGACTGACCCAAGCATCCTGTTAAATGATGAAGATTGTCCATGGTTACGGCGCAAAGCGAAGAAAAAGTTTTATACCCCAATATCCCACTCTGGGATGTGACCGGCTTCACCGTCATCACTTTCTTCTCTAGTGAGTTTCCGGACTTATCTGGAAAGTCCCAGTTCGGACAAACCGGAGGGAATCATTGTAATAGTTAGGGTATATATGTGTTTTGGCATTTGAAACGCGAAGGAACGCTATTTTTCATGCATTTATTGATTTTTTTTGAGCTAAATGACCCTGAAATTGAAAAGCACTACAAATGAACTCTGAAAAGGTTGAAACTTGGCATGGTATCATCATTTCACCCACATATTATGTGCTAAAAAGTTGAGAGGGTTAGGGCAAAAGCTGTATGCACTTCGTGTACAAACTGGACAATCTCTTTCGAAGTATCAGGGTTTCGGACGAAAACTCATCTGTTACAAAGGCATTTTATTTTTATAAACTTATTTTAACTCCAGACTTTTTGTGCGTTCAATATGCACCATTCAAAGCCACGTCATCAATTTTCAACCCTTTCTGACATCATTTGCTATTTTTCATGCATTTATTGATTTTTTTGAGCTAAATGACCCTGAAATTGAAAAGCACTACAAATGAACTCTGAAAAGGTTGAAACTTGGCATGGTATCATCATTTCCCCCACATAGCATGTGCTAAAAAGTTGAGAGGGTTACGGCAAAAACTGGATGCACTTCATGTACAAACTGGACAATCTCTTTCAAAGTACCAGGGTTTCGGACGAAAACTCATCTGTTACAAATGCATTTCATTTTTTTTAAACTTATTTTAACTCCAGACTTTTTGTGCATTCAACATGCACCATTGAAAGCAACATCATAAATTTTCAACCCTTTCTGACTTCATTCGCTATTTTTCATGCATTTAATGATTTTTTTGAGCTATAAAACTAAAAGAGCTAAACAGAATCTGTTTTTGATTAAAACACCTATTTAAATAACCTAAAAAAATACCAAATTGAACATACTGATAAAACACACTAATATTAAACAGCAGGAAAAAGAATCACTCAAAAATCTATTTTTAAAGTAAAGTTATTCACAAACTAGTGATTCACACAAATTTCAAAGAATTCAAATTTAAACTATTCAAATTTGAAAACTACTGGCACTAAGAGAAAGTTTATAATTTTTGTGACCTAAACCAAAAAGATTCACTCAAAAAATCTAAATATTTGGCTATAAGTAGAAACAAAAGAAAAAAAATAAAGCAAAGAACAAAAAAAACTAGAAAAGACCTTTATTCCCGGTTGGATCCACCAACCGGGACTAAAAAGTTGACATAACATATGCAAAAAAGAAAAAAAAATGCCCGCCTACTAGGCCACCACGGCCTGCATACGACTAGAAACCCAACTATATATGGGCCAGGATGCAGGCCCGCAGGGCTAGCAGGGCCCACAGGGCAGGGCAAACGTTAGTCATATAGTGCCTGCTTTAGAGAGGAGCTCGAGACGGCTATCGCAGCGGGGCTTATAAACTGGTGCGAGTGCCTCTCGCTTGGCGAGGTGGGACTAAACTTCCACCACGCCAGGACCAACCCTTTAGTCCCGGTTGGAGCCACCAACCGGGACTAAAGGCCCCCTCCCGCGCTTAATTTGGGCCCGAAAACAGACCTTTAGTCCCGGCCCGTGGCTGTAACCGGGACTAAAGGCCCCCTCCCGCGCGCCCGAAAACAGACCTTTAGTCCTGGTTCGTGGCTGCAACCGGGACTAAAGGTCGATCCTATATAACTGTCACTTAGAGTTTTCCACCGCCCAGGAGACAAATCGATCACCATGCCGCCAGGCTGCCCAAGTTCTCCAGCGATCCACACTGCTCGTCGCCATCGCCGCTCCTCGTCTCCGACCTCCTCCTCGCCGGTCTCCTCCGAGCCTCACGGCCCCTCTCCTCGGCAACGCCGGTAAGGCCCAGGCCTCCCCCTCCCTCTGTCCCCGTCGCGCTCCGCCGCCACGGATGTGCTCGCTACTGTCGGCTCCGGCAACCCCGCGCCCCCTGCCGCATCCTGTGGATGGGCACGAGCCAGAGGCAAAGCTGTGAAGGAGAGGAAGGAGAGGAAGAGTGAAGTGCACAGCAAGTGTTCGATAGCAATGCCAACAGTAGCTAGGCATTTTTCAAAATTTTAAAAAAATTTGTGGTGCTTCTCTGATGCATGGTTGAGGTGCTGTATAAATTTCAGAATTGTTGGAGTAGTAGAGATTGGGTTTTGAGCAAGGAAACTGAATCTGGTCCAAATTTCATTTGAATGAAACTTGAAATTTTTGAACTAGTGGACAGATTATTTTTGGAGAAATGAAGTGTGGGTACTAGCATCTAGCTGAGATAGTTTTTGTTGGACTAGAAATGTTAGGGGGAATATAGTTCCTTTGCAAAACCAAAGGAGGTCATGAATTGATAGAATTTGGTTTTGTAATTGTTTGAATTAATAAAAGAAGTTTTAATGAAAGAAATGATGTTGGGTACTGTCCTAAGATAGAAGAAATGCTTGATGGAATTGTGTGAATGGCAATTGTGTTTTGAGAAGATCCTAGGTTCTCTTTTTTTGAAAGAAATGTTAATTAGATGGATTTATTATGTATTTTTGTGTGTAGATGAATGTTAATTAGATGAATGTTAATTAGATGGATTTATTATGTATTTTTGTGTGTAGATGAATGTTAATTAGATGAATGTTAGATGGATCAATGCTATAAAATGTTGTTCAAATTTGCCCATCTACTATAGTTGTAAAAGTTTATTAAATATGAGTAGCATAATAAAATGATAATTATTGCATAGGAATTTGTTTTCATAAGAATTTGTTCTCGACGTCGACGATGCCCGGCCCGCATCCTCGTCGTCGACTCGGCGGCGACAACCTGCTTGAGAAGCGCCATGTCCGGGACTGGGCTCCGCCGGGCTGGCACTGGGAGGTGCTACCTTCCGGGGCGCGCAACTTGGTGAGGAATCGGGCTCCCGTCGTTGACCCGGAGCTTCTTTGGTGGCGGTCGCGTGGGCCACTATCGGTGCGGAGGCAGCCGGCCCCCGAGGAGGTGGTACGTCGCCGTGTTAGGGAGGAGGACGAGCACGTCCGCGCTACATGGTTGCGTTGGACGTCAGGTTCTCCAATACCTGGCAGGTTCTTCAGGGATCTCACCCGAGCTATGATCCTGTGATAGTTCCTTCTCTTTGGGTGTCCATCGCCCGCGCCTCAGGAACCGCGAGTCAACTGGATTATTCGATAATATTCGAGCTGTATTAGCTAGTGATGTTATATGATAATATTCGAGATGTATTAGTGATAATACTCGAGATGTATGCGAGATTATATTCGATAATATTCGATGATGCATTAGTGATAATATTCGAGATAATATTCAAGATGTATTAGTGATAATATTCGAGATGTATTCGTGATAATATTCGAGATGTATTCGAGATTATATTCGATGATGCATTAACTGTATTATTCGAGATGTATTAGTGATATTATTCGAGATGCATTCTAATTTGAATACTAAATTGTTTTATCTTTCTTCTGGATTAGTTAAGCTATGGACGCTAGCGGCAGAGACGACCATGATCAAGAGCATATCATGTTTGACATGATCCGAAACCCAGAGGGTGAACCTGAAGATGACGGCTCACAATATCTGAACAATTCCGGTGAGGTAATATTTGAGGAAGAACCAACAGACGAAGGCCACACAAACAATGATGGCAAAGGAAATGATCTTCAATTAACAAAGACCGGCGAGGTATATATAATTAAGGCCTCTGGTGATCATTACATGTATTAATTGATTTGTATATATATATATATATTAACGAATCTTTCTTCTTTTAGCCCTCCGGATTGAGCAAATCTTCTACAAGCAGGGCAGTACGAGGCCCGGCCAAAAAGTTGCAGGCTGGCATAAAGTACAACATCGATGAGATCAAACCAAATGGCGAACCGCTTGCTCCTAAAAAGAATGCGGACAAATTTACTCGTCAGTGCGGAGTCATTGTCAGGGACCAAATCCCGATCTCCGTTCAAGAATAGAATAAGCCAAAGGGAGATCGAGGAGTTAGTTTTGTCGACGAAAGAGCAAAAGATCTGCTTTGGGAAACGCTCATGTCACATTTCACCCTACCAGAGCATTTAACAGATGCAGAACGGGAGAAAGTCAAGAAGAGTGCTCTTCAGAAGATGGCCACACAATTCCGCAACCACAAGAAAAGATTATGGGCCTGGTACGTCGAAGCAGGAAAGAAGACTCCAGAATTCACTGGAGCACTGGAGAAGGCAAACGATCACTAGGACTTATTTGTGGAGTTCAAGGAATCGGAAGCAGCTAAGGAACGGTCGAGGAAAAACAAGATCAATGCTGAGAAG
The DNA here is from genome assembly GCA_039707655.1 of Elymus sibiricus. Taxonomy (NCBI): domain Eukaryota; kingdom Viridiplantae; phylum Streptophyta; class Magnoliopsida; order Poales; family Poaceae; genus Elymus; species Elymus sibiricus. The sequence goes on from CM077672.1 coordinate 402,145,510, forward strand.
AAACAGTTTCACCATGTTCTGGGGCCAGGTGGATACAAGACTGGTCGGCCTAAGTGGGATGAATCTGAGGAAAAGATGATTGCTACAGGGGTCACTCCAAAAACATTGGGTTGGCCCGACAGGTGCAGGACTTGGTTTTATGCGCATGGGGGAAAGTTGGACCCAAAGACAGGGGAGATTATTGAGCAGGCAAGTCTTAAAGAAGCCTCGGACGCTTTACTTGATGCAATAGAAGCTGCTCGAATGGGGGTGTTCCAGCCCGAGAGAGAGAACGACGAGCTTACACGCGCCATCGGGAATCCTGAACACCCGGGACGAACACGAGGCAAAGGCGTTGTTCCGTGGGTTGAGGGGTTTGCGGACTGGAACGTCAGTTACAGAAGTCGTGCGAGAAAGAAGAAGCAGGAGGAAGACAAGAAGAAGCAGGATGCAGACCGGTTTCAACAGCTAGAAGCAAAGCACGCGGAGTTCGAACGTGCTTTCATGCGGCAGCAGGAGCAGATCGACACACTTAGCCTGGAAAGGGCATCTCAGCGGCAGCAGCAAGCAGATCCAGCATTGGATAGCACCGTCCCATCTATGCCGAAAAGTAGCGTGGGTTCCATGGGGGTCCCGGCCGATGATGCACTGCTGGCTCGCTACCCCGTGGATGATATCGAAGAGACGACAAGTTGTGAGCTACACCTTCCACTGAAAAACATATCCATGAAGGTGGCGGACGGCTATGCTTTACCAAATCTAGCTGAAGCAATCTTCCACGGCAATCCGATTCCACCTGGCTATGCTCGTGTCGGGGTGGATGAAGTTCTGTCGGCATATGACTCACTACAGCTTGACTTTCCTGGAGGTCAAGGGGAGCAGACACTGGGAGAAGCCATACGTGGTATCATTGTATGGAGAAAGGATTGCATCGTCTTTCCAAACTCGACGCCAAGGGCACCGACTCCTCCTCCAAGTCCGCCGCGTCAGCCGACTCCAACCCACCTCGAGAACGAGCGCAGCGCGAGTCCGCCACCATATCGATCTCCGCCGCGTCAGCCGAATCCACCCCACCTCGAGACGGAGCCCAGCGCGAGTACGCGATATCGATCTCCGCCGCGTGGGGTGACTCCAAAGCGGAAGAGAGCACCAAAGAAGAAACCCGAGCCTCCTGCCAAAAAGAAGTTGGCTTACGAGATGACAGAGGACGAAACCAAAGCCCAAGTGGCTTCCGAAGTTCAGGCCCATTTTGCACCAAAACCGCCCCCGCCGCTGAAGGAGAAAATACCTGAGAAAGTCGTAAAACACTTTCTGAATCTTGCTAAACCGGCTGTGGAGAAAAGGCAATCAGACTATGAACGCTCTATTAGCAAGTCATATCATCAAGAAAAAAATCAGCAGTCGAGCCTTACAGGTTGTAATAAAAGCGGCAAAACTGTTCCCCAGCTCAGAGAACAGGCAGTGCAATCGATCCCCCCGCTCAAGGTGAGTACCGATAAGGCGGTAATCGACGCTGATATAGAGATGGCGGCTAGAGAGATGGGCATCACTGTTGAACAACTCCTAGGCATTGAGGAACTCCCCAGGATGGATCCAAAGGAACTAGCATGGAAATATGTCCCCGGGAACCCTCTGGTCAGGCCTGACGAGGAGGAGCTTCTACCAAAGCAAATGCGCAAATTGCATCAATGGTACCTGAGAGAAGTAAATGCCGGGCGAGAGAGCCTCATGGTGAAAGTCAAGCCAGAGCATTACTTCCATGGAAATGATGTGTGGATTGAATTTCCAGAAAATTTTCAGTTATTCAATCAAGTCTCACTCGACAAATCTCTCGTCAGTTGCTATTGTCTGTAAGTGATTTCTTTCTGTAATTTAAGTCTCTAGCTCAGCTCGTTCATTGCCTGTAATTATCCTCACTATATTTTTTTCTGTGGTATTATGCAGAATGAAGATTTTTGAAATGAACAGAGATGGAGTCTATGGCATTGGGTTCATTGACCCAAATACCGTTAATGAAAATACGATACAAGACTACTCCAAATACACAGAGAATAGCTTGCTAATGTTTTTGAAGGAACTAAATACCAGACCAGAAATACTTTTTCCTTACAACTTCAGGTGAGTGTTACTGTCTTGTACTACAAATTCTATTTTTGCTTTCTCGATGTTAAGTGTAGTTGATGAGTTATGCATGCCTGCTTATACAAACGTGTGCGCAGATTCCACTGGATCCTGCTAATCATTAGAGTTGACGAGGGAACTGTTGAAGTACTGGACTCACTAGGTAAAGACCCTGAAGAATACAGAAGCCTGAAGTTGATGCTCGACAGGTAATTTCAATCATTATCGCACTATGTCGGCCTCTTTAGTTCATTTCCTGATATCAAGTAATTAATAACTCCTTTATTCATTTTCTTTGCCGGGCAGGGTTTGGAAAAAGTTCATCCAAGAGGTTTTCGGTCAATGGAAACCACAACTGAAATGGCGACGGGGCAAGGTAATTAAGTAGTACTAGCTACGTCCGCGCATCTCTTTAATTCTAGTTTCAATACCATTATCATGCATGCTTGATTATTATCTGATTGAATTCTATTCTCGTAAAGTACTGTATGAGGCAGGAAAAGGCGACAAATCTATGTGCATACTACGTTTTCGAGAACATTCGCTCTATTACCGAAAAGAACAAAGATGAAAGATATCTTTGGGTACGTAAACACTATTCACATTTTTTTATCATGATCTAATATATATACACACAACTAATATATTAATATTGATCTCCTTCTTTAAAGATGTTGGAGATGCGGGATAGGCTCCTACCAAAGGGCCGCATACGAGCACTTCAAGAGGAAATGGCGGGATTTTTGCTTGAGCAGGTCATATCTCCCGATGGAGTATACCATTTTACTTAATGCCTGCATGTAATGATCTACAAATTGTAGGAGAAATTGTATATACCAAATTGTATATATATATATATGTGTATGCATGGTCGTACGAGAAATTCTATGATGTTCTACGAGAAATTCTATTATATATGCATAACGTGTACAGTACGGAGTAGCGTAAAATATGTTTGAAATGAAAAAGAATTAAATGGAAAACACAAAATGAAAAGGAAAAATAAACAATAAACCCTAAACCCCTAAACCTTTAGTCCCGGTTGGTGTCACCAACCGGGACTAAAGTGGCAGGGATTTAGTCCCGGTTGGTGTCACCAACCGGCACTAAAGGTCCCCAGCCCCAGCGCACGAGCGCGGCCACGTGGAGGGCCTTTAGTCCCGGTTTGTGACCAACCGGGACTAAAGGGTGGGGGCCTTTAGTCCCGATTGGGCTGTCCCGGTTGGTGACCCGGGACTAGAGGCCCTTCCCAACCGGGACTAAAGGCCCGTTTTGTACTAGTGCATGCATCATCGAAAGGGCAGCAAGGATGATGTAGACCCCTCCGTGATCGATTCCCCCTCCGGCAGAGTGCCGGAAAAGGCCTCCAGATGGGATCTTTCGAGCACAGAAACTTGCGGCGGCGGAAAAAAGTATTTCGTGGACTCCTCTGTTGGTTTCCTGATTTTAGAGAATTTATAGAGGTGGAATTAGGTCAAATGGATCAGAGGTGGGCCCACGAGGCACCAGGGTGCGCCACCCCCCCGGGGCACGCCCTGGCAGCTCGTGGCCACCTCCTCTGGCTTCTGGCCTCCTCCCGAAGCTTCTAGTGTCTCTTATGTCCAGAAAAAAATCTCCAAAAAGTTTCGTGGCATTTGAACTTCGTTTGGTACTGATATTCTGGAAAACCAAAAATAGGCAAAAAAAAAACAGCAACTGGCACTGGGCACTAAGTTAATAGGTTAGTCCCAAAAAATGATATATAATTGCTTGTAAATGTATATAAAAACATCCAAGATTGATACTATAATAGCATGGAACAATCAAAAATTATAGATACGTTGGAGATGTATTAAGCATCCCCAAGCTTAATTCTTGCTCCTCCTCGAGTAGGTAAATGATAAAAACAGAATTTTTGATGTGGAATAGTACCTATCATATTCATCATATACTCTTTTCTTGGTAGAATGGATATTTGGAATTGAATGATTCAAAGCAATAGTCTATAATTTGACATGAAGACATAAATACTCAAGCATACTAACAAGCAACCATGTCTTTCAAAATATAAACTCTAAAGAAAGTTATCCCTAACCCATTATGCTCAATCATTGATCCATTCATGAAACACACTCAATATTAGCTACACACAATGCACAAGTATGACAATAGTGCTCTCTAGTTGGTGTTTTGTTAGAGAAGATGGAGACTCAAAATAAAAATAAAAATTGCATAAAATTAAATAGATAGGCCCTTCGCAGAGGGAAGCAGAGATTTGCAAATGTGCCAGAGCTCAAGGCTTAAATTAGAGAGATAAAATTATTTTGAGAGGCATGCTTTTCCTGTCAACGAAAACGACTGAGAATTCCCAATATCTTCCATGCTAGACACATTATAGGCGGTTCCCAAACAGGAAATAAAATTTATTTCCTTTCCACCATTCTTTCACAATCCCTGGCTAGCCGTATCCACAGGTGCTATCCATATCAACACTTTTCAAGGAATTTGTTATTATTATTTTTGATTCATTGTGGGAATGGGCATCCCTATTACCTGCCACTCTCTCGTGTAATGACAAGTGAATAAACACTTATCATGAGAATAACACACCTAGTATGTAAAATATTGACCACCCCCTGCCGCTTCATGAGTGATACGGGCACACAAAACGGAAAATTATTTTGAAAATTTTAGAGTTGGCACATGCAAATTTACTTGGAACGGCATGGAAATACCGCATATAAGTAGATATGGTGAACTTATTTGGCACAACTTAGTTTTAAGGAGTTGGATGAACATGCAGTATTCCCGTTTAGTACAAATAAATGATAGCAAATAGATTGAGAAGCGACCAACCAAAAAGCGAAAACGGTTATAAACATGCATTGAACATAACTAACACCGAATAATGCACCATATGTAGGATATAATTTCGTTGCATAACTATTGACTTTATGTGCATGCATAGAGAATCGCAAACCTTAACACCATTATTCTTACTAAATCACAATTACTCACTAACATGACTCACATATTATCATCTCCATATCGCAAAACTATTGCAAGGAATCAAACTTATCATATCCAATGATCTTTCATAAAGTTTTTATTATATCCCTCTTAAATATTCATCACTTTGGGACCAAATTCATATCTTGTGCAAATTACCATTACTATTATCAACTCTCAAAAATATATAAGTGAAGCATGAGAGCTCAAATATTTCTTCAAAATTTTAATCTTATCAACTCTAAAAATAATATAAGTGAAGCATGAGAGTTCAAATATTTCTTCAAAATGTAGCCACCGCCGTGCTCAAAAAGATTTAAGTGAAGCACTGGAGCAACTGCCTATCTCAAAAGATTTAAGTGAAGCACAAAGAGTATTCTAACAAATCATGATAAACGTGTGGCTCTCTCAAAATAGGTGTGTGTTCAGCAAAGATGATTGTGACAAACTAAAAAGCAAACAAAGCAAAGACTCATATAATACACGACGCTCCAAGTAAAACACATATCATGTGATGAATAAAAATATAGCTCCAAGTAAAATTACCGATAGTTGGTAGAAGAAAGAGGGGATCCCTTCCGGGGCATCCCCAAGCTTAGACGCTTGAATCTTTCTTGAATATTACCTTGGGGTGCCTTGGGCATCCCCAAGTTTAGGCTCTTGCCACTCCTTATTCCATCATCTATCGTGATCTCACCCAAAACTTGAAAACTTCAATCACACAAAACTCAACAAAACCTTCGTGAGATCCGTTAGTATAACAAATAAATTTTTAACTTTAAGTACTGTAGTTGATTCATATTTAATATTGGCATAATGCTACTGTACTCCAACTTCTCCATGACTCATAACCCCCGATACGATCCATAGATTCATCAAAATAAGCAAACTATGCAACAAAAACAGAATCTGTCTAAAACAGAACAGTCTGTAAAGATCCATTTAAAAGTTATACTTATGTAACTCCAAACATTCTGAAAAATTAGGAAAAAGTGGGAAATTCATATACCAATACTGTGTAAAAATATTAGAATTTTCTGACGCTCCAGTACAGAATTAAAATTCCAGCACTGGACGCAAAACTTTATGTTTTCCAGACAGCATCAATTATACTATCTTCCGAATCATCCCAAAGGTATTACTTGGCACAAACACTAATTAAAACATAAAAACACAATCATAACAGTAGCATAATTGTGTAAACACACAAGAACAGAAATAAAAAGCAAAAAAAATTATTTTATTCATTGGGTTGCCTCCCAACAAGCGCTATTGTTTTATGCCCCTAACTAGGCATAATGCATAGTTTCAAGTATTATCATCCTTGATTTCCAACTCCTCAATCACACATCCATTTTTCCTAGTGGATTTATCGTAGGTGTTTCGCATCATCAAACTTCTAGGCATAAAATTAAGAATTTTACTTTTATGAATAGGTTCCTTAATCACATCAATGAAATTGGGGTGCACGCTAATCATTTTAAAATCCTCATTTCCCTTACTAGAAGTAGCACCATTGGTTTTAGGAACATACATAAACTTGCAATTTTTGTTGGGAGGAGTTCTATCAATATTCTTAACGGAGGAAAAGACCGAGCCCATATTATTAATAATTTCTTCTATCTTATCGATTCTAGTGGGGCTTTGGTCTATTCTTTCATTAACTACCGGGTCCTTCTCCTTTAAGGTTTTCAATGCGATTCCTACCTTAGACCCCAATTGAGTGATATGATTATGAATTTTTTTATCTAAATTCTCAAGACGTTCAACAGTAGGCATTTTATTTTTCAATTGCTTCTAACCTTTGCATAACATGTTCCAAGGTCAAAGTTGCCTCATTAACAGTGATAGGTGGTGATCCCACTAGATTTCTCATAGCATTGAAAGCATCCATGGAGGGACACATCAAGAAATTCCCTCCGGTAATATTATCAAGCACAAATCTATACCAAGTCGTAATGCCCACATAAAAATTGCGAAGAAGGATGGTGGTGGATTGCTTACGAGTTGATCTACTATGAGTATCACAAATCCTATACCAAGCATCTTTTAAATTCTCTCCTCCCCTTTGTTTAAAATTAAGTACTTCATTTTCAGGGGTAATAGTAACGAGCGAAGAACTAGCCATAATGGTAAAGCAAGCAAGCAATCAAGCGAACAAGAAAAAGGCAAACGGAAAATATTTTTGTATTTTTGTAAAAACTTTTTAGAAGTGGAGGAGATGAAATCGAGAGGCAAAGGCAAATAAAATAAATGCAAGCAGATGAAGGTTTTATGCGTAGGTACTTGATAGATGTTGATGATGTCTCCCCGGTAACGGCGTCAGAAATTTTTACAACTACTTGTGAGCTGTGTTGGGATTTCCCTAAAGAGGAGGGGATGATGCAGTACAGTAGAGATAAGTATTTTCCTCAGTTATGAAACCAAGGTTATCAATCCAGTAGCAGAATCACGCAACAACTCGTTAGCAGTACCTGCACACAAAACAACAAATCCTCGCACCCAACGCGAACAAGGGGTTGTCAATCCCTTGGCGGTTAATTGCAAGACTAATTGTATGGTGATACATAGATAGATTAAACAAAAATACAAAATAAAATAAATAAAGTAAAATTGCAGCAAGGTATTTTTAGGAGTTTCAATATATGATTAAGGTAGACCCGGGGGCCATATTTTTCACTAGAGGCTTCTCTCTTGAAAATAGCATACGGTGGGTGAACAAATTACTGTTGGGCATTTGATAGAAAAGCAAATAATCATGACGATATCCAAGGAAATGATCATGTATATAGGCATCACGTCCGAGACAAGTAGACCGACTCCTGCCTGCATCTACTACTATTACTCCACACATCGACCGCTATCCAGCATGCATCTAGTGTATTAAGTTCATAAAGAACGGAGTAACGCCTTAAGCAAGATGAAATGATGTAGACAAAGTAAACTCACGTATGAATAAATCCCATCTTTTTACCCTTAATAGAAACGATATATACGTGTCATGTCCCTTTCTGTCACTGGGATTGAGCACCACAAGATCGAACCCATCACAAAGCACGTCTCCCATTGCATGATAAATCAATCTAGTTGACCAAACCAAATCAATAGATCGGAGAGAAATACGAAGCTATAATAATCATGCATAAAGGAGTTCAGAGAAAACTCAAATAATATTCATGGATAATCTGATCATAAACTCACAATTCATCGGATCCCAACAAACACACCGCAAAAAGTGATTACATCGGATAGAACTCCAAGAACATCGAGGAGAACATTGTATTGAAGATTAAAAAGAGAGAAGAAGCCATCTAGCTACCATCTAGCTACTAACTATGGACCCGGAAGTCTGTGGTAAACTACTCACGCATCATCAGTAGGGCAGCAAGGATGATGTAGAGCCCCCTCGGTGATCGATTCCCCCTCCGGCAGAGTGCCGAAAAAGGCCTCCAGATGGGATCTCTCGAGAACAGAAACTTGCGGCAGTGGAAAAAGTATTTCGTGGACTCCTCTGTTGGTTTCCTGATTTTAGATAATTTATAGATGTGGAATTAGGTCAAACGGAGCAGAGGTGGGCCCACGAGGTACCAGGACGCGCCACCCCCTCGGGGCGCGCCCTGGTGGCTTGTGGCCACCTCCTCTGGCTTCTGGCCTCCTCCCAAAGCTTCGTGGCATTTTGACTTCGTTTGGTACTGAAATTCTAGAAAACCAAAAACAGGCAAAAAACAGCAACTGGCACTGGGCACTAAGTTAATAGGTTAGTCCCAAAAAATGATATATAATTGCTTGTAAATGTATATAAAAACATCCAAGATTGATACTATAATAGTATGGAACAATAAAAAATTATAGATACGTTGGAGACGTATCAGTGCGCGAGGCCCTTAGGGACAATGCATGGATTTTGAAGATTGATCCCCACACTACCGTCACCGTTAACCACATTCGGGAGTTCTTCTCTCTATGGATGCTACTACATGACTTCCACCTTGATGTGCACACGGAGGATGACATCGTTTGGAAGCTCTCCAGCGATGGTAACTACTCGGTGGCATCAGCTTACAAGGCCCAATTCTTGGGCATGATCCTATCTCCTATGGACCGCATGGTCTGGAAGGCATGGGCACCACGAAAGGTGAAATTCTTCGCTTGGTTGGCATTGCAAGACAGGATATGGACAGCGGATAGGTTGGAAAAAGGGGTTGGGAAAATTGTGGCCTATGCCCGCTATGCAAGAGGGTGCAAGAAACGGGAGCCCACCTCTTCTACAGGTGCCGCTACACCCTCAGGCTTTGGAGGATGGTGATTAACAAGCTTGGACTGACACATGTGGATACTTCCACCTGGCATCTTGAGGAATCTGTCAGTGATTGGTGGACGAGGAGAACCGACATGCACAACCCTGATCGGAAGGCCATGGTCTCCCTCACCATGCTAGTCTCCTGGACTATATGGAATGAGAGGAGCTCGCGCGTCTTCCGTCACAAGAGCGCTCCCCCGCCAATCTTGTTGGATGTCATTTTGAGTGAGGGCAAGTTGTGGCCAATTGCGGGAGCTAAGAAACTATGGAGTATTGTAATTCGCGAGTAATTGTCATGTCATGTGGTTGGGGTAACTGTAAAACTCTCTTCTCTCCTTAATTAATATATGAGGCAAATCTTTTGCCTCCGTTTCGAAATAATAATAATTCTGGAGCCACATATCACATAACAGATAGACTGGACAAACTAGCAGTAGTTGAGGGCTACTATGGTGGCTATCAAATCCATGCGGCCAATGGCGCAAGTATGTAGATTAGTCATTCTTATTAATGCCATGGTTAAAACCCCGAATTGTGACCTTCGTCTTAAAAACATCCTTCACCATTCCTAATGCCACAAAGAATCTTGCTTCCATGCATCGTCTTGCATCTGATAATAAAACTTATTTTTTAACTTCATCCATCATTATTTTTTACTGTGGAGCGGGAAACGGGGAAAGTTCTGCTGCATTGTAGATGAGGGAGGTGATGTACCCATTGAAGCACAATCCAGCCGCACACTGTCTTGCTGTCACCAAGTCTACTGTTGATAGGTGGCACAATCCATTCAAGCATCATACATCTTCGGTCGTCCAAAAATTTCTTAGAGAAAAATATATTTTAGTTTCTGGTGATTCCAGTAATGCATCGGTGTTTTACGTGGCAGGGCAAGATGCATCAATTGCCATATCCCCCTTCAACGAGTGTGTCCAGTTCTCCATTAGAGTTAATTTTCTTGGATGTTTGGGGGCGCTGCTCCAACTTGGGTCGGTCGTAGTAATTACTATGCAAGTCTTATTGATATCTATAATAAATTTTTGTGGATTTATTTCCTCAAGCATAAAATAGAAGCTTTTAATCATATCCATGATGTTTAGCAACTTGTTGAGCGGCAATTTAGTAAAACAAAATTCCATCAAAAAATATTAGAGCGGTGAATATCATAAACTTAATAATTTTTTTCCAGAGAATTATCATTTCTCACCATATTTGTTGTCATCATGCTAACCAACATAATGCTTCCTCGAGTGAACAATCGTCACATCATAGACTTTGGTCTCACTCTCCTCTCGCACATGCATCCATGAAACTGAAGGTTTCGGATTAGGCATTTCTCACCGCCGTCTACCTCGTAAATCGTATGCCTAAAAAGGTTATGAACTCTCCCACTCCCTCACCTCACATGGAAGATCAAATGAATACGAGTTGGTAGATGAAATAAATAAGATTTAAGAGCATTGCTTTAGTAGCATACATAGGGCACTTACATTGATCCCTCGCCTGACATGGCACATCTTTTTCTCGATCAACTAACAAGGAACTACATGGCATGGTTTTGACTTAGCATGCACTCTCAGATATCATCTTGGTTTATGTGTGACATGCATTCTCATTTGTTCTTCTATATTGCTATGTGTGTGGTGCTAGCGATTCTGTAAGAAAATTGCATAAAATAATGTTAACAGAATGTATCGGATAAAATAATTGACCCAATAAATAAAAGAAAACGCTGCTTATGATGATGATGTCACACTGGGATTGTTAGTGTGGTTATTGCTAGCCTGACAACATGCTATTACTATTTCACTTCAAAGAAAAATAACATAAGATAATTTGGAGATGCTAGAAGTACATTTGTCGAAATAATTACACAATGTCATAAACAACCAACCTTAATTGTGATAAATATCGTATTATGCAAGTTGTATATGGGATATAGGGGTGAAAATAGAGCAAAATGGTTACCGAAAAAGGCTTTCGCCCCGCTTTATATATAAAGCAAACCACCGAAGCACAACGTCCAACAACAGTCCAACAACAGACACAACACCAACACACCCACACACGCCGCACGCAAAGTAGCACAACACAAGGTGCATAGGTTCTGCTGAGGGCACAGCTCAACAAGCCCAAAGAAACGAAAAAAAAGGACAGGCGGCGGCGCACAAGTGGTGAGGAAACTAATCCGGCTCTGGTGGTAGGGGAGGGAGCGGCGGCGCCAAGCGAAGAGCCATCGCGCGAAGATGGGCAATGATGGTGTTGATGGCATATCGGTCCCGTGGACGGCTAAGCTGCCGCCAAAGCTGCAAATAACCACACCATTTGAACACAGTGTCAGTAGCACGTCACAGAGGTAAACGTTGAATCACAAGCTTATTCCGGACCGTCCACAGCGTCCAGGCTAGTACCCCGACAGTCAGCCACCTAATGTGGCGGACAGCTGGCGGTAGAGCCTGGAGTTCGGTGAAGAGCTCGGGGAAGTTGTTGTGGCACCAACTACCGACCACCGCTTCGCGGAAGCAACTCCAAAGGAATTGCGCGGACACACATGAGAAGAAGAAGTGGTTCGAGTCTTCCTCCGTCCCACAGAGCGGACATAGCCCATCCCCTGGGCCATTCCGTTTGAGCACCTCAACTCCGGAGGGGACGCGGCCGCGGATCCATTGCCACAGAAAGATCCGAATCTTCAGAGGGAGCCGAATCGACCAAATCGCCGCCAGCGGTTCTGGTCCGGGTGTCATCACGATGGCCTGGTAGAGAGATTTCGTGGAGAAGCGACCTGACGGCTCTAGCCGCCACGAGAGTTGGTCGATCGACTGCTCCAAGTCCGGCTCATGTAGGGCGATGCAATCCAGGAGGTCCTGCCATGCGAGAGCTTCCAGAGGCCCAAACGGCCGCCGGAAGGCGAGCTGCCCTAAGTCAATAAGGGCCACCTCAACCGAGATCCGGGGGTCAAACGCAATGGCGAAAAAATCCGGAAAACGAGCCGCAAAGGGGTGCTCGCCGGCCCAGCGGTCGAACCAGAACATGGTGGACGACCCGGAACTGACCGAAATAGAGGTCCCGATGCGGAGGACCGGGAGCAGCTGGATGACGGACTGCCAGAACTGGGAGCCTCCGGACCGTTGACAAAAGGCGAGGGGCTGGCCGTGCAGGTACTTATTCTGAATGATGCGCAGCCAAAGGCCACCTTCCCCATTCGCAATCCGCCACAACCAGCGGGTTAGCAGTGCAATATTCATGCGTTTGGAGGACATGATCCCGAGTCCGCCCTGATCTCGAGGCTTGCAGATCTCAGTCCATCGGACCATGTGGTATTTCTGCTTATCGCCCTCGCCAGCCCAGAAGAATCGCGCCTGGACTTTGGCAATCTCATGGTGGAGCGTCTCGGGCAGGCTATAGAAGCTCATTAGGAAGAGGAGCAGGCTGGACAAGGAAGAGTTAATGAGGACAGCCCGGGCTGCCTTAGACAACCATCTTGTTGGGGAATGTTCCATGGGAAACAAAAAATTTCCTACGCTCACCAAGATCGATCTAGGAGATAAACATCTACGAGAGGAGAGATTGCATCTACATACCCTTGTAGATCTCCAAGCGGAAGCGTTAAAAAACGCGGTTGATGTAGTCGAACGTCTTCGCGATCTAATCACGATCCGTCCACGAACTCCCGATCAAGTGCCGAACAGACGGCACCTCCGAATTTAGCACACGTGCGGCTCGGCGGCGTCCTCTCCTTCTTGATCCAGCAAGCGAGAGAGAGGGGGTAGATGAGATCGGGACCAACACGATGGTATGGTGGTGGTGGTGGCAGCGGAATTCCGGCAGGGCTTCGCCAAGCGCGTACCGGTGAAACGTGGGAGGAGTTGGGAGAGGTAACGGGCAAGGGTCCTAGGGTGGCTGCCCCCAACGCCTCCCCACCTTTATATAGGCGTGGAGGGGGCTGGTGGCTTGCCCTCCAAGGCCCTAGGGTCGTTGGCCAAAGGGGAAGGAAGGAACTCCCTCCTTTCCTTCCCCACCGATCACTATCCCCCCTTTTTAGGGATCCTAATCTTATCCCTTTGGGATATGATACTATTCCTTTTAAGGGAGGATCTTGGTTCGCCTAGACTAGGGTTGTGGGGACTTTCCCCACTACCCACGTTCGTGTGGGCCCCCCATGCAGGTGGACCCCACTCCGGAACCTTCTAGAACCTTCCCGGTACAATACCGAAAAACTCGAACTTTTTCCGGAACCCCGATAAGAACTTTCCATATATGAATCTTTACCTCCGGACTATTCCAGAGCTCCTCGTGATGTCCCGGATCCCATCCGGGACTCCGAACAACCTGCAGACTTTCCACTATTAATATTTCAATACTACCCTAGCGCTACCGAACGTTAAGCGTGCGACCCTACGGGTTCGGGAATATGCAGACATGACCGAGACTCCTCTCCGGTCAATAACCAATAGCGGGACCTGGATGCCCATATTGGTTCCTACATATTCAACGAAGATCTTTATCGATTGAACCACGATGTCAAGGATTCAGTCAATCCCGTATGCAATTCCCTTTGTCCGGCGATATGTTACTTGCCCGAGATTCGATCGTCGGTATCTCCATACCTAGTTCAATCTCGTTACCGGCAAGTCTCTTTACTCGTTCCGTAATACTAGATCCCGTGGCTAACTCTTTAGTCACATTGCTTGCAAGCTCATTGTGATGTTGTATTACCGAGTGGGCCCTGAGATACCTCTCCGTCATACGGACTGACAAATTCCCAGTCTTGATCCATGCTAACTCAACAGACACCTTCGGAGATACCTGTAGAGCATCTTTATAGTCACCCAATTATGTTGCGACGTTTGATACACACAAGGTACTCCTCCGGTTTCAGTGAGTTGCATGATCTCATGGTCATAGGAACAGATACTTGACATGCGAAAACGATAGCAATAAACTTGACACGATCATATATGCTACGTTCATAGTTTGGGTCTTGTCCATCACATCATTCTCCTAATGATGTGATCCCGTTATCAAATGACAACTCATGTCTATGACCTGGAAACCATGGCCATCTTTGATCAACGAGCTAGTCCGGTAGAGGCTCACTAGGGACATGTTGTTGTCTACGTATCCACACATGTATTTGTGTTTCCAACCAATAAAATTATTGATGGAAATATGCCCTGAAGTACCTGAAAAGGACCAAGGACATGTTTCTCGTTTATGGAGGTGACGAAGAGCTCGTCGTAAAGGGTTACATCGATGCAAGCTTCGACACTGATCCGGATGACTCTAAGTCACAAACCGGATACGTATTTATATTAAATGGTGGAGCTGTCAGTTGGTGCAGTTCCAAGCAGAGTGTCGTGGCGGGATCTACGTGTGAAGCGGAATACATAGCTGCTTCGGAAGCAGCACATGAAGGAGTCTGGATGAAGGAGTTCATATCCGATCTAGGTGTAATACCTAGTGCATCGCGTCCAATGACAATCTTTTGTGACAACACTGGAGCAATTGCCATAGCCAAGGAGCCCAGGTTTCACAAGAAGACCAAACACATCAAGAGACGCTTCAACTCCATTCGTGAATATGTCAAGGATGGAGACATAGAAATTTGCAAAGTACACACGGATCTGAATGTGGCAGACCCATTGACTAAGCCTCTTCCACGAGCAAAATATGATCAGCACCAAGACTCCATGGGTGTTAGATTCATTACTATATATGTAATCTAGATTATTGACTCTAGTGCAAGTGGGAGACTGATGGAAATATGCCCTAGAGGCAATAATAAAGTTGTTATTATTTTATATTTCCTTGTTCATGATAAAGGTTTATTATTCATGCTAGAATTGTATTGACTGGAATCTTAAATACATGTGTGAATAGATAAACAAATACCGTGTCCCTAGTGAGCCTCTACTAGACTAGCTCGTTGATCAAAGATGGTTAAGGTTTCCTAACCATAGACATGAGTTGTCAATTGATAACGGGATCACATCATTAGGAGAATGATGTGATGGACAAGACCCATCCGTTAGCTTAGCATATGATCGTTCTGTTTATTGCTACTGCTTTCTTGAATGTCAAATACATGTTCCTCAGACCATGAGATCATGCAACTCCCGGATATCGGAGGAATACCTTGTGTGCTATCAAACGTCACAACGTAACTGGGTGATCATAAAGATGCTCTACAGGTATCTCCGAAGGTGTCCGTTGAGTTGGCATGGATCGAGACTGGGATTTGTTACTCCGTGTTTCGGAGAGGTATCTCTGGGCCCTCTCGGTAATGCACATCATAAGAAGCTTGCAAGCAAAGTGACTAAGGAGTTAGTTACGGGATGATGTATTACGGAACGAGTAAAGAGACTTGCCGGTAACGAGATTGAACTAGGTATGGAGATACCGACGATCGAATCTCGGGCAAGTAACATACCGACGGACAAAGGGAATTACGTATGTTGTCATTGCGGTTCGACCAATAAGATCTTCATGGAATATGTAGGAACCAACATGAGCATCCAGGTTCCGCTATTGGTTATTGACCGGAGAGGCGTCTCAGTCATGTCTACATCATTCCCGAACCCGTAGGGTCCGCACGCTTAACGTTCGTTGACGATATAGTGTTATATGAGTTATGTGAATTGGTAACCGAATATTGTTCGGAGTCCCGGATGAGATCCCGTATGTCACGAGGAGTCTCGGAATGGTCGAGAGGTAAAGATTTATATATGGGAAGTCATATTTTGGGTTCCGGAAAAAGGTGGAGTTTTTTCGGTATTGTACCGGGAAGCTTCCAGAAGGTTCCGAAGGATTCCGGAGGGGTCCAGAAGTCCACAAGTGGGTCGACCACGTCCCAAAGGGCTGGCATGTGCTAAGGGGAGGCGCCCTGGCCTTATTGGCCAGGTGCACCAAGTCCTCAAAAGCCCACGCAGCTAGGGAAGGAAAAAAGGGAGACTCCTAGTAGGAATAGGATTGGACTTTGGAGTCCAAGTCCATGTGTGTACTATTCACGGTTACTATTCACATGGCACTATTCCTTCTACTCCAAGCCCCTACACATATATAAATAGAGGAGAGGGGGCGCCCCAAAGGACACACCATTGTCTTAGCCGTGTGCGGCGCCCCCCTCCACAGTTCTCTCCCTCGGTCATATTTTCGCAGTGCTTGGGCGAAGCCCTGCGGAGATAGCATCACCATCACCGTCACCACGCCGTCGTGCTGCCGGAACTCATCCACTACCTCGCCGTCTTGCTAGATCAAGAAGTCGAGGACGTCACCGAGTTGAACGTGTGCTGAACGCGGAGGTGCCGTATGTTCGGTGCTCGGTCGGTTGGATCGTGAAGTTGTTCGACGACATCAACCGCGTTGTTCTAACGCTTCCGCTTACGGTCTACGAGGGTACGTAGACACACTCCCCCTCTCATAGCTATGCATCTTCATGGATAGATCTTGCGTGTGCATAGAAATTTTTTTGTTTTCCATGCAACGTTCCCCAACAGTGGCATCATGAGCCAGGTTTATGCGTAGATGATATGCACGAGTAGAACACAAAGAGTTGTGGGCGGTGATCGTCATACTGCTTACCACCAACGTCTTATTTTGATTCGGCGGTATTGTAAGATGAAGCGGCCCGAACCAACCTTACATGTCCACGTACATGAGACCGGTTCCACCGACAGACATGCAACTTGTTTTGCATAAAGGTGGCTGGCGGGTGTCTGTTTCTCCTACTTTAGTTGAATCGAATTTGACTGCAGTCGGTCCTTGTTGAAGGTTAAAACAGCAAACTTGATAAATCACCGTTGTGGTTTTGTGCCGTAGGTAAGAACGGTTCTTGCTAGAAGCCCGTAGCAGCCACGTAAAACTTCCAACAACAAAGTAGAGGACGTCTAACTTGTTTTTGCAAGGTATGCTGTGATGTGATATGGTCAAGACATGATGTGATATACGTTATTGTATAAGATGATCATGTTTTGTAATTTATCGGCAACCGGCAGGAGCCTTATGGTTGTCTCTTTATTGTATGAAATGCAAGCACCATGTAATTGCTTTACTTTATCGCTATGCATTAGCAATAGTTGTAGAAGCAATAGTTGGCGAGACGACCACGACACAATGATGGAGATCAAGGTGTCAAGCCGGTGACGATGGAGATCATGACGATGCTTTGGAGATGGAGATCAAGGTGTCAAGCCGGTGACGATGGAGATCATGACGATGCTTTGGAGATGGAGATCAAAAGCACAAGATGATGGCCATATCATGTCACACATTTTGATTGCATGTGATGTTTATCCTTTATGCATCTTATTTTGCTTAGAACGACGGTAGCATTATAAGATGATCCCTTCACTAAATTTCAAGATAAAAGTGTTCTCCCCGAGTATGCACCGTTGCTAAAGTTCGTCGTTTCGAAGCATCTCGTGATGATCGGGTGTGATAGATTCTACGTTCACATACAACGGGTGTAAGCCAGTTTTACACAAGAAGAATACTTGTGTTAAACTTGACGAGCCTAGCATGTACAGACATGGTCTCGGAACACTGGAGACCGAAAGGTCGAACATGAGTCATATAGTAGATATGATCAACATGGAGATGTTCACCATTGATGACTATCCCATCTCACGTGATGATCGGACATGGGCTAGTTGATTTGGATCATGTAACACTTAGTTAACTTGAGGGATGTTAATTTAAGTTGGAGTTCATTAGTAATTTGATTAATTCAACTTAATTTATCATGAACTTAGTCTTGATAGTTTCTTTGCATATCTATGTTGTAGATAACTGGCCCGTGCTACTGTTCCGTTGAATTTTAATGCGTTCCTAGAGAAAGCTAAGTTGAAAGATGATGGTAGCAACTACACGGACTGGGTCCGTAACTTGAGGATTATCCTCATTGTTGCACAGAAGAATTATGTCCTTGATGCACCGCTAGGTGATGGACCTGCTGCAGGAGCTGCTGCAGACGTTGTGAACGCCTGGCAGGCTCGATCTGATGACTACTCGATAGTTCAGTGTGCCATGCTCTACGGCTTAGAATCGGGACTGCAAAAGCGTTTTGAATGCCACGGAGCATATGAGATGTTCCAAGAGCTGAAATTGATATTTCAAGCTAATGCCTGGGTTGAGAGATATGAATTCTCCAACAAGTTCTTTAGCTGTAAGATGGAGGAGAACAGTTCTGTCAGTGAACACATACTCAGAATGTCTGGGTACCACAACCACTTGACTCAGCTGGGAATTGATCTTCCGGTTGAGAGTGTTATTGACAGAGTTCTTCAGTCACTGCCACCAAGCTATAAAGGCTTCGTGATGAACTATAATATGCAAGGGATGGAGAAGACAATTCTCGAGCTCTTCGCGATGCTGAAATCAGCGGAGGTAGAAATCAAGAAGGAGCATCAAGTGTTGATGGTTAACAAAACCACTAGTTTCAAGAAAAAGGGCAAGGGAAAGAAGGGGAACTTCAAGAAGAACGGCAAGGAAGTTGCCGCTCCCACGAAGAAACCCAAAGTTGGACCCAGCCCTGAAACAGAGTGTTTCTACTACAAAGGGACTGGTCACTGGAAGCGGAACTGCCCCAAGTATTTGGCAGATAAGAAGGATGGCAAAGTGAGCAAAGGTATATTTGATATACATGTTATTGATGTGTTCCTCACTAATGCTCGCAGTAGCGCCTGGGTATTTGATACTGGTTCGGTTGCTCATATTTGTAACTCGAAACAGGAACTACGGAATAAGCGAAGATTGGCTAAGGACGAGGTGATGATGCGCGTCGGGAATGGTTCCAAGGTTGATGTGATCGCCGTCGGCACGCTACCTCTACATCTACCTTCGGGATTAGTTTTAGACCTCAATAATTGTTATTTGGTGCCAGCGTTGAGCATGAACATTATATCTGGATCTTGTTTATTGCGAGACGGTTATTCATTTAAGTCAGAGAACAATGGTTGTTCTATTTATATGAGTAACATCTTTTATGGTCACGCACCTTTTGTGAATGATCTATTCTTGTTGAATCTCGATCGTAGTGATACACATATTCATAATATTGATGCCAAAAGATGCAAAGTTGATAATGATAGTGCAACATACTTGTGGCACTGCCGTTTAGGTCATATTGGTGTAAAGCGCATGAAGAAACTCCATGCGGATGGACTTTTGGAATCTCTTGATTATGAATCATTTGATACTTGCGAACCATGCTTCATGAGCAAGATGACTAAAACTCCGTTCTCCGGAACAATGGAGCGAGCTACTGATTTGTTGGACATAATACATACCGATGTATGCAGTCCGATGAATGTTGAAACACGCGGGGGGTATCGTTATTTTCTAACCTTCACAGATGATTTGAGTAGATATGGGTATATCTACTTGATGAAACACAAGTCTGAAACATTTGAAAAGTTCAAAGAATTTCAGAGTGAAGTAGAGAATCATCGTAACAAGAAAATAAAGTTTCTACGATCTGATCGCGGAAGCGAATATTTGAGTTACGAGTTTGGCCTTCATTTAAGAAAATGTGGAATTGTTTCACAACTCACGCCACCTGGAACACCACAGCGCAATGGTGTGTCCGAACGTCGTAACCGTACTTTATTGGATATGGTGCGTTCTATGATGTCTCTTACCGATTTGCCACTATCGTTTTGGGGTTATGCATTAGAGACAGCTGCATTCACGTTAAATAAGGCACCGTCTAAATCTGTTGAGACGACACCATATGAACTATGGTTTGGCAAGAAACCTAAGCTGTCGTTTCTTAAAGTTTGGGGATGCGATGCTTATGTGAAAAAGCTTCAACCTGATAAGCTCGAACCCAAAGCGGAGAAGTGCGTCTTCATAGGATACCCTAAAGAAACAATTGGGTACACCTTCTACCACAGATCCGAAGGCAAGGTCTTTGTTGCCAAGAATGGGTCCTTTCTAGAGAAGGAGTTTCTCTCGAAAGAAGTGAGTGGGAGGAAAGTAGAACTTGATGAGGTAATTGTACCTTCTCTCGAATTGGAAAGTAGCTCATCAGAGAAAACCGTTCCCGTGGTGCCTACACCAATAAGAGAGGAAGATAATGATAAAGATCATGAAACTTCAGATCAAGTTACTACTGAACTTCGTAGGTCGACCAGAGTACGTTCCGCACCAGAGTGGTACGGTAATCCTGTTCTGGAAGTTATGTTGTTAGACAACAGCGAACCTACGAACTATGAAGTAGCTCTGATAAGCCCGGATTCTGACAAATGGCTTGAGGCCATGAAATCTGAGATAGGATCCATGTATGAGAACAAAGTGTGGACTTTGGTGGACTTGCCCGATGATCGGCAAGCCATTGAGAATAAATGGATTTTTAAGAGGAAGACGGATGCTGATGGTAATATCACTGTCTACAAAGCTCGACTTGTCGTGAAAGGTTTTCGACAAGTTCAAGGGGTTGACTACGATAAGACTTTCTCACCCGTAGCGATGCTTAAGTCTGTCCGAATCATGTTAGCAATTGCCGCATTTTATGATTATGAAATCTGGCAAATGGATGTCAAAACTGCATTCCTTAATGGTTTTCTCAAAGAAGAGTTGTATATGATGCAACCAGAAGGTTTTGTCGATCCTAAGAGTGCTAACAAAGTGTGCAAGCTCCAGCGATCCATCTATGGACTGGTGCAAGCATCTCGGAGTTGGAATATACGCTTTGATGAGATGATCAAAGCATATGGTTTTGTACAGACTTACGGTGAAACCTGTATTTACAAGAAAGTGAGTGGGAGCTCTGTAGCATTTCTAATATTATATGTGGATGACATATTGTTGATTGGAAATGATATAGAATTTCTGGATGGCATAAAGGGATACTTGAATAAGAATTTTTCAATGAAAGACCTCGGTGAAGCTGCTTATATATTGGGCATCAAGATCTATAGGGATAGATCAAGACGCTTGATAGGACTTTCACAAAGCACATACCTTGACAAAGTTTTGAAGAAGTTCAAAATGGATCAGTCAAAGAAAGGGTTCTTGCCAGTCTTGCAAGGTGTGAAGTTGAGTCAGACTCAATGCCCGACCACGGCAGAAGATATAGAGAAAATGAAAGTCATTCCCTATGCCTCAGCCATAGGTTCTATTATGTATGCCATGCTGTGTACCAGACCTGATGTGTGCCTTTCCATAAGTTTGGTAGGGAGGTACCATAGTAATCCAGGAGTGGATCACTGGACAGCGGTCAAGAATATCCTGAAGTACCTGAAAAGGACCAAGGACATGTTTCTCGTTTATGGAGGTGACGAAGAGCTCGTCGTAAAGGGTTACATCGATGCAAGCTTCGACACTGATCCGGATGACTCTAAGTCACAAACCGGATACGTATTTATATTAAATGGTGGAGCTGTCAGTTGGTGCAGTTCCAAGCAGAGTGTCATGGCGGGATCTACGTGTGAAGCGGAATACATAGCTGCTTCGGAAGCAGCACATGAAGGAGTCTGGATGAAGGAGTTCATATCCGATCTAGGTGTAATACCTAGTGCATCGCGTCCAATGACAATCTTTTGTGACAACACTGGAGCAATTGCCATAGCCAAGGAGCCCAGGTTTCACAAGAAGACCAAACACATCAAGAGACGCTTCAACTCCATTCGTGAATATGTCAAGGATGGAGACATAGAAATTTGCAAAGTACACACGGATCTGAATGTGGCAGACCCATTGACTAAGCCTCTTCCACGAGCAAAATATGATCAGCACCAAGACTCCATGGGTGTTAGATTCATTACTATATATGTAATCTAGATTATTGACTCTAGTGCAAGTGGGAGACTGATGGAAATATGCCCTAGAGGCAATAATAAAGTTGTTATTATTTTATATTTCCTTGTTCATGATAAAGGTTTATTATTCATGCTAGAATTGTATTGACTAGAAACTTAAATACATGTGTGAATACATAAACAAATACCGTGTCCCTAGTGAGCCTCTACTAGACTAGCTCGTTGATCAAAGATGGTTAAGGTTTCCTAACCATAGACATGAGTTTTCATTTGATAACGGGATCACATCATTAGGAGAATGATGTGATGGACAAGACCCATCCGTTAGCTTAGCATATGATCGTTCTGTTTATGGCTACTGCTTTCTTGAATGTCAAATACATGTTCCTCAGACCATGAGATCATGCAACTCCCGGATATCGGAGGAATACCTTGTGTGCTAGCAAACGTCACAACGTAACTGGGTGATCATAAAGATGCTCTACAGGTATCTCCGAAGGTGTCCGTTGAGTTGGCATGGATCGAGACTAGGATTTGTTACTCCCTGTTTCGGAGAGGTATCTCTGGGCCCTCTCGGTAATGCACATCATAAGAAGCTTGTAAGCAAAGTGACTAAGGAGTTAGTTACGGGATGATGTATTACGGAACGAGTAAAGAGACTTGTCGGTAACGAGATTGAACTAGGTATGGAGATACCGACGATCGAATCTCGGGCAAGTAACATACCGACGGACAAAGGGAATTACGTATGTTGTCATTGCGGTTCGACCGATAAGATCTTCGTGGAATATGTAGGAACCAATATGAGCATCCAGGTTCCGCTATTGGTTATTGACCGAAGAGGCGTCTCAGTCATGTCTACATCATTCCCGAACCCGTAGGGTCCGCACGCTTAACGTTCGTTGACGATATAGTGTTATATGAGTTATGTGAATTGGTAACTGAATATTGTTCGGAGTCCCGGATGAGATCCCGGACGTCACGAGGAGTCTCGGAATGGTCGAGAGGTAAAGATTTATATATGTGAAGTCATATTTTGTGTTCCAGAAAAAGGTGCAGTTTTTTCGGTATTGTACCGGGAAGCTTCCAGAAGGTTCCGGAGGATTCCGGAGGGGTCCGGAAGTCCACAAGTGGGTCCACCACGTCCCAAAGGGCTGGCATGGGCTAAGGGGAGGCGCCCTGGCCTTATTGGGCCAGGCGCACCAAGTCCTCAAAAGCCCACGCAGCTAGGGAAGGAAAAAAGGGAGAGTCCTAGTAGGAATAGGATTGGACTTTGGAGTCCAAGTCCACGTGTGTACTATTCACGGTTACTGTTCACGTGGCACTATTCCTTCTACTCCAAGCCCCTACGCATATATAAATAGAGGAGAGGGGGCACCCCAAAGGACACAACATTGTCTTAGCCGTGTGCGGCGCCCCCCTCCACAGTTCCGTCCCTCGGTCATATTTTCGCAGTGCTTGGGCGAAGCCCTGCGGAGATAGCATCACCATCACCGTCACCACGCCGTCGTGCTGCCGGAACTCATCCACTACCTTGCCGTCTTGCTGGATCAAGAACTCGATGACGTCGCCGAGCTGAACGTGTGCTGAACGCGGAGGTGCCGTACGTTCGGTGCTCGGTCGGTTGGATCGTGAAGTTGTTCGACGACATCAACCGCGTTGTTCTAACGCTTCCGCTTACGGTCTACGAGGGTACGTAGACACACTCCCCCTCTCGTAGCTATGCATCTCCATGGATAGATCTTGCGTGTGCGTAGAAAAAATTTTGTTTTCCATGCAACGTTCCCCAACAATTATAGCATGGATAATAAACGATTATCATGAACAAGGAAATATAATAATAACCATTTTATTATTGCCTCTAGGGCATATTTCCAACAGTCTCCCACTTGCACTAGAGTCAATAATCTAGCATTACATGGTTATGAATCTAACACCCATAGAGTTCTGGTGTTGATCATGTTTTGCCCGTGGAAGAGGTTTAGTCAACGGATCTGCAACATTCAGATCCGTGTGCACTTTGCAAATGTTTATGTCCTCCTCCTTGATCGCATCGCGGATGGAATTGAAGCGTCCCTTTATGTGTCTGGTCCTCTTGTGAAACCTTGGTTCCTTGGCTAGAGCAATGGCACCAGTGTTGTCATAGAACAGAGTCATCGGGTCCAGTGCACTGGGCACAACTCCAAGATCTGTCATGAACTGCTTCATCCAGACACCTTCCTTTGCCGCCTCCGAGGCAGCTATGTACTCCGCTTCGCATGTAGAATCAGCTACCATGCTTTGCTTGGAACTACACCAGCTTACCGCTCCCCCATTTAGAATATATACGTATCCGGTTTGAGACTTAGAGTCATCCGGATCAATGTCAAAGCTTGCATCGACGTAACCCTTTACGACGAGCTCTTGATCACCTCCATAAACGAGAAACATTTCCTTAGTCCTTTTCAGGTACTTAAGGATATTCTTGACCGCTGTCCAGTGTTCCACTCCTGGATCACTTTGAAACCTTCCGGCCATACTTATGGCAAGGCTGACATCTGGTCTTGTGCACAGCATCGCATACATGATAGAGCCTATGGCAGAAGCATAGGGGATGAGACTCATCTTTTCTCTATCCTCTGGAGTCGCTGGGCATTGAGTCTTACTCAACTTCACACCTTGCAAAACAGGCAAGAACCCCTTCTTGGACTGATCCATTTTGAACTTCTTCAAAACTTTATCAAGGTATGTGCTCTGTGAAAGTCCTATTAAGCGTCTTGATCTATCTCTATAGATCTTGATGCCTAATATGAAAGCAGCTTCTCCTAGGTTCCTTGAAAAACTCTTGTTCAAATACTCCTTCACGCTTCCCAAGAGTTCTATATTGTTTCCAATCAGCAATATGTCATCCACATATAATATTAGAAACGCTATAGAGCTCCCACTCACTTTCTTGTAAATACAAGCTTCTCCATAAACTTGTATAAACCCAAACGCTTTGATCACCTCATCAAAGCGAAGATTCCAACTCTGAGACGCTTGCACCAGTCCATAAATGGATCGCTGGAGTTTGCAAACTTTGTCAGCATTCTCTGGATCGACAAAACCTTCTGGTTGCATCATATACAACTCTTCCTTAAGAAAACCGTTAAGGAACGCTGTTTTGACATCCATCTGCCAAATTTCATAATCGAAAAATGCAGCTATTGCTAACATGATTCTAATGGACTTAAGCATCGCTACGGGTGAGAAAGTCTCATCGTAGTCAACTCCTTGAACTTGTGAAAAACCCTTTGCCACAAGTCGAGCTTTATAGACTGTGACATTACCGTCCGCGTCCGTCTTCTTCTTGAAGATCCATTTATTCTGAATGGCCTTTCGCCCTTCAGGTAATACTTCCAAAGTCCATACTTTGTTTTCATACATGGATCCCATCTCGGATTTCATGGCCTCTAACCATTTGTCGGAATCCGGGCCCACCATCGCTTCTCCATAGCTCGTAGGTTCATCGTTTTCCAACAACATGACCTTTAAGACAGAGTTACCGTACCACTCAGGAGCAGTACGTATCCTTGTCGACCTACGAGGTTCGATAGTAACTTGATCCGAAGCTTCATGATCACCATCATCAGCTTCCTCTTCAACTGACGTAGGTTCCACAGAAACATCTTTCTGCGCAGTGCTACTCTCTGGTTGAAGTAAAGGTTCAACAACCTCATCAAGTTCTATCTTCCTCCCACTCAATTCTTTCGAGAGAAACTCTTTCTTGAGAAAGGACCCATTCTTAGCGACAAACACTTTGCCTTCGGATCTGAGATAGAAGGTATACCCAACCGTCTCTTTTGGGTATCCTATGAAGACGCATTTGTCCGCTTTGGGTTCAAGCTTATCTGGCTGAAGGCTTTTGACATAAGCATCGCATCCCCAAACTTTAAGAAACGACAACTTTGGTTTCTTGCCAAACCACAGTTCATACGGTGTCGTCTCAACGGACTTAGATGGTGCCCTATTTAAAGTGAATGCAGCTGTCTCTAACGCATAACCCCAAAATGATAGTGGCAGATCGGCAAGAGACATCATAGAACGCACCATATCCAATAAGGTTCGATTACGATGTTCGGACACACCATTACGCTGTGGTGTTCCAGGTGGCGTCAACTGTGAAACAATTCCACATTGTCTTAAGTGACTGTCAAACTCATAACTCAGATATTCTCCCCCTCGATCAGATCGTAGGAATTTGATCTTCTTGGTACGATGGTTCTCAACTTCACTCTGAAATTGCTTGAACTTTTCAAACGTTTCAGACTTCTGTTTCATTAAGTAAACATACCCATATCTACTCAAATCGTCGGTGAAGGTGAGAAAGTAACGATATCCACCGCGCGCCTCAATGCTCATCGGACCGCACACATCAGTATGTATGATTTCCAACAAGTCACTTGCCCGTTCCATTGTTCCGGAGAACGGGGTCTTAGTCATCTTGCCCATGAGGCATGGTTCGCATGTGTCAAGTGATTCAAAATCAAGTGACTCCAAAATTCCATCAGCATGGAGTTTCTTCATGCGTTTTACACCAATATGACCTAAGCGGCAGTGCCACAAGAAAGTGGTACTATCATTATCAACTCTACATCTTTTGGCATCAATGTTATGAACATGTGTATCATCACTATCGAGATTCAATAAGAATAAACCCCTCACAATGGGTGCATGACCATAAAAGATATTACCCATATAAATAGAACAACCATTATTCTCTGATTTAAATGAGTATCCGTCTCGCATTAAACAAGATCCAGATATAATGTTCATGCTCAACACAGGCACTAAATAACAATTATTCAGGTTCATCACTAATCCCGATGGTAATCGAAGAGCGAGTGTGCCGACGGTGATCACATCAACCTTGGAACCATTTCCCACGCGCATCGTCACTTCGTCCTTCGCCAGCCTCCGTCTATTCCGCAGTTCCTGCTTTGAGTTGCAAATGTGAGCAACCGCACCGGTATCAAATACCCAGGCACTAAAACGAGAGTTGGTAAGGTACACATCAATAACATGTATATCATATATACCTTGTTTGACGTTGGCCCCCTTCTTGTCGGCCAGATACTTGGGGCAATTCCGCTTCCAGTGGCCAGTTCCCTTGCAATAGAAGCACTCAGTTTCTGGCTTGGGCCCAGCCTTGGGTTTCTTCACGGGAGGGGCAACTACTTTGCCACTCTTCTTGGAGTTTCCCTTCTTGCTCTTGCCATTCTTCTTGAAACTAGTGGTTTTATTGACCATCAACACTTGATGCTCCTTCTGGATGTCTGACTCAGTGACTTTCAGCATCGCAAACAGCTCGGCGACTGACTTGTTCATCCCTTGCATGTTATAGTTCAACACAAAGCTCTTGTAGCTAGGTGGTAGCGATTGAAGAACTCTGTCAGTGATCGCCTCTGGCAGGAGCACAACTCCCAACTCAGCCAGACGGTTGTAATACCCAGACATTTTGAGTATGTGTTCACTGACACACCCGTTCTCCTCCATCTTGCAAGCATAGAACTTATCGGAGGTCTCATACCTCTCGATCTGGGCATTCTTCTCAAAAATAAACTTCAACTCCTGGAACATCTCATATGCTCCATGACGTTCAAAACGCCTTTGAAGTCCCGGTTCTAAGCCATACAACATGGCGCACTGAACTATTGAGTAGTCATCAACACGCGCCTGCCAGGCGTTCATAACATCCACAGACGCTGGAGGGGGTTGCTCACCAAGCGGTGCATCAAGGACATAAGCCTTTTGGACAGCGGTGAGGATAATCCTCAGATTACGGGCCCAGTCTACAAAGTTACTTCCATCATCTTTCAGCTTAGCTTTCTCTAGGAACGCATTGAAATTCAGGGGAGCTACTGCGCGAGCCATTGATCTACAACATAATTTGCAAAGATAGTTTAGACTATTGTTCATGATAAAGAGTTCAATTAATCATATTACTTAAGAACTCCCACTCAAATCGAAATCCCTCTGGTCGTCCGAGTGTAACATGATCCAAATTCACCAACCCAAGTCCGATCATCACGTGAGATGAGGTGGTTTCAATGGTGAACATCTCCATGTTGATCATATCTACTATATGACTCATGTTCGACCTTTCGGTCTCTTGTGTTCCGAGGCCATATCTGTATATGATAGGCTCGTCAAGTTTAACCCAAGTGTTCCGCATGTGCAAGAGTGGCTTGCACCCGTTGTATGTGAACGTAGAGTCTATCACACCCGATCATCACGTGGTGCTTCGAAACGACGAACTTTCGCAACGGTGCACACTTGGGGAGAACACAATTTTATCTTGAAATTTTAGAGAGGGATCACCTTATAATGCTACCGTCATCCTAAGAAAAATAAGATGCATAAAAGGATTAACATCACATGCAAATCATAAGTGACATGATATGGCCATGAACTTGTGCTTTTGATCTCCATCTCCAAAGCACCGGCATGATCTCCATCGTCACCGGCATGACACCATGATCTCCATCATCATGATCTCCATCATCGCGTCGCCATCGGGGTTTTCACGCCAACCATGTTTCTACTACTATTGCTACCGTTTAGCGATAAAGTAAAGAATTACATAGCGCTTAATGATTGACACGCATGTCATACAATAATTAAAGACAACCCTATGGCTCCTCCCAGTTGCCGTATTCATCGACATGCAAGTCGGGATAAACTATTACAAAACATGATCATCTCATACATCAAATATATTTCATCATGTCTTTGGCCATATCATATCACAACATACCCTGCAAAAACAAGTTAGACGTCCTCTAATTTGTTGTTGCATGTTTTACATGGCTGCTATGGGTATCTAGCAAGAACGATTCTTACCTACGCAAAACCACAACGGTGATATGCAAGTTGCTATTTAACCTTCTACAAGGACCGCCTTCGTCGAATCCGATTCAACTAAGGTGGGAGAGACAGACACCCGCCAGCCATCTTATGCAACAAAGTCGCATGTCAGTCGATGGAACCGGTCTCATGTACGTAGACATGTAAAGTTGGTCCGGGCCGCTTCATCCCACAATACCGCTGAATCAAGAAAAGACCAAGGAAGGAAGCAATCTGAATATCAAAGCCCACAAACTCCTTTGTGTTCTACTCGTGATGTCATCTACGCAAAGACCTAGCTCATGATGCCATTGTTGGGGAACGTTGCATGGGAAACAAAAAATTTCCTATGCTCACCAAGATCGATCTAGGAGATGAACATCTACGAGAGGAGAGATTGCATATACATACCCTTGTAGATCGCTAAGCGGAAGCGTTAAGAAACGCAGTTGATGTAGTCGAACGTCTTCGTGATCCAATCGCGATCCGTCCACGAACTGCCGATCAAGTGCCGAACGGACGGCACCTCCGAGTTTAGCACACGTGCGGCTCGGAGGCGTCCTCTCCTTCTTGATCCAGCAAGCGAGAGAGAGGGGGTAGATGAGATCGGGACCAACACGACGGTATGGTGGTGGTGGTGGCAGCGGAATTCCGGCAAGGCTTCGCCAAGCGCGTACCGGTGAAACGTGGGAGGAGTTGGGAGAGGTAACGGGCAAGGGTCCAAGGGGTGGCTGCCCCCAACGCCTCCCAGCTTTATATAGGCGTGGAGGGGGCTGGTGGCTTGCCCTCCAAGTCCCTAGGGTCGTTGGCCAAAGGGGGAGGAAGGAAATCCCTCCTTTCCTTCCCGACCAATCACTATCCCCCCTTTTTAGGGATCCTGATCTTATCCCTTTGGGATATGATACTATTCCTTTTAAGGGAGGATCTTGGTGCGCCTAGACCAGGGTTGTGGGGACTTTCCCCACTACACACGTTCATGTGGGTCCCCCATGCAGGTGGGCCCCACTCCGGAACCTTCTAGAACCTTCCCGGTACAATATCGAAAAAACTCGAACTTTTTCCGGAACCCCGATAACAACTTTCCATATATGAATCTTTACCTCTGGACTATTCCAGAGCTCCTCGTGATGTCCCGGATCCCATCTGGGACTCTGAACAACCTTCGTACTTTCTACTATTAATATTTCAATACTACCCTAGCGCTACCGAACGTTAAGCGTGCGACCCTATGGGTTCGGGAATATGCAGACATGACCGAGACTCCTCTCCGGTCAATAACCAATAGCGGGACCTGGATGCCCATATTGGTTCCTACATATCCAACGAAGAGCTTTATCGGTTGAACCACGATGTCAAGGATTCAGTCAATCCCGTATGCAATTCCCTTTGTCCGGCGATATGTTACTTGCCCGAGATTCGATCGTCGGTATCTCCATACCTAGTTCAATCTCGTTACCGGCAAGTCTCTTTACTCGTTCCGTAATACAAGATCCCATGGCTAACTCTTTAGTCACATTGCTTGCAAGCTCATTGTGATGCTGTATTACCGAGTGGGCCCTGAGATACCTCTCTGTCATACGGACTGACAAATTCCCAGTCTTGATCCATGCTAACTCAACAGACACCTTCGGAGATACCTGTAGAGCATCTTTATAGTCACCCAATTACGTTGCGACGTTTGATACACACAAGGTACTCCTCCGGTGTCAGTGAGTTGCATGATCTCATGGTCATAGGAACAGATACTTGACATGCGAAAACGATAGCAATAAACTTGACACGATCATATATGCTACTTTCATAGTTTGGGTCTTGTCCATCACATCATTCTCCTAATGATGTGATCCCGTTATCAAATGAAAACTCATGTCTATGACCCGGAAACCATGGCCATCTTTGATCAATGAGCTAGTCCGGTAGAGGCTCACTAGGGACATGTTGTTGTCTACGTATCCACACATGTATTTGTGTTTCCAACCAATACAATTATAGCATGGATAATAAACGATTATCATGA
This sequence comes from Elymus sibiricus, assembly GCA_039707655.1. Taxonomy (NCBI): domain Eukaryota; kingdom Viridiplantae; phylum Streptophyta; class Magnoliopsida; order Poales; family Poaceae; genus Elymus; species Elymus sibiricus. The sequence continues at coordinate 402,176,534 of CM077672.1, forward strand.
ACAAGGAAATATAATAATAACCATTTTATTATTGCCTCTAGGGCATATTTCCAACACATCTACCCTGCCACGGCTCAATACGGTGTTGGAGCTTGTTGACCGTAGGCCGCAGCTGAGCCACCGTTAGGCGCGAGTCACTGATGGGTATCCCCAGGTAGGTCGTGGGGAAGGAGCCCAGCTGATAGTTGAGGCGGTCCGCGATGCTCTGGGCCTCGGTAGGGGAGTAGCCCAAAACCATAACCGCGCTCTTGTCGAAGTTGATCTTCAGGCCCGACATTTGTTGGAAGCAAAGGAGGAGGAACTTCAGGTTCGAGATGTCATTTTCGGAGCCTTCAACCATGATGATGGTATCGTCCGCATATTGCAGGTGGGATACGCCATTCCCTCCCACAAGGTGCGGAACGATACCGCGAATGTGCCCCGCCTCCCTGGCCTTATCAAGGATGGAGGCAAGCGCATCAACCACCATGTTGAATAGGAACGGGGAAAACGGATCACCCTGCCGGACCCCACATAGGGTGGGGAAGTAGGGACCGATTTCCCCATTGATGTTGACCGCGGTGCGGCCCGAAGAGACCATCTGCATGACCCGGGTCACCCAACGATCGTCGAAACCTTTCTGGAGTAAGACTTCCTGAAGTACAGCTTCAGGAAAACTGCCCTGAGGTGTTTGGAGCGGACCTCATGTAGGGTTTCATGGAAGACTAGGACGCCATCCAGGATGTAGCGGCCCTGAATAAAGGCCGACTGGTCCGGATGGGTAATCCGATCTGCATGAGGGGCCACCCTATTAGCGTACCCCTTTGCCAGGATGCGGAAGATGACGTTGATCACCGTGATCGGGCGGAATTGGCGAATGTCAGAGGCCCCATGTACTTTGGGAATAAGGGTGATGATCCCGTAGTTGAGGCGAGCGAGGTCAATGGAGCCTACAAAAAACTCCTCGAAGAGGGCCATGACCTCCGGCTTGATGACATTCCAGAAGGTCTGGAAGAACTTCACCGGGAGGCCATCGGGACCCGGAGCGGAGGTCGGGTTCATGCCCTTGATGGCCACCCAGATCTCCTCCTCCGAGAACGGAGCCGTGAGGGCCATATTATCCTCCTCGGATACGCGCCGGTGCGTCGGCCAAACGTCAGGGGCCAGGGTAACCCCTCCCCGAGGGGAGGCGGAAAAAAGGGCTTTGTAAAAGCCATCAACATGGGTTCGGATGTCTTCCGGGTGCTGCAATAGAGTCTCGCCGTCCCAGAGCAAAGGGATGGAGTTCCGGCGACGCCGGCCATTGGCGATAGCCTGGAAGTAGGCCGTATTGGCGTCCCCCTTGAGGACCCAATTTTGGGTCCCTCTCAACCGCCAATAAGCCTCCTCGTCTGTATAAATGACAGTGAGTTGGTCCTCTAGGTCGTAGCGAAGAAGCCATTCCTCGGAAGAGAGCCCTACAGCATCTGCCCGGAGATCGAGAGTCTGGATGGAAGCGAGGAGGGATTGCTTCCGTTCCCACAGGTCCCGGCCGAGGTTCGCGCCCCAGCCCTTCATGAATTGGCGCGACCGCTTCGCACAGAAGTGCCAGGAGTCGACCGCGGAAAGGGCGCGGTGAGGGGTGAGCCATGCCGCAAGCCATTTGTCGCGGACGGCCTGGACAAACCCATTCTGGTTAAGCCAGAAGATCTCAAAGCGGAACCGAGGAGGTTGCGGGTGCCGGTCATTTTCGGAGGAGAGGAGGAGGGGCACGTGGTCCGACCCAATCCGGGTGATCGCCCGCAGCGAAGCCAGGGGGCAACGGAGCTCCCACTCAGGGGAGATAAGGACCCGGTCTAGGACGGAGCGGGTCGGGTCAGCCTGGCGATTGGTCCAGGTAAACCTGGCACCAACCCTATCTAGTTCTCGAAGGCCGAGGTCCGCTATGCAGTCATTGAACAACTGCATCCGGGGGAAGTTGACAAGATTGTTGCTTTTTTCTTCCTCCGACCGGATGAGGTTAAAGTCTCCGCCAACGACGACAGGAAGCTGGGCAGCCGAGACTTTCCTACGCAACTCATCGAGCAAAATGGTTAGGGCTGCTAGTTTCTAGAACATTTAGTGAAAGAATGAGAGAACATGGAAGCAGGTGCTACATAAAACAAATGTAGAGAAAATAAGGAGAGGTACAAATACAATAGCGAATGTTTTTCAAAACACGAAATACCCTTGAATTGCATAAAAAACACAAAGGAGTTCAATTTTTAGCCAACATGACCACAAGTCCACAAATATCATCATACATGAAGGTTAAATAAAAGCAATATGGATTGGGTGATTAGTGGAAGAAGGGAACTCAGTAGAGCAGTGAAGATTATGGTACGCTTGAATGGATGGAGGGATTGGCCCACGTGTCTATGGACAATGAATCTATGAGGTCGAGCTACATGCATAAGAAAAACGATGATTCCCGTATGTGTAAATACAGAATTATATTTTTGCTATTTTTTTATACTATACAAGTCGTTCCGTTTCAGTTTGTTCACATAAGTTTCAGTTTACATTTCCGTGCAGGCACCTTGGGTCAATCACTTGTTGTTTGCGGATGACAGTTTGATTTTTCTTAGTGCAAATATCCCAAGTGCAGAAAGACTCAATGAAATTCTCCGGATATATGCCGACTGCTCTGGACAAGCAGTAAACTGGGAGAAATGTTCCATATTCTTCAGTGGCAACACGACAACACCACTTCAGGCAGCTCTGAAGAATACACTTGGCATTGCTGTAGAGGCGTTTTCAGAACACTATCTGGGCCTACCGACGGCGGTTGGGCGAATTACGAGTGGGACATTTTATAACATTATTGACAGAAGCCGAGCCAAGATGCTGGATGGTTAGAAAGAACTCTAGCCTGCGCTGCTAGAGAAGTCCTTTTGAAATCAAATATCCAAGCTATCCCCACTTTTAGCATGAGTTTGCTTCTTGCTCACAAAGAAGGTATGCAAAGGACTTACGTCCAGCACTAGGGGCTGGGGTGCGCCATAATGGCACGCCTCCTGAGGCGGGCTGGTGCGGTGCCAGGTAGGTGGCCGCACTTTTTAACTTCGTTTTGACGGTGTGGGTAGCACATGTACAGGGGAGTGTTGCTGAAGTTATTTTACTGAGATGACAAGCAATAAGATCAGTTACAGGAAGCAATCTTAACACTATCTACCAGATGCTCCTCTCCATGTTGTATTGCAGCCACGAGACATGCTACTGCAGTTCATCTATGCAGACTTTGCAATGAATTTGTCCGCCTTCGTATCTCCGGAATCCCCATCGCCCTCCGCTGTGATGCCCCTGACTTAATCGTGCACTAATCATACACGCAAATGCACACGATCAAGCCTAAGGACTCACTTGAAGATATCACAACACAACTCTAAACACAAATAAAAGTCATACAACCTTTATATTACAAGTCAGGGGTCTCGAGGGCTCGAATACATAAGCTCGATGTCATACAAGCATCAGCGGAAGCATTAGATATCTGAGTACAGACATAAAGTTAAACAGAGGCACAAGCCTCCTGCCTAGGTGCCTCCTAGCTACTCCTGGTCGTCAGAGGGCTCCTCGTAGTAGTAGTATCCGCCAGCGGGGTAGTAGTAGTGGTAGTAGTCGTCGGCTAGGGCAGCAGGCTCCGGGGCTCCGTCATCTAGTCGCAAAACCGGGTATGGGGAAAAAGGGGAAGCAAAGCAACCGTAAGTACTCATCCAAAGTACTCAGCAAGACTTACATCAGATCTATTCTAAATATGCAACATTATCAAAGGAAGGCTGTATATGTGGACTTGGCTGCAGAAATGCCAGAATAGAGGGGAAAGCCTAGCCTATCGAAGACTAGCATCTTCAGCGGTCTTGCAGCATTAGAAGAGTGCAGATTAGTACATAAATATAGTAATAGCACCAAGTAGCAACAAGGCCCAGAGATTCTTCCTCGACTCCCTGCGAGAAAGCGATCCCGGAGCCAATATATTCAACCCATTTCTAGTTGTAGAAGATCGGGATATTTTCCGAGCGTCCTGTTACCGTGGACACGGTTATTCAAATAGATATACTTCCCTGTAGGGGTGCACCAACTTACCCAACACGCTCGATTAACTTTGGCCGGACACACTTGCTCGGGTCATGCCCGGCCTCGGTCTATCGACACGTCGTAGCCCTACCTAGGCTCAACAGAGAGGCCAGCACGCCGGTCTACATCCTAAGCACTCAGGGGGCTTGGGCCCATCGCCCTTTGCACTCCTGCGTGTTGCGTACGCGGCCGGTGAGCAGACCTAGCCCCCTTAATACAAGCGCAGGCTTTACCAGTCCAACCCGGCGCGCGCCGCTCAACTGCTGACGTCTGAAGAGCTTCGGCTGATACATACGACGCCGAGTACCCATATTATTTCCACGTGCTGGTTAGCGCGAAAAGGCCAGAGGCCTACTCAGATTACATATCCTAACCCATTAATGCGTTTGGAGCGCGCGGAAACGAGCAGAGACTCACGATCCTGTGACCACGTCGCCCCGTCTCGTGGACTTACGGCAAGGGCTAGGAATGCCCGGCCGTGCCACGTATTCATCTCTCGGGCACCCTCATGGTCAACCCGAATCCACATCTCTCGCGGGTACCCCTCGGGGCCGACCCGACTTTATCCAGTAACAGTAGTAAAGTCAAGATAACCGTGTGTCCAAAACATCAAGAAGGAATCCGAGGAATCACCCTCGTTGGATCCCCACTAGATGTAACCGTCAAGGTGAATCTGGAGGAATCACCCTCGATGGCATTCACACTTGCGGGGTTGCACGACAGAAGCTTCATCGGAGGTGGTGAAAGAGGAATCACCCTCGTTATCCCACAACCGGTTAGCTATACTACAGAGACGACATTGGGAGTGAGATAAAAGGTATCACCCTCGGCACTCGATGTTAACTCTGTAGAGTCGAGCAACTTAGGGGGTTGTGCGGTGATGTGCTGGACTCAGCCCGTTCGATCACATCGATCGGGGCAAAGGTGCTAAAGCGGGGCAACTAGAGCAAGGAAGAGGGGTCACAGATGGTTCACTACCAACCTACACTAAGCATTTGGGATATCAGGTAAGTATCAACAGAAGTTACAAGAAACAGGCTATGCATCAGAATAGGATAAATCAACAGCAGTAGCAATTCTAATGCAAGCAGGAGGCAGAAAGAATAGGTGATATAGACATGCGTCAAGGGGGGGTTGCTTGCCTGGAAGCTCTGCGGCAAAGGAGGGGTCGTCAGTGGTGTCGTTGGTCTCCGGAGCTGCGTCGGTCTCGGGGGCTATCGGATAGGAAGAGGGGGAAGAAACAATAAATACAAGCAAACATATGCAACACAATGCATGGCATGGCAGTATGCAGTGCTGGTGGTGACCTAATGCAATGCTACATGTCGCAGACGAAGCGGGAAAATATCTGGGATATTTCCCCGGCGTTTAGGCTGATTTCGATATACTGAACCGGAGGGAAAGGTTCCACGTTCAGATAGATAGGATTGATGGTCAAGCATTTTGACCACGTATTCGAATTCGTCTCGTTTTTCTGATCAACTTTCATGTAGAAAGTTTTTCGATCCGAGCTACGGTTGAATTTCTACGAATTTTCAAAGATTTAAACAGTTTTCTGAAATTCTGAAATTTAAATCTAATTATTTAATTCGCATTATCCAGAACAGTTCAAGGGTGACGTTAGCATGACGTCATCATGACCTCAGTGGTCAACCACAGCTGTTCAGGTCAAACCTGACAGCTGGGTCCCACATGTCATAGACATAGTACTAATTAGAGGTTAAATTAAACTAAACCGGGTTAATTAGGGAGTGGACCCCACCTGTCAGTGACTAACTAATTATCAGATTAATTTAAAAACTTAATTAACTAATTAAGCGCAGGGGGCCCACTGGTCAGCGTCACTGTGCTGCCACGTCAGCACAGTTGACCAGTCAACGGGTCAACTGGGGCCCCTGGGCCCACTGGTCAGTGGCCCAGAGGCACCCACGTGGCGGCCAGCGTGGCGTTGGCCGGCGGCAAGCCGCCGGCGACGCGCAAACGCAGCGGAGCTCACAGGAACCCGCCGAAAAACGTGCTCCGGCGTCCATTCGGCTCGGGACTAGGCGCGTTCGAACGGGCGGAGTGAGGCGCGTCGAGTGGTGGTGATTTCGTCGCCGGAGTCGACCAGAATCGACGACGGCGAGCATGCGGGCGGCGCCGGAGTTCAGCCGTTGACGGATCCGGCGACGCAGGGCACGGCAAGGCGCGTGACGGGTCGCATTGGGATCGCGCGGACGTGCTGAGCACGAATCCGTGCTCGTTTGAGCTCGACGGGCAGCGTGGCCACGGCGACGAGCTCATCGGCAGCGGCCAGTACGGCCACGACGAGGACGACGTCCACGCGCGCAGAATCAAAGGGGAAAATGGCGGGGAGGGAGCGGAGCTCATCGTGCGGCTCAAGGAGGCCGGCGAAAGGCTTAGGAGTTGCCGGATTCGACGGGGAAGCGCCGGCGTCCCGAGGAAGAAGACGAGCTCGCCGGGCTCGCTGCGGTGGCTCCCGGCGTGCGCTCGTGGTTGGAGACGGGGTAGACGACGACGGCGGAGTCGACGGACAAGTCGGCGAGGTGAGGCGAGGCCGGAGGCCGCGAAATCGAGTGAGACGGCGACGGGAGCTCTCGGGTGCGAGGGAGAGAGAGTGAGCGAGCGCGAGAGAAAGGGGGGAGGAGTGGCTAGGGTTCGCCGAGGGGAGGGATGGCTGCGGCCTTATCCTCTCCCGAGTGCCCGCGGCGGCAGGTGGCGGCCAGTGGCCGGAGCGGTCGCGCTCTGGCCATGGCGCGTGTGACACGGCGAGAGAGAGAGAGAGAGAGGAGGGAGAAAGGGCCGGCTGGGCTGGGCCAAGTGCACTGTGCACTTAGGCCCAGTCAGTTTAGGCCATTTTATTTTTCTTTTCTGTTTTTCTTTTTACGGAAGCTTTAGAAAAATAAAAGTGCTCCCAATTTGCATTTAGTAAAATGTGAAATTGGTCCACATAATTACTATGCTTTATTCTGCTCTGCCACAAAAAGTTTGGGCAATTTTGAAATCCATTTGAATTTTTCAAAAATGGAAATGGCATTTAATGCTCTAGCCCATTTTAGGAAAATAGGTGATGTTGTTTTTCTTAACATTAATTTGTTTTGGAATTTTTGCTACAACATGAACTATTTTTCAGCAATTTTTGAGCAACTTTAAATTTCACTTTGAATTTGAATTGAATTCAGTGGAGGAATTTGAAATGAGATATTATTCCAACATGATTAAACATTGTAAAATCACAGAGACTTAGCATAATCATGGTGGATCACTGTAGCTCATTACATAGGGGTGTTACATCCGCCAACCCCACCGAGTCGACGCTCGTCTTGCCTGCTCGAGGGGGTGTGGAACCGGAACGTTGGCATCTTGTCAACTGAGAATTCCTGCTCGACACCCATTTTCCATTAGATAGTTTTTGGTGTTGCTTCTGCAAGAGCAATCATGCATTTAACTACTATATTCAAAAGTTCATTAAAAAAGGGTCATAGCAAGATACTTCATAGTAGATTACAGTGGTAGCATTTAACTAATACAAAATGGAAATTTAAGGTTCTCACATGGTTAGACTATGATTTGGCATTTAAATGCATATGGATATCATCCAAACAGAGATTGTTGTGCCCCACAACCTATCTACTGAACCATGACATCTGAACCACTCGCGGATCACAATTTAGAAAAGCATACAGGAAAACTGAAACATCATCAACCATCACTATAGTTAATGCAACAAATCCCCACGTCCAAGAAGCAAAGTGCCAAAATGAAGAAAAAAGCACGTCACCTTCTTGGCCGGCACCGGTGTGTACACCAGCGACGTGTGCCGCGAGTATGACGTGTCCTCGATCCTGCATCCAAAATCAAAGGAACCCCGATAGTTCGATGAGATGTTGATTCATAAATCTCAAGCTTCTGCACCAAAGATGAGTGGGCTTGCCAGTTCCATCCATGAAAACAAAACGTAGCCATAGCGATAGAAATAATCTCCACTTTAGATGTGAATCAATGAGAGAAGAGGATACATGTATTTTATAGCGTAACATTCTAGAAGGCATATATGTATTTTAGAGTAAATATTTGAGAAACATGGAGAAAGCACTTTTTTTTTTGCATTGCCTTGCTTTGTATAACACACAAAGTAACAAACCTCCAATAGCGAGGAGCCGAGGACAACTTGGAGAAACACACACATGCATTTTAGAGAGTGAATGCAAGAGCCACGAGCATTGTGGTAGATTGTTAATCCAAAGGACAACAACAAAATTCTCAAGAACTAAAGGAAGTTGGTGTGGCTCACATTTAGCTTTACTTAAAGATAACAAATCTGCTTATGACCAGACTATAAAATACCAGCAAGCCCATCTAGCCGGCGCCAGCCAGATCTGAACGCTGAGTTCTCTAAAGAAAGAAGAGGACAATCCTTAGCGATTTGGAAACTTTTCAGTTTAAAAAGACATAGTACAGTAACATTTTGAGCTGATGAAATCTTTAAATAAGGAAAACTTGTGATCTGAAAACTTTTCAGTTCAAAAAGACAAAGTATGTAGTAGTACAGTAACATTTTGAGCTGAAGAAATCTTTAAATAAGGAAAACTTGCTTTGGTGATGTCCTTGTGTAAGATTTGCAAATAATAATTCCAAATCTTTATTATACTTTGAAAAAGGCAGCATCCATTATTAAAGCACGAAGATTTGAGAAAACTAAGCTTATAAGAATCTAATCTATCATTTACAACATAGTAGTGGTACCTCAAATTAAGATATACCGAGACATGAAAATTAAGATATACCACATGAAAGTAGGAAAATCTAGTAGAGAGATACATATCCTCGGTCTTGGATGGCACCAGAACACGACAAACAAATATGTACCTTCTTTGTCCATGATAAGGTCCAGCGCAAAATATTCAACAAAAAACTGAGTATTGTGCTTCATCGCTTGACCATAAAGTGTGTGTAGCATAGCATGCCCTGTTCTGTCAGCAGCGCATGCGCATCGATAGGCCTGACCACCAGAAGATTAATTAGACACAGAAAAAAAAGAAAAAAATTATGTGGCAGCTGCCTGTTTGCAACCTCAGATTGATGATGGAAGGCAAATTACCTTCTCCGAAATCTAAGCTTTGGCCTCCAAAAGCGCGTTGATAAATTTTTCCATCTTCAGTTCTGAAAATGGTAATCCATAGTTCTCAAGCTCTATAACAGCCTTTGGTGCTTCTCTACACATATACGGGATAGCATCTTGGTCACCTGGAGATGAATAACAATATCATGTCAGAGCTTCAAAGTCAAGGGGTCAAAGAAAAAAAATGTTTGTTGTTGAAACATTGTCATGCATTTTTTAAACTGTTTCTCCATGTAAACTTACCGAGCTAATCACTTCCTTTGACTGTATCATACATATGCCAGCTCCAGTCATCTTCACTCATGTATCCAAGAGCAGAGTTTATACCTCCCTGCACTCATAGGTGTTAATAGCAAAGAACAAAAACCCATAGAGCATTCTCCAGAAGGCAACAGTGCAAAACTGCAAATCATCATCTAGAGACATACAGCAAAGCCCTGAATCTTTTAGCATTCCTACAAGACTAATACAAATTTGCCCACATGCTTTAGTGAGTTCATATATCGATCCCTTGGTAGTGAGAATGATAGAAAAATCGAAAGAATTCTGAGATGATGTGGGAAGAAAGATCACCGAGCTATTTCAGATCCTGTAAACTGAAGGTTGTTTCATATCCTGCAGCCGGAATAACATAAGGCAAATGAGTTAAATTATAATTAGAGTTAAATAGGCAAATGTGCAGCGAGAATGTTGAATCCTCGTATCCACAAATTCACGGGCCAACTGCACATTATAGGAAGTACTTTGTATTAAAGAAAAATGATAATTGCTTCGATAGTTCAGTACACACAGAGTTTTATGGATAATTGCTCACATATCTAAATGCCATGTTTCTTGTGCTTCATACCTAGCTAAATTTTTTTGTAATATTTCTAGAACCAGGAACAAATCATGTTTCTTGTGGGCCTTGAGAACTCAAATGTAATATGTTCCCTTGTCATCATGTTTTTCGTATCTACAAAATCTATCAAGTTAACATAATAGTAAGATGGTTTACTTTTCCTTGGTCAAATTTGCCTTTAAATAAATTTAACACTATGTAATGACCTAAAATAGTCTAATGGTCCAGAGACAGTTTCATTTGCTGGCAATGGAAGCTGGTTAAGTAGCATTCAAATTAAAGGGAAGAGGATGTGAGCATTAAGAAGGTGAGAATATATCCTTAAATTCATAGATTCACTTATTTTATTCAGCAGAGATATGCTTCTCAGTTTCTCTGAACACCACATGAATGTATGATTTTGGCCCTGAGATCAAGGACAATGTAGATCTAGTGTTCAATTACTTACCTGACTGGAAGGTCAGGGAACTGTACCACCAAGCCCCATGCCAGTCGTTTTGAGCATTTGAATTGTTCTTTGAAATGCAATTAACTATGCAAGGTTACCAACGACAGTAAGCCACTACGCAAAAGACCCGACAACAGATTTTTTTTTTCTTTTTTCTTTTTTTCAAAAAGGGGGGGCTCCCCGGCCTCTGCATCAGAATGATGCATACGGCCATCTAATTAACCAAATAACAAAAAGTGCCAACAAGGTTCCACAGTCTCCAGCTAAAAGAAAAAGAAAAGAAAAATGCAGCTCACACAGAGCGACCAACGGCTAGACACAATCTAGCCAGGAAAAGGTGCCACAACCGGCTGGCTACAAATAGATAGGGAAACTAATTGCCTATCCTATTACATGACCGCCATCCAAACCGGTTGAAGATATCCCGAGCTACCATCTCCCAACGGATAGATCCAGTAACCAAATGCTCCCTGGCCTCCATCGGAGTGAGTAGCGACCACGAACGGATCAGTGCCGTAGCTCGGAAGATAACCTGCCAGAAATGAAACCGTGATGTTCTGTTAAAAACCAAATCATTTCTGCAATTCCAGATAGTCCATAGCAAAGCGCAAACTCCAACCCGAATATGTCTTGCTAAGTCAGGCTCAACCCCATTAAGCCATGTCCCAAATAATGCATTGACCGAAGTCGGTGGAGTAATATTAAAAGCAATATGGACCGTCCGCCAAAGAACTTTGGCCAACGGGCAATCAAAGAATAAATGCTTAATCGACTCATCCCGATCACAGAAACTACACCTAGTAGGTCCTGTCCAATTACGCTTAATCAAGTTGTCCTTTGTTAAAATAACTTGTTTATGGACAAACCACATAAACACTTTAATTTTTAAAGGAACTTTGACATCCCAAACATACTTGGAAGTTGGAATAGCATTCGAATTAATAACATCAATATACATTGATTTAACTGTAAAAACTCCAGAACTAGTCAACTTCCAGCGTAATACATCGGGTTGGTGAGAAAGTTGAACCTCCATCAGTCTCCTAACTAGATGGAGCCATTCTTCCCAACGATTGCCCGCTAGCGACCGTCTAAACTGAATATTAAGGGGGACAGATTGAAATACCGTTGCCACGAACACCTCACGTCGTTGAGCAATCCGATATAAAGACGGATATTGAATGGCTAAAGGTGAGTCTCCAAGCCAAGTATCCTCCCAGAAACGTGTACTTGTACCATTTCCAATAACAAATCTTGTCCTATTGAACATAGATTGTTTGACTTTCATTAGTCCTTTCCAGAAAGGCGAATCAGTCGGCCTGACTGCGACCTGGGACAGTGTTTTAGTCTGGAGGTACTTGTTGCGGAGGATCTGCGCCCACATGGCCTCAGTCCCGGAAGAAAGCTTCCACAACCACTTACTAAGAAGGCATCTGTTCTTAACTTCAAGATTTTCAATACCAAGTCCCCCTTGGTCTTTCGGTCTACAGATGATGTCCCATTTAGCAAGCCGGTATTTTCTTTTAAGTTCATCACCCTGCCAAAAGAAACGCGACCGATAGAAGTCCAGTCGTTTCCTAACACCAACTGGGACCTCAAAGAACGATAAGAGAAACATAGGCATACTCGTGAGCACCGAATTAATCAATATCAAACGGCCTCCATATGACATGAGCTTACCCTTCCAACAGCTCAGTTTTTTCTCAAATCGATCCTCGATACACTTCCATTCTCTGTTTGTTAGCTTACGATGGTGAATCGGAATACCAAGGTAAGAGAAGGGTAAACTCCCCAACTCGCACCCAAACAATTGCCTATAAGACTCCTGGTCGTCTTTGGCTCTACCAAAGCAGAACAACTCGCTCTTATGAAAGTTAATCTTTAACCCGGTCAATTGTTCAAAAAGGCATAACACTAGCTTCATATTTCTCGCCTTGGCCAAATCATGCTCCATAAAGATGATTGTATCATCGGCGTATTGAAGGATGGATACACCTCCATCAACGAGATGAGGTACCAAACCACCCACTTGACCATTCTCCTTAGCCCTTCCTATCAAAATTGCTAACATATCCACCACAATGTTAAACAGGATAGGGGACATCGGATCTCCTTGTCTGAGGCCTTTATGTGTCTGGAAATAATGACCTATATCGTCATTCACTTTAATTCCCACACTCCCTTTGTGCGTAAAGGATTCGACCTGTCGGCGCCAGGCTTCATCAAAACCTTTCATACGCAATGCCTGTTGGAGGAACGGCCACTTAACCTTATCGTACGCTTTTTCGAAATCCACTTTAAAAATTACTCCATCTAATTTTTTGGAATGGATTTCATGGAGCGTTTCATGAAGAACAACCACCCCTTCAAGGATGTTCCTGTCCGGCATGAAAGCAGTTTGGGATTGCTGCACCACAGACTGCGCAATCTGTGTGAGCCTATTAGTCCCGACCTTGGTGAAGATTTTGAAACTAACATTGAGGAGGCAGATCGGTCTGAACTGCTCAATCCTCACAGCATCCGTTTTCTTCGGGAGCAATGTGATAGTTCCAAAATTCAAGTGAAATAATTGAAGCTGTCCAGAGAAAAGATCATGAAACATAGGTAATAAATCCCCCTTAATAATGTGCCAGCACTTTTTATAGAACTCGGCCGGGAACCCATCCGGACCGGGAGCCTTATTGTTTTTCATTTGTGCAATGGCATCGAACACCTCCTTTTCTGAGAACGGGGCAACCAGGATATCATTATCCGCAGCAGACACTTGAGGCACGTCCTCGATCCTGGACTCATCGAGGGACACACAATTGTCCTCCGGCGGTCCAAATAACTGTCTATAATACTCGGTAATATAGGTTTTGAGATTATCCTGACCTAAAATAGTACCCTCATCCTGTTCTAGCTGAAAGATCCGCTTCTTTCTGTGCTTACCATTAGCAATGAGGTGAAAGAATTGAGTATTCGCGTCCCCTTGGACCACTTTGCGGACCTTAGCTCGCAAAGCCCACTTCAATTCTTCTTCGCGGAGAAGTTCTTTCAGCCTCTTCTCCGCCTCATTTTTGACCTGGAGCTCGGCAGGCAGCAAAATCGCGGATTCGGCTTTTATGTCCAAGGCTTGTACAAGAGAGAGGAGCCTATCCTTCTCAATCTTATACACCCCACTGAGGTGCTTAGCCCAACCCCGTAAGAAACTTCTCAAATGCCTAATTTTATTCTGCCAGCGCTCGACCGCCGTCCTTCCTCCTACACCCTTGGCCCATTCCCTGGCTATGAGGTCTAGGAACCCCTCGCGTTCGAACCAGGCCATCTCGAATGAGAAGGTGTTTTTGTTTCCCATATGGTTCGGCTCCCCTGAGTCTACGAACAATGGTGTGTGATCGGAGATTCCCCGCGTGAGAGCTTGCACCGTAACAAGAGGGAACTTCTGTTCCCACTCCACACTGGCGAGAACTCGGTCAAGCTTTTCATACGTCGGGTTTGGCAGAGCATTAGCCCAAGTAAACTTTCTACCAGAAAGCTCTATCTCCCTTAGATCCAAGCTTTCAATAATGGTATTGAACATAAACGACCACCTGCCGTCAAAATTATCATTATTTTTCTCCTCTCTCCTCCTAATGATATTGAAATCACCTCCGACCAAAATCGGAAGCTGTTCGGACCCACAGATCTGAACAAGGTCCGCCAGAAACTCTGGTTTAAGCTCGGGCTGTGCGGCACCATAAACCGCCACCAAAGCCCAGTTGAACCCGTCAACTTTAGACCTAACTCGAAACTTTACCGCGAAGTCACCCATAACTACACTCCGGACTTCAAGGGAATCGCATCTCACACCCAGTAAGATACCTCCCGATCTACCTCGTGGCGGGAGGCAATGCCAATCGAAATCAATACCACCCACAAGAGAGGAAAGAAACTGCGGCGCAAAATTCTCTCTACCGGTTTCCGATAGAGCAATGAAATCTAACCGATGTTCCAGAGAAGCTTCAGCAAGAAACCTTCTTTTAGCCAAGTCCTTCAGACCTCTGCTATTCCAAAAGATTCCTTTCATAATTCATCATGGAACTTTTTAGCAGTCCGAATCCTAGCACTCCTACGAATTGCAGAATCGGGATAAATCTTTCGTTTCCACTTACGCTTTGGCTTAGTGGGCTCCGTCACCCGGTCCTCATAACCGGGCTGAGCGGAACTAACAGCTACAACATCTAAGGGCACATCATCGTCCTCAGACTCCTGATAAGAAGGTGCTAGATCCGCACACAGCTTATCTAGCACTCTAACCCCTAACGCATCAATTTCCTCATCATTCATGGGTTTAACCGCAGCAAGATTACGAATAGTCTCTAAGGCCCGCTCCGCCTCTAAATCTAACATATCATTCACCGAATTGGAGATTTCCTTATCAGTGGCGCCTAGTGAAACTCCTAATCGGTTTGCATTACTAATAATCTCCTCAGGAGCAAAATGCAATAAAGAATTAGATATGTTAACGGACATACCAGAAGAGATCGCAGCATCGTGAAGCTTGGCCGCCCTCATAGCGCACCGCTGCTGCATATCATCCACCTCTGGAAGGTCCAGAACGCGAGCACTCATCCGTCTCCCCGCCGAGACCGGGTCCGGGATCCCGCCAAAGGCGACAACCTCCTCTCGAGTGAAAAGAGGGGGAGGTTGCGGGCTCCCAAGGCCCTCGGACAAGTGCCCAGCGGGTAGGACAAGAGACGGGACAGCAGGGGCCACCTGCCCACTTCCTCCTCTTGCCCTAACCATCGGCTCAGAGCGAGGTGTCGAAGTCGCCGACGGCGCGGTCCTCCTGACCGCAGATGATGAAGGGAGGTCTAGGGTCACCTGCCCCAGCCCCCCCTCCCGCAGCGCCACGAGAGACGCGGGTGCCACAGCCAGGGCCTGAGGAGGAAGAGCCGAAGCCACCTGCCTCGGGCTCCCACTCCCAGCGCTGGCTGGCCCCGACGAGACCGGCGTCACCGGCGTCGGTATAGGGAGGGGAGAGGTCAAGGCCACCTGCCCTGACCCCCCCCCCCCCCTCCAAGGCCCACCTCGAACGTAGAAGACATCACCGGAACCACATCAACCGGTGAAGCAAGGGGAATAGGAGTGACCTCTGGCTGTACTCCCCGAACTGCAGTCCCCTCAAAGACCAGCAAAGGAAGCGTGTGCTCAAACACATCATCAGTCTCCACCCTGTCACTCCACAGTCTGGGAGGCGCAGAAGCAGGCGTAAAGGACCCAAAACTCAACGACGTCGTAGGCACCGAAGGTGACGGTGCCGGCTCAACCCCGGTCCCCTCCCCAGGCAACTGAGCATCTGGGTGAGACCCGGTCGACCCCTCTCGAGCGGACTCGGCCGGCACCCCCTTGGCTCCTGCACCGCCGTCACTCTCGTGCATATCAACATCATCCCCATTAACCTCCTCAGCAAACATCTCAACGTCCTCAAACTCTATGTCGAGCGGGAACACCTCTCCCCTATATGTCCAGTGGACCACATCAGGCACGAAATCAACATTCAGAACACTCACCAAAATCCGAGCCACTCCATGAGCCCGAGTGAAAGCCATATCCACTCTCTCCGTCTTCCCAACCATGATACCCATACTGGCCACAACTCGAACATCCTGCAAAGGCTTAGATGGGGCCCCAGAAAACCTCAACCAGACCTGCGTAAGCGGCTTTCCTTTAGGCTCCACCTTCGTCCACTCGTGAAACTCCAAAATACACTTAGTACCAGGAACTCTACACAAGCCAAAGCTCAGCAGTTTCTGCAAATCCACCATGGAAGGGAAATCCACCTTAAAGACATTAGCTTCGAGGCTGACCAGCTCCCACTGGAAGTCACCCGGTGCCAACTCCTGAAGCCTCCGGATAATCTGAGCCTCAGTCACCTCGCCCTGAGTTGCTTTCACAATCCCGGTAGTCAAGCACTGTGTCTCCTCTGGACTCTCCCTCGCGGCCGGGGACTCGAAGAACAAAAGCTCCGCACAGTAAAGCCCATACATAGTCAGAGATGGAGCCTGGTCACGCACTAACGGGCATTCTCCCGAATCATGTGCAGACTTGCCACACGAGTCACACAGTTCTGCCACGCAGTCTGCAATAAAATGGCCCTTCTCACCACACCGGTAACAGAGCATCCTTTCCTTCTTGCGCACCCACTTGGACGCCCTCTCTGAATCAGATCTGTCAGATGCCTCACCCACAGCCCCAGGCACAGGAACAGCAACATTGGCCAAGGCCGTTACCACCTCCATCGCCTGACTAGTAGGATCAGAGAACTGAGCGTTATCTGCCTCAACAGCGGTCGCCGCATGGTCAATAGCAGCCGGTGGCGGAGGCTGCCGACGATACCTCCCACGGCCACCCCCCCGACCACCCCGATGTCCACGGTATCCACCTCGCTGGCGGTGATCCGGACCGGATGCCCCCTCGACAAAGCCACCTGGAGGCCCTAGAAACGGTCTCTCAGCAGACCCGTCACTCTGCCAAGCATATCCTCGGCCTCCACCAGTAGACGAGGAACCACGGTGCTTTCCATCTCCATACGCATCGACACCATCATCACCCCACTGACCTCGGGGCTGCTCAAAAGACTCTCGAACAGTCGAATTTTGCCTCGTCTGTGAAGGCCCCGACCGGTTCTGAGTCGGCCTCGCGACATAGTGCGGCGGCGGAGCAGCCCGGGGCGAAGCTCCACCCGGGACCGGCACCACTGGTCTCGGGCCAGACCCGCCGCCACGACCCATGGCAGTAGCCACCGGAGGCGTTGGTCCCGGAGGCCGCGGTCCAGCGGGGCCCCCTTTTCCCGCGGGAAACATCGGCGGCCTGGCATGTGTTGGCCCCGTAGGTCGGGGACCAGCGGGTCCTCCTCTTCCCGCAGGTAACACCGGCGGCCAGGCAGTCGGAAGCACGGGCGGCCGCGGCCCTGGGTTGCCGCTCGCCCGTCCCGAGGCCAGCGTAGGGGCGGGAGTACCACGCCCGGCGCCGGCTACAACCAGTGCAGCACCGGCTGCGGTAAGTCCCGCGCCGGGGGCCCCACGTCCAGCACCCCCAGGCGGCGGCGGCTGCACAACAGTCCCGGCCCTGCGCGTAGTCGCTTGGGGCTTCGCCGCCGGCTGCCCACCCGCTCCTCGGCCAGCCATCGCACGCAGCGGAGGTATCCGGCGGGCACGGCCAGGACCGCACGGAGGTAGAACAGGCGTCCCGCGCCGACGAACCCTAGGCGAAGACGTAGCCACACACGCGCACGAGGATTCAATCACGCCCGTGCATGCAGCGTCCGTGGTCATGCATGTGGCGCCCGGTATGGCCTGGGCCTCATACCCAGCCATCACCGGCCCAACAAGCAAAGCGTCACCGCAAGATGAATCCGGCCCAAACCGGCCCAGCAGCTGATTCAGGCGCTCTCTGCGAGCCTGACGGATCCCGAACGGCGACCTCGACGGCACCACAGCCGCCGCCGCCGGCAGCGATCCGGCCTTCTCTTCTTAACCACCGTCCACGAATCCGGATGAATTAAATCGAAAAGCGTGAGGTTTGGAAGGCGTACCTTAGGTAAAGGACCCTTCCACGGCCTGACCGCCGATGCCGCAGTTCTCCGGTGAACGACACGGCGCACCACTTCCTTTCTCTCGTCCGGAAGAAGCCCGACCCGCGCCGGATCCTCCACCGGCACAACTTTGTCTACGGTAGTGGCCACCTCATCTTCGTCATAGCCTGCATGAAAGAACTCGCATATCAAATCCGAAGGCGTAGGCGACGGCGGCGAACCCACTGAGTCATCGCCATCTCCGTCGGCATCCTCCTCGTCCGAAGCCAACAGGGCCCAGAAACGGCCGCCGATGCCCGCCCGGGCCGCCGCCGCGGGCGGGCGCAGCGCGGCGGATGCCTCCACGGTCGCCCGGGGAGTCGCCCTAGTCGCCCTAGTCGCCCTCAAACCTTCCCCTAGACAATTTCCTTTGTACTGATGCCTAGCAGTCTGTTACCACCCGACAACAGATGGGAATGAACAATAAATAAAACTGGGTTGCAAGTCAACTTCATTGCTGAAACCATCCCATCGTCATGGGTTTTGGTAAAAAACATTTCGGCATTTGCAAATATCCAATCATATAAACACAAGAGAAGGAAGAATATCTCTGCATGCCTAGACAAGTAAATGGTGTGGCCAGACTGTCCAATGGAGGAAAAGACAGGGAACCTCTGTTAGTGTTGGAAGAACAAATGGACATTCCCGTTCCACAATCCGGCGGCCAGGGGGCCGCTGCCGCAGAGGCCGAGCTCATCGGCAGGGATGATGTGGTCGAGGCTGGGATAGGAAGGAGACGGCGGTAGGCGAGGGTGGAGGGAGAGGAAGGGGATATGGGGAAGGCGGCGCACCTTTAGCACCGCTGGTGCCCGATGTCCACAGTCTTGCTGTCGTTGCAGACTGATTGGCTGCCGATGGAGCGCCTCCGACCACTTCATCATCCCGTCAACACCAGGCCTGACCACCGCCGCCACTCCCCGGGCCTTCGCTAGATTGGCATGAAGACAGATCAGGAGTGAAGGGGAAGAAGGATTGGGAAACTGGTTGGTTAATCACCGACGTCGCCCCTGGGCTCCAGATCGGGCGAAGAAATCAGCTGGCCACCCATCCTGCTCGCCCCCCTTGACTCCCGTCCCGCTGCAGCCGCAAGACGCCCGGAGGAAGAGGCTGGGGAGAGAAACGACGAGGAGAGATTGCATGTGGGGGTGGAGAGGCAGAGAAGGGGGCTCCTCTGTCTTTCTTCTGGACGAAGCGAACGCGTTTTTGTCTCTAGCTACTCTGACGTGGACACGCCCAGCTAGTCGATTGGCCAGCGCAAAGCTCTCTCACCATTGGCCACCATGAACAGTGCGGGCGTGATGACGTGGCTAGAGTGAGGAGGCGCCATTGTCCTGCAGCTTATTGTGTTTGACGGCCAAATATTGGTGGGGGAGTTCCATTGACAAGAGATCATTGCATTGGATTTCTTGGGAAAAACTTACAGAACCAAAGATAAAGGGTGACATGGGATACCGCAATTTTCAGCTCTTTAATCTTGCAATGCTTGGAAAGCATGGTTGGCGTTTGTTAAACAACCCGGAGTCCCTGTGCGCTAGTGTACTGAAAGGGAAATATTTCCCGAATACGGATTTTTTTCAGGCGACAACACCTGCGCGAGCATCAGCTACATGGAAAGCTATCGTTGCTGGGAAGAAAGCTTTGGAGACGGGATTGATATACAGGGTCGGCGATGGCTCATCCATCTCGATCTGGTTCGACCCCTGGATCCCAAATTCAACCAACATGAAGCCAATGGACAGATTAGGTACTGATCCTCTTCAGAAAGTCTCGGAACTGATTGATGATTATACGGGACAGTGGAAGATCGACGTAGTATGCAACAATTTCCTACAGCCGGATGCTGAGCCCATTCTCAACATCCCGCTAAATCCGGCTGGAGGCGAGGATACAATTGCATGGGCCTCTAAAATGTCTGGCAGTTACACAGTTAAATCGGCGTACCGCTCTCTGATGACTCACAACGAGCATAGTTCTCCAGAGGAAGGGGCGGCTACCGAATCTTCATCAGCAAACAAACCGTTGTGGACTGCACTATGGAAGCTACATGTGATACCAAAAGTCCGAGTTTTCTGGTGGAGAGTACTGCGAGGGGTCTTACCAGACTCGGTGACTTTACACTATAGTCACATCAAACCGATTGGCCTTTGTGAGGTTTGCAAGGCCATGAATGAGGATTTGATGCATGCATTGATTCATTGTAGTCATGCAAAACCTTTTGGAGGGCGGCGCAAGATAGATTCAAACTCCGGCTTCCACGACTTCACCCAACTACTTGGCCCAAGGACATCTTGCTCGATCACATGTTCTCGGACAATGATCCGTGCAAGATTATATCTATCATGCATGCAATTTGGACTTCTCGCAATCGGTGGACACATGAGAAAGATGGATATGATCCGGTGCAGGCACTGAAGTGGGTGCATGAAACACTATCACTCTTGGAACTACCGGCCAGAGGACACAAAAACACTGTTAGTCAGTGTTGGCGGCCACCGGATCCAGGGTGGATTACCATCAACACTGATGGATCGTTAAACATCGATGAGCTTAAGGGTGGAGCGGGGGGCATGGCCCGTTCTCATCTTGCTTTCCTGGGAGCGTGGAGTAAGCCACTACCCGACATTTCAGATCTTTTCATAGCTAAACTTATGGCGTTCCGGGAAGGGGTGATCTTCGCTCAGCTCCGAGGCTTTTCCCATGTTACAATGGAGGTAGACTGCTTGGAGTTAGTCAACCTATGGCAGTCGCGCTGTGATCCTCGTTCAATTGCAGCGCCTATATTGAAAGAATTAGAGGAGATTGTGTCTAACTTCATTTCTTTTTCGGTTACTCATGTCGGGAGATCTACTAATGTCCCTGCTCATACTTGTGCCCAGCATGCGTGTACGTTGGATGGGACAGAGATCTGGCTTGTCGAAAGTCCAGATTTTCTTGAACTTTGCCTCCGGGCAGATTGTAACCGTATTCTACTTAAGTAATATAAAGCTCCCTGGTTTGATGCAAAAAAAAGTTTACATTTCCATAATCCTTTGTTGGCGTGGTCCATTGAATATACGCGTGTAAATTCAGGGACGAATTATGTTTTTTCCGTATTCCGATGCAACAAAAACAAACGATATCTGCCGTACTCCAAATTGCATCAGAACTTGAGTGCACGCATGAGAAGTTGACCACTGCCAACTTCATCTCGGCTTCGACTGACCATGAGATACTTGATTTGCTTCCCAATTTCGATCGTCTGTCATTGTGAATGTAAATTTTAGACGCCATGGTATAAACGAAGCTACACGGCACGACCACTGGTGGGCACGGTCCTCAGGACCACCCGATCCAAAAGTCAGAGGTGTTTTCCCAATGCCAATCATTCCGAACTTTGAAGAAGTGTGTATTTTTTTTTAGAAAAGGAGGAATGCCCCCGGCCTCTACATCAGAGAGATGCATGCAGCCATTTTATTAAATGAAAGTACATGAACAAAGTCTGAGATCGAAAGAATGCTCACAAAAGGAGCCAAACTGAAGTAAAAAGCAAAAGTCTAAGATGCCACGTACGGCGAAAAAAAGGCTACGATGCATATACACCTAGCCTATTATGAGCTTGCCATCCAAATCGGTTGAAGATAGCCCGTGCTATCATCTCCCACTGGTTGCACCCAGTATCCAAAAGCTCCCTGGAATCCACAGGCGTGAGTGACGACCACATACGGATCCAAGCAGTGGCCCGGTAAATAACCTGCAAAAAGATGGTAAAGTTTATCCGGTTAAAAATCATATCGTTTCTGCAGTTCCATATAGCCCAAAACAGTGCACATATCCCAATCCGAATATGTCTCGCAATATGTAATTCCACACCATTTAGCCACGTCTCAAATAACGTGTTAATGCTAGTGGGGGGAGTAACGTTAAAGGCTATATGAAGCGTTCGCCAAAGCAATTTAGCTAACGGACACTCGAGAAAGACGTGTTGTATATTTTCATCATGGTCACAAAAACAACATCGAGGACTACCTACCCATCTTCGTTTGAGTAAGTTATCCTTGGTTAAAATCACTTCTTTGTGGACAAACCACATGAAAATTTTGATCCTCAGCGGAACTTTAATTTTCCAAATATGAAGTGATTTCGGGATTGGCCCAGAGTCAATTAGGTCCAAGTACATAGATTTCACCGAGAAGTTCCCGTTCTTAGTTAATTTCCAGTGGATAGCATCCGGTTGGTTCGAAAGTTGAACGTCCATCAACCTGCGCACCAAGTGTGACCACGAGGTCCAACGTTCCCCCACCAGAGACCTCCTGAATTGGATATTCAAAGGGACCGTTTGAAATACTGTAGCAACATATGCCTCCTTACATTGTACAATATTATATAACGTGGGATATTGTATGGCTAAAGGCGTCTCCCCTAACCATGTATCCTCCCAGAACCTCGTAGTGGTACTGTTACCAATGATAAATTTCACTTTCTAAAAAAAAGTATCTTTTAACTTCAATAACCCCTTCCAGAAAGGCGAATCATTTGACCTAACAGTAACCTGAGCCAATGTCTTCGATTGTAGGTACTTGTTACGCAAATTCTGTACCCACGTACCCTCAGTTTCCACAGACAACCTAAACAGCCATTTGCTAAGTAGGCATCTGTTTTTAACTTCTAAATTCTCAACCCCTAACCCACCCTGGTCTTTGGGTCTGCAAATTATATCCCATCTAGTCAATCGATATTTCGACTTAACTTCATTCGATTGCCAGAAAAAACGAAATCGATAGAAGTCAAGTCTTTTCCGTACCCCTACAGGTACCTCAAAGAAAGACAAAAGGAACATCGGCAAGCTAGTCAGAACAGAGTTTATCAACACAAGCCGGCCCCCATAGGACATAAGCTTGCCCTTCCAGCAGCTTAGCCTCTTTTCAAATCGATCTCCAATGCATTTCCATTCCTTATTCGAAAGTTTACGATGATGAATTGGGATTCCTAGGTAGCTGAACGGTAGGGATCCCATTTCACAGCCGAACAACTGTTTGTAAGCATCCTGTTCCTCTTTGGCCCTCCCAAAACAGAACAGTTCGCTCTTGTTAAAGTTGATTTTCAGTCCCGACAGTTGTTCAAAAAGACAAAGCACTAGCTTCATATTTCTAGCTTTTGCGAGATCATGCTCCATGAAAATAATCGTGTCATCCGCGTATTGTAGTACGGACACACCCCCATCCCCGACTGATAAGAACTGTCAACATATCTGCCACAATGTTGAATAGGACAGGAGACATCGGATCCCCTTGTCGTAAGCCCTTATGCGTCTGGAAATAATGACCCGTGTCATCATTCACCTTGGCCCGAACACTACCTTTTTGAACGAAGGAGTCCACCTGTTTCCTCCAGGCTTCATCGAACCCCTTCATGCGTAAGGCTTGTTGGAGAAATGGCCATTTAACCTTATCATACACTTTCTCAAAATCCACTTTGAAGATAACCCCACCCAGTTTCTTCGAATGGATCTCGTGCAAGGTTTCATGTAAGACAACAACCCCTTCGAGGATGTGTCTACCTGGCATGAAAGCAGTCTGAGTTGGTCGCACCACCGAGTGGGCAATCCGTGTCAACCTATTCGTGCCAACCTTGGTAAATATTTTGAAACTCACATTAAGCAGACAAATCGGCCTAAACTGCTCAATGCGTACCGCCTCCTCTTTCTTTGGCAACAACGTTATTGTTCCAAAGTTTAGGTGGAATAGCTGTAAGTTTCCGTTAAATAAATCATGGAACATCGGCATAAGATCACCCTTAATGATATGCCAACAACGCTTATAAAACTCTGCTGGAAACCCATCATGTCCAAGAGTATGCCTACATGGAGCTACTTGATTAACTGGCTATTGTCTAAGCAGAGCTTGCCGGTTTCAGTCTCAAGCAGCAGAGGTGGAACAAATTGTAGATCAGCACGGCGTGTGTGTTGTTGGTAGGCTGAGAGGGAGAACCAGGGAGACAAGCCGAATCATGTAGCTGAGCGACCTGACGAGTGTGTGTATGTATAGACCGAGGAAAGCCGAAGGGGTGGGCTTCCAACTTCGGAGAGGTGGGCCTGGAACAAACAGAGCCTGCCAACGAAACTCTGGCCCATGTGCCCCTGGCAGCGTGCACTCACACCTCTGATCGGAATGATGGTGCCGAGCCACGCCGTCAGAGGAGGATTCCGACCGTTGGGTCACCTCAGGTGTCCACGCGATCTCTCTCTCTCGCACTCGCTTTCGGCGAAGCCACGCGCATTTTTCTGCCCGATCGTTACCAAAATTCGCCTTCAAAACCTCCCCACACGAAACACAACCATCTATCCACATACCAATCCGGGCCAAGGCCAACGCCGCCGGGCTGGTCGCCGTGCCGCAGCAGCTGCAGCAGCGACAACTACATACACATGACGCTGGCCGAAGGGTAGATTACTGCATACATAGAAAAGGGAATCATATCGTAGAGTACACTAGTCGCTTGCTAGCGTTGAAGACGATGCGGCCCGTCTTTTTTTTTTTTTTTTAGGGAAGACTATGCGGCCAGTCGCTTGGCCGATGAGGCACTCGTCGGCCCTTGTGGGCCGGTGGGCCTTATGGAGGATGGCATTGGAGGTTAGCACCTTAGCGAGGAGCGTGTGTCAATAACTCAATATTAGGACTAATTCACAGTGCTCTAAAAAAAAGGACTAATTGACAGACCTTCTCAAAAAAAAAACACTAATTGACAGTCTTAGATCAGAATTTGCGAGGGGCGATTCCGATTTAATATGGGAGGTTTGCGACTTGCGACTCTCGAGTTGTGATCTGGGAGGACATGAACGATGCGGCGGATGAGTGTTTAAATTAGGCACTCCTATGAAATCGGGTCGTGTTTCACATTCTTGAAGAACCAAATAGTGTTATTGCTTGTTTTAGGAATAGTTTTTCCTTATGATTCGAGTAGTATTATTGCTCAGGTAGCTTATTGGATTGACTTTTGGTTTGGTCTACAGGAACAAAGGCTTCGAGGAATGCAAGTCAGAGGAGCGAGACTGCTGTTGCAGGTTGCGTCTGATATCTTCAGCAGGAAGAAAGGCTGGCCCACATGGTGTTGAGAATTTCTGGATGATGCAGTTTGGGGCTGGCATGTAGTGGAGTTTATTATTTTTCTCGTTATATTGGAGAGTATGATCGGTTCTGCTGTCAAATGTTTTAGTTCTGTTTAGAGTAGAGTTTGCTGCAGCTATCTTTCTGTTTTTTGAGTTGGATGGGCCTTACTCGTTGGGATGATCCTTTTATAATAAAGTATGCTTTGAGGGGATGGATGTTCTGCAGAATTATTTTTTACTTAAGAAACAAGTCAGATCTTGGGAGCCTGGCTGGATGGTGAGACACTCGAGGAAGATGAGCATGAGCTCCTTGCCACCGTTCAAGACCCATTGTAAGTGCCACACCTCATCTTTTCGCCATTGTTGGTACTCGCTGGCAATAAGCAAAGAAGAATAAGACAACAGAGGAAGAGAAATTTGGAAATGTTCTATAGATGGGGTGTGTATACTTTGAAGCAAAAACTGCACAGTATTCTCTTTTGGAGCGTAACTCCAGCAGAGAAAGGAGACATGAATATCCAGAAGGATGTACGTATGTCTGCACTCTGCACTACAAATTACTTGGAGTTTTGGGTATTGTTACTTTTTTCATGAGAAAACGAATCGTCTTCCCTGCAGTTGGAAACTCATGTTTTACATGAACAAATTCAAGCAGGTTTTTTTTTTAAAGGAGGTTAAGACCCCCGGCCTTTGCATCAATCGATGCATACGGTCATCTTTATTTATTATTCAACAAAGTTCTAACAAGAACATACATCAAGCCACCTGAAGCCATCACTTACACGTACAAAACTCGATAATGTGGAGTGCTCTCACTCCCCATATCTAAAACCGGTGTCGTCGCCGATCCATCCACATAACGTATCGGAACCAACAACCGGTGCAGCGGACCTAAAGCGTACACCACATGCACACGTTTTAGACGCCGCCATCATCATCGGACCGCTGTCCCATCTTCAGGAGAGAGATCCGCATCATCCTTGCCAGTCCGTCCATCCGTCGGCGCCACCACGGCGCCCAACGGCGCCACCACCCCGCGCTCGTCCATCCAGACGCGAAGATTTTGGAAGATCTGTCGTGCGTAGCACCTGCCGACCAGGCATGACACAGCGTAGCACCTGTCGGCCAGGCATGACTTGACATCTCCACCGAAAACTCCGTGCAAGACGAAGCCGCTCCACCTCCTGCCTCTGTCTTCCAGCGCTGCTCCACAAACGATGCTCCCAAGAAAGAAAACGACACCGCAGTATCGCCATCGTCCGATCTGGAAGACCAGATCCTAGGGTTTCCCCCGGAGCAGCACGAGTGGGTCGACAGTAGTTACACGACGATGTCTTCATCAAGGTAACGACGCAGAACGCCGCCATCGCCTGCCATCGGCTCGGTTTTCACCGGCAACTATGTCTTCCCGGCTCGTAGCCGGAGCTAGATGACGGATCACGAGATCTGAGGATCCAGCCTCAGGCCGACCACCTCCGACGGAGGAGATGGCCACCACCGCGAGCTGCACCGGCCAGATCAGATCTGACCGAAGGCGCCGCCGACCAGTCCACCATGGCCTCCACGCCGTCGCCGCCGATCCGACGCCCAATGGCGCACCGACCGCAGCCGCCGCCCTTCCCGGTACAGGGCCGCGCCGCGCCTGCAGCTGCCGCTGCCCGAGACAGGGCCGGCCACCACGCCGCCGCAGCCATCGCCGTCGCGCCGCATAGATTGGATCAGCCGCGCCACCACACGTTTAGGGGCCCCGTACCACCCCTAAGACGCGGGAGAGAGGGAGTCCCCCGCCACCGCCGTCGGCCTCTGGACTTAGCCCGGCGGCGTCCTCCGGCGGCGGCGGAGGGAAGGGAAGAGGGAGATCGCGCCCCCGGCGGCTAGGGTTTGGTCGCCGCCCAAGTCGCCCTAGCGGGGACGACGCGGGGGCGTGGGGGGGAGGGGGGGGGGGGGCGGAGATCTGCGAAGCATCCAAATTAATTAAAGGTAGCCTCTGCTTCTTCCGCTAGCTAGTTAGATGGTTCGTAGTATTTTTTTTCTTGCTTCTGTCGTACTGTACTAGCTACGTGGAATTGCTTCTGCTAGCCTACAGTTACATTTGATACATAAGCGAGCTAGAATGCTGGAGGCTGTGCTGCCAAGAAAATGATATGCTGTCACTCATAGATTGCAGTTATTCAATGAATATGGCAACGCGTAGCTTGGCGAGAATATGGTGTGTGTTGAAACTTGAAACTGTGGCCCAGGGGGAAAACCCAAGAGATTGCACTTTCTCTCTTGTGGCGAAACATTGTGGTGCTGCATCCACATATGATTGCCATTAGTTATTCATACCCCTACACTAATTTGTAACTGTATAGTACCATAGAAATTCAAAGCGTGGTATGTAAAATTAAATGATGGTGAGCTCTAGAGATGATAAAATTCGCGCCGTGGTGTATCGGTCAGGCGACGAAGAAGAATCCCTTTCGTGCCCTATGCAGTAGAGCAATATGAATTGATGCTTGGACTGGACTGGCTGACACATTTCTCTATCTTCCTATTTATAGCTTCAACTCCTCCTTACCTCTCAGTTTGTTGATAGTACAGTGGTAGTCCTATTTGAGCTGCTGTACTGCAACCACATGTGTGGCCGTCAATTGAGAACCTACAATGCAGAAATTCAGACAAGGCTGGTTTGTAACTGTTCATCTGGAAATTCAGTGAGGCCTAAATAAAGGGGTTATGGAAGGAAGTAGTAATTAATATAGAGACGAGCTTTGTCCAATGATGAACATTTTGTATTTCGGTCGATCTGACGATTAGATAAAAGGGTTTTTATCATTTAAGCCACTAGTTGTGTCCCACTATTCAGTTTAGCCATTGAAAGTTACAACTACTCAAAAATGCCATCTTTCTGTGAGATACTTGCTCAAAAATCCCATTAGATATCTAAAAAATGTCATCATTGCATTAGATGTTTGCTAAAAAATGCCATTAGACACCGTTACTTTCAGGTCAAACCCATTGACCATGTTACATGACCAAAATACCCCTAACCCACATGTTAGCTCTCTCTATCTCATAATGATAAGTGTGGGTCCCACTTGTTAGGAGTAAGCAAGCAAATAGTTTTAGAGGAAAATAAGAATGCTGTTTGGGATCAAGTGGAGCGATGGCATCTTCGAGCAGTGTCAAAACTGAGTAGTGAGACACATATATTTTCCCCAAAAAACAGAAGATAAAACATAGATTATAAAATTAGTAAATTTGTATTTACTCCCCACTGCGCTCCTTGCTGGTGGCCGCAGGCTACGCGTGCTCCTTGCTGTGTTGTTCCGTCGTTCGTGAGGAGAAAATAAGAAAAAAGACAGAAAAGAAACATAGTTTTTGGCACTGTGCACTCTGAAAGAAACATTATGCTCTATATATTTTTCTCTATCACAGCCTCTCATGGCCTCTTGTACTGAGATAAATAGTTGCTTCTACCAGGACTAGTACGGTTTCTCTCTTGACAACTCCATTATGTATAAAGCAGCACAAATCTCGCTTAAGTGTCGTACTTTAGGGTGCAGGTGTTGGCGGGCTGTTCCCCTTGTGGTTTTCTGGAAGAGTTTGTGGACTTCTTCAGAATTCAGAATTATGTGCATACACAGATGCATGGTTGTTTTTGTTTAGATTTCAGTTTCAATTTCTTTTTCTGTTATTCATGAGATGTTATGTTTTTATCTCGTGAGATTAATTGCAAGTACTGACTTTTTTGACAGTTTAAATACAGAGCTTGACATGTTCCTGGATCTTTGTAGATTGGTACTATAGTTTACATGCCATATTATGTGTGCAAGGGTGATATTGATTAATATCCACGAATACTCTGTGTGTTGCAGCGAACACCGACAGGAGCGATGTGTGACTCTGCGAGCATACAGGGGAGGGCGGGACTCCTGCGAACAGTTACACTTGTAACCGGAATCATACAACAACATACACTGGGCAAACTACTCAGGGGAGCAGAATGTCAGCCTTGAAGAGTCCGAGTAGTTGGATATGTTTTTCTGATGCCACTCAGTCCAACCTCCCAAGAAATGTGGGCACATCATCACAAACTCGCGTGAGTCGCACCATGGGTCGATCTGGACTGCTCCATGGCTTGTGTAGGTGAAACCAATTAAACTGGAGGAGGAATCATGGCTTGTGTTGTACTCCCTCCGTCCCAAAATAAGTGACTCAACTTTATACTAACTTTAGTACAAAGTTAGCACAAAGTTGAGTCAGTTATTTTAGGATGGAGGGAGTATGCACAAAAGAAATTGAGTGTGCACATGTTACCCCGCAAGTATATATGGACTGAGAATATTTGAGTTGGTAGATGAAATGACGAAAAAGGGTTTCCCCCCGCTTTATATTATAAAGCAAAGCACCAACAACCAACATCCACAAGTTCAACATCCAAGTTCAACAAAAGAAAAAATAAGTCTGGCTGGGGGGCACAGCACAACAAACCCCAAAGTCAAATAGAACTAGCTAATCCGGCTCTGGAGGAGGAGGAGGGAGCGGTGGCGCGAGGGCGGAGGCGGTGAAGTGGAGGGCAGCGATGATGGTGTTGATGTCGTCCCGATGACGCCGCTTGCTAAGCGGCCGCCAGAGCTGCAGGAAACCGCAAAATTTGAAGATGGCGTCAGTCGTCCGAAGCGGAATCACATGTTCGATCACAAGTTTGTTTCGCACGTTCCAAAGCGTCCATGCTAACGCACTAATCGCAACCCATAGGGCCGGTCTCGTCCCACATGGAGAATCGAGAACCTCCCGGAATAGGTCCGGGAGATTGTCATGGCACCAATTGCCTCCAACGGATTCACGGAAGCAACTCCATAAGAAAATAGCAGCCGGGCACCGGAGGAATATGTGGTTCGTATCCTCAGGGACCTCACAGAGAGGACACGTCCCATCACCCGGGCCATTACGCTTACGCACCTCCGTTCCGGAGGGCAAGCGACCACGCACCCATTGCCATAAGAAGATATGAATCTTCAATGGTACCCTAATCTCCCAAAGGAGATTCAACTCCTGAGGTCCAGGAGTGGCCACCAGGGCCTGGTATAAGGACCTGGTGGAGAAACGCCCATTGGGCTCTAAGTGCCATGACATGGCGTCGGGCTCTAGGGATGGAGTATGCAAGGCGGTGCATTCCAGCAATTCCTCCCATTTGCCCTGTTCCTGTGGGCCAAAGGTACGCCTAAAAGCCACTCGCGCTAAGTCGTGCAAGGCAGCTCCAACCGTGAGTTGGGGAGCGGCACAAATCGAAAAGAGCAGCTGGAAGCGCTCCGCAAAAGGTCTCGAGCCCGACCAGCGGTCTAGCTAGAAGAGCGTGTTCGAACCCGAGACAATACTAATCGAAGATCCAATCCGCAGGGCCGGCAGCAATTGGATGATTGACTGCCAGAATTGGGAGCCACCCACCCTGGGAGCAAAGGCAAGAGGTTGGCCCCGCAAGTATTTATTGCGGATGATGTGGAGCCAAAGACCACCGTCACCGGTCTCAATACGCCATAACCACTTGGAGAGAAGGGCAATATTCATCCGCTTCGAAGATATGACCCCAAGCCCTCCCTGGTCTTTAGGCTTGCAGATTTCTGACCACTTAACCATGTGGTATTTCTGCTTATTGCCCTTACCCGCCCAGAAAAACTGGGACTGGTACTTGGCGATCTCCTGATGCAGGGATTCATGGAGACTATAGAATCCCATTAGGAACATTAGGAGACTAATCATAGAGGAGTTGATAAGCACAACCCTCGCGGCCTTCGAGAGCCACCGGCCCTGCCAAGGTTCCACACGGTGTTGGACCTTGGAGACCGTCGGCCGAAGATCCTTCTCCTGGATCCGGGAGTCACTAATCGGTAAGCCTAGGTAGGTAGTCGGGAAAGAGCCCAATCGGCAGTTGAGCTTATTTGCAATGCCGAGGGCCTCCTCCGCTGAGTATCCTAGAGTCATGACCTCACTCTTGGCAAAGTTGATAGTGAGGCCAGACATCTCCTGGAAACAAAGCAGGAGGAATTTCAGGCTGGTAATATCTGCATCCGATCCTTCTATCATCAGGATCGTGTCATCTGCATACTGCAAATGGATCAAGCCACCTCCAGGAACGAGATGGGGACAGATACCCCTAATATGCCCTGCCATTCTCGCACGATCAAGGATGGTAGCCAGGGCATCAACCACAAGGTTGAAAAGGAAAGGGGAGAGAGGGTCTCCCTGTCTGACACCCTGTTCCGTGGGGAAATAGGGGCCGACTACCCCATTGATGTTGACCGCCGTGGGGCCAGTTGAGACTAGCTGCATGACGCGGGCAATCCAATGGGAATCAAAACCGCGACGAATCATAACTTCCTGAAGGAAGGACCAGTGAACCGTATCATAAGCCTTGTGAAAGTCAATCTTGAAGAACACCGCACGAAGGTGTCTTCTCTTGATCTCGTGAAGGATCTCATGAAGCACAAGAACCCCATCTAGGATAAACCGCCCCTTCGTAAAGGCGGATTGATTGGGGTGGTGCAGCCTAGGCGCTATCAGGGCCGCCCTAGTGGCGTACCCTTTGGCCAGGATACGGAAAATCACGTTGATCACCGTGATAGGCCGGAATTGTCTAATATCCGAGGCCCCTTGGACCTTCGGGATAAGCGAAATAATCCCGTAGTTCAGCCGGGAGATATCCAAAGTACCCCTTGAGAACTCGAGAAATAAAGCGAGGACCTCGTGTTTGATGGATTGCCAGAACACTTGGAAGAAGCGAACAGGCAAACCATCCGGTCCTGGGGCGGAGGATGGATTCATGGATTTGACAAAGGACTCGATCTTTGAGTCCTCAAATGGGGCCAACAGGTTATCATTCTCCTGAGGAGAAACCAGCTGATCCCCTACCCACAGATCCTCGGCCAAGGCGATGCCTCCTCTGGGGCGCTTCGCAAACAATGCCTTATAAAAACCATCAACATGACTCCGGAGTTCATCCGGGTCCTGGATCAAACGATCCCCATCCCATAGGAGTGGGATAGTACAACGCCTACGGCGGCCATTCGCTATGGCCTGGAAATATGCCGTATTGGCATCACCAAAGAGGATCCAGTTCATGGATCCTCGTTTCCTCCAGTATTCCTCTTCCTTGGAATATATATCCATCAATGTGTCCTCCAAACTATAACGGAGAGCCCACTCATCAGGGTTGAGACCGGCACTATCCGCACGCAGATCTAAGGCCTGGATCTCAACCAAGATCGCGGCCTTCTGAACCCGAAGATCCCTGCCAACGTTCGCGCCCCAACCTTTCATGAACTGTCGAGAGCGCTTAGCGAGATAATGCCAATCGTCCAGGAAAGACATCGCTCTGTGCGGCTCGGCTCTCGCAACCACCCAGTGCTCCTTGACCGCGGGAATGAAGCCTTCCTGCCGGAGCCAGAAGGTTTCAAACCGAAACCGAGGAGGAGGCCGGGGGCGCTCGTCAACCGAAGACAGCATTAGAGGGACATGGTCGGAGCCAATGCGAGTGATCGCCTGGAGGGTCACTAAGGGGAACCGAAGTTCCCAATCCGGGGCGATAAATACCCGATCAAGGACGCTCTGGGTTGGAGCCACCTGTCTATTAGTCCAGGTGAACCTAGCGCCCACCCGGTCAAGCTCACGCAACCCAAGATCAGCCACCCAGTCATTGAACCTATGGATGCTGGGTAGGTCTATTCTTGCATTACTTTTATCCTCCGTCGAGCGGAGGAGGTTAAAGTCCCCTCCCACTACTACTGGTAGGGAGGCCGAACCTATCTTGAGGTGAAGCTCCTCAAGAAAGGCCGGAGAACGACGATGGTCAGCGGGGCCGTAAACCACTATCACCTCCCATTTGAAGTTAACGGCCCGTTCCCAGACCTCCATGCTGACAAAGAACTCGCCACGGTCCATGGACCCAACCTCAAAGGTGGTATCCTTCACACCCAGAAGGATACCACCGGAGTGGCCAGCCACTCCACTAGATGGCAGCCAATGCCATGCAAATAAATGCCTACTAAGGCCCTCTAGCTCTGCCAGGGAGAATTCAGTGCGCATCGTCTCCTGGATCGCCACAACATCAATGGCTTCCTCACGAATGTATTCAATTAGGTGCCGGCGACGGCCATCATGGCCGAAGCCGTGCAGGTTCCAGAATAGCGCACGCATCTACTCAGCCACCGGGTCCACTCTGGACCCAACAGTGGTGGAGGCACTAAGAGCCCGGCAGAGTTGGGCAGTACGGGACCGAGTCCGGCCTCTAACCTCACCCGGATCTAACTCCGGGAGCTCACGGCGACCCGAGGGACGCGGAGTAGGGATATCCGCACCCTCGGCCATAGCAGCCGCACGAGCCCGGGCAGCCGCAAGACGGCCCTCGAGAATCTCCCTAGCCTGGAGGGACGCAATCTGCTCAAGGGCAGGACCCTTTTCCCCACGGAAAACTATCGCCGAATCAGTCGCAATCTTAGCGACGTGTCCCAAAGGAACACCCGCTAGCGCCGAGAAGGAATCATCACAGGTATCATCATCAATAGAAGAATGAGCAGTACTGGAGGACGGACCTGCATCGAGGTTACGGGCAGCGGCCTGACGAAGGGCCTTCTCCACCGCGTTGGGAGTAGCCCCGCCTGTCTGAGCAAAACCCAGGCGAGAGCTCTTCCGCGCGAAAGAGGGTGGAGAGGAAGCCGACCGAGGGCGCCCCTTGGCGCGGGGAGGGCGAGCCGTCGGAGGGGCCGTCTCGGGGTCCGGATCAGACAACCCCAAGGGTGGCACCACCACAGGAGTCGGAGCATCAGGGGCTGGAGCATCAGGAGCCGAGGCAGGGGGGGACAGGAGATGCAATCCGAGGGGAGGAGGGGGGCACACAGCCAAGCTCGCATCACTACCGTCCTCGTCACCGGAGGAGATCACCGGGGAAGAGGGCAGCAGGGCGAGTGAGCAGCCCGGTGGGATAGTCGACTCGGCCTCCAAAATGGCCGCAATGGCCTCCAGGTCCACCCCCTCCTCAAGGATCTCCGCCTCAGAAGCCGGCCCCAACTGTCTCGCTGCAGGAGGGTTGGTCGGGGAGCCGCCGTGAGCCGGCGAGTCATCGTCCTCCCCCGGAGAGCTAGGGGAGCGGCTGCGGCTGCGGCTACGGGCCCGACGACGATGGTGATCCGTATCACCACCACCACCATCGCGGCCAGGGTCAGAGCCCCCACCATCCGTCGGGCCTGGGGGGGCAGCAGCCGGAGCCTCCTCCACAGAGATGCGAAGATCGTAGCCAGTGTCGTTGAAGAAGACGCGGATTGTCGTCTGAAGCTTGGTCGGATCGGGATGCTTGACCTTGGCACGGACAGCCGGGCCACGGAGGAGAGAGGCCGCGTCCACCTCAATGACCTTGCCAAGAAGGCGGGACATGTTGCGAATGGCCCGCTCCATCCTGGCGATGGGTGGAAGACCGCGGATCTGGACCCACACGGGAGTGAGGACGGCCACCGCCGAAGGGTCAACCGTCGGCACCGAGATGTTGACCGTGAGCTGGTTGAGGGCGAGCTTGAGCTCGGCGTTGTGGGTGCCGTAACGAAGACTGACCGGGTCGGGGAAGATCGCAGTGAACTCGTGGTCAGAGATCGGGGTCACCTCCCAATCCCAGTCCGGGCGAAAGAGATGGCGCAGCTCGTCCGAGATGATCGAAGGAGAGGCCGTCTGCCCCCCCCCCCCAAGATCGAGATGAGGGCCATCAAGGACGGGGGGGCCTCCTGCATAGGCAGATCCCTCTGGAAGAAGCCCAGGTCGTCGAGGGCGTAGCCGAAGAGCATAAGCGCCCCATCATCCGCAGAGTCCGGGCACAGCAGCGCCGGGTGGTCAGTCCGCCTGCATTAGAAGCAGGCGTGGGGCTGTGAGCAGCCCACCTGGTAGTGCCCGGCCACCCCACAGTTGAAGCACACGACGTCCCCGGAGGTCGGAGGTGCCGTGGCCGCAACGGGAGGAGTCGGGGGGAGGTGGGTCACCGAGGAGGACTGCCCAACAGCAGGCCCATTGCGCTGCTCGCCCTTCTTCTTCTTCTTGGCGAAGGCGCCACGGTTGTTCCGGTTGTTGGAGTCGGCTGGAGGGAGCTGGGCTTGGCGACGGGGGGGGGGGGAGGGGGTTGTAGCGGCGCGGCGGGGATGCATCGGTGCGGCCCGGGCGAGCAGGAGACCGGGAGCGGCGTGGCGACACCCGCCGGTCCTGCTCACGCCCGCGGTCACGCCATTGCTCCGGGGAGCGTTCCCGGGGGCGAGCATCGCGGCGGCTGCCACCCTCCTCAGAGGCCGCACCTTTGCCTTTGAGATCAGCGGCCCGGAGGTCGGCCTCCCGCCGCTCCGCCTCGGGGGAAGGACGCCAGGGGGCATCGGAGCGAGCCGAACGAGCCGGAGACCGGGACAAAGGGAAGGCGAGCGTCCGGGCTCCCGTCCGTCAGCCCGGCGCTTCGGCCGCGGTCCACCATCGCCGGCCTCGCGCGCCATCGGCACGGGCGAGGGCGGGGGGAAGGGGGCGTCGGGAGCGGGGGCGGGAAGGAGCGCAGCGCCGGCGGCCGGCCTGGAGCGGAGGGAGAGGGCGACGGGGTGGGAAGAGACGGCACAATGCGGGAGGGAGGGAATGAGCACGGTGGCGCCTCGGGATCCCTAGAGAGCCCTAACGCGTCACCGCTGCCGGGCCGGCCCAGATCCGATGGGCCCCCCAGCACCAGCGGCCCAAGGAGCCGATGCTGGCCCAACCCACCAGTCCCGATCGAGGGGTGGGAGGGAAGGGTTTCCCCATGTACGGACTGAGGGCGGCGGCGGCTACCCAGGGCTAGGGTTCCGGCGGGGGAAACGCCGGCGGCGAGCGGGGAGGGTCCGGAGAGTATAGGAGAGCGGAAAGGCCGGAATTTCGGGCCCGCGGTGACCCATTCCGGCACCGAAGACGGCGAGATGGCCGACGGGGGCACCCCACGACGGTGTGGGAGGGCGCAAGGGTCACCGGCGATGGCACCGCACGGTGCCAGGAAACCGCTGCCCGACAAAGGTCGGCCCGGCCGACCACCCCCCAAGCTCGCGCTCGGGCCCCGCGTCTGCGGCGGCCGGCGGGAGGGCCAGCCATAGCAGGAGGCGGGGAAGGGGTCCGCCGGGAGGGCGTTCCATCTGGCAAAGCCGGAAGCAGGGGAAGGAGAGGCGCGATGGCCGCCGCCAGACGATCCCCGAAGCGACGAGGGGGCACCGGAGCACCAGCAGCAGCCGCCGCCGCGTCTTCGAGCTCCTCCTCGACCGCCAAGTCCACCCAGGAAGGCCGGGGAGAGCCAGCCCCATGGGAGAGGAGCAGGGGGACAGAGGAGGTGGAGGGCGCGAGGGCCGGAGGTGCTGGGGTGGAGGGAGCCGGTGGCGGGGTCGTCGGGGCGGCGCAGAGGGGGCCTCCAGCGGGGGCGGCGGCGGCGCAGAGGAGGCCGACCCCCGCATCGCCTTCCGGGTCGCCAGAGCGCCGAGAGCCGAGAGCCATCCCGACCTGGTAGATGTAATAAATAGATGAAATAAATAGATTCATCACCAGTTGTTTTAGAATCATATATCATATATGGAAGTTAATTATATATATAGGTCAGTTCCATCACTCACCTAACATGCCAGGGATGGGCACTCTCGTGTATGCGTGACAAGCAACAAGATTTTTTCTTTTCTTCATCTATCTTTTTCCCCTATGACTATGAGATGTTTGTTTTTCGATAAAGGACATTTCATTGAATTGATTTATCAAGGTGATACAACCGCATCCAAAGAATGCCCGGCCTCTGCATAATAATGATGCACACAGCCAACAAGTCCAAACGACCAAAAATAAACATTGTTTTGCAGCAAAAATAAATCAATCCAGCCTAGGGTGGGGCAGGTCCTATACGGAGATTACACCGCCATCCATGGTGGGAGAAAACCTCCCTGGCTGTACGCTCCAGCCGTGTAGACACCATCATAAAGAGGTCTCTGTCCTCTGACTTCTGCAGGATAGACCAAGTACGGAGCCATCGCGTACATGCATGAATAACCTGCACAGGAGAGGAAACACATTTATTATTAAAAACCACATCATTCCTGGTAAGCCACAATGCCCAGCATAAGGCAGCCGCCCCCACAAGAATATGTGCAGAAAATTGTTTATCAATACCCCGTAACCAATTGCCGAACATGTTACGTGCACTACGTGGGGGGTATAGATTTGAAGCTATTTGAACTATGGCACATACTGCGCGAGCGAACTTACACTCAAAAAATAAGAGTTTAATAGGCTCGTCATGTTGGCAAAAGACACATGTCTTACTACCTTGCTAGTTACGTCGTGCCAGGTTATCTCTAGTTAAGATGACCCCTCTGCTTAAAAACCAGAGGAATATCTTCACTCTCAGAGGTATTTTTAGCTTCCACAATTTTTTGTTATCAACTGGAACATCGATATGAGTCATCGCATCGTACAAGGACTTGACTGAGAAACTACCGTTTTGGTGTAGTTTCCATCGAAACTTGTCCGGCTCGCTTGTCAGTTGAATGTCCTCCATACGAGAGAGTAATTCATTCCATGCTGCCAGGCGAGGGCCCAAGAGGTCCCTACGAAAAGAAATATCGGGGTTTTCTTGTCCCAAAACTTGTTTGATCGTGACAAATTTATGTCTGACAATCCTATACAAGCTAGGATACTGCACCATAAGTGGGGTGTCGCCTAGCCAGGTATCTTCCCAGAATCGAACCTGAGAACCATCCCTGACTGAGAAAGTACCAAATTGAAAAAAGAATTCCTTGGCCTTCATGACACCATACCAAAAATGTGAATCGCCGGGTTTCCAACGAACTTGAGAAATGGCTTTGGACCCCACGTATTTGTTACGAATGATTTCCTGCCATACTCCATTCTCAGTGAGTAATTTGTAAACCCATTTACTGAGAAGAGCGATGTTTTTAATCTCAAGATCTTGAATTCCGAGGCCCCCTTGACTTTTAGGACGGCATAATACAGTCCACCTAGCCAGACGATATTTCTTGGATTCATTATCGCATTGCCAAAAAAATCTGGATCTAAAGTAATCTAGACGTTGAAGAACCCCTTTCGGTAAGTGGAAGAATGACAACATGTATAGAACCATATTGCTGAGGACAGAATTGATCAAAATCAATCGCCCCCCATATGACAAGAGTTTGGCTTTCCAGCTGGCTAGCCGTTTCTCAAGTCTCTCTTCCACATGCTTCCACTCAGCGATAGTTAAACGCCGATAGTGAATCGGAATACCGAGATACCTAATCGGGAACTGTCCAAGCTGGCAGCCAAAAATGTCAGCATACTCAGCTGCGGACTCTGCAGCATCGCCGAAGCAGAAAAGCTTGCTCTTATGAAAATTAATTTTGAGACCAGAGAGCTCCTCGAATGTGCATAAAAGCAACTTGAGGTTTCTTGCTTTATCTAGGTCATCATCCATAAAAAGAATAGTGTCATCCGCGTATTGTAAAATGGACAGACCTTCTTCTACTAAATG
This sequence comes from Elymus sibiricus, assembly GCA_039707655.1. NCBI lineage: Eukaryota > Viridiplantae > Streptophyta > Magnoliopsida > Poales > Poaceae > Elymus > Elymus sibiricus. The sequence goes on from CM077672.1 coordinate 402,215,225, forward strand.
AGGAATAACACCGCTAATCTGACCGGCCACCTTAGCCCTCTGAACAAGGATAGCTAACATATCGGCCGCGATGTTGAACAAAATAGGGGATCCGGGGTCCCCTTGGCGAAGACCCTTCTTAGTCTGAAAATAGTTGCCAACAACATCGTTGACTTTGATAGCCACACTACCTCCAGAAACAAAACTCTCCACCCAACGACACCATTTTGGTGAAAACCCCTTCATGCGTAAAGTTTGCAATAGAAAGGGCCATTTTACTTTATCATAGGCCTTTTCGAAGTCAATTTTCAAGATAACTCCGCTCAACTTTTTACGGTGAAGCTCATGTATGGTTTCATGCAGCACAACCACTCCATCTAGTATGTTGCGCCCTTGCATAAACGCCGTTTGAGTGGGTTTGACCACATGGTTAGCCACCCCGTTCAACCGGTTTGTTGCAACCTTCGTAAAGATTTTAAAGCTGACGTTTAGAAGGCAAATCGGTCGATATTGTTGAATACGACTAGCCTCCTTAGTCTTGGGCAGTAGAATAATTTCCCCAAAGTTTAAACGGGCAATGTCAAGGTTTTCGGTGTGTAGTTGGTTAAACAACTGAACCAAGTCCACCTTGATCATATCCCAGAAACATTGATAAAACTCCGCCGGAAAACCGTCTGGCCCAGGGGCCTTGTTGTGTTCCATTTGAAACACCGCGGTCCGAATTTCCTCCTCAGTGAACGGAGAGGTTAAAAAATCATTTTCCGCCTCCGAAACTTGAGGTATGTCATGAGTATTAGACTCATCCAGCGTAAAGGAACTTTCAACTGAAGGTCCAAAAAGCTCTTTGTAAAAGTTAGTAATAAAGTTTCTGAGCGGCACATCCCCCTCGATACGGCCTTCATCCTGGTCAAGAGCGAAAATACGTTTCTTTCTATGCCTTCCATTGGCCAACATTTGAAAGTATTTCGTATTGTCATCCCCTTGAACAAGCGAGTCGGCCTTGCACCGTTGGTACCATTTAATTTCTTCCTCGCGTAAAAGGCGGGCAATCTGCTCATTTAGATGACTTTTTTGCTCAATCTCCATAGCAGAAAGGGGCCGCACTTCCGCAATTTTATCAAGGGCATCGATTAAGGTAGATAGTCGCAATTTTTCTTTTTTGTATATGCCAGCGGTATGTTTAGCCCATCCACGAAGGAAACGACGCAAGGCGCGAATTCGATTATTCCATCTTTGAATGGGCGTGTTACCCCGAGGTTGACGCGCCCACACCTTCTTAACCAGGTCGTGGAATCCCTCTCTAGTGAGCCATCCCAGTTCGAATTTAAACTGTGGAGTCTTAGAGGTTGGAGGTGTTTCACCAAAATCGGTTAGCAATGGAGCATGATCCGATAAGGCTTCAATCCTTTCTAGTGCCCGAACCAAGGCAAGGGGATATTTATATTCCCAGTCGGTGGTTACTAGCACCCGGTCAAGTTTTTCGTAGGTAGGAGTAGGTCGGTTATTGTCCCAGGTGTACTGACGACCAGACATAGTGAGCTCCCGTAGGTCCAAGCTGTCAATAACAGCATTGAAGAGGAAAGGCCATCTAGTGTCAAACCGATCATTGTTTTTTTCCTGCTGATATCGAAGGATATTGAAATCCCCCCCCCCCAATTAACATGGGGTGAGGATTGTCCCGGCAGGTATTAACAAGTTCCTTAAGAAAAGCGGACTTAAACTCCTCTTGAGCGGCACCATATACAGCAACCAGGCTCCAAAGGAAGTTGTTGGACTTGTTTCGAAGGTGGAATTTGATGTGATATTCACCCTTTGACGTGGACAACAATTCCAGGTATGTCAAGTGGATGCCAAGCAAGATTCCACCTGACCTTCCGGACGGGGGTAAGACATGCCATACATAATCATAACCACATGAAAAGTGGTCAAGATCACGTGTCTGGAAATCACGTTTACCCGACTCAGTGATGGCCACAAAGTCCAATGCATGATCCCTTACACAATCGGCAATATGTTTGTGTTTAGCCAAGTCACCAAGACCTCTGCTATTCCAAAACATGCCTCTCATGATGAACCATTTTTACGTTTAGATACTTTCGCCCTCTTAGACGAGCGGCCTCTTTTCTTAGCTGAAGTAGACTTGTTTTTTCGTACCGATGCGACAAGCTCACAAAGCATAGTGTCGCGTACCGTATCGTCCAAGTCTACTTCAGTCGTGTCTTTAACCAGATGGGAGAGAAGCTTGCCATCATGATCGGCATCAGCTTCCTCATCCTCCTCATCCGACACGAGAGGGTCACAAAAAGTTGACAACTTAGGAGCAACTGTAAGCCGGTCGAACTCCATTTGTTTAAAAGCTCTAACAGAAAATTCTACCTCTTTCTCATTACGTCCCAATGAAACTCCAAGGCTAGCAATATTTGAAGAAACTCTGGAATTATCAAAGGACAAAAAAGATTTACGAGAGGGAGTACCTTCGAAGTCGAGGTTGCGCGGTGCCGTCCTGCGCATGGCCTTGGTCAGAGAGTCCTCATCAGTAGCTGTTGTACCATCAACAGCAACAGAGTGACGACCGCTGCACCTCAGCGGTGAAGGTGTGAAGTCAACTGCAGTCACGGTCGCAGCGCCCTCAAGCGGTGGGGTAGAAGGGCGCGGCGAAACTGAAGAAGGCCAAGAGGGCTGCACCTCAGCCCCAGTGCCCTCGAACGGAGGTGACAACGTGGGATGAGTGGAAGCCCTGGACGTCGTCGCCCCTGGAGGTGTCGAAGCCACAGAAGACAATCCTCGCAGTTCTGCCATCGCTGACTCACGGTCAGCCCGAACCGACGGTGAGAAAATCACACCACGCCGAGTTGGTGATACTGGCGTGGGTGACTGAGGTAGGGTCGGTGATGAAGACGCCGCACCTGATGCCTCCTCCTCAAGCCTAGGCCCCTGGGGGCCCTCGTCGAGGTGAGGCGGTGGTGCCACGGGTGACACGACCGGTGGCGTCGAAGTCCGGTGCGCCATAGTCGTCGTAGAAGCCGGCGGCGCCAAAGTGGACAACTGCATGGGCATCACGCCGCCAGAGGTGGGAGCAACTGCAGGCTCCTTGGACGACGAAGTGGGTTTGGGCCTTTTACTTGTATCATTGCCCCGCACTGTGTCCTCCCTGTCATGTCCCTTGTCGCCTCCTGGATCATCCCCGTGCTCCCATACTCGAGGCACAAAATCAGCATCAACACGAAAGTCCTCTTTTTCCAGGCTGTACCGGAACTCATAACCCTTCCTCTTTTTTCAGATGAGATGTTTGTAATCATAGCAAAGAATCCATTGGAAAGTAGAAAAATGTGTAATGCTCGGAAAGGAAGATGTGCAGCTGCCAAGTTCAAGCAAAATCAACATCAGAATAATAATTATATACTCCTACAAAACTACATTTTACACAAGTAGTAGAAGTGCACACATGATAAAGGTATAATGAGTAGTTCAAAATGTGACATAGGGTGCAGGTGGAGGCGGCCTGTCCCCCTTGCAGTTCTCTGGAAGAATTTGTGGACTTCTTCTGAATTCAGAATATTTTGCATAGACAAAAAATATTTTGTTGATTTTTACCCCCTAAAATAAACATAATAGATCAGGCTGGCTTCTTATTTTGCCTAAAAAAAGGCTGGCTTCTTATTCTTCCTCAGCTCGCTCCTCCCCCTCGTGACCAGAGGAGCTCCTCTCTCCCTCTCCCCTTCTCTCTCCTTTTTTTTGCGAATCTCTCTCTCTCTCTCTCTCTCTCTCCTTGTATCCAAGCACTTGCTATTCTACATGGTGTGAGAGGCTCTCCCAGCTTTGATCCGTAATGCCGACGAGAGGCCTGCAGTGGAACTTGTTTTGCTGTTGTAATACAGATCCGAGGTCAGATCCGTTGGAAGTTGCTACTGATTGGCTTCTGCACACCAAGCGTTTGACGAAATGTTTCGGCCAATGGCCCTTCACGAAGTGTTTGACGAAATGTTGAACAACCAGGGGGCGACAATGAGAAGTGTCATCCATGTCTCTGTGAGCAACATAGTTTATCCAGTAACAGAGGCCATTCTCCGCTAGGTTTTCGAGTTGTATGGTTGTGGTGTGGCCAGGATGACGGTGTTCCAGGGAAACAGTTGGGTGGAGGCCTCTGTCCAACTGTGGTCTGGAGTCTGGACACGAGGCTGTGCGCGCACGCGATGCTTCGGCAGGAACATCTACGTCGGCTGCTGCTGCAACATCTCGATCGAGTGTACACTGATACCGAGCCCTCACAATGCCTCCATCTTGCCAAAACGTGGTCGCCAACCTCTCCCACAACAGCAGCGCCGATGTCATCCACGGCGACTGAGGACACACCTACAGCTGCAGGGGACATGTCCTCCATGGAAGCATACACAGGCACCCAGAAGGTGTTTGCTGAAATATCAATGACACCCATGCGAAGCTCTAGTGTCAAGGTTGTCGACCCTATTGAGGCGCCAACTCCTGCAACAAGTGAAGGTGTAGTCAACACTCATTGTGATTGCCATGGAATCCCTCTATGTCAGCAGAAGGGACAACAACGCCATGCAGCCAGGTGTTCGACACAAGGCTTGAGGTGGCAGGAAGCTGGACGAAGCCCAGTCACATCATTAAGTGGATATATAGGATGTCAATCCCTCGATGTCGGGTGCGATGGACTTTGAGGATCAAGTTCTGCAACTCTATAACCATGTCGCCACCACTTTCAACACCACCGCATCCACCTGATCAACCAGTCCATTCCTTGGACCCCTTGTCTACCCTCCAGATCCACACTTCGGTATTGCATTTGTGGCTAAAAATATATACATGTTTGTCATACTCATGCAACACACCTTAATTTTGAGCAGCAGAAGCATGGAAAGGTGCAGGGTGATAGTTCTACACTTTAGTGGCAATTTGGTTCAGCTACAAGTACACTAGTAGAAAACGGACATTTTGTCCACAGCTTTAGTCCCGGTCGGGTTTTGAACTGGCACTGATGTGACCATTAGTCCCGGTTCGGGACGGGCATCATTAGTCGCGGTTCGTTCCGGACCTTTAGTCCCGGTTCGTAACACGAACCGGGACTAATGTGGTGGTGGCAGGCTGGTGTCAGCTGGGGCCCCCACGAGCCCCTTTAGTCCCGGTTGGTATCACCAACCGGGACTAAAGGCCCCCCCTTTAGTCCCGGTTGGTGATACCAACCGGGACTAAAGGGTGGTGGCAGGCTGGTGTCAGCTGGGGCCCCCACGAGCCCCTTTAGTCCCGGTTGGTATCACCAACCGGGACTAAAGGCCCCCCCTTTAGTCCCGGTTGGTGATACCAACCGGGACTAAAGATCCCCTATATGAATTCGGCCAGCCCGATCACAGTACTCCTCCCTTTTTTTCCCCTTCTTCCCCTCCTTTGTTCTTCCTCTTCCTCGAGCTCATCCTCCATTTTTGCCAAAATTTGTCAAGATTTGGAGGCACCCCATCCATCCAAGTGTTCACAAAGGTTAGCAACTTTCTCCTTTCATCTCTCATTGCTAGATTAGCTCTTGCAATGCTCTATAAGTATAGTGATTTGTGGGTTTTAGTTTGGGAGTATTTATATGTGGTAGTTCATTTGATTTATATGCAATTTGAGCTCAAATTAACTTCTTACTTTGCATGTGTAGGTGTGGTTTACTTAGTGCCTTCCCGTCCCCGTCCTAACCACCGTCGATCGCCCGCACCGTCCCGTCGCCGTCACCACACCTTGGTGAGCCTCTTGTTCGTTCTTATCCTTTTTATAAAAAAAAAATCTTATTTGTATGATTTAGATAGTTAATTGTATAATTTTCTTACATGTATGATTGTTTGTTATACATAGTGCCATGACTTTGATATCCGTCCCCGTCGGCCCTCGTCCGGTTTATGATTCGGATGTGGTATATATATTCTCTTTTATAACTATTTGTTGCATTTCGCGTTTATGACAATTATGCCCATCAAGTTGACATAGATATTTTTATCTAGGAGGTATGTGAACCGGAAATTGCAACCGACATAGATATTCTTGTCAAGAAGTTAAATTTAGTTGAAAAAGAAAACGAGTATTTGAAAGAAAAATTGAAAAGAGTTGAAGAAGAGAAGATGAAACTGGAGTTGTATGTTGCCGATGTCGTCGATGATCACAAGATCAAGATGGATGCAATGCGCTTGAAGATTAGAAAATTTAAAAAATATGCCATTGATAGTGAGGCTTGGTATCACTATGCTGTTGGATCAATTGTTACCTTAGTTGCGATCTTGATCGCATTTGTTGTTGCATTTAAATGCTTTAGCTAGAGAGTTTGTATGTTGCTTTATGAGAACAAGTGTGTATGAACTTGTATTAATTTGGTCTTTTCGGTGTTGTGTAATGAAGATGAGCCGGCAATGGATGTACGATGACCGATGCTCTCCCCAGTTCATTAATGGCGTGCATACTTTTCTGGTTGCGGCTGAGGCAAATAAGCGGGCGGATGGTTTTATGTATTGTCCATGTGCTGGCTGTAAGAATGATCGAAATTACTCTAACTCAAGAACCATTCACGTCCACCTGTTTGAGTCCGGTTTCATGTCCGGCTATAACTGTTGGACCAAGCACGGAGAAAGAGGGGTCCTAATGGAAGAGAATGAAGAAGAAGAGGATGACGACAGCTATCCTGGCCATGGGTTCCATGAATACGATGGTACAACAATGGGGGAAGAAGCTGAGCCGGCAATGCAGAAAGGAGCTGAAGAAGAGGCATCAGATGAGCCCGCTGATGATCTTGGTCGGGCCATTGCCAATGCAAATAGAAACTGTGCAAGTGAAAAGGAGAAGCTGAAGTTGCAGCGCATGTTAGAGGATCACAAGAAATTGTTGTACCCAAATTGCGAAGATGACAAGAAAAAGTTGGGTACCACACTGGAATTGCTGCAATGGAAGGCAGAGAATGGTGTACCTGACAAGGCATTTGAAAAGTTGCTGAAAATAATGAAGAATAAGCTACCAAAGGACAATGAATTGCCCGACAGTACGTACGAAGCAAAGAAGGCCGTCTGCCCTCTAGGATTAGAGTTGCAGAAGATACATGCATGCCCTAATGACTGCATCCTCTACCGCGGTGAGTACGAGGATTTGAATGCATGCCCGGTATGCTGTGCATTGCGCTATAAGATCGGCCACGATGACCCTGGTGATGTTGCGGGCGAGCGCCCCAGGAAGAAGATTCCTGCCAAGGTGATGTGGTATGCTCCTATAATACCACGGTTGAAACGTTTGTTCCAAAACAAAGAGCATGCCAAGTTGATACGATGGCACAAAGATGACCGTAAGAAAGACGGGAAGTTGAGAGTACCCGCTGACGGATCACAGTGGAGAAAAATCGAGAGAAAGTGGAAGGACTTTGCAGATGACGGAAGGAACGTATGGTTTGGTTTAAGTGCAGATGGCATCAATCCTTTTGGGGAGCAGAGCAGCAATCATAGCACCTGGCCTGTGACTCTATGTATCTATAACCTTCCTCCTTGGTTGTGCATGAAGCGGAAGTTCATTATGATGCCAGTGCTCATCCAAGGCCCCAAGCAACCCAGCAACGACATTGATGTGTAACTAAGGCCATTAGTCGAAGAACTTTTAGAGCTGTGGAATGGAAAAGGTGTACGTGCGTGGGATGAGCACAAATAGCAAGAATTTGACCTGCGAGCGTTGCTGTTTGTAACCATCAATGATTGGCCTGCTCTCAGTAACCTTTCAGGACAGACAAACAAGGGATACCACGCATGCACGCACTGTTTAGATGATACCGACAGTATATATTTGGATAAATGTAAGAGGAATGTGTACCTGGGGCATCGTCGATTTCTTCAGAGCAGGCATCCCGTAAGAAAGAAAGGCAAGCATTTCAAAGGTGAGGCAGATCACCGGAAGAAGCCTCGCCACCGTACTGGTGATGATATACTTGATATGGTCAAGGATTTAAAAGTAATCTTTGGAAAGGGTCCTGGCGGACAATCTGTTCCGAATGACGCTGACGGACGCGCACCCATGTGGAAGAAGAAATCTATATTTTGGAACCTACCCTATTGGAAAGACCTAGAGGTCCGCTCTGCAATCGATGTGATGCACGTGACGAAGAATCTTTGCGTGAACCTGCTAAGCTTCTTGGGCGTGTATGGGAAGACAAAAGATACACCGGAGGCACGGGAGGACCAGCAACGTATGCACGGAGAAGACGGCATGGATCCAAAGCAGTTTCAGGGTCATGCCAGCTACGCTCTTACCAAAGAAGAGAAGGAAATCTTCTTCGAATGCCTTCTCAGTATGAAGGTCCCGTCTGGCTTCTCGTCGAATATAAAGGGAATAATAAATATGGCAGAGAAAAAGTTCCAGAACCTAAAGTCTCATGACTGCCACGTGATTATGACGCAACTGCTTCCGGTTGCATTGAGGGGGCTTCTACCGGAAAACGTTCGATTAGCCATTGTGAAGCTATGTGCATTCCTCAATGCAATCTCTCAGAAGGTAATCGATCCAGAAATCTTACCAAGGTTAGAGAATGATTTGGTGCAATGTCTTGTCAGTTTCGAGTTGGTGTTCCCACCATCCTTCTTCAATATCATGACGCACGTCCTAGTTCACCTAGTCGAGGAGATTGCCATTCTGGGTCCTGTATTTCTACACAATATGTTCCCCTTTGAGAGGTTCATGGGAGTCTTAAAGAAATATGTTCGTAATCGTGCTAGGCCAGAAGGAAGCATCTCCAAGGGCCATGAAACAGAGGAGGTCATTGAGTTTTGTGTTGACTTTATTCCTGACATTAAGCCGATTGGTGTTCCCGAATCGCGGCATGAGGGCAGACTGGGTGGAAAAGGCACGCTAGGAAAGAATTCAGTAATATGCCGGGACGGGCATTCTTTGGCGCAAGCACACTACACAGTTCTACAAAGTTCCGCCTTGGTGGCTCCGTATATCGAGCAACACAAGAATATTCTACGCTCCAAACACCCGGACCAGTCTGACGACTGGATTACACATGAACAAACTGTGACTTTCGCCGGTTGGTTGCAGACACGTCTCATGCATGACGACACTGTTGCAGATGACATGTACTTGCTGTCCAAGTTACCATCTTCGACTATATTGACTTTCAAAGGGTACGAGATAAATGGGAATACATTTTACACGATCGCCCAAGATAAAAAGAGCGCCAACCAAAACAGTGGTGTCCGCTTTGATGCAGCAAACACCAATAGGCCAAAGGACACATATTATGGTTACATAGAGGAGATATGGGAACTTGACTATGGACTTGGTTTGAAGGTCCCTTTGTTTCGGTGCAAATGGGTCAATCTGAGAGGAGGCGGGGTAAAGGAAGACCCGCAGTATGGAATGACAACAGTGGATCTCAACAATCTTGGGTACGCAGACGAACCATTCGTCCTAGCCAATGATGTGGCGCAGGTTTTCTATGTGAAGGGCATGTCTACCAAGCCGAGAAAAAGAAAAGATAAGGAAGAGAATACATCATACGATGAGCCAAAGTGCCACATAGTTCTTTCAGGGAAAAGAAACATCGTGGGAGTGGAGGACAAGACAGACATGTCAGAAGATTATGAAAAGTTTCATGAAATTGCTCCCTTCACAGTGAATGTTGACCCGAGCATCAAGTTAAACGATGAAGATTGTCCATGGTTACGGCACAAAGGGACACACGCGAAGAAAAAGTTTTATATCCAAAGATCCCACTCTGGGATGTGACCGGCTTCTCTAGTTAGTTTCCGGACTTATATATCTGGAAAGTCCCACTTCGGACAAACCGGAGGGAATCTTTGTAATAGAACTCCGACTTATGTGTTTTGGCATTTGAAACGCGAAGAAATATTATGTCCAAAGCCACGTCATCAATTTTCAACCCTTTCTGACTTCATTTGCTATTTTTCATGCATTTACTGATTTTTTTGAGCTAAATGACCCTGAAATTGAAAAGCACTACAAATCACAATCAGAAAAGGTTGAAAGTTGGCATGGTATCATCATTTCACCCACATAGCATGTGCTAAAAAGTTGAGAGGGTTACGGCAAAAACTGGATGCACTTCGTGTACAAAATGGACAATCTCTTTCGAAGTATCACGCTTTCGGACGAAAACTCGTCTGTTACTAAGGCATTTCATTTTTTTTAAATAACCTAAGAATTACCAAATTGAATATAATGATAAAACACACTAATATTAAACAGCAGAAAAAAGAATCACTGAAAAATCTTTTTTTAAAATAAAGTTATTCACAAACTAGTGATTCACACAAATTTCAAATAATTTAAATTTGAAAACTACTGGCACTAACAGAAAGTTTATAATTTTTTTGACCTAAAGCAAAAAGATTCACTCAGAAACTCTAAATAAAGCAAAAAACAACCAAGAAACAAAAGAAAATAAATATAGAAGAAAACAAAAAAAACTGAAAAGTAAAAAAAAAAAGCCCGCCTACTGGGCCGCCACGGCCTGCATACGACTAGACACCCACTAGTTGGGCCAGGATGCAGGCCCGCAAGGCCCAGTATGGCCCACAGGGCAGGTAAGAACGGTAGGCCTTGTAGGCCTGCTTTAGAGAGGAGCTCGAATGAGCTACCGCGCCGGGGTTTATAAACCAGTGCGAGCGCCCTTCGCTGGGCGAGGTGGGACTAAACATCCACCACACAGCGCCGTGCCAGGAACAGGCCTTTAGTCGCGGTTGGAGCCACCAACCGCGACTAAAGGTGAATTTCATCCAGTCCAAGCGGCGGGAAGCGAGACCTTTAGTCGCGGTTGGTGGCTCCAACCGCGACTAAAGGTGGCCTTTAGTCGCGGTTGGAGCCACCAACCGCGACTAAAGGCTCTCATATATATAACTCCACTTACGATCCTCTCCATTCTCTCGACGCCAAACACAGACGACGCCGCCAGGCTGCTGCGCGCCGTCGCCTGCCCCGATCGACGCCGGCGCCGCCCCCGACGCCGGCCGCCCGTCCCTCCTCGTCGACCCCTACTCCGGACGCGCCCTTCCTCGCCGATCCCCGACGGCGCCGCCGGCCCGCGCGCGCGCGCCCGCTCCTCGCTGCGCCGCCTGCCCCGACGCCGTCGCTGCCCCCGATTCGCCTCGCCTCGCCGTCGCCCCGCTGTGCGCTCAGTTCCTCCCTCTCCCCCCCCCCTCCCTCGCCCCCTGCCGCCATGGCCGCCCGTCCCCGAGCCCCCCCCACACACACATGCATGAACACACACACACACACACACATTTTCTATTTAGATGTTTTAGTTGTTTTTCACTAGTATATATGTATGTATGAATGCATGTTAGATGGATATAATTAGTGTTTAATTAGTATAGATTTTTTTTTTATATAATGTTGTTTTTCTGTTTTTTAATATATGGATGTATAGAAGTATGCTTAATTAGTGTTTCTTTTTCGGTTTTTTAATTTTTTATACTTTTAGTTATAGAAATGTTAGATGAATGTTTTTTAGTTTTTTATACTTTTAGTTATAGCTAGATAAATGTTAGATATAAAAACGTTGAGGAATTTTGACATTTGATCCAATGTATAGCAATTAGTATTTGCAAAAGTTGCATATTTTAATGTTGTATTTGCAATAGATTTTCTTAGTCCTTTAAGGGATTAATTATCAGGAATGCCCCCATTATGGATGTGCACAAGTTGATCCAATTTATTTCTGATCTCATGCATCTACCTTTCGGATCTCTGAATACTAAATTGTTTTATCTTTCTTCTGGATTAGTTAAATAAAAGCTATGGACAATACCGGCAGAGAAGGAGAAGAGGCTGTGTTCGACATCATACGCTCCACGAGCCCAGATGATCATGATGACGGCTCGCAATATCTGAACCCTTCGGGTGAGGGTATGATGTTTGATGAAGACGAACGAATAGATTAAGGTGACGACAACGATGTTGACGAAGAAAATGTTCTTCAAATGACCGGCGAGGTATATTTAATATATAAGCCATCCGGTGATCATTACATGTCTTAATTGATTTGTATGTATTAACGAATCGATCTTTCTTCTTTTAGGCCTCCGGATCGAGCAAATCTTGTACAAGCGAAAGGGTAGTTCGAGGCCCGGCCAAAAAGTCGGACAAAGGCGTAAAGTTCAACATCGATTCCATCAAAACATCAACTGGCGAACCGCTTGAACCTAAGAAAAATGCGACCACGTTCAAGAATCAATGCGGAGTTATTGTCAGGGACCAAATCCCGATCTCCGTTCAAGAATGGAGAAAGCCAGCAAAGGGAGATCGAGCAGGAGTTACTTTTGTCGACGAAAGAGCAAAAGATGTGCTTTGGACTACGCTCATGGAACATTTCACCCTACCAGATAATTTGACAGATGCAGATCTGAAGAAAGTCAGAAACTATGCTCTTAAAAAGATGGCGATCGCATTCAACACCTTCAAGAAAAATGCATGGGCTAAGTACGTCAAATCAAAAAAGAAGACTCCAGAATTCACGGGAGCACTGGTGAAGGCAAAAGATCACTGGGACGCTTTCGTGAAGTTCAAGGAATCGGAAGAAGCTAAGGAACTGTCGACATGGTTTTATGTGCATGGGGGGATGTTGGACCCAGAGACAGGGCTGGTTATGGTGAAGGCAAGTCTTAAAGAAGCGACAGACGAAATACTTATTGCAATAGAAGAAGCTCGATCGGGGGTGTTCACGCCCAACAGAGATAACAACGAGCTTACGCGCGCCCTGAAGAATCCTGAACACCCGGGAAGAACACGAGGCAAAGGCATTGTTCCGTGGTATGAGGGGTTTGCGGATTGGAACGACGACTATAGAAGCCGTGCGAGAAAGAAGAAGCATGAGGAGCAGAAGAAGAAGGAGGAAGCACTCCGCCTTGAAGGCCTAATATCCTCGCACCTGGAGTTGGAACGATTTGTCAGGCGGCAGCAGGAGCAGATCGACTCACTCAGCCAGGAAAGGGCGTCTCAGCGGCAGCATGAGCAGATCGATCCAGCATTGGATAGCACCGTCCCATCTATGCCGAGAAGCAGCGTGGGTTCCGCCCCGGCCGATATCGATAATGCACTGCTAGCTAGCTACCCTGTGGATGATATCAAAGACAGGACTAACTGTGAGCTACACATGAAAGTGAAGAACTTATCCATGAAGGTGGCGGACGGCTATGCTTTAGCAAATCCCCCTGAAGCAACCTTCCATTGCAATCCCATTCCAGCTGGCTATGCTCGTGTCGGGGTTGATGAAGTGATGTCAGCATATCACGAGCTACAACTTGACATTCTTGGAGGTGACGAGGAGAGAACACTAGGAGAGGCCATACATCGTATCATTCTATGGAAAAAGGATTGCATCGTCTTTCCAAGGCCACCGACTCCTCCTCCTCCAAGTCCGCCGCCGCGTCAGTCGACTCCTCCTCCTCCAAGTCCGGCACCGCGTCAGCCGACTCCTCCTCCAAGTCCGCCGCCGCGTCAGTCGACTCCTCCTCCTCCAAGTCCGGCACCGCGTCAGCCGACTCCTCCTCCAAGTCCGGCACGGCGTCAGCCAACTCCTCCTCCTCCAAGTCCTCCGCCGCTTCAGTCGACTCCTCCTCCTCCAAGTCCGTCACCGCGTCAGCCGACTCCTCCTCCAAGTCCGGCACGGCGTCAGCCAACTCCTCCTCCTCCAAGTCAGCCGACTCAGCGTGCTCCGCCTAAGCAACCGCGGAAGAGAGAGGCCGTGGCTACGACGGCTAGCGGTACAACAAGCAAGAAATTCAAATATGGTCCAGACCTCAAGCCTCTTCCGAAGTTGTCTTACTACCTGACTCAGGAGGAACTCGACGACGCATGTGATGCCCAATTGAAGGCCCATTTTGCACCGAAACCGCCTGCGCCGCCAAAGGAGAAAGTACCTGAGCATGTATCACAACACTTTATTGATATGGCTCGACCGGCTGACAATCAGAAGGACTCCGACTATGTGCGGTCTATCAAGAAGTCATATTCTGCAGGGCAAAAGGAGTCGAGCTCGAGCTCGAGCCAAGCAGTTGGCAAAAAAAGCGGGAAAACTGTTCCCCAGCTGGGAGAACAAGCAGTGCAATCGATCCCCCCGCTCATTGTACAAACACATGTGAGTACCGCCGATCGGCCGGCAATAACCGACGATCTTAGAAGGCAGGCTAAAGAGGCCGGTGTCATTGTTGAACAACTCCTAGGCCTTGAGGAAATCCCCGGGATTACAGAGGAGGAAGTAAAATACCAATATGTCCGTGGCAAACCTCTGGTCAAGCCTGACGAAGTCAAGCTTCTACCAACGAGAATGTACGAGTTGCATACGTGGTACATGCAAAAAACAGCAAATACCAATGAAGAGTCCCTCATGGTGAAAGTTAGGAAAAGGCATTACTTCCATAAAAAAGACGTGTGGATTCATTATTCAGAGTTGCTTCAGTTATTCAATCAAGACGCACTCGACAAATCTATCGTCAGTTGCTATTGTCCGTAAGTGATTTCTTTCTGTAATTTAAGTCTCTAGCTAGCTAGCTAGATGTGCTCTCGTTCATTAACTGTAATTATCCTCATTATATTCTTTTCTGTGGTATTATGCAGAATGAAGATGTATGAAATGAAAAAAACTAGACGCTATGGAGTTGGGTTCATTGACCCAAATACGATTAATCAGGCGATATGGGAAGATCAATATTCGAGAGAAGACACAGAGAGATTCCTGCTAGAGTTTTTGAAGCAACTAAACACCCAACCAAAAATACTACTTCCTTACAACTTCGGGTGAGTGTTACTATATCTTGTACTACAAATTCTATTTTTTGCTTACTAGATGTTAATAAGTGTAGTTGATGAGTTATGCACATGCCCGCTTATTTATAAAAAACGTGTGCGCATGCAGTTTCCACTGGATCTTGTTAATCATTGAAGTTGACAAGGGAAAAGTTGAAGTACTGGACTCACTATATAAGGATCCATCCGAATACGCAACCGTGAAGGGGATGTTCGACAGGTAATTTCAATCATTATCGCACTATGTCTGCCTCTTTACTTCATTTCCTGATATCAACTAGTTAATAACTCCTTTATTCATTTTCTTTGCCGGCGGGCAGGGCTTGGAAAAAGTTCATCGAAGAGGTCCCCAGCCAATGAAAACAACAGCTGAAATGGGTGCGACCCAAGGTAATTAAGTAGTACTAGCTAGCTACGTCCGTGTATCTCTTTAATTCTAGTTTCAATACCATTATCATGCTTGATTAATTATTACCTGATTGAATTTTATTCTCGTAAAGTGCATGAGGCAGGAGAAGGGGAATAGTTTATGCGCATACTACGTTTGCGAGAATATTCGCATGATCACGTCTGAAAGGAGCATAGATGAAAAAACTCTTTGGGTACGTTTGCTAGAACACTATCCATAATTTTTTTATTATGATCTAGCTAATATATATACACACAACTAATATATTCATCTTGATCTCCTGATTATAGATGATAGAGATGCGGGGCGAGCTTCTACCAACGGCTCGCATACGAGCAATTCAAGAGGAAATAGCTGGATTTCTGGTCGACCAGGTCATAGATCCCAAAGGAGAATACCATTACAAGATCAAGCAGTAATGCCCTGCATATGTAATGATCCGCAAATTGTAGGAGAAATTGTATATACCAAATTGTATATATATATGTATGTGAATGGTCGTCGTACGAGAAATTCGATTTATATATATATGCACAACGTGTACAGTATGTAGTAGCGTAATATATGTTTGAAATGAAAAATAATTAAATGGAAAACACAAAATTAAAAGGAAAAATAAACCAAAATTAAAAGAATTAAATACTTTTAGTCCCGGTTGGTAACACCAACCGGGACTAAAGGTCCCCCAGCAAACGGCCCCGGCAGGCGCCACGTGGTGGGCCTTTAGTGCCGGGCCGTGACGAACCAGGACTAAAGGGGGGGGACCCCCCCTTTAGTGCCGGTTGTAGAACCGGCACTAAAGGGCCTTACAAACCGGGATTAAAGGCCCGTTTTCTACTAGTGGTATCAGGCCACCCAATGCTGTTACAAACTTACAATCTATGTGCCAGATGTATTTATGCCAAGCCCTGCCAAAGTGTTCAAGATTCAGTGGAAACAACACCAGCTGTTAATATGTTGTTGGACTTTGTTCATAGGACAGCAAACAAATTGTATGATATTGAGTAGCATTTGATATCTTCTGCTTAGCACGTGCAAGATGGTTGTCGTACAGTCGATTCAATTTCTGGACAAATCATGGAACTGTTGGATAGCTTTTCATATGGTCCTTGGGTACCCGAACATGATCAGGATTTACATATGCCGTAGTTCTATCAGTTCCACTTTTGACAACAAATCTGGTTCAAGTGGCATACTTGGAGGTTCGTTGCAATAGATGCTCTGACAGGGTTGAGCAATTTCAGTGTAGGCATGTGCTTGTGACATACTCCATTGATCATGTTGTTGTAGAGTTGACTGATCAAAGGGATCCGAGGCTCAATCTGGTAGGCGAGGTGCTCGGAAGTCTGATTCTAATTAATGGACTACAATATTTCATTCTTACTTGGACAAGCACAACCTAGGAGTACACAGTTCCACCAAAATGGTTCTCGGGACACAATTGTGCTATTATTTCGAGCAATCTATTGTTACAGGTCATCTGCAACAATTTTTACCATATAGTGGAGAGGAGATTTATTTTGAGGTTACAGGAATATATTACTCCGTGACCAGACTGCAATCTTGTAACACCCCGATCCAGATCAGAGGTGATCGGAGTAGGTAGAGAGGGAATCGGTGGAGGTATGCGTGGGGAGGAAGAGAGGGGGAGAACAAGAGAATAGAGATGAGCAAATGAGATACGTTTCAACAGCCTGTTCTCTCCGTCCTCTATCACACGCGGCACAAGGCTCACGCACACACACGCCCACTGGCACCAGGCCCCACATGCCAGTCACACAGTATCATGCGGTGCATCTGGTGTAACAGAATCATGTTTGGGCCAGATCCTATTGCTGGGGGAACACTTGAAAATATCAGGGGAGATGTTCACTGACTTGGACATTACATGAAGAGAAGTTATGTGTCAGTTTTCAGAGTTGGACAGTTGACCCTCAACTTGGTGACCTTAATGCTTGATATGCATCGGAAGCCATATAATGTGCTTTTCAATCCTAAAATGCACTTCCAACATCATGAAGGCTGGAGATTGCATCATGAAGGCTTTTCAATTCTCTCTGTTGCTGCCCACCCTGACTCTCAGCTCTCCCAGTCTAAGCTCCCTCCATTCCTCAATTTCCTGTGTACTATGTATCTTGTATCCAAGCACTTGATATTATACATGGTGTGAGAGGCAGGTTTATTACACACAAGTCTTTGTAGATTGGTACATTAGTTTACATGCGAGATTGGTGACACTGCTTGATATGCACATATGCTCTCCGTGTTGCCGCGAACATCGATAGGAGCTATGTGTGACTCTCTGAGCATACACGGGAGAGGCTGGGACTCCGGGGTACAGTTGCACTTGCAGCTTGAGTCATACAACGGCAAAGGATGGACGAACTACTTAAGGGAGCAGACAGACGTCATATGTGAAGAATCAAATTAGTTGGATATGTTTTTCTGATGCCACTCATTCTGACCTCCCAAGAAATGTGAACACACGTGAGTTGCATTGTTCAGAAGGAAAAGAACATTCATGAGTCGCACCTTGCGTCGATGTGGACTACTCCATGGCTTGCGTAAGTGAAACCAATTAAACTGGAGGAGAAATCATGGTTTGTGTTGTATGCACAAGGAAATTGAGCGTGCACACGTTGCCTAGCAAGTATATATGGACCGATAAATTTTTGAGTTGGTAGATGAAATAATAGAAAAGGCGCATATATAATCAGAAAATAAAAAATTGCAGATCCATACTCCTATCGTTACGGCCTCTGCTTTCCCCGCCCGCGTACCTCGTTCCTTACGCCACGCGCGCAGCGAGCGCGGGTGCAGCGCTGTAGCCATCAGCCAATCCGTCCTAGCCCGTGCAGCCAGCTCAACACAACACGGCCGCCTCCTTTGATTTTCTCAGCGCAACCCAGCCTTTTACCCCTAACTAGTAAATATGCTACCAAGAAACTGGTGTAGTATTGACTCATCTGGGCCCTCCAAACCATAGAAATGGATGGCCAATATTGACTTGATCTACCGTAAAAGAAGTCGATGCTTATCATGTTTGATAAATTTGCAGGTGGAGACAAGTTTTCATTCTTGATTCTCTGTCAAAATACAAAGCAGCAGATGCAGAAAATATAGTGGAACAAGTTACACCCTGTCTTCAACATGTAAACTGTACAGTTGTTTTGTCGGCTGTCAAGGTACATTAGCCTGATTCACATGAACCATTTTTTCGAAAAAGAGGATAACCCCCGGCCAATGCATCGAGTGATGCACACAACCATCTATTCACATGAACCATAGCCGATGCTCATCCATGCTAGCGAAAAAATTCTGAGCCTTTGTTTGAGAAATAAATTAATTATTACGGGATATACTAATTCTGTGTGAAGCTCCTAAACATAAATTTACAATGTGTAGATAGAAGAGAAATCATAAGCACCATGGAATAGTTTACGTGTAGATTCAGGTGTCTCCAGACAGGTGTGAGAAACTTATCTACCTTCCACTGACAAAGAATAGATTCTTGTGAGCTTCCACTGAAATTTTTTATCTAGAATAGGATTAGCATCTTAAATCATGTCGAGTCAATGTACTGATACTGCTCATAATCATGACGCACTTGTACTGTTTGCACAAATCTTCAGTTTGGAACTTGATAGTGTAGTCCAGAGAGATGTCCCTTCTGACATTGTGGATGCATTGAAGAGGACTGTTTCAGGCATGTTTGGTATGCCTCCATCCTATCAGTGAGTCCATACAAGCCAGTCTTCTTACTGTCCGTTGAATTTTCTAAGATTAGCGATTGTGTTTGCCGCATATTCTGAAGCTGGATTACTTGCCTTGAGAAAGCACATTATGAAGGTAAACACGATTGCTCTGTAAATAAGATACCTTTATTTTTAATACTACTGAAGTCTTGAAAAATATTCTGCTGAGCTAGCTATGAATTTCACCATAGGGTCAAGGTACAGTAATAAACTGCATCTTTATTAGAAACAGGCAAATTCGGTTCCATCTTTCACGCTCGTATTTACTTGCAGCTCCATCAACAGACCTCTCATCTCTCCTTATTCCTTTTTTATAAACGAGTATCATCATATCTAAGGGTAGTATTATTGATTTGTTGTAGAGGCGGCAGAGTTGCACCTACTCCCAACAGGACCAGCATGATATGATGTAGAGGTTGGGATCATAATATTTCCGGAGTACTTGCTCTCTAATTAATTTGATGGGATAGTTTATGTCACCCGTGTGTGGCATGTCTAACCTATGTTAGAAATACTTGCACTAAGGTTTTAATTCTGTGTGCATAGATTTCATGCTCTCTTTTTCTGTGTATAGGTGACATATGCTGACTTGAAGAACGCCAAAGAGAAGGTCATGATCAAAAAAGACGGCATACTACAGGGGCCCAAAATGTGAAACTGTTTAGACCTCACTCTCTTGACCGCAGTTTAGTGTAATATTGGAGGTCTGGTTTCTGTTTAGTTGTATTTTTTAATTAGATTTTTTGCTATGTGGCTTAGCTATCAGTTCACTGCTTTATTTGTGAAGGAAATTTGCTGTCAGGCAAGTAGCTGAATCTTTTTTGACAATATGTTTTGTGATTTAACCGTCCTGAATCCTTGGATATTCGGAAGTTTGAAGAAGCCCAACATGCATAACCAAGCTTAGATTAGGAACCCAACTAGTCACCCTGCTGTGTGTAGACAAGATTAGAGCGCACAATTCCGCCTCAAGGGCGCACCCCAACCACTAGTGTATACCATACGCGATACATAGGAGGACAACTTAGGTTGGTGTGCACACTAGTAGACCTTAAAAGGCTCACTAGCTATGCTGTTAAGAAGTCCCAATCCATGCTTATTAACCCATCACAGGTCTATTATGCCATGGAGGTTAGATTAGCAAACTTAGTACATTACGAAGAGGTCCGTATCCCTAGAAAGATGGAGCATAAATTCTGCTGACATAGATTCTCAGCAAAACATCTTTCGAAAGGAAAAAATCCACCCCATGACCTAAGCCTTGCGCGACCGGTCCAGTTGACTAATCCAGCCAGTGCAAGCCCACGAGCAGCGAAACCAGTCTCTCTCGCCCATGGCCGAATACAACTTCATCTCTTCCCACGGTGTGACCACCACCATGCCCAGTTTCACCTCGCCTCGCCTGCAAGACCCAGACTAGCACGGTGGCACTACTGTTGCATTTGTTCTCGCCGGGTGCGTGTGACCGAGTATGATACCTCCTGGTAATTAGCTCCATATCCTCGTGGCGGTTGTCAACCACTGGGTTGTTCTTGTGGCCAGAAGTGGCCAAAACTTCATCTCTGAAAACCTGGAGACTACTTAATTCCATTTTCTTCTTAATCACGAGCACTCATTCTCTTGAGAGAACGTGCCAGTTCCATCAGCTCATTGCCTCGTCGTCAAAGTTTTCCCTAGGTCTCACATTCCGAAGAAATGTCTGCATGCTTAGACACGATCAAAGTGATGTGTGTTCTCCATATTGTAGATACCTGACTATGAAGAGCTTGTGATGTGGCTATCTCTGCCAAAAGATTAGGCACACAGGATATCCAAGAATAGAGTATAGGATCACTTATATATAGTTGATCGATCAAAAGGTCTGGGCCATATAAGATGGAGTGAACAAAATGTTGATGGCTATACATACGGATCAACCATAATATCAGTTTTTAATATGCCATAAATTAGACTTATGGGTAGACAGGGTAGTGGTTCAGTAGCACATGTTAAAGGTATATTATACATGGTTACTTACTTGCCCACCATCCAGCATATGTTCATAGCCAGTGTCTAGTGTGCTTCACTCAACAACCGTACGATCTGAGGTTGAAGCCATGTGCCTTCGGTTCATCAAATTTAGCCTTGCTAAGGGTAGGATGGTACGTTAAGTGTCCATTGAGACATTATGTTGCACATTCAGTGAAGCTGCGAAATCAAGTATGTTCTGTACGAAAATGTCAAAACAACATATAAAGATTTGCGTTTCGAGAAAACAGAGACAAGAAGATTTTTGTGCTACAAAAATGTATCATATCTTCAATCCATTTTTATACAAACATGGTCTTAGAACACGAGCATGTTTTTATGGCTGTCCATCAACTAATATAAACTATTCAAAGAATGTTAAGAAAACTAAAACACATCAACATGCAAGTTTCCAGAGAAAGCATGCACATACCATACTCCTATTTTCACCTACCCAACAGATAGATGTGCAAGGCATATGCAATCGATCAACCCATAGCCATAGGCACCTAACCCCTATGTATGTCATTATTTGCCACGACCATGAGATGTCATCTTCTATGGGAGGAAGATGGAGATCAGAGGTGTTTGGTCCTGGGAAGGAGATAAAGCCGAGGGAAGGTTTGTACTACGTTGTTGTAGGCAAAGGGCTAGACTTTTTTTTCAAGCGAACATGTTGGCAGTGATTGAATGTGCCCGCGTATTTAGGTTGCAGGTAATTCGAGCCAACTCATGAGGCTACCAGCCATGGCATCGTGTCTATTGTTGGATACCTGTAAGATGTTTGCAAATGGCAACTCAAAGCCACATCGATCATCTCTTCCCCATGTCTGATATGTTTCAGCCCACAACAAGCGTGAATGAACCTAACGCCACGATGTCGTGACGTATAAACTGCAGTATTAACCCTAAGGCGAGGTTTCGTGGATAAGGAAGTCATATCCTAGTCTCTTCCTCATGACTCAGGCGGAAACTTGCTATGGACTATCTCGACGCACTGATATATGCACCGCGGATTAACGTTGAGGCGTGGTCTCACAAGCCGGTAGAAAGGTGACGTATATGTTTTTTAGCGCTGCCGATTTCCATGAATCTTGTGCATGGTTGTGTGGACATGAAGTTCTTCCTTATGCATGATACCATCCAAATTGACTCCCCGCATATAAATGAAACAATTGAGGAGATGAAACGGTATAAAGTCATTGACAGATCATATGGTAGACAAGAACAAAGTCAAAAAGAGATAGAAGAAGCATATATAGTTGACTAATCAAAGTGACCGCAATAATATGAGTTGGTAGATAATGTATCTGAGCTTTTAGTTCATTTGGAATGTTCCACCGAGTCCCATGGATAAGTAGTTTTGTCTCCCTCAAAGAAGAAACGAGCAAGTTTTTCTTTTCTTTTTTAACCACCATGGAGGAATTGATGTTGCTTGTTATTTTACACCGGTAATATATCCTTCTTAGTTGGAACAAAGTTTCGTTATATTTGGAGTATAGGATCAGAAGTCAAGCTATGTGGCAACCAAGTTCACTACATCACTAAGAGATTAGTTAGTTCCACGTAATAAAAGAAACTATGAACTGTCTTTGAAAGGCATGAGCCATCCTCATCGCTGATCCGACTGGCAGAACACACACAAGCGCATAAAATGCACCATGATCACATTGATGCTTGCAATGAAGCTGGCAGATAGCAGGACACACATAAATGTGTAGGCTATGTAGTGCAACAAATTAGCCCTTGTGAGAAGCGATGTGAGTCCATATGCAAATAAAGCTACATGACGAACCATGAGTGGCCAAAATCATCGAAAAGGCAGCCAATAAATCAGTCAAAGGTGTGTCTCCGATGCCACTCATTCTCAGTTTCGAAAAGTGCTTGCATGTTAGCACACCTAATATGTCACATATTCACACCCCACGCCGAAATGGAATGCATCATCCTCCATGGCCTGGGATGAACCAACTAAGAACTTCAACAGCGGAGGGCTGGCTCTATTGAGCAGACTATGTTTGCAAGAGCTGACAGAAAAAGGAGAGTATGCTTTTATGAAAAGAAAAGGAGCCTGCGATTGATCCCTTGCTTACATGGTAGATGAAATTAATACTAGTTAGTAGATGAAATAAATAGTATTTATGAGCATTAGTCTAGTAGCATACATAGGCCACTTCCATCTATCCCTCACCTCACATGGCACACTTCTTTTTGAGCAATTAAACTACGGTGCATGCGATTGTGTGACAAATTGCGTAAATAATGTTAGGAATATGTATCGTATAAAATAGACAGTCTAGAAGAAAAAAATGTGCTTATAATTGATGATGTGACATTGTGATTGTTGGAGTGTGGTTCTTGCTAGCTTGGCACCGTGCTATTGCTCTTTCAGTTCAAAGAAAATCAACGTCGGGGTAATTTGGAGGTACCAAGAATTACATTTGACTAATAATTATACAGTGTCTTAATAGCAACCTTAATGGTGATGAATATCATAAAATGCAAGTGGGATATAGCGGTGAAAATAGAGCAAAACAGGCCTAGTTTCTGTAACTTTTGGTGAAAGAGGAGAGGAAAAGAAAATTTAAATATGGAAGTAGATAGTACATACAACAAATATGGAGTGAATAAGGAGATGTATGAATAGAATAGTGAATATCTTTCAGAACGCAAATACCATTGAACTGCATGAAAACACACAAAGTAGTTCAATTTGCCAAGTTAACACGTATCATACATGAAGGTTATATAAAGCAATATTGTTTGGGTGATTTGTGGAAAAGGGGGCTCAATAGAGCAGTTAGGGCTATGGTATGGTTGAATGGATGGATGGTATAATTAAAAAACTTCCTTCCAACAAATCCTCAGGTCCTAGTGGTTTTAATACAGATTTCATCAAGAAATATTGGCCAATGATTAAGCAAGATTTTATGATCTTTGTTCCCAGTTCTATAGAGGAGAGGTTTGTTTATAGAGTATCAATAGCTCTTTCATTTCTCTCATCCCCAAAAAAGCTAGAGCTTTAGGTGTCAATGATTATAGACCAATTTCTCTGCTCAATTGTACCATTTAGTTGTTCACCAAGCCTCTAGCAAACAGATTCAAACTATCATCTTGGATTTAGTTCATGTTAACCAATATGGATTTCTCAAAACCAGATCTATCCAGGACTGCATTGCATGGACTTATGAATTTTTATTCCAATGCCACAAGAGCAAAAGACCCACTGTAGTCTTAAAGTTAGATTTTCAGAAGGCTTCTGCCAAGATGGGACATGGTATGATTTTAGACATCTTGATAAAGAAAGGGTTTGGATCTAAATGCTGCTCTTGGATTCAGCAAATCTTAAGCATTGCTACCTCTACTGTCTTGCTAAATGGTGTTCCAGGAAATACTTTTAAATGTAGAATAGGGATCAAGCAAGGAGATTCTCGTTCTCCTCTCCTCTTTGTTCTAGCTACAGACTTCTTGCAAACAATTTTAAATGATGCAATGCAGAAGGACATCATTCAACCTCCAAACAAATTTGCAGCTTGTTCAGACTTCCCCATATTACAGTATGCTGATGATACTTTGAATATCATGCATGCCTGTCCTGACCAACTGCAACAATTACAGCAACTAGTGAACCTTTTCTCCAAAGCCTCTAGATTAAAAGTAAATTATCACAAGTCCTGCATCTTACCAATCAATGTGCATGATGACACTATGAAACAACTCTCCAATCTTCTAGGATGCACAATTGGCACTACTACTTGTAGTCTGCGTTGGTATTTCCCCGAAGAGAAGAGGATGATGCAGTACAGTAGAGATAAGTATTTTCCTCAGTTAAGAACCAAGGTTATCAATCCAGTAGGAGAACCAAGCAAAATTCCGTTAAGTGCACCTGCACACACAAGAGCAAACACTTACACCCAACGCAAATAAGAGGGTTGTTAATCCTCTTAGCGGTTATTTGCAAGGATTAAATCTTATACGATAAATAGATAAGCTAAAATACTAATTAAAATAAATGTAAATAAATTGCAGCAAGGTATTTTTAGGTTTTTTTATATATAATAAAGTAGACCCGGGGCCATAGTTTTCACTAGAGGCTTCTCTCTCGAACACATAGCATATGGTGGGTAAACAAATTACTGTTGGGCAATTGATAGAAAAGCAAATAATTATGACGGATTCATGGCAATGATCATGTATATAGGCATCACGTCCGAGACAAGTCTGCCTGCATCTACTACTATTACTTCACCCATCGACCGCTATCCAGCATGCATCTAGGGTATTAAGTATGAAACAGAGTAACGCCTTAAGCAAGATGACATGATGTAGACAAAGTAAACTGAAGCAATATGATTAAACCTCATCTTTTTATCCTTAATGGCAACAATACAAATACGTGCCATGTCCCCTTCTGTCACTGGGATTGAGCATCGCAAGATTGAACCCATCACAAAGCACCTCTCCCATTGCAAGATAAATCAATCTAGTGGGCCAAACCAAATCGATAGATCGGAGAGAAATACAAAGCTATAATAATCATGCATAAAAGAGTTCAGAGAAGACTCAAATATTTCTCATGAATAATCTGATCATAAACTCACAATTCATCGGATCCCAACAAACACACCGTAAAAGAAGATTACATCGGATAGAACTCCAAAAACATCGAGGAGAATATGGTATTGAAGATCAAAGAGAGAGAAGAAGCCATCTAGCTACTAGCTATGGACCCGTAGGTCTGTAGTAAACTACTCACACATCATCGGAAGGGCACCAAGGTTGATGAAGAAGCCCTCAGTGATCGATACCCCCTTCGGCAGAGTACCGGAAAAGGCATCCAGATAGGATCGTGGAAGAACAGAGACTTGTGGCGGCAGAAAGGTTTTCTCTTCTGTCTCTCTATTGGTTTTGAAATATTTGGGAATTTATAGCGCTGGAATTAGGCCAAGAGGTGCCATGAGGGGCCCACAAGCCAGGGGGCGCGCCCTACCCCCCTGGGCGTGTCCTCCAGGCTTGCCGCCTCCTCGTGGCTCTTCTGGTTTTTTCCCGAAGCTTCGTGGGTCTCTTCTGGTCCAGAAAAAATTAATCCAAAGTTTTTTTTCTCATTTGGACACTTTTTGATAATGATTTTCTGAAAAGGCAAAAACAAGCAGAAAACAACAACTGGCACTGGGCACTGGGTTAATAGGTTAGTCCCAAAAAATGATATACAATGGCATATAATTGCATATAAAACATCCAAGATTGACACTATAATAGTATGGAATAATCAAAAATTATAGATACGTTGGAGACGTATCAGGCACCTTCCCGTTCACCTATCAGGGCACTCCCATGAGCTACACAAACCCAAGAATGGAATCCCTCATGTACATCATCCAGATAATTCAAAAGAGATTGGATGTTTGCTCTCAGTATCTTAGTTATGATGGAAGGCTTCTCATGGTCAATGCAGTTTTCTCTTCTTTGCCAACACTCCTCATGAGCTCTCTATTACTATATAAAGGTATAGTTGAGCAAATTGATAAATACAGGAGTCACTCTTTTTTTTGGAGAGGCAAGGATCTAGAAAGCAAGAGTCCCCCCTTGGCTGCTTGAGAACTCATTTGTAGACCCAAATATACGGGAGGACTAGGAATTCTGAATTTATCAACAGAAAACACTTGCTTGCTTCTCAAAATGGTCCAAAAATTTATCAACCACTAGGACATCCCATGGGGTCAATCTTATTTGGGAAGTATATTGCCAGCAGGATTTCCCCTCAACTGTCTTGAACACTTGTTCTTTCGGGTGGAAGGACTCTATGAAACTTTTCCCTGTATACCAAGATCTTGCTTCTCCCATCACTCAAAATGGTAAGACCATGGACTTTTGGACAGGAGCATGGAATGGTAGACTAAAGGTTGAAATTTGGCCACATCTGCATTCTTTTGCCATAAAGCCACATATTTCTGTGTTTGAGATACATGAGAAGAAGATCTGACTACCTCTTTAATTTGCCTTTGTCTAAGGAGGCTTATGTGCAATTTCAAGAGCTCCAATTGTTCATTCAAGGAACTGAACTCTTTGCAGCTCCAGATATATGGCATTTACCAGCAGGATCAGCTCAGTACAAGGTTTCCAAGACATATAAATTACTAGCTCCCACTCCTCAGATCATGCCTGTTCTAAGATGGTTATGGAAGACCTGTTGTCAACTCAAGCACAAGATTTTCTTTTGGCTGGTGAGCAATGACAGGGTTAACACTCGAGCTATGTTGCAAAGAAAAAAAATTCTTCTTGGAAGATTATACACATGTGTACTCTACAATGGACAGGCTCTAGAAGCAAGAGATCATCTCTTCTTCCGCTGCCCGTTTGCACAGCTGTGCTAGGCATACCTATGCCCCTCTTCGGCTCCTACTTTCCTGGGTGTTCAATCAGAGGTTGATCATCTGAAGCAGTTATTGAACGTACCATTCTCGCTTGAGATCATCATATTGGCATCCTGGGCCATCTGGACTACTAGGAATGATCTTATTTTCAAGCATGTTCCCCAAGCCTCTATACTTGCAGGAAGAAGTTCAAGGAAGAGATCAAGTGGATTCTATACAGGGCAAAAGAAAGGAATATAGTGGCCTTGCAGCTTGGGTTGCCTCCTTCAGATGATTTGCTTTATTCTGATGTTGTTGTTGTAATTTCATTTTCCTTGTATCCTAGATTTTGGTTACTTTTTTTGTATAGCATTTTATTTATTCTTTCAGACTACTAGACTTTGTATTATTTTTTAAAAATCAATAAAAATACGCAGTAGAGTCCTATTGTTTCCCTCAAAAAAAATTGCACAATGTCGTAAACCAACAACCTTAATTGTGATGAATATCACACAATGCAAGTTTTATCTAGGATATAGGGGTGAAAATAGAGCAACATGATTAAGGTTGCTAGTTTCTGTAACTTTTAGAGAAAGAGGGAGAGACTAAGAAATTCCAAATATGGAAGCAGATACTACATAAAACAAATTTAGTATGAATAAGGAGAGGTATGGATATAACAGTGAATATTTTTGAAGCACGAAATACCCTTAGACTGTATAAAAAAAAACAAAGTAGTTCAATTCGCCAACATGATCACAAATATTATCATACATTAAGGTTATACAAAGCAGTATCAATTGGGTGATTCGTGGAAGAAGGCGATGCAGTAGAGCAGTTTGAAATATGGTATGGTTGAATGGATGGATGGGATTAGACCACATCTCTATGGAGAATGAATTTATGAGGTCGGCTACATGCATAAGAAAAACAAAGATTCTCATATATGTGTAAATACATAATTATGTTTCTGCATGTTTATCTACTACGTAAGTCATTGTTTCGTTTCATTTTTTACAGACAAGTTTCAGATGACGTTTCTGTAATTTTCCATTTCCATTTGCCCCTTGTTGGAATACTCCATTGGATGCACATGCGTAAATTTGGGGTAACAAATTGTGCTATTTTCGTAATCCGATGCAACAAACTAATTGTATGTCTGCGAAACTCAAAATTCCATTAGGACATGCGCGCACTGTGAGAAGTTGACCACATCCAACCTGACACGAGCTTCAACTGACCATAATCAGATACCATGCATTGCTTCGACGGTCAGTCCTTGCGAATGTAAGTTTAGATGCCATGGTACAAACGAAGCTACACGACACGACCACTGGTGCGCACGATCTCTCAGGTTCATCAGACGCCGAAGCCAAAGGTGTTTTTCTGATGCCACCCGTTCCAAACTTTGAAGAAGCATGTGTACATGCTACCATATGCACGCAATGTCTCATACCTACACGGAGTTGCTTGCTTAACTGTCTATGGTCTAAACTGAGTTTGACGGTGTCAGTATCAAGTAGCTGTTGGTAGGCTGAGAGGGAGAACCAGGGAGACGCCAGAACCATGGAGCTGAGCGATGCCTATATATAGACCGAGGAAAGCCGGAGGGGTGAGCTTCCAACTTCCATGAGGCGGGCCTGAACAAACAGAACCCGCGAACGGATCTTCAGCCCGTGTGGCCCGGGCAGTGTGCACACTCACCTCTGATCCGAATGATGGTACACCCAGCCACGCCGGTGTACCGTGAGGATTCCGACCGTTGGGTCACCTCGGGTGCACGGCCTGGACAGCGCCCGTGAGGAGATCGCCTTTCTGTTCTTGCGCCTTCCTCGCCGCCTCTATCCTCGTCCTCTTCCTCTCCACCTCCATCAACGTGCTTGTCCTCATGCCTGTGCTCGAGGATCGTCCCTGACCATGCTCTGAGTCCGGCAGTACAAGGCCGACATGGAGGCCAACGAGCATGCGACTTTTCAGAAATCTCCTAGTCCAAGAACCCACAACGACTACTGCACGCGCATGACCCAGAAGAGTAGATTACTACTTACAGAGAAAGGGGGTCAGATCGTCTCGTACACTAGTCATTTGTCGTCGTTGAAGCGGATGCAGCCGGCCTCTTCGCCGATGAGGCACCTTAGCGAGGAACGTGTGACCGTATTAAGACAAAGATTAGACGTGGGAGTGAGAGGGAGAGAGAGAGAGAGTAGGTTGACTACTGACTACTAACACCCCGCCGCAGTTGGAGCGTCCGGTGGACGGACGCATAAACTGGACCGGAATTCTTTGAACGCCGCCGTCGGCAAGCCCTTGGTGAGCACGTCCGCGAACTGCTGGGTCGTGGGCACATGCAACACGCGTAGCTGCCCGAGAGCCACCTTCTCACGGACGAAATGTATGTCTAGCTCGATGTGTTTCGTCCGGCGATGGTGGACGGGATTGGCCGCCATGTACACCGAGGAGATGTTGTCGCAGAAGACCACGGTGGCGCGAGGAAGGGTGATGGAGAGCTCGCCGAGAAGTTGTCAAAGCCAGCAGCTTTCAGCAACCGCGTTGGCCACCGTGCGGTACTCCGCCTCCGCGCTGGACCGGGACACCGTGACCTGTCGTTTGGACGACCAGGAAACAAGCGAATCGCCGAGGAACACAGCGTAGCCGGACGTCGAGCGGCGCGTGTCAGGGCAGCCCGCCCAGTCCGCGTCGGAATAGGCGACGAGGTCCAGTGTGGGCGAGCGGCGAAGATGTAGACCATGTGTCGAGGTGCCGTGGAGATAGCGCAGGACACGCTTGGCCAGCGCGAGGTGGGACGCGCGCGGGTCGTGCATGACGAGGCAACACTGTTGTACTGCATAGGCGATGTCGGAGCGCGTCATGGTCATGTACTGGAGCACGACGATGATGTTTCGGTACTCGGAGCCGTCGGAGACGGGGGCGCCGTCACAGGCCGACAGCTTGGAGCGCGTGTCGACCGGCGTCATCACCGGCTTGCACGTCTGCATGTTGGCGCGGTCGAGGTGCTCCTCGGTGTACTTGCTCTGCGAGAGGAAGAAGCCGTCGGCGGTGCGAGTGACGGCGATGCCGAGGAAGTAGTGCAGCGGGCCGAGATCTTTCATGGAGAACTCGGCGAACAGTAGTTGTTGCAGGCGGCGAAGGAGCGCGGTCGATGACGCAGCGAGGACGATGTCGTCCACGTACAAGTGGAGGTAGGCAGTCCCGGCGTTGGTGGAGAAAATGAAGAGCGACGGGTCCGCCCGAGAGCTGCGGAAGCCGATGTTGCAGACGAACATGGCGAACCACGCGAACCAGGCACGCGGGGCTTGCTTGAGCCCGTACAGTGATTTGTCGAGGAGGCACATGGTCAGGGTGGTCGGCGTCAACGAAACCAGCGGGTTGCTGGCAGTACACCCGCTCGGAGAGGCGCCCGTGGAGGAAAGAATTGTTCACGTCCATCTGGTGGACGGGCCACTGGCGCGAGGCGGCGATCGTGAGGACGACCCAAATCGTGGCGGCCTTGACAACGGGCGAGAAAGTTTCATCGAAGTCCACGCCGGGACGTTGAGAGAAACCTCGGAGCACCCATCGAGCCTTGTAGCATTCCAGGCTGCCGTCAGACTTGAGCTTGTGTCGAAACAGCCATTTGTCGGTGACGATGTTGGCGTTGCGAGGGCGCGGCACGAGCATCCACGTCCGGTTCTCCATGAGCGCCCTGTATTCCACCTGCATTGCAGCAAGCCAACATGGATCCTGCAGAGCCGCACGCACACTTTTCGGGACGGGTGAGATGGGCGCGGTGGCGGAGACGGAGAGGTTCTGCTCGTATTTAGGATTGAGGAAGAACTTGCCGGCTTGTCCGCGTGTGTGCATGGGGTGCGTGGGGATGGGTGGTGGACGACGCCGAGGTGGGTGGTCAGCGGTCTGGTGGGAAGGGCTCATAGGTTGGGGGGCCGAGGTAGTCGCGAGGAAGCTGGCGTCGGCGGTAGGCGTTTGTGCTGCCATGGCAGCGTTGCTGCGGGTGTCAGGAGAGGAATCGGCTGCCGTGGCAGCGTTTTCGGGGGGGGGGGGGGAGGGGGCAGATCTGCTGCCATGGCAGCGTTTGTGGGGGATGGGGAGGCTGAAGGCAGGTCCGCTGCCATGGCAGCTGTTTTAGCTGCAGTGGCAGGAGGGGTTGGGCGGGTGCGGGGTTGTCGGGGGATGGGTGGCAGGTCGTCGGTGAGATCGTCGGTGGGAGGGTTAGGTGTTGTGTCGTCGCGGAAGGGAAAGTGCTGCGTGTTGAAGATGGCATGTCGTGAGACGATGACACGGCCCATGGCACGATTCAGGCAGCGGTATCCTTTGTGATCTGCGGAATACCCGAGGAAAACGCACGGTGTGGACCTGGGTGCTAGCTTGTGAGGAGCTACGGCGGCAAGGTTTGGGAAGCATAGACAGCCGAAGACGCGTAGGGCTGCGTAGTTGGGGTGCACGCCGTAGAGCAGGAAGAAGGGTGTATGATCGTGGCGAGGACGACAGGGCCTACGGTTCAGGAGGAATGTGGATGTTTGGAGAGCCTCGGCCCAATATGGAAGTGGCATATGGGCATGGATGAGAAGGGAGCGCGAGATGTCATTGAGTGTGCGGAGGACACGTTCTGCACGACTGTTTTGTGGCGAAGTGTACGGACAGGACATGCGTAGAACGATGCCTAGGGAAGCGAAGAACTGCCTCGATGCATTTTTGTCAAATTCTCTACCATTGTCAGACTGTATGGTTAGGATGGGGAGGTGGAAGTGGTTCTGAACAAAGGTGGAGAACGTGCGCAGGGTGGGCAACACATCAGACTTGTGGCGTAGAGGGAACGTCCAAGTAAAATGACTATAATCATCAAGCAACACGAGATAGTACTGATAACCAGAAACGCTAGCAATCGGAGATGTCCATACATCACAGTGAACAAGCTGAAACGGAAAGTACGATACATGTTCTGACGAGCTAAAAGGTAGACGAACACTTTTGCCTAACTGACACGACTGACAGAAACTCGAAGATGCACTGGTGTGGGCGAGCGAGGACGACCGAAGCGTGCGTTCCAGAGCGTCGTCGCCGAGGTGGCCAAGGCGTTGATGCCACAGATCGCGAGAGGCCGCGACGGTGAGAGCATGATGAGTGCGTGTGGGGGACGACGGGGACAGCAGGAAGAGCTCGTCGTCAGCAGAGTTACATCGGAGGATCACCCTCCTCGTTCTTCGATCCTTGACAGAAAAGCCAAAGTCATCAAACTCCACATTAACAGGGTTATCACGTGCAAGCTTTTCGACGGAAATGAGGTTTTTGATGAGGTGTGGCGAGACGAGGACGTTTTGTAGAGAGAGAGAGGTGATGCTTGTGTCGGTATGTAGGTGTGGCCAGTGTGCGTGGCAGGGAGCAAGGGGCCATCTCCTACTACAATGTTAGTGAAATGACATGGGCGGGAGGAGGAGAGCATACCAGAAGAGGACGCCATGTGCGAGGTAGCACCATTGTCGAGGTACCAGGTGGAGCTCGGCGTCATTGGCTGCTGCTGCTGCTGCTGCTGCAAGGTCATGGCGTTGAGAGCGTGCACAAGCGCGCTCTGGTCCCACGCCAGTGCGCTGTTGCCGGGGCCGCCAACGGGAGGCGCGTCGTAGAGAGGATGGGGCGGCACGGCGCCGGCTTGCCAGACGGTGGGCGTCCCGTAGGGGTGCGGAGAGGGCGCTCCTGTGTGATGAGTAGCCACCCCGGCGAATGGTGAGGGTGCACCGGGGTGGGAGCCGAGGATGCCGGCGCCGGGAGCTTGTGGTCGCCAAGGCATATGCCACGCGTGCACCATGCCCGTCCACGGGGCCGGTGTCAGAGCAGGTGGACGGGGCGCAGCTCCCCCGCCGGAGTGCGACGAGCTCCCCACGCCGTTGTGCGAGGTCTAGTCTCCACCAGAGGCCTTGCCCTTGCCCTTGTTGCGGCCGCCGCTGCCAGTGTTGCGGTTGCCACCGCCGCCGCCGCCGTTATTGGAGTTGGCAGGCGCGCGGCTGACGTGTAGCGCCGTCTCGGCGAAGCGCTCGTCGTGTTAGAAGGGATAGAGAGAGATGATTGGCATAATGCGATTGATGTATTATTGAGCCTCGAGGGCGAGTATATATTGAGTACAAGACTTGGAGGACAAGACGCCTCTTAGAGATAAGATGGAAACAATTCCTATCTAATCCCGGACAATCTCTACATACCAAATATATCTCTAACATCCCCCCGCAGTCGTAGCGGTAGCGTTCCGAACAACAGGAGCGTCGCGGACGGTCAGACTGGAGAGAATAGCAGACGACGGGCTTACATCCCCCCGCAGTCGCAGCGGGAGCGTCGTGGACGGTGTCGTGTCGCGGACGCGTGGACTGTAGAGGAAGTCGTCGAGTTGCTCAAGCGAGGTGATAGCCCTTTGTGCCGATGTTGATGTAGCCGAGAGCCTAGGGTGGTGTAGCCGTGGTCAAGGTAACCGTGCGAGGGACGCCGTGGTCGATGTCGAGTCGGGGTGGCCGGTGTCGAGGTAGTCACCGTGGACCGGGAAGAAGAGCGGCGGCGGCGGCCTGAGGAGGCGGCGGCGGCGGCTAGGTCAGAAGCGCGGCGACGGTGCTCGAAGTAGGCGAGGAAGAACCCGACAGCGTGATGAAGACCGGCGCGGACGGTGGCGTTCCCGCGCCTAGGGAGGCGGCGCGACGCATACCACGTAGAAGTCGACGCGCGGGGACGGCGGAGTGGACCGCGCGCCGCGACGCTACGGCCCGAAGGGGCGACGCAGCGGCAACGCGCGGGTCGGGGCGACGGCGGGGAAGACCTCAGGGCGGTTGCAGGGACCGCGTGCCACGCTCGCTACGGCCCGACGGGGCTACGCAGCGGCAGCGCGAGGGTCGGTGCAGCCTCGGGGACGGCCTGGAGCGAACGGCCTCGGGGCGGCGGTTGACCGCGGGCCGCGGCACTACGGCCCGAAGGGGCGACGCAGCGGCAGCGCGCGGGTTGGTGCAACCACGGTAACGGCCTCAGGGCAGCGGCGGGGACCACGTGCCACGGCGCTACGGCCTGAAGGGGCGACGCAGCGGTGGCGCGGATCGGTGCAGCCACGGGGAGAACCACGGGGCGGCGGCGCTGAATTCGGGAACAGGGCGGTGACGCCCGGCGCAGAGCGACGGGCGTTCAGATGCACGGATGGTGGCCGTGACAGGCCGCCGCGTCGCGCGAGGCCGCCCAGTCGGACAAGAGGCCGGGTGGTCGCGCCGGTGTTGGAGTAGAGGCGCGAGTCGATGGCGGCGGCGGGCGACGCAAACCGATCTTAGATCGGAAAACCAAAAAAGAAAAACACTGATCAAGACGAACGGCGAGAGAGAAAAAACCCGGAGCAAGGGCTCGGGAAAAAGACTCTCTAGGGCAGCCGGTCAACACGACCGGCGGACGAACCCTAGGTACGGGCGGCGCGGCCTCCGGCGGCGATCATGGAGACCGACCGCCCCGGGGACGGCGCGGAGCGGAAGTGGTGGGCGGCGGCTAGGGTTTGGATCGGTTAGGCTGATACCATGTTAGAAGGGATAGAGAAAGATGATTGGCATAATGCGATGGATGTATTATTGAGCCTCGAGGGCGAGTATATATTGAGTACAAGACTTGGAGGACAAGACGCCTCTTAGAGATAAGATGGAAACAATTCCTATCTAATCCCGGACAATCTCTACATACCAAATATATCTCTAACATCCCCCCGCAGTCGTAGCGGTAGCGTTCCGAACAACAGGAGCGTCGCGGACGGTCAGACTGGAGAGAATAGCAGACGACGGGCTTACATCCCCCCGCAGTCGCAGCGGGAGCGTCGTGGACGGTGTCGCGTCGCGGACGCGTGGACTGTAGAGGAAG
Source organism: Elymus sibiricus (assembly GCA_039707655.1). Taxonomy (NCBI): domain Eukaryota; kingdom Viridiplantae; phylum Streptophyta; class Magnoliopsida; order Poales; family Poaceae; genus Elymus; species Elymus sibiricus. Next base: position 402,250,396 of record CM077672.1, read on the forward strand.
TCGTCGAGTTGCTCAAGCGAGGTGATAGCCCTTTGTGCCGATGTTGATGTAGCCGAGAGCCTAGGGTGGTGTAGCCGTGGTCAAGGTAACCGTGCGAGGGACGCCGTGGTCGATGTCGAGTCGGGGTGGCCGGTGTCGAGGTAGTCACCGTGGACCGGGAAGAAGAGCGGCGGCGGCGGCCTGAGGAGGCGGCGGCGGCGGCTAGGTCAGAAGCGCGGCGACGGTGCTCGAAGTAGGCGAGGAAGAACCCGACAGCGTGATGAAGACCGGCGCGGACGGTGGCGTTCCCGCGCCTAGGGAGGCGGCGCGACGCATACCACGTAGAAGTCGACGCGCGGGGACGGCGGAGTGGACCGCGCGCCGCGACGCTACGGCCCGAAGGGGCGACGCAGCGGCAACGCGCGGGTCGGGGCGACGGCGGGGAAGACCTCAGGGCGGTTGCAGGGACCGCGTGCCACGCTCGCTACGGCCCGACGGGGCTACGCAGCGGCAGCGCGAGGGTCGGTGCAGCCTCGGGGACGGCCTGGAGCGAACGGCCTCGGGGCGGCGGTTGACCGCGGGCCGCGGCACTACGGCCCGAAGGGGCGACGCAGCGGCAGCGCGCGGGTTGGTGCAACCACGGTAACGGCCTCAGGGCAGCGGCGGGGACCACGTGCCACGGCGCTACGGCCTGAAGGGGCGACGCAGCGGCGGCGCGGATCGGTGCAGCCACGGGGAGAACCACGGGGCGGCGGCGCTGAATTCGGGAACAGGGCGGTGACGCCCGGCGCAGAGCGACGGGCGTTCAGATGCACGGATGGTGGCCGTGACAGGCCGCCGCGTCGCGCGAGGCCGCCCAGTCGGACAAGAGGCCGGGTGGTCGCGCCGGTGTTGGAGTAGAGGCGCGAGTCGATGGCGGCGGCGGGCGACGCAAACCGATCTTAGATCGGAAAACCAAAAAAGAAAAACACTGATCAAGACGAACGGCGAGAGAGAAAAAACCCGGAGCAAGGGCTCGGGAAAAAGACTCTCTAGGGCAGCCGGTCAACACGACCGGCGGACGAACCCTAGGTACGGGCAGCGCGGCCTCCGGCGGCGATCATGGAGACCGACCGCCCCGGGGACGGCGCGGAGCGGAAGTGGTGGGCGGCGGCTAGGGTTTGGATCGGTTAGGCTGATACCATGTTAGAAGGGATAGAGAAAGATGATTGGCATAATGCGATGGATGTATTATTGAGCCTCGAGGGCGAGTATATATTGAGTACAAGACTTGGAGGACAAGACGCCTCTTAGAGATAAGATGGAAACAATTCCTATCTAATCCCGGACAATCTCTACATACCAAATATATCTCTAACACGTCGGATTGCCGGTTCTCCTCAATCAAGAGAAAAGGCGCGGCAACGGAGGAACGAGGGGAATGGAGTCTGCATGGTGAGGATGGGCACAGCATAGCGATAGCGTGGATGAAGACCATGGAGCATGCTCAGTACCTGATTGCGGTCGCCGACCGGCGCACCGAGGTCAGCAAGGCGATCGGCACACTCCTTGAGCCGGGCGAAGTAGGTGATGATCGAGGAAGCGCCCTGCCCGATCCGGCAAAACTCCGTGGAGAGAAGTACCTGCTGGTGCTCGCGATTTTCGAGGAACAGCGAGCAGATGGAGGCCCAGACGTCGGCCGCGGTGGCGCCGCCCTGATGAATGAGGCCGAAGATCTCCGCGCTGATGCGGTTGTAGAGCCAACTAACGACGTGCGCATCGTCTTGGAGCCAGGCGGGATCAGCAGGGCGAGGTGGGCCGGCGAGGTGGTCGGTGATAGCGTACTTCTGGAACATCACCTCGAACAAAGTGCGCCACTGGGAGAAGTTTGGTGGGTTGAGGGAGAGGACCAGAGGCACATGCTGGTTGATGAAGACGCCGGAGAAAGGAGAAAGGTTGGGAGCCGCCGATGACGAAGCGGTGGGGTCCGGGAGGAAGAGAGGACCGGCGCTAGCGAAGGCGGAGGGCGTGAGCAGCGACTGGGTCTGCTGGGGGCGCACCGGCGTCACCGGTGAGGCAGGGAGCCGGAGCCGCCAAGGCTGGGACGTGGAGGGGGTGGGGGAGGAGGTGGGGTGGAGGAGGTTGAGGTGCAGCCATGGCGAGGTGGGGAGAAGAGAAGTGCAGCGGAAGGGAAGGTTACAGACGGGGGAGGTAACTGGCGTATGATACCATGTGATTTGGAGGAATGAATGGCTACCGCACCTTAGGTGCCGCCGATGTATTGCACTTGCTTATATAGGTACATGTACAGAGGGCGCGTGAGAGCGCGGGCGACGTGCATGGCGATCGTGGGATCGTGCATGACGTGCGAGTGAGAGGGAGAGAGAGAGTAGGTTGACTACTGACTACTAACAGTGTGGGGGAACTGATTTTTTTTTTTTTTTTGAGGGTCGTGGGGGAACTGAATTTAATATGGATGGTTCGTGACTTGCGACTCTCGAGTCGTGAACTCGTGATCGGGAAGGACATGAAGGATGTCGCAGATGAGCTGTCAAATTAGGCATAGACACTACAACTGCCGAGATAGCAGGAAGCTAATCCTATGAGATCGGGTTATGTTTCTCGTTATTGAAGGACCAAGTTGATCTTGCTGAGGCACGCGAGGAAGATGAGCATGAGCTCCGCGCCACCATGCCTGGATTTTTAGTACCCGGATGCCCAGGCACCCCTTTATCGCCACCGCACGTCCAGAATCTAGAATTTAGGGATATGTACCAGCCACTGTAGCGACGTTTTGTTTAGCAGGCATATCCGTCGCTAACCGCGGGAGGCTAGCAGAGAAGAAATGTTTTTTATGAGCCGGTTGCCCTAGTACTTCTGCATGCTTATTCAGAGTCGGAGAAGCAGGTTCTCTGTCCCTGCACGGGTCTCATAAAAACTGCTCTCTCTCTCTCTCTCTCTCTGCTTCCTCTTCCTTTCTCTCTCTCAAGCCTCTCACCGTCACTCTCTCTCTCTCTTGTTATTCTTCCTTTCTCTCTCTCAAGCCTCTCGTGACCACTCTCTCTCTCTTCTTACCATTTCTTTCTCTCTCTCAAGTCTCCCACGTCCACCCTCTCTCTCATCTTCTTCCTTTCTCTATCAAGCCCGCAACTCTTTTTGAAGGAAGAGATGCGCACGCTCTCTCTCCTCCCTTTCTACTATCTCTCATGTGTGCATCACCTAAAAAAATCGCATTCTCTCTCATGTCTCTCTCCTCTCTGCCCTGCTGTCATTTCAGACATCGCGTGCACCGCCCGGGATTCCTGACAGTCCTAGACCTGCCAGACCTTTCTCTGCATGCTACAGCCTCCTCCTATCGCTCTTTGTCCCCTTAAAAAAGCTGGCCTAATTACTCTGACGCTGCAAAACGTCTGCAGCTGTATAGTGGCAGGCACAAATCGTCATACCGCTGGATGGACGGGATTACAGGGTTCCGGGACTCCCGGGTGCCGTCGCACCTTTCCCAGACCCAATCTCGGTGCACACCTGAGCCTTTCGTCCTTGTTGGTCCTCGCTCTTTGATAAGCAAAGAAGAAAGAGCCGACAGACAAAGAGAAATTTGCAGATGTACTGTAGATGGGTTGTGTGCTTGTGTATTCTTGAAAAACATGCTATAATAGTCTTCGGCATTGTGTATTCTGGAGCGTAACTCCAGCACAGAAAGGATGTAACGCAAGGATGTCTGCATGTCTGCTACTACGATTTACTTGGAGTTTGTTGGGTATTGTTACTTTTTCATGAAAACATCAATCATCTTCCCGGCAATTGGAATCACACGTTTTACATGACCAAATTCATGCAGGCCGGTGGAATCTGATTAATTAAAGTTAGCCTCTACTTCTTCCTCTAGCTAGTTAGATGGTTCATATTTTTTTTCTTGCTTCTATCGTACATACGTACTGTACTACATGGAATTAATGATTCTACAGTTACACTTGATACATAAGCGAGCTAGATTAATTGCTGAAACCTGTGCTGCCAACAAAATGATATACTATCATTCAAAGATTGCAGTTACTCAATGATTAAGTTGTACTATGGCAATGCGACATTATTAAGCTTCGCATGAATATGTATGATGCGTACGTGTTGATACAGTGACCCAAGAAAAACAAACGCAAGAGGTGCCACCTTTTCTCATAAAATTCATGACATGGTGCATCGGTCAGGTGAAGAAGAAGAAGAATCCCTTTGGTGTTCTATGCGGTTGAACAATATGTATTGATGTTTGGACTGGACTGGCTGAGACAGTGCTTTATCCTCCTAGTTATATCTTCAACTCCTTACCTCTCAGTTTGTTGAAAGTACATGGTAGTCCTTTTTCAGCTGCTGTTCTGCAACCATATGTGTGACTGTCAATTGACAACCTGCATGCAGAAATTCAAACTCCAGCTAGGTTGGTTTGTAATTGTTCATCTAGATATTCAGGGAGGAGAGATATGAAGGATGAAATTGTTGGTCAGGCCTAAATAAAGATATTCTGGAAGGAGGCAGTAATATAGAGACGACCTTTGTCAAATGACAAAAAAATTGCATTTCGGTCTATCTGAAGATTAGATAAAACAAAGATTTTGCCAAAAAAGACCAGAATGATGAAACATAGATTATAAAGTTAGTAAATTGGTTTCTACTTGCCGCTGCGCTGACTGTTGCTGGACGCGGCCGGGCAACCTTTCTTCGGACTATGAAGAACAGTTCCACTTGCAGCCTGAATCGTACAACAGCAAAGACGGGGCGGACTACTCGAGAGAGCAAACAGACGTTATCCACAAAGCCATCGACTAGTTCGATATGTTTTTCTGATGCCGCTCATTCCAACCTACCAATAAATGTGCGAAGTTATTACTAACACGCATGAGTCGCACTGTTTGGAAGGAAAAGAACATGCGTGGTCGATGCTTGCGTCGATGTGGAGTAGACTGCTCCATGGCTTGTGTACAGAAACCAATTACGCTAGAGGGGCAATCATGACTTGTGTTGTATGCGCAAACAAATTGTGTGTGCACACATTTACCAAGCAACTATATATGGTCCGCATAAAACTTTGAGTTGGTAGATGAAATAAATAGATTTATCACCAGATGTTTTAGTATCATATATGGAAGTTATTTATATAGATAGGCCAGTGCCATCTTTCACCTCACATGGAAGGGCTAGGCGCACTCGTGTACGTGTGACAAGAAACAGCACTCTTTCTTTCTTCTATCTTGTCCCATTCCGAGATGTTTGTAATTGTATAACACAACAAATCCATTTGAAGTGGAAAAGTGCATGACGAAGCAGTCCATATGTCAAGTCAAGGCGTGACATGCTTGTGTGTGTGGCAATGTGTGTCCACTTCTTTGAAGCTTGGAATGAGTGCCATAAGAACATCATCAACAATGTTTTCCATTCCTCCAGACACCGATAGAAGCCCGTATTACCCCCTTGAACTTGTCTTAGGGTTCACTTTACAACCCTTAACTTTTCTTCGGCAAAATTTGAAGCACAAACTATAAAAACCAATCACAATGCAACCCTCCCACGACGGCACAAGTCAACTTGGTTTAGCTCCGGTTTTTTATGCCACAGAGTGGATTATATTGTCTCCTTGCCACGTAAAATGTCTAGTCAGCTACTCACGCAGGGTCTGCATGAACTTAACACGCAGGGATTTTCTAGTCACGTACATTTGGCAGTTAGGCATGTATGTTACACACTGTGGGCCCATTAAACCATCATTCAAACCCTCCATTACGCATGTGCTCACCACACTAGAACATCAGTCCATCCAGACCCAATCACTGAACAACATGGCTCCATGAGATTACAAGAGATCTTGTACCCTCTCACTCCAAAAGATTATTCTTCCCTCAATGAGATCGTCGGGGGCCTTCTCCGCGTCTGCTTTTGCATTTGCATCACGGCGACTCAGGCCGGCAACCATGATCTCCTGCGGCTAGAACATAGTGTGAAGCACAATGGTAGGTTGGTGATACAGGAGGGAGGGGGTGTGGGTGCCCCTTGCTGCTACCATGGTGGCACAACGGCCAAGGCGGCAGCTCTCCATACCGCGGCCATGGGCTGTTGAGGTGAGGAAGGGGGCTAGGCACGACGACGGATCTTGGGCGGCTTCCAAGTCTGTCGGTCTCTTCGACGGTGGTCTCGATGCGGTTACCCGGTGGCGGCGGATTCGTGGCTTCATCATATGGGTGATGTGGCGCAGCGACAATTGTCCTCATATGTTGGCGTCGGATTTGATGCCATGGTCATCTGGATGATGCGGCGGACGGATCTAGAGATTGTGATGGCCTTCTCCGAGGCCAGCGACAGTATGGGACGCCCCTCCAAGTCTGGATCGTGTTCGATCCGGCTCGGCAGGTGCTAGACATGGCGACTCTTGCAGGTGCGCCATGGCATGCCTGTCGCAGGCAGGTGCTACGCACCGTGACTCATGCGGATTGGCCAAGTCATACCTGCTGTCGGCAAGTGCTACGCACGGTGGCTCCCATAGAGGCGGAAAGTCATGCCTGTTGATGTTTGACCGAAAGTGGTGAGGCGGTGATGAGAGGAGAGGTGGTATGTAACACCTTTATTACATGATCTTGTGTATATGCATATTTTGGCTTTTCTACAGTGCATTTATACATTAAGCTATAGTAGTATGGTTACATGTGTTCAATTCGGACACCTAACCTTATGCAAATTGTGAATCCAATTGTAGCACTAATTGTACACCCATTTGATATCCACGTTTCTGGATATTTTCTCAGTCATCTTCAAGGTGTGATAGTAGAACCTTCATGTAGCTCGGACTTGAATATTTGCCATGAAATCTGTTGGCAAGTCTACAAACTGGCTACCAAGTGGTTGTTGCCAATCTCTCAAAAAGTTCTATTTTTGGCAACTCTTGGTTTTGTCAAACGTTGGCATCAAACCAATTAATCTTGCAATCTTATCATGAGCTTTGCGCTACACTTGCAAATGTAGTCTCGCCTTCTCTAGATCATTGTCGGTGCTTTCACAAAAGTTAAGCTACTTCCGCCTCTCGTCACGTCTTTCCAACTTCCTTTAGTTTGTTCAGTGTCATCATATCTCAATCAGAAAGTTAGCATATATGATTCACCATTGCATATCTTCCTCGATCTGCAATAAGCGAACAACTCGCATATTGGGCCTCACGTATAAGAGTTGTATGAACTTAACACCCTTGCTCTTGTTGAATGCTTGTCTGGAAATTTGGTAGGATGCCACCATTACCATTTAGTCATTCCGAGTCAAATTACCAATTATCTCATCACTTTTCTAGGTTACCTTTTACATGCCCCATGACATGCAACACTCGTCTTCTTCTGCTACTTTGCTTCACACTTTGACACATGCAAGGTAGGCCGCCTGAGCTTTGTCCAAACTATCTTTTGGTAAACGCAGTACATTAAAAATAATCACCTTTTGTATGTCAAGATAAAATATCTTATCTATAAAAATGTGAACATCCTATAACAAATTTGCTCTTGAATACTAAAAAAAATCTTTGTTCATGCTGAAAACGTTCTGTGAGAGGCCACAAAGAGGTATTAACATTCATGACCTAAACATAAATGTTCATGAATAAAAAAATATTTGTACATATAAAATTATTTGTATATTTCTCGCAAAAATAGAATGTATTCAAGACAGAAAATTATTTTCATTAACACACTAGCAAAAGGAAATGAAAATGGAAAATAAAAAACCTTTTTTGCGGGGTAACAAATAATTAAAGCTAAATACATGTAGAGAAAAAAACCTGTTGTGTCTGTTTGTGTGTGTGTGTGTGTGTGTGTGTACAAAAGCTAATATAAATAGAGAAAAAAGGGCAGCTCGGTGCACTTAGCTCCCGCTTGCGCATGGTCGAGGAAGGGTCTCACCACTTTGGGTTTTTTATACATGGCGTTTTCCTATATTTCTGCAAAAGGCTATTTCTCGGACTCGCACCCGTGACATCATGGTCACAAGGCAACAGCTTTAGCACCGCGCCAAGACAAAGATAATGTATATAGAGAAAACAGAAAGAAAAATAAAACATAAAATAAGGTAAAGGTCCTTGAAGGGCTAAAAAAAAGATAAATATGCTAAAATCTCACAAAAAATAGAAACATCGGTCGAATTATTTGGTAGACCCATAACTCAAAACACATAATTAACGTATTAGATCTAACCCATAAAAAGCGTTAATTAGGCCGACATGCATACATAAGTTAGATCTCCAACCCACGTCCTCTTTCTAAAAGAAAATGTAAACAATTCAAAAATTATAAAAAAAAATATAATAACCCCCACGACCAATGTCTCCCAATTGCAGGTCGTAGATGCTATGTCTTGGTGATGTGATAATCAAAAAAATTCCTTCCAACCCCATGTCGCAGCAACCGTCACCGATGACCCATTCATCTTCTTCGTCACGTGGCCTCCTCTACCGCCGGTATCACTACAGTGTTCAGAAGACCACACTCCTACTCCTCCAACCTCTGTCGCTAACCACAACCCCTGATGCCTCCACCCGCTCCAAGATTACAATGGGTTGATTTGGGGTCTCTTATTGCAGCTTCATCAACTGCCTATCTGTTGGCCGGCTGAAAAGTGGCGTCCCATCGCTGTGTAGGGGTGCAGCCGCCGATTCTCCTCTCTAGATAATCCGGACCTCCTCCTTCGAGGTCTATGCTCTAGCTCCCCTGCAACTGTGCCCATGGGTATCCTTCGAATGGTCATGTTTTGCCATCCGTAATATAATGTGTAGGCATGTGAGCATTTCTCATGACAATTGCCCGAAACATATGCCAAGTTTTGATTCCTTGTGCCCAGAGTTCATTCATGCATCAAAATATCAAAGATGCATAAGATGTAGCAAATGGAGTAGCGACCATCACAGGATGAGCAAAGTTCATCCAAGCACAAATTTTATATAACATGTTTGGTTCTAAGACACAACATACCATCCCGAGTTACCCCCAACATGACATTTCCTCTATATTTATTCATTCTAAAATTTAACCCCGTCATCTTTGGGACATAATTAGGAAAGTGCAACTACTTGCAAGTAACTAGAGTAACATTTTGTTCTGCTACAGGGCCTAATGCATCACGACATGTTCTAAATCCTCAAATATGGCATTACTACAGTTAATCATGTTTCCATGAACTGAATTGATTGGAGACTATGATGAGAGGTCCCTCGGGTGTGGACAGAGATGGCAATGGCTAGACCAACTCATCAAAACTGTTGGGAATATAAATTGATAAAAGTTTGTCCGTACATTTTTTGTAAATAAGGTTGGAACTACTATTGCCAAGACAAAGAAACTGGAGCCGAAGAACTAACACGCTACTGCCAACTTTTCCGGTTGCACATCATCCATAGATTTCAGTTTTCTCTCAATATATTTTGCATAGACATAACTGAATGGATTGGAACAAAAAATCAGGGTCAAGAGACATTGCCTTTTGCTTTGTAGTATAAATCTGATACACACTTCGAACCTGTCAATATTGACTAATGATTTAACTTTTTTCTTAGTCACCTCTACATTCTAAAGTGAGAAATCAAGTTCTCTCTTACAAAGGACCACACTATATTGTTTATACATAGACATGACCACCAAAGAGCACCAACTTCTGTTTGTCAATACCCGGAAAAAAAAAACTTCTGTTTGTCAATGTACTAAATAAAATTTTTCTACTTTGAACCTTTTTCCCAAAGAAATATATAAATTTTATCCTGAAATTTATGTTTTGTTGGTCTAAATTCCACATCCATGGCGCTACACCACCCTAATCCACTAGCTTGCGGCTTCACCTTATCAGTAGTTGTCAAGTTGCAAATATATTTGTATTTTTTATATCTGGAAGCTATTATTTTATTTTTATTTTAAGGATGCCATTTGTTGTATCACTATATTGCAACCATAGCAGCAAGAAACAATTTTATGATTATGTAATGTGCTTCCACTGTATAGTCATATCAACTGTCTATGTAGATTTAGATTTATTTATGGAATTAAAACGGTTATATTATGCTACAAACAAAAAGAGTCCATATTTGTTTATGTACTTAAGAGTTGTACATATAATTAATTCAGATAGTACAAGAAATTTAGTTTTAAAAACTTGAAGTCATGTATTTTCAATCATATAAATAAATAATACAAAGAGGATGCCCACGTATGTCTGTGGGCCACTTTTCTACTCCCTCTGTTCACAGGTATAAGATGTCATGGATATTTCAATATGGATTACATACCGACTGAAACGAGTGAACAAACACACTAAAATGTGTGTATTTACATCCGATTTTTTGAAAATAAAAATGTTAGAAATTCTTATATTTGCGAACGGAGGGAGTAGTCTATGAAAAAAAATGCGCCGTCGTGACCAAAAGTTTGCGACCGGTTCCTTTCGACTAGTCCAGGCCGTGCATGTCCGCGGCCGATGAGCCCCAGTGTGTGCGTGCAGCCGAGTACATCGGCACCTTTCGTGACGAATAGTTTAGCCCCACTGTGCCCAGTTTCTCGTCCTGGCCGCAAAGCCCAGCCTGACACATCTGCTTTCTTCTGACTTGCACGCGCTAACGACTTCTCACGACCAGGAAGGCTATGCGCGCCATTACCAAGTATGACCTCGTGCTCGTCAGAGTCATCCTTGCGGTCGACGTCATCCACCACATCGTTCTTGTGGCCGGCGGGGTGGACAAGTTCATCTATCTGATCCTGATGGTGTGGGGAATAATTAATTCCATCTTCTTCCGAACTGTGAGCGCTCGGTCTCATGTTTATGCGCTGAATGCAATGCGCTAGTCACACCAGTGCTAGCGCCTGCCCACAGTGATCCAATGCTCCTTGTAGATGTCTTTCCTCTTCCTCTCATTCTGGAGAAAATGCGTGCACGTTACTGCACACGTCAACGGTCGAGCCGTCGACATGACCGAAGTGATTCGCTCTTCGTATTGTAGAATGGGTAGCTGCCTATGAGGATCTTGTGTTGTGGCCATCTGTATCAAAAGATTAGAGCATCTCCACCCCCCCCCCCCCCCCCCCACCCCCCAACAGGCCCCCCCAAGGCCCCTTTTTTCCCGCCGGCGCAAAAAAATTCGCCCAGTCGCGCCCCCAGGAGCCCAAATTTCGCCGGTTAGAGCTGAAATTGGCGCCGGCGGACCCAGGCCGAACCCAGCACGCTGGGGGGCGACCGGGGGCGCCGGGGGAAAGAAAAATGGCGCGAAAACAAACCACGCCAAATCCCCCCCCCCCCCTGTGGGCCCGCCGAGTCAGCGACTGTGCTTCGTCGTTGGGGGCCGAACGGTTGAGAATCGGTTCCCCGCCACGCCAAAAATTCCGCCGGCGACGCCCAAAGAGGCGCTATTTTCCCCCGAAAAACGTCCTTGGGGGACCGAACGGCTAGAGATGCTCTTAGGCACGATAGGATTGGATCTACGTTTTAGAAGTAGAGAGGGAAGAGGACAAGAGGTGGTGTTTCACACTTGGATGTCCAAGATCTTGTGTTGGGTCATATTAAAGATCGTCCGCGTCCGCGTTGTCGTCATGCCGCGGAGCTCATGGTTCATGGATCCCCTGCCTTGTGTCGCAGCTGTCCTCCCTGCCCACGAGCTGAGCCCGGTAGTACAAGGCCGACATGGAGGCCAATGAGCATGCGACTGTTCACAAATCTACGTACGTACGCGAGGAAGATGAGCATGAGCTCCTCGCGCACCATGCAAGACCCAATGTGGGTGCACGCATGAGCCCTCCGTCCGTGTTAGTCCTCGCTCTTGATAAGCAAAGAAGAAAGAGATGACAGAGGAAGAGAAATTTGGGGGTGTACTGTAGATCAGTAGATGGGTTGTGCGCTTGCGTATTCTTGGAAAAAAAACTCTATAATAGTCTTCGGCATTGTTTACTCTGAAACAAACAATACACACTGTTCTTCTGGAGCATAACTCCAGCAGAGAAAGGAGACATGCATATCGAGAAGGATGTAACTCAAGGATGTCTGCATGCATGTCTGCTACTACAAATTACTTGGAGTTTTGGTACTGTTACTTTTTCACGAGAATACGAATCATCTTCCCGGCAGTTGGAATCTCATGTTTTACATGAACACATTCATGCAGGGCGGTGGAATCAGATTAATTAAAGTTAGCCTCTACTTGACTACTTCTTCCTCTAGCTATCTTAGTTAGAGCAACTCTAGCCGATCCCCTAAAACAGGTTAGAGGAGTAGCAAAGACTGGAATGTTTGCCGAGAGCCGTAAAACTCAGCAGAAAATGCCACGTGGCAGAACCTGGGACACTTTTTAAGCCGAGTTCCTTGTAAGAGAGCTCGCAAATATTTTCTACGGAAAAACTGATTTTCGAAAATCTTTGCCGAGTTGCCGAGTTGAAGTTCTCGACAAACATGCCCCCGGCTTGACGAAGCCGTAAACCCCGAATGGCCATGCCACGTGGAACCTAGTTGCCGAGTTCCATGACGCGGGATCTCGCTAGAAGGTATATTTGCCAAGTCTTTTTATTTTGTCAAGTATTTCACGGACGGCTCTCGGCGAGCGATGGACTGTACCGACCACACTTTGTCGCCGAGTTGTGTACTCCCCAAACCGTTGTTTTGCCGTGTGCCCGTGAGTGAGAGCTCGGCACACAGCTTGGAACTCGGCAAAGATGAATTTTCCAAGTGCATATGCATATTGTTGATCAATTGATGAATACGTACCTTCTATTTTTCTACTGGATCCCAATTGCCCATACGTGTGCATGCATATCCATCCATCAACAATCCACTGGTAGATTACTCTTTGCTGATGTTTTATACATTAACAACATGCACGTAGCCAACCTCCTGATCGTACCTCGCGTACAGCTGGCTCCAGTGACCTGAACTTGCATGCACATACATGAACGACAACCTGCCGGCTGCTGAAATGATCAATTAGCTTCGCTGTTTGTGTACGTGCACCGTCCAGCAACAGGATTGTTCGGGAGTGGAATTTGACCAGCTTTGTCTCATCATCGCGTATCGTCATAATTGCTCGATGCGCGGGACTGTGCCAACATCCCATTGAGCTCGAGCGGCCGTCTGTGCATGGCGTGCTCGTCACGTCTTACATTACGAGACGGAGGAAGTAGTCCGGAACTACTTGACCCGTTGGATTGTGCCAACATCCCATCGAGCTAGAAGCATAGAAGGGCTGCCTCCCGCTCAGCAGGCGTGTGGAAGCGCAGCGGAAGATGATACTCCCTTCGACCTTTATTTAAAACTGCGACACTTATTTTGAATCGAGGAAGTATTAGTTTGGTAAACCTAGTAGTACTTACGAACCGGCCATAACCTTAAAAATATGGTGGCATGGAGCATAGGTTCTGCTGAACATAGGTTCAACAAAACATCTTTCCAAGGAATGAGAAAACCGTGCTAGTGACCGAAGCCTTGCGACCAGTTCCAGTTCAATATGTTGAAATATTAGGGTGGTCTATGGCCCATCTAACAATTTCAGGAAAATCTCTAAAGGGCCCATGTGGGTTAAATGGCAATGGATGTGGTGGGAAGTTTAGTCCCATACCGCTAGTTGGAGAGGAGTTTGACCTCCTTATAAAGGATTCTCTTTCACATGCTATTGGAGCTTGAGAAGATAAGTGGTTCCCATGCGCTCCTCCTCGATACGCCGCGCCGCGGGTTGCGGGAATGAGCCGCGCCACGAGAATCATATCACATCTACCTTCACGCCCACGTCGTTCCACGTCCGCTGCATCATCTGCGTCCGCGTCGTCTCCGTCGTCACCATGTCCACCGCCGCCGAGAAACTCGAAGCCGACAAGAAGGTATAACTCGTTTATCCCGCTAGCCGTACTAGCATTATGTGTAGATGTGTCTATTGTTTGCGTAGTACGTGTTTATCTAGATCGTAATCAGTGTGTCGTTAATTCTGTCAATGCCATGTTCATGATTATTTCCTGCATTAAATTAATCAAAAAATTGCCTATTTACTCAGCACAATAGTCCAGCCCCGTGCTTGCCCATGGCCAGTGAACCCTCGCGCACAACCGCATAACTTCACCTCGTCCTACGGTGTGACCACCACCAGGGTTTTGGGTACTAGGCGGAAAAATCGATTACCACCCGGTAACCACAGATCTCGCTACCCCACGAGAAACTCTTGTACAGAGTAAAGAAAATCTCTAAAACATTGATTTTTTTTTTAATTCAAACGGTCACGTAATGGTTAAATAAGGTAGGACCCAGTGCAAGTCACAAGAATGCCGATGGTGTAGTGGTAGCTAAGGCCCTTCTTGTGCCATTAGTGAGAGGTCGTAGGGTCAACTCATTGGTAATGCAGGTTTTTCTTTATTTAGACAAGAAAAGGCTGTTGTACTGAAAAAACATGCAGGCGGACCGAATCAAACTTTGAAGATTCCACAATTCTGATTTTAAATTTCGTCTGAACTTTGCTCGAAATTTCTCGTTTACTGCGGTAACTGACAGTCTCAGCCCTCCATGATAAAAAAAACTCGCATTCAGAATCAAAAACCATGACCACCACCATACCCAGTTTCACCTCACCCCGCCTGCAAGTGGTACTGATGTTAGCTTCCTCCCACCTGGGTGCGTGTAACTGAGTATGACTTTGTGATCGTCGCCAACATCCTTGCGGCAATTGTCAACCACCAGGTTCTGCTTGTGGCCGGCAATGGCAGCAGGTTCGTCTGTCAAAACCTGATGGTGTGGGGACTAATTAACTACATTTTCTTCTTAATTGTGAGTGTTCTTGCCCTCGAGCCAATGTGGTGGTTGCAACAATTCCTCATCTCGCCGTCAAAGTTTTCCCTAGGCCTCTCATTCCAAAGAAATGTGTCCATGCATAGACACGATCAAAGTGATGTGTTCTCCATATTGTAGATAGCTGACTATGAAGAGCTTGTGTTGAGGCCATCTCTGCCAAATGATTAGGCACACAGGATAACGAAGAATAGAATACATGAGCACTTATATATAGCTGATCGATCAAAATGTTTGGGTCATATAAGATGGAGTGAAGAAAATGTCGATGGCTATATATATGGATCACCAAAATATCAGTTTTTAATATGCCACAACTTAAGACTTATGACTAGTGGTTCAGTAGCTTAAATGTATACATCAGTTAATTACTTGCCCACCATCCAGCATAGGGTTGAGGCTGAAGCCACGTGCCTACGGTTCACCAAATTTAGCCTTGCTAAGCGTAGGATGGTATGTTAAGCGTCCATTGAGACATTATGTTGCACATTCCATGAAACCGTAATCAAGTATGTTCCATATGAAGTCAAAACAAAACATAAAGATTTGTGTTTCGAGAAAACAAAGACAGGAAGATATTTGTAATAGAAAAATGTAGCATAACTTTAAATCTATTTTTAGACAAACATGGTGTTAGAACATGAGCATGTTTTTATGACCGTCCATCAACTAATATAAACTATTCCCCCCAAAAAAACTAATATAAACTATTCAGATTTTTTTTGGAAAACTAAAACACATCTACATGTAAGTTTTTGAAGAAAGCATGCACATATCATACTCCTATTTTCACCTACCCAACTAGGAACCAAGATAGATGCGCAAGGCATCTGCAAGCGACCAACCCCTAGGAACATAACCCATATGTATGCCGTTATTTTTCACGGTAATGAGATGTCATCTTTATGGGAGGAGAGATGGAGATCGGAGGTGTTTGGTCATGTGAGTGATATAAAGCCGAGGGATGGTTTGTACTACGCTGTTGTATGAGAGGGCTAGCTTTTTTTCAAGCGGAAATTTTGGCAGTGGTCAAATGTGCTCGTGTATATGTGTATTGTGGGTAATTCGAGCCAAGTCATGAGGCTACCAGCCCATGACATCATGCTATTGTGGGATACCCATAAGATGTTTGCAATTGGCAGAGAAATCAAAGCCACGCTACTCGTGAGTTATATTTTAGCCCACAACAATCGTGTATATGAACCTGACAACTCAATGCCGTGACATATAAACTGTAATATTAACCCTGATGCGAGGTTTCGCGGATAAGGAAGTCACATCCTAGTCTCTTCTCATGACTCATACGGAAGCTTGCTTTGGAATGTCTCGAGCACTGATATATTCACCGCAGGATTAACCTTGAGGCGAGGTCTCACAAGTCGGTACACAGGTGACGTGTATGTTTTTTGGTGCCACCGATTTCCATGAAGCTTGTGCATGGTTGTGTGGACATGAAGTTATTCCTTATCCATGATACCATCCGAGTTGACTCCTCGCATAGACATGAATTGGTCGAGGAGATGGAATGGTATAAAGTCATCGACATTTCATATGGTAGACAAGAACGAAGTCAAAAAGAGATAAAAGAAGCATATACAGTTGAGTAATAAAAGTGACCGGAATAATACGAGTTGGTAGATGATGTGTATGAGGTTTTAGTTCATTTGGGATATTCCACGAGTGTCCCATGGATAAGTAGTTTTGTCTCCCTCAAAGAAGAAATGAGCAAGTTTTTTTTTCTTTTTAACCACCATTGAGAAATTGATGTTGCTTGTTACTTCAAACCAGTAATATACTCTTCTTACTTGGAACAAAATTTCATTATATTTTGATTTGGTGCATAGGAGAAGAAGTCATACCATGTGGCAACCAAGTTCACTACCCCACTAAGAGCTTAGTTAGTTCCACGTAGTAAAAGAAACTATGAACTGTCTTTGGCAGGCATGAGCCATCCACATCGTTGATCCCACTAGCAGAACACACACGAGCGCATAAATTGCGCCATGATGACTATTGGCGCTTGCAAATGAATTTGGCAGCTAGCGGAACGCGCATAAATATGTAGGCTATGTTCTGCCGAGAAATTAGCCCTTCTCAATGAAGCGATTTGAGTCCACGGGCAAACGAAGCTACACGACGGACCATGGGTGGCCAAAACCATTCAAAAGGCAACCAATAAATAAGTCAAAGGTGTGTCTCTGATACACTCATTCTGAATTTTGAGAAGTGCTTGCATGTTAGCACACGCACAAATGTCACACATTCACATCCCACACCGAAATGGAGTGCATCATCCTCCATGGCCATGGTGGAATCAGATTAGTTAGAGTTAGCCTCTACATGGCTACTTCTTCCTCTAGCTATCTAGCTAGATGGTTGATGTTTTTTCTTGCTTCTTGCGTACTGTACTGCATGGAATTGATGGTTCTACAGTTACACTTGATACATAAGCGAGCTAGAATGCTGAAAGCTGTGCTACCAAGAAAATAATATACTGCCATTTGGAAATTGCAGTTACTCAATGATTAAGTTGTACTATGGCCATGTGGCATTATTAACCTTGGCAAGAATATGTATGATGGGTGTTGAAACTGTGACCCGGGAAATAAAGCCAAGAGATGCCACCTTTTCTGTGGTGGAAAAACGCGGTGGTGATGCACTCATATATGAGTGCTGACTAGTACTTAACACTCCAACACTAATTTGTAACGGTATAGTACCACATAAATTCAAAGCGTGGTATGCAAAATCAAATTATTGTTAGCTCAGCAAATCTTATTTCTCTTCTGGTATGCCTGACACTTGAGAAATGACTTAATGTTTGGAGAGGGGAAGGAATCCAACACCGGCTCAGCAAATTTTGTGGACAACTATTGGTCCACTTTCATGTCCTGCCACGATACTATTGAGTTGGATTCTAGTAACATAGGTAAGGGAAGGGTGGGAGGAGTTATAGCAGATTATGCACCATTAAAGATAATGTGTTGTGGAACCTCCATCTGCTGATTATATCAAGATCAATGTTGACGCCAGTTTTGTGGAGAGTATTAATGCCGCCAGTGTGGGGCTGGTTGTTAGAAACTCGTCTGGTGAAGTTATCATTTCCCCGTTTGACTTTATTGGTCGGTGTACCGGCGTGAATGAAGCTAAGCTCTATGCCTGCTTCGCAATCCTTTATATTGGTATTACCCTCCACCAGTCTGTTATTTTGGAGACTCACTGTGCGTTCGTAAGTTCTTTCCTTGCAAATGAGAAGTTTGACAGGTCTCCTTTCCTTGATCTGAAGAAAGAGGCTTTGAGTATCTCCAGGATGATCCAGAAATTTAAAATTGCGAAAATTAATCGGCTTGCCAATGGGGTGACACATGAGATTCTTCTTAACAGTGTTCTGCCAAGCATGGCGAAAGTTGTAATGAGTGATTGTAATATCCTTTTTTTAACTATTTAATAAATCGGTGTTTTTCAAAAAGAAATATGGTGAGCTCTAGAGATGATAAAATTCATGACGTGGTGTATCTGTTGGGCGAAGAAGAAG
Organism: Elymus sibiricus; assembly: GCA_039707655.1. NCBI lineage: Eukaryota > Viridiplantae > Streptophyta > Magnoliopsida > Poales > Poaceae > Elymus > Elymus sibiricus. The sequence goes on from CM077672.1 coordinate 402,268,706, forward strand.
AAGAATCCCTTTCATGCCCTATGCGGTTAAACAATATGAAATGGACCTGGATGTAATTCTTACTTCTGGTGTTCTTTGTACTACCTTTGACAGTTGATGAATAGATCGGAAGGTTTATCGAAAAAAAAGACTGGCTGAGACAGTTCTCTATCTCCTTATTTATAGCTTCAACTCCTTACCCCTCGGTTTGTTGACAGTACATGGTAATCCTTTTTCAGCTGCTGTACTGCAACCACATTTGTGACTGTCAATTGAGAACCTACATACAGAAATTGAGACTCCAGCTAGGCTGGTTGTAACTGTTCATCTAGAAATTCAGAGAGGAGGAGAGATATGTAGGATCAAATGGCTGGTGAGGCCTAAATAAAGAGATTCTGGAAGGAAGCAGTAATATAGAGACTAGCTTTGTCCAATGATAAAAAAAATGTATTTCGGTCGACTTGGCGATTAGATAAAACATAGATTTTTCCGACGGATCGGAGGGAGTAGTAAATTTGTATTTACTCGCCGCTGTGCTGCTGGCTTGTGGTCGCTCCTCGCTGGGTCTCGTTCCTGAGGAACAATAAGAAAAGAGACAGGAGAGAAATATAAATTTGCAGCAGTTCTATACATGGGTTCGCATTGTTCGAAACGAAATGTTAAACTAGTTTTTGGCACTGTTCACTCTGAAAGAAACATTATGCTCTATACGTTTTCTCTATGACAGCCTCAGGGCGTCTTGTACTGAGATTAATAGTTGCTTCTACCAGGACTAGTGCAGTTTCTCTCTTGACAACTCTTATGTATGAAGCGGCACAGATCTTGCTTAAGCATTGGACATTGGAGTGCAGCCGTGCAGGTGGAAGCGGGCTGTCCCCCTTGCACTTTTCTGGAAGAGTTTGTGGGCCTCTTTGGAATTCAAAATTATGTGCAAACACGCACATGCATTTTTTTTTAATTCAGTTTCAAGTTATTTTTCTGCTATCTCGTGAGATGTCCACGTGTTTTTATCTCATGAGATTAATTTCACGTACTGACTTTTTTGACAGTTTGAATACAGGACATGACAAGTTTGTGAATCTTTGTACATTGGTACACTAGTATACATACGGGATTATGTGGGCAAGGACCAAGGTGTGGCACTGCTTAATATCCAGGTATGTCTTGTGGGCTGCCGCAAACACCGACAGGAGCTATCTGACACTCTGCGAGCATACGCGGGAGCCTGGGACTATGGTGAATAGTGACACTTGCAGCCTGAACCGTACAACAGCAAAGGCTGGGCGAACTACTCAAGAGAGTAGACAGACGTTTTCTATGAAGAGTAACGGCAGTTGGGTATGTTTTTCTGATGCCACTCATTCCGACCTCCCAAGAAATGTGCGGACGTCATCACAAACACGCGTGAGTCACACTGTTCAAAAGGAAAAGAACACGTTTGAGTCACACCTTGCGTCGATGTGGACTGCTCCATGCATGGCTTGTGTACATGGAACAAGTTAAACTTGAGGAGAAATCACGGATTGTGTTGTATGCGCAATCAAATTGATTGTGCACACGTTACCCAGCAAGTATATATGGACCGAGAAAATTTTGAGTTGGTAGATGAAATAAATAGATTTACCACTAGTTGTTTTAAGGACGAGGATTTGCCGCACCCAAGTGCGGGGGCATTCAGGACCCTAGAGACAACTTTTTATTTTGGCTTCCGATTTTCAAATTTCTATATCTTTTAAACGAAAAATCCAAATTAATTTCTGTTTTCATATTCGTGTTTCTCGTGACCAACGCTTTCAAATAAGATCCATTTGAAATATATTTTGACAACTTTAAAAAAATGTTAAGTTTCGAATGTTGAAACTTAGTACGAGTGACCGATAAAAATCAATTATTTTGTGTCTACGACCGACAGAAAAAATTGCTTAAAGTTATATCTCTGAAACTTGTTGAAACTTTGCATTTTTAGATGCAAAAACCATAAGTTTCATCGTTGAAACTTAAAACTTTTTGATGGATTTTTTTTATTGTGCCCTCGTGCGGGATTCAACTATTTCGCGAATCGCGAGGCAAATCGAGCGGGTGGCAGGGCTTGGCAGGTGAGTGCCCCCGCACTTACTTGCTAAATTTTTGTAAATAATACACTTTTTTATTAAATTTCAGAAATATTACACCATTTTTTTATTTTTTAAAAATAATACAGCGTCGGCTTACTGCAGGCCGACAGGAGCCAGTCGGCTTACTGGAGGCCGATTAGAGACCTTTCGGCCTACTGCAGGCCTATTGAAATCCTATCGGCTTAGGGGAAGTAGACAGGCCTCTCGGCCGTTGGTGGGGGTTCCTGTCGGCCCACTGGTAGTCGACTGGGACCTGTCGGCCCACTGGTGGCCGAGTGCAACCTGTCGGCTCGCTGGAGGCCGACTGGAACCACTGGTAACCGACTGGAATGCCACGTTTTTCCCGGTTTTTTCATTATTTATCTACTTCTTTTTTTTTCTTTTTTACTTCTTTATGAAATGGATGAAACTAAAACTTTTTCCCAATTCACATGAATTTTTGAAAAATTCATGAACTTCTTTTTGAATTATCAATGAATATTTTGATAATTATCATTAATTTTTCCATTTTGTAAAATATTTTTGCAAATTTCGGATTTGTTTTGAAAATATATGAACTTTTTCCCGCTTTCTAGTTCCCGCCATATATTTCCCGCTTTCTAGTTCCCGCCATATTTGCCCGCTTTCTAGTTCCCACCTATATCTCCCGCCATATTTCCTCGCTTCCGAGTTCCCACCATATTTTTGTCTTCTCAACCTATAAAACACCCTCGGCAGTAAGGCGGGTAAGCAATGTAGTGTAGTGTCGTAGTCTCGCGAAGATGTCTGGATATCCTTTTGATCGTAGTTTTCACCCTGGTATGTCTCGATGTCTTCTGCGTTTAGTTGCCAATTTCAGGGTTGACAACATATTAGTTCCGTGGGACGAACTCATCAGTAGTGACATGCTACTGAATGAGCTGGCTCACGCATTAAGTAGGTCTGAGTGGCCTTCCTGGACATTTGAGGAGATACGGAAAGAACTTCTCAGGTTGCATGGAAGATGGAAGAAGCAACTGCATAAGGGCGAAGCATTCCTAAAGGCTGCAGCAGAAGATACTTATTTATGGACCCAAGACAGCGAGGACGAAGACGATATCTTCATGCCGAGCACCAAGGCCAAGAGTACCGCATCGTCGAAGGGCAAGAGTTATGCATCGTCGAAGGGCAAGAGTTCTTCATCGTCGAAGGGCAAGAGTTCTTCATCGACGGAGGATGACGATGATGACTTCATGTAGTTTTTACGTTGTATGTTGTAAGTTCCGTCCTACCTACCGTTTAATTCAGATGTAGTTGTATCCAATTGTTTGTACTGTCTTATTGTAGGAGAAGTATGTTCTATCTAAATATGATGTTGTAGTTGGCGCACGACATTGGATAACAGAGTACTAAAACAGAGTAGGCATATGTCTCATACATAAGTACATAGTCATTTGTCTCATACATAGAATACGCATAAGTCTCATACATAGGTAGATAGTCATGTCTCTACTGATAGATAGAAGCGTCACTGACGACGTCTGCCATGGCGCTCAGGCTGTGCATCAGGCGTCGACCATCCTAACCTGTGGGGTGGCCTAATGTTACGAGGAGGAAGCTCAGACTCGCCCTGGTCATACTGTGTTTCCTGTGTGGGGCCTGGTGGAGGAGTGGAATACATGTTCATCCAGTGGGTGTGCTGCGACATGTGATCATGTATGTTCTCCTCAGGATCTTGATCACTCCCCCACGTGGATCCGGATATGGACGCCTGATATCCGTAGGCTCCTGTAGGAGGGAACGTTAAGTCATGAAGAAATAGGTCGCCTCAATTCATATTGAAAACAATAAATATGAAGAGACATACCAACTGGCTCTGGCTGAAACACGAAGCTCGACGTGGGACCCTGCTGCTGTGGCTGTGGCTGAAACACGAAGCTCGACGTGGGACCCCGGTGTTGTGGGTGCTGCCACGTCGAACTGCCAGGTTGGTCAGGAGGGGGTGGCCTGGTCGTCGGCGTATGTGCTAGACGTGGACGTGGCTGATGTCGGTGCGTGGAGGGACGCGGCGGCGGCTGCTGCTGCTGCTGAACAACGTCGCTTCTCCGGGTGCACGTGATAGCCTCATAGACAGCTCGTATCTTGTTCTGCAGGCGTGTCACGAAGGGCTGGAGCACAGGCCGGTGCTGAAGAAGAGGTCCAGACGAGAGTGAACGTCCAAAGGTGGACACATCCTCGTAGAGTCCGAGTGTCAAGTCAGCCTGAAAATTGTCAGGACGATTATCAAGTATGCACGGCAAAGTACGTGATAACTAGATGCATTACATAAAGAGTATATATCTTACCGCGTACTGCCTAGAGCCCGAAGTATCATAGCTCGGGTACATATCCGACGGACTAGGGTCAGGTATCTCATCTGGGTGAGAGTGATGAACGATGTGTAACCGTGTTCCGGTCATGTACCGCTGCAAGTAGCGATGGAATTCATCGAGATCAAAGTCGATATACTCGTGCCACGGATTTGTGTTCGCAGTCTCCCATTCTGTAACGTACGGCTGAAGCCTAACTAGCCACTCAGCAGCTGTCCTATGAATCCCCTTCCTCGTGGTCCTAAAATTGTGGTGTGTGTTAAAAAATTAACTAATGCTTCAAATGGACAATTGTGAAAGACAATGCAACATTGAATAAGTAGATAGTACCTGTGGATGTGTCCTGGCACCGGGTTCTCTGTAGGGTGAGGGGCCTCTAACTGCTGAAGACCAAATTGCCTCATAACCCTCTGCTGGGACATCTCCTCGACGAAGACATCGAAGATGATCTTAGATTTCGTCATCCAGTAATCTCTTGTGCATAGCTCAGACATACCGCCGGGGTATCTCGCCTCTATGGCTGCTTGATTGTAGGGCTGCCAGATGACCCCAGTGTATGCATCAAACTGCTCGTTCAATGCCGTGTATGCTCGCCTAGTCTGATCAGCAGCAAAGCGTCTCTACGGAAAACAAAAGTTAGTTTCAGCCATAGTGTGCACAAATAAGATGCATTAAATTATAACACGAGACATACCGTGCGACGTGTCCAACACAGAGCGAAAGTAGGCATGTCGATGCCATCAGCATCGAACATGGCTTCCATAGGCTGATCAACACGTATGTCCGGTCGTCCTATAGAGAACCTCTCCCACGACCACAGCTGGAGAAATAGAGGGCATCCAAGAAGGGCTGCCGTGTCCGATATAAGCTGGCAAGCGTTGCACATACCTCGGTATGTAGCCGCTAAGACCGCCGAACCCCAACTCCTCTGTGTGATCTGATCCGGAATCTCAGCGTTCGCGGTCTCCAGTGCAATAGGGATGTAGCACGCGCTAATAGTGGTGACATGGTTCTCTGTGAACATCACCTTGCCGAGAAGCCACAGTAGGTATGCCTCCAGGCTGCGAGTGATCTGTGCATCATTCAACGGATGCTGGAACTTCTGTATCTGTATTGAGCAAAGAGAAAGTAAGTATTAGTAAACAGTGAAGGTATCTTCTGTAAAACCATATGCACGACAACTGAAAGATATGAGGTAGGGGAACTAACCTGGAAACGGAGCAACCAATCATACTTAGGTCCATGACGCTCCGATGCCAGAGCTGGAGCACCGGGAAAAACAGCACCGAAACGTTGTGCCATATCTAGCTGCCAACCAGCTGGTGCCTCCAACGGTCCTATGGCATGACCTGCCAACGGTAGTCCCAGCAAAAGTGACACGTCCTCCAGAGTAGGAGCCATCTCTCCCCAGCGGAAGTGAAACGTGTGGGTCTCAGGCCTCCAACGGTCCACTAAGCAGGTGAGCAAAGAGGAGTCGATGGCGAGGCGTTTGCATCCTTCCGTCTTCTCAACCAGACGCGCGGAAGGTAAAAGGCCGGCCCATTTGAGTCTGCATGTCAGAACAATTCAGTTAGTGTCTCCCATTAATATACATGCTTGAAGGAAATAAATAAAGCACGCACCGGTCAACCCATTGCGGGTGTATCTTCCAATATTCCTTAGAAGTGCGAGTGACCAGGGGCTCGAGCTTCTTATAAGAACATATCGCAGAACGATGCTTACTATCAATGTCCCGAGTAAGCAACCACATTCCAGCCATTCCTGCACATACAAATTTAGAACATAGTGCCACACTTAATACAAATTTAGAACATAGTGCCACACTTAATACAAATTTAGAACATAGTGCCACACTTAATACAAATTTAGAACATAGTGCCACACTTAATACAAATTTAGAACATAGTGCCACACTTAATACAAATTTAGAATATAGTGCCACACTTAATACAAATTTAGAACATAGTGCCACACTTAATACAAATTTAGAACATAGTGCCACACTTAATACAAATTTAGAACATAGTGCCACACTTAATACAAATTTAGAACATAGTGCCACACTTAATACAAATTTCAACGCAGCCTAGCTTCTTCCTCTCCCTCTTACTCCTCTTCCTCCTCTCCCTCCTCTTCGTCCCCGGTTGCCTCGTCCACGCCCAGTGACGAAAGTGGGACAATTAGTGTCCCTATGGCCAAATTCATTGCATAAAATGCATTGCATAGTGGGGCCTCCCGCTTCAGATTCATCCATATCATTCCGGATGCGCCTACACTGTCGTCTACCTCTACTTGTACGCATATTCTCTGGGTCTGGAATGTAACGCCTTTCAGCAGGGTTGACGGTGTTGAAATTACCCATTGATCGAAATCCCACCAACTCACCTGTCCAGGTATTGAGGACAGACTTTTTCAGATAAAATGAAGACACGAACGATACTGCGTCCATTCCTAGCTGCCCGCAAGTAGCAAGTACATGTGAGCAAGGTAGGTGAAGCAACTTCGGTTTGTTGCACGTGCACTCACACGTTGGCCAGGCTTCATTTCCAATTTTCACCTCATGCGTCCTCAACTCATTTGCACATCCGAATTTGTTGTTAGCTAAGCGGACCTCAAACCTTCTTTCTTGATTACCGATGGCGACTACAGTGTGTGACCTAGCTTTTTCCATCTTTTGGTGCATGTACTTCATGACTCTTTCACAGTAACGTGTGTTCGGGTTGTTCAAGATATGCTGCTCTGCTTTTTGACGTCTATCTCTGAAATATTTCACGGTGCCATAGAAAATACCCTCAACGATGGCTGTAAGTGGTAATGCCCGGTTTCCTCTGAGGACAAAGTTGTATGTTTCTGCGAGGTTGGTAGTCATGACACCGTACCTTGCTCCATGTGAGTCATGCAGCAAAGACCAGCTCTCGAGAGGCTCATGCTCTATCCACTGCTCGAAGGTTTTAATCGATCTCCCGAGCCTTCTCCTAGTACCAGGTGGGTCAAATCCTGGCAAGTCACATAGCCCAACATGCTCCTCCTCCACGGCCGCTATTCCTGTTGCTAACTGTGCAGCTACTGCTTCAACATGTGCCCTCACCGCTGCATCTCTTGCAGCTTTCCTGGCCCTAACGTGTCTCTGCGTGCAGACATTAAGTCTGTCACGTATCAAATTGTACTTCCATAGCTGGTTCTGCTTGCAGAGTTTTTTAATAGATTCATCAGGCTCTTATTTCTGGACTGCGAGAAGAAATTAGCCCCCAGATGGCGCATGCACCAATGGCTCTGCAAGTCCTGCCATGGACTTTGTTCCTCAGGGCCAGGGTTTGTCAGTGTCTTTATCGCACTGAGTATACCTGCATGCCTGTCATGAAGGATGCACACATTGGGCTTATCCTTCACAACTGATATTTTCAGTTGCCTGAAGAACCATGTCCAACTTCCAATGTTCCCACTCTCAACAAAAGCAAATGCGAGTGGGACTACTTGATTTTGGCCGTCTTGACCAATGGCTGTCAGGATCTAACCCTTGTACTTGCCAGTGAGAAAAGTGACACATATCACCGGTCGGCAATGCCTGAAAGCTTCGATGCATACACCGAAAGAGAAGAACAGTCGATGCAGCACCCTCACAGTTGGGAACTCTGGCATGAAGAGGTCTTGGATATCGACATAGGTGCCAGGATTCCGCTGTTGCAGTGTGTGGAGGACCCGGACAACAGAGTCATATGCATCGAAATAAGAACCAAATCTCCTCTGAAGGGCCGTATGCTTAGCCCTCCAAGCCTTGCCATAAGAAATTCTGTACTTGAACCTGACGAAGACTTTTGTCTGGATTGCCTTCACTTCCATCACTTTGCTCTCCACTATCTCGCTGTAAAACAACCTCGCAATAAGCGTGGATGAAAGGTTGGGATGATCTTGAGGGATGCAGGGAATAACACAAGTGTGATGAACTAAGTCACTGATCACCCAACTTGTGCCATACTTAGGGAGATAGCCGTGCACCCTGGCAGGACAACCTGCATTCTTGCATACCATTGTCAAGTATTTCTGACTGGACACCTCAGCTATGAAAACCCTTTGCGTGGACATTGCCCAATTTATTATTGCGTCCTTCAGAGCTTCTTTGTTGGGATACAGAGCACCCGTCGCAATGTTGTTCTGGTGATATTGCCAGGCAGAATCATGCCCATCGTTCACGGTCATTGCAGATGAGAAGTCATGATTCCATGATGCAGGATTCGGGACCTCCTCTGCATTTTCTTCTTCATCCGACTCGTCAGAATCATCGGCATGACCACGGTCAATATCGCTGTCTTCTTCTTCCATCAGGTTCTGCATGTGCCCATCTACCTCGTCAGCGTCCGCCTCGCCACTATAAGCCTCGCCACTGTAATAACCATCGGCATTTCCTCCTTCTGCCTGACTACTCTGTCCTGGTTCATAACCATCATCTCCAGCATTTGACTGCATCCCTTCACTGCTCTGGCCAAGATCGTAGCCACCCTCGCCTTCATGTGCAGTGACCTCCTTCACGATGGGAAGCACTAAGGCAACAGGATTGCATCCCCTGCGTTCACAACCTTGTAACCAGCGCAGCCACTGGGAGTCTCGCTCTATTGGCCTCAAATAAAAGTAAATGATTGAACTTGACTGTGTCCACAATGCATGAACACCGACGGTGTGTGTTTCGGTATTAAGCCCTAAACTTGCTGTCACCCATTCTTTCAACTGACTGACTGACCATGTTCGAGGGGCGGTCAGTGGCACCTCTATGTAATCAAATTCACTCAGATCAGCTCCCGTCTCAGTTGTTTGGACAGTACCAGAACCGTAGTAAAATACGAACTTCACTACATCAGACATCTCGGCTCACCTAAATTTTTTTTCAACAATGAAAGACAACTATTAAGCAGCATGACAAACTAAATATATTAGCACTCCTAAATAATTGACATGTACATATATTACGGAGTATTACCGAACCAACTACAAATATTCACACACCTAAAAATTTGAACTCTAAATATATTAAGGATATTACCCGACCAACTGCAAATATTTGACACAACTAAATATTACCGGAGCAACTACAAATATTCACACAACTAAATATTTGACATCTAAATATATTACGGATACTACCGGAGCAAATAACAATATCAGCACACCTAATATATTTCACATCCAAAATACTACCGAATACTACCACCGGAGCAACTACGACAGGTAAAATGTATGTTGAATTATACCCTTGAAGCGTGCGAAGCAACGACGAACAGCGGACTTCAATCACCGGAACCGGAGCCGGAGACTCCACCACACCGCCGGAGCTTCACCTCCACCACCTCCACCACACTGCCCGAGCTTCACCACCGCCACCTCCACCTTCACCGCCACCACAACCTCCTCCAATGTGCTAAAAAAAACCTCAAAAAAAAATGCTCACCATGACCACCACGAGCTACCCCATCAGTAGATCGAGGTTTCCCTTGCCTCCCCCAACTACCTACAATGCATCCACGATGGCAAATCGGCAAAAAAATGGCTGATTTTGGTGTATAAGAGAGTTTTCAGGTGGGAGAGAAGAGGAAACGAAGAACAGAAGAACAGAGGAGAAGGAGAGAAAGAGGAAGAAGAAAAGGGGCTGGGCGCTCGGCTGGCCACCCTGTCGGCCTGCAGATAGCCGATCGGCCTGCGGGTGGCCGACAGGGGTATCGGCTGGGCCCAGCCACCGACAGCCCACCCACGGGCCGACTGGGGAGCGGGGTGACGTGGGCTGGCCACTAGTCGGCTTACAGGTGGACGATAGGCCACTTGTCGGCCGCCGATACGCCGATAGCCTCCTATCGGCCAGCAGTAGGACGACTGGATCCTGTCGGCCTGCAGTAAGCCGACGCTGTATTATTTTTAAAAAATAAAAAAACGGTGTAATATTTCTGAAATTTAATAATAAAAAGCGTATTATTTAAAAAAAATTAGCCACTTACTTCCCCCTGCGAAGCTCCGGTTGTTTTAATATCATATATGGATGTTATTTATATACACAGGCGAGTGCCATCTCTCGCCTCACATGGCAGGGCTGGGCACTCTGCCAACAAGATTCTTTTTTTCTTCTATCTTGTTTCTCTTCGAGAGGTTTGAAATTGTGCAACACAAAATACCGCAGCAAATCCAATGAAAGTAGAAAAGTGCATTATCAGGCAGTCCTTTGAAACCTGGAATGAGTGGCAGCAGAAGAACATCTTCAACAATGTAACAAAACGTTCGTCCGGAAGCAGAAACATGTATATTTAATTATGTCATCCATCAAATCTTGTTCTTTATATAGATTGAAAATAAACTCGTATTTTCCCCGCAAAAGACCATATTTTCTCTCTCGGTGCCATACCCCACTGATCTTCTACTCAACTAGTATATGGCTAGCAGTCCTTGCGACTGATCAAGAATTCGAGCCTTTATATCTATTTGGTCCTTGTGTACATATTCTGAGGCTGCGACATCACATTATGACGTTGAAGTATTTGATATATGTTTCTCATCGACTAGGACGTAACCTTAGAATTGAGATCCCCCGCAAAAAATAAAAACATAGAATTGAGACATGCATGTATCGAGGTCAATGCACAACAGGGGACATGTCCGCACTGTTAACATGCACGAAGCCATTGGGGAGCTAGTGCCCCGATGTGTGGCACCCCAAGAATGTACTTGATGCCCATGTAGCACTTCAATCTGATCGCATTGACGCAACACGCGACACATGCATGATAGCGTGCATGCATTTGTTCCGAATTAGAGGTTGCAGCTAGTACTCGGAGGAGTACTAGGATGGTAGCAGCCTAGATCGGTCCATTACCACTGACCAAGCACGAGTAAACCATGGACCGTTTGGTGCAGTGACTGACAATTTCTCCTTTTTCTACTGATCTAACTCCACCTACTTGCGTCTCTACCTAGAGAGCTAGCAAAGACACTTATGAAACTATCAAGTTCAGAGTTCTTGTGCACATAAACACAACACAACCCAATAGCCCCGCAAAAAAAAAAAAAACACAACCCAATAGATGATCACACTCAGCGTTCTTAGAAATTAAGTAGTACTCCTTCCGTTCCATAATGTAGTGCATATAGATTTTTTTTCAAAAGTTAAACTTTATGAACTTTTACCAAGTTTATTGAAAAATTGTATCCATGAGGCCATCCCATGCCCAACATCAACGAAGGTAGGTAAATATTTTCCTTCGGCTTCAAGATGCGTACACTTATCTTATTGAAAATACCTCTCACGGCTTATTTCCCAGGCACAACTTGTTGGATAGAAAGCAACATCTCCTATGTGTGCTCCAACCCCCAAGGAATGTCAAGCTACCTTACACAAATAAATCAGTTGTTTAGACCATAATGGTTGAAATAGGCGTGAGCATAGCAGGTTCCCAAATTCATGCATGAAGCAATCATTTTGTAGTGTGCCACATTACCAGTACCTCCTACAACATCGCCACCCCAATTCCAGTGCATGGATTGCATCTTTAGCTGAACTATATCTCCCTTCTTTTTCTTTTTCTTTTTGCGCATGTATATCTCCCTTCTTTTCTCAGTGCACTAAACTTTCAGACCATATACTCCACCGTTACCTCTAAATCAAAGAATGTCAAGTGTTGATGAACAAGTATAAAGATAGAAATACTACTAAGAGGGTCTTACCTACTTTCTTTCTATCCTACATAAGAAAGTCCTTGCAAAATATTTTCCTTGCTTCCAGCCTAGGAAGTGCTTCAAGACATGATACTTGTTTGCATAGACTACCAGAGCAATGCTCGCTTCATAAACTAGATTTCTGCCAGACTATGAAAGTGCTTTGAGCTTCTCCACTGCCTAATTATCATTTAGAAATATCGTGCATGCTTCTTTCATCAGTAGTTCAGTACAATTATTTGCGAATAAAGATGATTCAAGAGAAATCCAAACACGTGTTACAACACGTACTCAACTCAGGCCTCCTTTCGTTCACATGATTCAAAAAACACAGGATTGGATAGGAATGCATGTGTAAAACAGAAGCTTGGAAAGCATAGGAATTTTGTTTGACTAAGGTGTTTGGTTCAGGAATCCTAATAAACAGAGTCAAATCAAAGTCAAACCACATGGAAATGTATGATTTCACCGCACGCACACACACACACACACACACACACATGTTGTTCATGCTCAAATTTCTCACTCTACAAAAAATAAATCTGGTTGAAGGAGATTAAGTATATCAGATTTGGAGACAAAAGCTAAACCAAGTTGTTAGTTTTCAGGTGGTATTTAATCTTAGCTGATGCAAATAAAAATTACCTCATTCTGCACTTTGTTGCACAGTGGTTTAAAAGTTAATTACAGAAAATCAGTCATGAGGCCAATTAATGTATCTGAGGCCTGGGACTTTCAATGAGCATCGACAATCCAAATATTGATGACTTCACTCCCTTGACTCAAATAATTGGTGAACAATTTCCAGCTACTCAACCTTCCTATCCTTTGATGTCTGACTACAACTGATTAGATATGGGTTCTCCTCCATGCCAGCTTTTTATATGTGTTCCCTTGATCCTGGCAACTTTGACTGAACAGATCAACAAATATCTCTTACACTATCTTTGGAGAAAATATGGAATGGAGGACAACGACCCTACTCTAATTGCTTGTAGTAAAGTGTGTAGACCTCAAGCTCAAGGAGGGCTAAGGGGGCTGGATGATTCTAATCATAAAGAAGCCTTGCCCGTTAAGAAAACTAGTAAGCATGCACGTGCAACGCACGTTTTGAATTGTTGTACAGTTAAGGTTCATTTTCCAACAAAAAAAACTATTGCATTCTTATTTCAAACCATTAGTACCCTTCTTATTCTATGAATCTTGAAGTTCATATCCAACTACTTAGGTACAACCACTATTTTGTTCTATCTACTCAATATATACCTCTATTGTTAGTAATATGATTATTTGTAAGTAATATGATTATTTGATTACTAGTCCAAGTTTCAACAATCTTCTTTCTATTTCAACGTCGTCATCTCTACCACCGAGTGCCACAACTATATCGAGTAGAATAACCAGTCTGACTTGTGGTGTCGACATCGAGCATCAATGCATGGCTTCGTGAGGAAGAATTTAGTAGAATAAAGTGATCGTCCTCATATATCAAACAAAACAACAATGAATATTTCACTTCCAAAAGAAAAGATAGTTGGTTTGGCATTATATAATGAGATTTGTTTAACCAAAGTGTCACTACATAAGGAAAAAAATAAACAGGTATTATTCATATTACTCCATTTTGATCATCAAATCATACTACCGCCCATATGTCATAGAAATTATCATGAATCCAGATTTGAAGCAGGTTGTCTTCCCTGAAGAAAAAACACATGCGTGCATTGAAATGCTACCTCTGAAATTATAGTGTTTCCAGAGACATGAGTTACTTCGCATAGTTATTGTATAAATAGCGTGGTCGCCAAGAAAATAGTGTTAGCATCCATCCACCATGGCAGTTATGGATTTAAAAATTACTCCCTCTGATCCAAAATAATTGTCGCAGTTTTGAACTGTAGTTAGTTCAAAACAGCGACACTTATTATGTATCAGAGGTAGTACTATGGAACAAGCTTCTATATACACATTATGGTGTAAATAAAAATGCATTATGAGTTCCAGAGCTTCCCATGTGAATTGCATATATATAACATAAAAGCTACAATTGAAGGTACGTATCTGGGGGCATACCAAATTTTGGACCTCAATTAAAACATGCATAAGCTGGAGAAGATTTAACTCAAACAAGGCAAACAAATGCCAATCCTGAGATACATAATTGTAGCTGTCGTAAGCCTCAGGATCAAGCATGTTTGCATCATGTCCAGTACATATAAAGACTTGATTAACACAAATTAATATGAATGGAGAACCGGAGCAGCATAATCCACACAATACCCTGCAAAACCACCATCGCAACATTATCGTTATCAGATAGTATATTCACTATCAGAAATTATATTTTTACAACCCGAACTCATTCATTTATGAAAAAATCTAAACAACATTCTCAATGCTGAAGTAGTTTGACAGAGACATTTCGTTGAGAAATATGACCAAAGTTCTTTTGAGCAGTACGCATGAACACACTCCACGCATGTTCCAACTACCAAGTAATTATACTCTAATAAAATTTCAAGCAACCTTACCTCCAATTCAGCTCGAGACATGCAGTAGCATGATTCTTGCAAGCAAACATGTACAAAAAGAGAGGAGAAAGACAGGAGCTTGAAACAAACTTCAAATTATATAAAAAAACATCTCTCTCTCCCTCCCTCTCGTGCGGCCCAGCACCACCCTGTTTTGCACCCACGGTCGGGACCCCCGCACCCCCACACGAGGCCGCCGCTGCGACCACCGCACCCACCAGAGCCGCTGCGACCACCGCACCCACCAGAGCCGCCGCTGCCGCATGTGCCCGCCGCCGCGACCACCGCACCCACAAGAGCCGCCGCGGCCACCGCACCCGGCTACCACGCTGCTATGCCCCGGCCACGAAATCACCGCCGGCCCCCGTCGTGCCATCCCAGTGGAGCGGCTCCCCTCCATGGGGCATTGTCTCTGCTGTGACCCCGGCACCGCAGCGCTCCACCAGCTGCTAACCACCCCCGCGAACGTGCTCCACCGTCCATGGCCGCCTGCGTGACGCTTTGCCTCGGCCCCTGCTGCGCCGATCCACTAACTACGATGGACGCACTGCACAACAATACCTCCTCCCAGCTCGTAGCTCTACCTCTGGATCAGAGAGGTCCCACGAGAACACGGAGTAGCAGTTGGAAAATATTTTGAGCCCCACAATCCAAAAGTTCATCAACAAAGCACAATTTCATGAATAAATTGGAACAAAACCATGACAGTGGATGGGATTCAGTCGGAAAGGTAGTGGAGATGGGATCCATCCATCAAACTCGCACAATACTATATTTGCTTGCACGCCTATTTTCCAAATCAAATCACGCAACAAGTGCAATTCGCTCTGGCGGATGGATTCATTTTTATGAACAGACCAATACAGAAATTCGATCCTCACTTGTTCAGTCGAGTATAGAAGATTGTTGTTCAATTAGAATCGAACAACTCAGTACTCAGAGGAGATAAAACAAGAAACTTCCGAGACATAGTTCACAAGCTCACCTATTATATATTGAGCAGATTCTTGACGGCAATGATGGTGGAATCTTGCAGCGTGCCTCCATAAACAATCCCGTAGCCTCCCTCACGGACAACATTGTCCTCGGCGAGCCCGTTGGTGGTCTCCTCGAGATCCCGTAACGTGAACCAGTGGGCCCACCCGAGGTGTGACGCCGTCGGCCCAGCAGCTCCACTCCCGGCGCTCCTCGGCGTGGCCAAATCCTGCTCACTCCCTCCGCTCGTGGTGGCCGACAAGCTGCTCGCCGCCGTCGAACCCTTGGATCCCCCGGGCATCGCCACAGCAGCAGCGCAGGAGCACGAAGCACGTGGGAGCGGCGACGCCGACGGCGCCGATGTCAACGGTAAGGACAGAGGCGGGGCACGACGGGTTGGGGAGGGGCGCGATGCACGGGGAGCAATGGCGTGCGGGACGGCTGGTGGAGGTAGATGGCGAGGCTCCCGGCCGACGGTAGGGTCTGGCTGAACGCCGTCCTCAGGGTAGCCTTCGATCAGCCAACGACGGATCCGGCGACCTCATGGTCTTCCGCGTCCATGGCGGCCACCAAGTAGAGGAGGACGGAGACGTCGATGGCGCCCTAGCCCCCCTTCCCGCTCGATCCGACGCCATCGTGCGCCATGAAAGCGAGCTCGGCCGGCCTCCCGCCGTGGTGCCGCCTCTCCCGACGATGCACATGACGAATCTGAGAAGAATGAGGATGGGGCGGATTGAACACATTGGCGGCGGCGCCGCGTGTGATGAGGGGCCGCGAAGTACAGGAGGGGGAGGCGATCTTAGTCTTGGCGTCGCCGCCATGTCGTCGGAGGGAGAAGATGAGTGGGGCGGGGCGGGGGCAGTTTGCGAGGATGGATGGGGCGAGGCGACCGAGGGCCGTGCGCGGGACGTGCAAGCGAGGGTCGTGCTCGTGGGGGTCGTGTCGAGCGAGGGAGGTTTTCTTCCTTGATGAGGGGCGGGGCCGCGGGAGAGTTGCGTCAACGCTAATTGCAATTAGCACTAAAGATCGGGTGATTTTAGGCTGTAGGATTTGCTATATGGACGGATGGGATGGATTTGAATCTCCGCACTTCGTGCTTTTATAGGGGTAGTAGATAGATAGATAGATGAATAAATTCTTCAAAGTTGATCTTCCATGGTTAACTTATTTGGGAATCATAATAATCTAGCCCCCACCCCCACCCCCTTCGAAAAAATGGAAGGTTCCTCCAAGTGGAAATCTCAATCAAATTTGAATCTTGTATAACCAACTAAAAGAAGTAGTACCTTGCTCTGCTAGACACATACATTCATTTATGTTCTGGCGTGACAAATGGGTTGGCCATGCTATGGTCCAAAAACTCCCTTAGCTATACTCCTTTGCCATTCATGATAATGCATTTTCACTCTAGTTGAGCTCTGTAATGATGATGAACATGAAGAAGAATTTCATAGACCTCTGACTAACCAAGCTTATGAACAATGCTTTCAGCTTAAAGTTTTGCTTGTTCAAACCCCCAAAAATTTGTTTGAAAACTCCGAATTAGCAACCCTAGGATGTGTGGAACTACGATTGGAAGTCTAAGACATATTCTTCCATGCAAACGTACAAGTTCCTCATGAAAACTCTGAGGCTCGTGTGCTATGCAAATGTACCTACACTCTTACACTTTTCTCTCTTACACAATTCTCTATAGCATAAAGCAGTACAAATTTTGCTAAATCGTTGTTTGACAGCAAGGCTAGGACATTCTAGTCTAGAGAGCAGACAAACATCATGCAAGAAAACTCAAGATATAGTTGGATATGTTTTGTTGATCCCACTCAATTTGAACTCCCAAGAGGTAGTGTACGTGCTATCACAAACATATAAGAGTCACACCTTGTGAGATGTGGACTGCTTCACGGTTTATGTGCGTGAAATGAATTAAATTGGTGGAGCTATCATGGTGTGTTGTGCCAGACTTTACAAAGCATGTATATATGTCTTGAGAAAAATTTATGACCAACGGTTTAGCAACATATATACGTGTGCCATTTTTCTCACCTCGCATGGTAGGCCTAGATACTATCGTCCTTTCATCTTACAAAAATGAAGGCACTGCCATCTTGTGTATGCATAGTGAACATGGTTTTATTTAGAGCTAACAACAACATTCATTTCAACTGTGTTGTTCCTTTTTGAGATTTTAGAAAATGCTACAGAGAATCCATTGGAAAGCAAAAAATGCATGATGCTTGGAACGGATAGTATACAATTGGCGATACTTCTTGGAAGTCGCCTTCCCATTTCCGCTTCCACAAAAAAGTTTTGTTACTTTTTTGCTCAGAACTCTCCATTTGCATTCCCTTAGTTTTCCATTTCTGTTTACCCCTGTTGGCATGATGGAGTGAGTGCATCGGTGTACATTCAGGGTAACAAACTACGTTATGTGCTTACTATGATTCGAGAACACAAGGGATTCATTGGAGCAAAGTATTGGCTTAGACGGATAAACATAGGGCATCCACGTTTAAAACCATAATATCCATATTTTACACATGTGAGTTTTTTAAGAAAAAAGGTCAAATTTTTACATATGGGTTTTTGATGAGTTAATGTATCATATAATCATATGATTATAGAAATAGAAAATTTTGTTTAGGATAGAGTTTTTTCTTGTTCTGCAAATTGTCCAATGAAGCTCAATGCACATTCGAAGGATGATTGAAAGCATTTAGTCACTCACTATATAGTGACTACAACTTTGGCAATACCATCATCCACACCGTCTAAGGGATTTCTTTTTAGAGAAAAGGCACAACCCAAGCCCGAGTAGGGCTCGAGCACAGCCCGACTTTAAATTAACAAAGCCATCAACCGGCCAGGATTACAACGAAACAGACCATACAACCAGGACAGAAAAGAAAGCAGGGATGCAACCCCGCAACGGCCGATACAAGGAGCTGAAAGAAAGCAAAAACGCTACGAACAGAGGAGAAAAAGACTACAGCTTGAGAAGCTGCCGCCCACAGTTGAAGCATGTCGCAGACGCTAGCCATTGACCAGGGATCGATGTCCCAAGAAGACACGGCAATGATTGGAGCAACGAAGCCACCAGGAAGAACCAGAGCACGCCAAGGCCACCATCTCACAACTACCATCACGTCCTAGTCGCCGTAGAGGGAACCACTATCCCCTTTCGCCCAGGCCGTGGGCATCGATCCGCCGGACAGACAAGACCACACGGAGGAGATCACGGTGGCCAGAGGAGGGATTTCCAACTGCCAAAGATCTGCAATCACCCCCTCTAGTGCGTCCCTCCACCTGTTTACTATGCATCCCATTGGTGTGAGCTCTTCCTGAGGCACTTATGATCTCTCTTCCATTTGGAGAAACTTGAGAAGTGGGAGGCAATGGACGAAGTGAGAACTGTAACACCCCTGTGTAAATGAGCCACAATGATCTTCATATTAATGCTAAGCTACTTTGTTTTGCAAGGAATGATCACAGTGAAATCATATCTCACTTCAAACTCCTTCACTGAATTCAATTTCCATTTGCAAGTGAAATATGAAGTTGCACAAAAGTTGTTGCAAGATAGTTCATCATTTAGAAAAAATTCCATAACAAATGTTTGTTAAGGAAAACAACATCACCATTAAGCTAAAATGGGCTATAGCAATGAAAACAGTGCTAAAACAGCATATTTAAATGCTTTTCCACTTATGAAAAATTCAAAAGAATTCAATTGCCTCCCAAACTTTTTTGTGGCAGTGTCAAATAATGCAATGTATTTATGTGGCAAGTTTCACATTTTACAAAAATCATTTGCTATCAAGAGAAAATGCAAAACAGAAAAGAATAAAAGAAACAGAGAAATAAAAGAAATAAAAGAAGAAAGGCCACTGTGCACTGGGCCTTAGTGCACAGTGACAGGCCCAGCTGGCCCAGCCCGGCCACCCGCGCGGACGTCGTCCTCCTCGCCTCCGTGTCGCCGCGCCCATGGTCAGAGCGCGCGACGCCGGCGGGTGGCCGACACGACGACACTACAGGGCCGCCAAGGGGATAAGAACGAGCCCCTCGGCCTTGTCATCGACCCCGTCCACTTCCCCCACCATCTCCATCGCTCTCTCCCTCGCTCTCCGACGAACCCGAGCACTGCCATCGCCATGGCCCGTCGCCGCCGCAGCCACTGGCCGCCTCGTGTCCTGGAGCTGCGCCGCGCTCCGCTACGTCGTCTGCGTCCACGAGCTCGAGCCGAAGAGCCCCGCCTCGCTGGATCTGACCGCCTTCTTCCTCTACGGCCGCCGGCGATCTCCTTCGATTCCAGCGCCACTGCTGCTACTAACCTATCACCGAGCCCCCGTGCGCCTCCTCGGTGAGATCCTCGACCTTTCCCCCCTCCTTGCGCCGTGGCTCGCACCCCTAGCACTGAACCCCGTGATACGTCCAATTTGCATCATGATTTCCTACTGTTATTTATTATGTTTTTGATCATTATTTCACCTTATGATACAATTCTTATGCCTTTTATCTCTTAATTTGCAAGATTTACATGAAGAGGGAGAATGCCGGCAGCTGGAATTCTGGACCTGAAATAGCCACATCAGAGATACCTAATCTACAGAGCTCCAATTGACCTGAAATTCCACGGAGATTTTTTATTGAATATATAAAAAATACAGGAGAGAAGAAATACCAGAGGGGACCCACCAGCTGCCCACAAGGCAGCAGGGGCGCCCTAGTGCCTTGTGGGGCCCACAGCTGGCGTCTGGCCCCCTCCCTTTGCTATATGAAGACATTTGCCCTAGAAAAAATAGAGAGAAGGCTTTTGGGAAGAAGCACCGCCGTCTCGAGGCGGAACCTGGGCAGGAGCTATTTTGCTCTCCGGCGGTGTGATTCCGCCGGGGATACTTCCCTCCGGGAGGGGGAAATCGAAGCCATCGATATCACCAACGATCCTCTCATCGTGGGGGGGCCAATCTTCATCAACATATTCAACAGCACCATCTCATCTCAAACCCTAGTTCATCTCTTGTATTCAATCTTTGTCTCAAAACCTCAGATTGGTACCTGTGGGTTGCTAGTAGTGTTGATTACATCTTGTAGTTGATGCTAGTTGGTTTATTTGGTGGAAGATTAAATGTTTAGATCCTTAATGCTATTCCATACCCCTCTGATCTTGAACATGAACATGATTTGTGAGTAGTTACTTTTGTTCTTGAGGACATGGGAGAAGTCTTGTCATAAGTAGTCATGTGAATTTGGTATTCGTTCGATATTTTGATGATATGTATGTTGTTGCTTCCTTTAGTGGTGTCGTGTGAACGTCGACTACATGACACTTCACCATCTTTGGGCCTAAGGGAAGGCATTGTGGAGTAGTAATTAGATGATGGGTTGCTAGAGTGACAGAAGCTTAAACCCTAGTTTATGCGCTATTCCGTAAGGGGCTGATTTGGATCCATACGTTTCATGCTATGGTTAGAGTTATCTTAATTCTTCTTTCGTAGTTGTGGATGCTTGCGAGAGGGGGTAATCATAAGTGGGAGGCTTGTTCAAATAAGAACAGCACCCAAGCACCGGTCCACCCACATATCAAATTATCAAAGTAGCGAACGCGAATCAAACAAACATGATGAAAGTGACTAGATGAAATTCCCATGTGTCCTCGAGAACGCTTTGCTTATTATACGAGTTCGTTCCGGCTTGTCCTTTGCTATAAAAAGGATTGGGCCACCTTGCTGCACTCTTTGTTACCGTTGTTACTTGTTACTTGTTACGAATTATCTTGCTATCAAAACTATCTGTTACCGCTACTTTCAGTACTTGCAGAGAATACCTTGCTGAAAACCGCTTGTCATTTCCTTCTGCTCCTCGTTGGGTTCGACACTCTTACTTATCGAAAGGACTACGATTGATCCCCTATACTTGAATACGGTTAATGCTAAGATTGATTGCACTAAAGAAATTGTCAGTGTTAATTTTGGTGAGATGTCTCATGTGTTTCATTTCTCTAAGTTTCGTAGACAACCTCATGATAAGGAATTGCCTAGTAAAGATGAAATTATTGGCCTTGCCTCTATTGTTGTGCCTCCTACTCATCCGCTAGAACAATATTTGCTTGAGCATGAGAATGACATGCATATGAGTGAAAGAAATGAAATAGATGAATTATTCTTTAAACAAGCACCTATCCTTAAACATAATCTGCCTGTTAAAACCTTGGGAGCTCTACCTCCACCCAAGGGTGATCCTGTGTTTGAATTGAAGCAATTACCTGATACTCTTAAATATGCTTATCTTGATGAAAAGAAGATATATCCTGTTATTATTAGTGCTAACCTTTCAGAGCATGAACAAAAGAGATTACTTAAAACTCTGAGGAAGCACCGTGCCGCTATTGGATATACTCTTGATGATCTTAAGGGCATTAGTCCCACTTTATGTCAGCACAAAATTCATATGGAACCAGATGCTAAACCCGTTGTTGATCATCAAAGAAGGCTGAATCCTAGAATGAAGGATGTGGTAAGAACTGAAATATTAAAGCTTCTCAAAGCAGGTATAATTTATCCCATAGCTGATAGTAGATGGGTAAGTCCTGTTCATTGTGTTCCTACAAAGGGAGGTATTACCGTTGTTCCTAATGATAAAAATGAACTCATCCCACAAAGAATTGTAACTGGTTATAGGATGGTAATTGATTTCAGGAAATTAAATAAAGCCACTAGAAAAGATCATTACCCCTTGCCTTTTATTGATCAAATGTTAGAAAGATTGTCTAAGCATACACACTTTTGTTTCCTAGATGGTTATTCTGGTTTCTCTAAAATACCTGTATCACCTGAAGATCAAGAGAAAACCACCTTTACTTGTCCTTTTGGAACTTATGCTTATCGTCGTATGCCTTTTGGTTTATGTAATGCACCTGCTACCTTTCAAAGATGTATGACTGCTATATTCTCTGACTTTTGTGAAAAGATTGTTGAAGTTTTCATGGATGATTTCTCCGTTTACGGAACTTCTTTTGATGATTGCTTAAGCAACCTTGATCGAGTTTTGCAGAGATGTGAAGAAACTAATCTTGTCTTGAATTGGGAGAAGTGCCACTTTATGATTAATGAAGATATAGTCCTTGGGCATAAAATTTCTGAAAGAGGTATTGAAGTTGATAAAGCTAAGGTTGACGCTATTGAGAAAATGCCATGTCCTAAAGATATCAAAGGTGTAATAAGTTTCCTTGGTCATGCTGGTTTCTATAGAAGGTTTATAAAAGACTTCTCTAAAATTTCGAGACCTCTTACCAATCTCTTGCAAAAAGATGTTCCGTTTGTTTTTTATGATGATTGTGTAGAAGCCTTTGAAATACTTAAGAAAGCCTTAATCTCTGCACCTATTGTTCAACCACCTGATTGGAACCTACCTTTTGAAATTATGTGTGATACTAGTGATTATGCTGTTGGTGTTGTTCTAGGACAAAGAGTTGATAAGAAATTAAATGTTATCCATTATGCTAGTAAAACTCTAGACAGCGCTCAAAGAAATTATGCTACTACTGAGAAAGAATTTTTAGCAGTTGTGTTTGCATGTGATAAATTTAGATCTTACATTGTTGATTCCAAGGTTACTGTTCACACTGATCATGCTGCTATTAAATACCTTATGGAAAAGAAAGATGCTAAGCCTAGACTTATTAGATGGGTTCTTCTGCTACAAGAATTTGATTTGCATATTTTTGATAGAAAGGGAGCTGAGAATCCCGTAGCAGATAATTTGTCTAGAATGAAAAATGTTCTTGATGACCCACTTCCTATTAATGATGATTTTCCCGATGAACAATTAGCGGTGATAAATGCTTCTCGTAATACTCCTTGGTATGCCGACTATGCTAATTACATTGTTGCTAAATACATACCACCTAGCTTTACATATCAACAAAAGAAAAAGTTTTTCTTTGATTTAAGACATTACATTTGGGATGACCCACATCTATATAAAGAAGGAGTAGATGGTATTATTAGACGTTGTGTACCTGAGCATGAACAGGAACAAATCCTACGTAAGTGTCACTCCGAGGCATATGGAGGACACCATGCGGGAGACCGAACTGCACACAAGGTATTACAATCTGGTTTTTATTGGCCTACTCTTTTCAAGGATGCACGTAAGTTTGTCCTTTCTTATGATGAATGTCAAAGAATTGGTAATGTTGGTAGACGTCAGGAAATGCCTATGAATTATTCACTTGTTATTGAACCATTTGATGTTTGGGGTTTTGATTATATGGGACCCTTTCCTAAATCCAATGGGTATACTCATATTTTAGTTGATGTTGACTACGTTACTAAGTGGGTAGAAGCTATCCCAACTAGTAGTGCTGATCACAACACTTCTATTAAAATGCTTAAAGAAGTCATTTTCCCGCGGTTTGGAGTCCCTAGATATTTAATGACTGATGGTGGTTCACATTTTATTCATGGTGCTTTCCGTAAGTTGCTTGCTAAATATGATGTTAACCATAGAATTGCATCTCCTTACCATCCTCAGTCTAGTGGTCAAGTTGAATTAACTAATAGGGAAATAAAATTGATTTTGCAAAAGACCGTTAATAGATTCAGAAAGAATTGGTCTAAGAAACTTGATGTTGCATTATAGGGTTACAGAACTGCATATAAAAATCTTATGGGTATGTCTCCGTATAAAATGGTTTATGGAAAAGCATGTCATTTACCTCTTGAATTAGAACATAAAGCTTATTGGGCAATTAAAGAACTTAATTATGATTTTAAACTTGCCGGTGAGAAGAGGTTATTTGATATTAGCTCCTTAGATGAATGGATAACCCAAGCATGTGATAATGCTAAGTTGTTTAAAGAAAAAGTTAAAAGGTGGCATGACAAAAGAATTCAAAAACGGGAATTCAAAGTAGGTGATCATGTTCTATTATACAATTCTCATTTGAGATTCTTTGCAGGAAAACTTCTCTCTAAATGGGAAGGACCGTATATCATCGAAGAAGTTTATCGCTCCGGAGCCATCAAAATAAACAACTCTGAAGGCAATAATCCGAGAGTGGTGAATGGGAAAAGAATTAAGCACTATATTTCAGGTACTCCCAATGTTGAAACTAATATTATTGAAACAATTACACCGGAAGAGCACATCAAAGAGTCCTTCCGGAATGCTCTAGAACCCTGAAAAGGGGTAGGTATGTGGTACGGTAAGTAAACCGACTCCAAAAATTCCATAAAAATTATTTCTGTCGGTTTTGGAATATTAGAAAAATTACAAAAATAAGAAACAGCTGAGGGGACCCACGTGTCGCCCACAAGGCAGAAGGGCGCGAACCCCCCTGGGGCGCGCCGTGGTGCCTTGTGGGCCCCACGTGTGCCTTCCCGACTCCGTTTTCCTCCCGTATGCTTGTTTTGCAAGATAAAAATTCTTTATATATACTCCCGTATGTTTTGACCACCGCATCGCGAGTTTCTCCTCTGTTCTTGTTTTGTGCTATTTTTTGTCAGATCTCGAAGCCAGGCATCATGTCCTCCTCTTCCTCAAACAATGTGGGAGACGACGCTTGGTTGCTGCATATGAAGCTCGGGCGGGAGGGGGAAGGAGAGGTTACCATGGAAGAAGATGATGGAGATTCTCTTGAGGTCCACCCTCCAGCCTCCGAGAGGGGCGCCCTTGCCGGCATCTCCACAATTCCAAACCCTCATCAAGCCGTGAGAAGCACTACAAGCCATGGGAGTCCAGAGGTACAAGAAGGGCTTCCCCCTAGAAGGCCCTTACACAGGTTACATCGGAGCAACTTTCATAATTTGGTTCACAATTATGGGGTTGAAAATACTCCTCGTATGCACATACCCTCCAATTGGGACATCTCTCGTCCAAGTGAAAGTGATGCAGGAAAGAATGCTTGGGGGGTAGAGAATAAGCATATTATGGCCGAAGTCCAAAAGAATACAGAGATGATACAGCATGTGCTCCAAGAAATTCAAAGCTTAAAGGAGATCCTAATTTATGTCATGAAGGACAAGCCCACCTCACCATCACCACCATCACCGAAGAAGAAGACTTGAGTACATGGGTATGGGCACTCCCCTTGACTTGTGCCAAGCTTGGGGGAGGTGCCCCGGTATCGTATCACCATCACTTTCTCATCATCATTACTTATCTTAGTTCGATCCTTAGTTATTTCATGATTTAGAGGAATAAACTTTTAGTATGATTTAGTTTCGAGTGCTTGATTTGTGATCTATTTATCTATGTAATCATGTGTGAAAGTTATATAATAAAGAGTAGTTTGAGTGAGTGTTTTGCTTTTGATGATCCAATCTTAGAAATAAAGAAAGAATAAAATCATATGCTAATCCCATGGGGAGTGATGACTTCACATAAAAGAAGTATAATTTATAAAACTTGTTGGAAGTTGACAAACATAACATTGGTCATTGTAGCAATTCATGAAAAAGTAATAAAGGAAGAGAGGTCTCACATATAAATATACTATCTTGGACATCTTTTATGATTGTGAGCCCCCATCAAATATTCTATGTCAATTAGTTGACGTTGGACAAGGAAGACAACGTAATGGGTTATGCTTGCTTATATTCACATAGAAGTTATATTGTTTTGGATCCTCTAACATGTGGTGTTTGCCCCTATCTCTGCTGGCCAAAAATCCGCACCAAGTAGAGATACTACTTGTGCATCCAAAACCTTAAACCCAGTTTCATGCCATGAGAGTCCACCATATCTACCTATGGATTGAATAAGATCCTTCAAGTAAGTTGTCATCGGTGCAAAAGCAATAAAAATTGCTCCTAAATGTGTATGAACTTTTATTGTAAGGGAAAATAAGCTTTGTACGATCTTGTGATGGTGGAGCAATAAAAGCGGCAGACTGCATAATAAAGGTCGCTATCACAAGGGGCAATATAAAGTGACATTCCTTTACATTAAGAGCTTGCACATCCAAAAACAAAAGCGCATGACAACCTCTGCTTCCCTCTGCGAAGGGCCTATCTTTTACTTTATGTATTTACTTTCATGCAAGAGTCAATAGTATTCTTCTCTATTCCGTTTTTATTTTCTCTTTTGGCAAACATCATGTGGTGGGGCTTGATCCATGCATATATATCCAGTTGAATGTAGGTGATCATGAGTTATTATTGTTGACATTACCCTTGAGGTAAATACGTTGGGAGGCAAAATTATAAGCCCCTATCTTTCTATGTGTTCGACTGAAACTTTTGCTCCATAAGTATGACGTGAGTGTCAGCAATCATAGAAGACTAAATGATAGTTGAGTATGTGATGCTAAACAAAGCTCTTACATAGACTCTTCCTGATAATATGATGAATTGCAATTGCTTTGGTGACTGAGCTCATAGTTTGTTAGTTTTCAATTTGGTTTATGGTTCATACTTTAACTTGTGGATGAATTGTTACTTTTTCATGAGAAGTTCTATGATGATATATTGCTGTTACAATAAAGATCATGATGCTCCATGTTCGTATTTTATTTTTATCGACGTCTCTCTCTCTAAACATGTGGTCATGATTATCGATTTTGACTTTTCGCTTGAGGGCAAGCGAGGTCTAAGCTTGGGGGAGTTGATACATCCAATTTGCATCATGATTTCCTACTGTTATTTATTATGTTTTTGATCATTATTTCACCATATGATACAATTCTTATGCCTTTTCTCTCTTAATTTGCAAGATTTACATGAAGAGGGAGAATGCCAGCAGCTGGAATTCTGGACCTGAAATAGCCACATCAGAGATACCTAATCTACAGAGCTCCAATTGACCTGAAATTTCACGGAGATTTTTATTGAATATATAAAAAATACTGGAGAGAAGAAATACCAGAGGGGACCCACCAGCTGCCCACAAGGCAGCAGGGCACGCCCCCACTAGGCGCGCCCTAGTGCCTTGTGGGGCTCATAGCTGGCGTCTAGCCCCCTCCCTCTGCTATATGAAGCCATTTGCCCTAGAAAAAATAGAGAGAAGGCTTTTGGGACGAAGCGCCGCCGTCTCGAGGCGGAACCTGGGAGGAGCTATTTTGCTCTTCGGCGGAGCGATTCCGCCGGGGATACTTCCCTCCGGGAGGGGGAAATCGAAGCCATCGACATCACCAACGATCCTCTCATCGTGGGAGGACCAATCTTCATCAACATCTTCATCAGCACCATCTCATCTCAAACCCTAGTTCATCTCTTGTATTCAATCTTTGTCTCAAAACCTTAGATTGGTACCTGTGGGTTGCTAGTAGTGTTGATTACATCTTGTAGTTGATGCTAGTTGGTTTATTTGGTGGAAGATTAAATGTTTAGATCCTTAATGCTATTCCATACCCCTCTGATCTTGAACATGAACATGATTTGTGAGTAGTTACTTTTGTTCTTGAGGACATGGGAGAAGTCTTGTCATAAGTAGTCATGTGAATTTGGTATTCGTTCGATATTTTGATGATATGTATGTTGTTGCTTCCTTTAGTGGTGTCGTGTGAACGTCGACTACATGACACTTCACCATCTTTGGGCCTAAGGGAAGGCATTGTGGAGTAGTAATTAGATGATGGGTTGCTAGAGTGACAGAAGCTTAAACCCTAGTTTATGCGCTATTCCGTAAGGGGCTGATTTGGATCCATACGTTTCATGCTATGGTTAGAGTTATCTTAATTCTTCTTTCGTAGTTGTGGATGCTTGCGATAGGGGGTAATCATAAGTGGGAGGCTTGTTCAAATAAGAACAGCACCCAAGCACCGGTCCACCCACATATCAAATTATCAAAGTAGCGAACGCGAATCAAACAAACATGATGAAAGTGACTAGATGAAATTCCCATGTGTCCTCGAGAACGCTTTGCTTATTATACGAGTTTGTTCCGGCTTGTCCTTTGCTATAAAAAGGATTGGGCCACCTTGCTGCACCCTTTGTTACCATTGTTACTTGTTACTTGTTACGAATTATCTTGCTATCAAAACTATCTGTTACCGCTACTTTCAGTACTTGCAGAGAATACCTTGCTGAAAACCGCTTGTCATTTCCTTCTGCTCCTCATTGGGTTCGACACTCTTACTTATCGAAAGGACTACGATTGATCCCCTATACTTGTGGGTCATCACCCCGCCGTAGCCGAAGCTCGCCGCCGCCGTTCATGCCGCTGCCGCGCGCACAGCTGCCGCCCGCGTCCGTGCCCCGCATCGAGCTCCTGGGCTCCCCAGGAACCCTACGCCATCGCCCGCTTTCCTTGCCGTGTGTTGCATCGCCGTTCGCTATCGCACCCACCTTCTGCCGCCGCCTGTCGTCATTGTTGTGCTCGACTCCGGCCATCTCAGCCCCTGTCGTAATTAGTTAGTTAAAATTAACCTCTGTTAATTAGCTCAATCACTGACATGTGGGGTGATACGTCTCCATCGTATCTATAATTATTGATTGTTTCATGCCAATATTCTACAACTTTCACATATTTTTGGCAACATTTTATATTATTTTTGGGACTAACATATTGATCCAGTGCCCAGTGCCAGTTCCTGTTTGTTGCATGTTTTTTGTTTCGCATAATATCCATATCAAACAAAGTCCAAATGCAATAAAATTTTACAGAGAATTATTTTGGAATATATGTGATTTTTGGGAGGTTGAATCAACGCAAGGCGGTGCTCGTGGGCCCCACGAGGCACTAGGGTGCGCCAGGGGGGGGGGGGCGGCGCGCCGTGGTGCCTCGTGAGGCCCTCGTAGGTCGATTGGTGCTATTCTTTGGGCGCAAGGAAGCTAATATCCGAAAAAAAATTGTGTTAAAATTTCAGTGCAATCAGAGTTACGGATCTTTGGGAATTTAAGAAACGGTGAAGGACCAGAAAACAGGAGCGCGAAACAGAAGAGAACAGAGAGAGAGATCCAATCTAGGAGGGGCTCCTGCCCCTCCGCCGCCATGGAAGCCATGGACCAGAGGGGAAAACCTCCTCCCATCTAGGGGGGAGGCCAAGCAAGAAGAAGAAGGAGGGGGGCTCTCTCCCCCTCTCTCCCGGTGGCGCCGGAGTGCCGTCCGGGCAATCATCGTGACGGCGATCTACACCAACAACTTCGCCGCCGTCAACACCAACTCTCTCACCCTCTATGCAGTGGCGTAACCTCTCAATTCCCGCTGTAATTCTCTACTTGAACATGGTGCTTAATGCTACATATTATTATCCAATGATTTGTGGCCATCCAATGATGTTTGAGTAGATTCGTTTTGTCTTGTGGGTTGATTGATGATCGTGATTGGTTTGAGTTGTAACTTTTATTTTGGTGTTGTCCTATGGTGCCTTCCGTGCCGTGCACACGTGGGGGATTCCCGATGTAGGGTTTTCAATACGTTCATAATTCTCTTATGGTGGGCGGCTAGAGTGACAGAAGCTTACACCCGAGTAAGGGGGTTGTTGCGTATGGGAGTAAAGAGGACTTGATACTTAATGCTATGGTTGGGTTTTACCTTAATGATCTTTGGTAGTTGCGGATGCTTGCCAAATTTCCAATCATAAGTGCATATGATCCAAGTATGGAAAGTATGTTAGCTCATGCCTCTCCCTCATATAAAATTGCAACAATGATTACCGGTCTAGTTATCAATTGCCTAGGGACAAATCATTCTCTTGTGTTACAAAAGCTTTCTACTAAACAACTAACTTTTATTATCTTGCAATTTACTCGTAGTTTTATTATCTCGCAAAGTACTTCTAGTTTTATTCTTGCAAACCTATCCTATCACCTACAAAATAGTTTTATACTTGTTCTAGGTAAAGCGAACGTTAAGCGTGCGTAGAGTTGTATCGGTGGTCGATAGAACTTGAAGGGAATATTAATTCTACCTTTAGCTCTTCATTGAGTTCGACACTCTTATTTATCGAAAAAGCTACAATTCATCCCCTATACTTGTAGGTTATCAAGACCTTTTTCTAGCGCCGTTGCCGGGGAACAATAGCGTGGGGTTGATATTCTCGTGTGTGCTTGTTTGCTTTATCACTAAGTAGATTTTATTTTGTGCTCTTGTTTTCTATCTATAGTTATGGGTAGGAAACGCAAAATACCAAAAAAAAATAGTTGTACCTGCTAAACCAATGGTTGAAGAACCACCCAAAATCTATCATACTGCTGAAGCTTTCTACTTGGATCATCTTCGATCCCTATGTGCTCATGCTAAAAACCCAACTAGCTTAGTTGAGGGAAAATCATTAGAAGAGCATGCTCATTTTGTGCGACACCGCTTATCTCAAAAAGGGAAACTTTTATGGCATCAAATTAATACTATGCATTGCTATGCTTGGAATTTATGTGAAATACATGATTTTACTTGTTGTTCTGAAGACCCTAAGAAACACCTTCCCTACCAATGTGAGTTTAGTGATAATGGAATCGTATCTTCTTATGATAAAGGTGTTTATAGTTACTATGATATTGAACAAATTGAAGAATTTGTTGCTTTTAAGGGTGCTTATGAAATTGCTTCTTTGATTGAAAAGTATGATGCTACTCTTTACAAATCTGAAAATTTTGCCATACTTAAATATTGCCATGAAAACTATGCTTCTAATTCTTATGTGAAAGAATATATTGAGGACATTTTCGCTGTCCAAGAAGAGACTAATATTTTGCAGGAACCTATGGAAGAAGAAATTGATGAAACTGTGAGCTCATTAGATGAAAAAGATGATGAGGAGAGCGAAGAACAAAAGGAGGAAGAGTGGATTGATCAGCCGTGCCCACCTTCTGATGAGAGTAACTCTTTATCTCATACATTGTTTAAATTCCCTTCATGCTTACCGAGGCATGAATGCTATGATGATTGCTATGATCCCTTGGATTCGTTTGAAATATCCCTTTTTGATGAAATTGATGCTTGCTATGATTGTGGCCATGATGCCAATATGGATTATGCTTATGGAGATGAACTTGCTATAGTTCCTTATGTTAAAAATGAAATTGTTGCTATTGCACCCACACATGATAGTCCTATTATCTTTTTGAATTCTCCCAACTACACTATATCGGAGAAGTTTGCTCTTATTAAGGATTATATTGATGGGTTGCGTTTTACTACTACACATGATAATTTTGATGAATATAATATGCATGTGCTTGCTGCTCCTACTTGCAATTATTATGAGAGAGGAACTACATCTCCACCTCTCTATGTTTCCAACACAATAAAATTGCAAGAAACTGCTTATGCTATGTATCGGCCTTTATTATGTGTTCATGAATTGTTCTTTTATGACATGCCGATGCAAAGGAAGAGAGTTAGACTTCGTCATTCAATGATATATGTTGCTTTGTGCTCACTACTAAATTACAAATCATTGTTAATTAAAACTGGCTTTGATATACCTTGGGATCCGGGTGGAGCGATTACTTGAGCACTTTATGCCTAGCTTAATGGCTTTAAAGAAAGCGCTGCCTGGGAGACAACCCGGAAGTCTTAGAGAGTCATTTATTTCTGTTGAGTGCTTTTAAAAAGTTTAAAAACAAAAAAAATATAGAGGGGAACCTAAAAATTTTTCAAAAAGAAAAGTGAAAGTAAGAAAGACGAGCACCGTTGAAGTGGGGGAGCTCCTTGAACTTTGTTCATGCCCATGGAAACTTTGTGAATCTTGAATTACAGAAAATTTTCAACAAAAATAATTATCCCCTTGTACAAATCCATTGTATTATAAAAATAATATGCCAAGATTTACCGTTAGGAGGTTTAAATTGCTTGTTCGGTGTGTGCGGTGCAAAAACAGAAACTTTTGCTGTAGTGCGTGAATTTACATTTTTTACTGGAACGTGCAAAAATTCTGAAATTTTTACACAGTACATATATGCAAATTTTTTAATTTTTCCTAATGTTTCAGAATTTTTGGAGTTACAGAAGTATGTTCAATGTTCAGATTACTACAGACTGTTCTGTTTTTGACAGATTCTGTTTTTGATGCATTGTTTTGCTTGTTTTGATGAAACTATGGATTGTATCGGAAGGTATAAGCCATGGAGAAGTTAGAATACAGTAGGTATAATGAAAAAATAAAATATGAATGGGTTTGTAACAGTACTTAAAGTAGTGATTTGCTTTATTATACTAACGGATCTCACGAAGGTTTTGTTAAGTTTTGTGTGGATGAAGTGTTCGAAGATCGAGGAGGTATTGATATGAGAAGAATGAGGAGAGGCAAGAGCTCAAGATTGGGGATGCCCAAGGCCCAAGTAAATATTCAAGAATACTCAAGTGTCTAAGCTTGGGGATGCCCCGGAAGGCATCCCATCTTTATTCAACAATTATCGGTATGTCTCGGTTTTTGTTTTGTTCACATGATATGCGTAAATTCTTGGAGCGTCTTTTGTGTTTATTTTTCCCTTTTATTTTATGAACCATGATGGTATGAGATAGTCCTTGGTTGATTTATAGAATGCTCTTTGCCCTTCACTTATATCTTTTGAGTATGGCTTTATAGAATGCTTCATGTGCTTCACTTATATCATTTGAAGTTTGGATGCCTGTTTCTCTTCATATAGAAAACCGTTATTTGTAGAATGCTCTTTTGCTTCACTTATATTTATTAGAGCATGGTATTTTGTAGAAATAATTCAACTCTCTTGCTCCACTTATATCTATTTAGAGAGTCAACAGGAATTGGTCATTCACATGGTTAGTCAGAAATCCTACATAAAACTTGTAGATCACTGAATATGATAAGTTTGATTCCTTGCAATAGTTTTGCGATATAGAGATGGTAATATGTGGGAGGTACTAGTGAATGATTGTGGTTTAGTAAGAATATTGGTGTTAAGGTTTGTGATTACCGAAGCATGCACGTATAGTCTCTTGTTATGCTAAGAAGTTGGAGCATGATTTATTATTGATTGTCTTCCTTTGCGTGGAGGTCGGGGGCGCGCGATGGTTAACTCCTACCAACCTCCCCCCTAGGGACATGCGTAGTAGTACTTTGCTTCGAGGGCTAATAAACTTTCGCAGTAAGTATGTGAGTTCTTTATGACTAATGTGAGTCCATGGATTATACGCACTCTCACCTTTCCGCAATTTGCTAGCCTCTACGGTACCGTGCATTGCCCTTTCTCACCTTGGGATGTGGTGCAAACTTTGCCGGTGCATCCAAACCCCGTGATATGATACGCTCTATCACATATAAGCCTCCTTATATCTTCCTCAAAACAGCCACCATACCTACCTATTATGGCATTTCCATAGCCATTCCGAGATATATTGCCATGCAACTTCCATCATCATCATATACATGACTTGAGCATTCATTGTCATATTGCTTTGCATGATCGTAAGATAGCTAGCATGATATTTTCATGGCTTGTCCTTTTTTTGATATCTTTGCTACGCTAGATCATTGCACATCCTGGTACACTGCCAGAGGCATTCATATAGAGTCATACTTTGTTCTAGTATCGAGTTGTAATTTTTTGAGTTGTAAGTAAATAGAAGTGTGATGATCATCATTATTCATTATTAGAGCATTGTCCCAGTGAGGAAAGGATGATGGAGACTATGATTCCCCCACAAGTCGGGATGAGACTTCGGACAAAATAAAAAAAAAGTGAGGCCAAAAAGAGCCCAAGAAAAAAAAAGAAAAAAAAGAAAAAAAAGAGAAAAAAAATTGAAATGAGAGAAAAAGAGAGAAGGGGCAATGTTACTATCCTTTACCACACTTGTGCTTCCGAGTAGCACCATATTTTTCATATAGAGAGTCTCCTATGTTGTCACTTTCATATACTAGTTGGAATTTTTCATTATAGAACTTGGCTTGTATATTCCGATGATGGGCTTCCTCAAATGCCCGAGGTCTTCGAGCAAGCAAGTTGGATGCACGCCCACTTAGTTTCACGTTGAACTTTCATACACTTATAGCTCTTAGTGCATCCGTTGCATGGCAATCCCTACTCCTTGTATTGATATCAATTGATGGGCATCTCCATAGCCCGTTGATTAGCCGCGTCGATGTGAGACTTTCTTCCTTTTTTTTCTTCTCCATATTAATCTCTACCACCGCATTCTATTCCACCCATAGTGCTATATCCATGGCTTGCGCTCATGTATTGTGTGGGGGTTAAAAAAGCTGAAGCGCGTTAAACAGTATGAACCAATTGCTTGGCTGACACTGGGGTAGTACATGATAAATACTTTGTGTTAAGAAGATGGAGCATGACAAGGCTATATGATTTTGTAGGGATAGCGTTCTTTAGCATTTTTATTCTGAAAGGCATGATTGTTTGTTGGGATGCCTGAGTATTGATGTCTTTATATCAAATTATAGACTTGCTTTGAATCACTCGTGTCTTAATATTCATGTCATTATTAGATTACATGATCAAGATTATGCTAGGTAGCATTCCACATCAAAAATTATCTTTTTTATCATTTACCTACTCGAGGACGAGTAGGAATTAAGCTTGGGGATGCTGATACGTCTCCATCGTATCTATAATTTTTGATTGTTTCATGCCAATATTCTACAACTTTCACATATTTTTGGCAACATTTTATATTATTTTTGGGACTAACATATTGATCCAGTGCCAGTTCCTCTTTGTTGCATGTTTTTTGTTTGCAGAATATCCATATCAAACGAAGTCCAAATGCAATAAACTTTTACGGAGAATTATTTTGGAATATATGTGATTTTTGGGAGGTGGAATCAACGCAAGGCGGTGCTCGTGGGCCCCACGAGGCACCAGGACGCGCCAGGGGGGGCCCGGCGCGCCGTGGTGCCTCGTAAGGCCCTCATAGGTCGATTGGTACTATTCTTCGGGCGCAAGGAAGCTAATATCCGGAAAAAATCGTGTTAAAATTTTAGCGCAATCGGAGTTACGGATCTCTGGGAATTTAAGAAACGGTGAAGGGCCAGAAAACAGGAGCGCGAAACAGAAGAGAACAGAGAGAGAGATCCAATCTAGGAGGGGCTTCTGCCCCTCCGCCGCCATGGAAGCCATGGACTAGAGTGGAAAACCTCCTGCCATCTAGGGGGGAGGCCAAGCAAGAAGAAGAAGGAGGGGGGCTCTCTCCCCCTCTCTCCCGGTGGCGCCGGAGTGCCGCCGGGGCAATCATCATGACGGCGATCTACACCAACAACTTCGCCGCCGTCAACACCAACTCTCTCCCCCTCTATGCAGCAGTGTAACCTATCAATTCCCGCTGTAATTCTCTACTTGAACATGGTGCTTAATGCTACATATTATTATCCAATGATTTGTGGCCATCCTATGATGTTTGAGTAGATTCGTTGTGTCCTATGGGTTGATTGATGATCATGATTGGTTTGAGTTGTACGTTTTATTTTGGTGCTGTCCTATGGTGCCTTCCATGCCGCGCACATGCGGGGGATTCCCGCTGTCGGGTTTGCAATACATTCATAATTCTCTTATGGTGGGTGGCTAGAGTGACAGAAGCTTACACCCGAGTAAGGGGGTTGTTGCGTATGGGAGTAAAGAGGACTTGATACTTAATGCTATGGTTGGGTTTTACCTTAATGATCTTTCATAGTTGCGGATGCTTGCTAGAGTTCCAATCATAAGTGCATATGATCCAAGTACGGAAAGTATGTTAGCTCATGCCTCTCCCTCATATAAAATTGCAACAATGATTACCGGTCTAGTTATCGATTGCCTAGGGACAAATCATTCTCTTGTGTTACAAAAGCTTTCTACTAAACAACTAACTTTTATTATCTTGCAATTTACTCATAGTTTTATTATCTCGCAAAGTACTTCTAGTTTTATTCTTGCAAACCTATCCCATCACCTACAAAATAGTTTTATACTTGTTCTATGTAAAGCGAACGTTAAGCGTGCGTAGAGTTGTATCGGTGGTCGATAGAACTTGAAGGGAATATTAATTCTACCTTTAGCTCCTCGTTGGGTTCGACACTCTTATTTATCAAAAAAGCTACAATTGATTCCCTATACTTGTGGATTATCATGGGGCCCTGCCACTGTTTAAGTGGATAAGGCCGGTCCAATCAGCTGCTGAGTCAGCAGCTGGGCCCACCAGTCAGCCTCTGCTGACTGGGCAGTTGACCTAGTCAACTGGGCCCACTGTCAGCCACACATGCACCTCTCTGGGTACACTCTCTGTGTACCCATAGCATTTTATTCATTTATTTCGAAATTAAAATAATTCCAGTAATTCCAGAAATTGTTTAAAACTTTAAAAAATCATAGAAAATAATCCGTAACTCGGATGAAAATAATTTATATATGAAAAATGATGAGAAAAATAAGAAAAATCCTAATATGCCATCCACATACCCGTCACATGTATAACATTGCAAACATGGAACCTTCCCCTCCGGATCGCCTGTCCGATAACTGCCCAGAGCCGGGAAAATATTCCCAGATATTTTCCCGCACCATCTGTAACATGTAGCACCGCATTAGGTCACCCCTAGCATAGCTTACTGTCATGTCATGCAATGTGATGCATTTGTTTGCTTTATATTTACTGTTTCTTCCCCCTCTTCTCTCCGGTAGACCCCGAGGCTGCTATTGACCCCGAGTACGACTACGTCGCAGACGCCCAGCCTCTTTCAACAGAGCTTCCAGGCAAGCAAAACCCCCTTGATCATTCCTATATCGCCCATTCTTTCTCTCTCGTGCTTGCATTAGATTTTGCTACTATGTTCGATAGCTCCTATTCTGATGCATAGCCTGTTTTTGTAACCTGTTGTTGATACTTTACCTGTTGTCCTATATGCTTAGTACAGGCTGGTTAATTATCCATCAGAGGCCCCACACCCTTGTCCTTGTTGCCATGCTTTACTACCGATGACTCGATCATTGTGATCGATGTGCAGAGACCGACACAGCACCGCACACCCCCTTAGTTGTACGACTCTGCAGAGCTACTATCGAGTGTCAAGGGTGATACCTCCTACCTCACTCCTGATGATATCTCTGTAGCGTAGCTAGTCGGTTGTGGGTTACCGAGGGTGATTCCTCTTTCACCACCTCTGATGATGGCTCTGTCGTGCAGCCCCTCAAGTGTGAACCCATCGAGGGTGATTCCTCCAAGTTCACCTTGACGTTTACATCGAGTGGGATTCCATCGAGGGTGATTCCTCGGATTTCCCCCTTGATGTTACGGACACACTGTTACCTTACACTGTTCCCTGCTTACTGTTACTGTGGGACTGAAGGGACAGGCGGTACCACCCCGGTAGAGGTGGACCTGAGTTCCCGACAGTCTCTGGATAAGTCGGGTTGACCAGGAGGATACCCGCGAGATAATTACGCGGCACGGTCGGGCAGGCAGAGACCGCCCTGGAGAGGGATGGGCCTGGCCCTTGCCGTAAGTCCGCGAGACGGGGCGACAGGAGCACTGATCGTCACCGCGCGCTCCCAACACACTAATGGGTTTGGATATGTGATCTGAGTAGGCCTCTGGCCTTTTCGCACTAACCACCACGCGGGATAAGTTATGGGCACTTGGCGTCGTACGATTCTCCCGAAAGCTCTGTCAGACGTCCAGTTCAGCATTGTGGCCGGGTCGGATCGGCGTCATCCAGGACAGAGGTGGTGCCTGGATCCACCCTGCGCACAACGACCCGGAGTGCTTAGGTCGATTGGCCCATGACCCCTTCGGACTTAGGATGTAGACCGGCGGGGACCTCTCTGTGGAGCCTAGGTAGGACTACGGCGTGTCGATCAGCCGAGGCCGGGCATGACCAGGAAAAGTGTGTCCGGCCAGAGTTAATCGAACGTGTTGGGTAAGTTGGTGCACCCCTGCAGGGAAGTTATCTATTCGAATAGCCATGTCCACGGTAACAGGACGCTCAGAGTTGTATCCCAATCTAATACAACTAAAACTGGATACTTGTGGTAATTAACTGATATGATGGCTCCGGGATCACTTTCTCGCAGGGAGTCGAGGAAGGATCTCTGGGCGTTACTAATATATATTTGTTACTACATATTATGTTACGCTACTCTCTTCTGAGGTTGCAAGATGCTAGTCTTCGATAGGCTAGGCCTTCCCCCTCTATTCTGGCATTTCTGCAGTATAGTCCACAGATACAGCCCCTTCCCTTTGATACCGATGCATACTTAGCATAGTTCTAATGTAAGTCTTGCGAGTACTTTGGATGAGTACTCACGGTTGCTTTGCTACATTTTTTCCCCTACCCGATTGCTATGATCAGATGACGGAGCCCCGGAGTTAGCTGATCCCGCCGATGACTACTACTACCCTGACGGAGCCTACTACTGCATGGAGACTGACGACCAGGAGTAGTTCGGAGGCTCCCAGGCAGGAGGCCTGTGCCTTTTCGATCTAGATGTCGTTGTTTTGCTCAGCCTTCTTAAGGCAACCTTGTCTAATTATGTCTGTACTCAGATACTAATGCTTTCGCTGACTCTTGTGTAACTTGAGCTTATGTATTCGAGGCCTCGAGGCCCCTGGCTTGTAATATAAAGCTTGTATTATTTTATTTTATATCTAGAGTTGTGTTGTGATATCTTCCCATGAGTCTCTGGGCTTGATCGTGCGCATTGTGTGTATGATTAGTGCACGATTGAGTCGGGGGCATCACAAGAACCAAGGGGACAAGCCAGTTGTGCTTCGAGTCGGGGCATGAGGGAGTCCTCAAACACAAGGTACCAACGCATCATCGTCCATGAGACCATCGTGCACACCATCAATTTTGTCGCTTTGTTCGTGGTGTAACCAGATAATGTTTTTTGTGTGTGCTTTTTAACTGACGACCCAGTATGTTGGCAAACGTCAAACGTCTCTTTCTAGCATGGGGTGAAGCAAATCGTTCTTTACTCGTGATGCAGTTGCTCGACATTAGCATGGCTAGAGTCCCAGATTCCCATGGGCCCTTCTGAGGAAAATAAGTAATGGGCAGAGGTGAGCTCCTTGGGGCATTTTGCCCAAAAGAAGAAAAGAAACTATATTGCTTTTGCTTAAGAAAGTGATAAAAAATGGTATATCTCGGTTGGACGATGGATTTGAAGATACAAAGAATTACATTTGATTAAATAAGAATTTAAATTCATGTACCACAGTATTTTGCAAAAAAATACTATAGTAGAACGGGACATCTTAGATCAAGACATTGAGTCCATCTTGTGTTGGAACAACGTAGCGCTCCACGAGCTCATCCTGACCCAGATATATGAAAGGAATGGACCATACATTTTCAGTGGATGCTTCCCTTGGTGGATGTGAAAACCAGGAAGAAGATCAACTCCACGCCGGCGACATAGCGAGTGAGTAGCGTAGCGCCGTCGTTTTGCAAGGAAAAAACAAATTGCCATGGCCGAGGCTTGCGATCGGTCCAGTTCCAGTCGAATGGCTCGTCTGGCCCATGCAGTCTGTCGTGGAAGTGGAAAGCCACGGCGGCAAGAATTATAAAGAACAAACTTTGTTCAGTATAAAGAACAAATCCCTCTTGATTCAAGAAAAAATCCCATCCCATTGCTCCTAGGTGACGGTCAACGGCTCACACAGAGCGAGCAGCAAGGCCCCCCTGTGGAGGCATGACTTGGCTAGTTCCTCTCATGGCGGCACGAGCTGCCAGATCCTCCCGTGGCGGCGTGATGTGACGAGCTCACCTGCGGCAGCATGATATGGAGATCTAATCCGAGGTGCCACGGCGAGCTCCTCTGAGACAGCGAGGTGACCTCCTCACTGTCCGCAATGCCACGGCGTGCTCCTCCAAGGTAGCGAAGCGACCTGCACGTCGTGACCAATTATGGCATCGCACTCGTCAGCACCATCCTCCTGGCCATCATCATCCACCGGACTGTGCTTCTGACAGACACACATGACCAGTTCGTCTGTGAAGAAGCAACAATGTGGGAACTAATTAATTATATTTTTTTCTTGACTGGGACGTGTTGGAAATATGCCCTAGAGGTAATAATAAATTGGTTATTATCATATTTCCTTATTCATGATAAATGTTTATTATTCATGCTATAATTGTATTGACCGGAAACTTAAATACATGTGTGAATACATAGACAACACCGTGTCCCTAGTGAACCTCTACTAGACTAGCTCGTTGATCAAAGATGGTTAAGGTTTCCTAACCATGGACATGAGTTGTCATTTGATAATGGGATCACATCATTAGAAGAATGATGTGATGGACAAGACCCAACCGTAAGCTTAGCATCAGATCGTTTAGTTTATTTGCTATAGCTTTCTTCATGTCAAGTATTTGTTCCTTAGACCATGAGATCATGTCACTCCCGGATACCAGAGGAATGCCTTGTGTGCTATCAAACGTCACTTCATAACTTGGTGATCATAAAAGTGCTCTACAGGTATTCCTGAAGGTGTCTGTTGGGTTGCATGGATCGAGACTGGGATTTGTCGCTCCGTATGACGGATAGAAATCTCTGGGCCCTCTCAGTAATACAACATCATAAAGAGCTTGCAAGCGATGTGGCTAATGAGTTAGTCACGAGATCTTGTATTACGGAACGAGTAAAGAGACTTGCCGGTAACGAGATTGAACTAGGTATGGAGATACCGACGATCGAATCTCAGGCAAGTAACATATCGCTGGACAAAGGGAATTGCATACGGGATTAACTGAATCCTTGACATCATGGTTCAATAGATAAAGATCTTCGTTGAATATGTGGGAACCAATATGGGCATCCAGGTCCCACTATTGGTTATTGACCAGAGAGGAGTCTCGCTCATGTCTACATGATTCTCGAACCCGTAGGGTCGCACGCTTAACATTCGGTAGCGCTAGGGTAGAAATGAGATATTAATATGGTGAACTCCGAAGATTGTTCGGAGTCCCGGATGGGATCCGAGACATCACGAGTAAGGATGGCAATGGGTAGGGTATGGGGCGGGTAGAGCAATACCATACCCATACCCGTGTAGTCTATGGGTACAAAATTCTACCCATACCAGTACCCATGGGTATGAAACTTTACCCGTACCCATATCCGATGGGTACCCAATGGGTAGATCAAACAGTACACAAGTTATTCACAATTTTACATTCATACATATTACATTTGATAGAAAAATGAAAAATATGTATCTCAACTCAATAACATATAGATGAGTACATGACAATTATCTCAATTCAAATTTACAATTGGTGACAACTTTAACATAGGTTCACATGACACATTTCACGGGTAAGCTCAACATGTCAGTATAAACAGGTAGGTTATGGGTATATCCATGGGTACAAGGCTATACCCGTGCCCTACCCATAACTTAACGGGTAGGGTATGGGTACTACCCATGGGTATAAAATTGTGCCCATACCCTGCCCATGCAGGTACGGTATCCGCGGGTATCCGTACCCATGGGTAAAATTGCCATCCTTAATCATGAGGAGCTCCGGAATGGTCCGGGGGTAAAGATTTATATATGGGAAGTCATATTTTGGGTTCCGGAAAAAGTTTGGTTTTTTCCGGTATTGTACGGGAAGGTTCTAGAAGGTTTCGGAGTGGGGCCCACCTGCGTGGGGGGACCCACATGAACGTGGGTAGTGGGGAAAGGCCCCACACCCCTAGTCTAGGTGCACCAAGATCCCCCCTTAAAAGGAATAGGATCATACCCCGAAGGGATAAGATCAAGATCCCTAAAAATGGGGGATAGCGATCAGTGGGGAAAGGAAAGGAGGGATTTCCTTCCTCCCCCCTTGACCAACGACCCTAGGGGCTTGGAGGGCAAGCCACTAGACCCTCCACGCCTATATAAAGGTGGGGAGGCGTTGGGGGCAGCCACCCTTCGACCCTTG
The DNA here is from genome assembly GCA_039707655.1 of Elymus sibiricus. Taxonomy (NCBI): domain Eukaryota; kingdom Viridiplantae; phylum Streptophyta; class Magnoliopsida; order Poales; family Poaceae; genus Elymus; species Elymus sibiricus. The sequence goes on from CM077672.1 coordinate 402,311,085, forward strand.
CCCGTCTCCCTCCCATTACACCTCGTCCACCTCGCGCAGACGCTTGGCGAAGCCCTGCTGCAGTTCCGTTGCTGCCACCACCACCACACCGTCATGTTGGTTCAGATCTCATCTACCTTCTCTCCCTTGCTAGCTGGATCATGAAGGAGAGGATGCCGCCGAGCCATACGTGTGCTAAACTCGGAGGTGCCGTCCGTTCGGCACTAGATCGGATTGGATCGTGATTGGATCGCGACGAGTACGACTACATCAACCGCGTTACGTACGCTAATGATATGTCTCCATCGTATCTATAATTTTAGATTGTTTCATGCCAATATTCTACAACTTTCATATACTTTTGGCAACATTTTGTATTATTTTTGGGACTAACATATTGATCCAGTGCCCAGTGTCAGTTTCTGTTTGTTGCATGTTTTTTGTTTTCCAGAATATCCATATCAAACGAAGTCCAAACGCGATAAAAATTTATGGAGATTTATTTTGGAATATATGTGATTTTTGGGAAGAAGAATCAACGCAAGACGGTGCTCATGGGCCCCACGAGGCACCAGGGCGCGCCCTGGGGGGGTGGCGCGCCGTGGTGCCTCGTGAGCCCCTCGTAAGTCGGTTGACCACCTTCTTTCGCCGCAAGAAATATAATATCGGTAAAAAAATTGTGTTAAAATTTCAGCCCGATCGGAGTTACGGATCTCCGGGAATTTAAGAAACGGTGAAAGGCCAGACAACAGGGACGCGAAACAGAAGAGAACAGAGAGAGAGATCCAATCTCGGAGGGGCTCCCGCCCCTCTGGGAGCCATGGCGGCCATGGACCAGAGGGGGAACTCTCCTCCCATCTAGGGGGAGGCCAAGTAAGAAGAATAAGGAGGGGGGGCTCTCTCCCCCTCTCTCCCGGTGGCGCCGGAACGCCGTCGGGGCAATCATCGTGACGGTGATCTACACCAACAACTTCGCCGCCGTCAACACCAACTCTCTCCCCCTCTATGCAGCGGTGTAACACCTCTTCTCCCTGCTGTAATCTCTACTTAAACATGGTGCTTAATGCTACATATTATTATCCAATGATTTGTGGCCATCCTATGATGTTTGAGTAGATTCTTTTTGTCCTATGGGTTGATTGATGATCGTGATTGGTTTGAGTTGTATGTTTTATTTTGGTGCTGTCCTATGGTGCCCTCCGTGTTGCGCAAGCATGAGGGATCCCCGCTGTAGGGTTTGCAATACGTTCATAATTCTCTTATAGTGGGCGGCTAGAGTGACAGAAGCTTACACCCGAGTAAGGGGGTTGTTGCGTATGGGAGAAAAGAGGACTTGTTACTTAATGCTATGGTTGGGTTTTACCTTAATGATCTTTGGTAGTTGCGGATGCTTGCTAGAGTTCCAATCATAAGTGCATATGATCCAAGTACGGAAAGTATGTTAGCTCATGCCTCTCCCTCATATAAAATTGCAATAATGATTACCGGTCTAGTTATCGATTGCCTATGGACAAATCTTTCTCTTGTGTTACAAAAGCTTTCTTCTAAACAACTAGCTTTTATTATCTCACAAATTACTCCTAGTTTTATTCTAGTTAAGTACTTCTAGTCTTATCCTTACACCCGCAAAATAGTTTCATACTTGTTCTAGGTAAAGCGAACATTAAGTGCGCGTAGAGTTGTATCGGTGGTCGATAGAACTTGAAGGGAATATTGATTCTACCTTTAGCTCCTCGTTGGGTTCAACACTCTTATTTATCGAAAAAGCGACAATTGATCCCCTATACTTGTGGGTTATCAAGACCTTTTTCTGGCGACGTTGCCGGGGAGCAATAGCGTGGGGTTGATATTCTCGTGTGTGCTTGTTTGCTTTATCACTAAGTAGTTTTTATTTTCTGTTTCACTAAGTAGATTTTATTTTGTGCTCTTGTTTTCTATCTTTAGTTATGGATAGAAAACGTAAAATACCAAAAAAATTAGTTGTACTTGCTAAACCAATGGTTGAAGAACCACCCAAATCTATCATACTGCTGAAGCTTTCCACTTGGATCATCTTCGATCCCTTTGTGCTCATGCTGAAAACCCAACTAGCTTAGTTCAGGGAAAATCATTAGATGAGCATGCTTATTTTGTGCGACACCGCTTGTCTCAAAAAGGGAAACTCTTATGGCATCATATTAATACTTTGAATTTCTATGCTTGGAATTTATGTGAAATACATGATTTTACTTGTTGTTCTGAAGACCCTAAAAACACCTTCAGTACCAATGTGAGTTTAAGTATAATGTAATCTTATCTTCTTATGCCAGAGGTATTTGTAGTTACTATGATATTGAACAAATAGAAGAATTTGTTGCTTTTAAGGGTTCATATGAAATTGCTTCTTTGATTGAAAAGTGTGATGCTACTCTTTACAAATCTGAAAATTTTGCCATACTTAAATATTGCTATGAAAACTATGCTTCTAATGCTTATGTGAAAGAATATATTGAGGACACCTCCGCTGTCCAAGAAGAGACTAATATTTTGCAGGAATCTATGGAGGAAGAAATTGATGACACTGTGAGCTCATTAGATGAAAAAGATGAGATGGAGAGCGAAGAACAAAAGGAGGAAGAGCGGACTAGCTACCCGTGCCCACCTTGTAATGAGAGTAACTCTTCAACTCATACATTGTTTAATTTCCCTTCATACTTACCGAAGGATGAATGCTATGATAATTGCTATGATCCCTTGGATTCGTTTGAAATAGCCCTTTTTGATGAAATTGATGCTTGCTATGCTTGTGGCCATGATGCCAATATGACTTATGCTTATGGAGATGAACTTGCTATAGTTCCTTATGTTAAGAATGAAATTGTTGGTATTGCACCCACGCGTGATAGTCCTATTATCTTTTTGAATTCTCCAAACTACACTATATCGGAGAAGCTTGTGCTTATTAAGGATTATATTGATGGGTTGCGTTTTACCGTTACACATGATGATTTTGATGAATATAATATGCATGTGCTTGCTGCTCCTAATTGCAATTATTATGAGAGAGGAACTACATCTCTGCCTCTCTATGTTTCCAATATGATAAAATTGCCAGAAAATGTTCATACTATGCATTGGCCTTTACTTGATGTGCACGAATTGTTCTTTTATGACATGCCGATGCATAGTAAGAGAGTTAGACTTTGTCATTTCATGATATATGTTGCTTTGTGCTCACTACTAAATTACAAATCATTGTTAATTAAAATTGGCTTTGATATACCTTGGGATCCGGGTGGATCAATTACTTGAGCACTTTATGCCTAGCTTAATGGCTTTAAAGAAAGCGCTGCCAGGGAGACAACCCAGAAGTTTTAGAGAGTCATTTATTTCTGTTGTGTGCTTTTAAAAGGTTTAAAAACAAAAACAAATATAGAGGGGAACCTCAAAACTTTTTCAAAAAGAGAAGCGATTGGAAGGTCATGCATTGCAGAAGTGAGGGTCGACCTTGAACACTTGTGTTCATGCTCATGGAAACAATGTAGAATTTTTCATGGAAGTTTCTCACAAAAATAATTATCCCCTTGTAAAAATCCAGTGTATTATAAAAATAATGTGCCAAGATTTGCCTTTAGGATGCTTAAATTGCTTGTTTGGTGTGTGCAGTGCAAAAACAGAAACTTTTGCTGTAGTGCGTGAATTTACATTTTTTACTGGAATGTGCAAAAATTCTGAATTTTTTACACAGTACTTATATGCAAATTTTTTATTTTTTCCTAATTTTTCAGAATTGTTTGAGTTATAGAAGTATATGTACCATCTGCATCTTTACAGACTGTCCTGTTTTCACAGATTGCTGTTATAGTTTCGTTATTTGCTTATGTTTGAAATCTTGTTGAGCCCCATTGACTTGCCATAGAATTGTGATAGCATACAGTGGGTAATGTTTGATTATAATTACACAATAATGTTACAGCAGGACATGATCGGATTTGATGTTATATGTACTAACCCCGCTAATAAAAAGTTCGGTTAAGTTTTGTGTGGATGAAGTGTTTGAAGATCGAGGAGGTATCGATATGAGGAGAATAAGGAGAGGCAAGAGTTAAATTTTGGGTATTCCCAAGGCACCCCAAGTAAATATTCAAGGAGACTCAAGCGTCTAAGCTTGGGGATGCCTCGGAAGGCATCCCATCTTTCTTCAACAATTATCGGTATGTTTCGGTTTTTGTTTTGTTCACATGATATGCGTAAATTCTTGGAGCGTCTTTTGTGTTTATTTTTCTCTTTTATTTTATGCACCATGCTGGTATGAGATAGTCCTTGGTTGATTTATAGAATGCTCTTTGCACTTCACTTATATCTTTTGAGTATGGCTTTATAGAATGCTTCATGTGCTTCACTTATATCATTTGAAGTTTGGATGCCTGTTTCTCTATACCTAGAAAACCATTGTTTGTAGAATGCTCTTTTGCTTCACTTATATTTATTAGAGCATGGTATTTTGTAGAAAGAATTGAACTCTCTTGCTTCACTTATACCTATTTAGAGAGTCAACAGGAATTGGTCATTCACATGGTGAGTCATAAAATCCTACATAAAACTTGTAGATCACTGAATATGATATGTTTGATTCCTTGCAATAGTTTTGCGACATAGAGATGGTAATATGTGGGAGGTACTAGTGAATGATTGTGCTTTAGTAAGAATATTGGTGTTAAGGTTTGTGATTCCCGAAGCATGCACATATAGTCTATAGTTATGCAACGAAGTTACATCCTACTTATGGTGCATTTTTCAGTGTTAGTTATGTTCAATGCATGTTTATGACCGTTTTCATTTTTTGGTTGGTCGCTTCTCAATCTATTTGCTAGCCTTCACTTGTACTAAGCGGGAATGCTGCTTGTGCATCCAACCTAAAGTTGTGCCAAATGAGTCCACCATACCTACCTATATGCGGTATTTCCATGCCGTTCCAAGTAAATTTGCATGTGCCAACTCTAATTATTCAAAATAAATTTCTGTTTTGTGTGCCCGTACCGCTCATGTGGCGGCAGGGGGTGGCCAATATCTTTCATGCTAGGTGGGTTATTCTCAGGATGAGTGTTTATTCACTTGTCATTGCACGAGAGAGTGGCAGGTAATAGGGATGCCCAGTCCCACAATGAATCAAAAATAATAATAACAAAATTCCTTGGAAAGTGTTGGTATGGAAGGCACCCATGGATACGGCTAGCCATGGATTGTGAAAGAATGGTGGAAAGGAAATGAATTTTATTTTCTGTTTGGGAACCACCTATAATGTGTCTAGCATGGAAGATATTGGGAACTTTCGGTCGTAGCGTTGACAGGAAAAGCATGCCTCTCAAAATAATTTTATCTCTCTAAGCTTTGAGCTCTGGCACCTCTGCAAATCTCTGCTTCCCTCTGCGAAGGGCCTATCTATTTTACTTTTATGCAATTTTTATTTTTTATTTTTTGTTTTGAGTCTCCATCTTCTCTTATAAAGCACCAACTAGAGAGCACTATTGTCATACTTGTGCATTGGATGTAGCTAATATTGAGTGTGTATCATGACTGGATCAATGATTGAGCATAACGGGCTTGGGATAGCGTTCTTTAGCATTTTTATTTTGAAAGACATGATTGTTTGTTGGTATGCCTGAGTATTGATATCTTTATGCCAAATTATAGACTATTGCTTTGAATCACTCGTGTCTTAATATTGATGCCATGATTAGATTATATGATCAAGATTATGTTAGGTAGCATTCCACATCAAAAATTATCTTTTTTATCATTTACCTACTCGAGGACGAGCAGGAATTAAGCTTGGGGATGTTGATACGTCTCCGTCGTATCTATAATTTTTGATTGTTTCATGCCAATATTCTACAACTTTCATAAACTTTTGGCAACATTTTATATTATTTTTGGGACTAACATATTGATCCAGTGCCCAGTGCCAGTTTCTGTTTGTTGCATGTTTTTTGTTTTGCAGAATATCCATATCAAACGAAGTCCAAATGTGATAAAAATTTACGAAGATTTATTTTGGAATATATGTGATTTTTGGGAAGAAGAATCAACGCAAGACGGTGCTCGTCGGCCCCACGAGGCACCAGGGCGCGCCCCATGGGGGGTGGCACGCCGTGGTGCCTCGTGAGCCCCTCGTAAGTCAGTTGACCCCCTTCTTTCGCCGCAAGAAAGATAACATCGGGAAAAAATCGTGTTAAAATTTCAGCCCGATCGGAGTTACGGATCTCCGGGAATTTAAGAAACGGTGAAAGGCCAGACAACAGGAACATGAAACAGCAGAGAACAGAGAGAGAGATCCAATCTCGGAGGGGCTCCCGCCCCTCCGGGAGCCATGGCGGCCATGGACCAGAGGGGGAACTCTCCTCCCATCTAGGGGGGAGGCCAATGAAGGAGAAGAAGGAGGGGGGCTCTCTCCCCCTCTCTCCCGGTGGCGCCGGAACGCCGCCGGGGCAATCATCGTGACGGCGATCTACACCAACAACTTCGCCGCCGTCAACACCAACTCTCTCCCCCTCTATGCAGCGGTGTAACACCTCTTCTTCCCGCTGTAATCTCTACTTGAACATGGTGCTTAATGCTACATATTATTATCCAATGATTTGTGGCCATCCTATGATGTTTGAGTAGATTCTTTTTGTCCTATGGGTTGATTGATGATCGTGATTGGTTTGAGTTGTATGTTTTATTTTGGTGCTGTCCTATGGTGCCCTCCGTGTCGCGCAAGCGTGAGGGATCCCCGCTGTAGGGTTTGCAATACGTTCATAATTCTCTTATAGTGGGCGGCTAGAGTGACAGAAGCTTACACCCGAGTAAGGGGGTTGTTGCGTATGGGAGTAAAGAGGACTTGTTACTTAATGCTATGGTTGGGTTTTACCTGAATGATCTTTGGTAGTTGCGGATGCTTGCTAGAGTTCCAATCATAAGTGCACACGATCTAAGTACAGAAAGTATGCTAGCTCATGCCTCTCCCTCGTATAAAATTGTAATAATGATTACCGGTCTAGTTATCGATTGCCTATGGACAAATCTTTCTCTTGTGTTACAAAAGCTTTCTACTAAACAACTAGCTTTTATTATCTCGCAAATTACTCCTAGTTTTATTCTCGTTAAGTACTTATAGTCTTATCCTTACACCCGCAAAATAGTTTCTAGGTAAAGCGAATGCTAAGTGCGCGTAGAGTTGTATCGGTGGTCGATAGAACTTGAAGGGAATATTGATTCTACCTTTAGCTCCTCGTTGAGTTAGACACTCTTATTTATCGAAAAAGCTACAATTGATCCCCTATACTTGTGGGTGATACGTCTCCAACGTATCTATAATAATTGATTGTTCCATGCTGTTATAGTATCAATCTTGGATGTTTTATATGCATTTACAAGCAATATATATCATTTTTGGGGACTAACCTATTAACTTAGTGCCCAGTGCCAGTTGCTGTTTTCTGCTTGTTTTTGGCTTTTCAGAGAAACAGTACCAAATGAAGTCCAAATGCCACGAAACTTTTTGGATATTTTTTTCTGGACAAAAGAAACCTGAGAAGGTTCGGGAGGAGGCCAGAAGCTCCACAAGGGCTCCACAAGGCAGTAGGGCGCGCCCCAAGGGGCGCGCCGTAGTACCTTGTGGGGCCCACGTGACTCCGTTTAACCTAACTCCACTTCTGTAAATTCACAAATATTGGGAAACCCCCAGAGAGCCAGAAGAGAAAACCTTTCCGCCACCGCAAGCCTCTGTTCTTCCATGATCCCATCTGGAGGCCTTTTCCGGTACTCTGCCGGAGGGGGAATCGATCACGGAGGGCTTCTACATCAACCTTGTTGCCCCTTCCGATGATGTGTGAGTAGTTTACCACAGACCTACGGGTCCATAGCTAGTAGCTAGATGGCTTCTTCTCTCTCTTTGATCTTCAATACAATGTTCTCCTCGATGTTCTTGGAGTTCTATCCGATGTAATCTTCTTATGCGGTGTGTTTGTTGGGATCCGATGAATTATGAGTTTATGATCAGATTATTCATGAGAAATATTTGAGTCTTCTCTGAACTCAATTATGCATGATTGTTATAGCTTTGTATTTCTCTCCGATCTATCGGTTTAGTTTGGCCTACTAGATTGATTTATCTTGCAATGGGAGAGGTGCTTTGTGATGGGTTCAATCTTGCGGTGCTCAATCCCAGTGACAGAAAGGGACATGACACGTATTTGTATTGTTGCCATTAAGGATAAAAAGATGGGGTTTATTCATATTCTTGAATTTGCTTCTCTACATCATGTCATCTTGCTTAAGGCATTACTCTGTTTCATACTTAATACCCTAGATGCATGCTGGATAGCGGTCGATGGGTGGAGTAATAGTAGTAGATGCGGGCAGGAGTCGGTCTACTTGTATCGGACGTGATGCCTATATACATGATCATTGCCATGAATCCGTCATAATTATTTGCTTTTCTATCAATTGCCCAACAGTAATTTGTTTACCCACCGTATGCTTATGTGCTCAAGAGAGAAGCCTCTAGTGAAAACTATGGTCCCCGGGTCTATCTTTATCATATAAAAAACCTAAAAATACCTTGCTGCAATTTATTTATTTTTATTTTTATTAGTAGTTTAGTTTATCTATTTACCTCGATAAAATTTAATCCTTGCAAATAACCGCTAAGAGGATTGACAACCCTCTTGTTCGCGTTGGGTGCAAGTGTTTGCTCTTGTGTGTGCAGGTGCGCTTTAACAGAATTTTGCTTGGTTCTCCTACTAGATTGATAACCTTGGTTCTTAACTGAGGGAAATACTTATCTCTACTGTACTGCATCTCCCTTCCTCTTCAGTGAATTACCAACGCAGCTCACAAGTAGGAGGAAGAATTTCTGGCGCCGTTGCCGGGGAGACATCATCAACATCTATCAAGTACCTACGCATAAACTTTCATCTCCTTGCATTTATTTTATTTGCCTTTGCCTCTTGTTTTCATCTCCCCCACTTCTAAATTTTTTTTTACAAAAACACAAAAATATTTTATTTGCTTGCTTGCTTTTATTGCCATGTCAACACACAAGAACAGAAAGTAAAACAAAAATTTAAGATCACTATGGATCCTCATCCACTTGCTAATCTTTTCAAAAGATCCAATTATAATGAACCAATTGCTAGTGATTTGAGTGCTCTTGATTTTCTCTATGAAGTTTTGCTTGAAAATCATGAATCTGAAAATTGTGATGAAGTGTTAGAAGAAGAAATTTATAAAGTGATTCATGATAGCTCCTTGATTGAAAAGCATGATTGCAATGATGTTACTATAAATTATATTAATGTGAATTTTGCTAATAATATGCATAACTACAAGCTTGGGGATGACAATTTTGTCATGTCCACTACTTATTGCAATGATCATGATTGGGGTGATAATGCTTCTTATGATCTTGAAAATTTATTAAAGCCTCATGATGAATATGTTATTGATAATAATGTTTTCAATACTATTAAAAGTGGGTTTGGAAGAGCGTCAACTTTAGGTAATAATGATCCCACTACTTTGGATAGTGTTCAATCTTATGAATTTTTTCATGAAAGTGGGTTTGGAGAGGTCATGACTTTAGTTGATGTTAATCCCACTATCTTGGAAGATTATAAAACTTTTATGTATGTGGATCATGAAGATAAAATTGTATATGATAGCTATATTGTTGAATTTGATTATGATCCTACATGTAATTATTATGAGAGAGGAAAATATGGTTGTAAAAACTTTCATGTCACTAAATTACCTCTCTTTGTGCTAAAATTATTAATGCTCCATTCTTCCTATTTACATATGCTAGATATTGCTTGTCTTGATAATTTATTTTCCTATAAAATGCCTATGCATAGGAAGTATGTTAGACTTAAATGTGCTTTTCACATGTTATATGATGCTCTCTTTGTGTTTCAATTATTATCTTTCATGAGAGCATCATTGAAATCTCAAGCCTATCTTAATGGCTATAAAGAAAGAGCTTGTTGGGAGACAACCCAATAAACTTTTTATTTCTGTTCTTGTGTGTTTAAACAATTTTAGCCGCTGTTATGATTGTGTTTTTATGTTTTAATTAGTGTTTGTGCCAAGTAATGCCTTTGAGATGATTTGGAAGATAGTATAATTGATGATGTTTGGAAAACAGAAAGTTTTGCGTCCAGTGCTGGAATTTTCATTCTGTACTGGAGCGTCAAAAAAATCTGAAATATTTACACAATATTGGTATATGAATTTCCCATGTTGTACTAATTTTTCAGAATTTTTGAGTTACAGAAGTATGGCTTTTAAATAGATATTTACAGACTATTCGGTTTTAGACAGATTCTGTTTTTGTTGCATAGTTTGCTTATTTTGATGAATCTATGGATCGTATCAGGGGGTATGAGTCATGGAGAAGTTGGAGTACAGTAGCATTATGCCAATATTAAATATGAATCAATTTACAACAGTACCTAAAGTTTAAGATTTGTTTGTTGTAGTACAGTAGCATTATGGAGAAGTTGGAGTACAATTGCTCACGAAGGTTTTGTTGAGTTTTGTGTGATTGAAGTTTTCAAGTTTTGGGTGAGATCACAATAGATGAAGGAATAAGGAGTGGCAAGAGCCTAAGCTTGGGGATGCCCAAGGCACCCCAAGGTAATAATCAAGGAAGACTCAAGCGTCTAAGCTTGGGGATGCCCCGGAAGGCATTCCCTCTTTCTTCTACCAACTATCGGTAACTCACTTAGAGCTATATTTTTATTCATCACATGATATGTGTTTTACTTGGAGCGTCGTGTATTATATGAGTCTTTGCTTTGTTTGCTTTTTAGTTTGTCACAATCATCTTTGCTGGACACACCTTTTTGAGAGGGACACACATTATTCGTGATTTGTTAGAATACTCTATGTGCTTCACTTAAATCTTTTGAGCTAGGCAGTTGCTCTAGTGCTTCACTTAAATCTTTTTGAGCACGGCGGTGGCTATATTTTGAAGAAATATTTGCACTCTCATGCTTCACTTATATCTTTTTCACAGTTGATAATAGTAATGGTAATTTGCACAAGATATGAATTTGGTCCCAAAGTGATGAATATTCAAGAGGGATATAATAAAAACTTTCATGAAAGATCATTGGATATGATAAGTTTGATTCCTTGCAATAGTTTTGCGATATGGAGATGATAATATGTGAGTCATGTTAGTGAGTAATTGTGATTTAGTAAGAATATTGGTGTTAAGGTTTGTGATTCCCTATGCATGCACATAAAGTCAATAGTTATGCAACAAAATTATATCCTACTTATGGTGCATTATTCGGTGTTAGTTATGTTCAATGCATGTTTATGACCATTTTCACTTTTTGATTGGTCGCTTCCCAATCTATTTGCTAGCCTTCATTTGTACTAAGCGGGAATACTGCTTGTGCATCCAACTCCTTAAACCCAAGTTGTGCCAAATGAGTCCACCATATCTACCTATATGCGGTATTTCCATGCCGTTCCAAGTAAATTTGCATGTGCCAACTGTAAATTTTCAAAATAATTTTCCATTCTGTGTGCCCGTACCGCTCATGAAGTGGAAAGGGGGTGGCCAATATTTTCCATGCTAGGTGTGTTATTCTCACGATGAGTGTTTATTCACTTGTCATTGCACGAGAGAGTGGCAGGTAATAGGGATGCCCAGTCCCACAATGAATCAAAAATAATAATAACAAATTCCTTGAAAAGTGTTGGTATGGAGGACACCCGTGGATACGGCTAGCCATGGATTGTGGAAGAATGGTGGAAAGGAAAAAACTTTATTTTCTGTTTGGGAACCACCTATAATGTGTCTAGCATGGAAGATATTGGGAATTCTCGGTCGTTTTCGTTGACAGGAAAAGCATGCCTCTCAAAATAATTTTATCTCTCTAATTTAAGCTTTGAGCTCTGGCACATTTGCAAATCTCTACTTCCCTCTGCGAAGGGCCTATCTATTTACTTTTATGCAATTTTTATTTTTATTTTGAGTCTCCATCTTCTCTTACAAAGCACCAACTAGAGAGCACTATTGCCATACTTGTGCATTGTGTGTAGCTAATATTGAGTGTGTTTCATGAATGGATCAATGATTGAGCATAATGGGCTAGGGATAACTTTCTTTAGCATTGATATTTTGAAAGACATGGTTGCTTGTTAGTATGCTTGAGTATTTATGTCTTCATGTCAAACTATAGACTATTGCTTTGAATCATTCAAGTCCAAATGTCCATGCTACAAAGAAAAGAGTATATGATGAATATGATAGGCAGCATTCCACATCAAAAATTCTGTTTTTTATCATTTACCTACTCGAGGACGAGCAGGAATTAAGCTTGGGGATGCTTGATACGTCTCCAACGTATCTATAATTTTTGATTGTTCCATTCTATTATAGTATCAATCTTGGATGTTTTATATACATTTACAAGCAATTATATATCATTTTTTGGGACTAACCTATTAACTTAGTGCCAGTTGCTGTTTTCTGCTTGTTTTTGGCTTTTCAGAGAAACAGTACCAAATGAAGTCCAAATGCCACAAAAAAAATTGGAGATTTTTTTCTGGACAAAAGAAACGTGAGAAACTTTGGGAGGAGGCCAAAAGCCCCACAGGGGTTCCACAAGGCAGTAGGGCGCGCCCCGGGGGGCGCGCCGTAGTACCTTGTGGGGCCCATGTGACTCCGTTTGACCTAATTCCACTTCTATAAATTCACAAATATTGGGAAACCCCCTGAGAGCCAGAAGAGAAAACCTTTCTGCTGCCGCAAGACTATGTTCTTCCACGATCCCATCTGGAGGCCTTTTCCGGTACTCTGCCGGAGGGGGAATCGATCACGAAGGGCTTCTACATCAACCTTGCTGCCCTTTCGATGATGTGTGAGTAGTTTACCACAGACCTATGGGTCCATAGCTAGTAGCTAGATGGCTTCTTCTCTCTCTTTGATCTTCAATACAATGTTCTCCTCGATGTTCTTGGAGTTCTATCCGATGTAATCTTCTTATGTAGTGTGTTTGTTAGGATCCGATGAATTGTGAGTTTATGATCAGATTATTCATGAGAAATATTTGAGTCTTCTTTGAACTCTTTTATGCATGATTGTTATAGCTTTGTATTTCTCTTCGATCTATCGGTTTAGTTTGGCCTACTAGATTGATTTATCTTGCAATGGGAGAGGTGCTTTGTGATGGGTTCAATCTTGCGGTGCTCAATCCCAGTAACAGAAAGGGACATGACACGTATCTCTATTGTTGCCATTAAGGATAAAAATATGGGGTTTATTCATATTGCTTGAATTTGCTTCTCTACATCATGTCATCTTGCTTAAGGTGTTACTCTGTTTCATACTTAATACCCTAGATGCATGCTGGATAGCGGTCGATGGGTGGAGTAATAGTAGTAGATGCAGGCAGGAGTCGGTCTACTTGTCTCAGATGTGATGCCTATATACATGATCATTGCCATGAATCCGTCATAATTATTTGCTTTTCTATCAATTGCCCAACAGTAATTTGTTTACCCACCGTATGCTTATGTGCTCAAGAGAGAAGCCTCTAGTGAAAACTATGGTCCCCGGGTCTATCTTTATCATATAAAAAACCTAAAAATACCTTGCTACAATTTATTTATTTTTATTTTTATTAGTAGTTTAGTTTATCTATTTACCTCGATAAGATTTAATCCTTGCAAATAACCGCTAAGAGGATTGACAACCCTCTTATTCACGTTGGGTGCAAGTGTTTGCTCTTGTGTGTGCAGGTGCGCTGTAACGGAATTTTGCTTGGTTCTCCTACTGGATTGATAACCTTGGTTCTTAACTGAGGGAAATACTTATCTCTACTGTACTGCATCTCCCTTCCTCTTCAGGGAATTACCAATGCAGCTCACAAGTAGCAGTGGGTTATCAGCTAACGCTTTCGGTCTACAAGGGTACGTAGACGATTCCCCTCTCGTTGCTTTGCATCTCCTAGATTAGATCTTGGGTGTTTCGTAGGAAATTTTTTGATTTTCATGCAACGTTCCCCATCAGTGGTATCAGAGCTAAGTCTATGCATAGATGTATTTGCACGAGTAGAACACAAAGAAGTTGTGGGCGTTGATGTTCAAATTGCTTACTTCCTTTGTCTTATTTGGATTCGGCGGTATTGTGGGATGAAGCGGCTCGGACCAACCTTACTTGTCCTCGCACAAGAGACCAGTTCCACTGACTGACTTGCAACTTGTATTGTATAAATGTGGCTTTGCGGGTGTCTATCTCTCCCACTTTAGTTGAATCTGATTTGACAAGGGCGGTCCTTGTAGAAGGTTAAAAGGCAACTTGTATATCACCGTTGTGGTTTTGCGTAGATAAGAACGGTTCTTATAGTTTGCCCTAGCAGCCACGTAAAATTCCAACAACAAAGTAGAGGACGTCTAACTTGTTTTTGCAGGGCATGTTGTGATATGGTATGGCCAAAACGTGATGTGATATATGTTGATGTATGAGATGATCATGTTTTGTAATAGGTTCACGACTTGCATGTTGATGAGTACAGCAACCGGTAGGAGCCATAGGGTTGTCTTTAATTTATTGTATGACCTGCGTGTCAATCATTAAACGCCATGTAATTGCTTTGCTTTATCGCTATGCGTTAGCAATAGTTGTAGAAGCAATAGTTGGCGAGACAACCACGTGACAACACGATGATGGAGATCATGGTGTCATGCCGGTGACGATGGAGATCATGCCGATGCTTTGGAGATGGAGATCAAAAGCACAAAGATGATGATGGCCATATCATCTCACATATTTGATTGCATGTGATGTTTATCCTTTTATGCATCTTATTTTGCTTAGGACGACGGTAGCATTATAAGATGATCCCTTCACTTAATTTCAAGATAAAATGTGTTCTCCCTGAGTATGCACCGTTGCGAAAGTTCGTCGTTTCGAAGCACCACGTGATGATCGGGTGTGATAGACTCTACGTTCGCATACAATGGGTGTAAGCCAGTTTTACACATGCATCATACTTGGGTTAAACTTGACGAGCCTAGCATGTACAGACATGGCCTCGGAACACGGAGGACCGAAAGGTCGAACATGAGTCATATAGTAGATATGATCAACATGGAGATGTTCACCATTGATGACTGCCTCATCTCACGTGATGATCGGACATGGGTCAGTTGATGTGGATCATGTAACACTTAGACAACTTGAGGGATGTTGATTTAAGTGGGAGTTCTTTAGTAATTTGATTAGAAGAACCAATTATCATGAACTTAGGCCCCGTTCGGATCTCCTCTGGCTTCTCGAATAGCCAGCTTCCCGAGAAGCCAGCCGTAGCCAGCTTCCGACGGGAGCAGCGATTCGTTCGGCAGCACTGGCTGGCCTCCTCTCCGTCAAAACGAGCTGGCAGCCCAGCAAACGAGCTTCAGGCCCAGGAAACGAGCTGGCAGCCCACGAAACGAGCTTCAGGCCCAGCCAACGAGCTTCAGGCCCAGTTCGGTGGCCAGTCACGAGAGGGAAACAGATCGAGAAGAAGAAAACGTTTCGCGGATGGCACTTCGGAAGGGCACACGAGTGTAATTTCCAGCAACTTCTCCTGGAGCCAGCTTCCCGTTTTGGAGAAGCAGCGATTCTGCTGCTCCAAGAAATTGTACGCACGGGCTCTCGATCTCCTGGAGCTGGCTTCTCGGAGACGCCGCGTTCGGCCAGCTTCTCGCCAGCTTCCGGAGAAGCGGGAAGCTGGAGGACTTCCGAACGGGCTCTTAGTCTAATTGTCTTTGCAAATTAATGTTGTAGATCAATGGCTCGCGTTGTAGCTCCCCTGAATTTTAATGCGTTCCTAGAGAAAGAAAAGTTGAAAGATGATGGTAGTAACTATGCGGACTGGGTCCATAATCTGAGGATTATCCACACTGCTGCATAGAAAGTTTATGTCCTTGATGCACCGCTAGGTGATCCACCCGCTCCCGCGAACCTGGACGCTATGAACGTCTGGCAGACAAGAAATGATGACTACACGATAGTTCAGTGTGCCATGCTTTACGGCTTAGAACCGGGGCTCCAAAGACATTTTGAGCACTACGGAGCATATGAGATGTTCCAGGAGCTGAAATTGGTATTTCAGGCTCATGCCCGGGTTCAGAGGTATGACACCTCCGACAAGTTCTTTAGCTGTAAGATGGAGGAGAACAGCTCCGTTAGTGAGCATGTACTCAAAATGTCTGGGTACTATAATCGCTTGAATCAGTTGGGAGTTAATCTTCCGGATGAAGTAGCGATTGAAAGGGTTCTCCAGTCACTGCCACCAAGCTACAAGAGCTTTGTGATGAACTATAATATGCAAGGGATGGAGAAAACGATCCCTAAGCTTTTTGCGATGCTGAAGGCCGCGGAAGTAGAAATCAAGAAAGAGCATCAAGTGTTGATGGTCAATAAGACCACCAGTTTCAAGAAGGGCAAGGGAAAGAAAGGGAACTTCAAGAAGAATGGCAAGCCAGTTGCTGCTCCCGTGAAGAAACCCAAGGCTGGACCCAAACCTGAGACTGAGTGCTTCTATTGCAAGGGAAATGGTCACTGGAAGCGGAACTGCTCCAAGTACTTGGCACATAAGAAGGCTGGCAACGTCAACAAAGGTATATTTGATATACATGTTATTGATGTGTACCTTACTAGTGCTCGTAGTAGCGCCTGGGTATTTGATACTGGTTCGGTTGCTAAAATTTGTAACTCGAAACAGGAGCTGCGGAATAAACAGAGACTAGCTAAGGACGAGGTGACGATGCGCGTCGGAAATGGTTCCAATGTTGATGTGATCGCCGTCAGCACGCTCCCTCTACATTTACCTTCGGGATTAGTTTTGAACCTGAATAATTGTTATTTGGTGCCTGCGTTAAGCATGAACATTATATCTGGATCTTGTTTATTGCGAGACGGTTATTCATTTAAGTCAGAGAATAATGGTTGTTCTATTTATATGGATAATATCTTTTATGGTCATGCACCCTTGGTGAATGGTTTATTTCTGTTGAATCTCGATCGTAGTGATACACATATTCATAATATCGATGCCAAAAGATGCAAAGTTAATGATGATAGTACCACATACTTGTGGCACTGCCGCTTAGGTCATATTGGTGTAAAGCGCATGAAGAAACTCCATGTTGATGGACTTTTGGAATCTCTTGATTATGAATCATTTGAGACATGTGAACCATGCCTCATGGGCAAGATGACTAAAACCCTGTTTTTCGGAACAATGGAGCGGGCAAGTGACTTGTTGGAAATAATACATACCGATGTATTCGGTCTGATGAGTGTTGAAGCACGCGGTGGATATCGTTATTTTCTTACCTTCATGGATGATTTGAGTAGATATGGGTATATTTACTTAATGAAACACAAGTCTGAAACATTTGAAAAGTTCAAGGAGTTTCAAAGTGAAGTGGAGAATCATCGTAATAAGAAAATTAAATTTCTACGATCTGATCGTGGAGGTGAATATTTGAGTTACGAGTTTGGTATGCATTTAAGATAATGTGGAATTGTTTCACAGCTCATGCCACCTGGAACACCACAGCGTAATGGGGTGTCCGGACGTCGTAATCATACTCTATTGGATATGGTGCGTTCTATGATGTCTCTTACCGATTTGCCACTATCGTTTTGGGGATATGCATTAGAGACAACTGCATTCACTTTAAACAGGCCACTATCTAAATCCGTTGAGACGACACCGTATGAATTATGGTTTGGTAAGAAACCTAAGTTGTCGTTTCTTAAAGTTTGGGGATGAGACGCTTATGTCAAGAGGCTTCAGCCTAATAAGCTCGAACCCAAAGCGGAAAAGTGCGTCTTCATAGGATACCCTAAAGAGACCATTGGGTATACCTTCTATCACAGATCTGAGGGCAAAATCTTTGTTGCTAAGAATGGGTCCTTTCTAGAGAAGGAGTTTCTCTCGAAAGAAGTGAGTGGGAGGAAAGTAGAACTTGATGAGGTAATTGTACCTTCTCCCGAACTAGAAAGTAGCACATCACAGAAAGAAGTTCCGGTGATGCCTACACCAGCCGGAGAGGAAGCTAATGATGATGATCATGAAACTTCGGATCAAGCTACTATTGAACTTCGCAGGTCGACCAGGGTACATTCCGCACTAGAGTGGTACGGTAATCCTGTCCTGGAAGTCATGTTGTTAGACAACAGCGAACCTACGAACTATGAAGAATCAATGATGAGCCCGGATTCCGATAAATGGCTTGAGGCCATGAAATCCGAGATAGGATCCATGTATGAAAACTAAGTATGGACTTTGGTAGACTTACCCGATGACCGGTAGACCATTGAGAACAAATGGATCTTTAAGAAGACAGACGCTGATGGTAATGTCATCGTCTATAAAGCTCGACTTGTCGCAAAGGCTTTTCGACAAGTTCAAGGGGTTGACTACGATGAGACGTTCTCACTCGTAGCGATGCTGAAGTCTGTTAGAATTATGTTAGCAATTGCCGTATTTTATGATTATGAAATCTGGCAGATGGACGTCAAAACAGCGTTCCTTAACGGGTTTCTTAAGGAAGAGTTGTATATGATGCAACCGGAAGGTTTTATCGATCCTAAGGATGCTAACAAAGTATGCAAGCTCCAGCGATCCATCTATGGACTGGTGCAAGCATCTCGGAGTTGGAATATACGCTTTGATGAGGAGATCAAAGCTTTTGGTTTTACTAGAACAGTGCACGTGCGTTGCAACGGGATATAAATATTCTAGTACGTTAGCTTGTGATATACCTGCCCATAATATGTGATTGTGTAAATAAATGTTCATCAAATCCTGTCCGTGATTTACCTTATATTTTGATCAGAAGTGATTTACATGCCCATAGTATGCGATTGTGTAAATAAATGCTCATCAAATCATGTCTGTGATTTACCTTATATTTTGATCAGAAGTTTGATAAGTAAACTAAAGTGGAATTGGTTCAGAAGGTAAGTAAATTAATGTGATTGATTATTATACGGGGAAGGTTGGACGAAGGGGTGGTGGGAAGAAAGGAGAAACGGGAACCTTACATTCTTTTTAAGTAGTAGAGATACAAACTTACGGAGAAGCTTGTATTTACAAGAAAGTGAGTGGGAGCTCTATAGCATTTCTAATATTATATGTGGATGACATATTATTGATTAGAAATGATATAGAATTTCTAGAAAGCATAAAAGGTTATTTGAACAACAGTTTTTCAATGAAAGACCTGGGTGAAGCTGCTTACATATTAGGCATTAAAACTATAGAGATAGATCAAGATGCCTAATAGGACTTTCACAAAGCACATACCTTGACAAGATTTTGAAGAAGTTCAAAATGGATCAGTCGAAGAAAGGGTTCTTTCTTGTGTTGCAAGGTGTGAAGTTGAGTAAGACTCAAAGCCCGACCACGACAGAAGAAAGAGAAAGGATGAAAGTCATCCCCCATGCCTTGGCCATAGGCTCTATAATGTATGCCATGCTGTGTACCAGACCTGATGTGTGCCTTGCCATAAGTCTGGCAGGGAGGTACCAAAGTGATCCAGGAGTAGATCACTGGACAGCGGTCAAGAATATCCTTAACTACCTGAAGAGGACTAAGGAAATGTTTCTCGTTTATGGAGGTGATAAAGAGTTCGTCGTAAAGGGTTACGTCGATGTAAGCTTTGACACCGATCCGGATCACTGTGAGTCTCGAACCGGATACGTATAGTGGAGCAGTCTGTTGGAGTATGTCCAAGCAGAGCATCGTAGCAACATAGAGATTTGCAAAGTACACACGGATCTGAATGTGGCAGACCCGTTAACTAAACCTCTTCCACGAGCAAAACATGATCGGCACCAGGACTCCATGGGTGTTAGATTCATTACGATGTAAACTAGATTATTGACTCTAGTGCACGTGGGAGACTGTTGGAAATATGCCCTAGAGGCAATAATAAATTGGTTATTATCATATTTCCTTATTCATGATAAATATTTATTATTCATGCTATAATTGTATTGACCGGAAACTTAAATACATGTGTGAATACATAGACAACACCGTGTCCCTAGTGAGCCTCTACTAGACTAGCTCGTTGATCAAAAATGGTTAAGATTTCCTAACCATGGACATGAGTTGTCATTTGATAACGAGATCACATCATTAGAAGAATGATGTGATGGACAAGACCCAACCGTAAGCTTAGCATCAGATCGTTTAGTTTATTTGCTATAGCTTTCTTCATGTCAAGTATCTGTTCCTTAGACCATGAGATCATGTCACTCCCGGATACCGGAGGAATGCCTTGTGTGCTATCAAATGTCACTTCGTAACTGGGTGATCATAAAGGTGCTCTACAGGTATTTCCGAAGGTGTTTGTTGGGTTGCATGGATCGAGACTGGGATTTGTCGCTCCGTATGATGGATAGATATCTCTGGGCCCTCTCGGTAATACAACATCATAAAGAGCTTGCAAGCGATGTGGCTAATGAGTTAGTCATGGGATCTTGTATTACGGAATGAGTAAAGAGACTTGCCGGTAACGAGATTGAACTAGGTATGGAGATACCGACGATCGAATCTCGGGCAAGTAACATATGGCCGGACAAAGGGAATTGCATACGGGATTAACTGAATCCTTGACATCGTGGTTCAACCGATAAAGATCTTCGTTGAATATGTGGGAACCAATATGGGCATCCAGGTCCCGCTATTGGTTATTGACCGGAGAGGAGTCTCGGTCATGTCTACATGATTCTCGAACCCGTAGGGTCGCACGCTTAACGTTCGGTAGCGCTAGGGTAGAAATGAGATATTAATATGGTGAACTCTGAAGGTTGTTCGGAGTCCCGGATGGGATCCGGGACATCACGAGGAGCTCCGGAATGGTCTGAAGGTAAAGATTTATATATGGGAAGCCATATTTTGGGTTCCGAAAAAAGTTTGGTTTTTTCGGTATTGTACCGGGAAGGTTCTAGAAGGTTCCAGAGTGGGGCCCACCTGCGTGGGGGGCCCACATGAACGTGGGTAGTGGGGAAAGGCCCCACACCCCTGATCATATCCCGAAGGGATAAGATCAAGATCCCTAAAAAGGGGGGATAGCGATCGGTGGGGAAAGGAAAGGAGGGATTTCCTTCCTCCCCCCTTGAACAATGACCCTAGGGGCTTGGAGGGCAAGCCACCAGCCCCCTCCACGCCTATATAAAGGTGGGGAGGCGTTGGGGGAAGCCACCCTTCGACCCTTGCCCGTCTCCTTCCCGTTACACCTCGTCCACCTCGCGCAGGCGCTTGGCAAAGCCCTACTGCAGTTCCGCTGCTGCCACCACCACCACACCGTCGTGTTGGTTCAGATCTCAGCTACCTCCTCTCCCTCGCTTGCTGGATCAAGAAGGAGAGGACGCCGCCGAGCCGTACGTGTGCTAAACTCAGAGGTTTCGTCCGTTCGGCACTAGATCGGATTGGATCGTGATTGGATCGCGACGAGTACGACTACATCAACCGCGTTACGTACGCTAACGCTTTCGGTCTACAAGGGTACGTAGACGATTCCCCTCTCGTTGCTTTGCATCTTCAAGATTAGATCTTGGGTGTTTCGTAGGAAAAATTTTGATTTTCATGCAACGTTCCCCATCAGAGCGTTCCTTCGCTGAAAACAAATTGATGGCTGCACCAGTTCCAAGCCATACAGTCAAAGTTTTCCCTAGGCCTCTTATTCCCTAAAAAATGTGTGCTCTTTACCATGCAGGTTGTGCATGGACATGATTGAGGTGCTTCGTTGTACATATCGCAGAATGGGTAGTTCTCAATTTTTCATCCTTGCGCTATCGTTTCAATTTTATCATACAATGGGTAGTTGACTATGAGAAGGTAATGTTGTGGCCATCTAGACTAAAAGATTAGGTACACTACAATATCCAAGAGATAGAATACAAGAGCGTTGGTTATATATATAGATGATCAATCAAAAGGGTTGGTTCGCATAAGATGGAGTGAACAAAAGGTTGATGCCTATGCATAAGGATCAACCGAAATATCAGCTTTTAATATGCCATAAATTAGACTTATGGTAGCAGTTTAATAACAAGTGCTAGACTTATACCTACCGTCCAGCATATGTTGCTGGCCAGTGTCTCGTGTTCTTCACTCAACATGTGTAGGATTTGAGGTTGTAATCGTGTGCCCTCGGTTCACAAAATTTAGCATTTCTAAGTGTAGGATTGTATGTTGATCGAGTTGTTCCACCGAGACATCAAGTTATGCATGTTGTGAAGCGTTGTGGAGACTGGTAAATCAAGTATGTTCAATACGAGAAATGTGAAATCAAGATATAAAAAACCATGTTTCGAGAAAACAAAAACATTTAATTTTTTCCTTGAAAAGGAAAGTAAGGAAGTCCTTGCATTGTTCCTCCTAATCTCAAGTTCGCATTTCAATAAAGAATGTAGTTGTTGAACACGAGGAAGAACTAGATGTCGGACAATGCCTACTTCACTGAGATGAGAGGCCCCATCGATGAACTTGCTGCAGTGGGAAAGAAGATCGATGACGACGGCCAAATCTTGACGCTTCTTGACGGACTGGACACACACTACAATCTGTTGGTCTCGTCCATGTCCGCCAAAATTGATCCAATTGTCCTCACGACTTGTACTTGCAACTTCTTGCTTTCGAGGCGTGGCTGGAGCCAAGCTCTAGCGGCACAGTATCCCTCTGCCAATGCCACATCATGTGGTCATGGTGGTGGCAAACGATACTACCACAAAAATCACGGCGGGCGCGGTGGCCACTCTAGCAGGCACGTCGTGGTGACTTTCATGTTGTAGGTGTTTGCAATCTTATCAATACTGGTATTTCAAAATAAATACATTTGGAAGTTAATGCCCCCCTTGATAATAAAGATCTTTATGCGGTTCATACACAAAGGTGACATTTTGACCAAATGTAACCTAGCCAAACGTCATTGGCAGGGATGCAAAGAAATACTTTTTATGTGTGATTATTCATCATTTGTCCGTTTGCAATATTGGTGTGGCAAAAGATACATGTAGCTTTTGATTTGCCACCCCCAACTAGCATGGTGAATATGGTCGTTAACTGGTTGTGGGGAGTTGCCTCCCAGCTTAAGACACATATTTGTCAATGTTTGTGCTTTACATTAGGCACTACAGAATTGCCGTAATGAGCTTATTTTAAACAATTTCAAATTTCTAAATTTCTTGCAGGTCATCTACAGAGCCACATGCCTCATACATGCATGGTTTACCCTAATTCGTGTGGAGGACAGTTGATTCGCGGACTTTGAGTGGGCTCAACTGGAGATGTTTGCATGGGGATTCTTCATCAGGGCTAGATGACGATACAGTAATAGGATATGTGTTTGCGTCACTATATCTTGTTAGTGTCTGGTTATCTCTAGCTTTGTTTTCATTGCTATTCTTCGTATGATGTACTGGGTTTTTGATGCTCTAAACTTAATAAATATGATTGTGTGCATCATATGATGAAGAGGCCTTTTCAGGGGAAAATGTTGGAGGAAGAGTATGTGGCAGCTTCCACAAGTGTCAGTGCTATGATGGTGATACCGCCAAGAAGCCCATGTGTCAATTGTGCTTCAAACAAGGCCATGGAGCCTTGGATTGTTAGAAGCGAATTGATCAAAGCTTCCACAACCCCGAGCGCAGCACATGTCCGTCATGGTTACCTAAAACATTGACGTAGCCGATATGCAGATTCCAGAACCACAGATCACATAACAGGTGAATTGGACAAACTGGCGGCATGTGATAGGTATCATGGTGACGATTAGATTCATGTGGCCAATGGCGCAATTAGAAAGATTAGCCGTATTGGTCATGCCATGGTTACCCTAAATTTTGACCTTCATCTTAAAAGCATCCTTCATTGTTACTAATGCCACAACGAATCTTGCTTACATGCATTGTCTTGCATATGATGATAACACTTTTTTTAAGTTCATCCATCGTCCTTTCTTATCGAGGATCAAGAAACGGGAAAATTTCAGTTGCACTATAGACTGAGGGAGCTAATGTACCCGTTGAAGCACAATCAAGCTGCACACGGTCTTGTTGTCACCAAGTCTACCGTTGCTAGGTTGCACAATTGATTCAAGCATCCCGCATCTTCGGCCGTCTGAAAAACTCTTAGAGAAATTTAAATTTTAGTTCCCAATGATTCCAATAATGCATCGGTTTTTGATGTGTTAGGGGCAAGATGCATCAATTTCCATATCCTCCTTCGACGAGCGTATCTAGTTTTCCATTAGAGTTGATTTTCTTGGATGTTTGGGGGTGTTACTACTACGTGTGTTGGTCGCAATAATTACTATGTGAGTCTTATTTATGACTATAGTAAAAAAAATATTTCTTCAAGCTTTAAAAAAATCCACAATTTTCAGCAACTTGTTGAGCAGCAATTTAATAAAAATGTTTTCCATCCAAACAGATTGGGGAGGTGAATATCATAGACTTAATGCTTTTGTCCAGAAAATTGGTATTTCTCACCATATTTCTTGTCATCAAGCTCACCAAAATAATGCTTCCATTGAGTGCAAACATCATCACAACGTAGACTTTGGTCTCACTCTCCTTGCCCGGGCATCCATGGCACTGAAGTTTTGGCATGAGGCATTTCTCACCGATATCTACCTCATAAAGCGTATGCCAAGAAAGGTTATTAACTCTCTCACTCCCTCATCTCACATGGAAATTTGCATACATAGGCCACTTCCATTGATCCCTTGCCTCACATGGCACAACTTTTCCATGAACAATTAAAAAGGAGCTACATTGCATGGTTTCGACCTAGCATGAATTCTCAGATTCCATCTCGGTTTATGCGTGACACGCAATGTGATTTGTTCTTCTATATTGCTATGTGTGTGGTTCTAGCAATTATGTGACAAAATTGCGTCAATAATGTTAAGAGTATGTTTCGTATAAAATAGTCCACCCAGAAAAGAAAAACAATGATACTGGGTTTGTTAGAATGTGGTTCTTGCTAGCCTGACACCATGCTATTGCTATTTCAGATCAAAGAAAAACAACGTTGGATAATTTGGACATACCATGAACTATATTTTTGACTAAATAATGACACATTGTCGTAAACCAAAAACCTTAACT
This sequence comes from Elymus sibiricus, assembly GCA_039707655.1. NCBI lineage: Eukaryota > Viridiplantae > Streptophyta > Magnoliopsida > Poales > Poaceae > Elymus > Elymus sibiricus. The sequence continues at coordinate 402,336,226 of CM077672.1, forward strand.
GCGATGAATATCATACAATGCAAGTTGTATATGGGATATAGGGATGGAAATAGAGCAAAATGGTTATGGCTTCTAGTTTTTGTAACCTTTAGCGGATGAGGGAAAGAATAAGAAATTCCAAATATGGAAGCAGATACTACAGAAAACAATATAGAGCGAATAAGGAGAGGTACGGATACAATAGTGAATATATTTTTAAACACAAATACCCTTGAACTGTATAAAAAACACAAAGTAGTTCAATTTTGCCAACATGGCCACAAATATTATCATACATGAAGGTTATATAAAAGCAATATCGATTGGGTGATTTGTGGAAGAAGGGGACTCAGTAGAGCGGTTAGGATTATGGTAGTGTTGAATGGATGGATGGATGGGATTAGACCACGTGTATATAGATAATGAATCAATGTGGTCGGGCTACATGCATAAGAAAAACGAGGATTCCCCTATTGTGTAGATATATAGATTCATGGTTCCTCATGTTTTTCTGCTACAAGTCATCGTTCCGTTTCAGTTTGTTCATGCAAGTTTCTGTTTACAATTCCGTAATTTTTCATTCCAATTTACCCCGTGATGGCATGGTCCGGTGAATACATGTGTGTAAATTCAGGGAAACAAAGTGTGCTAACTCCGTAATCTGATGCAACAAACAAACTGCATCTGCCATACTCCAAACTGCATTAGAACATGAGTGCACGCGCGTGATAAGTTGACCACGCCGAATCTCGTTTGGACTTCAACTGACCACCGACTCGCTTCACAGTTTCGCGGGTCTGCCCTTGCGATTGTAAGTTTTAGATGCCATGGTTCAAAGGAAGCTACGCGGGACGACCACCGGTGGGCACGATCTCTCACCATCAACTGGCACAAAAGTCAAAGGTGTTTTTCCGATGCCACTCATTCCAAACTTTGAAGAAGCATGCGTGCATGGTACCATAAGCAACAGGGAGTTACTTGCTTAACTGTCTACGATCTAAACAGAACTTGACGGTTTCGGCATCAAAGGGTTTTTTTTTAACAGTACTATCAAAGTAGCTGTTGGTATGCTGAGAGGGAGAACTTTTTTTCTGAGAATAAGCAAAGCTTTATAACTTAACGGTGCTCGGGCAGATCGCTCGAAGCACAAGCAGCCACTTTGGCTGAAGGAACCGTGTAGCTGAAGGACCTGACGAGTGTGTGTATATATATATATATATATATATATTTTTTTTTTTTTTTTGAGGGGTGTGTGTATATATAGACCGAGGAAAGCCGGACCTGGATCAAACGGGAGCCCGCTAACGAATCTTTAGCCCATGTGGCCCGGGTAGCGTGCTCACTGATTCCGACCGTTGGGTCGCCTCGGGTGCGCGGCCTCTCTCTCTCTCTCTCTCTCTCTCTCGCTTTTGGCAAAGCCACGCGCACCTCCTCCCCCCGACCGTTACCAAAATCCCCCTTCAAAACCTCCCCACGCCAAACTCGCCATCCCCACCCAGGACGCGAATCCACCGCCACACACCCGAAGACCCCAGCCGGAGAAGAAGGATCCATCCATCCATCCACATACCAATCCAGCCCATGGCCGACGCCGCCGCTCTCGTCGCCGTGCCGCCGACGCCCCCGCAGCGGCACCCGCTGAGCCAGATCGCGGCGAGCGGGACGCACCGGCTGCTGCTCAAGCAGTGGCTCAAGGAGGAGGACCTGCTGGCGCGCCGCGTCGCGCTGCGGGAGGCCCGCCTCGACGGCGCCCGCAAGGAGATCGCCTTCCTCTACTGCGCCTTCTTCACCTTCCACGCCGCCTCCGTCCTCGTCCTCTTCCTCTCCGCCTCCGTCGCCCCCTTCACCTCCCCGTCGTCCGCGTCCTCCTGCCGCCGCTCCTGGATCCCCTGCCTCGTCTCGCTGCTCTCCTCCCTGGCCATGCTCTGGGCGCTGCGGTACAAGGCCGACACGGAGGCCGTGCTGGAGCGGGTGCTGGCGCGGGAGCAGGAGGACGCCGCGCTGCTCGGCCGGTGCGTCGCCGAGCTCAAGCGCAAGGGGCTCGAGTTCGACCTGCTCAAGGAGGTGGACGCGCTGCGCAGGGCCAAGGCCCTCCGCGTCGAGGCCAAGGGCGGCGCGGGCGCCGACGGCCCCAGGCGCTGGCCCGCCAGGGACCTCCCCGTCTTCGCGCTCTTCGGCGCCGCCTGCGGCGTCCTCGTGCTCACCAGGTTCCTGCTCTGCAATTAGCCTGGGTCGCGTCGCGAGATCCCTTCCGTGCTCATCAGGACTTCGATTGCTGGATCGATTGATGAAGCTTAATGCTGTTTAATCCTGCAGAACTGTTTGTTCTGCGAATTTTGATGTCTGTAATAATAAGGAAAAGTTTGTTATGCGTTCGATTTTGTTTTGCGGTTGTACCAGCTGAGAACGAAACTACCCTCTCCAACCTCAGTGTTAATGACCATGAAGATATATGTTAATCCCCTAAATTTGATCCTCTTGCATCCTTGTGCAGGATTGTGATTGTTCCGTGATGTTTGATCCTCTTACATCCTTGGGCTGTTCTGCAGGATTGTGATTGTTCCGTGATGTTTGATCCTCTTACATCCTTGGGCTGTTCTGCAGGATTGTGATTGTGCATGATACATATGTTACTACCTCAAATTGATCATCTTATTACATTGTTCTCGTGGAGGATTGCGATTGTTCTGTGATGTTTGTCTTCCACATTTCATCACAAATTAAGTTAGCGAGTTAACATTGGCACCCCAATTTGCCATGATATCAAGTCAAGCCATCTGTTACTGGGATACAATTTGGAATGTTGTGGGAAATGTTCAGAATAAATTACCAAGTTGCGATACATTTTGGAACATCAAGGAAGGTACGGTGAAGTTCAGGAAACCAGGTGTTCAGAAGGGGCAGTGCCAGCTCAACTCTAGTTCCTGAATCTATTCCCTCCTTTTTGCTTGCCTTTTACAACTGAAAACTCTTGACAAACCCGATTCCATGCAGCTTCAGATGCAAGCCTGATAAAGGAAATTACAAACCTGTACAGAAGAGCAAATTACATAAACTGTGAACAAGATTATAAACAAACCTGTGGATTAGCACTTACTATGATTAAAAACATAAACTGTGAGCATTATGCGTTTGTCTGTGTTTCTGTTTGTGGTTGTGCCAGAAGGGCAAAATCACACGTACCCTCTCAAACCCCGGTGTCATTGCCATGAAGTTGTGTTAATCCCGTTTTGTTGCCTACATTGATATAGTCCTCCCACATTGATATAGTTCTGCCCTTTTGTAGCCTCCTTCTATATACTCTTAGCAGCCAGCGTATCTGAAGCTTTCCATCCTGATGAATTTCCTTGATCTCAAGACACATGCTAGGCTGCTACTACTGGATAAATTCTGGAACATTTTGGGATTGTGTGAATAAAATCAGTGAGTTGCAAGCATGTCTTGTTTATCTATCCAATTCTCCTTGCATCCAAAATCATTCTTGAAGGAACTGTAGTCCCTGAATCTTTACTCCACCTTTTGCTTGACTTTTGACACCTGAAACTCTTCCATCAGCTTCAGAAACCCAATTCCACTCAGCTTCAGACGCAAGCCTGAGAAAGCAAAATTTGCATACAAACCAAGCAACGACTGATTGATTACAGTACAAACTAGTAATATTCATTACAGTACATCGATTTGCACATCTCGACAATTCACAGTAAAACTCTAGTTCACAGGAGTGGAATTCGCAAGAGCTTTAGAAGAATGGTTTCATCGTTTGTACTTTTGGGGACAGTGCCGTGCCAGCTCAACTCTATCTAGTTCCTGAATCTATTCTCCTCCTTTTGCCTGACTTTTAACACCTGAAATCCTTCCATCAGAGACCCAATTCCAGTCAGCTTCAGACGCAAGCCTGAGAAAGCAAGAATGCACACAAACCAAGCAACGATTGAGATTGATTATCACAAACTAGTAGGAGTAATATTCATTACATGGATTTTCACATCTCATAGAAACGCAACTGTGATCACAAATCATCACACCAGATCACCATCCCCTCCTTCACAGTAAACATCACACGAGAAACGAGCAACAAATTACTCCATGTACACGGGGACACACCACATGGGATGGTATAATCCAACCAAACAACACCAACGCTATGTTCGCGCGGTCGATCAGACGGCGTCGGGGCCCTCCTTCTTCATCGGGACCGGGTACGGCCCCGGAGACTGACCTGCCGCGCCGACGCCGGGCGGCGGCAGCGGCGTGCCGTAGATCTGGGCGCCAACGCCGGCGCGCATCTCCTCGCGGCCCTTGTGCTTGCCGAGGAAGTAGCAGCCGAAGCCGAGCAGGATGGTGAAGAATATGAAGGGCAGGGAGATCACCAGCACGAACCCCATTCTGCTTCCCGGATGCCTTCGAGGCTGCCTGGACGTACGAGGATGGTGAGGTGGGTGGGGATGCTTGGAATCGAATTGTTTGTGGTGCTTTGCGTTGGGAGGGGGTTTATATACACGGCGGACATGGACGGGAGGAGCCGCAGAGAAGAAGGATCGTGTGGAAGAAGGCGGCTGCAGCTGGAAGCTTGTGGAGTGTGCTGCCGTGATGACCGTTGGCCTGGTGCTTAATTTGGGGGCAACGGTCGAATGCCTTGGGGTCTTCTGTTCCGTGGAGCGTGTTTCAGCCACGTCGCCTTCAAGGTTACAAGTGTAGGAGTACATCATCTTCTATGGTGTTTTGGATTTTCTGTTGCAAAATCAAGAGGGAAAAAAATACATGACTTCTGACAGTGAAAGTTTGGATTTTCTGTTGCAAAATCAAGAGGGAAAAAAAATTCTTCTATGGGCTCCCTCAGATCCGACGGCATATGAGGAGCTGATGTACCTGTTGTACCTGCGCATATTTTTTTGACTCCTTGAGGGCTTTTTTGCAAAAATATTCGTCATCTCATGGGAGCTCTTGGATCTGAGATCCAACGGCCGAGCTCGCACGGGAGCACCTGGTCCAACGGCCAAAAGAGCTAGAAAATCAACGGCGGCGGCGGAGGCCGCGAAGAAGAAGAATGCCACCACGGCGCCTCGTGCAGCGTCTCCGGCGACCCCTACAGCCACTGCTCCGGCGCGTCCGACGGCCGCAGCCGGCAAAAAGGGTCGCCGCCGCCAAGTGCTCGATGAAATGCCGACATGGTAAAGAAAAACATCTTTCACATTTCGGCCGATGGTGATTGTTGGTGGCCGATGGTGATGTAGTTTGTTTGTTTTGTTGTCGTAGTGTGGAGATGAACACGGCCAAATTCTTAGCGTCTTTGGAGTCCACGGCAACGATGGGGCTTGATGATCTCAATTATGACTCAATTTAGGATCATTCGGAGGCGGACGAAGAAGAGGAGGCTGATACGTCTCCAACGTATCTATAATTTTTTATTGTTCCATACTATTATAGTATCAATCTTGGATGTTTTTATATGCAATTATATATCATTTTTTGGGACTAACCTATTAACCCAGTGCCTAGTGTCAGTTGTTGTTTTCTGCTTGTTTTTGGCTTTTCAGAGAAACAGTACCAAATGAAGTCCAAATGCCACGAAACTTTTTGGAGATTTTTTTCTGTACAAAAGAAACCTGGGAAGCTTCGGGAGGAGGTGAGAAGCCTCACGGAGGCTTCACAAGGCACTAGGGCGCGTCGTGCTACCTTGTGGGGCCCACGTGACTCCGTTTGACCTAATTCCACTTCTATAAATTCACAAATATTGGGAAACCCCCAGGGAGCCAGAAGAAAAAACCTTTCCACCGCCGCAAGCCTCTGTTCTTCCACGATCCCATCTGGAGGCCTTTTCCGGTACTCTGCCGGAGGGGGAATCGATAACGGAGGGCTTCTACATCAACCTTGCTGCCCTTCCGATGATGTGTGAGTAGTTTACCACAGACCTACGGGTCCATAGCTACTAGCTAGATGGCTTCTTTCTTTCTCTTTGATCTTCAATACAATGTTCTCCTCGATGTTCTTGGAGTTCTATCCGATGTAATCTTCTTTTGCGGTGTGTTTGTTGGAATCCGATGAATTGTGAGTTTATGATCAGATTATTCATGAGAAATATTTGAGTCTTCTCTGAACTCTTTTATGCATGATTGTTATAGCTTTGTATTTCTCTCCGATCTATCGGTTTAGTTTTGCCTACTAGATTGATTTATCTTGCAATGTGAGAGGTGCTTTGTGATGGGTTCAATCTTGCGGTGCTCAATCACAGTGACAGAAAGGGACATGACACGTATTTGTATTGTTGCCATTAAGGATAAAAAGATGGGGTTTATTCATATTGCTTGAATTTGCTTCTCTACATCATGTCATCTTGCTTAAGGCGTTACTCTGTTTCATACTTAATACCCTAGATGCATACTGGATAGCGGTCGATGGGTGGAGTAATAGTAGTAGATGCAGGCAGGAGTCGGTCTACTTGTCTCGGACGTGATGCCTATATACATGATCATTGCCATGAATCCGTCATAATTATTTGCTTTTCTATCAATTGTCCAACAGTAATTTGTTTACCCACCGTATGTTTATGTGCTCAAGAGAGAAGCCTCTAGTGAAAACTATGGTCCCCGGGTCTATCTTTATTATATAAAAAACCTAAAAATACCTTGTTGCAATTTAATTACTTTTATTTTAATTAGTAGTTTAGTTTATCTATTTACCTCGATAAGATTTAATCCTTGCAAATAACCGCTAAGAGGATTGACAACCATCTTATTTGCGTTGGGTGCAAGTGTTTGCTCTTGTGTGTGCAGGTGCGCTTAACGGAATTTTGCTTGGTTCTCCTACTGGATTGATAATCTTGATTCTTAACTGAAGGAAATACTTATCTCTACTGTACTGCGTCATCCTCTCCTCTTCGGGGAAATACCAACGCAGACTACAAGTAGCAGGAAGAATTTCTGGCGCCGTTGCCAGGGAGACATCATCAAAATTACCAAGTACCTTCGCACAAATTATCATTCACTTGCATTTACTTTATTTACCATTTATTTGCATTTGCCTCTCGTTTTCATCTCCCCCACTTCTAATTTTTTTTTACAAAAACACAAAAATATTTTGTTTGCTTGCTTTGTCGCGATGTCTCAAGAAAATACAAAATTGTGTGATTTTTCCAATACTAATAATAATGATTTTATTAGTACTCCTATTGCTCCTCCCGCCACTAGTGCGGAGTCATGTGACATTAATGTTGTCTTGCTTAATCTTGTTATGAAATAACAATTTTCTGGTAGTCCTAATGAAGATGCTTCATCCCATCTAAATACTTTCGTTGAACTTTGTGATATGCAAAAGAAGAAAGATGTGGATAATGATATTGTCAAATTAAAATTATTTCCGTTCTCACTACAAGATCGTGCTAAAACTTGGTTTTCATCCTTGCCTAGAAATAGTATTGATTCTTGGGATAAGTTTAAGGATGCTTTTATTACCAAGTATTTTCCTCCCGCTAAGATTATTTATTTAAGAAATCAAATTATGAATTTTAAGCAACTTGAGCATGAACATGTTGCCCAATCTTGGGAGAGAATGAAATTAATGATAAGAAATTGCCCAACTCATGATTTGAATTTATGGATGATCATACAAAAAATTTATGCGGGACTAAATTTTGTCTCTAGAAATTTGCTAGACTCTGCCGCAGGTGGCACTTTCATGAAAATTACATTGGGAGAAGCTACAAAACTTCTTGATAATATTATGGCAAATTATTCTCAATGGCACACTGAACGAACTCCAACTGGTAAGAAGGTAAATTCTGTTGAAGAAATTAATACTTTGAGTGATAAGATGGATGCTTTATTGAAATTGGTTGCTAGTAAAAATGCTCATATTGATCCTAATGATGTGCCATTGTCCACTTTGACTGAGCAAAATAATTATGCTATTGATGTGAATTTTGTCTCTAGAAATAATTTCAACAACAATGCTTATAGGGATAATTTCAATGCTAGACCGTTTCCTGGAAATTCCTCTAATAATTATGGCAATCCTTATGGTAATTCTTATAATAATAATAATAGGATGCCCTCTGATCTTGAAAGTAATATTAAATAATTTATTAGTTCTCAAAAGACTTTTAATGCTATGATAGAGGAAAAATTGAATAGAGTTGATGAATTGGCTAGGAACATGGATAGAATCTCTCATGATGTGGAAAATCTCAAAACTAAAATTTTGCCATCTAAGCATGATATAAATGAGTCTATTAAAGCTATCTATGTCTCCATTAATGAAAGTAAAGAAAGGACCGCTAGGTTGAGAGCTAAGCGAGAATTTCTAGAAAAAGCGATTCCACCCGGTTTCAATCGCAGTAATGATGAAGATATTAAAATGATTGGTGTTACACCTATTGAATCTTTGTTTAATAATATAAAACTTGATGAAAAAGAGACTGAAGAAGAGTCAACTTTAGAAGGAAGGAGTCCCACTTGCTTGGAGGGTGATAATCTTGATCATAAAAATGAAAAAAGTGGGTTTGGAGAGGTTAAAACTTTAAATAGTAATGCACCCACTACTTTGGATTACAAAGACTTTAATTATGATAGTTGTTCTTTAATTGAGTGTATTTCCTTGTTGCAATCCATGATTAATTCACCAAATGCATATGAACAAAATAAAGCTTTCACTAAACATATTGTAGAAGCCATGATGAAAGCGCATGAAGAAAAACTTGAGTTGGAAGTATCAATTCCTAGAAAATTACAAGATGAATGGGAACCCACTATTAAAGTAAAAAATTAAAGATTATGAATGTAATGCTCTTTGTGATCTTGGTGCTAGCGTTTCCACTATACCAAAGTCTTTGTGTGATGTGCTAGGTCTCACCGACTTGGATCCTTGTTCCCTTAATTTGCATCTTGCGGATTCCACTATTAAAAAGCCATTGGGTAGGATAAATGATGTGCTTATTCTTGCAAATAGAAATTATGTGCCCGTGGACTTTATTGTTTTTTACATTGAATGCAATCCTTCTTTCCCCATAATACTTGGTAGGCCTTTTCTCCGAACTATTGGTGCTATTATTGATATGAAAGAAGGTAATATAAGATTTTAATTTCCACTAAAGAAAGGGATGGAACATTTCCCTAGGAAGAGAATTAAAGCACCATATGAATCCATTATGAGGGCCACTTATGGAATTAATTTGAAGGATGACAACACTTGAAACTATACATTATGCCTAGCTAGGGGTATACAACAATAGCGCTTGTTGGGAGGCAACCCAATGAATAAAATAAATTTTTACTTTTACCTACTGTTCTTGAGTGTTTGCATGATTATAGCTTCTGTTAGGATTGTGTTTTTATGTTTTAATTAGTGTTTGTGCCAAGTAATGCCTTTGGGATGATTTGGAAGAGTATGATTGATGCTGTTTGGAAAACAGAAAGTTTTGCATCCAGTGCTGGAATTTTAATTCTGTACTGGAGCTTCAGAAAACTCTGAAATTTTTACGCAGTATTGGTATATGAATTTCCCACGTTTTCCGAATTTTTCAGAATTTTTGGAGTTACACAAGTATGGCTTTTAAATAGATCTTTACAGTCTGTTCTGTTTTAGACAGATTCTGTTTTTGTTGCATAGTTTGCTTATTTTGATGAATCTATGGATCGTATCGGGGGGTATGAGTCATGGAGAAGTTGGAGTACAGTAGCATTATGCCAATATTAAATATGAATCAATTTACGACAGTACCTAAAGTTAAAGATTTGTTTGTTATACTAACGGATCTCACGAGGTTTCTGTTGAGTTTTGTGTGCTGAAGTTTTCAAGTTTTGGGTGAGATTACAATGGACAAAGGAATAAGGAGTGGCAAGAGCCTAAGATTGGGGATGCCCAAGGCACCCCAAGGTGATATTCAAGGAAGACTAAAGCGTCTAAGCTTGGGGATGCCCCGGAAGGCATCCCCTCTTTCGTCTACAATCTATCGGTAACTCACTTGGAGCTATATTTTTATTCATCACATGATATGTGTTGTACTTGGAGCGTCTTGTGAAATAGTTTGTTTGCCTTTTAGTTTTTCACAATCATCTTTACTGAACACACCTTTTTGAGAGGGACACACATTATTCGTGATTTGTTAGAATACTCTATGTGCTTCACTTATATCTTTTGAGCTAGGCAGTTGCTCTAGTGCTTCACTTATATCTTTTAGAGCACGGCGGTGATGATATTTTAAAGAAATAGTTGCACTCTCATGCTTCACTTATATTTTTTTGAGAGTCCCATGATAGCAATGGTAATATGCATGGGTTATGAATTTGGTCTTGATATGATAGGTATTCAAGAGGGATATAATACAAACTTTCATGTAGATCACTGAATATGATAAATTTGATTCCTTGCAATAGTTTTGCGATATTAAGATGGTAATATGGGGGAGGTATTAGTAGATAATTGTGGTTTAGTAAGAATAATTGTGTTAAGGTTTGTGATTCCCGAAGCATGCACGTATGATCTGTCGTTATGCTAAGAAGTTGGAGCATGATTTATTCTTGACTGTCTTCCTTTGTGTGGCAGTCGGGGGCGCGCGATGGTTAACTCCTACCAACCTCCCCCTAGGGGCATGCGTAGTAATACATTGCTTCGAGGGCTAATAAACTTTCGCAATAAGTATGTGAGTTCTTTATGACTAAGTTGAGTCCATGGATTATACGCACTCTCACCCTTCCGCAATTTGCTAGCCTCTTTGGTATCGTGCATTGCCCTTTCTCACATCGAGAGTTGGTGCAAACTTCGCCGGTGCATCCAAACCCCGTGATATGATATGCTCTATCACACATAAGCCTCTTTATATCTTCCTCAAAACAGCCACCATACCTACCTATCATGGCATTTCCATAGCCATTCCGAGATATATTGCCATGCAACTTCCACCGTTCCGCTTTTATGACACACATCGTCATTGTCATATTGCTTTGCATGATCATATAGCTGACATAGTATTTGAGGCTCAGTGATGATCCACAAGTATAGGGGATCAATCATAGTCCTTTCGATAAGTAAGAGTGTCGAACCAACGAGGAGCAGAAGGAAATGACAAGCGGTTTTCAGCAAGGTATTCTCTGCAAGTACAGAAAGTAGCGGTAACAGATAGTTTTGATAGCAAGAGAATTCATAACAAGTAACAAGTATAATAAAGTGCAGCAAGGTGGCCCAATCCCTTTTATAGCAAAGGACAAGCCGGAACAAACTCGTATAATAAGCAAAGCGTTCTCGAGGACACATGGGAATTTCATCTAGTCACTTTCATCATGTTTGTTTGATTCGCGTTCGCTACTTTGATAATTTGATATGTGGGTGGACTGGTGCTTGGGTTCTGTTCTTACTTGAACAAGCCTCCCACTTATGATTAACCCCTCTCGCAAGCATCCGCAACTACGAAAGAAGAATTAAGATAACTCTAACCATAGCATGAAACGTATGGATCCAAATCAGCCCCTTACGGAATAGCGCATAAACTAGGGTTTAAGCTTCTAACACTCTAGCAACCCATCATCTAATTACTACTCCACAATGCCTTCCCTTAGGCCAAAACATTGTTCATATACCGGTGCTTGGTGGAGACTGTTAAGTTGAACTTCCACTTAGAAGTTTATGCTACACTAGATCACACCTTGAATAGTGGACTATGCCTTGAACTACAAGTTTTCTGCGAGACTAGTTTCACACAAATTCTTGACCGATACTGGGCTGTGACAAGGCTTCCCTGCGGGTGGAGCGTATACGTCATACTCCAGGGCCTTTCATGAATTTATTAGAGAACACCCAATTCTCACAGACTGCGACGTTTAATAGTCAAATTCATATAGGTGCGTTCCTCAGGAGATGCTCTGCGGGGCAACATCTCTGCTTACACAAATAAGCCACTTGAAACACATTAAGATAAGTATCAACCTGCCATGTAGATCAGGAGAGTATTGCATCATCACGGAGTGGGATAATTGATATAGAGATACTCTCCTCCTAGCTGACCAACAGCTTCTCTCCCACTTCTACTTCACGGGATCTCCGATCACATAGAGTGGGCTACCACTGTGGACAACTCATACGGTGGGTCTCAAACCCATCTCCATCGATGCATTATCTATCACATTACGTGATAAACCCTTTGTGAAGGGATCTGCCAAGTTTCTAGACGTTTGGATATAATCCAACATAATAACTCCGGAGTTCTTTAATTTTCTGACAGATTTTAATCTTCTCTTCACATGCCTTGAGGACTTCATATTATCCTTAGAACTGTTTATCTTGATGATCACAGTTTGATTATCACATTTCATCAGGATAGGAGGTATTGGTTTTTCAACCATAGGTAAGTCCATCAAGAGCTCACGCAACCACTCTGCTTCAACAGTGGCAGTGTCTAATGCTGTGAGTTCTGCTTCCATAGTTGACCTCGTTAAGATGGTCTGCTTGCAAGACTTCCAGGAAACAGCGCCACCACCAAGTGTAAAAACATAACCACTCGTGACCTTAATCTCATCAGCATCAGATATCCAGTTTGAGTCACTATAACCCTCCAATACCCTCGGGTACCCGGTGTAGTGAATCCCATAGCTCGCAGTGCCTTTCAAATAGCGCATAACTCTCTCAAGCGCATGCCAATGATCATCTTCCGGTTTTGACACAAACCGACTCAGTTTGCTCACAGCAAACGAGATGTCAGACCTCATGGCACTCGCCAAATACATAAGCGAGCCAATAATCTGATAATACCTCAGTTGATCTCTAGCAATCCGTCGATTCTTTCGAAGCAACACACTAGCATCATATGGAGTTGGAGAGGGCTTGCGGACCCAAAACGACTCAAGACCTTTTCCACATAGTGAGATTGAAGCAGTGTAATCCCACCATTCTCATCTCTCAATAGCTTGATGTTCAGAATAACATCAGCTACTCCAAGATCATTCATCTCAAAACAAAGAGATAGGAAATCCTTAACCTCCTTGATTAAATCAAGTTTGGTTCCAAAGATCAGTATATCGTCGACATACAGACAAAGAATAACTCCTTCGCCCCCACCATGGCGATAGTACACACACTTGTCCGACATACAGACAAAGAATAACTCCTTCGCCCCCACCATGGCGATAGTACACACACTTGTCACCTTCGTTTACAACAAAGCCTGCAGCAGTTAATTTTCTTTCGAACTTCTCATGCCACTCCAGAGGAGCTTGTTTAAGGCCATATAAAGACTTTAATAACTTGCACACCTTTCCTTCCTAACCAGGTACTACAAAACCATCTGGTTGATCCATGTAAATTTCCTCCTTCAACTCTCCATTGAGGAAAGCCGTCTTAACGTCCATTTGATGAACAAGAAGACCGTGTGAGGCAGCCAATGATAGTAGCACCTGAATAGTGGTCAGTCTAGCCACAGGTGAGAAAGTATCAAAGAAGTCTTCTCCTTCTTTCTGGGTATAACCCTTGGCCACAAGCCGTGCCTTGTACTTTTCAATCGTACCATCAGGTCTAAGCTTTTTCTTGAACACCCACTTACATCATACAGGTTTGCACCCATAAGGACGATCAATGATTTCCCAGGTTCCATTAGCTAAGATGGAATCCATCTCGCTACGGACAGCTTCCTTCCAGTAGTCAGCATCAGGTGATGCATAGGCTTCTGAAATAGTCCTGGGTGTGTCATCCACGAGGTACACAATGAAATCATCACCAAAGGACTTTGCAGTCCTCTGTCTCTTACTCCTTACAGGAGTTTCATTGTCATCCTCCACAGGATTCTCAACATGTTCCATCGCAATGGTGGGTTCAGGAATTACAGCTAATTCCTGACTAGATAGAGTAGGTATCTCCTGATTTGATGAACTCGACATATCCTTCATAGGAAATATGTCCTCAAAGAAAGTCGCATCATTCGACTCCATAATTGTACCAACATGCATGTCGGATACCTTAGATTTTATTATCGAAAATCTATAGCTAATGCTATGAAAAGCATAGCCCAGAAGAACACAATCTACGGTTTTTGGTCCAAGCTTGCGCTTCTTGGGAATTGGTATATTGACTTTCGCCAAACAACCCCAAGCACTATAGGAATCAGAGAATTTGCCATCAGTCCATTCTTTGCCGTCTGCTAGCCGACGGCAAAGATGATCTTTGCCGTCAGCATCCCAAAAGCAGACGGCAAAGAATGGCCTCATGGCAAAGATCGGATTTGCCGTCAGTACACTCTTTGCCGTCTGCTAGCTGATGGCAAAGAGCCTAAAAGCAGACGGCAAAGAGCCCATCTGGGCCCCACTGGAGCTCGGAGCTGATCAGGTCGAACAGACGGCCTGGATGTCGTCTGCTAGCAGACGGCAAAGACCGCAAAAAGCAGACGGCAAAGCTCGTATTGCCTAACGTATCTAACGGCCGTGCCCCGCCCCCACCTCTCTCTCTCTCTCTCTCTCTCTCTCTCTCTCTCTCTCTCTCCCGCGCAGCCGCCGCCCCGACGACCCGCACAACCGCCCCCGCCACGCCCGTCGCTGCCGCCGCCCCACCATCCGCGGCCCCACCGCCCCGACGACCCACCACCGCCCCCGCCACGCCCGTCGCTGCCGCCGCCCCACCATCCGCGGCCCCGCCTCCCCGCCGCCCCGGCGCCCAGATCCACCACCCCGCCGCCCGGCCGCCCCCCTCCGGTGAGTTTTTTTTCTTCTCTATTTTTTTTCTTTTTTTTTATTTAATTGGTATTGTTAGGTTAGTGCTAGGTTAGGTTAGAAAAGAACTAGGAGAAGAAGATTTTAGGTTAGTCATATTTTAGGTTAGTCAAAATTAGAAGAAGAAGAAGATGATGACAAAAAAAAGAAGAATAAGTAGAAGAAGAGGAAAAAGGAAGAAGAAGAAGAAGAAGAAGAAGAAGAAGAAGAAGAAGAAGAAGAAGAAGAAGAAGAAGAGGAGGAGGAGGAGAAGAAAAGAAGAAGAAGAAGAAGAAGAAGAAGAAGAAGAAAAAGAGGAGGAGGAGGAGAAGAAGAAGAAGAAGAAGAAGAAGAAGAAGAAGAAGAAGAAGAAGAAGAAGAAGAAGAAGAAGAGGAGGAGGAGGAGAAGAAGAAGAAGAAGAAGAAGAAGAAGAAGAAGAAGAAGAAGAAGAAGAAGAAGAAGAAGAAGAAGAAGAAGAAGAAGAAGAAGAAGAAGAAGAAGAAGAAGAAGAAGAAGAAGAGGAGGAGGAGAAGAGGAGAAGAAGAGGAAAAATAGGAGAAGATGAGAAGAAGAAGAAAAAGAGAGAAGAGGAAGAGGAGAAGAAAAAGAAGAAGAAGAAGAAGAAGAAGAAGAAGAAGAAGAAGAAGAAGAAGAAGAAGAAGAAGAAGAAGAAGAAGAAGAAGAAGAAGAAGAAGAAGAAGAAGAAGAAGAAGAAGAAGAAGAAGAAGAAGAAGAAGAAGAAGAAGAAGAAGAAGAGGAAGAAGAAGAAGAAGAAATAGAGGAGAAGAAGAATAAAAGAGTAGTGGAAAAGTAGTTATATATATAGAGATTTTTTATCAGGATTGAATATTCGTGTTGATCGGGTGGATTTAAATGTGCAGTTATTTCGTCGCTGCGAGGGTCTGGTGTTCGACGACCTCCCCGTGCGTTCGACGAGCTGCCCTGCGTTCGTGGGTGAGCACAAATGACATCTCCTCCTCCCCCCCTTCATTTGATCTATTCCGGTCTTCGTGCCGATGATACTTGCTAGCTATAGGTAGATTCAATCATCAGTATGTGTGACCAGTATGTGTCTCCCGTTCGAAAGGGTTACAGTTATAAATATGCATGCATTTGCATATTTATAACCGTGATTCTTTCGAATTGTCCAACGTTATCCATTGACAGCCCGAGTATGTGTAGATTGGGTTCGTTTTCCCATGCTCTGCTTCGGATCCGATGCAGAATTTCGTCAGTGCCTCCCTGTTGTTCTCCGGGTACACATCCTCTCTATTTATTGCCGAGACGTGTATCAGGAGAACAGCGGGAAGGTGCTGCCGAAATTTTGCGTCGGATCCGGAGCAGAGCATGGGAAAACAAACCCAATCTACACATAGTCGGGTGGGATTAGGATATATCTTTACCTATTAGCGTGTAGGTTGCATGGACGTAATAAAATTGACAAACTTGATTAACTGATGAATATATATGCTGAATTATATATATATATTTCTTGTGTGTTTAGTAGGTAGGCAAGATGAGTGATCGTGCGTGGATGTACACCGGTCACACTAGTCAGAAAGACACGACCAATGAATGGTTAACAAAAACCAAGGGGTTTGTGAAAGCCGCATTTGCAAATGGCTAGAGAAAATGGGTGTGACAACTTTTCACAGAGGACAGAGGGTGAAATGGGTAAACACCTGCAGAAGTGGGGTTTTACGCCTGATTATATGGTGTGGACATTTCATGGTGAGTCTACCCAACGTACCAGAGCTGAGGTGGTTCGTCGTCGCACCGACGAGCATGGTACCGGGATTGAAGACATGGTGCAAGACTTTGATGATGCTCGGGATTCAGACGATGAGATGGAGGAATCTGCAAAGGCCTTCAATGAAATGTTGGAGTCTTCAAAACGTCCTCTCCACGAGCACACTGAGCTTTGTCAGCTGGATGCCATCGCACAAGTAATGGCTCTGAAGGCTCAATTCAACTTGGGCAGAGAATGCTACGACGCGATGATGACACTATTTGGATGCTTTCTACCCAAAGGCCATGTACTGCCTGCAAACCTGTACCAGTCGGACAAAATCCTCCGTGTACTTAAGATACCCTATGAGAAGATAGATGCCTGTGAGAAAGGATGTGCCTTATTTAGGCTTGAGTATGCGGACTTGAACTATTGTCCCATTTGCAAGTCTTCCAGGTATGTTGTGGTAGACAATGGTATGGGTGAGAAGAGGCAGACCAAAATCCCCGTTAATGTTCTTCGGTATCTGCCAATCGTACCAAGACTTCAACGTCTTTTCATGGTCGAAGATACGGCCAGACAGATGACATGGCACAAATTGGGCAAAAGAACCGAACTAGATGCAGATGGGAATCAGATGTTGGTACACACATCGGATGCTTTTGCGTGGAAGCACTTCGATGCATTACATGAGCATAAAGCGGCAGATCCAAGGCATCCTCGAGTCTGCATCGGCACGGATGGGTTCAATCCGTTTGGTATGACAGCACCCCAATACAGTTGTTGTCCTGTATTTGTCATTCCACTCAATCTCCCCCCCCCCCCCCCGGACAGATTATGCAAAGAAAGAACATTTTCCTGACGTTGATAATTCCAGGGCCCAACTATCCGGGGAAGAATATGAATGTGTACATGCAGCCTCTTAAGGATGAATTGCAAGAAGCTTGGGATAATGGGTTCAAGACATACGACGCCGCTAGCAAACAAAACTTCATAATGCGTGTCTGGTACATGTACTCGATGCATGACTTGCCGGCGTATGCGCTATTCGTTGGCTGGTGTACGCATGGAAGGTTCCCGTGCCCCACATGCAAGGCAGCTCTTCAGTTTCATTGGCTGCAGGCGGGTCGCAAGTATTCTTGCTTCGACTTGCATAGACAGTTCCTGGATCCTCGCCATAAGTTTAGAAAAGACAAGAAGAACTTCATCAAAGGTAGAGTTGTCAAAAACTATGCACCACCTGCATTGACTAGCCAACAAATCCTGGATCAGTTAAATGCTCTCGAGCCTGATCCAGAGTGTCCAGGGTATTTCAAGGGGTATAATTCGGAACACGCCTAGACTCACAAGACATGCTTGTGGGATCTGCCTTACTTCAAAGACCTCCTTCTTCGACGTGATGCACACTGAAAAGAATATCGGCGAGGCCCTTTTTGGTACATTGTTCGGCATAGAGGGGAAGTCAAAGGATAATCCTAAGGCTAGAGTCGATCAGCAGACTCTATGTGATAGACCGTTACAAAACATGCGACAACCGAAAGGAAAGCAGGACTGGACGAAGCCAAAGGCCTGGTTCAATCTTGGAAGGCCAGCTATGAGGGAAATTATCTTGTGGGTGAAAATGCACTTGATGTTCCCCGATGGGTATGCAGCGAATCTAAAGAGGGGAGCGAGTCTTGAAAAATTGAAAATATTTGGTCTCAAGAGTCATGATTGGCACATATGGCTTGAGCGGGTAATGCCGGTGATGTTGCGTGGCTTTATCCCTGAGGATGAATGGCTAGTACTGGCAGAGCTGAGCTATTTCTTCCGTGTTCTTTGTGCGAAAGAACTATCGCCTGGCGTGCTAGATGACATGGAAAAGTTGGCGCCAGAGTTGATCTGCAAGTTAGAGAAGATCTTTCCACCGGGCTTCTTTAATCCAATGCAGCATTTGATTTTACATCTCCCGACCGAGGCAAGATTGGGGGGGCCGTGCAAAATCGTTGGTGCTATGCAACTAAGAGGATGCAGAAGACGCTTCGACCAAAATGTAAAAATAAACGTAGAATTGAAGCATCGATGGCCGAGGCATTCATTACTGAGGAGGCGGCAAACTTCGTGACAGCACACTACAAAGCCAAAAAATCGTCATT
This sequence comes from Elymus sibiricus, assembly GCA_039707655.1. Classification (NCBI taxonomy): domain Eukaryota; kingdom Viridiplantae; phylum Streptophyta; class Magnoliopsida; order Poales; family Poaceae; genus Elymus; species Elymus sibiricus. The sequence goes on from CM077672.1 coordinate 402,354,733, forward strand.
TGCATAATCCGAAGCCTCGGTACAATGCTGGCGACCCTAAAAAAGGTGGATCCAACCTCAGCCTATTCAAAGGGAAGCTCGCACCAGCCGGTGCTTCGAAACCAATACCGTTGGATGTCGAAGAATGGCGGACCATTTCGTTGTATATCTTCAACAGCCTAACAAAAGTGTGGCCGTACATCGAGTAAGTTATCGGTACATTGTTTCGCAACTTCTAATTCCTTTGAACTGCTCTTATTCCCGGATATTTGATACAGTCGATACGTCGCCAAATTCTCGGATGGAGCGGTGATCCAAAAGGATTCCATCGAAGAGTATGAGCTTCTGGCAAAGCATGGAGGCGGCTATCCCGGTTTCATCTCTTGGTTCAAACAAACGGTAATTACCATTAATAGACCATTTCATTTCTTCGTCTAATTTGCGGCTAATGCAACAATCCTTTCATATTAAACTTGTAGGCTAATTCAGAGTCTATGGACGCCGAATTGAGACAAGCCGCTAATGGTTTTGACTATAAGGTCCGTTCATTTGAGAAATACGACATCAACGGGTATCGCTTTCGTACCTTTGGCAAAGAGCTATCTATGGCCGACCGAAAATCTACAAATTGTGGTGTCTCTGCTATCGGCGAAGGAGGTACCGAGTATTATGGAAGAGTTGAAGCAATTTATGAACTTCTATTCTATGGTGAAAACCCACCGAACGTCGTAGTCTTCAAATGTTATTGGTTCCAGCCGAAGGAGACTAGAAGGACTCATGAACATATAGGGCTAGTCGAAATCAAACAAAGCACCCATTTAGATGTTCCCGATGTCTATATTACGGCTCAACAGGCGACCCAAGTTTTCTATCTACCGTGGGCCTGCCAAACTAATACAAATCTGAATGGTTGGGATGTCGTTTATGAAGTGCCGCCACGTGTTAGACCACCTCCCCCCAATGAAGAGGATTGTGAACCTCACATTAACCCAGACACATATGAAGGAGAATTCTTCCAAGAAACACGTCTTTCCAAAAAACGTTTCAAGAACCGCTCTACTTCACCCCAGAACATGGAAGTAGACAGCGACAGTGAATCCGACTTCACCCCTGAGCCGGAACAAGAAGAGCCGGAACAAGAAGAGGTTACTGCTGCGGATGACCTGTCAATGCTTGACCAATTACAGAAAGGCCTTCCACATGTTGATGCCGCTGAACCCGATGAGCACGTCATTCATGACGACACGCGTGATAGTGATGATGATGATGCATCCATTGATCCCGGAGCATATATAGACGATTCAGACTATGTGCGAGAAGACCGGTCAAACCCCTCCGCCGATGCCAGTCATTACTCCGGTGGGAACGGTGAGTTTCATTTGAATGGTCATTAGTTACTAGTCTTAACATTTGAGTGTCATCATGCTAACGAGACATTGCAAATGATCTTTGGTGCAGCATAACTCCCGAGCCGCATCGTGTTGGAAATATGCCCTAGAGGCAATAATAAATTGGTTATTATCATATTTCCTGGTTCATGATAATCGTTTATTATCCATGCTGTAATTGTATTGATTGGAAACTCAAATACATGTGTGGGTACATAGACAACACTGTGTCCCTAGTAAGCCTCTAGTTAACTAGCTCGTTGATCAAAGATGGTGAAGGTTTCCTAGCCATAGACATGAGATGTCATTTGATAACGGAATCACATCATTAGGAGAATGATGTGATGGACAAGACCCAAACTATAAACGTAGCATATGATCGTGTCAGTTTATTGCTATTGTTTTCTGCATGTCAAGTATCTGTTCCCATGACCATGAGATCATGCAACTCACTGACACCGGAGGAATACCTTGTGTGTATCAAACGTCGCAACGTAACTGGGTGACTATAAAGGTGCTCTACAGGTATCTCCGAGGGTGTCTGTTGGGTTGGCATGGATCAAGACTGGGATTTGTTACTCCGTGTGACGGAGAGGTATCTCAGGGCCCACTCGGTAATACAACATCACAATGAGCCTTGCAAGCAATGTGACTAAAGTGTTAGCCACGAGATCTTGTATTACGGAATGGGTAAAGAGACTTGCCGGTAACGAGATTGAACTAGGTATAGAGATACCGACGATCGAATCTCGGGCAAGTAACATACCGAAGAACAAAGGGAACAGCATACGGGATTAATTGAATCCTTGACATAGAGGTTCGACCGATATAGATCTTCGTAGAATATGTAGGAACCAATATGGGCATCCAGGTCCCGCTATTGGTTATTGGCCGTAGAGGTGTCTCGGTCATGTCTACATAGTTCTCGAACCCGTAGGGTCTGCACACTTAAGGTTCGGTGACGTTTCGGTAGAATTGAGTTATGTATGATTGGTGACCGAAGGTTGTTCGGAGTCCCGGATGAGATCCCGGACATCACGAGGAGTTTCGGAATGGTCCGGAGGTAAAGATTGATATATAGGAAGTCCCGTTTTGGCCACCGGAAAAGTTTCGGGTATTTCCGGTAGTGTACCGGGAGTACCGGAGGGCCATCGGGAGGGGCCACCCACGCCGGGAGGCCACATGGGCCTGAGGGGGGTTGCACCAGCCCTTAGTGGGCTGGGCAAACCAGCCCTACAAGGCCCATGCGGCTAGGAATAAGTGGGAAAGGAAAAACCCCAAAGAAGAGGGAAGGGAGACCAAATATGGAAGGTGTCCTATTTGGACTAGGATTGAAGTGGAGGAGTCCACCTCCTCCACCTCCAATTTCGGCCAGCCCTTGAGAGTTTGAGGCTGCCTCCTCCCCTCCCTCCCTCCTATATAAACTAGAGGATTTAGAGGAGAAAAATAACCCTAATTGCCACGTGCTCCCTCTACTTCATCTAGATCGGTTTCTCCTCTAGTCTAGTTTCAGCGGTGCTTAGGCGAAGCCCTGCCGGAATTGTTCCACCACCATAGCCGCCGCGCCGTCGCACCGCCGGAGAACTCTTATACCTCTCCACTCTCTCTCTTGCTGGATCAAGGAGGCGGAGATCGTCATCGAGCTGTACGTGTGCTGAACGCGGAGGTGCCGTCCGTTCGGCGCTAGATCGGAAGGACCGTGATCAGGATCGCGAGACGATTCATGATTTGATCGCGGGACGGATCGTGATGGGATCATGGGACGGATCGAGATTGGATCGCGAGATGGATCGTGATGAGATCGCGGGACACTCGGCGATTTGGATCGCGAAGACGTTCGACTACATCAACCGCGTTTCTTAACGCTTCCGCTTAGCGATCTACAAGGGTATGTAGATTCACTCTCCCTCTCGTACATGCTCATCACCATGGATAGATCTTGTGTGTGCGTAGGAAAATTTTTGTTTCCCATGCAACGTTCCCCAACACATCGCACACCCCTTCTCCAGGGCAACCTTCCCCAGGTGACTGCCAGAGCAACCCCGGTGCTTGACCTCCGTGATGACGACGACGGTAAGTTTTCTCTAGTGTTTTGCTTAACAAATGCATACTTAGCTTCGTACATGCTAGTTAGCCCTAATATGCCACATACTTAGCTTATTTTCCCCAAAAAAGACATACTTAGCTAATTATCCTCCAAAATGACATAATTAGCTTATTTAGTTCATTTATGACATAATTAGCTTAGTTAGGTCAAAAATGGCATAATAACCTTGGTTAGCTCATAATGGCATATACTTAGCTTATTTTCCTCCAAAATGACATAATAAGCTAAGTTAGCTCAATAATGACCTATACTTACCTAAGTTAGCTCAAAAATGGCATAATTACCTAAGTTAGCACAAAAATGACCTATACTTACCTTATTTTCCTCCAAATTGACATAATAAGCTTAGTTAGCTCAAAAATGGCATAATTACCTAAGTTAGCTCAATAATGACCTATACTTACCTTATTTTCCTCCAAAATGACATAATAAGCTTAGTTACCTCTAAAATGGCATAATTACCTAAGTTAGCTCTAAAATGACACAAATAAGGAATAAGAAGAAGAAATATAAGGAAGAGGAGAAAAAGAAAGAATAGAAGAAGAAAGAGAAGAAAAAGAAAGAATAAAAGAAGAAGAATGAGAAGGAAAAGGATAAAAAGATAGAAGAGAAGAAGAAAGATGAGAAAAAGAGAGAAGAAGAAGAAAATATATTCTCTTTCTTCCTTTTTCTCTTCTTTCTTTTTCTCCATCTTCTACTCCTTCTTATTCTTATTCTTCTTCTTTCTTTCTTCTTCTTCTTCTTCTTCTTCTTCTTCTTCTTCTTCTTCTTCTTCTTCTAACTTTCTTATTCCCATTTTGTAGATTTGATTCACTTCATGGAAGCTGGCATTGATGGACTGCTAGTGTTTAGTTTTTGTTTTGATTTGTATTGATGAACAATGTGAAACTATGTATCTATATATGGATGAACAGTGTGAAACTATGTATGTATTGGTTCTTTTAATAGCCTATGTGTTCTCTTGTTCAATATTTCACGATGATGTTGGATTGTTGGAATACATGGCCTATGCTTCAGCTTGAAACTATATATATCATATATGTGTTGTGAAAACGCAGGGAAATAATAGAAAACAGACAAAAAAGAGGCAGTACAGGCACTTTGCCGTCCGCCAGCTGACGGCAAAGACCTTTGCCGTCGATAGGCGGATGGCAAAGGTGCCACGTGGCAGCAACATGTGCAACCTGGGAGCACCATGTCTGACCCATTTGGACATTCTGCCGTCAGCTGGCAGACGGCAAAGACAAAGCAGGCAGACGGCAAAGACAAAGCAGGAGTGACGAGCAGCCACAGGCCTGCTGACGTCACTGGGCAGACGGCAAAGGCAAGTGTTTGTTTGCCGTCCGCTGGCAGACGGCAGCCACCTAACGGGGCTAACAGCTATACTTTGCCGTCCAGAACCTTTGCCGTTAGCTTAGCCAGGAAGGAGGACGGTAAATGTCTTTGCCGTCCGTTGCCGTTCTGCAGACGGCAAAGAAGCTGTTTACCGTGACTTTCAGTGCTGAAAGTGGGGCCGTCAGCCAGCAGACTGCAAAGCTGTTTGCCGTCCGTGGCCTGGGCCTTTGCCGTCTGCTATGGCAGACGGCAAAGTAACTGATTCCTGTAGTGAAGTACGTAGATAAGAGAGTTTCAACCTTTTCCTTTCCCATTCCTCAAAAGGAGTCATGGTCTTATGCTCTATGGGAACTCGGTTTAGGACATGACATGCAGTCATTAGCGCCTCCCCCCACCATGCCTTGGAGAGACCCGATGTGTCTAACATGGCGTTAACCAAATCAGTTAGAGTTCGGTTCTTTCTTTCGGCCACCCCATTTGACTGAGGTGAGTAGGGAGGCGTCCTCTCATGGATTATACCATGCTCCGCACAAAAAAATCAAAATCATTGGAAAAATACTCTCCACCACGTTCAGACCTAAGCCATTTAATTTTCCGATCAAGTTGGTTCTCTGCTTCAGCTTTATAGTTTTTGAAGAAATTTAAAGCCTCATCTTTTGATGTCAGAAGATACACATAACAATATCTAGTAGAGTCATCAATCAACGTCATGAAGTATTTCTTTCCACCTTTTGTCAACACGCCATTCATCTCACAAAGATCAGAATGTATAAGCTCTAGTGGCGCCAAGTCTCTTGCCTCTGCAGTCTTATGGGACTTGCGAGGTTGCTTAGCTTGCACACACACTTGGCACTTGGAAACCTTGACAGTAGTGAATTTCGGAATTAAACTCATATTGGCTAGTCGCGTCATGCAACCAAAGTTAATATTACAAAGTCATGAATGCCAAATATTAGACTCATTATCGTGGCAAACATGATTAATAACTTTAGTGCAAATATCTGACAAAGACAGGCGGAACAAGCCTCCGCACTCATAGCCTTTTCCAACAAATTGTCCATACTTAGAAATTACAACTTTATTGGACTCGAAAACCAACTTAAAACCATCTCGACATAGACGGGCCACTGACGAGATTTTTATTGATGGAGGGCACATGATGAACGTTCTTCAGGCGCACGATCTTCCCCGAAGTAAACTTCAGATCGACCGTACCGACGCCTCGGACAATCGCATGTGACCCGTTCCCCATCAGCACGGGAGAAGTCCCTGTGACCTGATAAGAAGAAAACATGGAGGCATCAGCACAAACATGTACATTGGCACCGGTGTCAATTAACCAATCAGGAGAATGACATACTGAAAGGATGGTAGGAAAAATATCGTACCCAGATTCCTTCATATCAGTATCACCGATGACAACATTAGCGGACTTGCCGCTCTTCTCAAGTTTGCGCTCCTCAAAGCGGTTAGGACATCTCGGAGCCCAGTGATTATTATCACCGCAAACATGGCATAGTCTCTTCCCCTTCTTATGAGAATTCTTCTTGAAGTTGGTAGAATGTGACGGCTTGTTCTTTGCATCAAACTTGCCTTTGCCCTGAAATTTGTTCTTGTTGTTTTTGGGCTTGTTGGGCTGGAAGTTCTTCTTCTGTACCATGTGGGCACTAGAAGCTCCCTCAGCAACTCAAGCACGTGTGTCTTTTGCTCTCGCCTTCGCTTCAACATCAAGAGTGCTAATGAGATCCGAAACGGAAAACTCCTGTCTCTTGTGTTTTAGAGAAGTAGCAAAATTGTTCCACGAAGGTGGAAGCTTGACAATGATGCCTCCGGCAACGAATTTGTCCGGCAACACACACTTGAAGTACTCAAGTTCCTTTGCGAGCGACTGTATCTCATGAGCCTGCTGAACAACAGAGAGCTCATCAGTCATCTTGTAGTCATAGAATTGCTCCATGACGTACAACTCGCTGCCAGCGTCCGAGGCCCCAAACTTGGCCTCGAGCGCAGCCCACATGTCCTTGCCATTGTCAAACGACATATACGAATCCACAGTAGAATCGTCAAGAACACTTAGAAGGGCGCCCTTAAAGAGGGTATCGATCTTCTCAAAAGCTTCCTGCTGTGCAGGATTAAGATCACCCTCAGGCTTGCCCTTAGTGGCATCATAGCAGTACATGGTCTGAAACCAGTAAACTGCTCTCATGCGCCACCTCTTATATTGCACCCCCTTGAAGGTAGGCAGCTTCAAATGCGCAGCAAAACCACTCGGAGTAAATTGTCTATAATCAGATTTTTGGATTGTTGAATATATGAGCAAATTATTACGAGATTTAATCCGAACAAACAGTAAATAAATCATGATGGCTATAACAAAGATTAAACTAATCATGTGGATTAGTACAATAGACGAACAGATCGTATCTAAGCCACAGACTAGGAATAGGAATTCTAGCACGATCTCAAACAAAGAGGACAAGATCACATACGGTGCAGCGGAAGCAGAACCACCGGCGTTAACGTTGTCGGCCATGTCATTGATGAAGAGGTTGCCGAAATCGGGGAAGAAGTCGTTGTTGGTGAAGTCGTCGCTGCCGGCAGTCGCGCGAGTGCGCTCCCCAAAAACCTGATCGCCCCTCTCCCGTACAGGATCACGAGAGGCGGGGTTCCGGAGGCCTGCTGTCCCTTCTCGCGGTGCACGCCGGAAGGAGGGATGGAGAAGACATGGGTGGCAGCGCAATGTTCTGGAACGGTGCGAAACCTGACCCGACCCGACGCGGCGCGTCGTGACGAGGCGAGCGTGTAGGTCTCCTCTTCTCACGCTCATACAAGTGCTAGAAGAGCTCACCTTATAATGTGGTGCAACTCACTCTCACCTAGCAGTATGGGACTAAACTCTAGTCCCACTCACACCACACAGTTATGCATGAATGGGCCATGAGAATTTTAAAATTTAGTTGGGCTTTGGGCCAAAGGCCTACTAGTAAAATCCAACAGTTGCCTTGTCCTTGATCGGGGCGACGGTCGAATGCTTCGGGTTCGTCTGTTCGGTGGAGCGTCCACGTCCAACTTCAAGGTTACAGGTGCACATCACCAGAGGTGTTTTGGATTTCTTCTTCTGTTGTAAAGTCAAGAAAAAAAAGCTTGACATTTTGCAGTAGAAGTGATTTTGATATATCGTTTTAGTCTATTGATTTCTTTTGCTGCTGGTGACCGGGATGACTCTCTCATGGTCGACCGCGTCGCGCTGTTGGCCTGACCGTGAGAAGACAACTATGGCCACAAAGAAAACCCTCAACAAGGCTACCACGTGGACCCCACAATCGATCCTAGCAACCAGGTCAGGTCAATGGATCGACCACCTAACACCGTCAACAAAGCTACTTTGGTGCGCTTCTCCCATGGAGACTTAGAGCATCTCCACTCGCCCCCCCCCCCCCCCCCAACAGGCCCCCCAGGGCGCCTTTTTTAGCGCCGGCGGTGAAAAATCGGCCCAGTCGCGCCCCCAGGTCGTTGTTTATCGCCGGTTTGGGCCGAAATAACAACCGGCGAACCCGAGCTGAACCCAGCGCACCGGGGGCGCCTGGGGGCGCCGGCTGAAGCGAAAAGGCACGTGGGGCCGCGCTGTCGGCGACAACAGGCATATTCCCGCCGTTTTTACCCGCCTTTTCCCTCCAATTCCCCATTGCTTCCCCTTCTCCCCCGTCGTTCCCGCCATTCTCCGGGCGCCATGCCGCCGAAGAAATATGTGGCTCCTCGCGCCGCCGCCGATTCCACCCAGCCGAAGCAGAGGAAGGCGAGGGCGCCGATGGCAAGGCCAGCGGGTTTGTCGAACGCCGAGTGGAGGGCGGATGTTCAGCGCCGGGAGGCGGTCACCACCAACCGGCGGAACAGGCTCATCACCAAGAGGGCCAGGGACGCGGCGGCAGAGCAGGAAGAGGCGTCCCGCGCGGGGGGGTTGATGAACCTTCCGCCCGGCCACTGCGCACAAGCCGTGTGGGGGAGCCAGCCGAGCGTCGCGTCGCTGGCCAACTTCTCGCCGCCCCCGCCGCAATGGGGGTACGCCGACGGCGACGCGCATGGCGGTTTCAACCCCAACATCACCTTCCCGCATGCCGCGCCGCCGCGTGCCTCCCCCTCCGGCCTGAACCCCGACCAGCGCACTCCCTCCCCCACGTTCACCGCCGGCCTCAACACCCAGTACAGCTACTCGCCGCCGGTGTACTCATCCTCGCCTGCGCCGCCTCTGCGCCGGGGCGCCCTACCCTTTGCACACGGCTCGGCGCCACAGTTCAGCAACACCGACGCCACCGACGCCGACATGGACGAGATTATCACGAGCGGCTCGGTCGCCGCCGCTTCCTGCCCCGGGTTCGACGACGCCGACATGGACACCGCCGTCGACATGGACGACGAGCTCGACGACGCCGAGGAGGAGGTGGAGGAGGAAGAACAGGCGGAGGAGGAGGCGGAGCCGGCGCCGGCGGCGAAAGGGAGAAAGAAGAAGCGAGCGGCCAATGCCAGGCTTGGCGAGCCTCGCGTCAAGTGGACGTCCAAGGAAGACGAGTGCCTCGCCGAAGCATGGAAGACCGTCAGCATCGACCCGATCACCGGCTCGAATCAGAACGCCGACACGTACTGGAGAAGGATCAAGACGGCGTTCGATGAGCGCAAGTTGGTCGACCCCTACTTCGCCACCATCCACATGGAGCGCGGCGACAAGGCCATGGCGAACCATTGGGCGATCATCCAGGCGGCCTGCAAAAAATGGCATGGGATCGTAGAGGAGGTCGCGGCTCGCCCGGAAAGCTTCGCCAATGTCGAAGGGCAGGTATGTCCAGCCGCCGGTTCAGTTCTTTCGCCGTGTGCTTCGCCGACACTTGTTCTTCGGCTGTGCAGATGGTTCGGATGTTCAACATGTATTGCCAGGACAACGGCGACCAAGAGTTCAAGTTCCTTCACGTGTTCTCCAGGATCGAGTCGTGCGAGAAGTGGAGGGAGGTCCGGCTCACCCTCGCCAAGGCCAAGGAGACGTACAAGCCGGACACGCCTGCCCCAGGGGCGGCGGATGGGCGCCCTGATGGCAACAAAAGATCCAAGGCGGCGAGGGACGCGGCACCCGCTGCCAAACGGCTGCAATCATCGATCGAGCAGTGTATCGCCGACGCCAAGAACAACGCCGCAAAGAGGGAGGAGAAATCCGACGCGCGGTGGTCGGCGTTGATGGCGAAGCAGGACGTGAAACTCGACCTTCTCAGGACCAACGTCGCCGTGAAGAAGAGGAACACCGACCTGGCGTTCTTGATGGCGGCAGACATGTCGACGATGGACGAGCAGGTCAAGGCGTGGTACCTGGAGGAGCGCGGTCTCATCTTGAACCAGATGCCCGGGCCGGCGTCGACCACCGCCCCTACGCCCATGCCGACACCAACGCTGACGCCCAGCCCGAGCGATGAAGCTGTGCCGACGCCGACTAACAGCCCGAGCACAGAAGCCACGCCGACGCCGAGCATGCCTGCGCCCACGCCGACCCCGGCTCGTCCCACGCCAGAGGACCCCGCCATTTGATGCGTTCCTTGTCTATGCTTCCTTCCTTTTGATCGCCGAACTTTCGGATATGTTTGATCGCCGAACTGTGGCATGATGATCGCCGACTTGTGGCATGGTGATCGCCGAACGTGTGGCGTTTTTTGGTAGCGGGAAAGACAAGTTTGATTTTTTTGGGCGTTTGGGGGCCGAAACCTGGGGGCGCGGCTGGGAACTCGATCGCCCCCAGGGCGAAAAACCCGCCGGTGCAAACGCCAAAACGCATTCGCCGGGTGCGCTGGGGGGCCGAACGAGTGGAGATGCTCTTAGGCCAGCTCCAACGCGCGCGACCCCATTTGGTCCGAAGAGTCTGTTTGGGACCAAAATCGCGGCCCAACGCGCGCCCGCAAACAGACGGGCGTCCCTTTTTTTGTCAGCTGTCGACCCATTTTCTGTCCAAATTTGGGTTGCGTTTGCGTCAAAACGGACAGGGCGCAAACGCACGCGGGAGCTCTCTTTGTCCTCCCCCTAGCCCGCCCGTCGGTGAAACATACCCCTTTACCCCTTCCCTACGCGGCCTGCACCTCTCCCCCGCCCCCCGCCATAGCAGCCGCCGCCGCCCATTTTTCGGCCGCTCCGTCACTGTCCAGGCCGGTCGCCCAAAGCCCTGATGCATCCACACAAATCCCCCGCCCCCACCCACTTTCGGAGGAGTTCTTGCCGGCGTTTGTGGGCTTTCTTCGCCACCTCCGGTACCAAAGAAACCACGGCCGTCGGTGACTCCCATCGGCACCAACACCGTCCGCCTCGCGCTGCAAGGCCGCCTGCCGCACTCATCTCCGCTTCTATAGGCCTGTTGCTTGTACGGGGAGGCCGAAGTGCTCTTCACCGGCCACGTCTCCACCATGACTACAAGGTGTTCGACACTTTGCTCGCAAGGTACCATGGATAGTGGGGACAAGTATTTTTTTCAACAACTTCATTTGCTCATCGAATGATTCGTCGTCGGACGACGAAGAGCTTGTGGTTGCTGCATTGGTTGTCAATGACCACATTGCTAAGCAGCGGCCTAGGTTCAGGGGATCAATCCCGGGCCATCCTCCGGCATTGAACCGCAATAGAGAGAGTGGTCATGCCCTGCTCTACGCCGATTACTTTGAGAATTCCCCGCTCTTCAAACCCCATCTTTTCCGGCGCCGCTTCCGGATGGCGGGACATGTGTTCAATCTTATTCAGGAGGGAGTGGTAGCATATGATAATTACTTTGAGTGCAAGGACGATGCCCTTGGCAAGGTTGGCTTCTCCTCTTATCAGAAATGCACTGCAGGTATTTGTATGCTTGCGTACGGAATTCCCGGTGATCTTGTGGATGAGTACGTCCGCATGAGTGAGTCCACATGTCTTGCATCAATGTATAGGTTCGGCAAGGCTGTGGTGGCAGTATTTGGCCTTGAGTACCTGAGAAAGCCAAATGCCGCAGATACAGCCAGGTTGTTGGTGATCAATGCAGATAGATGCTTTCCGGAAATGCTTGGCAGCATAGATTGTATGCACTGGAAGTGGAAGAACTGTCCATTTGCTTGGCAGGCAGTACAAGGGGCATGTGAAAGGTTGCACTGTCATACTAGAAGCAGTGGCTTCACAAGATCTTTGGATATGGCACTCTTTTTTCGAATGACATGAACGTGCTTCAGCGTTCTCCAGTGTTCACAAGGCTTACAGAAGGCCACTGCCCAGAGGTCAACTTTGAGATCAATGGCACCATTACAACAAGGGATACTACCTAGCTGATGGTATTTATCCTCAGTGGTCAACTCTTGTGAAGACAATATCCAATCCTGAAGGAGAAAAGAAAGAGATATTTGCCCAAGCACAAGAGAGTGCTAGGAAGGACGTGAAGCGTGCTTTTGGTGTGCTTCAATCTCGATGGGCTATCATTTAACACCCTGCACTGACATGGAGCACCGACAAGCTTTGGGAGGTGATGACTGCTTGTGTGATCATGCACAACATGATCGTGGAGGATGAGCGTGATAACAGTATCTATGACCAAGGGTTTGAATATCAGGGTGAAAATGTTGTGCCTGAGCATCAAGAACCGGCAACGTTTGAACAGTTCACCCAATTTCATCATGAAATGCGTGATTGATATACTCATGTGCAACTCCAAAATGACTTGGTTGAGCACATGTGAAATCACATTGGCAATCAGTAGATGTATCGGTTTATTTTCTGTCGATGTATTTGCGACAATTTAAATTTGGTTGTGAACTATGTGTTTTTTATTCGGTTGTGAAACTATTTATTATTATCGTACTATACTATGTGATTTTATTTGGTTGTAAACTATATGCAATGTTTTTTTTTAGTTAAAAAATTGTCTACATTTGGCCGCTGGCCGGTCAGGCGGACCAAATGTGCGTTGGGCGCACTGCCAACGCGTCTACAAAAGAGGCCACACGGTGCCCCTTTGCCCGACCCAAACGGACAAAATCCGAACAAAACGGATGTCCGTTTGGGGTCGCCCGTTGGAGTTGGCCTTAGAATGGCCATTGACCTGATTGTAATTTTTGTTACCTCTCATGTTCACATTGGTGTTCTCTTGTACTATGAATAGATTGAAAGTTTCTAAAAAAAAAAAAAATCTCCTCAATCTTTAGTCGAACCAAGTATTTTGGGAACCTATGCTAAAGAAAGGATATGGGAACCATTTTTTTTGGAATTTTTGTAAGACAAGGCAGAGGGAATCATATAAAGCTGGAAAATGAGTTTTTCTATCCTTATTAAAAGCCAAAGGCGATTCTTTCATCATTATCGCTCAATGGTTCTATACTTCCCTCATGAGTTTCGCCATTTGTCCATTCTGGAAGTTCTTGGACCGTAAGTACAAAGGGTAGAAGTTCGCAAAAAAGTGCCACAAAGAACCATGAGTTTCACGGAAATACAAGTACAGAAGAGATAAGGCATGGTAATAAGTCAAGTCATGCCACGGAACATGACACAGTGGAGAGCATTCAGGAGAATCCAAGCCTAGCAACCAGTACTATTAATACCACAACACATGCGTTTTTGGGGTGTTTCTTGCGTTTACAGGCTCCGACATCATACGAGTAGACCTCGGACAACACTTCATCAGCTAGAGCCATGCATAACGGCTGAATGATACGTTTTACAGGAAACCTGGATATATCTGTCTTATTAACAACACTGCGGCAACAGCATTACCACGGACAGCATGAATTTGCATCCGACTGAAGCCCACAGGTGACCATCGATCCGCCCTAGTGCGCCCGGTCACGGAGGACATCGAGCTCCACCTCGGTCGGGTCAGTTGCCTGGATCTCGTAGTGGAACCCATCAAGCTCTTGCTTGATGCGGTCCTTGGAGGTGGAGTACAGCATCTTGGCACGGATGCGGGATGTGTCAGGGGACCTGGTGCAGCATTTGCATTATTAGTTATAAATAAGGTGAAGTTAGATCAATGGACAGGTTAGAGAGGATGCATCGACCATCAGGCATGTGCAGATGGTGATTTTTCATCTATGCATACTAGCACTGCTATCAGAGAAGTCAACTTTCGCAATAAAGAACAAATTGGCAAAGCATATTCTGAAGACATGTGGACATACACTGTTGTTCTTCCTGGACAGCTACAAGCATAGATACCAGGCACAAACAAAATAAGACAAGGCTATCATTGCTATAGATTCCTCTAGCGATGTCCATCATGGTTATAAATAAGCTGAAGTGAAATAAAGGGAAAGGAAAGGGGGAGTGCATCGGCTGTAAGGCTATGCAAATGGTGATCTATCAGCTATATGCATACTAGTACTGCTATCAGAGAAGTCAACTTTCGTAATGGAGAACAAATTACACTATTGGCAAAGCATATTCTGAAGACAAGTGGACATGCACTGTTATCTTTTCTAGACAGCTACAAGCATAGATACAAAACAAAACAAAAAGGCTATCATGGCTATAGGTTCCTCTAGCAATACCCGTCCTGGTTAATAATTCAATACTTCATATAGAAAAATAAAAACCAAACAATATATCTAGTGTAGATTCGTGAGAAGCACTATACAGCTTACGCACCAGGAACTTCCATGACTATTCACAACAAGATCTATGGTTAGGGTTCATTTTTCCAAAGAAGCCATTTAAGACTAATTGGTAGATAGTTTCTCATCTTAATGTGGACATTAAGATATGGATATGTGACTATGAAGCTCACCAGGCAATGAAGAAAATCTTGCTTTTCTGCACATTCTCCCCAGTAACGAAGTCAAAATCATAAAGGGCATATCTGCAGTCATTCTCTGGGAGACAAGCCAGGAAATCATCATAACTCTCAGTTGTAGCCCCTGTCTTCTCCACAACAACCTGCTTTTGCTTTTCTTCTATTTTGAAGATAACATAGCGAAACGCCTTCTTCATCTGAAGCTCCAGGAATGTCTCCCTGATATCAGGAGCAACTCCCATGCCAGAGGATGCATTGGACTGCACAAAGAACACACATATGAGAATGAAATGAAGGAGAACAAAATACTTGACAACAAGACAAAAGTGTTTGAGAGTAATTCTTCATTCCAGATTATCCCAAAATTCCAAACAAATTTTTTTTTAAAGACAAAAGGCTTCATGCCTGGCTGATAATACTGCCATAGCATTCCAACTGGATATGTGTGGCCGTAAACAAGTAAATAGCTGTCCAGTTGTTCAAGAGATCAAACAAATCAACAGCAACACCTCTGTAATGATAACAGTGTAAACTTGTAATTTAACATGAGACTATAGCTGCCACATACACGTGCCTGACATATTATGTGCAAACAACCTAGTTGGTGGTCATGTTGATACAATTGGAGTGTTCAGTGTAAAATTCAGAAGTTCTGCACTTCTACGTGCAAGACTGGGTTTAAATTCACAAGGGGTCAGGTTAAGGAAATGATTTGTTTCCATAAAGGATGATCAGCCTGATCAGAGACCAGGCTAGTGTCCTGGGACGATAAGCCACGCTTTGTTGTTGATGGTGATTTCAAAAAAGGTTCTAACAACTTTTGTTGGAAGGTTTCGTCCCCAGTCCTGTTCTCCTAACTAACACAACCAGGGAATCAACTATCTCTGTCTCTCTTTGAATTATTCAACCCAATCCTGGATAAAAACTACCATAGTAAAATTCATGAACCATGTAATGTCAATTACACAGCTACAAAATCCGACAATAGACAAAGAGTTCAAATACCACGTAACAAGCTCAACTACACCGATTTGTCTTAAATAACGACCCCCAATCTTACAGAAGATCAACTGTTCAAGATGCATTAACCGATTTGATAAGACTGACAGGAAGCGTAACCAGAACAGTCGAATCGAGGAATATCCAATATTACCTACCAAACTGAAGCATGAATATGAGTGCTTCCACCCTAAAAATAGGAAACTCGACTATTTTCACTCCAGAAAGGAAAAAGACTGGTTCAAACATGGCTATCCCTCGACCACCGATGGGGACTCAGTTTTCAATGATAATGCAAGCATGGTCCACTGATATATGGAAGAATAATGGTCATGTATCCAAGGGCCAACTGGTCCATGCTCTCCTTAATTTCCATGGCGACATAGATATCGACACCTGGTGCTGATAGCATACCGTGCAGATAACTACAGGAAACAGATAAACTACCAGAGAAAAAAATCAGGTAATCAGTCAAACCCACGCCAAACTAGGTACCCACCGAATCATCCCCAGTCCATCCTCTCTCTAAGGTGCTCGCGACTACCGCCACCTTCCGCTTACCCTCCGCAATCTACACCACCTTGCACTAGCCGAAACCCAAAGCGGTTGCCAAGGGAAACAGAAACCCCCATCGCACAAACGGGACAAACCGCTCGCACGGCCTCCGGCCGTCTCGATCAGATCTGACCGAGCGAACCACGACGAACCCCTACAACCGCAGATCTAAACCTCCTGCACGCACGCGAACGAATCGAGCCCAACCAAACTGCCAGCGGCGACCGGGGAGAGGGAGGGAGGGGGAAGCGGCGACTCACGGAGGTGCGCATGAAGGCCATGGGGTCGGGTCGGAGCAGAGGGAGACGGGCGGCGCCTCCGCGTCGATCGCACGCGGACGAGGAGGAAAGGAGATTATTCCCGTTGCTGTTGTCTTTTTTCAGAGGGAGCGCTGTTGGCTGCGTCTTTTGGGGTGGCGAGGAGGACTCTGAACAGAACGGGGCGTGCGTTCATATACGCGCACGCACGCACGCAGGCGCCGGTGCGGGGCGGCGCGTGCCGGTTTGAGCGGGTCGCTGACGGGTGGGGTTTGGGGTTGGTAGGGAAGGGGTGTCAGTGGGGTGGATGGATGTGGACGGTGGGTGAGGACGTGGGGGGGATCCAGCGGCTGCGATGCGTGCGGAGTCGTGATGTGTTCGGGCTCTTTTTCGTTTTCGATATGGAAAGAATAAAATGAGGGCAACAATTGCAGCAGAGGCTTGCACGCGTTGGCGTTGGTGGTAGATAGAGTAGGTGAATGAAACGGTCGTCTTCTTCTCGGAGAGGTAAGGTATTTTAGGTATTCTTGATTGATTGACGATTGAGTTCAAGAATTAATGGATTTTTAGGAACAAACGGTGTCTAGATTCACCAAGATGGGGTTGGGTTCCCCTCTCCTCTCGTCTCTCGTGAGCCTTGTTATCGCCGCCCCTTTCCTTCTCAGACCTAGGCCCATCCCCTCTCCTCCCTGTATCCGCCGGTAGTGAGTAGGGTGCGGGACCCACCCCCACCCCCCCGGGCTTTGTTGTGTTCATATTTGCCATTTTGGGGCTTTGTCTCATTAATGTGGAAGGTCGGACGAGTCAAGTGTGTTGCTTGAATCGGAGTTGTGTCCATCATCTCCCTTGGGGGTGGGTTTCTCGAATCCAGCTCATATCCCCTTTAATAACCTCCTTGTTACTATGCTCGCCAGTTGTGTTCCCCTTCCCTTCGGTTCTGGAATCACGCCTACGGGTCGTGTTGTTTTTCCTTTCGGTAAGATCCCATGCTCTGCTTTCTCTTCGGTAATTTTTCTTTGGTCGTTGAACATCAATCCTTAGTTCTCTCTACTCCAACGACCTCCACTTTAATACGTTCCTTCATCTTCTTGAGGATTTTGCTTCCTTCATCTTCTTGAGGATTTTGCCGATCGTCTCGAGGTCAGTCGATGCTCTCTCTTCTAACTTTCTAGTGACGACCTCTGACTCCGCCAACGAAATCCATTTCTTGCGTTGGTGGGAGACCGCTCTTGGCCTTCGATCTTGTTCTATTGCCTTTGTCTTCCCTCTCAACCTCAGTGCTTGTAGCCCGCCTCAGAATTTCGAGAGGAAATGGTGTGGCATCGGGTTTGTGTGCATTGGGAGATCCTTAGATGGGAGATCATATGTTAGTGGATGGTGCGTGTTGGTCACCGACGCATGTGCATGTTCAACATCCATGGTATTGTCGTGTTGGTGGGTTCTCTTCTCTAGGCTTTTATCGGTGCCATCATGATTGTTATAGAGCCCGTGGATGTTAAGAGGGGGTCAATTGGCGTGTGTCGCGACCTTCGCCGGTGTCGCCATCTTACCGGTGGCAGCTAGAGCGTAGCCTTGTCATGGCCATGTCTTATCCGGTCAATCGTGGCAACATGGAAGCATCTCGGGAGCCCGAATCAACACATGTGTTAAATATCGACACGATGGAACGACCATCGTCGATCGGTATGGAGGGGGTGCATGTGTCTTTATAGATTGTTATGTATTTGTTTTCTTTTAGTCAGGGTTGCATATGTCTACATGGACAGTTATGACCCCTATTACGTACTACCTTGTGCTTTAACAAACAGGGGAAATCAGCATGTGACTAGATGGTTAGGATGGTCGTTGTACCCCACCTGGGATCAAACCCCACACTTAACACATGTGTGTCTCATTAAAGCGAAATATATTTTTCAGTGTGAGGCAACGTTCCTCTTGATAGCGAGGTGTTTGTGGTGTCTTCGTTAATCTTAAGAAATGCCAGCTCAGTCACTCGGAGATGCTCATAGGGGTAAAGTGTGTGCGAAATATATTTTTTTTCCCAGCGTGAGGCAATATCTCCGTCGATAGCGAGCTGCTTGTGATGTCTTCATTAATCTCAAGATCTGTCAGCTCAGTCACTCGAAAATGCTCATCGGGGGAGAGTGTGTGTATTCATAGGGATGTATGTGAGCGTCTATTCTGTATTGTGCTCTAAGTTACAGCCTCTAACCATGGTTCGTTTTGCAAACTGACCATGATCATCAAACGAGATATCTACAGTTCTACACGTACGTCTCTCAACCGGTTACTATGCACGTAGTTGGGCTTAAGAGCATCTCCAATAGATGATGTATATTTGAAGATGTAAAAATAGGTGTTGTGTACTATAATTTACATCACCAAAAAGTGTTTTCTCCAAAAAAAATCTCAACTCCGACAGAGGATGTATATTTGGTGATGTAAAACTACTACTCCAACAGATAATGTATTTGAAGATGTAAAACTAGTGCACTGAACCTACTGTCGAAATTCACTAGCGGCGACGAACAGCGGAGACGCAGAGCGGTGACGAACGGCACGCAACAGACGAATGCGCGCGCAGACGAACGGCGACAACGACAAGATGCAGAGCCGCCGCCGCTGTCCGAGAGACTTCTCGGTCCCCTTCCCCTTCTACGACTGGGGCGCGCGCGAGGGATGGAGGCAGACCGCTGCTACTGCTGGGGTGTCGTCTGCCTCCTCGTGTCTGTCGCGGCGGAGCCGACGGGATTAGAAGCGCAATAGGAGGGGAATCGGTAGGGGAGGAGCTGGCCGGGGCGGCGGCAATGGAGGTCGAGAGGAAGCCGGAGCCACGGGGGCGGCGGCGGCGTGGCGGCGGGTGTGCAGGGGGCATCCGACAGCGACGGGGCGGTGGGAGGAACTTGAATCGGGCGGTTGAGTCACGGCGGCGGGGCGGCGAAAAAGTGGCCGATGCGGTTGATTTTCAGGCGAAGGGCGGCGGCGGGGGGAGTGAGGAGGCCGGATCTGGCGGCGGCGGGTGCGGCGGTCTCAGGTGAGCGGCAGCGGGCAGCGGAACCGGCGACGAGGGGAGTAGGGAGGCCGAATCTGGCGGCGGTCTCCGGTGGGCGGCAGCGGGCGGCGGAACCGGTAGCGGGGGGAGTAGGGAGGCCGGATCTGGCGGCGGTGGGTGTGGTGGACTCCGGTGGGCGGGCGGCGTGGCGGTAGGTGTGCGGCGGGCGGCGTGGAGGTGGTCGCGCGGTTGGAGAAGAGGAGGGGAAGTGGCGGTTTGGGCAGTTGGCGCATCTCCAAGTGTTATGTTTTAAATCACTTGGAGCAGGTGACGCACATTTTTTACATCTACATCATCCGTTGAAGGTGCGTTTTTAGGCTTCGGAATGTAAAAGTTAGTAACCATATCCAAAAAATCTAAAAAGATTCACGCGAGTTATGGTTGAGCAAATCGGATATATTCTCCTATGCATTCACGATGTTGGATATATTCTATTGATTTGCTTGGATATGTATGATAAATTTATCTGGATTTTTTTTGCGAAAATACCTAGACTTTTCTATACCCCAACCACCCGGAAAACAAAATTCTATGGGACAAGGCCTCATAGTCTCTCGCCTGGACCCTTTCTAGATTTTGACACCTCACTCTTAGCACGCATCTCAAAGCGGCTTTAAGCACCCTAAATCACATTGGTAGTACGTACGTATTTGGGAGGGGCACAGCAGTATGCCTACAATAGGCTATCAATCACGTTGATTAACCCTTTCAACCTAGAACAGAAGATAGATATCGTTTCCCATAGTGATAGTTTCGATGGCGAGCGATTCACAGTGCTATAAAATCGCTTTCCCTTTCTTTCCCGCCTCCTGTAAGACTATGAGACTGTTGTATTTCCGTTCTCAGTAATGGAAAGGGGGTTAGCCCGGTTCAAACAAAAAAACTATCGTCCCCCCCCCCCCCCCCCCCCCCCAACCAACAAAAAAAAACGGCTGTTTCCCTTACACTTTGCCACATTGTTCGCTCTCTGTTGCGCCGGCTGTCGAGGCGCCGTCATGACCTCTCCCTGCACCGATGATGGCGACCGCCCCTCCATTCATCGCCAAGTTGTCCATAAGTAAGACAAAAAAAACCTAAGGGCAACCCTTGGACGTATTCATAGTACTTACAATCTTCAAAAAAGAAAGTGGTCTATGATGTATTAAGTGTTTCCATCTCAATGATAAATTCGTACATATACATTGGACACTAATGGCCCTAACACAAACAACAATGATTTAAAAGGTCCCCTAGGCCATGCATGACCCGAAGACAATTGAAGCCTTATTTGGTTATTAATCTCCTCACCATTTGTGAGGATCGGAGAGAACTTAGGGAGATTTTGACTTGCAATGATTTAATCCCACTCAATCCTCTTCCATCGTCTTCAACCCTCACCAAACCAAACAAGCCCAGAAGCATAGATGAGATCTAGAGTGGCGATGTTTGTTCTCTTTCCCATGTATATAAATAGTCATTTGATCATTTGATGCTAGATTTATTTTTTATCGAGAGATGCTAGATTTGATAATACAACATTATAGTAGTACATGCCACAGGATCCTTATGTGCAATGTCTGGCTCCCAAATCTTATTTAAGTGCTGGAATTAAAAGGGCAAAGCAGTGGGACATCACCCCCACACATTTAAATTTTTTGGATTTTAACAATATGACTTTAAGGGGGCAAATCCTCACTGAACAGTTCGCTCCCATGCTAATCTAATAAAAAACAAATGATCAAAATATGCAGGTTTGGCCCCTATCCCAAAGCTACTACCTAATGTGCCTTAGTGGAATATAGTCTACCGCAATCAAAAGATGAAATAAAAAGCAGCGACATTGCATTAGGGAGGTTCATTGTGTACGTACCAGATGTACTCGGGGACGACCACAGTGGTCTCGATGGCGAGGGCCAGAACCTTCAACCCGGGCGCTCCTCGCGACGCCCCACACCCTTCCTGCCGCCAATTTCGCGCGGATGGCTGACTTGTTCTGCACCCTGACTTGGCACTGCATCTCAAAATAATTTCACAGCATGAATAGAGATGCAACCTTACCTGGTACTCATGAAGTGGACCCATGTGCTGTGCAGGCATATACTAAGAGACATCAAGTACCTAGACAGAAAGTAGGAGCATACGAACCATGCGTGCTGATGGACATATTTAACAGCAAGAAAACCATCCTGTGAATGATCATAACTTATATATGAATCCTTGTTGTAGTATCTTTCTAGTATTCATAGTGCCAACAGTTGAGAGCATGAGATTATATCAATAATGCCCAATTAGAAAGATAAGGCCTGCAAAATTTATCTTTTTTTAGTAACAAAGATTTTACTTTTAGGAAACAAATTTATCCATAATGTGAAAGCACATGTGGAGGATAGCAGAAGGGCATTGACTTTCTGCTTGCAGATTTGTCACCTCTAGCAACGCTCGCCAAATTGCGACAATGGTAGAGCCCCAGCTAGATTAGTGATCTATCTTAACTCTCAAGTATTAACTTAGTAAATGTACAATTCAGATGCAAGTGCAGTAGATTACTGCAGTTCAGCACAAACTGTACAACCAACAATTCAGATTTCAGAGGGCAAGCACTGTGAATAGCATATGCAACCTTCACATCGGGTCCCTGAGGTGTCGTGCAGTCACTCTGCGGACCCGACACATTCAGCATCGGTATGGAGCAGAGTTTCCTCCAAATCCCAACAATCAACATCGTCTCCACACTCGAAGATGCCAAGGCAATTCTGAACCTGATGTCATGTTCTGATGGCTTAAGATTTTGCTGTTCTTCAATCTCTACGTCCCAAAACAAAGCTTCAAAAAATGATCTCTACAATGAATCATGGTAGTTGAGACTAAATTGTATTGTTGTGCAATCGAAACCACAATGATAACTAAATTGTACTGTTGTGCAATCAGAACTTGAGAGACAACCAGTTACAGCTGCAAGACCGCAAGCTCAGTAGATTTTTGTTTTGCACTATAGTCCTGCAGTCAAATCAGATCAAACATGGCAAACCATATCAAATTGTTGTTGATGTTATCTTGGGCAGTGGTTTTAAGGAGTAAATTCAGAGCAGAAAAGGCTAGCAACATCAGGAATACTAACGACAATTCACTTGGAAGCAACTGCTACCAAAAATGTAGTGGTAACGGCAAATTCATTTGGAAGCGACCTTATACATGTGATTCCAGAAATGTTCCTAAAATCTTTACTTATCAGAGGTTGGGAAATGCTAATGATTAGCCAACCAGCCAGCCACCTAACCTGACAAACAAAACTTGGGGGAAGCCATGGTCGCGAACAGAAACATACTGTACAAATCAAATGAACAGAGTTGAGCAGATAAGAGGGGAACATACCGTGATCTTGTCTACGCCTTCGGTCATCCCAAATCTGTTGAGATCGAGATTTTTAGTCATCGATATTCTTGTCAAGATTGAGAACTGAGAGGATGAGGGAGTGAAAGAGGTGAGATTTTACCATTTGATAGGCTGCAATATGAAGTCCACACCTCAGGCGGCCTCCCCTCTCACCCCTCTGCTATATTGCACACGACACCGAAGCCACGACTCAGCTAGCCACGCACAGACCGGCGTAGAGATCAGCCCATATGTGCCCTTTGTCAGCCGTCACCGCGGCCCCGATCCAAATCGCCGGCGCCGCTTCGCCGCTCCCTAGCCGAGGAGCATCGCCGGCAGCGACATCCAACGCAACCGGACAGCGCCCTCACCGGTGAACAGCGCCACCGGGCCGCGCCCTCGCCGAGGAAGAGCAGCACCGAGCCGCGCCCTCGCCGAGGAACATCGCCGGCAGCGACATCCGGCGCCATCGAGTCGCGCCCTCGTGGAGGAACATCGCCGGCAGCGACATCCGGCTCCATCAGGCTGCGCCTTCGCGAAGGAGAATCACCAGCAGCGACATCCGGCGCCACCGTGCCGCGCTCTGGATAAACAGGGATCGCGGTTGCCAGTAGAGCTTCCCGGTGGCGTGCACGCAGCGCGACTTGAACCATCAGGGGTCGAAACTGACCTCCACCTCCGTGGTCCGGGGGAGCGCGCGCTAGCAGCAGTGGCCGTCGCCGACGGCTGCGGCCCAGGCGCGCGGGTGCCCGCCGTCGACGGAGACGCCCCTCACCTTCTCCTGCTCCACCGCGGCTGGAAAGGGAGCGGGGGTCTGGATAAGAGATGAAACAAAGGAGGATTCGTGGGTTGAATTCATACAGATCTAGGGGGCTTTTGTATAAAAAACGAAACGTTTTTTCTAGATCCACTTAAAAAGGGACCGCGGGTTGATTTCAATAAACTGTATGGACTTTTTTGCAAAAACGCCATGACGTACGACCAGAAGTTATCCGTGCTTTATTATTAGGTAGAGATATACCCCGCCATATGGGTGTCTTCTATTAGTATATATATACCCCGCCGTGAGGAGGGGAAGCGACGTACGAAAACTTATGAAATTAGCAAATATGCCCGTGCGTTGCAACGGGAGACAAAAGTATTACACCCTAACCAAATAAATATGACTAAATACCCCGCCATATGGGTGTCTTCTATTTTTCTATTTTAACACGATGGTCCATCACGTTGTCGCTTATCTTTTGTTCCGACCCTCGTTGATGATGGCTGCGGTGTTCATGTAATCAAATTTTGTTGATTGACATCCATTTATCTTTTTTGTGAAATGCATGGATAGTTTTTTACTCAGCGGACATTTTTTGGATCGATGAACTTTTTCAAAATTGGGGAACAAATTTTGAAATTCGTGATTTCTTTGAGTTTCTGTGTACATTTTTTAAAATTGCATAGACATTTTCTTCGAATTCACGAATATGTTTTGAATAAATGATTATTTTCAAAATCATGAACGTTTTATATTTACTTTATACTTTGTCAAAATCGTGAGTTCTTTTATAATATGCAAACTGTTTTTTAAAATCATCAACATTTTTGAATCGGTGAACATTTTATGATTCCCTAAACCTTTTTTTTAATTCCTAAACATTTTATGATTTCACGAACATTTTTTTTCAAAACTTGCAACTTTTTAAATTTGGAATTTCGAAAAATTCTAAATTAATTTTAAAAGGAAAAACAAATTAAAATAATAAAACTTGGACACATGGGCCGGCCCATGAACCCGTGCTAGGGAGGAGGAGGTGAACAGCGCCACCGGGCCTCGCCCTCGCCGAGGAAGAGCAGCACCGAGCCGCGCCCTCGCCGAGGAACATCGCCGGCAGCGACATCCGGCGCCATCGAGTCGCGCCCTCGCGGAGGAACATCGCCGGCAGCGACATCCGGCTCCATCAGGCTGCGCCTTCGCGAAGGAGAATCACTAGCAGCGACATCCGGCGCCACCGCGCCGCGCTCTGGATAAACAGGGATCGCGGTTGCCAGTAGAGCTTCCCGGTGGCGTGCACGCAGCGCGACTTGAACCATCAGGGGTCGAAACTGACCTCCACCTCCGTGGTCCGGGGGAGCGCGCGCCAGCAGCAGTGGCCGTCGCCGACGGATGCGGCCCAGGCGCGCGGGTGCCCGTCGTCGACGGAGACGCCCCTCACCTTCTCCTGCTCCACCGCGGCTGGAAAGGGAGCGGGGGTCTGGATAAGAGATGAAACAGAGGAGGATTCGTGGGTTGAATTCATACAGATCTAGGGGGCTTTTGTATAAAAAACGAAACGTTTTTTCTAGATCCACTTAAAAAGGGACCGCGGGTTGATTTCAATAAACTGTATGGACTTTTTTGCAAAAACGCCATGACGTACGACCAGAAGTTATCCGTGCTTTATTATTAGGTAGAGATATACCCCGCCATATGGGTGTCTTCTATTAGTATATATATACCCCGCCGTGAGGAGGGGAAGCGACGTACGAAAACTTATGAAATTAGCAAATATGCCCGTGCGTTGCAACGGGAGACAAAAGTATTACACCCTAACCAAATAAATATGACTAAATACCCCGCCATATGGGTGTCTTCTATTTTTCTATTTTAACACGATGGTCCATCACGTTGTCGCTTATCTTTTGTTCCGACCCTCGTTGATGATGGCTGCGGTGTTCATGTAATCAAATTTTGTTGATTGACATCCATTTATCTTTTTTGTGAAATGCATGGATAGTTTTTTACTCAGCGGACATTTTTTGGATCGATGAACTTTTTCAAAATTGGGGAACAAATTTTGAAATTCGTGATTTCTTTGAGTTTCTGTGTACATTTTTTAAAATTGCATAGACATTTTCTTCGAATTCACGAATATGTTTTGAATAAATGATTATTTTCAAAATCATGAACGTTTTATATTTACTTTATACTTTGTCAAAATCGTGAGTTCTTTTATAATATGCGAACTGTTTTTTAAAATCATCAACATTTTTGAATCGGTGAACATTTTATGATTCCCTAAACCTTTTTTTGAATTCCTAAACATTTTATGATTTCACGAACATTTTTTTTTCAAAACTTGCAACTTTTTAAATTTGGAATTTCGAAAAATTCTAAATTAATTTTAAAAGGAAAAACAAATTAAAATAATAAAACTTGGACACATGGGCCGGCCCATGAACCCGTGCTAGGGAGGAGGAGGTGCATGCTTTGCTGCATAAGCAAAAGAAGAAAGAAACGGCAGAAGAAAATAGGGAGAGCCAGGAGTCGAACCTGGGTCTCCTTGGTGGAGGAGAGGTTCTCTGGCCACTACGGCCAGCGTGTCCACATGATTCATTGGGGTCTCGCGGCATGTAAGAACCGAAGAAGATGGCTACTTCTACGGAAAAAAAATCCAATCGTTTTCTTCACTTACCGGTGGCATAGTGGGTAAATTCATCGAACTTTAGGGGTAATTTCCGTGACGGACGACCAGAAGTTATCCCTGCTTTATTATTAGGTAGAGAATTCGACTGATGGCACTCGCGAGGGTCAAGAGTGAGACATACCTGCCCAAAACCGACACAGGACCTACCTATCTGTCTTGGGTCATGGATGATCATATGGTTCACTCACATTCAAGTGATCTTCCAAGGTAAGCACGTACGTCAATTGTAATGCCACCCTATCATGAATGCTTCAGTTGTGCAGCTGCGTGTCATCCTGCATTAGTTTTTGCCTATGCCCCAAGAATGGGCATATTATAAGCTCGCCGGCGCCGGCCCTAATGCAGTCGGCGGCGGCAGGCTTCCAATCCACTGGAAGAGCATGCACAAAGGACTCTCGGTGCTACGGTTATACACTAAGGGCATCTCCAACGCTGACCGGCAAAACCACCCGCATATGTTCGGATCGCGCGGTCCGGACGTGGTTTGCCATCCAACGAGGTATTGTATCCGTCCGTTGGTCGGTCCGGACGTAATTTTTCCCGCAAACCGGGAGGGGGGGGGGGGCTTTGCGAGCATCTGGACCGCTGCTACGCACGCGTCCGACAAACATGGCCCACCCAAAACCCTCTCCCTCGCCCACGCATTTTCGCGCCCGAAGCAGTTGCCGCATTCATGCCGCTCTAGAGCGGCAACTCCGCATTAACGCCGGCCCAGAGCGGACGTGACCTCTCATTGGCACCAACATTGAAGCGGCTCGCCGACCGAGAGCGTCGTCTGCGCCGCGTCCTGGTGTCCGCGGCTGTTCAATGTGGAGAGGCGATACTGGACGGGACGGGACAGATATCTGCTGCATTCAAACGGGATGCCCGTCCGTCCATCTGCCGCCATTAAGCAGGCACGTCGGCCGAGAAACCTACTCCGGCGCCTGCGCATTGTTACACACAGACGCTTGGCGTCAGCGACATCCGCTAATTAAAGGCGGCCACTCCCGGCTCAAACCACACCACTCTACGCCCGCTTCACACCCTCCTCACGTGCACCACATCCGCCATGACCGCGAGTGGCAACGCGTTGTGGGAGAGTATGTAGACGGAGGAGAAGCTCGAGGTGGCCGCCCTTGCGTCCGCCTGGTAGAGCCGCCCTGCCAGCTGGATAGAAGCCGGCATGCTGGCCAGCTCCCTAGAGGTCTCCGACGACGACCCCACAATGGAGACGGGGCTCCGACGATGACTCGGCGCCGAAGCCCGCGCCGGTCTATGTCGGTGTTCCGGCAGGTACGTTGATACGTCTCCAACGTATTTATAATTTTTGATTGTTCCATGCTATTATAGTATCAATCTTGAATGTTTTATATACACTTACAAGCAATTATATATTATTTTTGGGACTAACCTATTAACTTAGTGCCCAGTGCTAGTTGCTGTTTTTTTGCCTGTTTTTGGTTTTTCAGAATATCAGTACCAAACGAAGTCCAAATGTCACGAAACTTTTTGGAGATTTTTTTTCTGGACATAAGAGACACTAGAAGCTTCGGGAGCGGGCCAGAAGACAGAGGTGCCTCGTGGGCCCAACTCTGCTCCGTTTGACCTAATTCCACCTCTATAAATACTCTAAAATCGGGAAACCAACAGAGGAGTCCACGAAATACTTTTTCCGCCGCCGCAAGTTCCTGTTCTCGAGAGATCCCATCTGGAGGCCTTTTTCGGCACTCTGCCGGAGGGGGATTCGATCACGGAGGGGCTCTCCATCAACCTTGCTGCCCTTCTGATGATGCGTGAGTAGTTTACCACAGACCTTCGGGTCCATAGTTAGTAGTTAGATGGTTTATTCTCTATTTTTGATCTTCAATACAATGTTCTCCTCGATGTTCTTGGAGTTCTATCCGATGTAATCACTTTTTACGGTGTGTTTGTTGAGATCCGATGAATTGTGAGTTTATGATTAGATTATTCATTAATATTATTTGAGTTTTTTCTGAACTCTTTTATGCATGATTGTTATAGGTTCGTATTTCTCCCCAATCTATTGATTTGGTTTGGCCAACTAGATTGATTTATCTTGCAATGGGAGAGGTGCTTTGTAATGGGTTCGATCTTGCGGTGCTCAATCCCAGTGACAGAAAGGGACATGACACGTATGTATCGTTGCTATTAAGGGTAAAAAGATGGGGTTTATTCATGCGTGAGTTTACTTTGTCTACATCATGTTATCTTGCTTAAGGCGTTACTCCGTTCTTTATGAACTTAATATTCTAGATGCATACTGGATAGCGGTCGATGTGTGGAGTAATAGTAGTAGATGCAGAATCGTTTCGGTCTACTTGTCTCGGACGTGATGCCTATATACATGATCATTGCCTTGGATATCGTCATGATTATTTGTTTTTCTATCAATTGCCCAATAGTAATTTGTTCACCCACCGTATGTTACTTTCAAGAGAAAAGCCTCTAGTGAAAACTATGGCCCCCGGGTCTACCTTTATCATATATTGAAAATCCTAAAAATACCTTACTGCAATTTTACTTTATTTATTTTATTTTGTATTTTTGTTCGATCTATCTATCTATCACCATACAATTTAATCTTGCAATTAACCGCCAAGGGATTGACAACCCCTTGTTCGCATTGGGTGCGAGGATTTATTGTTTTGTGTGCAGGTGCTACTAACGAGTTGTTGCATGATTCTCCTACTGGATTGATAACCTTGATTTCATAACTGAGGGAAATACTTATATCTACTGTACTGCATCATCCCCTCCTCTTCGGGGAAATCCCAACGCAGCTCACAAGTAGCATACTTGAGGAGTAGCGGTACAACCTCTTCCTCCTCAAGCAGCACTGGCGAAGGGCCAAATCTACGGAGAGCGCGCGAGCGAGGAAGCCGTGGCGGCCATGGTCGCAGCAAACGTCAACTTCGTCGCCGAGCAGCGGGCACTCTAAGAGGTCGCGTGCTACTCCCGCAGGAGTTGTCGGGTTTCCCTAAAGAGGAAGGGTGATGTAGCACAGAAGCAAATTATTTCTGTCAGTTAAGAACCAAGGTTTAATCGAACCAGTAGGAGTCAATAAGTTAACAAGATAAGCAGCGCTTAAACTCAAACAAAATAAATACTTGCGTCAAACTTGGCAAAGGGGTTGTTAAGCCCCTTGTTTTGCTAGTTACAAGGTTAAAAGCAAATAGATAGATAGATAATGGTATAGTGGAACAGCAAATAGCAAAAGGCAAATGAGAAGGCAATTTTGTAGAAGAAAGTATTTATGGAGAATGGACCCAAGGGCCATAGGTTCACTAGTGGTAACTCTCTTGAAAGCAGGCAAATGGCATGGTAACAAACTACAGTGGGCTATTGACAAGAAAAGCAATCTTTATGACTATGATCATTCATGATATAATCTCATATAGGCATTACGTCCGTCATTAGTAGACCGTTAAACTTACTGACGTCTACTACTAATACTCCACCCTAAGACCGTTATCCAACATGCATCTCAAGACATTAAGTTACAAGAAACAGAGTATTGCAATAAGCAATATAACATAATGTAGACAGAAAGAAATCTAGCGATAAGATTAAACCCTATCATTTTATCCTTAGTGCTGACAATACAAATATGTGTCTTGTCCCCATTCTGTCACTAGGATATAGAGCACCGCAAGATTGAACACACTACTACGCACCACTCCCTCTAAAGAACTACTCATCAATCTTGGCGAGAGAAGACAAATAGATCGGAACGCATACATAGCTACTTAACTATACTGCAAAGAAACTTCAAAAGATTCAATAATATTCAATGAACAATCTGATCATAAACTCACAATTCATCACGTCCCAACAAACTCACCATAGAATTACATCGGATTGATCCCAATCACACAAGGAAGAAGGGGAACATGATATTGAAGATCCAAAAAGAGAGAGAACCATCTAGGTACTACTATGGACCAGTAGGTCTTGAAGGAACTACTCACACATGGTCATAGAGGCAGCAAAGTTGATGAAGAGGCCTTCGTCAATGGCTTCCCCCCTCCGGCAGAACTTCGGAACAGGGCTCCAGATGGGATCTCTCCGGAACAGAGCCTTGCGGTGCCAATAAAATTCTTCGGGAGGAACGACTAATGGTTTCGGTATTTATAGAGATTTATGGCAGTTGCTACTTGTGAGCTGGGTTGGTAATTCCCTGAAGAGGAAGGGAGATGCAGTACAGTAGAGATAAGTATTTCCCTCAGTTATGAAACAAGGTTATCAATCCAGTAGGAGAATCACGCAACACCTCGTTAGCAGCACCTGCACACAAAACAACAAATCCTTGCACCCAACGCAATCAAGGGGTTGTCAATCCCTCGGCGGTAAGTTGCAAGATTAAATTGTATGTGATAGATAGATAGAAAAAAAATACAAAAATAAAATAAATAAAGAAAAAGTGCAGCAAGTATTTTTAAGGTTTTAGTATATAATTTAGATAGACCCGGGGGCCATAGTTTTCACTACAGGCTTCTCTCAAGAAAATAGCATACGGTGGGTAAACAAATTACTGTTGGGCAATTGATAGAAAAGCAAATAATCATGATGATATCCAAGGCAATGATCATGTATATAGGCATCACGTCCGAGACAAGTAGACCGACTCCTGCCTGCATCTACTACTATTACTCCACACATCGACCGCTATCCAGCATGCATCAGGTGTATTAAGTCCATAAAGAAAGGAGTAATGCCTTAAGAACGATGACATGATGTAGACACGATAAACTCATGTATGAATAAATCCCATCTTTTTACCCTTAATAGCAATGATACATACGTGTCATGTCACTTTCTGTCACTGGGATTGACCACCGCAAGATCGAACCCATTACAAAGCACCTCTTCCCATGGCAAGATAAATCAATCTAGTTGGCCAAACCAAATCAATAGATCGGAGAAGAAATACGAAGCTATAATAATCATGCATAAAAGAGATCAGAGAAGACTCAAATAATTTTCATGGATAATCTTGATGGAAATATGCCCTAGAGGCAATAATAAAGTTGTTATTATTTTATATTTCCTTGTTCATGATAAAGGTTTATTATTCATGCTAGAATTGTATTGACCGGAAACTTAAATACATGTGTGAATACATAAACAAATACCGTGTCCCTAGTGAGCCTCTACTAGACTAGCTCGTTGATCAAAGATGGTTAAGGTTTCCTAACCATAGACATGAGTTGTCATTTGATAACGGGATCACATCATTAGGAGAATGATGTGATGGACAAGACCCATCTGTTAGCTTAGCATATGATCGTTCTGTTTATTGCTACTGCTTTCTTGAATGTCAAATACATGTTCCTCCGACCATGAGATCATGCAACTCCCGGATACCGGAGGAATACCTTGTGTGCTATCAAACGTCACAACGTAACTGGGTGATCATAAAGATGCTCTACAGGTATCTCCGAAGGTGTCTGTTGAGTTGGCATGGATCGAGACTGGGATTTGTCACTCCGTGTTTCGGAGAGGTATCTCTGGGCCCTCTCGGTAATGCACATCATAAGAAGCTTGCAAGCAAAGTGACTAAGGAGTTAGTTACGGGATGATGTATTATGGAACGAGTAAAGAGACTTGCCGGTAACGAGATTGAACTAGGTATGGAGATACCGACGATCGAATCTCGGGCAAGTAACATACCGACGGACAAAGGGAATTACGTATGTTGTCATTGCGGTTCGACCGATAAGATCTTCGTGGAATATGTAGGAACCAATATGAGCATCCAGGTTCCGCTATTGGTTATTGACTGGAGAGGCGTCTCAGTCATGTCTACATCATTCCCGAACCCGTAGGGTCCGCACGCTTAACGTTCGTTGACGATATAGTGTTATATGAGTTATGTGAATTGGTAACCGAATATTGTTCGGAGTCCCGGATGAGATCCCGGACGTCACAAGGAGTCTCGGAATGGTCGAGAGGTAAACATTTATATATGGGAAGTCATATTTTGGGTTCCGGAAAAAGGTGCAGTTTTTTTGGTATTGTACCGGGAAGCTTGCAGAAGGTTCCGGAGGGGTCCGGAAGTCCACAAGTGGGTCCACCACGTCCCAAAGGGCTGGCATGGGCTAAGGGGAGGCGCCCTGGCCTTATTGGGCCAGGCGCACCAAGTCCTCAAAAGCCCACGCAGCTAGGGAAGGAAAAAAGGGAGAGTCCTAGTAGGAATATGATTGGACTTTGGAGTCCAAGTCCACGTGTGTACTATTCACGGTTACTGTTCACGTGGCACTATTCCTTCTACTCCAAGCCCCTACACATATATAAATAGAGGAGAGGGGGCGCCCCAAAGGACACAACATTGTCTTAGCCGTGTGCGGCGCCCCCCTCCACAGTTCCGTCCCTCGGTCATATTTTCGCAGTGCTTGGGCGAAGCCCTGCGGAGATAGCATCACCATCACCGTCACCACGCCGTCGTGCTGCCGGAACTCATCCACTACCTCGCCATCTTGCTGGATCAAGAAGTCGAGGATGTCACCGAGCTGAACGTGTGCTGAACGCGGAGGTGCCGTACGTTCGGTGCTCGGTCGGTTGGATCGTGAAGTTGTTCAACGACATCAACCGCGTTGTTCTAACGCTTCCGCTTACGGTCTACGAGGGTACGTAGACACACTCCCCCTCTCGTAGCTATGCATCTCCATGGATAGATCTTGCGTGTGCGTAGAAATTTTTTTGTTTTCCATGCAACGTTCCCCAACAGTGGCATCATGAGCCAGGTCTATGCGTAGATGATATGCACGAGTAGAACACAAAGAGTTGTAGGCGGTGATCGTCATACTGCTTACCACCAACGTCTTATTTTGATTCGGCAGTATTGTAAGATGAAGCGGCCCGGACCAACCTTACATGTCCACGTACATGAGACCGGTTCCACCGACAGACATGCAACTTGTTTTGCATAAAGGTGGCTGGCGGGTGTCTGTTTCTCCTACTTTAGTTGAATCGAATTTGACTGCGGCCGGTCCTTGTTGAAGGTTAAAACAGCAAACTTGATAAATCACCGTTGTGGTTTTGTGCCGTAGGTAAGAACGGTTCTTGCTAGAAGCCCGTAGCAGCCACGTAAAACTTGCAACAACAAAGTAGAGGACGTCTAACTTGTTTTTGCAGGGTATCCCGTGATGTGATATGGTCAAGACATGATGTGATATACGTTATTGTATGAGATGATCATGTTTTGTAATTTATCGGCAACCGGCAGCCTTATGGTTGTCTCTTTATTGTATGAAATGCAAGCGCCATGTAATTGCTTTACTTTATCGCTATTCGTTAGCAATAGTTGTAGAAGCAATAGTTGGCGAGACGACCACGACACAACGATGGAGATCAAGGTGTCGAGCTGGTGACGATGGAGATCATGACGATGCTTTGGAGATGGAGATCAAAAGCACAAGATGATGGCCATATCATGTCACATATTTTGATTGCATGTGATGTTTATCCTTTATGCATCTTATTTTGCTTAGAACGACGGTAGCATTATAAGATGATCCCTTCACTAAATTTCAAGATAAAAGTGTTCTCCCCGAGTATGCACCGTTGCTAAAGTTCGTCGTTTGAAAGATCGTGGATGTCGCCTAGAGGGGGGGGGGTGAATAGGCGCTTTAAAATAATTACGGTTTAGGCTTGAACAAATGCGGAATAAACCTAGCGGTTAATTTGTCAAGCACAAAACCTAAATCGACTAGGCTCACCTATGTGCACCAACAACTTATGCTAAGCAAGATAAACAACTAAGTGATAGCAAGATATATAACAAGAAACAATATGGCTATCACAAAGTAAAGTGCATAAGTAAAGGACTCGGGTAAGAGATAACCAAGGCACGCGGAGACGACGATGTATCCCGAAGTTCACACCCTTGCGGATGCTAATCTCCGTTAGAGCGGTGTGGAGGCACAATGCTCCCCAACAATGCCACTAGGGCCACCGTATTCTCCTCACGCCCTCGCACAATGCAAGGTGCCGTGATTCCACTAAGGGACCCTTGAGGGCGGTCACCGAACCCGTACAAATGGCAACCCTTGAGGGCGGTCACCGAACCCGTACACTTTGGCAACCCTTGGGGGCGGTCACCGGTACCCGTCAAATTGCTCGGGGCGATCTCCACAACCTAATTGGAGACCCCGATGCTTGCCCGGAGCTTTGCACCACAATGATTGAGCTCCGAGGCACCACCAACCGTCTAGGGCGCCAAAGCACCCAAGAGGAACAAGCTCTAGGGTGCTCAAACACCCAGGAGTAATAAGCTTCTCAACTACTAACTTCCACGTATCACCGTGGAGAACTCAAACCGATGCAACTAATGCAATGGCAAGAACACACGAAGTGCTCAAGTCCCTCTCTCTCAAATCCCACCAAAGCAACAAAAGCTATGGAGGAAAGTGAGAGGAAGAACAAGGAGAACACCAAGAACTCCAAGATCTAGATCCACAAGGTTTCCCTCACATAGAGGAGAAAGTGATTGGTGGAAAGATGGATCTAGATCTCCTCTCTCTATTCCCTCAAGAAGGAGCAAGAATCATTGGAGGGATGGAGAGATAGCAAAGCTCTAGAAGGTCAACAATGGAGGAGAGAGAGCAGCAAGGGGATAAAAGAACCGTTGGGGGCAAGGGGGAAGAAGACCCCCTTTTAAAGGCCACCCCAAATCCAACCGTTACCTGTCTCAGCCCGCACAGAGCGGTACTACCGCTCCTCGGAGCGGTACTACCGCTTAGGCGGTACAACCAAACACTGGCCTGAAACACACTAAGTGTACCACGGTAGTGCCGCCGGAGCGGTACTACCGTTGCCCCTGGCGGTACTACCGCTTAGGGGGTTTAGACCAGGAGAGGCAGCAGTAGTAGAGGCAGCCAGGGCGGCAGTACCATGCGAAGCGGTACTACCGTCCTAGTACCGCTCTACTACCGCTAAAGGGAAAAAGGAAACAGAAGCGTGCACTGAGGAAAACCCCGCAAGCGGTAGTGGCGGCGGTAGTAAGGGCGGTAGTACCGCCAGAGCGGTACTACCGTGCTACTACCGTGCAACTACCGTGAATGGCAAACTGGCAACAGAGAGTTGCACGCTCGGGGAAACCCCAAGCGGCAGTGCCACGGAAGTACCCAGCGATACTACCGTGGGCACCAGCGGTACTACCGCTTGCATGCCACAGAAAATCCACAGAAAACAGAGGAAACAAATAAAACCAGAACTGCCATAACTTCTGCAAATTAGCTCCGAATTGAGCAAACTCAAGCTTGTTGGATAGATGACGACAAATACTATCCAATAATAAGAAGTGACAGGGGAGATATGCCTAACATATAGAGATGAGAAACCTCTATGAATGAAGAACGGGCATAAACTCCAACACCGAAAACATCATAGAAGATGCATAGATGAACTCCGTTTTCGATGACCTCGAGCTTGTCATGAAGATGACCAAAAGCTCAAAGAATCACCAAGAGAAACACCGAACAAGAACCAAGAAAGATGATGCAAGGATGCAAAGGTTTGAGCTCTCGACGAACGATACGATAAAGCTAATCACTTGAGAGCCCCCCTTGATAGTACGGCTATCGATCCTATAACCCGGTCTCCCAACTACCACTATGAGACCGGTAAAATAGAAAACCTATCAAGGGCAAACCTTTGCCTTGCGCACAGTCCACTTGAGCTAGATGATGACGATCTTGACCTCCTCAAGTTGGACCACCTTTCTTGAATGCGCCGGCTCGATGAAGACTAGTTGATTGCTCCCCCATACTCCACTATGGGTGAGCCGCTCTTCGGCACATCTTCACAAGTCCATTGTCACCACAATGGATGGCAAGCTTCAAGCAGTGATCTCTTCGTGATGCTCCACTTGAACTTGCACACCGCAATCTTGATGACGATCACCACTTGACGTCATCCTCCATGGGTTGTGTGATATCTTCCTTTTGATGCACGCTCATGGAAACAAACCTAACCCCACAAAGAACTCTCGCATAGAACACGGGTTAGTACACAAAGCGTAATGGACAATGCTTACTATACCATGAGATCACTTGATCTCGCTTGGTACATCTTCTACGCTTTGTGTGTTGATCAACTTGAATCACTCTTCATATGTAGTCTTGATCAACCTTGAATCTTTCCAACTCTCTTCATTAGGATGATGTCTTGAAGGTAAACATGAATGTTCACACAATCTTCTTCTTCAAGACATGCTTGCAATAGGCTCAACACTCACATGACCAATCTTTGGATAAATCCTTGAATAGAACCTTGGTCAACACATATTCTTCTTCTAATAACCTTGAAACCAACAAATGGTCTTCAAGCAATGCCTATGGATAAACCCTTCAAATATAACTCAAGGCAACCATTAGTCCATAGAGATTGTCATCAATTACCAAAACCAAACATGGGGGCAGCACATGTTCTTTCAGTTTCGAAGCATCTCGTGATGATCGGGTGTGATAGATTCTACGTTCACATACAATGGGTGTAAGCCAGTTTTACACAAGCAGAATACTTGGGTTAAACTTGACGAGCCTAGCATGTACAGACATGGTCTCGGAACACTAGAGACTGAAAGGTCGAACATGAGTCATATAGTAGATATGATCAACATGGAGATGTTCACCATTGATGACTATCCCATCTCACGTGATGATCGGACATGGGCTAGTTGATTTGGATCATGTAACACTTAGTTAACTTGAGGGATGTTAATTTAAGTGGGAGTTCATTAGTAATTTGATTAATTGAACTTAATTTATCATGAACTTAGTCTTGATAGTTTCTTTGCATATCTATGTTGTAGATAAATGGCCCGTGCTACTGTTCCGTTGAATTTTAATGCGTTCCTAGAGAAAGCTAAGTTGAAAGATGATGGTAGCAACTACACGGACTGGGTCCGTAACTTGAGGATTATCCTCATTGCTGCACAGAAGAATTATGTCCTTGATGCACCGCTAGGTGATGGACCTGCTGCAGGAGCTGCTGCAGACGTTGTGAACGCCTGGCAGGCTCGATCTGATGACTACTCGATAGTTCAGTGTGCCATGCTCTACGGCTTAGAACCGGGACTGCAAAAGCGTTTTGAACGCCACAGAGCATATGAGATGTTCCAAGAGCTGAAATTGATATTTCAAGCTAATGCCCGGGTTGAGAGATATGAAGTCTCCAACAAGTTCTTTAGCTGTAAGATGGAGGAGAACAGTTCTGTCAGTGAACACATACTCAGAATGTCTGGGTACCACAACCACTTGACTCAGATGGGAATTGATCTTCCGGTTGAGAGTGTTATTGACAGAGTTCTTCAGTCACTGCCACCAAGCTATAAAGGCTTCGTGATGAACTATAATATGCAAGGGATGGAGAAGACAATTCCCGAGCTCTTCGCGATGCTAAAATCAGCGGAGGTAGAAATCAAGAAGGAGCATCAAGTGTTGATGGTTAACAAAACCACTAGTTTTAATAAAAAGGGCTAGGGAAAGAAGGGGAACTTCAAGAAGAACGGCAACCAAGTTGCCGCTCCCACGAAGAAACCCAAAGCTGGACCCAGGCCTGAAACAGAGTGCTTCTACTGCAAAGGGAATGGTCACTGGTGTTGGAAATATGCCCTAGAGGCAATAATAAATTACTTATTATCATATTTCCCCGTTCATGATAATAGTTTATTATTCATGCTAGAATTGTATTGACCGGAAACTAAATACATGTGTGAATAGATAAACAAATACTGTGTCCCTAGTAAGCCTCTACTAGACTAGCTCGTTGATCAAAAGATGGTCAAGATTTCCTGACCATGGACATGAGTTGTCATTTGATAATGGGATCACATCATTAGGAGAATGATGTGATGGACTTGACCCAACCGTTAGCATAGCAAATGATCGTTCAGTTTATTGCTATTGCTTTCACTATGTCAAATACACGTTCCTCTGACCATGAGATCATGCAACTCCCGGATACCGTAGGAATACTTTGGGTGTATCAAACGTCACAACGTAACTGGGTGATTATAAAGGTGCACTACAGGTATCTCCGAAAGTGTTTGTTGAGTTGGCATGGATCGAGATTGGAATTTGTCACTCCGACTATCGGAGAGGTATCTCTGGGCCCTCTCGGTAATATAGCATCACAGAAGCCTTGCAAGCACCGTGACTAAAGAGTTAGTTACAAGATGACGTATTACGGAACGAGTAAAGAGACTTGCCGGTAACGAGATTGAACTAGGTATTGGATACCGACGATCGAATCTCGGGCAAGTAACATACCGCCAGACAAAGGGAACAACGTATGTTGACATATGAGGTTCACCGATAAAGATCTTCGTGGAATATGTAGGAACCAATATGAGCATCCAGGTTCCGCTGTTGGTTATTGACCGGAGAGTCGTCTCGGTCATGTCTACATCATTCCCGAACCCGTAGGGTCCGCACACTTAAGGTTCGATGACGATTTAGTATTATATGAGTTATGTGATTGGTGGCCGAAGTTTGTTTGGAGTCCCGGATGAGATCACGGACATGACGAGGAGTCTCTAAATGGTCGAGAGGTAAAGATTCATATATTGGAAGGCTATATTCGGACGTCGGAAAGGTTCCGAGTGATTCGGGTATTTTTCGGAGTACCGGGGAGTTACGGGAATTCACCGGGAGAAGTAATGGGCCTTATTGGGCCATACGGGAAAAGGAGAGGCAGGCCACGTGAGGAGGCTCGCGCCCCCCCCCCCTTGCCCAAACCGAATTGGACTAGGGGAGGGGGCGCAGCCCCCTCTTTCCTTTCCCTCTCCCTTCCCTCTTTCCTACTCCGTATGGGAGGTGGAATCCTACTAGGACTAAGGAGTCCTAGTAGGACTCCCCACACTTGGCGCACCCCTAGGGGGCCGGCCTCCTCCCTCTCATCCTTTATATACGGGGGCAAGGGGGCACCCCCAAAGTACACAATTGTCCCATAGCCGTGTGCGGTGCCCCGATCTCCGTTTTCCACCTCGGTCATATTTTCGGAGAGCTTAGGCGAAGCCCTGCCGGAATCACTTCACCGTCACCGTCGCCACGCCTTCGTGCTGACGGAACTCATCTACTACCTCGACGTCTTGCTGGATCAAGAAGGCGAGGAACGTCACCGAGCTGCACGTGTGTAGAACTCGGAGGTGCCGTACGTTCGGTACTCGATCGGTGGAGCTCGAAGGATTGTTCGACTACATCAACCGCGTTGTGAGACGCTTCTGCTAACGGTCTACGAGGGTACGTAGACACACTCTCCCCTCTCGTAGCGATACATCTCCATGGATAGATCTTGCGTGAGCGTAGGAATTTTTTGAAATTCATGCTCCGTTCCCCAACAACTGGAAGCGGAACTGCCCCAAGTATTTGGCAGATAAGAAGGATGGCAAAGTGAGCAAATGTATATTTGATATACATGTTATTGATGTGTTCCTCACTAATGCTCGCAGTAGCGCCTGGGTATTTGATACTGGTTCAGTTGCTCATATTTGTAACTCGAAACAGGAGCTACAGAATAAGCGAAGATTGGCTAAGGACGAGGTGACGATGCGCGTCGGGAATGGTTCCAAGGTTGATGTGATCGCCGTCGGCACGCTACCTCTACATCTACCTTTGGGATTAGTTTTAGACCTCAATAATTGTTATTTGGTGCCAGCATTGAGCATGAACATTATATCTGGATCTTGTTTGTTGCGAGACGGTTATTCATTTAAGTCAGAGAATAATGGTTGTTCTATTTATATGAGTAACATCTTTTATGGTCACGCACCTTTTGTGAATGGTCTATTCTTGTTGAATCTCGATCGTAGTGATACACATATTCATAATATTGATGCCAAAAGATGCAAAGTTGATAATGATAGTGCAACATACTTGTGGCACTGCCGTTTAGGTCATATTGGTGTAAAGCGCATGAAGAAACTCCATGCGGATGGACTTTTGGAATCTCTTGATTATGAATCATTTGATACTTGCGAACCATGCCTCATGGGCAAGATGACTAAAACTCCGTTCTCCGGAACAATGGAGTGAGCTACTGATTTGTTGGACATAATACATACCGATGTATGCGGTCCGATGAATGTTGAAGCACGCGGCGGGTATCGTTATTTTCTAACCTTCACAGATGATTTGAGTAGATATGGGTATATCTACTTGATGAAACACAAGTCTGAAACATTTGAAAAGTTCAAAGAATTTCAGAGTGAAGTAGAGAATCATCGTAACAAGAAAATAAAGTTTCTATGATCTGATCGCGGAGGCGAATATTTGAGTTACGAGTTTGGCCTTCATTTAAGAAAATGTGGAATTGTTTCACAACTCACGCCACCTGGAACACCACAGCGCAATGGTGTGTCCGAATGTCGTAACCGTACTTTATTGGATATGGTGCGTTCTATGATGTGTCTTACCGATTTGCCACTATCGTTTTTGGGTTATGCATTAGAGACAGCTGCATTCACGTTAAATAGGGCACCGTCTAAATCCGTTGAGACGACACCATATGAACTATGGTTTGGCAAAAAACCTAAGCTGTCGTTTCTTAAAGTTTGGGGATGCGATGCTTATGTGAAAAAGCTTCAACCTGATAAGCTTGAACCCAAAGCGGAGAAGTGCGTCTTCATAGGATACCCTAAAGAAACAATTGGGTACACCTTCTACCACATATCCGAAGGCAAGGTCTTTGTTGCCAAGAATGGGTCCTTTCTAGAGAAGGAGTTTCTCTCGAAAGAAGTGAGTGGGAGGAAAGTAGAACTTGATGAGGTAATTGTACCTTCTCTCGAATTGGAAAGTAGCTCATCAGAGAAAACCGTTCCCGTGATGCCTACACCAATAAGAGAGGAAGATAATGATAAAGATCATGAAACTTCAGATCAAGTTACTACTGAACTTCGTAGGTCGACCAGAGTACGTTCCGCACCAGAGTGGTACGGTAATCCTGTTCTGGAAGTTATGTTGTTAGACAACAGCGAACCTACGAACTATGAAGAAGCTATGATAAGCCTGGATTCCGACAAATGGCTTGAGGCCATGAAATCTGAGATAGGATCCATGTATGAGAACAAAGTGTGGACTTTGGTGGACTTGCCCGATGATCGGCAAGCCATTGAGAATAAATGGATTTTTAAGAGGAAGACAGATGCTGATGGTAATATCACTGTCTACAAAGCTCGACTTGTCGCGATAGTTTTTCGACAAGTTCAAGGGGTTGACTACGATGAGACTTTCTCACCCGTAGCGATGCTTAAGTCTATCCGAATCATGTTAGCAATTGCCGCATTTTATGATTATGAAATCTGGCAAATGGATGTCAAAACTGCATTCCTTAATGGTTTTCTCAAAGAAGAGTTGTATATGATGCAACCAGAAGGTTTTGTCGATCCTAAGGGTGCTAACAAAGTGTGCAAGCTCCAGCGATCCATCTATGGACTGGTGCAAGCATCTCGGAGTTGGAATATACGCTTTGATGAGGTGATCAAAGCATATGGTTTTGTACAGACTTACGGTGAAGCCTGTATTTACAAGAAAGTGAGTGGGAGCTCTGTAGCATTTCTAATATTATATGTGGATGACATATTGTTGATTGGAAATGATATAGAATTTCTGGATGGCATAAAGGGATACTTGAATAAGAATTTTTCAATGAAAGACCTCGGTGAAGCTGCTTATATATTGGGCATCAAGATCTATAGGGATAGATCAAGACGCTTGATAGGACTTTCACAAAGCACATACCTTGACAAAGTTTTGAAGAAGTTCAAAATGGATCAGTCAAAGAAAGGGTTCTTGCCTATCTTGCAAGGTGTGAAGTTGAGTCAGACTCAATGCCCGACCACGGCAGAAGATATAGAGAAAATGAAAGTCATTCCCTATGCCTCAGCCATAGGTTCTATTATGTATGCCATGCTGTGTACCAGACCTGATGTGTGCCTTGCCATAAGTTTGGCAGGGAGGTACCAGAGTAATCCAGGAGTGGATCACTGGACAGCGGTCAAGAATATCCTGAAGTACCTGAAAAGGACCAAGGACATGTTTCTCGTTTATGGAGGTGACGAAGAGCTCGTCGTAAAGGGTTACATCGATGCAAGCTTCGACACTGATCCGGATGACTCTAAGTCACAAACCGGATACGTATTTATATTAAATGGTGGAGCTGTCAGTTGGTGCAGTTCCAAGCAGAGCGTCGTGGCGGGATCTACGTGTGAAGAGGAATACATAGCTACTTCGGAAGCAACACATGAAGGAGTCTGGATGAAGGAGTTCATATCCGATCTAGGTGTAATACCTAGTGCATCGGGTCCAATGACAATCTTTTGTGACAACACTGGAGCAATTGCCATAGCCAAGGAGCCCAGGTTTCACAAGAAGACCAAACACATCAAGAGACGCTTCAACTCCATTCGTGAATATGTCAAGGATGGAGACATAGAAATTTGCAAAGTACACACGGATCTGAATGTGGCAGACCCGTTGACTAAGCCTCTTCCACGAGCAAAACATGATCAGCACCAAGACTCCATGGGTGTTAGATTCAATACTATGTAATCTAGATTATTGACTCTAGTGCAAGTGGGAGACTGATGGAAATATGCCCTAGAGGCAATAATAAAGTTATTATTATTTTATATTTCCTTGTTCATGATAAAGGTTTATTATTCATGCTAGAATTGTATTGACCGGAAACTTAAATACATGTGTGAATACATAAACAAATATCGTGTCCCTAGTGAGCCTCTACTAGACTAGCTCGTTGATCAAAGATGGTTAAGGTTTCCTAACCATAGACATGAGTTGTCATTTGATAACGGGATCACATCATTAGGAGAATGATGTGATGGACAAGACCCATCCGTTAGCTTAGCATATGATGTAAAGATTTATATATGGGAAGTCATATTTTGGGTTCCGGAAAAAGGTGCAGTTTTTTTGGTATTGTACCGGGAAGCTTGCAGAAGGTTCCGGAGGATTCCGGAGGGGTCCGGAAGTCCACAAGTGGGTCCACCACGTCCCAAAGGGCTGGCATGGGCTAAGGGGAGGCGCCCTGGCCTTATTGGGCCAGGCACACCAAGTCCTCAAAAGCCCAC
This sequence comes from Elymus sibiricus, assembly GCA_039707655.1. NCBI lineage: Eukaryota > Viridiplantae > Streptophyta > Magnoliopsida > Poales > Poaceae > Elymus > Elymus sibiricus. Next base: position 402,398,066 of record CM077672.1, read on the forward strand.
GCAACTAGGGAAGGAAAAAAGGAAGAGTCCTAGTAGGAATAGGATTGGACTTTGGAGTCCAAGTCCACGTGTGTACTATTCACGGTTACTGTTGACGTGGCACTATTCCTTCTACTCCAAGCCCCTACACATATATAAATAGAGGAGAGGGGGCGCCCCAAAGGACACAACATTGTCTTAGCCGTGTGCGGCGCCCCCCTCCACAGTTCCGTCCCTCGGTCATATTTTCGCAGTGCTTGGGCGAAGCCCTGCGGAGATAGCATCACCATCACCATCACCACGCCGTCGTGCTGCCGGAACTCATCCACTACCTCGCCGTCTTACTGGATCAAGAAGTCGAGGACGTCACCGAGCTGAACGTGTGCTGAACGCGGAGGTGTCATACGTTCGGTGCTCGGTCGGTTGGATCGTGAAGTTGTTCGATGACATCAACCGCGTTGTTCTAATGCTTCAGCTTACGGTCTACGAGGGTACGTAGACACACTCCCCCTCTCGTAGCTATGCATCTCCATGCATAGATCTTGCGTGTGCGTATAAATTTTTTTGTTTTCCATGCAACGTTCCCCAACACTTAGTGCCCAGTGCCAGTTGTTGTTTTCTGCCTGTTTTTGGTTTTACAGAATATCAATACCAAATGAAGTCCAAATGCCATGAAACTTTTTGGAGATTTTTTTTTGGACAATACCAACACTAGAAGCTTCGGGAGAAGACCAGACGCCAGAGGAGGTGGCCACGAGCCACCAGGGCGCGCCTCGGGGGGGGGCGCCCTGGTGCCTCGTGGGCCCACCTCAGCTTCTTTTGACCTAATTCCACCACTATAAATTCCCAAAAAAAATCAGAAACCCTCAGGGGAGTCCACAAAATACTTTTTTCGCCGCCGCAAGTTTCTGTTCTCAAGAGATCCCATCTGGAGGCCTTTTCCGGTACTCCGCCGGAGGGGGAATCGATCATGGAGGGGCTCTACATCAACCTTGCTGCCCTTACGATGATGCGTGAGTAGTTTACCACAGACCTTCGGGTCCATAGTTAGTAGCTAGATGGCTTCTTCTCTCTTTTTGATCTTCAATACAATGTTCTCCTCGATGTTCTTGGAGTTCTATCCGATGTAATCACTTTTTGCGGTGTGTTTGTTGGGATCCGATGAATTGTGAGTTTATGATCAGATTATCCATGAATATTATTTGAGTCTTCTCTGATCTCTTTTATGCATGATTATTATAGCTTCGTATTTCTTCTCCGATCTATTGATTTGGTTTGGCCAACTAAATTGATTTATCTTGCCATGGGAAGAGGTGCTTTGTAATGGGTTCGATCTTGCGGTGGTCAATCCCAGTGTCAAAAAGGGACATGACACGTATGTATCATTGCTATTAAGGGTAAAAAGACGGGGTTTATTCATACGTGAGTTTATCTTGTCTACATCATGTCATCGTTCTTAAGGCGTTACTTCGTTCTTTATGGACTTAATACACTAGATGCATGCTGGATAGCGGTCGATGTGTGGAGTAATAGTAGTAGATGCAGGCAGGAGTCGGTCTACTTGTATTGGACGTGATGCCTATATACATGATCATTGCCTTGGATATCGTCATGATTATTTGCTTTTCTATCAATTGCCCAACAGTAATTTGTTTACCCACCGTATGCTATTTTTATGAGAGAAGCCTCTAGTGAAAACTATGGCCCCCGGGTCTATCTAAATCATATATTAAAACCCTAAAAATAATTGCTGCAGTTTTTCTTTACTTATTTTATTTTTGTATTTTTGTTTCAATCTACCTATCTATCACATACAATTTAATCTTGCAACTTACCGCCGAGGGATTGACAACCCCTTGTTTGCGTTGGGTGCAAGGATTTGTTGTTTTGTGTGTAGGTGCTGCTAATGAGGTGTTGCGTGATTCTCCTACTGGATTGATAACCTTGGTTTCATAACTGAGGGAAATACTTATCTCTACTGTACTGCATCTCCCTTCCTCTTCAGGGAATTACCAACGCAGCTCACAAGTAGCAGGGACCTTTTCCTAAATCCAATGGGTATACTCATATTTTAGTTGTTGTTGATTACGTTACTAAGTGGGTAGAAGCTATTCCAACTAGTAGTGCTGATCATAACACTTCTATTAAAATGCTTAAAGAAGTTATTTTCCTGAGGTTTGGAGTCCCTAGATATTTAATGACTGATGGTGGTTCACACTTTATTCATGGTGCATTCCGTAAATTGCTTGCTAAATATGATGTCAACCATAGAATTGCATCTCCCTATCACCCTCAATCTAGTGGTCAAGTAGAATTGAGCAATAGAGAAATAAAATTAATTTTGCAAAAAACCGTCAATAGATCTAGAAAGAATTGGTCTAAGAACTTGACGATGCATTATGGGCTTATAGAACTGCTTATAAAAATCCTATGGGTATGTCTCCTTATAAAATGGTTTAAGGAAAAGCATGTCATTTACCTCTTGAGTTAGAACATAAAGCATATTGGGCAATTAAAGAACTCAATTATGATTTTAAACTTGCCGGCGAAAAGAGGTTATTTGATATTAGCTCACTAGATGAATGGAGAACCCAAGCATATGAAAATGCCAAATTGTTTAAAGAAAAAGTTAAAAGATGGCATGATAGAAGAATTCAAAAACGGGAATTCAAAGTGGGTGAGCAAGTTCTATTGTACAATTCTCGTTTGAGATTCTTTGCAGGAAAACTTCTCTCTAAATGGGAAGGACCGTATATCATCGAAGAAGTTTATCGCTCCAGAGCCATCAAAATAAACAACTCTGGAGGCACTAATCCGAGAGTGGTGAATTGGCAAAGAATTAAGCACTATATTTCAGGTACCCCCATTAATGTTGAAACTAATATTATTGAAACAATTACACCGGAAGAATACATAAGAGAGACCTTCCGGAACGCTCCAGAACCCTGAAAAGGAAGAGGTACGTGATACGGTAAGTAAACCGACTCCAAAAATTCCATAAAAATACTTTCTATTAGTTTTGGAATATTAGAAAAAATACAAAAATAAGAAACAGCTGAGGGGACCCACCTGGTGCCCACGAGGCACCAGGGCACGCCACCCCCCCCAGGCGCGTCCTGGTGGCTCGTGGGCCCCTCGTGAGCCTTCTCGACTCTGTTTTTCTTCTGGATTACTTGTTTTGCAAGATAAAAATTCTTTATATATACTCCCGGATGTTTTGACCACCGTATCGCAGAAATATTCTCTGTTCTTGTTTCGTGCTGTTTTCTACCAGATTTCAAGGCCAGGCATCATGTCTTCCTCTTCCTCCAACAATGTGGGAGACGACGCTTGGTTGCTGCAGATGGAGCTTAGGAGGGAGGAAGAAGGAGAGGTCTCCATGGAAGAGGGTGATGGAGATTTGCTTGAGGTCTACCCTCCGGCTTCCGAGAGGGGCACCCTTGCCGGTATCTCCACAATCCCGAATCCTCATCAAGCCATGAGAAGCATTACAAGCCATGGGATTCTAGAGGTTCAAGAAGGGCTTCCCCCTAGAAGGCCCTTACACAGGTTACATCGAAACAATTTTCATAATTTGGTTCACAATTATGGGGTCGAAAATACTCCTCGTAGGCACATACCCTCCAATTGGGACATCTCTCGTCCAAGTGAAAGTGATGCGGGAAAGAATGCTTGGGGCCCAGAGAATCAGCATATTATGGCCGAAGTCCAAAGGAATACAGAGATGATACAGCATGTGCTCCGGGAAATCCAGAGCCTAAAGGAGATCCTAATTAATGTCATGAAGGACAAGCCCACCACTTCATCACCACCACCATCACCGAAGAAGCAAACTTGAGTACATGGGTATGGGCACTCCCCTTGGCTTGTGCCAAGCTTGGGGGAGATGCCCCGGTATCGTATCACCATCACTTTTGCTATCTTTACCTATTTTTAGTTCGATCCTTAGTTATTTCGTGATTTAGTTGAATAAAAGTTTAGTATGATCTATTTTCGAGTGCTAGTTTCGTGATCTATCTATCTATGTAATCGATTTGAGAGTTATATAATAAAGAGTAGTTTGAGTTTTTGCTTCTTTACTTTCATGTTTCAATCTTAGCAATGAAAATAATGAAAGAGATCATATGCTAATCTTATGGAAAGTAATGACATTACATAAACAAAGGTACAAGTGGTAAAATTTATTGGAAGTTAACAAATATAGCATTAGTCAATGATGCAATTCATGAAAAAATTAATAGGGAAGAAAAGATTCACATGCAAATACACTATCTTGGACATCTTTTATGATTGTGAGCCCCCATTAAGTATTTTATGTCACATTGTTGACGTTGGACAAGGAAGACAATGTAATGAATTATGTTTGCTTATATTCACATAGAAGTTATATTGTTATAGATCCTTCAACATGTGGTGCTTGCCCAATATCGTTGCTAGCCAAAAATCCGCACCAAGTAGAGATACTACTTGTGCATCCAAAACCCTTAAACCCAGTTTCATGTCATGAGAGTCCACTATATGTACCTATGGATTGAATAAGATCCTTCAAGTAAGTTGTCATTGTTGGAAATATGCCCTAGAGGCAATAATAAGTTGGTTATTATTATATTTCCTTGTTAATGATAATCGTTTATTATCCATGCTATAATTGTATTGATTGGAAACTCAAATACATGTGTGGGTACATAGACAACACTGTGTCCCTAGTAAGCCTCTAGTTGACTAGCTCGTTGATCAAAGATGGTTAAGGTTTCCTAGCCATTGACATGAGATGTCATTTGATAACGGGATCACATCATTAGGAGAATGATGTGATGGACAAGACCCAAACTGTAAACGTAGCATTTGATCGTGTCAGTTTATTGCTATTGTTTTCTGCATGTCAAGTATCTGTTCCTTTGACCATGAGATCATGCAACTCACTAACACCGGAGGAATACCTTGTGTGTATCAAACGTCGCAACGTAACTGGGTGACTATAAAGGTGCTCTACAGGTATCTCCGAGGGTGTCTGTTGGGTTGGCATGGATCAAGACTGGGATTTGTTACTCCGTATGACGGAGAGGTATCTCAGGGCCCACTCGGTAATACAACATCACAATGAGCCTTGCAAGCAATGTGACTAAAAGTGTTAGCCACGAGATCTTGTATTACGGAACGAGTAAAGAGACTTGCCGGTAACGAGATTGAACTAGGTATAGTGATACCGACGATCGAATCTCGGGCAAGTAACATACCGAAGAACAAAGGGAACAGCATACGGGATTAACTGAATCCTTGACATAGAGGTTCGACCGATAAAGATCTTCGTAGAATATGTAGGAGCCAATATGGGCATCCAGGTCCCGCTATTGGTTATTGGCCGTAGAGGTGTCTCGGTCATGTCTACATAGTTCTCGAACCCGCAGGGTCTACACACTTAACGTTTGGTGACGATTAGTATAATTGAGTTATTATGTTGGTGACCGAAAGTTGTTCGGAGTCCCGGATAAGATCCCGGACATGACGAGGATCTCCGGAATAGTCCGGAGGTAAAGATTGATATATGTGATAATAGTGTTTTGATCTCTGGAAGGGTTCCGGAGTTCACCGGAATGGGTTCCGGATGTTTACCGAAGTGTTCGGGTGCAGCAACACTTTATATGAGCCAAAGGGATAAAGCCTACAAGGTATTGGAAAGTGCAAAAGTAGTTTTGCTGCCGCGTAAGCGGTACTACCGCTTGGTGAAGCGGTACTACCGCCCGAGCGGTACTACCGCTTGTGTGAAGCGGTACTACCGCCCAAGCGGTACTACCGCTTGTGTGAAGCGGTACTACCGCTTGTGCGCGGCTGTGCACGGTTCGGCAGGGATCCGAGTTGGACTCTTTCCCTGCGGGCCAAACCGACCTTGTGCGGGCAAAACCGACCCGGAGGAGGCTTTTACTCCAAGTTTAGACCCCAAGGCTCAACATATAAATAGAGGGGCAGGGCTAGCACACGGGACACATCAGGATTTCCCAAGCCGTGTGCCGGCAACCCTAGCCCTCTAGTTCCTCCGTCATAATCTCCGTAGTGCTTGGCGAAGCCCTGCAGAGATTGTTCCTCACCACCATCACCACGCCGTCGTGCTGCTGGAACTCAACCACTACTTCACCATCGCTCGCTGGATCGAGGAGGTGAAGGCGTCATCAAGCCGTACGTGTGTTGAACGCGGAGGTGCCGTCCGTTCGGCACTAGTTCGTGATCGGATCGAGGGACGACTTGCGATTTGGATCGCGGAGACGTTCGACTACATCAACCGCGTTTCTTAAACGCTTCCGCTTAGCGATCTACAAGGGTATGTAGATTCACTCTCCCTCTCGTAGATGCTCATCACCATGGATAGATCTTATGTGTGCGTAGGAAAATTTTTGTTTCCCATGCAACGTTCCCCAACAGTCATCAGTGTAAAAAACAATAAAAATTGCCTCTAAATATGTCTGAACTTTTATTGTAAGGGAAAATAAGCTTTGTACGAACTTGTGATAGTAAAGAAATAAAAGCGACAGACTGCATAATAAAGGTTGCTATCACAAGGGGCAATATAAAGTGACGTTCCTTTGCATTAAGAGCTTGTGCATCCAACAACAAAAAGCGCATGACAACCTCTGCTTCCCTCTGCGAAGGGCCTATCTTTTACTTTTATGTATTTACTTTTTATGCAAGAGTCAATAGTGTTCTCCTCTACTTTCTTTTTATTTTTCTCTTTTGCAAGCATCATGTGGTGGGGAAAGATCTAGGCATATATCCAGTTGGATATGAGTGATCATGAGTTATTATTGTTTACATCACCCTTGAGGTGAATAAGTTGGGAGGCGAAATTATAAGCCCCTGTCTTTCTATGTGTCTGGCTGAAACTTTTTGCTCCATATATATGTTGTGAGCGTTAGCAATCATAGAAGACTATATGATGGTTGAGTATGTGGACTTGCTAAAAAGCTCCTACATGAGACCCTTCCTGAAAATATTATGAATTGCAATTGCATTGTTGACTGAGAACATAGTTTGTTAGTTTTCAAGAAAGTTTATGCCTTATACTTCATTGTTATGATGAATTGTTACTTGCTCATGAGAAGTTCTATGATAATAAATATTGCTATTATAATAATGATCATGATGCTACTATGTCTGTATTTTGTTTTTATCGACACCTCTCTCTAAACATGTGGACATGATAATCGATATCGGCTTTCGCTTAAGGAAAGGCGAGGTCTAAGCTTGGGGGAGTTGATACGTTCATTTTGCATCATGTTTTCCTACTGTTTATTTATAGTGTTTTTAATCAATATAACAGTTTGTGGAGCAATTCTAATGCCTTTTCTCTCTTAATATGCAAGATTTACACAAGGAGGGAGATTGCCGGCAGCTGGAATTCTGGACCTGAAAAAGCTATGTCAGAGATACCTATTCTGCACATCTCCAAATGAGCTGAAATTTTACGAAGATTTATTTTGGAATAAATAAAAAATACTAGAAGAAAGAAATACCAGAGGGGGCCACCCAGGAGCCCACGAGGCACCAGGGTGCGCCACCGCCCCTCCCAGGCGCGCCCTGGTGGCTCGTGGGGCCCCTGGCCAGACTCTGGCCCCCATTTTCTGGTACATAAGTACATTTGCCCTAGAAAAAATAAGGAGAAGACTTTTGGGATGGTGCGCCGCCGTCTCGAGGCGGAACTTGGGCAGGAGCACTTTTGCTCTCCGGCGGAGAGATTCTGCCGGGGATACTTCCCTCCGGGAGGGGGAAATCATCGCCATCGACATCACCAACGATCCTCTCATCATGGGAGGACCAATCTTCATCAACATCTTCACCAGCACCATCTCATCTCAAATCCTAGTTCATCTCTTGTATTCAATCTTTGTCTCAAAACCTCAGATTGGTACCTGTGGGTTGCTAGTAGTGTTGATTACATCTTGTAGTTGATGCTAGTTGGTTTATTTGGTGGAATATTATATGTTCAGATCTATTATGCTATTTAATACCCCTCTGATCTTGGACATGAAGATGATTTGTGAGTAGTTACTTTTGTTCTTGAGGACAAGGGAGAAGTCTTGTCATAAGTAATCATGTGAATTTGGTATTCGTTCGATATTTTGATGATATGTATGTTGTTGATTCTCTTAGTGGTGTCATGTGAACGTCGACTACATGACACTTCACCATCTTTGGGCCTAAGGGAATGCATTGTGGAGTAGTAATTAGATGATGGGTTGCTAGAGTGACTGAAGCTTAAACCCTAGTTTATGCGCTATCCCGTAAGGGGCTGATTTGGATCCATATGTTTAATGCTATGGTTAGAGTTATCTTAATTCTTCTTTCGTAGTTGCGGATGCTTGCGAAGGGGGGTAATCATAAGTGGGAGGTTTGTTCAAGTAAGAACAGCACCCAAGCACCAGTCCACCCACATATCAAATTATCAAAGTAGCGAACGCGAATCAAACCAACATGATGAAAGTGACTAGATGAAATTCCCATGTGTCCTCGAGAACGTTTGCTTATTATAAGAGATCGTTCCGGCTTGTCCTTTGCTACAAAAAGGATTGGGCCACCTTGCTGCACTCTTTGTTACTATTGCTACTTGTCACTTGTTACAAATTATCTTGCTATCAAACTACCCGTTACCGATAATTTCAGTGCTTGCAGAAAATACCTTGCTGAAAACCGCTTGTCATTTCCTTCTGCTCCTCGTTGGGTTCGACACTCTTACTTATCGAAAGGACTACGATTGATCCCCTATACTTGTGGGTCATCACGTATCCACGGGTGCCCTCCATACCATCACTTTCCAAGGAATTTTGTTGTTATTAATTTTTTATTTCATTGTGGGACTGGGCATCCCTATTACCAGCCACTCTCTTATGCAATGACAAGTGAATAAACACTCATCATGAGAATAACACACCTAGCATGGAAAATATTGGCCACCCCCTGCCGCCTCATGAGCGGTACGGGCACACAAAACGGAAAAATTATTTTGAAAATTAGAGTTGGCACACGCAAATTTACTTGGAACGGCATGGAAATACCGCATATAGGTGGATATGGTGGACTCATTTGGCACAACTTGGGTTTAAGGATTTTGGATGCACAAGCAGTATTTCCGCTTAGTACAAATGAAGGCTAGCAAAAGATTGAGAAGCAACCAACCAAAAAAACGAAAACGGTCATAAACATGCATTGAACATAACTAACACCGAATAATGCACCATAAGTAGGATATAATTTCTTTGCATAACTATTGACTTGATGTGCATGCATAGGGAATCACAAACCTTAACACTAATATTCTTACTAAATCAAAATTACTCACTAACATGACTCACATATCATCATTTCCATATCGCAAAACTATTGCAAGGAATCACACTTATCATATCCAATGATCTATATGAAAGTTTTTATTATATCCCTCTTGAATATTCATCACTTTGGGACCAAATTCATATCTTGTGCAAATTACCGTTACTTTCATCAACTCTCAAAAAGATATAAGTGAAGCATGAGAGTGCAAATATTTCTTCAAAATTTTAGTCTTATCAACTCTCAAAATAATATAAGTGAAGCATGAGAGTTTATTTCTTCAAAATTTTAATCTTGTCAACTCTCAAAATAATATAAGTGAAGCATGAGAGTTTATTTCTTCAAAATTTCAGCCACCGCCATGCTCAAAAAGATTTAAGTGAAGCACTAGAGCAACTGCCTAGCTCAAAAAAATTTAAGTGAAGCACATAGAGTATTCTAACAAATTATGATGAATGTGTGGCTCTCTCAAAATAGGTGTGTTCAGCAAGGATGATTGTGACAAACTAAAAAGCAAACAAAGCAAAGACTCATATAATACAAGACGCTCCAAGCAAAACACATATCATATGACGAATAAAAATATAGCTCCAAGTAAAATTACCGATGGGGGATGCCTTCCGGGGCATTCCCAAGCTTAGACGCTTGAGTCTTCCTTGAATATTACCTTGGGGTGCCTCGGGCATCCCCAAGCTTAGGCTCTTGCCACTCCTTATACCTTCATCCATCGTGATCTCACCCAAAACTTGAAAACTTCAATAACACAAAACTCAACAAAACCTTCGTGAGATCTGTTAGTATAACAAAATAAATCACTACTTTAAGTACTGTTGCAAACCCATTCATATTTTATTTTTGCATTATACCTACTGTATTCTAACTTCTCCATGGCTTATACCCCCCGATACAATCCATAGTTTCATCAAAACAAGCAAGCAACACATCAAAAACAGAATCTGTCAAAAACAGAACAGTCTGTAGCAATCTATTTAAAATCCATACTTATGTAACTCCAAAAATTCTGAAAAATTAGGACAACGTGGGAAATTCATATACAAATACTGTGTAAAAATTTCAGCTTTTTCTGACGCTCCAGTACAGAACCAAAATTCCAGTACTGGACACAAAACTTTCTGTTTTCCAAACAGCATCAATTATACTATCTTCCAAATCATCCCAAAGGTTTTACTTGGCACAAACACTAATTAAAAACATAAAAACACAATCATAACATTAGCATGAAAGTGAAAACTCACAATAACAGAAACAAATAATAAAAAAATATTTTATTCATCGGGTTGCCTCCCAACAAGCGCTATTGTTTTATGCCCCTAGCTAGGCATAATGCATAGTTTCAAGTATTGTCATTCTTCTTCTTCTTATCCAAAGAGGTACTTTTATCAAAGGGTTTTTCAAAGGTAATATGAAACACATCATCCATAAAAATTTTACCATTAACAAGTTGTCCATCTGTAAATCCTTCTGGATTACCGGCTACAATCCAAGAGTATTGTCTATTAACACTATTGAAAACTTGTTGGATTATATTCAAAGGAGGAACTTATTTTTTAATATTCTCATTAAAGATGTGGTCATTGCGGAACAAATATCTCAACAAGTAATCATTATTATAAAGGATCTCATCTATCACCGGTTTTTCACGGTTCATACCATAAAAATCAAAGATCTCCCTAACTTCTCGCACTATGTGATCAAATTCATTCATGAGAATAAGGGTGGCTATTTTCTTAGCCCTAGGATCTTTTATAGCCGGTAACTCATAAAACAATCTTTACAAAGTAGGATGGGTGCGAATAAATCTTCTTTCAAGTTTAAGAATAAGTGCGGAAATAGCATCGGCATAATTCTTAGTTTCTTTAAGTATAGGAGCGTCATCAAAAGCCAAGGTCCCAATGCAATTAAAGAATTCTTGGATGACACTTTTTCCTATAACATTACCATGTCCTAACACAAAAGTTTTAGCATCAAGACTGGTAGAACTTCCCTTTTTAGGAGTTTTACCATCATCAGTTTCCGCCATGCCAAAATCACTCATGATAACAATCTTCAAGCGAGCGAACAAGCAAACAAGAAAAAGGCAAACGGAAAATATTTTTGTATTTTTGTAAAAACTTTTTAGAAGTGGGGGAGATAGAAACGAGAGGCAAATGCAAATAAAGTAAATGCAAGGAGATGAAAGTTTTATGCGTAGGTACTTGATAGATGTTGATGATGTCTCCCCGGCAACGGCGCCAGAAATTCTTCCTGCTACTTGTGAGCTGCGTTGGTAATTCCCTGAAGAGGAAGGGAGATGCAGTACAGTAGAGATAAGTATTTCCCTCAGTTATGAAACCAAGGTTATCAATCCAGTAGGAGAATCACGCAACACCTCGTTAGCAGCACCTGCACACAAAACAACAAATCCTTGCACCCAACGCAATCAAGGGGTTGTCAATCCCTCGGCAGTAAGTTGCAAGATTAAATTGTATGTGATAGATAGATAGATTGAAACAAAAATACAAAAATAAAATAAATAAAGAAAAAGTGCAGCAAGTATTTTTAGGGTTTTAGTATATGATTTAGATAGACCCGAGGGCCATAGTTTTCACTAGAGGCTTCTCTCAAGAAAATAGCATACGGTGGGTAAACAAATTACTGTTGGGCAATTGATAGAAAAGCAAATAATCATGACGATATCCAAGGCAATGATCATGTATATAGGCATCACGTTCGAGACAAGTAGACCGACTCCTGCCTGCATCTACTACTATTACTCCACACATCGACCGCTATCCAGCATGCATCTAGTGTATTAAGTCCATAAAGAACGGAGTAACGCCTTAAGAATGATGACATGATGTAGACAAGATAAACTCATGTATGAATAAACCCCATCTTTTTACCCTTAATAGCAACGATACATACGTGTTATGTCCCTTTCTGTCACTGGGATTGAGCACCGCAAGATCGAACCCATTACAAAGCACCTCTTCCCATGGCAAGATAAATCAATCTAGTTGGCCAAACCAAATCAATAGATCGGAGAAGAAATACGAAGCTATAATAATCATGCATAAAAGAGATCAGAGAAGACTCAAATAATATTCATGGATAATCTGATCATAAACTCACAATTCATCGGATCCCAACAAACACACCGCAAAAAGTGATTACATCGGATAGAACTCCAAGAACATCGAGGAGAATATTGTATTGAAGATCAAAAAAAGAGAAGAAGCCATCTAGCTACTAACTATGGACTCGAAGGCCTCCAGATGGGATCTCTCGAGAACAGAAACTTGCGGCGGCAGAAAAAGTATTTCGTGGACTCCCTTGTTGGTTTCCTGATTTTTGGGAATTTATATTGGTGGAATTAGGTCAAACGGAGCTGAGGTGGGCCCATGAGACACCAGGGCGCGCCTGCCCCCCCAGGCACGCCCTGGTGACTCGTGGCCACCTCCTCTGGCGTCTGGTCTTCTCCCGAAGCTTCTAGTGTTGGTATTGTCCAGAAAAAAATCTCCAAAAAGTTTCGTGGCATTTGGACTTCGTTTGGTATTGATATTCTGTAAAACAAAAAACAGGCAGAAAACAGCAACTGGCACTGGGCACTAAGTTAATAGGTTAGTCCCAAAAAATAATATATAATTGCTGTAAATGCATATAAAAAAACATCCAAGATTGATAATATAACAGCATGGAACAATCAAAAATTATAGATACGTTGGAGACGTATCAGCAGTGGAATCAAGTCAAGGCGGTTCCCGTGAGCCCCACATTGACAGGTGGTGCGACCACCCCCCTGGCCGTGCCACATGTCCATGTGGATGCCACATGTCTCGTCTCAACGTTTCCCGAAGCTTCCAGTGTTTCTTGCTGCCCAAAAAAATCGCGTTAAATCAGTAATGTATTTTGACCTCCGTAGATATTGATTTCCTGCGAAACTAAAAACAAGGAGATGAAGTTCAAGAAGATTCATTCCAAGCGTAGTTGCATCGAGAGATCATTTGGTGTCTTGAAGATGAAATGATTTTTTTACTCAAGATGCCAAACTACTTGATTGAAACACGGGAGATGATTGTTGCGGCTACTATGACACTTCCCAACTACATTCGCCTCCATGACAAGGATGATTTCCACTTTGTTCGGTGTGAGAGGGATCCGGATTTTGTTCCAACAATTCCGGAAAGATACAAAAAGTATGTTATTCCTCCCAGTGCATTGGATGTTTCAACTCCAATTGCAAGTGGTCCTAACATGGATAGGCTTAGGAATGAACTAGCGTTGAATCTTCTTTTGAACTGGCACGAAAAGCAACAAATAAGTGACTTAGTGAAATGTCTCACGAGATACTAGATGGGCCAAATAGCCAGCTGTAGTGAGTTGGATAGGATGATGGACATGCATGCATGTTATTTTGTTTACCTCTTTGAACATACGGTTGAGTTATAGGGTTTTTTAGCTCACGTGATTCGAAAATCTTAGGAATATGCAAAACACAAGAATATGATATGAATGCTTGCAACATGCATGTAGAAAACAGAGTGTTAGGAAACACAAGAATTTTACAAATTAAGATGTTGATTCGCATGAATATAAAACATTGATAACACATAGTCAAATTAAAGTCAAACCACATGAGAAAATGTAATTAGTATGTTATTATAACTCTAAAGATCTTGTTTTTGTACTTCGTGTGTAGGAATTCTAAAAAGTGGTCCATATGGATTTTAAATTTAGAATGTCTTTTTCATTTGAAATTGAGATCAGGAGAAAAATTCCTGCATTTCTTGTTTGCTCCATGCATTTGAACCAGACAAATACATAGTACCACAATATGGAAAATACCCCATTTATTTGATTTTTATCAAGTTCTTGTATGAACCAAAGAGGCCTTACATGGTTAACAAAGAAATTGAGAGTCTAGGCATCACCGCGCCTCACTCACAAGGCTCAATTAGACTTCCTTTGAGAATTTGAGATGCTGATAAAAATAATATAAAATATCATAAATTCATAGCCGCACATTAAGATGCACTGGGGACCCCTTAATGCAAGTTTTAAAAGTTCTTTCTAACGTAGTACTCATCTTGTTAGATGTTGCCCATTAAATTGTGATGTATTCGTGTGTTTGTAGATGTGTGGCCATTTTGATTTGCAAACATATGAAGAAAAAAATTGTGTTGTTCTTCAAAATGTTATCTTACTCATATTTGAAACATTATTCTTTGCGTCAAAATTATATAATTTCCATGTCTATGTCACCTATACTGGCAAAATAACTCTCTGTATACACAGACTACATGCATAAGCTCTCTGTTTTTTTTTTTGAGAGAGAAACGCATAAGCTCTCTGTTTTTTTTAGAAGAGCATCAGCTCTCTGTTTTTTTTTTTTTTTTTTTTTTTTGAGGATAGCATAAGCTCTCTGTTATGCCTGAATCGGAGGGAAAAGAGAACATCACAACCGCACGTAGCCCAGTCCACCTACAGCCCAGCCCATCTCCTGTCTTTCAGCAACAGGCCAGCCTGTCCACCCCATGGGCTGGCTGCCCATTCACGCACGGGAGAGGAGCCCGCCCGGCCAGCCGAAAGCAGCCGGCTTCGCTCTAGAAGCCAGGGGCAAATTTGATAATTTGCCACCCCTTACTCCCCCCTTTCATAATTTGCACCTCCCTGAGAATGACAGGTGGGGCCCGGGCCCACCCGTCATTGAGACAATGGGTGGCAAATTGTGAAAGGGGGAAGTAAGGGGTGGCAAATTATCAAATCGCCCGAAGCCAGGTGGGGAAGCGCGGCGCTGGGGTTGGGAAAGTTTTGAGAAGCTCATCCAGTCACCCACCCAGCCGCCGCGTAGCCGCCGGGAAAACCCTAAACCTCACCCAAAAATGGCGGGCGCCGACGACGGCTTCTC
Organism: Elymus sibiricus; assembly: GCA_039707655.1. Taxonomy (NCBI): domain Eukaryota; kingdom Viridiplantae; phylum Streptophyta; class Magnoliopsida; order Poales; family Poaceae; genus Elymus; species Elymus sibiricus. The sequence continues at coordinate 402,413,271 of CM077672.1, forward strand.
AGCGGCGCGCCTCTTCTCGCAGGGCGTCTCCTACACCTACGACGACGTCATCTTCCTCCCTGGCTTCATCGACTTCCCCGCGGACGCCGTCGACCTCTCCACCCGCCTCTCCCGCCGCGTGCCCCTCTCCATCCCCTGCGTCGCCTCCCCCATGGACACCGTCTCCGAGGCCGCCATGGCCGCGGCGATGGCCTCCCTCGGAGGCGTCGCCGTCGTCCACTCCAACACCGAGCCGCACGCCCAGGCCTCCATCGTCCGCGCCGCCAAGTCCCGCCGCCTCCCCTTTGTCTCCTCCGTCCCCATCTTCTCCCCGGCCTCCGCTCCGACGCTCAACGACTTCGCGGGGCACGACTACGCCCTCGTCACCGAGCAAGGGGATTCGCTCTCCAAGCTCGTCGGCGTCGCGGTGGCCGCCGATGCCGCCTCGCCCGAGGCTCCTGCGCCGGTATCCGAATACATGCGCCCTGCCCCGCGCTCGGCCTCCGCCTCCTTTGACTTTGAGCAGGCGGCGGCCTTCCTCGCCGACGAGGGGTTGGACTACGCCCCTCTCGTGTCCGAGGAGGGTGAGGTAATCGACCTCATCACCTCCAAGGACGTCGAGCGCATTCGGAGCTATCCGAAGCTCGGCAAGCCATCGCTCGGAGCGGATGGGAAGTTTGTAGTTGCAGCCTCTATTGGAACCCGTGAGGACGACAAGCGAAGGCTAGAGCAGCTAATTCAGGCAGGGGCCAATGCTATTGTGATCGATAGCTCGCAGGGGAACTCCACCTACCAGCTTGATATGATCAAGTATGCCAAGAAGACGTTTCCGGAGGTGGATTTGATTGGAGGCAATGTGGTGACAATTGGGCAGGCACAGAATTTGATTGCTGCTGGAGTGGATGGCCTGCGTGTTGGAATGGGCTCTGGTTCAATTTGCACTACCCAGGAGGTTTGTGCTGTCGGTAGAGGACAGGTATATTTCTCATAAACTCCTGCTCCCTTGATAGTTTAGTCTGTTTTCATGCTTGTTAACTTCATTTTGTTTGCTGTCATCTTGCCTATCAGCTTAGATCCTCTGCAATCGGTAGGACAGCATGAGCATGCTGTTTGTCAAGCGTAAAGTCATCCAAAATTTATAATCCTATTTTATAACCAAGATGGGAAAAGGCCTGATAGGTTACTTGAAATTTTGAACACATCAAACTCTCACCCATATCCATTCCAAACATCCTATTTTGATCGTTATCAAAGGTATAATTTCAAGTAATTAGCAAGTGGCTGAACCTTGTAGTGCTATTGCGGTATGCGGCTTTGAAAGTGGCCACCCAACAATTGAAATATATAAATATTTATGATGCAAAAATAATCGAGCTCAAGCTCTATCACTAAATTGACTTTCTGAACTCCTACATTGCACATAGCAAACACTATCAGGAATGATGCCTCATGTCCATTTGCATTAACACAGGATCGAGTCCGGATGCCATGTAAACCATATGGTTGGAGCACATGACAACTTGACAGTCTTGTTCATGCTTAATATGTCACATTTTGGGGGTTGGAGTTTGGAAAATAAATTTGAAATTCTTAGGAAATTTTGGGATATTGGAAAATGTAAAGCAATCATATGTATCATTGATGTTTTAGTCTATATTCCCATTCTTGAAAGGTGAGTAGCATTTTGTTTATGGACCTTATATGATGCTTTGTTTTCTTCTGTTGTTCAGAACTGCAATCTAGTTTGATTTGAATGGTAACTTGCTCCATATATTTCCACATAGCCTGGCAGTCTCGCTGGTCTATGTTAGAAAATAATTTAGTATGTTTGGTTTCAAATGGCTGCAGGTGCATGTCAACACATTGTATAGATAGAGCAAACTAATTTGATGTTCTTTCTGTTTTGGTTTGACAGGCCACTGCTGTTTACAAGGTTGCATCATATGCCAAGGATCACAATGTGCCAGTTATAGCTGATGGTGGTATTTCATACTCTGGCCATATTGTGAAGGCTTTGTCACTGGGGGCATCAACTGTTATGATGGGCAGTTTCTTGGCTGGCAGCCATGAGGCTCCTGGGGCCTATGAATACAAGGTATACATTGGTATATTTTAGCCTTTTGCAACAGGGTTAAGTTTGAATGTCCTGTAGTGATGCGTGCTCAAGTCCACAAATCCCCATATTAGAGACTAAACTCTTACTTTTGATGAAAACTACAACCATGTACATGCAAATATAAATTCTATTTGCCCACTGCAATTAAAAAGGTCCCTTAATGGCCACATAGTAGTTCAGTACTTCAGTGTACTTAGATGTCATGAAGTCTTCTAACCAGACATTGCCATTAAGGGTTGATGTATAAGTTGATCGAAGTATTCAAATGTATTGGTCAGTTTAAGTGTAGTCTTATGCTAGGTTTAACTGTACTTTTATGCTCTATTGTAACTGAAGTTTGCAATTTTACTTGCTTCTGGTTAATATTGTGATTCTTTGAATGTGTTTTGCTAGGACGGCCACCGAGTAAAAAAATACAGAGGCATGGGCTCCCTCGAAGCCATGACAAAGGGGAGCGATGCAAGGTATCTTGGTGATACTCTGAAGCTTAAAGTTGCCCAGGGAGTTGTTGGAGCGGTATCTGACAAAGGTTCTGTTCTGAGGTTTATTCCGTATACAATGCAAGCTGTTAAGCAAGGATTCCAAGATCTTGGTGCATCCTCTTTGCAGTCAGCTCATGATCTTTTACGAGCGGAGACTCTCAGATTAGAGGTATTTTCTTGCTGGATTACATATGTGCTCTTTACCTCTTTATTTATTTCTTTTGAATGATTCATAATGCGAAATACCTAAAATTAGAGAAATAGTTTTATTTGTTGACAAACGTACAAATCAATTATTTCTTTTTTCTAAATAATCGACGAAGCCCATGTTTCTTAGGTACGCTCGTATACAAATATTCACAAGCCAAAAGAATGTTTTCATATCTGCCGCTGACATAAATCGTTGATTTTGTAATGGGGATTAACTAACACTGAGACAATAGTATCTCTTGGTTTTGTTTCGGGGTGGGCATTGGCACTGTGCCTTCTTTATCCGTAATATTCAACGTTCATTTGCCAACTGCTAAGTTCTATATAACTTGTTGTCCTTAGAGGTCATTAACATAATGATCTACATGACTGCTATTGTGCAGTTGACAGACTTCATATTAGTGTAATTCAGCTTGCAAAATAGCCTATTTTTAGCTTACGTGCCTGTTCCATGGATAACCGTGGTATGAGAATATCTGATACTGAATCTAGTTTAAGGTGCTTTTTCTTTCCTTAGGATTAGGATGTGTGCCCTTCTCATTCATATCATTGTTCTTCCTGGGGTGGTACCCCTCCAAAGCACTTCTTTCAAAAATATTGCATTCTGCTGATTCTTCAAGAATCTGTTCCGTGTACAGACTATGAAACTTTACTTTGTCATTATCAGCAGTTCATGCATAGAGCTTCATGCATATATTCACTGTTTAGTGGGATTTTGGATCACCAAGTCTTAAATTCCTTTTAAGGTTTACGCTATTCCATGTTTACTCCCAAGTGGAATTTGATATGCAATGGAAGTTCAACGTATTTTATCATTGTACTTAACTGCTTACTCCTCTTTTTCAGACCATGCCACACTTAATCTCTTTATTTATTTTTGACAAAATAATTCCAAATCAGATCTTATCATGTAAAAAAAAGATCTTATCTGTCCCTTTCTCTTACCAAATATATCTGTCCTTAGTCCCACTCAGTTTATGTAGAATTGTGCTCATAGACTATGAGCACAAGTACTATGAGTCATAGTACTTGTTACAACGAATGAGAAGTGCCATGCCTGCTCATGGATGTGTAGTGCAAAAGAAGTGCATCGAAATTTCCCTGAAGATGCTTATACTGATAGTTTGTATGCATGTTTGTCATTTCAAACAGTGAATCCTGACCAAAGATTCAGGTTTACCTTGACTGTTTTGGAACCTCATTTTTGTCTTGTACTCCGTATCTCCCAATTGGGAAACAGACAGTGTTGACAACAGAACTGACATTCAGTCTTGGTAACAACCTTCCTTTACCAGGTGAGGACCGGCGCCGCTCAAGTGGAGGGAGGGATCCACGGGCTGGTGTCATACGAGAAGAAATCGTTCTAGCCCCATCTTTAATCGACGGCCGCATACTGATTTTCTGCGTGTTCCATCCAAGGTTGGCAGCGGGTCACCTGATAGTGTTTCAAGCGGAGCAGCCTCCCAGCGCGTCGTCCGTGGGGCTGTTTGGCCCCCTATCGATCTACCACTAGGATGGTTGTAACATCATCATCATCTTTCCACCATCGCCATGGTTGAAAACATCGGACATCGTAATGGCTGTAACAATAAAAAGTGGTGTTTCCGTTTGCTACTTTCTGAGCGCACAAGAAGCGCCGTTTTCAGTGCGCTTTTTCGTGCGCGGCAGGAAGTTTGGCTTGCGATCTCAGCCACTTGGGAGGATCACATACATACAGCTGCCTGCTTTTGTTTCCCGATCGGGCCGACTTCACGCGCTGCCGAAAGCGAGAGGCGTGCTTCAGGGTGGTGGGTGCTGTTGTTGATTTGTCTCTGTCGTTTCTCCCAAGCAACAGCTACGTGCTTTGACGTCCGAATACAAATTGGCCCTCCACCTCTCTGCAGACTGCAGCTGCTACATACAGTCCAGAACACCACACTGATTGGATTGCTAGTGAAGCATCCCTATCCCCTCCATAAAATCGCCGCTGCTATCATTCTTCCTTATTAAGCTTGTTGTACAAGCACACCAACTTGTAGGTACCATCAGTTCAGGGAATGTTCGGTTTGTCCCTTTGCGGGGATGGTGGATACAAGGTAGTAGATGAAATGGTACCATATGCCCTACTTTTTTTTTTGTGTGTGTGTGTGTGTGTGTGTGTGTGTGTGTGTGTGTGTGTGAATAAATTCAACTCTTCTTTGACGTGCTTCTTTCATAATATTGTGTGAAAAATATACATGAAAGTAGGCCAAACAAACGCTAAAATGGGTAAACAAAATCGCTGTGAAGAACCAGTTTCCTCGGCGACGGACGGCCGGCCCTACCGCCGTGTCATCGGCAGGTCTCGTCCCCATCCACACGAATCCATCCCCCGACCCTGCCAGGTGAGGTGGCTCCAGCGCCGATCACACGTCAATGACAGCTACGCCACACCCGATCCGTCCACAGCGAACTGGCGCGCGGGCCCAGCCGTCGGTGGCCGATCCCATCCGCTCATCCTCCCTCCCTCCCACTGGACTGCCCAGCTGCGGCCCCGCGGCAGCCTGGCACGCTCAGGTCCAGCGACCGAGCCATTCCGAGCCCATCTGCGGCCCCGCGGCTTCGGTTACGCTCAGGTCCAGCGAAGCTACGCCAGCACACAAACCCTTTTTCCCTACCGCCACTGGGTCCGGGCCCCACCTCGCAACCCGAGCCGGCCGGGGCCTCTCTCCCCGCCCGCGGTATAAAGGCTCGGAAAACACCATCCTCCATTTCGAAATCCGAATTCCATTCCCGAATCCCCTCCCCCACAACCACCACCACCGGACCCCCGGCGCCCGGCGAAGCGGCGGTGAAGACACGATGAGGGAGATCCTGCACATCCAGGGCGGGCAGTGCGGGAACCAGATCGGGGCCAAGTTCTGGGAGGTGATCTGCGACGAGCACGGCATCGACGGCACGGGGCGCTACGCGGGGGACTCGGACCTGCAGCTGGAGCGGATCAACGTCTACTACAACGAGGCCAGCGGGGGCCGGTTCGTGCCCCGCGCCGTGCTCATGGACCTCGAGCCCGGCACCATGGACTCGGTGCGCTCCGGCCCCTTCGGCCAGATCTTCCGCCCCGACAACTTCGTCTTCGGCCAGTCCGGCGCCGGCAACAACTGGGCCAAGGGACACTACACCGAGGGCGCCGAGCTCATCGACTCCGTCCTCGACGTCGTCCGCAAGGAGGCCGAGAACTGCGACTGCCTCCAGGGTAATAATCACGCCCTCTCTCTTCCTCGTGAATTTATGTCAGGGATTGATGAGCCAGCGTTTAGATCTGGGTTCAGGCGTTCGCCGGGGAGTTAGATCCATTCCAAATATCAGCTTCTCATTACTACGGCGTCTGTTTGGCATTTATGCCTGATTTGCATCGCTAGAGATGATGTCTGTACTAATTGTTGATTTATCTCATCAATTCATTTCGCTTGTAGCACTGTGTTCTCTGCATTAATTTGATTTAATTAACTGTTGGTTTCTGTTGATCCAAGTAATTTGCTATCTAGTACTACGATGATAGGTCGTGTCCAATTTGTCCATTACGAAGATCCTTTGTTACCCCAATTCAGCACATAAGAGTGGAAGCTGGTAGGATATAGGCTGTCCTGTTCTTCTAAAAAATATAGGCTGTCCTGTTACTGTGTGGTCTGTTTGTGATTACTATGCTGGCACCTAGCTTTCAGGGATCGTGTGCATGCGCTAGTCAAAATTAATTTAGCTATTCTGGATAAGCACCTAGCTAGCTTCACCAATCTCGATTGTCGGTAGGACTGATATTCTATTAAAGTAGGTAGTGTTTGATAGGCACTTTGCACCCGTTGATGCCCTGTTGAAAAACTAAATTAAGAACTGTCATACCTGAGCTGATTTATTTGGTCAACATTAGCTATACAATATGGAGTCCCTATCCAAATGATGAATAAAGAAGTCCTTAGCTTCATTTCTTTGGTCATCCCTAGTTATCTTGGTGTGCTATTAAATGTGCCAGGCCCAAGTAACATGTTTGTGTAGCATAACTGTTCTAACTTGTTTGTGTAGCATGACTGTTGTAACTTGTTTGCTCACCAACTCCTGTTTTGTGGAGCACATGGTGATATTGCTATACTCTTTGTTGTGTCCTGGGATTGTTGCTGCGTCCTTTGTACTCTTTTGCAGTTCACTACAGATGTCTGTTTTTGCATGCTGCATTGACATTTGCATTTGTGAATAATAGTGTGGTTTTATTTGCTTTCTTTACAGGATTCCAAGTTTGCCATTCTTTGGGAGGAGGCACTGGATCTGGGATGGGCACCCTTCTTATTTCTAAGATTAGGGAGGAGTACCCTGATCGAATGATGCTGACCTTCTCTGTCTTTCCGTCACCAAAGGTCTCAGACACCGTTGTTGAGCCATACAATGCTACACTTTCCGTTCACCAACTTGTTGAGAACGCTGATGAGTGTATGGTGCTTGACAATGAAGCTTTATACGACATATGCTTCCGCACGCTAAAGCTTGCCACCCCTTCCTGTAAGCTAATCTTGTCTTGATCTTTACTTTTCTGTGGTATCTGCTGAAATTTACATGCAGAAGTTTATGCGGTCACTGATAACTTTGGTTCTAACTAACAATGCAGTTGGTGACCTGAACCATCTTATCTCTGCTACCATGAGCGGTGTCACATGCTGCCTGAGGTTCCCTGGACAACTCAACTCCGATCTTCGCAAGCTTGCTGTGAATCTCATCCCATTCCCCCGCCTCCACTTCTTCATGGTTGGCTTCGCACCGCTGACGTCGCGTGGGTCACAAATGTACCGTGCTCTCACAGTACCTGAGCTGACTCAGCAAATGTGGGATGCCAAGAACATGATGTGCGCCGCGGACCCCCGCCATGGCCGCTACCTCACCGCCTCGGCCTGCTTCCGAGGGAAGATGAGCACAAAGGAGGTGGACGAGCAGATGCTCAATGTCCAGAACAAGAACTCATCCTACTTTGTGGAGTGGATCCCCAACAACGTCAAGTCGAGCGTGTGCGACATGCCGCCCAGGGGCCTGAAGATGGCGGGCACCTTCGTCGGCAACTCCACGTCCATCCAGGAGATGTTCCGCAGGGTGAGCGAGCAGTTCACGGCCATGTTCAGGAGGAAGGCCTTCTTGCACTGGTACACGGGCGAGGGCATGGACGAGATGGAGTTCACCGAGGCCGAGAGCAACATGAACGACCTGGTCGCGGAGTACCAGCAGTACCAGGATGCGACCGCCGAGGAGGAGTACGACGAGGAGGAGGAGGAACGCGACGCGGAGTAGTATGCGACGGGCTCTGCTCCACCCCAGCTATATGTCCCCCGCTTCAGGTCTGTCGCTATGTCCAGGTGGTTTCGTCAGTGAGAGAGTTTGTGGTTTCCCGTGGCTTGGATGAGTCGAGGTTGCGTCTTGTGTTTTGTAATTTGCTACGGCTAGTAGTACGTTGCAGTCTGTCTTGTTCCGCATCCTTTGGTCGGTCGGTCGATAGCTGACGATGGCCTGAACTGTCGAATGCTCTCCTTGAGCTAGTCGTCGTTACCTTGTAAGTTCTGACAAGTATTATTGTTAGTCGCTCGCTTCAGCAACCAAAAAAAGAGTATTGGTAGTGGTTTCTCGTCTTTGTAAATCTTGTGTTGGAATGTTTTTGCCTCGTTCTTTGTGTACATTTCGTATGCTCGCTCAGTTGTGCTCTTGTAGTATTGGTAGCAGTGGTTTCTCTTCCTTGTGAGTCTTGTGTCTGGTGTTTTCTCTTCCTCGGTTCTTTGTGGACAGACATATACTAGTATATGCGTATGCTCGCTCAGGTATACTCTTGTAGTACTGTGACGGATCACTCTCGGGCTATCTATCTACCAGTGATGGTCCTGTTGATGCTTCCCTCGTTATGCTTGTCTCTTAGGAAATTTGGAATGAGCCGATCAGCCGAACGCAAGAACTTTTGGAATACTAGCGCCGAAAAAGCGCGCCGTGGAAATATCGTCTAAATTTTGGAAAAGTATTAAATTCATCCGACTGATTTTAACACGGGCGTCAACCAAGTCAACCGCGCGCTGAGCCGTCTGATCTCTTCTGACACGCGATCCTGATTTCCTTTGGTACAGCTAGACCTGGGCATCTCCGGGCCGGGCCGGGTTTCGGGCCGGGTTTTAAAAAGCCCGACCTCAAAATCCCAGGCCCGGGCCCGGCCCGGCCCGGCCCGCAGCCCGGGAAAAAGGCCATTTTGTCTATTAAAAAGAATGAAATACCTAATTTCGGGGCTATATATTACTATATTATACCTATATTTTGTAAATTATATTAAAAAATAGGTTTGACCGGGCTTTTCCCGGGCTTCGGGCCGGGCTTGGGCAGGAAAAGTGAGGCCCGAGCCCGGCCCGGACGTCGTGCTTCGGGCCGGGCTGCCCATGCCCAGGTTTAGGTACAGCGTATTGTTTACACGGGATGGCTTCCTTTTCTGCATTCTGTGGTCCCTCTGCTGCATGCACACACTAGCATGTGGTTTTGACTTTTCCGAGGACTTCACGTGATAGCACATTGCTTACATACACTAATTAGCTGGCTATCGCTACTCACTAGAGCTGCATTCACCCTCCGAATTTGCCACCGGTGCTCTGAGGGGACACCATGCTGTGAAGGGTCCGCCGTCACGAGGGTTGTCGCCATGCTATGAGGTGTGCCGCAAGCCGGCGTTGCAATTTGCTGCTACGAGGGTGTTGCTGTGTTGTGAGACATGCTAGATTTCAGTGGTAAAAGGAGGGACGACGTATTGCTGTGCCACGGGAGCATCGTCAGTGCTGCGAGTCATTGTTGTGAGGCGTGTCCCCGTGCTGCGGGAGTACCGTTGCTGTTGCGAGTCATTGTTCTAAGGTGCATCACCGTGCTGTGGGACCGTCGCCGTGACATGGGAGGGGTCACCGGTGCTGTGAGCCTATGTTGCAAGGCGCGTTGGCGTGTTGTGGGAGCGTCATCATGCTGTCGAAGCATCGTCGGTGCTTCGAGTCAATGTTTCAAGGTACGTCGACATCCTGTGGGATTGTTGCCGTGCTACGGGAGAATAGTTGTGCTGCGCGAGCACCGCCATGCCGTCGGAGCGTCGCCGGTGTTGTGAGTTGATGTTGCAAGGCACGTCACCGTGCTACGAGATTGTTACCGTGATACGAGAGAGTCGTCGTGCTGCAGAAGCACCGCCATGCCACGAGAGCGTCGCTGGTGTTGCGAGTCTATGTCGTCAGGAACATCGCTGTGCCGCGGGAGCACCGCCATGTCGTCAGCGTCTCCGGTGTTGCGAGTCGATGTTGCAAGGCACATCGCCATGCCATGAGATTGATGTCGTGCCATGGGAGAGTCCTCGGTGCTACGAGTAGATGTTGCAAGGCATGTCGCCATGCAGTGAGAGCGCCACCATGCCGACGGAGTGTCGTTGGTGCCGCGAGTTGATATTGCAAGGCACGTCACCATGTTGTGGGATTGTTGTTGTGCTACGAGAGAGTTACCTTGCTGCGGAAGCGTCGCCGTGCCATGCGAGCATCGTCGGTGCTGCGAGTCTATGTTGTGGGGCGCGTCACTGTGCTGCGTGAGCGCCGCCATTCCGTCGGAGCGTCGCTGGTACTGCGAGTCGATGTTGCGAGGCACACAACCATGATGTGGGATTGTTGTCGTGCTACGGGAGAGTCGCCGTGCTGCAGGAGCACCGCCGTGCCATGGAAGCGTCGCTGGTGCTGCGAGTTTATGTCGTCAGGCACATTGCTATGCTGCGGGAGCGCCACCATGTCGTAAGCGTCGCCGGTGTTGCAAGTCAATGTTGCAAGGCACGTCGCCATGCCACGAGATTGATGTCGTGTTGTGGGAGTGCTGTCGTGCCATGGGAGCGTCGTCAGTGCTGCAAGTAGATGTTGCAAGGCATGTCGTCATGTAGTGAGAGCGACACCATGCCGATGGAGTGTCGTCGGTGCCGCGAGTCGATATTGCAAGGCACGTCACCATGTTGTGGGATTGTTGTTGTGCTACGAGAGTGTTGCCTTGGCGCGGAAGTGTCGCCGTGCCATGCGAGCATCGTTGATGATGCGAGTCTATGTTGTGAGGTGTGTCGCCGTGCTGCAAGAGTGCCACCATGCCGTCGGAGCATCGCTGGTATTGCGAGTCGATGTTGCAAGGCACGCCACCATGATGTGGGATTGTTGTCATGCTACGGGAGAGTCGCCGTGCTGCAGGAGCGCCGCCATGCCATGGGAGCGTCGCTGGTGTTAAGAGTAGATGTTGCAAGGCACATCACCATGCAGCGGGATTTTTTCTCTTGCTATGGGAGTTGCTGTGCTGCGGTAGCGCCATAGTGCCATAGGAGTATCGCCAATGCTGCAAGTCTGTCGCAAGGCGCGTCGCTATGCTACGAGAGCGCTGCCATGCCGTGGGAGCATCACCGCTGCTTCAAGTCGATGTTGCAAGGCACGTCGACGTGCTATGGTATTGTTGACCGGAGCGCTACCATGGGTCGCCGGTGCTGGAAGTTGATGGTGCATGCACTAGTAGAAAACAGGGCATTAGTCCCGGTTCGTAAGGGCCTTTAGTCCCGGTTCTGCAACCGGGACTAAGGAATCGGGACTAAAGGCCCCCACTTTTAGTCCCGGTCGTGTTACGAACTGGGACTAAAGGTGCTCCACGTGGCCGCTGCGCAGTGCTCAGGCAGGAGGACCTTTAGTCCCGGTTGGTAACACCAACCGAGACTAAAAGGCCGCCACGCGTCAGCCCCTGCCAAGCGCTGTTTTTTTAAAGGAGGGGTTTAGGGTTTTGGAGGGTTTAGGGGTTTAGGGGTTTCATTTTTATTTTATGTTTTCCATTCAACTCGACGCTAGCTACGAATAGCAATGAAGGAACCGTTACACAACATCGTCATGAATATAGAGAAGTGACCTCTTTCTCCATGCTTGGTCGAACAACAAGTTTTCGTATATATGTTCGATGCTACTACATATAGTACACGTTCATGCATATATACAAAATAACATCTCTTACGATCCCTAATATCTAATTACCAACATTCACTATTGAGGGTGTCCCGGACTAGGGGGTACTCGGGCCGTCGGCCTATCTCTCATAGGCCGGGCTGGTGGGCCGCCCTCTACTCGTCGATGGAAGGCCGGATTGTGGGCAACCCCGTGTATCAGAAGGAAACCTCCGAAGACTTGGTGTCTCCTCCAAGAAATAGTTGGCGTGGCTGACATGTTTATCCCCTGATGGTAACCGACTATGTGTAACCCTAGGATCCTCTGGTGTCTATATAAACCAGAGGATCTAGTCCATAGAGAACCTAAGATCCATTACCTAGGGTTTAGCCTAGCCGATCTCGAGGTAGATCAACTCTGTAATCTTCATACAATCACATCAATACAATCAAGCAGGACGTAGGGTATTACCTCTTCCAGAGGACCCGAACCTGGGTAAATCGCTGTCTCTACGCTCCCTGTTACCATCGACTCCTTGACCCATAGTTCGGATCCCCTACCCGAGATCTGCCGGTTTTGGTACCGACATTGGTGCTTTCATTGAGAGTCCCGTCGTGGGTCGCCAAGGATCGATGGCTCGCCGTCCCCGGACAGCTCTTCAGCAATGGAATCTGCAACGGGGATATCATCGTCCTCGGACAGCTCTTCTCTTCAGCAACGGAGTTCGCAGTGGGGACATCTTCGTCCCCGGACAGCTCTTCGCGTTCGGCAGCATCGTGTTGCATGCCGATCCGACCGGTCACCTCGACCAGGTCGGCAGCTTCGCCCCCGAGCAGGAAATCAGGTTCGGCGGCCTTGAGTACGTCGCCGATGCTCGAGGCGATCTGGTCTTCACTGGGTTTTCGGCCTTACCCGAGGAACCCACCAACCCCGAGGCCTTGACTTCGGATTCCTTCCCCGCCCCCGTCCTTGGGGCGGGCCTCAGTTCGGACCTGACCTCGAGTTTGGATCCAACTCCGGCGCTGGAAAGCCAAGGGTCACCCTTGGCCGAATACACTCCCGTTATCGGCACGCCGGAGCTCGACTCCAACGGCAGCCCGAACATGGATCTGGTGGACCCCTCGATTCTAAGCGAGATGCTAGACCGGATCCAGAAGCTAAATATCGCGGATGGCTCGTCCTCAGACCTGGAGCAGGTCGGGCAGGATGCCAGCCGTGGGGAATTTTGCGTCCCACCCACCACCCACTTGGTAGCCACTGTCGAAGATTTAACCGACATGCTGGACTACGCCTCCGAGGAGGCTGACGCCATGGACGAGGACATCGACGTCCCGCCCTACACGGATACCTTCCTTGCCACTGCCAATACCGGAAAGTGGACCGCCACCTCCACCTATGACGTTTACATGGTCGACACCCCCATGAAGGATGGCGACACGACCAAGAAGGATGGCGATGATCCCGCTGAAGAACCGCCCAGACGCCGACGACGGCGAGCTAGAGGGCGGGGAAAGGGCAAGGAAAATCACACAGACACGAACGGTACTGGAGATACCGAGACTCCGGACAACCTAGGGGAGCTCGGCGATAACACGCCCGAGCAGCAACCCGAAGCCCCAGAAGGGCACGAGGACCAGGGTGACCCCGAGGACATCGATGATTCCGAGGATAGTAATTCCCTCCCTCCGTCTGAAGAGGAGGATAGCCTCGGACCCGAAGACTTTATCGTCCCTGAGGATCCCCTGGAGCAAGAGAAATTCAAGCGGCAACTCATCGCCACTGCCCGAAGCTTGAAGATGAAACAACAACAGCTAAAAGCCGAACAGGATACGCTCAACGACAGATGGACAATGGTCTTAGCTGTCGAAGAAGGCCTCGACGATCAACGTCAGGGTTAGTACAAGAGTTACCCACGGCGGCGCCTACTCCCTGAATTTGAGGATGAGGCCTTTGATCCCATGCCTCCCAGACGAACTTATGCAAACCAGCCCGACCGCCCCCCTCGAGGACGGTATAGGCCGGCTGCAGAACCCGAACTGCCCCCCCGCGCCCCCTCGAGGACGGGATAGGGTGGCCAGGGAAGCCGAACTCGCACCCGCGCCCCCTCGAGGACGGGATAGGGCGGTTGGGGATGCCGAACACCCACCCGCACCTCCTCGCCGAGCAGGCAAAGACCCGGTTCAACCGGGCGACCAATACGACCTGCGCCGCGACCTGAACGCCAGAGCGATCCAGTCGAGATCCATTTATGGATCCACAGGATATGCCCTCACTGGACGGGACGGATACCAGGCTTGGCGCGATAGAAACGACAGAGCCCAAGAGCAGCACCGTGCCCGGATGACGACCGATCTCCGGCGCGACGTGGCCCGGGCCAGGGGCGCCGCACACCCAATGTGTTTCACTGACGAGGTGATGCAGCATCAGTTCCCCGAGGGGTTTAAACCCGTCAACATAGAATCCTATGATGGGACAACTGACCCAGCCGTGTGGATTGAGGACTTCCTTCTCCACATTCATATGGCTCGAGGAGATGATCTCCACGCTATCAAGTACTTACCGCTGAAGCTCAAGGGACCGGCACGGCATTGGCTGAACAGCCTACCAGAAAACTCCATCGGAAGCTGGGAGGAGCTCGAGGATGCATTCCGAGCTAACTTTCAAGGCACCTATGTTCGGCCACCAGACGCCGATGACCTAAGCCACGTCATTCAGCAGCCCGGAGAGTCAGCCCGGCAATTCTGGAACCGGTTCTTGACTAAGAAGAACCAGATCGTCGACTGTCCGGACGCCGAAGCAATTGCGGCATTTAAACACAGTATCCGGGATGAGTGGCTCGCCCGCCAACTAGGCCAGGACAAGCCGAGAACAATGTCGGCCCTTACCTCCCTCATGACCCGCTTTTGCGCGGGTGAGGATAGCTGGTTAGCTCGTCGAAGCAACCACCCCGAAGACCCCGGCACTTCAGAGATCCGGGACGGAAACGGGAAACCACGGCGCAATAGGAACAATAAGCGCCGGCACTCAAACAACGGCGGTGAATCCGATGACACAGCGGTAAACGCCGGATTCAGCGGCTCAAAATCGGGACCGCGCAAAAAACCCTCTAAAGGGAATCGCGACGGCCCATCCGCGCTTGACAGAATATTGGATAGGCCCTGCCAGATTCACGGCACCCCTGACAAGCCCGCTAACCATACCAACCGTAACTGTTGGGTAATCAAACAGGCCGGCAAGGCCACAGCCGACGAACAGGGCAAGGGCCCCCGCAGCGAGGATGACGAAGAACCTCGCGGGCCGAACAATGGAGGCCAGAAGCAGTTCCCTCCAGAGGTCAAAACCGTGAACATGATCTACGTCACGCATATACCGAAGAAGGAGCGGAAGCGCGCACTTCGGGATGTCTACGCCTTAGAGCCAGTAGCCCCGAAGTTCAACCCATGGTCGGCTTGCCCGATCACTTTCGACCGTCGAGACCATCCGACCAGTATACGCCGTGGAGGAACGGCGGCTCTGGTGCTCGACCCCATCGTGGACGGCTTTCACCTCACTAGAGTCCTTATGGATGGAGGAAGCAGCCTCAATCTGATTTACGCAGATACCGTGAAGAAAATGGGGATTGACCCGTCACGAATCAAACCCAGCAACACCACCTTTAAAGGTGTAATCCCAGGCGTAGAGGCGCGCTGCTCGGGATCTGTGACTTTGGAAGTAGTCTTCGGCTCACCCGATAACTTCCGCGCCGAGGACTTGATCTTCGATATTGTCCCTTTCCACAGTGGTTATCACGCACTCCTCGGACGGACCGCGTTTGCCCGCTTTAACGCCGTCCCGCACTATGCGTACCTAAAGCTCAAGATGCCAGGACCAAGGGGCGTTATTACCATCAACGGTAATACCGAGCGCTCGCTCCGAACAGAGGAACACACTGCGGCTCTAGCCGCCGAAGTCCAAGCCGCCGAAGAGGCATCGCAAATCCAGTCCACTGCTAAAACACTGGACGCACGCAAGCACTCTCGAGCTGCAGCCTCGGTCCCGGTGCACTCCCATGCTCACTCCAAATAGGGATACACACCCCACAGCACGGCCCACCTAGTCGCGAAATACGTACCTCGTGTGCACAATTTCGCGTTCAAAATTCCATGGGCAGTTGTGGGGACACATAAAACAAAGGCCAAGAGCTCGGTTTGACCGAAAAATGGCCAACAGATGTCTTCAAATCAAACATCGATGACGGGCACCATCTAGGGCCCGATCAGCGTCAAGCTGATATACCGCGACGACTTCTCAAAACCCTTTCCAAGGGCTCGACGCCGAACATTACTACTTCCGCCAAACACACGGTGGACAGCTTCGCTTCCTCGGAAGCCCCTCGAAGGGCAAAGGCGCAGACGTGCAGCAGGGCATAGTAGGGACGTCAAACCACTCATGAAGGCCCTGTGTAAACCTTTACTCTCAATATATTCTTTTCTTCAAAAGTATCTATTAAAGTTACTTCGGCAATCCGGATTGTACGGTTGGACATCACACATTCAAAGGAAATAAAGACCACTTTATGGTATACTCGTGCAGTCATTCGCGATTCCTTTCCGCCTTTTTAGCCGAAGTAAACTATTACGATACATCTATTTCAACCGGCTTATAGACCGGGGGCTCGAACATAGATCTTGCCTTAAACTTTATCCGGGCACTCATTTTTATGTGCTCGGCGTCGCGGATATTGCATTATATGAATCAGTTCCGAATTGTGTCTTTGGTCAATAGTTGGGTTGCCCGGCTCCTGTGTTTACCCTCTTACGTTCCGCACTGTTCGGCTAAGATGGTAAAGGGAGAACCACTGCGATTGTACTTCTAGCTCGCCTGGTTAAGTACCTCAGTGGAGAAAGCCGAAAACTGACTGTCACAATAAGCGAGAACTGGTCGGCGATCCGGCGACTCGTGTCAAACCAAAAATCGTTGGAGGTTAGTCCGTGTTACACGAAGGGTTCCCTATTGCACGAACCATATGATAATGGTATCTACCGCGGCTCGTCTGAATATCACAAAACACTGGGGGCTCGTTACCGGCCCCCACCGTCAAGCTCCTCTGGCTAAGTGAAAGCACTAAAACCACATAGTCTGATTGCCTGGTTTTCCGTACATACAACCTCCTCCGGGCACCGAGACGTTGGCTAAGGGTTCACGTATTACGAGAAAACACCCCAGGCAGTATCTGCCAGGGGGCTGAAGCCGACGACTGGTAACTTTCAGTTTCAAACCGGCCATACAGGAGTCAAAATTAAACATGCACTATATTACTAGCCGACCACTTGCATTACACTAAAGCAACAGTTTCAAATCCTTGGTTACAAGGAAGCTACATCTACTCATAAATTACGTCTTTCGCACACTGGGCCTCTACTTCCCGAGCACCGTCCATCACGACGGGAAAGTACTGCTCGGGACGCCTATGCTCCTTCCCTGGCGGTGGAGGTCCGATGGCCATCTCGGCTGGCTTTATCTTCGGCCAATGTACCATTGTCTTGCCGAAGGTCATCCGAGCACCCTCGATGCATGCGGAGCGCTTCCAGGCGTCGACCCTAGCAGGGGCGTCGTACAGCCTCTGCACCAGACCAAAGTAGCTGCTCGGCAACGGCTCCGATGGCCATAGCTTGACGCAGAGGTCCTTCATCACCGGCTCCGCCATCCGATGCAGCTCCATCAGCTGCTTCATTTGGTTGTTGAGGAGGGGAGGGTGCTCGGGCGCTTGAAATTGCGCCCAGAAAAGCCTCTGCTCGGCCCAACCCTCCTGGCCGGCGAAGAACCTCGCCGCATCAGCCGCACTCTTCGGGAGGTCCGCAAAGGCGCCTACGGAACGCCATACCCGCGTGAGCAACGCGAACCTGTTACCTCCAAAGACACTTTGTAACAAGTACGGCTTACCGTCCGCAGTCAGCCTGACTTGGCGGAGCTCTTCTTGGTAGCCGCGCGCTTCTGTCCGCGCTTCCTTAGCCACCGCCGCCAACGAGGTCACCTCGGCGGCCTGCTCCTTATTCTTCTGCTCAAGGACCTCACACCTTGTGACGGCATCCCCGAGCTCTTGCTGCACTTCCAGCACCCTGGCCTCGTGCTTCTCACTTGCGGTTCTCACCGCCACCAGCTCGGCAGCCGCATGTTCGGCTGCCGACCTTTGTGCCGCTGCATCCGACTGAGTTGTCCTCAGTGCGGCCTTGAGGCTTTCGACCTCCGCGGCGGCAGCTGCAGTACATTCGGTTATCTCCGTTACTTCGAACCCTGCTTACAAAACTACAACTGTCTTCAATATCACAGCTCGGACTTACCTTGCGCCTCGTCGAACCGCTTGTTAACCAGGCTCAGGTCATCTTCGGAGCTTTTCAGCTTCCGATTCAGCTTGGCCAACTCTTCGGCGTTGGCGGCTGCGGCCGAAGATGATGCCTGTTCATTAATTATACACAAGTTAGTATCCGGGATGTTGATTTTCGATCCGCTGACAGGCTTTGCCCAAGCCAGCCAGCGTCTCGGGGGCTACTATGTATGAGGCTATAAATTTACACAAGGGGATTTGTCTAAGGGAAAAGCATTACTTCGCTCACCTTGAAGCCGGTAAGAAGGCCACTAAAAGCCTCCTTCAGTCCGTTATCCACGGACCGAATACTTTGCAACACCGCGCCCATAAGTGCACGGTGCTCTTCGGCGATGGAGGAGCTGGTTAGAGCATCCTCCATCTTGTCAGACCACCCGGTCGACGCCTGCTCTAGGGCAGTCGGGGGTGGCGGCGGAGCCTCAGCTCCTTCCTTCTCAAAGTCTGGAGCGCCGGACTCCGGACGCCTTGACGTCTCCGGAGTCGTCCTTGGAAAGAGCTCGGGTCGTCTGAGCTCCTCCTCTTCATTCACCAGAGGGGCCCTCCCCTCCTGGTCTTCGGCGACCGAGGTGTTCACCTCGGCCATGACAGTGTCGCCCCCTCCCCCCGCGTGCGGCATGGGAGGGGTCGTCCTCGATAGGACCTCCTCGGCCTCTTCAACGATCGGGGGAGGCGAGGCGCGGGATTCGGTCCCGCTCTCCGCTAGCGCTGCCGGTGGGGAATCCCCCTCCGAGACTCGGTCGGTGGGGAGATCGCGCAGTGGGCTGCAAGATTACGCACGGAAACACAATCAGTCTCAGAACCCAGTTCGGCTAAGGATGGTTAAGCGGTTACTAGCACGCGTACCTTTGAGCCTGAGGCTTAGCCCTGGGAATCCTCTGAGGAACCTCTTCGGACGCCTCGGAGTCCTCGGCCGAAGCCGAGCTGTCACCAGACAAGGCCACCTTGGCCTTGCGCAGTCTTTTTACGACGGGTTGAGGCGGCTCCACCTCGGCGTCCTCGGGCGCCGCTCTTTTCCCTGTTCGGGAGGAGTCGTCTTCCTCCCCGTCCTCTCCCTGCTCCTTCTCCTCTTGCGCGGAGGGAGCATTGGTGTCCCCGGATCTAGCGCCCGGGGGTCCTCGGGAGTGAAGGCCCTCTCTGGCCTCCCTCTGCTGGTCTTTCTTCTTCTCCTTCTTCTCCGGCGCCTCGTACGGCTCCACGGCCAGCATGGCCGTCAGTAGGAGCGTTCTGGGTCCCTCTGGCAGCGGCGCCGGACTATCGATCTGCTGGGCCTTCTTCAGCCACTTCTACGGACGCAAAATAGCAAAGCTGAGTACCTTGTACAAAGGGAACAGTTAGGATATAAAAGTACAAAATTGCTCATACCTCCCATGGAGGATTTGCGGCGTCGAGTCCGATATCTTCCTCCTCGGCCGGCCAGTCCTTCTGCGGCTTGAACAGCGCCCTCCACAGTTGGGCGTGGGAGGTGCGGAAGAAGCTGCGCACGGTCGCCGGGTCTCCGGGTGTGTAGGCCCACATGGGGGAAGCCCTGTCCTGGCAGGGGAGGATTCGGCGGCCGAGCATGATCTGGATCACGTTGACCAGCGCGACGCCCTTCCCTATCATTTTGGCGATCCGGCTCTGCAGCAGTGCCACCTCCTTATTCGACCCCCAGTCGAGGCCCTTCTTGGTCCACGAGACCAGCCTTGTGGGGGGCCCGGATCGGAAGGCCGGAATCGCCTCCCAATCTGCACTCCTCGGCTCAGTGATGTAGAACCATTCCTTTTGCCAGATCTTGACGGTCTCGATGAAGGTACCGTCTGGCCACTCCACTCGCGGAAGCTTGCTGATCATCACCCCACCACAGTCCGCCTGCTGGTCATCTACTATCTTCGGCTTGACGTTGAAGATCTTCAACCACAGACCGAAGTGTGGCCGGACCCGGAGAAAAGCCTCGCAGACGATGATGAAGGCCGAGATGTGGAGGAAGGAGTTCGGCGCGAGGTCGTGGAAGTCGAGTCCGTAGAAGAACATGAGGCCCTTGACAAAGGGGTGAAGGGGGAAGCCCAAACCTCGGATAAAGTGGGGGCACGAACACCACTCTCTCAACCGGCTGTGGCATGGGGATGACCTGGCCCGCCTCCGGAGCACGGTGGGCGACGCTGGCCGGGAGGTAGCTCGCGCTCTTCAAATCCAAGATGGCGTCATCGGTGACGCTAGAAGCCTCCCACTTGCCCTTGGACCCGGAACCCGCCATTGTTGAATTGGGCGGGTGGATGGAAAGGTTCCTGGGAAGGAGAGCGGATCTGGGCGTTGGAGCTCAAGTGAGGGAAACCAATGGCGAAGGGGGGAATTGGGAGCGTGCGGAAGGAACGAAGGTTGTGCCCCTTTTATGGGCTGTAAAAACCCATCGTCCTTTTACTGCGCCGCAGTCCTCGCCATTTCCCCATGTAACCGTGCCATTATGCGCGCGTGGGGTGAGACAGATTATTGATCATATCCCTTGAAAATAGGACATGATCTCCATATCGATGGGACATGCCAATAAAAACCACCTCGAACCGCGAATCGAGTTTGTCATAAACCAACTCGCGGTCGTGGCGAGGTGTGACCCTTCGGTAAAAGTTGTCAGATAAGAAACACTGTTCACACCGAAGCGGCTAGCCTTCGGGGCTAAGTTATTATTATACTTCGTTACCGAGGTACAGCTCGGCTCGTATACGACCGGACAATGCTTGGGAACACAACTCGGAGTACTACGGGCCTGTTACCGGTGTCACGGAGGAAAGTGAACGAGTCCACGAAGCCAATGGTGTTCGGCGTCTACCTCGGCTTCGAAGACTAGTTCGGGGGCTACTGAGGGTGTCCCGGACTAGGGGGTACTCGGGTCGTCGGCCTATCTCTCATAGGCCGGGCTGGTGGGCCGCCCTCTACTTGTCGATGGAAGGCCGGATTGTGGGCAACCCCGTGTATCAGAAGGAAACCTCCGAAGACTTGGTGTCTCCTCCAAGAAATAGTTGGCGTGGCTGACATGTTTATCCCCTGATGGTAACCGACTATGTGTAACCCTAGGATCCTCTGGTGTCTATATAAACCAGAGGATCTAGTCCATAGAGAACCTAAGATCCATTACCTAGGGTTTAGCCCAGCCGATCTCGAGGTAGATCAACTCTGTAATCTTCATACAATCACATCAATACAATCAAGCAGGACGTAGGGTATTACCTCTTCCAGAGGACCCGAACCTGGGTAAATCGCTGTCTCTACGCTCCCTGTTACCATCGACTCCTTGACCCATAGTTCGGATCCCCTACCCGAGATCTGTCAGTTTTGGTACCGACAACTACCAATTTCTGATGGTATTCTCCGGTTGATGCTATGACCTCTTTAAGGAAGAATCCCACCAATTCCTCTTGAATTGCCTTTACGCGATCCTTTGGTAGGAGATCGTCCCGCATCCGTTGGATCTAATTTAAAGAAGGGGGTAAATATATATGAATGAAACTCAACACAATTGATGGTAATAAAATAAAATTGTGAATATTGTTTACATACTTAAAGTTGTTGTAAATTTCTGCCAGTCTCACTGGTCGTCATGCGAATGAACTCGCAAACGTAGTATCCACATAAATTAGTCCCCCTTTCCTGCCTCAAGCACTTTACGAGAGTAGAGTTCAATCAAAATAATAATCAAGCATGATAATGGTATTGAAATTAACTAGAATCAAAGAGATGCGCAGACCTAGCTAATACTACTTACAGTGAGTTGTCAAAATTGCAGCTCCTCTTTCCATTCACCCCTAGCCTTCTTGGTGAACCGTTTCCAAACCCTGCCCGGCAAAGAAAATAAATAAAGAAGTTATTAATTACTTGATATCAGGAAATGAACGAAAGTTGCCGATATAGTGCGATAATGATTGAAATTACCTCTGGAGCATATTACGCAGGTCCGCCCACATCTTAGGGTCTTTACGTAGCGAGTCCATGACAAGTACGCTTCCTGAGTCAACCCGAATGACTAGCAGAATAAAGTGGAACCTGCGCACGCAACATAACTCATCAATTACACTTAACATCGAGTAAGCGAAACAGAATGTGTACAAGACAGTATAACACTCACTTGAAGTTGTAAGGAAATAGTATTTCCCTTTTGTTTTGTTTTTCAATTAACGCCCTTAGCAAGATCTTCTCTGTATCCTTGGCGTTCATTTGTACCGTAACTTCATGAATAGTATTTGGGTTAATGAACCCAATGTCATAGATTTGTCCTCTTTTGCATTCGAGGATCTTCATTCTGCATAATATAGTGATGATAATTATACATGCAATGAACGAGCTGAGCTAGAGACTTAATTACAGAAATGATACTTACAGACAATAGCAACTGACGATAGATTTGTTGATGGCGTCTTGATTGTAAAACTAAAATAATTCATCAAATTCAACGTAAATCTCCTCGTCTCCATTGAAGTAATGGTCATCTTTAACTCCCGCAATGATATAGTTGGTCCCTTCCTTTGAGGCTTCCATGTACCACTCATGCAATTTTCGCATTTGTGTTGATAGTAGCCGGACCTCCTTAGGTTTGACGAGAGGCTTCCCGTGCTGGTATCTGTATGCTAACTCAGCCATGGGAAACTCTACCTCCTCGCCTAACAATTGACCAAGAGTGAAACCAACATCATCGGCCGCTACCCCCGGATCATAATCGATATCGGTAAACACCTTGAGCGGGGGGCACGATTGGTTTTTCTGTTCGCCGAGCTGGGGAATTGTTTTCCCACTTGCACTACTGCTACTTCCCGGCCGCTTCACATGTTCTCTATATGACTTTACAATAGACCGGTCATAGTCTGATAGCAGCGGAGGCGGTGGTGGTCGCGTAAGGTTTTCTATACAGCTCCGCTATTGCCGTATCTAATTTCTCCTTTGGATCGGGCCGTTTCGGTGCAAGCTGGCGTTTCACATCGGCATCCATGACCTTCTTGGTTTCCTCATCAGTCATATCGTATGGTAACTTGGCAGGAGCTTTCTTGACGCTTGTATCTGCTCTAGATTTCTTCGCAGTTGTACTACTAGCCGCCGGAGCGGCGGCTCTCTTCCGCCGGTGCTGAGGCGGCGGAGGAGGAGGAGTCTGCTGACGTCGAGGCGGAGTCTGCTGAGGGGCCTTCTCCGGCGGAGTATGCTGACGCGGTGGAGACAGCTGAGGCAGCGGAGATAGAGCTGGATTGCTACTATGAGGAGTCTGCTGAGGGGCCTCCTCTGGCGGAGTCTGGTGACACGGCGTCCAATGTGGAAGCACGATGTGTTCCTTTTTCCATAGAATTGTAGTCCTTATGGCATCTCCCAGTGCAGTCTCCCCTTCACCTGTAGGGAAGTCAAGCTCCAGCTGCTCAAATCCGCTGAGAACTTCATCCACCCCGACAACAGCATAGCCATCTGGAATCGGAGAGCAATGGTGAGTTGCATCAGGTCCAGAAGGTAAGGCAAAGCCGATCGCCACCTTCAAGGATATGTTCATGCATTTCGCATGTAGATCACAATGTTCCCTCTGCGTGATATCATCCACGGGGTAGCGAGGAGCCGTGATATCATCTGTGGGCCGAACGAGCTCTGTGGAAGCCACACTGCTTTTCCTCTGAGATGGTGGGCCGGCAGCAGTATCGAATGCAGAATCTTCGTGCCGCTGAGATGGGACGGTAGCTTGCTGGCTGGTAAGTGCCTCTATTTGCTTCTGCTGCAACGCTACTATTTCTTCTACCTTCTGCAGCCGGTCTGCATCCTGTCTCTTCTTTCTCGCTCGGCTTCTATAGGTGTCACTGCTGTCGGGAAACCCAACCTTCCACGGAACGGAGCCTGATGTGCCTCGTGTTCGTCCAGGGTGTTCAGGATTCCCGAGGGCGCGTGTCAGCTCGTCCTTCTCTCTGTCGGGATTGAACTTCCCGTCCTGCATGTCCTGCATTGCAGCTCGAAGGGCTTTGACGGGTGTTGCAAGTTGCTCTTTTGTATAAATACACTTCCCTGTTTCTGGGTTCAACGTTCCCCCATGCCCGTAGAACCAAGTCCTTGCCCGTTCGATCCAATGCAATGGCTCTGGATGGATCCCTTTAGCAATCATGTCGTTCTCAAATTTCTCCCACTTAGGCCTGGCAACCTTGTAGCCACCTGACCCCGTAACATGCTGATAATCTTTCTTTGAAGCATTTATCTTATTTCTTTCTGACCTTCTCTTAGCTTCTTCCGATTTCTTGTACTTCACAAATACGTCCCAGTGATCTTTTAACTTCTCATGTGCTCCGGTGAATGTTGGAGTCTTGTCTTTCTGGACATAGTCTTGGTTCAATCTTTTCTTCCAGTTGCAGAATTGTGCGGCCATCTTCTTAAGAGCCCACGACTTGACTTTTCGCTCTATAACTGGGTTATTTGGATCCACCTCTGGCGGTAGGGTGAAATTTGTCATGAGCGTATTCCAAAGCATTTCTTTGCATCTATCCTCGACATAAGTAACTCCATCGTCCGCCTTTGGCTTATTCCGTTCTTGAATGGAGATCGGGATGCTGTCCCTAACAATAACTCTGCACTGACTTACAAATGCATCTGTGCTCCGCTTGGGAGCTATCGGTTTGCCATGTGCATCGACTTCTTCGATCTTGAACCTTTCATTATCGCCCAACCTTTTTTTCGGGCCTCGTTTCTTTATCGAAGATTGGCTCAATCCGGAGGGCTAAAAGAAGAAAGAAGCGTTAATATATGTATATACAAATCAATTAATGCATCTAGTTAGCAGAGGCTTAATTAATATACCTCGCTGGACTTTGTAATAATTAAGGTTCCAACACCGGAGCCGTCATCTTCTCACTCCATTCTCTCACCGGAGCCGTCCATTCCCTCACCGGAGTCGTTCAGAAAATGTGAGGTGATATCATCATCTCCGTCGCGGATTATTTCCTCCAACATGTTTTCTTGTTCTTCGTCTCTGGCATGTTCCGGATCCATAGTTTCTGCAATCACTTGCAAGTTATTTCATATGCATTTTATACAATTTTAGTATTCTGGACAGAACATCAAGTTTATTTATTTTAACATGTATGATGATGGCAAAACATAATCTACAAGAGAAATCAAAACAAATGCATATAAAGAACGTCTCGGTCGGAGTTACGGTTCTACCGGAACGAAACGGTGAGGACTCTTCACCGGCGATCATCGGGGACTGGAACGAAATGGTACGGTTCTACCGGAACGAAACGAAACACCACGGCCACCGTCAGGAGGTTAGGAAGAAGAATAATCGATGACACAAGTAGTGGGCGTGTGCTACTTTTTTTGCCGGAATGCCGTTTCATTCCCATCCCAGCAAATCCCGGGCACTCGATATGCCTACTTTCTAGCACAAGTCATGCCAAAATTCACGGGAAATTTCGGCATGACCTTTGCTAAAAAGTGGACATATCGAGCGCCTGAAATTCGCCGGAACGAAAATAATCAATATTCCGGCGAAACATAGGCAGCTCGGATCCCTGCAAACAATATAGGCCAAGATATAGCTGGAACATGATCCACATCATCTCCATCATGGCAACAACAGCATTGTTGATCAAGTACAAGCTCTACAACTTTGTTGATCAAGTACATTGATAAACACAAGAAAAGGTCACGTACAGAGCCAATTTTTTCCTTCTTTCCTTCTTTCCTCCCAACAACATATGGAACCAATTTAGCAAACCCTAGAGAAATTACTGCCACTAAAAATTACACAAGTACAGAGCCAATTAACAAGAACTGGAATTTAACAAGTACTAGCACTAACCAATTTAGCAAACCCTAAAAAACTTACACAAGTACAGAGCCTAAAAACGCTATATAGCACTTTTTACTAGAACTAATCACAAAAAACCAATTCATATTATACAACAACCCTAAAACTAATCACTAGAACTAATCACAAAAATTCCCAAATTCCATCACAGCTGGGCGTTAACCCTAGAAAAATCACCTCGGGGAGGTGTGGAGGAGGGGGAGGTTGGAGTTGCCGACAGCCGAGGTGTGGAGGAGGAGGTCGGAGTGGGCGGCGGCGGGCTTGGGGAACCGTGACGTCGGTTGGCTCGGGGTGGGTGGCAACGAGGAGGGCGACGATGACGGGCTCGGGGAAGGAAGCGGCGCTGAGGACGATGGCCCGGGCGGCGAAGGGGCACGGATCTTCTCCGGCGGCCTTGGCAGGGGCACGGATGAGGAAGAGCGGGGGCGCGAGCTCCACAACAGTGGGGCACGACGGCGAGGAGCGGGGACGTCGGGGCAGGGCGTCGCGGCAGGGCGGCGGCGAGGGCGTCGGGGCAGAGGCGCGAGAGAAAGAAGACTCGGGAGGAAGAAGGCCGGGGCGCGCGGTTAATATACCTCGAGCTTTAGTCCCGGTTGGTGGATCCAACCGGGACTAAAGGCCTACCTTTAGTCCCGGTCGGAGGCACCAACCGGGACTAAAGCTCGTTTTCGGCAGCCAAATGGGCGCGAAAGGTGAGGCCTTTAGTCCCGGTTGGTGGATCCAACCGGGACTAAAGGCCTACCTTTAGTCCCGGTCAGAGGCACCAACCGGGACTAAACCTGGATTTTTAAAGCTTTTAAATGGTGTTTTTATCAAAACAGATTATGTTTCTTTTAGTTTTATACCTTTTTCCTTTGTTTTAATTATTTTAGTTTATGTTTTCTTGTTATTCTTTTGCCAAATTATATTATGTTTCGGTTAGTCAACATGAGGATATTTTAAATAGGTGTTTTAAAATTATTTTAATGTTTTGATTTAATTATTTTTGCTATTAAAGTTTTTAACAAAAAATACTTTATGAAAATTTTAGTTGGATAAATTTTATATAATTTTAAGTTAATATTATTTTGATCATAACTAGAGTTTTATAAAAGCTTTTTAGTTGATTCTTTTTGCTATTGAAGAATATTATAAAATACTTTTTGTTAACCTAATAATGTTATATTTTCTTTTCTATTAAGTTATTAGTTTAGTATTTTGTTTTGTTTTCTATTTGCTTTTTCTTATTGTTTTCTTTATTGCTTTATTCATTGATTGTATTTTGATTGCTCGAATGCTTGCTAGAGTGAATGCTTATATGAATGCAATGTTTGATTATATAGATTTTCATCAGATAGTGACAAAAAGTTCTATCAAGTTATTTTTCATAGGTACCTTTGCCGCAACATTTCGCATTGACGGGCCAGCATCAGGTGGTGGTTTGTCAATATGTTTTTGAAAATATGACACAAGGCGATCAATGCTGTCAAAATCTTTCTTCCGGAATCTAAAGCCCTTTGGGTATAACCCAACATACTCATGATGTGGGTTTGTACTCCTGATGTAAGATAATATAAAGGTGCCTGGATGGTCATGAGATATGCCTGCATATTTGTACAAGGAAAGAAACATACATTTACCAAAAATTAAAACAGATGCCAATCTTGCCAGTTAATACATCGCCTTCATGTAACTGTAGTGATTCTAGATCAAAGCCATCATCAGAATAGTTGTGGAGCATAACTATGTCCTCAGTTTCACCAGAAAGCAACCAGAACTCCTCTCATCTGGACTTGGCTCGGCATAAGGGGTCCTCCGATCAGAGAAACCACATAGTAGGGGTGGAATCTTGCAAAACTTGGGATTTTCCAGCTATAAGTCCGGAAACTCACTAGAGAGAAAGTCTTCACTTTTTCTTCGCGTGTGTCCCTTGCTTATTGCGCCGTAACCATGGATAATCTTCATCATTTAACAGGATGCTTGGGTCAGTCTTCACTGTGAAGGGAGGAATTTCATCAAACTTTTCATAATCTTCCGACTTGTCTGTCTTGTCCTCCACTCCCACGATGTTTCTTTTCCCTGAAAGAACTATGTGGCGCTTTGGCTCATCGTATGATGTATTCGCTTCCTTATCTTTTCTTTTTCTCGGTTTGGTAGACATGTCCTTCACATAGAAAACGTGCGCCACATCATTGGCTAGGACGAATGGTTCGTCTGTGTACCCAAAATTGTTGAGATCCACTGTTGTCATTCCGTACTGCGGGTCTACCATTACCCCGCCTCCTGTCAGATTGACCCATTTGCACCAGAACAAAGGGACCTTAAAATCACGTCCGTAGTCAAGTTACCATATCTCCTCTATGTAACCATAATATGTGTCCTTTTCCCTATTGGTGTTTGCTGCATCAAAGTGGACACCACTGTTTTGGTTGGTGCTCTTTTTATCTTGGGCGATCGTGTAAAATGTATTCCCATTTATCTCGTACCCTTGGAAAGTCAATACAGTCGAAGATGGTGTCCTGGCCAACAAGTATAGCTCATCTCCAACAGCGTTGTCATTCATGGGATGTGTTTGCAACCAACCGCCAAAAGTCGCCATGTGTGTACGTTTAATCCAGGGGTCAGACTGCTCCGGGTTCTTGGAGCGTACAATATCCATGTGTTCCTCGATATACGGGGCCACCAAGGTAGAACTTTGTAGAACTGTGTAGTGTGCTTGAGTGAAAGAATGCCCGTCCCTACATATTATTGCTTTCGGTCCTAGCGTGCCTTTTCCACTCAGTCTCCCCTCATGCCGCGATTGAGGAACACCAATCGGATTAAGGCGAGGAATAAAGTCAACACAAAACTCAATAACCTCCTCTGTTTCATGGCCCTTGGAGATGCTTCCTTCTGGCCTAGCACGGTTATGAACATAATTCTTTAAGACTCCCATGCACCTCTCAAAGGGGAACATATTGTGTAGAAATATAGGACCCAGAATGACAATCTCTTCGACTAGGTGAACTAGGACGTGCGTCATAATATTGAAGAAGGATGGTGGGAACACCAACTCGAAACTGACAAGACATTGGACCAAATCACTCTGTAACCTTGGTAGGATTTCTGGATCGATTACCTTCTGAGAAATTGCATTGAGGAATGCACATAGCTTCACAATGGCTAATCGAACATTTTCTGGTAGAATCCCCCTCAATGCAACTGGAAGCAATTGCGTCATAATCACGTGGCAGTCATGAGACTTTAGGTTTTGGAATTTTTTCTCTGCCATATTTATTATTCCCTTTATATTCGACGAGAAGCCAGACGGGACCTTGATACTGAGCAGGCATTCAAAAAAGATTTCCTTCTCTGCTTTGGTAAGAGCGTAGCTGGCAGGACCTTGATACTGCTTTGGATGCATGCCGTCTTTTTCGTGCATACTTTGCCGGTCCTGTCGTGCCTCCGGTGTATCTTTTGTCTTCCCATACACGCCCAAGAAGCCTAGCAGGTTCACGCAAAAATTCTTCGTCACGTGCATCACGTCAATTGCAGAGCGGACCTTTAGGACTTTCCAATAGGGTAGATCCCAAAATATAGATTTCTTCTTCCACATGGGTGCGTGTCCGTCAGCGTCATTCGGAACAGATTGTCCGCCAGGACCCTTTCCAAAGATTGCTTTTAAATCCTTGACCATATCAAATATATCATCACCAGTACGGTGGACAGGCTTCTTCCGGTGATATGCCTCACCTTTGAAATGCTTGCCTTTCTTTCTTAAGGGATACATGCTCGAAAAAAATCGACGATGTCCCAGGTACACATTCTTCTTACATTTGTCCAAATATATACTTTCAGTCTCATCTAAACAGTGCGTGCATGCATTGTATCCCTTGTTTGTCTGTCCTGAAAGGTTACTAAGAGCAGGCCAATCATTGATGGTTACAAACAGCAACGCTCGTAGGTCAAATTCCTGCTGTTTGTGCTTATCCCACACACGTACACCTTTGATATCCCGCAACTGTAAAAGTTCTTCAACTAATGGCCTTAGGTACACATCAATGTCGTTGCCGGGTTGCTTAGGGCCTTGGATGAGCACTGGCATCATAATGAACTTCCGCTTCATGCACAACCAAGGAGGAAGGTTATAGATACATAGAGTCATAGGTCAGGTGCTATGATTGCTGCTCTGCTCCCCAAAAGGATTAATGCCATCTGCACTTATACCAAACCATAAGTTCCTTGCATCATCTGCAAACTCCGGCCACTTTCTCTCGATTTTTCTCCACTGCGACCCATCAGCGGGTACTCTCAACATCCCGTTTTTCTTACGGTCTTCTTTGTGCCATCGCAACAACTTGGCACGCTCTTTGTTTCTGAACAGACGTTTCAACCGTGGTATTATAGGAGCATACCACATCACCTTGGCAGGAACCCTCTTCCTGGGGCGCTCGCCCTCAACATCACCAGGGTCATCTCGTCTGATCTTATACCGCAATGCACCGCATACCGGGCATGCATTCAAATTCTCGTACTCCTCACCGCGGTAGAGGATGCAGTCATTAGGGCATGCATGTATCTTCTGCACCTCTAATCCTAGAGGGCAGAGAACCTTCTTTGCTTCGTACGTACTGTCAGGCAATTCGTTATCCTTTGGAAACTTCTTCTTCATTATTTTCAGTAACTTCTCAAATCCCTTGTCAGATAAACCATTATCTGCCTTCCATTGCAGCAATTCCAGTGTGGTACCGAGCTTTGTGTTGCCATCTTTGCAATTTGGGTACAACCATTTTTTGTGATCCTCTAACATGCGACCGAACTTCAACTTCTCCTTTTCACTTTCGCATTCTCTCTGTGCATCAACAATGACCCGGCGAAGATCATCAGCGGGCACATCTGGTGCCTCTTGATCTTCAGCTTCCCCCGTTACAGTATCACCGTATTCAGGGAAGATAGGATAGTTGTCATCATCCTCTTCTTCTTCATTGTCTTCCATCATAACCCCTCTTTCTCCGTGCTTGGTCCAACAATTATAGTGGGGCATGAAACCGGACTTAAGCAGGTGGAAGTGAAGGGTTTTCGAGGAAGAGTAATCCTTCGTATTCTCACAGACAACACATGGACAATACATAAAACCATTCTGACTGTTTGCCTCAGCCACATCGATAAAATTATGCAGGCCCGTAATGTACTCGGAAGTGCGTCAGTCACCGTACATCCATTGCCGGTTCATCTGCATTATATAATTAAGTATATCAAAAACCATTACAGAACATCATGAATAGAGAAATGACCAAATTAATACAAGTTCATCATCACATTAAAACCAAAGTACAGTAGTGATCATATGGTATTACTGCAAAAATAAATACATAAAGTTCATACATGGTTCTCATAAAACAACATACAACTATTTAGAGTATCTAATTAAAACACACATTGAAACTAACATACAACTATGTAATACATTTAAATGCAACAACAAATGCGATCAAAATCGCAACTAAGGTAACAATTGATCCAACATCATAATGATACCAAGCCTCTTTATCAATGGCATATTTTCTAATCTTTCTAATCTTCAAGCGCATTGCATCCATCTGGATCTTGTGTAGATCGACGACATCGGCAACATGCAACACCAATTTCATCTTCTCTTCTTCAATTCTTTCCAATTTTTCTTTCAAATAATTGTTTTCTTTTTCAACTAAATTTAACCTCTCGACAAGAGGGTCGGTTGGAATTTCCGGTTCACATACCTCCTAGATAAAAACATCTATGTCAAGTTGGTCGGCATAATTGTCATAAACACTAAATGAAACAAATAATTATAAAAGATAATATACCACATCCGAATCATAGACCGGACGAGAGCCGACGGGGGCGGATATCAAAACCATGGTACTATATAATAACAAACAATAATACAAGTAAGAAAATTATACAAGTAGCTATCTAAATCATACAAGTAAGAATTTTTTTCTTTTTAAAAAAAGATAAGAACAAGAGGCTCACCACGGTGGTGCCGGCGACGAGATCGGTGCGGGCGATCGACGGCGGTGAGGACGGGGACGGGGACGGGCTCGAAGGAAGAACAGAGGAGAAGAAAGAGGATAAAGCTTAAGTGTGGCTCGGGCACCTCATATCATGTTTGTTTTGTGTGAACTCATGCTCTCAAGCATTTCATCGAACACCTCATGTGCATAGGAAGGGAGAACAAAGTAGCACACACCTCCCACCTTATGTGAGGAAAAAACAGAGGAGAGGGCGGGCAGGGGCGGGGGTATATATAGGCAAATTTGTAGTCCCAGTTGGTGTCTAAAACCGGGACTGAAGACAGACCTTTAGTCCCGGTTGGAGACACCAACCGAGACTAAAGGGGTCCCATTTGAACCGGGACAACTGCCTGCCGAGCCCCGACCGACGCACTAGCTGTTCGAACCGGGACTAATGCTCACATTAGTCCCGGTTCGTAATGCGACCGGGACTAATGTGTAGATCGAGCTTGAACCAAAGCCCTGTTTTCTACTAGTGATGGTGCGTCGCCATGGTGCTAGCGCTATAGGGACGGCCGTCATTCCTGCAATACCTTTGTGCTTCTATGATTACCAACAAGGTGCCGCTGTCAAACATGGTGTGTATGCGTCGAGGTCAGTGACATGATCCTTTATCTGCCTACGTACATGTGGTGGAAACTACTCATGCGTGAAAGAAATTTTGTGTGGGCGGTGGGCCAAGACATCCCACGTGATGGTCAGCTTTTCACATATCGAAGCTACAATCGAACGGTTGCCTGGGCCTCATCGCACGGCTTCTGAGGCGGCTGAAAACTGGCCAATATCATCCGACTGATTTGTAGTACGGGCCCTAAATTTTTGGTGTTGATTTCGTTAGGTACTAAACGAAGAGTGAAACCAAAAGTTTAGTTAAGCACAAACCTTTAGAAGAATAGAACTACAGTACGGTAACCATCAGGCAACTATTTTTGTTTCAGTTTTCATTTTGCTTGCTGGGGATAATGGCACATTGATAATTCCATTTTATATGTGACTACACTCATCTTGTAAACATAGAAGCATAGGATGGCAGAACCATTCAACATATAAGAGGAGATTGTTGCTTATTAACAAAGCAAGCCATATGATTGGACAAATTTCAGTTTAACACTCATCTTGACCCTTTATTTAGGTCATGCGTGCAACCAAAAAGTATCTCTATCTCTACCTAAGGTTGGATGGTTAGAGGGACTGTGGTATCCCCAACCCACCAGGGTTCAAATCCTGGTGCTCGCATTTATTCCTGGAATTATTTCAGGATTTCCGGCGATGCGCATTCAGTGGGAGGAGACGTTCCCGTCGACGACGAGGTGCCTACGGTGACTTCGTAAATTTCAAGATGATATGCCGGCTCAGTCTCTCGGAGGTGCTTATAGGTGTAGGGTGTGCGTGTGTGCGTTCATAGGGGTGAGTGTATGCGCGTGTATATGAGCGCTTGCGTCTGTACTGTGTTCAAAAAAAATTATATATATATATATATATATATATATATATATATATATATATATATATACATACTAATAATAGGATTAACGTTTCTTCCTCCCTAATTTTGGTCTGTTTTCGTCCGTCGTGTCCCTTCGTACGTTACGTCGTTGCCCCAGGTTTTTTTCTCGTGCATCGCTGACTTTTGTCCTCTGCTGGGCCGAGCTAGCCCATATACACACATATTTTTTCGCAGCTTTGCGTCCCCTGCTGGGCCGAGCTAGCCCAGGTATGCACATTTTTTTCATGGCTGATTGGGCAAGCAGCAAAAATTAATTGCTTGTGGGGGGTTCGAACTCATGACTTCGCTTTGAGTCCCAGAGGCTAGAGACAACCGAGCCACCTTTGGTTGTGGTGTAAAATCAGGTTTGCCAACATATTAGTCCCACATCGCTTCTTTGCATCCAATTCAATCGGTTTATATACGTTTGTGAGTTGTACAGTTGACATGCAACCTTAAGAATCAACTAAGGAGGGTGAGCTGTGGGTCCTCTATAATAAGCTATACAGAAACAAAGGATTAAAAGTCCAGATTGGAATAAATAAAGAGATTACGAGCTGCTCGTGGGATGCATGTAGCCATGGAATCGTGCCTAATGAGGGATTTATGAGCACCTCGTGGCCAGAATTGAGCCTAAGGAAGGAGCATCCTCCATCATGAAAAAGGGACACAAAGAAGGACGAGACTAATAAGGATCAGGAGGAGCCTGCGGCAGGCGCACATGCAATACTATTACGATGGAGCGGCCGGTCGAGGAGGCGCGCACGAAGGCCGATCCCCGTGAGAAAACTTGGCAGCCGGGGTCCATCAGTACAAGGGAAGCAGCCCCAGAAGAGTACTATTACGACGGAGCGGCCGGTCGAGGAGGCACGCACGGAGGCCGATCCCCATGAGAAAACACGGCAGCGGGGGTGTATCAGTACAAGGGCAGTAGTCCAAGAAGAGGTTGTTGATGGCTGTGAAGTCATCATGCCGCCACGACGCGGAGGCGGCGAACATGTCCACATGACTCGAGGCCATACTTGACGAGCCTCGAAGCTTAGGCCACCTGACATATATAGAGTTGGAAGCTTGAAAAGGTCTAGGGAGACGGGAACATATTGCCATGCATCTCTATCGAACATTCTTGGATTCAACATTCTTGGAAGAAACTAGCGGGGCAAGAATTTTGATGCAGTCCGAACGAGTAGAAGGAGTTGACACTTGAGAAGAAAAGACTCGCAGTGGATATCATCTATTGCAAGGCAATGATGCGGAAGCAGCAGCTTTTGCATCTCCACCGAAATGCAAGCAAGGAAAAGAAAATCCCATGGTACAAGCAGGAACAAGTAGGTTTTGCATTCTCTTTCCTACGGTTTGTTAAAAGGTTAATGTCTGTTTATATAGATATATCTATCCGACTTATGCTTCAGTTCTTTTGAACTTTCTAGCCTACCTCATGGCACCTTTTGTTTAAACTTGACATACACCAAAATGCAGGCACATACATATTGTGAATAATAGATTTTTAATTATCACTTTAGCTCTTAACGTGTTATCATTCATTGTAATTACATAACACACATAGAGGGAGAGAGAGGAAGGACAAGGAGGAGGATAAGCGGCGACACGAGTGGGAAATAGAGCACGTGGACCAGTGTGTGTGTGTTCTTTTCAGCATGCTTATTAGGTTAGGGTCGTATGTTGTTGTTTTTTCTCCCGTTGCAACGCACGGGCATGTTTGCTAGTAATATATATATATATATATATCTACCTAATAATAAAGCACGGATAACTTCTGGTCGTACGTCGTCGGTAAATTTACAGAAAAGTCCCTCTATTTTTGAGAATTGAACCCGCAGTCCTCATTTAAGTAACAAAACGATTCATATTTACATAAAAACCCATGTCCTCCACCGCCGGGTGTACGCGCCGCCCGAGCCCAGAAATGGGGCGAGGCGTCGGGGCGGGCGAGGGACGGCGGCGCCGGTCGCAGGGGAGGACGGGGGCGCCGGCGCGTCGCGGCGGGCGTTGGCTGCGGCCCACGTGAGCGAGGCGAGGTACGGCGGCGCCGGTCGCAGGGGAGGACGGGGGCACCGGCGGCTGGCGAACTCGGAGGTGGCGGCTGGGCGACGACTTCCGTGGTGGTGGTGGCGACGACGACGCGGCAGGGGATGGAGGCCGCCTCGCCAGGGCTGGGGCGCGGCAGCACGGCGTCGGGTCGTTGCCGGTGGCGCCGAGGCCGGGGCAGGCACGGGCAGGGCATCTAAATCCCTTTTAAATTGATCTCTTTGAACGTGACTCCCGCCGTCGAGGGCCGTCTTGCCCATGAGGCGACCCACGCCCGTCACGATGTTTTTACAAAAAAGTCCCTATGTTTTAGGGTATTCAACCCGCGGTCCATATAATAAGTCAACCGAACCGGTATAGACGAGATAAAAGGGAAAAAAAAACGCTACCTCCCGATCCCATCTCGACCTCCAGGCTCCAGCGCGCCGCCACCACCTGCCGACCCCGACTCCCTCTAGCGCCGCCGCCGCCGCCGTTTGCGCCGCCGCCCCGGAAGCCCCTCTCGCCGACGACCACCACGGGTGCGCCTCCCTCTCCCTCGAGACTCCAGCTCCCCAGCGGCCTTCCCTCCTTTCCCCCGAGTCTAGGACCACCAGTTTGGTCGAATTCCCCGTCGCAGCCGGTCATGGTCGGCCGCGCCGCCGCCCCTGGTCGACCCGAACGCCGCGTCGGACAGAGGGCTGCTGTGCTGATGCACCGGGGTGTAGCGCAGCTCGGCGGCCTGGCTGCTGTGGTGGTGTTGGTCGTGGAGGACGGGGAACCGGCGGCAGGGAAGCCCCGGCCTCTGCATACAATGTCGACCTTAATTACAGATGTTTCTGTGTTTGTTTGGATGAAGTGGACTGCTTGCTAGAGAGATGATTCAGAGATTAGGCCATGCAGATCTTTCTCACGCTCTCACGTCCACAGGTCATGATGTTTTCAGCAGCAACAGTACATTCAAAAATTATCAAATTCACCGTCTTACACCATGATTGATACATGGAGTATTTCTTGTGGGAATCCAGGTAAACCAAACAAATCAATTAGACAAGTGGTAATTTGGGTGGAGTCTAAGCAGAGGAAGCAGAAGATTTTTGAGATAATGAAGAGTAAGCAGTACTTCAAACCTCCTGCTGTTGTATTTGTGAGTTCCAGAGTTGGTGATTTCTTGTCTGAAGCAATTACTGCTGCTACTGGGTTGGAGTAATTTCCATTCAGGGTGAGAAAACAATGAAAGAGAGAAGAGAAAGATTGAGACAGTTTCTCATTGGAGTAGGGGGGGGGGGGGGTCGAGTGCAGGCTGTGCGAGAGGAAGGGAACCGGGGAGAGGCAACAGGGGGCCATCAGCAGGAAAGCAGCAGGTGGCGTGCAGCACCGGCCTTTGCCAGGTCTTGGCCAAGGTGGCCGGTTGTTTCCACAGCATGCTTTGACTGCAATTATCTCAGCAAAATCACATGGTAATCTTCTGTACAGATTGATTATTTGTTATGGTCACGTCGGGTCGGAGTTCTTTGAATTGCAATTATCTCAGCAAAATCACATGCCAATCTTCTGTAAATTACAAGATGTGCTCCTGTACAGATTGATTATTTGCTTAATCTTAACTTTGTGATGAATCATCGAATAGTGCCGTAAGATTCAAAGACTTTTTTTAGCCTTTTTCGAGCAATTAATCTGCACCTTTGTTCATGGACGGGAGGTGTTTTTGATCTTCTAATTACTTCCTCCAGGTTAGGTTTTTGTGCTGCTGGTCAAAGGTATGTATATGACTGACTTAGATTTGTTTTTCTTCATGCGCATTGTTAGAGTAATATCCATGCGCTTTATTTTTTCCTTCTGAATTTCCTTCATGCATCAGCGTATATGTTTCTTGTGATCTTCCACAACTTTTGTTCTTGCTATTTTTAATTCTTGATCTGGATAATTGAAGAAGTGGTTAAAATTCTGTACATGGAGTTTATGTTGTCCAGAGATTGTGTCTTAATATTAATTTTTTTAATCCAAAATTTGTTCAGTTGGATTGTTATGAACATGTGAAGAACCCATTGTTAACTTTTGATTTTATTTACATCTGTCATTACTAATTCTCATCACTGATGATTGTTTGTAGTTAAGATTTTCTTCTAATCCATAAGAATTGATGCTAATATGCACTATTCTATTAAATCTGAATTTCATTGGTGAAGCACGGTTAAAGAAAAGTCATGGATAAAGCTTAGTGATTTCCAGTAAAGAGTTTCTGCTAATCCATCAGCTAATGCTAATCTAACCATTACATCCTGTGAAGATTTTTATTCTATGAGTCCTACAGCCTTTTGTTGTTATTGAAGCTAGCTGTGTGATGCCCTTTCTGTTTCATGTGATTCGATGCATAGATAGACAGATTCTATGTTGTCAGCAGACTTGGTACTTGGACCTTCGTAAGATGGCGCAAGGGGAGATATGGGGATAGATTGACATCAATATCTGCAAGCACGAAATTAAAGTACAAAAACTAATATGTATTGCCTTGGCTATAAGAACGCCTCAACTCCCTCGGCCGAAACCCCTGTTCGATTGCTTCCCATGCTCGACATTGCTGTCGCCGTTTTGCCGACTTCGCCAGAATCTCGCCGTTCGACTTCGCCGGAATTTTGTCCGCCTGTTCTCCAGCCATGGTACGTGGTTCAGTGGCTTCTGGTAGATTGATGCATATAGAATTATCTGCTATTTTCCTATAATTTCGCCATCAAAAGATGTTCTATTTGTTTGGTTACTAGCTGTTTTGGTTGTGCCCATCAATCATGATAGCCAATTTTGTTTCCTGTAAACTCAGGCTTCCTCTTTTTCATGATTATCAAAATACCTCCATCATGAAGAACAAAGACTATTTGTGATTTTTGTATATCCTTCAGTTGCCTGTTGTGACCTAAAGAATTGTCAAGCATTCATATGTAGCAGTCAGTCCTGTATGTTGATACATGCAGGTGTATGGGCATGAGTCAATCGGTTATACCAGCAGTTTGCAAGTCTTGTGCAAAGTTTTCAAACAAAAGATTATTATTAATGATTACTGGAACACCTTCTCTATTATTGCTATTGATTTTAGTATTATCCGATTACTGGATCAATAAATCAGCCTTGTCTGTTGTCATAGGCTCAAGCAAGCCTCTGTATTTTGCCTTTATTAGGAGTTGGTGC
The DNA here is from genome assembly GCA_039707655.1 of Elymus sibiricus. Classification (NCBI taxonomy): domain Eukaryota; kingdom Viridiplantae; phylum Streptophyta; class Magnoliopsida; order Poales; family Poaceae; genus Elymus; species Elymus sibiricus. The sequence continues at coordinate 402,451,870 of CM077672.1, forward strand.
AGCTCAAGTGGCTAATTTGGTTTCCTGTGAACTCAAGCTTCCTATTTTTCATGATTATCAAAAACTTGACTGGGTCAAAAATTTTTTCTCTGGAATTGTTCCTTCTGTATGCGCAAATGTAGATGCTATTTTTTTACAGTTTCAGAACACCTATGCATGTCAATGTGACAGTGTGTTCCCATTGATCCATCCATGCGCTGAACCGACAATTTTGTTACTCTGTTCAGGTTGCAATCACGAACGAGCAACAAATGTATGCACTGAACTACTGGAGTAAGGTAGTGAAATACTTCTTGCTTGTGATAGTGGAAGTTTGGAACAGAGGAATAACATACAACAGAGTGTATGCACTACAGGTATGCTACTACTTAAAGCCTTATTGCTTGTCTTGCAATGGAAGAGTACATGTCCTTCCATATAGAACTTACTAATGGACTACAGACTGAGTATTTCTACTAGCAGCTTATAGCTCATCTTTGCAATTTTGTTGTCTCTGAAGCATGAAGGTAAAAGGGAATAAATCACTTTCTTTTAAATGGGTTCAATTCTGAATATAAATTAGCATATCCAGGCCCTAGACCACTTCTTACATATGCATAACTGACAGGTGGCTCTTTTCTCATATTTTTAGCTAATCGGATTTTTTTACATATTATATGTTTTTAGGAATGGCACAATATTCTCATGGCAGAATGAGGATGGGGCACTATGTGATCCAACATCTGTTCTACCAGCAGGGTTGATGGCATTCTATGGCAATACCAAGAATCCAAACATCAGCCCCGAAGTGATCCGTGGTGCTCAGTGATACACTTCAATGGAAACATGAAGCATGGCTTGATGTCGCTCTCAACGTACAATGCTATATGGACTAAGCATGTAGAGACTAGAATGGAATTCCTGACACTGTAACTTTGATCTCTGAAGTAGTTTAAGAAATGCTCCAAGAATAAGTCATCCGCCAATATATTGATTATTGGAAAAAGAGTGAACTATCTATTTTTATCTGTTATGGATGAACATATGTGTACTATTTGTAGCAAACATCTCTTCAACTGGAAGGAAAATATTGGTGGTTGCTCCATGGCGAAGCACTAAAGAGGCATGCAGGGACAGACACAGGACTTGCCCTCCCTCCATGAAACAAGTCCACAAAATTACAAGTTGAAAGTGAGTGGGAGTATGACGGATGGTGTATAGACTTGGTATAGGAGTAGCTTGCATTTAAGTTTGAAACAAGGGATTTCCCTGCCACGGTTCAATGACATGTGTGTTGTGTGGTGTCCGATCTCATTGTCTTGGGGATCGACCATGTTCGGATGTGGTTTGATAACGTGAACGACCATCGTTGGTGAGGATTAAAAAAAAGGATAAATGGTAACACGGAAGGAGTGTCGTATTTTCTTTTGCGGGGTTAGAAAGATTTCATTGCTTAATGAGTTACAAGTTCGCTCCTACAAAGCATAGGAACATATGCAGGTCCAGAGCGCAACCATACTGCGGGACGGCCCTCGGCACGACCAAAAGTAGCAAGGGAATGGCTAACAACATTCTGGCTCCTACTTACATGAACAATGGTTACAACCCTTTCACCGAAGAACCTCTTAAATTCATTCACTATAATCACATGTGGCAATCTATCGAGAGAAGACGATTGGATTAACTTGACTGCCTCGGTGCAATCCATTTCAACGTCCACCGGAGTTGTAGACCATTGAAGAGCGAGGTTGAGACCCTCCTCACAAGCAAGGAACTCAGCTCGAAGTGCCCCGAGGTGTCGTATTGATATAGAGGATGTGGACGTGGGGATCTTGAGCCATACTTATTGGGTTATGGGTGTCTGAATGTTTCTCTCCCGTTGCAACGCACGGGCATGTGTGCTAGTGCATATACATAGCAAAAACACTAACAGGAGAGGTGCTCACATATGTCATCCCATAGTAGAGATGGACCTATGTAAGTATCTATCAAAAGCAGTAAAACATGGACGTATTACACAATCTTAAGAAACACACTAACAGGTTCATGTTCGTGGAACTTTGTTCTTTCCGTAGAACCTGAATGCAACTGGCGCATAGCACTACTGAAATATTTGGATATGAGCATGCCCAAATCTGACTTTGGAATTAGTATGGTTCGGTTTAGCTCTTACCTATACATTAGCCGCTAAACTCATTGAGAGCAAAAGCTAACACGCAAAATGGTACTGGGCTACTGGCTACAAAGCACTCATACCACTGGGACCGATGACCACATCTGCTTCTCCCTGTACAGAAAGAGGATATTAAAAGGTGGTTAACTAAAGATAAGGCAACCTAAGTAAACAAAACAATGGGTAAGAAAAAACACAAATTGTACCTGTTACCATGTAGCTTCCTTGGCACAGGAGTGACCATAGAGAATCAATGATTTCTCTGTATACTATATTTTTGGTTTCTTCTGTAGACATTCCATGGTTATCTTCATTTAGAATTGTTGTCATTCAACACGTATTGCCACTCTGTCCGGAGCCGCTCGCTGATCTTCTCCTACTGGTTCTGCAGCGAGATTGAATTTATAGGAGTAGTACATTTAGATCCACCAAAATTCCAAGGGAAATACAAAGAATTTGAGCTGTGGCATACATAGTTATAGCTTCAGATTTTGTTCCCAATTATACCAAGGCCGTATCATAATAGCTTCGAAGAAGTCTCGGTAAATGCATATGTGTTCTTCCTTCAAAAAAATTTACACACACCTTGGTTCGAGCAGAATATGCGAATGTATTTACTATGGTAATTCCTAAGACACAAAAATACTTAGGATTTAAGTTATCAGGAAAAAAAATACCATACCATACAAACGCATGTTACCAATGGATCTAAGAGTCAACGGAAGTTTCCAAGAATGGTAAAGTTGGAAATGCAGGTTACATGGTAATGCTAGCAAGTTCTGGACATCCACATATCTAGTTACATTTCCATGAAAGCCACATCTGCAGCAGGAAGCTCACCAAAGACACGCATCAGACTGTCTAACTCCCGTAGAAGTTCATTAGTTGATGGTTTTTCTAGGGAAAGAAAATTACTCACTTTCTCAATCCATGAAGAGGTTACTCTTACTCTGCTTCCAGGAATATCTATGTTCTTCAACTCGTCTCGACTAAAGCAAACTGATTCTGCACTCTCCATGCCTCCATGGTTGATGTGCTTTGTAAATTTTCATGTAGCAGCATGTCCCAAGAGACTACAAAAGAATGGACAAAACATAGTGGAAACTGGAAGCTAAATTTTCAAGACTATAAATACAGAAACTGTACTCAGTTATTATATATATAATCTATGACATGATGTATTGGTTCCTTCCAGTCCCATTTTGAGAGCACATCCTTTAAGTTTTGTTTCTTGTCTCATTTGGATCTTTGGCATAATGTATGTGACATGAATATAGTATATTGCAATTTTAATTTCAAAACCAGTAACAGTGAAAAGAAAGAGAAATCGTTCACCTACAACCCAAGAAATTAATATACGTACAGACCACCCACCAACATGCTCAAATTCCCATTAGTGCCTCTCGTACTTCCACCATCTTATGCTTACGGCCCTAAACATCATCTTCGCCATGCCCATGCTTAAAAATCTACAAAACACAACTCAATTAGTTGATTTGATGCCCAAAAAATACCACAATTGCTACGGAAAAAAACGAAAGAGCAGAAGAGGAAGGAGGGGAAGAGAATTTCTGCTTCCATGCACAAATTCTAGCAAGGGGAGGCGGCGTGCAGCGGGGTACCAGGGACGGCGAGGCTGGTGTGGTCAGCCAGCGGGCTGGCGACTCACGGAGCCGACGGAGAGATGCGTCGGTGAAGAAGGCGTCGTGCTGCTGCTAGGAAACCTCCTGGGGTCGGGCCGCTGGCTACCATGACCGGAAAGGGAAAGGCATGGCGGGGAAGATTTCCTGCTGCTGAGAGAGGTTGGGGGAGGATGCACTGGCCGCTGCCGTTGCTGCGCGCCGCCACCGTCGCTGTTGTGTGTCTACCCAAGGGAGAGGTGGGGGGAAAGGGCGCCGTGGTGCTGCACCACTGTCTGCTGCTGCTGATGCGTGTCGCCGCCGCCGCGCCTGCCGTTGCTGTCGCCGTCGTAGCGCCTGCCCGTTGGCTATTGGCGGAGAGAAAGAGACGGAATAGATGGGAGTGATTTCTGAGCGATAGAGAGAACAGAACAGAGTTTTTTTTTTATATATACCACGCCGCCGGGCAATACGCGGAAAATTAACGCCGTGGGGGCTTGGCCGGCGCGAAGCATTTGAGCTCTTTCATCCACACGAGTAGAGCCTTTGTATTTTTTTTTTTGAATGAAAGGGGTTTCCCCCCGCCCCGTTTTTTATTAATGAAGCGAAAACACAAACCAAACATCATCCGAGACCTACAGACAGAACCTACCACAAACACCAGGGGGGAGACTGCACCCCAACACACATTGCAGAAACTGGAGAGCAAAGTTCTCTCAAACCCAAAGTACCAATCTACTTAGTCTTACAGGCCCAGAAAGAAAAAGATCACCATAGAACTTAACTAAAAAGCTAAATCCCTGCCAGGTCTTCAGCCTTCCGGTTTCCCACGATCATCTCCAGGCAATCCGCATCAGTTCCCCGCGACGTTTGTCCAGAAGAAGGATGCATCTCTGCAACAACGCTGCTTGCATGTCGTCGCAAAGAACTTTCCGTTGTTGTAGATGAGACCTTAGTTTTGCAAGAACACAGTTGGCACTTCTCCAGGTACGGCCCTGAAAACAGAATTCATTTCTCAGTTTCCAAATGCTCCACAAGGATGCAGCTACTATCAAGTTAAGTACCGGTTTTCTCTTATGCAATTGCCACAAGGCACTAACATCACTGAAACTAGTAATGCAAGGATATTCAAAACACTCAGAGACAAAAGCCCAAATCTGTTTCGCAACCACACAGTCAAATAAAAGATGATGTACAGTTTCGTTATCACTACAGAAAGGGCATGTCAGGTCATCTACATGCCTTCTTTTGGCCAAATTATCACGTCCATGAATGCTGGCAAATAGAATTGATAACCTTCGTATGCTGACGCAAGTCTTATTACAAAATCTTCATAACTAGCCTGCTGCACCTGTTTTAATAATTTATTTAACAGTATGTTATAGCTACAAGCATTCTTAATACCTTTGACGTTATTGCGTAAGAATCTTGTTGTAAACCCCAAGCCAAAGGAACACATGTATTTTCTGAGGGCAGAGAACTTTCCAAAGTTTGTCACCAATATCAGAAACCACTCCCCCAAAGTTAATCTGCTTATAAAGAGATTTCACTGAGTACAACCCATTTGTCTCCAAGGACCAAATGGGAGAATCAGCTTCATCTCGCAGTTGAGAGCTATTAATAAGCTCAACCAATTGCTTCCAACGATCAAATCCTGCCATATCTACACATCGTCGAGAGGTTAACTTAAGGTTTTCACCATCCCAAACCTGGGCCACAGAGCACTCAGGTTGGTTGCAAATACAAAAGAGGTCCCAGAATTGTGTTTTAAGGGAACAATCCCCAACCCAGGTATCATGGCAGAAGCTAATTCTCTCCCCATTTCCCAGCCGCCACTTATAAAAGATCCTAGCAGCTGAGAAAGCCCACGTAGCCTTTGTATTTTTGGTTATTGTATATGTACGACTCTGCTCTCTTCTTCGTTAATGAGACGAGGCAAAACCTTTTCGCAAAAAAGATATTCCGCCCCGTTGATGGGTCATCGTAGCAGAGCTTCTCAGCGAGGATGGTTCCGTGGAGTTTGAGGGAACTCGCAGCATGGAACGGCCGACCGTAACTCGATGGGATTTCCTTGTTCAGACGACGCTTTTAAATTGGGAAACGTTTATACACGCCGTGCCAGCCGAACCGTTGCGCCGGACGCGCGGGACGCGTTGGATGAGAAGCGATCCTGTTGCCCAGCGTGCTCGCTCCCCTGTAGGCCCACCTTATCCTCTCCTGGTGTCTTCCTCCTCAAACCGCGCTCTTTCCTTTTCCCCTTCTTCTCCACACCATCCATCGCACATCTCCACGGCCTGCTCGGCGCCAACCTCGCGCGCTCCATCGTTGCCGGCGAGCCTCTCTCCTCGAACAGCCATGGACGCGGCACCCTCGAGCTTGACCTCTTCCCCTCCTCTATCTCTACCTCCCCCACCAGAACCACAGTTTTGCACGCCCTCACCACCGTTGCTGCACGACCCTTGTCGGGCTTCTGCAGCCGGCGGCGGCGCTGCGAGCGACGACCTTTTTTTTGCTTCAACCGAACGGACGTTGTGAAACGAAACGAGGGCAGTGCTACAACCGGCAACGTCGGAAGCTACAACCGGCTTTGGTGAAAGCTACAACCGAAGAGTAGAAAGCTGAAACCAGAGACAGAAAAGCTACAGCCACCTATACGAGTGTTGCAACCATTGACGAAAAAGCTTCAAGCCTATAAAGAAAAGCTTCAACCATCAACAGGGGAAGCTTCAACCAGCCACTGTCAACTGAAAAAGCTGCATCCGTTACGAAAAAAACTTCAACCTTAGGTGAAAAAAGATTCAACCGAAAGATATACAAAGTTTCAACCGGGCACTGCAAGACGAAAAAAGTTGCAACCGTTTAAAAATAAGCTTCAATCGTAGTTGAAAAAAGCTTCAATCGGCACGGTGAAAAGCTTCAATCTGCGAAAAAAGCTTCAACCGGTGTGATAAAAAGCTTCAACCGACGCACCAATGGTGCGAGCGGTGACGTTGAGAGCTGCAACCGGCGGCATGACAGTGCAGCGACGGGTTGTGCTAAGACGGCGGCTGCTAGGTGCCGTAACCACAGAGGGCGCCGGCGTACTTCAAGACGACGTTGTTTTTCTACGAGGGGGTGACGGGTTCCTGCTGGACCGGCGGCGACAAGGACGGCGAGCGCATCCAACAGCGTGGGGCGGTGGAGGGAGGAGATCCAGGTGAGGGGGTGGTGGCCGGCGGCGGGGAGGACGTCCAGGCGACAGGGGCTATGCGGAGAGAAAGAAGAAGGTGGGGGAAGTCAACGCGAGCAGATCGGGCGGCTGGGGCGCGCTGCATCGGGCGGCTGGGGCGCGACCGGCCCAACTATTGGGCCGGCACCCCGGCGCCTAGTAGTCGCCTTTTAAATTTTGCCCAAATGCTGGGCGACGCGCGCGCGATTCAGCGCTCGCGAGCGGCCGCACGCGAGCCGTCCGTTCGTGTACCAGATCGCGACACGTATTAGTGGGACCGATCAGGGGTGGAAAGGGAGAGACAGCCGTTCGGTGTTTTGCCCGTTCTGAATTTTTTGTGAGACGCACATTTCCCCTCTGTCTCTCACCCCTCACCCCATGCAGCGACTAGGGGAGAGGAAATCCTTTCGTCGGCGAGCGTGGCCGGCGTAGTCCGGCGACGACAGGCCAAGTGGACGGGGTGCGAGCCAGCGGTAGACGGGCACCACATCGACAGGCGAAGCGGCGGGCGCACGTGAGGAGAGATGGGGACATGAGAAGCTGGTCAGTGGCCTGAGGATGGCGAACGGCGGCGAGGCGGATTGCTACGTTTCCGGGGAGAGGAGGTGAGTCTCCGATGCAGCCCATCCCTCCTAATTTTTCCTCCACAGCGAAACGTGCGTAGATTTGGTCGCCGACGTGTCGTCGGCACCCACGGTGGTGATAGGAATAAGGGTGGAGGTAGAGGGGCTAGGGGTTGCCGGAATCGAGTGGAATTTGTCAGCGAAATTCAAATTCCGGAAGCCAATCGACAGATAGAGGGCCAATCAAGAGGAATCGAGAGAGAAATTTATGCCCAATTACATTTCCACGGGAACAAGGGGTTGCTCAGTGTTCGTGGGGGGGGGGGGGGGGGGGGGGGGGGCGTTTTTGCCTCTGTCCCTAATCCTTGGATTAGAGGTGCATCAGCCCATATTCATGGCTAGGAGGGATGAAGTGTATATCAGTGGTGGGCAATAATTCCCCTCAGATCTCAGGGATGTTGGCAATAATATGGCCCTTTACTGTCCGTTTTTGGGCAAAACAACAGTGGATAGCAGATATAAGGTCCATTTTCAGGGTGGATTTGAAGGCTTTTAGGGGAGGGTTTTTAAGCAGGCAAAACAGATGAGTTTATAAGCAGCCATAGTGTATATTTAGGCAAAACAATAGCAGATATGAAATCAGACTGTGTAAGTAGGGGCATGCATTACGCCCTCTGTGCTTGCCTACATCCCTGGGAGAAAAACACACAGAGCATCCTATCATCTCCTAGAAAAATAAGGGCATGTTCCCCAGGCAAATAGGATATGTTTTTTGGCAATAAGGTAGGAAATAATATACATCATCTGCTAGGCAAATAGTGATATGTTTCGTTCTAGGCAATACAATGTGTTTTTTCAGGCAATACAAGCTACAGAGGGAGGGTAGAGGAACAGTAGGCAAAAATTACTTAGGATACTGCATGACATAAAGTAGGCAAAAACACTTCACGTCTAGGGAAACAGTTTGTCGGGGGAGGGTGGCGGGGGAGATACTGATTCCTCCTGCATTGCTTGGGTTTTTCCTTCCTAACATTTTTTCAATGTGAAGTTGATTTTGCAACATAAAGCCACCACACACTACCAGTGATAAGATACGTTGCCTACATCAGCATCATGTTTTGTCCCACTAACATATAAGCTATGACACTTCTTTTTCTCTTATGTGTGAATAGACATACTTCCAGAACGGCAACTTTGTCAGAAATAATGTCGACAAACTTCAACCGGGCGACAAAGAAGCTCAGCTGATGCTTCTTTTTCTCTTATGTGTGAATAGACATACTTCCAGAATGGCAACTTTGTCAGAAATGATGTCAACAAACTTCAACCGGGCGACAAAGAAGCTCAGCCGATGTGAATAAGTAAAAATACACAAAACAAAGATTTATTCATTGAAGCTCCACTTTTTCTTTTTACCCTTTTTCTCCCTTTTTCCCATCATATATAACTGTGTGTGTGTGTCTGCTGCTGCACGGCCCAGGTTTCTTTCGCAACACTGGAAATCCTGGACAAAAAGAACACAGAGTATACAGGACACTATTTGCTGACGGTGCTCAACATAAGGGATTGCTACTTGTCTAAGTCAAGAGCCCAAAGCAAGATAACAGGCAAGCACACCTTTTTGCTTTTCTTCTTCTGGTTGTCTCACAATCCTAGGTAGTATGCATTTCCATTTTCTAGTCAACGCATTTCCCAGGGATCAGGACAAAACAGCCGCGGGGGGGGGGGGGGGGGGGGGGGGGGGGGGGGGGGGGGGGGGGATAGCACACATTTATTAACATACACGCACAGAGCTAATTTAGACACAAAACACCTAACATACACGCGCGCGCGGGGGGGAGGGGGGGGGGGGGGGGGGGGACACCCAACGCCACCCTCGAAAGTCGCCTAAGCCCGTGCAAAAGCAAAACTCGCTCACCACAGGCGTGCTAGGTCGCCTAACCAGCCGGTCCAGTCGCCCACACACACCTAACGCCACCCTCGGAAGTCGCCTAAGCTTGTCCAAAATCAAACTCGCCCACCACCCGGCGTGCTAGGTCGCCTAACCTGTCGGCCTAGTCGCCCTCACACACCCAACGCCCCCCTAGCACACATTTATTAACATACACGCACAGAGCTAATTTAGACACAAAACACCTAACATACACGCGCGCGCGGGGGGGAGGGGGGGGGGGGGGGGGACACCCAACGCCACCCTCGAAAGTCGCCTAAGCCCGTGCAAAAGCAAAACTCGCTCACCACAGGCGTGCTAGGTCGCCTAACCAGCCGGTCCAGTCGCCCACACACACCTAACGCCACCCTCGGAAGTCGCCTAAGCTTGTCCAAAATCAAACTCGCCCACCACCCGGCGTGCTAGGTCGCCTAACCTGTCGGCCTAGTCGCCCTCACACACCCAACGCCCCCTCGGAAGTCCCCTAAACCCGTCCAAAAGCAAAACTCGCCCACCACCGGCGTGCTAGGTCGCCTAACCAGCCGGCCTAGTCGCCCGAACACACCCAACGCCCCCCATCGGAAGTCGCCTAAGCCCGTATGAAAGCAAAACTCGCCCACCACAGGCGTGCTAGGTCGCCTAACCAGCCAGTCCAGTCGCCCACACACACCCAACGCCACCCTCGGAAGTCGCCTAAGCCTGTCCAAAATCAAACTCGCCCACACCTGTAACACCCCCATGTAATAGAGCTACAGTAATCACCTTTTGATAATGCCAAAGTCATCATGTTTAACAGTGCTTGATCATCATTTGCATCATATCTCATTTCAAATTCCAATTCAAATTGAAATTCAAATTTAAAGTGAAAATAAAAGTTGTTCCAATTTGGAAACTAAAATGTTCATTAAATAGCAAATAATCCATAACTAATTATGTTAAGAAAAACAACATCACCTAAAATACCTACATGACTCTAACATCATCAAAACAGTACCAAACATCAATATTTAATACCTCTTTATTTAATTAAAATTGCAAATGAAATCATATTGTCCCCAAACCATTTTCTGCAGTAGTAAATATTGCACTGTAATTATTGAGCTAAGTCACATATTTTACAAAACTCAAAAATTGGCTAAACATTTTGCAAAAGAGAGAAAAGGAATAAGACAGGAGAAAAGAAAAAGAAAAAGGCAGGAACTCACTGGCGCGCTGGGCCTTGAGTGCACAGTGCAAATCGGCCCAGCCCGCCGAGGCCTTCTCCTTCCTCTCGCCAGGCCGAAGCCATGGCGCGGCCGAACGCGCGCGCGCCATCCGTCGCCGATTCGCCGCGCTGTCGATCATCCAGCGGCTCCCCGCGTGGATAAAGATCCCCCTCGACCCGATGGCGAACCCTAGCCTGCCTTCTCCCCTCTCTCCCTCCTTTCCCCACCACACCCGAGCGCGGCCATGGCGTCGCCGTCGTAAATCTCGCGGCCACCGTGCCCCGATCGTCGCCGCGACGTGTCCACCGTCCTCCCCGACCTCGACTACGCCGCCTACCCCGACTGGTTCGAGCTCAGAGCCCCCACATCGACGCCGACGAGCTCATCTTCAACCTACGGGCGCCGGACTCCGCCGCCTCGATTCTCCGCCGTCGCACTTCCCCGAGCCCGCCTTTGCACGTCTACGGGACCCCAATGAGCACCGCGTCCCTCTTCCCTTCTCCCTGAGCTCTCCTCTGCGCCGTAGCCGCTGCTCCATCCATGGCCGTACCAATTGCCGCGGAGCTCGTCGCCGGCGAGTCTCTGGTGACCAAATGACCCCGAGCTCGTGCCCTTCGTCCTCACGGCATCCCGTAGGTCTCGCCTAGCTAGTTTGCGCGCCCAAACTCGCCCCGCAACCGCGTTCCCGTTCGGATCCGTAGCCGCCGCCACCCGCCGTCGTCACCGGCGACCATTCCGGCCACCCCCCCGACTAGCCACCGTCACCGTTCGACGCGCGGCAGAGAGCCCGCTCGAACAAGCTAAACCACGGCCTCGGGGGCCCTCTGTACGCATTTTCCGACCGACGTCCGAAGAGCGCCGCCGCGTTTGGCTCGCCGGAGCCCACTCCGGCACGACTCCGGTCGGCGCTGACCTGGCGCCGACGTGGCCGCCTCTGTGCCGCTGACTGCTGGGCCCCGCGGGCCCAGTTGACCGAGTCAACTCAGCTGACTGGGCAGCCCAGTCATTGACAGCTGGGCCCCGCCTAATTTAATTGATTTTATAAATAAATAAAATGTTAATTATTCCGTTAATTAAATTAATTAGCTAATTAGTCACTGACAGTAGGCCCCACTGACTAATTAACCTAATTTAGTTAAAGTTAATCCCTAATTAACTACTGTGACACTCACCAGTGGGACCCACTAGTCAGGTTTGACCTGGCTCAACGGGTTTGACCGCTGACGTCACAGTAACGTCATGCTGACGTCACCATTACACTGTTTCGGATAATTCGATTTAAATAATTTCAGAAATTTCAGAAAATGATTAAAACTTTGAAAAATCATATAAAATAAACCGTAACTCGGATGAAAATAATTTATATATGAAAAATGATCAAAAAAATATGAAGAATCCGAATATGCCACCCACATACCTGCCACACCCCTCTAACATGCTGAACATGAAACTTTTTGCCCGATTTAGATAAATGAATAGTGCATTACCTTAATAAAATAAATACAAATAAATTCCTAAATTATCTAAAATAATTAGATAGGCATTATATCACCTCTGCATATCATTTAGGCATGTCATGCATCGCTGTTGCATTGTTTGCCGTGTATTTATTGTTTCTCCCCCTTCCTTCTCTTCCGATAGACGTCGGGACCGCCGCCGACGCAGCTGAGTACGACTACGTTTCAGACGAGCAGCCTTCAGACGACCAGCCCCTCTCAGCAGAGCTTCCAGGCAAGCAAAACCCCCTTGATCATCAGATATCTGTAGGAGATATGCCCTAGAGGCAATAATAAATGTTATTGATTATCTCCCTGTTCATAATTATGTTTATGTTCCATGCTATAACTGCTATGGTTCTCGAGTCTACAATAACCACGAGGCTCGAAGGAAGACTCATAAGCACGTGTGGAATAATAAACGGTAAAATGTATTCCTAGTCTGGCCTCTAAGACTGGCTCAAGTATTGCATGATGATCCTGTTTTCCTGATCATGGGCATGGCTATGCCGGCAATTTTGTGGGCACAATGTTAGAAGAACATTTGTGTTGAATCGACCCGAATTGATGTTATGCTATGAGATACATTCGTCACAAGTTAATGGTTAATAACACAGAGATGGTTAACGTTTGCATGATTCCTTAGACCATGAGAGTATCGAGTTTCTTCATGCTTGCTTCATGAACTTTGGGTTTGTTAAACGTCATCTGTAAATGGGTGGCTATTACGGCGGCTTACGGGTTCATGGAAAAGTATGTCAAGTAACTCGATAGCTCAAGATTGGGATTTGCTCCTCCGACGATGGAGAGATATCTCTGGGCCCTCTCGGTGTTACGGTATCCATCATCGTCTGTCCAGACACTTTATGATTTGATCACGGGGATGCCGGAACACGGGAACGAGAAAAGAGAACAATACCGGTAACGAGGTAACTGGCATAGTGGACAAGTTGTTGATCCACGGGGATGCCAACATGTCTCACCTCGGGTATTTGTAACATATCGCGAAGCAACAGGAATAGCACACGGCAACTGGAGGTTCACTCGAATATTTATTCGTGTGGGTATAGGGGTCAATATGGGTGTCCACGGCTCCGATGTTGATCATTGATCGGAAAGAGTTCCGGTCATGTCTATACTTCACCGAACCTATAGGGTCACACGCTTAAGGGTCATCTATCTGCTGAATACTAGACAGGGAGTCTGAGAGAAAATCACCGAAAAAGTTTCGGACGAAACGGAAACGTTCCGGAGAGAACACCGGAATAGTTCCGGTGAAACTGAAAAGTTGTTTCAGGGTATTCCATTAAGTCAAATTGGTTCTGGCACACGCCTGGAAATTCTTGGAGGATGCCAGAAGTGTTCTGGAAACTTCTGGGAATTTTTCGGGACAAAAACCGGAAATGTTCCGGAGCAGCCGGAACCACTTTGGTTGCTTTTCGCTGAAGAAACATTGTTCCGAAATTGTTTCGGAATGCGTTCAAAATTGTTTTGGTGGGTGCTAGAATTATTCTAGGCACACAGAAATAATTTGGGTTTTAACGGACGCAGAAAAATGTCTTCGTGAATAGTGAAAAGCACTTTTTGGGCTGATTTGCAAATGGGGTTTTTCTTCTAGAAGAAAACCACTTTTGGTGTGTGAAAGGGAGGTGGAGCCCCCCAAGGGGGCTGCACAATTTCGGCCATGGCATGGGGGGGCCCTCCTTGAGGTGTCCTTCCACCTCATGGTGGATATGTTCTACACACCCTTATGTGGCATGTGGTGGAAAGATCCTAGGAAGGTCCTTTTGGTCTTTCCTCTACCCCTTGCTCCTCCTATAAATAGAGGTGGAGAGAGCTCTCCAAAATCAGATCATGCTTGCTCTCATACACATGCCATAGACTTGTCTGGCTTCTCTCTCCCTCCCAGCGAAATAGTTTCGTAGAGCCGAAAGGCTGTCTGTGTTCCGGTGGGAACTAGTTCTGGACGGCGAAGCCCTGCCGGATAGATGACACCGTATGTGTGCAACTCTGTAGAGAGATCGTAGTTTCGGTCTTAGTTCGAGAGTGCCTCCCGAAGGGCTGTCCAAGTGATCGTCTTAGTTTCGAGGGTCCTCCCGAAGGGCTGTCCGAGTGACCGTTCGAGTTTCGAAGGTCCTCCCGAAGGGCTGTCCGCGACACCGTCCGAGGGACTGTCCGACCGCCTCCCGGAGGGCTGTCCGAGGAGCAGATGTGGGAGTACATCCTCGCGGTTGGGAGGTTGTAAATCCTAACTGCGGGGATCTGCACCGCCGATCGTCATCGACTCTACTTCCGCTGCGCTACGAGTCGGTAACGAAACAGATCAAACCTTGTATGCAGTCTCCATAGTGATCCTGGGCTGGTGCGTAGGTCGGAAATTTTTTGTTTTCTGCTGCGTTCCCCTACAGTGGCATGAAGAGCCGTGCTATGCGTAGATGCAGGTTGCGATCTAGAATACATAGAGATGTATGGGTGTTGCACAATATAATTAGGTAGTAGATGAGATCTATTGCTGTAATTATTTGTGCGGGTAGCAGATGAAATATGTTACCCGATGTTCTTGTTGCTTCCCCTGAATTTGCGTAGTCCTGATCTTGACGGCATGGTGGAATCTCACAAAGTTCTGGCAATCCGCGATCCTTTCATGCTGCTCCTGAGTATGCTGATTGACAGATCAACGAAGTGCTAACAGTTCTTTGGGTTCCACCATAGTTAAAGAAAGATGGGTGTTTCGCAGACGAAAGGGCAATGCAGATATGATCTGCACGGGGGTCACGCGTATGACGAAGTTTAGTATGGGGCTCGAGATTTTATTATCTCGTGTTTCATACACCTTGGAAAGTTAATCTAGCAACTTGAATTATCATACTTGATGATGGACGTTGGTAGCTTCGGTTTGTTTCGAAACCTTAGAAACCACGAAAAATAAAATTTTGCATGAACCGATTAGAGGCGTCTAACTTGGTTTTGCAGGATGGTTTGCATGTGCATATGATGTGGTATAGCAGTGCTCATAATAATTTGATTATGTATGAGATGACTATATGATGTAATTTGATTAACATGACCTGCGTGTCATGATTCGGCATGATGGCTGGAGCCATATGATTGCACTTTAAATGACCTGCGTGTCAACCTTAAGTAATGCACTTATTTTATTAGCTATAGAGATAGCAATATTATCTGGTGCATCGACAAGGTGGTGGCAATCTTCGCGAAGGTGAACACCGACGCGAATGCCGAAGACGAAGAAATACAAGACTTCTCCGTCAGAAAGGGCTATACCATATCATGCTATTATGAATTGACTGAGATGTTTATCCCTTATGATGCACCCTTCTTGATTGCGCGGTAGTCGCTTTTTATTAGGGTGATCTCTCACAAAAATATCAAGTAGTTAGTGTTCTCCCAAGTGTAGCACCGTCACGGCACCTATCTCTTCGGGGCATCACATGATCTCCATGGGTGCGAACGATTAGAGAAGTGTGAGGCGGGTGAGTTGAGACCTCGCAGCGAGATCACTTGGTTGTCTTGACGTTCAGGCAGGACAGTCCTGAGCTCGGAACACACGCATCGAAAGATGAACAAGAATCACATAGAGATGTGATCGGCAAGTTTGCCTACCGATTGAAGTTCGCGCCATTTGAGTTCATCTCGAACCGTGGCGTTGAATTGAAATGTGGATCTTGTATCACTCACAATCAATTATGAGAGATATTGATTTGAGTGCGAGCGCACTGTAGAATTAACTTGTTTAATTCTCAGTGCAATTAATTTTGAACACTGTCTAAATGTGGTTTGCATAATAGTTGTAGAATAATGGCTCGCGTTTCCACCTTCCCTATTAAAATTGAATAGCTGTTAAATATCTGGTTAAAACTTTACGGTTGGTAACGTAATGTGAGGATTGTCCTCAAGAGTGCCGAGAAGGACTTTGTCCTATCGCATGCTTTCGGTATTCTCCCACTAATGCTATGGATCATATGACTCTCGTCCTTCGATCCAAAAGCTAGAATTCCATTTCGGTCAAGTGCAATATGTTTGATTCCATGAAACCCGAACTTCAAAAGTTTGGGATAGCTATGTGATATTCATGGAACTGAAAATCATTTTCAGACACAAACAAAGGCTAAAAGATATTTGATATCCAAAGCAATGTTTGTTTTGCAAACTGTTAGTAAAAGTGTTTACTATGCATTTGACTAATAACAGAGGGATCCAGTAGAACGCCTGTCATATGATGAAGGTGAATAAAACAACAACTTAAAGGAAATGTCCAAAGGGTGTTAGTATGACTTACACGCCTAGGAAGTCCAGGGCTAACGTCACTCTTAAGTTGGATGCTTCTTCTGAGAGTAGAAGAAATACTAAAAGTTAAACTGTTAGAAGTATAAAGGCAAATAGAGAGAAGACTGGAATATCCAGCTCATGTATGAAAGTCATACAAGTTATTGATGTATAGAAGGCTGGTCAAAGAAATAGTTCTTGGGAATTATGATTAAACATGTTAATCACTAATTCTTGGGTATTGTGAGTTAATCACAAAGATACCCGCTCGATTGCATTCTGTTGCAACTCGATGTAAGAACTACTATGGCCTGAAAGACTAGCCAGGAATGAGGTTTAGATACACGCAGGGAACATAGTAAATGTTACTATGCCATCCATAGGTGTATTCCCTATGTATTTACTTTCATAATTCATTTTAGAGTTTCACACTCTAGCCCTTTGCATAAGGTATCTTGCAAGAAGGTTGTTCATAAGAGAACTTTTGATGTTCGGTGTTATGAATAACATAAGGGCCATACTTTCATTATGAATGAGACGTATGTTATGAATATTGATAATAATACATAACCTCTGTGTTTACTTTCATAATTCATTTTAGAGTTTCATACACTCTAGCCCATTGCACAATGTTTTTTGCAAAAGAGTTGTTCATAAAAACAACAATTGTTGTTCAGTATTATGAATAACATGAAGGGACATGCTTCCATCCTAGATGGGATGTATGTTATGAATATTGATGGAAATATGATACATCCATAACACTGACGCTAAATGTCGCAAGACTAAAAGAATACAACACAAGTGTGGCACTGCATTTGGTCACATTGGAGAAACCCGCATGGAAAATTCCATTATGATGGATTTTGAAGTCGTTTGATTTTGAATCATCTGACACTTGCAACTTTCCTTTGAAAAGTGAAGTGACTGAAATACCGTTCACAGGCCATAAGGAACGAGCAAAGAACATATTGGTGATCATACATTATGATGTGTGTAGTCCAATAAATGTTGTTGCAAGTAGTGGATTTATCTATCTTCAGAAATGACTCAAGTAGATATATGGATATTTACTTGTTGAGACGTAACTCTGGATCTTTTGAATTCATTCATAAGGTTTTCAAAAATGAAGTAGAAGTTGTTGTAACAAGAAAATTATGTTTCTACAATTCGATTGCAGAAAGGAATATTTGAGTTACAAGTTTAGCGAATGTCTGATGAGTTGTGAAAGGGGTTTCATAACTTGCACCTCCCGGAACACCACTGCAAGTGGAGAGTTCGTGTAGATGTAATCGAACCATTCATGACATGGTAAGATCAAAGATGACATAAATAAATTTGCCATTACCCCTTTTAAGGAGTAATGCTTTAGAGACTGCGGCTTTTACACTGAAAAGAGATCCATCAGGTCTGTTGAAATGGCGCCATAGTATGGTACGCCCAACCATGTTATATCTTTTCTTAACATTTGGAATATGGGGCTTGTGTAAAAGGTTACAAACCTATTCCAAATCAGACAAGTGCTATTTTGTAGGTTATCCCAAGTCATTGGGTATTCCCCCACGACTATACCGAGGCAAACGATTTTGCCACAAAACGGTATGCTTTTAAAGAGAATAGTTCTTACAAAAGGTGAGTGGGAGGACAGTGCAAATCGACGAGATAACCAGTATCTTCGTCATCAGGTCAAAGGAAAGGAACCTTGGAAGTGATTCCGGAGTTTCCTACTGCGACTGATACGGAAGCCTCTACATGAGATGTATGGACTTCGGTCGAACTTGCAGCTGAACCGCGTAGGAAAAACTCGTGCAAACCTCTCAGGTGCGCATACGAGATATTGTTGTTAGACAACAGTATACCTACGATACACAAGGAAGCGTTGATGGGCCCTGACTCCGGAATTGGCTAAATGCCAATACAATCCGAGATAGTTTCCATATAAGTGATTCGAGATTAAAATCTTGATACACCTTTCGGAAGACTTAGAGTCTAACGAATATTTATGGAACTAAAAACTGATACGGATAAAATGTTTTATCCATAAAGCTCGACTTGTTGCAATAACAAGTTCAAGGAGTTGACTACGATGAGATTGTCTCACCGTAGCGATGCTTGAAGTCGGTTCGGGTTGAACTAGCAATTAATACATATTTCAATCATGAGATATGAAACATGGATGACAAAAGGATTTCCATCTGATGGAAATGAAACCTAGGACTTGTATGTGATACAGTCCAAAGTAATTTGTCGATCCAGAGGATGCTAGTAAGTATGCAAACTTCAGAGTTCCAGCGATGGACAGAAGAGAGCAAAGTGGAGTTGGAATCTTCGTTTTTAATGGAATGGTCAAAGGGGTTTGATTTCATCAAATGGGTATCGAAGATGCTTGTGATTCAAGAAAGTAAGTGGGAGCATAATAATATTTCTAAAAACCTTGTGTACTTGACACATTGTTAATTGGAAATAAATTTCTTGACACGAATTAGGACTTCATTTGAAAATAGTTTTTCGATGAAGTGCTTAGGCTAAATAGCCTCAATATTAGGCATGATGATATATGGAGATAGATTTACCTAATGGGGCTAAGCTATGAATACATATTGACAAGATGCTAAAACATTTTAGCATTGAAAAACGTCAAGGAGTGATTCTTGCCGAAGTCACATGGAAAGAGTTTTTGCAAGACTCGGTGTCCCAAAACACTGATGAGCAAAATACATGATGGTGATTCCACACACTCTTGTGTTTGGATTAATCATGTATTCCATGGTATGTAAAAACAACCAGATATGTCCAATACTCCAAAGTTGTTGCGAGTATAGATACCAAAGTGATCAAAGTACTGATCATAGGACAACAGTGAAAGATGTCATTGAGTACTAGAGTAGTAGTGATGACATGTTTTCTCGCAAGCAGAGATTATGAAGTGCTCGTTGTAAGTAATTACATCGATACAGTCTTCATCAATGTTCCATGCGATTTTCGATTTAAGTTAAGGGTTTTTTGTGTAATACACAATATGGTGGCACGGTAGTTGGAAATTGTTCCAAACAAGATACTGTGGCGAATTCTATAACAAAGGCTAAGTATGTTGACGCTTAAGAAGCGACAAAGAAGTTGTTGAATCATATAGTTCATTCATGAACTTAGTATGGTTCCAAGATGGCTTTGGTCTATGGGACACTATTGCAGATAGTTGCTCCATAGCTCAGTCTGAGGAATCAGGTTTCGACCAATGATTCACACATATGCAAAGCCAAGTCCACACAAAATATGAATTTTGTGAAAGCGTGAAAACGCGAGGATATGCAAAGTTACACACGGAGCTGAAGTCGTCAGATCCGTTGGACATCAGGCTATACCACATGCGAAGCATATTTTACACCAGTATGCCACAGGTGTAAAGTGCATTAGCATTGACTAGATTATTGACTCTAGTGCAAGTGGGAGTCTGTAGGAGATATGCCCTAGAGGCAATAATAAATGTTATTGATTATCTCCCTGTTCATAATTATGTTTATGTTCCATGCTATAACTGCTATGGTTCTCGAGTCTACAATAACCACGAGGCTCGAAGGAAGACTCGTAAGCACGTGTGGAATAATAAACGGTAAAATGTATTCCTAGTCTGGCATCTAAGACTGGCTCAAGTATTGCATGATGATCCTGTTTTCCTGATCATGGGCATGGCTATGCCGGCAATTTTGTGGGCACAATGATAGAAGAACATTTGTGTTGAATCGACCCGAATTGATGTTATGCTATGAGATACATTCGTCACAAGTTAATGGTTAATAACACAGAGATGGTTAACGTTTGCATGATTCCTTAGACCATGAGAGTGTTGAGTTTCTTCATGCTTGCTTCATGAACTTTGGGGTTTGTTAAACGTCATCTGTAAATGGGTGGCTATTACGGCGGCTTACGGGTTCATGGAAAAGTAGGTCAAGTAACTCGATAGCTCAAGATTGGGATTTGCTCCTCCGACGATGGAAAGATATCTCTGGGCCCTCTCGGTGTTACGGTATCCATCATCGTCTGGCCAGACACTTTGTGATTTGATCACGGGGATGCCGGAACACGGGAACGAGAAAAGAGAACAATACCGGTAACGAGGTAACTGGCATAGTGGACAAGTTGTTGATCCACGGGGATGCCAACATGTCTCACCTCGGGTATTTGTAACATATCGCGAAGCAACAGGAATAGCACACGGCAACTGGAGGTTCACTCGAATATTCATTCGTGTGGGTATAGGGGTCAATATGGGTGTCCACGGCTCCGATGTTGATCATTGATCGGAAAGAGTTCCGGTCATGTCTATACTTCACCGAACCTATAGGGTCACACGCTTAAGGGTCATCTATCTGCTGAATACTAGACAGGGAGTCTGAGAGAAAATCACCGAAAAAGTTTCGGACGAAACGGAAACGTTCCGGAGAGAACACCGGAATAGTTCCGATGAAACTGAAAAGTTGTTTCAGGGTATTCCATTAAGTCAAATTGGTTCTGGCACACGCTTGGAAATTCTTGGAGGATGCCAGAAGTGTTCTGGAAACTTCTGGGAATTTTCCGGGACAAAAACCGGAAATGTTCCGGAGCAGCCGGAACCACTTTGGTTGCTTTTCGCTGAAGAAACATTGTTCCGAAATTGTTTCGGAATGCGTTCAAAATTGTTTTGGTGGGTGCTAGAATTATTCTAGGCACACAGAAATAATTTGGGTTTTAACGGACGCAGAAAAATGTCTTCGTGAATAGTGAAAAGCACTTTTTGGGCTGATTTGCAAATGGGGTTTTTCTTCTAGAAGAAAACCACTTTTGGTGTGTGAAAGGGAGGTGGAGCCCCCCAAGGGGGCTGCACAATTTCGGCCATGGCATGGGGGGGCCCTCCTTGAGGTGTCCTTCCACCTCATGGTGGATATGTTCTACACACCCTTATGTGGCATGTGGTGGAAAGATCCTAGGAAGGTCCTTTTGGTCTTTCCTCTACCCCTTGCTCCTCCTATAAATAGAGGTGGTGAGAGCTCTCCAAAATCAGATCATGCTTGCTCTCATACACATGCCATAGACTTGTCTGGCTTCTCTCTCCCTCCCAGCGAAATAGTTTCGTAGAGCCGAAAGGCTATCTGTGTTCCGGTGGGAACTAGTTCTGGACGGCGAAGCCCTGCCGGATAGATGACACCGTATGTGTGCAACTCTGTAGAGAGATCGTAGTTTCGGTCTTATTTCGAGAGTGCCTCCTGAAGGGCTGTCCAAGTGATCGTCTTAGTTTCGAGGGTCCTCCCGAAGGGCTGTCCGAGTGACCGTTCGAGTTTCGAAGGTCCTCCCGAAGGGCTGTCCGCGACACCGTCCGAGGGACTGTCCGACCGCCTCCCGGAGGGCTGTCCGAGGAGCAGATGTGGGAGTACATCCTCGCGGTTGGGAGGTTGTAAATCCTAGCTGCGGGGATCTGCACCGCCGATCATCATCGACTCTACTTCCGCTGCGCTACGAGTCGGTAACGAAACAGATCAAACCTTGTATGCAGTCTCCATACTGATCATGGGCTGGTGCGTAGGTCGGAAAATTTTTGTTTTCTGCTGCGTTCCCCTACAGTATCGCCCATTCTTTCTCCCTTATGCTTGCATTAGAATTGCTTCTGTTGTTACTCCGATAGCTCCTATTCTGATGCATAGCCTGATTTTGTCGCCTGCTACTGATACTCTACCTGTTGTCCCATGATGCTTAGTTAGCTATGATATTGACCCATCTGTGGCCCTTCACCCTTGTCCGTTTGCAATGCTTGATATCGGGCCGTGATCACTCTGGGTGATGATCACAGAAATGTTTACATATTGCAATACTTAAACTGTTAAAGTCGGGCTGGCCCCAAGGGTGCCCGCGAGAGAATAACATTAAAGACGGGTCGGCTCCAAGAGCACCCGCGCGTCATGTGTTACCAAGTCGGAGCGACAGGAACCCTGTTCGTCTCTGCGAGTTACTAAATACGCCTAACGAATTTGGGTATTTGATCTGAGTAGGCCGCTGGCCTTATACGCACTACCACCACGTGGGATAATGGTTATGGAACCCTCTACGTCGTATGTATCAGCCAAAAGCTCTTCAGACGTCACAGCTCAGAGATGCGGGCTGATTGTTGGGGTGGGCTGGTTACGTCACTTGTGTATACAGTGTCGCGCCTGGGCCCCGGCCAGTCTCACAACGTGCAGGAGTGCAAAGGGCGATGGCCCAAGACCCCTTCGTGCTTAGGATTTAGACCGGCGTGTTGACCTCTCTACTGAGCCTAGGTAGGACTGCGTCGTATTGATCACCCGAGGCCGGGCATTACCCAGCAAGTGTGTCCGGCCAGATGTGATCGAGCGTGTTGGGTAACAGTAGTGCACCCCTGCAGGGATTATCTATTCGAATAGCCGTGTCCACGGTAACAGGACGCTCAGAGTTGTATCTTGATCTGCTACAACTACAAATGGATACTGTCACAATATCAAACTGTTACTACTGCTCTCGGGATCACTTTCTCACAGGGTAGTCGAGGAAGGATCTCAGGGCATTACTAAAATATGATTGATTATATATTATCTTGCTCTACTCTCTTCTATTGCTGCAAGAAATGCTTCAAGATGCTAGTCTTCGATAGGCTAGGCCTCCCCCCCTCTGTTCTGGCATTTCTGCAGTTTAGTCCAAAGATATAGCCCCATTCCTTTGATACCGATGCATAATTAGTATAGTTCTGATGTCAGTCTTGCGAGTACTTTGGATGAGTACTCACGGTTGCTTTGCTATCTTTTTCCCCATACCCGCTTGTTATAATCAGACGATGGAGTCCCGGAGCCAGACGCCACCGCAGGAGACTACTACCAGGAGAGCCCCGGAGGCACGTACTACTGGGTTGAGCCAGCCGACCAGGAGTAGTTCGGAGGCCCTAGGCACGAGGCCTTCGCCTTTTCGATCAGTGTCGCTGTTTATGCTAGCCTTCTTAATGCAAACTTGACTAACTATGTCTGTACTCAGATATTATTTGTGTGTATGACTTATGTATTCAGGTCCTCGTGACCCCTGGTTTGTAATATGAAAATTTATGTTTAAATTTGAGTTTAGAGTTGTGTTGTGATATCTTCCCGTGAGTCTCTGATCTTGATCGTGTGCATTTGCGTGTATGATTAGTGCACGGTCGAGCAGGGGCGTCACACCACTCGGCGTGCTAGGTCGCCTAACCTGCCGGCCTAGTCGCCCGCACACACCCAACGCCCCCTCGGAAGTCCCCTAAACCCGTCCAAAAGCAAAACTCGCCCACCACCGGTGTGCTAGGTCGCCTAACCAGCTGGCCGCCTAGTCGCCCGAACACACCCAACGCCCCCATCGGAAGTCGCCTAAGCTCGTACGAAAGCAAAACTCACCCACCACCGGCGTGCTAGGTCGCCTAACCAGCCGGTCTAGTCGCCCGCACACACCCAACGCCACCCTCGAAAGTCGCCTAAGCCCGTGCAAAAGCAAAACTCGCCCACCACCGGTGTGCTAGGTCGCCTAACCAGCCGGTCTAGTCGCCCACACACACCCAACCCCACCCTCGGAAGTCGCCTAAGCCTGTCCAAAAGCAAAACTCGCCCACCACCAGCGTGCTAGGTCGCCTAACCTGTCGGCCTAGTCGCCCGCACACACCCAACGCCACCCTTGGAAGTCGCCTAAACCCCCCAAAAACAAAACTCGCCCACCACCGGCGTGCTAGGTCGCCTAACCTGCCGGCCTAGTCGTCCGCACACACCCAACGCCACCCTCGCAAGTCGCCTAAGCCCCCCAAAAGCAAAACCCGCCCACCACCGGCGTGCTAGGTCGCCTAACCAGCCGGCCTAGTCACCCGCACACACCCAACGCCACCCTCGGAAGTCGCCTAAGCTTGTCCAAAAGCAAAACTCGCCCACCACCGGCATGCTAGGTCGCCTAACCTGCCGGCCTAGTCGCCCGCACACACCCAACGCCACCCTCGCAAGTCGCCTAAGCCCCCCAAAAGCAAAACCCGCCCACCACCGGCGTGCTAGGTCGCCTAACCTGCCGGCCTAGTTGCCCGCACACACCCAACGCCACCCTCGCAAGTCGCCTAAGCCCCCCAAAAGCAAAACCCGCCCACCATCGGCGTGCTAGGTCGCCTAATCAGCCGACCTAGTCGCCCGCACACACCCAACCCCACCCTCGCAAGTCGCCTAAGCCCGTCCAAAAGCAAAAGTCGCCCACCACCGGCGTGCTAGGTCGCCTAACCTGCCGGTCTAGTCGCCCGCACACACCTCACGCCACCCTCGCAAGTCGCCTAAGCCCCCCAAAAGCAAAACTCGCCACCACCGGCGTGCTAGGTCGCCTAACCAGCCGGCCTAGTCGCCCGCACACACCCAACGCCACCCTCAGGAGTCGCCTCAGCCCCCAAAAAGCAAAACTTGCCCACCACCGGCGTGCTAGGTCGCCTAACCAGCCGGTCTAGTCGCCCGCACACACCCAACGCCACCCTCGGAAGTCGCCTAAGCCCGTCCAAAAGCAAAACTTGCCCACCACCCTCATGCTAGGTCGCCTAACCAGTCGATCTAGTCGCCCGAACACACCTCACGCCACCCTCGCAAGTCGCATAAGCCCGTCCAAAAGCAAAACTCGCCCAGACCCTCAATAGAAATAGGAACTCTTTCAGGTTGTGCTTGTGTGCATTATGGAGGGCCACCATCACAACCATGGAACTCATCAGGGAGCTCATTGAGATCAATGCCAGCCATCTGCAAAAAATTTAAAATACAGGATTAATACACAAGCAACATATAGGGGGAAACACTTTTTTTTAGCATTGTTCCCCCCTTCATGCAAGCAAAACTGATGAGGATCAGAGCAATTTTTTGTAACAAAATCACCATAGCACAACAAACTCAATGAACAGCCTCATATAGGGGGGGGGGGGGGGGTGCAAGATCTTTTTTTTGCTACTGTTTTTTTCAGGCTTTTCTTCCTGGTTACCTTTGTGTTTTTGAAAGCAACTATACTTTACTACTAGCTTGTTTTTGTAAGCAACTACAATACCTTATTTGACCAGTTTCTACTATACACAGATTACTAACACGAATATGTTTCTTTTTTGTTTCTTTTTGTTTTTGCAGAAATAAGGTGCAAGACAATAGGTGCCATTCAATAGTCAACAGCCATCTTATCTAGCATCCAAGGATCTACAGGTGTGAAGGGGGATGCAAGAACAGGGGGCAGGATACAAGCAAGTTTCTGAAAACACTTCGGTACAGGGTGCAATTTTTGCAACTAGTAGATCAGGGGGTAGGTACAGAGAGGGAAATCCACTAGTTCTAGAACGAAGTTCATGGAGAAACAATTTGGATCTGCCTGTTTACCTTTTGTTGTTCACACAGGAGAAATTTGCCCAGCTCTAGCAATTTTCTTGCCCAAAATCTCCAGAATTTTTGCCTGAACAGCAAGAAAGAGTTGCAGACACTATTGTGGTTTCCAGAATTTTTTCCTTGGTTTTTTCGCTTTGATTTTCGTCTTCTTTTATAGAGTTTTTCACTGTTGTGGGAGAGATGCTCCCCACAGCTAGGCCATGGCGTCCGGCGGCGGCTGGGGATGGGGAGAAGAAGTTGCACGGGACCTGGTGGGGGCGTGGGGTTTTCTGCTGGTGGGCTGGGAGAGGGGCGTTGGGGGGGGGGGGGGGGGGGGAGAGGGAGTGCTGGTGGCTGTCGGGACGTGGGAACGACAAGGAAGGGAAACCTGCCTTTTTTGGAACACGTGGGGGGGGGGGGGGGGGGGGCGACAGGAAGCACTTTCCTGATCTGGCGGCCGCGACATCCGCCTGCATAGCGCGGGCGCTGTGTAGCAGCGTCCTAAATTTTGATGATGAATCGACTGCCAGCTCTTTTCGTGGCTTTTGCTGCGGTTTTGCGTGTGCCAGATGTTGCAAGAGGCAGGGATGAACCCCCTGCATGGACGCTCGCTGCAGAGCAGAGTCGCAACAGAAACCCTCGAGCCCGTTACGCGGCTCAGTCAGACGGGATCTGCTGAAGTGCACTCCGGCGTACCAGCGGACGTGGTCTAGTCAAATGCAATGCACGTGGGGTGGATCCCGATCCACCAACCCATCCTCATCCTGTGGTTCGGTTCGGTGCAACCAACTGAAACCGGCACTTCTGAAATACTACTCCCTTTGATAACCAATGGCTGCTAATGGTATTTCTAGACATGCGTTTTTTTCTTCTTCTGGATTACCCTCCCCAACTGTTGTAGATCCGCCCCCGAGAAACCCACCAAATTGCAGAACCATCCCCGGCGGCCCCACCCGGCAGCGAGGAGGGTCCAAGCCCCCGTGCGACGGCGCAAGCAAGGCGGCTCTTTTTGCAGGAACCCCCTCGCCCTCCCGTCCTATTCCGCCTCGCGTCATCCATCCTTCCTGCCGTTGCTGCCTCCTCGTCCTTGTCCATCTCTCGTCGCCTCGCCTCGGCCCAGGGACGGGGACGCGAACCGGCGAACGGGCTCCTCTCCTCTCTTACCGGCGGGGAGCGGCTGCACGGCCGCCATTGGCGCTTCATCCCGAGGTACCCTCGCCCCGCGATCTCGAACCCTTTGCCCTCGCCGTCTCGTCGCGGTTTTGCGGCGTTTTCTGCCCTTTTCATATGGCTCCGCTGCTTAGTTCCGTAGATGTGAATCGCGAGGGATAATTCGTGGCGGCGATTGGAAGGCAGTGTGCTGCCTGACGCGGCGAAGGTCCGCCGAATCGGATCTAGGATGAGGAGGATGATGATGAGTTTTTTGTCCCTGCAATTTCCTTTTTCTTTTTTGGGGGTGCGATTCAGGCCGGGTTCGTGTAGACCAGAAAGGGTACTACTGCCGTGATGCTGAACTAGGGGTTTGCCGAATCCGTGTGAGCAATCGCTGTGCGATACGTGGATGAGTAAGGATAGGTTATGAAGCCTGCCTGCCATCAGACGTGTGGCAGAGTCACGTCACGTGTGATCATGTGCATGATTGCTCGGCCCAACAGATGTTATCGTGGGGGATAGGGGAGAAAGGTGGTGATTATGGCGTCCTCTTCAGTCTTCACACCGGTGGTTACTTATTAATAATGGTTTACGCGTTGCCTCTGCCCATTGCCATCCACAGAATTGAGGTCGGCGAGGGCGCCTTAGTTTAGCGCAAGGCTTTGTGTCTGTGCTGTATGCTTTTTAGACTTTGGATCCCGTGTTCGCTTCTAGGTTGTTTTTGCCACGCATGTGATGAATCATGTCTAATTCTACGGTGCAGCTCTTACTGGGAAGAGTAGAAGATGGTTGTCCAGGAGTTCGCCGTCGATCTCAACAAGCCTCTTGTTTTCCAGGTATCATGCATCTGCTCTGTCAATGTTTTAACTTATCGAGAATTGGTTCTGCCTGACAGTTGAAGCGAGCTACTTTTGACCGTCTTCTTTATTTTGTGGATGAAGGTTGGCCATCTCGAGGAACATTACCAGGAATGGGTTCACCAGCCTATCGTGAGCAAAGAAGGTCCACGCTTTTTCGCAAATGATACCATGGAGGTAACACCAATGTGCTCCGGTGTCTTAACGTCATTGGGGATTTTGGAAACTGAACTGTCATGCGTAATGAAAATTTCTTCGTGCAGTTCTTGACACGCACAAAATGGTGGGTCGTGCCAGTCATATGGCTACCTGTCGTCTGCTGGTTGTTTGCCAAGTCTATTCTGATGGGTCACACCATTCAGGAAGTAATCCTTGTTAGATGTGTGTTTGGTGTGTTCTCTGCGGTACTACCGTCCGAGTGCGGTACTACCGTCCGAGGCGGTACTACCGCTCTGAGTGCGGTACTACCGCTTGTAATACCTCACATGTATATGTACTGGCCTTTGGCCCACAGTTAATACTAGTTGCTCTTTATCTAACATGGTATCAGATGCGAGGTTCTTCCTCGTGCTCCACCTCCACCGTCGCTGCCGCTAGCAACTCCGGCCGACGTCTCTGCCCCGCGCCCGCCCGCTGGTCCGGCCGCGGCTGCTCCTCCCCGTCCTCTACACCGCGCCGGTCGCCGGCCGCCTCTGTCTCGCGCCAGCCCGGTCTCCGGTTGCCCCTGACTGCGCCGGCTCCGGCCGCCCCCGTCCGCCAGGCCCCCCCCCCCCCCCCCGCCTCGCCCAGGCTCACCTCCGCGCCGTCCCGCGCCCGGCCTCCTCCTCCGGCCGGCTCCTGCCTGGACTCCTCCTCGCTCGGCCTCTGCCCAGCGATTTGGTCGATCCCGATCCCGATCCAGCGGCTCTGCGCGGTACTACCGCTGATCAGCGCGGTACTACCGCCCGAAGCGGTACTACCGCCTGTCACTGCCGCTCTACTTCCGCTTGGAGGGACAGGCATTCCAGAAGGTTTTTTATAAGCGGTAGTGCCCACGGCACTGAATCGCGGAAGTACCGCGTAAGCGGTACTACCGCTGACCAGTGCGGTACTACCGCCCTGAGCAGAGCGGTACTACCGCTGGGAAGAGCGGTACTACCGTTCAGGGTGAGCTCGTCATGTCTTCGTCGGGCTATGTGGCTGTTCCTCGGTGCTCGGTGATCTTCGATGGCACCAACTATGCTGAGTTTGTGGGTTTCATGCGCATCCACATGCGCGGTCTTCTCCTGTGGGGCGTTCTCTCTGGCGAGGTTCCCTGTCCGCCCTGTCCTGTTGCTCCTGTGGCTCCTACCCCGCCGGTGCCGCCTGTTCTTGCTGCTGATGCTTCTCAGGCTGATCGGGATACAGCCAAGGCCCGTGACGATGCTGCGGTTAATGCTTATGATCAACAGGTATCCGCCTACTCAGATGCTCTTGCTGTTTACCGAGATGATCTGTCTGCTTACACTCAGTGGTGCAACGATGATGCTCGAGCTGCTGCTGTTCTCACTGCGAGTGTCTTACCTCAGTTTGCGTCTGAGTTCATGGGTCTCGGTCCTGTTGCTGCGATGTGGTCCTATCTTTGTCAGCGATATCAGCCATCTGGTGATGCTCTCTATTTATCTGTGGTGCGTCAGGAGCACGCTCTTCAGCAGGGTGACTCTTCTGTTGATGAGTTCTACTCACAGAGCTCTGCCATCTGGCGCCAGCTTGATTCTCTCAGGACAGTTGTTTGTGGTACTTGCCGTTGTTGCCAGACTGTGCGATCTGACTTGGAGTTTCATCGCCTCCATGAGTTCTTATCTCGCCTTCGTCCAGAGTTTGAGCCTCCATGAGTTCTTATCTCGCCTCCATGAGTTCTTATCTCGCCTTCACCTGCTTGCTCGTGGTCGTGTTCCTATTTCGGAGGTGCTTGCAGAGCTTCGTGCTGAGGAGACACGCCTCCGCTCTGCTGGTCTGCTTGTGGTTCCCACTGTTCTTGCTGCCCGAGCTCCTGTGCCGTCTGCTCGCCTTACCACTCCACCGCTCCTGCCCACACCTCCAGGGGGGCGGGTCACCCTCCTTCTTCAGGAGGGGGTCGGCCGCGCTCGCACACCTTCTGTGGCTACTGCAACAGGCCAGGTCATCCAGAGTCTGATTGTCACAAGAAGCGGAAAGACCTGAAGCGCTCTTCTTCTAGTTCCCCGACCTCGTCGCTCACTGACCAGGATATTGTGCGGCTCAAGCGAATGTTGGCTTCCTCTGGTTCTTCCTCGACGGGATCTGTTGCCGCTGTGACTGCCATCACCACTCCGCCCCCGCCGGAGCATACTCAGTCAGGTACATCCTCTTGGGTTCTGGATTTTGGAGCTTCCTTTCATATGTCTTCTGATTCTTCTGCCTTATCTTCTCTTCGACCTCTTGATTTTCCTCTTAATGTTCTCACTGCCGATGGCACACCTCTTCCTGTTGCTAGTCGTGGCATCCTTTCCACTCCGTCCTTTTC
This sequence comes from Elymus sibiricus, assembly GCA_039707655.1. Classification (NCBI taxonomy): domain Eukaryota; kingdom Viridiplantae; phylum Streptophyta; class Magnoliopsida; order Poales; family Poaceae; genus Elymus; species Elymus sibiricus. Next base: position 402,482,198 of record CM077672.1, read on the forward strand.
GGTTCCTAGTGTTTCTCATGTTCCTCGTCTTACCATGAATCTCTTTTCCGCTGCCCAACTTACTGATTCTGGCTGTCGTGTCATTCTTGATGCCGACTCTTGCTCTGTTCAGGATCGTCGCACTCAGGCTCTGGTTGGTGGTGGTCCTCGGCGCCGTGAGTCTGAGGGCCTTTGGGAGGTTGACTGGCTTCGTGTTCCTTCCGCTGCTACCACATATGCCAGCTCTCATGCTCTTGCTGCCTCCTCTTCTGCGTCCTTCCAGCAGTGGCATCATCGTCTTGGTCACATCTGTGGCTCTCGCTTGTCCTCATTAGTACACCAAGGCGTCTTAGGCCCTGTCTCCGGTGATGTTTCGTTGCATTGTGAAGGATGTAGGCTTGGCAAACAGACCCAGTTACCTTATCCTACCAGTGAGTCTGTATCTCAGCGTCCTTTTGACTTAGTTCATTCTGATGTATGGGGTCCTGCTCCTTTTGACTCGAAAGGGGGTCATCGCTACTATGTTCTGTTTATTGATGATTTCTCTCGCTACACTTGGCTTTATTGTATGAAATCTCGCAGCGAGGTTCTCCCCATATACAAACGTTTTGCTGCCATGGTTCGCACTCAATTTTCCACGCCTGTCCGTATCTTCCGTGCTGACTCAGCTGGAGAGTATATCTCTCACATGTTGCGTGGTTTTCTTGCGGAGTAGGGCACTCTTGCCCAATTCTCTTGCCCTGGTGCCCATGCTCAGAATGGAGTTGCTGAACGCAAACATCGCCATTTGCTTGAGACGGCTCGGGCGATGATGATCGCCACCTCTCTTCCACCCCATTTTTGGGCTGAGGCCGTTTCCGCATCCACCCACCTCATCAACATTCAGCCTTCGGCTGCCTTGAAGGGTGGTATTCCTATGGAGCGTCTCTCTGGTCGCTCTCCTGACTACTCCGCTCTTCGTATGTTTGGATGCGTGTGCTATGTTCTTCTTGCTCCGCGAGAACGAACCAAGTTGACTGCTCAGTCTGTTGAGTGTGTTTTCCTTGGCTACAGTGATGAGCACAAGGGCTATCGCTGTTGGGATCCTGTTGGTCGCCGTCTGCGCATTTCTCGTGATGTGACGTTCGATGAGTCTCGTTCTTATTATCCGCGTCCCTCCTCCTCGAGCTTTTCCGTGGAAGATATTTCCTTCCTTCTCCTTCCTGACACATCTCCCACTGTGCCTCCTGTTCTTCCCTCTCCCCCGGTGCGTCCCCCTACACCACCGGTTCCACCATCCCCTCCCTCCTCCTCCTCTCCCTCGTCTCCACCATCCTCTCCCTCCCCACCCTCCTCCCCAGTCTTTCGACCTCACTCCCCGTTTCCTCTCCACTACACTCGTCGTCCTCGTGCTGTGGATGATCCTACTGATGTGCCCTCTACTTCCAGTGCACCTCCTCTCACGCCTCCGCCGGTCCATAACCTCCGTGTTAGGCCTTGTCCCCCACCTGATCGCTATTCTCCTGATCGGTATTGTCTTTCTGCCATTGCTGAGCCCACCACCTATCGGGCTGCCATGACTCAGCCTGAATGGCAGCTTGCGATGGCCGAGGAGCTTGCGGCGCTTGAGCGCAATGGCACGTGGGATCTGGTTTCTCTTCCCTCCGGTGTTCGTCCCATCACCTGCAAGTGGGTCTATAAGATTAAGACTCGCTCCGATGGTTCCCTTGAGCGATACAAAGCTCGTCTTGTGGCTCGTGGCTTTCAGCAGGAGCAGGGACGCGATTATGATGAGACATTCGCTCCTGTGGCCCACATGACCACTGTCCGCACTCTCCTTGCTATGGCTTCTGTTCGTCATTGGTCTGTATCTCAGCTTGATGTCCAGAATGCTTTTCTCAATGGTGAGTTGCGTGAGGATGTTTATATGTAGCCACCACCGGGGTACTATGCTCCTGATGGTATGGTCTGCCGACTTCGCCGCTCCCTCTATGGTCTTAAACAGGCCCCTCGCGCCTGGTTCTCGCGGTTCGCCTCTGTCGTTACTGCCGCTGGCTTCTTGCCTAGTGATCATGATCCAGCACTGTTTGTCCACACCTCTTCTCGTGGTCGGACTCTTCTCCTTCTATATGTGGATGACATGATCATCACTGGTGACGATTCTGAGTATATTGCCTTTGTTAAGGCCCGCCTCCGGGAACAGTTTCTGATGTCTGATCTTGGTCCTCTTCGCTACTTTCTTGGGATCGAGATTTCTGAGACCTCTGCAGGCTTCTTCATCTCCCAGGAAAAATATATTCAGGATCTTCTTACTCGTGCCGCTCTCGGTGATGAGCGCACTGTTGTGACTCCTATGGAGCTCAACGTTCAGCTTCGTGCTTCTGACGGTGACCCTCTTCCTAATCCCACTCGCTATCGCCACCTCGTTGGGAGCCTTGTCTATCTTGCTGTTACGCGTCCTGACATCTCCTATCTTGTCCACATTCTCAGTCAGTTTGTTTCAGCCCCCACCTCTGTCCACTATAGTCACCTCCTCCGTGTTCTACGATATCTTCGTGGCACGATCTCTCATCGCCTTTTCTTTCCCCTCTCCAGTTCTCTCGAGCTCCAGGCCTACTCTGATGCTACGTGGGCTAGTGATCCCTCTGATCGACGCTCGCTGTCTGCTTACTGTGTCTTCCTTGGTGGCTCTCTTATTGCCTGGAAGACAAAGAAACAGACTGCGGTTTCTCGCTCGAGTACAGAGGCTGAGTTGCGAGCGATGGCTATGCTGACGGCTGAGGTGATCTGGTTACGATGGTTACTTGAGGACTTTGGTGTGTCTGCTACTACATCGACTCCATTACTGTCAGACAGTACCGGTGCTATCAGTATTGCGCGTGACCCGGTGAAGCATGAGCTCACCAAGCACATCGGTGTGGATGCCCACTTTGTACGTGCTGCTGTGCAGGATCAGACAATGGCTCTTCACTATGTGCCCTCTGAGTTACAGTTGGCGGACTTCTTCACGAAGGCACAGACTCGAGCGCAGCATGGCTTTTTTCTCTCCAAACTCAGTGTTGTTGATCCACCATGAGTTTGAGGGGGGGTGTTAGATGTGTGTTTGGTGTGTTCTCTGCGGTACTACCGCCCGAGTGTGGTACTACCGCCCGAGGCGGTACTACCGCTCTGAGTGCGGTACTACCGCTTGTAATACCTCACATGTATATGTACTGGCCTTTGGCCCATAGTTAATACTAGTTGCTCTTTATCTAACAATCCTGATGGCCCTATTTGGAGTGTTTGTTTGGACGTTGATTGAGTACAGTTTACACCGCTTCCTGTTCCACATTGAGACGAAAAGCTATTGGTAAGAACTTAATCAACCTTGACCTGGGAATGTTTTATCGGGATTCTCCTCATGCTTGTAAATTGTACTCCCTCCGATCCATAATAAGTGTCGTGGTTATGCTCGTAACTGATGGTTGATGCGGCATTTCAGGTCAAACACCGCACATTACCTTATCCATGGATGCCACCCATCCTATGGACTCACTCAGGCTCGTATTCCCCCCTGCTGGGGCAGCGATCTTATGTGTGCCGGTATATATCCCTGAACCCATGAAATGGAAATGCTGAACATTTGCAAATTGCTTCCATGAAACATAACCCATTTAATCAAAGTGGTTTTGTTTTTGTTTCTTATTTTCCAGTTCTGGAATGTTGTGGCATTCTTTGCCGGTCCATCTACCACTCCTGCACTATTCGCCGGTGGCCTGCTGGGGTACGTGATGTATGACTGCACGCACTACTACCTGCACCATGGACAGCCATCCAAAGATCCAGCGAAGCATCTCAAGGTGACTAGCATGATTCCACTTGAAGCCACCAATAATCTACCACTAGCTGTTACTCATTCCTCACAAACTTGACTCGTGATGCAGCGGTATCACCTCAGCCACCATTTCAGAATCCAGGACAAGGGCTTCGGCATCACCTCATCGCTCTGGGACGCCGTTTTCGGGACGTTGCCTTCATCCAAGATCGCTGCGACGCTCAGCTGACATGCGCATAAACATGTTCTTTGCATGAGGAATTTTAGTAGAGTTTGTAGACTTAGGTTAGGGACAAGGCTCATCTTGCCTTTCTGCCATGGGTTCGCATATCTGCACGGTTGGAGTTCTCCAGTGGTGTCTGCTGATGTCTGTTCCGACATGGAGACGTTTGGTTGCCTCAAACTTTTCATCCCCCAGAAATAGGGTATCGGTTTCGTGGTAGTCGATGTTAGGATAAATAGTCATATTCCTTTAGTTCAATTGCGATATCTTCTGTCATTTTTCTCTTTGGGTTTTAGTTCTCGGCTGTTCAGAGAATGGTGCGAGATGCTCTTTTCTGGGTCCCCATCATGAGCTGCCTTGTATCAGCATCAAGGGATAATCAGAAGGTTATTCTCTAGATAGTCTTTGCACCTTTAGGAGTGTGTACAAACTTGAACATATGTGGTAGAAATAAATGAACTTCTATCTACTGTTCTACATATATGAGAAAAGAAACAAGGTAATTTTCCCGGTATGAATAATGTTACACAATGTGGACTTAAACATATGTGAAAAAGGTGATTTTTGCACATGGAATACATCACCCCAGTAATGCCTTGCAGAGGGACACCCATGTACTCAGCCATCTCATTCGCAATAATTCTACGGATCATAGTACAGATCCACACACAGTTGGGGCATCAACAGCACATGGGACTTATTGGTTCTTCAGAATCAAAAGATCCTAGATGCCATAAGCGTTAAGTTTTGACATTAACTAAGTAATCGAGCAAAAACCAAAACAAACAGATTTCATCTCAGAAAATATCAGCCTGTTAAAAACAAAATGTACACCGACCAAAAGCGTGACCGAAAGTTTCTGTGCTTGGAACTCGAGACAAGTCAACAACAATACATTGCCAGACAAATATGCTGGCACAACAGCCACCCCTTAATCTGGGGGTTTTCAAGAGCGGATTATACGGGGTGAATTTTTAGGTCGCCCTCTCTTGCCATTTTTTGTGACCTTTGGCTGGCTGGTCACCAATGCGTACATTCTGACAGCAAATAATTCCTCAGGTAGCTCCTTTTGGTTCTGTCATCAAATTGCGAGCTTATGTGGCTGACAAATGGAAGCTGAAGTTTGTCATTTGAGAAAATTTGTTATTTTGCAAGATGCATACCTTGATGCTGTGGATATACAATCCACACTTGTTAAATAGCTCCCTGAAATATGCATCAGACCTAGTGACACTGTTATCCTCCTTGTCTAAAACAAATCCTGACAACACAAACATGATAAATTTCCGAATAAGTATAACATGGTATATTTCTATCATAAAGTACAGCTGCAGCAGTAACAATTTAAAGCATTTGATACAGTAAGCTCACCATTTTTTGCAATGTTCTCTTTCAGAACAAAAAAACCATCTGGTTTGAGCCCAACCTGGAAACAACATTACCCGTATAGTTTAATTAACATGCATACGTGGTTGAACAGCCATATACATAATATTAAATCATATTTTGACTATACTAATAGGCGCACAGACATGGTCAAAGAGAACCAGAACTGGAATTAAGCCACAAGTAAAAAACACAGGCTGGAGTTGGCTTAGAAGATGTCGCTTGTTCCAACTTGCACTGTACATGTAATCGTTGAAACTATATGGTGAGCATCTTTCTACATATGCACAAGAAATTTATTGTAAGCATTTTTTTAGCAGTGAAAAATATCAACATCCTTTCTCCAATAATAGTACAACACCTTCTGCATACAATGTACATGTTAAATATACACTTTAAAAGTACAGGAAAAAAACCTTCAAGGCAAGAAATCAGCATAATGTTAAAACAAAATATAAGTGAGATTAAACCGAATCACCTTTGCGCGGTTAAAAAATGAAATAAAATCATCATCAGTAAGTTGCCCTATGCACCACTGGATCCATATCACATCATATCTTCCTTCCTCAGGAGTGAAGTCCTGAAGCAAGAAGCAAAATTTACCATATGGAAAGAAACGGCAAGAAATTTGGAAAGAGCATAATCACAACAAGAATGCTCAACCAACCTGAAGAGGTATACAATAAAAGTTTGCAGCCTTGTGCGTATCATGTCCTACATCCATACAACTACTAAGATTTTCCCGTGCCGCTTCTAGAAAATGGGCTACTGGCTCAACAAGATCAACCTGAAAATCCAACTCCAGTTTAAAATGAATCATCAAAATTTGGAAAATACAAACAAGATAAAATAAAATGAATCATTAATATTACAGAAGAAACGGAAAATCACAATTCAAGTTGTGATACATCGGGGAGAAAACGAAAAACAGTAAGTTCTTGCAAACATCACTGTGTGCATACAACAACAGAAGCTGCATCGAGTGTGGATAACTCTTCATTAGTCTAGGATAGACAGGTCTTTTCAGGCTCAATGGATCATATGGATAGGCAGGTCTTTTCAGGCTCAACGGATCATGGTATAAACTCAAAGCTGGCCATGAGTTTCACTGCATACCTCATTGAAATGCCTGATGAGAAAATTCTTCGTAACCCGCCCGATGCCCGAGCCACAATCTGCCATAATTCCAGAGACGACAATATAAGTGCACAATTATATCACAGAGAGCAGACAGGATCCCATAGCTTGAGCAAGCTATGAAGTCGCACAGATAGAATAACTAGTAAAATGCCCTCCGTGCAGAGAGCAGACAGGATCCCATAGCTTGAGCAAGCTATGAAGTCGCACAGATAGAATAACTAGTAAAATGCCCTCCGTGCAGAGCTCAGCTCACCAAGCGCGACGAGATGGCGCTTCGCCGCGCCAAATCGCTCGGCAAGGAGGGGGCGGAGGAAGGCGGCGCTGCCCTTGACGTCGGCGTCGTTCACGCACCCATACCCTCCAAGGACGCCCTCGGTCGACGCCTCCACGCCCTAGGACACACCAATTGGAGCAACTGGTAAGCTAAATCTGCAGCGAGGGGACGTGCAATCGGATTGGGGGTTTAGGGTTTAGGGAGGGGGGCTGGGCGGCTGAGCGCGAGCGCTCTTCGGCCTTTACCTGCCAGTAGGCGATTCCTTTGGAGTACCACTCCTCGCGCTTCCCTTCTCCGCCTGCCTCCTCGCCGGCGTCCCCATTGCTTGAAGCGGCGGCGGCGGCTCCCGCAGCGACTTCGGAGACCGAGGCGGAGGTGGTGGCGCCGATCTCCTGGGCCCACATCTCCGTGGCGCTGGAAAACTCGCGGCCCGTGGAATCGAAGCCTCGGGAGTCCATCTCTCCGGCGGCGGCGGCGGCGGAGGCGAAGTAAGAGTTGGTCGCGCGCGAGCAGGGGAAGCTTGTGGGTGTAACTGTATATTTGGTTTTTACAGGTACCCTTCTGCATATACTCTTCCACCCAGAGGCAAGTGAAATCTTTGCCGCTTTGGTGGGACCTGACGATATCTGGCATTTAAATTTCCAATATGCGAATTTTCCAAAAATAAATAAAAACTCTACCTCGAATCACCACAAAAAATCAAGAAAAAAGTCAAAAGTTCTTTAATAATAATATTATTATTATTTTGCGGGAAACTTTCGATCTATTCATCTTCTATCACGGCAGTACAACGAACAACAAAAATAATAAAAATTACATCTTACATGATGCATCTAAAATGCCATGAAATTTCAGGGCAAAATTTGATCCACGGGGTTGGGTACAGTTTTTGTTAATGCAAAAAAAGAAACCAAGCACCTATTATTTGCAGCAGATTTAAATTGTTACTATTCCTATGCATATTTGTATTCCCTTATATTTCGAGTTGTGGATCCAATTCGAATATAAAATTTGTCGCATGATAGATCCATATGGTATTGGTATCAATGTTGTTATATTTTCTAACAACAGTTTTATGCGTAGTTGGTGAGCATCGATACATTATCTACATTTAACATAGCTTTACGGAAAAAAATACATTTAACATAAAATAATTGAAGAGGGTATTTTGACAGTAGCGTAGGAGGGAGAACGGATGTTTGGCTCTCGGCCTCCATGGAGGCCTTTTTTTGAAAAAAAAATCAAAATTCAAATTTTTTGGTTTCAAAAAAATATGAAAAAATTGTGCAAGTAAACAAGGATGTTATGTGTATGTGTGTAAAATTTCAGGATGAAAAACATTGAAATGCGACCTGTACAAAAAAGACAAATTCATGGCCTGGGAGGATGAATAGTATCATGTGTTAAAAAGCCTCAGATTTGTTTTTTTTGCACAGCCCTCATTTCAACGTATTTTGCCCTGAAAATTTACACACATGTATGTTATGCCTTCATGTATACTTGTGTTTTTTTTCAGAATTTTTTGAAACGTAGAAAATATTAAATTTGACAAAATTGGAAATTTTCAAAACCGAGCTCCATGGAGCTCGGCCTCCAAAGACTATATTCGAGTAGGAGGTCATTATCATCGAGGGCGACGCATTGCAAAACATTGTCGTCTCCCCACTCTCGACTCGACATCACTCCTATCGAGTGACTGCCACATTCGATGCTCTTTCATTTTCGGCATTCCACGACAGTGGCTCCTCCTGTCCATCTACGAAATTTGTCCCCTTTGAGCTCGTTGGTGACAATGCGCATTGCGGAACATCGTTGTCTCATCAGTCTCCACTCAGTAGGACACCCTTCTATCTCGATGGCGTCTCCAATAATTGCATAACATTTGAAGTAGGAGCATTTGGCCGTGAAGGTTGGAGAAGATGATACTAAACTCGATTACTATGGATGCCCAATATCCTTTTGGCCCACTAGATTTAGAGAGCATCATTCTGATAAAGGCCATAAAAGATGACGGTGTCGGCCAAGCCACTTCGCTAATAAGGATGAACCAACACAGGTCTATTTGCAACTCAATGAAGTTTACCTTGACATCCTTGTGACGTCGAGGTCATTCAGGCCGATGATCAAAAGGTCTTCTTGCCAAGGAGCTCGAGGCTCAAGAGTATGCTCGCTACTCATGGTATCAACAACCTAGGATCGTTGCTAGGGAGCTCGTCTTTCATGTCCACTGGACACAATTTGTAGAGTTCCATGGCTCGAAGAACAATTACATCTTGATCTTGAAGCTCAAGCACGAGTTGAGCGTGAAGGTTGGGATCTATGATTCTGTCCCTACACGGAGAGGGTGATCACGCGTCATTATCACCCTATTTTCCCTACTTATGAGGAGGGTTATGTGCATGTTGTGGTGGGCTTTGGGTTAGGGGTATATTAGAAATACCTGATGTTGATGATGGATGATCAAACTATTGTTGGTGGCTTTTGCATCAGGATTGCAAGACAAAAACCCTGATGTTCCATGATTAATCATAATAGTATATGCACTTATTGCAAGTCTATCTTTGTGAAGTTAGTAGTGATGGTTTGAGAATCGAGCCTAACTAAGATGGTTAGGTTCCTTGTGGTGGAGCCAACCTACCAGAGTTCAAGTCCTAGGCTGGTGCTTTTATTTTACCAGATTTATTTCAGACCTTTCGGCGATGTTCGTTCAGTGGGAGGAGACGTCCCCGTCAACTACGAAGACGCCTGTGATGACTTCGTTAATTTCAAGATGGTGTGCCGGCTCAGTATCCCGGAGGTGCACATAGGGGAAGGGTGTGCGTACGTGCGTTCTTAGGGGTGAGTGTATGTGCGTGTATATGGGCATCTATGTGTTGTACTGTGTTAAAAAAGTAGTGATGGTTTTAAATTGCTCCGGCATGAACAATAAATTCATTTTTTTAGAAAAAAATTCAAAAAAATATGTTTGTTTTTTGCACCGAAGATGCTCGAGTGCGCCATGGAAAATTTCATGGAGAAATGACCACGGAAATTTGCATGCTCCTAGCACACACGAGCATCCTTGGTGCTACAAAAAATTCTGAATTTTTTTTCTATTTTCTGCGAATTTTACTGTTCATGAGGAGTGGATTGGATTATCGATTGTGATGATGTGTATTTATATTGTGATATCAAATCAATGTGGTAAGATGACACTCATTTTTTTTTTTTTGTGCGGATGGTAAGATGACACTCTTGAGAAGAGGCATTCACAATGCCAGCAACCAAGCAACATGGTGATTTCTCACCTAGGCCCGTCCCACGCGCCCCGTGGCACAAAAGATATTTTCTGCTATGGTGTATGTGTTCCCACTTCTCATGTATCATGTGTGTTGTACCAATTTATCTCTCTCCGAATATACTGTGATAGTATGAGGTACTCCAAAATGGATTGCATATTTTCTTTACTAAAATATCTGTTCTGTTGGCATAATTAGCATATGTTGTCCTTCTATACATGAGAAAAGGTTATAAAATGTTAAAATGTAAATGGTCCCAATGACAATTTTCATGTAACATAAAATGAGGCAATCTTAGAAGTAACTTTAAGCACACCGAAGTCATTTAGGGGGTAATTAAGAATTTCAGATGTTGGAGTATATTGGAGTTATAGACTCCTGGGATTACATATAATACTATAACTGATTTGTAGATAACTTTTGTCTTAATATATTGCAGTAGGACACTCTCCTACTGTTTGTTACTTCAAAAAGGGATTACATATTATTGCTCATAATATAACAGGCAGAGTTTATTGAAGTGATTTACAAAACTCACTAAGGATCCCAAGTTATGATGCAGACCTATTAAGTATCCGCAGATGTTACATGAAATAAAAATGCAACGATGCCGAGTACATGAACAATTGATGCCTCAAAGACAAAATCTGATGGTCTACCCAAATTTTGTCTTGCCTTGTAAGTCCGTATGAAATTCGAGTTGAATAAAGCCTGGAACTTCTTGCATGGTATTGTTGTCACACATTGAATCGGAAGAGCATGACATCTCCTTCCTGCACAATATAATCCTTCCCTTCCAACCTCAGCTGCAGTCATAGAGAGGGAAAGAAATAAAGAAATTTCCTTGTGTGCTTCATCTCTAAAACTAGCTAGTATTTATTCATATAAGTGCATATATTGTTACCACTCCCTTCTCCCTTGCTGCTCCAAGAGTACCCGCCGCAACAAAATCATCGTAAGATACCTGAGTCATGGTATGTGACCGTTGTGAAATTATTAAAATAACACCAGAAAATAATGGTACAGTACATGAAAAGAACCTGAAACTATCTCATTACTAGCACAGTACCCTGATACTTACAGTTTCAGCTCTAATGAAGCCTTTCTGGAAGTCGCTATGAATAACTCCGGCTGCTTGAGGTGCAGTCATGCCTGTAACAATAACATCCAAGACAAAACATAGTCAAAACTTTGTGCCCACGGTGCAAAAAGATGAAGGCAGTTCCTACAGTAATTGAAATAATACAGTAACAGAATTGTGAGAATGCGAATAAAACCTGCAATAATGGTCCAAGCTTTTGTTTCCTGACAAAAGGAAAAAAGGATTTGAAAGTTAGGATCAACAGCTGAAGAACAAAGTATCTTAACAGCAGAAGAGGTTCACCTGCTCTCCGGTAGTGAAATAAGTTCTTAGTCCCAAAAGGTTATACGTTGCTTTTACCAAGTTGCCTAGCCCACTTTCAGCAACATCAAGAGAATTTAGGTATTCAACTCTCTCTTCTAGTGGTAGTTCAGACAGTTCAGCTTCAACCTGGTGCACTCCACAATTTCATTAGCTTGCATAGATAATAGATTAGGTGAAATAGTCTAATGCCTACGTCAATGCATATGCTATCACTTATAACAAACCTGAGCTGATATTGTAACCATGCCAGATTCCAACTCTGATGCTAGTTTGGCCACCTCTTGGACATGAGGATTTTTATCAGGCGCAGCAAGATCAGATTCTGTTACATTAGCAACATAAATGACTGGCTTCATAGTTAGCAGATAAAGATGTTGTATAGCTTCTTTCTCATGGTCAGGCAAATCAACAGATCTTGCAGGCTTTCCATCCATAAGTGCATTCAGAATTTTTTCTAATCCTGACCTTTCCGCTCCTTCCTGAGTAGTGAAAACTGTTGGAATCAAGAACAAAAACTCATCAAAAAATGGTAGAGCATGTAAATATCTTATCTTACCTTCACTTTTACTTGTGGATCCTTAGTTTTGCTCTTTTTAAGCTTATCTAATCTCTTCTCTATCTGCAGTTTTTCACAAACTTGTCTTGGTTAAGATATGCACATAAACGAAAATAAATAAATAAATCAATACATAAATCCTTCATCCTACTAAGCAAGGAAATGAAGATAACAGAACTTCTCACTATATTACCTGTTCAAGATCACAAAATATCAATTCTAAGTTAATCACATCAATATCAGACTTGGGATCAACTTTTCCGTTCACGTGAACAATATCATCATCTTCAAAACATCGCACAACCTGAAAATCCAATGAAGAAAAGATCAGTGCCAAGTTAATCCTTAGGATCTCAACAACCTATAGCAATTATGTTTTTCAAATTCTAACAGACTAAATGTAAGGCAGCACAACAAGGACCAAGTCCAATTAATGAATATCAGTGTGAGAGGACAAATGCAATCATTGGATGTTCAAACATTGTACAACAGCTGAACTGAAGGTAAAGGAACATCTAATGGAGAATTATAGTGATTCAAACTCTGCAAAATAAGAGGACACCAACAGAATGGTATGCAACAGTTGAGAAACATGGGAATGCGGCTAGTAAAATAGATGGAAAGTTTTAGTTTCCAGAAACTTGACAAATGCCTGAGAGAGCACAAACATATACAACGAAGTCAGCAAACTGACCTGAAGTATAGAATCCACTTCCCGGATGTTTGAAAGAAATTGATTTCCCAGTCCCTGAAGTCAACAACCAGGTAAACATGTTCGTATATAAACTAGTGAAAAACAATCATCGACATATTCTGTGCTGCATTTGGAGTAAAACGAAGATAACTGGTACCTCTCCTTTGCTTGCTCCTTTGACAAGGCCTGCAATGTCGACAAGCTCAATGGATGTTGGGACCGTCTGCTTGGACTTGCTTAACTTCGAGAGCACGTGCAAGCGAGGATCGGGAATAGCCACGACGCCAGTGTTTGGGTTTATCGTGCAAAAGGGAAAGTTTGCAGCTTGGGCCTTCCCATTTTCAACCTAATAACATCCAGAAACGAACTCACATTTTATTATCACAAGAAGTATATGCCAAGTGCATCTCACATCGCGAAACATAAAAACCATTCCATCATGCAGTCATCGTTGCAAGGACCGAAATTATGCAGTGAGCGTGAATAACACAAGAAACAAGGGCAAATTCAGCAAAAATCTCTTCATGTTCAAAACATATTAACCATTTCAACCTCTGGACAACATCATCCCTAAGCGGCAAAACGTCGAACAGTTCAAATGCAGTGACATTGCCCCTACACGCACGCTTCATCATCTGCTAGAAAAACCAGTGCACTAATCGGAAGGTCTCCTCACAGAAACGAAGATTCATTGCCCCCGGCTACCTCGAGCTCTCGACGAGATGGCATCCTTGTCACGGACAGGAGTATTTTTTTTATTTCAAGCAATGGGTTCTGTCTGTGTTCAATTGGTGACTTACAATGGCGTTGAAGAGGGTGGACTTGCCGACGTTGGGCAGGCCGACGATGCCGGCGCGGAGGCTCATGCTAATCTTCGCGTTACGGCCCGAAGAGTACCGCCGCGCGCCGCCGCCGCCGCCGCCAACGCCCCGGCTCCGCTGCCAGCGCAGGAGGAGCGCCGAGGAGGCGCATGAGGAGGGCAACGGCAAGGGCGTCGTCGCCGGCACAGCCGGCGTCCGCGTGAACCCCACGAACGCCGAGCCGAGGGCGCGGGACATCGTCGCCATGGGCGCCCGCCGAGAAGAGCACTCGCCGCCGGCGAAGGAGGCGGGAAGAGGCGGAGGCGTACGGCGAGAGACACACGAGAGACTAGCGCGAGATAGAATAGAACGATAGGACCACGTGAGCGGCACGTGAGAGTTGAAGCCCACAGCGCACTTTTCCGTCTCGTTTCGTTTCCCTCCTCGCGCCCTCGCCGGCGCTGCCATGCGCCGCCGCATCCTCCTACGCCTCAAGCCACCGGCGCGGCGATGCCTCTGCGCGGCGCTCTCGACCGCGGCCTCGACGACGGCCGCTCCCAGCGCCTACCGCCTGCTGGCGCTCCTCCGCGGCTGCGTCGCGCCGTCGCACCTCCCGCTGGGCCTCCGCATCCACGCGCGCGCCGTCACCTCGGGCCTCCTCGCGGCCGCCGACGGTCCGGCGGCTGCGCTCCAGACGCGGCTCATAGGCATGTACGTCCTCGCGCGGCGCTTCCGCGACGCCGCCGCGGTCTTCTCCTCGCTCCCGCGCGCGGCCGCCGCGTCGGCGCTCCCCTGGAACTGGCTCATCCGCGGGCTCACCATGGCCGGGCACCACCGCTTCGCCGTGCTCTTCTACGTCAAGATGTGGGCCCACCCGTCCGCGCCGCGGCCGGACGGCCACACCCTCCCCTACGTCGTCAAGTCGTGCGCGGCGCTCGGCGCGCTCGCCCTCGGCCGCCTCGTGCACCGCACCGCGCGGGCGCTCGGGCTCGACCGCGACATGTACGTCGGGAGCGCGCTCATCAAGATGTACGCGGACGCTGGCCTCCTCGGGGGCGCGCGCGAGGTGTTCGACGGAATGGCCGAGCGGGACTGCGTCCTGTGGAACGTGATGATGGATGGGTACGTCAAGGGCGGCGACGTGGCCAGCGCAGTGGGGCTGTTCAGGGCCATGAGGGCGTCCAGCTGCGATCCCAACTTCGCCACTCTGGCGTGCTTTCTCTCTGTGTGCGCCACGGAAGCTGACTTGCTCTCAGGGGTGCAGCTCCACACCCTCGCGGTGAAGTATGGGTTAGAACCAGAGGTCGCTGTGGCGAACACGTTGGTGTCAATGTACGCCAAATGCCAGTGCTTGGATGATGCGTGGAGGTTGTTTGACCTGATGCCACAGGACGATTTGGTAACCTGGAACGGGATGATATCCGGGTGCGTTCAGAATGGGCTTGTCGACGATGCATTGAGATTGTTCTGTGACATGCAGACAAGTGGTCTTCAGCCTGATTCAGTTACACTGGCGAGCTTGTTACCAGCTTTGACCGATTTGAATGGTTTCAAGCAGGGGAAGGAGATACATGGCTACATTGTCAGGAACTGTGTGCATTTGGATGTCTTCTTGGTGAGTGCTTTGGTGGACATATATTTCAAGTGCAGGGATGTGAGGATGGCACAAAATGTCTTTGATGCTACAAAGACCATCGATGTGGTTATTGGTAGTACAATGATCTCGGGTTATGTTCTTAATGGGATGAGTGAAGCGGCAGTGAAAATGTTTCAGTACCTCTTGGAAGTGGGCATCAAACCAAATGCCGTCATGGTAGCTAGCACGTTGCCAGCATGTGCTTGCATGGCTGCTATGAAGCTTGGTCAGGAGCTCCATGGGTATGTTCTGAAAAATGCATATGAAGGAAGGTGTTATGTGGAGAGTGCATTAATGGACATGTATGCGAAATGCGGTAGACTTGACCTTAGCCATTATATCTTCTCTAAGATGTCTGCTAAGGATGAGGTGACATGGAACTCGATGATTTCAAGCTTTGCACAGAATGGGGAACCTGAAGAAGCTCTTGAGTTGTTTCGTCAAATGAGTATGGAAGGAGTGAAGTACAGTAATGTGACCATATCTTCCATCCTATCAGCATGTGCAGGCTTACCAGCTATATATTATGGAAAGGAGATCCATGGTATCATCATAAAGGGTCCCATAAGAGCAGATGTGTTTGCTGAGAGTGCTCTCATAGATATGTATGGCAAATGTGGGAACTTAGAATTGGCTTTTCGTGTTTTTGAATTCATGCCTGAGAAGAATGAAGTGTCATGGAATAGTATAATCTCTGCCTATGGGGCTCATGGCCTTGTTAAAGAGTCGGTGAGTTTATTATACCGCATGCAAGAGGAAGGATTCAACGCAGACCATGTAACATTCCTTGCTTTGATATCTGCTTGTGCTCATGCTGGGCAGGTTCAAGAAGGACTCCGACTTTTTAAATGCATGACTGAGGAATATCAGATTGCACCTCGAGTGGAACACTTAGCTTGCATGGTTGACTTATATAGCCGGGCTGGGAAGTTGGATAAAGCCATGCAATTTATTGCTGACATGCCTTTCAAGCCGGATGCTGGCATTTGGGGTGCTCTTCTCCACGCTTGCCGTGTGCATCGCAACGTTGAACTTGCAGAGATTGCTTCTCAAGAACTATTCAAGTTGGATCCTCATAATTCAGGTTATTATGTGATCATGTCCAATATCAATGCTGTTGCTGGACGGTGGGATGGTGTGTCAAAAATGAGAAGATTGATGAAGGATAAGAAAGTTCAGAAGATACCTGGTTACAGCTGGGTAGATGTTAATAATACCAGCCATTTATTTGTTGCAGCAGACAAAAGCCACCCTGACTCTGAAGATATTTACATGTCTTTGAAGAGCCTTCTTCTAGAATTAAAACATGAAGGTTACGTTCCCAGGCCGGACATATGTTATACCACGCAACCAGACAACACCACCCAGGTTCAGCAATGATTTCTCTGCAAATTATTTTATTCAGCATGCATTTTCATAGTTCAAACCCTTGTTCAACCATTGCGTTTCTTTGTTCTTATCACCTTCTGTAACTAAAATGATACAAAAATGAACTATTTGGACAAGGTACCACTGTATTGCTGATCCATCCATGTCAAACTTCATGAGACACAGGAATCAGGATCAGTTATACTGTCATTGCTAATGAGGTGACAACATATTACATTTTTTCCTTTAATTTAACATAGTTTGCAGGTTAGTCAAAAATATCGTTCTGGTATATCTTCTTTTTTCTTCTCGAACATGCACCCAAATGCATGCCATTTTATTAGGAGTCGAAGAACTAAGAACCAAAGCCGACCAAAACCTAAAACTGTACAGTTAGCTTACTGTAAGCAGGGTGTCGGTGTAGGGCCGTTCTTGTATAATGTATATAATGCCTCTTTGTTACTGCGTATCTCCTGGCAAGGGATTGCAGAAAAGCCATTTTAATATGGTATAGTCGTTTAGTGATTTGCCTGCTTGTTTTGTTCTGTTTCTATGTTGCTGTAGAAGGCAAGGTTTGGGCGATTTGGAAGACTGTTCCATGCAGTTAGTTCTATTGTCTTCTCCATTGCAATTGAGAGTATACTAATGTTCTTTTCTTACTGTAGGTAATGGCAATTTGATTGTGATTTATCCCAGTGGAATCTGATATTCTGATGGTGATAAAAGGAGAATTCGTTATTGTACAAATTGTTGCATAGAGCAAAGCAAAGCTTCTAATGCAGTACGATTCCATGTTTCCATGTGAAGAAGTGGCGAGCTGACTTGCTTGTGCATTAGCTGAACCCTAAATGCTCAATTCGTAATGCAGTAAGAACACAGGCCCCTTTTGTTTTGTTTGTTTTCTGGTTAACTTTTTTATCATCCTTTGCAAAGATATGATAGTTGTAAGAAAAAACCTATTCTCATTTTCTCCTTTTTGTTTAACTACGAGTTCTAATTCCTAACACTGTACTTTTGCACAGAAATTTAAATGGCCATGGAATGTGTCTGGTCCATCTTGGCCATGTATCACCTGTACATAGGCGCGGTCTGATCAGCAAAGTTTATATAATTCTTTGAAGGGTCAAACTCTCAATGCTGACAGTTTATTCCTTGGACTGTAAGTTCTGCAAGCTAACTTGTATGGCTTTTCCGTCTTGAACCTGGACAGCATTATTCTATTTGTGCGCCATAATGTTCTAGAAGCTATTGGTGTAATTTCTTGGAAAGTTTTTTTCCGGTGAAAAGAAAATCTAAAAGTGCTATCCGGATGGATAAATCTAAGCTATTGGTTTATAGATTGTGCTAAAGTTAATCACTTTTGTCCAGTGACATGAACAAAAAAAAAACATCTAATTCTGTTGGTTCTGAGTTGCGCGCTTTTGCCATCTACACAATTTTTTTGTCATTACGTAAGCATAGTTATGCAGGTTGACAGGCCTATGAAAACCATAAGAACACGTGAGCTCCAACATTTTCACAGCAGCATGGCATGCTTATGAAACAAGATTGTGCAGCACAACAAGGTTAACGATGAAATGTGCGCGACCTGTTGAGTCAGTCGATCATTTTAACTGATCTGAAGGCAATTTTATCGTTTCTCCCTACTGCTATGTGTACACACCTTACGAACAAGTCTTATATCATTGAATTGATCGCCATATATGCTTGAATTCATGTCACAGGGCTTTGGATCTAGAACAGAGGACCCCTGGGTGGTATGGCTTGGAGATATCCAATAGGTCTGTTCAAATCTTGACAAGAAATACTATTGCTTCATGACTATATGAAAATTCACGTTTGCTCTTCAGATGTTCCTGAACAGAATATGGAACAGTAGTTAATTGGTTGGCCATGTATTTGTTTTTGTGAGTTCATACTTCATACATGATTTGAAATCAGATGCAGAAAAATAACTCAATAATACATTTGACATCAGCCGATGTTTTGGTCCATAATTAGAACTTGAACAATAACAATCTCACATGCTCAAGTTTGGCATGGTTAAGCTCAAGGTCACTTTACATGTCATAAGTCACGCTTGTTAACTCTTATTATATTCCTGTAAGAGAACTTGACTCATATCTCATCATCCAATATTTTCAGATCATTTGGAAGCTTCTCACGCCGTATCTGCGCGAGACTCTGGGGATTTCTTGTGGCGTCCAGCATCCTATCCAAGAATTGAACGAACCGACGATCCTCATGTGCAACCTGTGGGTCTGAAAACCTGCTGAGGTTATCTTGATCCTGCACCATTACCAGCAAAAGGCATCGATAAATAGACGAACTCTTCAAGAGAAGCAACAGACACATGGTGCTAAGCATCCTCCAGAAATACCAGTGTTGTTTATTCGTTCAGAGGTATGTACATGTTAGGTTTGTTTCATGGCTACCTCATCGTTCGATTCGAAACTGTAAATAACAAACTGAACAATCTTGCATTTATTCATTCAAAGTTCAAACCAAGTAAACCTTCAACCGTTATACGTATAATAAGAAAAAAATGTTAATTTGGCGAAGTGTGTCCATGAGTATTCAATCAATGCTTTGCCCATGAACCAAGTTGCAGGAAGAGACCCTGCATCCATCCATTCCTGGGAGAAATTTGTGGGTAAAGTAAAGAAGGGCGAACCTTGCTTGCGCTGCCCGCACCGGCTTGCTCATACGCGCTGCTGCAGAATGATGGATGCCTCGCCGGAGAAACGAGACGGCGGAGCCCCTCCCCGCGGCCGAACAGCTGCGGCCGGTTGTTGCCGCCGGCGAGACGGCAGATGGAATGGATCCTCCTGAGCAGCATCTTCGACGCCATGCCTGTTCCCCTCTCCTCTAGCTTTCCCCTGCTCCAAGTACTTGGGTAGGAACAGAATAGAGCTGTCCAGGGTGTATTAGTAGCAGCAGCAGTACGCAAGGTATCGCATCATCTTGGCTGGTCGTGGAAGGCGTCGGTGGTGGCCTCGTTTGAACCGACCGGGTCGTACGGACTGTTGACCGGTAATACAACGCTAGTTGAAACCTGAGTAGGTTGTTTTCTAGAAGAGTTGAAACTTAGGTGCAACGCGTTTGGCCTCCTCGCTGATCACTTTTGTTTTCATAGCAAACATGTCCGTGCGTTGCAACGGGAGAAAATAAGATAACGTGCTTCGCTGCGAAGCAAATACCAATTATTCTAATTAGGTTGGCCAGGTAGAGGATAAGTTTGAAGATTACACACCATATTTTTTGTCCATCTTTAGGGACGTTAGGCATGACATCCTTTTCCTGATATAGATTAATAGCTTCATTAAGATCAACTAAAGACTCTATAGTCAAGACATATAAACGTCTGCATTTTGGCGTCGGTGGCTTATTATGCACTCGTATGCCGGGATCAACAATGCCTGAGACAATTTATTTTCATTGGACGTGTAGGCTATATGTTTTCGCCGTGTGTGTCTTAACTTGTGTATATATATTAGTCTTCCAGCCTCTGTTTTCGAGTCGAGCGACTAGTCGCGACTAGTCGACGACTAGTCGACGAGTCGATACTGCAAGGGCGACTCGGATCCTCGACTCGACTCATACCATGAGTCGAGCGACTCGCACGACTAGTCTCGACTAGTCTCGACTAGTCGCACATTCTGAGTCGATCGACCCATGTAAATTGGGCCCAGCAGTTTTTTCATCTGTGAACATGTATGGGCCGGCCCATCTCCTGGAAACCTAATCTATCATCCCCCCACCCCCTCCCTTGGATCAAACCCTCTCCAGCCGCCACCCCTCCTGCCCTTCTCTGTTCTGCTCGGCTGCTCCTCCCCTTCTCTGTTCCCCTCCTCTGGTGTGCTCCTCCCCTCCTCCCCTGCTACAGCTGTTCTCCTCCCCTCCCCTGATTGCTGCTGCTGCTGTTGTGCTCCTCCCCTCCTCCCCTGGTTGATGTGGCTGCTGGTGTGCTCCTCCTTTGCTGCTGCTGCTGCTGTCTCCCCTGGCTGCTGCTGCTGCTGCTGGTAAGGAGGGGAGGAGCACGTCGACTCGTCAACATGTCGACTCATCGACCATGAGTCTAGACTAGTCTAGACTAGTCTAGAGTCGCCCCCCCTGAGCGACCCGTCGACTCATCGACTCGAAAACGTTGCTTCCAGCGTTTTGGTAATCAGTCAGTGTGAGTTTGCGAGGGACACAAGCAGAGCCAAATCCTACCTTATAACAAAAATATCTAGCATCAAATCCGGTAACGTGTGCATATAGGTTAGGAGAACAAACACATGTGTGCACGTTAACACGTCCGTGTGATTTACCAGTCGACATACATGCACACTGACATGTTGTAACACGTTATCTTGCAAAGTTTCACGTGTCGCTCACAGAGCCGTAATCTCCCAAGATTTCTCTTCTATGAGATCTCGTCCATCTCAACCCATCGTGAAGCGAAGCTTGCAAGTTTCCCTCATTGCTCTTAGAGCCGTAATCTCACCAGATTTCTCTTCCATGAGAGCTCATCCATCTCTCTGCCCGAGACCGATTCTCTAGATTTTTTTCGTAATTATTACATTGTTTGTTTTATTTTATTTGCATTGCATCATGTCATCATGCTTTAATTTGAAATGAGGTTGTTTAAAACCATCACTTGAATTTTATCAAATTGCCAACTCAAATTAAATTCGAATAAATAAATTGCATAGGTCTTTGATCTATTTAAATTGAGAAATTTCACATGGTGAATTCTCTTCTATACCTACTAATAAAGGGAACAATTTGTACAGAGTTATTATAGCCCCAACAAACCACATAAAAGGATTCATTTTCAAAGCCTTCACCCATTTATTTCCTCTCCTTAAATAGAGAAAAGAGAGAGACAGGAGCAGTGCACAGCCAGTCCGGCCTGCTCCCCACGGCCCATCTAACACCCCCCCCCCCCGGCAGCCATTAGGCCCAGCCGCCCCCACTATCCTAAGCCCTAAAACTCAAACCTAGTCTCACAAAGTCTCTCTTCCTCTCCTCGGTCCCTTCACGCAGCTCCTCACCGCCGCCACACACAGACGCACGCAAGCGCCCGCGTCCGTTCCCTAGCCAGCGCCTGCTTCTAGCCCCGCTGGATGCCCCACGGGTCTCCCCCCCTCGGCCTCCTCTTCCCAAGCCTCCCCGGGCCGAAGCCGCCTGAGCGCCCTCCGGCGACTCCTCGCCTAGCTCCGCGGCGTTGATACTTCGATAGGCTGCTCCGCTAGGTTGGTATATGCATGTGTGATCTTCTTCCTCGGAGATGTTTTTCAATAGGTGATGCATACATGCGGCACGTCTCGTAGTCTTTTTTTGCCTTGGCTGTTTGATTCTTGCAACTCGAGAACATATATAAGTTGCTAGGATTCGATGTAATAGAGCAGGGTGGGACTATTAGTTACAAAAGAAATCCAAAATTTTAACACAATGGATCGATAGGCTGGACGGGCTGCATCAAATTGGTTTAGTTGGGCCGTGCCCAGATGGACCATAAAGCCCAACAGGTAGCTTCTTTCGATCTGATTCGGTTCAGATCGATCGATTGAACTGATGACGTACGAAATTTTTGGAGGACGGACCGAAAACGGACGAAAATTAGGGAGGAAGAAGCGATAGCCCCTTTATTATTATTAGGTAGAGATTCCGTGGACTAGGTAATCACGGCTCTTACTTGGGAGAAAAGAGGGAGTAAGAGCATCTATAGCTGGACTCCTCGTATTGACCGGGCGGGCGCAGGACCAGTGGCCGGACAGGAGAGAGAAAGAAAAAGTTGACCCAACCGGACCCCTCATAGCCTCCTTAAATGTCCGGGCTGTCCGGCACTCCTCATATTGCCCTCATATATGCGATGAGTATGAGGTGCGCCCGGGCGTGTCCGGTCAGTGGTCCTGCATCCGCCAAATAGGATTTGGCCCACCTTTTCTCTTTGTTTATTCTTTCTTTTCTTTCTCTCACTTTATCTCCACCAATCACATACTTGTGACCGGACGTATAGGGAAAAAAAATGAGGGACATGGCTGTGAAAGTGAAAATTTGAGAGGTGACCGATCAGTGTCCGCGGTCGCGTCTGCGGGCGTTTGAGGGGCCGGATTTGCAGGTTGCGGCTGTAGATGCTCTAATCAACAGTTCGCCTCTGAGCTGTGATAACCTACTAGGACTAAGCGTGGCTTCCAAGTTTAAGTCCCCAGGCTTAGTTAGCCATGGTTGATCGCAGCCATGCATTCCTTTGTGTGCACGGCTGGGTCAGAGACGGTCCATTGCAATACGCAAGTCACAGTAGTAGTGAACTGTGAAACGTGTAGAGGTTTCAGCTGGAAAAGATGCCTGACGAGGGCCATACTTTACTTGGCCCGCTGGCCCAGGCGCTTCTCTTGGAACTGGAAGATGCCCTCACAAAACTCTCATCACATGGCCAACTTATGTAAACATGTGATTTAGAATCTCCAGGGTACTTACAGAGTCAGTAACTGCACATCTGTGGATATACTCATCCATCCGGAGGGAAAACTTTGGACATGGTACACAGAATTTTACCGACAGCAACGTCGGACGGTACAAAAAAATAGCTTTCACGCCGTTAACTCGGTTGCATTTTTCAGCCAACTAGCAACAGATTCTCCCGTCGAAATGCACGGGAAATGGTTGCTCTGCAACTCAATTGTAGATTTATGTGTTTGGTATCACCGATGACTTCCGATCCAAGACCTGAACTTCCCCTTTCGACGCGATGACAGCATACGGCCTGCATGCAACAGATTCCAATGTCTTAGGCACTGCACTGTGTAACCACATACGGGTTTCTTTATTGGTATAATAGCTTTTTCTTTTTTGAAACATGCTGGTTAATAACTGGATTTTACTATATAGTTGTTCTAGGTTAAGAAACTCACGTAGTGTTGCAAATTATCCCATGGTCAACAACGCCGACGATATTCTCCAAGCCTTCTGCTACCTTTCCTGCAAGGTGACCAATGCAAACCAGCTAAACCTCCATTGGAGGAATAGTTACTGATTATCATGTCAAATTTAGATCCTCAACTTGACATACATACCAAGATCCTGGATGGGGGTTGTGAAGATAACATCAAGTATATGATGGCCCTCCTTGGTAACCAGTGGGAAGTCGCCTCCCGATGGACCGGCAGTTCCAATGGATGGCCTCCTCCAAACCTTCAGGCAATCACGCAATGGGGATCAGTCGAAAGGGCTTTCTTTTTGCCGGGTCGGCATGGACAGTGGAAAGGTCTCAGGTTCAGAAATCCAGTAGCTGCTCAGAGTATGAAATTTTCAAAGTTATTAAGAGATTGATGAGCTGCGCACCTCTGCGTCGCCTAGGAACAAATCATCAATCTCTTCGGCGGTGTCGATCCAGTTCCCCTGAAATGATCTGCTCCCCTCTTAATGAACATTACACAAAACTGATCTGGTCTCTGGCAGAAGACAGAAACTGCTTACACTTTTGACCAAAACTGGAATGGAACCCTCTATGCCATTCACATATTTGTCGTTGTCAATGATAAAGGCAACCTTGTCAGCCGATTTAACAATACCCTGTGGATCGAGACCAATCAAGAGTTGCATATAGGAAGATGAGATAATCATATAATTGACATAACAGAAGTATCTGCAGTGAACACAAGCAAATAGTTACATCATATTTATTTTTTCAGAAAACAGCGACAGTTCCATTTTGATGAACTTACTAAGATGCATGCTTGTTCAACTTTTCAGGAAACAAAAGGACAAGTGATGGTTTAGACAGACACAAGTCAGCGAGGCAGGGAGCCTGAATGGGTTTAAGCAGTTTCTGAAGAGCTGGCTTAACAAATTTCTGAAGAGTTGCGCTAACCTTCTCTTGTATGAAAGAAGGCTGTCCGCTTTCGGTTTTCCCGCGCCCGATGACAGCTGCGAGTGTGCCCTCTTCAATTACATCAGCATCAGTGAAAGCAAAATCAATCTATACGTCAGTGAGCATGGTTTCAGCCAAAAATTCTCCTCTTTCCTGCCTGCAAGATTTACAATGGTGACAAGAGAAGAGAGCGTACTTGGGCGCCTTCCTCGTGGCTGCCGACCTTTATCCCTGCTTTCTCCGCCTCACTTGCACAGATCACAGACCTGGCTGATCAACCCCAGCAACCGATTAGACGCAACCGATGATCAGAGCGAGCGAATGCATGAGGCATTGGAGTTGTGCAGCAGAATGTAAGCAAAGCTCATGTGGCACAGATGAACCACGGAGTGGCAGTGAAGCAATTGGAACGCTTACGAGGGTATGCCGACAATGCCGGTCAGCGAGCCTCGCCGGAGGCGCGTGCCGAGGTACTGGACGGCGAGCCCCGACGCGGCGCCGGAGCCGAGCCCGACCACCATGCCGCTCTTCACGAACTCGTCCACCTGAATCAATGCCGCATAACACGAGATAAGTGCCGCAGCATTCAGAGGAAGCCAGCGTGGATGCCGGCGGGCGGAAGCGTCAGCGAGTGTCTCCCTTATTACCGTGAGCTTGGCGGCGTCGAAGAGACGGACGACATCGGCGTCGGCGGCGGCCGCGCAGGCCACCGAGCGTCCCCGGAGACACCGCGCGGCGTGGCGCTGGCGTGGCCGCGGGCGCCGGCACAGAGGGACCCGCGCGTGCGAGCTTGCCGCGATGCTTGCTCTGGCGACTGCCTCCATGGAGACGAGCGGCGAACACGGGGGACTGCCTCTCTGCTCGAGCGTCAGCGTTGCCACACAGTTTGGGTAAGCACCACCGCTTCAGAGGATATGGAGGGTGACAGTGCACGAGCGACGCGACAATTCCTAAGATGTGTTGGGACTTGGGAACCCATGTTTTTCTCTGTTCTGCCCACTCCAAGAAATTGTGAAGTTATCTGTTTTTCTTTTTATATAGATCTCCATCGTGGTATACATGATACTTTTGTTACCCCCAGTTTCATCAAGAGATAACAGTAAAAACGCGTCACTTGCTAATTAGGTGTTATTGAGCGAAAGTGTGTTAGTCTAATCTCGAGCACAAATGCATCCGCATGAGTAGTAGCTTCCAAAAAAATAGTAAAAAAATAAGAAAAAAAAAACATCTGAATTTTTTTGTGGGTGAACATCAGCAAGTTTTCCAACATCCTGCAAAATTTCTCCTCTAAAATACATGTGTAGTGGTGTGTGCCAAAAAAAAATATGTGCTTCAAAACGTGTCTTTTTGAGCCTTGAATTTTGTTTTTTATGTACAGGCCTCCGCGGATGTCATTTCAAGGTGAAATTTTACAGGAAGTTAGAAAATTTGTTGATGTCCATCCACAAGAAATGCTTGCAAGATGTTTTTTTAAATATATTTTAACTATTTTTCGTAATTTACTGTTCATACGGGTGCATTTGTGCTCGAGATTAGATTATCCATGTCCATTATTGAGTACTCCCTCCGTCCCAAATAAGTGTTTCAACCTTAGTACAACTTTGTACTAAATTTAGTACAAAGTTGAGACACTTATTTAAAGTTGAAACACTTATTTTGAGACGGAGGGAGTAGCTTTCTTTGTTTATGAAATCTTTAGCAATTAATACTTGCATGTCTTCGTGTTGTACTCTTAAAGTCAAGCGTGCCTTACATCTTAGGCATTACTGCCGCTGCCACATGGTCGACAACATCATGGAACCCTAGAATCCGCTGTCATGAGAGGTGAGGGATGAGAGAGACCTACTATGTCATCTACCTCATGCGGTAGCCTATATGTACAACTTTTACATGTTCCAGTTTATATGGGAAAGTGCTCTTAATAGGTCTAATATATGCCATCTACCAGCTGCATCTTGCTATACATATGCTTCTATATAACAATGAAACTACTACTCATTTCATACATCAGAAGCGCCCCTTGTGAATGTGATCAGTTAAGCTCTATGATTTTAGTACATGTTAGTTTGTTTGAATAGACCACCAAAACAAAACCATGCTCGATCATGGAATTCTGTGGCGCCCCTGCTCGACCGTGCACTAATCATACACGCAAACGTGCACGATCGAGATCAGAGACTCACGGGAAGATATCACAACATAACTCTAAATACAAATTTAAACATAAATCTTCATATTACAAATCAGGGGTCACGAGGACCCGAATACATAGGTCATACAAACAAATATTATCTGGGTACAGACATAGTTAGTCAAGTTTGCCTTAAGAAGGCTGGCATAACAGCGACACTGATCGAAAAGGCGAAGGCCTCCTGCCTAGGACCTCCGAACTACTCCTGGTGGGCGGGCTTAACGTAGTAGTAGGTACCTTCGGGGATCTCCTGCTCCTGGACTCCGTCGTCTGATCGCAGCAACTGGGTAGGGGAAAAGAGGGAAGCAAAGCAACCGTGAGTACTCATCCAAAGTACTCGCAAGACTTACATCAGAACTATACTAAGTATGCATCGGTATCAAAGGAATGGGCTATATCTTTGGACTAAACTGTAGAAATGCCAGAATAGAGGGGAAAAGGCCTAGCCTATCGAAGACTAGCATCTTGAAACAATCTTGCAGCATCAGAAGAGAATAGAACACAACAACATATAATAATAAGTATATATTAGCAATGCCCTGAGATCCTTCCTCGACTACCCTGCGAGAATGTGATCCCGAGAGCAGTAGTAACAGTTTAACATTGTAACAGTATCCATTCATAGTTGTAGTAGATCAGGATACAACTCCGAGCGTCCTGTTACCGTGGACACGGCTATTCGAATAGATCACTTCCCCGCAGGGGTGCACTACTGTTACCCAACACGCTCGATTACATCTGGCCGGACACACTTGCTGGGTAATACCCGGCCTCGGGTAATCGACACGCCGTAGACCAACCTAGACTCTCCAGAGAGGTCAACACGCCGGTCTAGATCCTAAGTGTGAAGGGGTCTTGGGCCCATCGCCCTCTGCACTCCTGCACGTTGCGAGACTGGCCGGGGCCCAAGCGCTAATTGTAACCACGACCACGACCATAAGCAGAAGACCCGGTATTATAGTTGCGGGTCTGATTGTAACCACGGCCATTTCCACGGCCAGTTGAAGGAAGTGCTAATTGGGTTTGATTCTGACGGCATTCTCTGGCACGGTGACCTGGTTGGCGACACTTGAAGCACAACCCGTCATTGGGACGGGGAGCAGTAGCTCTGGGCGGTGCAGCTTGGACTCTTGGCTGCCTCGGTGGTGGAGGAGGCAGACGAGGCGCGGCATAATAAGGCCTTGGCACATGGGCAGTTGGATGGTACATGCTGTGGGGGATCCAGATTCGACGCTTTTGTGCTGAGCTCGAAGATGAGCCAATGTCACGGTGGCGCTTCTGTGACTCCTTGTGCTCCATCTGAGCGGTCTCAACCTGGATAGCCTTGTTCACCAGGGTGGCGAAGTCGGTGAAGTCATGAACAGCAAGTGCAAGCTTGAGGTCTGGGTGAAGTCCGCCACGGAACTTTTCCTGTCTGCGGGCATCAGTGGCAATGTCTTCTTCAGCATAGCGGGATAGGTCAAGGAATTCCCGCTGATAAGCTTCGACAGTCTTATTGCCCTGAGTGAGGTTGCGAAACTCTCTTTTCTTCCGGTCCATGATTCCCTGAGGAATGTAACGGGCACGAAAAGCAGTCTGAAACTCGATCCAGGTAATGACTGTCCCAACAGGTAGTGAACGCCTGTGGGTGTCCCACCATTGAGCAGCGGGACCCTTCAAGAAGTAGGATGCGAATGTGACAAGGTTGGCAGGGGCGACATTGGCAGATTCCATCTCGAAGGTGATGTCGCGAAGCCAGTCATCAGCATCCAGTGGCTATTCCGAGTTACGGAAAACAGTAGGGTTGAGACGCCACAAACTCCTGCAGAGTTATTGGAGTAGGTTGCTGATTCTGAGCATTCTGGTTCTAGTTTGGAAACTGAGCCATGATTCCAACCATCAACTGACGGTTCAGCTTGAATTGCTCCATCATAGCTGCCATATAGTCTGGCGGGGGTGGATCGTTGGCACCACGGCCACGACCACGACCTGCGGGTCTAACCATCCTGCTAAAATTCAACAGGGGGTAGTTTAGCAATGAGTATTTGTAGGTGTAAGGAATCATTCATGAAGTAATACGCACAACAAAAGGAAGTGCAATAGATACATCACCATAGTCCAACACGACATACAGATCCATACATAAGTTCGGTTACAGGCCAGCGTTACAACAACGGAAAAGAAGGCTAGACACACTAGGCGGCACGCAGGCACGCGGTGGAGGGATACAACAACAGGACATAGCGATAGCTACATCAACGTCGGAGAAAACCACTGAAGCCAGGCAACTGCAGGTGACGACGCGGGGTGCCCTCAATAAAAGGATCCTGCGCTCCGTGAACACTCTGGTGCAGAACCTGGTCCCGAACTGGAAGAAGAGGACCACGTGGAGGAGTACAACCTCCAACAGCAGGCCACTCAAGACCTGGTGGCATCTCCGTCCTGCGCGGGTAAAGAATGTACTTTGGGTGCATCCGTGCACTAACTGCTGGCAATAACTGTGTCAGAGCATCGTAAAGACGAATACGAGTGGCGTACAACTCAACAGCAAGAGCTCGAGCAGTGCGATCCAGAGCCTCTGTGTACTGAACCAAAACCTGCGGGTCATAATGACGCGGCACGTAAGGAGTACAAACAGCAGTGTAGTATCCAGTCTCGTCCCCAGCAGGAGCATACGGGATATATCTGAATCCAGTCTCCTCCAAGCGGGTGTGCTCTCTACGGAGATGGGCAATAGCAACATAGGCAGCATCATGGACTGCCATGTCAACAGTCACTCCAATACCATGGAAGGTGTGCAACTCGGTGATGGATCTGCCCTGCCGATCAAAGATACGAACCACAGCGTGGTACTGCTCCTGGTTGAACTTGCGATAGTCCTCGTAAACTGTGTACTCAGGGTACCAGCGATATCCCAGCCTGGTCAAAAGATCGACCAAGATAGCAGGGAACCCATCCGCATCAACAACCATAGTCTGGCGTACGAGCTGTCTTGCGGGACGCATCTGAAACAATAGGAGTGCAAGATGTCAAATGACAGTGTGAGAAGCATATGATAGCATTGAAAGGAATGTTGAAGATAATCCAGCTCTCCGGGTGAATGTGAACACGAGAACCTAATGTTAGCAAAAATCATTTAACCCGAATAGAAGAGAGATTAGTATCCCAGAGTAAGGAAGAAGAATAAAAGATCCTAATACCACCCATTGGTGACGTGGGCCCGTAAGCCACAGAGCCATGTTAGTAAAACGATTTTTGAGACTAGACTCAACTTCGGCCAAGGAGTTGGAAAGGAGCTTCCTACAGACAGTCGGCTCTGATACCAACTTGTGGCGCCCCTGCTCGACCGTGCACTAATCATACACGCAAACGTGCACGATCGAGATCAGAGACTCATGGGTAGATATCACAACACAACTCTAAATACAAATTTAAACATAAATCTTCATATTACAAACCAGGGGTCACGAGGACCCGAATACATAGGTCATACAAACAAATATTATCTGGGTACAGACATAGTTAGTCAAGTTTGCCTTAAGAAGACTAGCATAACAGCGACACTGATTGAAAAGGCGAAGGCCTCCTGCCTAGGACCTCCGAATTACTCCTGGTCGGCGGGCTCAATGTAGTAGTAGGTACCTCCGGGGATCTCCTGCTCCTGGACTCCATCGTCTGATCGCAGCAACCGGGTAGGGGAAAAGAGGGAAGCAAAGCAACCGTGAGTACTCATCCAAAGTACTCGCAAGACTTACATCAGAACTATACTAAGTATGCATCAGTATCAAAGGAATGGGCTATATCTTTGGACTAAACTGTAGAAATGCCAGAACAGAGGGGAAAAGGCCTAGCCTATCGAAGACTAGCATCTTGAAACAATCTTGCAGCATCAGAAGAGAATAGAACACAACAACATATAATAATAAGTATATATTAGCAATGCCCTGAGATCCTTCCTCGACTACCCTGCGAGAATGTGATCCCGAGAGCAGTAGTAACAGTTTAACATTGTAACAGTATCCATTCATAGTTGTAGTAGATCAGGATACAACTCCGAGCGTCCTGTTACCGTGGACACGGCTATTCGAATAGATCACTTCCCCGCAGGGGTGCACTACTGTTACCCAACACGCTCGATTACATCTGGCCGGACACACTTGCTGGGTAATACCCGGCCTCGGGTAATCGACACGCCGTAGACCAACCTAGACTCTCTAGAGAGGTCAACACGCCGGTCTAAATCCTAAGTGCGAAGGGGTCTTGGGCCCATTGCCCTCTGCACTCCTGCACGTTGCGAGACTGGCCGGGGCCCAAGCGCTAATTGTAACCACGACCACGTCCATAAGTAGAAGACCCGGTATTATAGTTGCGGGTCTGATTGTAACCACGGCCATTTCCACGGCCAGTTGAAGGAAGTGCTAATTGGGTTTGATTCTGACGGCATTCTCTGGCACGGTGACCTGGTTGGCCACACTTGAAGCACAATCCGTCATTGGGACGGGGAGCAGTAGCTCTGGGCGGTGCAGCTTGGACTCTAGGCTGCCTCGGTGGTGGAGGAGGCAGACGAGGCGCGGCATAATAAGGCCTTGGCACATGGGCAGTTGGATGGTACATGCTGTGGGGGATCCAGATTCGACGCTTTTGTGCTGAGCTCGAAGATGAGCCAACGTCACGGTGGCGCTTCTGTGACTCCTTGTGCTCCATCTGAGCGGTCTCAACCTGGATAGCCTTGTTCACCAGGGTGGCGAAGTCGGTGAAGTCATGAACATCAAGTGCAAGCTTGAGGTCTGGGTGAAGTCCGTCACGGAACTTTTCCTGTCTGCGGGCATCATTGGCAATGTCTTCTTCAGAATAGCGGGATAGGTCAAGGAATTCCCGCTGATAAGCTTCGACAGTCTTATTGCCCTGAGTGAGGTTGCGAAACTCTCTTTTCTTCCGGTCCATGATTCCCTGAGGAATGTAACGGGCACGGAAAGCAGTCTGAAACTCGATCCAGGTAATGACTGTCCCAACAGGTAGTGAACGCTTGTGGGTGTCCCACCATTGAGCAGCGGGACCCTTCAAGAAGTAGGACGCGAAGGTGACAAGGTTGGCAGGGGCGACATTGGCAGATTCCATCTCGAAGGTGATGTCGCGAAGCCAGTCATCAGCATCCAGTGGCTATTCCGAGTTACGGAAAACAGTAGGGTTGAGACGCCACAAACTCCTGCAGAGTTATTGGAGCAGGTTGCTGATTCTGAGCATTCTGGTTCTAGTTTGGAAACTGAGCCATGATTCCAACCATGAGCTGGCGGTTCAGCTTGAATTGCTGCATCATAGCTGCCATATAGTCTGGCGGGGGTGGATCGTTGGCACCACGGCCACGACCACGACCTGCGGGTCTAACCATCCTGCTAAAATTCAACAGGGGGTAGTTTAGCAATGAGTATTTGCAGGTGTAAGGAATCATTCATGAAGTAATACGCACAACAAAAGGAAGTGCAATAGATACATCACCATAGTCCAACACGACATACAGATCCATACATAAGTTCGGTTACAGGCCAGCGTTACAACAACGGAAAAGAAGGCTAGACACACTAGGCGGCATGCAGGCACACGGTGGAGGGATACAACAACGGGACATAGCGATAGCTACATCAATGTCGGAGAAAACCACTGAAGCTAGGCAACTGCAGGTGACGACGCGGGGTGCCCTCGATAAAAGGATCCTGCGCTCCGTGAACACTCTGGTGCAGAACCTGGTCCCGAACTGGAAGAAGAGGACCACGTGGAGGAGTACAACCTCCAACAGCAGGCCACTCAAGACCTGGTGGCATCTCCGTCCTGCGCGGGTAAAGAATGTACTCTGGGTGCATCCGTGCACTGACTGCTGGCAATAACTGTGTCAGAGCATCGTAAAGACGAATACGAGTGGCGTACAACTCAACAGCAAGAGCTCGAGCAGTGCGATCCAGAGCCTCTGTGTACTGAACCAAAACCTGCGGGTCATAATGACGTGGCACGTAAGGAGTACAAACAGTAGTGTAGTATCCAGTCTCGTCCCCAGCGGGAGCATACGGGATATATCTGAATCCAGTCTCCTCCAAGCGGGTGTGCTCTCTACGGAGATGGGCAATAGCAACATAGGCAGCATCATGGACTGCCATGTCAACAGTCACTCCAATACCGTGGAAGGTGTGCAACTCGGTGATGGATCTGCCCTGCCGATCAAAGATACGAACCACAGCGTGGTACTGCTCCTGGTTGAACTCGCGATAGTCCTCGTAAACAGTGTACTCAGGGTACCAGCGATATCCCAGCCTGGTCAAGAGATCGACCAAGATAGCAGGGAACCCAGCCGCATCAACGGCCATAGTCTGGCGTACAAGCTGTCTTGCGGGACGCATCTGAAACAATAGGAGTGCAAGATGTCAAATGACAGTGTGAGAAGCATATGATAGCATTGAAAGGAATGTTGAAGATAATCCAGCTCTCCGGGTGAATGTGAACACGAGAACCTAATGTTAGCAAAAATCATTTAACCCGAATAGAAGAGAGATTAGAATCCCAGAGTAAGGAAGAAGAATAAAAGATCCTAATACCACCCATTGGCGACGTGGGCCCGTAAGCCACAGAGCCATGTTAGTAAAACGGTTTTTGAGACTAGACTCAACTTCGGCCAAGGAGTTGGAAAGGAGCTTCCTACAGACAGTCGGCTCTGATACCAGCTTGTGGCGCCCCTGCTCGACCGTGCACTAATCATACACGCAAACGTGCACGATCGAGATCAGAGACTGATGGGTAGATATCACAACACAACTCTAAATACAAATTTAAACATAAATCTTCATATTACAAACCAGGGGTCACGAGGACCCGAATACATAGGTCATACAAACAAATATTATCTGGGTACAGACATAGTTAGTCAAGTTTGCCTTAAGAAGACTAGCATAACAGCGACACTGATCGAAAAGGCGAAGGCCTCCTGCCTAGGACCTCCGAACTACTCCTGGTCGGCGGGCTCAATGTAGTAGTAGGTACCTCCGGGGATCTCCTGCTCCTGGACTCCATCGTCTGATCGCAGCAACCGGGTAGGGGAAAAGAGGGAAGCAAAGCAACCGTGAGTACTCATCCAAAGTACTCGCAAGACTTACATCAGAACTATACTAAGTATGCATTGGTTTCAAAGGAATGGGCTATATCTTTGGACTAAACTGTAGAAATGCCAGAACAGAGGGGAAAAGGCCTAGCCTATCGAAGACTAGCATCTTGAAACAATCTTGCAGCATCAGAAGAGAATAGAACACAACAACATATAATAATAAGTATATATTAGCAATGCCCTGAGATCCTTCCTCGACTACCCTGCGAGAAAGTGATCCCGAGAGCAGTAGTAACAGTTTAACATTGTAACAGTATCCATTCATAGTTGTAGTAGATCAGGATACAACTCCGAGCGTCCTGTTACCGTGGACACGGCTATTCGAATAGATCACTTCCCTGCAGGGGTGCACTACTGTTACCCAACACGCTCGATTACATCTGGCCGGATACACTTGCTGGGTAATACCCGGCCTCGGGTAATCGACACGTCGTAGACCAACCTAGACTCTCCAGAGAGGTCAACACGCCGGTCTAAATCCTAAGTGCAAAGGGGTCTTGGGCCCATCGCCCTCTGCACTCCTGCACATTGCGAGACTGGCCAGGGCCCAAGCACGACTGTGGAAACACCAGCAGACGTAACCAGCTCACCCCAACAATCAGCCCGCATCTCTGAACTATGACATCTGGATCGCTTTCGGAAGGAACGTACGACGTAGGGGGCCCCATTAAACCATTATCCCGAGTGGTGGTAGTGCGTATAGGCCAGCGGCCAACTCAGATCAAATACCCAAATCTGTTAGGCGTGTTTTAGTAACTCGCAGAGACGAACATGATTCTTGTCGCTCCGACTTGGTAATCCACGGACTACGACCAAGGACCAGGCCCACCTCTCTCCTAGGTGGTCTCCACCTGCCCTGTCGTTCCGCCACAATATCACTCGCGGGTACCCTTGGGTTCAACCCGTCTTATTTTATTATCTCGCGGGCACTCTTGGAGCCGGCCCGACTTTAATAGTTTAAAGTATTGCAGTAATGTAACTTTTCCATGATCATCACCCAAAGTGATCACGGCCCGATAACAAGCCTGTCAAACGGACAAGGGTGAAGGGCCAACTGATGAAACATAGCATACCTAACTAAGCATTATAGGATAGCAGGTAAGGTATCAATAGTAGGCGACGAAATCAGGCTATGCATCAGAATAGGAGTTATCGGGATATCAACAGAAGCAATTCTAATGCAAGCAATAGAGAGAAAGAGTAGGCGATATCTGGATGATCAAGGGGGTTTTGCTTGCCTGAAAGCTCTGCTGAAGGGGTCTGGTCGTCGACGACGTAGTCGTACTCCGCAGTGTCGTCGGCAGTCTCGGGGTCTATCCGGAGAGAAGGAGGGGGAAGAAACAGTAAATACACGGCAACAAACACAACAAGGATGCATGACATGTCAACATGCTGTGCTAGGGGTGTTCTAATGCAGTGCTAGGTATTTTGGTCGGAGCGGGAAAACATATTCGGGAGTGTTCTCCCAGCTCCGGGTGATTATCGGTCAGACGATCCGGAGGGGAAAGTTCCATGTTCATCATGTTAGAGGGGTGTGGCAGGTATGTGGGTGGCATATTCGGGTTCGTCATATTTTTCTGATCATTTTTCATATATAAATTATTTTCATCTGAGTTACGGTTTATTTTATATGATTTTTCAAAGTTTTAAACATTTTCAGTAATTTCCTGATTATTTTTAATTCGAAATTATAAATAGCAAAAATGCTATGGGTACACAGGGCTGTACCTAGCTGTGCAGCACAGTGGCTGACAGTGGGCCCGGGGCTGGCTGAGTCAGCAGGTCAACCGTTGACGTGTTGACCGGTCAACGGGTCAACTGGGCCCACTCGTCAGTGGCACAGGGAGGGCCACGTGGTTGCCGCGTCAGCGCCACGTCGGCGCCGGCGCCGGAGCAACGCCGGCGAGCCAAAAACACGGCGGTGCATACGGGAGGTGGCCGGATTTCGCCGTCCGGCGTCCGTTTGGCGCGCGCGAGGCGGCGTTCGAAAGAGGAGAGCGAGGCACGTCGTTTGGAGATGGTAGGAGGTGTGGGGGTAGCCGGAGTCGAGCTCCTCGTCGACGATGGCGGCGACGGCGTACGGTGGTCGTTCGGGCGCGGGGATCTAGCCTGATTCAAACGAAAAGGGGCCGCGGGCTGGTTCACTGGGGGCTCTTTGGGGGTTTCTAAAGCGGCTGGGGGCGAGCGAGCAAGCACGGGGCCACGCGTGCAGCGGTCATAGCGGCGGCCGGAGCATGTCGGCGGGACGAGCTACCTACAGGACTCTCAGGAGCATGGAGAGAGAGATGAAAGGAGGCGGCGCTCACAGCGGATGCAGGGGAGTATTCGGGGAGGCCGGAGGCGGTCGGAGTCAAGTGGATCGATGACGACGACCACGACGGCCGTGGGTGAAGAAGGCGACGCGAGCGACGGAGGTGGAGCTCCTCGGCGCCGATCCAGTGGCGTCGGAGATGAAGACGAGGCCGGGAAAGCTCCTGGACTCGACGGAGCGGCGAATGGGGGTGGCTGACTACGAGAACTACGGCGGCGCGGCCATGAGTGCACTCGGGAGAGGGAGACAAAGAGGGAGAGAGGAGAGGAGTGAGGCCAGGGGAGGCAGGGCGCTGCCCTTATCCATCCACGGCGGGCGCGGGGCCGCGCTGTCGAGCGGCGAGGAGGGGGGCCTGGCTGCGGGAGCGCGCGCGCGCGCTGCAGCGTCGACACCGAGGAGAGAGGGTGAGCAGAAGGAAGGAGAGGACAGGCGTGGGCTGTGCCTGGCACTGTGGACTAGAGCCCAGCGCACAGTGTCCTTTCCCCTTTTCTTTTTCTGTTTTCTTTCTTTCTTTCTTCTCTGATTTGTAATTGTTAGGCCACCAATTCACTTTTGCAAAATATGAGACTTGGCCCAATAAATACCATGCAATATCTAGCACTGCCAGAAAAAGGTTTGGAGGCAAAATGATTTCACTTGAATTTTGATTAAATGAAATGGGATTAAATGGGCTGTGTTTGCTACTGTTTTGGGTTGCTAGTTTTCAATTAATCAAACAAGTGATGTGGTTTTTCTTATTTATAATTACCTATGAAATATTTGCTAAATGATGGACTATTTTCATACAAGTTTGTAGCTTTTAAAATTTCACTTGCTATTTGAATTTTGAATTGAAGTGGAATTTCAAATGAGATATAATTCAAAGAGGATCAAGCCTTGTTAACCATGGTGACTTGGCATTATCAAAAGGGTGATCACTGTAGTTAATACATGGGGATGTTACAAATTCACATCACTTGAGATTGGCAGTGGACTTAGCTGGGCCATATATAAGGAAGTACCATATATTGGCATGATGCGCAAGGTGCGGGTTGTAACATACGAACAACTTAACCGGCTTATAAGTTACGGGGAATGAGTGGCCTCAGGAAAATATCTATCATAGTTTGATCATTGGATATATCAAGTTTGCAAGTATTATAGGTATTGCTGCTAGTTTTGGTTATCTTTTTTTCTTACATCTTCTCCCGTACGTGACTTCCGATCTATTTTCTTTCTTCCAATTCCTTACTTCTCATCGACTGGTGCACTGCAGATTACAGACTTTGACCCTGTGTCCCTGTGTATCATGACATTACAGGCGTCCATAAACTTTGGTTCAGTCGTTGTTTCTTTGAACCACGGGGCTTGTAATAAAATTGCCCATTCCTTGGAGGCAATGGGAGTAAGGAGGCATGGAACTAGGCTGCTATGACCAGAAGGTGTGCCCAATGTTGTTTAGTCTTGGTGGCCAGCTATTCTGTTCAGGCTGAGTGCTAATGGAATCAAGAGTTCCATCTAAGAAAACAAATTCTTGAACTTCCACTATGTGTAAACATTTCATTTAAACCATTCCTATTGATGATTTTTTTCATATCGATATCGTTTTTTTGTTGCTCTGGATTTGCCGGCTAGAAGGCCATGGAAGTACTTGTACACTAGTCAAGAGAAATCTAGAACTTGTGTCGGTCGCCATACACGGTGGTTGTGCAGGTGTCCTTTCACGGTGTACCTTCATGTTGTCTTCAGCCATCCACACTCTATGGATCCATCAAATGATTTTTTTTTTGTGTGTGTGTGTGTGTGGGGGGGGGGGGGGGGGGGGGGGGGGGTCCTTTTTAGGATTAGTTCACAGATGCAGGTGGCGGGGCGGCCCCATAGGAGTTTTGACGCTCTGTAGCGGTGTAATTCTAGCGTGCACTGCACGACTAATCTTTTCGAATCCGGTACAAGCGGTAGGGAGCTTCTTCGATCACCGTGGCTTTGCCATACAACCACACATCGGTTTTTGTACGTTGGTCGGGCCGAGCGGTTGTTGACATTTTAGATCCTAGGCAAAAGCCTCGTTCTGGCTTTCATTGGTTGGATCTAACAACTACAAGTCGTGTGTCATCGACTATGTGAAGGTTGTCTTGGATATTAGTATGCCTCTGGTGAAATCTAGCCTTCAGTTTTTTTTTTTTTTTTTTTTTTTTGCGAGAAACTTTCAATCTATTCATCTTCAATCATGGCAGTACAAAGAACAACAGAGGTAATAAAAATTACAACCATGTCCGTGGACCACCTAGCGACGACTACAAGCACTGGAGCGAGCCGAAGGCGCGCCGCCGTCATCGCCCCTCCCTCACCGGAGCCGGGCAAACCTTGTTGTAGTAGACAGTCGAGAAGTCGTCGTGCTAAGGCCCATAGGACCAGCGCACCAAAGTAGCAACCATCGCCGATGAAGAAAGTCGTAGATCAGAAGGATCAAACCTGTAAACACCCAAACAAAGACGAACGAAGACCGGATCCAAACAGATCCACCGAAGACCAGCACCGACCGAATCCCGCGAGATCCGACGGAGACAAATCTCCACACGCCCTCCGACGATGCTAGACACACCATCGGGACGGGGATAGAACGTGGGAGACATTATTCCTACTAAGTGCTGAGTAAATAGGCAATTTTTCGGTTAATTTAATCCAGGAATAAATCACTAACATGACGCTGACAGTATTAATCTCGTACTGGTACCTAACCATGCAAGCTCGTACTACGCAAAGAACAGATTCATCTACGCATACAGCAAGCAAGTAGGAAACAGTAATGAATAGAAGAGGGATAAACAAGGTATACCCTCCAGTAGGCCAGTTGGCCGCAGCAGCGGCGTTGGCGGCATCCTCGGCCGCCTTCTTGTCAGCTTCGGCCTTCTCGGCAGCGGCACGGTCGGCGTCGGTGGACATGGCGATGCAGACGTAGAGGAAGTAGACGGACGGAACGGCAGCGAGCAGTCGCATAGTCGCTCCCCAAAAACCTAATCGCCCCTCTCCCGTACAGGATCTAGAGAGGCGGGGTTTCGGAGGCCTGCTCTCCCGTCAACCGTGTACGCGGCGGACGGGATGGGATCACCGGCGGCAGCAGCAGCAATGGAACGGTGGACTGGGGCGGAGCGCGTGGAGGCAGATGCGATCTGTTCCGTGACGGCTAGGGTTGGCCAACGCCTCCAATATGTAGGCGCGGCCGGGCGGAGAGACGTGGGCTGGACCCACGTCCGAGTCGGTAACAGCCCACGATCTGACGTCTCAGATCGTGGCTTGTCTGTCAAGACTTCTCCGTTCCTGACCGGTAAAAATAAAGCGCATAGGTGTGAGCTCGGCTCGATCCCGCAACCCGCGGCGCGTCGTGACGAGGCGAGGCGTGCGGCGGAGGAGGAGTGCGCGAGGGCCTCTTCTCTTCTCATGCTCCAATAGCATGTGGAAGAGAATCCCTTATAAACCACTCCAACTCCCTCTCCACTAGCAAGGTGGTACTAAACTTCCCACCACCTCTCACACCCACATGGGCCTTAGGGATTTTCTGAAATTCTATATGGGCCTTAAGCCCATGGGTAGATTTCTACAATCCCCCACCAGATCCCAAAGGCCCATAGTGTTGTCCTTTGTTCCAAACACTGTTTTGATATACCAGTATTTCAGTGAAGACCGGTTAAGGTTGAACTTCACCTAGAGCAAGTAGCTACACTCCTTCACAACTGAACAATGGACTATGCCTTGAATTGTCAGTTAGGCGTAAAGAAGTTTCACCACAGATCTTACTAGTACTGGACTGCCGAAGGCTGACCCCTCGGGTGGAGCATATTAGTCACACTCCTGGCCTATTCATGAGCTTGCTAGAGATCACCCCAATCTCATAGATTGTGATCACATAGGTTGGGTTACCACTATGGGGTGACCTGGCAACTCATGTGGGTCTCATACCCATCTCCCTCGATGCACTATCTATCACAACACGTGATAGCCCTTTAGTAAAGGGATCTGCCAGATTCTTAGCCGTTTGGATATAATCCAACGCTATCACTCCGGAGTTTCTTAATTTTCTGACAGCTTTCAATCTCATTCTTATGTGTTTGTTGGACTTCATGTTGTCCTTTGAACTCTTCACCTTGACAATAACTGTTTGATTGTCGCAGTTCATAAGGATGGCCGGAACCGGCTTCTCAACCACTGGCAAGTCCATCAAAAGATCTCGAAGCCATTCTGCTTCGCCACCAGATGTGTCTAATGCTGTTAATTCTGCTTCCATTGTTGATCTCGTTAAGATCGTTTGCTTGCAAGACTTCCAGGAAACAGCACCACCTCCAAGGGTAAACACATACCCTGTTGTGGCCTTCATCTCATCAGCATCAGAGATCCAATTTGCATCACTATACCCTTCAAGTACCGACGGGTATCCGGTATAGTGAAGTCCATAGTTCATAGTACCTTTCAGATAGCGCATGACTCTTTCAATAGAATGCCAATGTACATCACCCGGTTTGGAAACAAACCGGCTCAGTTTGCTCACAGCAAACGCGATGTCAGGCCTCGTTGCGCTCGCTAGATACATGAGTGAACCAATAATTTGAGAGTATCTCAATTGATCTTTAGGTATACCTTCGAACTTTCGAATCAGCACACTAGGATCATATGGTGTTTGAGATGGTTTGCAGTCCGAATATCCAAAACGACTCAACACCTTCTCAACATAATGGGATTGCAGAAGTGTAATCCCACCCTCATCATCTCTCAAAAGCTTGATGTTCAAGATAACATCAGCCACTCCAAGGTCCTTCATCTCAAAGTTCTGAGATAAAAGGGACTTAACTTCCTCAATCACTTTGAGGCTAGTTCCAAATATCAGTATGTCATCAACATACAAGCACAGTATAACTCCTTCGCCCCCACCATAGCGATAGTATACACATGTGTCAGCTTCATTAACAAAGAAGCCAACAGATGTCAAAGTTTCATTAAATTTCTCATGCCATTGCTTAGGCGCTTGTTTCAGGCCATATAAAGATTTCAGCAACTTACACACCTTTCCTTCCTGACCATCTATTACAAAGCCATCTGGCTGTTGCATATAAATTTCCTCGTCTAACTCTCCATTCAGGAAAGCCGTCTTGACGTCCATTTGATGGACGAGAAGACCATGCAACGAGAGTAATACTCGAATGGTGGTCAGTCTGGCCACAGGTGAATAAGTGTCGAAGAAATCTTCTTCTTCTTTCTGGGCATAGCCCTTGGCCACAAGCCTAGCCTTGTACTTATCAATCGTACCGTCGGGCCTAAGCTTCTTCTTGAACACCCACTTACATCCCAATGGTTTGCAACCATAGGGACGCTCAGTAATCTCCCAAGTCCCGTTAGCCATGATGGAATCCATCTCGCTACGGACCGCATCCTTCCAGTAATCAGCTTCTGGAGATGCATATGCTTCTGAAATAGAAGTAGGAGTATCATCCACGAGGTACACAAGGAAATCATCACCAAAGGTCTTTACAGTCCTTTGTCTCTTCCCCCTACCAAGGGTTTCCTCGTCATCCTCCTCAGGATTTTCATCGTGTGTTTGTTCATAATATTCCATCGGAATGGCAGGTTCAGGAGTCTCCTCAGATTCCTGTCTAGAAGTGCTTTGCATATCTCTCATAGGAAAAATGTCCTCAAAGAATGTAGCATCCTTAGACTCCATAATTGTACCGACCTTCTGGTCAGGTACCTCAGATTTCACTACTAGAAATCTATAGCCAACGCTATTCTTCGCGTAGCCCAAATTAACGCAGTCCACGGTCTTTGGTCCAAGCTTACGCTTTTTGGGAATCGGCACATTGACTTTCGCCAAACAACCCCAAGTACGTAAGTAGGAGAGCGTCGTCTTTCTCTTCGACCACTGCTCATATGGAGTGACCTCATTATCTTTTATTGGAACCTTATTCAGGACATGACACGAAGTCAATATAGCCTCCCCCCACCATGCCTTGGATAAACCCGATGTATCTAACATGGCGTTAACCAAATCAGTTAGAGTACGGTTTTTCCGCTCGGCAACCCCGTTCGACTGGGGCGAATAGGGAGGCGTCCTCTCATGAATAATACCGTGTTCCGCACAGAAAGAATCAAACTCATTTGAGAAGTACTCTCCACCACGGTCAGACCGGACTCGTTTAATTTTCTTTTCAAGTTGATTCTCAACTTCTGCCTTATAGATTTTAAAGTAGTGTAGAGCCTCGTCTTTAGTATTTAACAGATACACATAGCAATATCTAGTGGAATCATCTATCAATGTCATGAAGTATTTCTTTCCACCTTTAGTCAACACACCATTCATCTCACAGAGATCAGAATGTATGAGTTCTAATGGCGCCAAGTGTCTCTCCTCCGCAGCCTTATGAGGCTTGCGAGGTTGCTTAGCTTGCACACACGTAAGGCACTTAGAACCTTTGGCTAAAGTGAAACTCGGGATTAAATTCAGTTTTGCTAGCCGCGTCATAACACCAAAACTAATGTGACAAAGACGTGAATGCCAAACTTCAGATTCATTAACACTCGAATGAATATTGTTCACGACTTTATTACAAAAATCAGCGAGAGAAAGGCGGAACATTCCTCCGCATTCATAACCCTTTCCAACAAATAGTCCATATTTCGTAACAACTACTTTATTAGACTCGAAGACCAACTTAAACCCTTCTCTACATAGAAGGGAGCCACTAACGAGGTTCTTCTTGATGGCGGGGACATGCTGCACGTTCTTCAGCTGCACGATCCTTCCCGAAGTAAACTTCAGATCGACCGTGCCAACACCATGAACAGAAGCACTCGCGCCATTCCCCATCAATACGGACCCGTGACCTGTGGCCTGGTAAGAAGAAAACAATGAAATGTCAGCACACACATGAACACCTGCACCTGTGTCCACCCACCAATCGGTGGACTGACAAACTGAAAATACAGCAAATAAATTACCGTACCCAGATGCACCACTTTCATTGTTGCCCACAATCATATTGGCAGACTTGGAGTCCTGCCTTGGCTTCTTGTACCTGTTTGGGAAGCTGCTAGCCCAATGTTCCTCCGAACCACAAGTAAAGCAGCCATCTCCCTTCTTGTTCTTCTTGAAGGTCTTCTTACCCTTCTTCTTAAAGTCGGTATTCTGTTGGACAGAATTCTTTCCCTTGGGCTTGTGGGAATTGAAGTTCTTCTGACGAACCATATTGGCCACAGAAGTTCCTTCGACCCCTTTTCCATGCGAGTCTTTTGCTCTCGAGTTCTGCTCAACACTCAGATGGCCGATGACATCCTCTACTGAGAATTCACGCCTCTGATGTTTCAGAGTGGTAGCAAAATTCCTCCAGGAATTAGGGAGCTTA
Source organism: Elymus sibiricus (assembly GCA_039707655.1). Lineage (NCBI taxonomy): Eukaryota > Viridiplantae > Streptophyta > Magnoliopsida > Poales > Poaceae > Elymus > Elymus sibiricus. The sequence continues at coordinate 402,525,586 of CM077672.1, forward strand.
GCGATTATACAGCCCGCGACAAATTTGCCCGGTAAATCGCACTTCAGAAGCTCAAGCTCCTTAGCGATGCATATTATCTCATGAGCCTGTTCCAATACAGAGCGGTTCTCAACCATTTTGTAATCGTGGAACTGCTCTATAACATACATCTCGCTCCCAGCATCGGTGGCCCCGAATTTAGATTCGAGCGCCTCCCACAAGTCCTTGGCAACCCGCACATGTAAATATGCGTCAACCAACTTATCTCCGATCACGCTTAGAACTGCTCCGAGGAATACGACGGTGGCCTCCCTGAACGCCTTCTCCTGTTCAGGAGCAATCGTTCCCGTGGAAGGGACACCGGCGACCCAGAACATGTTCATAGCCGTGAGCCATAAGGTGGTTCTGGTCTGCCAACGCTTAAAGTACGTACCGGTAAACTTATCCGGTTTCAGTGCAGCAGCAAAACCACTAGCCGAAAAATTCCTACACAAATTAGGTTTTTGGATTGCTGAGTAAATAGGCAATTTTTCGGTTAATTTAATCCAGGAATAAATCACTAACATGACGCTGACAGTATTAATCTCGTACTGGTACCTAACCATGCAAGCTCGTACTACGCAAATAACAGATTCATCTACGCATACAGCAAGCAAGTAGGAAACAGTAATGAACAGAAGAGGGATAAACAAGGTATACCCTCCAGTAGGCCAGTTGGCCGCAGCAGCGGCGTTGGCGGCATCCTCGGCCGCCTTCTTGTCAGCTTCGGCCTTCTCGGCAGCGGCACGGTCGGCGTCGGTGGACATGGCGATGCAGACGTAGAGGAAGTAGACGGACGGAACGGCAGCGAGCAGTCGCGTAGTCGCTCCCCAAAAACCTAATCGCCCCTCTCCCGTACAGGATCTAGAGAGGCGGGGTTTCGGAGGCCTGCTCTCCCGTCAACCGTGTACGCGGCGGACGGGATGGGATCACCGGCGGCAGCAGCAGCAATGGAACGGTGGACTGGGGCGGAGCGCGTGGAGGCAGATGCGATCTGTTTCGTGACGGCTAGGGTTGGCCAACGCCTCCAATATGTAGGCGCGGCCGGGCGGAGAGACGTGGGCTGGACCCACGTCCGAGTCGGTAACAGCCCACGATCTGACGTCTCAGATCGTGGCTTGTCTGTCAAGACTTCTCCGTTCCTGACCTGTAAAAATAAAGCGCATAGGTGTGAGCTCGGCTCGGCTCAATCCCGCAACCCGCGGCGCGGCGCGTCGTGACGAGGCGAGGCGGGCGGCGGAGGAGGAGTGCGCGAGGGCCTCTTCTCTTCTCATGCTCCAATAGCATGTGGAAGAGAATCCCTTATAAACCACTCCAACTCCCTCTCCACTAGCAAGGTGGTACTAAACTTCCCACCACCTCTCACACCCACATGGGCCTTAGGGATTTTCTGAAATTCTATATGGGCCTTAAGCCCATGGGCAGATTTCTACACTAAGGGATATCGCCGCCGCCACACAGCCCCAACCAAGACGCTGAATCTAACAAGAACGAGAACGGGGTCCCTCCCGCCGGCGGGGGGCCGAGATCCTCCGCACCTCCATGGCCTAGAGGCCATCGGAGATGGGGCGGACCGGCGGCGACGCCGACGGGAGGAGAAGAGCTAATCTAGCCTTCAGTTGTTGGATCAGGAAGACGGTAGTGAGGTGAACTCGACAATAAAATCATGTGTTCTGCCTTCACTAACTGGTTCAAGAGATGCTGGTGTGCTGGTGTTGATACCTTGTTGAATGTGTTGTCTTGGTGCCCCGATTCATATACTAAATGTGTTGCCTCTTTTCAGTGGTTTAAATTTAGTAATGAATTGCAAGATTAGCATGTTGTCGTGTAATCTGTGGTGTGATTTAGTGATGTTACCCGGTTTTTGTTTGCATGTTGTTTTTGGCCTCAATGTCCTGAGCTTCGCATGAATAAAATGATGTATGTTTATCAAATGATTCAAAGGCTGAGATAATGATCCTTGCGCTGTGTAAATGTGCATACAAGTCGTTATTAATATTTGATCACACCGGTTTATGATGGTAGGTTCCACAAAAATATATATTAAAATAAGAGGCTGAGTTCCTCTACTTGTCACCTATCATGGTTCATAATTGCACTGTACTTAGAGCCATCAACATGGCAGGGAGAGACTTGAAAGTAACTTTGCCATGTGCAAAGCTTATTACCTCGGGTCCTGACCAAGTAGTATAAAGTAGTATGATCTTTGCATTTCCCTACCTAAAAGGTCGGTTCACACAATCACACATACATACACGCATGCACACCATGTTGCGAGTCTAATTAACCCCATACCTCCTAGTAGGTTCTTTGTTTGGTGAGCGTCTAAAGATAAAGTTATTTTGTCGATGCGAATGTGGTGCATGCAAGCACTACTTCGAAATGAGTGGCATCGTGAAAACATCTTTTATGTCTTACGTCGACAAGGCATGGATGGCTTACCTGGTTGGATCCATCATGGCGAAATTTCGTCGCTAAAGTGCTCAAAATCAATTTGCGTGGGCGTGCATCGGTTGCTGCCCAAAAAGATGTATCCATCACATCAGCTCTGCTGGCACTGTCGCGGCTCTCCAAGGTGCACCCGGCGACCAAGGAACTCATAGCATTCGACATTGCAACTGAGAAGAAAAGAAAGATTGAAGTGATGAGTAGTTTCATTCTGTTCATGCCTTATATAGTATCTGAACAAGGGTGTTTACAATGTCGGTTACATGGCTCACATCCCTTCGAAGAGGCACATACGCCTGTTCGGGGTGTTTGGCGTTTAGACAACGCTAAGATAAGGCAGCTGCTAGCAGTTGTTACTAACACAATCCTAACTGCCAACTTAGGCTAAATACAACACTAATTGTTTCCTAACACTCCCCCTTGGACAAACGCGGTCATTTTGATATTTCATCATCTTGAAATTCTTCACATATCCTCTAGTGCTGGAAAAACTATGCATGATATTCATAATCCTTAATCTTGATCTTGTATTGTTCATATCCTCCAACAATCCAGTGAAAAATATAAGGAGAAAATATAGGAATTTTATATACCGTAGGTATAGTAATTGCCTCAATAGAACCCATATGAGAAACCAATATCGGAAAACTCATATGGAAAGAGTACAATATATTATTATCGAATGATAATTAATAAGTTCAGTTCTAGGAGTTTTCTGTCCCTGAACTTTGCAAATTTGTAATCGTCCCATACCAATGCCATGAATGCATTTTTTGAAATGCAGCTGTTAGTGAAGACTTAGTGAACAAATCTGCAAGATTGTCACAAGATTTTATTTGCAAAATATCAATTTCTCCATCTTTCTGTAATTCATGAGGAAAAACTAGTTTTGGAGAAATATGTTTTGTAATATTACTTTTAATATATCCCATATGCATATGAGCAACACATGCAGCATTATCTTCATAGATAATGGTTGGTGATTCTAATGAATCGATACCGCATGATGTCTGAATATGATTTATCACTCTGCAGAGCCATACACATTCTCATGAGGCTTCAAATAATGCAGTTATTTCAGAGTGGTCAGTGGAGGTTGCTACTAAAGTCTGTTTTGTTGACGTACATGCACTAGTAGAAAACCTACCTTTGATCCGGAGTATTAGTCCCAGCCGGGTTTGGGCCCGGGACTAATGTGAGCATTAGTCCCGGTTCCAACGGCTAGGAGCGGACGCGGGCACGGCCAGGATTAGTCCCGGTTCAAATGGGACCTCTAGTCCCGGTTGGTGATACCAACCGGGACTAAAGGGGTTGCGGCAGGCTGGGGCCCCTGCGAGCCTCTTTAGTCCCGGTTGGTATCACCCACCGGGACTAAAGATAGACCTTTAGTCCCGGTTGGTATCACCAACCAGGACTAAAGATATCCCTATATAAAGCTGCTTCATCCAGCCCGAGTCCAAGCTTCTCCTTTCTCTCCTCTCTGTTTCCTTCCCCTAGCTCGAGCTCATCCTCCATTTTTGCCAAGATTTGTCAAGATTGGAGGCACCCCATCTATCGAAGGGTTCTAAAAGGTTAGCAACTTCATCCTTTCATCTCTCATTGCTAGTTTAGCTCGTTTCATGCTCTATAAGTATAGTGATTTGTGGGTTTTAGTTTGGGAGTAATTATGTGGGAGTTTATTTGATTTATATGCAATTTGAGCTCAAATTAACTTCTTAGTTTGCATATGTGTAGGTGTGGTTTACTTAGTGCCTTCCCGTCCCCGTCCTCACCGCCGTCGATCGCCCGCGCCGTCCCGTCGCCGGCACCACCTTGGTGAGCCTCTTGTTCTTATCCTTTTTGTAAAAAACATCTTATTTGTATGATTTAGATAGTTACTTGTATAATTTTCTTACTTGTATGATTGTTTGTTATATATAATGCCATGGTTTTGATATCCGTCCCCGTCGGCCCTCGTCCGGTTTATGATTCGGGTGTGGTTTATTTTCTTTTATAACTATTTGTTTCATTTCATGTTTATGACAATTATGCCCATCAAGTTGACATAGATATTTTTATCTAGGAGGTATGTGAACCGGAAATTGCAACCGACCCTCTTGTCGAGAAGTTAAATTTAGTTGAAAAAGAAAACGATTATTTGAAAGAAAAATTGAAAAGAATTGAAGAAGAGAAGATGAAATTGGAATTGTATGTTGCCGATGTCGTCGATGATCACAAGATCAAGATGGATGCAATGCGCTTGAAGATTAGAAAGATTAGAAAATATGCCATTAATAAAGAGGCTTGGTATCATTATGCTATTGGATCAATTATTACCTTAGTTGCGATTTTGATCGCATTTGTTGTTGCATTTAAATGCTTTAGCTAGATAGTTGTATGTTGTTTTATGAGAAGTATGTATGAACTTTATGTATGAACTTGTATTAATTTGGTCACTTCGATGTTGTGTAATGAAGATGAGCCGGCAATGGATGTACGATGACCGACGCTCTCCCGAGTTCATTAATGGCGTGCATAGTTTTCTGCGTGTGGCTGAGGCAAGCAAGCGGAATGGTTTTATGTGTTGTCCATGTGGTGTCTGTAAGAATGATAGGGATTACTCTACCTCAAAAATCCTTCACAGCCACCTGCTTCAGTCCGGTTTCATGTCCGGCTATAACTGTTGGACCAATCATGGAGAAAGAGGGGTTATAATGGAAGACAATGAAGAAGAAGAGGATGATGGCAACTATTCTAGGTTCCCAGAATATGATGGTACTACAATGGGGGAAGCTAAAGAAGAGGCATCAGATGAGCCAGCTGATGATCTTGGTCGGGCCATTGCTGATGCAAAGAGAAACTGCGAAAGTGAAAAGGAGAGGCTGAAGTTGGAGTGCATGTTAGAGGATCACAAAAAAATGTTGTACCCAAATTGCAAAGATGACAAGAAAAAGCTGGGTACCACACTGGAATTGCTGCAATGGAAGGCAGAGAATGGTGTATCTGACAAGGGATTTGAAAAGTTGCTGAAACTGATAAAGAAGACGCTTCCAAAGGATAACGAATTGCCCGACAGTACGTACGAAGCAAAGAAGGCTGTCTGCCCTCTAGGATTAGAGGTGCAGAAGATACATGCATGCCCTAATGACTGCATCCTCTACCGCGGTGAGGAGTACGAGAATTTGAATGCATGCCCGGTATGCGGTGCATTGCCCTATAAGATCAGCCGCGATGACCCTGGTGATGTTGAGGGCGAGCGCCCCAGGAAGAGGGTTCCTGCCAAGGTGATGTGGTATGTTCCTATAATACCACGGTTGAAACGTTTGTTCCAAAACAAAGAGCATGCCAAGTTGTTGCGATGGCACAACGAAGACCGTAAGAAAGATGGGATGTTGAGAGTACCCGCTGATGGGTCGCAGTGGAGAAAAATCGAGAGAAAGTGGCCGGAGTTTGCAGATGACGGAACAAACTTATGGTTTGGTATAAGTACAGATGGCATGAATCCTTTTGGGGAGCAAAGCAGCAGTCATAGCACCTGGCCTGTGACTCTATCTATCTATAACCTTCCTCCTTGGTTGTGCATGAAGCGGAAGTTCATTATGATGCCAGTGCTCATCCAAGGCCCTAAGCAACCCGGCAACGACATTGATGTGTACCTAAGGCCATTAGTTGAAGAACTTTTACAGTTGTGGGATATAAAAGGTGTACGTGTGTGGGATGAGCACAAACAGCAGGAATTTGACCTACGAGCATTGCTGTTTGTAACCATCAATGATTGGCCTGCTCTTAGTAACCTTTCAGGACAGACAAACAAGGGATACAATGCATGCATGCACTGTTTAGATGAGACTGAAAGTATATATTTGGATAAATGTAAGAAGAATGTGTACCTGGGACATCGTCGATTTCTTCCGATCAGGCATCTCTTAAGAAAGAAAGGCAAGCATTTCAAAGGTGAGTCAGATCACCGGAAGAAGCCTGGCCACCGTACTGGTGATGATATATTTGATATGGTCAAGGATTTAAAAGTAATCTTTGGAAAGGGTCCTGGCGGACAATCTGTTCTGAATGACGCCAACGGACACGCACCCATGTGGAAGAAGAAATCTATATTTTGGGAGCTACCCTATTGGAAAGTCCTAGAGGTCCGCTCTGCAATCGACGTGATGCACGTGACGAAGAATCTTTGTGTGAACCTGCTAGGCTTCTTGGGCGTGTATGGGAAGACAAAAGATACACCGGAGGCACGGGAGGACCAGCAACGTATGAACGAAAAAGACGACATGCAACCAAAGCAGTATCAAGGTCCTGCCAGCTATGCTCTTACCAAATAAGAGAAGGAAATCTTTTTTGAATGCCTGAGCAGCATGAAGGTCCTGTCTGGCTTCTCGTCGAATATAAAGGGAATAATAAATATGGCAGAGAAAAAATTCCAAAACCTAAAGTCTCATGACTGCCACGTGATTATGACGCAATTACTTCCGGTTGCATTGAGGGGGCTTCTACCGGAAAATGGTCGATTAGCCACTGTGAAGCTATGTGCATTCCTCAATGCAATTTCTCAGAAGGTAATCGATCCAGAAATCCTACCAAGGTTACAGAATGATTTGGTCCAATGTCTTGTCAGTTTCGAGTTGGTGTTCCCACCATCCTTCTTCAATATTATGACGCACGTCCTAGTTCACCTAGTCGAAGAGATTACCATTCTGGGTCCTGTATTTCTACACAATATGATCCCCTTTGAGAGGTTCATGGGAGTCTTAAAGAAATATGTTCATAACTGTGCTAGGCCAGAAGGAAGCATCTCCAAGGGCCATGAAACAGAGGAGATTATTGAGTTTTGTGTTGACTTTATTCCTGACCTTAAGCCGATTGGTGTTCCTCAATCGCGGCATGAGGGGAGACTGAGTGGAAAAGGCACGCTAGGAAAGAATTCAGTAATAAGTATGGACGGGCATTCTTTCACTCAAGCACACTACACAGTTCTACAAAATTCCACCTTGGTGGCTCCGTATATCGAGGAACACATGGATATTGTACGCTCCAAGAACCCGGAGCAGTCTGACCCCTGGATTAAACGTACACACATGGCGACTTTCGGCGGTTGGTTGCAAACACATGTCATGAATAACACCACTGTTGGAGATGAGCTGTACTTGTTGGCCAAGTCACCATCTTCAACTATATTGACTTTCAAAGGGTTACGAGATAAATGGGAATACATTTTACACAATCGCCCAAGATAAAAAGAGCACCAACCAAAACAGTGGTGTCCGCTTTGATGCAACAAACAACAATAGGAAAAAGGACACATATTATGGTTACATAGAGGAGATATGGGAACTTGACTATGGACGTTCTTTTAAGGTCCCTTTGTTTCGGTGCAAATGGGTCATTCTGACAGGAGGCGGGGTAAAGGTAGACCCGCAGTACAGAATGACAACAGTGGATCTCAACAATCTTGGGTACACAGACGAACCATTCGTCCTAGCCAATGATGTGGCGCAGGTTTTCTATGTGAAGGACATGTCTACCAAACCGAGAAAAAGAAAAGATAAGGAAGCGAATACATCATACGATGAGCCAAAGCGCCACATAGTTTTTTCAGGGAAAAGAAACATCATGGGAGTGGAGGACAAGACAGACATGTCAGAAGAGTATGAAAAGTTTGATGAAATTCCTCCCTTCACAGTGAAGACTGACCCAAGCATCCTGTTAAATGATGAAGATTCTCCATGGTTACGGCGCAATCATAAGCAAGGGACACACGCGAAGAAAAAGTTTTATACCCCAAGATCCCACTCTGAGATGTGACCGGCTTCACCGTTATCACTTTCTCTCTAGTGAGTTTCCGGACTTATAGCTGGAAAGTCCCACTTCGGACAAACCGGAGGGAATCTTTGTAAGAGTTAGGGTATATATGTGTTTTGGGTGTTCCTAGGTGGACTCCGGAGCGTCGGAATCCAACCAAAAAGCTAGGGCATTTTGGCATTTGAAACATGATTTTTGAATAATTATTTATTAAGTTATGAATTTTCAATTATTCCTGTCCTTTTAGTATTTTAATTATAGTGGCTGTCCAGAGAGGTAAAGTGAGGGTTTTCACCCCTCAATTATTGAGCTATGGAAGAGAGAGAGTTACTGGAGGTAGAATATGACTAGGGTGAGCTCTGGTAAAAATTTGAGCTAAAGGAGAATCCATTTGGTACCCCAATCATTGACCACAAGATTTTGGCAGAAGGTGTTTGATGATGAATAGAGGTACTTAGAAGAATCCAATGGCTTTGGAATTTAACAGGAATGAGCTTGGTATCAATTTGAGCTAGGGTGCAAATTTGTAGCTCATTTGAAAAACTTGGCAATGTAAATATTTCAAACCCTAGAAATGGGCAGAAATGGTTTTGACAAGCTTTGATCAAGTTAACTTGTTCTCCAACTTGTGCCACTTGATGGGGGTGATACTCATGACCATCTGGCAATGTGGTAAAAATTTGAGATCAATGGGAGAAAGTTGCCAATGTGACTTTGTCAAACCCTAGAAATGGGTAGAATTGGTTTTGGCATACTTTGACCAAGCTAATTTTTTCTCCTTGATGCACCACTTGGCCTAGATGAATATTTAGACTATTTTAGCAGGTGTACCAAGTTTGAGCTCATTTGGACATGTTTAGCAATGTAAAGTTGCTCAAACTAGAAAATGGACAGAGATGACAAGCTAGAATTTTCTTGGAATTTATGGTGATTATTTCCTTTGTAAATATTTCAAAAGCTTGAAATATCCAGAAAGGGTAATTGAGGGTTTGGACCAATATTTTGAACATGACCATGTGTTGAAACTCTTATATATGGACAAATTGAATCTGTGAAATAATTTCTTCAAAATAAAAATTAAAACTCCTCATGTTGACTAACAGAAACATAATATAATTTGGCAAAAGAATAACAAGAAAACATAAACTAAAATAATTAAAACAAAGGAAAAAGTTATAAAACTAAAAGAGCTAAACGGAATCTATTTTTGATTAAAACACCTATTTAACATATCCTAAAAATTCCCAAATTGAACACACTGACAAAACACACTAATATTAAACAGCAGGAAAAAGAATCACTCAAAAAGCTATTTTTAAACTTAAGTTATTCACAAACTAGTGATTCACACAAATTCAAATTTAAACTATTCAAATTTGAAAACTACTGGCACTAACAGAAAGTTTATAATTTTTGTGACCTAAAGCAAAAAGATTCACTCAAAAACTCTAAATATTCTAAGAGTTTTACCTAAAGTTTTCTACACAAAAAGAATCACTTTAAAAAGACACCTTTAGTCCCGGTTGCAACCACCAGCTGGGACTAAAGGTTCCTTCTCCCGCACGGAATTTGGGCCGCCGAAAAGGACCTTTAGTCCCGGTTCGTGGCTGGAGTCGGGACTAAAGGTTGGCCTTTAGTCCCGGTTCGTGGCTGGAGCCGGGACTAAAGGACCTTTAGTCCCGGTTCGTGGCTGGAGCCGGGACTAAAGGTCGCAGCTATATAACTGGTGTCCCGGTGCCAGCCACCGCCCGGGAGAAGGAAACAGAACCACGCTGCCAGGCCACTCGTCTTCAACCTCCGACCGCCGAGATCGCCTCCGCCGCCCCGTTCGCTCCGGTCCTCCTCCGAGCTCGCCGTCCGCACCGTTGGAATCGCCGTGAGCCTCTCCCTCGAACCCCCCAATCTGTTTCCTCTGTCGCACGCCGTAGCCGTCGCACCACCTGCGCCCGAACCTGCCGCCGCCTGCGCTCGCCGCCGCCGACGCTCCGGTGACCATTTGGTCCGGGGCTCACGTCCAACGCGCTCGCCACTCCGCGTAGATGCCCTAGGTGCCGCGCACGCAACGCTACGGCCACCGTAGCCTCGACCCCGAGCTCACCAGAGCTCCGGAGCTGCCTGGGTCGACGCCGGTGACGTTTCCGGCCACCCCAGCTAGCCCCGCTCGTCCCGTTGGATGCGCACGGGCCTGGGCTTCACGTAGATGGCCTGGGCCGTCCATTTGGACGCCGGAGGGCGATTCCCGCAGCTCACCGCCGCGTCTGCCCCCGCCGGCGTCAAGTCGCCGGTGGGTTTGACCCCTTTTGACCAGGTGTTTGACCACCCCGGGTTGCTGACATGTGGGCCCTGCCCCGGCTAATCTTTAGTTTAGATTTAGTTTAACCCTAATTAACTTAGTTAGTGACTGAGTCACTTACCAGTGGGCCCCACTGGCCAGATTTGACCAGGGGCAGTCCAGTTGACCTGCTGACGCAGTGATGACCTCATGCTGACATCATAATCCTATTCTGGCGAAATTATATTTCAGAAATAATTTATAAATTCCAGAAAATTGTTTAAACTTCAAAAATTCATAGAAAATTAACCGTAGCTCAGAATGAAATAATTTATATATGAAAAATTATCAGAAAAATTCAAGGAATCCATCTGTAAAATTTTCATGAATGAATAACCAACTTATACTTGCTGTATAAGTGAAAACATCTAAATGGCATTTAAAATGCTTAAATTGGAGTTGGTTCAAATGGACTTCATTGCACTTGTTGCTAGTTGCATTAGCACAATCCACAGCATCATATTATATGGAGTTTGAAATTTGAATAAGACAATTTGAATAAATTGCATTTGAAATGCCTTATGTTGAGTTTGAATAAGACAATATCATACCTCGCACCCAGCCGCCTACCTCCCTGGATTGCTGTGTATTGATTGCATCTCCGGTATTGTTCTTCTCGATACTATGATTCAGTTTTTGCTTATTGAATGCATTCTAATTGTTTTATCTTCCTTCTGGATTAGTTAAGCTATGGACGATAGCGGTAGAGACCATGAAGAGGATATCATCTTCAACATGATACGCTCCTCCCAAAACCAAGAGAATGAACCAGATGACGTCTCACAATTTCTGAACGACTCCGGTGAGGGACTTGAGGAAGAACCAAGAGACGAAGGGCAAACAAACAATGATGGCAAAGAAAATGTTAGACAATTAACAAAGTCCGGCGAGGTATATATATATATTAGGCCTCTGGTGATTATTAGATGTATTAATTGATTTGTATATATATATATATATATATATATATATATACATACTAACGAATCTTTCTTCTTTTAGCCCTCCGGATCGAGCAAATCTTCTAGAAGGGTACGAGGCCGGGCCAAAAAGTTGGGCGATGGCATAAAGTACAACATCGATGAAGTCGCAGAAGATGGCGAACCGATTGCTCCTGTACAGAATGCCCGTACATTTATAAATCAATGTTGAGTTATTGTTAGGGACAACATCCCGATCACCATTCGAGAATGGAATAAGCCAAAGGAAGATCGAGGAGTTAGTTATGTCGACGAAACATCGAAAAATTTGCTTTGGGATACGCTCATGTCACATTTCAACCTACCAGAGGGTTTCACAGATGGCCAACGGTTGAAAGTCAAGAAGTTTGCTCTTAAGAAGATGGCCACACAATTCCAGACCTGGAAGAAAAGATTATACAACGACTACCTCAAGGCAGAAAGGAAGACTCGAGAATTCACTGGAGCACTAGAGAAGATAAAAGATCACTGGGACGTATTTGTGAAGTACAAGGAATCGGATGAAGCTAAGGAAAGGTCGAGAAAAAATAAGATAAATGCTGCGAAAAAAGAGTATCACCATGTTCTGGGGACAGGTGGCTACAAGAGAGGCATGCCTAAGTGGGAAGCAGCTGAGGCCAAGATGATTGCTGAAGGGGTCATTCCAAAAACAGCGGATTGGCCCGAGAGGTCCAGGAATTGGTTTTATGCGCCTGGGGGAAAGTTGGACCCAGCGACAGGGGAGATTATTGAAAAGGCAGATCTTAAAACAGCCTCGAACGCTTTACTTGAAGCAATAGAAGATGCTCGAAAGGGGTTGTTCCAGCCCGAGAGAGAGAACGACGAGCTTACACGCGCCCTCGGGAATCCTGAACATGGAGGACGAACATGAGGCAAAGGCGTTGTTCCGTGGGTTCAGGGGTTTTCGGAGTGGAACGACACTTATAGAAGCCGTCAGAGAAAAAAGAAGCAGGATGCAGACCGGCTTCAGAAGGTAGAAACAAAGAACGCGGAGTTGGAATGCATGTTGATGCGGCAGCAAGAGCAGATCGACACAATTAGTCAGCAAAGGGCGTCTCCGCGGCAGGAGCAAGCAGATCCAGCATTGGATAGTACCGTCCCATCTATGCGGAAAAGCAGTGTGGGTTCCATGGGGGTCCGGGCCGATGATGCACTGCTGGCTCGCTACCCCGTGGATGATATTAAAGAGAGGACAAGTTGTGAGCTACACCAGAAAATGAAGAACATATCCATGAAGGTGGCGGTCGGCTTTGCTTTACCGAATGCACCAGAAGCAACCATCCATGGCAATCCGATTCCAGCTGGCTATGCTCGTGTCGGGGTGGATGAAGTTCTGTCGGGATATGACTCACTAGAGCTTGACATTCCTGGAGGTGAAGGGGAGCAGACACTGGGAGAAGTCATACGTGGTGTCATTGTATGGAGAAAGGAATGCATCGTGTTTCCAAACTCGGCGCCAAGGCCACCGACTCCTCCGAGTAGCAATACACCTCTAAGTCCGCCGCGTCAGCCGACTCCACCCCACCTCGAGACGGAGCCCAGCGCGAGTCTGTCATATCGATCTCCGCCGCGTCAGCCGACTCCACCCCCTATGTCCCAGCAGCAGGGCCAAAAGCGGAAGAGAGCACCAAAGAAGAAAGCCAACGATGAGCCTCCTACCAAAAAGAAGTTAGCTTACGAGATGACTGATGAGGAAACCAGAGCGGTCGTGGCTTCCGAAGTGAAGTCCCATTTAGCACCGAAACCGCCCCCACCGCCAAAGGAGATAATACCTGCGAAAACCGTAGAGCATTTTGTGGAACTTCTAGAGCGATCCCCGGCACATGTGCAGAATAGGCCATCAGACTATGAACGCTCTATTAGGAAGTCATATCAGGAACAAATGCAGCAGTCGAGACGTACAAGTAGTAATAAAAGCGGGAAAACAGTTCCCCAGCTCGGAGAACAGGCAATGCAATCGACCCCCCTGCTCAGGGTGATTACCGATAAGGTAACCGACGCTGCTAAACACTTTGGTATCAGTGCTGATCAACTCCTAGGCACCGAGCAAGTCCCCATGGCTGAATTAGCATGGAAATATGTCCCCGGGAACCCTCTGGTCAGACCTGAGCAGGTCCCGCATCTATCAACACAAATGCGAAGATTGCATGAGTGGTACATGAAAGAAGTAAAGAACGGGCGAGAGATGCTCATGGTGAAAGTCAAGGAAGAGCATTACTTATATGAAAACGAGATAATGATTGAGTTTCTAGAAATTTTTTCAATTATACAATCAAGATGCACTCGACAAATCTATCGTCAGTTGCTATTGTCTGTAAGTGATTTCTTTCTATAATTTAAGTCTCTAGCTCAGCTCGTTCATTGCCTATAATTATCCTCACTATATTCTTTTGTACGCTATTATGCAGAATGAAGATTTTCGAATGCAAAAGAGATGGAATCTATGACATTGGGTTCGTTGACCCATATATCATTAATGAAATTATGATACAAAACCACGCCAAAGACTCAGAGGAGAACTTGCTAAGGTTTATGAAGGAACTAAATACCAGAACAGAAATACTGTTTCCTTACAACTTCAAGTGAGTGTTACTGTCTTGTACTACAAATTCTATTTTGCTTACTCGATGTTAAGTGTAGTTGATGAGTTATGCATGCCTGCTTATATAAACGTGTGCGCAGGTTCCACTGGATCCTGCTAATCATTAGAGTTGACGCTGGAACTGTTGAAACCCTGGACTCACTAGGTAAAGACCCTCGAGAATACACCAGCGTGGTTTTGATGCTCGACAGGTAATTTCAATCATTATCGCACTATATCGGCCTCTTTCGTTCATTTCCTGATATCAAGTAATTAATAACTCCTTTATTCATTTTCTTTGCCGGGCAGGGTTTGGAACGGTTCATCAAAGAGGTTGTCGGTGAATGGAAATCGAAGCTGAAATGGCGACAGACCAAGGTAATTAAGTAGTACTAGCTAGGTCCGCGCATCTCTTTAATTCTAGTTTCAATACCATTATCATGCTTGATTATTATCTGATTGAATTCTATTCTCGCAAAGTGCATGAGGCAACAATAGGGGACTAATTTATGTGCATACTACGTTTGTGTGAACATTCGCATTACGACCGAATGGCGCAGAGATGTAAGACAACTTCGGGTACGTAAACACTATTGACAATTTTTTTATGATGATCTAACATATATACACACAACTAATATATTCATATTGATATCCTTCTTTAAAGATTGACGAGATGCGGGATAAGCTCCTACCAGAGAACCGCATACGAGCAATTCAAGAGGAAATTGCGGGAATTTTGCTTACGGAGGTCATATCTGAAAGCGGAGAATACCATTGCACCTAATGCCTGCATGTAATGATCTGCAAATTGTAGGAGAAATTGTATATACCAAATTGTATATATATATGTATGGTCGTACGAGAAATTATATGATATATGTATGGCCGTACGAGAAATTATATTATATATGCATAACGTGTACTGTATGTAGTAGCGTAAAATATGTTTGAAATGAAAAAGAATTGAATGGAAAACACAAAATGAAAAGGAAAAATAAACCATAAACCCTAAACCCTAAAACCCTAAACCCCAACACAAAATCATTAGTCCCGGTTGGTGTGGTCTTTCAGCCCCCGGCGCTAGCTCGCGGCCACGTGGAGGGGCCTTAGTCCCGGTTGGTGTCACCAACCGGGACTAAAGGTCCTCCAGCCCCCGGCGCGCGCTCGCGGCCACATGGAGGGACTTTAGTCCCGGGTCATGGCCAACCGGGACTAAAGGGTGGGGGCCTTTAGTCCCGATTTAGTTGTCCCGGTTGGTGACCCGGGACTAAAGGCCGTTTCCAACCGGGACTAAATCCTGTTTTTCCACTAGTGATGAAATAGCAGTTCCACCATGTAAAAATACAAACCCTGTTTGTGACCAGGCATTATGGGGATAAGGAAGATATCTAGTGTCACTATAACCAATCAGGGTTATGTCTTGATTTTTCTGATAGAATAAACCAAGATCTTTAGTACCTTGTAAATATCTGAAGATATTCTTTACTCCCGCCCAATGGCATTTTGTTGGAGCTGCACTATGTCAGGCCAGTAAATTTACTGCAAAGGCAATGTTTGGTATAGTACAATTTGCAACGTACATTAGTGCTCCTATGGCACTGAGGTATGGGAACTCAGGTCCCAATACCTCCTCCTTATCATCCCAAGGTCTAAAAGGATCCTTATTCATATCAAGGGATCTGACGACCATATGTGTTTTGGATGGATATGATTTATCCATGTTGAATTTTTCCAATTTTTTTTGAATATAAGCGGGTTGATAAACGAGTATTCCCGAGGGAAGGTGCTCAAGTTGTATACCTAAGCAGAATTTGGTTTTTCCCAAATCTTTCATCTCAAACTCCATCATTAAATGATTGCGTGCTACAGTTTTATCTGCCTGCGTTGCCAATGATGTTGAGATCATCAACATATACTGAGATGACGCAAAATCCCTTTGAGGATTTCTTTATAAAAACCCATGGGCAATCATTATTATTCAAGTATCCTTTATTGAGAAGGAACTCACTAAGTTGGTTATACCACATTTTACCCAACTGCTTCAAGCCATAGAGTGACTTTTGTAGTTTTGCACAATACATGTTGCGATTTATATTTGGATTCAGAATTTTAAGCCCATCAGGGACTTTCATATAAATTTGCGCATCAAGTGACCCATATAGATAAGCGGTCACCACATCCATTAACTACATTGAAGGATCCATTTGTACTGCCAAAGATATTATTACCAAAATGTAATTCCACTCATTACAGAAGAATACGTATCGTCGTAGTCGATACCGAGTCTCTGCGTAAACCCTTGAGCTACTAGTCTCACTTTATATCTCACTACCTCATTGTTTTCGTTCGTTTTTCGAGCAAAAACCCATTTAGCTCCCACAGGGAAGACTTTATGAGGAGTAGATATTATTTTAGAAAATACCTCTCTTTTGTGAAGCGGGCGCAATTCTGCCTCAATTGCCTCCTTCCATTTAGGCCAATCCGAGCGCTTGAGGCACTCTTTCATAGATTTTGGCTCTGAATCCAGTTGAAGGGTTTCAGCAATTTTCGAGGAGAAATCTGCGTCGACAACTGTAGTGTTTCTATTGTAAGTTTCTCCTGAATCAATATAATTTATTGACATTTCATTAATTTCTTCAGGCACCGTGTGATTTCCCATAACAACGGAGTCTGATTGTTTCGATATCCCAACATTATAATTCGTGTGCACATTTATGTTGGGTTCTTGATGCTAAACATCTATTTGATGTCCATCAACTTGAGGTTGATTTGCATTTACTGTCGTAGATTTTGATTTTCTTTGTTCTCGCGGAGGCTTTAGAGAAGCCTTTTACCCTGTGACCAGATTTCTCCCCCTTTCATCTGTAATTGGGAGTTGAGTAGTTTTATTTAGTACCTCTACTCGTTCTGGTGCATCAACTTCAATGCTATAAGGTTTAGTGACGCCTTTGTGATCAGTAAATGTGTTTGGCAGGTTATTTGCAACGTGTTGCAAATCTATAATTTTCTAAACTTCAGATTCAGATTCTTTAGTACGTGCTCTAAGGACTGAATGCCTGTAACATTCCAATCTATTTCCTAGCATTCTTTGTGGTTTCTTTCTTCCCATAATGCCGAAAAATGGTCCTCATCAAAAATTGAGTCAGCGTACCAGGTTGTGAACAGGTCCCTTGTTAGGGGTTCTAAATATTTTATTATTCACAGAGAATTATATCCCACATAGATTCCTAATTTTCTATGGGGGCCCATACATGTATGCCGCGGTGGTGATATCGGTACGTATATAGCGCAACCAAATTTTCGGAGATGGGAAATACTTGGTTGATTGCCATGTAATATTTGAAGCAGGGAAGTTTCATGATATGCAGTTGGTCCGACTTGCATTAGATCTACGGCGTGTAAAACCACATGTCCCCAACAAAAGGTTGGTAAATTGAAATTCTATAATAGTGGTCTAGCAATTAATTTTACTCTTTTCATTAAAGATTCAGCCATTCCATTTTGAGTATGAACATGGGGTACTGAATGTTCTAGATGGATTCCTAAAGCCATACTATAATCATTAAATGTGCGTGAACTAAATTCAGCAACATTGTCCATTCTTATTTTTTTTATCATGTGTTCAGGATGATTCGCTCTCAGTTTGATAATTTGAGCAATTAATTTGGCCAAGGCATGGTTACATGTGGATAATAGACACACATGTGACCATCTAGTAGATGCATCAATTAGCACCATGAAGTACCTAAATGATCCAGATAGAGGTTGTATTGGACCACATATATCTTCTTGAAATCTTTCAAGAAAATTAAGGGACTCATTTTAACTTTAAGGTAAGACGGCTTAATAATTAATTTCCCGGTAGCACACGCAGTGCATACAAAATCTGATGATTTGGGAAATCTTTTAATTGGTAAATTATGACCAACTGAATTACTTATATTTTTTCTCATCATACCTATTCCAAGATGACCAAGGTGATCATGCCTAGTCTTGAATTTATCAAGATTTTGAAAAGTTATTTTGTACGCAACATAAGGTACAGGTTCAGATGAAAATGAAGGGAATTTTTCAAGAGTTCGTTCCTCATATCAGTTGCATTTTGTTAAAAGCAAATATTCTTTGTTATCCACCTCTACTATTTTTAGATGGAAACTGTTAGATCAGATATGTTTGAAACTTATAAGGGTGCGTGTAGATTCAGGATACAAGAGTGCATTCTGAATAACGATAGTACTACCCATGGGAAGTGTGAATGTGGCTCTTCCTAAACCAATAATTGCTTTGTTACTTCCAGTTATAGTCATAACATGTTCCTTTCTCTTAGTAAGACTTCAGAAATATTTTGCTTCCCTTATAATTGTGTTAGTGGTAGCACTATCCACTAAACGCAACTCTTCTTCCATCGGATTGTTCCCGTAAAAGTTCTATTGATAGAAGGAGAATATTTTAGAATAAATTACTTCTATTAATATATTTATCAAATTACATACGTATTATTTATATTATAATCTTAAATATAAATTAACTACAATATTATGTCTGATTCACATAATATAATATACATAGTCTGAAAGACTTTATTCTTACTTATTGTTATACAATATATAACATTTTGCAGTACTTAAATAGCTAAGTGACATCAACTTGTTTATGGAGATTAACAGAGGTCTCCAAAAACATCTTGCGTCTAATCCACAAGCATGTCTTCATCGAGGATGATATCTTCCTTTGGCTTGTATACTTGAATAACGCTTTGAGAAGGACCAGCTAGAGGGTTATCTTGAATGGCGTTGAAGTGAGCTTCAGCTTTCTTTCCATGAACTTGTTTGCCTTTTTCTCCATACTTCATATATAGATCCACAATGTGCTTAGGAATTTGGTATTGATTAGTAAGATGATTCATGCATCCACACCTTTGACAAGTTTGAGAGCTGCCATTTTGATCATGTTTCTTGAAATGACCTTTCCCCTTAGTTTGACCATTGGTCTTCAGACCATTGTTTTGTTTCCATTTTCCCTTGAGTTTTTGAAATTTCCTTTTACGGTTCCCAAATTTACTAGTATCATGAGCATTAGCATGTGCTTCAGGGATAGGCATGGCACCCGTTGGGCTAGCATTATGATTCTTCATGAGAAGTTCACCATGCTTCTCGGCCTGAAGTAATGTGTATATAAGCTCAGGATACTTTGTGTATTTCTGTTGACGATACTGCTATTGTAATATCCGCGTCGAGGGGTGGAAAGTGCATAAAGTTTTCTCTATTAAGTCCACATCTGAAACTTGTTGATTGCAAAATCTTAGTTTGGAGTTAATTTTATGCACAACAGAATTATATGCAGCAACAGACTTAAAGTCCTGAAATTTTATGAGAGACCATTCTCTTTGGGCTTCCGGCAACATTACTGCTCTTTGTTGGTCATATCTCTCCTTGAGGTAATCCCATAAAGCTAATGGATCCTCCTCCATCAAATATTCAGTTTTTAAATCAGGATGGAGGTGGTGCCTTATGTAGCGCAATGCTGCATACTTTACCATTTGGGGTATTTCTGGAGCATTTTCGGGGGATGCGGCAATGCTGGCCAAGGTTACATCCACCTAAGAATATTTTCATGTCCATGGCCGATGATAGATAGTTACTTCCATCTATTTGAAGTTCTTGGAATTCTTTCTTATTGATGCCAGCCAAATTTCCTGCATGTATAATCATGCATTTGATTACTTTTACTTGATAGTAAAATTTATTTTGGTAAACAACAAATATGTTCTAGAGGAACAATTATAATTTTAAGCTATATATGTGTAGATTATCGAATTTAAAGTTAAAACATTGTAGATAATTTCCAAGTTTATGGAATACATCTCTCTTGTGTTATATCTTGACATTAATATATTTGGAAGAGCACTATGGAGGTATAAATATGCCTCAGAGTAATGGACAATCTGTAATATACAGTAGATGCCATTATCTTGTGATTGCACAAATATGATTTGAAAAAATCACATATTTTATTTGGCCTTTTTATCTCATATTAATGAGAAAATTTTGCAAGAAAGATTAGATTTCAAATGCAAAAATAAAATTGTTGTACCAAATAACATGTTATAATATGCTAAAACAAATATTAATAATAACATGTCATATTACAGATATTAATGGACATAAGGTCTACAATATAGATTTACATCACAATATACTATCAAACTAAACATAGGACAAACAGAGGGTCCTAAACAGAAATTTACATGACTAATAATAATGCAAAAACACATAAATACTAATTTCTGTTTTTTTTTTCAGGTTAAGGCAACCTGGACCGTGGCCTGTTAGGCCTTTCGGCCTAAGGCCCGCTCGGCGCCGCCTGGACCAGCCGCAAAGGGGATCGAGGAGGGCGGCTGGGGTTCGACCCCAAATCGAACACCTCCTCAGCCGATCCACTCGTCCGCTGCCCTGTTAACTCTCCAAAAAAAAAAAAAAAGTCCGCTGCCCTGTTCACGCCATTTCTCTCAAAAAAGAAAAAAAAAACTCGTCTGCTGCCCTGCCACTTGCTGTTTAGGTTGGTTCCGGATTAACTCTTCTGGACGAGGCGATACAAGATACTCCCGCTTCAAATATATTGGATGGCTGAGATTTCGATTTCACCAACTCGTACTGTATAAAAGCATGGACTAGTTTCTTGGTTGAAGTGAAAGTATGTTGTGTCGCCTCATCTCGATGATCTTCGGCTTGTGCCTCGTGGGATGTGTTATCGAATTCTAAGCTCTGTTCTGCGGCAGTTCTTACCTGCTGTGATCCGAAGGGCGTGATGGCAGTACTAATTAAACATCAAAACTGTGATCAGTACCAAAGCACAATGCTACTATCCACTGTAAACATAATGATGTTATTCATCAGTGGAGTATTGCATTAGTGGAGTGGGTTTGCACTAGACGTACAAAGGATCGAGGTCTTGGGTGTTGATAGCACCACCCTTTAATTGGGAAGTTGGAGCATGCCGAAAATCAGTGTTTCAGTCGCACTGAAACGAGGTCAGATTGGTTGAGATAAAAGCCACACTTATATAGATCCTTTTACAGGGGAACAGAAACCCTATCAAGGGGACTAAGCGGCAACGTAAGATAATTAAGAGTAAAGTAGCACAAATGCCCGTGCGTTGCAACGGGGAAAAACATTGTTTCCTATGAATCTGCCTGATCAAGGAACCATGTCATTGAACGACGGTCGCTGATAATAAAAAAAAAGGATGGATCATTTGGTCAGGATATGGGTTATGATTTCAAGTAAATTGATCAACTAAGTTTTGATTGTTAGTTCATTCTTTAGATTATTTGTTCATTCTTGAAATTTAAAACTAAAATAGGAAAAAACGGCAATATCAATAAATATGAAGTAATAGCAGCAAGCAAACTAACATATAGAATAATAATTGCAGCAGCAAGCAAACCAATCGAGAGGACTATATCCATATGCACGTGAGTATTTTTTGAAGATATTTTGTAAACTTACTTAAAGGTTACTTTTCAACTTCTGCATAATTTTGGCTCCATGTCGACGGTCAAAAATCCTTACTCAACATGAAAGATGAACCATGTATAAATTGCCTCCACGCTATTTATAGAAACATGTGCCAAGAACCTTGCAACAGGTGCAAAGTAAATAAATAAAATTCTAGTTCTTTGTAATGTAGAACAGCCATAAAATTCGTGACTCCAGCATAGCAATTCATTGAGGATATCTGAAGACTCTATTAATATTTGGCAAAGAATACCAAGAGCACTCCTTGTATCACGTGCCTCATCAGAGGACCAGCCCCATCATCATCAGGGCCTTTTGTTTCCTTGGGCCGCTAAGCTGCGGCTCTCCTGCTGCCTTGGGCACCCCCGCATGGGTCATGACCGCTGGATCGTTCCTGCTGCGCCTCCTGCAAGATGTGTGTGCCCTAGCCGACGTGCATGTCGTCGTCTTAATTGGCTGGGTCTTGCCTGGTTTTCGTGTAGCATCGATTCGTGTCTCTTGTGGACTCCATGGCAATCTGCCTACATCCCACATCCGTTATCTCACCACTTAGGTGGTAATCATCTAGCAGCCAGCTTCTGGATATGTGCAAGTTTTGCACGTATATAAACTGGTATGGTTGGATGTAAAGGGCCGAGGTGGGACTATTTGATAAGTGGACGAACCCTCTTACAACACACAAACATGTGCTACATCAACTGGTCGCAGCCTTATATGCTGAGCGGGAGAACCTGAGTTCGACTCCACGTATTTGCGCTATTTTTGCATCCTTTGCCAGCTGAGATGGGCCGGTGGAAAATAATGCGGCCCGTCTCGGACGACGGACGAAAATCTGGATTAATTGCGTTTTGCATCCTTTGCCAGCTGAGATGGGCCGGTGGAAAATAATGCGGCCTGTCTCGGACGACGGACGAAAATCTGGATTAATTGCGGGAGAACCTGAGTTCGACTCCACGTATTTGCGCTATTTTTGCATCCTTTGCCAGCTGAGATGGGCCGGTGGAAAATAATGCGGCCCGTCTCGGACGACGGACGAAAATCTGGATTAATTGCGTTTTGCATCCTTTGCCAGCTGAGATGGGCCGGTGGAAAATGATGCGGCCTGTCTCGGACGACGGACAAAAATCTGGATTAATTGCGTGCTTGGGAGATTAGTACCACCTCGGTTATAGAAAATAATATGGGCGAAGTGGACGGAAGACGGACGGACGAAAAACGGACGAAATTACGATGGTAAGAAGCAATAGCCCCTTTATTAGTAGGTATAGATAGATAAGGACACACTAGTGAAAGAATTTATGTAATCAATTGTTAATAATATGTGCGCACGCGTAAGTGCAGTAGGTGGACTATATTCAGAGAAGGAAGCTCATAGCCCAACATCTTTCTTAGCACTTGAGTCTCAGAAAGGACTTAGCACATGAAGGCGGCAATACGCTCCACATGCATGCCACACCATCACCTTTTTCTTCTCCAGTCACAGCATCACAACTTCCTGAGTTATACTATGTTTAGAAAATAAAACATCAACATTAACTAGTATTGTTTTTCCTTAGATCCGGCCAACTTTTGTAGTTTTGTTTTGCTTTCCCTTTTCTAGCAAAATCATCTAGCCATCAAAGGTTTGAAATCTTATCTTTACTATTAAATGAGAGCTGGCCGTACATACGTTGGTAGGTCATGCCCTTGCCTCGTCCCTTTCCACCTAATTCGTCTTTGTTAGTTGGGCAATTTGTGGAGAGAAACAAAAAGTTGAACAGGGGTTTGATTAACTCTCTTATGTGAAGACCCACTCTTCTGGAAGAGGTGATACAAGAACTTCCACTTCTAATATATTGGATGGTCGAGATCATTTGATTTCACTAACTCATAACTTTTACACTAGTATACAAATATGGACTAGATTCATGGTTGAAGTGGAAGTATCTTTTATCACCTCGTCTAGATGATTTAAGGCTGTTAACTTCGGATATGGTATTGGCATTGACATTTAAGCTTTCTTCTGCAGATGTTCTTGCTTATGGTGACTCGAATGGCACAAACTGTTTTCATCCTTCCTTGAGTGCGTACAAGGGACATCATTAATGAAGCACAAGGCCCTACTATATATATCTTGTGGTCATACGTGAAACTGAGACACTTGCGTGCGTAGGGTTGGTTCCCGATTAACTCTACTCTTCTGGATGAGACGATACAAGATACTCCCACTTCAAATATATTGGATGGCTGAGATGGTTTTGATTTCACCAATTCGTACTAGTATAAAAGTTTTTTGAGAGCTTACTAGTATAAAAGTATGGACTAGGTTCTTGGTTGAAGTGAAAGTATGTTGTATCTCCTCATATCGATGATTTTAGGCTTGTGCCTTGTGGGAGATCGACTTTTAAGCTCTGTTCTGCGGCAGCACTATTCACTGCAAACACCAAAACTGTTTGCAGCGACGTTAGATCAGTGCTGAAGCACAATGGTACTATCCACTGCTAGCAGAATGGTGTTATTCATCAGTGGAGTATTGCATTGGTGGTTTGCACTAAATGCACAAAGAATCTGTGTCTTGGCTGTTGATAGCACACCAGAAAATCAGTGTTTCAGTCACACTGAAACAAGGTCTGATTAATATCCTTTACAGGACAACAATGGCCCTGGTTTGTTGCTCCAGGAATGAACTGATCTTTCCTTTACATAGTCATGAACTAATTTCCATGCATGCATCGATATCTTGCCAAAGAATATGCCATATCTTTACACTAACAGAGTGTGTCGATGATATGTGCGCGTAGCTAGCTGTCATCTGTTACTCCATATTATCTCATCTCCCACGTGTTACCTCAATGACCATTCCATCATCATAGGCCAACATCATGTCGCTGTAGTACTGCTATTTTTTTTTTCTGAGAATGTCGTAGTACTGCTATTGCTAGTACACCGGTAATCTTTTGGCTTCTTCTCCAGCAACAATGACCAATGGCAACGAGGCAACTGGACACCTGGTAACTGCCAGTGGGTTGGCATCTCAAGTAGCCCGCACAGCAGCGCGCCACCTCTGTTGAGCTGTCAGGCGTTTACCTTGTATGTGTAGCTCGCTTCTCATCTCGGTAACCTCCCTTTCTTCTGTGTCTTGAACCTCAACAACACCAACCTCACGGGCTCAATTCCGGACCATCTGGGAAGACTGCATCGCCTCAAATTTCTATGTCTTGGCTTCAATGGCCTGTCAGGTAGTATCCCTCCTAGTATATGAATCCTAACGGGACTGCAAGGTCTTGGCCTATATCTTAACCATCTGTCTGGTTCAGGTCCGGTAGAGCTGCAGAACCTACAAAGTCTTGGCTACATAGATCTCTTTGGTAATTATAAGAGGATCCATACCAAATAGTCAATTCAACAATACCCGTTTGTTATCGACTTCAAATATTGGCAACGACAACTTGACAGGATCAATACCATATTGCATTAGCTCCATGCCAATGCTCGAGGTCCTTAACCTACAAGTCAATCATCTAACTGGCCGGTGTCTCCAACAATCTTTAACATGTGTAAATTATATGGTATCTATTTTGGTTCCAACCACAACTTAACTGGTCCTACACTCGGCAATGGAAAATTTGGTCTCCCGACGTTGGAACAAATCACTATCCACTATAACAGTTTCATGGGTGAGATTCAATTGCGGTTTGCTTCTTGTCGCTACTTCCGAATTATTGGCTTCAATTCGTTTGAAGGCCTTGTATCAACATGGCTGGGCAAGCTGACTTGCCTCAATTTCGTTTTCTTCAGTAGCAATGACCTTGTTGCCACAAGATCCCTGCCGTATTTGGCAAATTGGAATCATGCATTTGGTTGTGGAAGCCATTTTAGTTGAATTTGGACAACTGGGCCAACTCTCGGCGTTGGTTCAACTACGTGGATCCATTTCAGCTTCTCTTGGAGCCATAGACTATATGTGTTGCTTCTTTTCGATGGTTTAAATAAAATATTAAGTTGCAATATTGGCATATTGTCATGTAGTCGGTAGTGGGATTTAACGATGTTAGCTGATTTCTATTTGCATGTTATTTTGCCTGATTAAAATTAGTTGTGTGCATCGAACAATTCAAAGGTTAGTGTAATGATCCTTCCGTTGTGTAAAAAGTGTACAAGTCGTTGTTGATATTTGACCGCACCCGCTTTTAGCTAGCCCATGGTGTAGAAGCATATTTCACCCACGATGGAAATAGCTCGGGCCCCCGACCTTGATCACGAAAATGGTAAGATTGCACTAAAGAAAATTAGTAAAATATTTTATTTCTTCTATTAGTCACTTTTCACCGTGAAAAATAGTAAAATATTTGATTTCTTCTATTACTCAATTGTCACCGTTCATAATTGCGCGTGTACTTAGAGCCATCAACATGCCAGGGAGAGACTTAAAAATAACTTCGTCATGTGCAAGCTTATTACCTCGGGTCCCTGCTCCCTAGCTAGTAGTATATAGTAGCATCATCTTTGCAGCCCCTGTCTAGAATTCGATTCCACAACACACGCACGCGCACGCGCATACACGATACACACATGCACACCCATTCTTGTGATTAGCAATGTTTGTGAGCCTAACCCAGCTCACACGTCTTATATTGTTTTGTTTGGTGAGCGTGTGAAGAAAAAAAATATCACTTGACTGATGCGAATGTGGTGCAAGCAAAGCATGGCTTCAGAATGAGTGGCATCGTGAAAACATGTTTAACATGCATGGTCATAGAGGCATGGTTGCCTTTCCTAGCATGGGTCCGTCCAGGCGAGAGATTAGCCTGGCTAGAGCGATCATAATACAGAGCATGGGCATGCACCGGTTGTGGCATGGACGCTACTCGATCGGTTCACAAAGCATGAACGCTGAGAAGAAAAGTGAGCTGCGGCCAAAAAGCTACGTCCCGTCAGTCTAGAACGGCTGGCACCGCCTTGGCTCTGGAAGACGCACCTAGCAGCAAAGCACTCATCCCATATGACCTCCCAGGCAGTTCCGTTTCTTATCGGCTGCATGACTCGTTGGTGCGAGCAACAGCGTATCCTTGAAGACGTGATAAAATAGCACCCGAGCACAGGTGTCTCAAGAAAAGAGACCCTGTATTACTAGGGATGTGTGACAACAAATATTTACAACATGTATGGTTTCATATATAAGGATAAATATTGTCTAAAGTGCGCATATAAAACTAGTCTCTGTTTTTTTTCCCCCACATCTCTCCCCCCCTCTCTCTCTCTCTCTCTTTCTCTCTGTGTGTGTGTGTGTGTGTGTGTGTGTGTTTACTGTTTAGTAGATAACCTGGTACTTCATGCAGAGTGTTTTTCCGTAGTACCTCTGTATTGTACTGATCCATCGATTGCGAGCCAGCCAACTAGCTGTTATCTCTAGCAATTGATGTTTATGTGTTTTGGAATTTTGTAGTCTTCAAAAATAGTTAGAAACATCACCCACAAAAGAATTAGTTAGAAACATCACCCGTAAAAAAATAGTTAGAAACATGTGTGGTTAAGAGATAGCTGGTTTAATGTAGAAAAATGTTTTCTCTTTCTTGGAGAAAACATTTCCCTTAAACACTAAGCTACCATATCATCTAGTATTACTTTTCCTTACGTACGAACTTTTGTTTTGCCTTCTCTTCGTAGAAAAGCATCCAGATATTCACAGGTTTGAATTCTTATTGGACAAAGTAGTTAAGTAAATCATCCACTCCAAGGTGACGACCATGGTCTGAACAGGAGGACCTCTAACAACATTCACACTAGTTTGTTTTGCCTTCTCTTGATGTCAAGGCTAGCCAAATGGCATATCAACGAATATGTAACCCCGGCTTTGTGTCCAGTACATTAGCTAGGCATACCATAGGACAACCCAGTTTCTCGTATAAGCCACACATGTTTTTTACCTCGAGTTCAGGGTGTCACATACTATATATACATCAAATGTATCACATAAATCCATTTTCGACCCCTTAAGGCATTGTCTTGGAGTACCGGTATACACCTCCGGTGATCTTGCCTTTAATGGATGGGTTAGGTCAACGGTTGTGAGGTGAACTTGAGATGGAATCATTTGTTGTGACGTACGCGGACGTACTGGTTCAACCAATGTTGGTGTATGGGTGTTGCTACCTGTTGAATGCATTGTCTAGGTGCCCCAATCCATATACTATGTTTTCCTTCTTTTTGGTGATTTAAATTAAGTTGTAATATTAGCATATTGTTATTTAATAGATGGTGGGATTCAGCAGCATTAGCCCCTTTCTATTTGCATGTTATTTTGCCTCCATATATTGACCTTACCATGAAAGAAATGATTTGTGTGCATCGAATGATTCGAAGGCTAGGATAATGATCCTTCCATTGTGTAAAAAAGTATCTACAAGTCGTTGTTGATATTTGGTAGCACCGGCTTTTAGCTAACCCGTGATATAGAAGCATATTTCACTCAAGATTTAAATAGCTCTGGCCGAACCTTGATCATGAAAATGGCAGGTTCCACTAAGGAAAATTTGCAAAATAATTGATTTCTTCTAGTATCGGTCACCTATCACCGCTCATAATTGTGCATGTCCCTGAGAACATGGCACTCGTCCCATACGACCTCCACAAAAGAGTTACTTATCAAACGTGAGTTTCTTCCCATGGCCTTGAAGCCCCCTTCCAACAAAGATTTGCAAGCCTTGGGGATGTTGCAAATAGCAACCGAGCACAGGTGTCTTAAGAAAAGAGACTGCTACTAGGGATGCGTGGTAAAATTTGTTTACAACATAAAACTAGTCTATGTTTTCGGATACAAGTATAAATATGGTCTAAAGTGCAAATGTATCTCATAAAACTGGTCTATGTTTTCTTCGTGTTCTGCGCAACCCTCTGTCTTCAAAATTAGCTACCTTGTTTACTGATCTTGAAGCTTTTCTTGTACATATTTTCTAATTTTATAAGAGTCCCGCTTCGGTACAACCCCCCCCCCCCCCCCCCCTAAAACGTATATTGGATAGTATGGTCATTTCACAAGGGGTATAGAATACCCGCCCGCCGCCGTACGCCCGCCCGCGTATGCCGTACCCGTCGCCCGTACGCTAGCCCCCGTACGCCGTACGCCGTCACCGTATGCCCGCCCGTGTTGGTGTATGCTCGCGTCGGTACTTGTGGAAAAAAAAACAGCCCGGCGCGTGACCTGCCGACGCCGCATTCCTCGCCGGCAGTCACCGTCGCCCTCGCCGCCGCCCTGGTCGCCTCCCAAACAACACGCCGCCCGTGCCCTGCTGCCGCCCACAGGCGAAACCCTATTTGTGATTGTCGCTGCAGCCGCCGCATTCCTTTGCCGTCACCCGGATCGCCGCCCACCCGTGAATCTTCGTCGCCGTGGGCGCCTTCGTCCCCGGCCTCCGCCGGCCATCATCCTCACACCGTGGACGCCTGCCTCCGCCGGCCATCATCGTCACGCCGTGGGCGCCTTCGTCCCCGGTCGAAATGGATCCATCTCTCCTCGCCGGCGTCGAAGAGGTCGGTTTGACTCACTAAGTAGGTTACATTAGGGTACTCAGTAAGTAGGTTACATTAGGTTAGTCATTGAAATGATATGAAAAAAATTAAGTATTGACTTAGTAAGTAAGTGCTAGTTTAATGCATAAATTTGTGCAGTGTACTATTAATCTATTTCATTGTGCACATAATTTAATTACGAAATACTGTACATGATGAACTGATTATTTTAGGGATGATGTTATCTGGTGTTCAGATTGATCTTACAATTTGTTTAAACGTGTTTAGATGGAGGAGGAGACCGATTATGATGACGATGATTACGGCGACGAGAAGGGATCCTCGTCATTGAATATGGACCAACCTGCTGAGGAGAACTACATGAGTTTAGATGAATCTTATAGTGGCAACGTAAGTGTGGTGAACGTTGACAAAAACATGAAAAACAAACAACCGCACGGACACTTACATGTATTTTTTTTGACATCATGCAGGTACATGACAATGATGACGATGATGATATGGATATAGATGATTCATTTGCAGAAAGCGCATTGCAGGTTCGTTTAAAAATATGTAGGACAAGAAATGACATAATAACAGCATGACCACTTACACGTCTTTTTTTAAATGTGCGCAGATGGATGCGGACAGGGACTATGAGAGGAATATTGTCAATGATGAAAGTGACCAATGCGACGTTGATGCATCTCATGATGAGAGCTCGAGCAAAGTAAGTTTCAAAACTTACATATGAAAATATTAAATATTAATATGATAACTGACTGACATACATGGTTATATGCCTTATTTTGCAGGGAGATGTTGATGGTCCTAACGGGATGGATGAGCACGTTGTTAATGATGAGTTTAATTTTGACATCGGATTTGATGAATATCAGCTAGACTCATTGGACAGGCATTGGAAGGTGATGTCGAAGACGTTCAGGTCAGAAGGAGAGGCTTACATGTTCTATAACCAGTACGCGAAGGAACGTGGTTTCAGCGTTAGAAAGGACTTGCTGAAATTTAGTAAAGGTTCTGAGGGAGGTATGTGCTTGAGGAGGTATCTGTGTTCGAGGGCTGGAAAACGACAAGCCAAATATTGTACAATGGAAGGCAGGACCCGCAGGCTCAGACCGGAGAGTCGATGCTACTGCGATGCCCATTTAACTTTGAATCTTGATAAAGAGCGTGGAGTTTGGTATGTCAGCAGTTTCACCGATGATCACAGTCACGTTCTAGCTAGACCGGATGAAGTCACGTATCTCCGGTCTCATAATCAGATCAAAGAATTTCAGAAAGCTGAGATCTTAACTATGGCAGGTGCTGGAATCAGGAAACATATCATTTTTGATAACTTCGTCAGCAGGTACGGGTCGTATGCTAAGGCCGGTTTTGGGAGGAGGAAGCTTTATAACATGTGCTATATAGAGAAAATGAAACTGCTTGCACAGGGTGATGCTGACACTGCCATTGGGATCATGATGACCAGAAAGGACAGGGATCCAGATTTTTTCTTTGAGCACACTTCGATGATGAAGGAAGGCTGAAAAACCTATTCTGGTGTGATTCCCAATCATGGCGAGACTATGTTGACTATGGTGATGTGACCGTATTCGACAGCACATACAAGATGAATAGGTATGGCATGCCATTTATACCTTTTGTCGGTCTGAACAACCACCGTTGCACCACGGTGTTCGGTTGTGCTATTGTGTCTGACGAGACAGAAGATACATATGTTTGGCTGCTTCAGACGTTCTTGAGAGCTCACTGTCAGAAGAAGCCCAGGTCTGTAATTACTGATGGAGATGCAGCTATGATAAAG
This sequence comes from Elymus sibiricus, assembly GCA_039707655.1. Classification (NCBI taxonomy): domain Eukaryota; kingdom Viridiplantae; phylum Streptophyta; class Magnoliopsida; order Poales; family Poaceae; genus Elymus; species Elymus sibiricus. The sequence goes on from CM077672.1 coordinate 402,556,574, forward strand.
GCCATCAGAAAGGTCCTTTCGGACGTTTGGCATCGTCTTTGCTCATGGCATATCGAGAAGAACATGCAGAAACACCTTCATCATAAGTCCCTAAAAGAGTTCAAGTCTCTACTTTATTATGCCACTTCATATAAAGTCTTTGAGGAGAGATGGGCAGCGTTTACCGCTAAATGGCAGTCGGAGAAAACACAGACATGGTTGCGTAGGATGTACATGAAGAAGAGGCTTTGGGCTGCATCATATCTGTCTGGTGGGTTTTTCCTAGATATGCGAAGTAACCAGAGAAGTGAGAGTCTGAACTCATGCCTTCACATGCATCTAGACTCCGGTATGACTATAGTTGATATGATTGTGCACTACGAGAACTGCATCGTTCGGCTCCGTGAGAACGAGGCGTATGATGATTGCACGGCCACACAGACAGACCCAGTACCACTCCTGGACGACTGTACACACATTGAGAAATCAGCTGCCCGTGAGTTCACTGCGGCGAACTTTTATATCTTACAGCAAGATTTGAAGAAGGCAAGGGAGCTTGAGGTCCTTGAGAGACTGAGAGGAGCAGACAGTCAGAAATTCATACTGACATGGAAGGATAATAGGGATATCAGATTCACTGCGGACTACACCCCGGGTAAGTCCGAACAAACCGTGAAGTGCAGCTGCAGAAGTATGGATCGCAAAGGACTCCCTTGCAAACATATTCTTCATGTTTTGATTCGGCTGGGCTTACGTGAGATACCTAAGTGTTTAGTACTGCGAAGGTTCACCAAAATTGCACGGGGTGGACTCCCCGTGAAGCGCACTAGTGATCTGTTTGCGTGGGGATGGGCAGGTACTGGGGAGAGAGCTAGGTACAGCGAGTTGACTATCTTATCTGCCGAAGCATCTCATGTCGCATGCCGTAAACCATTCTTATTCGACAAGTTGAAGGTGGCTCTGCAGGACATAATAGCGAATGATCACATTGAGGAGAATGAGCATGATACTCAGCAAAGGTTTGTGAATGACGATGCATTTGAGCTTAATCGAGATCATGTTCTGGTTCGTGATCCCGTAAAAAATTATACCAAGGGCGCACCAAAGCAGAATAGTAAAGGCCGCGGTAAGGGTGGTCCCGACGTCACTAAAAATGGTAGACCAAAAGCTTTTGACGAGAAAAGCAAACGTCTATGTGGCCAATGTGGTCTTTCGGGTCATTATAAGTCCACATGCTCTCAAAATCCCAAGTACGATTTTCGTTTGTTGATGTCGAAAATCTTGTTTCATATTGTTGTTTGTGGATTATCACATATCTTAATGTCTTTGTATGCAGGAACATGGCTTGAAGACAGAAGCATGAAAGGTTACTTAGCCCTTCGATGGAAGACAATTTGTTGATGGATTACTTCGCTCTACGAGACATTTTTTACTTTCTGTGTTATGAGACCTATTTCACTTTGTTGATGTCAGACTATGTTCCGTGATACCTTTTTACTTTGTTGATGTCAAACTGTGTTATGCGAGACCTATTTTACTCTGTTTATTTTGATATACTGATGATGCACTGTAGACGACGTTCGCTGTCGTTGTTTTTTTACTTTGTTGATGTCAGACTGTGTTATGCGAGACCTATTTTACTCTGTTTATTTTGATATACTGATGATGCACTGTAGACGACGTTCGCTGTCGTTGTTTACTGTTGTTGCACTGTTGTTGTTTACTGTTGATGCACTGTAGCCGTCGTTTCCCGTACCGTCCTTTTCTTTCTGTTTTTTGCACGTGTATAATTTTTCAAAAAAAATAGTGCCCACCCGATAAGCCGGCGGGTCTGATAGTAGACACCTGCACGACGGTTAACCGGGCCCCACATGGCAGCGTCAGTCGACGGTCGATACAGTAGATCAGAGGAGTTCAAACGAGGACGGGCCGCCGGCTATTTAAACCGGTCGTCGGCCCCTCCGTCGGGCAAGGTGGGACTAAACCTACCAGCGCCAGTTCACGTCGCCCCACCGATTTATTGGGCGTCGCCTCGGAGGTTTTTTGGGCCGGCCCACGCGGTCACGCGCGTCGCGAAATGACGCCGCGTAGTGGCTGTCCCTATTGGGCCAGCCCACCACCCGTCCGGCCGATTCCAACGCGGCGACCGCGACGACGCAAATGTTTTGTCCCACCTCGCCGGCCGAATGGCGCGTCGACCGGCTTAAATACGCAACGGCATCAATGCATTTGAACTTCCTTAGTACCCGACCGATACTTCGCCGTCTAGGCCGCCCGGTTGCCGCCGTGCTGTTTCGGAAATGCCATTGGTGTCGCCTTGGCTTGATATTGACCTGCAAAGTAAGAAACGCCGGTAGTCCGGGCTGGCCTTTTTTATTTTTTTAACAAATTGAAATATAATTTCACATGCGTCGTATTTTTTATTTATTTTTTTGACCAAAAAAATTGAAATATAATTTCATATGCGTCGGTGATTCAACAGTATAAACGCCGGTAATTCAACATTATAAACGACGACATAAACATAAATATTAATCCAAATATCCTTCTCAACTTAAATATTACAAGAAGTATTGCCTTGTCCATCAATAAATATCATTCTCACATTAAAGCAAAACATCATTTCTTGCTGGCCTTTTTTATTTTTTTAACAAATTGAAATATAATTTCACATGCGTCGTCTTATTTATTTATTTGTTTGACCAAAAAAATTGAAATATAATTAGATATGCGTCGGTGATTCAACAGTATAAACGCCGGTAATTCAACATTATAAACGACGACATAAACATAAATATTAATCCAAATATCATTCTCAACTTAAATATTTCAAGAAGTATTGCTTTGTCCATCAATAAATATCATTCTCAAATTAAAGCAAAACATCATTTCAGCCATTAAATATGTCTGCTACATTAAATTTGTCACATCTATTTCTTCTTTGCAAGCCGGGTAACTTTGTCTTTCACATCATTGAGCTTGTTTCTCTCTGAAAAAACAAACTGCGCAATCATTAAGTCCCTCGATTTATCAATTGACATCTGTTAAAAATTCATGTTAGTCCAATGTGAATTGTATGTCATAGTAACAAAATTAATTATGCACATTTGAAATACAATCATACCTGTGAAAATTGGCCTATCCATTTTTCACCATCCCAATATTGAAAGCATCGAAGGACAAATATTCCACATGAGTTCCTGATTCATATATAGTACGATTCATAAGTATGCATTTCATGTATAGAACGGAAATAATGTCGAAGTAAGTACTCACCCATCTTCCTGTTGTGGCATCTTGTACGTTCTAATAGGCCAGGTAGACACATCCGGATAATTCACAACACATGTCGAATTCGCATCACGGATGTCTTGTCCAAGTTGATTTTTCTGAACATAAAAATGATGCCACAGAAAGGATTTAAGTTAGTATACTTAAAAAATGATAGTTTCAATAGGCCCATGTAAAAGTAAACCGTACCAGCTCCTCAACTTTGTTTCTAACATCACTGTCAAGTTCACGTCCCATCAAAGAAGCAAGAACCTAAAACTCTTTCTTCGCGCCATGCATGACGACCGTAACCCAGTGGGTATTTCCCTTGTTAAGAGGAATGTAAGTCTGCATCACAATTCATATACGATGCAATCAACACAAATTTCTTTTTTTATATCCCGTATATGCATACATATAGCCAGTCCAACTTACCTTTTCTTTTTTAAAATACTCGTCGGTGCATCTATTCACGAGTCCATTCTTCTTCGCCACTACTTCGTTGTCGTTATTACCGGGCTGGTTGTCTGGTCTAAATTCAAGTAACAATTCACCAGCCATGTGGTCATTATATGACAATCGTCACCAACTAGTTCCGACAGATACGATGAATAAGCATTGATAACCTGAAAATAATGTAACGGATGTATAACCATTGTACTTTGGAGTAAACAGTAATAGAAAAGAAAGCAGTAACTTACATCACCGGGTAGCCATTGATGGTTTAGAATCTTACAAGCCCTCTCTGCACTAAGACCTTCACGCATGCCATCATTGAATATGTCCTTTTTTTTATGTTTTCTTGAGTGTTCATAAGCGCGGACAAACTGAACGGACGCTTTCACCACATCATAGCAATCACTAGAATTCTCAACGCCTTCTTCCTCGAACAGTTCTGCAGCACATAACTCTATTATGTTAGTAAAGCAATGATACATACTAAGTTGTACGCGATAACAATTTCAACAATTAAAAACTCACTTGCTTTTGCGGAACGCTTTGCACGCTTGGTCGGTTTAAGGACCACAAAAGGAGACTTCATAAGGTTTGATACCTTGCGCTTCCGTTTCCCAACAACCTCCTCCACTACCTCATCATCTCCGATACAACCGCCCGATCCACGTGATGCGATTTCATCCGTACCTAAAGATGTAACCGACTTCTCATCTGATACCTCAGGAACTTGGATAGGATCATCTTTGTCACCCTTGAAACTATCCAAATATTCAGGTGTGCAATAATAAGGTTTGTTTTCTTCAGAATTATCAACATCATCTTCATCATCCTCTTGCACATTCTTTTTTGCAGGCGTGTTCAAATCGTCCATATCAGCATGATAGACCCATTCTTTACGAGGTACTCCACCATAGTTTCTAGATTCACTATTATCACCATACTCATTATCTTCTTCTTTTTCAATGTTTCCGGCTTTGTAGAAGACACCGGTTTTGTTCATTTTCTGTATCACGCTCTGTGAATAAAAATTAATTCTAGTTAGTTTCGTACTACATTCAAGGACAAAGTGAATGCCAATAAACCTGAAGTGTTACCTGTGCGCATAACTCTGGCAAACGAAGCAAATCCTTACGAATGTGCTTCAGCTCATTCAGAATACGGTCCGTAATAGGGTTCTGACTAGCGGAAGCCTCAGATGTACTGACACCTTTTCTCCTTCCAGTAATGTTAGACTTTTTTCGTACTAGCTTTCTTGTTTATTTCAGCTTGTTCAGCTATAATTTTTTTGAGCCTGTAATCTTGTGTAATGGTGTTATCGATCTACAACATTAACAATCATACATACAAATCAAATTACCAATTAATTGCATGAAATAAATGTAAAATGAAACTATATTACACGTATTACCATCCCAACACCACGACCATAATCAAAGTCGTACTTGTCTCTTTTCTCCGCTGCATCTTCTTTCCATATCCTCATCAAGGGGCTCAACAGCGCCAACAGATCATATTTTGGACCAGTGGTTGGCTGCACCTTCTCCCAATATAGATACTGGAAAAAAAAGTGTTTACTTAGCATGTGTTAGACTAATATTACATAACACAAATGTTGAAATTACTAAATAAATCATACCTGCAGAAGGGCTAGGTTGCCACATGGCCACTCCCTAACACGGCCCGACTGTAAAACCTTACCAATCTCCGACAAACAAAACCGCAAACTGAACGCGTTCCAGTTGAACTTTTTTATCGAGCTGACATCTTGTACTAGCGCATAATAATTCTTCGGAATGTATTCATCAGACACTGGTGCAATTATAGTCCCTAACAGAACGAGAAACGCCATCCGAACAAATTCCTCGTCCGCATTTTTATTTCTCACAATCTTTTCAATCAGATCATCAATCATGATTTTACCATTCTTTCTGTTAACAAAACTAACTGGTATTTTTTTTTTGCTTTTCCTTCTTCCATACTCAGAAAACTAGAAACATCCACTCCTTCATTTTTCCAACCAAATATAGCGAACACATCATCAGGCCGCAGTGAAATAAACCCTTTCTTTCTAGACGTCTCTTGGATCATGAATTTTTTACTACTTGGATTGTAACCTTGAATCGTAAAGTGAAGCAAAAGATCACGCATCTTGACCGAAGGTATTAGTAACATGCCCTCCATCTCCGTTTCATAAAATGTAAATCGCTGACTTGGTGTAAACTTATCAACAAGGCTAACCCACTTTTCTACAGACACATGCAATCGCACCATCGATGTCCATACTGCATGTAATATTTTCTTTGTCACGTTGCATGCAATTGATATGTCATATTAAGACTACACAGTAGGGAAAAAAATTACCTATCCGACGGCGACGCCAACGGCGGAAGTTTGGTAGCAAGAGTGCTGGGACGGCGGCCGGCGACAGCGGACGGGGATCGCGGGGCGGTCAACGTTGACGACGGCTAGAAGGATTGTGGTGGCCGGCGCGGCCTCAAGGATGGCAGCGCACGTCGGGCGTTGCGGTCAGATCGGGCGCGGCGTCGTCGTGACGTGCGAAAAAACACATGCACGACGTGAATGGGGCCTGACGTGCGCAATTCCCGGGAATATTCCCTCAGATCGCGACGGCACCTGGAGATATCATTGACGGCGGGTCCCGCGGTGGTCAGTTGGCAGGCGTGCCACGCGGCGGGATCTGGCTGTCTGACCGACGGTCGCGCGTCGGTTACACTGAGTTTAGTCCCACACTGCTCCACGTCGAAGCCGTTGACTACTTAATATACTGTTGTACTCTAATTTTAATAAGCGTCGGTTTTCATTCACTACGGGAAACATCAAATTTGCCGTCAGGGGGCATCATTGCCGTCAGCTTTTCGTCGGCCATGACGGCAAAGAAAGGGTTTGCCGTCATCTGCAGACGGCAAAATAAACTTTGCCGTCTGCGAAAAAAATCACAGACGGCAAAGAGCTCACTTTGCCGTCTGCCAAAAAAAACACAAACGGCAAAGAATCTTTGCCGTCTGTGTTTGTTTTCGTAGACGGCAAAGAATCTTTGCCGTCTGTGTTTTTTTTGGCAGACGACAAAGTGAGCTCTTTGCCATCTGTATTGTTTTTCGTAGACGGCTAAGAGAAAGCACACCACGCAGATCAATCACATGGATCGATGATGTGGCACAGATCCAACGGCGCCCCCACCCGCCTCTCTCTCACCCCATGACGCACACACCCCCACCACGCGGATCGATGCACCCACCCACCCACTCCCCTTCTTATCCCTCACCCTCTCGTAAATCCCGTTCGTCTCTCCTTCGTTCACTCCTCTGCCCACCCCCTCTCTCTCTCTCTTCGCTCGACGCTAGCCCACCGCTCGACGCCACCCTCGCCTCACCAGCAGGCGCCGCTGCGTGTGCCCGCGTCCGCACGCCGCTCGCATCCGTGCTTCTCCGCCCTCCTCCGCGCACCGCCCGCATCTGCGCGCCGCCCGCCTCCGCCGGCGTCCGCGCTGCCGCCTCCACTCGCGTCCGCCCGCATCCGCGCAGCTCCGCCCGTGCCGTCCCCCGCCTTCACTCGGCTCCGCCAGCGCCGCCCCCCGCCTCCGCTCGGCTCGGCTCGCGCCGTCCCCCACCTCCTCTCGGCTCCGCCCGTGCCGTTCGCCCGCCTCCGCCAGGCTCCGACCCGCACCACCTCACGCCTGGCGCCCTGGACTACAGCGAGGCAACGGCGCCCGGCTGCTTCGGCCATCCCTCCGGACTGCAGCGAGGCAACGGCGACCGACGACGGCAAGGCTCAACCGTGCAGGAGCTTTCAAGGGCTCGATTGCATTTTTCTTTCTCTGTCCAGGGTCCTCCCTGCGTTACTCAAGTAATGCTTTGTAATTTCTTGGTTACTTTGGGCCCCGTTGTAACATGCATTGTACCGACATGTTGTAATATGCACTGTACCGACATGTTATTCTTAATAATGCAGTTCTCGGGTCTTCCAGGTCCTTCTTGTTCCAAAAAGCCATGGAAAGTGGCAAGAAACGGCCAAGCCATATCTTTTTTATTAAAAGAATTCTTTTTTTTGTGTGGAACAAAAATCCTTTGCCGTCTGTGTGTGTTTGAGGCTGACGGCAAAGATGGATTTTGGCAGATGGCAAAGGTACTTTTCTTTGCCGTCTGTTTTTATACAGGTTGACGGCAAAGACGGTTTTGGCTGACGGCAAAGACTTTGCCGTCTGCCCGATAAAAAGCTGATGGCAAAGCAGCCTTTGCCGGCATCCTCTTTGCCGTCTATCTTTGCCGTCAGCCGGCTGACGGCAAACTCTTTGCCGTCTGTATTTTGCTCTTTGCCGTCTGTACTCCCCAGAATGATTCCTGTAGTGATTGTACTCTATTTGGAGGTGATGCAGAGTCAATACGAATCTTCACCTGTTCCGAACAAGCGAAGGTTCCTACTGACATTGCATCTTCTTCAAAAAGAAAACACTGATGATTGACGTAGTTTTTAAACATTTTATGAATGTAGACCGGTACTTGCTGTAGGATGGAGGGGTTTCGGTCAGGGCGGAAGGGTTTGTCTGGTACAACTTTTTTTCTCACATGCACCGAACGGGCTCAGATTTTTTCTAAACGCTACAACCACCATGCCAAGCATCGATGCCAAGTTTCATTGATTTTTGACATTCTATGCATTTTCTATGTTTTTCCGGGCGAAAAAAACCTGAAATAGTGGCCGGACGTGACGCAACGTGCGTTCGGTCTCCAAATTCGTTCGAATTTTGCGTGGAGTGGTCCAATGGGCATGCCCACTACCTGGCAAAAGTTGGGTACATTTTATGAATGTACACCGGTACTTGTTGTACAACGGAGGGGGTTCGGTACGTGCGGAAGGGTTCGTCCGCTACAGATTTTTTTCTCACATCCACCGAAAGGGCTCAGATTTTTTCCACACGCTACAACCACCATGCCAAGCATCGGTGCCAAGTTTCATTGATTTTTGACATTCTATGCATTTTCTAGGGTTTTTCGGGCGAAAAACCCTGAAATAGTGGCCGGACGTGACGCAACGTGCGTTTGGTCTTCAAATTCGTTCGAATTTTGCGTGGAGTGTTCCAATGGGCATGCCCACTACCTGGCAAAATTTGGGTACATTTTATGAATGTACACCAGTACTTGCTGTACAACGGAGGGGGTTCGGTACGGGCGGAAGGGTTCGTCTAGTACAGATTTTTTTTCTCACATCCGCCGATCGGGCCCAGATTTTTTCCACATGCTACAATCCACATGCCAAGCATCGGTGCCAAGTTTCAATGATTTTTGATAATATATGCATTTTCTAGGGTTTTCCGGGCGAAAAAACCCTGAAATAGTGGCCGGACGTGACGCAACGTGCGTTCGGTCTCCAAATTTGTTCGAATTTTGCGTGGAGTGGTCCAATGGGCATGCCCACTACCTGGCAAAAGTTGGGTACATTTTATAAATGTACACCGGTACTTGCTGTACAACGGAGGGGGTTCGGTACGCGCGGAATGGTTCGTCTGGTACATATTTTTTTCCTCACATCCGCTGATTGGGCCCAGATTTTTTCCACACGCTACAATCCACATGCCAAGCATCGGTGCCAAGTTTCAATGATTTTTGACATTGTATGCATTTTTTAGGGTTTTCCGGGCGAAAAAACCCTGAAATAGTGGTCGGACGTGACGCAACGTGCGTTCGGTCTCCAAATTCGTTCGAATTTTGCGTGGAGTGGTCCAATGGGCAAGCCCACACTTGTAGAAAACAGGGCATTGGTTTTTGCCAAATCAGAGCAACAGTCCCGGTCGACTTACGAACCGGGACTAATGCGTGCATCAGTCCCGGTTCGAGCGGCCAGGACGCCGGCCGGGCCTCGGCAGGCACCAGTCCCGGTTCGGCTGGGACCTTTAGTCCCGGTTCCAGCCACCAACCGGGACTAAAGGGCCTCGCTCCTGGCGCAACCCCTTTAGTCCAGGTTGGTGTCTGGAACCGGGACTAAAGGGTAGGCCATTAGTCCCGGTTTTAGACACAAACCGGGACTAAAGTTTTGCCTATATATATCGACGCCCCCCCATCTCCTCTGTTTTTTGGCCGTGGAAGGGTGGAGGTGTGGGCTACTCTGTTTTTTGCCTATATATGCACATGAGGTGTTCGATGAAATGCCGGAGCCACACTTAAGCTTTCTCCTCTGTTCTTCCTCCAAGCTCGACCTCCAAGCTCCATTTTCCCCAAGATTTGTCTAGGTTTGGCGGTGCACCAACTATCCAAGTGTTCTAAAAAGGTTAGCAACTTCATCCTTTCATCTCTCACTGCTAGTTTAGCTCATTTCAAATGCTCTAGAAGTAGTGTGGTTTGTGGGTTTTAGTGGAGGAGTGTATGTGTGAGTTTATTTGATTTAGATGCACAATTTGAGCTCAAATTAACTTCTTAGTTTGCACATGTGTAGGGTGCCGTCCCGTCCCCGTCCTCACCGCCCTCGATCGCCCGCGCCGATCTCGTCGCCGGCACCACCGTGGTGAGCTCAAATTAACTTCTTAGTTTGCACTTCTTAGTTTGCACATGTGTAGAGAGCTGTATGTTGTTCTATGAGAACTATGTATGAACTTTATGTATTTTTTTTCCAGTAATAACATTTGATCACTACTATACTTTGGTTTTAATGTGATGATGAACTTGTATTAATTTGTTCATTTCTCTATTCATGATGTTCTGTAATGGTTTTTGATATACTTTATGCATTCATGATGTTTTTGATATACTTAATTATATAATGCACGCAAATGAACCGGCAATGGATGTACGGTGACTGACGCACCTCCGACTACATTACGGGCCTGCATAATTTTCTCGATGTGGCTGAGGCAAACAAGCAGAATGGTTTTATGTATTGTCCATGTACTGTCTGTGAGAATACGAAGGATTACTCTGACTCGAAAACCCTTCACTTCCACCTGCTTAAGAACGGTTTCATGCCACACTATAATGTTTGGACCAAGCACGGAGAAAGAGGGGTTATGATGGAAGACAACGAAGAAGAAGAGGATGATGACAACTATCCTATGTTCCCTGAATACGGTGATACTGCAATGGGGGAAGCTGAAGATCAAGAGGCACCAGATGTGCCCGATGATGATCTTCGCCGGGTCATTGTTGATGCACAGAGAGGATGCGAAAGTGAAAGGGAGAAGTTGAAGTTTGATCGCATGTTAGAGGATCACAAAAAAGGGTTGTACCCTAATTGCGAAGATGGCAACACAAAGCTCGGTACCGCACTGGAATTGCTGCAATGGAAGGCAGAGAATGGTGTATCTGACAAGGGATTTGGGAAGCTACTGAAAATAATGAAGAAGAAGCTTCCAAAGGATAACGAATTGCCTGAAAGTACGTACGAAGCAAAGAAGGTTCTTTGCCCTCTAGGATTAGAGGTGCAGAAGATACATGCATGCCCTAATGACTGCATCCTCTACCGCGGTGAGGAGTACGAGAATTTGAATGCATGCCCGGTATGCGGTGCATTGCGGTATAAGATCAGACGAGATGACCCTGGTGATGTTGAGGGCGAGCGCCCCAGGAAGAGGGTTCCTGCCAAGGTGATGTGGTATGCTCCTATAATACCACGGTTGAAACGTCTGTTCAGAAACAAAGAGCATGCCAAGTTGTTGCGATGGCACAAAGAAGACTGTAAGAAAGACGGGAAGTTGAGAGTACCCGCTGATGGGTCGCAGTGGAGAAAAATTGAGAGAAAGTGGCCGGACTTTGCAGGTGTCGCAAGGAACTTATGGTTTGGTTTAAGTGCAGATGGCATTAATCCTTTTGGGGAGCAGAGCAGCAATCATAGCACCTGGCCTGTGACTCTATGTATCTATAACCTTCCTCCTTGGTTGTGCATGAAGCGGAAGTTCATTATGATGCCAGTGCTCATCCAAGGCCCTAAGCAACCCGGCAACGACATTGATGTGTACCTTAGGCCATTAGTTGAAGAAATTTTACAGCTGTGGGACATAAAAGGTGTACGTGTGTGGGATGAGCACAAACAGCAGGAATTTGACCTACGAGCATTGCTGTTTGTAACCATCAATGATTGGCCTGCTCTTAGTAACCTTCCAGGACAGATAAACAAGGGATACCACGCATGCACGCACTGTTTAGATGAGACCGAAAGTATATATTTGGATAAATGTAAGAAGAATGTGTACCTGGGACATCGTCGATTTCTTCCGACCAAGCATGCCTTAAGAAAGAAAGGCAAGCATTTCAAAGGTGAGGCAGATCACCGGAAGAAGCCTGTCCTCCGTACTGGTGATGATATACTTGATATGGTTAAGGATTTACAAGTAATCTTTTAAGTGTCCTGGCGGACAATCTGTTCCGAATGACGCTGACAGACACGCACCCATGTGGAAGAAGAAATCTATATTTTGGGACCTACCCTATTGGAAAGACCTAGAGGTCCACTCTGCAATCGACGTGATGCACGTGACGAAGAATCTTTGCGTAAACCTGCTAGGCTTCTTGGGCGTGTATGGGAAGACCAAAGATACACCGGAGGCACGGGAGGACCAGCAACGTATGAACAAAAAAGACGGCATGCATCCAAAGCAGTATCAAGGTCCTGCCAGCTACGCTCTTACCAAAGCAGAGAAGGAAATCTTTTTTGAATGCCTGCTCAGTATCAAGGTCCCGTCTAGCTTCTCGTCGAATATAAAGGGAATAATAAATATGGCAGAGAAAAAATTCCAGAACATAAAGTCTCATGACTGCCACGTGATTATGACGCAACTGCTTCCGGTTGCATTGAGGGGGCTTCTACCAGAAAATGTTCGATTAGCCATTGTGAAGCTATGTGCATTCCTCAATGCAATTTCTCAGAAGGTAATCGATCCAGAAATCCTACCAAGGTTACAGAATGATTTGGTCCAATGTCTTGTCAGTTTCGAGTTGGTGTTCCCACCATCCTTCTTCATTATTATGACACACGTCCTAGTTCACCTAGTCGACGAGATTGCAATTCTGGGTCCTGTATTTCTACACAATATGTTCCCCTTTGAGAGGTTCATGGGAGTCTTAAAGAAATATGTTCGTAACCGTGCTAGGCCGGAAGGAGGCATCTCCACGGACCATCAAACAGAGGAGGTCATTGAGTTTTGTGTTGACTTTATTCCTGACCTTAAGCCGATTGGTGTTCCTGAATCGCGGCATGAGGGGAGACTGGGTGGAAAAGGCACGCTAGGACCGAACTCAATAATATGTAGGGACGGGCATTCTTGGGCGCAAGCACACTACACAGTTCTACAGAATTCTACCTTGGTGGCCCCGTATATCAATGAACACAAGAATATTCTGCGCTCCAAACACCCGGAGCAGTCTGACGACTGGATTACACGTGAACACATGGGGACTTTCGGCGGTTGGTTGCAAACACATCTCATGGGTAACACCACTGTTGGAGATGAGCTGTACTTGTTGGCCAGGACACCATCTTTGACTGTATTGACTTTCCAAGGGTACGAGATAAATGGGAATACATTTTACACGATCGCCCAAGATAAAAAGAGCACCAACCAAAACAGTGGTGTCCGCTTTGATGCAGCAAACACCAATAGGGCAAAGGACACATATTATGGTTACATACAGGACATATGGGAACTTGACTATGGACGTGATTTTAAGGTCCCTTTGTTTCGGTGCAAATGGGTCAATCTGTCAGGAGGCGGGGTACAGGTAGACCCGCAGTACGGAATGACAACAGTGGATCTCAACAATCTTGGGTACACAGACGAACCATTCGTCCTAGCCAATGATGTGGCGCAGGTTTTCTAGGTGAAGGACATGTCTACCAAACCGAGAAAAATAAAAGATAAGGAAGCGAATACATCATTCGATGAGCCAAAGCGCCACATATTTCTTTCAGGGAAAAGAAACATCGGGGAGTGGAGGACAAGACAGACATGTCAGAAGATTATGAAAAGTTTCATGAAATTTCTCCCTTCAGAGTGAAGACTGACCCAAGCATCCTGTTAAATGTTGAAGATTATCCATGGTTACGGCGCAATAAACAAGGGACACACGCGAAGAAATAGTTTTATACCCCAAGATCCCACTCTGGGATGTGACCGGCTTCACCGCCATCACTTTCTCTCTAGTGTGAGTTTCCGGACTTATAGCTGGAAAGTGCCACTTCGGACAAACCGGAGGGAATCTTTGTAATAGTTAGGGTATTTTTCATGCATTTATTGATTTGGCATATATATGTGTTTTGGCATTTGAAACGCGAAGGAACGCTATTTTTCATGCATTTATTGATTTTTTTGAGCTAAATGACCCTGAAATTGAAAAGCACTACAAATGAACTCTGAAAAGGTTGAAACTTGGCATGGTATCATTATTTCACCCACATAGCATGTGCTAAAAAGTTGAGAGGGTTACGGCAAAAACTAGATGCACTTCGTGTACAAACTGGACAATCTTCTTCGAAGTATCAGGGTTTCGGACGAAAACTCATCTGTTACAAAGGTATTTTATTTTTTAAAACTTTTTTTAACTCCAGACTTTTTGTGCGTTCAATATGCACCATTCAAAGCCACGTCATCAATTTTCAACCCTTTCTGACTTCATTTGCTATTGTTCATGCATTTATTGATTTTTTTGAGCTAAATGACCCTGAAATTGAAAAGCACTACAAATGAACTCTGAAAAGGTTGAAACTTGGCATGGTATCATAATTTCACCCACATAGCATGTGCTAAAAAGTTGAGAGGGTTACGGCAAAAACTGGATGCACTTCATGTACAAATTGGACAATCTCTTTCGAAGTATCAGGGTTTCGGACGAATACTCATCTGTTACAAAGGCATTTCATTTTTTTAAACTTATTTTAACGCCAGAATTTTTGTGCATTCAACATGCACCATTCAAAGCCACATCATAAATTTTCAATCCTTTCTGACTTCATTCGCTATTTTTCATGCATTTAATGATTTTTTTGAGCTGTAAAACTAAAAGAGCTAAACAGAATCTGTTTTGGATTAAAACACCTATTTAAATAACCTAAAAATTACCAAATTGAACATACTGATAAAACACACTAATATTAAATAGCAGGAAAAAGAATCACTCAAAAATCTATTTTTAATGTAAAGTTATTCACAAACTAGTGATTCACACAAATTTCAAAGAATTCAAATTTAAACTATTCAAATTTGAAAACTACTGGCACTAACAGTAAGTTTATAATTTTTGTGACCTAAACCAAAAAGATTCACTCAAAAACTCTAAATATTTGGCTGTAAGTAGAAACAAAAGAAAAAAAATAAAGCAAAAAACAAAAAATCTGGAAAAGACCTTTAGTCCCGGTTAGAGCCACCAACCGGGACTAAAAAGTATATGCAAAAAATAAAAAAATGCCCGCCTACTAGGCCACCACGGCTTGCATACGACTAGAAACCCAACTATATATGGGCCAGGATGCAGGCCCGCAGGGCAAGTAGGCCCACAGGGCAGAGAGAACGGTAGGCATGTACTGCCTGCTTTAGAGAGGAGCTCGAGACGGCTATCGCAGCGGGGCTTATAAACAGGTGCGAGCGCCTCTCGCTTGGCGAGGTGGGACTAAACTTCCACCACGCCAGGACCAACCCTTTAGTCCCGGTTGGAGCCACCAACCGGGACTAAAGGCCCCCCTTTAGTCCCGGTCCGAGCCACCAACCGGGACTAAAGGTTTGGGTTTCCCGCCCTTTGGGCTGGTGAAATTCACCTTTAGTCCCGGTTGGTGGCTCGGACCGGGACTAAAGGGGGGCCTTTAGTCCCGGTTGGTGCCACCAACCGGGACTAAAGCTCGGGCTATATAAACCGCGCGCTGCCTTCTTCCTCCCCAATCTTCTTTCTCTCTCGATCGCTCCTCTGCCCCGATGCCGAACCACCGCACGCCGCCGCCAGGCTGCCGCGACGCCCTACCCCGAGCCGTCCCCGAGCCCGCTGACCGTCACCGGACCTCCTCGCCGTCGTCCCCGAGCATCGCCCCCCCCCCCCCCCCCCCCCGAGGCCGCTCCTCGTCGCTGCCCCCGATCGAGCCCTCCTCGTCGTCGCCGCCCCACGGTGAGCACCCTTTCCCCCTCCTCCCCCTCTTCCCCAAATGGATGGATGGATGGATTCATGGATGACGAAATGCCAGAGGGCTCTAGGAATTTTCTGAATTTTCTGAAATTTTTCTGAATTTTTTGACAGTGCACATCAAGTGTATGATGAAATGCGAGAGGGCTCTAGGAATTTTAGGAATTTTTGAGAATTTTTGTGGTGAGGTGTTGATGCACAAAAGAGAGTCTGGCAAAGTTTCAGAATTTTTGGAGCAATTTAAATTGGGCTTTGACCATGGAGTTTGAATCTGGTCCAAATTTGAACTGAATGAAATTTGAAAAATTTGAACTATGGAACCAAATATTTTTGGTGGAATGGGTTGTGGGTACTATCAAATAGATGGAGTAATTTTTGTGGGTGCAAAAGAATTGGGGAGAATATAGCTCCTTTGCAAATCAAAGAACAAATTTTTTGCATTACAGTTCATTTTGTCTTTTTTGGATGTTTTAATGCAAGCATCTTTTGGGCAATCTCTGAACATGAAGTAGGAGCATTTTGATGTCATCTTGCTGGTAGATTTTAGTTCATGCCATGTTAGGACCTGTAGTGAGTGCTACAAGCTTGTAAACTTGCTATCTATTCATTTCTGCCATGTCATGCTATTTTTCTCTAAGTCTGAAACTGGCAGTATTAATACTTTGCATTTTGCCTTGAGGTTTGCAACAAATCTGTGCATCTTTGGATCATGATCAGTAAGGGTGTTTTGTTGAGGGTAATTAGTACATGCTTGCCATGCTCTTTGTTGCCATGAAAAACTGTTGTAGCATATATTTTACTTGCCTAAAAGGTTGCATCATGAATCTGTTTTCTGCCACTCATTTGAATTAGTTCAGTAATTAAGCATGTTTTGCCATGTGTCATGCCATTTGTTGCCATGTAGAAATTCTGTAGCATTTTCAAATCTTGCTTTCAAATTGGTATCTAGGTATAATGGACAGATTTGCATTGCATATTGCTTTGATCACCATTTGAGTTCCGTGCATCCGTTTGCCATGATCTTTATAAGTCCATTTCAACTAAAATCTTCCATTCTATCCAGTGGCATACTTGGGTTTGCCTAATTTTTTTTCGCTCGGTGGAATTACAGGTTGTGGTGTTGCATCTCCGTGGAGTTGGTCCCTGATCGTCGACCCTCCGCTGTTCGACAAAAGGTGTCCATTTGTCGTATGTTGAGTTTTGTTCATAGGATGATGGTTGGTTCATTTGTTGAGTTGTGTATTCATATTGTGTAGAAATCTTGTATTCATTTTGTATTCAACTTGTGTATAAATCTTGTATTCATCTTGTACAAATATCGTCGTAACTTCGACATGAGAGGGGGGGGGGGGGTCGTTAAAACATAACCCCGATAACTTTGATTTTGAGGAATATGAAAACCTGATTTGCACGTCGGACAGGCATGAGAGAGGCGGTCCGCAAAGTATCCTCTCTCGAAAGATAGGACGACTCATCAGATATGATTCTAGATAATGTCCAATGCCTCATATCGCGAACATAGTTATATTGGAGAATTGATCTTCATATAAATGAAGCATAAAAGTTTAGCAATCACTTACAAATTTTCATGTTGTTCATTGACTTCGACATGAGGGGGGGGGGGGTCGTGTTAAAACATAACCCCGATAATTTCGGTATAACTTCGACATGAGGGGGGAGGGGGTCGTTAAAACATAACCCCGATAATCCACTAATCCATTGCTCATATGCATATGATTCCTTGTTGTGATTAGGTCTATGTTTGCCACTAATCCATCTCTCATGGTTGTATATTGCCATGTTGTAATATTTGCAGAAACTATGGAACACGACAGAGACTTAGAACAAGAAAAGGCGTTGGAGGAAATAATCCGCGAGGGAGATGATGATATCATGACCTCACAGTTTCTCAACAACTCCGGTGGTGAGGGAAGAGAAGATGACGGCTCCGCCAGTGTTGGAGCCTTAACTGTTGCAAAGTCCGGCAAGGTATATATATTAATTAAGCCTCTGCTGACTAGATGCATTAATTGTTTTGTATGTACATATATTAACACTTCTTTCTTCTTTTAGCTCTCCGGATCGAGCCAAACTTCTATAAGGAGACGAGGCCCGAAGAAAAGGTTGGGCGAGAATGACCGGTTCACGATCGAACAAGTCGATCCAGATGGCAAACCGACTGCTCCCAAGTCGACCCAAGACCGATTTATACATCAGTACAGAGTTGTTGTTAGGGACAGCGTCCCGATCAGCATCCAAGAATGGAATAAGAAGAAGGACGATGGAGTTTCTTATGTCGACGATAGATTCAAAGATCAGCTTTGGAACTCGCTCATGATAAATTTCAGCCTACCGCCAGAGGAGGATCCAAATAACCCAGTTATACAGCGAAAAGTCAAAAAATGGGCCCTTAAGAAGATGGCAGAACAATTCAAGAACTGGAAGAAAAGATTGAACGAATAGTTTGTCGAGAAAGACGAGACTCCACAATTCACCGGTCAATATGCGAAGATAAAAGATCACTGGCCCGCATTTGTGGCGTACAAGAAATCGGAGAAAGCTAAGAACAGGTCACAGACAAATAAGCTAAATGCTTCAAAGAAGCAGTATCACCATGTTACGGGGTCAGGTGGCTACAAGGTTGCCCGGCCTACGTGGGACAAAGCTGAGAACGACCTGCTTGCTAAAGGGATCCAACCAGCGACGTTGAACTGGCCCGAACGGGCAAGGACTTGGTTCTTCGGGCATGGGGGAACTTTGGACCATGAAACAGGGAAGTGTGTTTACACGAAAGAACAACTTGAAACACCCGTCACAAAGATTCAGGAAGCAATCAAGGACGTGCAGGAAGGGAGGTTCCATCCCGACAGAGAGAAGGAGGTGCTGTCAACGGCCCTTGGGAATCCTGAACACCCTGGACGAACACGAGGCACAACAGGCTCCGTTCCGTGGCTGCATGGGTTTCCCGACAGCGCTGGTTATAGAAGCCGAGGGAGAAAGAAGAAAGAGGAAGCAGACCGGATGCAGAAGGTAGAAGAAAGATTAGCGTTGCAGGAGAAGAAACTAGAGGCACTTACCAGTTCAGCGAGCTACCGGCTCACCATCTCAGCAGCACGAAGATCCTTCATTCGATACTGCCCACGAAGCTACCCCACCATCTCAGCGGAAAAGCAGCGTGGCTTCCACGGAGCTCGTTCGGCCTGATATCACGGCTCCTCGCTACCCCGTGGATTATATCACGGAGAGGGAACATTGTGAGCTAATGGCGAAATGCATCAACCTACCCTTGAAGGTGGCGGTCGGCTATGTCTTACCTCCTAGACCTGATGGAACTTTCCATTGCAATCCGATTCCAGATGGCTTTGCTATTGTCGGGGTGGATGAAGTTACCAAAGGATTCGAGAGGCTGGAGCTTGAGTACCCTACAGGTGAAGGGGAGACTCATCTGGTAGATGCCGTAAAGACTACCATTCTATGGAGAAAGGAATACATCGTGCTTCCACAATGGACACCGTGTCAGCAGACTCAGCCGGAGGAGGCCCCTCAGCAGACTCCTCACTGTCCAGCTCTATCTCCGGTGCCTCAGTCGTCTCCGCCACGTCAGCACACTCCGCCGCCTCAGCTGTCTCCGCCGCGTCAGGGGACTCCGCCGGAGGAGGCCCCTCAGCAGAATCCTCCGCCGCCTCAGCTGTCTCCGCCCCGTCAGCGGACTCCGCCGGAGGAGGCCCCTCAGCAGAATCCTCCGCCGCCTCAGCTGTCTCCGCCGCGTCAGCGGACTCCGTCGGAGGAGGCCCCTCAGCAGAATCCTCCGCCGCCTCAGCTGTCTCCGCCGCGTCAGCGGACTCCGCCTCCTCTGCCGCGTCAAGAAGGCTCCTCCCAACAACGGTGGAAGAGACCCACCGCCGCTCCAGCGGCTAGCAGTACAACAACGAAGAAATCCAGAGCAGGTCCAAGCGTCAAGAAGGCTCCTCCCAAGTTACCATACAACATGACTGAGGAGGAAACCGACGAGTTCGTGGCTGCCGATGTGAAACGCCAGCTTGCACCGAAACGTCCAGATCCAAAGGAGAAAATAGATCCGGTAAATGCGAAGCGCTGTTTGGATGCCCTTCAGCGCCCACCATCTCCTCCGCCGCTCTCACACTATGACCGCTGTATTGTAAAGACATTTCATGAAGCGAAAAGGTCGGGAAGTACTAGCAGTGCTGCAAGAAGTGGGAAAACAATTCCCCAGCTCGGCGAACAGGAAAAACAATCATGCCCCCCGCTCAAGGTGTTTCCCAATATCGCTAATGATCTGAGGGTAGCGGCCGCTCATCCTGGTTACACTCTTGCTGATTACTTAGGCGATGAGTTACAGTTCGAAATGGCTGAGGTAGCCTTTAGATACGAGCACGGGAAGCCTCTCGTCAGACCTGAGCAGCTCCCGCGTCTATCAACGATGATGCGAACATTGCATAACTGGTACTTGAAAGCCTGCAAGGAAGGGACCAACAGTATCTTAGTGGGAATTAAAGATGAGCACTACTTCAATAGAGTCGAGGCGTTGTACATTGAATTTGAAGAATTATTTCAGTTATACAATCAGCCGCCCTCGACAAAGCTATCGTCAGTTGCTATTGTCTGTAAGTATTTTTTTCTGTAATTAAGTCTCTAGCTCAGCTCGTTCATTACATGTATAATTATCCTCATACTATATTATGCAGATTGAAGATCCGCGAATGCAGAGGAAAAATCTATGACATTGGGTTCATTAACCCAAATACCGTAAATGAATATACGGTACAAAAAAGCCCCGATGATACAGAGAATTACTTGCGAAAGGCGTTACTTGGACAATAAAACAAAAGGGAAATACTATTTCCTTACAACTTCAAGTGAGTGTTACTGTCTTCTCCACATTCAGTTTCACTTACTCGAGGTTAAGTGTAATTGATAAGTTATGCGTGCGCAGGTTCCACTTTATTCTGCTAGCCATTCAGCTTGACGCGGGACTAGTAGTTGTCTTGGACTCGAGACGTAAAGAGGCTAAGGAGTGGGCGGATGTGAATCAAATGCTCCAGAAGTAAGTTCAATCATTATCGCACCATATCGGCAACTTTCGTTCATTTCCTGATATCAAGTAATCATTTTCTTTGCCGGGCAGGATTTGGAAAAAGTTCACCAACCAGGTTAGGGGTGAATGGAAAAAGGAGCTGCGATTTTCACAACCCAAAGTAAGTACTACTAGCTAGTTCCGCGCATCTCTCATTGATTCTAGTTTCAATACCATTATCATGCTTGATTATCATTTTGATTGAACTCTATTCTCGTAAAGTTCTTGTGGCAGGAACCCGGGAATAATTTATGTGGATACTACGTTTGCGAGTACATTCGCCACAAGACCTCTGAGCGGGGCAGATCTGAAGAACAAATTGAAGTATGTAAACAATATTCACATTTTTATTTTATTATCATCAATTGTGTTGAGTTTCATTCATATATATATATATATATATATATATATATATATATATATATATATATATATATATATATATATATATATATATATATATATATATTGACCCCCTTCTTTAAATTAGATCAAGCGGAAGCGGGACGAACTCCTAACAACTGATCGCATACGAGCAATTCAAGAGGAATTGGCGGGATTCTTTGTTGACCATGTCATACCTACAGACGGAGAATTCCATCGGGAGTGGCAATGCGATTTTGGTAATTAGATATTAGGGATCGTAAGAGATGTTACATTGTATATATGCATGAACGTGTACTATATGTAGTAGCGTCGAATAGATATACAAAAACTTGTTGTTCGACCAAGCACGGGGAAAGAGAGGTCACTTCTCTCTATATTCATGACGATTCGTGTAATGGTTCCTTCATTGCTATATGTAGTAGCTAGCGTCGAGTTGAATGGAAAACGTAAAATAAAAACGAAAACCCTAAATGTAAAAGAATTGAATGGTAAACACAAAAAGAAAAGGGGGAAACACAATATGAAACCCCTAAACCCTCCAAAACCCCTAAACCCTAAACCCCTCCTTTAAAAAAAAACAAAAAAACCAGCGCTTGGCAGAGGCTGACGCGTGGCGGCCTTTTAGTCCCGGTCGGTTTTACCAACCGGGACTAAAGGTCCTCCTGCCTGAGCGCTGCGCAGCGGCCATGTGGAGACCCTTTAGTCCCGGTCGGTGTTACCAACCGGGACTAAAGGTCCTCCTGCCTGGGCGCCCCACAGCGGCCACGTGAAGCTCCTTTAGTCCCGGTTCGTAACCCAACCGGGACTAAAAGTGGGGGCCTTTAGTCCCGATTGTTCAGTCCCGGTTGCAGAACCGGGACTAAAGGCCCCCTGGAACCGGGAATAAAGCCCTGTTTTCTACTAGTGCCACTACCTGGCAAAAGTTGGGTACATTTTATGAATGTACACCGGCACTTGCTGTACAACGGAGGGGGTTCGGTACGCGCGGAAGGGTTCGTCTAGTATAGAATTTTTTTCCTCACATCCGCCGATCGGGCCCAGATTTTTTTCCACACGCTACAATCCACATGCCAAGCATCGGTGCCAAGTTTCAATGATATTTGACATTGTATGCATTTTCTAGGGTTTTCCGGGCGATAAAACCCTGAAATATTTGCCGGACGTGACGCAACGTGCGTTTGGTCTCAAAATTGATAATAATAAAAAATTGTATGATAAGTCGGTGGCCAACGCACGACGGCGCGCAACTACCCGACGTGATTCGCGCGACGTGGGCCGGCCACTGCGCGATGCGTAATACCCGCGCACGGCGGCCACGTTTTTTTAAAGCAGGCAGCCACATCAGGTCGGCCGGCTTAGCGCGACGCGTCATCCCCGAGCGCGGCGGCTGACCTAGTTGGGCCGGCCCGTTGCACGACGTGTGCGGCTGCCGCCGCGTAGATCCGGTATATTTTAATTGCTTACGGAGGCGCTTCATCACTAGTTTAAATAGCTTCATCCGTCTAGGATAATAAGTCCTTCAGCGTGGCAGCCCTAACTCATCATGTTGATGCAGGCAATGCTCTGTCACTCCATAATCATGGAGTGACACAGCATAACCAACATCAGTGTTGTGAGGTAGATCTGACCACGATCAAGAACTTTTTTACATGACATTTTTTTAGATATTAATGAAATCTAACTCAATTTTTTTACGTCGTCGTATTCATACCAATTTTTATTGAATTTTGACCTACTCCAGCGGAGGCCGTTCGGGTAGGAGGAAAGGGTCCGTCTCGAAGGACGTTTTTTTCGACATCCTTCAAATGGATCCAAATTTTTTTCTACGGCATTGTATCGACACGAGAAGCAACCATGTCAATTTTTATTGAATTTTTACACTGTATGCATTTTCTAGGATTTTCCTGGCGATAAAACCCTAAAATACTTGCCGGACGTGCCGCAACGTGCGTTCGTTGTCGGAAGTCGTTCAGATTTTGCATGGAGCACTGGGGTGGGCATGCCCACTTACTGGCAAAGTTTGGTGTTGATCTGAATACGACCAAAATTTGACCTATTCCAGCGGAGAACGTTCGGGTAGGAGCAAAGGGTCCGTCTCGAAGGACGTTTTTTTTGACATCCTTCAAATGGATCCAAATTTTTTCTACGGCATTGTATCGACATGAGAAGCAACTATGTCAATTTTTATTGAATTTTGACACTGTATGCATTTTCTAGGATTTTCCCGGCGATAAAACCCTAAAATACTTGCCGGACGTGCCGCAACGTGCGTTCGTTGTCGGAAGTCGTTCAGATTTTGCGTGGAGCACTGGGGTGGGCATGGCCACTTACTGGCAAAGTTTGGTGTTGATCTGAATATGACCAGAATTTGACCTATTCCAGCGGAGGCCGTTCGGGTAGGAGCAAAGGGTCCGTCTCGAAGGACGTTTTTTTCGACATCCTTCAAATGGATCCAAATTTTTTTCTACGGCATTGTATCGACATGAGAAGCAACCATGTCATTTTTTATTGAATTTTGACACTGCATGCATTTTCTAGGATTTTCCTGGCGATAAAACCCTAAAATACTTGCCGGACGTGCCGCAACGTGCGTTCGTTGTCGGAAGTCGTTCAGATTTTGCGTGGAGCACTGGGGTGGGCATGCCCACTTACTGGCAAAGTTTGGTGTTGATCTGAATACGACCAAAATTTGACCTATTCCAGCGGAGGGCGTTCGGGTAGGAGCAAAGGGTCCGTCTCGAAGGACTTTTTTTCGACATCTTTCAAATGGATCCAAATTTTTTCTACGGCATTGTATCGACATGAGAAGCAACCATGTCAATTTTTATTGAATTTTGACACTGTATGCATTTTCTAGGATTTTCCCGGCGATAAATTCCTAAAATACTTGCCGGACGTGCCGCAACGTGCGTTTGCCGTCGGAACTTGTTCAGATTTTGCGTGGAGCACTGGGGTGGGCATGCCCACTTACTGGCAAAGTTTGGTGTTCATCTGAATATGATCAAAATTTGACCTATTGTAGCGGAGGGCGTTCGGGTAGGAGCAAAGGGTCCGTCTCGAAGGACTTTTTTTCGACATCCTTCAAATGGATCCAATTTTTTTCTATGGCATTGTATTGACATGAGAAGCAACCATGTCAATTTTATTGAATTTTGACACTGTATGCATTTTCTAGGATTTTCCCGGCGATAAAATCCTAAAATACTTGCCGGACGTGCCGCAACGTGCGTTTGTTGTCGGAACTCGTTCAGATTTTGCGTGGAGCACTGGGGTGGGAATGCCCACTTATTTGCAAAATTTGGTGTTGATCTGAATATGACCAAAATTTGACCTAAGCAAAGGGTCCGTCTCGAAGGACGTTTTTTTCGACATCCTTCAAATGGATCCAAATTTTTTCTACGGCATTGTATCGACATGAGAAGCAACCATGTCAATTTTTATTAAATTTTGACACTATGCATTTTCTAGGATTTTTCCGGCGATAAAACCCTAAAATACTTGCCGGACGTGCCACAACGTGCGTTCGTTGTCGAAACTCGTTCAGATTTTGCGTGGACCACTAGGGTGGGCATGCCCACTTACTGGCAAAGTTTGGTGTTTATCTGAATATGACCAAAATGAAATCCAAAATTTGATCTATTCCAGCAAAGGGTCCGTCTTGAAGGACGTTTTTTTTCGACATCCTTGAAATGGATCCAAATTTTTTCTAGGGCATTGTATCCACGTGAGAAGCATCCTTGCCAATTTTTGATGAATTTTGACACCGTATGCATTTGCTAGGGTTTTCCAGGCGAGAAAACCATAAATTACTACTAAATAGTTTTAAATTTCTGAATCTTTCTATTCAATTTAATTAACATGTTTTTTATTTTTTTCAACTTTTTCCAATTTTCTTTTTGGTAATCAAAACTCCCAACTTGCTTTAACAGTGATGCACTTTTTTCCATTTTTTGAACTTTTTAAAAACCTATCAACTAATTTTCCAAATGAACCATTTTTTGAACTTTTTAGAAACCTATCAATTATTCTTCTATTTTTTCTTTTTTTTCCTATTTCTCGAAATGCACAGACTCTCATTTTTGTAAATAGTTTTGAATTTCATTTTCCAAACCAGATCTGTTAAGATTTTTTCAACATCGATAAACTTGTATTGGTCCCTGTCATTCGCATGCTCTTCTCGTTGTTAATTATTTCTTCCCGGACCGACGACATTTTTTTAGTAAATAAACATGTTCTTTTCATAATTTTTAATTTTTCTTTCATTCTCGTCATTATCGTATTAATTTAACAACAGCTTCGACGAAATGAAAATACGAATCTTTCAAACAAACATACTTTTTCCTTATTCAAATTTCATTAAACATAGAGATATTTTACATAGTCGAACGAAATTTAAACGATAGCTGCAAGTTCATACATAAAAGACTAGTACTAGTTGCTACACGAGAGAACGAAATTTAAACTTAGAACGATATTTTTTTTTTAAAACTACTCCTCGTCGTCGCTAGCCATGAGGTCGATTACGACGGCACCGTCGCCGCCGTCGTCGCTGCTGCTTGCTGCGGCAGCCTCCCAGTCGATGTCATCGTCGGGCGCCGGCACCTCCTCCTCCGGCGCCATCGCCGCCGGCACCTCCTCCTCCGACGCCATCGCCGCCACCGCTTGGATCGCAGCCGCTCCCTCGGCGGCCTCCCTCGCAGCCGCCGCTGCCGCTGCCGCCTCCGAGGCCCGTAGGGCAACGTGGAGACCCGGCGTGTCATCGGGATCGCCGTCCTCACGGAGGACGATCTGCTCCGGCGGCAGCTCCACCGCCGGCGGGGAGGAGGGATCGGCGGGCGCGGGCGCAGGTGCCGGGGGGCCCCGGCGGCCACGGGCATCTCCAGGACGGGGCTGCGGCCGGGCCGGGACGCTCGCCGGTGCCGCGGCATGAAGGCGGCCGCTGCCGCCAGTGAGGTCGGGGGTGACGCCGGACGCCGCCAGCCGGAAGGCGGCGATGACCTCGTCGTACACCTTCCCGTCCCAAAAGTCGTGAAGGCCTCTGATGTTGTGGCGGCCGCCGGGGTGGGTCCGGAGCTCCTCCGCCGTCGCGCCGGGGCCGGGCGTCGGATAGCCGTCCTTGTCGATCTTCCAGTTGCGGGGAAGACGACAGCCCGGTGGCACTGGGAGGCCGTAGCGGTACAGCTCCGCTGTCTCCGGCATGCCGAGGCTGGACGGCCAGGCGCTAGGGCCGTCGTCGCCGTCACCGGTGCTGCTGCTGCCGCGGTGGAAGGCCATCGCCGACATTGGGGCGGGATCGCGTCGGGTGTGAGGGCGCCGGGGTTGGGTCGTGTCGGCTGTGCGTCGTCGGAGGAAGCCGGGGGCCTTTTTATAGCCGCCCGGGCGACGCGACGTAGGCGGCCGGGCCACCAGCCGGCGTTACTCCGCATTAATGGCGGCGCCTCGTGGCGGGGCTGAAGGCGAGGCGGCAGGCGACGGGACGGGACGGCGGGGCGGAAGGCGAGGCGGCAGCCGACGGGACGGGGCGGCGGGGCGGAAGGCAAGGCGGCAGGCGACAGGACGGGCAACCAACGCCGCGCCGCACTTTGACCGCCACGACGCGATTAAATCGGGGCCACGCGACGCGCTTTGACGCCACACGTCAGGCCGCCGTACGCGGGTCACGTCACGTACGTGTACAGCCCCGGTCACGCGTCCGTACGCGCGTCGCGTACGCTTACGTCGCCCCAAGACCATGCGTGTACGCCACGGGAGCCAATACGTCGCCCGGGCCGCGCGTGTACGCCGCGGGGAGCCGGCGCGGGTACGACGGGGGGCGGAAAGACAATCGTGCCCTTTGTTTATGAAGGGGTATGGGACAATCTGAGCCGTCAAAGTGTCTAGGGGGTTGTACCGACGAAGAAGTGATTTTATAAAGCCTCGTCACTCTGGGCCCGACCTTGATCACGAAGATGGAAGGTTCCATCAAGGAAAATTAGTAAAGTAATCGATTTTTTCTATTAGTGACCTATGACCGTTCATAATTGTGCCTTTACTTGAACCATCAACATGTCAGGGAGAGACATGAAAATACCATCGCCATGTACAAGCTTATTACCCCGGGTAGTACCATCTTTGCAGTTTCCCTGCCTAGAATTAATTCACACGTAACACACAAACGGACACGTACACGCATGCACAACCATTGTGGCGACCTGTGATTAGCAATATTTGTGAGCCTGATCCCACACCTCTTTCTAGGTTCTTCTGTTAATTTGGTGGGAGTCCGAAGAAAATAAGACCACTTGATTGATTTGAATGTGGTGCAAGCAAGCACGGCGCGCTTCAAAATGAGTGGCGTGACAAAAAAAAAAAAATGAGTGGCGTGACAACATCTTTTACATGCATAGTCACATCGGCATGAATGGCTTGCCTGGCCGGGGTCCTTCCAGGCGAGAGATTAGTGTGGCCCGAACGCTCAGAATCCAGCGTACGTCTGGGTTTGCTCCAATTTCATCCTGGAGTTTACTCGATTGGTTCCAAAAGAATGCACACAGAAATGAGAAGCAAGCAGCACCCAAAAGGCTGAGTCCCATCAGGTTGAATTAGTCGGCACCACCTTGGCTCTGGAAGACACGTGCTTATATAGAAGCTCTCGTTGCATACGACCATCGAGTAAACTATTCCCTCTAGTATCTCTATCTCTATCTCTACCTAATTTTTTTAATTTTAATAATAA
This sequence comes from Elymus sibiricus, assembly GCA_039707655.1. Lineage (NCBI taxonomy): Eukaryota > Viridiplantae > Streptophyta > Magnoliopsida > Poales > Poaceae > Elymus > Elymus sibiricus. The sequence goes on from CM077672.1 coordinate 402,584,583, forward strand.
AGCACAGAACGCTTCTTCCTTCCGAATTTTCGTCCGTCCCTAAATCATGAATTTTCGTCTGTCCGTCTAGATTTTTATCCCCCTTGAAGAATTAATTTCTTTCCTATCGGACACATGGGCCTCAGCCCATCATGACCTAAGCAAATTATGCAGTCCCGGGAGCCAAAAATATGGGCTATTGGGAGTCAAACTCCCAACCTGCCGTTAAATTTTCGTGAGCACATCCAACTGAACTGGCTCACGTTTGTGTTTAAAAAAGTAGGATCGCATCTATTATATTGTCCCACCTCGCCCCCTTACACGAAATACCATCAACTTATATACGTCTATTAGATGATATCAATAAGCGGCCTAGAAAATCTGCAAGGAGTGGATCCGTCTCTCCGTAGGGAGAAAATTGTGGGATTACTATGGGAGACACAGAGACCGGGAGAAAATTGTGGAATTAATGGGAGGGAATTAAGGAGAGAGAGGACAGAAAGAGGAGAGAAAATTGTGAAATTATGGAAGAGAATTAATCGAAGAGAGAGACCGGGTGAAAATTTTGGGATTATAACGGGAGAGAATTAATCAAAGAGAGAGACCAAGAGAAAACTGTGTGATTATAATGGAAAATAATTAATAGGGAGAGAGAAACGTGAGAAAATTGTGGAAATAAAGGGAGAGAATTAAGGAGAGAGAGACCTGATTTAAACCGGCTCATGTTGCACGCATCCACGCTCCTCTATGTCCGCGCGGAATATGGAGGGAATTAAGCGGTATAAGGAGGGAAATTAATAATAATCGTGCTCATGCACGCAGCTGATGCTGGTCAATTTAGATTCATCCATTATAAGTAACCGCTGGCAGTCTCACGCAAGTAACCGCTGGCCGTAATAATCATAGTTTCCTTCCACTAAAAAAAAGTGTCGTACTTTACTAATCATACACGCAGCAGCCTCCACTTCTATCCCTAATCTACAACAAACTCTCCCGGTCACGTCAACAACACCGCGTCCGAGGCAGCAGGGACGACGGCTCCCTTTAATGAACAGAGAGCGGATCTCATATAGTAATGTGTTTGTTTGGTGCTGGTCGATTTTAACCAAAGTTGGATTGGATTTGGTACTATTTTTGTGTCCTCCACGGACTGATATTAGAGTCAATATTGGACTAATATATATACACCGGTTAGCACACACACGGCAATATGCGACTGCATAATAAATCACGAGCACCAAAACACATACATTTAGAAGTCATGGTCATAGAGTCTGATCTCAAGGTAGCTGTTGTTCTGGACCAGGAAGAAAGTGCCATGCTTAACGTCCCTGAAGGTGGACACGCTGTGGTATGGAGGAACAATTGTATCTAGGTAAATTTACTTCAACTAAAGTGTTGCGTGTAGGACATTTTTATTGTCTGATTTCCATAACTCATTAGGATGGTTAATTTGCCTGTGTCATATGCTTCATCACTATGCATCTATGATCCGATCTTAACTGCCATACTGAAGTCGGACGAAAAATGTTCTGTGTATACCAGTGCCCTTACTTCAATATCTTTTTTTATTTCCTAAATTGCATCCAGGAAAAACATGACACTATCAATACATCTGCTCACATTGGTTGACTTATTCATGCTTATTTCAAATTTTGTTTAAGGATACCACACTACAAAAAATATTATTTAAACAAAAGAATATAGTAAACAAAAGTACCTTGCTTTATTAAAATAGCTTGGGTAATTACGACAATTGCAATATCTTACCACCATGATTATAATATGGGCACTATCTTGGTTTAAGGCAGTAATGTAAAGCATCTAACTTACTGTCAAACTGAGGTCATAACATTAAGTGATAGGTAAAAGAAAACTTCTATGTATGATAGTCTTACCTTGATTTAGTAATAATCACCCAAAGTGGAAAAAGAGAGAATATCTAGGTTGGCTAATATAAACTTTAAACCTGCAAGGCAAAATGGCTACACAACTTTAAAAAGGAACCGTGTGGAGCTGAAGTACAACATTAATGTGGAAACAACACATATATTCTAATGCTTATGTCCAATGTATTAAAGCAACTTATAAGTAGCTACATATATTCTATTTATGATGCAAAATCTAATCAGTTTCTTCTTTTTAGTAAACATAAAAGATTCATACAATATTGAAAACTCTCATGCAGCCAAGCAATTTGGGTCGCTATCTCCAGTCCTGGATGCCAAGGAACAAAGAAATAAAAGAGATAGAGAGCGGTATGCACGGATGACCAATGAAGAAAAACAAGAAAAGCTGAAAAAGCGACGTCAGGCCTATCAGCGAAACAAAACAATTAAAGATTCAACTTAGTTGCAAGAAAAATGCACACAAGGGAGGAAGAAATATGCAAATATGGAGCTAGCACAAAAAACAAAAAAATGCGCAAGAGAAAGGCAAAAATATGCAAATATGAAGCCTGAGCAAAAGAAAGCTAGAATAGCGCAAATTGCAGCTAATCGTGAATTGAAGCGTAACACACCATGCAAAGAATCAATTGCGATGAAGAACCCAACATATGTCGCAACAGAAGAGGAAGTTAGTACATCTATACGACGAAGACTTCACAGTTAGCATACACACAACAAAAACATATATGCATGGAGGGTCCACAAAGTATACGATATTTTTATTGTCTTATGTAATCACTCTCATGTGTTTGTTCTCACTCTTTTCCTTCTTTACACCCTTCATGTCTAGAAGAAAACTAATCAGCTGCTTCATTTGATTCTGCGTATTTATTGAGGTAGGTGTGTATGCTAAATTTTTCTCCGTTGCAACGCACGGGCATGTTTGCTAGTAGTGTAAAAAACGCTCTTATATTATGAGACGGAGGGAGTAAAAAAACACCATATTTGGAGCTAGGCAGGGGCGGAGCTCCTGGTAGGGTGAGGTTGGGCGCCCGCCCTACACTACTAGGAAAAAGCTTATAGGTAGAACTTTACCAATAGCGCGTGTATGGACCACCACGCTACTGCTACGTACCAGTAGCGCTGGGATAAAAACGCGCTGCTGGTATAACTTAGCAGCAGCGCTGGTTATGCTCGGCAGCGCTACTGTTAAGTGTGCCACACCACACCCCCAGGTCAATTCATAGTAGTAGCGCTTGTGAAACACCCAGCGCTACTGTTAGTGCCACAGCTGTAGCGCCTGTTATAGATAGCGCGCTACTGCTATTTGTTCTGCGTGTAAGCTTGTGGGCCCCTTTAGTAGTAGCGCGCGTTGCAACCCAGCGCTACAGCTAGTGCAAGTACCAGTAGCGTGTGTGTATGGCCAGCGTACTGCTATGGTCGCCAGCGAAAAATATCTACCACCTTTTTTCCCCTTCTTCTCCCTCCCCCTTCCTTTCTCCCCCCCTCTTCTTGCACTTGCTTATTGGTTCTTCCTTTCAATGCTCCCCCTCCTCCCTCTCTCTTCTTTGCCCCTCCACCCCCTCCATTAATGGCCTCCCTCCTCCCTCTCTCTTTCTTTGCCCCTCCACCACCTCCATTAATTAATGGCCTCCCTCCTCCATCTCTCTCTCTTTGCCCATCCACCAATCTCCACTAGCACGCGGAAAAAACCATCTGTCCAAAGTGCAATGCTTCACGATATAAGAAGGCCGGAAAGAAAGCTCCACAGAAATTTGGATGGTACTTTCCGATCACTCCGCGTCTGCAGCGGTATTTCGTAGATCCTAAGGAAGCAAAGCTTATGCGCTGGCACGCGGATTGGGTGAAGCCAGATGACGGAGATGATCCGAAGCTGAGACACCTCGCAGATGCTAGCCAGTGGAGAGCATTAAACGCTGAATTTAAATTTTTCGCAGATGATGCAAGGAACATCGTGCTTGGCGCTAGTACTGATGGCATGAATCCGTTTGGCAACCAGAACACCAATCATAGCACATGGCCCGTGTTTGTATGGATGTACAACCTCCCCCCTGGAAGTGCATGAAGGAAAAATACATACACATGACTATGCTTATTCAAGGGCCGAGACAACCGGGAAATGATATAAATCTGTATCTCAGGTTACTGAAAGAGGAGCTACAGACCTTATGGACAACGCCGACCAAGACATGGGACGCAAGCAAAGGAGAATATTTCTACATGAGAGCCGCGCTGATTACGACGGTGCAGGACTATCTCGGTTACGGCTATATCTCCGGCCAGGTGTGCCACGGATATTGCGGATGCACCAGGTGCATGGATGATACAACTTCTCATCAGCAATCGAAAGATGGCGGGTCTTCAAAAATCGTGTACATGGGGCATCAAATATGGCTCGAGAAGGATGACCCGTGGAGAAAGCGTGGAGATCTATTCAATGGTAAGGCTGAGCATCGAGGTCCTCCACGTAAGCGTAGCGGTGCCGAAATATATGAGTTATTGAAGAACTGGGAAGAGTGCCCCTCGCCGGGAAAGACGAAGAAAAAGGCGTCTGAGCCGCTGCTGAAGGTATGGAAGACGAGGTTTGTTTTCTGGGACTTAGAGTACTGGCCCAAACTCGACACGCCTCATAGCCTTGATCAAATGCATATCACGAAGAATATCCTCGAGAGCTTGCTTGGAACATTGATGAACATGCCGGAGAAGACCAAGGATGGGCCGAAGGCAAGAAAAGACTTGGAATTTTTGAATATCAGGAAAGATCTCCAAATGCCCGGTAAAAAGTCGTCGGAGGAGACGGAGACGGAGTCGGAGACGGAAGATAGGGGGAAAAAAGTAAACAAGAAGGAAGAACAATATTGCCCCCCTCTTGCTTCACCTTACATCCGAAGGAGGTCGATCAATTGTTCAAGTGCCTTGCCGAAATCAAAGTTAGTTCCAGAATCAAAGAAAAAAAGGTTCAGCGGGATGAAGTCTCACGACTGTCACGTGATGATGACGCAGTTACTCCCGGTTGCACTTAGAGGGATTATGGACACACACGTCCATGAGACGCTTACTGACCTATGCCACTTTTTTGATGCTATCTCTCGAAAGTCGATCAGTGTCAAGCAACTCCATAGGCTACAGGAAGAGATCGTTGTCATACTAAATGAGCTAGAGATGTACTTCCCGCCCGCGTTCTTTGATGTCATGGTGCATCTATGTGTCCACATCGTGGACGACATCATCGACCTAGGGCCGACATTCCTGCACAGCATGATGCCGTTCGAGAGGATGAATGGGGTCATCAAAGGATTCGTTCGTAACATGTCCCGTCCGGATGGAAGCATAGCCCAGGGATATCTGACCAATGAGTGCATCTCTTTCTGCGAGAGTTATCTAGGCACCGGAGACCCTGTTGTTGGTTTGCCCGTCAGCAAGCACTGTGGAAGGCTCGAAGGCGAAGGTCATACCAATGGTCGGAGGGATGTGAATGTGTTCCGCTTGGGCCGACAAAACGACTTTGACAGGGCAAACTTAGTAGTGCTACAACACCTAGATGTGCTAGAAGATTTCGTGACACTCCACAAAGAGAACATCGCAAAGAACTACCGTGACCGTGGGGTGCACAGGACGGACGCTGAAGTTATTAGAGAGCACAACTCCACTTTCTTGCGTTGGTTCAAAGAGCGAGTTCTGGCTAATCCCCCGGAAGAGGGCTGTCCGGACGGAACGCTCATATACGCCTTAGCACATGGCCCGTCGGTCAACCTCGCGACTTATCATGCATACGATATCAATGGATACACGTTCTACACGGAGGCCAAAGATATAAACAGTGATAACCAGAACTCAGGGGTGACGATGGAAGCCATGACCGGGAACGTAATTGAAAAATATTACGGAAGGGTCGATGAGATCTGGGAGCTTGACTACTCTAGATTGCATAGCGCGACGATGTTCCGTGTCAGATGGGCTAAGAACGTACAAAGAGAAAACCGACATTTCACTACCATGTGTATACCCGACTCCGATAGCGGTACCGTCAACGCCACCGCCAAAAATGAGCCATGGGTACACGCTAAACATGTGACACAATGTTTCTTCATAACCGACCCGACCAATCCCAGCCGTGTTGTCGTGAGGAGAGAAAAAAGGAGCATCGTCGGAATGGATGGAGTCGCCAACGAGGAAGACTACGACCAGTACGGTGACCCGATGAGGGAAGATGATGCTGATGACGATCAAACATACGTCAAAAGAAGGATGAAGACTACAGTACCTACGAAAGATCGTACTCCCTGGAAAAGGAAAAGTCACGACCATGGGCTCAATTATTCGAGAACGAACAAAAGAGGAAAGAAGAAGATTAGTCTGAAGCGTCGTCGACCAAGCTGACAAACTATCATAATTTGTCTATATCTATTTTGTATACGTACTTAACACCGTTAGTGGTCAAATGTTGTAATATATATATTATGCACTAATTATATCCGGAGGGTGTGTTATTAGTCCATAAACAGACCTATCCCTAACCCCTGCTACAACTTACAACAAGGAAAGGAAAAAGAAAGAGAAAAATGAAAAAGAAAAATGAAAGAAAAAGAAAAATGAAAAGAAAAATGAAAATAAAAATGAAAAAGAAAAAGAAAAAGAAAAATGAAAAAGACTAGCAGTAGTGCTTTTTATAGGACAAGCGCTATAGCTAAACTGGCCACATAATTTAAAAAATAAAAAATAAAAAACTAGCAGTAGCGCTTGTTTTCCTAAGACGCGCTATAGCTAACTTAGCTATAGCGCGTTTTTACGACCAGCGCTATAGCTAAGTTGGCTATAGCCCCGGCCCTGTCCAGCCCCCACGCACTCCTCTCTCTCTCACTCTCGATCCCCCTCGCGTGATCTCTCTCCCCAGCCCACGCCGCCGCCGACGACGCACGCCGGCCGGCCTCCTCTGCCCCGGCCCCCTCTGCCCCGGCCACCCCGACGCCGACCACCGGCCGGCCTCCTCTGCCCCGACCCCGACGCCGCACCCGCCCTCAACCCCGACGCCGGCCGGCCTCCTCTGCCCCGGCCCCCTCTGCCCCTGCCTCCTCGAAGACGAAGGCCAGGATCTTCTTCTTCCACGACAGCCGCCCCTCGAAGCTCAGGCACTCGGTTCGGCCTGATTTGAGGTACCATTCATCCATTCCCCAATTCCCCAATTTTTGATTTAGGTTTTGCGACGACGGCGATCTTCATCTTTTGAATGGGTGCACCCAGCATTAGTAGATAGATGATAGATAGAACAATTTAATGGGGAGGACAACTAGTTGCATGAGTAAGAAATTTCGTTCGGATTAATTAAAAAAAATGTTGATGTTACTGTTGAAATCTCAAATACCAGCTGCTGTTGCTGCGAACTAGTTCTTTGGTTCATATATTCGTCGTGATTGCCATTGGAACTAGTTTTCTGTAAAAAAAATGTCGACTCGCTTCCTTGTCTAATTTCAACATAAATTCTTGTTTAGCTTGTATAATTTCAAATTGCTGCTGTCCAGTGCATCTTTGCAATATATATATGGTGATGTGTAGTATTTTTTATAGCATGCATCAATTGTAGATGGTCAAGAAGATGAACAAAAGAAAAAGGATGGTTATGTTTTTGTCACACTTGCTGCAATAATGCACTTTGCATTGGATGTTGCTGTCCAAATGAAAATGAGGATGTTGCTGTTATCTTGCTGTCCATTTTAAATGAAAATGAGAATTTTTAAATGTAAATGTAAATGAAAATTTTCTTGTGAGGACCGCATCTCTGTGATTGTTAGTGAAATGCTACTTCAACACATAATGCTTATTGTCATTTGCAGGGAAACCGATTCCGAGTGGCCTATGTTTTGCCGGAAATGTTGATTCATTTCCATTCCGGCAAATTTCAGGCGCTCTATATGTGCACTTTCTAGCATAGGTCATGCCGAATTTTTCCGTGAATTTCGGCATGACTTGTGCTAGAAAGTTGGACATATCGAGTGCTCGAGATTTGCCGCCACGGGAATGAAACGACATTCAGGCAAAACAAAGGTCACTTTTTTTTGTCATTATTCACTTTATTATATAAAGCTCGATAATTAAACGACTACGACATTGAACCCTATCTAGGAAACATGACCGACAATGATGAGGCCGGAGGTTCTCACACCCAAGAAGGACAAGCACACGCCTACCTCGACTTTCTTGCGGCTCAGGAGAAACAAGGGTGGCAGGACCCCCTTGTCATGACGGACGACGACGGTGGTGGCGCCGGCGCCAACACTGATGCCACCAACACCGGCACTGAGACGGGCCCTGATGATGTTGCTAACGACAGCACGGAAGGTGGGACCTCCCAAGCCAGTGAAGGAAAGAAGGCAAAGAGGGCACGACGCCCAAATGAGCTCGGCACCGGAAGACTGGTGGTCACGGCGGTGAACCCCGGCGACTTCGAGCCTGTAGAGCCGCGGGAAGTGGCAGCGTGTTACGGCAACCAACTAGCATGCATCCTACGGGATACCGCTAACATCAACACCACAAAAATACAGAAGAATGAACTTTTGAAGCAGCTGCTCCTAACTAGGTTGCATGCAAGATTCCTGTTCCCCGGTCGGAATGACGACGTTGACCCATGGAAAGATGATGCCATGAAAAAAATCAACAACAAAGCCCTAGGGAAGTTCAGCAACGCATTGAGCGCCTGGAAAACTAGGGTGAAAAAGAAGATTGAAGTAGACCATGAAACCTACGCCGAGATTGTTGCAGACAATCCGACAATTACGCTAGAGGACTTTGAAAAGTTCAAGGCGACTTGCAATGAAGAAGCTGCCAAGGCCAGGTCGGAGAGAGGCAAGCAGCTGCAGGCAAAGAACATGGGGAACCACCGCCTCGGAAGTCGTGGTTACACGGGAAAGAGGCTCGTGTGGGCTAAGGAGGACGCGGAACGTGAACGTCTGGGGATCCCAGACCCCTTGGCTGAGTTCACCGACCAGCAGGAGCACGACTTCATCAGGGCCCGATTCAAGTGGGACCCCATAAAAAATATTTTTTTCACCAACGGGCCGACTAGGCAATTCATGAGATTACTGGTAATTATCCTTTTACCACCTTATATATTAGCTTCCGATCAATGAAGTCTACTACATTTTAGTCACATTCGTAAACGATTCACGCTCCATTTTGCAGAGAGAGCAACACAAGATTGCGGCCGAAAGCGACTCGTAGACTCAGTCGACTCAGTCATCGGCGAAGTACAAGTGGGACACCCCTTTCAACCGGGCCATGAACGTAATGATGGGACACCCGCCGGGCCAGCGGCCGCAATATGGACGTGTGCACGGCGCCGGAGACGGCGCCACGTGGAAGTACTATTATGGCGAGGACCCCGAGGCCAAAAGACAGAGAAAGAAGTTAAGTCAAGTGACTATCGACGAGAAGGTGGCGCGGGCGATCGAGAAAACAAAAGCTGATACAGTCCGGGAAGCGGTAGTTGCCTGTAGAAATGATATGGCAGCTGCCTTTACAAGCTTGATTCCAAGTGTGGTCAGCTAGTTGCAACAAAATCCAAACGCGGCACCAACTGATTTTCCCATGCCCAGCTTCACCGGGAGCAACTCAATGAACACCGCACCCACACCCGTACCTGATATGGCAATTGCACCCGCACCTACTCCGGCACCTGCTCCCGCACCCTCTCACAGCAGCCCTAGCTCCGTCTCTGGCTTGAATGCTGGGCCGTCGACATTGGCTGAGCTCGATGCCCTCACGGTAAATACGCTTCACACCCTCATCAACACAACTAATTAATCTTCCGTTCCCGTTCTTTTTGGATCTCTGACGCCGCACACGTACATGTCTTCGCAGGCCGACTCCACTCCGTGCACCCTCCTTTACCACATGAAGGGCGGGTTGGTGGATGTGGGGAAGGGTACTATAGTGAAGCCCAAGGATCGATTGTTCCACAGCCGGCAGATGCCTGATAATGCCTTAAGGTTCTCTGTGGCGAGTGTGAAAGCGGGCTACGAGGGTTTTCCTCGTCCCATACAAACTGGTGGAGAGGATGACGAGACCCCCACGCAGCTTGGCCAATGCAAAAATTGGCCGATCCTGTGGCCGAAGAATCTTCTTCGTGTGGAGGTGGCCGGGAGCACACCAACGGGACCTCATCAGGAAGCAGGTATGACCACAACCCCACCTACACAACTACAACAACCATCGTCTGTGCTGCTGGGTGAGATCGAGAGACACGAGGAAGGAGGGCCAACCGTTCCGGCGGATGATGACATCGGCCCCATGGAAGAGGATATGGATCATGACATGGAGGTGGATGACCCTCTCCAGTATCTCAATACCGGCTTTGACCACGAAGTAACGATGAGTCAACCATATGAGATGGATGGTGTACCAGAGACGGAACGTCCTCGGGAGTGCAAGAAGTCTTTGTTCATGCAATCCTCGCAGGACACGCCTCCAGATGCCGGTTCCACCCAAGCTCAACTAATTAGCCAGAGGCGTTCAATGCTGAGCCCGACAACACTAGGGGCGGTGGTCAGGGAGGGTCTGACAGACCCACCAGCACCTGAGCCCACCAAGAAGAAGCAGAGGAAGAGACCGATGAGAAAAGGCAATAAAGCTGCCAATGTTGCTTCTAGCAGCCAGCCGCCTCCGCAGACCAGGGTTGACAGTGTACCGATGAAACATGCGCCATTACTCCATGTCGCGGGAAAGCCAATGGTACCGGCGGATGCGCTAGCTGCCATAACAGGGGACCTTAGGAGAATCCATGACCATGTGCTGTCGACAGAGAGAAGCCTCCTCGCCTCGAATGATCCAGGATACCCACTTTATATGGTTAGGGTGCCGTGCAGTGGCAAGATGTACGTCAGCACATGCCCCGCGGACCCGTTCTTCCTGCGATTTGATTACATCTTCAAGATGTTTCAAATGAGGAGACTCGATTTTACGTTCGTCCGCCTGTATGCGCTGCACATGAACTACATCGCCAGGAGAGAGCAAATCACTGGTCTTGCGGTCGCGGACCCATACTACATGCATGAGGGCTTCTTGTCAATCAACGAAGCCAACCGTCAATATGCGAGGGAGTACATCGAAGAATTCTTGGTCATCAATAAGGACAAAGAAAAGATTCTCCTACCTTATCATCCCGGGTAAGTCATCCGCGGATAGCGACTATAACACATACATCCTTTCGTGCATTTCAATAATTACTTTGCACGCATGGAGGCTAACTTGATCGTGTATTTTGCGCAGCGGGGGGGGGGGGGGGGGCGTTCTCATCATTCTTTACCCGCGTTTCTCCCACGCTCTATATTTGGACCCATCGAAGAACATAGAGAAGAAAGATTACACACACATAAAGTATATTCTGGACAGAGCTCTCATGGGCTTCAACATGCGGAGTGGCTACATCCAAGTCAAAAAAACAAGTAAGGCCGGGCTGTGTTTCGGCCATAAGACTGACTTCTGTTGCCTCCAGCGACCGGCAACAAGTGAGAATGATGGATTCTACGTCATCCATCTAATGATGGAGTACAGAAGGGATGTGCAATCACTTTGCATGACATCTTCATCCGGCGATGCCCATATCCGGAGATGGGCCGAAGCCTTTGGAACCGTGCCGGATAATCAACTTCGAAATGATTTCTGCCGGATCTAGCAGGAAATTGCGTCCATCATCATGAAAGACGTCCTCGAAGAGAATGGGATGTTCTACAACGGCCCAATATCACGAGCTGACGTCCGAACCCGCATAGCCCTACAGCGTCAGGACATGACGCCTTTCACTAAGCTTGGGTGCATCCTCCCGGATATGGCCGGATGAGAAGAGTGCACTGCTTGAAGACAATGTGTCTGTTTAGTTAGCTGTTACTTTCTGTACGACGAAACTTTTGAATGTCTCTGTACGACGAAACTATTAGATGTAAATGCTGCTGCGCTAGTTAATTAGTTTCGATACGATGAATTTCGTTAACTATGTTTACTATACGTTGCTTCTATTTTATAATTGTTTCTCTCCACAGGCCGACGTAACATACGCTACATATTATATACCGTTGAATTCGCTTGATGATATATGTGCATCTCTGACAGGTATATAGATCAACGATGGCGAGGAAGTGGTATGCCGTGTATGTAGGGCATGTTCCGGGTGTGTACGATGAGTGGCCGGAGTGTCAGGCCCAAGTGTACCGCTTCCCGGGCGGAAGCCAGAAAGGGTTTGATAGCAGAATGGAAGCCAAAGCTAGTTACTTGAGATTCATAGCGGAACAGAGTATTCAGAACCGGCGCCGCAAAAACTACTACATAATCCCACTTCTGCTCATCGTGATCGCTCTTCTCTTCTATGCGATCATATCATAGTCTACATAGATGATGAAACATGAGTATGTGACCATGTTGTTGCATGTATTCGAGACTTCTAATAACTTGTATCGCTATTTTGAGACATGTGTTCGCCGATGAATGATGATGATGATATGAGATGAGACTTTTAATAACTTTTGCTTATCGATGCCGACGATTAGACAATATAAGGTCTTACATCTTTTTCAATGAATATGCATGTTGTTATTGTATAAAAGATGTATCTGTTTAAATACAACATAAAAACACAAAAAAAAACATAAAACATTAGCAGTGGCGCGGGGCCAAGGTTTACCAGCAGCGCGCTTTTAACAGTAGCACTTTTCTTATACACGCGCTGCAGATAAGTAGTAGTAGCGCTTGCTGAAAGCACGCTACTGCTAAGTTAATTTACCAGTAGCGCTGGTCAAAAAGAGCGCTACTGCTAAAAATTAGCTGTAGCGTCGTACCAGTAGCGCGTGTACCAGCGCTACTAGTAGCTATAAATCCAGTGCTACTGGTAAAGTTTTCCCTAGTAGTGCTACCTTGATTCGCTGGAATTTTTACGTATAGGTCTATGTATATGCGCACGGCGCTCACTCGGATCGATCGATACCGGGAAGAAAACGCTAAAAAAAGGGCAGTGATCTGCGCCGGCGCACCGGCCCAACTGTTGGGCCGGTCGAGCCCCAGCCGTCCGATGCAGCGAGCTTCAACCGTCCAATCCTGCGCGCGTTGACTTTCTCATCTTCTTCTTCCTCCCCGCGCGCAGCGCGAGCGCTCCCCCCTTCCGCCTGGACGTCCTCCCGGCCGCCGACGACCACCCCCTCATCTGGACCTCCTCCCCTCCGCCGTCCCGTGCTGCTGGATGCCGCACTCGCCGCGGTCGCCGCCGATCGCTGCCGTCGTCTCTCATGTTTCTCGTCAGATCCATGTATGCAGCAAGCTTTCACCCGTGGGTTGCAGCTCCTCGTGGCGACGGTCGCAGCTCCGGGGGCGGCGGCCGCAGCTTCTAGTGGCACCGGTCGCCGGTCGGAGCACCTCCGGTGATGCCCTCGCAAAAAAAGTAATCCCCCTCGGGGTGCCGATAGTAGCAAAAAAATCGGCCGCTTGTAGCAAAAAAGTGTATCAGTTCCAGCAAAAAAAGCTCGCCGTTGCCGCTCGTCGTCGCCGTTGTAGCAAAACTGTTTACCGGATGTAGCTTCCTTGGTTGCCGGTTGCAGCAAAAAATTGATGTGGTTGTAGCAAAAAAAATCAACGTCGGCCGGCCGCTGCGTATGGGTGGTAACAAACCTTGTTGCCGGTTGTAGCAAAAATCTTCATGGTTTGCAGCAAAAAAAATGTTGACGCCCGTCGTCGAAGTTGCATCATCTTCACGAACCTGTGTAGCAGAAAAATGTCGTCGCCGGTAGTAGCAAATGAAGGCGCCGGTAGTAGCAAAACAAAACACTGGTTCCAGCAAATGAAAAACAGCAACAAATCCAGTATTTGGTTCCAGCAAAAATAATTATCGGTTGTAACATCCCTCGCCGCCGGATGTAGCATCTCCCGCGGCCGGTTGCAGCACTCCATAACAGAAAAACAAAGCTGTGTATGGGCACATCCATGGCGACTGCTGCATCATCGTGAGCGTCGACCTCACGGCGGTGTGTGCGCAGGCAGGAAAACAAAGGGGGAACCGGAGGCAGCAAAAAACGCCGTCTCCGTTTGGTTGCAACTCGCCGTCAGAGGTAGACGTCCCCGCCGTCGACGCTTTCTCGCACGCGAGCACGCTGCCGCCGGTGAGAGAGCTTGTGGGGTCTCGAGCTGCGTGGGAGAGACTAGGGAGGAGCAGAGCCGTGGCGTTGGAGGTAGAAGAAACGGGCTGACTAGAACGAAGGAGGAAGAAGATAAGGCACCAGATTTAGTTCGCGTGTGGGTCCGCTGTACTTACGTGTCGCGATCTGAATCATGGGACACTGTGCGTGCGGACGCGACCGGTCGAAGTTTCGGCCGGCGCGCCGCATACAAGCGTTTCCCTAAAAAAAAGGCGAGTACTAGGCGCCGGCACGCTGGCCGAAATTTCGGCCGGTCACACTGCGCCCGCACGATTTGGGTGGTTACAGCCGTGCGATGGTCTTCCTTCCCATAACTGATTCGTTAAGAACACGAAGGAAAAGCCATGGCGCCAAGTTCAGCCCGTGATCCTCCGCAGACGTTAGCCAGCTCGCCGGCCGTCCACGCCCGCTTGCCTCGCTGCCGGTCGCCGCCCTCGTCGCCGGTGCTCGCCACCCTCGTCGCCGGTGGCCGCCGTCTGCAACTCTTCCCTCCACCTCCCTTCCCGCTGCACCCTGCTGGCCATGGCAGGTGCGAGAACTTGCCGATGAAAGCCGTCGCAGCTCCGTCGATGTCGGGTTGCAGCACGCACAGGAGAAACGCCGCCTGCCACGCCGCCGACGGTGCAGCTCCGTCGTCAGTGGTGCCAGCTCCTTCACCTGCGGCCACTGCGCCGTTGTAGCAAAATTCTCTGTCAGATCCAGCATCCACTAACCTGGTTGCAGCTCCAGTACTAGTTGGTCCCAACAAAAATCATTTGGAGGTGGCAGTTTCATCGACAAAAAGAACAGTTCCAGCATCCCACAACCTGGTTGCAGCTCCGGTGGTAGCCGGTCCCAGCAAAAATCACCTTCCGGTGACAGATTTGTCAGCACGGTTCTAATATCCCACAACCTGGTTGTAGCTCCAGTGTAGCCGGTTCCAGCAAAACGGTTTGCCGCTTCCAGCAAAATCGCTTGATGCTTCCAGCATCCGCATCACCTGCCGCAGCTCTTGGTAGTAGCCGGTCCCCAACAAAAATCTTCTACGGACACAGCAAAAATAATCTCCGGTTCTAGCAAATGGGATCATCGGTTGAAGCAAAACATTGTGCCGGCAGGATGCATGGTGCCGCTGGTTGTACCATCCTTGCCCTGCGGTTCCAGCAAGAAAAACCCTGGTTCCAGCAATACAGATCAACGGTCGCAACAAAATGTCTCCGGCGGGGATGCATGTGTGCCGCCATGGCGCTAGTTCCAGCAAAAATGCCGCCGGTGCCCAGCATGTCACAAAGGCCGGTTCCACCATGGCGCTCTAGAGCTTGCAGCGCGGCCATAGTCGCGGCAGGAAGGGGACGAGGGGGTGGGTGGCGCACGGCCATGGCGTCGGCAGCACGGCTGCACGGGGGAGGCTTGCATCTGCCGGTGGGGTGGGGGTGATGTGCTTGCAGCAAACAACAAACAGGTGCTGGCGCCTCCGGCGGCGGCGAGCTCTTCGTGCGGAGGTGCATGGACGAAGATTTCGATGGAGAACGCGTGGAAGAAACGGGAACCGCTGGAGGAAGAAGATAAGGAGGAGGGGGATAAGCGGTTTGTGGCCCCACAGCCTTTGGACCCGCGGGAGGACACGTGGTCTGTTGGATCAAGTTAGATCCAACGACACACGCGCGTCCGGCTCAAGTTTCCGCCGGCCTGCTGGGAACGTTTCCCTAAAAAAAACAGCTGTGTTTTTGGGCCGTGAGCAGCCAGCTTGATTGGACCGTGAGCAGCGATCCTGTCCTCTAACCGTCCAACGCACGCACGAAGAACCCCTAAAAAAAAACGCACGCATGAATACATGCAGTTCGTCCACGTTTTGCTCAAAAAAAAAATCCAGTTCGTCCACGCCACCATGCGCATGAGCACGACACGAACCCTAGCAGCACTTAGGGGCGCACGGCGAGCAGGTATGGAGCGGCAAACGGTCAGCGCCCACAGGACACAGTTCGCGACGCACGCCCTTGCGCTAGTGACTAGCCCACAGGACAGTCATTGTTTATTATCTTTGAGATCACATAAAATTATTTGCATGCATTGTTAATATGTATGGTCTACTTTTGATTTTGCATCGATTTTTCTTAGGCGGATGCTAGGCGTCATCCGGCTGATCCGTGCGGGGGATCAGCCGGGTTGCCAGCCGCTCGATCGTTCGACCCGTCCATCTTATGAACCGTTCGATCCACCCGCGTCCAGCCCGTTTAACTAATGTCATACATATGGTTAGCGTATCTTGCCTCAAAAAAAGCTGGTTAGCGTATCAACGCATACGTGACCCAGAGAGGCACCTCTAGTTTAAGTAAGTAGCGAAGTCATCTATGCTCTTCTAGTGTCAGTTAAGTAGCGAGTCAGCCATTGCGTGAAAAAAAGAGCAAAATATCCATGCTCACGCAGCGACACGAGCTGCTTCAAAAGTCCGGCGGCGAGTGTGGGTGCTGCGTACGATGTCAGACGTGCTGCAAGCCGAGACGGCAATGTCGCGAAGGGTGGTCCAGCTGTTGCGGGTGTAGTGTGAGGGCGCGAGCAGTGCTGCGACGCTGGACGGCGGTCTCTATGATGGTAGCCTGACTCCTTCGACAGCGGCGATGCTACGAGACGCCATTTCACTGATGGTTGCGACGACATGCTTCGACGGCAATGGCGATGGCGCGACGGTGAGCTTTGATGGAGGCAATATGCTTTGACGGATGTGACGGAGCCACGACGACAACCTATCTGCTTCAATGCTGTTGCGACGGCCGCGGGCAGGTGCTTCGACAACCGCGACGATGCTACGATGGCAACGTGGCCCCTTCAATGATGTTGCGGCGAACCGCGACGGCGACATGATTCAAACGGTCGCGTCGATGCCACGACGGCGTGCCTCAATGATCGCGATGATGCTCCGAGGAAGGCCCCCGACTGCTGTCACGGCGTGCTTTTCGGTCGTGGCAGTTCTGGGATGATGGCACGGTTGTTTCGGCGATCCTACGACGACGACCCGTCAGCTTCAATGATGTTGCGATGGCCGCGGCGGGTGCTTCGACAACCGCGACGATGCTATGATGGCAACCCGACCCCATTGATGATGTTGCGACGTCGTGCTTCGACGGCCGCAATGATGTGCGACGAACCGTGAGGGCGGCGTGCTTCAAACGGTCGCGTCGATGCTGCGACGGCGTGCTTCGATGATCGCGGCGATGCTCGAAGGAAGGCCCGACTGCTGTGACAGCGTGCTTTCTAGCCGTGGCAGTTCTGGGATGATGGCACGGCTGTTTCGGCGATGGTACGACCACAACCCGTCTGTTTCAATGATGTTGTGATGGCCGTGGCGGGTGCTTCGACAATCGCGATGATGCTACGATGGCAACCCGGCCCCTTCGATGGTGTTGCGACGGCGTGCTTCGACGACCACGATTATGTGCGACGAACCGCGACGGCGGCATGCTTCAAACGGTCGCATCGATGCTGCGACGGCGTGCTTCGATGATCGCGTCGGTGCTCCGAGGAAGGCCTAACTACTGTGGCGCATGCTTTTCGGCTGTGGTAGTTTCTAGGATGATGGTACGGCTGTTTCGGCGATGCTACGACGACAACTCGGATGCTTCAATGATGTTGCGACGGCCATGTCGGGTGCTAGCTCTTCGATGATGCTATGATGGCAACCTGGCCCCTTTGATGATGTTGCGACGGTGTGCTTCGACCGGCAATGGCCGCGATGATTTTGCGATGAACCACGAGGACGGCGTGCTTTGAACGGTCGAGAGGATGTTGCGAGGGCGTGCTTGGTGTGTTGAAGCATGTACGACGACAGCCTGGCTGCTGCGATGATGCTATGATGATGTATATGCTTAGATGGCGGCGGAGGCGTCAAGGACGCTACCCTAAGCATTGCTATATCCAAACAATCATGACTCCATGAGCATGCTCGTACCAAATTCGACAAACTCCCACAGTCAAGGTCAAGAACTTGCTGCTTCCTCTTCAGATTATTTGTAGCGTCACTGCATGTGTAGGTACGTGGCTCAGCTCTACGTGTGAAAAAAGAAGTACGAAGAAACTGTTAAACAATCACGGGACCAGTCAGCTTCATGCGTCACGATAGATGGAGTTACTTAACGTGTGGGACAGAGAACACTCCGCGCCACACGATCGCACGCGATCGCACGGCGACGGACGCGGCTGACGAAGCCAAGAATTCATCCGACTGTTTCTAAGCGTTTTCCTTTTTCTTATGCCTTAGGTGTTTGCCCCACCTTAATTTTTTTCCGTCCTCCGCCACTGGAGCTAGGGTTTCACTTTACCACCACGCAACATTGAGAAAATTTTCAAATAACCACCGTTTTTAGGCCAATGAATAACATATTGGACTTATTCAAGGCTTAGCATGTTTTGTGAAAGTTTACCCGGGCAAACGCCGGGCCGGGTTTCGGGCCGGGCTTCTAAAAGCCTGACCTTCCTTTGTCAAGACTAAGCCCGGCCTGAAGCCCAAAATACACTCTGTTTTCAAGCCCGAGCCCGGCCTGAACGATGTTTTCTAGTGTGCACACGTGCAAGCCCGGCCCGAAATACAGAAAAATAGAAGCCCGAGCCCGGCCCGAACTACCTTCCGGGCTGCAAAACAAGGCCCGAGCCCTGCGCGAACGACAAGCTCGACCCGGCCTGGACTGGGATTTTTGGGCCGGGCTGTCCATGCCCGGGTCTATGTGAGACTAACTACTTGATCCTGCAGATCAGTGCTGATGTGGCGAAGAGCAAACACCAATAAACCTTTGACTAACTGAGGTGGCAGATGAGATGCGGGCCTAAATGGTTAACTTCATTTCATCTCTTTTTCTACGAGGCATTAAGTCGAACAGCTTCTAGGCAGTACATCTGCAACACGGCCTTCTGTCGGAACCAGGCCTTCTCCAACCCTCATTGCAACACCACATTGCCCACCTCCACAAGCGCCTCCACGCGCTGCAACCCTCCACCTTGCCGAACACCGCGTACTCCACCCGCTGCACGGCGTCGTGGCCACGCTGTTGCTCAACCCCACCCGCAGGTCTACAACGCCTTCCTCACCGCTCGAGCTCGTACGCTGCCACGGAGAAGATGCACACACGGCCATGGCTGTTGTGACGAAGACCAAACACAAATAAAACATTGACCAGCTGAGGTGACACATAAGATGCGGGGCCCACCTATCATCGTCGTTTTCTGTGGAGCATTAAGTCGAGCGGCTTATAGGCGTCCGGAGTACCTTCGTAGCATGACCTCCCGCAAAACCCAGTCTTCTCCAACCCCCGCTGCAACACCACGTTGCCCACGTCCACCAACGCCTCCACGCGTTGCAGTCCTTCCACCTCGCCGAACACCATGGCTGTTGTGGCCCCAACTCCACCTTCAGGTCTGCAGCATCCTCCTCGCTGCTCGAGCGCGCACCCTGCCGCAGAGAAGATGCACACATGGCTACACGAGTGGCCATTGCGGTTTCATAGCGAAGCGTGGCTTCGACGCTTCGTGTGACTTCTCCCCAACCACACAACCGCTCCTGCCATGCAGGTTGTCCAGTTCAGCCACATACACCCTACCGGGGGCAGCGCCCACCCTTGCTCGGCGTCCCTGGATGTGCTGCTTTTGCACTCCGTGCTGCTGCAGTGATCGGGATGCACAGTACAGACTCAATCTGCACGCCCTATAGGCCGTTATGACTAGGCGTGGGCGCACATGGGCTACGGGTTGCAGCGCGCGTCACGATCCTTCATATGTGTGCTTTGGCTCTGCTGTCGGCTCATCGTCGTTGGCCTCCAACTCCAGACCGCCTCCTCTGTTCTCCTCTCCTAGAACATGCACCGCCGCCGCACCACATCCTCACCCACCTCTCATGCTTCAGACAAGTTAATTGCAAAAAACAACCAAATATAAGGTTAGGTTACTAGAAACCACTACTCTTTCCAAATGATAAGTGTCATACGTGTGGCACGAAGCCCTTCTGCCCTGACGTTTTTTACAAATAATGTTGTCATCAGAAAAGAAAAAACAAACCCACTACTCTTCTTCTTATTCTTCTATTTTATTTTATTTTGCAAACAAATCCATGCTAGCGCAATCTATTTGCAAAATGTCAAGGATTTGCTGGACGCCATGATGGAGAGGGAGACAAATGGGGAGTTGGCAAAGAAAAAAAACTAGTCAACGCGCACATGTGGCATTTTTGTTAAGTCAGCTCTAGACGAGCGGACCCATCTATCGGATTCGTCATCAGAGCGCACTAAGCCGTGATCAGTCATATTTACAAAAGATTACGCAGGCTAGCTAATTTTTACAAAAAAAAGAAGAAGATGAGTGGTTTCTGTGTAACCTAACTTTTGATGTGGTTGTTTTTTGCCATTAACTCCCATGTCCTCGCCGGTATTACAGCCATGAAGATCATCTTAAATTCATCAGCTCCAGAGCCTCCTCATGCAAGAAGATGTACCCGTCCCTCGCTATGGAACCAAATGAGGTAGTTGTGTTGTTGGCGAAGCAGTGGAGGATCTCGAGGGTAGCCGATGTCGGTGATGGCGCATGCGTTGATGACGAGTGTGGTTCTTGGGTAGTCCATCTATTATAACCGCAGAAACGACCTAGAAAACACCATTAGAGCATCTCCAATAGGACACCCCCCCTTTCTCCTATACGTCCGGGTGGACAGCCTGGACACTACAAGGACCAAAAACAACAACCCAACCAGACCCTTAAAACCCAGCTCATTTGTCTGGGCTGTCCGGCACCCCTCCTATCTATCCGATATGTGGGCAGGATATGGGGCGGTCCGGATGCGGTGACCATGTCAAACCAGCCCACGCTTGCCCACCCCAACCCCATAAAGTCTCCACTTAGACACCCTAGGTGTGCTACCGCGGGTGGAGTACATGTGTGCATGGAAAGGGAAAAAAAGGTATAGACACATGTGTTTCGTCATAGAGAAAATGTGTAACTCACCGCGAAGCATAGGTGTGTCCAAAAATAAGTGAATCGGATATGTGCTCCGTGCTGGATCACATGTGTGCTTCATAGGAGAGCACACGTGTACTTCATTGTGAAGCGTAGCTGTGCTCTAGCGTGGTTCACCGCAAGCACAAGGTGTGCTTCACGATGAAGCATACACGTGCTCTTTGTTGATTGGCGTCAGTGCCTGCAACAATTGGAAACATGCACTCTCTTTGAAGTATTTTGATATTTCAATAAACCATCTAGATGGAGATATCAACTTCTTCTTCATGTTTTCTAATTTTAGCAAGCTTCGGTATCTTAACATCACCTTTCATTAGCCCCCCCCCCCCCCCCCCTGTCTATATAGAAATCTATCGAGTCAGTTGGAAATTTTTCTTGCATCTAGAATCAACTTAAACGGTAAAATGCCACCAACGATTTAAAATTTAACTAGGCTTGCTTGGGTAGATCTTTCAGAAAACTAACAGCATGGTGTAATTCCACAAATTCATTGTGATGATGGAGAGTATACAAGGGCTTGACCTCCATAAAATAGCTTTTTAGGCCCCATGCCATCCTAGATTGCAATGCTAAAATATATAAGAACTTTTGTTCCTCTATGGTAATGAGTTCACTAGCTGCATACCAGAGGATCACTAGTAGAAAAGGGCCCATTTGTCCCGGTTCCAGAGGCCCATTTGTCCCAGTTCTGGAACCGGGACTAAAGGGTCGGGACTAAAGCCCAAAACCTTTAGTCCCGGTTCACTTACGAACCGGGACCAAAGGGGCTCCACGTGGCCGCTGCGGCAGCCCAGGCAGGAGGACCATTAGTCCCGGTTGGTAACACCAACCGGAACCAAAAGGCGGCCACGCGTCAGCAGCTCGCAGTCGCTGGGGGTTTTGTTTTTTTTTGAAAGGGGGGGGGGGGGGGGGGTTTGGGGTTTTGGAGGGTTAATTTAGGGGTTTCATATTGTGTTAGCGAGCTAATAGAGAGAAGTGACCTCTCTTTTTCCGTGCTTGGTCGACGCTAGCTACTACACATATAGAGAGAACTCGACGCTAGCTAGTAAGCAAATAAAGGAAACCATTAATTACACAAGATCGTCATGAACATATATAGAGAGAAGTGACATCTCTTTCTTCGTGCTTGGTCGAACAACAAGTTTTCGTATATCTATCCGACGCTGCTACATATGTACAATATATAACATCCCTTACAACCATTTCAATTTCACATGGTATTCTCCGTGTTCAGGTATGACGTGGTCAAGAAAGAATCCCGCCAATTCCTCTTGAATTGCTCGTATGCGATCATGTGGTAGGAGTTCATCCCGCATCTGCCAGATCTAATTTAAAGAAGGGGGTCAATACATATATATGAATGAAACTCAACACAATTGATGGTAATATATAAAATAAAATTGTGAATATTGTTTACGTACTTCAAATTGTTTCTCAGAGGAGGCCCGTTCAGAGGTATAGTAGCGAATGAACTCGCATACGTAGTATCCACATAAATGAGTGTTGGGTGCCTGCAACAAGCACTTTACGAGAATAGATTTCAATCAAACTGATAAGCAAGCATGATAATGGTATTGATGAAACTAGAATCAATGAGAGATGCGCGGAACTAGCTAGTACTACTTACTTTGGGGTGTGTAAATCGCAGCTCCTTCTTCAGACCCGGAACCTTAGCGGTGAACGTTTTCCAAACCCTGGCAGGCAAAGAAAATGATTACTTGATATCAGGAAATGAACGAAAGTTGCCGATATGGTCCCGGTATTGATTGAACTTACTTCTGGAGCATTGCAGTCATGTCCGCATAATACTTGGGATCTTTACGGAGCGAGTCTAAGACAGTTACTAATGCCCCGTTAAGGTTAATGGATAGCAGAATATAGTGGAAGCTGCGCACGCATAACTCATCAATTACATTACTTAACCACGAGTAAGCGGAACCGAATATGCAGAAGACAGTAACACTCACTTGAAGTTGTAAGGAAAGAGTATTTTCCTTTTGTTTTGATGTGTAAGGAACGTTTCTAGCAAGTTGTTCTCGGTATCTTCAGCCGCCTTTCGTACCGACCATTCATTTACGGTATTTGGGCTAATGAACCCAACGTCGAAGATTCCTATTTTTTTGCATTCGACCATCTTCAATCTACATAATATAGCGAGGATAATTATATATACATGCAATGAACGAGCTGAGCTAGAGACTTAATTATAGAAGTAATACTTACAGACAGTAGCAAGTCATGAGTTGTTTGTCGAGGGCCTTTTGATTGTATAATTGAAATAACTCCACAAATTCAACAGGCAGCAGGTCGACTCCAGGGAAGTCATGCTCTTTTTTAATTCCGACTAACAAACTGTCTTTCCCAGACTTCCTGCAGGTTTCCATGTACCAGTCATGCAATTTTTGCATCATCGTTGTTAGATGAGGATGATCAGGTTTGACGAGAGGCTTCCCGTGCTCGTATCTAAAGACGTCTACTACCTCAGCCGTTTCAAACTGTACATCATCGGGCAGGTAATCATCAAGAGTGGTACCGGGCAGTAGCACCGGATGATTAGCGATATCGCTAGACACCTTGAGCGGGGGGCACGATTGCTTCTCCTGTTCGCCGAGCTGGGGAATTGTTTTCCCACTTCTTCGTTTTTTCGCTCTTGCAGCACTGGAAGTACTTCCCGACTGCTGCGCTTCAGCATGTGTCTTAGTAATTATGCAGTCATAGTTGGAATCCGGCGGAGGCGGTGGTGGTCGCTTCAAGGCATTGATAGTGCGCTTCACTTTCACCGGATCTACCTTCTCCTTCGGAGGTGGAGTTTTCTTTGCAAAATGGTCCCTCAGTTGGGCACGACATATGTCCTCGTTTTCCTGCTCGGTCCTCTCATATGGTAACTTTTCCAGAGGCTTGAGAGATGGACCGTATCTGAATTGGCTCCCGCCTCTGCTTGTACTGCTAGCCGCCGGAGCGGCGGCGTCTCTCTTCCGTCGTTGCTGACGAGGCGGAGAAATCCGACGCGCCGGAGGAGCCAGAGCGGTGGCATCTGTCTTCCGCCGTTGCCGACGAGGCTGAGGAGGAGGCGGATTGCTCCGACGCGTCGGAGTAGGTGAAGGAGGAGGCGGAGTGCCCTGACGCGTCGGAAGAGCCGGAGAAGGAGGCGGAGTGCCCTGATCACTCGCCGGAGGAGGAGGAGGAGGAGGAGGCGGATGCCCTGACTCGCCGGAGGAGGAGGAGGAGAAGGAGGCGGAGGCATCCAGTTTGGAAGCTTGATGTACTCCTTCTGCCATAGACATGTACTCCTCAGAGCACGAACCAGCTGATTCTCCCCTTCACCTGTAGAGTGGTCAAGCTCGAGCTCCTCAAATCCCTCCATTACTTCATCCACCATCACAACAGCATAGCCATGTGGAATCGGACGGCAGTGAAAAGTTCCGTTGGGTTGAGGAGGTGCAACAGAGCCGACAGCCGCCTTGAAAGTGAGGTTCCGGCATTTCGTCATAAGCTCGCAATGTTGAGCCTCCGTGATAGTATCCACGGGGTAGCTAGAAGACGTGAAGTCAGGCTGAACGGGCTCCGTGGAAGCGACGCTGCTTCTCCGTTGAGATGGCGGGGTAGCTTCGTGCCGCTGAGATGGTTGGCCGGCAGCTCGCTGGCTCTCAGCTTCCTCTAGCTTTTGTAGTCTTGCAATGTGCTTCTGCATGTCGCTGAGCTCCGCTTTCCTCTTTCTCTCCCGGCTTCTATAATCGCCTGTGTCGGGAAACCCAACCTTCCACGGAACGGAGCCTGGTGTGCCTCGTGTTCGTCCAGGGTGCTCAGCATTCCCTAGGGCCTCAGTCAGCTCGTCCTTCTCTCTATCGGGAATGAACATCCCTTCCTGCGCTGCGGTGATATACTTGTGAAGCTTCGTGATGGGTATTGCAAGTTGCTCGTCCGTCCAACGGCACTTCCCTGTTTCAGGGTCCAAAGTTCCCCCAACCCCGAAGAACCAAGTCCTTGAACGGTCTGGCCAGTTCAATGTCTGTGGTACGACCCCTTTAGCAATCAGGTCATTCTCAGCTTTGTCCCACAACGGCCGGGCTTTGAGGTAGCCACCTGACCCCGTGTGATGGTGATACTGCTTCTTTGCAGCGTTGTTCTTGTTTGTCTCTGACATTTTCTTACTCTTGTCCGATGTCTTGTAGGCCACAAATGCGGGCCAGTGATCTCTTATCTTCTCAAATCGGCCGGTGAATTCTGGAGTCTTCCCTTTGTCGACAAACTTTGATTTCAACTCATTCTTCCACCTCCTGAATAGATCTGCCATCTTCTTAAGAGCACACGCCTTGACCAGTGGCTCTATAGCTGGCTTATTCGGATCCTCCTCTGGCGGTAGGGTGAAATTTGCTTTCAGCGTGGTCCAAAGATTATCTTTCTGTCTATCGGTGACATAATCACCTTCAGGGGCGTCGTCGTTAGGCTTATTCCATTGCTTGATGCTGATCGGGATGTTGTCCCTAACAATAACTCCGCACTGAGCAGAAAATGCGTCCTTGGTCCGCTTGGGTTCAATCGGATGGCCATCGTCCGCGAGTGCTGTGATCGTGAACCTTCATCCTTGCGCAACCTCTTCTTCGGGCCTCGTCTCGTTACCAAAGTTTGGCTCGATCCGTAGGGCTATAAAAGAAGAAAGAAGAGTTAATATATGTACATACCAAAACAATTAATGCATCAATTAGCTAGTCAGCACAGGCTTAATTAATATATATACCTCGCCAGACTTTGCAACAGCTCCCTCCTCCGTTCGGTCACCGGAGCCGTCATCATGGTCTCCTTCTTCCTCCGGCATTCGGTCACCGGAGCCATCATGATCATGTCCTTCCTCCTCCATTGTTCGATCACCGGAGCCGTCATCCTCTCCTTCCAGACCATCGGTGTCGTTGAGAAACGACAAGACATCACGTCCGCCGAGGATTATGTCCCCCAACAACTGTTCTTGTTCCAAGTCTCTTTGAGCCATAGTTTCTGCAAATATTACAACATGGCAATTAATATACAAACATGAATGTCCGACGTCCGGACCGCCTCTCTCATGAATGTCAAACAAGGGATTCTCTTAACCTTTAAGGGATTTAATTAACAAAATGGCGCCATTCTGGATGTGCAGAAAATGGCCCATATTTTTCCTGATCTCATCTACCCTTCTATATGTCACATTGTCTAGTGTCAAAGGATTCAAGAAAACCATGGCTTCATCATTAGCCGGAAGTAACAGGCACATAATGGTACGAAGCTCTCCAAATTTTTTTTGGAACGGAGTCCCGGATAGGATAATTAATTAGCTGTTTGGTACGAAGTTCAACAAGAGCCTTCCGAATATCGCTATTTGGAAGGCCTTTGCTGAAATTCGTACCAAAAAGCAAATTATTCTATCCGGAACTCCGTTCCAAAACAACTTTGAAGAGCTTCGTAGCATCATACGCATGTTACTTCCAGCTAATGATGAAGCCATGGATTTCTTGAATACTTTGACAGACAACGTGACATATAGAAGAATATATATATAGATGAGATTAGAAAAAAATTGGATCAACTTGTGCAAATCCATAATGGGGGCATTCTTGATAAATCTATGTTACCGGAGTTTTCTATATGAACAAAAAAAATTCCACATGACATGTCCGACGTCCCCCCTCATGTCGAAGTTATCGGGGAGGGGGTAGACGACAACGACGCTCACCCCTCATGTCATGTCCGACGTCCCCCCTCATGTCGAAGTTATCGGGGAGGGGGTAGACGACAACGACGCTCACCCCTCATGTCATGTCCGACGTCTCCCCTCATGTCGAAGTTATCGGGGAGGGGGTAGACGACAACGACGCTCACCCCTCATGTCATGTCCGACGTCCCCCCTCATGTCGAAGTTATCGGGGAGGGGGTAGATGACAACGACGCTCACCCCTCATGTCGAAGTTATCGGGGAGGGGGTAGACGACAACGACGCTCACCCCTCATCAAAGAACGCATATCATCAACAACATCATCATTGCTCATATATCCATGGATCATATATAAAAACTTTCTATGAACAAAAAAAAGTTCTATGAACAAAAAAAAAATTCTATGAACAAAAAAAAGTTATATGAACAAAAAAATTATACATCAATGCATACATATCCATGGATCATCCATATACATCTGCATACACATCTGCATACATATACATCAATGCATACATATGAACAAAAAAAAGGCAGAGGCGGCGGCGGCGTCGTTGGGGCGCGGGGGGCGGCGGCGTCGCGGCGGGCGGCGGCGTTGGGGCGCACGGGGGGGGGGGGGGGGAGAGGAGAGGAGGGGAACGGCGCGGCGGCTCACAGTGGGAGCGGGGACGGCGTCGGGGCAGCTCGGCGACGGCGACGACGGCGAGGTGGGGCAGCCTGACGGCGTCGGGGCAAGGCTCGGCGGCGACGGCGACGAGGAGCAGCCTGGGGGCGTCGGGCGGAGAAGAACAAGTGATTTTGAGAAACTGCTAAGTGTGGTCACCAACCGGGACCAATGCACCCCTTTAGTCCCGGTTGGTGCCGCCAACCGGGACCAAAGGTCAGTTTTCAGCAGCCCAAAGGGCGGGAAACAGGGACCTTTGGTCCCGGTTAGTGGCACCAACCGGGACTAAAGGGGTGCATTGGTCCCGGTTGGTGCCACGAACCGGGACCAAAGGGTGGTGCTGCCCGGGGCCAAATTTTAGTCCCACCTCGCTAGCTGAGAGAGCTCGAGAGTGATTTATAAGCGCTGTTGCGCACACCCTCTCGAGCTCCTCACAACTGCAGGCTTCCGGGCCTAATCTGTCACTGCCTGTGGGCCTATTGGGCCTTCTGCGGGCCTGAATCCTGGCCCAACAAGCTGGTTGGGTTTCTAGTCGTATTCAGGCCGTGGTGGCCCAGTAGGTGGCATTTTTTTCAAAAAAAATCCAGTTTTTTTGTTTTGTTTTTTGCTTTATTTATTTTATTTTGTTCCTAATTACTGTTTGGTTATTTTAGTTTGCTATTAAAGTTTCTAACAAAAAAATTCGTTATGAAAATTCTTTTTGCTATTAATGTTTTGAACAAAAAATACTTTGATAATTTTAGTTGCATAAATTTTATATAATTATAGTTTCAAAAATATTTTAATTGATTATTTTTAGTTCATTCTTTTTGCTATTAGAGTTTCATAAAAGATTTCTTGTTCATTCTTTTTGCTATTAGTTCATTCTTTGAGCTAAATGACCCTGAAATTGAAAAGCACTACAAATGAACTCTGAAAAGGTTGAAAGTTGGCATGGTATCATCATTTCACCCACATAGCATGTGCTAAAAAGTTAAGAGGGTTACGACGAAAATTAGATGCACTTCGTGTACAAAATGGACAATCTCTTTCAAAGTATCAGGGTTTCGGACGAAAACTCATCTGTTACAAAGGGATTTCATTTTTTTGAACTTATTTGAACTCCAGACTTTTTGTGTGTTCAAAATGCACCATTCAAAGCCACATCATCAATTTTCAACCCTTTCTGACTTCATTTGGTATTTTTCATGCATTTACTGATTTTTTGAGCTAAATGACCCTGAAATTGAAAAGCACTACAAATGAACTCATCTGTTACAAAAGGCATTTCATTTCTTCACATGTAACTGCTATGATATAGTTGTGGAGAGAAAGTCTTCACTTTTTCTTCGCTTGTGTCCTTTGGTTATTGCGCCGTAACCATGGATAATCTTCATCGTTTAACAGGGTGCTTGGGTCAGCCTTGACTTTGAAGGGAGGAATTTCATGAAACTTTTCATAATCTTCGGGCATGTCTGTCTTGCCCTCCAATCCCACGATGTCTCTTTTTCCTGAAAGAACTATGTGGCGTTTTGGCTCATCGTATGATGTATTCGCTTCCTTATCTTTTCTTTTTCTTGGTTTGGTAGACATGTCCTTCACATAGAAAACTTGCGCCACATCATTGGCTAGGACGAATGGTTCGTCTGTGTACCCAAGATTGTTCAGATCCACTGTTGTCATTCCGTACTGTGGGTCTTCCTGTACCACGCCTCCTGACAGATTGACCCATTTGCACTGAAACAAAGGGACCTTGAAATCATGTCCATAGTCAAGTTCCCATATGTCCACTATGTAACCATAATATGTGTCCTTTCCCCTATTGGTTGCTGCATCAAAGCGAACACCGCTGTTTTGGTTGGTGCTCTTTTGATCTTGGGCGATCGTGTAAAATGTATTCCCATTTATCTCGTACCCTTTGTAAGTCAATACAGTCGAAGATGGCCCCTGGCCAACGAGTACAACTCATCAGAAATAGTGTTGTCACCCATGAGACGTGTTTGCAACCAACTGCCGAAAGTCCTGATGTGTTCATATGTAATCCAGTCGTCACACTGCTCCGGGTGTTTGGAGCGCAGAATATTCTTGTGTTCATCGACATACGGGGTCACCAAGGTAGAATTCTGTAGAACTGTGTAGTGTGCTTGAGACCAAGAATGCCCGTCCCTACATATTATTGAGTCCGCTCCTAGCGTGCCTTTTCCAGTCAGTCTCCCCTCATACCGCGATTGAGGGAGACCAATCTTCTTAAGGTCAGGAATGAAGTCAACACAAAACCCAATGACATCCTCTGTTTGATGGCCCATGGAGATGCTTCCTTCTGGCCTACAGAAAGAAGCATCTCCATGGGCCATCAAACAGAGGATGTCATTGGGTTTTGTGTTGACTTCATTCCTGACCTTAAGAAGATTGGTCTCCCTCAATCGCGGTATGAGGGGAGACTGACTGGAAAAGGCACGCTAGGAGCGGACTCAATAATATGTAGGGACGGGCATTCTTGGTCTCAAGCACACTACACAGTTCTACAGAATTCTACCTTGGTGACCCCGTATGTCGATGAACACAAGAATATTCTGCGCTCCAAACACCCGGAGCAGTGTGACGACTGGATTACATATGAACACATCAGGACTTTCGGCAGTTGGTTGCAAACACGTCTCATGGGTGGCAACAGTGTTTCTGATGAGCTGTACTCGTTGGCCAAGGGACCATCTTTGACTGTATTGACTTACAAAGGGTACGAGATAAATGGGAATACATTTTACACGATCGCCCAAGATCAAAAGAGCACCAACCAAAACAGCGGTGTCCGCTTTGATGCAGCAACCAAGAGGGGAATGGACACATATTATGGTTACATAGTGGACATATGGGAACTTGACTATGGACATGATTTCAAGGTCCCTTTGTTTCAGTGCAAATGGGTCAATCTGTCAGGAGGCGGGGTACAGGTAGACCCACAGTACGGAATGACAACAGTGGATCTCAACAATCTTGGGTACACAGACGAACCATTCGTCCTAGCCAATGATGTGGCGCCGGTTTTCTATGTGAAGGACATGTCTACCAAACCGAGAAAAAGAAAAGATAAGGAAGCGAATACATCATACGATGAGCCAAAGCGCCACATAGTTCTTTCAGGAAAAAGAGACATCGTGGGATTGGAGGGCAAGACAGACATGTCTGAAGATTATGATAAGTTTCATGAAATTCCTCCCTTCAAAGTCAAGGCTGACCCAAGCACCCTGTTAAACGATGAAGATTATCCATGGTTACGGCGCAATAAGCAAAAGACACAAGCGAAGAAAAAGTGAAGACTTTCTCTCCACAACTATATCATTGCAGTTACATGTGAAGAAATTAAATGCCTTTTGTAACAGATGAGTTTTCGTCCGAAACCCTGATACTTCGAAAGAGATTGTCCGTTTTGTACATGAAGTGCATCCAGTTTTTGCCGTAACCCTCTCAACTTTTTAGCACATGCTATGTGGGTGAAATAATGATACCATGCCAACTTTCAACCTGTTCAGAGTTCATTTGTAGTGCTTTTCAATTTCAGGGTCATTTAGCTTAAAAAAATCAGTAAATGCATGAAAAATAGGAAATGAAGTCAGAAAGGGTTGAAAATTGATGATGTGGCTTTGAATGGTGCATTTTGAACACACAAAAAGTCTGGAGTTCAAATAAGTTCAAAAAAATGAAATCCCTTTGTAACAGATGAGTTTTCGTCCGAAACCCTGATACTTCGAAAGAGATTGTCCATTTTGTACATGAAGTGCATCCAGTTTTTGCCGTAACCCTCTCAACTTTTTAGAACATGCTATGTGGGTGTAATGATGATACCATGCCAACTTTCAACCTTTTTAGAGTTCATTTGAAGTGCTTTTCAATTTCAGGGTCATTTAGCTCAAAGAATAAACTAATAGCAAAAAGAATGAACTAGAAAACCTTTATGAAACTCTAATAGAAAAAATAATGAACTAAAAATAATTAATTAAAAAATTCTGTTATGATCAACTAAAATAAAACTATAATATTCTTCAATAGCAAAAAGAATCAACTAAAAAGCTTTTATAAAACTCTAATAGCAAAAGGAATCAACTAAAAATATTTTATAAACCTCTAGTATTTATGAAACTAAAATTATATAAAATTTATGCAACTAAAGTTATCAAAGTATTTTTTGTTCAAAACATTAATAGCAAAAAGAATTTTCATAAAGAATTTTTTTAGAAACTTTAATAGCAAACTAAAATAACAAAATCTGTTTTTGGTTAAAACAGACATTTAAAATTACCTAAAAATTACCAAATTGAATATAATGATAAAACACAGTAATATTAAATAGCAGGAAAAAGAATCACTCAAAAATCTATTTTTATAGTAAAGTTATTCACAAACTAGTGATTCACACCAATTTAAAAGAATTCAAATTTAAACTATTCAAATTTGGAAACTAATGGCACTAACAGAAAGTTTATAATTTTTGTGACCTAAAAGCAAAAAGAATCACTGAAAAACTGTAAGTAGAAACAAAAGAAAATAAATAAAGCAAAAAAGAAAACAAAAAAAGTAGAAAAAAATTAAAAAAAATGCCGCCTAGTGGGCCACCACGGCCTGAATACGACTAGAAACCCAACCATCTAGTTGGGCCAGGATTCAGGCCCGCAGAAGGCCCACAAGGTCCACAGGCAGAGGTGTGTGCGATTAGGCCCGTAAGCCTGCTGTTGAGAGGAGCTCGAGAGGGCTGGCGCAGCAGCGCTTATAAACCACTCTCGAGCCCTCTCAGCTAGCGAGGTGGGACTAAACTTTTGGCCCCGGGCAGCACCACCCTTTAGTCCCGGTTGGTGGCACCAACCGGGACCAATGCCCACCTTTGGTCCCGGTTGGTGGCACCAACTGGGACCAATGCCACCCTTTAGTCTCGGTTGGTGCCACCAACCGGGACCAAAGGTCTCTGCTTCCCGCCCTTTGGGCTAACGAAAAGAGACCTTTGGTCCCGGTTGGTGGCACCAACCGGGACTAAAGGGTGGCATTGGTCCCGGTTGGTGCCACCAACCGGGACCAATGCTGAGTGTATATAACCAGCACTTGTGAAATTTCACAGTTTTCATCGCCACTTCGCCCGACGACGCCGACCTCCTCGACGCCGCCAGGCTGCCCCGACGCCGTCCACCGCCCACGCCGTCGCCATCGCCAGGCCCCTGCCCCGTCGTCGCCGTCGTCGTCCTAGAGCCCGTGGCCCTGCCCCGCCCCGGAGCCCACGCCCCTGCCCCGTCGTCGCCGTCGTCGTCCCCGAGCCCGTGGCCCTGCCCCGCCCCCGAGCCCACGCCCCTGCCCCGTCGTCGCCGTCGCCGTCGTCGTCCCCGAGCCCGCGGCCCTGCCCCGCCCCCGAGCCCACGCCCCTGCCCCGACCCCGAGCGCGCCCGGCCGCGCCCCTGCCCTGGCCCGCCCCCGCCGTCGCCGTCGCCAGCGCCCTCGCCGCCCCTGCCGTCGCCGTCACCTTCGCCGGCCGCCCCCGCTGTGAGCTGCCGCCGCCCCCGCTGTGAGCCGCCGCCGCCCGTGCAATTTTTGATATATATATATATATGTTGATTTTTTTATATGATGAATGTTTTTGTTCATATATAATGTATATATGTATGTGGCTATATGTATGTATGGATGGATGTATATATGATGTTTTTTTGTTCATAGCATTTTTTTGTTCATATATGTATTTTTTTCATATATGTGGCTATATGTATTTTTTTGTTCATAGCATTTTTTTGTTCATAGCATTTTTTCCCATGTATGTATGTGGCTATATGTATGTATGTCGCCGTCGCCCTCGATCTCCTACCCCCTCCCGCCCCTACCCGACAAACTGTCGAGAGGAGATCGACATGAGGGGGGACGTCGGACATATCGGGCGACCAACTCTCGAGGCCACGCAAACCCTAGAAAAAAAGCGTTGTCGATCTCCTACCCCCCCTCCCCTACCTGACAAACTCTCGACGTCAGCCAAACCCCTAGAAGAAAACTCCGGTAATTTCGACATGAGGGGGGACGTCGATCAACCCCCTCTCGCCCGACCAAACACTCGAGTCCACCCAAACCGGGACTGAGATGTGATAGGTAGTATTCTTTTTGTTCATAGAAAACTACGGTAACTCTCCAACATGAGGGGGGACGTCGATCGATCAACCCCCTCTCGCCAAACCGGGACTGAAAAAGTGTTGTCGAGGCCACCCCAAACCCTAGAAGTGTTGTCGAGGCCACCCCAAACCCTAGAAGCGTTGTCGAGGCCAACCAAATTTACCAAGTTAAATGAGTTAAAAGAGCGTTGTTGAGGCCACCCCAAACCCTAGAAGAGTTGTCGAGGCCACCCAAATTTACCAAGTTAAAAGAGCGTTGTCGAGGCCACCTCCCCGATAACTTCGACATGAGGGGGACGTCCGACATGACATGAGGGGGGACGTCGGACGTCGGACATGAGGGGTGAGCGTCGTTGTCGTCTACCCCGTCCCCGATAACTTCGACATGAGGGGGGACGTCGGACATGACATGAGGGGTGAGCGTCGTTGTCGTCTACCCCCTCCGGTAACATAGATAACTCCGGTAACATAGATTTATCAAGAATGCCCCCATTATGGATGTGCACAAGTTGATCCAATTTTTTTTTGATCTCATCTATATATATTCTTTTATATGTCACGTTGTCTGTCAAAGTATTGAAGAAATCCATGGCTTCATCATTAGCCGGAAGTAACATGCGTATGATGCTATGAAGCTCTTCAAAGTTGTTTTGGAACGGAGTTCCGGATAGAATAATTTGCTTTTTGGTACGAATTTCAGCAAAGGCCTTCCAAATAGCGATATTCGGAAGGGTCTTGCTGAAATTCGTACCAAAAAGCTAATTAATTATCCTATCCGGGACTCCGTTCCAAAACAATTTTGGAGAGCTTCGTACCATTATGCGCCTGTTACTTCCGGCTAATGATGAAGCCTTGGTTTTCTTGAATCCTTTGACACTAGACAACGTGACATATAGAAGGGTAGATGAGATCAGGAAAAATATGGACCATTTTCTGCACATTCAGAATGGCGCCATTTTGTTAAATCCCTTAAAGGTTAAGAGAATCCCTTGTTTGACATTCATGAGAGAGGCGGTCCGGACGTCGGACATTCATGAGAGAGGCAGTCCGGACGTCGGACATTCATGTTTGTATATTAATTGCCATGTTGTAGTATTTGCAGAAACTATGGATCAAAGAGACTTGGAACAAGAACAGTTGTTGGGGGAGATAATCCTCGCCGGAGGTGATGCTGTCTTGTCGTTTCTCAACGACACCGATGGAACAATGGAGGAGGAAGGACATGATCATGATGGCTCCGGTGACATGATCATCATGGCTCCGGAGGTGCTGACTAGCTAATTGATGCATTAATTGTTTTGGTATGTACATATATATATTAACTCTTCTTTCTTCTTTTATAGCCCTCCGGATCGAGCCAAACTTCGGTAACGAGACGAGGCCCGAAGAAGAGGTTGCGCAAGGATGAAAGGTTCACGATCACAGCACTCGCGGACGATGGCCTACCGATTGAACCCAAGCGGACCAAGGACGCATTTTCTGCTCAGTGCGGAGCTATTGTTAGGGACAACATCCCGATCAGCATCAAGCAATGGAATAAGCCTAAGGACGACGCCCCTGAAGGTGATTATGTCACCGATAGACAGAAAGATGATCTTTGGACCTTGCTGAAGGCAAATTTCACCCTACCGCCAGAGGAGGATCCGAATAAGCCCGTTATAGAGCCACTGGTCAAGGCGTGTGCTCTTAAGAAGATGGCAGATCTATTCAGGAGGTGGAAGAAGGAGTTGAAATCAAAGTTTGTCAACAAAGGTGAGACTCCAGAATTCATCGGCCGATTTGAGAAGATAAGAGATCACTGGCCCGCATTTGTGGCCTACAAGACATCAGACAAGAGTAAGAAAATGTCAGAGACAAACAAGAACAACGCTGCAAAGAAGCAGTATCACCATCACACGGGGTCAGGTGGCTACCTCAAAGCCCGGCCGTTCTGGGACAAAGCTGAGAATGACCTGATTGCTAAAGGGGTCGAACCAGAGACATTGAACTGGCCAGACCGTTCAAGGACTTGGTTCTTCGGGGTTGGGGGAACTTTGGACCCTGAAACAGGGAAGTGCCGTTGGACGGACGAGCAACTTGCAATACCCGTCACGAAGCTTCAGAAGTATATCACCGCAGCGCAGGAAGGGACGTTCATTCCCGACAGAGAGAAGGACGAGCTGACTGAGGCCCTAGGGAATGCTGAGCACCCTGGATGAACACGAGGCACACCAGGCTCCGTTCCGTGGAAGTTTGGGTTTCCCGACGCAGGCGGTTACAGAAGCCGGGAGAGAAAGAGGAAAGCGGAGCTGAGCGACATGCAGAAGATGAGTGCAAGACTACAAAAGCTAGAGGAAGCTGAGAGCCAGCGAGCTGCCGGCCAACTATCTCAGCGGCACGAAGCTACCCCAGAAGCTACCCCGCCATCTCAGCGGAGAAGCAGCGTGGCTTCCACGGAGCCCGTTCAGACTGACTTCACGGAGCCTATCTACCCCGTGGATACTATCACGGAGGCTCAAAATTGCGAGCTTATGACGAAATGCCATAACCTGACTTTCAAGGCGGCTCTCGGCTCTGTTGCACCTCCTCAACCCAACGGAACTTTTCACTGCCTTACGATTCCACATGGCTATGTTGTTGTGATGGTGGATGAAGTAATGGAGGGATTTGAGGAGCTCGAGCTTTACCACTCTACAGGTGAAGGGGAGAATCAGCTGGTTCGTGCTCTGAGGAGTACATGTCTATGGCAGAAGGAGTACATCAAGCTTCCAAACTGGACGCCTCCGCCTCCTCCTCCTCCTCCGGCGAGTCAGGGCACTCCGCCTCCTCCTCCTCCTCCTCCTCCTCCGGCGAGTGATCAGGGCACTCCGCCTCCTTCTCCGGCTCCTCCGACGCGTGAGGGCACTCCACCTCCTCCTTCGCCTACTCCGGCGCGTCGGGGCACTCCGCCTCCTTCTCCGCCTCCTTAGCAACGACGGAAGAGAGACGCCGCCACTCCGGCGGCTAGCAGTACAAGCAGAGGCGGGACGCAATTCAGATACGGTCCATGTCTCAAGCCTGTGGAAAAGTTACCATATGAGAGGACCGAGCAGGAAAACGAGGACATATGTCGTGCCGAAGTGAGGGTCCATTTTGCAAAGAAAACTCCACCTCCGAAGGAGAAGCTAGATCCGGTGAAAGTGAAGCGCACTATCGATGCCCTGAAGCGACCACCACCGCCTCCGCCGGATTCCAACTATGACCGCATAATTACTAAGACACATGCTAAAGCGCAGCAGTCGGGAAGTACT
The DNA here is from genome assembly GCA_039707655.1 of Elymus sibiricus. Taxonomy (NCBI): domain Eukaryota; kingdom Viridiplantae; phylum Streptophyta; class Magnoliopsida; order Poales; family Poaceae; genus Elymus; species Elymus sibiricus. The sequence goes on from CM077672.1 coordinate 402,621,350, forward strand.
TCCAGTGCTGCAAGAGCGAAAAAACGAAGAAGTGGGAAAACAATTCCCCAGCTCGGCGAACAGGAGAAGCAATCGTGCCCCCCGCTCAAGGTGTCTAGCGATATCGCTAATCATCCGGTGCTACTGCCCAGTACCACTCTTAATGATTACCTGCCCGATGATGTACAGTTTGAAATGGCTGAGGTAGTAGACGTCTTTAGATACGAGCACGGGAAGCCTCTCGTCAAACCTGATCATCCTCATCTAACAACGATGATGCAAAAATTGCATGACTGGTACATGGAAACCTGGAGGAAGTCTGGGAAAGACAGTTTGTTAGTCGGAATTCAAAAAGAGCATGACTTCCCTGGAGTCGACCTGCTGCCTGTTGAATTTGTGGAGTTATTTCAATTATACAATCAAAAGGCCCTCGACAAACAACTCATGACTTGCTACTGTCTGTAAGTATTACTTCTATAATTAAGTCTCTAGCTCAGCTCGTTCATTGCATGTATATATAATTATCCTCACTATATTATGCAGATTGAAGATGGTCGAATGCCAAAAAATAGGAATCTTCGACGTTGGGTCATTAGCCCAAATACCGTAAATGAATGGTCGGTACGAAAGGCGGCTGAAGATACCGAGAACAACTTACTACAAACGTTCCTTAAACATCAAAACAAAAGGGAAATACTCTTTCCTTACAACTTCAAGTGAGTGTTACTGTCTTCTGCATATTCGGTTCCGCTTACTCGTGGTTAAGTAATGTAATTGATGAGTTATGCGTGCGCAGCTTCCATTATATTCTGCTATCCATTAACCTTGACGGGGCATTAGTAACTGTCTTAGACTCGCTCCGTAAAGATCCCAAGTATTATGCGGACATGACTGCAATGCTCCAGAAGTAAGTTCAATCAATACCGGGACCATATCGGCAACTTTCGTTCATTTCCTGATATCAAGTAATCATTTTCTTTGCCTGCCAGGGTTTGGAAAATGTTCACCGCTAAGGTTCCGGGTCTGAAGAAGGAGCTGCGCTTTACACACCCCAAAGTAAGTAGTACTAGCTAGTTCCGCGCATCTCTCATTGATTCTAGTTTCATCAATACCATTATCATGCTTGCTTATCAGTTTGATTGAACTCTATTCTCGTAAAGTGCTTGCTGCAGGCACCCAACACTCATTTATGTGGATACTACGTATGCGAGTTCATTCGCTACTATACCTCTGAACGGGCCTCCTCTGAGAAACAATTTGAAGTACGTAAACAATATTCACAATTTTATTTTATATATTACCATCAATTGTGTTGAGTTTCATTCATATATATGTATTAACCCCTTCTTTAAATTAGATCTGGCAGATGCGGGATGAACTCCTACCACATGATCGCATACGAGCAATTCAAGAGGAATTGGCGGGATTCTTTCTTGACCATGTCATACCTGAACAAGGAGAATACCATGTGAAATTGAAATTGTTGTAAGGGATGTTATATATTGTACATATGTAGCAGCGTCGGATAGATATACGAAAACTTGTTGTTCGACCAAGCACGAAGAAAGAGATGTCACTTCTCTCTATATATGTTCATGACGATCTTGTGTAATTAATGGTTTCCTTTATTTGCTTACTAGCTAGCGTCGAGTTCTCTCTATATGTGTAGTAGCTAGCGTCGACCAAGCACGAAAAAAGAGAGGTCACTTCTCTCTATTAGCTCGCTAACACAATATGAAACCCCTAAATTAACCCTCCAAAACCACAAAACCCCCCTTCCAAAAAAATAAAACAAAACCCAGCGACTGCGAGCTGCTGACGCGTGGCCGCCTTTTGGTCCCGGTTGGTGTTACCAACCGGGACCAAAGTTGGATCCTTTAGTCCCGGTTGTTAACACCAACCGGGACTAAAGGTCCTCCCTCCCCCGCCCCAGGCAGCGCCACGTGGATGCCTTTTGGTCCCGGTTGGTGTTACCAACCGGGACTAAAGGTCCTCCTGCCTGGGCTTCCCGCAGCGGCCACGTGGAGCCCCTTTGTTCCCGGTTCGTAAGCGAACCGGGACTAAAGGTTTTGGGCTTTAGTCCCGACCCTTTAGTCCCGGTTCCAGAACCGGGACTATTGCCCTTACGAACCGGGACAAATGGCCCTTTTTCTACTAGTGTTTGTAAGTGACTAATATCTTGCCTCTATCACTACTTGAATCTTGTTAATGCATTGTGTGTTAACAGTTCATTTGTTCTTTTCTTTGTAGATTCAAAAGATAAATGGATGATTATATGAATGTGTGTGGCAACGGGCAAGTATACTACAATGATGATGATGATGTTCCTGTTCATGATGATGAAGACATATGCTTTTAGTTTTAGTTAAGTTTGTAGGGTTGATGTTCCTGTTGGACGATATTGCTTGATTATGTTTTAGTTAAGTTGTAGGGATGTTGACGGATGCTTCCAATTTAAGTTTCACCGTCAAGAAACCATTTAGATTATACACCCCATTTGGATGGGTTTCCTCTTGTAATATTCACTATTGTAAAGAAGCAGTTTTATCTAATATATGATTTCTTCCTCCCGTGAGTATATTCTTTTGTTTTTATTCACTTGAAATACATAATTATCACCATTATGTGAAGCATTAATTTAAATTGCTGACAATATGTATAAAAATAATATTATTCACATTATATATGAACCAACGCTTGAAGCGTTGCAATTTCTTTGTTGCTAAGCAACGGGATTTTGATTCCTGTACGTTAAGCACCAACATATATAAGTGTTGCACAACTCTGTTTAATGTGTTGCATTGTTGCAACGGTTCCTTTTACCAACGACAATATAAGCATTGCATTATGCGCTAGCAACGCCGGATAAGGCAACGCATCCCAAACCGTTGGTAAAGACACTAACAACGCATATATGGACTTTTAGATACGGAAAAATGCGTTGCTATAGGGGGGTTGTTGTTGTAGTGCGTCTTTTTCATGCACACGTTGCTGTTTCTCCCGTGCCTCCGGTGTATCTTTTGTCTTCCCATACACTCCCAAGAAGCCTAGCAGGTTCACGCAAAGATTTTTCGTCACGTGCATCACGTCGATTGCAGAGCGGACCTCTAGGTCTTTCCAATAGGGTAGGTCCCAAAATATAGATTTCTTCTTCCACATGGGTGCGCGTCCCGCATCGTCAGTCGGAACAGATAGTCCGCCAGGACCCTTTCCAAAGATTACTTGTAAATCATTGACCATATCAAGTATGTGATCACCAGTACAGAGGGCAGGCTTCTTCCGGTGATCTACCTCACCTTTGAAATGCTTTCCTTTCTTTCGACATTGATGGTTGGTCGGAAGAAATCGACGATGCCCCAGGTACACATTCTTCCTGCATTTGTCCAAATATATACTATCGGTGTCATCTAAACAGTGTGTGCATGCGTGGTATCCCTTGTTTGTCTGTCCTGAAAGGTTACTGAGAGTAGGCCAATCGTTGATGGTTACAAACAGTAACGCATGTAGGTCAAATTCCTCCTGTTCGTTCTCATCCCACACACGCACACCTCTTCCATTCCATAGCTGTAAAAGTTCATCAACTAATGGCCTTAGGTACACATCAATGTCATTGCCGGGTTGCTTAGGGCCTTAGATGAGCACTGGCAGCTTCATGCACAACGAAGGAGGAAGGTTATACATACATAGAGTCACAGGCCATGTGCTATGCTTGCTGCTCTGCTCCCCAAAAGGATTAACGCCATCTGCACTTAAACCAAACCATACGTTCCTCGGGTCACCTGTAAAGTCGCTCCACTTTCTCTCGATCTTTCTCCACTACGACCCGTCAGCGGGTGCTCTCAACTTCCCGTCTTTCTTATGGTCTTTTATGTGCCATTGCATCAACTCGGCATGCTTTTTGTTTCTGAACAGATGTTTCAACCGTGGTATTATAGAAGCATACCACATCACCTTGGCAGGAACCCTCTTCCCGGTGCAATGGCCCTCAACATCACCAGGGTCATCTCTTCTGATCTTATACCGCAATGCACCGCATACCGGGCATGCGTTCAAATCCTCGTACGCACCGTGGTAGAGGATGCAGTCATTAGGGCATGCATGTATCTTCTGCACCTCCAGTCCTAGAGGGCATAGAACCTTCTTTGCTTCGTACGTACTGCCGCGTAATTCGTTATCCTTTGGAAGCTTTTCTTCATTATTTTAAGTAGCGAACTAAATCCCTTGTCTGATACACCATTGCCTGCCTTCCATTGCAGCAATTCCAGTGTGGTACCGAGCTTTCCGTTGTCATCTTCGCAATTTGGGTACAACCCTTTTTTGTGATCCTCTAACATGCGATCGAACTTCAAGTTCTCCCTTTCACTTTCGCATTCTCTCTGTGCATCAACAATGACCCGGCGAAGATCATCATCGGGCACATCGTCTGGTTCCTCTTGATCTTGAGCTTCCCCCATTGCAGCATCACCGTATTCAGGGGGCGGGTAGTTGTTATCATCCCCTTCTTCTTCGTTGTCTTCCATCATAACCCCTCTTTCTCCGTGCTTGGTCCAAACATTATAGCGTGGCATAAAACCCTTCTCAAGCAGGTGGAAGTGAAGGGTTTTAGAGTTGGAGAAAGCCTTCGTATTCTCACAGACAGTACATGGACAATGCATAAAACCATTCTGCTTGTTTGCCTCAGCCGCTTCGAGAAAATTATGCAGGCCCTTAATATACTCGGAGGTGCATCGGTCACCGTACATCCATTGCCGGTTCATCTGCGTGCGTTATATAGTTCTCATTATTGAACAACATATAACTCTCTAGAGCATCTAATTAAATCATACAAGTAAGAACTATCTAGAACAACATATAACCAAAATCATCGCACTATATAATAACAAACAATAATAAAAGTAAGAAAGTTACACAAGTATCTATCTAAATCATACAAGTAATAATTTTTTTTCTTTTAGAAAGAAGATAAGAAGAAGAGGCTAACCACGGTGGTGCCGGCGCCGAGATGGGCGCGGGCGATCGACGGCGGTGAGGACGGGGACGGAACAGGACGTACCGCCAAACCTAGACAAATCTTGAGGAAAATGGAGCTTGGACAAGGAGCTTCCAGAGGAGAAAGCTTAAGTGTGGCTCGGGCATTTCATCGAACACCTCATGTGCATAGGAGGTGAGCTAGAGCACCACAAAGCTCTCCCACGGCCGGCCAAAAAAACAGAGCAGTGCACTGCTCTCCTCGCGGGCAGAGGGGTATATATAGGCCGACCATTGGTCCCGGTTTGTGGCTGGAACCGGGACCTAAAGAAGGTCCCGGTTCCAGCCACAAACCGGGACCAATGGTTGTGGGCCAGGAGCGAGGCCCATTGGTCCCGGTTCGTGTCTGGAACCGGGACGAAAGGGGTCAGACGAACCGGGACCAATGGCCCACGAGGCCCGGCCGGCGACCTAGCCTCACGAACCGGGACCAATGCCCCCATTGGTCCCGGTTCGTGAGTGAACCGGGATTAATGGGGTTTTCAGGGCTGGACCAAAGCCCTGTTTTCTACTAGTGGATGTTGGTAACCTCGACAGCTTAGAATCCCCTAGAGTACTCCGCTACAGGTGTGCTTTGACGCTCTTGCAAATAGTAGTGAGGTGAAATTGGTGGTAAAATCATGTCTTCTACCTTCGCTGGTTCAAGAAATGTTAGTGTACGGGTATTGCTTCTTGTCGGTGGTTCAAATTAAGTACTACTATATGTGTTGCTTCTTCGAGTAAGTTGCAAGATTAATTACCATGTTCTCGTTCAACTGGTGGTGGGATTTAGTGATGTTAGACGGTTCCTATTTGCTTGTTGTTTTCGGCCTTGACGTATTGAGCTTGGCATGAATAAAATGAATTATGTGCATCAAATGATTCAAAGGATGAGATAATTATCCTTCCGCTGTGTACAAAGTGTATGCAAATCTTTATTTGTGTTGGGTACAAAGTGTATGCAAATCGTTATTTGGTCACATGGGCTTGTAGCTAGGCAGCAACGTAAAAGCATATTTCACTTAAGATTAAAATAGCTCAGGCCCGACCTTGACCACGAAAGTGATAGGTTCCACTAAAGAAAATTAGTAAAGTAATCTATTCCTTCTACACTTCCGCTTCAGTAGACCCCCCCATAATACAAGGATGGCTCAGATTGTCCGATACCCTTTCATAATCAGGGGCATGATGGGCATATTTTGAAATGGTGTTAAAAAAAATCTGCCCACCCGCCGGGCCGCCCACTCACTGTACGTATACGAATACGGGGTGGTTTTTTGGCTGATGCTGGACGTGCCGCCAATTGCGGCATGCATGCATGCGCCCGCGCCCGCTGGCCCGCCTACCCCGCCCCCATCTGGACGTGACGCCAACTGTGGCGTGCATGCATGCGCCCGCGCCCGCTGGCCCGCCTACCCCGCCCCCATCCCGCGCCTGCTGCCCCGCCTACCCCGGCCCCATCCCGTAGCCACTCTACCTCGCCCCGTAGGCCCTCGCCCGACGCGCCCCGCTTCCACCTCGCCCGCCGCGCCCCGCTTCCACCTCGCCCGCCGCTCCACCTCGCCCGCCGCGCCCCGCTTCCACCTCGCCCGACACGTGCACCCGCGGCCAGCCTCGCCCGACGCGTGCACCCGCGGCTAGCCGGACCCAAGCCCACCGCATCTACTATAAATCACCCGCGCGCGGCGGACAGCCGGACACCATCTTCTTCGACCTCGCAACTGCGCACTCTTATCTCCCTGCTCGTGCTCTCTTTCCAATCGTCTCCGGCGCGATGGCCCGTGGAAGCGGCTGCTTCGGGAGGCGCTGGTTCGGCACCCGCCGAGCAGGAGACGGCGCCGGAGGCAGCCACGGTGGGGGTGGCGCCGGAGGCAGCCGCGGTGTAGGCGGCGCCGAAGGCAGACGCGGTGGAGGGGGCGCCGCACCGGCCAGCCTGTGGCCGTCAAGCCTCACTAGGCCGCAGACGGTGGACATCTACCGCCACGGCATCCCCGTGCCGCCGTCTTGCCGCCTAGCGCACGGGTGGCACATCACCACCGACGACTATGCGACTCCGGGCGATGCGCAACCCGGTCCGTGGAACCCCGAAGGCCGCCGGAGTTTTTGGGAAGGCCGCGACTTTGACACCGTCGTCGCCTTCTACAAGTCCCGCGGCATGCGCGCAGACGCTCCAAACGCGCCCCTCGCACCCCCGGCCGCCCCGCCCGTGCAGCCGCGTGCCGGTCGACGCGCTCGTGCAGCCGCCCCGGCTGAGCCCGCCGCCGCACCCCAATTTCAGGTGCCGCCGGAACTGGCCGCGATGCAGGAGGAGGGCGACCCGTTGGAATCACCGGGTTTGATTCGCACGATCCGGAACTCGACATCCGACACGAGTTGGATTCCGCCGGTGGAGGTGGTTGACCTGAGGGACCAAGCCGACGAGCCGGGGTACTGGCAGGCAGTGAGGGAGTCGACCGAGAGTCTGGCGCAGCAGTGTGCGACCTCGGCCGAATTTTTTGCGCACTTCGGTAGCTCCGACTCGGACGGTGGCGAAGACGACGGAGGAAACAGCGGCGAAGGCATACTTGTGGATCTTGTAAGCGACGACGAGTAGTTTGAGTTTTTTTCGTTCTTTTTAATTTCGACTGTAAAATTTCGTTAAGAAAACTATGTAAGATATCCTATGTTGTCGGTTGCACTTTTAAAAAATATGTATAAAAGAATGCAGTAGCGGATGTTTAAAGCGTTGAAAACTAGTTTAAATTTGGACTTCCCCTCTGGCACACCCGAACGGTGCCGGTTGCACATGGTCTACGTGATTGCATGCATGCAATGACACCAAAATTTGCAGGCATGTGGGCACGCCCCATGTAGGACCCACGCAAGAGTTGAGCAAAATCGGACACCGAACGAACGTTGCGTCACGTCCGTGCTGTGTTTTAGCATTTTTTGACCGGGAAAATCATAGGAAATGCACCGAGCGTCGGAAATCGACGAATTTTGGCATGCATGCCGTCCATGGTGATGGTAATGTGTCAAAAGAGTTTGGGGCCATTTGGTGGAGTTGAAAAAAAAACGTCTTTCAGAGTAGCCCTACCGCACACCCGAACGGTGCTGGTTGCAATAGGGGTACGTGATCGCATGCCCGAAACGAAACCAATTTTTGCGAGCGTGTGCGCATGCCAAATGTAGGGCCCCACGCAAGATATGAACGAATCCGGACACCGAACGCACGTTGCGTCACGTCCGGGCAGTGTTTTAGGGTTTTTCCACCGGGAAAACCCTAGAAAATGCATCGAACGTCGAAAAATACCGAAAATTGTCAGGCATGCTTGCCATGGTGCCTGGAGTACGTGGAAAAAGTTAGGGTTCATTCGGTTGACGTGCAAAAAAAACGTCTTTCAGATTAGCCCTAACGGCACACCCGAACGGTGCTGGTTGCACTAGGGGTACGTGATCGCATGCACGAAACAAAACCAATTTTTGCGAGCGTGTGCGCATGCATAATGTAGGCCCCCACGCAAGATATGAACGAATCCGGACACCGAACGCACGTTGCGTCACGTCCGGGCAGTGTTTTAGGGTTTTTCCACCGGGAAAACCCTAGAAAATGCATCGGACGTCGAAAAATACCGAAAATTGTCAGGCATGCTTGCCATGGTGCCTGGAGTACGTGGAAAAAGTTAGGGTTCATTCGGTTGACGTGGCAAAAAAACGTCTTTCAGAGTAGCCCTACCGGCACACCCGAACGGTGCTGGTTGCACTAGGGGTACGTGATCGCATGCACGAAACGAAACCAATTTTTGCGAGCGTGTGCGCATGCCCAATGTAGTCCCCCACGCAAGATATGAACGAATCCGGACACCGAACGCACGTTGCGTCACGTCCGGGCAGTGTTTTAGGGTTTTTCCACCGGGAAAACCCTAGAAAATGCATCGGACGTCGAAAAATACCGAAAATTGTCAGGCATGCTTGCCATGGTGCCTGGAGTACGTGGAAAAAGTTAGGGTTCATTCGGTTGACGTGGCAAAAAAACGTCTTTCAGAGTAGCCCTACCGGCACACCCGAACGGTGCTGGTTGCACTAGGGGTACGTGATCGCATGCACGAAACAAAACCAATTTTTGTGAGCGTGTGCGCATGCCCAATGTAGGCCCCCACGCAAGATATGAACGAATCCGAACACCGAACGCACGTTGCGTCACGTCCGAGCAGTGTTTTAGGGTTTTTCCACCGGGAAAACCCTAGAAAATGCATCGGACGTCGAAAAATACCGAAAATTGTCAGGCATGCTTGCCATGGTGCCTGGAGTATGTGGAAAAAGTTAGGGTTCATTCGGTTGACGTGGCAAAAAAACATCTTTCAGAGTAGCCCTACCGGCACACCCGAACGGTGCTGGTTGCACTAGGGATACGTGATCGCATGCACGAAATGAAACCAATTTTTGCGAGCGTGTGCGCATGCCCAATGTAGGCCCCCATGCAAGATATGGACGAATCCGGACACCGAACGCACGTTGCGTCACGTCCGGGCAGTGTTTTAGGGTTTTTCCACCGGGAAAACCCTAGAAAATGCATCGGACGTCGAAAAATACCGAAAATTGTCAGGCATGCTTGCCATGGTGCCTGGAGTACGTGGAAAAAGTTAGGGTTCATTCGGTTGACGTGAAAAAAAAACGTCTTTCAGATTAGCCCTAACGGCACACCCGAACGGTGCTGGTTGCACTAGGGGTACGTGATCGCATGCACGAAACGAAACCAATTTTTGCGAGCATGTGCGCATGCCCAATGTAGGCCCCCACGCAAGATATGAACGAATCCGGACACCGAACGCACGTTGCGTCACGTCCGGGCAGTGTTTTAGGGTTTTTCTACCGGGAAAACCCTAGAAAATGCATCGGACGTCGAAAAATACCGAAAATTTTCAGGCATGCCTGCCATGGTGCCTGGAGTACGTGGAAAAAGTTAGGGTTCATTCGGTTGACGTACACAACTTGTACGTGCACAACTTGTACGTGCATGCATGACACCTCTAAAAAAAAGGACTACCCTAAAAACCTGCATCTACGTGGGTCAAACCCCACGTTCGACACATCCCGCCGCCATCTCCGCCCGCACCCGCCGCCATCCACGCCCACCACCCTGCCCCATCACGCACGCCGCCATCTCCCCACGTCACGCATGCCACTCTCCCAACCTTCACGCACGCCGCCATCTGCACCCATCACGCACGCCGTCACTGCCCCCATCTCGCGGATGCCCCCCTCTGCGCCATCACGCCGATGCCCCCACCCTGCCCCCATCACGCACGCCGCAACCCTGCTCCCATCACGCCGCCGCCTTCAGGAAGCAGGCCGGCCTGCCGACGTCACGGGCGCCGCCGTCCGCCGTTCCCCATCACGCCGTCCCCCCCCCCCCCTATCCCGCGAACGTTCCCCGATCCCCATCACGCACGCCGTCGGCCACCTAGGGCGAACTGGTTGAAGGTAAGGTTTTGTTTTTCGAACGCACGGTGCAATGATCATGTATAGCATGTCGACATGTACAGTAGCTAATAGTTTTTTTTGCTTGTATTCGTAGTGATGGACGAGTACGGAGAAATATATTGTTCTGTTGAGAAGTGGTGCCTGTTGGTCAGCAAATTAAATTCTAGGCAGAAAAAGCAATTTGCAAGCACTAGGTTGGAAAAAATGTTGATGATTCCTAGTGTGCAAATGCGAAAGTGTTTGCTGAAATTCATAATTAAAACATATGACTTGACCCGAAAAAGGTTCATTATGCCACCAAAAAACGGTGCGATATCATTGCGCACTGAAGATGTGTTTGACATTTTTGGGCTAGACAACAAGGGCAATGATTCCGGTTTGGACCTAGACATGAAAGCGCTAGGTAAAGGGGGGTTACAGGCGAAGGTGAAGGTGCCTTCTCGTTTTGTAGATTCCACTATGGGTGAAATAATGATAGACTAGCTGATTGAGAACATCATTACGAGTGGCACGTACGATGATGATTTCCTGCGTAGAATTGTGTTGGTTCTCCTTGGCACAGTTCTTGCACCGCACTCCAGAAAAGAAGTTCCTAATGGTTTTTACAAGTTGGTGGAGGATGTGGAGGCCATAAAAGCATTTAATTGGAACGCGTTTACCTTACGCGTTTGCGTTGATGGCATCGAAAAGACGGTTCGAGATGTTACAAAATTTACATGGCCGGTGGGAAACCATGCCCTCATTCAGGTAAATTGTAATTTAAATTTTTTTCTTTGCAATTACTGTTTCGAAAATAAAGATTGCTAATATATTTCATGTTCATGCAGTACTTGTATTGGGAGAAAGTGCAGCCAATAGATGTAGAGACATTCGATCCACTGGCACATGAATATCCGTTAATGCTAAATTGGACAGAAGTTGAGGCTGCGAAGCGTGACGGCTACGACACATCATACGGCCGCGGTAATGGGAAGGTAAGTATTTATGGTTTGTACTGCATGCACTTATGGTAGTATTTAAATGTTGAGTAGTTTAAATTCTTTGGACGTGTCACAGATCACTAGTACAAAAGGGCCCATTTGTCCCGGTTCGTAAGGCCCATTTGTCCAGGTTCTGGAACCGGGACTAAAGGGTCGGGACTAAAGCCCAAAACCTTTAGTCCCGGTTCGCTTACGAACCGGGACCAAAGGCCCTCCACGTGGCCGCTGGGGGGAGCCCAGGCAGGAGGACCTTTAGTCCCGGTTGGTAACACCAACCGGGACCAAAAGGCAGGACCTTTAGTCCCGGTTGATAACACCAACCGGGACCAAAAGGCAGGACCTTTAGTCCCGGTTGGTAACACCAACCGGGACCAAAAGGCATCTGTCAGGAGCTAGGGTTTTGTTTTTTTTTGAAAGGGAGGGGGGTTAGGTGGTTTTGTAGGGTTAATTTAGGGGTTTCATATTGTGTTAGCTAGCTAATAGAGAGAAGTGTCCTCTTTTTCTCTGTGCTTGGTCGACGCTAGCTACTATAGAGAGAACTCGACACGCTAGCTAGTAAGCAAATGAAGGAACCATTAAGTACATAAGATCATCATGAACATATACAGAGAGAAGTGATCGACCTCTCTTTCTCCGAGAGATTGGTCAAACAACAAGTTTTCGTATATCTATCCGACGCTACTACATATGTACAATATATAACATCCCTTACAACAATTTCAATTTCACATGGTATTCTCCTTGTTCAGGTATGACGTGGTCAAGAAAGAATCCCGCCAATTCCTCTTGAATTGCCCGTATGCGATCATGTGGTAGGAGTTCATCCCGCATCTGCCAGATCTAATTTAAAGAAGGGGTCAATACATATATATGAATGAAACTCAACACAATTGATGGTAATATATAAAATAAAATTGTGAATATTGTTTACGTACTTCAAATTGTTTCTCAGAGGAGGCCCGTTCAGAGGTATAGTAGCGAATGAACTCGCATACGTAGTATCCACATAAATGAGTGTTGGGTGCCTGCAACAAGCACTTTACGAGAATAGAGTTCAATCAAACTGATAAGCAAGCATGATAATGGTATTGATGAAACTAGAATCAATGAGAGATGCGCGGAACTAGCTAGTACTACTTACTTTCGGGTGTGTAAATCGCAGCTCCTTCTTCAGACCCGGAACCTTAGCGGTGAACGTTTTCCAAACCCTGGCAGGCAAAGAAAATGATTACTTGATATCAGGAAATGAACGAAAGTTGCCGATATGGTCCCGGTATTGATTGAACTTACTTCTGGAGCATTGCAGTCATGTCCGCATAATACTTGGGATCTTTACGGAGCGAGTCTAAGACAGTTACTAATGCCCCGTCAAGGTTAATGGATAGCAGAATATAGTGGAAGCTGCGCACGCATAACTCATCAATTACATTACTTAACCACGAGTAAGCTGAACCGAATATGCAGAAGACAGTAACACTCACTTGAAGTTGTAAGGAAAGAGTATTTCCCTTTTGTTTTGATGTTTAAGGAACGTTTGTAGTAAGTTGTTCTCGGTATCTTCAGCCGCCTTTCGTACCGACCATTCATTTACGGTATTTGGGCTAATGACCCAACGTCGAAGATTCCTATTTTTTGGCATTCGACCATATTCAATCTGCATAATATAGTGAGGATAATTATATATACATGCAATGAACGAGCTGAGCTAGAGACTAAATTATAGAAGTAATACTTACAGACAGTAGCAAGTCATGAGTTGTTTGTCGAGGGCCTTTTGATTGTATAATTGAAATAACTCCACAAATTCAACAGGCAGCAGGTCGACTCCAGGGAAGTCATGCTCTTTTTTAATTCCGACTAACAAACTGTCTTTCCCAGACTTCCTGCAAGTTTCCATGTACCAGTCATGCAATTTTTGCATCATCGTTGTTAGATGAGGATGATCAGGTTTGACGAGAGGCTTCCCGTGCTCGTATCTAAAGACGTCTACTACCTCAGCCGTTTCAAACTGTACATCATCGGGCAGGTAATCATCAAGAGTGGTACCGGGCAGTAGCACCGGATGATTAGCGATATCACTAGACACCTTGAGTGGGGGGCACGATTGCTTCTCCTGTTCGCCGAGCTGGGGAAATGTTTTCCCACTTCTTCGTTTTTTCGCTCTTGCAGCACTGGAAGTACTTCCCGACTGCTGCGCTTTAGCATGTGTCTTAGTAATTATGCGGTCATAGTTGGAATCCGGCGGAGGCGGTGGTGGTCGCTTCAGGGCATCGATAGTGCGCTTCACTTTCACCGGATCTAGCTTCTCCTTCGGAGGTGGAGTTTTCTTTGCAAAATGGTCCCTCACTTCGGCACGACATATGTCCTCGTTTTCTTGCTCGGTCCTCTCATATGGTAACTTTTCCATAGGCTTGAGACATGGACCGTATCTGAATTGCCTCCCGCCTTTGCTTGTACTGCTAGCCGCCGGAGCGGCGGCGTCTCTCGTCCGTCGTTGCTGAGGAGGCGGAGAAGGAGGCGGAGTGCTCCGACGTACCGGAGTAGGCGAAGGAGGAGGCGGAGTGCCCTCACGCGTCGGAGGAGCCGGAGAAGGAGGCGGAGTGCCCTGATCACTCGCCGGAGGAGGAGGAGGAGGAGGAGGCGGAGTGCCCTGACTCGCCGGAGGAGGAGGAGGAGGCGGAGGCGTCCAGTTTGGAAGCTTGATGTACTCCTTCTGCCATAGACATGTACTCCAACGGCACTTCCCTGTTTCAGGGTCCAATGTTCCCCCAACCCCGAAGAACCAAGTCCTTGAACGGTCTGGCCATTTCATTGTCTCTGGTTCGACCCCTTTAGCAATCAGGTCATTCTCAGCTTTGTCCCACAACGGCCGGGCTTTGAGGTAGCCACCTGACCCCGTGTGATGGTGATACTGCTTCTTTGCAGCGTTGTTCTTGTTTCTCTCTGACATTTTCTTACTCTTGTCTGATGTCTTGTAGGCCACAAATGCGGGCCAGTGATCTCTTATCTTCTCAAATCGGCCGATGAATTCTGGAGTCTCACCTTTGTCGACAAACTTTGATTTCAACTCCTTCTTCCACCTCCTGAATAGATCCGCCATCTTCTTAAGAGCACACGCCTTGACCAGTGGCTCTATAACGGGCTTATTCGGATCCTCCTCTGGTCGTAGGGTGAAATTTGCCTTCAGCAAGGTCCAAAGATCATCTTTCTGTCTATCGGTGACATAATCACCTTCAGGGGCGTCGTCCTTAGGCTTATTCCATTGCTTGATGCTGATCGGGATGTTGTCCCTAACAATAGCTCCGCACTGAGCAGAAAATGCGTCCTTGGTCCGCTTGGGTTCAATCGGTAGGCCATCGTCCGCGAGTGTTGTGATCGTGAACCTTTCATCCTTGCGCAACCTCTTCTTCGGGCCTCGTCTCGTTACCGAAGTTTGGCTCGATCTGGAGGGCTATAAAAGAAGAAAGAAGAGTTAATATATATATGTACATACCAAAACAATTAATGCATCAATTAGCTAGTCAGCACCTCCGGAGCCATCATGGTCATGTCACCGGAGCCATCATGATCATGTCCTTCCTCCTCCATTGTTCCATCGGTGTCGTTGAGAAACGACAAGACAGCATCACCTCCGGCGAGGATTATCTCCCCCAACAACTGTTCTTGTTCCAAGTCTCTTTGATCCATAGTTTCTGCAAATATTACAACATGGAAATTAATATACAAACATGAATGTCCGACGTCCGGACTGCCTCTCTCATGAATGTCCGACGTCCGGACCGCCTCTCTCATGAATGTCAAACAAGGGATTCTCTTAACCTTTAAGGGATTTAACAAAATGGCGCCATTCTGAATGTGCAGAAAATGGTCCATATTTTTCCTGATCTCATCTACCCTTCTATATGTCACGTTGTCTAGTGTCAAAGGATTCAAGAAAACCAAGGCTTCATCATTAGCTGGAAGTAACAGGCGCATAATGGTACGAAGCTCTCCAAAATTGTTTTGGAACGGAGTCCCAGATAGGATAATTAATTAGCTTTTTGGTACGAAGTTCAGCAAGAGCCTTCCGAATATCGCTATTTGGAAGGCCTTTGCTGAAATTCGTACCAAAAAGCAAATTATTCTATCCGGAACTCCGTTCCAAAACAACTTTGAAGAGCTTCATAGCATCATACGCATGTTACTTCCGGCTAATGATGAAGCCATGGATTTCTTCAATACTTTGACAGACAACGTGACATATAAAGAATATATATAGATGAGATCAAAAAAAATTGGATCAACTTGTGCACATCCATAATGGGGGCATTCTTGATAAATCTATGTTACCGGAGTTATCTATGTTACCGGAGGGGGTAGACGACAACGGCGCTCACCCCTCATGTCATGTCCGACGTCCCCCCTCATGTCGAAGTTATCGGGGAGGGGGTAGACGACAACGACGCTCACCCCTCATGGTCGGGCGAGAGGGGGTTGATCGACGTCCCCCCTCATGTCGAAGTTACCGGAGTTTTCTTCTAGGGGTTTGGCTGACCTCGAGAGTTTATCAGGTAGGGGAGGGGGGGGGTAGGAGATCGACAACACTTTTTTTCTAGGGTTTGCGTGGCCTCGAGAGTTGGTCGCCCGATATGTCCGACGTCCCCCCTCATGTCGAATTTACCGGAGTTTTCTTCTAGGGGTTTGGGTGGCCTCGAGAGTTTGTCGGGTAGGGGCGGGAGGGGGTAGGAGATCAAGGGCGACGGCGACATACATACATATAGCCACATACATACATGGAAAAAAATGCTATGAACAAAAAAATGCTATCGGGGAGGGGGTATATCGACCCCCCCCCCTCCCCCCTCATGTCGAAGTTATCGGGGAGGGGGTATATCGACAACGACATACATTCCGGATAACATATACACACATATACACACATATACATGAACATATATACATATACACGAAAAAAACATATACATGACTTTTTACATGAACATATACACACATATACATGAACATATATACATATACATGAAAAAAACATATACATGACTTTTTACATGAACATATACACACATATACATGAACATATACATATACATGAAAAAAAACATATACATGGCCGGAAAGGGGGGGCTCACTGGGGTGGGCGGCGATGGCTGGAGGCCGGCGACGAGGACGGCGGGCTCGGGGCGGCACGCGGTGACGGGGACGAGGACGGCGGGCGCTCGGGGAGGCGACGACGACGAGGGCGGCGGGCTCGGGGAGGCGATGACGCGGCGACGGGGAGGCAACGGCGACGACTGGGACGACGGGCTCAGGGAGGCGACAACGACGAGGACGGCGGGCTCGGCGACGGCGACGACGCGGCGACGTCGGGGAGGCGACGGCGACGACGGGGACGGCGGGCTCGGGGAGGCGAC
Source organism: Elymus sibiricus (assembly GCA_039707655.1). Classification (NCBI taxonomy): domain Eukaryota; kingdom Viridiplantae; phylum Streptophyta; class Magnoliopsida; order Poales; family Poaceae; genus Elymus; species Elymus sibiricus. The sequence goes on from CM077672.1 coordinate 402,638,187, forward strand.
GACGGCGAGGACGGCGGGCTTGGCGACGGCGACGACGCGGCGACGGGGAGGCGACGGCGACGACGAGGACGGCAGGCTCGGGAAGGCGACGACGCGGCGACGGGGAGGCGGCGGCGACGACGGGGACGGCGGAATCGGGGAGGCGGGCTCGGGGCAACTGGTAGATGAAAACCTGAAATTTTCCAAGGGTTTTCTTATATACAAGAAGCATTGGTCCCGGTTGGTGGCACCAACCGGGACCAATGCCCACCTTTGGTCCCGGTTGGTGCCACCAACCGGGACCAAAGGTCTTTTTTCGTCAGCCCAAAGGGCGGGAAGCAGAGACCTTTGGTCCCGGTTGGTGGCACCAACCGGGACTAAAGGGTGGCATTGGTCCCGGTTGGTGCCACCAACCGGGACCAAAGGTGGGCATTGGTCCCGGTTGGTGCCACGAACCGGGACCAAAGGTGGTGCTGCCCGGGGCCAAAAGTTTAGTCCCACCTCGCTAGCTGAGAGGGCTCGAGAGTGGTTTATAAGCGCTGCTGCGCACACCCTCTCGAGCTCCTCTCAACAGCAGGCTTACGGGCCTAATCGGACACACCGCTGCGTGTGGGCCTTCTGGGCCTTATGCGGGCCTGAATCCTGGCCCAACTGGATGGTTGGGTTTCTAGTCGTATTCAGGCCGCGGTGGCCCAGTAGGTGGCATTTTTTGTTGATTTTTGTTTTAGTTTCGTAAAAGTTTCATAAAACTTTCTTGCTATTAGTTTTGTTTTAGTTTCATAAAAGTTTTGTTTTAGTTTCATAAAACTTTCTTGCTATTAGTTTTGTTTTAGTTGATTAAAAGTTTTGTTTTAGTTTTGTAAAAGTTTCATAAAACTTTCTTGCTATTAGTTTTGTTTTAGTTTCATAAAAGTTTTGTTTTAGTTTCATAAAAGTTTCGTAAAACTTTCTTGCTATTAGTTTTGTTTTAGTTGATTAAAAGTTTTGTTTTAGTTTCATAAAAGTTTTGTTTTAGTTTCATAAAAGTTTCATAAAACTTTCTTGCTATTAGTTTTGTTTTAGTTGATTAAAAGTTTTGTTTTAGTTTCATAAAAGTTTTGTTTTAGTTTCATAAAAGTTTTGTTTTAGTTTCATAAAACTTTCTTGCTATTAGTTTTGTTTTAGTTGATCATAACAGAATATTTTAATTGATTATTTTTTAGTTCATTCTTTTTGCTATTAGAGTTTCATAAAAGTTTTCTAGTTCATTCTTTTTGCTATTAGTTCATTCTTTGAGCTAAATGACCCTGAAATTGAAAAGCACTACAAATGAACTCTGAAAAGGTTGAAAGTTGGCATGGTATCATCATTTCACCCGCAATGCACTTCGTGTACAAAACGGACAATCTCTTTCGAAGTATCAGGGTTTCGGACGAAAACTCATCTGTTACAAAAGGCATTTAATTTCTTCACATGTAACTGCAATGATATAGTTGTGGAGAGAAAGTCTTCACTTTTTCTTCGCTTGTGTCTTTTGCTTATTGCGCCGTAACCATGGATAATCTTCATCGTTTAACAGGGTGCTTGGGTCAGCCTTGACTTTGAAGGGAGGAATTTCATGAAACTTTTCATAATCTTCAGACATGTCTGTCTTTCCCTCCAATCCCACGATGTCTCTTTTTCCTGAAAGAACTATGTGGCGCTTTGGCTCATCGTATGATGTATTCGCTTCCTTATCTTTTCTTTTTCTCGGTTTGGTAGACATGTCCTTCACATAGAAAACCTGCGCCACATCATTGGCTAGGACGAATGGTTCGTCTGTGTACCCAAGATTGTTGAGATCCACTGTTGTCATTCCGTACTGTGGGTCTACCTGTACCCCGCCTCCTGACAGATTGACCCATTTGCACTGAAACAAAGGGACCTTGAAATCATGTCCATAGTCAAGTTCCCATATGTCCACTATGTAACCATAATATGTGTCCTTTCCCCTCTTGGTTGCTGCATAAAAGCGGACACCGCTGTTTTGGTTGGTGCTCTTTTGATCTTGGGCGATCGTGTAAAATGTATTCCCATTTATCTCGTACCCTTTGTAAGTCAATACAGTCGAAGATGGTCCCCTGGCCAACGAGTACAGCTCATCAGAAACAGTGTTGTCACCCATGAGACGTGTTTGCAACCAACTGCCGAAAGTCCTGATGTGTTCATATGTAATCCAGTCGTCACACTGCTCCGGGTGTTTGGAGCGCAGAATATTCTTGTGTTCATCGACATACGGGGTCACCAAGGTAGAATTCTGTAGAACTGTGTAGTGTGCTTGAGACCAAGAATGCCCGTCCCTACATATTATTGAGTCCGCTCCTAGCGTGCCTTTTCCAGTCAGTCTCCCCTCATACCACGATTGAGGGAGACCAATCTTCTTAAGGTCAGGAATGAAGTCAACACAAAACCCAATGACATCCTCTGTTTGATGGCCCATGGAGATGCTTGCTTCTGGCCTAGCGCGGTTACGAACATATTTCTTTAAGACTCCCATGAACCTCTCAAAGGGGAACATATTGTGTAGAAATACAGGGCCCAGAACGACAATCTCGTCGACTAGATGAACTAGGACGTGCGTCATGATATTGAAGAAAGATGGTGGGAACACCAGCTCGAAACTAACAAGACATTGCACCAAATCACTCCTTAACCTTGACAGGATTTCTGGATCGATCACCTTCTGAGAGATTGCATTGAGGAATGCACATAGCTTCACAATGGCTAATCGAACGTTTTCCGGTAGAAGCCCCCTCAATGCAACCGGAAGCAGTTGCGTCATAATCACGTGGCAGTCATGAGACCTTAGGTTCTGGAACTTTTTCTCTGCCATATTTATTATTCCCTTTATATTCGACGAGAAGCCAGACGGGACCTTCATACTGAGCAGGCATTCAAAGAAGATTTCCTTCTCTTCTTTGGTAAGAGCGTAGCTGGCAGGACCTTCATACTGCTTTGGATGCATGCCGTCTTTTTCATGCACTCGTTGTTGTTCCTCCCGTGCCTCCGGTGTATCTTTTGTCTTCCCATACACTCCCAAGAAGCCTAGCAGGTTCACGCAAAGATTCTTCGTCACGTGCATCACGTCGATTGCAGAGCGGACCTCTAGGTCTTTCCAATAGGGTAGGTCCCAAAATATAGATTTCTTCTTCCACATGGGTGCGCGTCCCGCATCGTCAGTCGGAGCAGATAGTCCGCCAGGACCCTTTCCAAAGATTACTTGTAAATCATTGACCATATAAAGTATGTGATCACCAGTATGGAGGGCGGGCTTCTTCCGGTGATCTGCCTCACCTTTGAAATGCTTTCCTTTCTTTCGACATTGATGGTTGGTCGGAAGAAATCGACGATGCCCCAGGTACACATTCTTCCTGCATTTGTCCAAATATATACTGTCGGTGTCATCTAAATAGTGTGTGCATGTGTGGTATCCCTTGTTTGTCTATCCTGAAAGGTTACTGAGAGCAGGCCAACCATTGATGGTTACAAACAGCAACGCATGTAGGTCAAATTCCTCCTGTTTGTGCTCATCCCACACACGTACACCTTCTCCATTCCACAGCTATAAAAGTTCTTCAACTAATGGCCTTAGGTACACATCAATGTCATTGCCGGGTTGCTTAGGGCCTTGGATGAGCACTGGCATCATAATGAACTTCCGCTTCATGCACAACCAAGGAGGAAGGTTATAGATACATAGAGTCACGGGCCAGGTGCTATGATTGCTGCTCTGCTCCCCAAAAGGATTAATGCCATCTGCACTTAAACCAAACCATACGTTCCTTGCGTCACCTGCAAAGTCCCCCCACCTTCTCTCGATTTTTCTCCACTGCGACCCGTCAGCGGGTGCTCTCAACTTCCCGTCTTTCTTACGGTCTTCTTTGTGCCATCGCATCAACTTGGCATGCTCTTTGTTTCTGAACAGACGTTTCAGCCGTGGTATTATAGGAGCATACCACATCACCTTGGCAGGAACCCTCTTCCTGGGGCGCTCGCCCTCAACATCACCAGGGTCATCTCGTCTGATCTTATACCGCAATGCACCGCATACCGGGCATGCGTTCAAATCCTCGTACTCACCGCGGTAGAGGATGCAGTCATTAGGGCATGCATGTATCTTCTGCACCTCCAATCCTAGAGGGCATAGAACCTTCTTTGCTTCGTACGTACTGCCGGGCAATTCATTATCCTTTGGAAGCTTCTTCTTCATTATTTTCAGCAGCGAACTAAATCCCTTGTCAGATACACCATTGTCTGCCTTCCATTGCAGCAATTCCAGTGTGGTACCGAGCTTTCTGTTGTCATCTTCGCAATTTGGGTACAACCCTTTTTTGTGATCCTCTAACATGCGATCAAACTTCAACTTCTCCCTTTCACTTTCCCATTCTCTCTGTGCATCAACAATGACCCGGCAAATATCATCATCGGGCACATCGTCTGGTTCCTCTTGATCTTCAGCTTCCCCCATTGCAGCATCACCGTATTCAGGGGGCGGGTAGTTGTCATGATCCTCTTCTTCTTCGTTGTCTTCCATCATAACCCCTCTTTCTCCGTGCTTGGTCCAAACATTATAGTGTGGCATAAAACCCTTCTCAAGCAGGTGGAAGTGAAGGGTTTTAGAGTTGGAGAAAGCCTTCGTATTCTCATAGACAGTACATGGACAATGCATAAAACCATTCTGCTTGTTTGCCTCAGCCGCTTCGAGAAAATTATGCAGGCCCTTAATATACTCGGAGGTGCGTCGGTCACCGTACATCCATTGCCGGTTCATCTGCGTGCGTTATATAGTTCTTATTATTGAACAACATATAACTCTCTAGAGCATCTAATTAAAACACACAAATAAGAACTTTTTTCTTTTAGAAAGAAGATAAGAAGAAGAGGCTAACCACGGTGTTGCCGGCGCTGAGATGGGCGCGGGCGATCGACGGCGGTGAGGACGGGGACGGGACAGGACGGACCGCCAAACCTAGACAAATCTTGAGGAAAATGGAGCTTGGACAAGGAGCTTCGAGAGGAGAAAGCTTAAGTGTGGCTCGGGCATTTCATCGAACACCTCATGTGCATAGGAGGTGAGCTAGAGCACCACAAAAGCTCTCCCACGGCCGGGCAAAAAAACAGAGCAATGCATTGCTCTGCTCACGGGCGGGGGCTATATATAGGCCAACCATTGGTCCCGGTTCCAGCCACAAACCGGGACCAATGGTTGTGGGCCAGGAGCGAGGCGCATTGGTCCCGGTTCGTGGCTGGAACCGGGACAAAAGGGGTCACCTTTAGTCCCGGTTCCAGCCACAAACCGGGACCAATGGTTGTGGGCCAGGAGCGAGGCGCATTGGTCCCAGTTCGTGTCTGGAACCGGGACTAAAGGGTCCAGACGAACCGGGACCAATGCCCCACGAGGCCCGGCCGGCCCCCTGGCCTCACGAACCGGGACCGTTGATCCCATTGGTCCCGGTTCGTGACTGAACCGGGACTAATGGGCTGGCCCGGCCTGGACCAAAGCCCTGTTTTCTACTAGTGGATTGATGACTTAATAAGTGAGAAGTACAGACATGCATTAATTGCTCAAGAAGGAAAAATTGCAGAGGAAGAATTTGATCGAGAAGAACGAACAGGTCGTGCCCGGAAAAGGAAAGATATTAGAGACGAGGCTTCATCGAGCAGGGACACTATATTAGATCAAGTTATGAAATGCATGAAAGATATGCAGAAAGAAATTTGTCTTCTCCCAGATAAATGTGCTGAGGTAATGAGTGATGTGTACCTCAATTTACATGGGATTATTCATCATGTTTGCATGTATTTTATGATTGAGATGTGTTCTTGCAGATACTAGTGGAGAAGCTACAGAAGAAAGGTCTTGTCTTCAAGCCAAACAGGGGGTTCCGTGATGATGTACAATTTTTGGAGGAAAGTGAAGAGTGGATGAAGAAGTATGATCCAAAATATTGGACAGAAGTGAAATCAACTCCTGTAAAAGAAGGTACGGAGGACAGGGTGGAGACATCCTTTACCACTGGGAAGGGCATGAAGTTTGCAGATGACAAAGGCGTGCATCACAATACACCCGGTACAGGTGATGAAGGCGACCCCTTCATTATTGAGGAGAATGGTAATTCACCCGACCCATCACTAGCAACGGTAGACACAAAAGATTTTCCATCTGCTACTGCAACCCCCAAGAATGTAAATACAGTATCAGACGGGTCTAGCGCCGATAAATCTGAGGAAATTAGTATCGATAGTCTGAAAACCCGTATGAAAAATGCGAAAGAAAGTGGTACTAAGGAGCATGATGGGAAACGCAAGCGGCAATAGTCAAAATACTTTCGTTCACCCTACCAGCAGAACGGTGGACGTAAACGTCTAAAAAAAGTAAGTGCTAGGTAATTTATTCTTGGATGATATTTCTGTCCTTGCATGCACACTTTATTAACTCATTGTGTGTTAACTATTGTAGGTCTGTTTGGTATAAGGGCGGCTCTAATTAGTACCGATTACATTAATGAGGAACACATAGAGGCCGCCAAGGTTTATATCCAGACACTAGCAGACTCGGAGAAGCATTGTAGAAAAACTGTCGTCCACATGACGGGAATAGGTGGGGAAACATGTACGCCAGATATGCTTCAAGCCATCACTTCGAAAAAGTGGTTGAATGGCGCTGTAAGTATGAGCATTAATTTATTAAGTTGTACATGTCCTTTTTATTAATTTTCTAATAGCCGTATTACTGTTATGATATTTTCAGGTCATCAATTGTTATTGCAAACATATGCAGACCCATATTCCTCGTGCTTATCGTCACATATTATCATCTTGGGTGTCCCACTGGCTTCTTCTTCGTGCTGATGGAAAGGTTAAGAACTCTAAGAAGCATTTCCTGGAGCATTTCACAAACCAAACAAAAAGGGTGTCTAGAGTAACTGAAGAGTATTATGTCAAAGATAAGGTACTTCATTTTAGTATGACCCATCGTAGTACGTAACTATTTGCATGCACACGTACATAACAAAACTTTGTTGTAGGCATACTTTCCTTTTCATGTGGAAGATAATCATTGGATAACCGTTGTGATGTACAAGAAGAAAGAAGAGTTTCAAGTTTTAAATTCTACTGGTAAAATCAGCAAGAGAGTTCTTTCAAAGATTACTACGCTGGTAAGCTTACAAGTTTACATAAAACAGAATATAGTCATTTGTTACGTACTTAATATGGATTTCACATTTCTATTTCAGAGGGCAGAAATAGCTAAAGATACGAAGGAGGTAAACTCCCTTTTACAAATGGAATATCCTGATGTCTCTTCCTGGCCAATAAGGGAGTACGATATGCCGTTACAACAGGACGGGTATGTTCAAAGTTGAATTTGTATGTAGTTCTCTGATCCATCATTACTTGACCCGCGGTTTTTTGCAGAGTCTCTTGTGGTCTTTTCGTGGTGAAATGTGCTCAATACTGGGACGGAGAAGAGTGGATATTTGACTTTGACCAGGCTGAGATTAATTCTTCGAGGGGACGCATTCTAGCTGAAATACTTTTTTCAGAATGCAACACGATTGAAAATGTGAAAGAGAAGATTCTCAAAATCATGGAGAAGAAATGAATAGGAGGATGGGGTGTTGGCTATTAGGACATTTCTTTTTTGTAATGCGACATGATTTTGCATATTTCGCAACTAAATAAAAGTGCCGTGGTCGGTACTTGGTACAATTTTGATATTAAGACATTTCTTTATTGTAATGCGACATGATTTTGCATGTTTCGCAACTAAATAAACGTGCCGTGGTCGGTACTTGCTACAATTTTGATTTTGCAATGTCACTCTTATTTGCATCATTATGGCTGATGATTGTGTGATGATTTTTGAACTAGTTATATTTGGATTTTTGTATCCTATATGATTCTCTGATGATGACGGCGCCGTCTGATGGCTCTTAGAGAAAATATAAATGGCGGCCGCCCGCTTGTATGTGCGAAAAAATTAAAGTAAGAAAAAAATGCCCGACCACCGCTCCTGGGCCCATAGTAGACTATACAACCGATCCAAATCAAGCCCGAAGGCGACTCGGGCGGTCGATTCGGCCCGCAAATTGGCCCAGAAGCGAGGTCCAACGGGGCATTGGAGACCGTTGTAAGTGAGGAGCTTGGGAGGGTACGCCGACGCGGCTATTTAAGCCGGTCGGCGCGCCCGTCGGTTGGCGAGGTGGGACTAAACATTCCAGGCACTGTACGCGGGGCGCGGCAACACTGACGGGCCCGGTTGTCTCCACCGTCGTCGGCCGGCCCAGTTCGGCCCAATGTTACAGGCCCCCGCTCGCCCCCTTCCCCGGCCACGCACCCTCTCCCCGCGCGCGCGCCGCAGCACCTAACATCTTTAGTCCCACCTCGGAAGCGGGGGGGCGCGAGGACTGGCTTAAATAGCCCCGCATGATAGAGGTATCGAACTCCTCTGTTACCAGAGCCTGACCTCCTCGCCCCGTTGGACCCAGCTGCTGGGCCTTTCGTGGGCCTATTTGACCTCCCGAGTCGCCCTCTTAAGCTTGATTTGGGTCGGAAAATATCCTAACTGCTGGCCCAGCAGCTGCCGGTCGGGCTTTTTTTTTTCTACAACGCTGGTCAGGCGGGGTACGAACATGTACAGTAATGATCTTTAAACAAAAACCAACAAAATGAACAGTATTTTAAACTGTTAACTCTTTCACATAGCAGTACATAAAACATGGCAATTCATTCAATAAATAATATATATGTTCACATAAATATTTTGAGCAAACATAAACGAAGCACTTATTAAGTTCTCTGGCGCACACACGTATGAATAAAAAAGAACATAGGTTATTCCGACATGACTCGTGCCACCAGTTTTCTTCTTCTGACAAACGAAGCTGCTTCTCTATGCCCGATACCTAAACTACATATAAAGAAGTGCGTGAGAAAATATAGTCGGAAAAATCAAATTAGCAACATAACAAAAATAAGAATGTAACAACTTACTTCTCGTTCAGACGACATGTCGCCTTGTTATGACCTGGGAGATGACACAGACTGCATAAAGGACCACTTTTTTTCTCTGTAAAATCTTTTGGTCTACCATTTTTCGTAACGTCGGGGCCCCCCTTTGACCGCCCCTTCTTAGGTGCACCCTTCGTCGAAACTTTCTCTGGATCAGCAATACCAGGTTCAACTTGTTGCGCCCGACTTTCCTCCTTCCTAAGCATAGCATACCTTCTACTTCCTATAAGTTCCTCCTCTGAAATCTTTTTCTGCGCTATTATGTTGTCCAGACACTTCATCAACTCGTCGAGCAAGAAGGCATCATTTGCTGCAACATGAGCAGCTTCTGCAGTTTTTATGGTTATTTGACTATACCGTTCTCTCTCCAATGGCCCTGACCAACCCCATCCAAACATATCACTCTTCCGCTGCACAGGCAACCCATCTCTCGTATTTTTGGACAACCGATGAAGGACACAACACTTTGGTATTTCAGTTAAGTTCGGATGATGGAGAACAAAGAGAATGTGTTTGCATGGCAGCCCTTTCCGAACCATCCTAAGACAACTGCATGTTATAGTTTCTTCTGAGTTACCTGGTTCATAAACAACATTGTAACTGAACTTGTGGTTATCCTTCCATGTCACGATGAATGTCTGACGCTCAATTCCCACGGTCGATTCAAATATCTCCAACTGTCCCATCTTCTGCAAATCATCTTGCAGGATGTAGAAATTAGCAGGTGTGAATACAGTGGCAGCATGCTCCTCAAGGGCCTTATATTCAGTAACCGACGGTGGTACTTTATTATTAGCATCACTGTCATCGTGCGCCTCGTTCTCACGGAGGCGAACTATGCAGTTCTCATAATGAACTACCAAATCAACTATGGTCATACCATAGTCGAGGTGGAGGTGAAGGCAGGAGTTAAGGCTTTCGCTCCTCTGGTTACTTCGCATACCAAGTAAAAAACCATCGGAAAGATATGAAGCTGCACAAAGTCTCCTCTTCCTGTACATCCTGTTTAGCCACTCTTCAGTTTTATCCGTCTTCCATTTATCGACGAAAGCGGTCCATCTCTGCTCAAAGTTAGCTTGAGAGGTGGCATAGTACAGGAGCGATCTGAACTCATCCAGTGACTTGTAATGCAGGTGCCTCTGCATATTTTTCTCGATATGCCACGAGCAAAGACGATGGAACACATCTGAAAGGACAGTCCGAATCGCCCGGATCATTGCAGCGTCACCGTCTGTGATTATTGACTTTGGCTTCACCTGACAGTTTGCCCTCATAAATGTCTGCAGCAGCCACACGTATGTCCCTTCGGTCTCGTCAGAAACAATGGCACAACCAAACACTGTGGTGCAACGGTGGTTGTTAACTCCGACAAAGGGGATGAACGGCATACCATATCTGTTCATCTTATATGTGCTGTCAAACACGACCACATCTCCATAGTCCTGATAGTCCCTCCGCGACTGTGCATCGCACCAGAACATACTCTTCAGTCACCCTTCATTATCAAGCACATACTCAAAAAAAAAACTCAGGGTCCTTCTCCTTTCTGCTCCTCATAATGCCAACTGCCGTCTCAGCATCACCCATTGCAATGAGCTTCATTTTCTCTCTGCAGCAAAGATTGTAAATGTCCCGCCTGATAAGTCCGCACTTATCGTACGAACCGTATCTGCTGATGAAGTTGTCCATTATTATATGCTTCCTGATTCCAGCCCCTTGCATAGCCAGTATCTCTGCCCTCGTGCCATCTCCAATCCGTCTGTGTGACCACAAAAAACAAACCTCGTCGGGGCGAGCCATCGCGTGGTTGTGATCATCCACGAATGACGCGACGAACCAAACGCCAGGTTCTCTGTCCAGATTCACCACCATGTGTGCACCGCAATAGCAACGAGTCTCGGGTCTAAGCCTGCGCTTGCGGCCCTCCATGGTAATGAATTTGCTCTGCCTTCTCCCTGCCCTGGAGCAAAGAAACCGCCGGTACCGTATCATTCCTGAAGCACCTCGTTTGACCTTTTGTTTCCTGATGCTAAACCCGTGCTCTTTGGCGTGATTGTTGTAGAATATGTATGCATCCCCTTGCGACCGAAATGTCATAGCCATGATCTTCCAATGTGTCTCCAGCATCTGCTGCTGCCTTCGAGCCTCCTCCATGTCCATCTCTGCCTCATCATGATCACCGCTAGGACCATCTGACTCCTCCTACAAAATTACATATGAAACTTTGTCAATTACTATCATTTATAAACATAGAGAAATACAACATGCTATTGCACGATGTACAACATGTATGAACGAACCTGGCTCAAGTTATCTGCGAATGATTCCTGGAAACTATTTTGCACATTGTCAACATCCACATCTTCCTGCAAATTTGTAAACATAGAGAAATAGTTAGCCTTGCCATACTTTGCAAATTGAAAAATGAAAACAAAATATACGCCACTTACGTTTTCACTATTCGCGCCATGTTCATTATTATCAAAATCCTCCGGAGGTAAGATATCATATGAAGAGTACGAATCGTTATCGCTGCTGTCATCATCCCCCGTGAATGCGGTTTGTTCATCCATGTGAACACACCTAACTCGCAAAACTGCACAACATTGATAATTTATCGTGTGTTAAATTTTGTACAGTGGATCATGCCCAGATGCAACACTAGTTCTCTACATCATGCGGTCGTCCGTGGAGGCGGCGCTGCGGCACGACGTCGCCGGCGTAGATGAACTAAACCCTAAATCACACTAGTAGAAAAACCCCCTTTAGTCCCGGTTCGTAAGGGCCTTTAGTCCCGGTTCTGGAACCGGGACTAAAGGGTCGGGACTAATGCCCAAGACCTTTAGTCCCGGTTGGCTTACGAACCGGGACAAAAGGCCCTCCACGTGGCGCCTGCCGGGGCCGTGCGCTGGGGGACCTTTAGTCCCGGTTGGTGTTACCAACCGGGACTAAAGGAAAAAAAAAATTCAAATTTTTTTTTCAAATTTTTTTTTCAAATTTTTTGATTTGTTTTTAATTTTTTTTTCTGATTTTCACAATTTAATCTGTAATCACCCCTCCTCACTGCTTCAGAATTTAATCTCTAGTCTCTAATCAGCACTCATTCCAAATCGTCTAACTTCCCGGCCGGTCACCCATCCTCTCACTACTCCAGCCCCAGCACGCTTAACTTTCAGGTTCTATCTCCCCTAGTTTCCAAGACTGCACTTGTTGTTTTCCTGACAATCTTAAGCTATCAATTCTGTTAACCCTTAGGTCTTGATGTCACATGATTTAATTTTTTGAATTCTAAACAATTATTAAAATAAACAAAATAAGTACTAATAATATTGAATTTCAATGAAAATAAAATAAGTAATAATATTATTTTATTAATTTGTTTGCCATTTATTCATTTAATATGACATAATTAATATCTTTAAATCTGTAAATCGAAATTCGACAAATAATATATCCATTATTATCAAAAAAATGTGAGGAATCCAAATATGACATCATTTATTTTTTTTAAATTATTTTTTAAAAGTTTTAAAATTATTTTTTTGATTTGAAATAACTTTTTTTCCTTTTGGAATTTTGAGAATCTGAGAAAACTTCACCGGGTAAACCCGGGTGAAATCGAGTCCCAATTCTTCTCTAGTTTTTTTTTATATATTAAACTTTTTTTTTCGACATCGTATGCAAAAGTTATGGCCGTTTTACATTTTTTTTCGTTTTTTTACAAAAAAGGTCAAAATTCATATTTCAAAATTTCTATACCAACTAGACACCAAAACCTAACTACATCTCAAAGGATTTTATTTTTTGAAGATTTTATCATTTTTGTTTATTTTCTACAAAACTAAAAAAGGCGGTCCACAGGGGGGGTAGAGTTTGAAAATTTCAGAACCCCTTTAGTCCGGGTTGGTGTCCATCCAATCATACCGTCGACTACACATCTGCTAGCATCGTCCCAGCCAGAGTCACAACTAAGGTTAACCAAGCCAGAGTCAACCCTTTCTAACTTCATTTGCTATTTTTTATGCATTTAATGATTTTTTTGAGCTAAATGACCCTGAAATTGAAAAGCACTACAAATGAACTCTGAAAAGGTTGAAACTTGGCATGGTATCATCATTTCACCCACATAGCTTGTGCTAAAAAGTTGAGAGGGTTACGGCAAAAACTGGATGCACTTCGTGTACAAACTGGACCATCTCATTCGAAGTATCAAGGTTTCGGACGAAAACTCGTCTGTTACCAATGCATTTCATTTTTTTAATTAAAATCCTAATTTAAATTATTCTAAAAATAACCAAATAAATCTTACTGTGACAACAATCTAACACGTGACTAGGAGCAAAAAGAATTAAATTAAAAACTATTTGTAAACTCAAGTTATTCACAATCTAGGGTTTGAAGCAAATTTGAAAAAATTCAAATTTAAACCATTCAAATTTGAAAACTAATGGCACAAACAGAAACTAGACAAAATTTTGAATCTAATGCAAAAAGAATCACTCAAAAACATCAAATATCTTAAAAGATATAAGCAATTTAAAATAGAAACTAAAAACAGAAAACAAATGTAAAAACAGGAAAACTACCTTTAGTCCCGGTTGGTGTTACCAACCGGGACTAAAGCCTCAACCCCTTTAGTCCCGGTTGGTAACACCAACCGGGACTAAAGGGGGGGCCTTTAGTCCCGGTTGGAGATACCAACCGGGACTAAAGGGGCTGGCAGCCCCTTGGCCCCGTTCGAACCGGGACTGATGCCTGCGCCGCTCGAACCGGGACTAATGCACCCATTAGTCCCGGTTCGTAACAGAACCGGGACTAATGCTCTGATCTGGCATGGACCAATGCCCTGTTTTGTACTAGTGTCACTACATGAACTAAACCCTAAATCTCCACATCATGCTAGGTTTAGATGCCAAACCTTGGGCCGCGGTGTGGACGTCGCCGGCGTAGGACGATGGGCCTTCACGCAGGGGTCTCCGGCTTGATTCTAGCCGGCGGCGACGTGCAAGACGAGGAAGCCGCGGGATTTTTGGCCGGGTCCTCCGCGGGGGACGACACCGGTCACTCGCGGCGGAGGCGGCGGCGGAAGTCGGGCCCTTCACGTCCGCGGCGTCGGACGAGGACGGTGAGATGCGGCGTCGGACGGCTTTGGGACGGCGATCCAACAAGCCGACGGCGTTCTTCCACACCACCGGCCACCGGCGGCGATCGGCCACTTGAAAAAATGGGACGGAACAACCGTGATCGCCGGGCGGGCGCGAGGATCGTGCAACCTCCTCTTTTTTCCCGTACACGTGCGGCGGCGGCAGATTTTTTTTTTCATGCGCGCGGGTATACGTACGTCGGCCTGTAGTGTACAATACGAGGTGGGTATACGTTTCCTGCGTATGACCATTCTGCCCTTCTACGTTTTGTTGTTGGGGGGGGGGGGGGGGGGGGGGGTCTACCGAAGCAAAGCCCTTCCTTCTATTATAGTTACATATCACCGTTCATAATTGTGAATGTACTTAGAGCCATCAACATGTCAGGAGAGACTTGAAAATAACTTCCCCATGTGCAAAGCTTATCAGCCCGGGTCCCTGCTCACCAGTAGTATATGGTAGTATCATCTTGCAGTTCCGCATCTAGAATTTAATTGACACACAACATGCACGCGACCACGTACACACATGCACACCGATTCTTGCGACCTGTGATTAGCAAATGTTTGTGAGCACGATCCTACAGCTCTTCCTAGGTTCTTCTGTTAATTTGGTGGGCGTCCAAAGAAAAAAGATGACTTGATTGATGCGGATGTGGTGCAAGCAAGCACAACGCGTTCGGAATGAGTGGCATCGTGAAAACATGTTTTACATGCATACTCACATCAACATGAATGGCTTGCCTGGCCGGGGTCCGTCCAGCCGAGAGATTAGCCTGGCCCAAGCAATCAGAATCTGTCGCCTGGGTGTGCGCCGGTTGCAGTCAAAAGCATGTAGGCTAACATGAGCGAGTTGCACCCAAAAAGCTGGGTGCCAGTCACATTCGATCAGTCCACGTCGCCTTGGATCTAGAAGACGCGTGCTCAGATAGAAGGACTCATTGCATACGACCTCCCCAGACGAATCTTTTTCATGGCCCCTTTCTAACGCATAGTTGCAAAGGCTCGTTGTTTTCTTTTGGAAGGGGGGGGGGGGGGGGGGGGGGGGGGGGGGTTAGCAATAGCTTATCTCAATAGTTAGTACTACAGATAGCTAGTGCAATGGAGAAAAACATTCTCCTCTTCTGTAAAACCAAACATTTCTCTTAAGCACTAAGCTAAGCGATCATCTATTAATTCGATATAAGAGGAGGTGTAATTTTTTCTCTCTCTTTCAAATGAACAGCTGTTTTATGTGGTTTACCGAGACATCACCTCACCGTACATGTTCTAACACATGCATTTGCAAAGCTAAGTGTAAAAGTAGGACCAGGTGTGCCTTGCATAAAAGAGATAAATTCTGCACCACCCAATAGCAATAATTTATTTATGAGTCGTTGATCCTATTTTTGCAAAAATGAAAAACAGTTTGATATATATAATATCAAGATAATCCCATGAAGAATTTAAATAATTATTCAAAGAAACGTGGAGTAGCTAGGTTTCGTGGGCAAAATAGCATATTTGTAGATATAGATATTTTTTATCTACTGCCAACTGCATGTTAAAATTCCGTTGTTTTGTTCAGGTCCATCTTTTTTTTCTTAATTCCCTTACACTTATGTAATAATTTGGTCAATCCGACCAAGGAAAGTTGCTTGGTTAATTAAACAAAACTGGACGAATACCAAACACTAGAAATGGAAGAGTAATTGGTGCCGAACCCATGTATATATGAAGATGACTTCATTGAAAAAATTAGTTTAATTCACTCATGCCTGTCGCCTGCAATCCAAGGGCTCCGACCTTGGAGGACCACTAACACACCACTCCCCTCAATAAGCATACAAAGATCACACCATACCATGCCAAACTGTCATGCAATGGTGGAAGACAAGGCAACTCCGATGCAAATCATTTTTTTGTTTATACAAGACTGGGAGTTTTGTTCTTTCCACACTGATTCTTTGACTCCGAATATATTCTTAATATCATTTCTACAGTGCTAATGCACATGTGTGATCCAAGAACAAACCATACAGCTAGGTTATCTTATTGCTGTAATATATTTATTTTGATGTATCCAACCTATCGCAGTTTGCGTAGTGACTTTTGGTTGTGAGATGCGACTATTTCTTGGTTGCGTTCTACTATTATGTAAAGGCCAAAGAGTGCTTTTAGTAAATCTAATTTATGCCAGCTAGCTACGCGAAATATTTTCGTCTATCCGTGCCTCGATATATACCATTAAACTACTACTCATTTTATATATACCAATTTCATCTATCCGTGCTCATTTATGGTCTTTGATTCAGATGTAGGTTAGTTTGTTGTGCTAGACTGCCAAACAACAACTAGGGGTGCAGAGCGGTGTCCCGCATAGGCCCGTCAAAGTGCTCAATTAGCTCAAATTTGCCTAACACCACCACAGCAAAGCTAGAACTAAAGTTTGTCCAGTTTGAATACGAAGCTGGACGGGTTCGGGCGCCGCCAAACATCCCTACCAACAACCCATGCTCCCTCATCAAATTAATCTACGTCACTGATGTTGACGGTGAACTAATGAAGCGGTAGGCAGCACATTATGTGTATGGTAACATACACACACCTTATTCAGTTTAAAATTTCCTCAGTTTCTCGAGGTGTGGGAGTCGCTCTGTTTTGCATCATGGCATGCAAGGGACATATAAAGCACTGGTAGAGTTGGTCACTCTTCCAGCAGATGTTCTTCATGTTGTCTTGTTGTTAAATGTGTTTGTTAACGAAATTCTCTTCAAGCTTTGGACCTGAACCTGATGTTAGAGACGTAACAACTGAACCTGCGCTAGACCTGAACATGATGCACTGATGCTAGATTGGTAACATAGTACTGTGTTACCCACGTAGAATTATCTGGTCAGGATGAACTTGCATCCCACAAGAAACTGTCTCAAATAAAAATATTTCTTTGGGCAGCAAGTCTCCATCTATCAAATGTTGGATTTTATTCATGTGCGTGCAACATCGCAATACGATACTACTATACGTATCCATGTGCATGTGCAGGCACAAGGGGTGCATGGGCGCTACCGACGACGGGCGTCTGGACGACAATACCGGTCGCCGCGTCTGACACCACGACCACGCGCCAGGGATGCGGGCCCGGAGGCCAGGGCCCCGTCCCATGTATGTAGAAGGAGATCGAGATGTCAGGCCTGTCACTGCTGATCTGGAGCGTTGCGTCGCGCTCGGCTAGCCCACCATCTCCGGCAACGACATACATCAAATTTGAAGACAATACACACACATCACATGAAAATTGAAAATGTAGAATGCCATGATAAACAATGAGAAACCCGGAAAAGGAATTCTTTTACCTCCTAGTCATTTCACCATACGTGTTGGCGACGCCAGCTCGCCCTCGTGTTGCGGCGGGAGGGGGGGGGGGGGGGGGGGGAGGAGAGGCCCTAGGTAGTGTATGAGGAGCCAAGACCGCCGTGGAAGGGATCGGCAGCGGCGGGCCCATCGCCATTGCCATTGCCTTCTTCTTCGCGCTGGCAACAACTGTGTCCGATGGATCTCGCGACAGCCTCTTCCCGGAGACCTTCTTCACCTGCTGGGGAACCTTGGTGGCGATAGCATGGTCCTTAGACGCATCCCTGTCGGCCATGGTGACGGTTGGTGGCGGCACAAGCCCTTGGGCAGCAGATGTCCTTCGACTTGTTACCACCACTGGCAGGAACCACGAGTGGGATGGTTGTGGGTGCAGCGGAGAGGCCCGCGGCGTGGCGGTCACACCGGATATGCCTTCCATGGCGAATCGGTGTCCGGCGGTGGTCATGGTGGGAGGCGATTTGGCGGAGGGAACTGCTTTCACTTCGAGCGGTTGGGATTCCCGCCTCAACAATTTTGGTTTTTGGGCAACTGCTAGTGGTGATGTAAGTATGCATCATCTGTAACAATTTTTTGGGCATGATGTAAAAAAATTTGGGCACCATATGCCTATGGGGCTGCTGTTGGAGACTTTTTTGGGCCTCAAAAGTCCCCAAAGGTAGTTTTTCTGGCAGGACTAGTATTTTAGGATTGTTGTTGGAGATGCTCTAAGCACATCATGGCATACTTGAGATAGACCCGGCCACTACACCTTGACCACGATGCATTTGCCGGATCTAGTAAAATGATAAGTTCCCCTCAAAATATAGTAAAATAATAGACTTCTTACTTCTACTGGTCAGCTATCACCTTCCAACAGTACTTAGAGCTGGCCATCAATGTGGCAGGGAGAGACTCGAAAACTACTTCATCATGTGCACACTTATTACCTGGAGTCCTTGACCCCCAATATATATCATCTTTGTTGTTCACATGGTAGCATAGAAGTCTGTTCGCACACACATGATAAGTGACGCTTCTCCTTATTTGATAAAATGACAAGTGGCACCTTAGTTCTCGCAATATGCGATTAGTAATGTTTGGGATCCTAACCCCACACAGTTTAGCTTATTTTGTTGGTTGAGTGGTTCAAAGAAAGTTCACTCGGTCAATGCAAATATGGGGTGCACAAGCATGGCTTTGGAATGAGTGCTATCGTGAAACCATCCTTAGTCTTATTCCTAGGCAACTCGTCCAATTGTGTTTCTCTTGGAATGAGAAGTGATCTACAAGGTCTTAAAACCATGATCTATGCTAAGTTAGGTGATGGTGAACACCAGTAGAGTTTGCAAACACTGCCATTGCAATGCAGCTATTGTTGTGTTAGTAGATTTTGTTCTGCCACTTCAATTGGACCGACTACCCATTTCATACAAGACCATTCCTTGTGATTTCTCAGCAGTACGTGCAACTACATGCTCTATTAAGCTCTTTGATTACAGGATGTACATTATTAATTTGTTGGATGAGACTGTGAGACCACAGTCCATGCTGGACCATGGGATCTATGCCACTGACAGTGGACTCACCTTATTCACTTTATTAATTATTCCAAATGAATATGGAGTTGGAAAAATAAGTACCCTAGCATGGTCAGTGTTGACAACAAATTTGTATGGTTGCACTCCCTTGCTTCTAAACTCTTCTATTCAAACCCTCCTCTCTGCAGTGCTTTTACCTTTGGACAGTTTTAAGTTTTTTTTGCGGCATTGGATAGTATTAAGTTGAGCTCCTATATTTATTTATTTTTCCTTTAGTTGTTCATATGCTTCTTTAATTTCCCTATGACGATTCTCCTCATTGTCATCTAAAACGGGTTTGCCCATAAAGAAATGGTTTTCCTTGTCTTTGTTGCATTGTTCGATTAATTTGATGCCCGACTGGTCATTGATGTACATGTGCTTGCACAACCCCTAATATTCATCCATGTGGGCTCGCAAAGAATGTACGCTGCTTAATAGAAATCGAGACATTGTGTCGATCACCATACATGGTGGTTTTGGAGCCATCCATTCATGGTGTACCTCGATGTAGTATTCATCCATCCACACTCTATGGATCCATCAAATGATCTTGGAGGCTTATTTTACACTACTGCAGGAATGCCCAACAGTGGCGGGTGCTAAAAGCCCATCAATGACGGGCGATGCTCTCAGGGGCGCCCACCACTGATCTCCCGCCACTGCTAACATGACATCCGGCCACTGGTAGAACGTTCTTAGTGGCTGATGGCCTGCAAGAGCACAGGGTTTAGTGGTAGCTTTTTCGAAATAAGAGTGTCAATCCTACAGGGAGCACATGAATCAGTCTTTGTCTCTTGTAGGCACTAGTAGGGAAACCCCTTATAGGATTTTACTACTAGTAGCGTTCATCTAAAAAACGAACGCGGCCGCTAACTTGCCTAGCCACCAGCAGCATCCACGAAAAGAGCGAGCGTCCCTGTCTTGTAGACATTAGTGGCATCCACCTGGTGCAAACGCTGCTAGAGTGTTACAAAAAAAAAGTTGTTGTGCCATAAACAGCTGGCAGCGCGCGCCAAGCCCGAACGCCGACACTGTCAAGAGATGTAGCAGCGTGTGCGGCTAACTCGAACGCTGCCAATGTGATGTCTGACGCCCTGTGTATTGGTCGGCATGTGGGGGACTTAAATCTAGCAGTGTTCACACAAGCTGAACGCTGCTATAGCATAAACACTAGTCCCGTTTGTTTTATATACATGCCACGAACTGTGAACCCTATAGTTTGTTAGGTAATAGCTAACCCACCTCATAAAAATCCAAAATATAGAGATGAAACTTTGATTTGTGTACATGTATACAAGATTTTTGTGTCACAAAAATAGCAACACTACCTGTTGCCCTCTCTCAAAACGGACACTTCCCGCGCTTCGGACCAAGGAATCTGCGCCCCCGAATACTGATAGGTTTTGTAAGGAACATTGAATTTTCAACAACATATTCTAGTGATCATATGATGCATGACACCATGCAAAGTAACTTCTGTAAATTCTCCTTAAAATCCCAAATAACTTTACCAGCGTGTATGTTTAAGATATTCGCTGTTAACATATTAACTAGCAGCGTTCGCCTAGCCGGCGCACGCTGCTAACTGTATAATTATATTATGTTGTTGTAATATAGCAAATCCCATCTCATATAAATCCAAATTTTGGAGATGCAACTTCCATTTGTATGCATTAGATGTATACAAGATTTTTAGGTTCCCAAAAATAGCAACCTTACCCTCTAAAGAGTCAACGACCCACCCAACCATAGAACCTGCTATACGAATCGATATGTTTGTAACCAATATATGTTATAACTTTTGTGTAACACATTGAATTTTTAACCTCATATTCTAGTGATCATATGATGCATAACACCATGCAAAGTTTTAGTTTTTGTAAAATCTCCTTAAAATCCAAAATAAATTAGTACCGTGTATCTTTAAGCCAACGGCTGCTAAATTAGTAACTAGCAGCGTGCATTCTACAGCACATGCTGCTAACTGTATAATTATATTATGTTGTTCTAGTATAGCAAATACCATATCATATAAATCCAAATTTTGGAGATGCAAATTTCATTTGTCCACATTAGATGTATACAAGATTTTTAGGTCCCAAAAATAGCAACGTTGCCCTCAAAAGAGTCGACCACCCACCCAACCATCGAACCCGCTATACGAATCGCTATGTATGTAAGCAACATATGTCATAACTTTTGTGTAACACATTGAATTTTTAACCACATATACCAGTGATCACATGATGAAACCATGCAAAGTTTCAAATATACTACAGAACATTTTTAATTTTGTAAAATCTGCTTAAATTACTAAATTACGTTAGCAGCGTGTTTATTTAGAGCCAAACGCTGCTAAGCTAGTTAGCCGCGTGCCCGCCCTCCAGAAACGCTGCTAGTTTAGCAGCGTTCGTCCTAGCGCTGGACGCTGCTACTGTTTTAAATCTAGCAGCGTTTCGCAGTTCCAAACGCCGTTAATATTTAACTATATATCAACACGGCCATTTGACTTTGGGGAAAATTCCCCAAATCTCGCCTGCGATGAACCCTAGTCCGCGCCGCCGATCCAACGTGGCCGACCTCGCCGTGGCGGCCAGGCCCTCCTCTTCAGCGCTGCCCCTTCTCCAACGTGGCTGCCCGGGGTTCGTCTACGTCGCAGCCAGTGTTCGTCTGCATCGCCGCCGGCAATCGTCTGCATTGCCACCGGCGTCCATCTGCGTCGCCGCCCGTCCTCTTCTTCTGCCTCACCCTGACTGGCTGATCTACGTCGGTAGATAAGCATCGCCGCCCGGCTCTTAATTAGTCAGTGGAATCAAGTCACAATTCACAATCCACGGACCAATACATAGGCTGACTAGTACCGTCAGGTCCTCTGGTTAAATATTTTCTTATGTGCTTATCTTGTTTCTTAGGATTTTTAGTATACTGTGATATTCTTTTACGATTAGCCGGATTGAAAGGAAGTTCATCCAAATTAATTCCCGCCAGGGTAGTAGTACCACTGTTTTTTGATACGTGATCTTGCAAATATCAAAGCCAACATGAAATCAAACATCAAAACAAATAAATAGTACCAACATGAAATTGTTCAAACTAAATATATTACAAATAAAATTATGATCTAGAATGTTAAAATAAAAATATGCTAATCAAAATAAACAAATAAATGTTCCTATTCCTCATATTTGTCACCTTTTGATCGTCCGAGTCGTAATCCGAGTCATCTGAACTTATTTACTGTCTATAGTAGGATAGAATTCTAAACCTCATTGTCAATATGTGCCTATCGTCACGTGGAACAACAAGGATTATAACCCACACTCCAACATCTAGTAGTTCGTGAAGTCTCAGAAAAAGACTCCATGCACCCATGTTGATTTCTAGGCGTCCATCTCTTCTAATATGGTAATCACTTTGAACTGATTGGACTGTTCGTCTACTCATTTCCAACCAGATAGTACCGTACTTTTTTAACCCAAGCCTCCCAACTATTGGCAGCCAAATTTTGTTACACTTAGTTTCAAGAGATTAATAATAAAAGGTGCAGCATGTTAGGACTATGCCATCTAGCTCATGCGGTAGCCTATATGTAGAACTTTTACATATTCCATTTTCCACGAGGAAGTGCTTTTAATAAATCTAATTTATGCCTTTGCCACCTACCAACCGCATCTTGCTCTACATATGCTTCTATATATAACCATCAAGCTACTACTCATTTCATATATTAGAAGCGACCTTGTGAATGGTTCAAACTATGTGATCATTTAAGCTCTATGATCGTAGTACATGTTAGTTTGTTGGAATACACCGCCAAAACAAAACCATGCTTGATCATGAAATATACATCACTTGAGGCCATATACAAGGAAGCGCCATATATTGGCATGAGGCGCAAGGTGTGCGTAGTAACATACAGACACCTTAATCGGTTTATAAGTTTACTACTCCAGAGTCGGAATGAGTGGCCTCAGAAAGACAATCTATCACAATTTGGTCTGTGGAGACATCAATTTTCTCGTGCTTCACTCCGTTCTATTTCTCTGAACAGATTGCAGACTTTGACGTTGTGTATCGCGACATTACGGGCACCCCTAAACTTTGGTTCAGTCGTTCTTTCTTTTGAACCATGGCAATGTGAGTGAGGAGGCATGTACCTAGGCTGCTATTGCCAGAAAGTGTGCCCAATGATGTGACAGTTCTGTTGGCCAGCTATTTTGTTAGAATAATCCAAGGCGCACGACCAAAGCAATCACGCAAGCACGACACCGAGATTTGTTAACGAGGTTCACCATCATGGCTACATCCCCGGGGCCTGACTACGGACGCTCCTCCCCATGACACCGCTACAATACCGCACCCCGGCCGCCCGGGCACCGGCACACGCGCCGGCTCCTCCTGCGTGCCTGTGCTATTATGTTGGCATAGGTTATATCGTGTGTCTACCCCCTCATTATACAAGAGGCTTAGGATACAAGTGCCCTACTTGGACACGACTCCATATCCTGTCTACACACCGTACGACTCCAAGTCCAACTGTAACCTAACTTGTACAAATATATTCGACACAA
This sequence comes from Elymus sibiricus, assembly GCA_039707655.1. Taxonomy (NCBI): domain Eukaryota; kingdom Viridiplantae; phylum Streptophyta; class Magnoliopsida; order Poales; family Poaceae; genus Elymus; species Elymus sibiricus. The sequence continues at coordinate 402,661,823 of CM077672.1, forward strand.
TTCTAACAAACTCCACCTTGCCGAATATTCTCCACCATCTTGGATTCATCCATGCGTCGAACCTCCATGTACATTGGACTTAAGATACGTCATGAGCACCGCTGCTACTCCCAGATTCCTTGTGACTCTACCTGCAACTGTAGTCCCTTCTCGTCTTCTTCACAATCAACACTCGAGCAAAATTAAGTTCCTAATTACTCTACTTTGTGCTCCCAACTTCCGGAGTATCCGTTCAACGCCATCACACGCCGACCACTGTCTGCGTGAAAGTGAACAACTCACATATTGGACACCACATATAGGAGTTCCCCGAACTCAACGTCACCGCTCTCCTTGACCGCTTGTCAGAAACTTGAAGGAATTTCGCCGTCGCCCTGTGTCACCTGAGTCAAATTCGCAGTTGTCTCATCTTTTTTCGGATAGTCTTGACTTGTCCCATAGCTATAGCACTCTGCCTCCTTCTGTACCTGTCATCCGCACTTTGGCATGTGCACTGAACACCACAAAATATACGGCCATGTACTCTCTTAACTTTTGACATTAAGACTTTCCGTCACTTTCACGCATTCTCCATGGTCAACTCCTGTCCATCAACTAGCACCGATAGACCCAGTCACCAAGTTAAATCTGATACTCGTCAACACTGCTTCAGCACCCTCTGCACACTTTATCTGACCACATGTCTGATCACCAGTGCCTTGGCCTCTCGTTGTGTCCCGTACTTACCGCACACCTCGCCGCTATCACCGCGTCGAGCCTCTGCTGTCCTGGTCGAGTCTCCAGGGTTGCGAACCCACACCACTCAACCCTCACTGCAGAGAACCATCGATCATCACCGACCGATGCCGAGTATCACGTCTCCATCAGACCCCTGGTACCCAATCTGAATCACGTGTCTCTCGCCTTCCCGCTGAAATAGGCTGCGATTCTCCGGATCCTTACGTCGTAGCCCCTCCATCAGCACAGAGTGAAGTCTTCTGCCAGACTCTAGCTCCACCTTCAACATGACTCCATGGTAGATGATCAGTCCACCCTCGCGCCCGTTGACTTCAAGCTCTCATGTGTGCACTGCCTTGAATCAATCCTGCGTCATAGTCTTGTCGAAGCCGCAAAAGCCATCAGGCCTGCACCACGTGTTTCCACGCCCCAGAAGTTGGCCACCATCAGCATCACGCTCCTATGTCGTCGTCTCTGAAATCACCGCCGTCTTCTGCTTTGACCGACATCCACGCCGATCCGTCAGACAGTCCAGTCCGACCCAGCCGAAATTATCCGACTGCAACCATGCTCCACCCTGCGTCTTGTCCGCCCCGCACATCTCGGTGCATTGCTTAACGCCCTATGTATGCATGATCCTGCACAACACGCTCCAGACTCCTCAAGCCATCTTCCGCGAATTTCCGTCCGTCACATGATAATTCCATCTCATCCGGCTTAGTTTCCCGCAACAATTCCTGCATTCATTTTGTGCCAAATTCCGAACCAACCCTACTCCCAGTGCTTCTGTGCACGTAGCAGAATAGCTACCAAAGGAATTAATCTTTAATTGCCACCAACACCTCAAGTACGTTGTTTCCAGGCACAACTTCCAATGCCCTTTGTTGCCTTTTGCCTAAGCCCTTTCTCGATGAATCAGCTCTAATGAATTCTATCCGCAGCTTGATTTACTTCTTGCGTGAACGCACATGCCAAATTTTTCCCCAAACAAATCACGTGTCATCGCACCTGGCGTCCCGCAACATCCAGCTCGATCACGTCTTGCTTCAGCTCGGCGTACAACACCTAGCGCTTTCAAGCAGTTCCCTGGGCCACCATGCTGGCCCGGCCTTGGGCCACAACCTGCTAAACCTCCGCCTGTGTCTGGCCTGGCTCGGCCAGCCCCGCCTGCGCCTGGTCTGCCCGCACTGCTGGCTACGCTGTACGCACGACGCGGACCGCACCAAGCCGCTGACGCTGCCTCGTCGATCGCTTCGAGTTCGATCTCGCCGAGACTCCCGACGCTACACGATTCCGCCGCTGTTGCTTGCTCACATCATCTACTACTTCCGAGTGCTTTCATCTGGCTGAAAGAATCCCGATCCTTGTCGATGTCGCAAAACAATCTCTCCGGCAACTTGCAGTATCCGCATTAGTCCACCGCCGATTTTCACATCGACCCGATCAATCCTTCGACTCTCTTCCTCTAGATCAAACAACCGCAACCCCCAACCGAACCTTGCTCATGATACCACTTGTTAGAATAATCCAAGGCGCACGACCAAAGCAATCACACAAGCACGACACCGAGATTTGTTAACGAGATTCACCATCATGGCTAGATCTCCGGGGCCTGACTACGGGCGTTCCTCCCCATAACACCGCTACAATACTGCACCCCGGCCGTCCGGGCGCCGGCACACGCGCCAGCTCCTCCTGCGTGCCTGTGCTATTATGTTGGCATAGGTTACATCGTGTGTCTACCCCCTCATTATATAAGAGGCCTAGGATACAAGTGTCCTACTTGGACACGACTCCATAGCCTGTCTACACACCATACGACTCCAAGTCTAACTGTAACCTAACTTGTACAAATATATTCGACACAATTCTAACATATTTTGCTCAATCAACTGAGTGCTAATGGAATCACGAGTTCCATCTAAGAAAACGAATTCTTGACCTTCCACTATGTTTAAACATGAACACATTTACCCTTTCTATTGATGTTTATTTTTTTCATATTGATTACGTTTTTTGTTACGCTGGATTTACCATGGAAGTACTTGCGCACCCCCTAAAAATTCAATACAACACCATTTTCAAAATAGTTTCAAATATATATATCCATGCCTGATTCAAGACAGAGATCTCTTCAAGACAAGTGATGATTGCTCAAGAGACATCCATATACAGTGTCACAATGCATGCCCATGTCAGACAATTTTGGTGTAGTGGAGGCTATTGTCAAGTCGTAACACATGCCCAAGTCACAATGATTTAATTCGGAACTCCAATGTAACTATCTTCACTCTTAATGGAAAAGCAGCAGCCCTTCAGGGAATTTCATTTTAAAAGCAAACAAGCATCACACGGTCACTAGTAGAAAAAGGGACATTAGTCCCGGTTCGTAAGGACCTTTAGTCCCGGTTGGGCAACCGAGACTAAGGAATCGGGACTAAAGGCCCCGTTTTTAGTCCCGATTGTGTTACGAACCGGGACTAAAGGGGCCCCACGTGGCCGCTGTGGAGCGCTCAGGCAGGAGGACCTTTAGTCCCGGTTTGTAACACCAACCAGGACTAAAGGCCTCCACGCGTCAGGCGCTGCCAAGCGCTGGGGTTTAGGGTTTTGAAGGGTTTAGGTGTTTTATTTTGTGTTTCCCTTTTCTTTTTGTGTTTACCATTCAATTCTTTTTTATTTAGGGTTTTCATTTTTATTTTATGTTTTCCATTCAACTCGACGCTAGTACATATAGCAATGAAGGAACCATTACACAACATCGTCATGAATATAGAGAAGTGACCTCTTATTCCGTGCTTGGTCGAACAACAAGTTTTCGTATATATATTCGACGCTACTATATATAGTACACGTTCATGCATATATACAATATAATATCTCTTACGATCCCTAATATCTAATTACCAAAATTCCCTACCAATTCCCGATGGTATTCTCCGGTTTTAGATATGACCTCTTCAAGTAAGAATCCCGCCAATTCCTCTTGAATTTCCTTTACGCGATTCTTTGGTAGGAGATCGTCCCGCATCCGTTCGATCTAATTTAAAGAAGGGGGTCAATATATATGAATGAAACTCAACACAGTTGATAGTAATAAAATAAAATTGTGAATATTGTTTACGTACTTCAAGTTTTTTTTAAATTCTGCCCTTCTCACTAGTCGTCTGGCGAATGAACTCGCAAACGTAGTATCCACATAAATTATTCCCGTCTCCCTGCCTCAAGCACTTTACGAGAATAGAGTTCAATCAAAATAATAACCAAGCATGATAATGGTATTGAAACTAGAATCAAAGAGATGCGCGGACCTAGCTAGTACTACTTACATTGAGTTGTCGAAATTGCAGCTCCTTTTTCCATTCACCATTAACCTTCTTGGTGAACCGTTTCCAAACCCTGCTCGGCAAAGAAAATGAATAAAGGAGTTATTAATTACTTGATATCAGGAAATAAACGAAAGTTGCCGATATAGTGCGATAATGATTGAAATTACCTCTGGAGCAGTTCACTCAGGTCCGCCCACATCTTAGGGTATTTACGTTTCGAGTCTATGACAAGTATTACTCCTGCGTCAACCTGAATGACTAGCAGAATAAAGTGGAACCTGCGCACGCATAACTCATCAATTACACTTAACATCGAGTAAGCGAAACAGAATGTGTACAAGACAGTAACACTCACCTGAAGTTGTAAGGAAATAGTATTTTCCTTTTGGTTTGTTGTTTAATTAACGCCGTTAGCAAGTTATCCTCTGTGTCCTTGGCGTGGTTTTTTACCGTATATTCATGTATGTTATTTGGGTTAATGAACCCAATGTCATAGATTCGTCCTCTTTTGCATTCAAAAATCTTCAGTCTGCATAATATAGTGAGGATAATTATACATGCAATGAACGAGCTGAGCTAGAGACTTAATTATAGAAATAATACTTATAGACAATAGCAACTGACGATAGATTTGTCGATGGCATCTTGATTGTATAACTGAAATAATTCTTCAAATTCAATGTTTATCTCCTCGTTTCCACTGAAGTATTGCTCATCTTTAATTCCGACCATGAGTCTGTTGCTCCCTTCCTTTGAGGCTTCCATGTACCACTCATGCAATCTTCGCATTTGTGTTGGTAGAAGCAGGACCTCCTCAGGTCTGACGAGAGGCTTCCCGTGCTGGTATCTGTATGCTAAATCAGCCGTGGGGAACTCTACGTCGCCTAAGTATTGACCAAGTGTGAAACCAAGATCATGGGCCGCTACCTCCGGATCATAATCGGTATCGAAAAACACTTTGAGCGGGGGGCACGATTGGTTTTTCTGTTCTCCGAGCTGGGGAATTGTTTTCCTCCTTGCACTACTACTTCCCGACCGCTGTCGATGTTCTTTATGTGACTTCATAATAGAGCGGTCATAGTTTGATGGCAGCGAAGGCGGTGGTCGCGTAAGGTTTTGCAGAAACTGCTTCGCTTTTGTCGGATCTATTTTCTCCTTTGGCTCGGGCCGTTTCGGTGCAAACTGGTGTTTCACATCGGCATCCACGACCTTCTTGGTTTCCTCATCAGTCAGTTCGTATGGTAACTTGGCAGGAGCCTCTTTGACGCTGTTCCTTGTACCTGCTCTGGATTTCTTCGCAGTTGTAGTACTAGCCGCCGGAGCGGCGGTTCTCTTCCGTATATCCACCCGGGGCTGAGGCGGCGGGGGCGGCGGAGTCTGCTGACGCGGCGGAGGCGGCGGAGTCTGCTGACGCGGCGGAGACGGCTGAGGCAGCGGAGGCGGCGGAGTCTGCTGATGCGACGGAGACGACTGAGGCGGTGGAGATAGAGCTGGATTGCTACTCTGAGGAGTTGATAGCCTTGGCGTCCAATGTGGAAGCACAATGTGTTCCTTTTTCCATAGAATGGTACTTTTTCTGGCATCTCCCAGTTCAGTCTCCCCTTCACCTGTAGGGAAGTCAAGCTCCAGCTGCTCAAATCCCTTGATAACTTCATCCACCCCGACAACAGCATAGCCATCTGGAATCGGAGAGCAATGGTAAGTTCCATTACGTACAGGAGGTAAGGCAAAGCCGACCGCCACCTTCACGGATATGTTCATGCATTTCACATGTAGCTCACAATTTTCCCTCTCCGTGATATCATCCACGGGGTAGCGAGGAGCCGTGATATCATCTATGGGCCGAACGAGCTCCGTGGAAGCCACGCTGCTTTTTCGCTGAGATGATGGGCCGGCAGTATCGAATGCAGGATCTTCGTGTCGCTGAGATGGGCCGGTAGCTTGTTGGCTGGTAAGTGCCTCTATTTGCTTCTCTTGCCACTCTAATTTTTCTTCTATCTTCTTCAGCCAGTCTGCATCCTGTTTCTTTTTTCTCCCTCGGCTTCTATAAGTGTCACTGCAGTCGGGAAACCCAACCTTCTACGGAACGGAGCCTGATGTGCCTCGTGTTCGTCCACTGTGTTCAGCATTCCCGAGGGCGCGTGTCAACTCGTCGTTCTCTCTGTCGGGATTGAAATTCCCGTCCTGCACGTCCATCATTGCAGCTTGAAGGGCTTTGAGGGGTGTTGCAAGTTGATCTTTTGTATAAATACACTTCCCTGTTTCTGGGTCCAACTTTCCCCCATGCCCGTAGAACCAAGCCTTTGCCCGTTCGGTCCACTCCAATGTCTCTGGATCGATCCCTTTATCAATCAGGTCGTTCTCAGTTTTCTCCCACTTAGGCCTGGCAACCTTGTAGCCACCTGACCCCATAACATGGTGATATTCCTTCTTTGCAGCATTTTGCTTATTTATTTTTGACCTTTTCTTAGCTTCATCCGATGTCTTGTACTTCACAAATGCGGGTCAGTGATCTTTTATCTTCTCATTTGCTCTGGTGAATGTTGGAGTCTTGTTTTTCAGGACATAGTCTTGGTGCAATCTTTTCTTCCAGTTGCAGAATTGTGCGGCCATCTTCTTAAGAGTCCATGCCTTGACTTTTCGCTCTATAACTTTGTTATTTGGATCCACCTCTGGCGGTAGGGTGAAATTTGTCATGAGCGTACTCCAAAGCATTTCTTTGGATCTATCGTCGACATAAGTAACTCCATCAGCCTTTGGCTTATTCCATTCTTGAATGCTGATCGGGATGCTGTCCCTAACAATAACTTCGCACTGACTTATAAATCGGTTTGCGTTCTACGCGGGACGAATCGGTTTGCCATCTGCAGCGACTTCTTCGATCTTGAACCTTTCATTATCGCCCAACCTTTTTTTCGGGTCTCGTTTCTTTATAGAAGATTGGCTCGATCCGGAGGGCTAAAAGAAGAAAGAAGCGTTAATATATGTATATATAAATCAATTATTGCATCTAGTCAGCAAAGGCTTAATTAATATACCTCGCCGGACTTTCTAATAACTAAGGTTCCAACACCCGAGCCGTCATTTTCTCCCTCAATTCCCTCATCAGAGCCGTCATCTTCTCCCTCAATTCCCTCGCCGGAGTCGTTTAGAAACTGTGACGTGATATCATCTCCGTCGCGGATTATTTCCCCCAACATGTCTTCTTGTTCTTCGTCTTTGCCGTGTTCCATAGTTTCTGCAAAGACTTGCAAGTTATTTCAATGCTATAAACAAATTATTAAAAAAAATTCACATTTCCATGTCTATTTGCATCTCGATTAAAAAAATCACATTATTAAAACAAATTCAGATAATATCACTAATACATCTCGAATAATCCAGTTGAAACAATAATATTATCATATAATATCACTAATACATCTCGAATAATCCAGTTAATGCAACAATAATATTACATAATATAACTAATACATCTCGCCCAATCAAACTGGACGTCGACTCGCGGTTCCTGAGCCGCGGGCGGTGAACACCCAAAGAGAAGGAACCATCACAGGATCATAGCTCGGGTGAGATCCCTGAAGAAACTGTCAGGTATTGGAGAACCTGACGTCCAACGCAACCATGTAGCGACGGACGTGCTCGTCCTCCTCCCTGACACGACGACGTACCACCTCCTCGGGGGCCGGCTCCCTCTGCACCGATAGTGGCCCACGCGACCGCCACCAAAGAAGCTCCGGGTCGACCACGAGACCCCGATTCCTCACCAAGCTGCGCGCCCCGGAAGGTAACACCTCCCACTGCCAGCCCGGCGGAGCCCACTCCCGGACATGGCGCCTCTCAAACTGACACGACGACGAGGATGCGGGCCGGGCATCGTCGCCGAGAACAAATTCCTATGAAAACAAATCAGGTCTATTTCTCGTTCATGGTGAGACGTTGCTTCGGCTCGCCTTTATTTCATTGTTTGCATCAGATTTCTTTAATTTTTCTTTTTTTCTCTCACCACATGTCTATATTTTTATACACCTATCAAATACACGATTCACATTTTTTATAATATATGTTTTAATACCGTAGAGGAGGATGATAGTCGAGCTCACCCCTAGATGACCGTAGAGGAGGTAGTGGATGGCAACAGCAACGGGACCGACGGTGCTCCTAGAGGTGAAAAGATCGATCCCTGCACATCAAAAGCACCGGCAAAACCAACATAAGCATTCGTGGAAAATTTAAATAGAAACAAAGATGAACAAGTATAAAGAAAGGATGCATCAATCTTCTTCATATAATTGGTTTACCTGTAGATCTTAAGGACAAGCATTTGAACAAAGGCAACACTCGTAAAAACAAAGATATACAGAATCTACATTTTAGTTATAATATGTTATAGAGTGCAAAATTATCAACATGACAGAATTTCTAACACTCCTCAAAATTATCAACAGAACAGAATTTCTAACACCTCAAAATTATCAGCAAAAATGAGCATATACTATTTTTTAACACTCCCGATCCATCCAAATGAGCTGACTAATTTCTAAAGAAAAATTGAACAATACATCTATCCATCCATCCCATCCATCCATGAATCCATCCAACAAAAAATGAGCTGACTAATTTCTAACACTCCTCAAAATTATCAACAGAACAGAACAGAATATCCATGCATACATCCATCGATCAATACATCCATCCATCCATCCATTTGGGGAAGAGGGGGAGGAGGGGGAAAGGGTGCTCACCGTGGGGGCAGATGGGGCCGAGGGGGCGGCGGCGGTGGGAGCGGACGTCGAGGGCACGCACGCGTGGAGGAGCGCCGGCGCGGGCTCGGGCGGCGCGTGGAGGAGTTCTCCTGGCGGCGGCGGTCGGGCAGCCTGACGACGTCGTGAGAGCGCGCGAGTTCTCCTGGCGGCGGCGGTGAAAATGGAGGAAGATTGGGGGAGGGAGAATTTAACCGCGAGGCCTTTAGTCCCGGTTGGAGCTACCAACCGGGACGAAAGGGTGTTTAGTCCCGGTTGGTGGCTTCAACCGGGACTAAAAGTAGGCCATTAGTCCCGGTTGGAGCCACCAATCGGGACTAAATCTATTTTTGGCCGCGGCCGAAAGGGCGCGAAAGGCTAGGCCTTCAGTCCCGGTTGGAGCCACCAACCGGGACTAACCTAATTTATAAAATTATTTTAGTTTTGTTTTAAACAGATTCAAAAACAGTAGCATACATGCCTAGTTTTGAGTTAATTCTTTTTGCTATTAAAGTTTTTAACAAAAAGTACTTTATGAAAATTTTAGTTGGATAAATTTTACTTTCTATTAACTTTACTTTAGATCAGAAACAATTTGTATTATTAGTTGATTTTTTTAATTTAATTCTAAGTTAATATTATTTTGATCATAACTAGAGTTTTATAAAAGCTTTTTAGTTAATTTTTTTGCTATTGAAGAATATTATAAAATATTTTTTGTTAACCTAATAATGTTATATTTTCTTTTCTGTTAAGTTATTAGTTTAGTATTTTTCTTTGCTGCTAAGTTTTATCTAGGACAAAAACTATTTTTGTTATTGGTAGTTAACTCCTACAGTTCCCTTAGGAGTTTTTATTTGGATTTCCTTGAGGTTTTGTTTTGCTTTCTATTTGCTTTTTCAATATGTTTATAAAATTATTTTAGTTTTTGTCAATATGTTTTTGAAAATATGACACAAGGCGATCAATGCTGTCAAAATCTTTCTTTCGGAATCTAAAGCCCTTTGGGTATAACCCAACATACTCATGATGTGGGTTTGTACTCCTGATGTAAGATAATACAAAGGTCCCTGGATGTTCATGAGATATGCCAAAACAATAGACTATTCTCATAGGATTCTCTGATTCTCAGCCCTCAACATATCATCAACTTCCCCTTTTAACTCTTTCCTGAATATGCGATAAGAGAGCATGCTCTTCAGGTGGGCTACCAATGGATCCACATATCTTTCTATTACCTGCATATTTGTACAAAAAAAGAAACATACATTTACCAAAAATTAAAACAGATGCCAATCATGCCAGTTAATACATCGCCTTCATGTAAGTGCAGTGATTCTAGATCAAAGGCATCATCAGAATAGTTATGGAGCATAACTATGGCTTTCAATCCAGAATCAAAGGTGCAAATTATTCGGTTTGGACATAATTTGTTTGGACATAATTGCATTGATTAACTCCTCTGTATAATTAAAATACTAAAAGGACAGGAATAATTGAAAATTCATAACTTAATAAATAATTATTCAAAAATCATGTTGCAAATGCCAAAATGCCCTAACTCTTACAAAGATTCCCTTCGGTTTGTCCGAAGTGGGACTTACCAGCTATAAGTCCGGAAACTCACTAGAGATTGAAGCCGGTCACATCCCAGAGTGGGATCTTGGGGTATAAAACTTTTTCTTCACGTGTGTCCCTTGCTTATGATTGCGCCGTAACCATGGAGAATCTTCATCATTTAACAGGATGCTTGGGTCAGTCTTCACTGTGAAGGAAGGAATTTCATCAAACTTTTCATAATGTTCTGACATGTCTGTCTTGTCCTCCACTCCCATGATGTTTCTTTTCCCCGAAAGAACTATGTGGCGCTTTGGCTCATCGTATGATGTATTCGCTTCCTTATCTTTTCTTTTTCTCGGTTTGGTAGACATGTCCTTCACATAGAAAACCTGCGCCACATCATTGGCTAGGACGAATGGTTCTTCTGTGTACCCAAGATTGTTGAGATCCACTGTTGTCATTCAGATTGGCCCATTTGCACCGAAACAAAGGGACCTTAAAAGAAGGTCCATAGTCAAGTTCCCATATCTCCTCTATGTAACCATAATATGTGTCCTTTTCCCTATTGCTGTTTGTTGCATCAAAGCGGGCACCACTGTTTTGGTTGGTGCTCTTTTTATCTTGGGCGATCGTGTAAAATATATTCCCATTTATCTCGTACCCTTGGAAAGTCAATACAGTCGAAGATGGTGTCCTGGCCAACAAGTACAGTTGATCTCCAACAGTGGTGTTATTCGTGAGATGTGTTTGCAGCCAACCGTCGAAAGTTGCCATGTGTGCACGTGTAATCCAGTCGTCAGACTGCCCCGGGTGTTGGGAGCGTAAAATATTCTTGTGTTCATTGATATACGGGGCCACCAAGGTAGAATTTTGTAGAACTGTGTAGTGTGCTTGAGTGAAAGAATACCCGTCCCTATATATTATTGTTTTCGGTCCTAGCGTGACTTTTCCACACAGTCTCCCCTCATGCCGCAATTGAGGAACACCAATCGGTTTAAGGCCAGGAATAAAGTCAACACAAAACCTAATAACCTCCTCTGTTCCATAGCCCTTGGAGATGCTTCCTTCTGGCCTAGCACGGTTATGAACATATTTCTTTAAGACTCACATGAACCTCTCAAAGGGGAACATATTGTGTAGAAATACAGGACCCAGAATGGCAATCTATTCGACTGGGTGAACTAGGACGTGCGTCATAATATTGAAGAAGGATGGTGGGAACACCAACTCGAAACTGACAAGACATTGGACCAAATCATTCTGTAACCTTGGTAGGATTTCTGGATCGATTACCTTATGAGAAATTGCATTGAGGAATGCACATAGCTTCACAATGGTTAATCGAACATTTTTCGGTAGAAGTCCCCTCAATGCAACCGGAAGCAATTGCGTCATAATCACGTGGCAGTCATGAGACTTTAGGTTTTGGAATTTTTTCTCTGCCATATTTATTATTCCCTTTATATTCGACGAGAAGCCATACTGGACCTTGATACTGCTCAGGCATTCAAAAAAGATTTCCTTCTCTGCTTTGGTAAGAGCGTAGCTGGCAGGTCCTTGATACTGCTTTGGATGCATGCCACCTTTTTCGTTCATACGTTGCTGGTCCTCCCGTGCCTCCGGTGTATCTTTTGTCTTCCCATACAAGCCCAAGAAGCCTAGCAGGTTCACGCAAAGATTCTTCGGCGTAGGTCCTCTAGGACTTTCCAATAGGGTAGGTCCCAAAATATAGATTTCTTCTTCCACATGGGTGCGTGTCCGTTAGCGTCATTCAGAACAGATTGTCCGCCAGGACCCTTTCCAAAGATTACTTTTAAATCCTTGACTATATCAAATATATCATCACCAGTACGGTGGACAGGCTTCTTCCGGTGATCTGCCTCACCTTTGAAATGCTTGCCTTTCTTTCTTAAGGGATGCCTGATCGGAAGAAATCGACGATGTCCTAGGTACACATTCTTCTTACATTTATCCAAATATATACTTTCAGTCTCATCTAAACAGTGCGTGCATACATTGTATCCCTTGTTTGTCTGTCCTGAAAGGTTACTAAGAGCAAGCCAATCATTGATGGTTACAAACAGCAACGCTTGTAGGTCAAATTCCTGCTGTTTGTGCTCATCCCACACACGTACACCTTTTATATCCCACAACTGTAAAAGTTCTTCAACTAATGGCCTTAGGTACACATCAATGTCGTTGCCGGGTTGCTTAGGGCCTTGGATGAGCACTGGCATCATAATGAACTTCCGCTTCATGCACAACCAAGGAGGAAGGTTATAGATACATAGAGTCACAGGCCAGGTGCTATGATTGCTGCTCTGCTCCCCAAAAGGATTCATGTCATCTGTACTTATACCAAACCATAAGTTCCTTGCGTCATCTGCAAACTCCGGCCACTCTCTCTCGATTTTTCTCCACTGCGACCCATCAGCGGGTACTCTCAACATCCCGTCTTTCTTACGGCCTTCTTTGTGCCATCGCAATAACTTGGCATGCTCTTTGTTTCTGAACAGACGTTTCAACCGTGGTATTATAGGAGCATACCACATCAAGTTGGCAGGAACCCTCTTCCTGGGGCGCTCGCCCTCAACATCACCAGGGTCATCTTGTCTGATCTTATACCACAATGCACCGCATACCGGGCATGCATTCAAATTCTCGTACTCCTCACCGCGGTAGAGAATGCAGTCATTAGGGCATGCATGTATCTTCTGCACCTCTAATCCTAGAGGGCAGAGAACCTTCTTTGCTTCGTAAGTACTGTCAGGCAATTCGTTATCCTTTGGAAGCTTCTTCTTCATTATTTTCAGTAACTTCTCAAAACCCTTGTCAGATATACCATTCTCTGCTTTCCATTGCAGCAATTCCAGTGTGGTACCGAGCTTTGTGTTGCCATCTTCGCAATTTGGATACAATATTTTTTTGTGATCCTCTAACATGCGCTCGAACTTCAACTTCTCTTTTTCACTTTCGCATTCTCTCTGTGCATCAACAATGGCCCGGCGAAGATCATCAGCGGGCACATCTGGTGCCTCTTGATCTTCAGCTTCCCCCGTTGCAGTATCACCGTATTCAGGGAACATAGAATAGTTGTCATCATCCTCTTCTTCTTCATTGTCTTCCATCATAACCCCTCTTTCTCCGTGCTTGGTCCAACAATTATAGCTGGGCATGAAACCGGACTTAAGCAGGTGGGTGTGAAGGATTTTCGAGAAAGAGTAATCCTTATCATTCCGACAGACAACACATGGACAACACATAAAACCATTCAGACTGTTTGCCTGAGCCACACCGATAAAATTATGCAGGCCCGTAATGTACTCGGCAGTGCGTCGGTCATCGTACATCCATTGCCGGTTCATCTGCATTATATAATTAAGTATCTCAAAAACCATTACAGAACATCATGAATAGAGAAATGACCAAATTAATACAAGTTCATCACATTAAAACCAAAGTACAGTAGTGATCAAATGTTATTACTGCAAAAATAAATACATAAAGTTCATACATAGTTCTCATAAATGCAACAACAAATATGAGATACATACATTGAAACTAACATACAACTATGTAAAACATTTAAATGCGACAACAAATGCGATCAAAATCGCAACTAAGGTAACAATTGATCCAATAACATAATGATACCAAGCCTCTTTATCAATGGCATATTTTCTAATCTTTCTAATCTTCAAGCGCATTGCATCCATCTGGATCTTGTGTAGATCGACGACATCGACAACATGCAACTCCAATTTCATCTTCTCTTCTTCAATTCTTTTTAATTTTTCTTTCAAATAATTATTTTCTTTTTCAACTAAATTTAACCTCTCGACAAGAGGGTCGGTTGGAATTTCTGGTTCACATACCTTCTAGATAAAAATATCTATGTCAAGTTGGTCGGCATAATTGTCATAAACACTAAATGAAACAAATAGTTATAAAAGATAATATACCACATCCGAATCATAGACCGGGCGAGAGCCGACGGGGGCGGATATCAAAACCATGGCACTATATAATAACAAACAATAATACAAGTAAGAAAATTATACAAGTAACTATCTAAATCATACAAGTAAGAATTTTTTTAAAAAAAAGATAAGAACAAGAGGCTCACCACGGTGGTGCCGGCGACGAGATCGGCGCGGGCGATCGACGGCGGTGAGGACGGGGACGGGGACGGGACGGCACCCTACACATGTGCAAACTAAAAAGTTAATTTGAGCTCAAATTGTGCATCTAAATCAAATAAACTCTCACATACACTCCTCCACTAAAACCCACAAATCACTCTACTTCTAGAGCGTGAAATGAGCTAAACTAGCAATGAGAGATGAAATGATGAAGTTGCTAACCTTTTAGAACACTTGGATAGTTGGTGCACCGCCAAATCTAGACAAATCTTGGGGAAAATGGAGCTTGGAGGTCGAGCTTGGAGGAAGAACAGAGGAGAAGAAAGGAGAAAGCTTAAGTGTTCCTCGGGCACCTCATATCATGTTTGTTTTGTGTGAACTCAAGTGGCATCATGCTCTCAGGCATTTCATCGAGCACCTCTTGTGCATAGGAAGGGATAACAAAGTAACACACACCTCCCACCTTCTATGAGGAAAAAATAGAGGAGAGGGAGGGCAGGGGCGAGGATATATATAGGCAAATTTTTAGTTCCGGTTGGTGTCTAAAACCGGGACCGAAGACCGACCTTTAGTCCCGGTTGGAGACACCAACCGGGATTAAAGGGGTGCCATTCGAACCGGGACTGATGCCTACAGAGCCCCGGCCGGCGTTCTAGCCGCTCAAACCGGGACTAATGCTCACATTAGTCCCGGTTCGTAACGCGACCGGGACTATTGCTCCCATCCGGCTAGAACGAAAGCCCTGTTTTCTACTAGTGGGTGGTAGTTTTCTGTGAGCCAACAGGTTAATCTCGAAGAGCTTAAAGGTTTATTTGGACGGTGTATTTCTCAAGGAAGATGAATTAATTAAATGCCAAAGATCCTAAAAAAAAACCTTATCCTTATATGAAAATGCTCTAATCATTTGAGAATGGGTAATCAAGATAGAAAATTATTGGCTTTATTTGTTCTATCAAATTCTATTTTTGGTGAAAAGGACTTGGATCTATTATAAGATTCACTAGAAGTACAAAGCACCCCAACCAAATAAAATACATTGAGAACTCTAGACCACCGAACGACTACTACTGCCGACAAGGCACCCGTCACCCTTAAAACACACTGACTCGGTAGACCACGCCGACAACAGAAAATCAACCGGTCTGGAACTGGCTTGAGCTTACTGAGCCGTATATAGACAAGTACTCGACTTGTATAGCTAGAACACATCTTTATTGTAAAAATGTGGCATATGGAATACATTAATTACTTCTTATGAATTTAGTTTTCACAAAAGGAGATGCAACTACAATTTAGTATTCATCCTAGAAAATCCAGTCTTTGAAATACTTGAAAATATCAGACAAATACAATCGGAAGATTCATCGTGGATGCAGAGCTCTACGTAGATATTTAAAACCTAGCTACCTAGTCTTGATCTACAAACTCACTCAAGGGCTTTTCCAACTGTTTCATCACAACCTCCCATCCTGCATGTGTTGGGTGCATCTCGTTCCAATAGAAAACTTTGTTGCACTTATCGCACACGGTGTAAAGAAGCTCTGAGGATGACTCACCTTGTTGTCCGCAGTAACTCTTTGAATCCAAATTCTGGCAACACGCGATAGTTTGGGCTTGAATTGCTTAGATAGCTCTGAGCCTTTACCTACATTAATGTACATCAAATAAAAAATGTTCATATGAAGTAATTCAAGCACATAATAAAACCCCAAGCAATTAGCTTAGAAACTTTTGAAATAATGAGACACTTTTGGATGTATATACATACATACCTGGCGCATGATCCATAATATTAGTGAAGACAGTGTACAGATCGACGATGTGGACATTCTTCTTTGTTGCAATAACTTGTTTCAGGTTATCATTATGGATGGATCCACCCAAGTTTCCAAAAATATTGCACGCGGTGTAGTTGTTAGTCCGGGTTTGTGATGGCTCTGTGGGTGGTTCTCTCTAGTTCGGTTTTGCTACTGGTGCTAACCTTCGTCTGATAGCCCCACTCCTTCCATCCGATGTCGCGTACACAACGGGATCAGCTGCCACTGTCGAGTGCCCAGGGCCTGGCCTGGGCAACGCCTCGGCCCCACTCCTTGCGTCGGCGTGGCTGCCTAGGACATCGCCGAGGCGGGAGCGGAATTCGCAGCGGCCCCTCGCTCGAATGCATGAGGGAATCAGGGGCATGGACGTGACCACCGCCCCATTCCTCGCGTCTGCGCGTTGTCCTGGAACGTTGTCGAGGATCCCATCGACGCTATCCCGATGCACCGCGTTGATCCATCGATTTAGCCACATGTTCTTCTCGTAGGACATGCCATTGCCAAGGAAGCCAACAACGGCAGCGACGCCTTCCTGGATATACATGAGTTGGCCGGTACGGGTGCCGTCTTTGACGGCATTGGCGAAGTCTTAAGAAATCAGGTCTACGGGTGCTGGTTGGAGGTTGCAGGAAGGCGTAGTTTGTGTTCTACTGCTCCCTCGATGATGCCACTGGTCACCAAGGCACCTGCCATTGGCCGACTCTTGTACATATTGTCTTCACAACAGTGCTAATGTTGTCGGTGTTCTCCATGACTGACGCTGCCACATCGTCCACAACACCAAGTAACCCTAGAACCGCTGTCATGAGAGGTGAAGGATGACACAGACCTACTATGCCATCTACCTCATGCGGTAGCCTATATATACAACTTTTACATGTTCCGAATTCCATGGAAAGTACTTTTAATACGGAAATTCGTTTTGGCGCTAGGGTCCAAATGCTCCTGAAATCTGGGCCATGCATGTAGAAAGTGTAAAAAGTGTCTACAAGTCGTTGTTGATATTTGGTTGCATCGGCTTTTAGCTAGGCCTGCATGTAGAAGCATATTTCACCCAAGATGGAAATAGCTCAGGCCCGACCTTGATCACGAAAGTGGTAGATTCCACTAAAGAAAATTGGGAAAATATCTATTTCTTCTAGTCACTTGTCACCGTTCATAATTGTGTCTGTACTTGGAGCCATCAACATGTCAGGGAAAGACTTGAAAATAACTTCACCATGTGTGAGCTTATTACCTCGAGTCCCTGCTCACTAGTACTAGTATATAGTAGTATCATCTTTGCAGTCCCTGTCTAGAATTCGATTCCACAACACACACACACAGCGGAGTCCAGGTCCCCGAGTGAAACAGCTCCAACCCCCGCGTCGCCTCGCTCTGGCGACAAGGGGGTAGAAACCCTAGCGCCGCCACAATTTCTCCTCCTCCCCCTCCAGCCTCGTCGCCGCCAGAGGGCGCCCGCCGGCGAAGCCCGGTCCGGCCCCAAGGAAGGCAGCGGCGGGGCGCTTTTCCCTGGTGGGCCCGTCGTGAAGGGCTGCTCCTTGGTGCGTCGAGGAGATCTCGAGCTCGGCGGCCGGCGCGCGCCGGATCCGCCCGATGCGCGCTCATGGGGGCGTGATGGAGGTGCTGGCCGAGCGCCCGTCCTGCAGCTGGTGCGTGCGCGCCCTCACTGCGACGCGGAGGTGCTGGGCGCGGTCAGTGCGGCGTGGTGGCCAGGCCGACGCGGGCGCGGGCGTCGCTGTCCGAGGGTGATGCTGGGGGGCGCGGGCTCGTCCTGGCGGGCGGCCTCTAGCCTGGTGCGGCCGGATCTGGCGGGCCCTTGCTGGCCGGATCTGGCGCCGTGGCAGCCGGAGGCCTGGAGGTGGTTCGGCCGGCGACTGCCTGCAGCCGGGTTGCGTGGTGGCTCCCTGACGGGTTGGTGGTCCGCGGTGGCGCGGTCTGGGCAGGCCTTCGGGACGCTCTAGGCTTGCGCGCCGGCGGTGCTTCGGCTAGTTCTTGTGCAGTGTAGCAAGTGGCGTCTGCTGCTCCGGTTTGGTGGTGGTGTGTTGGAGACATCGTCCCCGGCATTGGTGCTCGGATCCCTGACGAAAGTCAAGCTCGACTGCGGTCTGGGCTGGTGGCGTATGATGCCTTCGGGTGTGATTTTTCCTTGTTGGAGGCGCCATCGTGGGGATCCAACACCTCTCCCTGCTTCTGGTTCTTGTCTCCCGGTGAAACCGTGTGCAATGGTGGCGCCTTTGGTGTCATTACTTTGTTGGAAGCATTGCCTTGGAGTCAAATCCGGTGTCGGGAGCACTTGGTTTGTGGTGGTGCGGTGGATTGAAGCGGGCAGCATTTGGGCGAGCTCGGAGCCGTTGGTGGTGCACCCGTTTGGGGCTGGTCGTTTGGTTAACGGGAGAGCAGCAGAGAACCTTCGGCGGCACATCCGCCAGGGGCCGGCAGTTGGCCGGCGTTGGGCACTTGGAACACACTTGACATGCTTGCAGCGTCAGGCGAGTCATGTTGGGCGTCCTCTCGTGATCGGAGAGGCACATGTTCGCTCTCTTTCGTCGGACATGTCGTCTCTCTCCGGTGACGGTGATGTCGTCAAACATGCTTGGGGCGGCCTTGTCCAAGACGACTGAGTGGTGCTCTTTGACAAGGTTGAAGCGAAGTCGAAGTCGCCGGGCCGTGTGCGTGGTGGGTGATATACGATGACGCTGCTTTTGTCGTTCAGTTCGTGTTGTGTCGGCCTTTTGGCGCTCCTGTATGTCCTGTTGTGCTCCAGCCCTAGTTTTGCTAGGTGTGATGTGCTCTTTGTAAAGGTTTTAGCTCGGTTTTCCTCAATTAACCGAGCATCGGTTTCTTTACCGCTTCCTTCTAATCAATCGAAATACGCAGCTCTCCTGCGTTTATTTCAAAACACACACACACACATGCACGCACACGCGCACACGGTACACACATGCACACCCGTTCTTGCGACCTGTGATTAGCAATGTTTGTGAACCAATCCAGCTCACACGTCTTATGTTCTTTTGTTTTGTGAGCTTCTGAAGAAAAAAAAATCACTTGACTGATGCGAATGTGGTGCAAGCTGCTTCGGAACGAGTGGCATCGTGAAAAACATCTTTAACATGCATGGTCATAGAGGCATGTTTGCCTCACCTGGCTGGGGTCCATCCAGCCGAGAGATTAGCCTGGCCTGTGGGCTCAGTCCATCGCCTGAGCATACGGCGGTTGCAGCCTGGATGATATTTGATCGGTTCACAAAGGATGCACGCCGAGATGAGAAGCAAGGTGCGCCCAACATGATGCGTCCCGTCGCACAGCATCGGTTGGCACCGCCTTGCCTCTGAAAGACGCATGCAGGCAGCGAACCCCACTCTTAACATATG
Organism: Elymus sibiricus; assembly: GCA_039707655.1. NCBI lineage: Eukaryota > Viridiplantae > Streptophyta > Magnoliopsida > Poales > Poaceae > Elymus > Elymus sibiricus. The sequence goes on from CM077672.1 coordinate 402,681,504, forward strand.
ACCTCCCGGCCTGTTCTGTTTCTTATCGGTTGCAAGATCATTGTTGGTGCTAGCAACAGTGTATCCTTGAGGACGTGATAAAATAGCACCCGAGCACAGGTGTCTCAAGAAAAAAAGACTTTGTGTTACTAGGGATGTGCGGCAAAAACATATTACATGTATGCATGGTTTCGGGATACAAGGATAAAAATGCTCTAAAGTGTACATATACCATATAAAACTGGTCTCTGTTTCTCACTCCCCCCCCCCCCCCCCCCCCCCCCCCCCCCCTCTTCTCTTGGTGCTTAGTACATAAGCTGGTACTTCATGCAGAGTGGTTTTCCTTAGTACCTTTATATTGAACTACTGACCAATCGATTGCCAGCCAGCGAACTAGATGTTATCTCTAGCAATTGATGTTTATGCGCTTCGAAAAGGTGCCATAGCACCCGGGAGTCCCGGCACCCTCTAATCTGCCGTACAGCGATGATAAGATTCGTCCTGTTCCCTGCCCAGTTGCAGACCATTTGCAGTCTCTGTTTAATTAAGCAGGCTTTTTTAAGCAGACAAAAAGCGCCGCTGGCAGGACGTTGCATGCAGAGCTAGGCTTGGCAGGAGGTCACGCGGGTGCTGGGCGAAGGGTAGCGGAGTACTTCCATTTCAGTTCGGGTCCACAATGTCAATGACCCACACGTCCTGTCGTTCGTTTGCTTAAATAGCCTAGCAGGCCGACATTTCATCTCAAACTATTTTCGTAATAGGTGAAATCGTGCCAGGAGGTGCAGGGCTAGACTGGACCCAGGTAACTTTGTTGGTTGTGGTTACACCCGCGCTTAATGAATCAACAGGACTGCTAATGGATTCCATTGCTACAGTGCATGGCTCAAATCTTTAGCCGTCATATTCTGAATGGATGGTACCGATAAGAGGGTGCCTAGGCACCCGGGATCTAAAAATCCACTCTCCGCCTTATGCGCTTTGAAATTATGTAGTCTTAAAAATTAGTTAGAAACATCAGCCACAAAAGAATTAGTTAGAAACATCACCCGCAAAATAATTAGTTAGAAACACGTGGTTAAAAGGTAGCTGATTTAATGGAGAATTTTTTTTCTCTTTCTTGGAAAAATACATTTCTTTTAAACACTAAGCTATGAGATCATCTAGTATTACTTTTCCTTACATAAGACCAACTTTTGTTTTGCTTTCTCTTCATAGGAAAACATCCAGATATTCACAGGTTTGAAATCTTATTGGGCAAAGTAATCGTCCACACAGGCCCGTCGACAAGGGTGTGCGACCTGTGTGATCGCACAGGGCCCCCTAAAATCATGGGGCCCCCGACCGGAGGGAGAAAATTGAAAAAATCGCTCGGTTTTGTGCACTGGGTACCTTGATTTTTGCTGCATGGGTCACTCAATCCCATTGGAGAAAGAGACACACAATATGGTTAGGCCCCCAGTCATATGCAGCTAGCAGGCCCAGTCGGCCTTGCATCGATTCCCCAACCCCCTTCGGGCATGTTTGTAAAAGGTCATATAGTCTCGACGACTTCACCACCAAGAATATTGAGGCGCCACCCTGCTTTGCTTCGACGACGCGATGATAGATCACCATGTCCGCCGTGCATCCAGCCGTGGCTGCCGGTTCCACTATCAATCTATCATAGCAGTCTTATCTGGCCATCCCCAAATTTTCAAGGTAAACCGTATGCCATAAGCTTGTAATCAAAATAGATGAATGGAAAACACTACGTACATTAAGGTTAGTTCTTTTTTTATTCAATCTTTCTCTTTCCCGTTATTTTTTGAGATTTTCCTTTCATAGCAATTGCAACCGCTACTAGGTTGGTAGTACTAACGATTAGGCATGTACTTGATTCTAATCGAAATTGATAGGATTAATCATTTAATTATGTGACAGACTATACGGAATCCAATTACTAATTTTAGTACAAATTATTCATTGTGTGCTCTCCTACTGCTACTAGCATAAGACACAATGGATTTAAAGATTTTATTATAAGAAATACTAGATAAATGATACCTTTTCGGTACAACATGGGGTCCATTAATTGTTTAATACTACCTTTACTCTTTTAGCATTACTATATGATATATTTCTAAATATTGTATGAAATAACACAAATTTGAATCTATATATCTAAGTGAGAGTATGTCTAGTATATTAGTTGCTTAGTTATACGAGTTTTGCCCCCACAAAAAAGAGTTATTCATTTCATTGGAAAAAAATTGGACCCTGTTTTACATTTCGCACCAGGGCCCCAAATTCCTGGAGACGGCCCATGCGTCCACTCCAAGGTGATGGTCATAGTCTGAAAAAGAGGACGTCTAACAACTTCCACACTTGTTTGTTGTGCCTTCTCTTGATGTCAAGGCTAGCCAAAAGGTATATCAATGAATAGGTAACCCCATCTTTATGTCGAGTACATAAGCTAGGCAGATCCTTACACGCGCAAAAAATTTAGCCAGACCCTAGAACGAAAATAAATAATCCAGTTCCTTGTATAAACCACACATGTTTTCTACCTCGATTTGAGGGTGTCACACACCATATACACATCAAATGTATGACATAAATCCATCTTGCACCAGTTGTCCTGAACTTATGGTGTTCTCTTGAACTGTAATCTGGCCTTTAATGGTTGGCCCAGTCCGACGGTAGTGAGGTCAACTCAGTGATTGAATCATCTGTACTAGCCTACACAAGCTGGTTCAAGCAATGTTGGTGTTTGGGGGTTGCTACCTTATGAAGGCATTATGTGGGTCCGATGCATATACTACTTGTGTTTTTTATCGATAAATTTAAAGTAAACAGTTCACTCCGAGGTGACGACCACGGTATGAGCAGGAGGGCATCTAACAACGTCCACGCCAGTTTGTTTTGACTTCTCTCGATGTCAGGGCTAGCAAAATGGTATATCAACGAATAGCCCCATCTTCATGTCCTGTACTTAGCAAGGCATGCCATAGAACGAAAATAGCCCAGTTTATCGTATAAGCCACACATGTTTTTACCTCGAGTTGAGGGTGTCACACACTATATATACATCAAATGTATCACAGAAATCCATTTTGTATCCGGTGTCCTGGACTTAAGGCATTGTCTTGGAGTACCGGTATATGCCTACAGTGCAAGGCTTGCTACAGTGAGCTTGACTTTAATAGCTGGCTTAGGTCGGCGGTTGTGAGGTGAACCCGAGATGGAATCATTTGTTCTGACGTACACAACCTGGTTCAAGTAATGTTGGTGTATGGGTGGTTCTACCTTATGAAGGAGTTTTCTGGTCCCGATGCATATATTACTTTTGTTGTTTTTATTGATAATCTATATTAAATGGCCGGACCATTGAATTTTGTTGTCATGCTGCCAGTGTCGGAATTCCTGGTTTTAACTAGCCACCAAGTGGAATTTTTTTCTATTTGCACGATGTTTTCTTCCTTGACAACCCGACCTTCATATGAATGAATGTGATGCGTGCATCGAATGATACAAAGATAATAATTCGTCTGCCTACAAAGTGTCTACGAGTCGTTGTTGATATCTGATCGCACCAGTTTTTAGCTAGTCATGTAAAAGTTGACGATGACATAGTTGAGATAGCTTGAGCCACTACCTTGACCACAGGTCTTTGTCGGATCTAGTAAAATTATAGATTCCGCTCAAAATATAGAAATACAATACACTGATTTCTTCTACTTAGTCACCTATCACCTTGCACTAGTACTTGGAGTTGTCAATGTGTCACGGGGGGGGGGGGGGGGGGGGGGGGGTACTCAAAAATAACTTCACCATGTGCACTTTTGTTACCTCGAGTCCTAGATCACCAATCTATATCATCTTTCGTCCTTCACATGGTGGCCTAGAAGTCGGTTACACGCATGATAGGTAATACTTCTCTTTATTTGTTACAATGATAATTAGCACCTTAGTTATGCGATGCGATTAGTAATGTTTGTGATCCGAACCCCACACTGTTTAGTTTCTTCTGTTGGTTGAGAGGTTCAAAGAAAAATCACTCGTTCGATCCAAATGTGGGGTGCGCAAGCATGGCTTTGGAATGATTGTTATCATGAAACCATCCTTAGTCTTATCCCTAGGTCACTTGTCCAGTTATGTTTCTCATGGATGTGATTCACAAGGTCTTAAAACCATGATCTATGCCAAAAGAGGACATATCCTCGGTTGGAAGCACTTTCTATAAAGAGATTTTTGTATTTTTAACAAATGAAAATAGATGGGGCCAAACAGCAGGCCATGTGTCCTTTGAAAATTTAATTGATTGCCTAGTGCCAGGAGTACAAACTGCATTCAACATATACATGCGTAGAAGTTTCGAACAAACTCTCCAACTAAAAGAACATTGAATTGTCTGACTAGGAGGGTGGCCATTACGATATTATGATTCCTAGACTAATCTCACCCAAGGGATATGACAATAGTGGAACTTGTGCACCATCTTGAGAAGTAAGGTATCATTTTGGGCCTAAATATTTATAATCCCGAGACCTCCTTGGAGTTTCGGCCTACAAAGGAGCTCCAGGCATCCAGAGCTAGGATTTTCTTTTCCAAATCTTTATCTCTCCAAAAGAAATGTCTCCTATACTTATTAAATTCCAAAAATTCCTTCGTAGAGTTTGAGACAACTCATAACAAACATAGGGAAGGAGGAAAGAACTACTTTGACCACCAAAAGCCTGCCATCCTAACTCGGGAACTGGAACAGATGCTAAGCCTTTTGAGGATCCTCTCAATGAGGGGCAGAAAGCACTACTGGAATCAGGGACTTTGCCATCTGCCAGCTCTTTGCCGTCTGCCAGCGGACGACAAAGAAGGTCTTTGCCGTCTGCTTACAAAAAACAGACGGCAAAGAACTGACAGACGGCAAAGAACCTGGTTGCCATCAGTCAGCTCTTTGCCGTCTGCCAGTAGATGGCAAAGAATCTTTGCCGTCCGCTGGCAGACGGCAAAGAGATGGGTAGGTCCAGCCCACCAGCCCCACCTCTTTGCCATCTGCCATCAGATGGCAAAGAATCTTTGCCGTCTGCTGGCAGACGGCAAAGAGGTGCCCAGCAGACGGCAAAGAGATGCCCCATCGTAGCCACCCCCTCTCTCTCTCTCCCCAACCCCACCACACCGGCCCGATCCACTCCCACCCCACCTCTCTCTCTCTCTCATCCCAACTCTCACGAACTCACCCCCACCCCTCGGTCCACCCCACCCCGGCTCCTCTCCCCATGATCTCCTCGCCGCCGCCACCACCCATGCCGGCCGGTTCCGGCGAGCACCGGCCGCGCGCAACACTCCCCCAAGCTCCGCCGCTCTCTCTCTCTCTCCCGCTCGTCTCTCCCTCTCCCCCGCGCGAGCAGCTACGGCGGCCGATTCCGGCGAGCTCCGGCGGGATTCGACGGCGCCCAGCACACCCACGTGACCCCCTCGCCCCGCTCCTCCATCCCCTCCGACCAGATCCGACACGCGCGTCCTCCTGCTACCACGCGCGACCCTCCCCTAGGGTTCCTCCCGTCCGGCGGCGGCGGCGAGCGGGCGCGCCGCATTTCGTCGGAGCCAGGGAGATTCGGGGAGGCAAGGCGTTGCGTGCGGAGATTCGGAGGCACAGGGAGCCAGCAACTGCGGTTCGCGGGCGGTATAGGGGAGCATCCCCGATCTCGGCATCCCGTCGGCGTTTCGGGGCGGTGTCTCCTCCTGCCTGCGGGGATTGGATCTCGGCGGCGCGGGACGCCGGACTTGGCAGGATCTCGCCGGCCGTGGGGTCGTCGCGCCGTCCCCCCGGGGTCAGCAGCCGTCGCCGTTCTGCTCCTCCCCGCTGTACTGCGCTGGACTGGCCTGGAGCGGAGATCCGCTGCTCTCAACTTCTGATCGATGGTAAGGGAGCCCTAGCTTGCTCTGGATTGCTGTTCCGTGTTTGTGACTTCTTGTTACCCTAGACTAGTACTACCGGCAGCAGTTTTTCCCCTGAAATTTCGGGGGTTCACCGTTCAACTGAATCCCTATGCTCCCCGTGCTAAGCCCAGCCCTTGGAGCAATGAGCATGATGGTTGTGGCAGATTCTGGTGGTGTAGGCGTTGACCTGCTTGTTGATATCCTTGTGATTGTTTGGTCCAGTGCACCGGCCTTGTTCGCGCCAGAAATGGTTGATGAATGTCTTATGATGTGTGTTATTTGTTTCGACGTAGCGCCGCTATGATTACCGTGGAATGCGCGGGGGGCAACATTTTAGGAAATATGCATTTATTCAGGGTTGGCGATATGTGCCTAATTGACCTGCCTGTTGCTGCCCCCACCACCCTTCTGATTGTTGGGTTCGTCATACCGGCCTTGGTTCCCCTAGGACTTGTTAAGTTTGTCGCTCCCCTAGGGTTGCTCAATAAAGAATTGCTGAATACTCTGTATATAAGCTGAATTATTATCATTGCTTTCTACTTTCTTACTTGCAATTCTATGCACCAACTCTATTCTACCTTCTCGCGGATCCGCGGCTTGTGTCTGTGTTCTGGGGTCTTACCTGACATGCAAATATGGGGACCAAACTGATGGCAAGTTTTGCCTCTGCAATATTATAAACTCTAGATTGCAGTGGCACTGTAAAGCTGTGTAAACTCTAACTGCAAGGCCCCTGCAAGTTCATCTTTATAAAGAATCTTTCCACCTATGAAATAGAGATATTTGAGTTTTCCTTGTTGGTTTGTCAACCCGCTATTTTAGTTTCCTCTGTACCAAGAATCTTGCCACTTATGAAATAGAGATATTTGAGGTTTAACCTTTGGATAATAGTGGTTATAGCTGTTGTTAACTAATGCTGCTGCTGTTTAGTTGTAGTAGCTGTTAAGTGATACTAGCCCCATGTGCTTGTGGGTGCAGTGCCCTATTTGCAGAAATTACCAGGTGCATGTGTGTGCTGTGTTCTGCAGAAGCAGATAATCAGTGGGGTGCTACCCTGCTATTTCTTCTATGCTATTTCTATTGATCTTATGAACAGATGCTCACTTGATCTTAGTTGCTTTATTTCTAATACTGACATGAACAGATACCACTTGGTTTGGCTATTCCTATTGGTCTCTTTCTAATAGCATATGAACAGATGCTATACTTGGTTTTGGCTGTTACTTTCCTAGTTTTCTACTGATAAGACAGATACTACATCTGATTTGGGCAGTGATGCTGGTCTGAGCCCCCCCTCTCTTAGGCTTAATTTACATGTGGCTATCCCTGTGCTGTGATGAACTAGCCCTGGCACTTCCAGGCTGTCTGAGCACATAATCCCTCAAGTATACCTTGAGGTCTTCTGTAGCTTGGTCTTGTGGATTCTGGTAAACCTGCTTCTTGTGGACAACCTGCTCCTCCTAGCTGCTTCACTGGACAAAACTGATTGTGGTGATGAAGTCTAATCCTTGGCTTTAATCACTAGTTTTTAGTTGGCTTAATTCCTGGAGCTAGTACTGATAGTGGTCTTTGTGTTGGCATTTAACTTACTACTAATTGTGGTGGCTTCTTGATTGGGTCCTTGGCTGGTTCTCTCCTTTGGCTCTTTGGTATTGGTTTACTCTATTTGGCTTTCTAATTAAGATCACTTTGAAAATCAGGATCTTAACTAACATTGTCTTGATCTCAAGTGTTGGCTCCTACAGCATTGCATTTCACCAAGTGAAATGCTACATTTCTACTCCTAACCCATTCTCTCTTTCTTAGTGTTTTTGTTATGCACGTTGGAAGAAAAGAAGAAGATCCAGAGAAGATCTTAGTAATAAGATAGTTTTTAGGAAAATAGATATTTAGTTTTAGGTCATTTCTTGTAATTTCCAAAATGTAAATTTAATTACTTAATCATTTCTGATTCTTTATAATATGACTTTGTATTACCTATTCCAATTATTAATAAAGTTTTTAATTTACATGTGTTCATGACTATTGGCAATATGTGTTGGATATGCTATATTGGTCATATATATAATTTTCTGTGAAAATGAATTGATATAAGAAAAAACAGGGGCTATATATCCCACTTTGGCCTATTTGGCCTCTTTGCCGTCTGCTGGCGGACGGCAAAGAAGCAAGCTTCTTTGCCGTCCGCCAGCAGACGGCAAAGAGCTTGCTTCTTTGCCATCCGCTAGCAGACGGCAAAGAGATTGCTTCTTTGCCGTCCGCCAGCAGACGGCAAAGAGCTTGCTTCTTTGCCGTCCGCCAGCAGACGGCAAAGAGATTGCTTCTTTGCCGTCCGCTAGCAGACGGCAAAGCGGCCTTTGCCGGCACCTGTTCAGCCGGAGTGTTTGCCGTCTGCTGGCAGACGGCAAAGGCTTTGCCGTCCGCCAGACATGCCTTTGCCGTCTGCTATGGCAGACGGCAAAGTGCCTGATTCCTGTAGTGAAGCATTGCGTTTTTGGTTTTGAGATACTCAAAGACAATCCTAAATATGTAAATGGGAAAGAGCCCACCCAACAGTGAGCATTTTTAGAGAGGTTCTTAATGTCATGTTGTGGAACATTAATTGACACCATGCTAGACTTTTGATAATTAACTTTAAGGCCAGAAGAAGAGGCAAACGTGTCTACAAGCTGCTTCAAGTGTGTCAATTGCACATGATAGGCTTTGAGCACAATCAAGTATCATCAACATATCGAAGCAGATCAAAATATGTACATGACTACCTAGATATAGGAGCTTGTAACCTACCAGTCTGCATGGCATTATTTAGGATAGTTTGGAGAAAATTTGCAACCAGGATAAATAAAAACGGAGTCAAAGGATCATCTTGCCTAACTCCCCAATTGAGACCCAGGCAACCCCGTTGAGAAGGACAATTGAACTACCAGAGGAGAGAATCAGTTCAACCCAAATACACCATCTAGAGCTAACACCCTTTTTTTTCCCAAGGACAACCACTACTAGGAAATACCTTATAGATAGATGCTTAGTAGTAGCGCGGGTTATAAACCCATGCTACTACTAAGTTGATAGTAGTAGCGCGGGGTATAAACCCCACGCTACTACTAAGTGGTCTCCACCATGCCCCCCGGGACAAGCCGTAGTAGTAGCGCGGGATATAAACCCACGCTACTACTAAGTTGATAGTAGTAGCGCGGGGTATAAACCCCACGCTACTATTAAGTGGTCTCCACCGTGCCCCCCGGGATAGGCCATAGTAGTAGCGTGGGGTATAAACCCAGCGCTACTACTATCGACCCACCAACACATGTATACACATAGCGCGCGGAGGCCCAAACCCAGACCCACACTCTCTCGATTCCCCTTCTCCCTCCCACCCACGATGCCCTTCCTCAACCACCACCACTGCCGGCCTCGCACCTCGACGTCTCCCCCAAATCCGGCGACCTCCTCTCCCACCGCAGCCCCCTCCCCTGCCCCTCCTTCCTCCTCCTTCTCCGCTGTTGGAAGGAGAGGGAGATCCAGCAGAGCGCCATCCATGGCAATGGCCAGATCTGCCATGGACGCAACCACTTGCACTTCATCGTCGGGACATGGCCTCGTGAGGACATGAGGTCCCAGGAAAAGCAGTAGCAGGTCACCGGGCGTCCTCTAGGGTTTCGGGCGTCGGCTCCAACTCCGGCAGCCACCGGTGAGTTGCTGCTCCTACTCCTCTCTATCTCTCTCTTCCTCTTATAATCCTCTTTTTTTGTAGAAGCAGCAAAGGAGAGGTGTGGGGAAGAGTTGGATGGGGAAGCACCATCACCATGGACGACTTCATCCCCTCCAGGACCAGCATCAGCCATGGATGGAGAGGACGATGACGCCCAGCAGCAGCAGCCATGGCTGGAATTTATTTCTTTAATTCCTAATTAGTTAGTAGTAGCGAGGGTCCACACCCACGCTACAGATAACTAGTAGTAGCGCGGGTGGCACTCGCGCTACTACTAACGGACGTAGTAGTAGCGCGGGTGGCACCCGCGCTACTACTACCAGTTAGCTGTAGCACCCTAGTAGTAGCGCGGGTAGCGCGGGCACCCGCGCTACTACTAGTCCTTTACCCCGCGCTGCTAGTAGGCTTTTTCCTAGTAGTGAACCAAACTCATCCAATGCACAACTTTATCAATGACTTTCTCAAAATCTAGCTTTGAAACAAGTATGGCCTCCTTAGCTTTATGACACTGATGCGAGTATTAATATGCCCAAGTAACACAATCTTGAATGGTTCATTATTTGAGGAAGCCATACTGACTGGTGTGAACCAACTCTAAAATAACCGTCTGTATTCTGTTAGCTAGTAATTTAGTGATCAATTTGATTGTGCATTTGATCAGGAAAATAGGTAATCATTCACAGAACTATCACCATTTTTATTTGGGATCAAAGAAACGTAAGAACTATTAATACTTTGTGGCAAAGTTCTCCTCTGTGAGACTAATGACAAAGATCATGGAAATATTTTTGATAACGGGACATCATTTCTTAATGAAGTATGTGTTAAAACCATCTGGACCACGTGATTTATCGGCAGGTAACTCCGAGATCACTACATATAGACATGTAACTCTGAGACACTTCCATCCATTGAAACGCAGCTATTGTTGTGTTAGTAGAGTTAATTTTGCCACTTCCATTATAACTACTACTCATTTAATATACGACTAACCCTTGTGATTTCTCAATGGTATGACTATGTGCCCTATTAAGATCTTCGATAATAGAATACACTAGTAATTTATTGGATGGGACTGCAAGACCACAAGCCATGTTGGACCATGAAATCATTGCCACTAAGATTGATAGTGGACTCACCTTATTCACTTTATAAATTATTTGAAATGAGTGGCCTTGGGAAAATATGTAACATAGTTTTGTCAATGTTGACAACAAATTTTTACATAGGCACTCCCGTACTTCTCTCCTCGAAGGCGTACATTCTTCTATTCAAACCTTCCTCCTCTTCCTTGTTTTTAGCTTTGGACAATATTAAGTTTAGCTCCTAGCTTTACTTTTTTCCTTTAGCTCTTGGTATGTGGCCTCTTTATTTCCCCTATGTCGATTCTCCCTTTTGTCATCTAAAATGGGTTTCCCTATAATGAAATAGTTTTCATCGTTTTTGTTGCATTAGACTTGATGCCCGAATTGTCATGGAAGTTGATATTCATCCATGCCAGAATTGGAAAGAATGTACACCGGTCAAGAGAAATCTATACATTGTGTCGATCACCATACATGCATGGTGGTTGTGGATGCTTCCTTTCACGGCGTACCTTGATGTATTCTTCAACCATCCGCAACCTATGGATCCATCAAAAGATCTTGGAGGCTCGTTTTAGGATGACTTCACAGACACGGATGGCGTCGCAGCCCCATAGGAGTTTTGGGAGTGCTCTGGTATATGTGTACTATAACATTTTTCTGGTGGTGCAACGCTATAATTCATTACATGACTAATCTTTTCTAATCCGTATAAGCGGTAGGGAGCTACTTCGATAACCATGGCATTGCCATACAATGACGCATCAATTTTCCTTCATTGGTTGGCTCGAGCGACGGTAGACGTTTAAGCTTTGAGGCAAAAGCCTAGATCCGGCTTTCATTGGATAGATCTAACAACGAGAAGTCGCATGCCATCCCCTATCTGAAGGCTTGTCTTGGATATTAGTTTGCCTTCGATGAAATATCTATCCTTCACTTGTTGGATCAGGCAAACGTAGTGAGGTGAACTTGGCGGTAAGAGGATGTGTTCCACCTTGACTTACTAGTTCGAGAAATGTTGGGGTACTGGTGTTGCTACCTTGTTGAATGCGTTGAATAGGTGCCCGATCCATATACGGAATGTGTTTGCATATTTTTTGGTGATTTAAATTAAGTTGTAAGATTAGCATGTTGTTATTTAATCGATGGTGGGATTCAACAGCATTAGCCGGTTTCTATTTGCATGTTATTTTGCCTCCAAATATTGAGCTTCGCATGAATAAATTATTTGTGTGCATTGAATGATGCAAAGGCTAGGATAAAGATCCTTCCGTTGTGTAAAACGTGTCTACACGACATTGTTGATATTTGGTCGCACCGGCTTTTAGCTAACACGTGATATAGAATCATATTTCACTCAAGATTGAAATAGCTCGGGCCGACCCTGATCATGAAAATGGTAGGTTCCACTAAGGAAAATTAGTAAAATTTATTGGTTTCTTCTATTGGTCACCTATCACCGTTCATAATTGTGAATGTACTTAAATCCATCGACATGGAAGAGACAGACTCCAAGATAACTTTGTCACGTGCAAGCTTTATTACTCTGGGTCCTCATCACTAGTAATACTAGATGATGCCCCGCACGTTGTTGCAGGAATATTATGAAATATTTCAATGAGATTTTGGTTATATGGAACATGAATATTTGAAATAATAGTTTTTGAAAGTATATATATAAGAATTAAATATAAATAGCATAATAGAATGCAATTTTACATGCATGCATCTTTGCATGTTGAAGTGGATTTTTAATATGCATAGTTGCATGTTGAGGTGGGCCTTTTCCTATGCATGTTGAATGATGAGGTGGCATGCTTGCATGTTGAGAGAAATATGTTTGTGGGGGCTAACTATTTAGATATAGAAGATATAGTAGTGTCATCTTTGCAGTTCCCTGCCTAGAAGTCAGTTCATGCGTAGTCACGCACGCACAACCAAGATTCTTGCAACCCGTGATTAGCACTGTTTGTGAGCTTAATCCCACACCTCATAGGTTATTTTGAGCGTCTGAAGAAAAAAAATCATTTGATTGATGAGAATGTGGCATTGAAGCACGACTTTGGATTGACGGGCATCGTGAAAACATCTTTAACAGACACAGTTAAAGAGGGGTGTTTGCCTTGCATGGTCGGGGTCCGTCCAGCCGAGAGATTAGCCTGGTCTGAGCGCTCAGAATCTATCGCCTGGGCATACTCCATTTGCAGCGTGGATGCTACTCGATTGGTTCACAAAGCACGCATGCAAAGATGAGGAGCGAGTTGTGCCCGAAAAGCTGCATTCCGTCGCACAGGATCTGCAGGTACCAGAGCTTTGGAAGACACCGACTGCAAATGAAGTACTCGTCCTATATGACTGCCCGGCCTATTGCAGAATGGTTAGATTTTTTGTGGTGAAACAAACCCACCAGGGTTCAAGCGTTAGACTTGGTACCGGTGCTCGTATTTTTCTGCATTTATTTCAGACTTTTCGGTGATGTCCGTTAAGTGGAAGGAGATATTCCTGTCAACTACGAAGGAACCTGTGATGAGCTCGTCAATCTCAAGTATCGCGGAGTTGCTCATAGTGGTAGAGTGTGCGTACATGTATTCATAGGGATAAATGTATGTCTGTGTATGTGGGCATCTTCATTGTACTATGTAAAAAAGAAACCACCCGGCTTGTTCTGTTTCTTATCGAACGTGACTCTATTCACACGGCCTTGAAACTATTGGAAATATGAGCAATTTACCATATGATTTTATTAACAGAAATAGTAGACAAAACATGACTATCATAGTAGATATAAGACAAGTCATGCAGTCCGACAGAGAGTATGCAAATGGCATCTAAAGTAGTGAATATGAACGAAACGTGTCTAGAACAGAGGCTAGAACAAGAAACTATGACAGAATCTCTAACAGAAAGAACATGAACACATACTGAGCAGCAGCAGTAGCATTGGGGTTCGCATTGACGTTGTCGCCGGTCATGTCGTCGAAGAGGTTGTCGACGTCGGGGAAGAAGTCGTCGTTTGGGAAGTGGTCGTCGGCGGCCGTGGCGTCCGTGATGAAGAAGTCAGTAGTCGCGCAGAGCGCTCCCCAAAAACCTTATCACCCTTCTTCCGTACAGGACTCGAAGCGGCGGGGTTTCGGAGGCCTACTGTCCCGACCTGCAGTGCACGCCGCAAGCCGGGATGGGGAAGAACCTAGCAGCTCAGAGTTTAGAACCGGTGGCGAGAGAAAGATGGTGTTCTGATGTGTCTCTCTAGAGAGGAGCGACCTCTCTTTTATAGGTACAGGAGAAGCAGGCGAACATGCTGTGACGGGAGACGAAACGAACAGGCATCAGCCGAAGGGTGCAGCGTTTGCATTCAAACTCCACTACAGCAAAACTTTTCAGCTCCCGTGTGACCTTTCGTATACCAGTCGTGCGTGGCAAAAATTTAGACAACGGCTCGGCTCATTCCCACAACACGTGGCGCATCGTGACGAGGCGAGGCGGGCAAGGCGTGGCGTGGCGAGGCGGGCGGCGAAGGAGGAGCGCGCGTGAATGTCTCTCTTGTTCTCATTCTCGTTCATGTGGAGAAACAATCTCCCTTATGGGACTAAACTTTTGTCCCACCTCTTGCCTTACATGAATGGGCTAAGTGGGCCTCTAGGATTTATTAGGAATTCTGAAAATGCTATTGGGCTGGCACAAAAATAGACTAAATTCCAGCAATCCCCCACCAGATCCTAGAAGCACACAAAATTTGTCTTTGGTTCCAAAACACTGTTTTATATACCAGTACTGCAGTGGAGACTGTTAAGTTGAACTTCCACCTAGAACTCTATGCTACACTAGTAAGCAACTTGAACAGTGGACTAGGCCTTGAACTGCAAGTTTTCTGCGAATCTAGCTTCACACAAAACCTTGACCGATACTGGGCTACCGTGGGACTTCCCCGCAGGTGGAGTTTTTGCGTCATACTTCGAGGCCTTTCATGAGTTTACTAGAGAGCACCCTACTCTCATAGATTGCGACGTTTAACAATCAGACACATATAGGTGTGTTCTTCAAAAGATGTTCTGCAGGACAACATCTCTGCTTAAATAAGCCACTTAGAACACATTAATATATACATCAACCTGCCATGCAGATTATGATAGTATTGCATCTTCATGGAGTTGTATAATTAATAGTAAGGATACTCTCCTCTCAGTTGCCAAAAACTTGTCTTCCACATCTAATTCACGGGATCTCCGATCACATAGACTAGGTTACCACTGTGAACAACTCATATTGTGGGTCTCATACCATCTCCTTCGATGCATTATCTATCACATTACGTGATAGACCCTTGGTAAAAGGATCTACTAGATTTTTAGACGTTTGGATATAATCCAATGCAATAACTCCGGAGTTTCTCATTTTCCTGACAGATTTTAACCTTCTTTGAACATGTCTTGATGACTTCATGATCACAGTTTGATTGTCCTACTCACTTTCGTGATCACAGTTTGATTGTCTCAGTTCATAAGGATACCCGGTACAGGTTTCTCAACAACCGGCAAGTCATTCAAGAGCCGACGAAGCCAATCTGCTTCGACCGTAGCTGTATCTAGTAGCATCCGCTACTCCTAAATCCTTCATCTCAAAGCAACGAAATAGGAAATCCTTGACCTCCTTAATAACATTCAGATTTGTTCTGAAAATCAATATGTCATCAACACACAAGCAAAGGATAACTCCCTCGCCCCCACCATGGCGATAGTACACACATTTGTCAGCTTCGTTTACAACAAAGCCTGCAGCTGTTAAAGTTTTTTCAAACTTCCCATGCCACTGCTTAGGTGCTTGCTTAAGTCCATACAAAGACTTCAACAATTTGCACACATTCCCTTCCTGACCGTCCACTATAAACCCATCTGGTTGTTCCATGTAAATTTCCTTGTTCAACTCTCCATTTAGGAAAGCGGTCTTAACATCCATTTGATGAACGAGAACACCATGTGAGGCAGCTAATGAAAGTAGTACTCGAATAGTGGTCAGTCGAGCCACAGGTGAGTAAGTATCAAAGAAGTCTTCACCTTCCTTTTGGGTATCACCCTTGGCCACGAGCCGTGCCTTGTACTTCTCAATAGTACCATCAGGCCTAAGCTTCTTCTTGAATACCCATTTGCACCCAATAGGTTTGCACCCATAAGGACGATCAGTGATCTCCCAAGTTTCATTTGCCAAGATGGAATCCATCTCACTACGGACCGCTTCCTTCCAGTAGTCAGCATCTTCAGATGCATAGGCCTCTGAAATAGAACTGGGAGTATCATCTATGAGATACACAAGAAAATCATCACCAAAGGACTTTGCAGTCCTCTGTCTCTTGCTCCTTTTAGGAGTCTCAGTGTTGTCCTCCATAGGATCTTCAAGATGTTGCATCGGAATGGTAGGTTCAGAAATTTCAACTACACCCCGATTCGATGAACTAGGCAACTCCTTATTTGATGAGCTTCCCATATCCTTCATGGGAAAGATATCTTCAAAGAAAGTCGCATCATTCGACTCCATGATTGTACCGACATGCATGTCTGATATCTCAGATTTTATAATCAAGAATCTATAACCAATGCTATGAAAAGCATAGCCCAGGATAACACAATCCACAGTTTTTGGTCCAAGTTTGCGCTTCTTTGGAATTGGCACATTGACTTTCGCCAAGCAGCCCCAGGTTCGTAGGTAAGATAGTTTTAACCTTTTCTTCTCCCATTCCTCGAATGGAGTTATCTCTTTGTTCTTTGTGGAAACTCGGTTTAGGACATGACATGCAGTCAATATCGCCTCCCCCCACCATGCCTTGGAGAGACCCGATGTGTCTAACATGGCGTTAACCAAATCAGTTAGAGTACGGTTCTTTCTTTCGGCTACCCCATTTGATTGAGGTGAATAGGGAGGCGTCCTCGCATGGATTATACCATGTTCCGCACAAAAAGAATCAAATTCATTGGAAAAATAATCTCCACCACGATCGGATCTAAGCCTCTTGATTTTCCGATCAAGTTGATTTTCCACTTCAGCTTTATAGATCTTGAAAAAGTTCAAAGCCTCGTCTTTTGATTTCAAAAGATACACATGGCCGTATCTAGTACTGTCATCAATTAACGTCATGAAATATTTCTATCCACCTTTTGTCAAGAAACCATTCATTTCACAAAGATCTGAATGTATGAGTTCTAGTGGTGCAAGATTTCTTGTTTCCGCAGTTTTATGAGACTTACGAGGTTGCTTAGCTTGCACCCAAACTTGACACTTAGATCCCTTGACAGCGGTGAAATTAGGGATTAAGTTCAACTTGGCTAGCCGCGTCATGCAACCAAAGTTAACATGACAGAGACGTGAATGTCAGACATTTGATTCACTATTGTTGCAAACATGATTAACAACTTTATTACAAACATCCGACAATAATAAGCGAAACAAGCCTCCTGACTCATACCCTTTACCAACAAAAGTTCCATACTTGAATATTACAAATTTATTGGACTCAAAGACAAGCTTGTAGCCATCTCTACACAGAAGAGATCCGCTAACAAGATTTTTATTGACGGAGGGGACATAATGCACGTTCTTCAGCCGCACGATCTTCCCCAAAGTAAACTTCAGATTGACCATGCCAACAGCACGAACAGAAGCACTTGAACCATTACCCATCAGCACGGAAGTAGTCCCTGCGGCCTGATATGAAGAAAACATGGAAATATCACCGCATACATGTACATTAGCACCCGTGTCAATCAACCAATCAGGAGAACGACATACTAAGAGAATAGTGGGAAGTATACCGTACCCAACATCCTTCATCTCAGTGTCACCAATGACAACATTGGCGATCTTGTCGCCTTTCCCATGTAGACGCTTGTCATAACGGTTAAGGCAACTAGGAGCCCAATGATCAGGATCTCCGCAGACATGACAAACACCATTCTTCTTGTCAGTCTTCTTCTTGAAGTTGGTGTGCTGCGAAGCCTTGTTCTTCCCATCAAACTTCCCTTTACCATCAAACTTGCCCTTGTTCTTGAACTTGTCGGGCTGGAAGTTCTTCTTCTGTACCAGATTGGCACTAGAACCTCCCTCAATACCTCGAGCACGTATGTCTTTTGCTCTCGCCTTTTCTTCCACATCAAGAGTACCAATGAGATCCGAAATGGAAAAATCCTGCCTCTTATGCTTCAGAGAGGTAGCAAAGTTCCTCCACGAGAGAGGAAGCTTAGTGATGATGCCTCGGGCAACAAACTTGTCCGGTAACATACAATTGAAGTGCTCAAGTTCTCTAGCAAATGACTGTATCTCGTGAGCTTGCTCAACCACGGAGCGCTCATCAGTCATCTTGTAGTCACCTTTTGTCCCACCTTTTGCCTTGTATGAATGGGCTAAGTGAGCCTTTAAGATTTATTAGGAATTCTGAAAATGCTATTAGGCTGGCCCAAAAATAGACTAAATTCCAGCAGAAACCCCCTCCAAAAATTGCTTGCAAGGCTCGTTTTTGGTGTTAAGCAACAACGTATCCTTGAGGATGTGGCAAAATAGCCCGAACACATGCGCCACATAAAATTGGTCTCTGTTTTTTTTCATGTTCTGCGCAGCTCTGTCTCTCTCGTAGATAAGCTGGTACATCATGCACAGAGTGGTTCCCTTAGCACATCTGTATGAAACTATACTGGCCCATGACATTGAGGTTTCAAATTTCTTCCCCGAACTCTCAATCACGGGAGACACACTTCGGACCTGTGCTCCTTATCTCATACTCCCTGTGACACCCCGATTTTTGGCCCTTTCTTTTTCTTTTGGATTTCTTCGAATTTTTATTTGGAGTTCCTTTTTCCGTGGCTATGTGGTCTTGAACCCTAGAGAGATCATCTCTTCTTCCTCTCCCAAGTGGCTTGCCACTCTCAAATCCATCGCAAGACCATGTCATTCCCATCTTAGCCCAACCCCAATTTTTATTTCTTGGGAATATTACTTTTTCTATTATAGAAATAGTACTGTTTGCCCTGGGTTGTGAAGCAACCTATATTTCTGTCTTTCCTAAAATTCCCACAAAATTCTCAAAATTCCTTTAGACCATTTGGACCTTGGATATGTAAAAATATTCAAGATTCCATGCTCATGGTGAGCACACCATCCAATCTTTGTTCCTGGTCACAATTTCAGTTTGTGAAGCAACTATATTTTATATGGCTTCATAAATTCTGAAATTAATCCAGGACCCAAATATCACTATATCCATTGAGCATGCCAAAATTCACATCATTTTGCCATGCCATTCTCTCCACAAAATTCCCCCAAGTTTATGTCCAATAGAAAGCATTGTGAAGGAAGTACCATTTTTATTTATCCAAATGGTATGAAATTTTTACAGTGCCTTCATATGCCCAAATCATCATCCTCCACCAAATTTCAGATCAATCGAACACTCTATGTGAGTGTAGTTTCATGATCTAGTTTCTGGACCAGATTGGGAGTTGTGATGCAACTAAGATAAATATTGGTCCAAATCTTTTCATATTTCACAGGAATGTAGTCCTTCCTACCCTAAACCCCTATGACATCTTGGCTAGCCCTTACCCCCTTCATTTTTACCACATCTTCATGCCCAAGTTTGCTACAGCAAACTTGCGATGATCACTGCCATCAGCACACAGTTGCTTTTTTCGAGCTATCACCTCAGGGAGGTCCCATTTGGGAAGGACTACGCGGTAGACATCTTTCGGTAGTCCCTCGTGCCCTCTCCTCGCCATGCCACGTGGTGACCGCGCTGTTGGCAATCGTTGGACGCGCTCTGCTCGTCGTTTAGCTTCGGGCACTTCTCTCCCAGCCGTTTCCGCGCATCCCAGCGTGTCCTCGAGCTCCGCCGTAGCCACACGCTCGCTCCCCAGCCCTCGCCCCCTCCTCCTTCTTCCTCCTCGCGCCACGGTAGCCCTGGCCGCGGGCGCACAGTGCCCTAGTGGCCGACCGGACTTCTCCCTCCCGCGTCTGCCCCCTCTGCTCGTCTGGCGCTCCACTAACCCTCTCTAGTCACCGTCCGAGCCAGCCCACGTGCGCACGCGTACGCGGTCGCGTCAAAACGCCGGCGCACGCGTCGCCACGGCCACTAGCTCGTCCGCCTATATATAGGCCACCCCGAGTTCTCTCGACCTCACCAGCCTCCTCTCCTCCCTCCTAGCATCCTCCCCGACCAGTCAAACGAGCTCGAGGAGCTCTCTTTGCTCGCCATTGCTGCCATGGCCGCCGGTGGCCTTCGCCTAAATTCGAGTGCCACGGCCCCTCCCTCTCCCTGCTACCTCCACCTGAGAGCCCACTCGACCTCCTAGAACCTCCCTAGCACCTCGCAGCAGCCTCGCCGCCCGTATCCGCCGTCCGCCCTGCCTAGGCCGCCGTCGACCCGTCCCTCCTCGGCATCCGAGCCTGGCCTAGGTGGGTGCGGCCCTCCGTCCCGAGCACGCCGGTGGCCAGGGCTCCGCCCGAGGTGGCCGGAGTCGCCCGGAGGCGCGCCGGCGCTGAGCCCCCTCCCCTGGACCACGGGACGCGCGCGAGGTTGAAGGAGATGGCCTGGCCAGGTGGGCCCCACCTCCCGCGGCCCCACCAGTCAGCCACACGGGGAGTTGACCCAGGCCCGTTGACGTGTATTAGTGTAGACGTACTCCGCCGAATACGCGTTCTGTATATGAAAGCGTACTTCATCTCTGCATCAGGCAAGAATACGTCTTCTCTGTTTGAAGGCGTATTTCAGCGAAAGGCGCTTTCTGTTTAACCCGCCGGCCAAAACCTCTAGTTTGCGGGCGTTCACCCGTTAAGAGCAGAAATGAATATGTTTTTATTTGTTTTCTGCCTAACGAACGAACGTCCGTATGTCCGCAACCGTAAGTCCGATTCAGGTGATTCAAAAGCCCACGTTTTCTATTCGTCGAGCCCGTTCTGTTGGTATCATTTTCACTTTGTTGCAACATTCTGAAAATGACCATGTTGCCCTTGCCCTCTAATCAGCTCCGTCGAGAGAGAAACTTTTCCGGCGAAATTTTCAGTGAGCTTCTCGCACTTCTTCCCGATGAATCCTTCACCCCAGGCAAGCCACAATAGCCACTTGCATGATGGCCTTGCAGTAGCCATGGTTTCCACTTGAATATTTAAATGATTGTTTGCTCATTTAATTATTTTGTGAATAATATATGCTTGTGAATCCATGCTCGTTCTTATGCCATGTTCATTTGCATCTAGCAAGTTAAATGATTATTTGCTAGTATTATTATTATCATGTTAGTTCTTGGATTTATTTTCTGTACTAGTGATAAGGATATGCTCACATGAATAGTTATGGTTTGTTATGCAAATACTTGTGATATTCATGATCATCTCTATGCCATGCTCATTTGCATCCCGTAGAGTAAATGATTTATTGTTGTTTATGTTTCGACAAATGGTTATGTTGCCCATCCATGGTTACACTGATATCATGCTCATATGCATTGTTATTTCATCATGTTATTTTTTTTATGACTCAGCTCATCACCATTCAAGTTAAACCTGACATTAATCGAACTTGAACAAATCTGTTGGCTGAGTCATGGTGCCACCGAATCGAGCTCACCAGTGCAACCACACTTGCCTGGATGGGGAGGCCCTAATTCGGTCTATTGTCATGCCTCTCGCCGGTGCCTCCAACTAGGGAAGGTTATGTGCGCGCGCTACCCTGATCAGGTAGGCAGCCATAATCTTGTCTGCCCGAGTTTTACGGTACCGATGTCCCCGTTTGGGACGACTTTGTTTTATTTGGCCACGATGGTGGCACCCACGAGGTGGCAGGATGTCACGAGTTGACATCGGGGCCACCCATGACATATCCCAAAGGGGAGTTTGTCGGAGTGGCCGGGAGAGTGTCATGCAATAGATTGGTTTTGTCGGAATGTCGTTGGTCCACCCGAATGGGAGCACGAGGCCATGAATTCCGTGCTGTGGGTACAATGTACTAACCTCTGCAGAGTGTATAATCTATCGATAGCCGCGCGTTCTCGGTCATGGACACAGTTCGTAGTAGGTCACACTATGGGTCAACAGTAATAATAACCTGAATAATTAACAACCCCGATTCCATGAGGAAAGAAGTTGGTTGATCTTTATGTGGTCATGCGATTATCACAGGAAAGGATCAAGCTCCTTGTGGTCATGTGATGATCACGATGGTATTGTTGATACCGAGCTTGGTTGATCCTGAGGTGATCGTGTGATGTTCACGATGGTAAGTTTGACACATATGGTGGTTATGAGATAACCTCCGAGAAGAGTAAGTTGGTCCAAGGGACCTTAAACATCGACACCCCCCCTTGCATGTTAGTTCCAGTATCATCATGTTCATATCATGATTAACATGTACATGCCATGCTCATTCTCGTGATTGCTCTAGTAGTATCATGATCATCATTGATATTTAACCTGTAAGTGCCATGTTGTTGTTTGTTTGGATTGCTTTGGGTGCTATGAGTTTGCGAGTACATTCAAAGTACTCACCTGGAGTGTCATGTCAGATTGCAGGTGATGCCGTGATTGATTGTTTGTCGAGGATCCCGAGTTTGCGCTCTAGGACGTGTCCCAGCTAGAGTCCCTGCGGATTGGAGTCCATCATCGTCGTCGTTGTTCCGCTGCTAGAAGCTATTCCGCTTCGAGATGTTCCGCTGCTAGCATAGAGCTACCTTAGCAGGCGTAGTGTTGCCATGACGATGTAATTTTTTGTAATACTCGTATTATTTGCAATAAAGAGCCGATTTGTTCTATGTCAAGCAGTGCCGTATTACAGAAGACTTGATCTCTGGGCTAGAATACGGGGTGTTCCGGTCTCTCTGAGCCGGGGTGCCACACTCCCTCCATTCCTAAATATAAGTCTTCTTAAGATTTCTATATGGACTATATACGGATGTACATAGACGTATTTTAGAGTGTAGATTCACTCATTTTGTTCTGTATGTAGTCCATATTAGAATCTCTAAAAAGACCTATATTTAGGAACGGAGGAAGTATATGAGAATCTAAACAGTTTACATATCTGATCCAATATGTTTAGGAGAAACTGGCCTTGATTCTGGAATGGATAATCTAATATTAAGGCAAGTCTCTAGCAAAATGAATATGCTGCATAAGATTTGCTACGCGCCATCATGCAAATACATTGCCTCAAATGTCGCGGTGTTAATCTTTTTACAAAAGGCAACTTGCTAGGATTGGTTCTCAGTCGACGAAGTGGTGGCACAGGAGGACATGCTTGCAGGAAGGAGGCGTTGTCTGGCGCCATGGGGGCGTCGACGGCAGGCCTGGCAAGGTTGATGCGTCAGTACCTGCTCTGAAGATGGATCAGTGGAAGATGGACTGGTTTGCGCCCCAAACCCAGTATGTGGCTTGGTTGGGGCCTCCGGCTTTAGATGTTAGGCATTTGTGCGATGTCTGTTTGGTATTAGGCTCGGACTATCGGCACCCCTTCATCAAGTGGATAGGAGTAGCGACAAATGTTGCTAAGATGGTGGCTTCAAACTACCTGATGTACTACTTTGTAAGGTCTTTGTGAATAATTAATAAGATGGCTGCATGCATCTCCCAGATGCAGAGGCCGGGGGTCATCCTCCTTTTCGAAAAGAAAAAAAAACCTAAAACGCGAGAGAAAACTATCGCTTGCCCTAAATATGGACGAAAATAACTATAAAACTATGATTTCCGTCCATGAAAAAATTGAGGAAACACGCTTCCTTTCGAGACCAGAGATGTTGGGGCTCAATATGCACCACATGTCCATCATCAACGATCAATCATGCCCAAGATGTTGTGCTACCCCAAGGAATATTTGCATCACCTTTTCTTCTCGTGTCCTATGGCCAGACGAGTGTGGCGGGAGATTGCTATACTCTCACGTTACAACCCCATTAGAAACCTTTGGTCTTCATGCATACCCCCTTAGCAACCTTCAACGATCAACACTTTCGTGATACTCATCGTCCTTTGGAAGATTTGGGATGCACGGAACTTGAAGGTGTTCCAGGATCTCGATGTATCTACTCCATATACTTTGGGGGCAATTGTTGACAATCTAACTCTATGGGGCCCCTACCTTTTTTTTAAAAAAGGTAGGGGCCCCATAGAGTTAGATCGTCAACAATTGTCCCGGCCCAAAGTATATGCCCCTACCTTTATCAGGAAAATGATAGGTTCCACTTGTAAAAATTAGTAAAAGACTAGACCGATTTCTTGTACTACTTGATACATATCATGGTTCATAATTGCCTATATTTAGAGCCATCAGCATGACAGGGAGATACTTGAAAATAACTTCACCACGTGCAAGTTTATTACCTTGGGGCTCTGACCACTAGCAGTATATATATAGTAGTATCATCTTTGTTGTTCCCTGCCTAGAAGTTGGTTCTCACACAGGCACACACGAGATTATCTGAACCCGTGATTAGCAATGTTGTCATCATAAGCAAAGACACGTATATATAGGACCTTTTGTTTGGTAAGTGTGTGAATACAAAATCAATTGGTGGATGCGAGCATGGTGCACGCAAGCACGGCTTCGGAATGGGTGACATCGGGAAAACATCTTTAACATTGGCAGATCCAGATGCATGTGTGGTTTACCTGGCCAGGGTCTGTCCAGGCGAGAGATTAGCATGGCACAAGTACTCAGAATCAAGCGCCTGGGCATGCGCCGGCTGCAGCCTGGATGCTACTCGATCAGTTCACAAAGCACACGGACAGACGTGAGAACAGAGTTGTACCAAAAAAGTTGCACCCCGTCGAATTCTATCATCTGGCACCGCCTTTGCTTTGGAAGACGCGTGCGGAGATGTAAGGACTCGTTGGATACAACCTGCTGGCCTATTCTGTTTCTTATTGAACGTGACTTGATTCACATGGCCTTGAAAGCCCCTTCAGATTGGCAAGGCTCGCTTATTATTGGGGTTAGCAACAGCTTATACTTGCCTAAAGAAAAAGCAACAGCTTATACCAATAGTTAGCATTCAAAGATGGATAGAACCATGCCATATATTAAATATAGCTGGTGCAACAGAGAAACACATTTTTCATTTCCAAAATAAAACATTTCTCTTAAACATTAAGCAAGCTAAACGATCATGTATTAAACTATTAATTAGTTAACACGATGCATAATCTCTCTCACTCTCTCTCTCTCTCTCTCTCACACACACACACACACACTCAAAAAATCAGTAGTTATCCTATGCGGTTTACCGAGACATCACCTCATCGTACATGCATTTGCAAATCTAAGTGCAAACATATGACCATGTGCGCCTTGCATAAAAGAGATAATTCCTGCACCACCCAACAGCACTAATTTATTTATGAGTCATGATCCTATTTTTGCAGAAAAACAGTTGGATATATTATGTCAAGATAATCCCATGGATAATTTTAATATTAAAAAAAAACTCAAGAAATATTGACTTGGTTCCGTGGCTAAATAACATATCAAGATTTAGATTGTTTTCGTCTACGCCAACTGCATTTTAAAATTTTCCTTGTTGTGTTCAGCTCCATCTTGGTTTCTTAGCGCTTCTCCAACGCTGACCTCCAAACTGTACACCGCATCCGTCCGCGGATCGGGGGGATCAGTTCGCAGACACTGATGCGGGAGCCTGCCATCCAACCGTAGCCGTATACATTTCAAACCGGATTTCAACTAACCGGATGAATTACATGGAAACCAGATGATTTTCATATAAACCAGAGCACATTTATTACATTTCAGACATTTTTCAACTAAACAGTACTCTAACCTAGTCGAAATTATTGCCGGCGCTTGATCCCCATGTCCAGCCGGTGATGAGCCCCGGAAAATGAAGCTCCAGTCTGCCACCGCAGCCTGTAAGCGGCTAATTGGTTAACGATGACGAGCCCGCCAAGCTTAATTAGCTTCAACGGTAGGGGAAGAGTAGTGGCCTTCTTGGGATACAAGTGCCGGCGGCCTCCCATGGCCTACTCTTTCTCGTTGCCGGTGGCCTTCTTCGGATACAAGCGCCGGCGGCCTCCCATGTCCATGAAAGCAACAGAGAACCCAAAAATAAAGATGTCAATGCAAATGATATACAAACGGGAAGGAAGAAACACTTCACTCAGAGAGTTCCCAGAGTTCATGCGTTGGACTTGTCAAAGTGCTCATTAGGCATTTGCCTTCACAAGGCCATCAGGCTTTAGAAAGCAGGACGATAACATTGATTCTTTGACCCGAACATATTCTAAGCATTATTTCTGCATATTGCCTTGTGCTACACAGTTAGAAAACAATGTGCACGGATGGAGAATTGGACATTGAGGAACACACCATGTGGCTTATTATTGTATAGACTCCAGCCAATATCTCAGGCACTCTCATGTGTGGGAAGGGATGTGAGTGACGGAAGCGGACGTTTGGGACATGGTGGTAATTGAGCCGGGAATCTGCACCGCTGCGCTCAACTTCGTGATCTGCGCCCACTCATATTAAAGTCTCTATACCAAAACAGATAACAACACAAAATAATGCTGCCCATATAGCGTAGTGTGTCCATTTCGTAGTTGGCACTGCTTGGAACATAATCCCGTTGGGCGCCCCCACCAGTCGCATTTATCGACATTGTCCCTATGTCTTGTATGTCATGAATGCCTCCGATGCGATCAACAGTGTGTTGGACATTGTGTTTTTTAACTGAAGTGCGTTGGACATCTCGGGGCTCACCAATGTCCTAGAGGAGCCGGTCCACGACGTCGATGCCCTGGTAACGATTGCCACTATTTGTGGTGCCCCCGACCAGGACGTTGCTGAGCTGGTTGAACCAGGAGATGTGACCTCACCTGCCCAGTGATCCACTACGTCGCCATAGTGACCACGTCCCCTCGGCCAGGGTGTGCTTTTCACCTAAATCTAGGTGGTCGTACCCTTTACTTCAATCACTGCTGCCGTGTGACCTACTTTATCTTCCTAGAGTGCTATTTTGGATATATTACGTTTGGTTGTGGGCGCCTGTGCCCTAAACCTCTTATTAGCACTTTGATTAATCATCTGCAACTTATCTGCCACCGTTATCTCCCTTGTCTCCGATGTTTATCATGTCCAAATGAACTCAGTTAGCATTTCCTTTTTCTGTTGGAACATTAGAGGGCTAGGGCACTCGAAAAAGTGCGCGGACGTATTCTCGGAACTCATCAACATCAATCTGTATGCCATTGTTTTGCCAAAAACCAAGCTTAGCTTTCTGCATCTCCCTAAGCAAAACAGTTTCCTCCAAAAACACCTCAATCTAGTCTCTTAAACAAAAGATGATGGTGTAGAAATAGGTGGAACGTCTTACCTCGTTAGAGGCGACGGCTTCGTGCTAAATATGCAGGGGCATATCCCTGGAGATGCATACATGCGTGGGTTACAAGGAGAGAAGAAAACGAAAGAGATAAAGAAGATTAATTACAACACGCATAACCTCCTCTCAGAATTATAAAGCTAGAAGATAACTCCTTGAACGTAAATGTGATAGTCTTATGTTTAACACCCGCCCTTAATCACAACTTCGCAAGTTGAGATTACGTCTGAACTCTTCTATACATTTGGTTGGCAATGCTTTTGTAAAGCCATCTGCAAGCTGATCCTTGGAAGGAATGAACCTGATCTCTAATTGTTTACTGGCAACACGTTCTCTGACAAAATAAAAATCTATCTCAATATGCTTTGTTCTGGCATGGAATACTGGATTGGCAGACAGATAAGTAGAACCAAGATTGTCACACCGAAGGCAGGGCTTTTGAGCATGTAGAACTCCAAGTTCCTTTAGTATAGACTGGACCAAAATGATTTCAGCTATTGCATTTGCTAACGCTTTGTATTCTGCTTCCGTACTTGACCTGGAAACAGTAGCTTGTTTCTTTGCACACCATGAAATTAAATTTGGTCCATAACAGATTGCAAATCCACCTGTTGACTTTCTATCATCTAAGCAACCAGCCCAATCCGCATCGGAGAAGGCACTAACAAGAGTGGAGGATGATTTGCTGAATGTTAGTCCAAAATTCATTGTGTTCTTTATATACCCCAAAATACGCTTGACTGTTGTCCAATGAGCTGAGGTGGGTGCATGAACAAACTAACATACTTTGTTAACTGCAAAACAAATGTCAGTCGTGTGGTAGGTGTGTGTGCGTGTTTGTATCAGGTTTTAGCCCGGTTATCGGAGGAGCCAGATCTGGGCGGCGCGCTCCCTTGGCAACGGCTCAGCAGATGGCTGGCCATGCGTTTGCTCCATTCGCAGTGCCGTCTCCTGGACCTGCGTGGTGCTCAAGAGGGTCCCTTTTGCCATTTAACTCCGGTGGCTGGTGTGGGTCGTGGACTCGTGGCAGGCCGGCTATGAGGTAGGTGGAGGGAAAGGACCAGGTGGTGGTCTGGTCTTCGCGCGAAGTCACCGTTGGTTCTCTTCGATCTGGCTGTCAGCGAGTTTCGGACTTATCCTTCGAAGGAAAACAAGGACTAGCGCAAAATGGCGCTCTTTGGACATCTTGATTGTATAGGGGCCGGTCGTGTGCACCCGCAACATCAGCATATCCAGCTTCATCGGGGTATCATGAACCTCTGTTTTTGTTGACACCTTGAGACATGTCTGTACCAAGATTTTCAAGGGATCAACACATGCGGAGAATGCCATGGCGTGATTGGAGGACCTGCAAGTGGTGAAGGCGGGGTCTTGGATGCGATGAAGACTTTGCTTCACAGACAGTTGTTCAGACTTGGCTTGCGGGGTATGTTCCCGTCCAGACCGGACACGAGTTCATGTGAGCCTGGTGGTACGTGACTTGCAGTAGTGGCCTCCGCAAGTGGGGGCGGCAGCATTGGAGGACTTCTTTGTTGGTGGTGCTCCTCTGAGTACCGAGTCATGATTTTCAGGGTGAAAACCCAAGGTCTGGCCTTTATTGGTTGTGCCTGGCAATGGCCTTGTTGAAGGCATTGTTTTGGGAACGCGGTCTTTCTCTCGGGTGAAAACCTAAGATCTTTGATCGGGCAACGACAACGCTTGTGCGTTGTTTCCTTCCTGGAGGCGTTGCTTTTGGAGAACCTCCTTTGTAGTCCGGGTGCTGTCTTTGGTGGTGGTTAGAGTGCTGTTAGTGCGGGTGATTAATCACCGTTGCGGGTTCTTTTCTCTTTTTGTTCTCTTTTTATTTTCTTTTTTGGTTGTGTGCATCCTGGATGTTTTTAGACATCTTGATGCAGAGGCTGGGTGTAATTGGTATCTGCTTGGTATTAATATATTCCCCTTTTAAAAAAAAACTCATTAATCGGGTAATTCTCTTCTTCTTAATAAGATGCAGGAACCCCTGCCCCTCTGGACGTGTTCTTAAAAGAAAACAAATTTCATGTGCTGCACTCTCATCCCTCTTCTCTTCGAAATTTGTTGGGTGATCGGTGACTGTCGGCCTGAAGGAGATTGCTGGTTTCACTCATCTACTCCGGCGACAACCCCTCTTTGACTCTGAGGAGGAGTTCGTCTTCGACTCCGACTGGACGGTGTTGGGATGCCATCATAGTTATAGTAATGTTGAATAGCGGCATTTCCTATCTATCTAGTCTTGTATGTGTATGATATATCGTTCCTCGACATTTTAGTCACTAAATATATGTGGAAAGGTGATGTCAGAACTGACCACCTCTTGGTTCTAGAATTACCCAAGGAAGAAGAGTTACGTGAAGGAACTAGGCCCTTGGCCACCGTCCGCGCCACTGGTTTTGCCTAATTGCATCTTCTAGCAGCAGCGAGGAGGGTGGAGAAGAGGGAGGGCAGGCGACGGTGGGCTACTAGGATTTCTCCCATGTCAAACTGGGAACGACGCGGGGTCGGTGGATATAAAAATGACAGGTCGCCTGTCATCACTTATCTGAAGGCTGTTCATGGAGTATCAGCATACCACTACTGAAATCCAGCCTTCACGTGTTGGGTCAGGTGAAGTCAACGGTAAAATCATGTGTTCTGTCTTTACTGACTAGTTCAAGAAATATTGGTGTATGAGTGTTGCACCTTCTTGTATGGCATTGTCTTGGAGCCCCAATGCGTATACTACATGTGTTACTTGTCACTGGTTTAATTTAAGTATATAACTTACAATATTAACATGTTCTCGGCCTCACCCGTCGCCGGAAGCTATCGGTGAGGGGCCCCAACCACTACAGGATTCAGGCAGTATGCCTACGGTTAAAACCGTCGGCAAAGGCTCAAAAACCGTCGGCATAGCCTGTGCCGACGGTCACTGTCGGCATATCCCCGTCGGCAACGATAGTCTCGGCATATCCCCGCTCCCCGTCGGCATAGTAAACCCGTCGGCATAGATAATCTATGCCTACGGTGACCGTCGGCGTAGTTAGCCGTCAGCAAAAGAAGTTGACGGCACGTCCGTCAAGTGCCGTACACCTACCAGATATCGACACGTGTCCAACATATGCCTACCGTTTAACCGTAGGCATAGATTCTATATACGCCTACGGGTAAACCGTCGGCATAGGCGGGACACGTGTCGAGATCTGGTACGTCCTGGCGCCTGTCTATGCCGACGGTTTAACCGTAGGCATATATGTGATCTATGCCTACGGTTAAACCGTAGGCATAAGTGGACACGTGTCAATATCTGGTCCGTCCTGGCGCCTGTCTATGCCGACGGTTTAACCGTAGGCATATATGTGATCTATGCCTACGGTTAAACCGTAGGCATATGTGGACACGTGTCAAAATCTGGTTCTTCCTAGCTGTTACCTATGTCGACGGTTTAACCGTAGGCATAGTTCTGAACAATTTTTTTATTAATTTCAAATTCTGCTCCACAAACAAAATAGGTACAGCAGCAAAACAACATATATAACAACATCTCCATCACAGAACTATATAGCCTCATCAAATCATCATTTCAAACAACTATATAGAACCAACATCAAGCATATAGCATCATATCCAACATAGTATCAACGTCAAGCATAGAGCATCCACTACATAGTATCCAACATAGCATCCACTACATAAGTCGAAGTCGAAGCCGACGAGGAACGCCCATCGCCAGAACCCAAAGTACACCTCCAAATAGCATCATCACTACAAAATGAAGAATCACAACCGTTTAAGATGGCATTTAGCATGGCATTTTATCTAGTTCTAAGTTTGCGGCTTCGAAAATGTTCTAACTATGAAAATTTGCATCTTGAGAGTAGGGGACTTACAAAAAGAGGCGATCCAGGCGTCGAGGTAGAAGCATCACCACCTAGGTTATGAATTGGGGTGGCTGGGCTCCGTGAAGGAGGAGTACCATCACCAGGATTACCACCAACGTTTAATCCATGGCCGGATGCCTACATTGTGTTTGAAAGAGACATTAAGGAGAGATCTCAAGCTATTTTCTGAAAAAATGATAGGTGACGCTTGACTAGGTTGGCAATGTACTAACCGGAGTCTCGTCGCCACCACGTGCCAAGAATTCTTCAAACGTCAGCATTACTGGGGCCGGTCCAGGATTGGGTGGTGGTGGTCCCATCGATGGAGCCCGAGTGCCACCTTCCATCGCCAAGTACATGTTCTGCACGTTAGTTCACAAAGCAAAGACGGAAGTCAAAATAATGAAAGACCAAATTTAGGTAGCTTGGCTCTAAGTGCTGAAAACTAACTAACCTCCATTTTTTGTGCGCGGTACTCGTCGAGCAAAGTCCATTTGGCATCATGTTCAACTACCTCTTGACGATAAGCATTGAGATACGTAAAGTATGCCTACAATTTGACACAATGGAACTAATCGGCATAGCCATGCAGGAAAGAAGAGTGTGAAAGAGGATGAAAAGGAGAGATGCTTACCTGTTGCTCTACGGACGGGCTAGGACGTGCCCGGGATGGGTTAGCCCCACTCGAGCCAGTGTTGGAAGTACCCCGGAGTTGTACGTAACTAACGGTGGGCTCGATCACGCCGTGAAGAACCCCCGAGCGACCATGTGGCTTGCCTGGTCCAGACATAACCATCGCCACCTCATCGGTGTTCGCCAGCATGGGATCAGCATCAACATTCCGCTTACTAAACGAAGCCTTATAGTTTGACAGATGTTCCTCTGAGTTGCCGTAGTAAATGCTCTCCCTCTCCTGAGGCGGGTCCCGCAGACGGCCACATGACCAAGCCTCGATATGTGAGAGGGGCTTCTCCGACACGGACTCCTGCAATGGCAAAAAGATGTTACACATACATACCAACATGACGAGAAATGGAAGAACGGATGTTTCATATATATATATATATATATATATATATATATATATATATATATATATATATATATATATATATATATATATATATATATATATATACCTTGTGCTTCTTGTAGCGATGGTGGCTCCGGTTTCCTTGACTGTGTGTTCCGTCAGATCCACGGTTTTTCCTGTTGATTTTGCTCTTGGCCGCAAAATCAGCATCTTCCCCGAGCCACATATCCACCAACGCCGCCCATGCATCATCCTTTCCATTACACCAACCCGGAATCACCTAAATAATGAAAGCATAGCATTTCAAGATCAAACAATGAAATTTAGCACAAACATGAGAATAAAAAGGATGTGCTACTTACGGCCATGTACTGCTCCTTGGTCAGCTGGGGGCGCTCCTTCCTCGCTTCCTTCTTGGACATCTTCTGGTGCATGATAGAGTGGTAGAACTGTGTGATGGCCACCCAGCGCGCCTCGTACGGCATCTGACGGAGCTGCTTAGCCGCAGCCGCCTCGAAGACCTTGTTGGCTTTGGCCTTGTCCTCCTCTGCAACTCTATAGAATTCCTACAGTCATGCATATAACATGGAACAAGTCATGGGTTAAGTGATGAACTATGAACTAAATGGATTATTTGATGGAGTACTTGTGAAGAAACTTACACAAAAACGATCCCTCACGGCCTTAGCATGAGTCCCGAAGTCCGCAAGCTTGGCAGCTTCGTAGTGATGCCAGCGTAACGCTAACACCCGCTCCTCGCACCGCGGGTTCGCGTCAGGGCGCGGGTTGAACAGGCCTGGCCAATAGTCCCTCAGCAAAATAGTAATCACGCCGTTTGGAAGCCGACCTCCGTTTGGAAGATCCCAAGTACTGCAGAAGAACCAAAATATTAGTATGTGTTGATTTATTACAATCAAAAAACAGAAAAATATTTAAAATTGAAAAAACAAGTGACCACTTACTCTATCCCACTAGGAATAATGAGGGTCTTCTCTGCCTCGGTAGCAGGACGATGGAGAGGGAGGGTTGCCACTCCACGCAGGCACCCCTTCTTAACCGTACCCTCCTCACCCTCAACCTCCTCCTTCTCCTCGTCCTCCTCCTCACCCTCAACCTCCTCCCTCTCATCGTCCTCCTTCTCACCCTCAACATCCTCCCTCTCCCCGTCCTCCTCCCTCTCATCGTCATCGCCCACGATGCCACTAGCAGAGGGCACCTCACTAGAGGAGGACGTCCGAGGCCGGCCCCCTATGTCTAAGACGGAGCGCAGTTTCTGGACACGCGCTCCGTCTGACGAGGAGCTTCCCCCTCCTCGTCCTCCCCCTCGTCGCCCGCCTCCTGCTCCTGTAGGGGGTCTTCCCCTGCCCTCTGCTCCAGTAGGGGGTATTCCCCCGCCAGTCTCACGTAGGCGAGAGGGAACGGTGCTTGCTCTTCCACATCGAGTCATCTTATCGTGAATTGTGTCAGCCAAACCGCTGGAATTAGCCTTGCCCATGGTTCAGTCACCTGCATTGAGAAAGAATAAACAATTAGTAAGGATAATAAAAACTTTATGAAAAGAAAGGAAGCATATTAATAATTATTTATGCAAAGGAAGCATATTAATAAAACATACAAAAAAAGACATAAAACGTACATCTGCTAGAACCCATACGAATCATCACTATTGTAATCCATTCCTCGGCATGTCTCATCATCACTATCACGCATATCATCGTCATTGTCTGAGGGGGGTGGAGGTTCATCTATGTCGTCAACGTCGTCATGTAACTTCTCAAGCATCATTATCTCCTTTACATTGACAACTACCTCACCATCATCATGTGTGTCGTCATCATCTGGGTCCACATCATCATCACCCAAAATTATGTTTTCGTTATTGTTTGGGTCCACATCATCATGTTGCTCTTGATAGAACACTCCCTCGTATGTCATAGGGTTAAGGTTGTCGTAGTCGTCATCGTTTGGGTCGGGTAGCTTACAATGTGGCGATACTTTGAACACAACTTCTCAGCCCTTTAGGTATTCTTTCTGGCATGGATAGGGCAGATAATAAACATGCGTGGCCTGGTTAGCTACAATAAAAAGATCGGCTCTGGCATATGTCGTTGATGATTTAACTTCAACTAAACCAATGGAAGGCGTATGTTTCAGTCCCTTATCTGGGTCGAACCATCGGCTTTTGAACACAACGAGACTGGGATCTTCGCGCCCAAGACGGAATGAAAGCTCGTATATTTTTTAGACCCTTCCGTAGTACTCAACTTTATTATCTCCTTTGGTAAACACTCCTGTATTTATAGTTTTGGGATCAGGCCGACTGTTCTGGTGCTCTTCTGTATGGAAGCGATACCCATTCACATCATATTTTTCACATGTCATGACCCGACGGTCAAAACCCATGGAAACCCATCTAAGTTCCTCATCCATGGGTGTGTTGGGATCTTTTCCCTACAAATTTAATTAAAATTGTTGGGTTTATTAGTTCCGAGTAATAGAAACTATAAATGTTAAACTAGGTATTAGAGGCAAGTTATAAATTACTTTTTCCATGAACCAAGCAACAAAAGTTTTACTTCCGGGGGCACCCTTTCGGAGAAGAGTAGCCAACTCCTCGTCATTAGGAGGCATCATTCCTGTCCACTCTTGAAAAACGAATTCACTAAAAGAAGGAAAGGGGTATTAGACAGAAACAAAGTGAATGGTATTAAACGTACCCAATCTACACTGTCCGTGGAAAACGCTGGACAATCCGAAAGAGTTAGGGTTATAAATATGCAACTGAATGCATATTTATTAATGTAACCCTTCCGGACGGGAGACGCCTAGGTTACGCGACTTGACGTGAAAATAAATCTAGTGACATGAATAAAAGAGCGTAGGAGGAGAAGGTGGATTCATAGCTCACCCTCGGCAGTAGAGGAAGTAGTCGAACAGCGAAGGGATGCGCAAGGACCAAAGCTTCCGACGGTGATCACTCCAGCAAGATGTGACACCACAGAGCCTGCAAGTGTCATATAACATCGTTCAGGAAATATATTCCAAATTTGCGAAATTACAATACAAATAGTCTTACATGAAAGATACAAATAGAGAATTACAACACTAGGTAACCCTACGTTTTTGCATTGCCATGAAAGCTTCAACTATAAGCAGGAATGCAGGAAGCAATGTTGCAATAACAATATGGTATCAATTCATCAATTGTATTCATCCTAGAAAAAACAATTGCATATAAGCATATAGCATCAGTTCATCAAACATCAATGCATCAATTGTATACATCCACGAAAAAAAATCATAGCATCACTAGCAGGAACTAGAAAGGCAAAAAAAAAACTCTGGCATCGGTTCTACCTTGCTCGAGCTTGTAGATGGACTGATGGAGAAGAACTTGTTGGTGGAGATCTCTTGAGACGAGGTCGGCGAGATCTGTACACATCCAGAAAAAAAATCAATTGCATATAGCATCAGTTCATCAAACATCAGTCCATCAATTGTATATATCCATGAAAAAAATCGCTTGCATCTAAGCATATAGCATCACTAGCAGGAACTAGAAAGGCAAAAGGCTATTGCATTATTGTTGGACCTAGCTCGAGCTCACACCATGTATCGAACCAGAGAGAGACGATTATTTTGGTGCTGTGTTCTACTTACAGCTTTTCTGCTCCTTCTCTTATTTATTCAGAGTTTACAAAGCTAACTGAAAAAGGGAAAAACAGGGCACGTCCGAGCTGTGAGCGCCGCCATCCCAGCGCTCCTCGCAAGCTTCCCGCGATGTCACCGTGACCGTTGCATCGTGCCATCCCACGATCCGATCAGGACGACGAACTAGCCTAAAAAACTAGACCAAGTCGCAGCTTGGTTTATTTCCTGCTATGGTTTTAACTGAAGAAAAAAACAGACTGACGAAACTGACGAAAACTACAGCTAGACTCTGACGAAACTGAATTTGTTCTGGAACATACGACAACAGCTGTTAACTGAGAATTATTTCTACCTTGCTGGAGCCTGGAGATCGAGAATAACTCGTTGGGGACCTCTCTTGTGACGGCGAGGTGAGCGGACCGGCGTCCCAGCACTCAGTCACCAGCGAGATGCGGCTGCAGGCGATCCAAGCATCCGGCAAGGCGAGGAGAGTGGGCGGGCCGCGGGGGAGCCGGAGGGGGCGGGCCGCGCCGCCGCGGGGGAGCCGGCGCTCGGCGAGGAGAGGGGAGCAGCCGGACTGGCCGAGCGGGCCAGGGCCTAGGGGGACAGGGGGGCGGCTGCCGCGGCCCGCGGGGATGGGAGCGATCGGCCTGACGGCGGCGAGCAGGTGCGGGCGCTGGTGGGACCAGGGGTGGGAGCAGGGGCGGGCACAAGGGCGGGCGCCGGCAGGACCAGGGGCGGGCGCCGGCGGGAGCAGGTGCGGACGACGGCGGGAGCAGGTGCGGACGACGGCGGCAGCAGGTGCGGACGACGGCGGCAGCAGGTGCGGACGACGGCGGCAGCAGGTGCGGACGACGGCGGCAGCAGGTGTGGACGATGGCGGCAGCAGGTGCGGGCGACGGTGCGCGGGACTTCCTCTCGATTGGATCTGAGCTAGCACACTCTGTGGAGAGGAGGGGCTGAGCGGGTGACCTAAAAAAATGCCACGTGTACAGACTACGCCGACGGTTTAACCGTAGGCGTAGTTTTATCCCATTTTTTTAAATATTAATTAGCCTATTATTAGATTTATAACCATATATTTATGCTTATATAATTACTTTTATAAATAGAACCATCTATTTATCCCCATATCATTGAAACCCTGGACCAACCTAACAGTCGCCCGTTTCACTGAAAACATCTACCACTCCGACCGGTAAATCTGTGCGTGCTAATATTTAGACTTTTTTATGTCGGTTCGACAACTTTATCCCGAGATATTGTCCAACACACCTAAAACAGAGTTCCACAAGTATCATTTTCATATTTTTCTTTCAGCATGTTGATCCGACGCGGCAGTTCCTCCCTCTAAGTGGTGGCGGCAGTGCCGTCTGTGAAGGGGGCCACACTCCGGAGCTGCGTGTTGGGTGTTTGAACATACCACCATGCTTTAAGACATGTATGAGGACCCAGTGAAAGTTTTGGTGGCATAGCTACACCCAGAAGGCCCCTGACCAGCCTAACCCTTGCCCGGTTCACCAGGAAAGCTACCCCCTTTGACTTTCATCGGACGGCCTTTGACCAATGGACTTTTTCACCTGGCTGTCCTAGGTTAGCCCATAGGAACATTTTAAAACCAAGTTTGCGCTAGGTTAGCCCATCGACACAATTGATACTGTTGGATCATGCATGCCGCCGAGCTAATTTCAACCCCCCGGTGGCAGGGCCTGCCCCTCCCTCGTCTTCACAAGGCCTACGGATGGCGCAAAGACATCACATAGGATTTTCCATTCAGCTTATAAGCATGATTTCATGTGCTGCCTCGCAGATCTGCAATTTCTGGCGCTGAAACCCTAGCAATGCAATAAATGTCTCAAATATTGCATGCAGGTCTGGAAAATGCGGGGGGGGGGGGGGCTGGCATGTGTCATGCGATGGCCTCCTTTGAGAGCACGAGAAGTTTTGAGGCCAACGGAGCAACAGGACTTGCACTTGCTTCACAAACCAGACACGTTCCCTCTCGATACCCAGAGACTAGCTTGTAGATGGTGTAGTTTACAAGCGGCCTCATGTGATACTTTTTCAAAACACTTCCAAACTTTTACCACACCCTACATGGGCCATGTGATGATGCCGTGCCAGATCCCGAGGATTTCCGGCATCGTACGATTTTTCGAGAATTTATACGGTTGGATCATGCATGCCGCCATTTCAACTCCTCGGTGGCAGGGCCTGCCCCTCCCTCGTCTGCACATGACCTACGCATGGCACAAAGACATCACATAGGATTTTCCATTCAGCTTATGGGCATGATTTCATGTGCCGCCTCGCAGATCTGCAATTTCCGACGTTGAAACCCTAGCAGTGCAATAAATGTCTCAAATATTGCATGTGGGTCCGGAAAATGCGGGGGCCTGGCACCTGTCATGTGATGGCCTCCTTTGAGAGCACGAGAAGTTTTGAGGCCAACGAAGCAACAGGACTTGCACTTGCTTCACAAACCGGACACGTTCCCTCTCGATACCCAGAGACTAGCTTGTAGATGGTGTAGTTTACAAGCGGCCTCATGTGAGACTTTTTCAAAACACGTCCAAACTTTTACCACACCCTACAGGGGCCATGTGATGATGCCGTGCCAGATCCCAAGGATTTCCGGCATCGTACGATTTTTCGAGAATTTATACGGTTGGATCATGCATGCCGCCGAGCTAATTTCAACCCCTCAGTGGCAGGGCCTGCCCCTCCCTCGTCTGCACATGGCCTACCCATGGCACAAAGACATCACATAGGATCTTCCATTCAGCTTATGGGCATGATTTCATGTGCCGCCTCGCAGATCTGCAATTTCCGACGTTGAAACCCTAGCAGTGCAATAAATGTCTCAAATATTGCATGTGGGTCCAGAAAATGTGGGGGCCTGGCACGTGTCATGTGATGGCGTACTTTGAAAGAACGAGAAGTTTTGAGGCCAATGGAGCAACCAGACTCGCACTTGCTTCACAAACCGGACACGTTCCCTCTCGATACCCATAGACTAGCTTAGAGATGGTGTAATTTACAAGTGGCCTCATGTGAGGCTTTTTCGAAACGCGTCCAAACTTGATGCCGTGCCAGATCCCGAGGATTTCCGGTATCGTACGATTTTTCAAGAATTTATACGGTTGGATCATGCATGCCGCCGAGCTAATTTCAACCCCCCCTCTAAGTGCTGGCGGCAGTGCCGTCCATGAAGGGTGTCACACTCCGGATTAGTGTGTTGGGTGTTTAAACCTACCACCACACTTTCACACATGTATGAGGATCCAGTGCAAGTTTTGGTAGCATTGCTAACCTCTGAAGGCACCGGAGCGGCGTAACT
The DNA here is from genome assembly GCA_039707655.1 of Elymus sibiricus. Classification (NCBI taxonomy): domain Eukaryota; kingdom Viridiplantae; phylum Streptophyta; class Magnoliopsida; order Poales; family Poaceae; genus Elymus; species Elymus sibiricus. The sequence continues at coordinate 402,720,453 of CM077672.1, forward strand.
GTGACCAGCGTGACCCAGAAATCTAGGGGGGGTAGATTTCTCTACTGTAGCAAAGAATCAAAGTAATATTTAAACATTCCAAACTAAAGACATGATTTTTGAAATCCTTGAAACTTTTTGATGAAAATAGATATAAAGTTTGCCTCATTTGGTCAAGAAATGAAAAAAATACAAACAAATCAAAACAAGAGGGTGTTATCTGAAATTTTCAAAATAAATATGATTTTAATTTGTTAAAATTTCAAAACATAGTATACTAACAAATTCCTTCCATATTCTGATAGAAACACATATAAAGTTTGTCAAAATCGATGTAAGTATGAATTAGTTGTGGTTTTTATAAAGTATAAGGACCTATTTGCCGACGGTTTAACCGTAGGCATATATGTGATCTATGCCTACGGTTAAACCGTAGGCATATGTGGACACGTGTCAATATCTGGTCCGTCCTGGCGCTTGTCTATGCCGACGGTTTAACCGTAGGCATATATGTGATCTATGCCTACGGTTAAACCGTAGGCATATGTGGACACGTGTCAAAATCTGGTACATCCTAGCTGGTGCTCAAATTTAAGCCTTAAAAAAAAGGAAAAAAAATCTTTGCCTACGGGGGCCGTCGGCATAGCTTTGACGGCGGTAGCCTTCCGTCAGCCAAAACCCGGAATGCCGACGGTTAATCTATGCCGACAGTGACCGTCGGCGTGTATTATAGATATGCCTACGGTGAATCTATGACGACAGTGACTGTCGGCGTATATAGGAGATATGCCTACGGTTTTTGTATGCCTACGGCCCCGTCGGCATATCTTTGAATTTGCCGACGGCCCATGTATGCCGACGGTTTTAGTTGGGCCGTCGGCTTATCGCGATGTATGCCGACGGGGCCCGTAGGCATACTTTTCACCGTCGGCATATTACCTGTTTCTTGTAGTGAACCCACCGAAATAGAATAGGGCAGTGGTCGGACGACGCTGTGGCACCTCACAGAAGTGGACCGGAGTAGTATCAACATATCTTCACATCTTATCAGTTAGGATTTTTGTTTGGAAGAGAGAATCCAGAGGGTCGTAGTGGTCTTTCTGACTCTGATATCCAGCGTTTGCAAATTCCTCTCCTGAAATACAACTCAAAAACAAGGGAAACTCCAAAGGAAAAGTACAGCTAAAGCTAATTAATTCACCCTTGCATTGTTCCTTTATCAGACTATTAGGAAACGGTTGTGCCATTAAGCAATGTTAGCCGATTTATATTTGCATATTATTCTAGGCATTGATGTTGACCTTTCGTTGAATAAAATAAGTAGTGCGCATTAAATGATTCAAATGCTGGGAAAAGGATCCTTCCATTGTAAAAAATGTTTACAAGTTGTTACTGAATTTTAGCTAGCCAGTGATGTAGATGCATATTTCACTCAAGATTAAAATAGCTCGGGCACCTACCTATATCAGGAAAATGATAATTTCCACTCGTTAAAGTTGGTAAAAGACTGGACTAATTTCTGTACTTGATATGTATCATGGTTCATAATTACCCTGTACTTTCGGCCATGAACATGGCAGGGAGATACATGAAAAAACTTCAGCATGTGCAAGTTTATTACCTTGGGGCCCTGACTACTAGCAGTATATAGTAGTATCATCTTTGTCATTGCCTTCTTAAAAGTAGGTTCACACACAGGCACACACACGATTATCAGAACCTGTGATTAGCAATGTTGTGATCCTAGGCGAACACACGTTTAGGACCTTTTGTTCGGTAAGCGTGTGTAGACAAAATCACGCGAACATGGTGCACGCAAGCATGACTTCGGAACGAGTGGCATCGTGAAAATATCTTTAACAAGGGCAGGTGCAGATGCATGTTTGGCATGCCTGACCGGGGTCTGTCCAGGAGTAAGATTAGCCTGGTTGCAGCCTGAATGCTATTCGATCAGTTCATAAAGCACACACGCAGAGATCAGAAACCAGCTACGCTCAAAAATCTGTGTCCCGTCACGTAACCTCAGCCTGCACAGCCTCAGTAAGATGTACGCTGAGATCGAAAAACACTTTGCATACGATGTCCTAGCTAAATCGAATGTGATTTGGTTGACATTGCCTTGAAGCCATCTTGGTCCTTTCCAAAATAAAGTTGCAAGGCTCGCCATTTGCATAAGGAGCAGCTTATCCTTATGTACTTAGCGAAAAAGTGAAATATAGAACCCCGAACACAGGTGTGTGAAAAAAGAGAGAGCAGCACCCCGAACACAGGTGTGTGAAAAAAGAGAAACCAATAAGAGTTTGGATGGTCTGGTGTTACTATGGATGGGTGTCAAAAAATAGTTAGAAGCACATGCGGTTTGGAGTTTAAATAATTTTTTCCTTTAGGCTCTTTGATTCGTGTATATGTTAGATTCTTAGTTTGTTGGGCAAGACTGTCAAACCGCAAACGATGCTCGATCATGAAACTAATCCACATCACTGAGGTTGACGGTGGATTTGGGATGAACCATGTATAAGGAAGCACCACATATAGATAGGAGGCTCATTGTGTATGTGGTAACGTACACGTGCCTTATTTAATTTAGATGTTACTCAGAATGAGTGACATAACATCTACCACACCTGGGTTCTTGTTCACAACGTATAGCTTCTAGTTCACTACAGCCGTTCTCTGGTGTGCTACTAGTTGACTGGGACATGGTTTGTAGGCCAAAAGAGTTCGGTGGCCTGGGCGTGCTGGATTTGGAAAACTTTGGGCGGGCACTCCGTCTACGCTGGCCTTGGATCAACTGGACGGCTCCTGACAGGCCATGGGCAGGGTCCGAGCTCCCTTGTGATGACAAAGACATGACCCTTTTCAGGGCTGCTACTACTATGACTGATTCACTGTTGGCAATGGGTCAAAGGCAAGTTTCTGGTTTGATAGGTGGCTGGATGGTAGGGCTCCAAAGGACATCGTGCCATTGATTTTTCTGCTTGCAAGGCGCAAGCGCGGGACTGTTATGAATGAGATTCGGGACAACCGTTGGACCCGCTCACTTCGGGCTATTACCAACACTCTTCAGATTAGCGAATATATCACTCTTTGGACTTTGTTGCAGGACATCCACCTTGATCCCGCAGGCGACGATGCCAATGTGTGGATTGCTTCTCCCTCAGGTTTGTACTCGGCTTCTTCCACGTACCATCTTCAGTTTGCCGGCGCCACTTCCCCTTTCTTGGCCGAGAAAGTTTGGAATGCCAAAGCGGAGCCAAAATGCAAGTTATTCATGTGGCTTATTCTCCACCGGAAGGCCCTTACCGCAGATCGGCTAGCAATCCATGGCTGTCCTCATGAAGAGGTGTGCAAGCTCTGCCTCACTGGCTATGAAACAAGTGAGTACCCCGCGCGAGAGTGCCTCTCCACCCGTGGCGTTTGGGGCATCGTCTCATCTTGGTTGTCCATCCCCATGGACCGGCGCATAGTTTTTCCTCTCTTGACGATTGGTGAAACTATCATACCATGGGGCATGATGCGGGGGCTTGCAGGAGGTTTGGTCAGGCAACCACCTATGTGCTTTGGAATATTTGGAATGAGCGCAATGCGCGTATTTTTCGGGATATCTCACGTACGATACTAGATGTGGCCTACCTAGTCATGGAGGATTTGAATCAAGTGTGTTTGGCCGCTGCGCCGGCTGTCTAGTCCCCCTCCACGCATCATGTAATTTGTTTTTTCCCTGTTTAGGTTTGTAAATAACTCATGTTCATTTGTTTTCTCCTTGTCCCTATCTATATGAAATGGGCAGAGAATCACCTGCCTTTCAAGTAAAAAAAAAACACTAATTGAAACATATTTCCCATCTTGCATCATATCGGTTCAGACTTTTGGGTGAGCTCGTTGGTATATGCTATTCAATATAGGATACACTACGAGGTCTTGAGTTTACAACCCAGCTAACATAATATATAATAAAAAAATCTTTGTGGAATTTCATTGTGATATAGAGATTCCAATAAAATATGTTTTCTACTCAAACACACTAAGCTCTCAGCTCATTAATTAGTTAAGAACAAGCAGTCCATTTTTTTCTTTTTGTTCAAAGTCAACGTTTTTCTTATGTTGCTTAAGATATTACTGACATCTCCTCGTCGAGCAATGCTCTAACACATGTATCTGCAAAGTTGGGAGCAGAAGTATGGCGGAACGTTCCTCGTAATGGAAAAAAGACATATATGCATCTTCCATTTAGCACAAATTTATTTATTTGGTGAACTACTCACGTGGTCATAGTTTTTCAGAAATAAAATGACATAAATTCCTAAATCCATAAACTTATTTTAATAAATATTAAAAATTATGGGGTGGGTTGGTGGGCAAAATACAGGTCATTTTGAAGGTATTTGTCTCCGACTCACCCTCAAAGCAAAAACCAAACAAAAAGTGGCTTGATCCGATCTTGACTCCAGTCGATGCCCTAGTTACAACCAGGGAAGAGAAGTCGGAGTCGTCTCAGATTTTCCCTTGCTCTACTGCATCTAACCAATATTCATCCAGCACCGATCATGCACATGGTGGTGGGGGCATATGTGTGTCTGGAATAACGGAAGGTAGAGGCATTCATCGACTTATTCCTGGTGCGGGATAAGCCTCTGGACCAAGACAAGCACGTCGACGCACCTCTAGCTACTGCAATAGGTAGAAATGGCAAGCTCCAATTATCCTTGGACTTCTTCAATTTTGTCTTGCCATGAAGAGCAATGAAGAGAGAGGTCCTCAGAATGAGCTACCCCGATGGCTTGATGGACTCGACCTATAATATCTCAGACATTTTCACATGTGCTGAAGGGAGAGAGAGACATGCCGCATTTACCTAGCTCAATTCTTCTTATGGGAGCCTATATCAGCTCATACGGGAGCTTATATGCTCAATCACTTCTGAGCCAATGCTTTAAATAAGCATACATTTTGTCATCTAACAGTTGTACTTTTGTCTAAATGTATCTCTATATATAACCACGAGTTGCTACGCGCTTCATATACGACCAGGCCTTGTGATTGTTTAACACTAGCTACGTGCTTCTCTAAGCTCTGTGTTTCTTTTGTGCATTATTCTTTGACAACACTGTCAGACCGCAAGTCATGCTCAATCATGACATCAGTCACTGAGGATATATAACAGTGTCCCCGCCTTATTTTGCGTTGACCATTCTTATGGAATGAGTGGCTTCGGGAGAACCTATGCCATACCTTCGTCTTTGTTAACTACAGAAATGATGCCACAGCCTGCTTACGGTGACCCATGATGAACGCGATGCTGGGCGTCTTGTACATATTTTTTAGGTATGTGGTGTCGATAGATGCGTAGTTGTGTTAGTATTTGTAGGTTCTGTTGGCGGCGCCATCGACCATGTACTTGTTCTTTGTTGTGTGCTCATTGTACAGGACAATCCTGTAGAAAATGTCCCCGTCATCCCTTTTTCTACCTGAATTAAGCAAGTTTGTCTTGCATGTCTGTAAGTTTGATTTCCCTTCGATACTTGGTTCTCAAGTTGGATATATTTGTCTTCACATACAACAACTTTGATAGCTTGCGGTCTGGGTCATGCAGTTTTGCCAACATTTGCACCAAAAATGCTACACCTACGTAAACTATCACGATAATCCTAGACAGACGGACCTACTACGGGCTTTTATGGATTTTTCCTCTAAACTAATCTCTCTCCCCCCTTATTTTCAGCCGGGGTGGGGCTGATCCTCCCCGCTTCTCCAATCCCAATCGTCCACATATGTTAGTCCGTTGATCCCGTTATTGATCCCTCCGTGAGTGTAGCATTACTCCTACGTAACCCTACGAAACCCCCTTCCACTAACTAAACATCCCCCCTGAATTTCAGGGTGGGCCCCACGCCCTCACTAACACCCAATTAAACATTGCCAGGTCATTACATAACCTCCCACAACACGTAGGTGTAGCAAAGCTCTATTTGGACCATCCTACTTGTTCGCAGGTTGCAGTCATAAAAAAGCAGCACAAATTGCTCTTCTTTGGGGAACATGTGGCAGTGGGTCTCAAAAACTTCACAAGGTCAATTTTTTTTGATGACGGGGTAGTTGTGCTCATTTATAGACTTATAAACATGCTACCAGGCCTGATTCTTGTTCAGCACTTCAGCTTCAGCTAAGCGGGGCATTATGTCCTCTTCGTCGTGCTATTGTTGCGCTCAGGTACTACCAACTTTGGCTTCTGAGTGTTTTCTGCCTTCTTGTTATTTCGTACTTTTTAGCATACAAACTTACCCATGTTGTTGTCCCCTGTTTTGAGTTTGTGGCAGTAATCGATGTGTACCATGAACCCGTGGAACCTTGCGTACTCCTGACAGTAATCATCAGCTTCGGCAAATCTGTTGATCATCATTTCAGTGATGGGCGGAGGGGGCCCATATTCTCATATTGCTCGTCCTCCCTGTTGGATGCCTCCCAGTCATCCGTCATTTATGTTGCCTTCTTCGCGTTTGCACTGCCCATCTGCGCGCTGCTTGCAACGAGCTATCCTGACGACGCGGGCTGCACTAAAACAGTGGGATGCGCCGAAGATGTAGGTTGCGCAGGAGGGGCATGCTGAGTCAAAGAAGACGGCCCTGCATTTTTTATACGCATGAACTTTAACCTTTTCTTTTTCAGCAATGGATCACCATTTAATTTGCAAGTTTTTAAAGGATGGCAAAACATACTCTCGGTTCCTGGCAAATACAAGAAGCCGTTATGGCAATTTGTACCACCATACAGTGGAAAAACATTTTTTTCCTTCATAAACTTTTGAAAGCATGGAAATTCTTACGCACATCCCCTGGCAAATTACTAGTACATGATAATGGCGATTTATAGTAGCACACCGTGGCAAATCTTTACCTTGCATGAGTTTCTGAAATCAATGGCAAAATACACATGTAGGTTATGAAAAATACACACACAAGTTTCAAAAAATATGGAAAAATATGCTCTCACTTCCTGGCAAAAATACCAGCAGCTGATAATGGCAATTTGCAGTACCTCGGAGTGGAAAATTAGTTACCCCCCAAAAATGTTTCGGAAGAATGGAAATACTCACAGTCCCTGGCAACTACTATAAGATGGTAATGTCATCCTCCTACTATCATCTAAAAATGATTTTACCCATACTGACAAGGTTTTCACGGTATTTTGTGCGCTGGATTTGCAGCCCAGCTGGTCGTGAAAGTGTACCTGTGTTATCTTTTTTTTTTGTATGTGTGTGGGTGTGCCTGTCTTATCTGTGCCCCTGTTCTCTATGCAATTTGTTGCTTTAGATTATTACCATCTACAAATGCACTTATCTTGAATGCATGAGGCTAAGCACCGTTGAGAAGACTGACATATGTCCTTTGGTCACTAAGGAGTAAATAGACCCAAATGCAACAAGCAGAAGGTAAGCGCAATCTGCATCATGGACACCGACGGCCTTTGATCGAACACTTGGCTTGTGCGAGCTACAAGCAGCGCACTGTGTGGCACAGTTAGTCAGGATTTCGGCGTGAAAAAAGTGAAGGTATTCTTTAACCTTACCGCATTGCCTCGAAGATCAGGATTGTATTGAGTTGACTCTGCTGTAAATCTTTAAAACTGGACCTATGGTGGGAAATACACTTCGGAACCTGGTTGTATATACATCCTATATGGGGAAAGGACGCGGACGTTTGGTTCCTGAGTGTATCTACACCCTATATGGAAAAAAAATTAGTAATTCAACAAAAACTCAAAAAATTCTGAAAATATTTTTGAAATAAACTTGACCTTCCATTGTACTTGTGAGAAAAATTCCAAAAAGAAAACCCCCATTTGACTTCTTTTCAAAAAAGACAATTTTTTAGCTAAAATAGTGTGAATAGTTACACATAATAGCAAAGAAAGTCAAGTTTATTCTAAAAAAAACTTCTACATTATTTTGATTTTTTGTTGCATTATTAAAAATATCCCCATATAGGGTGTATATACAACCAGGTTCCGAAGTGTATTTCCCAGACCTATGGTAGACATGTTTCTTTTTCTTAGAGTCCAACCTGATGCTAGACAAGAAAAAACCTAAACCTGACGTTACACTACTGGAATATCATTGTACGCCGAGTGTCACGGAGACTCGGCAAAGGGCCAATAACCGCCGGCAAAGCCTTTGCCGAGAGTTGCACTCGGCAAAGGCCACCCGGCGTACACCTCTCAGGCAAACAGAAATTTGCCGAGAGCCAAAACGCGGACACTCGGCAAAGAGTTTGCCGAGTGTCAAACAACCCCTCTCGGCAAAATAAAGTAGCTAACGGACGGCAGACGGGGACGGCTGTTCTTTGCCGAGAGGGGCCCTCGGCAAAGGCGGTCAATAGGAAGGAGCCACGTGTCCAGCTCCTGACATGTGGGTCCCGAAGAATAGACCGAGCGCCATCTTTGCCGAGAGCTACCCTCGGCAACAACGACCAATAGGAAAGAGCCACATGTCCATCCCTGACATGTGGGTCCCGAACAGTAGACCGAGCGCCATCTTTGCCGAGAGCCACCCTCGGCAAAGACGGCCAATAGGAAAGAGCCACGTGTCTAGCTCCTGACATGTGGGCCACGCAGAATATGCCGAGCGCCATCTTTGCCGAGACCCACCCTCGAAAAAGACCGCCAATAGGAAAGGGCCACGTGTCCAGCTCCTGACATGTGGGTCCCGAACAATAGACCGAGCGCCATCTTTGCCGAGAGCCAGCCTCGGCAAAGACCGCCAGTAGGAAAGGGCCACGTGTCCAGCTCCTGACATGTGGGCCCCGCAGAATATGCCGAGCGCCATCTTTGCCGAGAGCCACCCTCGGCAAAGACCGCCAATAGGAAAGTGCCACGTGTCCAGCTCCTGACATGTGGGTCCCGCAGAATATGCCGAGCGCCATCTTTGCCGAGAGCCGCCCTCGGCAAGGGAAGCCAATAGGAAAGAGCCACGTGGCTACGACCTGACAGCCGAGTCTGTAGTACGCCGAGAGCTGCTCTCGTCAAACCTTATACGTTTCCCGAGTGTCGCAAGCTCTCGTAAAGATGGCAGGCGGCGCTACAGGTTGGTATCCTTTTCAGAGTGGCCTCTCGGTAAAGGTGTCAGGTTCTACAGGTTGGTATCTTGTACCGAGCGTCCCTCTCGGTAAAGATTGTATCCTGCTCCAGTTTCATAGGCTTTGCCGAGAGCCGCTCTCGGTAATGCTTTGCCCATCAGTCCTTTTTTTGCTCTTTTGTTTCATTCCTGCAGCAAAACATATACAGCAGCAGCATATAGTGCATCATTGAACAAAAAAACCAATGATTCTCAAGAATATCCCACATAAAAGCAATAGTGCATAAAAGGTGCAATAGTTGTCATGCACACTCGACTACCACAAGTTCACAAGTCTCAAGATCACACAAGATGCAACAGTTCTCAAGCACATACAAGGAACAGTTTCAAACACAACATAACATGAAGTTCACACGGTTTTGGAGATCGGAGTGGGAACATCAACATCAAGACGTCATTCCGTTTGCTTCCCCAACTCCACCAACTTGAGGTGGAACTACCGGAACATTGTTCGACCCTTGTGAGTGATTGAGCTATGATGGATTGACCCAATAAGATGAATGCATATGGTAATGCCGAAAATGGTGATAGAAATAGTTCGAACGAAACTCACAATGTTCCACTCTGGCGTCGCTGCCATCTCTGGCACTGCTTTGCCTTGCATAGAATAAAGATTGGCCACCATATGTTGTAAAGACTTGACTAGATCATCTTGTGCCTTCAGCTTAGCCCGGTCTTCATCTCGTTCTTTCTGGGTGTCATTCAGCCGGGTCTACAATATGGCAATGCAAATGTCATTCGTGTTGAAATGCAAACATGCAGGACCGTGAAGGATCAATGAAGAAGCACTGACCTGAATTTCCTCAATAATGGCCACGGTATGTGGTACGTGACGCTCTATGGTAGGAGTAGAGCCAGTACTCATAGCACGGAGCGTGTTGACTCTCAGAAGGGAGGAGGTTATGCAAGAATCGACGTGAACCGCCATCCGGCCATTCGGTCTACCGCCTGCCGCGGCAATGGCCACAAGAGGGTCAAACGGCACCACGTGAGGATCAGCCTCTTGCCCGTACGTCTCCTTCAATTTTTTGGTGTAGTTCTCCCCATTTGACCGGGCTTTAGAGCAGATCCAGTCCCTCTCCGGGTGGAGAGGGTCCTTGTCCTTGTCGTCTTTGGTACGTTTGATGGTCCACGCCTCGAAGAAAGAGATATCCTTGCCAGTGTCTTCTCTCTGCAAAAGAAAGCGATCCAAACAATCAAGGGAATGCTCACAAATGAAAGAGAACATGATGAAAAGAAAAGGATGTTGTTGCCTACATGATTGGAGACGACACCTGGGATGGTGAGGTTGCCTTGACGGTGTCCTGGACAACCCATCAACTTGCGCCGTTCCCCTATTACCTTGTGTTCATCCTGCCACCCTGGATCTGTCCACCGTTCGACGATCTTCTCCCAGCACGGACGTTTGTCAGCGCACCACCGAGGAATCACCTGTAATAAGTAAACAAATGCATCTTAGTAAGGAATCTAATTTGCGGTAATGTAGGGAATAACAAGCATCCATCGTCACTTGCCTTGAAGTATTCGTCCCGTGTAAGATGCTTCCCTCGAGCCTCCTGTTTGGAAATCTTCTGGTTGAGATAGTCCGCGTGATACTTGACCACTAACCGGACGCGCTCCTCATAGTGCATGTCGTTGACTAGTTTCTTGGCAATATTCTCAACCACCACATTGGCGCGATCCTTCTCACCATCTACGCATGTAAAGAAATCCTACAAACATGCATACATGTGAGAAGGGTAAAATCATGACTATGGCAAATTTAAACCTTTTGGTATTGACATTGCGGTGTTTGAAAGGACTTACCCAGAAATCGTTGACCACTCGCAAGGCTCTGGTATCATAAACCCTCTGACGCATATCCAGGAAATCCGGAGCGTGTTTGTAGTGATCCCATGACCAAGCTGGCTCAATGATACCGTTCGGCAAAGTGACCAGTCCAGGATAATTTAACCTACAAAGACCTCCGATGATGCCACTCGGCGAACGTGGCGGACGCCTCTCACCAGCTTTTATTAAGCTCCTGCATTAGGAAGAGTGAAGTCATATTATATGTGATCAAATGACAAAGGTACAATTTATATGGGATGAGTCGATATAACCACTTACTTCTCTCCCACTGGTTTAATCAACATGTTTCTATGGGCATATGGACGTTTCGGAAGCTTGGAAGGACCACGCAGCCACACTTTCCGTGTGGAAGTAGTGCTGATAGTCGAACTGCCCGGCTGTGAGCCGCTCACCTCGTGGTGCTCCGTCACTCGTGAGGGTCCATCCCCACCCTCAGAAACCTGACGAACAACCAGCCTCCTCTCGGCAGCGTCGTCCTCCACCACCTCCTCCTCATCCTCCTCATCCTCCTCCTCCTCACTCGCCTCCTCCCCATCCTCTATTTCCTCCTCCAGCCGTCGTGCATCCTTCTCCTGAGGCTGGCGAAGCAGTGCATCAGAGGGTCCAGGAGAAGAAAGAGGTGCTCTACTCCGGGCTGCTCTACGTAAGGATGCTGCTTCTCCTCCACCTCCTCCAGCCGCCTTCCCTCCTACGCGTCTGTCTCCTCCGTCGACCACCACTCCTCCTCCTCCTCGTCCTACTCGTCCTCCTCGTCCGCCTTGTCCGCCTCCTCCTCCTGCCTCATCTACTCCTCCTCCTCGTCCGCCTCCTCTCTGCCTCTGCCTCCACCTCGTCCATCTCCTCCTCCTCCTCCTCCTCCTCCTCCGCCTCCTCCGCCTCCACATCGTCCGCCTCCTACTCCTCCTCCCCCGCGTCCTACTCGACCTCGTTTCGCCCGGTTTTTCGCAGGGAGGTCTAGACCCACCGATCGTTTGGCCTTCTTATCAAGTTGATCATTGTACAGAGCTGCCACATCTTTCAAACTTTCCTTTGGATTCTTGTTGCCACCTGTCATGTTTCAATCACCTGATACGAAGAAGAACAAACCAGTTAGTACAAATGATACAACTTGATGTAAATACATTAAATATATCACATATGAAGAATACATGGAGTTGTCACAATAATACATATAGTTGTTACACACACGAATACATAGAGTTGTTGCACACACAAATACATATAGTTCTTACGCACACGAATACATAGAGTTGTTACACACACAAATACATAGAGTTGTTGCACATTCGAATACGAAGAGTTGTTACACGAATACATGGAGTTGTGACACGCATACATAGAGTTCTCACACGATTACATGCAGTTGTTAGAAATAGGGGTCAATATTAGGTGCAACATTTGGATCAGGACTGTCATCATCGCTATCACGCCCGTTCATACATTCATCCTCGAAGTCTTCAGGGGGACCCTCATCATCATCTAGCCCCATTTGCCATCGCAAAAGTAATGCCAAATCTCAAGGGTCAGAAACATCCTCGTATCCGTCCTCCGCATTATCTACTTCCATGTCATCCATGGCCTCATGTTCCATAGCATCATCTTCGTGATGCACGCCATCATCTTCCTCCGCATCATCTTCGTCTTCTTCATTATCTGCTTCTTGATAGAACTCTCCCTCGTATGTGTCAGGGTTTATGTGGTAATCGTCCTTGTTTGGGGTAGGTACCTTGGTATGCGGGGGTATCTTGTACACAACATCCCATTTCAAGAGAACGATATGTTCCGTAGATGTGCACGCGTACGGGAGATAAAACACTTGTGTAGTCTGTTGAGCCATAATATAGACATCATTTCCTGCATATTTCGATGCTCGTTCAACTTCGACCCAGCCAATACTAGCGGTCCTTCTCACTTTCTCTGGATTGAGCCAGCTGCATCTGAATACGACAGGCTTCACACCTTGTAGACCACAGTATTGTAGCTCATAAATTTCTTTGATAGTTCCATAGTAGTGACGTCCATCTGTCCCTAGACAATAGACCCCACTATTTATTGCCCTTCGATTGGGCCTCTCACGCGTGTGTTTATCAGTGTGGAAGCGATACCCATTCATGTCGTAAGCCTTAAATGACTTGGCCTCGTATTCAAAACCTTTGGCTACTTCTCTCAATTTGGCGTCCATATCAACCTCCGTGTATGCCTACAAGATTAATAGGAGATTGTCTGGTTCATTAGTGGAAGCATTACTGGCAAGTAAGAACAAGTTGAAGTGTACATAAAGTTAGGAAAGTTACTTTTCTTGAGAACCAAGAAATGAAATCGCCATCAGCATTGGTATCTTCAAGAAGGTTCTTTGATTCTTCGTCGCTAGGGGGCCATGGTAGCTTCCAGAATTCGTTCTGGAATTCCCTATAGCAATGAGAAGAATTCGAGTTAGGACTCAAGACTAGTGAGTAGTTGTCAATGAAGGTGTTCTACACTTACTTTATGTACGGCTGCACTTCTTCCATGTTGGTCAAGACATAGATCATAAGAGTCAACCACTCGGTAGGTGAAAAGTTCTTGCGCTTTGAACCACTTGCTTTGCCACCATGGCCTTCGAAGAGGCTAAGGTCGGAAACATTACTGGTGGGTTCTTCATTGTAACGAGGAGCTGGATTTAATCTAGTCTGAATACTATCATGATAGTACTTTGTCGTGGTCAATGCCACCTCCTCGTTCAGGTATACCTCGGCTATGGAGGCTTCGATGCGGGCTTTATTCCTACATTTGCCACGAAGATGCTTGAACTCCCGTTCAGGTGCATACTACCATTGGAACTGCACAGGTCCTTCCATTCTAGCCTCATACGAGAGATGTAAGATCATATGTTGCATCGGATTAAAGAAACCTGGCGGAAATACCTTCTCTAACTTGCATAGCAACTCAGGTGCTTGTTCCTCCAACTTTGCAACCACTTCATAATCTAATTCTTTGGCACAAAGCTGGCGGAATAAGTAGCTCAACTCCGCCAGCACTCGCCAAATATCCTCTTTGACATACCCTCGAATCATCACAGGCATTATCCGCTCAAGCCATACATGGTAGTCATGACTCTTGAGGCCCCCTATTCGCTTTGTAGCCATATTTACTCCCCTCATGATATTAGCCGCATATCCATCAGGGAAGTACAACTTGTTCACAATCCATTGGAGAATTTCCTTCCTTTGGGGCATTGAAGGGGTGAAAGGGGCCGGTGGCTTCTTCCAAGAATTACCTTTTGCACGAGGCACCAATTTTAATTTTGGCTTGTTGCATAGCTAGGCTTGATCGATCCTAGCCTGAATGTTATCCTTTGACTTCTCGGTGTCGAGGAGTGTGCCGAGTAAGGCCTCCGCAATATTCTTTTCAGTGTGCATTACATCAATGTTGTGTGAAAGGAGAAGATCTTTAAAGTAAGGGAGCCTCCATAAGCTTGGAATGTGAGTCCACTGGTGTGTCTCTCCATATCCCACAAAACCTTTCCCATTGAGATTTTTCTCGAGAGCATCTAACTCATCCTTAAGCTGGGCACCGGTCATAATAGGTGGTGGCGGGTCATCAACAATAACATCTTTCCGGAAGTTCACAGTGTCTTGTCTATATGGGTGATCAAGACGAAGGAACTGCCGATGTTGGTCAAAGCATACATACTTGCGACCCTTAGCCAGCCAAATGAAAGTCACACGCTGTCGGCACACTGGGCAAGGCCACTTCCCCTTGTCTGTATGCATATTGAAGTGCTTCTTTGAAACGGCATCGTATGTTCTTGCCCCATTGTTCCAAGCAACAAGTAAGTAGTCCACCAGTGGCTCCATGTACACACTCATATGCTTCCCCGGATAGTTAGGCCCTGGAATTATCAGCGTCAGGAACATGTGATGTCGTTGCATGCAAACGCCAGGGGGCAGATTCAGGGGGATAACATATACTGGCCAACAGCTGTATATGGCAGCCATCAAACCATATGGATTGAACCCATCGGTTGTTATCCCAACAGCTACACTCTTCTAGTCATCCGTTTTTTTTATGAATTTGAACAAATTTCTTCCATGCTTCACCATCCCGTGGATGTTGCATCTTTTTTGTATTGTACATCTTCCCTTCGGCGGCCCATCTCATATATTGGGCAGTTTCCTCGGTCATATAAAGCCGTTGGATCCTTCCTGTGAATGAAATATATCGAATGATATTGACGGCAATTGTGAGCTGCCTCTTGCTACCATCATCATTTTGTACCTCAATATACCTAGAGGATTTGCACTTGACACAGTAGTTTGTATCTTTATGTTCATTTCTAAATAACATGCATCCGTTTGGACAAGCATGTATTTGCTCATATGGCATCTTAAGTGAACCGAGGATTTTGTTCGACTCGTACATGTTCTTTGGCAATATGTTTTCTTTAGGCAGCAAGCTAGCAATAACGGACAAAAACTCATTGAAGCAAATTATGCTTATGCAATGGTTTGCCTTCAGGGCCATTAGGCGTGCGATGCCATCTAGTTGAGTAACCTCTGTATGGGCGTGAAGGGGTTTCTGTGCCGCAAACAAAGCTGCATGATACTCTTCTGGGCTTTCCGCCGGCTCCTCTGAGTCCGGGTCCTCCCGCGGATCTGCACGGCGGATGTCATCTAATAGGTTTTCAATCCGAGTATCATATTCGCCGGTGCGCTGTCGCACCACCTCCGCTCTGGACTGTTCTGTCTCACCGTGAAAGATCCACCGGTAATAGCTTGGCGTAAACCCATTTTTGCCTAAGTGTTTACTCATAGTAATCTTATCTCTTTCAACCTGGTTATCGCACTCCGTGCATGGGCACCAAATTCCACGAACTAGGGTTTCTCCAGCAAATACTAATTCCAGGAAATCATTGGTCTTCGACGTCCACTCAGGGGTCATACCCTCATGCTGGGATGTCCGGTGTACATCCACTCACGATCTTCCATCCTCTGATATAATGTGAAACACACATAATGTTTTTTTATGTAACAAGTGGTTTCATCAAGTTTTACGACATGCACTGAGCTATCTAATATGTAAAGATAGGTCCTAATCCCACCCGAGGATGTGTAGGCTAGGCCCGCTTCCATGACGTACTCCGTTCCGAGACAAAATTTCGGCAGCACCTCCCCGCTGTTCTCCAAATACACGTCTCGGCAATAAGCCGAGAGGATGTGTATCCAGAGAACAACAAGGAGACGCCGTCGAAATTCTGTCTCAGATCGAAGTACGGCATGAAAACGACCAGCCTACACATCCTCGGGCTGTCCATGGAAAACGTGGACAATTCGAAAGAGTTGAGGTTATAAATATGCAAAGACTTGCATATTTATAAATACAACCCTTCCGAACGGGAGACGCCTAGGTTACGCGACTATTTAAGTGATCTACAAATAATGGAAACCTACACATGAACAGGAAGAGATTACCCTTGAAGCGTGCGACGGAATTCACTCTCTATTGTCAAAATAGATGCATGTCCTGCACGAAAGAATGAAGTACACTAGTAGAAAACAGGGCTTTGGTCCAGGCCGGGCCAGCCCATTAGTCCCGGTTCAGTCACGAACCGGGACCAATGGGATCAACGGTCCCGGTTCGTGAGGCCAGGGGGCCGGCCGGGCCTCGTGGGGCATTGGTCCCGGTTCGTCTGGACCCTTTAGTCCCGGTTCCAGACACGAACCGGGACCAATGCGCCTCGCTCCTGGCCCACAACCATTGGTCCCGGTTTGTGGCTGGAACCGGGACTAAAGGTGACCCCTTTTGTCCCGGTTCCAGCCACGAACCGGGACCAATGCGCCTCGCTCCTGGCCCACAACCATTGGTCCCGGTTTGTGGCTGGAACCGGGACCAATGGTTGGCCTATATATAGCCCCCGCCCGCGAGCAGAGCAATGCATTGCTCTGTTTTTTTGCCCGGCCGTGGGAGAGCTTTTGTGGTGCTCTAGCTCACCTCCTATGCACATGAGGTGTTCGATGAAATGCCCGAGCCACACTTAAGCTTTCTCCTCTCGAAGCTCCTTGTCCAAGCTCCATTTTCCTCAAGATTTGTCTAGGTTTGGCGGTCCGTCATGTCCCGTCCCCGTCCTCACCGCCGTCGATCGCCCGCGCCCATCTCGGCGCCGGCAACACCGTGGTTAGCCTCTTCTTCTTATCTTCTTTCTAAAAGAAAAAAGTTCTTATTTGTGTGTTTTAATTAGATGCTCTAGAGAGTTATATGTTGTTCAATAATAAGAACTATATAACGCACGCAGATGAACCGGCAATGGATGTACGGTGACCGACGCACCTCCGAGTATATTAAGGGCCTGCATAATTTTCTCGAAGCGGCTGAGGCAAACAAGCAGAATGGTTTTATGCATTGTCCATGTACTGTCTGTGAGAATACGAAGGCTTTCTCCAACTCTAAAACCCTTCACTTCCACCTGCTTGAGAAGGGTTTTATGCCACACTATAATGTTTGGACCAAGCACGGAGAAAGAGGGGTTATGATGGAAGACAACGAAGAAGAAGAGGATGATGACAACTACCCGCCCCCTGAATACGGTGATGCTGCAATGGGGGAAGCTGAAGATCAAGAGGAACCAGACGATGTGCCCGATGATGAGCTTCGCCGGGTCATTGTTGATGCATAGAGAGAATGCGAAAGTGAAAGGGACAAGTTGAAGTTCGATCGCATGTTAGAGGATCACAAAAAAGGGTTGTACCCAAATTGCAAAGATGACAACAGAAAGCTTGGTACCACACTGCAATTGCTGCAATGGAAGGCAGACAATGGTGTATCTGACAAGGGATTTAGTTCGCTGCTGAAAATAATGAAGAAGAAGCTTCCAAAGGATAACGAATTGCCCGGCAGTACGTACGAAGCAAAGAAGGTTCTATGCCCTCTAGGATTGGAGGTGCAGAAGATACATGCATGCCCTAATGACTGCATCCTCTACCGCGGTGAGTACGAGGATTTGAACGCATGCCCGGTATGCGGTGCATTGCGGTATAAGATCAGACGAGATGACCCTGGTGATGTTGAGGGCGAGCGCCCCAGGAAGAGGGTTCCTGCCAAGGTGATGTGGTATGCTCCTATAATACCACGGCTGAAACGTCTGTTCAGAAACAAAGAGCATGCCAAGTTGATGCGATGGCACAAAGAAGACCGTAAGAAAGACGGGAAGTTGAGAGCACCCGCTGACGGGTCGCAGTGGAGAAAAATCGAGAGAAGGTGGGGGGACTTTGCAGGTGACGCAAGGAACGTATGGTTTGGTTTAAGTGCAGATGGCATTAATCCTTTTGGGGAGCAGAGCAGCAATCATAGCACCTGGCCCGTGACTCTATGTATCTATAACCTTCCTCCTTGGTTGTGCATGAAGCGGAAGTTCATTATGATGCCAGTGCTCATCCAAGGCCCTAAGCAACCCGGCAATGACATTGATGTGTACCTAAGGCCATTAGTTGAAGAACTTTTACAGCTGTGGAATGGAGAAGGTGTGCGTGTGTGGGATGAGCACAAACAGGAGGAATTTGACCTACATGCGTTGCTGTTTGTAACCATCAACGATTGGCCTGCTCTCAGTAACCTTTCAGGACAGACAAACAAGGGATACCACGCATGCACACACTGTTTAGATGACACCGATAGTATATATTTGGACAAATGCAGGAAGAATGTGTACCTGGGGCATCGTCGATTTCTTCCGACCAACCATCAATGTCGAAAGAAAGGAAAGCATTTCAAAGGTGAGGCAGATCACCGGAAGAAGCCCGCCCTCCGTACTGGTGATCACATACTTGATATTGTCAATAATTTACAAGTAATCTTTGGAAAGGGTCCTGGCGGACTATCTGTTCCGACTGACGATGCGGGACGCGCACCCATGTGGAAGAAGAAATCTATATTTTGGGACCTACCCTATTGGAAAGACCTAGAGGTCCGCTCTGCAATCGACGTGATGCACGTGACGAAGAATCTTTGCGTGAACCTGCTAGGCTTCTTGGGAGTGTATGGGAAGACAAAAGATACACCGGAGGCACGGGAGGAACAGCAACGTGTGCATGAAAAAGACGGCATGCATCCAAAGCAGTATGAAGGTCCTGCCAGCTACGCTCTTAGCAAAGAAGAGAAGGAAATCTTCTTTGAATGCCTGCTCAGTATGAAGGTCCCGTCTGGCTTCTCGTCGAATATAAAGGGAATAATAAATATGGCAGATAAAAAGTTCCAGAACCTAAAGTCTCATGACTGCCACGTGATTATGACGCAACTGCTTCCGGTTGCATTGAGGGGGCTTCTACCGGAAAACGTTCGATTAGCCATTGTGAAGCTATGTGCATTCCTCAATGCAATCTCTCAGAAGGTGATCGATCCAGAAATCCTGTCAAGGTTAAGGAGTGATTTGGTGCAATGTCTTGTTAGTTTCGAGCTGGTGTTCCCACCATCTTTCTTCAATATCATGACGCACGTCCTAGTTCATCTAGTCGACGAGATTGTCGTTCTGGGCCCTGTATTTCTACACAATATGTTCCCCTTTGAGAGGTTCATGGGAGTCTTAAATAAATATGTTCGTAACCGCGCTAGGCCAGAAGCAAGCATCTCCATGGGCCATCAAACAGAGGATGTCATTGGGTTTTGTGTTGACTTCATTCCTGACCTGAAGAAGATTGGTCTCCCTCAATCGCGGTATGAGGGGAGACTGACTGGAAAAGGCACGCTAGGAGCGGACTCAATAATATGTAGGGACTGGCATTCTTGGTCTCAAGCACACTACACAGTTCTACAGAATTCTACCTTGGTGACCCCGTATGTCGATGAACACAAGAATATTCTGCGCTCCAAACACCCGGAGCTGTGTGACGACTGGATTACATATGAACACATCAGGACTTTCGGCAGTTGGTTGCAAACACGTCTCATGGGTGACAACACTGTTTCTGATGAGCTGTACTCGTTGGCCAGGGGACCATCTTCGACTGTATTGACTTACAAAGGGTACGAGATAAATGGGAATACATTTTACACGATCGCCCAAGATCAAAAGAGCACCAACCAAAACAGCGGTGTCCGCTTTGATGCAGCAACCAAGAGGGGAAAGGACACATATTATGGTTACATAGTGGACATATGGAAACTTGACTATGGACATGATTTCAAGGTCCCTTTGTTTCAGTGCAAATGGGTCAATCTGTCAGGAGGCGGGGTACAGGTAGACCCACAGTACGGAATGACAACAGTGGATCTCAACAATCTTGGGTACACAGACGAACCATTCGTCCTAGCCAATGATGTGGCGCAGGTTTTCTATGTGAAGGACATGTCTACCAAACCGAGAAAAAGAAAAGATAAGGAAGCGAATACATCATACGATGAGCCAAAGCGCCACATAGTTCTTTCAGGAAAAAGAGACATCGTGGGATTGGAGGGCAAGACAGACATGTCTGAAGATTATGAAAAGTTTCATGAAATTCCTCCCTTCAAAGTCAAGGCTGACCCAAGCACCCTGTTAAACGATGAAGATTATCCATGGTTACGGCGCAATAAGCAAAGGACACAAGCGAAGAAAAAGTGAAGACTTTCTCTCCACAACTATATCATTGCAGTTACATGTGAAGAAATTAAATGCCTTTTGTAACAGATGAGTTTTCGTCCGAAACCCTGATACTTCGAAAGAGATTGTCCGTTTTGTACACGAAGTGCATTGCGGGTGAAATGATGATACCATGCCAACTTTCAACCTTTTCAGAGTTCATTTGTAGTGCTTTTCAATTTCAGGGTCATTTAGCTCAAAGAATGAACTAATAGCAAAAAGAATGAACTAGAAAACTTTTATGAAACTCTAATAGCAAAAAGAATGAACTAAAAAATAATCAATTAAAATATTCTGTTATGATCAACTAAAACAAAACTAATAGCAAGAAAGTTTTATGAAACTAAAACAAAACTTTTATGAAACTAAAACAAAACTTTTATGAAACTAAAACAAAACTTTTAATCAACTAAAACAAAACTTATAGCAAGAAAGTTTTATGAAACTAAAACAAAACTTTTAATCAACTAAAACAAAACTTTTATGAAACTAAAACAAAACTTTTAATCAACTAAAACAAAACTTATAGCAAGAAAGTTTTATGAAACTAAAACAAAACTTTTATGAAACTAAAACAAAACTTTTAATCAACTAAAACAAAACTAATAGCAAGAAAGTTTTATGAAACTTTTATGAAACTAAAACAAAACTTTTATGAAACTAAAACAAAACTAATAGCAAGAAAGTTTTATGAAACTTTTATGAAACTTTTACGAAACTAAAACAAAACTTTTAATCAACTAAAACAAAACTAATAGCAAGAAAGTTTTATGAAACTTTTATGAAACTAAAACAAAACTTTTATGAAACTAAAACAAAACTAATAGCAAGAAAGTTTTATGAAACTTTTACGAAACTAAAACAAAACTTTTATGAAACTAAAACAAAACTAATAGCAAGAAACTTTTATGAAACTTTTATGAAACTAAAACAAAACTTTTATGAAACTAATAGCAAAAAGAATGAACTAGAAAACCTTTATGAAACTCTAATAGCAAAAATAATGAATTAAAAATAATCAATTAAAAAATTCTGTTATGATCAACTAAAATAAAACTATAATATTCTTCAATAGCAAAAAGAATCAACTAAAAAGCTTTTATAAAACTCTAATAGCAAAAGGAATCAACTAAAAATATTTTATAAACCTCTAGTATTTATGAAACTAAAATTATATAAAATTTATGCAACTAAAGTTATCAAAGTATTTTTTGTTCAAAACATTAATAGCAAAAAGAATTTTCATAAAGATTACCAAATTGACATTTAAAGTAACCTAAAAATTACCAAATTGAATATAATGATAAAACACAGTAATATTAAATAGCAGGAAAAAGAATCACTCAAAAATCTATTTTTATAGTAAAGTTATTCACAAACTAGTGATTCACACCAATTTAAAAGAATTCAAATTTAAACTATTCAAATTTGGAAACTAATGGCACTAACAGAAAGTTTATAATTTTTGTGACCTAAAAGCAAAAAGAATCACTGAAAAAAAAAGCAAAAAAGAAAACAAAAAAAGTAGAAAAAATGCACCTACTGGGCCACCGCGGCCTGAATACGACTAGAAACCCAACCATCCAGTTGGGCCAGGATTCAGGCCCGCATAAGGCCCAGAAGGCCCACAGGCAGCGGTGTGTCCGATTAGGCCCGTAAGCCTGCTGTTGAGAGGAGCTCGAGAGGGTGTGCGTAGCAGCGCTTATAAACCATTCTCGAGCCCTCTCAGCTAGCGAGGTGGGACTAAACTTTTGGCCCCGAGCAGCACCACCTTTGGTCCCGGTTCGTGGCACCAACCGGGACCAATGCCCACCTTTGGTCCCGGTTGGTGGCACCAACTGGGACCAATGCCACCCTTTAGTCCCGGTTGGTGCCACCAACCGGGACCAAAGGTCTCTGCTTCCCGCCCTTTGGGCTGACGAAAAGAGACCTTTGGTCCCGGTTGGTGGCACCAACCGGGACTAAAGGTGGGCATTGGTCCCGGTTGGTGCCACCAACCGGGACCAATGCTTCTTGTATATAAGAAAACCCTTGGAAAATTTCAGGTTTTCATCTACCAGTTGCCCCGAGCCCGCCTCCCCGATTCCGCCGTCCCCGTCGTCGCCGCCGCCTCCCCGTCGCCACGTCGTCGCCTTCCTGAGCCTGCCGTCCTCGTCGTCGCCGTCGCCTCCCCGTCGCCGCGTCGTCGCCGTCGCCGAGCCCGCCGAGTCCGCCGTCCTCGCCGTCATCGCCTCCCCGAGCCCGCCGTCCCCATCGTCGCCGTCGCCTTCCCGACGTCGCCGCGTCGTCGCCGTCGCCGAGCCCGCCGTCCTCGTCGTTGTCGCCTCCCCGAGCCCGCCGTCCCAGTCGTCGCCGTTGCCTCCCCGTCGCCGCGTAATCGCCTCCCCGAGCCCGCCGCCCTCGTCGTCGTCGCCTCCCAGAGCGCCCGCCGTCCTTGTCCCCGTCACCGTGTGCCGCCCCGAGCCCGCCGTCCTCGTCGCCGGCCTCCAGCCATCGCCGCCCACCCCAGTGAGCCCCCCCCTTTCCGGCCATGTATATGTTTTTTTTCATGTATATGTATATGTTCATTTATATGTGTGTATATGTTCATGTAAAAAGTCATGTATATGTTTTTTTCATGTATATGTATATATGTTCATGTATATGTGTGTATATGTTCATGTAAAAAGTCATGTATATGTTTTTTTCGTGTATATGTATATATGTTCATGTATATGTGTGTATATGTGTGTATATGTTATCCGGAATGTATGTCGTTGTCGATATACCCCCTCCCCGATAACTTCGACATGAGGGGGGAGGGGGGGGTCGATATACCCCCTCCCCGATAGCATTTTTTTGTTCATAGCATTTTTTTCCATGTATGTATGTGGCTATATGTATGTATGTCGCCGTCGCCCTTGATCTCCTACCCCCTCCCGCCCCTACCCGACAAACTCTCGAGGCCACCCAAACCCCTAGAAGAAAACTCCGGTAAATTCGACATGAGGGGGGACGTCGGACATATCGGGCGACCAACTCTCGAGGCCACGCAAACCCTAGAAAAAAAGCGTTGTCGATCTCCTACCCTCCCTCCCCTACCTGACAAACTCTCGAGGTCAGCCAAACCCCTAGAAGAAAACTCCGGTAACTTCGACATGAGGGGGGACGTCAATCAACCCCCTCTCGCCCGACCATGAGGGGTGAGCGTCGTTGTCGTCTACCCCCTCCCCGATAACTTCGACATGAGGGGGGACGTCGGACATGACATGAGGGGTGAGCGCCGTTGTCGTCTACCCCCTCCGGTAACATAGATAACTCCGGTAACATAGATTTATCAAGAATGCCCCCATTATGGATGTGCACAAGTTGATCCAATTTTTTTTTGATCTCATCTATATATATTCTTTATATGTCACGTTGTCTGTCAAAGTATTGAAGAAATCCATGGCTTCATCATTAGCCGGAAGTAACATGCGTATGATGCTATGAAGCTCTTCAAAGTTGTTTTGGAACGGAGTTCCGGATAGAATAATTTCCTTTTTGGTACGAATTTCAGCAAAGGCCTTCCAAATAGCGATATTCGGAAGGCTCTTGCTGAACTTCGTACCAAAAAGCTAATTAATTATCCTATCCGGGACTCCGTTCCAAAACAATTTTGGAGAGCTTCTTACCATTATGCGCCTGTTACTTCCGGCTAATGATGAAGCCTTGGTTTTCTTGAATCCTTTGACACTAGACAACGTGACATATAGAAGGGTAGATGAGATCAGGAAAAATATGGACCATTTTCTGCACATTCAGAATGGCGCCATTTTGTTAAATCCCTTAAAGGTTAAGAGAATCCCTTGTTTGACATTCATGAGAGAGGCGGTCCGGACGTCGGACATTCATGAGAGAGGCAGTCCGGACGTCGGACATTCATGTTTGTATATTAATTGCCATGTTGTAATATTTGCAGAAACTATGGATCAAAGAGACTTGGAACAAGAACAGTTGTTGGGGGAGATAATCCTCGCCGGAGGTGATGCTGTCTTGTCGTTTCTCAACGACACCGATGGAACAATGGAGGAGGAAGGACATGATCGTGATGGCTCCGGTGACATGATCATGATAGCTCCGGAGGTGCTGACTAGCTAATTGATGCATTAATTGTTTTGGTATGTACATATATATATTAACTCTTCTTTCTTCTTTTATAGCCCTCCGAATCGAGCCAAACTTCGGTAACGAGATGAGGCCCGAAGAAGAGGTTGCGCAAGGATGAAAGGTTCACGATCACAGCAATCGTGGACGATGGCCTACCGATTGAACCCAAGCGGACCAAGGACGCATTTTCTGCTCAGTGCGGAGCTATTGTTAGGGACAACATCCCGATCAGCATCAAGCAATGGAATAAGCCTAAGGACGACGCCCCTGAAGGTGATTATGTCACCGATAGACAGAAAGATGATCTTTGGACATTGCTGAAGGCAAATTTCACCCTACCGCCAGAGGAGGATCCGAATAAGCCCGTTATAGAGCCACTGGTCAAGGCGTGTGCTCTTAAGAAGATGGCAGATCTATTCAGGAGGTGGAAGAAGGAGTTGAAATCAAAGTTTGTCAACAAAGGTGAGACTCCAGAATTCATCGGCTGATTTGAGAAGATAAGAGATCACTGGCCCGCATTTGTGGCCTACAAGACATCAGACAAGAGTAAGAAAATGTCAGAGACAAACAAGAACAACGCTGCAAAGAAGCAGTATCACCATCACACGGGGTCAGGTGGCTACCTCAAAGCCCGGCCGTTGTGGGACAAAGCTGAGAATGACCTGATTGCTAAAGGGGTCGAACCAGAGACATTGAAATGGCCAGACCGTTCAAGGACTTGGTTCTTCGGGGTTGGGGGAACTTTGGACCCTGAAACAGGGAAGTGCCGTTGGACGGACGAGCAACTTGCAATACCCGTCACGAAGCTTCAGAAGTATATCACCGCAGCGCAGGAAGGGACGTTCATTCCCGACAGAGAGAAGGACGAGCTGACTGAGGCCCTAGGGAATGCTGAGCACCCTGGACGAACACGAGGCACACCAGGCTCCGTTCCGTGGAAGTTTGTGTTTCCCGACGCAGGCGGTTACAGAAGCCGGGAGAGAAAGAGGAAAGCGGAGCTGAGCGACATGCAGAAGATGAGTGCAAGACTACAAAAGCTAGAGGAAGCTGAGAGCCAGCGAGCTGCCGGCCAACTATCTCAGCGGCACGAAGCTACCCCAGAAGCTACCCCGCCATCTCAGCGGAGAAGCAGCGTGGCTTCCACGGAGCCCGTTCAGACTGACTTCACGAAGCCTATCTACCCCGTGGATACTATCACGGAGGCTCAAAATTGCGAGCTTATGACGAAATGCCATAACCTCACTTTCAAGGCGGCTCTTGGCTCTGTTGCACCTCCTCAACCCAACGGAACTTTTCACTGCCTTACGATTCCACATGGCTATGCTGTTGTGATGGTGGATGAAGTAATGGAGGGATTTGAGGAGCTCGAGCTTTACCACTCTACAGTTGAAGGGGAGAATCACCTGGTTCGTGCTCTGAGGAGTACATGTCTATGGCAGAAGGAGTACATCAAGCTTCCAAACTGGACGCCTCCGCCTCCTCCTCCTCCTCCGGCGAGTCAGGGCACTCCGCCTCCTCCTCCTCCTCCTCCTCCGGCGAGTGATCAGGGCACTCCGCCTCCTTCTCCGGCTCCTCCGACGCGTGAGGGCACTCCGCCTCCTCCTTCGCCTACTCCGGCGCGTCGGAGCACTCCGCCTCCTTCTCCGCCTCCTCAGCAACGACGGAAGAGAGACGCCGCCGCTCCGGCGGCTAGCAGTACAAGCAGAGGCGGGAGGCAATTCAGATACGGTCCATGTCTCAAGCCTGTGGAAACGTTACCATATGAGAGGACCGAGCAGGAAAACGAGGACATATGTCGTGCCGAAGTGAGGGACCATTTTGCAAAGAAAACTCCACCTCCGAAGGAGAAGCTAGATCCGGTGAAAGTGAAGCGCACTATCGATGCCCTGAAGCGACCACCACCGCCTCCGCCGGATTCCAACTATGACCGCATAATTACTAAGACACATGCTAAAGCGCAGCAGTCGGGAAGTACTTCCAGTGCTGCAAGAGCAAAAAAACAAAGAAGTGGGAAAACAATTCCCCAGCTCGGCGAACAGGAGAAGCAATCGTGCCCCCCGCTCAAGGTGTCTAGCGATATCGCTAATCATCCGGTGCTACTGCCCGGTACCACTCTTGATGATTACCTGCCCGATGATGTACAGTTTGAAACGGCTGAGGTAGTAGACGTCTTTAGATACGAGCACGGGAAGCCTCTCGTCAAACCTGATCATCCTCATCTAACAACGATGATGCAAAAATTGCATGACTGGTACATGGAAACCTGCAGGAAGTCTGGGAAAGACAGTTTGTTAGTCGGAATTAAAAAAGAGCATGACTTCCCTGGAGTCGACCTGCTGCCTGTTGAATTTGTGGAGTTATTTCAATTATACAATCAAAAGGCCCTCGACAAACAACTCATGACTTGCTACTGTCTGTAAGTATTACTTCTATAATTAAGTCTCTAGCTCAGCTCGTTCATTGCATGTATATATAATTATCCTCACTATATTATGCAGATTGAAGATGGTCGAATGCCAAAAAATAGGAATCTTCGACGTTGGGTTCATTAGGCCAAATACCGTAAATGAATGGTCGGTACGAAAGGTGGCTGAAGATACCGAGAACAACTTACTACAAACGTTCCTTAAACATCAAAACAAAAGGGAAATACTCTTTCCTTACAACTTCAAGTGAGTGTTACTGTCTTCTGCATATTCGGTTCCGCTTACTCGTGGTTAAGTAATGTAATTGATGAGTTATGCGTGCGCAGCTTCCACTATATTCTGCTATCCATTAACCTTGACGGGGCATTAGTAACTGTCTTAGACTCGCTCCGTAAAGATCCCAAGTATTATGCAGACATGACTGCAATGCTCCAGAAGTAAGTTCAATCAATACCAGGACCATATCGGAAACTTTCTTTCATTTCCTGATATTAAGTAATCATTTTCTTTGCCTGCCAGGGTTTGGAAAACGTTCACCGCTAAGGTTCCGGGTCTGAAGAAGGAGCTGCGATTTACACACCCCAAAGTAAGTAGTACTAGCTAGTTCCGCGCATCTCTCATTGATTCTAGTTTCATCAATACCATTATCATGCTTGCTTATTAGTTTGATTGAACTCTATTCTCGTAAAGTGCTTGTTGCAGGCACCCAACACTCATTTATGTGGATACTACATATGCGAGTTCATTCGCTACTATACCTCTGAACGGGCCTCCTCTGAGAAACAATTTGAAGTACGTAAACAATATTCACAATTTTATTTTATATATTACCATCAATTGTGTTGAGTTTCATTCATGTATATGTATTGACCCCTTCTTTAAATTAGATCTGGCAGATGCGGGATGAACTCCTACCACATGATCGCATACGAGCAATTCAAGAGGAATTGGCGGGATTCTTTCTTGACCACGTCATACCTGAACAAGGAGAATACCATGTGAAATTGAAATTGTTTTAAGGGATGTTATATATTGTACATATGTAGTAGCGTCGGATAGATATACGAAAACTTGTTGTTCGACCAATCTCTCGGAGAAAGAGAGGTCGATCACTTCTCTCTGTATATGTTCATGACGATCTTATGTACTTAATGGTTCCTTCATTTGCTTACTAGCTAGCGTGTCGAGTTCTCTCTATAGTAGCTAGCGTCGACCAAGCACGGAGAAAAAGAGGACACTTCTCTCTATTAGCTAGCTAACACAATATGAAACCCCTAAATTAACCCTACAAAACCACCTAACCCCCCTCCCTTTCAAGAAAAAAACAAAACCCCAGCTCCTGACAGATGCCTTTTGGTCCCGGTTGGTGTTACCAACCGGGACTAAAGGTCCTGCCTTTTGGTCCCGGTTGGTGTTATCAACCGGGACTAAAGGTCCTGCCTTTTGGTCCCGGTTGGTGTTACCAACCGGGACTAAAGGTCCTCCTGCCTGGGCTCCCCCCAGCGGCCACGTGGAGGGCCTTTGGTCCCGGTTCGTAAGCGAACCGGGACTAAAGGTTTTGGGCTTTAGTCCCGACCCTTTAGTCCCGGTTCCAGAACCGGGACAAATGGGCCTTACGAACCGGGACAAATGGGCCCTTTTGTACTAGTGGTAGTGTCAGTCACATGTTTATCTAAAGTAGTGTCAAGCATATGTCCAACACCCACACACCAATATCACTCACTCACTCACAAAAAAAATTGCACCCACTAACTCACTCACACACACATACACAACACCCACTCACACACACACACACACCAATAGCACTCACTCACACACACACACACATCACGCACACACCAACAGCACCACCAATAGCACATCACACACACACACACACACACACACACACACATCACACACACACATCTCACACACACACACACACACACACACATCAACAGCCCCCCTCGCCCCCCACACACACTCACAGACATTATTCACTACGCACATATACACCTAAATATTAAAAAAACCGAGATTGGAGGGACTCACCAACGGGGCAGGGGGACGTCGGAGGAGGTGGAGGCACTCCCGGTGGCGGCGGAGCTCGGCGGACGGGGCGGCGGCGGTGAGGGGCCGTGGCTGTGGTGGACCTCGGCGGACGGGGCGGCGGCGCTGAGGGGCGGGGGCGGTGGTGGAGCACGGCGGACGGGGCGGCGGCTCTGAGGGGCAGTGGTGGCGCCGGAGCTCGGCGGATGGGGAGGCGGCGCAGAGGGACGGAGGTGGACGCGGGGGCCAGGGAAAGAGAGGAAGAGTGAGAGAAATGAGTGAGCGCGCGAGTTGGAAATTTTGGATAAGTCCCCGTAGGAACCATTTCCGAGAGTCAACTCAAAGAGGCACTCGGTAAAAGTCTTACCCTAGATCTCGCAAGCGCTTTTCCGAGAGTCGACACAAAGGTCGGTAAAGATGGTACCCTAGATCTTGGGTGCTTTTCCGAGAGAGCTCTCGGTAAAGTACAAGCCATAGATCTAGGTTTTACCTAGTACCGAGAGCAGCTCTCGGTAATGCCTACCTTTACCGAGCGTCCCTCTCGGCAATGTACCTAAACCTATATATTGTTTCTACTCCTGTTGTAGCCGTGCTCGGTAATATGTCTTATACTTTTTGTTGTTGTTTTCTTACATGCTTTGTAAACCACCTTACCACATTATAGTTACACTTTGTTTTGTCCTTTTGAGATGGCCCTTGGGCGGTTTCCAGATCGAGCACCCATCTGGTTGCCCCGGTGGTCGAGGGCGTTGACCGGCACCGAGAGGGGGTAGGACACGGTGAATACCTGCTTCTTCGTGTTACGGTAGGTCATCATGAGATGCCAGGCCAAGTCTAAGGCCGTTCTGTCACAGGATCGCCCACCGTCGGCTCGGTCCTCGACTTTCCCGCCGGTCCGTGCGTTTTGTGAGGCATGTGCACGTCAAGGAAGTGCGTTGGGTATTCAAACACCACACCACCCTTTCATGCATATGCATGGGCCACACGCATGTAGGGCTGGTTCCCCCCCTCCCTCGGGCGATTTCCAGATCGAGCACCCATCCGGTGGCCCCGGCGGTCTAGGGCATTGAACGGCACCGAGAGGGGGTAGGCCACGGTGACTACCTGCTTCTCCGTGTTACGATAGGTCATTGTGACGCATCAGACCAAGTTTGTGAGGCATCTGCCACGTCAATGATGTTGCGGTTTTCAGATCGAGCACCCATCTGGTGGCCCCGGCGATCTAGGGCGTTGACCGGCACCGAGAGGGGGTAGGCCACGGTGAATACCTGCTTCTTCGTGTTACGGCAGGTCATCATGAGATGCCAGGCCAAGTCTAAGCCCGTTCTGTCACAGGATCGCGCACCGTCGGCTCGGTCTCGGGGACGAACGCAGCAGGTCCTCGACGTTCCCGCCCATCCGTGCGGTTTGTGAGGCATGTCACGTCAAGGATGTGCGTTGGGTATTCAAACACCACACCACCCTTTCATGCATATGCATGGGCCACACGCATGTAGGGGTGGTTCCCCCCCCTCCCTCGTGCGATTTCCAGATCGAGCACCCATCCGGTGGCCCCGGCGGTCTAGGGCGTTCAACGGCACCGAGAGGGGGTAGGCGACGGTGAATACCTATTTCTTCGTGTTACGGCAGGTCCCCGTTCACATGTTTTTTACTTTGCAGTGTTTAAAGTTGAGATTTGAACAAGTCTAGCCGAAAACGTAAGTCATCATAAGTCATGGCATTTTCAAACTTTAGTCATAAAAAGATACGAAATATCAGATACAAAAAGAGAGTGCCAAACAAAAACACAAATAGAAGGAAAATGAAGAAGTGCACAGTTTTTACCGAGCGTCGATACACGGCTCTCGGAAATGCCTACCTTTACCGAGCGTCCCTCTCGACAATGTACCTAAACCTATATCTTGTTTCTACTCCTGTTGTAGCCGTGCTCGGTAATATGTCTTATACTTTTTGTTGTTGTTTTCTTACATGATTGGTAAACCACCTTACCACATTATAGTTACACTTTGTTTTCTCCTTTTGAGATGGCCCTCGGGCGGTTTCTAGATCGAGCACCCATTTGGTGGCCCCGGCGGTCTAGGGCGTTGACCGGCACCGAGAGGGGGGTTGGCCACGGTGAATACCTCCTTCTTCGTGTTACGGCAGGTCATCGTGAGATGCCAGGCCAAGTCTAAGGCCGTTCTGTCACAGGATCGCCCACCGTCGGCTCGATCCTCGACTTTCCCGCCCGTCCATGCGTTTTGTGAGGCATGTGCACATCAAGGAAGTGCGTTGGGTATTCAAACACCACACCACCCTTTCATGGATATGCATGGGCCACACGCATGTAGGGGTGGTTCCCCCCCTCCCTCGGGCGATTTCCAGATCGAGCACCCATCCGGTGGCTCCGGCGGTCTAGGGCATTGAACGACACCGAGAGGGGGTAGGCCACGGCGAATACATGCTTCTTCGTGTTACGGCAGGTCATCGTGAGATGCCAGGCCAAGTCTAAGCCCGTTCTGTCACAGGATCGCGCATCGTCGGCTCGGTCTCGGGGACGAACGCAGCCGGTCCTCGACGTTCCCGCCCGTCCGTGCGGTTTGTGAGGCATGTGCACGTCAAGGATGTGCGTTGGGTATTCAAACATATGCATGGGCCACACGCATGTAGGGGTGGTTCCCCCCCCCCTCCCTCGTGTGATTTCCAGATCGAGCACCCATCCGGTGGCCCCGGCGGTCTAGGGCGTTGAACGGCACTGATAGGGGGCAGGCCACGGTGAATACCTGTTTCTTCGTGTTACGGCAGGTCCCCATTCTCATGTTTTTTACTTTGCAGTGTTTAAAGTTGAGATTTGAACAAATCTAGCCGAAAACATAAGTCATCATAAGTCATGGTATTTTCAAACTTTAGTCATAAAAAGATACGAAATATCAGATACAAAAAGAGAGAGCCAAACAAACACACAAATAGAAGGAAAATGAAGAAGTGGCACAGTTTTTACCGAGCGTCGATATACGGCACTTGGTAATGCCTACCTTTACCGAGCGTCCCTCTCAGCAATGTACCTAAACCTATATCTTGTTTCTACTCCTGTTGTAGCCGTGCTCGGTAATATGTCTTATATTTTTTGTTGTTGTTTTCTTACATGCTTGGTAAACCACCTTACCACATTATAGTGACACTTTGTTTTCTCCTTTTGAGATGGCCCTCGGGCGGTTTCCAAATCGAGCACCCATTTGGTGGCCCCGACGGTCTAGGGCGTTGACCGGCACCGAGAGGGGGGTAGGCCACGGTGAATACCTCCTTCTTCGTTTTACAGCAGGTCATCGTGAGATGCCAGGCCAAGTCTAAGGCCGTTCTGTCACAGGATCACCCACCGTCGGCCCGGTCCTCGACTTTCCCGCCCGTCCGTGCGTATTGCGAGGCATGTGCACGTCAAGGATGTGCGTTGGGTATTCAAACACCACACCACCCTTTCATGCATATGCATGGGCCACACGCATGTAGGGGTGGTTCCCCCCCCCCCCCCTCCCTCGTGCGATTTCCAGATCGAGCACCCATCCGGTGGCCCCGGCGGTCTAGGGCGTTGAACGGCACCGAGAGGGGGTAGGCGACGGTGAATACCTATTTCTTCGTGTTACGGCAGGTCCCCATTCACATGTTTTTTACTTTGCAGTGTTTAAAGTTGAGATTTGAACAAGTCTAGCCGAAAACGTAAGTCATCATAAGTCATGGCATTTTCAAACTTTAGTCATAAAAAGATACGAAATATCAGATACAAAAAGAGAGTGCCAAACAAAAACACAAATAGAAAGAAAATGAAGAAGTGCACAGTTTTTACCGAGCGTCGATACACGGCTCTCGGAAATGCCTACCTTTACCGAGCGTCCCACTCGACAATGTACCTAAACCTATATCTTGTTTCTACTCCTGTTGTAGCCGTGGTCGGTAATAGGTCTTATACTTTTTGTTGTTGTTTTCTTACATGCTTGGTAAACCACCTTACCACATTATAGTTACACTTTGTTTTCTCCTTTTGAGATGGCCCTCGGGCGGTTTCCAGATCGAGCACCCATTTGGTGGCCCCGACGGTCTAGGGCGTTGACCGGCACCGAGAGGGGGGTAGGCCACGGTGAATACCTCCTTCTTCGTGTTACGGCAGGTCATCGTGAGATGCCAGGCCAAGTCTAAGGCCGTTCTGTCACAGGATCGCCCACCGTCGGCTCGGTCCTCGACTTTCCCGCCCGTCCATGCGTTTTGTGAGGCATGTGCACGTCAAGGAAGTGCGTTGGGTATTCAAACACCACACCACCCTTTCATGCATATGCATGGGCCACACGCATGTAGGGGTGGTTCCCTCCCTCCCTCGGGCGATTTCCAGATCGAGCACCCATCCGGTGGCTCCGGCGGTCTAGGGCGTTGAACGACACCGAGAGGGGGTAGGCCACGGTGAATACATGCTTCTTCGTGTTACGGCAGGTCATCGTGAGATGCCAGGCCAAGTCTAAGCCCGTTCTGTCACAGGATCGCGCACCGTCGGCTCGGTCTCGGGGACGAACGCAGCCGGTCCTCGACGTTCCCGCCCGTCCGTGCGGTTTGTGAGGCATGTGCACGTCAAGGATGTGCGTTGGGTATTGAAACATATGCATGGGCCACACGCATGTAGGGGTGGTTCCCCCCCCCCCCCTCCCTCGTGCGATTTCCAGATCGAGCACCCATCCGGTGGCCCCGGCGGTCTACGGTGTTGAACGGCACTGATAGGGGGTAGGCGACGGTGAATACCTGTTTCTTCGTGTTACGGCAGTTCCCCGTTCTCATGTTTTTTACTTTGCAGTTTTTAAAGTTGAGATTTGAACAAATCTAGCCGAAAACATAAGTCATCATAAGTCATGGTATTTTGAAACTTTAGTCATAAAAAGATATGAAATATCAGATACAAAAAGAGAGAGCCAAACAAATACACAAATAGAAGGAAAATGAAGAAGTGGCACAGTTTTTACCGAGCGTCGATATACGGCTCTTGGTAATGCCTACCTTTACCGAGCGTCCCTCTCGGCAATGTACCTAAACCGATATATTGTTTCTACACCTGTTGTAGCCGTGCTCGGTAATATGTCTTATATTTTTTGTTGTTGTTTTCTTACGTGCTTGGTAAACCACCTTACCACATTATAGTTACTCTTTGTTTTCTCCTTTTGAGATGGCCCTGGGGCGGTTTCCAGATCGAGCAACCATCTGGTTGCCCCGGTGGTCTAGGGCGTTGACCGGCACCGAGAGGGGGTAGGACACGATGAATACTTACTTCTTCGTGTTACGACAGGTCAACGTGAGATGCCAGGCCAAGTCTAAGGCCGTTCTATCACAGGATCGCCCACCGTCGGCCCAGTCCTCGACTTTCCCGCCCGTCCGTGCGTTTTGTGAGGCATGTGCACGTCAAGGATGTGCGTTGGGTATTCAAACACCACACCACCCTTTCATGCATATGCATGGGCCACACGCATGTACGGGTGGTTCCCCCCCTCCCTCGGGCGATTTTCAGATCGAGCACCCATCCGGTGGCCCCGGCGGCCTAGGGCGTTGAACGGCAACGAGCGGGGGTAGGCCACGGTGAATACCTGCTTCTCTGTGTTACGATAGGTCATTGTGACGCATCAGACCAAGTTTGTGAGGCATCTGCCACGTCAATGATGTTGCGGTTTTCAGATCGAGCACCCATCTGGTGGCCCCGGCGGTCTAGGGCGTTGACCGGCACCGAGAGGGGGTAGGCCATGGTGAATACCTGCTTCTTCATGTTACGGCAGGTAATCGTGAGATGCGAGGCAAAGTCTAAGCCCGTGCTGTCACAGGATCGCGCACCGTCGGCTCGGTCTCGGGGACGAACGCAGCAGGTCCTCGACGTTCCCGCCCATCCGTGCGGTTTGTGAGGCATGTGCACGTAAAGGATGTGCGTTGGGTATTCAAACACCACACCACCCTTTCATGCATATGCATGGGCCACACGCATGTAGGGGTGGTTCCCCCCTCCCTCGTGCGATTTCCAGATCGAGCACCCATCCGGTGGCCCCGGCGGTCTAGGGTGTTGAACGGCATCGAGAGGGGGTAGGCCACGGTGAATACCTGTTTCTTCATGTTACGGCAGGTCCCTGTTCACATGTTTTTTACTTTGCAGTGTTTAAAGTTGAGATTTGAACAAGTCTAGCCGAAAACAAAGTCATCATAAGTCATGGCATTTTCAAACTTTAGTCATAAAAAGATACGAAATATCAGATACAAAAAGAGAGTGCCAAACAAAAACACAAATAGAAGGAAAAGGAAGAAGTGGCACAGTTTTTACCGAGCGTCGATTCACGGCTCTCGGAAATGCCTACCTTTACCGAGCGTCCCTCTCAGCAATGTACCTAAACCTATATCTTGTTTCTACTCCTGTTGTAGCCATGCTCGGTAATATGTCTTATTCTTTTTGTTGTTGTTTTCTTACATGCTTCGTAAACCACCTTACCACATTATAGTTACACTTTGTTTTCTCCTTTTGAGATGACCCTCGGGCGGTTTCCAGATCGAGCACCCGTCTGGTGGCCCCGGCGGTCTAGGGCGTTGACTGGCAGCGAGAGAGGGTAGGCCATAGTGAATACCTGCTTCTTCGTGTTACGGCAGGTCATCGTGAGATGCCAGGCCAAGTCTAAGGCCGTTCTATCACAGGATCGCCCACCGTCGGCTCGGTCCTCGACTTTCCCGCCTGTCCGTGTGTTTTGTGAGGCATGTGGACGTCAAGGATGTGCGTTGGGTATTCAAACACCAGACCACCCTTTCATGCATATGCATGGGCCACACGCATGTAGGGGTGGTCCCCCCTCCCTCGGGCGATTTCCAGATCGAGGACCCATCCGGTGGCCCCGGCGGTCTAGGGCGTTGAACGGCACCGAGAGGGGGTAGGCCACGGTGAATACATGCTTCTTCGTGTTACGACAGGTCATCGTGAGATGCCAGGCCAAGTCTAAGCCCGTTCTGTCACAGGATCGCGCACCGTCGGCTCGGTCTCGGGGACGAACGCAGCTGGTCCTCGACGTTCCCGCCCGTCCGTGCGGGTTGTGAGGCATGTGCACGTGAAGGATGTGCGTTTGGTATTCAAACATATGCATGGGCCACACACATGTAGGGGTGGTTCCCCCCCCCTCACTCGTGCGATTTCCAGATCGAGCACCCATCCGGTGGCCACGGCGGTCAACGGCTTTGAACGGCACCGAGAGGGGGTAGGCCACGGTGAATACCAGTTTCTTCGTGTTACGGCAGGTCCCCGTTCTCATGTTTTTTACTTTGCAGTGTTTAAAGTTGAGATTTGAACAAATCTAGCCAAAAACGTAAGTCGTCATAAGTCATGGCATTTTCAAACTTTAGTCATACTAGCAAACATGCCCGTGCGTTGCAACGGGAGAAAACATGCCCGTGCGTTGCAAATGCCAATTATCACGAATTACGCTGGCCAGGTAGAGGATAAGTTTGATGATGACAAAATGATGGATCAATTAGCAATAGGATTCTTTGGGGCGCTAGTTCAAAACATGGGACATAAATCATAGTCGTCTAATCGGGTGAGCAACCCTATCTTTAGATTACTATACCGACAATGCTTATTTTTATTTACTGACATCACACAATAAAAATGTGGTATACTTCATCTGGTGTCCAGGCATGTATGTTTCCGGCGTTTACACTTTTTGTCTGACTTCAGTATAACATTGTAGATCAGATCGTCGATGCCTGGTGAAAAAGTATACCACATCGGCAGACAAATCTTTGTAATGTCATCAGACAATAAAAATGTTGAGCATGCAGCACTTTCAAAGTAATTTTACCTGGATGCAACTGTTGTTCCTCCATAGGTTTATTATATGCACTTTTATGAATCGGGATCAGCAATGTCTGGAGACAATTTATATTCGTTGGACGTGCAAGCTATATGTTTTCGTTGTGTTTGTCCTAATATGTGTATATATATTCGTCTTACAGTTTTCACGTCTTAATAGTCCGTCAATATGAATTCGTAAGGAAAACAAACAGAGCCAAATTCAATCTAAAAAAATATCTTGCATCAAATCTGACAACGTGTGCCATATAGGTTCGGACAACAAACACATGTGTACACGTCCGCGTACTCCAGATATTTACTGTTGCGTGAAGTAATCATCCCAGCCTGTGCGCCACACATCCTTGTGGAGCTACACACTATGCAGTCGGTCTTTATCTCTAAGTCCCAACCCATCTTATCTCTAAGGCTGAACGCAGCAAAATCCTCCTTGTAGTGTCAAAATCCCCCTTGTAGAGTCATCTCCAGAAGCCCCTGTTGGGAGCAACCGTGGGACTTGCAGCAGCAGCGCACGGCGGCGACCTCTCGAGCAGCCGGCCTGCAGCTCCCCCAAAGATCGAGCCGGCCTGTGCGCCCAAGGCTGCCTCGCCCTACCTCCACCAACCGCATCGGGAGAGGAGCTCCTCTGCCCCGAGCTGCCTCAAAAGCAGGCCAGCCAGCTGCGGCCCCTCCCTCCTCTCTCAGCTTTCCCTTCTCCTTCTCTCTAATCTCTCTCTCTCTCTCGCACGTTATATCCAGGAACCGCCATGGAACAACCCGCAGAACACCCCGCCTTGGAGTTCGTCGCCTCCGGCCACATCTCCATCTCGTTCTAGATCTGCTCCGCCCCGTCGCCGGATCCACGCCAGAGTAGCCGGATCCGCCGCCCAGACTGCTGAGCGCCGCCTCATGCGCCCATTCGTCCGCTGCGTGGGCCACGCAGCTGCCACGGCCCAGCTCGCCCGTGAAGCGGTTGTCCATCTCTCTGCCATGTTGTAAATCATGATCTGTTTGCTCCTTCCCGTTCTCATTGTCAAGTGTCAATTCGGTCACCGGGTCAGTTGTTCCTGTTGGAAATATGCCCTAGAGGCAATAATAAATTG
The DNA here is from genome assembly GCA_039707655.1 of Elymus sibiricus. NCBI lineage: Eukaryota > Viridiplantae > Streptophyta > Magnoliopsida > Poales > Poaceae > Elymus > Elymus sibiricus. The sequence continues at coordinate 402,758,515 of CM077672.1, forward strand.
GTTATTATTATATTTCCTTGTTCATGATAATCGTTTATTATCCATGCTATAATTGTATTGATTGGAAACTCAAATACATGTGTGGGTACATAGACAACACTGTGTCCCTAGTAAGCCTCTAGTTGACTAGCTTGTTGATCAAAGATGGTTAAGGTTTCCTAGCCATGGACATGAGATGTCATTTGATAACGGGATCACATCATTAGGAGAATGATGTGATGGACAAGACCCAAACTGTAAACGTAGCATTTGATCGTGTCAGTTTATTGCTATTGTTTTCTGCATGTCAAGTATCTGTTCCTTTGACCATGAGATCATGCAACTCACTGACACCGGAGGAATACCTTGTGTGTATCAAACGTCGCAACGTAACTGGGTGACTATAAAGGTGCTCTACAGGTATCTCCGAGGGTGTCTGTTGGGTTGGCATGGATCAAGACTGGGATTTGTTACTCCGTATGACGGAGAGGTATCTCAGGGCCCACTCGGTAATACAACATCACAATGAGCCTTGCAAGCAATGTGACTAAAGTGTTAGCCACGAGATCTTGTATTACGGAACGAGTAAAGAGACTTGCCGGTAACGAGATTGAACTAGGTATAGAGATACCGACGATCGAATCTCGGGCAAGTAACATACCGAAGAACAAAGGGAATAGCATATGGGATTAACTGAATCCTTGACATAGAGGTTCGACCGATAAAAGATCTTCGTAGAATATGTAGGAGCCAATATGGGCATCCAGGTCCCGCTATTGGTTATTGGCCGTAGAGGTGTCTCGGTCATGTCTACATAGTTCTCGAACCCGCAGGGTCTACACACTTAACGTTTGGTGACGATTAGTATAGTTGAGTTATTTTGTTGGTGACCGAAGGTTGTTCGGAGTCCCGGATAAGATCCCGGACATGACGAGGATCTCCGGAATAGTCCGGAGGTAAAGATTGATATATGTGATAATAGTGTTTTGATCTCCGGAAGAGTTCCGGAGTTCACCGGAAGGGGTTCCGGATGTTTACCGAAGTGTTCGGGTGCAGCAACACTTTATATGGGCCAAAGGGATAAAGCCCACGAGGTATTGGAAAGTGCAAAAGTAGTTTTGCTGCCGCGTAAGCGGTACTACCGCTTGGTGAAGCGGTACTACCGCCCGAGCGGTACTACCGCTTGTGTGAAGCGGTACTACCGCTTGTGAGCGGTACTACCGCTTGTGCGCGGCTGTGCACGGTTCGGCCGGGATCCGAGTTGGACTCTTTCCCTGCGGGCCAAACCGACCTTGTGCGGGCAAAACCGACCTGGAGGAGGCTTTTACTCCAAGTTTAGACCCCAAGGCTCAACATATAAATAGAGGGGCAGGGCTAGCACACGGGACACATCAGGATTTCCCAAGCCGTGTGCCGGCAACCCTAGCCCTCTAGTTCCTCCGTCATAATCTCCGTAGCGCTTGGCGAAGCCCTGCAGAGATTGTTCCTCACCACCATCACCACGCCATCGTGCTGCTGGAACTCAACCACTACTTCACCATCGCTCGCTGGATCGAGGAGGTGAAGGCGTCACCAAGCCGTACGTGTGTTGAACGCGGAGGTGCCGTCCGTTCGGCGCTAGTTCGTGATCGGATCGAGGGACGACTTGCGATTTGGATCGCGAAGACGTTCGACTACATCAACCGCGTTTCTTAAACGCTTCCGCTTAGCGATCTACAAGGGTATGTAGATTCACTCTCCTTCTCGTAGATGCTCATCACCATGGATAGATCTTGTGTGTGCGTAGGAAAATTTTTGTTTCCCATGCAACGTTCCCCAACAGTGGCATCTGAGCTAGGTCTATGCGTAGATGAGATCTCGAGTAGAACACAAACGAGTTGTGGGCGTGAGTGTATACATATTGCTTGCCGTTACTAGTTGATATTTGATTCGGCGGTACTGTGAGATGAAGCGGCCCGGACCGACATTACGCGTACACTTACGCGAGACAGGTTCCTTCAACTAACATGTAACTTCGTTGCATAAAGATGGCTAGCGGGTGTCTGTCTCTCTCACTTTAGTTGAATCGATTTCAATGAAGAGGGTTCTTTTAGAAGATCAAAAAGCAATCACTACACCACGTTGTGGTTTTGCGTAGGTAAGAACGGTTCTTGCAAACCCGTAGCAGCCACGTAAAATTTGCAACAACAATTAGAGGACGTCTAACTTGTTTTTGCAGGGTTTGTTGTGATGTGATATGGCCAATTACATGATGAGATATATGTGATGTATGAGATGATCATGTGTTGTATAGAATATCACGACTTGCATGTCGATGAGTACGGCAACTGGCAGGAGCCATAGAGTTGTCTTTAATTATTGTATGACCTGCGTGTCAATCATTAAGCGCTATGTAATGCTTTACTTTATCGCTAATCGTTAGCAATAGTCGTGGAAGCAACAGTCGGCGCGACAACCTCATGGCGACACGTTGATGGAGATCAAGATGATGGAGATCATGGTGTCATGCCGGTGACGATGGAGATCATGCCGGTGCTTTGGTGATGGAGATCAAAAGCACAAGTTCATGGCCATATCATGTCACTTATGATTTGCATGTGATGTTAATCCTTTTATGCATCTTATTTTGCTTAGGACGACGGTAGCATTATAAGGTGATCCCTCACTTAAATTTCAAGATAAATTGTGTTCTCCCCAAGTGTGCACCGTTGCGAAAGTTCGTCGTTTCGAGACATGCCGTGATGATCGGGTGTGATAGACTCTACGTTCACATACAACGGGTGTAAGCCATGTTGCACGTGCGGAAACACTCGGGTTAAACTTGACGAGCCTAGCATGTACAGACATGGCCTCGGAACACAAGAGACCGAAAGGTCGAACATGAGTCATATAGTAGATATGATCAACATGAAGATGTTCACCATTGAAACCACCTCAACTCACGTGATGATCGGACTTGAGTTGGTGGATTTGGATCATGTTACACTCGAATGATCAGAGGGATGTCAATTTGAGTGGGACTTTTTAAATAATATGATTAACTAAACTCATTATCTAGAACAATAGTCTAAAGTTGTCTTTGCTATAATTATGTTGTAGATCATGGCTCGCGCAGTAGCACCCCTGAATTTTAATGCATTCCTAGAGAAAGCTAAGTTGAAAGATGATGGAAGTAACTTTGTGGACTGGGCCCGTAATCTAAGGATTATCCTTACGGCTTCCCAGAAGGCTTATGTCCTTGATGCACCGCTTGGTGATCCACCCGCTCCAGTTGAGTCTCTAGACGTTGTGAACGCCTGGCAGGCTCGTTCTGATGATTACTCAATAGTTCAATGTGCAATGTTGTATAGCTTAGAACCGGGACTTCAAAGACGTTTTGAACGTCATGGAGCATATGAGATGTTCCAGGAGTTGAAGTTTATCTTTCAGAAGAATGCCCGGATCGAGAGATATGAGATCTCCGATAAGTTCTATGCTTGCAAGATGGAGGAGAACGGGTCTATCAGTGATCACGTGCTCAGAATGTCTGGGTACTCCACCCGTCTGGCTGAATTGGGGATGCCCCTTCCGCCAGAGGCTATCACTGACAGAGTTCTTCAATCATTGCCACCTAGCTACAAGAGCTTCGTGTTGAACTATAACATGCACGGGATGAACAAGTCAGTCGCCGAGCTGTTTGCGATGCTGAAAGCCGCTGAGTCTGAAATTCAGAAGGAGCATCAAGTGTTGATGGTCAATAAAACCACTAGTTTCAAGAAAAATGGCAAGGATAAGAAGGGTAACTCCAAGAAGAGTGGCAAAGCAGTTGCTCCTCTCGTGAAGAAACCCAAGGCTGGACCCAAACCAGAAACTGTGTGTTTTCATTGCAAGGGAACTGGACACTGGAAGCGGAATTGCCCCAAGTATTTGGTTGACAAGAAGGCGGCCAACAACAAACAAGGTATATATGATATACATGTTATTGATGTGTACCTTACCAACTCTCGTTGTAGTGCCTGGGTATTTGATACCGGTGCGGTTGCTCATATTTGCAACTCAAAACAGGAACTGCGGAATAGACGGAGGCTGGCAAAGGACGAAGTGACGATGCGCGTGGGAAATGGTTCCAAGGTTGATGTGATCGCCGTCGGCACGCTCGCTCTTCGATTACCGTCGGGATTAGTGATGAACCTAAATAAGTGTTATTTGGTGCCTGCGTTAAGCATGAACATTATATCTGGATCTTGTTTATTGCGAGACGGTTACTCATTTAAATCAGAGAATAATGGTTGTTCTATTTATATGAGTAATATCTTTTATGGTCATGCACCCGATGTGAGGGGTTTATTCTTATTGAATCTCGATAGTAATGATACACATGTTCATAACATTGATGCCAAAAGATGTAGAATTGATAATGATAATACCACTTTCTTGTGGCACTGCCGTTTAGGTCATATTGGCATAAAACGCATGAGGAAGCTCCATGCTGATGGACTTTTGGAGTCACTTGATTTTGAATCACTTGACACATGTGAGCCATGCCTCATGGGCAAGATGACTAAAACGCCGTTATCTGGAACAATGGAACGGGCAAGTGACTTATTGGAAATCATACATACTGATGTGTGCGGTCCGATGAGCATTGAGGCGCGCGGTGGTTATCGTTACTTTCTCACCTTCACTGATGACTTAAGTAGATATGGGTATATTTACTTAATGAAACACAAGTCTGAAACATTTGAAAAGTTCAAACAATTTCAGAGTGAAGTTGAGAATCATCGTAACAAGAAGATTAAATTCCTACGATCTGATCGAGGAGGAGAATATCTGAGTTATGAGTTTGGCAGTCACTTAAGACAGTGTGGAATTATTTCACAATTGACACCGCCTGGAACACCACAGCGTAATGGTGTGTCCGAACGTCGTAATCAAACCTTATTGGATATGGTGCGATCTATGATGTCTCTTGCCGATTTGCCACTATCGTTTTGGGGTTATGCATTAGAGACAGCTACATTCACTTTAAATAGGGCACCATCGAAATCCGTTGAGACGACGCCATATGAACTTTTGTTTGGCAAGAAGCCAAAGCTGTCGTTTCTTAAAGTTTGGGGATGTGATGCTTATGTCAAAAAGCTTCAGCCTGAAAAGCTGGAACCCAAAGCGGAGAAATGCGTCTTCATAGGATACCCAAAAGAGACAGTTGGGTATACCTTCTATCTCAGATCCGAAGGCAAAGTGTTTGTCGCTAAAAACGGAACATTTCTTGAGAAAGAGTTTCTCTCGAAAGAATTGAGTGGGAGGAAGATAGAACTTGATGAGGTTGTTGAACCTTTACTTCAACCTGAGAGTAGCGCAGCGCAGAAAGTTGTTTCTGTGGAGCCTACATTAGCTGAAGAGGAAGTTAATGATGATGATCATGAAGCTTTGGATCAAGTTGCTATCGAACCTCGTAGGTCGACAAGGACGCGTACTGCTCCCGAGTGGTACGGCAACCCTGTCTTAGAGGTCATGTTGTTAGACAACGATGAACCTACGAGCTATGGAGAAGCGATGATGAGCCCGGATTCCGAGAAGTGGTTAGAGGCCATGAAATCCAAGATGGGATCCATGTATAAAAACAAAGTATGGACTTTGGAAGTATTACCTGAAGGGCGTAAGGCCATTCAGAACAAATGGATCTTTAAGAGGAAGACGGACGCGGACGGTAATGTCACCGTCTATAAAGCTCGACTTGTGGCAAAGGGTTTTTCACAAGTTCAAGGAGTTGTCTACGATGAGACCTTCTCACCCGTAGCGATGCTTAAGTCCATCAGAATCATGTTAGCAATAGCTGCCTTTTTCGATTATGAAATTTGGCAGATGGATGTCAAAACAGCGTTCCTTAACGGTTTCCTTAAGGAAGAGTTGTATATGATGCAACCAGAAGGTTTTGTCGATCCAGAGAATGCTGACAAAGTTTGCAAACTCCAGCGATCCATTTATGGACTGGTGCAAGCATCTCGGAGTTGGAATCTTCGTTTTGATGAGCTGATCAAAGCGTTCGAGTTTATACAAGTTTACGGAGAAGCTTGTATTTACAAGAAAGTGAGTGGGAGCTCTATAGCGTTTCTAATATTATATGTGGATGACATATTACTGATTGGAAACAATATAGAAATGCTGGAAAGCGTGAAGGAATATTTGAACAAGAGTTTTTCAATGAAGGACCTAGGAGAAGCTGCTTTCATATTAGGCATCAAGATCTATAGAGATAGATCGAGACGCTTAATAGGACTTTCACAAAGCACATACCTTGACAAAGTTTTGAAGAAGTTCAAAATGGATCAGTCCAAGAAGGGGTTCTTGCCTGTATTGCAAGGTGTGAAGTTGAGTAAGACTCAATGCCCAGTGACTGCAGAAGATAGAGAAAAGATGAGTGTCATCCCCTATGCTTCGGCCATAGGCTCTATCATGTATGCAATGCTGTGCACAAGACCCGATGTCAGCCTTGCCATAAGTATGGTCGGAAGGTTTCAAGGTGATCCAGGAATGGAACACTGGACGGCGGTCAAGAATATCCTGAAGTACCTGAAAAGGACTAAGGACATGTTTCTCGTTTATGGAGGTGATCAAGAGCTCGTCGTAAAGGGTTACGTCGATGCAAGCTTTGACACTGATCCGGATGACTCTAAGTCTCAAACCGGATACGTATTTATTCTTAATGGAGGTGCGGTTAGCTGGTGCAGTTCCAAGCAAAGCGTGGTAGCTGATTCTACATACGAAGCGGAGTACATCGCTGCCTCGGAGGCGGCGAAGGAAGGTGTCTGGATGAAGGAGTTCATGACAGATCTTGGAGTAGTGCCTAGTGCACTTAACCCAATGACTCTGTTTTGTGATAATACTGGTGCCATTGCTCTAGCCAAGGAACCAAGATTTCACAAGAGGACCAGACACATAAAGCGACGTTTCAATTCCATCCGCGATTACATCAAGGAGGACGACATAAATATTTGCAAAGTACACACGGATCTAAATGTTGCAGATCCGATGACTAAACCTCTTCCAAGGGCTAAACATGAACAACACCAGAACTGCATGGGTGTTCGATTCATTACAATGTAAATCACATAGTGATGTGAACTAGATTATTGACTCTAGTGCAAGTGGGAGACTGTTGGAAATATGCCCTAGAGGCAATAATAAATTGGTTATTATTATATTTCCTTGTTCATGATAATCGTTTATTATCCATGCTATAATTGTATTGATTGGAAACTCAAATACATGTGTGGGTACATAGACAACACTGTGTCCCTAGTAAGCCTCTAGTTGACTAGCTTGTTGATCAAAGATGGTTAAGGTTTCCTAGCCATGGACATGAGATGTCATTTGATAACGGGATCACATCATTAGGAGAATGATGTGATGGACAAGACCCAAACTGTAAACGTAGCATTTGATCGTGTCAGTTTATTGCTATTGTTTTCTGCATGTCAAGTATCTGTTCCTTTGACCATGAGATCATGCAACTCACTGACACCGGAGGAATACCTTGTGTGTATCAAACGTCGCAACGTAACTGGGTGACTATAAAGGTGCTCTACAGGTATCTCCGAGGGTGTCTGTTGGGTTGGCATGGATCAAGACTGGGATTTGTTACTCCGTATGACGGAGAGGTATCTCAGGGCCCACTTGGTAATACAACATCACAATGAGCCTTGCAAGCAATGTGACTAAAGTGTTAGCCACGAGATCTTGTATTACGGAACGAGTAAAGAGACTTGCCGGTAACGAGATTGAACTAGGTATAGAGATACCGACGATCGAATCTCGGGCAAGTAACATACCGAAGAACAAAGGGAATAGCATACGGGATTAACTGAATCCTTGACATAGAGGTTCGACCGATAAAAGATCTTCGTAGAATATGTAGGAGCCAATATGGGCATCCAGGTCCCGCTATTGGTTATTGGCCGTAGAGGTGTCTCGGTCATGTCTACATAGTTCTCGAACCCGCAGGGTCTACACACTTAACGTTTGGTGACGATTAGTATAGTTGAGTTATTTTGTTGGTGACCGAAGGTTGTTCGGAGTCCCGGATAAGATCCCGGACATGACGAGGATCTCCGGAATAGTCCGGAGGTAAAGATTGATATATGTGATAATAGTGTTTTGATCTCCGGAAGAGTTCCGGAGTTCACCGGAAGGGGTTCCGGATGTTTACCGAAGTGTTCGGGTGCAGCAACACTTTATATGGGCCAAAGGGATAAAGCCCACGAGGTATTGGAAAGTGCAAAAGTAGTTTTGCTGCCGCGTAAGCGGTACTACCGCTTGGTGAAGCGGTACTACCGCCCGAGCGGTACTACCGCTTGTGTGAAGCGGTACTACCGCCCAAGCGGTACTACCGCTTGTGAGCGGTACTACCGCTTGTGCGCGGCTGTGCACGGTTCGGCCGGGATCCGAGTTGGACTCTTTCCCTGCGGGCCAAACCGACCTTGTGCGGGCAAAACCGACCTGGAGGAGGCTTTTACTCCAAGTTTAGACCCCAAGGCTCAACATATAAATAGAGGGGCAGGGCTAGCACACGGGACACATCAGGATTTCCCAAGCCGTGTGCCGGCAACCCTAGCCCTCTAGTTCCTCCGTCATAATCTCCGTAGCGCTTGGCGAAGCCCTGCAGAGATTGTTCCTCACCACCATCACCACGCCGTCGTGCTGCTGGAACTCAACCACTACTTCACCATCGCTCGCTGGATCGAGGAGGTGAAGGCGTCATCAAGCCGTACGTGTGTTGAACGCGGAGGTGCCGTCCGTTCGGCGCTAGTTCGTGATCGGATCGAGGGACGACTTGCGATTTGGATCGCGAAGACGTTCGACTACATCAACCGCGTTTCTTAAACGCTTCCGCTTAGCGATCTACAAGGGTATGTAGATTCACTCTCCTTCTCGTAGATGCTCATCACCATGGATAGATCTTGTGTGTGCGTAGGAAAATTTTTGTTTCCCATGCAACGTTCCCCAACAGTTCCTTCGTTCACCTTCCCTCCATTCTTGTCGCTGCCTTCCTTGGGGTACTCATATCTGCTTGTTGATTTCTGAGGCACTTGTTGATTCTCCAAGAAGATTGCATACGTATATGAACCGGTAGGGTTAGATGTAAACAAGCGAGGTGGGACAGAAGGGGAGGTTGAGTTCGATCCAAACAGCTCTCGTACACACCTGATTCTGGCAAGCCCACAAAAGATATTCCAGTAAAAAGCCCACTTCCATGGCTCGCAGACAACGTACGAAGAAGCCCACTTCCCTGGCTCGCAGACAACGTACGAAGAAACGCGACGCAGGGGGCTTTTTGCAAAATCCAACCGTTTTCTCCATGAACACATTAAAATAGGATTGCGGGTTGATTTCTCACAAATAGAGGGGCTTTTCTGCAAAATCGCCGACAACGGGTATATGGGCAGAAGCACTCCGTGGTTTAGTATTAGGTAAAGAAAAAGATACGAAATATCAGATACAAAAAGAGAGTGCCAAACAAAAACACAAATAGAAGGAAAATGAAGAAGTGGCACAGTTTTTACCGAGCGTCGATATACGACACTTGGTAATGCCTACCTTTACCGAGCGTCCCTCTCGGCAATGTACCTAAACCTATATCTTGTTTCTACTCCTGTTGTAGCCGTTCCCAAAACATAGTCATCAAAATTCATGGCATTTTCAAACTCTAGTCATAAAAATATAAGAAATATCAGATACAAAAAGAGAGTGCCAAACAAAAGAAAACAGAAGGGAAATAAAGAAGTAGAGCAGTTTTTACCGAGCGTCGATTTACGGCTCTCGGAAATTGCCCTCATCTCCCACCCCCTCCCACCTCCCACCCCACTGCCCCCCACCCCACCTCTCAACCCTATCCCTCTCCCCTCCGGCCTCTGCTCGCGATGATCCTCTTCGGCGTGGAGTTCTCCTTTGACTTGAGCTTGTTGTGTTCTTCAGTGGCAGCTGTATTTGGGCCTCTCTAGTTAGCATCTTAGTTCTTCCTGCCTACTTTTCTTACTTGTCTCAAATTTGTACAACAAATGGAGTAGCATGTGGAGTAGATATATGACCTTAATTGTTTAGTGCAGCAAGGTTAGAATGACACTAATTTTGTAAAAGTACCAACAAATTGTGATAGAACATATTAGATCTATCATCATGAAGGGGCATTGCACTGTGGTGGATGGATGGAAAGTAGTTCTAGATCCTACATTGATATTTGCTAGAATGAATAGCAAGTTGGATTAATGAGAAAAAAACCGACTTATAATCCCTAACTTCACATTAATCGTCATTGAGGTGGAAAACAAACCTAGACAGCAATACGACAGCAATAAACCACGCGGACTACTAGCGCCGATGACTATCTTGCACTACTTAATCAGATTTATGTTGCCTCCCAATCACACGCTCCGTAGCCACTACGGCCTCTGCTCGCGATGTTCCTCTGATTTTGCTTAGGTTGATTTCAATTAAGTAACATCTGATTAGGTATATTAATTCAAAATTTCATTTGTGTGAGCTACTGGTATTCAACTAGACATTAGATTAATTTAGAATAGCAATGGAACCAAAATTTTGCTTAGGAACCAATATTTTACTTAGGAACCAAATTTTGCTTTGCTTTCCCTGTAAAGCATTCAGTTCATGAAGTTGCTTTGCTTTCTGAATCTATGCATTGCCTTTTTGCTGTCTTGTGCTTGCAAATATTAGGGAAAGGCCCCCTTTTTATTTTCTGTTTGATGTTGGTCTTGTATCGGAGACACTCTGCTGTTGTAGAAGCTTCAATTGTATTTCTGAACTTATAGGAATGATCTATTTTAAATGGTGGGAAAAGGCAGTTATTTATGGTTTGAGATCTCACTGATATTAGTCTGCAGTTTCCTTTTTTTACTATACTAACTCGTCTAAATTTTGCTTAGGAACCAAATTTTGCTTATGAACCAAAATTTTGCTTAGGAACCAAAATTTAGCTTAGCAATGGAACCAAGTTATAGTTATTTATAATTGTATTTTATTTTATTTTCAGATTACTCTCCGTTTTAGTTACTAATACATTTTATTTTGTTTTCAGATTCTGAGGGGGGCTCTAGTAAGTACCGGAGAGTCTCGAGTGCTAGGGCGACCCACTTCAGCAACTCTGGCACGACCGAGTCGTCCGGCTCCCTTCAGCTTGCTACCGAGTCGTCATCGGATGACAATGTCGGAGTGGACTCTGATGTACCGGATCCGCTCGCTACCCTGTCGGGCGACATGGTCGCCTCGGACGGCTCGGGGTCTACCTCGAGCAACACTTCCAAGAGGAAGAAATTCGGGCATTGTCCGGGGAAGGTCCCGGAACCAACGGCTGCCGGCAACCGTCCTGTCATTACATCGAGAGGAGATTGGTAAGCATTTGATTTGCAACATATTTTGGATACCACAGCTTTTCCACTCACATATGCTTGTCTTTTTCATCATGCAGTCAGTGGGAATTTATCCCTGCCAAACCTAAGGAGGCGCGATTGCTGAACCACATCATCGGCTCCCTCTTGAGGAAGCACTTCCCCGGGTTGGCCATGCCGGATGATGACCACCCGCCGTCGCTAGATTTAACCTGGGAGCACTACCAGCACACCAAGGATGAGCATGATGTCACCATGGCCACCCGGGTCATCGACAGTTTTTTTGTAAGTATCTTCGCCACTTCATTTTTCCATATCCAAATTCTTGTAATTAACTGCCATATGCTTTCTTGTAGGAAGCATTTTCTTGTGTGGATGGTGAGAAAGAGAAGGCGACCAAAGGCATCGTGAAATCTTCCCGGAAGATACTCTCCGACACCAAGCACACGCTACGGTACAAAGCCAGGATCCAGTGTCGGCCGCTCGACGAGAAGGGGCTTAAGATGATGAGGAAGACTGCTTGTCGGACGAACTTGGAGAGACAAGAATACTTGTCAGTGGTAAGTGACTAGATTGGTTGCTAGTACTTTCACTAGTAGAAAACCTACCTTTGATCCGGAGCATTAGTCCCGGCCGGGTTTGGGCCCGGGACTAATGTGAGCATTAGTCCCGGTTCCAATGGCTAGGAGCAGACGGGGGCACGGCCCCCTTTAGTCCCGGTTCAAATGGGACCTCTAGTCCCGGTTGGTGATACCAACTGGGACTAAAGGGGTTGCGGCAGGCTGGGGCCTTGCGAGCTTCTTTAGTCCCGGTTGGTACCACCCACCGGGACTAAAGATAGACCTTTAGTCCCGGTTGGTATCACCAACCGGGACTAAAGTCTTCCCTATATAAAGCTGCTTCGTCCAGCCCGAGTCAAATCTTCTCCTTTCTCTCCTCTCTGTTTCCTTCCCCTAGCTCGAGCTCATCCTCCATTTTTGCCAAGATTTGTCAAGATTGGAGGCACCCCATCTATCCAAGGGTTCTAAAAGGTTAGCAACTTCATCCTTTCATCTCTCATTGCTAGTTTAGCTCGTTTCATGCTCTATAAGTATAGTGATTTGCGGGTTTTAGTTTGGGAGTAATTATGTGGGAGTTTATTTGATTTATATGCAATTTGAGCTCAAATTAATTGCTTAGTTTGCATATGTGTAGGTGTGGTTTACTTAGTGCCTTCCCGTCCCCGTCCTCACCGCACCCATGTGGAAGAAGAAATCTATATTCTGGGAGCTACCCTATTGGAAAGTCCTAGAGGTCCGCTCTGCAATCGACGTGATGCACGTGACGAAGAATCTTTGCGTGAACCTGCTAGGCTTCTTGGGCGTGTATGGGAAGACAAAAGATACACCGGAGGCACAGGAGGACCAGCAACGTATGAACGAAAAAGATGGCATGCAACCAAAGCAGTATCAAGGTCCTGCCAGCTACGCTCTTACCAAAGAAGAGAAGAAAATCTTTTTTGAATGCCTGAGTAGTATGAAGGTCCCGTCTGGCTTCTCATCGAATATAAAGGGAATAATAAATATGGCAGATAAAAAATTTCCAAAACCTAAAGTCTCATGACTGCCACGTGATTATGACACAATTACTTCCGGTTGCATTGAGGGGGCTTCTACCGGAAAATGTTCGATTAGCCATTGTGAAGCTATGTGCATTCCTCAATGCAATTTCTCAGAAGGTAATCGATCCAGAAATCCTACCAAGGTTACAGAATGATTTGGTCCAATGTCTTGTCAGTTTCGAGTTGGTGTTCCCACCATCCTTCTTCAATATTATGACGCACGTCCTAGTTCACCTAGTCGAAGAGATTACCATTCTAGGTCCTGTGTTTCTACACAATATGTTCCCCTTTGAGAGTTTCATGGGAGTCTTAAAGAAATATGTTCATAACCATGCTAGGCCAGAAGGAAGCATCTCCAAGGGCCATGAAACAGAGGAGGTTATTGAGTTTTGTGTTGACTTTATTCCTGACCTTAAGCCGATTGGTGTTCCTCAATCACGGCATGAGGGGAGACTGAGTGGAAAAGGCACGCTAGGAAAGAATTCAGTAATAAGTATGGACGGGCATTCTTTCACTCAAGCACACTACACAGTTCTACAAAATTCCACCTTGGTGGCTCTGTATATCGAGAAACACATGGATATTGTACGCTCCAAGAACCCGGAGCAGTCTGACCCCTGGATTAAACGTACACACATGGCGACTTTCGGCGGTTGGTTGCAAACACATCTCATGAATAACACCACTATTGGAGATGAGTTGTACTTGTTGGCCAAGTCACCATCTTCGACGATATTGACTTTCAAAGGGTACGAGATAAATGGGAATACATTTTACACGATCGCCCAAGATAAAAAGAGCACCAACCAAAATAGTGGTGTCCGTTTTGATGCAACAAACAACAATAGGAAAAAGGACACATATTATGGTTACATAGAGGAGATATGGGAACTTGACTATGGACCTTCTTTTAAGGTCCCTTTGTTTCGGTGCAAATGGGTCAATCTGACAGGAGGCGGGGTAAAGGTACACCCGCAGTACGGAATGACAACAGTGGATCTCAACAATCTTGGGTACACAGACGAAGCATTCATCCTAGCCAATGATGTGGCGCAGGTTTTCTATGTGAAGGACATTTCTACCAAACCGAGAAAAAGAAAAGATAAGGAAGCGAATACATCATACGATGAACCAAAGCGCCACATAGTTCTTTCAGGGAAAAGAAACATCGTGGGAGTGGAGGACAAGACAGACATGTCAGAAGATTATGAAAAGTTTGATGAAATTCCTCCCTTCACAGTGAAGACTGACCCAAGCATCCTGTTAAATGATGAAGATTCTCCATGGTTATGGCACAATCATAAGCAAGGGACACACGCGAAGAAAAAGTTTTATACCCCAAGATCCCACTCTGGGATGTGACTGGCTTCACCGTCATCACTTTCTCTCTAGTGAGTTTCCGGACTTATAGCTAGAAACCGGAGGGAATCTTGTTAAGAGTTAGGGTATATATGTGTTTTGGGTGTTCCTAGGTGGACTCCGGAGCGTCGGAATCCAACCAAAAAGCTAGGGCATTTTGGCATTTGAAACATGATTTTTGAATAATTATTTATTAAGTTATGAATTTTCAATTATTCATGTCCTTTTAGTATTTTAATTATAGTGGCTGTCCAGAGAGGTAAAGTGAGGGTTTTCACCCCTCAATTATTGAGCTATGGAAGAGAGAGAGAGAGAGTTACTAGAGGTAGAATATGACTAGGGTGAGCTCTGGTAAAAATTTGAGCTAAAGGAGAATCCATTTGGTACCCCAATCATTGACCACAAGATTTTGGCAGAAGGTGTTTGATGATGAATAGAGGTACTTAGATGAATCCAATGGCTTTGGAATTTAACAGGAATGAGCTTGGTATCAATTTGAGCTAGGGTGCAAATTTGTAGCTCATTTGAAGAAACTTGGCAATGTAAATATTTCAAACCCTAGAAATGGGCAGAAATGGTTTTGACAAGCTTTGACCAAGTTAAATTGTTCTCCAACTTGTGCCACTTGATGGGGGTGATGCTCATGACCATCTGGCAATGTGGTAAAAATTTCAGATCAATGGGAGAAAGTTGCCAATGTAACTTTCTCAAACACTAGAAATGGGCAGAATTGGTTTTGGCATACTTTGACCAAGCTAATTTGTTCTCCTTGATGCACCACTTGGCCTAGATGAATATTTAGACCATTTTAGCAGGTGTACCAAGTTTCAGCTCATTTGGACATGTTTAGCTATGTAAAGTTGCTCAAACTAGAAAATGGACAGAGATGGTTTTGAGGGAATTTGATGATGTTATCTTGTTCTCCAAGACATGAGACTTGGCAAGATCATCAAATATGGCATTTTTTACATGCTAGAATTTTCTTGGAATTTATGGTGAATATTTCCTTTGTAAATATTTCAAAAGCTTGAAATATCCAGAAAGGGTAATTAAGGGTTTTGACTAATATTTTGAACATGAATATTTCCTTTTTAAATATGAGTGTGTAGGTTATGCTAAGACAAACAATTTGACATCTTATTTGCTCCATTTGGCTTAACAGAACTGAAGATATGAATTTTTAAAGTTTAAAATAATGTCTTCAATTACTGTATTTAATTAATAAGTGCAAAATTAATTATGCAACTTCCTGTCAAAATGATACTAGTTGATAGAAATCTTCAATATGAATCCACAGAAATTTGAATCAACTCATTTGGTTTAGTTTTCAAATTGTTATGCATTTTACAAGAATTAATTTCAATCTGTAAAATTGAATCTGTCAAATAATTTCTTCAAAATGAAAATTAATTGAAAGACACCTTTAGTCCCGGTTGCGACCACCAGCCGGGACTAAAGGTTTCAGCTCCCGAGCGGAATTTGGGCCGCCGAAAAGGTTGGCCTTTAGTCCCGGTTCGTGGCTGGAGCCGAGACTAAAGGACCTTTAGTCGCGGTTCGTGGTTGGAGCCGGGACTAAAGGTCGCGGGTATATAACTTCCGCGCCTTGGTGTCCCGGTGCCAGCCACCGCCCGGGAGATACAGATCAAACCACGCCGCCAGGCTGCCCTGATCCGCTCCGTTCCGGTGGTCGTCCACGCCGGCCACCCGTCGTCGCCAGCCGCTCCACTCCTCCCTTTTCTCTCTTTCCGCCCTGGTCCGCGCGCTCGACTCCACCGTCCCCAGCCCGAGCCCTTCGCCCGCACCTCCGGTGCCGCCGTCCTCGCCGCGTGGCCGGTCGCTCGCCGTCCTCGCCGTCGTCCATAGCCCGTTAGGTATACCCTCCTCCTCTCCCTCTCCGGTCTCATCCCGCACGACGCTACTCTGCTCCCGTGGCGGGGTTGCTGCCACTGATGTTCGCCGGTGGCTGCTATCGGCTGTCGCTGCTCTGCTCCGGTTGCTCGCCGCCGTTGCTGCTGCTTGCTACCTGCCACCGCTACTGCTGCTGGTTGCTCTGCCACTACTGCTAGATGGATGTACATAGATGGATTTTAGATGGATTTGTGCAGACATATGGATGTTAGATGAATTTATGTATTTTTGTGTGTAGATGAATGTTAGATGGATTTATGTATTTTTGTGTGTAGATGAATGTTAGATGGATGTAGATGGATAGATGTTATATTGATGTATGTTAGAATGATGGATGAATAGAAATGTTAGATTGATGGATGTTAAATGGATGAATAGAAATGTTGTTCAAGTGTGGGTTCTCTATAAAAAGTCGTTAACGACCGAACGCACCCAAGCACGCGTCGGCCCGTGCCCTGTGCGCAAATTCCGCCGAGGCCCCGTGCCTCCGCAGTCGTTTTAGGCCACCGGCGCCTCACCGTCGGTGCGCCACCGTCGTGGGGTCACCGACAGGTGGGCCCGAGTCGGGTTAGTAACTAACACCAGCTACTAACCCCACTGACCCCGGGCCCCACCTAACTAATTAAAACAACTAACCCCCCCTCCGGATGTTTTCCCCCTTCGCCGGTATCGTGTAGTGCTGCGATTGGTCACCCCTAGCACTGCCGGGAAGACCCCTCCAGATGTTTTCCCCCTTCGCCGGTATTGTTGCATTGCATTGATTGCATCTCCGGTATTGTTCTTCTCGATACTATGATTCAGTTTTTGCTTATTGAATGCATTCTAATTTAAATACTAAATTGTTTTATCTTTCTTCTGGATTAGTTAAGCTATAGATGGCGTCGGTGCCAGCCCCGCATCACCTAGGCCATCGCAGCCGCGTTCCCGCGCATGCCCGAACGCCGGCCGCCGCTGCCGAGCTCGTGGCCATCGTCTCCGGCCACCACTGGCCCGGTCATCACCCCCATCCGATGTGCGCCGGTGAGAGCTCTCCAACGAGCCCAGCCGCGCCTCGAATGGTGGCCCGTAGGCCAAACCCGCAGCTCGCCGCCGCATCTGCCTCCACCGGCGGCTTAACTCCAGTGGGTTTGACTCCATTTGATCGGGAGTTTGACCTCCCCGAGTCAATGACATGTGGGCCAGCCCCCCTGTTAATTATTTAGTTTAGGTTTAATTAAATTGGTTTAGTCACTGTGAGACTGACACGCGGGTCCCACTGGTCAGTTTGACCTGGGCCGCTTCGTTGACCTGCTGACGTGAGCATGATGTCATGCTGACGTCGTAAATCATTTACTGGATTTTGTTTATTTCTAAATAACCAAAAAAATCCAGAAAATGGTTTAAACTTCAAAAATTCATAGTAATTCAACCATTGCTCATATGGAAAAGATTTATATATGAAAATGATTAGAGAAATCCAATCTATCCATTGGTGCTGGTTTCATGGATGACAAAGTAACTTAACCTTGATGTTTAGCTCAAAACAACTAAATGCACTTTGAAAATTCACATGTTAGGTTTGAACTTTAAAAATTCATAGAAAATTAACCGTAGCTCAGAATGAAATAATTTATATATGAAAAATTATCAGAAAAATTCAAGGAATCCATCTGTAAAATTTTCATGCATGATAAACCAACTTATACTTGCTGTATAAGTGAAAACATCTAAATGGCATTTAAAATGCTTAAATTGGAGTTTGCATTTGAACCCTTGGTTCAAATGGACTTCATTGCACTTGTTGCTAGTTGCATTAGCACAATCCACATCATCATGTTGTTGCATTGCTGTGTATTGATTGCATCTCCGGTAGTGTTCTTCTCAATACTATGATTCAGTTTTTGCTTATTGAATGCATTTTAATTGTTTTATCTTTCTTCTGGATTAGTTAAGCTATGGACGATAGCGGCAGAGACCATGAAGAGGATATCATCTTTGACATGATACGCTCCTCCCAAAACCAAGAGAATGAACCAGATGACGGCTCACAATTTCTGAACGACTCCGGTGAGGGACTTGAGGAAGAACCAAGAGACGAAGGGCAAACAAACAATGATGGCGAAGAAAATGCTAGACAATTAACAAAGTCCGGCGAGGTATATATATTAGGCCTCTGGTGATCATTAGATGTATTAATTGATTTGTATATATATATTAACGAATCTTTCTTCTTTTAGCCCTCCGGATCGAGCAAATCTTCTAGAAGGGTACGAGGCCGGGCCAAAAAGTTGGGCGATGGCATAAAGTTCAACATCGATGAAGTCGCAGAAGATGGCGAACCGATTGCTCCTGAACAGAATGCCCGTAAATTTATCGATCAATGTGGAGTTATTGTTAGGGACAACATCCCAATCACCATTCGAGAATGGAATAAGCCAAAGGAAGATCGAGGAGTTAGTTATGTCGACGAAAGATCGAAAAATTTCCTTTGGGATACGCTCATGTCACATTTCAACCTACCAGAGGGTTTCACAGATGGCCAACGGTTGAAAGTCAAGCAGTTTGCTCTTAAGAAGATGGCCACATAATTCCAGAGATGGAAGAAAAGATTATGGAGCGACTACATCAAGGCAAAAAAGAAGACTCCAGAATTCACTGGAGCACTAGAGAAGATGAAAGATCACTGGGACACATTTGTGGAGTACAAGGAATCGGATGAAGCTCTGGAAAGGTCGAGAAAAAACAAGATAAATGCTGAGAAAAAAGAGTATCACCATGTTCTGGGGACAGGTGGCTACAAGAGAGCCGTGCCTAAGTGGGAAGCAGCTGAGGCCAAAATGCTTGCTGAAGGGGTCATTCCAGCTACAGTGGATTGGCCCCAGAGGTCCAGGAATTGGTTTTATGCGCATGAGGGACAGTTGGACCCAGCGATAGGGCAGATTATTGAAAAGGCAGATCTTAAAAGAGCCTCGGACGCTTTACTTGAAGCAATAGAAGATGCTCGAAAGGGGTTGTTCCAGCCCGAGAGAGAGAACGACGAGCTTACACGTGCCCTCGGGAATCCTGAACACGGAGGACGAACACGAGGCAAAGGCGTTGTTCCGTGGGTTCAGGGGTTTTCGGAGTGGAACGACACATATAGAAGCCGTCAGAGAAAAAAGAAATAAGATGCAGACCGGCTTCAGAAGGTACAAACAAAGAACGCGGAGTTGGAACGCATGTTAATGCGGCAGCAGGAGCAGATCGACACAATTAGCCAGCAAAGGGCGTCTCCGCGGCAGGAGCAAGCAGATCCAGCATTGGATAGTACCGTCCCATCTATGCGGAAAAGCAGCGTGGGTTCCACGGGGGTCCGGGCCGATGATGCACTGCTGGCTCGCTACCCCGTGGATGATATCAAAGAGAGGACAAGTTGTGAGCTACACATGAAAATGAAGAACATATCCATGAAGGTGGCGGTCGGCTTTGCTTTACCGAATGCACCCGAAGCAACCATCCATGGCAATCCGATTCCAGCTGGCTATGCTCGTGTCGGGGTGGATGAAGTTCTATCGGGATATGACTCACTAGAGCTTGACATTCCTGGAGGTGAAGGGGAGCAGACACTGGGAGAAGTCATACATGGTGTCATTGTATGGAGAAAGGAATGCATCGTGTTTCCAAACTCGGCGCCAAGGCCACCGACTCCTCCGAGTAGCAATACACCTCTAAGTCCGCCACGTCAGCCGACTCCATCCCACCCCGAGACGGAGCCCAGCGCGAGTCCGCCATATCGATCTCCGCCGCGTCAGCCGACTCCACCGCCTATGTCCCAGCAGCAGGGCCAAAAGCGGAAGAGAGCACCAAAGAAGAAAGCCAACGACGAGCCTGCTGCCAAAAAGAAGTTAGCTTACGAGATGACTGATGAGGAAACCAGAGCGGTCGTGGCTTCTGAAGTGAAGTCCCATTTTGCACCGAAACCGCCCCTGCCGCCAAAGGAAATAATACCTGCGAAAACCGTAGAGCACTTTGTGGAACTTCTAGAGCGAGCCCCGGCACATGTGCAGAATAGGCCATCAGACTGTGAACGCTCTATTAGGAAGTCATATCAGGAACAAATGCAGCAGTCGAGACGTACAAGTAGTAATAAAAGCGGGAAAACAGTTCCCCAGCTCGGAGAACATGCAATGCAATCGATCCCCCCGCTCAAGGTGACTACCGATAAGGTAACCGACGCTGCTAAAGACTTAGGTATCAGTGTTGATCAACTCCTAGGCACCGAGGAAGTCCCCATGGCTGAATTAGCATGAAAATATGTCCCCGGGAACCCTCTGGTCAGACCCGAGTAGGTCCCGCATCTATCAACACAAATGCGAAGATTGCATGAGGGGTACATGAAAGAAGTAAAGAACGGGCGAGAGATGCTCATTGTGAAAGTCAAGGAAGAGCATTACTTTTATGAAAACGAGATAATGATTGAGTTTCCAGAATTTTTTCTGTTATACAATCAAGACGCACTCGACAAATCTATCGTCAGTTGCTATTGTCTGTAAGTGATTTCTTTCTGTAATTTAAGTCTCTAGCTCAGCTCGCGCATTGCCTGTAATTATCCTCACTATATTCTTTTGTACGCTATTATGCAGAATGAAGATTCTCGAATGCAAAAGAGGTGGAATCTATGGCATTGGGTTCGTTGACCCATATATCATTTATGAAAAAATGATACAAGACCACCCCCGAGACTCAGAGGAAAACTTGCTAAGGTTTATGAAGGCACAGAATACCAGAACAGACATACTATTTCCTTACAACTTCAAGTGAGTGTTACTGTCTTGTACTACAAATTCTATTTTGCTTAATCGATGTTAAGTGTAGTTGATGTGTTATGCATGCTTGCTTATATAAACGTGTGCGCAGGTTCCACTGGATCCTACTAATCATTAGAGTTGACGCTGGAACTGTTGAAACCCTGGACTCACTGGGTAAAGCCCTCGAGAATACACGAGCTTGGTTTTGATGCTCGACAGGTAATTTCAATCATTATCGCACTATATCGGCCTCTTTCGTTCATTTACTGATATCAAGTAATTAATAACTCCTTTATTCATTTTCTTTGCCAGGCAGGGTTTGGAAACAGTTCATCAAAAAGGTTGTCGGTGAATGGAAACCGAAGCTAAAATGGCGAGAGACCAAGGTAATTAAGTAGTACTAGCTAGGTCCGCGCATCTCTTTAATTCTAGTTTCAATACCATTATCATGCTTGATTATTATCTGATTGAATTCTATTCTCGCAAAGTGCATGAGGCAGCAACAGGGGACTAATTTATGTGCATACTACGTTTGCGAGAACATTCGCATTACGACCGAATGGCGCAGAGATGCAAGACAACTTCAGGTACGTAAACACTATTCACAATTTTTTTTATGATGATCTAATATATATACACACAACTAATATATTCATATTGATCTCCTTCTTTAAAGATTCACGAGATGCGGGATAAGCTCCTACTAGAGAACCGCATACGAGCAATTCAAGAGGAAATTGCGGGATTTTTGCTTACGGATGTCATATCTGAAAGCGGAGAATACCATTGCACCTAATGCCTGCATGTAATGATCTGCAAATTGTAGGAGAAATTGTATATACCAAATTGTATATATATATATGTATGGTCGTATGAGAAATTATATGATATATGTATGGTCGTACGAGAAATTATATTATATATGCATAACATGTACAGTATGTAGTAGCGTAAAATATGTTTGAAATGAAAAAGAATTGAACACTACTAGAAAAATGGCTATAGCCAATATCCCTATTAGTGGCGCACCATGGTGGTGGTGCGCCACTGCTATGTAGCAATGGCGCACCAGAAGCAGGTGCGCCATTGTTATTTTTTTAGTAGTGGCGCACCACCTGAGCAGTGCGCCATTACTATTTTTTTTGTCCATCCCCCACCCCACCAGACATAGCAATGGCGCACCACACCAAGGTGCGCCATTAGCAATGGCGCACCAGGGAGGGTGCGCCATTACTAACGTCTCACACACACCCCCACACACACCCACCCACCCACCACCCCCCCCGGATCGTCTTTTCAGTTTAAAAAAAAATAAAAGAAAATGATAAAAGATTCAAAAAAATTTAAAAAAATAGATGCCCCTGTGTTATGTGTTCTAGTTGTTAGGAAAATTAACAAACACGAATTTTGAATTTTTTTGCAAAAGGCCGCCGTGTTTCGGTAAAATGGCCGTAACTTTTGCATACGACCTCCGATGAAAAAGTTTTTTATATGAAAAAGCATCTACTCGAAAAGTTAAATCCGAATTCAACCGGCTATGCCGGTTATCGATTTTTTAGAATCCTCAAAAACCTAACAGAAAAAAAGTTACAGCCATTTTAAGATCTGGAGGCAAAAAAATAAAAAAATTAAAAAAAGTTAGCAATGGCGCACCAGTGCATAGTGCGCCACTACTATTTTCCCGCTTTCAAAATTCATAAAAATTTAAAAATAGTAATGGCGCACCACACCTAGGTGCGCCATTGCTATGTACCATAGCAATGGCGCACCACCCCATGGTGCGCCATTACTAATTTCCCGCCTTCAGAATTCAAAAAAATTCAAAAAAATAAAAAAAATAAAAAAAGGGTTAGCAATGGCGCACTAGTACAAGGTGCGCCACTGCTAAGCCATATATTAAACCTGGTCGGCCTCCTCCTCCTTACCTCTTCATTCTTCTCCTCCTCTCCTCCTCTCCTCCACTCAGTCTCCTCCTCTCCTCCACCATGCTCCCCTCCTCCTCTCCGGTGACCTCCTCTCCGGCGACCTCCTCACGGTGCTCTCCGACGACCTCCTCCTCCTCTCCGGTGACCTAGGCGAGCTCCTCTCCGGCGACCTCCTCCTCCCTTCTCTCCGACGACCTCCTCCTCCCTCCTCTCCGGCGACCTAGGCGACCTCCTCTCCGGTCCTCTCCGGCGACCTCCTCCTCCTCTCCGGCGACCTCCTCCTCCTCTCCGGCGACCTCCTCTCCGGTCCTCTCCGGCGACCTCCTCCTCCTCTCCGGTGACCTAGGCGAGCTCCTCTCCGGCGACCTCCTCCTCCCTCCTCTCCTCCTCATGGTCTCTCCTCCCTCCTCTCCTCCTCATGGTCTCTCCTCCCTCCTCTCCGGCGACCTCCTCTCCGGCCACATGTGGAGCTCCCCGGCACAAAGAACGTAGCAGAACGAAATTTGAAAAAGTATCACAAAAAAAATCGCAAAAAAAATCGTCCCAGATCCGGATCTAGAATTCAAAAAAAAGTTAGCAATGGCGCACCAGTGCATGGTGCGCCACTACTATTTTCCCGCCTTCAAATTTCAAAAAAAAAATTTTAAAAAAAATCAAGAAAAAAAAAGTTACTAGTGGCGCACCTGTAGCAATAGTAATGGCGCACCACATGGTGCGCCACTAGTATTTGGATTACTAATGGCACACCAGAGGTGCGCCATTACTATTTGTTACTAATGGCGTGATAATAGTGGCGCACCTATAGTGCGCCATTAATAGCCAAAATAGGTGCGCCACTAACAGCCTTTTTTCTAGTAGTGGAATGGAAAACACAAAATGAAAAGGAAAAATAAACCATAAACCCTAAACCCCAACACAAAGTCATTAGTCCCGGTTGGTGTCACCAACCGGGACTACAGGTCCTTCAGCCCCCGGCGCTAGCTCGCGGCCACGTGGAGGGGCCTTAGTCCCGGTTGGTGTCACCAACCGGGACTAAAGGTCCTCCAGCCCCCGGGACTAAAGGTCCTCCAGCGCTCGTGGCCACGTGGAGGGACTTTAGTCCCGGGTCGTGGCCAACCGGAACTAAAGGGTGGGGGCCTTTAGTCCCGATTTAGTTGTCCCGGTTGGTGACCCGGGACTAAAGGCCTTTTCCAACCGGGACTAAATCCCGTTTTTCCACTAGTGTTTGATTCATCCGCCTCTTGTTACTCAATGATTTGATTTTGTCTGACTAGGTGAGGGAACCCTGGATGAAGGCCGATTGTTGGGAGGCCCTGGTTGACATGTGGTGTGACCCGGCATGGCAGGCGCAGCATGTGGAGAAGGAAAACGATCGCGCCAAAATGCCAGGCCTGGCTCATGTCCAAGGGAGCCGGAACCTAACCACTCTGAAGCAACACATGGTATGTGGATTAAGATGTTAACTTTTTCGCACGGTGCATCTCCGTTCATTAAACTTGATGGTTAATTTTGCAGGAGGCGACGCTTGGTCGCCCGGTCCACATCCTGGAGACCTAGAAAAAAGGCCACAAGGGGAAGGATGGCTCCGAGTTCTGCAGCTTGTCGGCGCAGGAGAAGTACGGGACCTTCAAAGAGGTTTTCCAGGAGGTGCACGGGCAGGACGCCGAACCTACGTCCAAGCCCCTTGATCTTGAGCTGCTTATCATTGCTGGCGAGGGGAAGGGCTATGGCCGCCACCTCCTTTGCAACGGGCGATCGCCACCTCCTGGCATCGCAAGCTCCATGAGATACGCGCGTCGAGCACAAGCTCAACTCCGTCCATACGGAGTCGCCCAACCACCTCGTCACGTGAGATAGCGCGTCTCAAGGTTAGCATCATAACCATTCATTTATGTCCATGCCTCGAAATAGCACCCTTGCAACCTATATGAGCCTAATGCCATATTACAGGATTTAATGGACCAGCGGGCTGCTGAAGAGGAGCAAAGGTGGCTGGCTAAGCAGGAGAGTAGAAATAAGGAACGAGCAGACATGAACGAAAGGTTGAAGCTGCTCGAGAATCAAATACAGGTAGAACATTCTCTAAACTAGAGTAGAACATTCATTATATAGCGATGAACAATGCTCACGTGACTCTACTCTTATAGGTTCTTATGCAATCTCGAAGCAGTGGAAATGATGCCCCTCCTCCTCCTCCTCCTCCTCCTCCGGAATCTTAACCCAATGGAAATGATGCCCCTCCTCCTCCTCAAGATGTTGTATGAACATGTGAACTTCTATGTGACGTGCACGTGTTTTGCAAGTAGTGAACTTCCATAAGTTAACCATATGTATGAATTTGCGAACTTGTGTGCGATGTGATGTGTACTACTTTAAATTATGCCTATGTGTGTGATGTGTTGCTCGATGAATTTCTAGGGAGCTAGGAGCTCCCCCATTCATTTGTTATGATAACATTTTCTGCACTGCATTTATATATAGAAATTGCACTGTAGTTGTTTTCAGTTGCAGGGATCAGATAAGAAAGAGCTTAGCAACAGAAGCAATGGGACACATTTCCGAGAGCAATACTCGGAAAGAGATAGACTACCGAGAGCAGCTCTCGGAAAAGGGGTCGTCTGAGAATTGAAACTACTGTTGCGCCACTACTTTTCCGAGTGTTGCTCTCGGGAAAGGAGTCAGCTGAGCACTTTACTAGTACATTGGTGCCACTCTTTCCCGAGGGCTGTGACACTCGGTAAAACGTCAGTTGCCCTGTGGGACACCCGGTCCCACTGGTCAGTTCCGAAGGGTTTAGTCAACAGTCGTACATCGAGCATTGCCGAGCATAGCTCTCGGCAAATACATCGTCATATTATTCTTTTTAAAGATTTAGCAAATAATTTAAAACTTTTACTGATAAATGTGACCAGTGGGACCACATGTCAGGTAGGAAAATGTTTCTGTGACGTGTTTTTACCGAGGGTGACGTAGCAGCTCTCGGTACAGGTAAACCAAGTGACGACGCCGTCAGTTCCGAACGGGCATGCCACGTGGCTTCTCTTTGCCGTGTGTGGCTCCCGGCGTCTGCCCCGTTTGCCGTGCGGTGCTTGTTCGCCGTGAGCCCGTGACGTCAATGTCAGCTAGTTGCCGTGAAGCCAGGTTTGCCGAGTGTGGCTCTCGGCATTGTTTACTTTGCCGAGTGTCCGCGTTTTGGCTCTCGGCGAAGAGCCTGGCACCCGGCATATAAGGAAATTCCAGTAGTGTTACGTTACCTTTTCATAGACCTGAGCATGAAGCGTGATACTAGATTGCTAGAGAAGACAAATATGGAAAAGATAGTACTGTATTATCCGCGTATTATCTGGTCAGGCAGAACCTGCATCACTCAAGACACTGTCTCGAATGAAAATAGAGACATTTACATTTATGCCCCTAATTTGGGCGCACTCTCAGATTTACCCCTAACTTTTTGATGTACTCAAATTTGCCCCTAAAAAGCATTTTAGGTCACGAGAATGCCCTTTCAGCTGGTCAAAGTAGTTTGACCAAAACTTCGAAAATTCATAACAAATTCACATGAACTCAGAAGAATGCAAATAAGATGTCAAAATGTTCATAAAAATATCACCTATACGCATATGTCATTTACGTTCACCACCTACACGTGCATTTATTTGCATTCACCCTTAATAGTTTTTTAATGTTATAAACCCTAAAAAGCTTTAAAGAGTGCTTTTTTCATGAACGTAAATGACATGTGCATACAGGTGATGTTTTATTGAACATTTTGAGATCTTATTTTGCATTCTTCTGAGTTCATATGAATTTATTATGAATTTTCAAAGTTTCGGTCAAACAACTTTGACCAAATGGAAGGACATTCTTGCTACCTAAAATGCTTTTTAGGAACAAATTTGAGCACATCAAAAAGTTAGGGATAAATTTGAGTAGTGGATTCGAGTTAGGGGCACAAATGTGAATGTCCCATGAAAATATACCTGAACTTGATCGATCAAATGTTGGATTTTATTCATGTGCCGTGCAACATCGCAACACGATACTACTATACGTATCTGTGCACGCACAAGGGGTGCATCCACGTTAGCCAACTATGGGCGTCTGGACAACGACGCCGGTCGACGCGTCTGACACCACGACCACACGCCAGGGGTGCGGGCCCGCAGCCAGGGCCCCGTGCCGTGTATGTAGAAGGAGATCGAGACATCAGGCCTGTCCCTGCTGATCTGGAGCGCAGCGTCGCGCTTCGGCCAGCCCACCACCTCCGGCCACGACGCCTTCGTGCTGCCGGCGATGGCACCCGCGGGCTCACTTCTCCCCATTTTGCTTGGTGATACTGAAACTTCCCTCCACTTGGAGCTGATGAATATGTAAGTACGCAGTAAGCCACATTTGAAGATATTTATAGGAGTAAATTACGTCCACATAAGAGGTGGTAAGATGACGGGTTGCATCATGTCAAAAAGAAAAAAGCTGACGGGTTGCATGGCGGACACCGACGTCCTTTGTTGGCTCATGGCCAGCGTCGGTTACTAGGAGAGCATGCAGCTTTTCTCATTCTCCTTTCCAGGGAAAGCAGGAAGAGAAACCTGATGACTCGTGCACTCAGTATGTGTAAGTAGGAGCTCATTCAACTTTTCAACATGAACAGTGTTCGTGGACTTAAAAAAAACAGTGTCCATGAAAGCAGCAGAGAACCCAGGAATAAAGATGTCACTGCAAATGATATACGTACGGGAAGGAAGAATGGGACAGGGTGTTTCGGTGCCCAGGTCCAGCTGAACCTGAAATCTTGGGCGTTGAATGGTGCATTGGGATGCTAGAAAATCCTACTGGCATGTCAGAACCTGTGCGTTGGAAATTAGAGACGTGGAGTATACTGGGTTGTACAGTGCATTATGGTGGGCCATCTGCGTAGCTCGGGACGCCTGTCCGATAGTGCACGTGAGTTCGTCCGGTAGCTTTTCCATTTGAGCCGTGGCTCAGGATTTCTGGGGCGTCATGAGCCTGAACATGCAGTAGATGTGTTTTTCAGATTTTTCTGAATCTCAAGTTTCATATGGTTTGTTGTTCCATGAAATTAGTATTGTCTCCTTCAGTCGCCTCTGAACAGTCAATTCATACTTTGCTTCGCTCACAGTTTTTGTGAACCTATCGCGCGTGGATATGTCGACATGGCTAGTGATGTGAGATGTTTGAAACAACATCAGAGAGACCTAGGCTTTGTGAATGAATTCGTTCCATAGAAGAAGGTCAACGATTCAGTGTAAATTATTATTTTTTTGCAGGTGATTCAGTGCAAAGTTGAAAACAACATCTTGCAGGGTACAGTAATACACTTGGCTTTTCCAGGGACTAAATGATGTTTGGAACACATCGTTCAGTCTGAAAATGACTAAGAAAGCCGGGATGACTGGGATGATGTTGCGCTATGCGGAGTAGTTAGATCGCGGGGATGTTCCTTCGCGAGGCGTGTGGCTTTCACCGCATTGGTCACCCACTGCCTGCCGAACTGCCGAGCTGCTTGGACTCCTAATGCCAAGTCGCATTGCCTTGTCATTTTTGCAAGGGTGTGTGCTCATTATGTTTGTATCTACTTGATGCTTCATTTTGAGTTAATAAAATCCACCCTTTGTCGAAATAGGTATGAGTCTCCGCCAAGTTCAAGGAGAGGCGGATGACGACCTCCTCCTAATCGGCGGGCAGCGCAACGGGCGCGGATCTGCAGGACCCGGCAGTCGGACCGGCTAAATCCGGCATGCACCGCCCTCTGCCCCACACAACGCGGCCCACACCTCCGACTCGGAGAGCCGCAGCCACGGGCTCAGCAGTGCCGACATGAGCACCCAGCGTTGTCCGGGAGAAGCAGGGGCTGGAGGTACAGGGTGCCACTGCTCCCCGCGGCCACACTAGGGAGTGTGCGAACCGCGATGGGCCGACGCGCTCGGGACCGGAGCTTGAGCTCCCCCTCCAAGCCATCGGGGAGGGCACGGATCTCGAGCTCCCACCCCTATCCATCTGCGACCGACGGAGGACGATATTTAGGGCGAGCTCCTTGTCGTCTGGGGCGGAGCTTGAATCCAACTTTGTGAGCACATCCCACTCAATGGGTTCGGGCTCGTTGCCGGATCCGTTGTCGGAGCCGGACATGGTGGCGCGGGGATGGGAACAGACGGGAATGTGGTCGAGGTGGTCTGGATGGGGGATGTGGTCGAGGTGGGTTATATTGGTCGGTCCAACGTGACGGCCGCATCCGGGACTCTTCATATCCGTCTCACATATGAGCTGGTTTTTTAGGTGTGCCGAACAACCCAAACATTTGGGTCATATTTGAGGGGTCTAATTGGGTGTGATTTTTTTTGTTTGAACGATGTTCGGTCTGTCCGCCCGGACAAATGAAGGAGAGTAGGGAGTCCGTTTGTAGATGATATAATTTCACGCGGTTGTATGGAGGGTAACGGACCAGTGTAGCCACTATCACTGATTAATATATACTCATTTCACCCGCAAAAAAAAAAAACTTCACACGGTTGTGGAGGGCTTGACGCTTAATTTGGTTGACATTATGCTGTGCAAATACATTTGCGTGCAAGTGAACATGAGTAACCTAAAACTGTACATGCTCAATTTAGAAAGAAAAAAAGTACTCCCTTGGTGAGTATGATTTTACTGGATGGTTAACCTTGGTGAGTGGGAGCTTCATTTTCTGCTCGTCACAGTGACATGCTTTTTTTTTTTTTTGCTCGTCATAATGACGTGCAATGTGCAAAATGCAATCATCAGATTCTTCCCTGCCATGCGTAAAGGGAATTATCGAATGGTAGAGAGACCTTGAATTGAATTAAAGAAAATATGGCAGGTATAAGATTACCATTTACCAACTAGTGAAAGTTTCGTCGGAATGCTTTGGGCTCAGATCGGCACAGAAATTGTGCCGAGACGTGAACCAACCTTCTGGTCCGGCATCGCCGTTGGGCCACCTACCCCTCATAATGGCTGAGATGGACCCTTTATTTTACAAACAATACGGTGGGAAATACATGTGACCATGAGAATCCCAATGTAGTTGAGTGGTCGGGATATAGGGTGCATCTGTGCCTGGGCTCAGAAACAGATTCTCGGTATACATGTCAACAAATACGTGCATTATATCAGTGGCCGCCTTGAGTCCACCTTCCTCAGCCTCGATCCAGCAGACCTTCTTAACGCAAACTTGCAACATCCCTGCTAACCAATAGAAACAGGTTCCTCAAAGGTTTCAAAAGGCCAGTAACAGCGGAGAAAACCTTTCTTTAGATGGCTTCAAGAATGTGCGTGTGATAACAGGGTGGGTGGTTTCTACTAGATATTGGGTTTTGTAATATTGCTTTTTCAGTTGTCTTGGTCTTATTTATCAGATAGGAGCATTTTAACTATGTGATGGCTCATCCATAGTGAATTATTTCCACAGAAGAAACATGGAAATTCATGAGTTACCAATTTAAGTAAGTATTTGATTTAGTTGTAAATGTGTACGAATTTCTTGTGACTGCAAAATGCTCCTTTTGATTCGTATTAATCAAGTCGTAACTCTGAAATATTTTGATTCTAATTAGTTGAGTCATGACTTTGGAGTGTGTAGAGTTTCAGTATGCCATTACAAGTCAATAGGTGCACTGCATGTGCGCAATTACTAGCTGTATGATGGGCAACAGGTTTTCGATTAGAATTCTGTTTTTAGTTAAAGCTGGGTTGGTACCTTGCGATCATCCCGGTATTAGACCAAGGGATCGATGATGTAGTTCTCTATAAGTCTGCAAAGCTCTTTATAAGTCGTTCAGTTGTGAAGAGTCCTCGATGTAATTTTTATTATGGTTGGGGGTACTTTGTACTTCTTATAAATCCCTATAATAAATCTGGATGCTTTTTCGCAAAAAAAAAATCATTCCAATTCTAGGATGACGATCCTTCGACATTGTAAAAAATGTCTACGAGTTGTTACTGATATTAATTTGGTCACGCTAGCTACCCAGTGATGTAGATGCATATTTCACTCAAGATTAAAATACCTCGGCCCCTAACTTAATGAGGAAAAAGATAGGTTCCACTCGTGAAAATTAGTAGAAAAGTAGACTGATTTCTTGTACTTGATACGTATCCTGGATTCCTGGTTCATAATTGCCATGTACCTAGATCCATCAACAGGGCAGGGAGATAGTACGTGAAAATAACTTCAACATGTGCATGTTTATCACCTTGGGGACCTGACCACTAGCAGTATATAGTAGTATCGTCTTTGTCGTTCCCTGCCTAGAAGTTGGTTCACACAGACACACACGCGATTATCAGAACCCGTGATTAGCAATGTTGTGATCCTAAGCGAACACACATTTAGGTCCTTCTGTTCGGTAGGTGTGTAAAAACAAAATCACTTGGTGGATGCGAGCATGGTGCCCGAAGCACGTATTCGGATTGAGTGACATCAGGAAATCATCTTTAACATCCGTTGATGGACGTACATGTTTAACTTCCCTGGCCGGGCTCCGTCCAGGCGAGAGATTAGCTTGGCACAAGAGCTCAGGATGTGTCTTCAACCTATGGACCTGAACCTGACGTTAAAAAGACGGAACAACTGAACCTATGCTACACATGTTTCTTTTTCCTAGACCTGAACATGATGCATTGATGCTAGATTGCTAAAGAACAAAAAAAATTGAAAAACATAGTACTGTCACTACTGGAATCGTCGCAGACGCCGAGTGCCAGAAACACTCGGCAAAGGGCCTAAACCCGTCGGCAAAGCCTTTGCCGAGAGTTGTTCTCGGCAAAGGCCACCCGGCGTACACCTCTCAGGCAAACAGAAATTTGCCGAGAGCCAAACGTCGGGCACTCGGCAAAGAGTTTGCCGAGAGCCAAACAGTGCCTCTCTGCAAAATAAAGTGGCTTCACGGCCGCTGGTTCCGTCAGGTCTTTGCCGAGTGCCTCTCTCGGCATAACTGCAACAGCCAAGTTCCAGCAGCTCCCAGTGCATGCCACTTTGCCGAGTTTGCCTCTCGGTAAACGTGTTTCTTCCGAGAGCTGCTCTCGGTAAAGTTTCGTTCCCAGTTCTGATTCAGCAGCTTTTCGTTCGAATCGCTGCAGCAAAAACAGTTATACAAATACTCAAACTTGCATTTCAAGTCACACAGGTTAACAACAAACTCACATAAGCATTCATCCATAAATAGTTCACACAAGCTTCATTTGAAATCACAAAGTAACTCTTTAGTACAAGTGCCTACTTACTAAACAACAAAGTGGTCAATGCATGTCTACATGCGACCACATGATAAAAGCAACACCACAATTATGACAAACTGAAAGAGAATTATCAAGTTCTTCAATCCACTGAACCCGATAAGCCGTTTCTGGCTTGCACCATTGCCTAATTCAATCTTTCTCTTCTGATTAAGCACATACTGATTGTAATGATACTCTGCCTTCTCTCTGCTATTGAACGAGTCGTGGGAGCTGCCTTCGTAACGAAGCACTTGTTCATTGCATTCAGACCATGAATCATAGACTCCTGGACACCTACCTCTGTACACCGCATACCACTTCATCTACAAAGAAAGAGAAAAAGAGGCAGAGAAATAATGCAAGGTTAAAGAGCACATCATACATAATCCACGTAAGCATTCATCACTCATATAATCAAAAGCATTAATGATTCATATAACCAAAAGCAACATCACAAATTCTACTCAAGTTATACTCCGAGTAGACATCAGCAACTACATTCACGACATCAGCATCGAAGTATCTAACAAGGGTACTCTTAAAATGAAACTCTAATCAGACTGGTAGTCTGTGAAGCCGGTAAGCGTGGAGTCGGAGGAGGTGGGGATCTCCCTCTCAGTGGAGGAGCAAGCGTCGTCGGGAATGGTGGTCGGCGGAATCAATGACAAAGGGTCGACACTCTTCTTAGGTGGTGCTTCCTTCTTGGATAGATCCACAAAAAACTTAATAAGGATGAACTGCGGGTTCTCCTTAAGGAGCACCGCCAAGCAGTCCTCACTGGCGCGCGGCTCCTTGACCGTGGAGTTGAACCTAGAGGAAGATGTGTCATCGGTGGAAGCCATAACCTCGAGAACGATGCTAGCACCTTCTATCACACAATGAAAAATAACATAAGTATATATGGAATTCTAGGATGTCAAACTACAAGGATATGTGTATTGAATTCGAGGATGTCAACACACATATCACTATTCCGGCTTGTTGGCTGACTTTCAGTCCTCCGAGTCTCCCCAACTCTCACCACTCAAGTGGTGGTGTATATGGTGGGCACTCTCTCACTGACATTTCGACCGTCGATGATGGTGGCTTCTCCTCCTTCCCCTAGTGCATTACCAAAAAGTCTAATACAAGGAGAAGAAGGAGAAGCGACCCCCACGACAACAGTCGGGATCCTTCCCACGAGAACATCGATCTATCAAACAGGGAGCCCCATCAAAGTGAAAGTCAACCTTTAGCATAGAAGGCACGCCTTTAATGACTCGAGAACATTTCAACATAAACCATATCCTCAGTACTACAGCAAAATTAAACGACTACATTGAATACTAGGACATAATTATGTTGTGCTAGGATAGACAAAAGTCGGGTCAACATTACATATATCCATAGTACTAGGATAGACAACCACTACTAGGACATATATACTACTCTAATATATCAACATCATCTGGGTCTGCGTCAAGCTAGTCCTGATCCTCGTCCTGCGAGACAAGGTCAACCACCTCTGGACGTCTGCCGGAGGGGCCTGCCTCACTGTCAGTGCGGGTAGCCGGCTGCACCACCTCCCCATCATCGTCCATAAAGTAGCCGTCCTCATCGAGCTCATCGAAAAGCTGGTCGACCTCCGCTGATATTCTGGCATCCATCTCGGCGTCCTCCTTCTTCCTCTGCTCCTTCTCCTTATTGGCCCGAAAATCACGCTCCTCGACCACGAGCTGCGGATTGGCCTCAGCATACCTAGCCATGTACTCCTCATCCATCTTGGCCAGTCGGCGTGCCTTCTCCTCCTTGCGGGAATACATCCGGTAAGGAGGGGCAAGGAACCAAGCATGCTTGGCATCCTCCGGGAAGTTCAGCTCAGCCGGTTTCCGGCCATACATGGAAGCCACCGCGTCATACGCCCATGCGGCGAGCTCAGGGGTGTCGAACGTGCCAAGCCACAGCAGATCACCATCGCAGGGGATCTCAGCGGTGTAGCGACCCGAGTCACGGCGTCGAACACCACAAAACCCGGTCAAGGGAGAGCGGCGCGGCGCCATCCTCCTAAACAAGTGTCATTCGACAACGGTCTCGATATCAAATTTAATTTTGATAAGTTCAAAACTAAATGAAGAATACACAACAACTCTTCATGTGGGTTGATTTTCATTCCATCGATGCCCCCTTCAACAACTCTCACCTCTCAAGTGGTGGTATATATGTATGGTGGGGCACTCCTTCCCTGTATATTTCGACCGTCGGTGACGGTCGTTACTCCTATCCCTTGCTGCGTTACCAATGTCTCACAGCAAGAGATGAGGAGCAACGACCACCTACGACAACAGCCGGTGTCTTTCCTCTCATAACATCTCTCATCTCTCAATGTTATTAAGACCGTCGGTGACGGTGGATCCTTTCGTCCTCCCCCTGCTTTACCAAGGTCTCAGAGGAGGAGGACGAGAAAGACCGACCACCTACGAACAGCCGGTATCCTTCCTTCAACCGCATCTCATCTCACGTATATATGCTGGACACTCTCTCTGGTGGTGGTATATATATGGTGGACACTCTCTCACTGGTATTTCGACTTTTGGTGATGGTCGAGCTGGGCCAGTCCATCGTGCGTGACAAAGGTATATCACAGGACGAACTGGCCCAGATCGACCGCCATCGTCAAAAGTCGATTTTCTTCCTCCAACGGCAATAGTCGGTACCATTCCTCTGAAAACAACTCGCATGTCAAATATGATCGTCACTCGTTCAAGATAAAAACTAGTACATAAAAGCTACTACAAAAAACTACTAGTCCCACTAATAGATAAAACTACTACATAAAAACTAATGCAAAAAAATTATCTACATAGCAAAAAAATTATGTACATAGCATCCATCCATCTATCAATCCATCCATCTATCTATCTATGCATCCATCTATCCATGCATCCATCCATCCATCTATGGATCCATCTATCCATGCATCAATCCATCCATCTATCTATGCATCCATCTATCCATGCATCAATCCATCCATCTATCTATGCATTCATCCATCCATGCATCCATCCATCCATCCACATGAGAGGGAGGAAGGGGGGAGCTCACCGAAGGGGAGGGCCGCGCGGGGTCGGGAGGCGCGGGGCGGCGCCGGGGGTGCGCGGGGGGAGGGGAGGGGGGGCGCCGGCGGGGTAGGGACCGGTGAGGGGGGCGCCGGCGGGGTGAGGACCAGTGAGGGGGCGCCGGCGGGGTGGGGGCGGTGAGGGGGGCGCCGGCGGGGTGGGGGCAACGGGGAGAAGAGTAGGGAGCGAAATGAGAAGAAGCAGCGGAGGCTTGCCACTTAAGTGTCCCGCGTACCTTTACCGAGAGTCCATCGGTGCAGCACTCGGTAAAGGTGCTAACTTAGATGTAGGGTTCAACTGTTACCGAGCGCACTCTCGGTAAAAGTCCTAACCTAGATCTAGGGTTTAACCGTTACCGAGCGCACTCTCGGTAAAAATAGCTCGTGCCGAGTACCACTTTCGGAAAAAGTCTGTTATACCGAGAGCAACTCTCGACAAAGTGACTAGTTTGCATCGTTTCATCTAGCCCTGCATCACAAAGTATTTTCCATGCCGTTTCTGGGCATGATTTCATGCGCCGCCTTGCAGATCTGCAATTTCCGGCGATGAAACCCTAGCAGAGCAATAAATTTCTTGAATATTGCACGCGGGTCCGAAAAATGCGGGGGCGTGGCACGTGTCATGCGATGGCCTCCTTTGTGAGCACGGGAACTTTCGAGGCCAACGGAGCAACATGACCCACACTTCCTGCACAAACCGGACACGTTCCCTCTCGATACCCAGAGATTAGCTCGGAGATGGTGCGGTTTACAAGCGGCCTCAGGGGAGGCTTATTCGAAGCGCGTCCAAACTTTTACCACACCCTACAGGGGCCATGTGATGACACCGTGCCAGCTCTCGAGGAATTCCGACATCGTACGATTTTCCAAGGATTTAAACGGTTGTATCAGGCATGGCACCGAGGTACTTTCGGCCCCCGGTGGGAGGGCATGCCCCTCCCTCCTCTGCACTGGGCCTACGCATGCCGCAAGGACACCACAAAGTATTTTCCATGCCACTTCTGGGCATGATTTCATGTGCCGCCTTGCAGATCTGCAATTTCCGGCGATGAAATCCTAGCAGAGCAATAAATTTCTCGAATATTCCACGCGGGTCCGAAAAATGCGGGGGCCTGGCACGTGTCATGCGATGGCCTCCTTTGTGAGCACGAGAAGTTTCAAGGCCAACGGAGCAATAGGACCTGCACTTCCTGCACAAATCAGACACGTTCCCTCTCGATACCCAGAGACTAGCTCAGAGATGGTGCGGTTTACAAGCTGTTAGATCATTGTTCTCACACAGACGGCAAACTCAAAAATAGTAATAATTGAATTAATAAAAAGCACCGGCATCCATCATTAGGAAGATGGACCGTCACTGCGAATCTTCAGTGCCCGGAAGGGGTGAAGATTCACAGTAATGGTTCATCTCCTTAACAGGAGTGTAATGAAGACCGAAGCTTACTGCGTCTGGATTATCCGACTATTTAAACTGGTCATGTTGCTTGTCTTTGGGCGAGGTGATACTAAAAGTTTTCTGAGAGACGGAGCTTTGCCGAGAGGCGCCCTCGGCAAAGCTTATCCTACCGAGAGCAGCGCTCGGTAATGGTGCTGTTGGATCATAAATTAATAAAAACCATCGGCATCCATCATTAAGAATATGGACTGTCACTATGGACCTTCTCTGTCCGGAACAGGTGAAGATTCATAGTGACGTCCATTTCTTAATAAGAGTGTAATGAAGACCAACGCTTGCTTGTTGTGTACTATCCGACTATTTAAACCGGTCCTGATGGTCATCGTTAAGCGAGGTGGGACTAAACTCAGCTCGCACTTATATATAGATGAAAAAGAGAAAAATAAATAAGGCAAGTAAATATTGTTTGCAGAGAGCCATTCACAGGCCCTCGGTAAAGCAGCGCGACCGTCAGAGCGAGGACGACCACTGCCGGTCTTGCCACGTGGCTACCCTTTGTCGTGTGCCGTAGGCTGGCTCTCGGCAAATAGGTAGTTTGCCGAGTGTTATCCTTCTATCGAGTGTTCTTTACCGCTTCGTATCGGCGTACGTTCGGATTTGCCGTGAACCCATTGTTGCCGAGCGCGTCTCTCGGCGTACCGAAGTTTGCCGAGTGCCCGTGGTTTGGCTCTCGGCAAAGAGCCTGGCACCCGGCGTATAGGGAAATTCCAGTAGTGTGTATCATCCACGTATTATCTAGTCAGGCTCAGCGACAAGACACTGTCAGGAACAGAAATATCCATCGATCAAATGTTGGATTTTATTCATGTGTGCTGTGCAACCTCGCAAATACGGATCCTGCAAAAAAATAAAAAACCTCGCAAATACAGATCCCACAAAAAAAAAAACTCGCAAATATAGAACGGTACTAGTGCACCTATCCGTGCACGCACAAGAGGTGCATGAGTTGCGCGCTAGCCTACGATGGGCGCGACGACGATGCTGGTCGCCGCGTCTGACACCACAACGACACGCCGGCGGCCAGGGCCCGGCGCCGTGTATGTAGAAGGCGACCGAGACGTCGGGCCTGTCGCTGCCGGTCTGGAGCACCGCGTCGCGCTCTGGCCAGCCTACCACCTCCGGCCACGACGCCTTTCTGGGATAAGCAGGAAGAACCTTGATGACTCATGTTGTGAACAGTATCCATGGAAGCAGCGTAAGCCCAAGAAATAAAAATATCATTCACAAGGGAAGGAAGAAACACTTGACTCAGATAGCGTGTGCGTTAGTAGCAGGCGGCCAAGGATATTTATATCCAACATAGATGACGGTGTAGTCTACATATCGGACATTTAGTCCCGTTGATGGTTTATCATTCAACTTAGTGCCTAAGTGCGTGTGTGTCGACTTTGTGCATCATAGATATGTGGAAGCCGGGTGTGAAGTTGTATTGCTTATATGATCTTGATGCAACGTTATGAGTTAATAAATTTGTCCTTTATCGAGAGGGAAAAAAAGATACTTCTCTACATACAGTTGATGTTCTGAACTTATCAAAGAGCTCATTAGGCATTTGCCTTCACAAGGTAAAAAAAAGGGGTTTAGAAAGTAGTAAGATTACATTTCTGCATACTCTTTGCACTGCACAGTTATCGAAGAACGTGCACGGGAAGGAGATTGAAGAACACAACATGTGGCTTGTCACTCGACAGACTAAAGCTAGTATGCCAGGCGCTTTGAGGGATGAGAGAGAAAAACTACATTTATCCCTCTCATGCATATGACAGCCTATAGGTATAACTTTGGCATGTTCAAGTGAGACATTGCTTTTAGTAAGTCTAATTTTTATGCCATCTACCTACTATGTTTTGCTCTGTCTATATATGTATATATACCATCGAATTGCTACTCACTTTATATCTGACCAGCTATGTGATTGTTCAACAATTCAACTATGTGTTGTGTTCACTGAAAAAAAAATAGCGCACTGTAGCGCTGCTAATAGCACGTTATAGCGTGTAGAGAATTATCTCGCTAAATTGATCAGTGTACAACGTCTCGCTAATAGCACGCTATAGCGCACTAATAGCATATTTTCAGGGACGACGCTATTTTGTGTAGCGCACTATTTTTTTTTCCTTGGTTGTGTTCCTTTAAGCACTTTGGTTATGGTGTGCAGTAGCTTGTTGGACAAGAATGCCAGATCGCAAGCCATGATCGATGATGAAATCTACATCACGAGGATTGACAATGGGCTCTGAGCAAGCACAATATAATGAAGCACTAGGGGTTGGGGCGCCACCCGGTGGCGCCTCCTGAGAGGAAGTTTATGCGGTGCCAGATTGACAAGCGACCTTCCACCCCTTTTTTCTCGAATTGCTGACGAACATGCACATATAAGCAAGGAACTTGCAATAAAATTTACAACTGATAACAAAACAAACAACAATATTTTAGAGACCTTGAGATCCCCTTGGGTGGTGGATTATTCCCAACCAGACTAAACACTATATCGTACGAATAACAATAGAAAATTGTAAAACCAATCTGGCATAGAGCCAATTGCACACTTGAGGGGCTAGCTGGTTGAAGCTTGCCAGCAGTGGAAGTTTATGACAACGGAGCAGTTGTTGTCTTTTCTCCTCCTGTTCACCGGCTGAAGCTCTGCTAGCAGCGGATGTTTACAGTGACGCAAGAGATGTTGTCTTTGCTCCTCCTGTTCACCGGTTGTTCCGTCAGATGCTTCGCAGCTGCCTGTCCGTCCCTCAGATGTCATTGATCTCATCAACAGCCTCTTGGTTTGTCATCACCCGAATTTGCATCATACTATATTTGTTACTGTCATTTGCATAATGTAAACTTATAGCTGATGCAAATAACGAATGTTTTCTATTAACACCCAATCTGAAACAAAGCTAACTGTAATAAATTAGAGAATACAAATCAATAGTTTTCAGTGATGTTACCAAAGAATTATAAAATGTTATTGACAACATACATCATAGCTTTATTGTATTGATATTCATAATTATTTCAGTGATGAACTGAGCTTTATTTACCTATTATATATTTTTGTCTTTCGCCAAACTTTAAATGATATAACCTTGGCAAGAGGTATCCCTAAACCTGCACAACCTCAGGTTGTAGTTCTGCCCGATCCATCTCCTCCAACACCCATAGCAGACCCAAAACCAGTAAACGGAATGATGTATTAAGACCAGGGATAATTCTCAGGATTTTACTATTTTCTCATAAGAACAGGAGGTAACATAATTAACACTCTTAGTTCTAAAATAATGGCAGACAAATGTTTGAGAAAACTATGAAAAAACTTACTCAATCATGCTGTCCTGAGACAGTTCCTCTGTGTTGCCTGGTTGTCAACCGCCCTGGGAGAGTTACTCTGAACCGCCATGTTGTCTACTCATCTTAATCCCTTCCACAAACCATTGCCTAGTCAAATTACTACATTAATGGCAAGTTTGTTTCCCTTCTTTTTCAGCTAGAAGTACTACGTATCTATCACCTGTATGAATTGTCTGTAACACCCCAAAAAAAATTTCTTTTGAGTTTCAAAATCTTTTCTTTAAAATAAAATACTTTGGATTACTATGACTCTATTTCTCTTTTTCTTTTGTTTTGAAAGCCATTTTTAAGTTTTCAATTGGGTTTCTAAAATTTTAAAATGGTTTCTGATTTAATGGTTTCTTACTTGAGTAAATATTTTGTGGGACCAAAAATATTTTCTTTTAGAAAACTTTTTGGATAATTAATTATTCCAAAGAAATGGTCCATTTCATGTTTTTCAAACACTTAGAAAATTCTCAAAAAAAAAAAATCATCTGTCATCTTCAAATTATCATCCAAGTTATCCTCTCATCCTAGGACAGTACCCAATACTTCCTCTCTCGACAAAAATATTATTTTTCATATCTAGCAAATTCTTAAACTAGAATTCCATTTATTCCTAGTTCCTTTGATTTACAAAGGAACTATAAATTCCTTAGCTCTTCTGCACTAAAAAAAAATTATCCCAACTACATGACAGTACCCACACTCCATTTCACCAAAAACCTTTTGATCCACAGTTCAAAATTTTCAAATTTCATTCAAATGAAATTTGGACCAGATTCAATCTCCTTGCTCAAAACCTAATCTAGACTACTCCAAAAATTCTGAAACTTTGCTAGCACCTTTGTTATGCATCCGTACCTCACCACAATTTTTTTTAGAAATTCCAAAAATGCCCAGGGCCATCTAGCATTTCATCGAACACCTTCTATGCACTGTTCACCACTGTCGAAAAATTCAGAAA
Organism: Elymus sibiricus; assembly: GCA_039707655.1. NCBI lineage: Eukaryota > Viridiplantae > Streptophyta > Magnoliopsida > Poales > Poaceae > Elymus > Elymus sibiricus. Next base: position 402,799,535 of record CM077672.1, read on the forward strand.
AAAATCAGAGAAAGGTTCAGAGGGGAGATCGATGCCGTGCACTCCACTTCTTCTCCTCTCCTCCACGGCGTCGCTGCTGATCATCAATGTCTCGCCCCCGGCACCCTCCTGCCAGCCACTCACCGTCGCCTGGCCGGTGGCAGGCCGGTGGAACAACCGCCGTCCTTAGCCACGGCGGACCGAGGCGATCAGCACGGCCACCGACAGGCCATCACTCCCCCTCAACGCTCTCTCCTACCTCCTCTCCACGCGGCATCTTCTCCGCAGCTCCCACGCACCGTCCAAGCCGCCCGCGCCCGCCTGTCAGTCGCCGGAGACGAACACCGCCGCCATGCCCGTACGGGAGCCCCGTCGTGGATAAGGCGATAGAGTTCGCGGGGCGCCGCGCTGGCACTACCAGAAGCCTCCCCTAGTCAAACTGACACCCACTGACCGCGCTTGCCGCCCCCAACCACCTCTACCAACCTCCGCCGGCCGGAATCACTCCGCCGTGATCCACCTCGTTCCGGTCATCTCCGCCTCGCCAATAAAAGGGGCCCCCGAGCTCCGTTCTGCACTCACACCACCTCCACCCATCCCCAATCGCCACCCAGAGAGTCGGACGACCTCGGGGAAGCCTTCTTCCCCGACTCCGGCCACTCGATCCGCCACTGCCTCCGTGAACACCACGTCGCCGTTCGTCCATCTCCACCTCTCAAATTCCATCAGTAGGCTCCTGGTGCACCACCTCATCCATCCCGCGCGTCAATTTGACGTTCGGAGCTCTCTCCGAAGAGATCCACCACCACCCGATGCCGCCGTCTGCCGGAGTTGACACCGCCATCACCACGGTGCTCGCCGGCGACCACCACCACCACCCACCGACGCGGACCGACGCCCAGAGCACGCTCATATAATCACCGCCTCTCGAAACGCCGGCGATCGCCGCCGGTGACCACCGCATCCTCACTGTACTCGCGCGCGAGACGCGTTCAAATTTCAAACCTGACGGGTGGGGCCCACCCGTCAGTGTTTTATTCTTTTCTGTTTATTTTGAAAGCGTCTTCTGCCTCAATACGTCTTCTGAACTGGGAAGCGTACTCTCGCCCGAGGCGCCTTCAGTTTTACTGCTCAGGGACCCGCTGGCAAGACTTATATTTATAGAATGGTCTCTGGTTTTAAAACCCTTATTACTTTTTAACCACAACACATTTTTAATTAATTATTTTTTCTGAAAATTTTCTTTTTCACTCTAGTTTTTTTAGTATTTATTTAAAAATATTTTGAATCAACTTTTTGTGCCGTCACAAAAATTTTGATCGAATTTTGAATTCTTATTTTATAGAAAGCGAGGAGGGAAACTTTGCCGAAAATTTCGAGGGGTCACCTTCTGCCTACCTTGATCAAGGCAAGCATTTTTGAATTTGGGATATGGTGTTTGCATGCATGTTTGCATAAGTTCGAAATGATCACCGGATATGGAGTGGATAACAAGTGCCTACATGGTCATATCTCTTTTGTGCATTTCTTGCATACATTTAAGAACCATTCTAACTTGGATGAAATTGTGAGAAATCAGGGGTATACCCCCTGTCTATGTCGTGCTGGTGGGCACGGATCACATCGTGACACGATGGTGTCACTGTGGCATGTGAAGCGTACCAGTCATGATAATAAACCTCATGAGTCGACCTAGATCGAGTCTTGTTCCGTCATGCCTAGCTAAAAATAGTGCTGCCACTTGTCTTCCCGCGAGGGGAGTACGGCTTAGAAAGTTGCTAACCCCTTTCCAAGTACACACCACATAGAGGGGCCGTGATGAGGGTTCCATGGCCATGGACTAATGCCAGTCATCGGGTAAGGGGGCATGTGTGTATCCGGCTGGGCCGAGAGGGGGGCACCCCTTGTATTCCGCGCGTTATAAATTGTGATCCCATGCTATTCGAGACGGTGGTCTCCCCGTCTTAGAGTTTTTCTTGAACGATGCTTTTGGTGATTCCTGACATCAGGAAAGTTAATCTAGTGTGTGCTGGTTAGGTGTGTTTTCAACCCAAAATCCGTGATCGGAATTAGTCAACGTTTCGAGGTTGGCTAGAGAAATCCTATACATGTGGGTAAAGAGTACAACCTTTGTAGGGTTAGACCTATTCGAATAGTCGTGTCCACGGTCAAGGACGTTTGCTGGGAAGGGTCAAGTGTCGGTCCCGGTGTCGGTCTTCGGAGGAAATAATATAACTGATCATGATCCACTTTTAATGAATGATTATTGTCACTACTGATGTTATCATGAATATTATTATTAACATGAATATTGCTATGGACTAACTTTTTCTCTTATATGTAACCTTAAGTATCTCTTGGGATGGTTGTGCCACCTGGATACTCATTTCTTTTCAAGACCTCTCGAGGCGTCGCATTCAGACACCCGTTTGGCATTTCTTTTCAAGACCTCTCGAGGCATCGCATTTAGACACCCGTTTGACATTTTTCTTGGAAATCCTCGGGCGGTCCAACGCCCGATGTTTCATTTTATTTTCTTGGAATCCTCGGGCGGTCCAACGCCCGATGTTCCACTTTATTTTCTTGCAATCCTCGGGCGGTCCAACGCCCGATGTTCCATTTTATTTTCTTGGAACCCTCGGGATGTCTAACGCCCGATGTTCCATATTATATTTCTTGGCTTATTACTAAAATGATATATTTAGCCATCCACACCGTATTGATATTTATCATGCCATGCTTTAATTTCGGTTAGCATATGCATATAAATTAGTCCATCATGATCATATGCACTCTATTGCACTCGGTATATCTTTCGTTCATAATGTTTGCGAGTACATTCAAAAGTACTCACTGGCTTGTCCCTGGCTTGTTAATTTGGCAGACCTGGATGATGACGATCTTATGGAGGAAGAGTGCGCTAGAGAGCCCGACGCATAGAGGTGTTCCCAGTCAGTCACCTTGTGGTCTTGGAGTCTACCACGTGTATCATCCGCAGTGCTTCCGCCCCACCACGTGTATCATCCGCAGTGCTTCCGCCCCACTAATAAAATAGTCAAGCCTCACACTGACGCTTGGCTTTACTTTATTGTATCAGTGTTGTACTATCACCACACCACCGTTTTGTACCGCCACCGTACATGTCTGTAATAAATGTTGAGCACTCTGGCTCAACCTTGTGTAATATTATGTATGTACTGGATATCTATATCAAGGGAGTCCACCAGATCTGATCTTGGGGCTGGTGTGACTTGAGGCTATTTCGAGATTTATTCCGAAAACAGGCCCGACAAACCTTGGTACCAGAGCCAGGCTGACTGTTGGAAGCCCTAGGTGCGATCGCTAGTAGTAGAGTCAGTTCTAACAAATTTTAGCAGCATCTCATGCATTGTAACAAATTTTCCTTGGTCATCATATATTTATGATATGACTATTTGGATTTTTTGTCTACTATTGTAGATGTCTGGCGACAACTGCCCAACCTAGATTTTCGCCAACGAGCCGTCCGGGGTACACAGTCTATCCCGATAGGATCTCGGACACCCTGACTATGTACCAGGCCTCGGTATATATTCGGGGTGGACATGCCGCGCCTCATCGCAACTATCGGTTTGTGGGGAGAGTCATGCCTACTGAGAGGCATCCTATCCAGATGGCTGCCCGAGAGGCCATCGCTCGTCTTAGGGACATTCTTCTAGTCATGCAGACACATCCCTATCATTATCTCCCATGCCATGTTCCATACACTAGTCACTATGCTTTCCCTTGCACCACGGGAGAGAGGGACGAGGCGATTGAGCCCCTTGTCCAGTACATCATGGCTCTAGAGTCAGTCTTCGCCTCACTGGTGGACGACTATCTCGCCGCACGGATGGACTTGGCTCGTACGAGGGTTCCTCGCAGGAGTGTGTTCCGTTCTCCTTCACCACACGCTCCTCGCATTCCGACTCCACCACACGATCCTCCTACCCTTCCCGTGATTCGACACACATGACCGAGCGATGAGTCTAGTCGCTTGACTGCCCCCACTCCGGTTAGAGCTTCACCGCCTACGAGTACAGTACCACCACGGGCAGGCATGACATCGACAGCTGCCCGACTGGAGACCATACCCGAGGAGGAGGAGGTCGAGTATTCAGCACCCCGTCTGGGACTTACCCTCGGCAGGGCCTACGACGTTCCAGACACTCCGTCATAGCAGACTAGGCATCAGCACCGCAGTCACCTTTTATGAGAGTGTAGCTGTAAAATATTTATTTTCTGTTTCTTTTCTTCTTTGTAAGATGGGGAGTAGTAGACCTTGGATCGCAGCACGCTAAGAGGATGGAGAAGTGCATTAGTCTAAATAATCTGTCATGACGACTATGACGAGAGTAATGTATAATTAAATCTTGCATGTATAATATAATTCGCTACTGCATGTACCTACGCTTTGGGGGGGGGATTATTTTCAGTCTCTTAAAATTTTTCCTTTATAATTTCTTTCCTCATCGGTGTTTACACCAATACCCCAGAAAGAAAATGCATCGTCCCTGGACTCGTTCTATGCCCAGTCCACCAGAGGACAACTTTGCATAAATGGGAAATAACTTCACACCAGGACAGACAAGTCAGCAAAGCAATGATTCAGCATTCTCACAAGTATGCCGTCTTTATGAACAAAGTCAGCAGCAGCATCAGGAAATGATGCAGCATTTGATAAATATGAGAAATCACCAAGGACAGCATCAACCCAGATCAAAGCTATCTGAACTTCAGAGAACCAATCCGACTGTCTTTTCTCACACAGACAAACCTTTGGAGGCAGACGACTGGCTGCATGATATTGAAAGAAAATTGGTCATAGCTTAGTGTATGGACCAGGAAAAAGTACTATACGCTCCGCATTATTTTTCTGGAACAACAGCATCGTGGTGGGAAAATCTACGCCACACGCATCCCAATGGAGAAGACATCACCTGGGAGCAATTCAAGGAAAGTTTCCGAGGAGCACATATTCCAAACAGCATCATGAAATTGAAGAAAAGAGAATTTGAGGATCTCAAGCAACGGGGCACAACGGTAACTCAGTATCTCGACCAGTTTACTCAGCTAGCCCGATATGCTAATGATGAATATATGACAGGACGCAAAAGGATGGAGAAATTCCTCGACGGGCTTGTTCCATCTTTAAAGTGCCAACTGGTAGTCCATACCTTTCCGGATTTCAAGACACTAGTAGACAAGGCTATCATCCTGGAAAATGAGCACCGCAACCTAAATGAGATTCGCAAGCGCCGGATGAACCAGTCAGTACAGGTTCGTAACAACAGGCCCCGAAATGAATCTCAGAGGCCTGTGGCACCCCGACCAGCAATTCCAAAACCACGACCGCAACAAAACCGCAGTTCCTACAACAACAGGGCCAAGGAAGCAATATACCGTCCTGGCATCACCTGTTATGCCTGTGGAGCAGAGCGGCATTATGCTAGGCAATGCCCAAAACAGGGGAATAATGCCCCCAAACCCAACAACAATGGCCGGAGTACTAGTGCAGCTCCGCGACGCAACAACCCCAACACCAACAACAATGAAAGAAAGGGGCAGGTGATGTCTACTATGCAACTTTTATTCTTGTAGACGTTGTTGGGCCTCCAAGTGCAGAGTTTTGTAGGACAGTAGCAAATTTCCCTCAAGTGGATGACCTAAGGTTTATCAATCCGTGGGAGGCGTAGGATGAAGATGGTCTCTCTCAAACAACCCTGCAATCAAATACAAGAAATCTCTTGTGTCCCCAACACACCCAATACAATGGTAAATTGTATAGGTGCACTAGTTCGGCGAAGAGATGGTGATACAAGTGTAATATGGATAGTAGATATAGGTTTTGTAATCTGAAAATATAAAAACAGCAAGGTAGCAAGTGATAAAACGGAGCACAAACGGTATTGCAATGCTTGAAAACAAGGCCTAGGGTTCATACTTTCACTAGTGCAATCTCTCAACAATGCTAACATAATTGGATCATGTAACAATCCCTCAACGTGCGATAAAGAATCACTCCCAAAGTTCTTATCTAGCGTAGAACATAAGAAGAAATTATTGTAGGGTACGAAACCACCTCAAAGTTATCCTTTCTGATCAATCTATTGAGCCATCCCTATAAGTGTCACAAATAGCCCTAGAGTTCGTACTAAAATAACACCATATGATACGCATCAAGCAACTCTAATGTCACCTAGATACTCCAATGTCACCACAAGTATCCGTGAGTTGATTATTCGATATGCATCAAACAACTTCAGATTCATAATATTTAATCCACACAAAGAACTTCAAAGAGTACCCCAAAGTTTCTTATCGGAGAAAACATAATGAAAACGTGCAACCAACCCCTATGCCTAGATCACCCCAATGTCACGGGAATCCGTGAGTTGATTACCAAAACATATATCAAGTGAATCAATAGAATACCCCATTGTCACCACGGGTATCCACATGCAAGACATACATCAAGTGTTCTCAAATCTGAAATATTCAATCCGACAATAATGAAACCTCAAAGGGAAAGACTCAATTCATCACAAGAAGATAGAGAGGGAAGAAACACCATATGATCCAACTATACTAACAAAGCTCGTGATACATCAAGATCGTGCCAAATCAAGAACACGAGAGAAAGAGATCAAACACATAGCTACTAGTACATACCCTCAGCCCCGAGGGTGAACTAGTCCCTCCTCGTCATGGAGACCGCCGGGATGATGAAGATGGCCTCCGGTGATGATTCCCCCCTCCGGCAGGGTGCCGGAACAGGGCTCCAGATGGTATTTCTTCGGTACAGAGGCGTGCGGCGGCGGCGTCGAAGTTCTAGGTTTATTTCTAGGGGGTTCTCTATTTATAGGATTTTTCAGCATTGGAATCATGCGAAAAGGAGCTACGAGGGCCCCACAAGGCAGCACGGCGCGACCCCCACCCCCAGTCCGCGCCGTGGTGCGTTGTGAGCACCTCGTGAGGCTTCTGGTCCTTCCACGAAGCTTCGGGGGTCTCTTTTGGTCCCAAAAAATCGTCAAAAAGTTTCGTCCAATTCTGAGAACTTTTATTTCTGCACAAAAAACAACACCACGGTAGTTCTACTGAAAACAACGTCAGTCCGAGTTAGTTCTAATCAAATCATACCAAAACCATATAAAATTGTTATAAACATGGCATGAATACTTCATAAATTATAGATACGTTGGAGACGTATCAACATCCCCAAGCATAATTCCTGCTCATCCTCGAGTAGGTAAATGATAAAAGAAATAATTTATGAAGTGTGAATGCTAGCATAGTGCATAAGTTTGATCAATGATAATTTCAATCACTTTTCCTAGCATCAAGACGGCAACTTTTTCTCATAAAACTCATCAAGATAAAGTAGCAATCAATTCACATGTTATGGTTCAACCATTGCATTCTCTTGAAACTTAACAACCTATGTTCTTAGTCACCAAACAATTGCAATTCAACTTATCTTCAACAAAGTCTAAGTAAGAGCTCCACATACTCAATTATCATTTAGTCTTCTATGATTGCTAGTACTCAAAGCATATTTTAGAACAAATAGCATCCATCGAACACGGAGAAAGATAGGGGCTTAATGTTTCGCCTCCCAACTTATTTATCATAAAGGTAATTGTCAACAATAATAATTCATGATCAAATATATTTGACTGGCCATATGTGCCTGGATCTTTCCCCACCACATGATGCATGCCAACTAAAGAATAGGTTGGAATAATAAGAAATACTATTGACACTTGCATGAAAGTAAATACTAAAAAGTAAAGGATAGGCCCTTCGCAGAGGGAAGCATGGATTTGTAGAGGTGCCACAGCTCATTGCTTAAAACAGAGATGAATATAATTTTGAGAGGCATGCCTTTCCTGTCAACGTCACGACCGAGAGTTCTCAATATCTTCCATGCTAAACACATTATAAGCGGTTCCCAAGCAGAAAGGTAAAGTTTACTCCCCCTCAACCATTCAAACACAAGCCATGGCTAGCCGAATCCTCGGGTGCCCTCCATACAATCAACTTTCCGGGGGAGTTTGTTTCATTATTTTTTGTTTTGATCATAGGACTGGGCATCCCAATTACCAGCCTCTCTCAAGCAATGACAAGTGAATAAATACCCATCATGAGAATAACCCGCATAGCATGGAAGATAGCTATGCGGGTTATTCTCACGATGCCCGTACGGGAGCCCCGTCGTGGATAAGGCGATAGAGCTCGCGGGGCGCTGCGCTGGCGCTACCAGAAGCCTCCCCTAGTCTCACTGACACCCACTGACCGCGCTCGCCGCCCCCAACCACCTCTACCGACCTCCACCGGCCGGAATCACTCTGCCGTGATCCACCTCGTTCCGGTCATCTCCGCCTCGCCTATAAAAGGGGCCCCCGAGCTCCGTTTTGCACTCACACCACCTCCACCCATCCCCAATCGCCACCCAGAGAGTCGGACGACCTCGGCGAAGCCTTCTTCCCCGACTCCGGCCACTCGATCCGCCACTGCCTCCGTGAACACCACGTCGCCGTTCGTCCATCTCCACCTCTCAAATTCCATCAGTAGGCTCCTGGTGCACCACCTCATCCATCCCGCGCGTCAATTTGATGTTCGGAGCTCTGTCCGAAGAGATCCACCACCACCCGATGCCGCCGTCTATCGGAGTTGACACCGCCATCACCACGGTGCTCGCCGGCGACCACCACCACCACCCACCGACGCGGACCGACGCCCTGAGCACGCTCATATCATCACCGCCTCTCGAAACGCCGGTGATCGCCACCAGTGACCACCACATCCTCACTGTACTCGCGTGCGAGACGCGTTCAAATTTCAAACCTGACGGGTGGTGCCCACCCGTCAGTGTTTTATTCTTTTCTGTTTATTTTGAAAGCGTCTTCTGCCTCAATACGTCTTCTGAACTGGGAAGCGCACTCTCGCCCGAGGCGTCTTCTGTTTTACTACTCAGGGACCCGCTGGCAAGACTTTTATTTACAGAATGGTCCCTAGTTTTAAAACCCTTATTACTTTTTAACCACAACACATTTTTAATTAATTCTTTTTCTAAAAAAATCTTTTTCACTCTAGTTTTTTTTAGTATTTATTTAAAAATATTTTGAGTAAACTTTTTGTGCAGTCACAAAAATTTTGATCGAATTTTGAATTCTTATTTTATAGAAAATGAGGAGGAAAACTTTGCCGGAAATTTCAAGCGATCACCTTCTGCCTACCTTGATCAAGGCAAGCATTTTTGAACTTGGGATATGGTGTTTGCATGCATGTTTGCATAAGTTCAAAATGATCACCGGATATGGAGTGGATAGCAAGTGCGTGCATGGTCATATCTCTTTTGTGCATTTCTTGCATACATTTAAGAACCATTCTAACTTCGATGAAATTGTGAGAAATCAGGGGTATACCCCCTGTCTATGTCGTGCCGGTGGGCACGGATCACATTGTGACACGATGGTGTCACTGTGGCATGTGAAGCATGCCAGTCATGATAATAAACCTCCTGAGTCGACCTAGATCGAGTCTTGTTCCATCATGCCTAGCTAAAAATAGTGCTGCCACTTGTCTTCCCGCGAGGGGAGTACGGGTTAGTAAGTTGCTAACCCCTTTCCAAGTACACACCACATAGAGGGGCCGTGATGAGGGTTCCATGGCCATGGACTAATGCCAGTCATCAGGTCAGGGGGCATGGGTGTATCCGGCTGGGCCGAGAGGGGGTGTAGGGGAACGCAACAGAAAACAAAAATATTCCGATCTAGGCACCAGCCCAGGACCACTATGGAGACTGCATACAAGGTTTGATCTTTTCATTACCGACTCGTAGCGCAGCGGAAGTAGAGTCGATGACGATCGGCGGTGCAGATCCCCGCAGCTAGGGTTTACAACCTCCCAACCGCGAGGATGTACTCCCTCATCTGCCCCTCGGACAGCCCTCCAGGAGGAGGTCGGACAGTCCCTCGGACGGTGTCGTGGACAGCCCATCGGGAGGACCCTCAAAACTCGGACGGTCACTCGGACAGCCCTTCGGGAGGACCCTCGAAACTCGAACGGTCACTTGGATAGCCCTTCGGGAGGTACTCTCGAACTAAGACCGAAACTACGATCTCTCTACAGAGTTGCACACAAACGATGTCATCTATCCGGCAGGGCTTCGCCGTCCAGAACTAGTTCCCACCGGAACCCAGACAGCCTTTCGGCTCTACGAAACTCTTTTCGTGGGAGGGAGAGAGAGAGAGCCAGACGAGCATGGCATGTGTATGAGAGCAAGGGATGAGTGTGGAGAGCACCTCTCCACCTCTATTAATAGGAAAGCCAAGGGGTAGGGATGCCATTCTAAAAACCCAAAAATGCCCATGTATGGAGTCCTCCACAAGGGCATAAAAGGGAAGTAATGGAGCAAGTGGGGCTCCATGGAGGAGCCCCGCATGTGGTCGGACACCCCTCATGGGGGCCACCCCAAGGGGGGTTTCTTAGCCCCCAAGTCCTTCTAGAAGCCTTTTGTAAAAGCCCTAAAAGGTGGCTTTCCATAAAGTAACCAAAAAGCACTTTCACTATTCACGGAAACATTTTTCCGCGACCGTTAAATCCGAAAATATTTCTGTGGGTCTTAGAATAATTCCAGTACCCACTAAAATGATTTTGGATTCGTTTTGAAATAATTTTGGACTAGTGATTTTCATCTGCGAAAAGCAACCAAACCGGTTCCGGCAGCTCCGGAACATTTCCGGTTTTTGTCCCGGAAAAATCCCAGAAGTTACCAGAATAATTCTGGCACCCTCCAAGAATTTCCAGGCATGTGCCGAAACCAATTTGACTTAATGGTATACCCCGAAACAACTTTTTAGTTTTACCGAAACTTTTTCGGTGATTTTCTCTCAGACTCCCTGTCTAGTATTCAGCAGATAGATGACCCTTAAGCGTGTGACCCTATAGGTTCGGTGAAGTATAGACATGACCCGGAACACTTTCCGATCAATGATCAACATCGGAGCCGTGGACACCCATATTGACCCCTATGCCCACACGAATGAATATTCGAGTGAACCTCCAGTTGCCATGTGCTATTCCTGTTACTTCGCGATATGTTACAAATACCCGAGGTGAGAATCATCGGCATCCCCGTGGATCAACACTTGTCCACAATGCCAGTTACCTCGTTACCGGTTTTGTTCTCTTTTCTCGTTTCCGTGTTCCGGCATCCGTGTGATCAAATCACAATGTGTCTGGCCAGACGATGGTGGATACCGCAACACCGAGAGGGCCCAGAGATATCTCTCCATCATCGGAGGAGCAAATCCCAATCTTGAGCTATCAAGTTACTTGACATACTTTTCCATGAACCCGTAAGCCGCCGTAATAGCCACCCATTTACGGATGGCGTTTAACAAACCCCAAAGTTCATGAAGCAAGCATGAAGAAACTCGATACTCTCATGGTCTAAGGAATTATGCAAACATAAACCATCTCTGTGTTATTAACCATTAACTTGTGACGAATGTATCTCATAGCATAACATTAATTCGGGTCGATTCAACACAAGTGTTCTCCTAACATTGTGTCGTCAAAGTTGCCAGCATAGGCATGCCCATGATCAGGAAAACAGAACCATCATGCAACACTTGAGCTAGTCTTAGAGACCAGACTAGGAATACATTTTACCATTTATTATTCCACACGTGCATATGAGTCTTCCTCCGAGCCTCGTGGTTATTGCAGACTCGAGAACCATAGCAGTTGTAGCACGGAATATAAACTTAACTACAAACATGGAGATAAATAATAACATTTATTATTGCCTCTAGGTCATATCTCCTACAGATTCCCACTAGCACTAGAGTCAATAATCTAGTCAATGCTGATGTACTTTACACCTATGGCATACCGGTGTAAAACATGCTTCGCTTGTGGTATAGTCTGATGTCCAACGGATCTGACAACTTCAGTTCCGTATGTATCTCTGCATATCCTCGCGCTTTCACAAAATTCATATTTTGTGTGGACTTGGCTTCATATATATGTGAATCACTGGTCAAACCTTGATTCCTCAGACTGAGCTATGGAGCAACTATCTTCAATAGTGTTCCATTGACCAAAGCCATCTTGAAATCATACTAAGTTCATGAACGAACTGTACGATTCAACATATTCTATGTCGCTTTGAAAGCGGCAACATACTTAGCCTTTGTTATAGAATTCGCCACAGTAACCTGTTTGGAACGATTTCCAAACACCATGCCACCATATTGTCTATTACACAAAACCCTTAACTTAAATCGAAAATCGCATGGAGCATTGATAAAGACTGTATCGATGTAATTACTTACAACGAACACTTCATAATCTCTGCTTGTGAGAAAACATGTCATCAGTGCTACTTTAGTACTCAATGACATTTTTCACTGTTGTCCCATGATCAGTACTTTGATTACTTTGGTATCTATACTCGCAACAGCTTGGGAGTATCGGACATATCTGGTTGTTTTACATACCATGGAATACATGATTAATACAAACACGAAAGTGTGTGGAATCTCCATCATGTATTTTGCTCATCAGTGTTTTGGGACACCGAGTTTTGCAAAACTCTTTCCATGTGACTTCGGCAAGAATCACTCCTTGGCGTTTTAATGCTAAACTGTTTTAGCATCTTGTCAATATGTATTTTTGGCTTAGCCTATTAGGCAATTCTATCTCGTAGATAAATATGCCTAATATCAAGGCTATTTAGCCTAAGCACTTCATCGAAAAACTATTTTTAATGAAGTCCTAATTCGTGTCAAGAAATTTCCAATCAACAATGTGTCAAGCACACAAGGTTTTTAGAAATATTATTATGCTCCCACTTACTTTCTTGTAACCACAAGCATCTTCGTTATCCACTGATGAAATCAAACACTTTTGACTATTTCATCAAAAACGAAGATTCCAACTCCATTTTGCTCTCTTCTGTCCATCGCTGGAACTCTGAAGTTTGCATACTTACTAGCATCCTCTGGATTGACAAAATACTTTGGACTGTATCACATGTAAGTCCTAGGTTGCATTTCCATCACATGGAAATCCTTTTGGCATCCATGTATCATATCTCAAGATTGAAATATGTATTAATTGATAGTTTAACCCGATCTGACTTTAAGCATCGCTATGGTGAGACAACCTCATCGTAGTCAACTCCTTGAACTTGTTATTGCAACAAGTCGAGCTTTATGGATAAAACATTTTATCCACATCAGTTTATAGTTCCATTAATGTTCGTTAGACTCTAAGTCTTCCGAAGGGTTTATCAAGATATAATCTTGAATCATTTATGGAAACTATCTCGGATTATATTGGCATTTAGCCAATTTCGGAGTCAGGGCCCATCAACGCTTCCTTGTGTATCATAGGTATACTGTTGTCTAACAACAATATCTCGCTTGCGCACCTGAGAGGTTTGCACAAGTTTTTCCTACGTGGTTCAGTTGCAAGTTCGACCGAAGTCCATACATCTCATGTAGAGGCTTCCGTATCAGTCGCAGTAGGAAACTCTGGAATTACTTCCAAGGTTTCTTTCCTTTGATCTGATGACGAAGATACTGTTATCTCGTCGAGTTGCACTGTTCTTCCACTCACCTTTTTACAAGAACTATTTTCTTCAAAAGCATACCGTTCTTTGTGGCAAACCTTTTTGCCTCGGTACAGTGGTGGGGGAATACCCAATTACTTGGGATAGCCTACAAAGTAGTACTTGTCTGATTTGGAATAGGTTTGTAAATATTTTACACAAGCCCCATATTCCAAATGTTAAGAAAAGACAAAGCATGGTTGGGCATACCATACCATGGCGTCATTTCAACAGACCTGATGGTGCTCTTTTCAGTGTAAAAGCCGCAGTCTCTAAAGCATTACTTTAAAACGGATAATGGCAAATTGATTTATGTCATCTTTGATCTTACCATGTCATAAATGGTTTGATTACATCTTCACAGATATTCCACTCACGGTGGTGCTCCGTGAGGTGTAAGTTATGAAACTCTTTTCACAACTCATCAGACATTCGCTAAACTTGTAACTCAAATATTCCTTTCTGCAATCTAGTTTGCAGAAACATAATCTTTCTTTTTACTTTAATTTCTACTTCATGTTGAAAACCTTTTGAATGATTTCAAAAGATCCAGACTTACGTCTCATCAAGTAAATATCCATATATCTACTTGAGTCATTTCTGAAGATAGATAAAATCCACTGCTAGCAACAACATTTATCGGACTACATACATCAAAATGTATGATCACCAATAAGTTCGTTGCTCGTTCCTTATGGCCTGTGAACGGTATTTCAGTCACTTCACTTTTCGGAGGAAAGTTGCAAGTGTCAGATGATTCATAATCAAACGACTTCAAAATCCATCATTATGGAATTTCTCCATGCGGGTTTCTCCAATGTGACCAAATGAAGTGCCACACATGTGTGGTATTCTTTTAGTCTTGCGACATTTAGTGTCAGTGTTATAGATGTATCATATTACCATCAATATTCATAACATACATCCCATCCACGATGGAAGTATGTCCCTTATGTTATTCATAACACTGAACAACAATTGTTCTTTTATGAACAAACCTTTTGCAACAAACATTATGCAATGGGCTAGAGTGTGTAAAACTCTAAAATGAATTATGAAAGTAAATACGGAGGTAATATATTATTTATCAATATTCATAACATACATCCCATCCATGATGGAAGCATGGCCCTTATGTTATTCATAACACCGAACATCAAAAGTTCTCTTATGAACAACCTTCTTGCAAGATACTTTATGCAATGGGCTAGAGTGTGTAAAACTCTCAAATGAATTATGAAAATAAATACGTAGGTAATGTACCGAGTATAGCAACTTTTACTATATTCCCAGCGCATATCTAAACCTCACTCCAGCAAGTCTTTTAGGCCGTAGTAGTTCTTGCATCGAGTCGCAGCAGAATGCAATTGAGCGGGTATCTTTGTGATCAACTCACAATACCCAAGAATCAGTGATTAACATGTTTAATCATAATTCCCAAGAACTATTTTCTTGACCAGCCTTCTATACATCAATAACTTGTATGAATTTCATACATATGCTGGACATTCCAGTCTTCTCTCTTTTTGCCTTTATACTTCTAACAGTTTAACTTTCTATATTTCTCCTACTCTCAGAAGAAGCACTCAACTTAAGAGTGGCGTTAGCCCCGGACTTCCTAGGTTTGTAAGTCACACTAACACCCTTTGGACATTTCCTTTCTCTTTAAGTCGTTGTTTTATTCACCTTCATCACATGATGGGCGTTCTTCTGGATCCCTCTGTTATTAGTCAAATGCATAGTAAACACTTTTACTAACAGTTTGCAAAACAAACATTTCTTTGGATATCACATATCTTTTAGCCTTTGTTTGTGTCTGAAAATGATTTTCAGTTCCATGAATATCACATAGCTATCCCAAACTTTTGAAGTTCGGGTCTCATGGAAGCAAACATATTGCACTTGACCATAACAGAATTCTAGCTTTTGGATCGAAGGACGAGAGTCACATTATCCATAGCATTAGCGGGAGAATACCAAAAGCATGCGATAGGACAAAGTCCTTCTCGGCACTTTTGAGGACAATCCTCACATTACGTTACCAACCGTAAAGTTTAACCAGATATTTAACAGCTATTCAATTTTAATAGGGAAGGCGGAAACGCGAGCCATTCTTCTATAACTATTATGCATATAACACTTAGACAGTGTCCATAATTAATTGCACTAAGATTTAAAAGAATTAATTCTAAAGTGCGCTCCCACTCAAATCAATATCTCTCATAATTGATTTTGAGTGTTACAAGATCCAGACTTCAATTCATCGTCATAGAATCATCATCTCATGACGGGAATTTTAATCGGTAGGCCAACTTGCCGATCACATCTCTATGTGACTCTTGTTCATCTTTCGATGCGTGTGTTCCGAGCTCAGGACGATCCTGCCATGAACGTCAAGACAACCAAGTGATCTTGCTGTGAGGTCTGACCTCACCCGCCTCACACTTCTCTAATCGTTCGTACCCATGCATCCATGGCGCACCCCGAAAAGATAGGTGCCGTGACGGTGCTACACTTGGGAGAACACTAACTACTTGATATTTTAAGTGAGAGATCACCCTAATAAATGGCGACTACCGCGCAATCAAGAAGGGTGCATCAAAGGGATAAACATCTCAGGCAATTCATAATAGCATGATATGGTATAGCCCTTTCTGACGGAGAACTCTTGTATTTCTTCGTCTTCGGCATTCGCGTCGGTGTTCACCTTCGCAAAGTTTGCCACCACCTTGTCGATGCACCAGATAATATTGCTATCTCTATAGCTAATAAAATAAGTGCATTACTTAAGGTTGACACGCAGGTCATTAAAGTGACAATCATATGGCTCCAGCCATCATGCCGAATCATGACACGCAGGTCATGTTAATTTACATCATATAGTCATCTCATACATAATCAAATTAATATGAGCACTGCTATGCCACATCATATGCACATGCAAACCATCCTGCAAAACCAAGTTAGACGCCTCTAATCGGTTTATGCAAAATTTCATTTTACGTGGCTTCTAAGGTTTCGAACAAACCGCAGCTACCAACGTCCATCATCAAGTATGATTATTCAAGTCGCTAGATTAACTTTACGGGGTGTATGAAACAAGAGATAATAAAATCTCGAGCCCCATACTGAACTTCGTCATACGCATGACCCCCGTGCAGATCATATCTGCATTGCCCTTTCGTCTGCGAAATTTCATCTTTCTTTTTAACTATGGTGGAATTCAAAGAACTGTTAGCACTTCGTTGATCAATCAGGATCGCGGATTGCCAGAACTTTGAAACTCCACCATGCTGTTATCAAGATCAGAAATATGCAAATTCTAGGGAAGCAACAAGAACATCGGGTAACAGATTTCATCTGCTACCCGCACAAATAATTATCAGCAGTAGAACTCATCTACTACAAATTATATTGTGCAACACCCATACATCTCTATGTATTCTAGATCGTAACCTGCATCTACGCATAGCACGGCTCATGATGCCACTGTAGGGGAACGCAGCAGAAAACAAAAATATTCCGACCTACGCACCAGCCCAGGACCACTATGGAGACTGCATACAAGGTTTGGTCTTTTCGTTACCGACTCGTAGCGCAGCGGAAGTAGAGTCGATGACGATCGGTGGTGCAGATCCCCGCAGCTAGGATTTACAGTTCCCCAACCGCGAGGATGTACACCCTCATCTGCCCCTCGGACAGCCCTCCGGGAGGCGGTCGGACAGTCCCTCGGACGGTGTCGCGGACAACCCTTTGGGAGGACCCTCGAAACTCGGACGGTCACTCGGACAACCCTTCGGGAAGACCCTCGAAACTCGGACAGTCACTTGGACAGCCCTTCGGGAGGTACTCTTGAACTAAGACCGAAACTACGATCTCTCTACAGAGTTGCACACATACGGTGTCATCTATCCGGCAGGGCTTCGCCGTCCAGAACTAGTTCCCACCGGAACCTAGACAGCCTTTCGGCTCTACGAAACTCTTTTCGTGGGAGGGAGAGAGAGAGAGCCAGATGAGCATGGCATGTGTATGAGAGCAAGGGATGAGTGTGGAGAGCACCTCTCCACCTCAATTTATAGGAAAGCCAAGGGGTAGGGATGCCATTCCAAAAACCCAAAAATGCCCATGTATGGAGTCCTCCACAAGGGCATAAAAGGGAAGTAATGGAGCAAGTGGGGCTCCATGGAGGAGCCCCTCATGTGGCCAGCCACCCCTCATGGGGACCCCCCCCCCCAAGGGGGGTTTCTTAGCCCCCAAGTCCTTCTAGAAGCCTTTTGTAAAAGCCCTAAAAGGTGGCTTTCCATAAAGTAACCAAAAAGCACTTTCACTATTCACGGAAACATTTTTCCGCGACCGTTAAATCCGAAAATATTTCTGTGGGTCTTAGAATAATTCCAGTACCCACTAAAATGATTTTGGATTCGTTCCGAAACAATTTCGGATTGGTGATTTTCATCTGCGAAAAGCAACCAAACCGGTTCCGGCAGCTCCGGAACATTTCCGGTTTTTGTCCCGGAATAATCCCAGAAGTTACCAGAACAATTCTGGCACCCTCCAAGAATTTCCAGGCGTGTGCCGAAACCAATTTGACTTAATGGTATACCCCGAAACAACTTTTCAGTTTTACCGGAACTATTCCGGTGTCCTCTCCGGAACGTTTCCGTTGCGTCCAAAACTTTTCCGGTGATTTTCTCTCAGACTCCCTGTCTAGTATTCAGCAGATAGATGACCCTTAAGCGTGTGACCCTATAGGTTCGATGAAGTATAGACATGACCCGGAACACTTTCCGATCAATGATCAACATCGGAGCCATGGACACCCATATTGACCCCTATACCCACACGAATGAATATTCGAGTGAACCTCCAGTTGCCGTGTGCTATTCCTGTTGCTTCACGATATGTTACAAATACCCGAGCTGAGAATCATCGGCATCCCCGTGGATCAACACTTGTCCACAATGCCAGTTACCTCGTTACCGGTTTTGTTCTCTTTTCTCGTTTCCGTGTTTCGGCATCCCTGTGATCAAATCACATTGTGTCTGGCCAGACGATGGTGGATACCGCAACACAGAGAGGGCCCAGAGATATCTCTCCATCGTCGGAGGAGCAAATCCCAATCTTGAGCTATCAAGTTACTTGACATACTTTTCCATGAACCCGTAAGCCGCCGTAATAGCCACCCATTTACGGATGACGTTTAACAAACCCCAAAGTTCATGAAGCAAGCATGAAGAAACTCGATACTCTCATGGTCTAAGGAATTTTGCAAACGTAAACCATCTCTGTGTTATTAACCATTAACTTGTGACGAATGTATCTCATAGCATAACATCAATTCGGGTCGATTCAACACAAGTGTTCTCCTAACATTGTGCCCTCAAAGTTGCCAGCATAGGCATGCCCATGATCAGGAAAACAGAACCATCATGCAACACTTGAGCTAGTCTTAGAGGCCAGACTAGGAATACATTTTACCGTTTATTATTCCACACGTGCATATGAGTCTTCCTCCGAGCCTCGTGGTTATTGCAGACTCGAGAACCATAGCACTTATAGCACGGAATATAAACTTAACTACAAACATGGAGATAAATAATAACATTTATTATTGCCTCTAGGGCATATCTCCTACAGGGGGTCACCCCTTGTATTCCGTGCGTTATAAATTGTGATCCGATGCTATTCGAGACAGTGGTCTCCCCGTCTTAGAGTTTTTGTTGAACGATGCTTTGGGTGATTCCTAGCATCAGGAAAGTTAATCTGGTGTGTGCTGGTTAGGTGTGTTTTCAACCCAAAAACCGTGATCGAAATTAGTCAATGTTTCAAGGTTGGCTAGAGAAATCCTATACATATGGGTAAAGAGTACAACCTCTGGAGAGTTAGACCTATTCGAATAGCCGTGTCCACGGTCAAGGACGTTAGCTGGGAAGGGTCAAGTGTCGGTCCCGGTGTCGGTCTTCGGAAGAAATAATATAATTGATCATGATCCACTTTTAATGAATGATTATTGTCACTACTGATGTTATCATGAATATTATTGTTAACATGAATATTGTTATGGACTAACTTTTTCTCTTATATGTAACCTTGAGTATCTCTTGGGATGGTTGTGCCACCTGGATACTCATTTCTTTTCAGTATCTCTTGGGATGGTTGTGCCACCTGAATACTCATTTCTTTTCAAGACCTCTCGAGGCGTCGCATTCAGACACCCGTTTGGCATTTCTTTTCAAGACCTCTCGAGGCGTCGCATTTAGACACCCGTTTGGCATTTTTCTTGGAAATCCTCGGGCGGTCCAACGCCCGATGTTTCATTTTATTTTCTTGGAATCCTCGGGCGGTCCAACGCCCGATGTTCCACTTTATTTTCTTGCAATCCTCGGGCGGTCCAACGCCCGATGTTCCATTTTATTTTCTTGGAACCCTCGAGCGGTCTAACGCCCGATGTTCCATATTATATTTCTTGGCTTATTACTAAAATGATATATTT
The DNA here is from genome assembly GCA_039707655.1 of Elymus sibiricus. Classification (NCBI taxonomy): domain Eukaryota; kingdom Viridiplantae; phylum Streptophyta; class Magnoliopsida; order Poales; family Poaceae; genus Elymus; species Elymus sibiricus. The sequence goes on from CM077672.1 coordinate 402,819,649, forward strand.
AGCCATCCACACCGTATTGATATTTATCATGCCATGCTTTAATTTCGGTTAGCATATGCATATAAATTAGTCCATCATGATCATATGCACTATATTGCACTCGGTATATCTTTCGTTCATAATGTTTGCGAGTACATTCAAACGTACTCACTGGCTTGTCCCTGGCTTGTTAATTTGGCCATACCTGGATGAAGACGATCTTATGGAGGAAGAGTGCGCTAGCAAGCCCGACGCTTAGAGGTGTTCCCAGTCAGTCACCTTGTGGTCTTGGAGTCTACCACGTGTATCATCCGCAGTGCTTTCACCCCACTAATAAAATAGTCAAGCCTCACACTGACGTCTGGCTTTACTTTATTGTATCAGTGTTGTACTATCACCACACCACCGTTTTGTACCGCCACCGTCATATAAGGACATGTCTGTAATAAATGTTAGAGCACTCTGGCTCAACCTTGTGTAATATTATGTATGTACTGGATATCTATATCAAGGGAGTCCACCAGTTGTTTTGATCTTGGGGCTGGTGTGACTTGAAGCTATTCCGAGATTTATTCCGGAAACAGACCCGACATTGTCAGCGTAGGTACAACATTGGATCAATATATAGAAACCAAAGGCTACACGAACGAACATCAAATATATTGATAAGATAAAAAATATTGCAACGAATCCACAACTGGTAACCGTGTCTAATAAATTCTGCTACAGCTATGTACATTCTTGCCATTGATCAAAACAACAAATTTGGAAGCCTGAACTGGCCTGATGTAAGGACATTGAGGCGGCAACAAGGTGCATGCCGTCGCTGTGCTTGTTTGTCCTTCCGAAGTAGTGCTCCGCTCCTGCGGCCATGTCTCACTGTCTTGCCAAGCCCTGCGGGTCACCTTATTGACCCTGCCGAACCCCACCATGTCACTGCTCTCGTCGGACCTCTCCTCCGCCTCCGATGACGCCCCGTCATCCAGCTTGGGTTGGCCCTGCTCTGCGTCCTCCCGCTCTCTGGCACAGGGAAGAAACACGCCCCGTAGTCATCAATCCATACCATGGTGATTTTCCGAAGGTAGCAGCGTCGACGGGCACCATCTGCATGAAATTGTACAACATCTTTGGGAGATTAAATCGCAAATCTAGAATGACACTAAGCAACTGAATCACATCCACATACTGTCCCAACACCAGCCATATTGCAATACATTATGAATTTCGATTTTATGCCTCAACTTGAAATACAAGATTGGACATACACCAAAATAACTTGGTACAAAAAATATCTACAACAAGAAACAGCAGACATACTCTACCGATTCCACGAGAATGATTCGATTAGTATTTATCAAAAGTTGCTTGTACGGGGGATCTTTTCCAGAAAATAAATAAAATATGATTCCTTGGTCTTCAAAGAAAATAGAAATCCTTTTTCATAATTCCAATACGAAACAACTTTATTTGTAGAAGTAAGTAAGGCAAGCAACTCAGCCAAATGGATGCGGTATATACATGAATACATATGTAGCAAAAGGAATTCATATATGCGGGTCATGGGTACAACACAAAAAATTCTTTATGCATATTTCGCATACATAACTAAAGTTAATGATCATCTCATGCAAAAATAGTTACTAATTAATTAAATCAATGCATCCAACATTATACTGCTAGTCCGATACAACTTGTACCGAGGATTATTATAAGAGAGCACTTCTAGAATTATGCAGATATAAACTGTTTGATATTTATGTCAACAAAAAACAAACCACCATGCATGTGACCTGGTCAAGCTCTAACGGGATGACTGTAAAATGATTTACCTTCAAACTATATTGACAGAAAAATAGATCGGACTCAACTTAATCTTTCAACTCGTTTAATTAGCGCTCGGTCGTTTGCAAAAAACAGTTCATCTGGTTTTATTTAGTACCTACAGAAGCGAGCATAGAAATGTTTATCCTCTCAAACAAAGAATAACAATACATGTGTAAGACCAATACTATAACTGGTTATCAAGAAAACTAAACAATAGAAGAAACATAAAATAAAGGATGGAAGATTGGACCTACCTGACCAAGAATGCCACAGGATTGCACATACAGTAGGAATTCCTTCTTTACGGCTGGCTCCCATAGAATTTCCAGAGAATGCATATTGACCAAGCCCATGCAGTCCTCGATAGAGCAAAAATCCAGGGACAACCTCCATAACTAATATCCAACCACCTGAGTAGAAAATACAAACCTTGCTATCTGTAGTCATAACATGTAAATTTAATAGTAGATTACTGCTAAGATAGCAGCTTACATTGAAAAGTTCTATCCTACAGAAAAGGGAAAAGAAATGCCACCTGTAAGCCAGAGCCAAATATATAGATGGCCAATCATTGCAGCAGCAGAATAAACGAAAATTTTCACTTTAAGAAGGAATTTGGACTTAAGATGTTAGAGGTTTAAGTCACTAATTGTGGCTATCTTGACAGATGAAATGAAAGATGCCATAAAAAGAGGCAAAAAACCGATCTGTAAATTTATGTAGAATGAGGAAAAAATATGCCATAGTAATTGACTCTGAAGATCAATTTGGATTTTGGAGGACATATATTTGCTTTCCACAAAAATAGCTTCATAAGTAAATTAGTTCTTTCAAAAATACTCGATGAAACAAAGAACTCGAAGCTGCATCACACAAGAGAGAAGGGTGCTTCTCTCCACTCCTGAAAATACCTGCCCATACCTAGACATTCTAACAAATAATCGGCAACCAGCGAAGAGAATCTCAAGAGTACCCACTATATCCAATAACAGGAGGCAATTAAGGAGGCTTTCGAGCCAATAATAGGAGCAACACGTACCTTGTCAGCCGCGCTGCTCGCGCAGGTCGAGCCCGCCCAGATCGCGCACCACCGCCCACCGATTTTCCAGACCACGCCCGGTCGCCGCGCCGCCAAATCGTGCCCCGCCGCCGCCCGCGACTCAGCCTCGCCCTCCCCGCCCGCGACCCTGTGACGCTGGTTCCGGCACGGCCCGCCGGCTCCACTCTGCTGTGCCCGTGAGGGCCGCCCCGTCCGCTCCCGTGATGCGCCGATCTGGTCCGCCGCCGTCGGCCGTTGCTGCTCCTCCAGTGCCGGTCGCTGCTGCTCTCCATGAGCCCGTCGGCCACCGCTGCTCCTCCTGCGGCCGCATCTCCTCGAGCTGTTGCCTCTGAGAGAGAGAGAGAGAGAGAGAGAGAGGAGGAGACGTGTGTGAGGATGAAAATGACTGGTTTCGTGCGGGGTGAGGCGACTGCGAAGCTTCCTGGAAATTTCCTCTCGCTGCCTCGTTTTAATTAGCGATGACATGGACCAATAGCATGCAGCGAGCGAGAGCCAATCAGAACTGACGAGTGAATAGTGCATCTGCCGACGTGGACAGGCCGAGCGAGCGCACGGCCAGGCGCAAATCTCTCTCCCGATTGACCTGAACAGTCACCCTGATGACGTGGCTATCGCGAGAGATCGCCCCTTCTGCATAGCTGATTGTGTTTCATGGTGTTTCAACAAGAGGTGCAATATGTGTGTTGTAATATACACACACTTTATTCACGTTACTTACAAATTACCACCACCAACGAGTAGTCCAAACTGGTTAGGTGGTATTCACTACAATCCAAAGGGCCAAACCTGTGTGGTCCAAATTTTTATTGATGTTTGGTACTTGGTGACTTGAACTTGTTTCACGTTTAATAAAATGGTTGTGGATGTCAAAAAAGATTAGAATAATTGTCCTGTGCATCGCGTGATGCAGAGGCTGGGGTATTCTCCTTTTCAGAATCTTTTTTGGTTTACCACTCAATAGACTCCAGCCAATATCTAAGTTTAATCCTATCTCTTTCCTCCTCCACAAGAAAAGCTCTTCTCCTCCCGTCGGCACCGCCGCCGGTCCGCCCCATCTCCGATGGCCTCTAGGCCATGGAGGTGCGGAGGATCTCGGCCCCCGCCGGCGGGAGGGACCCTGTTCTCGTTCTTGTTAGATTCAGCGTCTTGGTTGGGGCTGTGTGGCGGCGGCGATATCCCTTAGTAGGAATAATGTCTCCCACGTTCTATCCCCGTCCCGATGGTGTGTCTAGCATCGTCGGAGGGCGTGTGGAGGTTTGTCTCCGTCGGATCTCGCGGGATTCGGTCGGTGCTGGTCTTCGGTGGATCTGTTTGGATCCGGTCTTCGTTCGTCTTTGTTTGGGTGTTTACAGGTTTGATCCTTCTGATCTACGACTTTCTTCATCGGCGATGGTTGCTACTTTGGTGCGCTGGTTCTATGGGGCCTTAGCACGACGACTTCCCGACTGTCTACTACAACAAGGTTTGCCCGGCTCCGGTGAGGGAGGGGCGATGACAGCGGCGCGCCTTCGGCTCGCTCCAGTGCTTGTAGTCGTCGCTAGGTGGTCCACGGACATGGTTGTAATTTTTATTACCTCTGTTGTTCTTTGTACTGCCATGATTGAAGATGAATAGATTGGAAGTTTCTCGCAAAAAAAAAAAAAAAAGACTCCAGCCAATATCTAACTCACTCTCATGTGTGGCAAGGGATGAGAGGGGGGGGGGGTACATTTATCGAGCTCATATGGTAGCCTATAGGTATAAATTTGACATGTTCCTTACAGTCTGTTCTTTTAATAAGTCTAATGTATATGCCATCTACCAACAATTTTTTTGGCTATTTATATCTCTATATGTAACCATCGAATTGCTACTCACTTCTATATATGACCAACCCTTGTAATTCACCCCGGGCATAAAAACCGAAGACCGAAGACCGAACCCGAAAAGACCGAGACCGAACCCGAAGAGACCGAACTGGAAAAGACCGAATAAAAAACGGTCTGTGCAAATAGAAGACCGAACTAGTTTTGGTCTGATCGGTCATGCTATGTTCAGGACCGAATAGCCCGTATAGACCGATTAATAAAAGCCCATCCTAAGGCCCGTCCAGCCAGCCCAATGGTCACACACAAGACACAACTACAGAGTACACGACCTCGCATCCTCACTTCCCGATTCACACCCAGCCGGCAGCCAATCTCTCGTTCTTCTTTTTCTCTCCCACTGCTAACCCTAGCCGCCGCCCGCTGCTTGCCCCGATGCACGCCGCGCGCCCGTGAACGAAGACCGGCGCCCGAGCGGCGGCCCTGGCCAGTGAAGACCGGCGCCCGAGCGGCGGCCCTGGCAGGTGAAGGCAGGCGCCCCGAGCGGCGGCTCTGACTAGTGAAGACTGACGCCCCGCGCCGCCAACCCCAACCTCCCGTCCGTCGCTCCACCACCTGCGACGCAGCCATCCGCCGCCGGTGCTCCACCTCCTGACGACTGGTTCAACAACTGCAGTTCGCCACCACTCACCAGTCACCACCACCCGTCTTCTTCCACACTGTTCGCCGGCTAGCCCTGCCCACTTTCGGTTCCCCACATCGCAGCTGAAGGTGAGGAACTCCATCTCTCTATGTAAACCTGTGGATTCCCACGAAAATAAGCACTCCTGCAGAATGTATTTTGCAGGCAGTACATGCCCTTTTTTGTGTCAAATGTTAGCACTTGGAGACAACAAATAGAACTCTGTATTTGTGCTTGTTTTGTGTCAAATGTTAGCAGCTTCAATACTTTAGTACTACACAGTAACGCATTTGTGCTTGTTTCCTGAAACTAGATATATACATGGTGTATATTTATGTTGTGATTTGATCAGGTCAATGTTGTTTGACTGACCAATGTCCTCTTTTTTTGTAGATGTTTTCTATACCAGAATCTGAACATGATATGGAATTGAATGAGAAAATGATGCATTTATGAGTGTAGAGGCAGAGGCTGATGCAGAAGCAGCAGCTGCAGAAGCAGGAGACGAATCTGTCTTACGTAGCATTATTGAAGATGAAGATGTCGAACCAACAGTTGTCGCAGGTGCCAATCTAGAAGCTGCTCAAGATGACAAGCCAAAAGGACGGAGGCAAATGGCGTCAAGATCACTAATCTGGGAGCATTTCACCAAAGTTTTTGATGACAAGGGGTTAGTGAAGGAAGGAAAGTACAAGTATTGTGACCGACCAATTCAAGCTACTACATCATGCAATGGGACAACAGCAATGCGCAGGCACTTCGGTATATGCAAGCGGAATCCGAATAAGAAAATGGATCCAAATCAGACTACTTTGCAAACAACCCCGGGAGATGGCATTAGCACTTGGAGATACGACGCAGAGGCAGTTAGGAAGGCATTTGCTGTAATGGTCATAGAGGATGAGCTGCCTTTTGCATTTGGTGAGAAATCTGGATTCAGAAAGTTCATTTCAGTTGCTTGCCCCCGCTTTAGTCCACCATCAAGAAGAACTTGTACTAGGGACAGTGTCAAAATCTATCTAGATGAGAAGTCCAAGTTGAAGAAGTTTTTCAAAGAGAATTGTGGAAGTGTGTGTGTAACTATGGATTGCTAGACTTCTTAGCAGCAAGATGGCTATATGGTAGTGACTGCACACTTCATTGACGAAGGCTAGAAATATCATAAAAAAATTATCAATTTCATTATGGTGAAGGGCCACAAGGGGAAGGACCTTGGGAAGAACTTGCAGAGATGCTTGATGGAATGGGGGTTAGAGAGAGTTATGACAATCACCGTGGATAATGCGAGCAATAATGATGGCTGCATTGTTCACTTGAGAAAGTACTTGGTTGAGGCTAAAACTAGCATAGCTGCTGGAAAGTTTCTGCATATGAGATGCGCGGCACATATTGTCAACCTCATTGTACAAGATGGCCTAAAAGAAGTTGAACTTTCAATCAAACGTGTCCGAGCTGCTGTGCGATACATCAAGAATGGGACTTCTCGGTTGGTCAAATTCAAGGAGCTAGCATTGGAAGAGAAAGTTCAGAGCAAGGCATTCTTGAACCTAGATGTATGCACTCGGTGGAACTCAACTTACATAATGTTGAAGGCTGCCATCATCTATGCGAAGGTGTTTACAAGGTATTGTGAAGATGACCCATTGTATGCGTTGGACTTGTCTGAAGAAAAAGGAGAATTTGGGTATCCAGATGAGATGGATTGGGAAAATGCAAAGAAAATGGCTGCCTTCCTTGGGCATTTTTATAATCTTACCGTTCGTGTGTCATCCTCACTTCATGTCACTTCCAACAACTTTCTTTTTGAGGTTGGCAATGTACACATCTTGGTTCAAAATTGGATGAGAAGTACAGATACTTTGCAAAAAGCTATGGTAGAGAGGATGAAAGAAAAGTTTGACAAATATTGGGGGTCTTGGCATGAGAATGAAAAGGTGAAGGAGAAGGGTCCGATTGTGAATGAAAGAGGGAAAGGTAAGAAGGAGAAGGAAGAGAAGGAGAAGGAAAATCTCAACTTGCTAATTTTCGTTGCTGCGGCTCTTGATCCAAGGTATAAGCTTATCTGATTTCACTAGGTTGACTACTCTAGAGATATTTGGTGTTGAGCATGGAGAGACACTACTAGGAAAAAGCCTACTAGTAGCGCGGGGTAAAGGACTAGTAGTAGCGCGGGTGCCCGCGCTACTACTAGGGCGCTACAGCTAACTGGTAGTAGTAGCGCGGGTGCCACCCGCGCTACTACTAGTTATCTGTAGCGTGGGTCTGGACCCTCGCTACTACTAACTAATTAGGAATTAAAAAATAAATTCCAGCCATGGCTGCTGCTGCTGGGCATCATCGTCCTCTCCATCCATGGCTGATGCTGATCCTGGAGGGGATGAAGTTGTCCATGGTGATGGTGCTTCCCCATCCAACTCTTCCCCACACCTCTCCTTTGCTGCTTCTACAGAAAAAGAGAAAAGGATTAGAAGAGGACGAGAGAGATAGAGAGGAGTAGGAGAAGCTACTCACCGGTGGCCGCCGGAGTTGGAGCCGACGCCCGAATCCCTAGACGACGCCCGGTGACCTTCTACTGCTTTTCCTGGGACCTCATGTCCTCACGAGGCTCTGTCCCGACGAGGAAGTGCAAGTGGTTGTGGCCATGGCAGATCTGGCCATCGCCATGGACGGCGCACTGCTGGATCTCCCTCTCCTTCCAGCAGCGGAGAAGGAGGAGGAAGAAGGGGCAGGGGAGGGGGCTGCGGTGGGAGAGGAGGTCGCCCGATTTGTGGGAGATGTCGAGGTGCGAGGCCGACAGTGGCGGTAGGTGAGGAAGGGCATCATAGGTGGGAGGGAGAAGGGGAATCGAGAGAGTGTGGGTCTGGGTTTGGGCCTCCCCGCGCTATGTGTATACATGTGTTGGTGGGTCGATAGTAGTAGCGTTGGGTTTATACCCCACGCTACTACTATGGCCTGTCCCGGGGGGCACGGTGGAGACAACTTAGTAGTACCGTGGGGTTTATACCCCGCGCTACTACTATGAACTTAGTAGTAGCGTGGGTTTATACCCCGCGCTACTACTATGGCTTGTCCCGGGGGGGCACGGTGGAGACCACTTAGTAGTAGCGTGGGGTATAAACCTCACGCTACTACTATCAACTTAGTAGTAGCGTGGGTTTATAACCCACATAGTAGTAGCGCGGGGTTTATACCCCTCGCTATTGCTAAGCATCTATCTATAAGGTATTTCCTAGTAGTGAGAAGGTGTGGTATGCTGTTAACAAATGTGTTCGTGAGTTGTTTGAAGAATACCGAGTAAGATTAACTGCACCAGAACCAACAACACCAACCTATAGCCAAGTACCATTAGAAGGAGGAGGAGCAAGTATGATGAAGCAGCTGATTGCAAGCAGGTTGAGGCAAAATAATAGTGGAGCAAGTGCAAGTAGTAAATCTGAGCTTGAAAAATACCTTGCCGAAGACTCTGAAGACCCTGACCAAAAAATCGACATCCTAGGATGGTGGAAAGAGAATTCATCTAGGTTCCCAATCTTGGCAAATATGGCTCATGATATTCTTGCTATCCCCATTACAACGGTTGCTTCCGAGTCAGCCTTTAGCACAAGTGGACGCATACTTGATGACTTTAGGACATCTCTAACTCCATTTATGGTACAAGCTTTAGTTTGTACGCAAGACTGACTGAGAAGGTCAACAGATCTCGTCGACATCAAGGAGAACTTGGAAGAACTAGAAGAGCTAGAAAAAGGTAAAGTAATCAGCCAGCTTCTCCATACATTTGCTTTTATTGTAGAGGTTGCTAATATGCATGATATACTAGCAGATTACTTGTACCAAACCAGTGACATACTAGCAGATTACTAATATGCATGACATACCAATATATGTGCCTGACTTTAGCAGATTACTAATATGCATGACATACTAGCAGATTACTAATATTCATGTTATACTAGTAGATTACTTGTACCAAACCAGTGACATACTAGCAGATTACTAAAAGCAATCAGTAGTAATTTTTTTACCAAACCAATGTATGGAGAAGTTTGTATACAACACTTGTCATCTTTAGCAGATTACAAATGAACTAGCACAAGATGTTACCAACATTAAGATTATGAATTTGATTGAATACTTGACTTGTTGCAGAGTTGATTGAAGAATTTGGTGACAAGGTGAAGAGAAAGAGCAAGGTTAATGGTGCTGTTGTTGCTTCTTCCATGGCCAAGTCAAACAAGTGTCAAAGTCGACCAACAAAGTGACGTCCACATCCACTCATGGCTGAACTAAAATTATGTGGAATGTGTGTTATTTTCGTTATCTTGTGCTTGTAATTTGTGACTTCAGACTTGAGAACTGAGAGAGGAGAGTACTATGTTCATGTCAAGTACTATGTTGTTTGTTGCTTATGTCAAGTACTGAACTTATGTGGAACCTTATGTTTGTTGTTTGCTGTTGCATTGAAATCATGTACTGAACTTGATCTGTTTGATGTCAAGTGCTATGTTTTCAAGTACTATGTGGTGGACTGGTGGTGGTCTTTGTTGTTTGCTGCTTGTGTATTCCATGGACTGATGTTGCTTATTATCTTCTTACTTTCTATCAAATATAAATGATTATGCATGCATGAATCTTGTTGCTGGACCATGAATCATGAATCTTCTTAAATCCTGTTACTTGCTGTCAAATGTAAACATGTATTGGTACTTTGTTACTTGCTGTCAAATATAAACATGTATACGTACTTTCTACTCTCAAATATAAACATGTATTGGTACTGGAAGTAACATGAATATGAGTTGTAGCAAATTAATTTGGTCTATTTGGTCGGGACCGAAGACCGAATAGTAAAGACCGAAGACCGAATAGTGAAGAACCGAAAAGACCGAAATTATTTCGGTCTTCAATTCTGGAAGACCGAATTCTTGGAAGACCGAAAAGACCGAACCGAACAAACCAAAAAGACCGAACGCCCGGGGCTACTTGTAATTGTTTAACAGTTCAACTATGTGTTCCTTTAAGCTCTTTGGATGATAATGCCATGATTGATGTTGAAATCTAGGCCAGCAAGATCGATGATGGACTCTGACCAAACAACATATAAGGAAGCACTGTGTATCGAGAGGAGGTGCAATATGTGTGAGGTAGTGCACATACACCTTATTCAGTTGATAATTTTGTTCGAAATGAGCGGTCTCAGGAAAACATCTACCACGATGTTTTACCCATGGATAAGTGATTTTGTGTTATGAACTCCCATCCTTCTTCTCTTCAAACTTTATTAGATAATCAATTCTTGCAGGTCGAAAGAAGTTGGGGTTCCACTCATTGACAAGTATTAAGTAATGTTGCTAATTCTACTTTCCTCCTTCTACTAGCTCCTTTTCCTTTAGTGTCTTTCCTATTTCCTCTTTGTTGGTTCTCTCCATTGACATCTAAAAAGGAACTCCCCATTGTGTCAAAAGGAATAATTTTTCTTGTTGACGTTTTTTTCCATTCGATATGTGTTTCATTGTCTTTGTCCCGCAGCCATTAAGTACTTGTACACCAACTAGTAGTTCATACAACATCCCTTTCCTTTGTCCAGAATAGTTTCCTATTTGTCACGCCTGGTTTAAGACGAGAGTTGATTACTCAAGAGAAATACTGACCCAATGATTGTTTGGTGTAATGGAGAAATAATGTAATTTGGGAGTCTATGCCCGCATCTTTTTCTTAATTGGAAAGAAAAATAGTAGTCCTGGACGGGCTCTTGCCTTGGAACACGCTGGCGCTGATTTTTTATAAAGCAATAAACTGGTCCCAAAGCTCATAAAGGTACGTTTGTAAAAAAGACCTTTCTTAAAACCAGCATATCATCTTGGAGGTCTTATTTCAAGGCGTCTTCACGAACCCGGACAGCAGGGCATTGGCCCTAGAAGAGTCTTGATAGTATTTTCGGTATTGGTGTGCTTGTGTTCTCCGTGTTGGTGTGACGCTAATGCGCATTTTTGTGTTTACTCTTTGCCAATAAGGTACAAGGTAGGCAGTTGCTTCGGTTGTAATGGCTATGGCGAACAATGATATCTACTATGAACTAGTTGATCATAATTTGTTAGGTGGAGGCGTGATGGCGCATTTTTAGCTTCAAGGGGAATACCTCGATTTGGCTTTCATTGGTTGAATATAGCAACCACAATAGTCATGAGCCATCCCATGCCAAAAGGCATTGTCTTGGAGTATTGACATTATTCTGGTGATCTAGCCTCCACTTTGGGTTAGGTTGCCAGTTTCTTGGTTTTGATTTTTCCAGTTCAGGCAACATTAAGTCTTGCTATCATGTTGAAGGTGTTGTCTTTGGATTCTGGCCTATCCTTGTTGTTTCTTGTCCTTGATATCTATTTCATTTATTAAAATAGCCGACGGGCTACTAGAAATAGAGAAATATACTAGAAAATCCGAATAAATCAGAAACATCAGATCATTTATTCAATACATCAATGACCTCGACCAATTAATCTTAATAATCAAAATTTTGACATTTAAGTTAAATAAAGTTACCCACTAGTGAAATATTATTTCCTAAAAACCTCTACATGTAGCTGAGCCATCCGAAAATCACCATTGCTGCTACATTCAACCAGCGTCTCCTCATGATGCCGATCTTGACTGATGCATGGATCCATACAATGATAAGCTATGTACTCGATTGCATTAACAATTGTCTTGTCATTCGTGTGTACGCAGCTGTCCCGCATTCGCTCGATACCTACCTGCCGATTTGGCGTCCACTGCAACTTCATCTATGGCCCGCACTCCAGTGATGGCCATGTGGCCTCCTCTTGACATAGACAATCCTCTTCTGCCTATGAGGTGATCCGATCGACACCAGGTCATTGGGAGGAGATGTTCAACTTCATCTACATCATGCAATCTACGACCAACAATAACTAGTCCAAGGGCTACACAGAGGATGCACTCGCCATTAAAGCAGTAGAACCCAAGGAATAAAAATATCATTTGCAATGGTATAGGAAAGCGAAGGAAGAAACACTTCATTCAAATAATTCTCTTCGACATTCTAAACACCGACAGTTGTTTAATGTGGTGTGTGCTCGTTTGGCGTTCAACGGATAATTTTCCCTATCTTGGATGGCGGTGTAGCCTACCAATTGGCCGTTCAGTCCCATATGATGGTTTATCATTCCTCTTGGTGTCCCATCTTTGTATGTACTGAGTCCGATCTGTGCATTCTAAATATGTGGAAGCCAGGTATAAACTCGTATTGATTATATAATTTTGATGCGACGTTATCAGTCAATAAAAGCTGGAATTTAGCATCCATTCTTTTGACACGAACATATTTGATACATTATTTACTCTCATTCCATGTTGATTTTACAAACGAGGGTAGCAGGGGGTCGGGCCTACATGAGTTTTGAGAGTGCTCTTGTAGGGTGTGCTTGGACGACCTATGTTGGTGTGATGCTAGCATACATTGTGTGACTACTCCTTGCCAATCTGGTACAAGTTACTCGTGGCCGCTTCAGTCACCCTGGCTATGGCAGATGATGATACATATGCATTTAGTGATAGCCTTCATTGGTTAGGTCGAGCTATGTTGATTTTTTAATTCTGGTGCAAACATCTTGATCCGGCATTGTAGGATCGAAAGTATGTCTAGAGGGGGGGTGATTAGACTACTTGACCAAATAAAATGTAACCTTTTCCCAATTTTAATTGTAGTCAGATTTTAGCAATAATACATGTCAAGCATCACCCTACACATGCAATTCTAAGAGTATAGCAGCGGAAAGTAAGCAATTGCATATGTATGTAAAGAAGGGGATTGGATATATCAAACGCAATGAAGACACGGTGGTTTTTGGCGTGGTTCCGATAGGTGGTGCTATCGTACGTCCACGTTGATAGAGACTTCAACCCACGAAGGGTAACGGCTGCGTGAGTCCACGAAGGGCTCCACCCACGAAGGGTCCATGAAGAAGCAACATTGTCTATTCCACCATGGCTTACGTCCACGAAGGACTAGCCTCACTCGGGGTAGATCTTCACGAAGTAGGCGATCTCCTTGCCCTTACAAACTCTTGGTTCAACTCCACATCATGTCAGAGGCTCCCAAGTGACACCTAACCAATCTAGGAGACACCACTCTCCAAAAGGTAATAGACGGTGTGTTGTTGATGAACTCCTTGCTCTTGTGCTTCAAATGATAGTCTTCCCAGCACTCAAACGACTCCTCACAGATTTGGCTATGGTGGAAGAAGGATTTGAGTGGAAAGCAACTTGGGAAAGGCTAGAGATCAAGGTTCAAATGGTAGGAATGGAATATCTTGATCTCAACACACGAGTAGGTGGTTCTCTCTCAGAAAATGTATGGTGTAAGTGTAGGCACGTTCTGATGGCTCTCCTTACTGAGAAGGATGTGGTGGAGGGGTATATATAGCCTCCACACAAAATCCAACCGTTACACACTTTTAACCCAACTCGGTGGCACCAAAACAATAATCTCGGTAGCACCGAACTGTGTAAAAGATATGAACGTTAGGAATCTCGGTGGGACCAATACGAACAACTCGGATGGACCGAAGTGCAATGGCTAGGGCAATCCTCATCTCGGTGGCACCGATTGCATCAACTCGGTAGGACCGAAGTGAAGCAATAAGGCAACAGAGAGTTGGCAAGCCATCTCGGTGAGACCGATTTGCAAAACTCGGTGAGACCGAAGTGAGTGCAAACGATTACATAGAGTTGGCAAGGCCATCTTGGTGGGACCGAGATCCATTTCGGTGGATCCGATTTGTTAGAGTTTTGGCAGTGGCTAAGTCTTGGTGAACTCGGTGAGACCGGATAGAGAATTTCGGTGGGGCCGAGTTGGAATATGGTGTTTGGACATATTGGGATTGAGAGAGTTGTTGAGGGTTTAGGAGTACTGTCACTAAGCACTTGAGCAAAAAGACCATTAAGCAACACCTCATGCCCTTTTAATAGTATTGGCTTTCCTATGGACTCAATGTGAGCTTGGATCACTAAACCAAAAATGTAGAGTCTTGATCTTTTGCCAATCCTTGTTCTTAGCATTTTGAGGGGTCCACATCTCTAGTCCATGCCATGCCAATCATTGAACATCCTGAAATCTTTAACTTGAATGGACATTAGTTCAATGAGATATATGTTGTTATGAATTACCAAAACCACCAAGGGAGAAAATGTGCTTTCAATCTCCCCCTTTTTGGTAATTGATGACAACATATAGATCAAAGCTTCGACAAAAGATTAAATGAATGAAATGCATCGTCGCTTTGAGAAGTATGTGATAAGCAAGAGCTCCCCCTAAATTTGTGCATTATTAAAAAAAATCGTTTGAATGCAAATGCACAATCGATTAGGCTCATGGGTCACTCTTCCATGTCACATACATCTTGGTGGAGCGCGCAAAATGATATGATTGGAATAGACAGCACACATCACCAACAAGTGAGTGAGTGATCATACAAGATAATGATAGAGATAAACATTGAATCATCACAATAAGCATAGTATGATCAATCACAAGCATAAACGACAGAATATCTCACAGACACTGTAGCAAGCACACACATCAAACAAAGTACCAACAAGCAAATTGTAGCAAAAGAACTCGAAACAAAACAGAAGCACTCTCTCTCGAAGCCTATGATCTATACAAATTCTCCCCCTTTGGCAACAAGTACCAAAAAGATCGAATAGGTATAGGACTAATCGGCACTCTAAGCACGGTCCTCCGAAGCTCCTGAAGGCGATCTCCTGCTGGCAGCTCCGGTGTGCGTTGTCATGGTCTGGAATCTTAGGCTTCAACTTTCTGAGCACTAGTGGCTCTTCATCAACATTTACCTCAGGCACTGGGGCCTTGTTCTTCTCAGCAGCTGAAATGTTCCTGGTTGACCTCTTGGGTGCTGGAGCTTTTGGTTTGGACTTGGTGAGGGCAGCAGTCCTGATTGCATCAGACATAAGTTTCTGAGCTTTTGCAGGGGGTGCAGTGGCTGCTGGCTCCTCCTCTTCCTCCTCATCAATCATCATGGAGGGTCTGCCAATCACTCGGGCATGAGTTCTCCTTACTCTCTTCTTCTTAGCTCCTGCAGCTGGTTCTGTGTCACTAGGCTCTTCAAGAGTGAATTGCATAGTCTGCGTTGGAACTTTCTTCACAGCAATTTTCTCTTTGGCATAAGATGGTTTGGTGATGTACTCCTTAGCAAGCACAACTCTCTTCTTCTTTGTTGCTGCTTCACTAGCAACAAAATCTTCATCCTCACTGTCTGAGGTTTTCTTCTTCCTCGTTCTGGTGGCTGCCTTTGGAAGATCTGGAGAGCTCCTCTCTCCCTCATAGAAACTCTCATCAAGGCTTGACCCTTCACTAAGTTCTGCATGCTGTTCAGACCTGTTCTGACTGTCACTGCCACTTGACATCTTGCTGAGCTGTCCCTGTGAATAGATGGGTATGGGCGGAGTAGATGAGTCATCATAAAAAGCAGAAGTTTTTCATAAAATTTGAGTTCAACTTTTAGTTTCAAGTTTTCACAGGATGCATTTCGGATGGACCGAGTTGATCATCTCGGTGACACTGAAGCATACTACAGAAACCTTACACGCCATTTCGGTCAGACCGAGATGGGTTTCGGTGGCTCCGAGATGCTATGGTTTCACTGAGATTTTACTTTCGGTCTCACCGATACGTACTGTTGGAAATATGCCCTAGAGGCAATAATAAATTGGTTATTATTATATTTCCTTGTTCATGATAATCGTTTATTATCCATGCTATAATTGTATTGATTGGAAACTCAAATACATGTGTGGGTACATAGACAACACTGTGTCCCTAGTAAGCCTCTAGTTGACTAGCTCGTTGATCAAAGATGGTTAAGGTTTCCTAGCCATTGACATGAGATGTCATTTGATAACGGGATCACATCATTAGGAGAATGATGTGATGGACAAGACCCAAACTGTAAACGTAGCATATGATCGTGTCAGTTTATTGCTATTGTTTTCTGCATGTCAAGTATCTGTTCCTATGACCATGAGATCATGCAACTCCCTGACATCGGAGGAGTACCTTGTGTGTATCAAACGTCGCAACGTAACTGGGTGATTATAAAGGTGCTCTACAGGTATCTCCGAGGGTGTCTGTTGGGTTGGCATGGATCAAGACTGGGATTTGTTACTCCGTGTGACGGAGAGGTATCTCAGGGCCCACTCGGTAATACAACATCACAATGAGCCTTGCAAGCAATGTGACTAAAGTGTTAGCCACGAGATCTTGTATTACAGAACGAGTAAAGAGACTTGCCGGTAACGAGATTGAACTAGGTATAGAGATACCGACGATCGAATCTCGGGCAAGTAACATACCGAAGAACAAAGGGAACAATATACGGGATTAACTGAATCCTTGACATAGAGGTTCGACCGATAAAGATCTTCGTAGAATATGTAGGAACCAATATGGGCATCCAGGTCCCGCTATTGGTTATTGGCCGTAGAGGTGTCTCGGTCATGTCTGCATAGTTCTCGAACCCGCAGGGTCTACACACTTAACGTTTGGTGACGATTAGTATAGTTGAGTTATTGTGTTGGTGACAGAAGGTTGTTCGGAGTCCCGGATAAGATCCCGGACATGACGAGGATCTCCGGAAGAGTCCGGAGGTAAAGATTGATATATGTGATAATAGTGTTTTGCTCTCCGGAAGGGTTCCGGAATTCACCGGAAGGGGTTCCGGATGTTTACCGAAGTGTTCGGGTGCAGCAACACTTTATATGAGCCAAAGGGGTAAAGCCCACGAGGTATTGGAAAGTGCAAAAGGAAGTTTTGCTGCTGCCTTAAGCGGTACTACCGCTGGTGAGGCAGTACTACCACGTAAGCGGTACTACCGCTTGTGTGAAGCGGTACTACCGCATAAGCGGTACTACCGCTTGTGTGAAGCGGTACTACCGCTCGTGACGGGTACTACCGCTTGTGCGCGGTACTGCAGGGATCCGAGTTGGACTCTTTCCCTGCGGGCCAAACCGACCTTGTGCGGGCAAAACCGACCTGGAGGAGGCTTTTACTCCAAGTTTAGACCCCAAGGCTCAACATATAAATAGAGGGGCAGGGCTAGCACACGGGATACATAAGATTTCCCAAGCCGTGTGTCGGCAACCGTAACCCTCTAGTTCTCCCGTCATAATCTCCGTAGTGCTTGGCGAAGCCCTGCAGAGATTGTTCCTCACCACCATCACCACGCCGTCGTGCTGCCGGAACTCATCTACTACTTCACCATCGCTCGCTGGATCGAGGAGGTGAAGGCGTCATCAAGCCGTACGTGTGTTGAACGCGGAGGTGCCGTCCGTTCGGCACTAGTTCGTGATCTGATCGAGGGACGACTTGCGATTTGGATCGCGGAGACGTTCGACTACATCAACCGCGTTTCTTAACGCTTCCGCTTAGCGATCTACAAGGGTATGTAGATTCACTCTCCCTCTCGTAGATGCTCATCACCATGGATAGATCTTGTGTGTGCGTAGGAAAATTTTTGTTTCCCATGCAATGTTCCCCAACACGTACAACTCGGTGGCACCGAGACGTACTAGTGCTATGGCCAGAGGCCAAATCGGTGGGGCCAAAAATTTCGAATCGGTCGGTCTTAGATGCATTCGGCGGAAACTTAAACCAAAAAATTTCGCTCGAATCTAATCTACGGAATTTTCCTGGTGGAATTAGCATTGCAATCGTGGCAAGAATCATGGCATTCCTAACGTGCATTGAATCGGAGAATGGAAGCACGAAAGGGATCGAGTCTCACCCTAACTCGGTGGAGACTCTCTACGGCGGCAACGGCGGGGCAGATTGCCGTTGACGGCGGCGGAATCCGGCGGCGAGAGCGCGCTGGAGACGACGGCAAAGTCCGAAGACGAAGGACGACGGCAGCAACGGGGTGCGGGAACGAGTGGGGTCGAAAAATTTCAACCGTTCGGTCCGCGCGATATATATACCCGTACGCTGTCGGTGGCGCCGAGTTGAACAACTCGGTGGCACCAATATGTGTAACTGCACGCAGTTTAGCACATCGGTGGCTTCGAAATGGTTAAACTCGGTAGCACCGAGATGAAACATCTAGATCAGTCTAAGTGATTTTGGTTGGACCGAGTTTGAGATAGTTGGTTCGGCCGAAATCATTTAGAAGGTTTTGGAGGTTCAGCCCTTTCAGATCGGTGGCTCCGAGTGCTCCTCACCCGGAGGGTCCGAAAATGACTTGTTCAATTTTTGTGATGCAGCAAGAATAGAATTTGAGACAAGAAAGCATAGATAGCTAGAGAAGGTGCTTAGGCATTCTTGTACATCCACTTAGCCAGAAAAACCAAGACAATCAGAACAACAAATGGATGTCCTCGAATGATGAAATTATGCAAACCAACATGCTCACACAATAAGATAGCAAATGAAATATGTGTCAAACATGCACAACCAATTCTAGCATCTATCAAGCAATGGCGATGACTAGGTCATCTATATATGAGTATATTGACTTAGGAGCCAAATGAGAACATTTGATCATAGGTCATATTCATCGTTTAAGCACAAGTGGGGTTGCCACTTTTACATAAAGCATTGATGTGTTCACACCATTAGAGTTGCTTTAGCTCAATTGATTAGAGCAAAGCTCCCCCTAGATGTGATATCCCCCCTAAGAGGGATGAACTAACCTTGGGTTTTGTCGATGATGACTTCATGTAGATGTTGAAGATGTGGATGCTCAATGTTGATGTAGACCATCAAGAGTTGGGAGCAATCATTTGGAGTTTTGTTCTTTCAATACCTACATGGGTTAGTCCCACACAAGGAACATACAAGGATATCCATAGACATAGAGTGAAATACACATATGTTGATGTCCATGAATGCATTGAATACCTTGTCCCTTGCCTTACCAACAAGAGGGTTTGTGACTCCATGAACTAGTGCAAAATGTGGAAGTTGGTTGCACAAGTTCTTGCCATAAAGTATATGAGTGAAGTTTGTCGGCGGAGTCACCCTCAAGAACTCTCTAGTTCTTCTTCTTTTGGACCCACATCAACTTGATGGGAATCCTTGGAGTTGTAGTAGCACTTGATGAAGTCTTGGGAACCCACTTGACCATGGCTTGAGGAGCTTCTTCAAATGAATCAATCTCTTCTTGAAGCTTGTCCTTGCCTTTTAGCTTGTGGTCTTGTGGTGGAAGATCTTCTTGAGCTCGTGTTCCCTTGAAGGAAGTAGGATCATACTTCTCTTGTTGAGGAACAAACTTTGTCTTGAGGTATTGATCTTCTTCCCACTCAACTCCATTGGCATTGAACTTTCGTTCAAAACCAACACCTTCGTTCTTCCGGTGCCTTCCTTGCTTGCGTACAATTTCCTCAAATTGCTTACTCCCGGCAAGACTCATGTCGACACCTTTTTCTATAATTCCTTTCAATAGCACATTTTCTTGCTCAAGTGTAACTTGGCTAAGAGAATCATTAGTGGAATCAATAGAACTACTAGAAGCAACAACATTGGATTTAGCATTGTTATTGTTACTACTAGAGGTAGAACCCTTTTTACCCTTGTTGCTAGTTTGCTTAGGTTTAACTTGTGGCATAAAGGTAGACAAGAGTAAACGTTTGGCAAGATATGAAGAACTCTTCTTTCGAAGATCGTCATTGATAGCTTTAAGAAACTCATGCTCTTGCTCTAAATTTAGCTTCTCGAAGCGTAGCTTCTCATGAGTTCTTAGAAGTTCTCTATGATCCTCTTGAGTTGTTTCATGAGCTAACTTAAGAGCATTTAGTTCTTTAGTTAGACGCTCAATCTCCTTCATAGCATTGTCACTCGTTTCCTCTTGACTATCATGATTACTAGCATTTTCATTATAGCTTACATCACTATCCTTATCAACAAGTAAATCATCATCACCAAGCAAATCATCTTCATCACTATTGAAATCAAGATACTCGCGGTGTGATACCTTGGGGCCTTTTGCCATGAAGCATCTTCCAATTCCTTCATTTGGTGAGTCAAATAAATCATAGGAGTTGGATGACACAAGTGCAAGTCCGGCAACACCTTCATCTTGACTATAGTCGGAGTTGGAGTGATAACTTCTCTCGGAGTGGTTGTCGGAGTCGGAGCTGGAAACCCATTCACCAACATGAGCTTGATGTCTTCTTCTTGTGTAGCTCTTGGATGACCTGTCCTTCCTCTCCGAATCCTTGCTTCTTCGAGAGTGTCTTCGTTCATAACGGTCATCTCTACTCCTTCTCTCCTTATGAGGTGATTCATCTCTTCTATGTCTTTCTCTTGGTGATTCGTCTCTTTTCTTGTAGGGAGCCGTACACTCATTGGAATAGTGTCCGGGCTTTCCACAGTTGTAGCAATTACGGTCACGACTTGATGATCTTCTCTCATAGTGTCTTGAGTTAGAACTTCTTTCTTTCCCTTTGTTCTTGTAGAACTTGTTGAACCTTTTCACCATTAGGCTAATCTCTTCATTGGATACTAGCTTGTCACTTGAAGTTGTTGGAGCATCGGTTGAGGCTTTGTAAGCACCACTTGATTTGTTGTGTAGCTCCTCTTTGTCCTTGAGTGACATTTCATGAGCAACAATCCTTCCAATGACTTCCGTGGGCTTGAGATCTTTGTAATTTGGCATCATTTGGATCAATGTGCAAACGGTATCATATTTTCCATCCAAAGCTCTACGTATCTTCTTGATGATGAATTTGTTAGTCATCTCTTCACTTCCTAAGCCGGCAATCTCATTTGTGATGAGAGCAAGCCTAGAGTACATCTCAACAACTCCTTCACCATCCTTCATCTTGAACTTGTCAAGTTGACTTTGAAGCACATCTAACTTAGATTCCTTGACGGACTCAGTACCCTCATGCATATCAACCAAAGTATCCCAAATTTCCTTTGCATTCTCGAGGCGGCTGATTTTGTTGAATTCTTCGGGGCATAAACCGTTGAATAGAATGTCACAAGCTTGAGCATTGTATTGCAACATCGTCAATTCTTCCGGGGTTGCTTCACGATCCAGTTCCTTGCCATCCTCAAAGAAGTCACCTTGCAAGACAACACGAACAACAGCCCAAACGGCAGGGTTATGACCAAGAATATGCATTTTCATCCTATGTTTCCAACTAGCAAAGTTTGTACCATCAAAATATGGACCTCTACGGTGATAGTTACCCTCACTAGACGTCATACTCTCCTGGGTTGTGAAACCACGGTTATGATCACCAAAGCAATGGAAATCAAGGCTTGCGGAGACCAAAGCTCTGATACCACTTGTAGGATCGAAAGTATGTCTAGAGGGGGGTGATTAGACTACTTGACCAAATAAAACCTAACATTTTCCCAATTTTAATTGTAGTCAGATTTTAGCAATAATACATGTCAAGCATCACCCTACACATGCAATTCTAAGAGTATAGCAGCGGAAAGTAAGCAATTGTAAAGAAGGGGGTCGGAGATATCAAACGCAATGAAGACACGGTGGTTTTTGGCGTGGTTCCGATAGGTGGTGCTATCGTACGTCCACGTTGATGGAGACTCCAACCCACGAAGGGTAACAGCTGCGCGAGTCCACGAAGGGCTCCACCCATGAAGGGTCCACGAAGAAGCAACCTTGTCTATTCCACCATGGCTTACGTCCACGAAGGACTAGACTCATTCGGGGTAGATCTTCACGCAGTAGGCGATCTCCTTGCCCTTACAAACACTACTAGGAAAAGGGCTATAGATGATATGGCTACTAATGGCGCACCAGACATGTGGTGCGCCACTACTATATAGTAATGGCGCACCATGAGTTGGTGCGCCATTAGTGTGGTAGACACTAATGGCGCACCAGACCCACGGTGCGCCATTAGTGACAAATGTTTTTTTTTCATTTTTCCAAAAATACTAATGGCGCACCAAGGAAGAGTGCGCCATTACTAGTTTAACTAGTAATGGCGCACCTCCAACACAGTGCGCCACTACTATTTTTTTTTTTTTTGCAAAACTACTAATGGCGCACCTCAAGCTGGTGCGCCATTAGTAACCAGGGTTACTAATGTCGCATATATGGGTGGTGCGCCATTAGTAACCTGGGACCAGCTAGATATTTTGGACAGCCACACCTACACACTCACTTTCCCCACTTCATTCTCTCCACCTCCTCCAAGATTGTGTCGGCTGCCTCCTCCTCCTCACCTCATTTGCACCATAGATTCATCAAAATTAGGTGGTTAAATTACCTTTTTTTGATAGGTAAGTAAGGGGAAAGCTATCTTTATGTTGTAGATCTACTTTTTTTCTCTCCCTCGCTCCAACAACGTGCACATGCACTTTTTATGGCCTTGCTAGATCTATGTATGTTTGTGGTGTTGCATATGTTTGTGGTGTTGCATATATGTTTGTGTTTGCAGGTACCGGTATTTGAAATGCGATAGTTGCCAATATTTTGCCGGAATGTTGATTCATTTCCGTTTCGGCGAGAATTTTGGCACTATGCATTCTTTTTGGTCCTATTTTTAGGGAAAGTCATGCCAAATTTTTTCTTGGTTCTAAAATATCGTTTTGCTCTACCCCGCAGGCGACCATGGTCCGCACGATGACCGAAGGCATCGTGAATAGGTTTTTGAGCTCCGCGAAGGCCGAGATGCTTCAAAAGAACGAGACGGAGATAAGATGTCCGTGTCGAAGATGCAAGCTGAAGAGCCTTATTGCGGACCCGGATTCCGGGCAGGTGCGGGACCACCTGCTCTTGCGTGGTTTCATGGATGGCTATCATTTTGTGTTTTACCTTCATACAATGGAGTAACCGCCTGAAAGTAACGCTCATGGCTCTGGAGATGAAGGTAAAACACAAAATGACCGACGCATGCTTCGACGAGAACATGTCATTCTGGCACGAACGTCTTCCCAAGGGGAACAAGTGCCCGACCAGTTTCGAGGAGGCGAAGAAAATCGTGTGTCCTCTAGATTTACCGCACGTGAAATACCATGTGTGCATGAACAATTGCATCATTTATCGGGACGAGCACGCGGAGTCTACCATATGTCCGGTGTGCGGCGTCACTCGATACAAGAAGAGGAAGAAAGCTCCTCGAAAAGTGGTGTGGTACTTTCCGATCACTCCTCGTCTGCTGCGGTATTTCGCGGACCCTAAGGTAGCAAAGCTCCTGCGTTGGCACGCGGATAGGGAGGAGAAGAAGCGAGAAGATGACGGAAATGATCCGGAGATAAATAAAAAAGACAAGATGCTGAGTCACCCTAAGGATGCGAGCCAGTGGCAAGCGTTGAACTTCGAAGACCCATAATTTGGGAACGATCCAAGGAACATCGTGCTGGGCGCGAGCACCGATGGAGTCAATCCGTTTAGCAGCCAGAGAAGCACACATAGCACCTGGCCTAGGAGACACCACTCTCCAAAAGGTAATAGACGGTGTGTTATTGATGAACTCCTTGCTCTTGTGCTTCAAATGATAGTCTTCCCAGCACTCAAATGACTCCTCACAGATTTGGCTATGGTGGAAGAAGGATTTGAGTGGAAAGCAACTTGGGAAAGGCTAGAGATTAAGGTTCAAATGGTAGGAATGGAATATCTTGATCTCAACACATGAGTAGGTGGTTCTCTCTCAGAAAATGTATGGTGGAAGTGTAGGCACGTTCTGATGGCTCTCCTTACTGAGAAGGATGTGGTGGAGGGGTATATATAGCCTCCACACAAAATTCAACCGTTACACACTTTTGACCCAACTCGGTGGCACCGAAACAATAATCTCGGTAGCACCGAACTGTGTAAAAGATATGAACGTTAGGAATCTCGGTGGGACCGATACGAACAACTCGGATGGACCGAAGTGCAATGGCTAGGGCAATCCTCATCTCGGTGGCACCGATTGCATCAACTCAGTAGGACCGAAGTGAAGCAATAAGGCAACAGAGAGTTGGCAAGCCATCTCGGTGAGACCGAAGTGAGTGCAAACGATTACAGAGAGTTGGCAAGGCCATCTCGGTGGGACCGAGATCCATTTCGGTGGATCCGATTTGGTAGGGTTTTGGCAATGGCTAAGTCTTGGTGAACTCGGTGAGACCGGATAGAGAATTTCGGTGGGGCCGAGTTGGAATATGGGTTTTGGACATATTGGGATTGAGAGAGTGGTTGAGGGTTTAGTAGTACTGTCACTAAGCACTTGAGCAAAAAGACCATTAAGCAACACCTCATCCCCTTTTAATAGTATTGGCTTTCCTATGGACTCAATGTGATCTTGGATCACTAAACCAAAAATGTAGAGTCTTGATCTTTTGCCAATTCTTGTTCTTAGCATTTTGAGGGGTCCACATCTCTAGTCCATGCCATGCCAATCATTGAACATCCTGAAATCTTTAACTTGAATGGACATTACTTCAATGAGATATATGTTGTTATGAATTACCAAAACCACCAAGGGAGCAAATGTCCTTTCAGGCATTTATTATTGGATCTAACAATGACATCAAGGCATTGTCTTGGAGTACCGGTGTGCCTCTGGTATTCTAGCCTTCACTTGTTGGGTCGGGCTAGACTCAATTGGAATCAGTCTTATAGGCTTCACTATAATGAATGTTGATGTGCAGTGTTGCGGTCTTATTGAAGGCATTGTCTAGTGTCATGGTATATATGTATATTAGTTGTGTTATTTGTTATGGATTTTTTTAAATTAAAGCAGGTTCATAGTAAGATGTTATCATGTTGCTGGTGGCAAAATTCCCAATGTTGGCCACCATTTGGCATTTTTTCTATCTATATGATGTTTTCGGTTTTGACATCTTGAGCTTCCTATAATACATTGGTTGGGCTAGTAATACTTCCAATGTGTACAAAATGTTTATAGGTTATTCTTGATATGTGGTCACACCGGCTTTTAGCTATGCCATCCGCTAGTAAAGAGGTTGCTTGCAGTGACAGATTCGACAACAAGTATCCATGTACTCCAGGTGAAAACACATGATCATGCATCTCCGGCTTGGTCAAGCAATGTCGACGTGTGTGCGTTGTTCTTTTGTTGAGGGTATTGGCTCGAAGCTCAACTCCAAAGATGAAAATCCCAAGTTTGACCTTTGGTTGGACCCGTCAATATCGATGCACACGCAATGATCTCTTTTTGAAGAATTTGTTTAGGAGTAGCGTTCTTTTTGTTGTTCGGCCACATGTCAGCTTGAGTGATGGATTATGGTGCATGGTCATAAACTTCATGATAAGCTTGTCGAGATACTACAGCGCGAGGCAAGTCCAATTTGGATGGCCTCGGGAGTTTTATTACTGTTTTGTTTGGTACTGATGTTTTGATTTGCTCAACATGTTGAATAATTTATAATATATGATTATGTACATCTATCTATGCAGAAGCAGGAGGTTATCCTCCCTCTTCGTAAATAATACTATAAGAATAGACCATGGCACAGGTTGAAATAGCTTGGGCGACGACCTTGATCACCATACCATTGCCGGCTCTATTAAAATGAGATTCCACTCAATAAAATAAGTAAACTAATAGACTGGTCTCTCCTACTATCCACCTATCACCATTCACAATTAACTGCACACGTACTTTGAGCTATCAATGTGGCAGCGAGAGACTGGAAATAACTTCGCTCGTATGCACCTTATTACTTAACAGATGAGTCTCATGCCACTTAGCCATAGTATATAATCTTTGCAGTTCTTTGCTTACAAATATATAGTTCACACACACACATACACGCGGCCTGTACGTGGTCAAATAATTCTCACGGCCTGTGATTAGTAATGCTTGTGATTCTAGCCCCCACGCCTCTTAGTTTCTTCCGTTTGGTAAGCGTTTGCAGAAAGAATCACTCGGTTGATTCGATTGTGGTGCATGCAAGCACAGCTTCGAAATGAGTGGCATCGTGAAATTATGTTTAACTACCTCTAAGTACTCATCAAAAGGTGTCAATGCAGCCTGGAGGATGTTTCGATTGGCTTTTCTAGCTTGGATCAGTCCAGCCGAAATGTTAGCCTGATCCAAGCGCTGCAAATCCAATGCGAGGACTTGCTTGAACAGTAGCCCAGATACTAATGCTACCTAATTAGAAAACAAGGCGCACACATAGAGATTAGCAGCAAGCTGCGCCCCAACGGTGGTCGTTGATGCAGAAGAACCAGCTTGGGGTTGATAACACTTCTTCTTTATGGGCTTGGTGAAACAGCACCCGAACACAGCTGCTCAAGATGGCTCTGCATGAGCGGTCAGCTACAGCTGCTCAAAACTCAGTTGGGTACACTGTGTTACTAGGGTTTTGTGTTAGAAAATACTTACAGTATGTTTTTTTGGAATACAAGGGTAAATATGGTCTAAATCAAGCATATACTACCATATAAGACTGCTCTTTTTTTTTCCTATTCTGCACATAGGGCATCTCCAACGCCGACCTTCAAACCGCCCTCAAGCATCCGGACCGAGCGGTCCAGACGCAATTTGCCATCCAACGCGGTACCTCATTGGTCCGCTGACGCGTCTGGCTACACCCCGGGCAAGTGACAAGCCATGTGGAGGACAAAGGAACTCTGGTTTCAGTGAAACAATTGCCAAACATGTGGAAGACAAGGAAACTCTGGTTTCAGTGACAAGCCATGCAGGAGAAAGTTGTGAGCCTTGCAAGTTGTGACAAAGAAACAATTGCCAAACGTTAACATGTTGAAGACAAGGAACCAAACAATTGCCAAACATGTGGAAGAAAAGGAAACTCTGGTTTCAGTGACAAGACATGCAGGAGAAAGTTGCGAGCCTTGCGAGTTGCGACAAGTACCGTGATCCTACTCAGCTTTGCCTCCCTCTTAGTTGTTGCACAAATCGGAACACAAATGGATCCAGGGCAGCGACCTGGCATCCACACATGACCTCATGCTAGCCACATCACAAACAACCGCCGGTCTAGAAACTCGGCAAGTAGACGGCTTCTCCATTGCAGACGATGAAGATAGTAGAGGGAACAACTATGACAGAACAACATGTAGGAGGTCCGGGAGGGAGTATAAACACCTCTTTTTTATTTAGATTGGTTAACAGTTAAAATTTTGAATCTAAATACTTGCCTTGCTTAAACACAAGAACCTGGCATGGAATTTAGTAATTAAAGTTTGACATACTGATTAACTGTATGACGGGCTCTTTGGTGGCTCATGGCCTGCATCGCTTACTAGGAGAGCATGCAACTCTTCTCATTCACAGTTCTAGGAAAGGCACGACCAAACTTGATGACTCATGTACTTTGTAGAGCTTATGCAATTTTTCTCCATGAAAGCACCAGAGAAAACCAAGAAATAAATGTCACTGCAAATGGTTTAGGACTATAGGCAAGGTTAGGAAGAAACACTTCGCTCAGATATTTCTCTGGATAGAGTTAGTGCTTTTAACTTGTCAAAGAGCTCATTAGGCATTTGCCTTCACAAGGACAAAATAGGGTTTAAAAAGCAAGAAAATAGCACTAATTCATTGACAGGAACATATTCGAAACATTATATCTGCTACACAGTTAAAAACAACATGCCCGGAAGAAAATTGAAGAAGACACCATGTGGCTTGACCCCCAATAGGATCAGCTAAAATCTGAGGCACTCTCTTGTGTGGTGATGAAAGAGATGTACTACATTTACTCAGTTCATATGGCAGCCTATAGGTATAACTTTGACATGTTCCACTGAGCCAGTGCTTTTAATAAGTCTAATTTATATGCCATCTACCAACTGTATTTTGCTATGTCTGTATCTGTTATATATAACCACTGAGATGCTACTCACTTTATATATGAGCGGCCGTGATTGTTCAACAGTTCAACTACGTGTTCCTTTAAGATCATTGGTTGTAGCATACAGTATCTTGTTGGGCGAGAATGCCAGATCACAAGGGATGGTCGATGATTCAATCTACTTCACTGAGATTGACGATGGACTCTGAGCCAACAACACATAAGAAGCAACGTGTATCAACAGGAGGTGCAATATGTGTGTCATAACATACACACACGTTATTCAGTTGATAATTTATTCGAAATGAGTGGTTTCGGGAAAACATCTACCACGATTAAGTCCTCGAGAGTGGTTTTTCTACACCCATCCTCGGTGCACCCACGGTGCACCCACGGAAAAAAACATAGCAAAACATTTCAAAAATATCTGAAACTTTGTGGGAATGATTATCAACAAATATTAGAGAGGCTTGCAAATTTTGGTGGTCAAATGACATCCGAGGAGCTCTATACAAAAAAGACAAAATCACTCAAAATGTACGTGCACTGTTTGACCAAAATTTGTAGTTTTGGTTTTTTTTGTACAGTTCTCCTCGGATGTCATTTGACCACCAAACTTGGCAAGCCTCTCTAACATTTGTTGATGATCATTTCCACAAAGTTTCAGATTTTTTCAAAATGTTTTGGTATGTTTTCTTGTGTGGGTGCACCATGGGTGCACCGAGGTGGGGTTCAGCCAGTACTTTCCCTTAAGTCCTCACTGATAACGAGGATCCGGTCCCAACTACCCTCTTCTTCTTCTTCTTCTTCTTTTTTTTCCGAGAAAACTTCCGATCTATTCATCTCTCCTATGCTTGGTGTGAGTTCTTCTCTTCAAACTTCGTAGATGATCAATGCTAGCCGGTCTGGAGTTGAGCCTCGGTACCACACATAATTTAGTTTTGCTAATTCCAGTTTCCTCCAATTGTTATCTCTTTATCCATATGCGTTTTTTTCCTATTCCCTCTTTATTGGTTCTGCACATTATCTAAAAATAGAACTCCCATTGTGTGTCTCAAGAAGAATACTTTTTCGTGTTAACATTTTTCCGCATATCGATATGTTTTTATTCATCTTTGTTGTGCTAGATTTGTCGGCGGTTGTCCATGGAAGTAGTGTGCACCACATAGTATAGTTCATACAACATCTTTTTCTTTTGTCCAAAATAATTCCAGGTATGTCCGGCTAACCAATCTTTTCTGCCAAAGCTGAGAGAATCACAACGTGGCAAGCCTGGTCTTGACTGGTCCAGGAGGAACAGTGTAGATGTGTTTGTCTAGAGGTTGCAGTTTACAACACCATTTACACAGATGCATTGTAACGTCAAACACACTGGAGTCAAAGACTACAATCTCTCTTGATTGCCCCTCCTACAGAGAAGGCCACATGAGTCACCATAGGCACGAGTTCTTGCTAAGTTGGGTCCACAGAGTACTCCAAATATATCGAATCCTCTTCAGAAAGGAAATATTAAACCCAGCGTTAGTTCACCCCTTTTATCCGACACAAAGCCAGCAACCAAATATCTAAACCAGTTGAATTCAGAGAATGAAGTCCATAGATTGGGCCTGATGGACACACCTGGGAATAATAGGACCCCACTTAGACCTGGTCATCCAACATGTGTAAAGCCCAGTGCAATCAGACATTATTGTCCTTGGTACTTAGATTTTTTTCTATATGCTTGGGTTCTTTTCGTTTGAAGGATTTCAAAAGCGCAAAAGTAGAAAAAACGCAGGAATAGGATGTCATGGCATTTTGAATCCCACATAAATCAATAATAGTTGTGTGGTTGCATCACACGAACACATGATTTCTCTATACAAATTGGATGGATGCCATAGTTGTCATATTACAAATAGGCTCTTAAGGTTCAGTGTCACCAGCACTCCAACACAATTCACGTTGCAGGCTTGAGGACATGTTGGTAAGACTTACCAAGTTATCAATGTCAAGACAGACACGGATGAAAGAGTCGAAATTTCTTACATGGTATACAAGTCAAGTCAGCAAATATGTGCATTATATCAGTGGCCGGTTTGAGTCCACCTTTCTCAGGCTCGATCCAGCAAACGTTCTTAACGTAAACTTCCAACATCCCTGCTAACCAATAGAAAAAGGTTCCTCAGAGGTTTCAAAAGGCCAGTAACAGTGGACAAAACCTTTCTTTAGATGGCTTCAAGAATGTGCATTTAATAATCGGGTGGGTGGTTTCTACTAGAAATTTGATTTATATTTGTATATTATTCTAGACGTTGACGTCGGAGGTTCGATGAACAAGATAAGTTATGCACATTGAATGATTCAAATGCTGGGATAAGGATCCTTCCATTGTAAAAAATGTCTACAAGTCGTTACTGATATTTGGTCATGCCAGATTTTAGCTAGCGAAAATTGCATATTGTTTTGCTTAGGGGTCCCGACTAGGTTTGTGATGAAATCCTTAAGGATAGCAGCTTTATGATCATGAGAGGAGCATTCTAGGCCGTCATGTTGGAGCACCGCTATTTTATTTTTTCGAAAACGCTGAGAAGCAAGTACATGGAAGTAGCGGGTGTTTTCATTGCCCTCGATTGCGAATCTGAGTTTGCTACGCTGCTTCCAGAAGGATTTTTTGGCGAATTGTACATTGAAGGGAGGTTGTTATGACTATTTCGGAGTTCTTTTCCAAAGGGCTGAGCAGACAAAATTCTTTGAGAAGGTATAGGACTCAACCAATATCTCATGCACTCTCATTTGTGGCGAGGGACAAGAGAGAGAAAGAGTTACTACAGTTACCCAGCTCATATCATACGACAACGTATAGCTATAACTTCGACATGTTCCACTAAGCCAGTGCTTTCACTGAGACTAATTTATACGCCATCTACCAACTATTATACATCTGGTTCTCCAATAAAATTTTCCAGGTAAACAGAGAGCCAGACAAAAATATACTGAAGAACATACTCATTTAATTTACTATAGAACTGCAGTCACGTGGTGATGAATGGGGCTCATATCCTCACCAAACGTGAGATGAATATACCCATTGTTTTTTGCTATCACTAATATACTGACCACTCCACCATAAAAAAAATGCAGAAAATACTGCATGTACCATGTCGTACCAGATCTATGGTGGTTTCTCCCCTGTTAACTAGGAATCAGAAGAAGAACTACTAGAATCAATGCCATTCTACGAGAAAAATTGTTGCCGTAGGGAATTTAAGAATGCAGATGCATGGTAGTGAGACAAAGCGACGATCAGATAATTAACTTGTGATCGGTGGGCTCCAAAGCCAGCTGCTTGCGGTTGAAGAACTTGAGTAGGCTTCAACATCGACTAGAAGACCCAGATGCGGTAGGCTCGGTTGTTCTCATGCATGTCACTCGTCACTGGCCATGCGGTAGGCGATGGTCACCCCATGACAGCCACCTAGAAGCCGGCAGAAACGGCGAGTTGAGCGCCCCGTCGGTCTGATTTCACACATGGTTGCCGCGCGCCTGGACACAAACCCCGCGAGAAGCATAGCCATTGACCAATGAGAGGATGAGCTGCTGCCACTACTAGGAAAAAGCCTAGTAGTAGCGAGGGGTAAAGGCTTAGCAGTAGCGCGGTCGCGCTACAGCTAACTGGTTAGTAGTAGCGCGGGTAGCATCCCGCGCTACTACTACTCACCCGCGCTACTACTATTCGCACCCGCGCTACTACTATCCTAAATACTAGTAGCGCGCCGTGTTTTCCCCACGCTACTACTATCTAATTAGAAATTAAAAAAATAAAAGTTAGATGTAGTATTCATGGATGGAAATCAGAGACACGTCCAGTGCAAAATAAAGTAAGGTCACAGAACCATCTTAACACTTGCAGCGTTCATGAGATTTAACATCGACGCACACAACCATCATCGAAAGGTGGGTGCCTTCCCTAGTGTTTCACCACCAACCTAAACAGACCACTTCTCTAGATGTATCTACCAAGGCTCGGAGTTCAAACGCCGGTGGACCCGAATCCTCCCTCCCCCCGGACGGTGGCGTCGAGGTCCTCCAGCTCGGCGATCTCAGGCATCGCGATCACCTGGACGATCATCTGTGCAACGCGGTCGCCGGGCTTCACGGCGAAGTCCGCCTCCGAGTGGTTGAAGAGCACGACGCCCACCGGGCCGCGGTAGTCCGCGTCGATTACACCTGCGCCCACGTCGGGAAAGTGAAAACTTGTTAGTACGCGTCAGCGTCCAAATCCAGTAGGGTATTTTCTTTCTTTTTAGCACATGCGCATGAATCAATAGTAACAAGGCCGAGTCCCCTCCTTCTGTAAATAGCTCAGGTGCCTGAAGTTGTAAGGAATATTAATACAATGAACTCATAGTAATGCATAATAACAAGAAAAAAGAAAAAATAATCATGAATCCTAAAGAAAAAGATCATTCTATGAGTCAGGTTGACAGTTTTGAGACACGGGAAAGGATAATGCTGGTAACAGTCTTCATTAACAAGAACAATGGGCCGAGATCTCTCAAATGACATTTGTTTCACCAACAATGATTAATGACGAGGCATCTAAGATTTACCCGAGCAACATCAGCATACCCTCTGGTCCTTGCATGAACTTGAAGGCCAAGGTTCTTAGCTTTCTCCCCACTGACTAGCACAAGTGCAGCAGCACCGTCGTTGTACATTAAAAGATAAGAATGACACTATAGTTACACTCAAAGTAAACATTGCTTTGCATAATTTATATTAATCATGGAGAAAGCCTAAAAATTGAGCTACTAAATAATCTAGCTTCAGTACACTCTTAAGATGATACATTTACTACTGAAGATATACAACATAGTTTGGCTGCATACTGCATACAGAAGGTAGTTTGATTGTGTAAAAATAAAGCTACAATGCTACACTAAGAAGTGTCATAATTCTGAATGAAACTGTTCAGTTTAGACGTATTCAACAGAGACACTTCAATCACAGAGCTAAGTATCTACTAGCTTAAATTCAAATGCTTTACTCAAGATTGTGATATCATACTGGACTCTGGCTGCACATTAACTACTCTGCAAGGTTTCCATCTAAGAAACTATCCACACAGATAGTAAACGACTGGTCAGAATACGTAAACAGCAAATCTTATACTAGAAGAGTTGCCGGCAGTTACAAAGCCATTCTTCTTAAACTAGTAGGAACCTTGCCGTTGCAGCGTATTTGGGAGCATTGGACATGCTCTCCATGCTTGGTGGCGGGGAGGAGAGGGAGCTGAATGAATGTCTGTTTAAAAAAGGGGTAATAGCATAGAAAAGAGAAATTTGCCTCAAGTGGATGAAAATGACAGAACAAAGTTTGAGTGTTATTTAAGTGAAACAACAAAGTTTACTGCTATAGAGCTTAAGTATCCCGCATAATTTGTTTTGTGAGTGGACAAAGAAATGATTCATAAATAGGGGCTCAACACGCAAGCTGTCAGTGGACGAATCATAATGACCATCTTGAACGTCTGCCATCACGCCACGGCACTGCATACAAATTCAGAGGGAAGAAATCAGAGATATATATAGCAGGTTCATAAGAGACAGGCCAGCAATGAAAGACATGCAACAATTGGAATGGATTACTACGAGCGTGCAAAAGATATTGAGATATAGTTGTTAGTCCTACTTGTGCCCATTAGGTCCTGATGTCTTGCCATTGCAGGATTGCTCTTCCCCTTTTCAATAGCTCTTCTGACAGTACCAATCTGGATGTGTTTGTCCGAAGATAGGAACCCAGAATAAATAAAATTTCAAATTGCCAACCGTAAAGACAAAAACATGCTAACATAAACAGCATTCTCATGAGTCTCCTTTTTAACATGCTACAGGATATCATCATATTCAGCTCTAATAGTGCTGTCCATGCATGAGTACCACATTTTTGTTCTAAAAAATTGAGAGAATAGATGTGCCTCATCGGTAATCCTATGAGATAACTAGAAGGAAAACAGTGAAGGGGATCTGTAGTATAATTGGTTCAGAACAATCCTCAAGCCAGTCCGGTTATTAGAGGAAGTACGTAACTAAATGATGGAACACATAAAGAAATACTACCTGATTACGAGCAGAGCCGGACCTCTTGGTCGTCCTAGGAGCAGACCCCTCCCGCCCCTCCTCCTCGAGCAGAGCGGGGCCAGCGGCTAGGTGCACCCCTCCTCCTCCTCCTCGAGCAGGGCAAGGTCGGTGCCCTCTTGCCGTCATTGCCGTCCCCGCGCCATGGTGACCTGCAGCAACGGGACGGATAGGAGGAGAAGGTGAGGTGAGGAGGAGAGGGTGGACCCGAGCAAGGAAGGAGGGGAAGGGCCTACCTGGGCAACGCCGGTGATGAATCCCGCAAGCTCCGGCCTCGCCATCGCCGATTGTGGTGGATTCTGGCAAGAACACGGGAGGCGCCCGAAACCCTAGCCGTGGGCAAGGGTGCAGGCTTCAGGCGCGGATTTGGACGGAGGGGGGGGAGGGGCGGAACTTAGGGAGCTTGGGGGCGTGTTGCGCGTGGCCGGAGCTTGCCGGAACCAGCCAGTGTGGGTGGTGGCGGCGGCGAGGAGATCGGGGGGGGGGGAGAGGAGCTCGACCGTGGGGTAGGGGTGAGGTCGCGAGAGAGATTTTTTTTTGAGGGATTCGAGGTGGGAGTGGATTGGGGGTGGGTGGTGCGGCGGTGGACACGCTTAGTAGTAGCGTGGGGTGTCTCACCTGCGCTATAGCTATTCACTAATTAGTAGCGCGGGTTTTACAACCCGCGCTACTACTATGCCCTGCCAGTGAGAGATATTTACTAATAGCGTGTTTTTTCGCCATGCGCTACCAGTAATATTTACTTGTAGCGAGGGGTCAATATAGCGCACTACTAATAATTAACAGTAGCGTGGGTCAATATAGTTATCTATAAGCTATTTCCTAGTAGTGTGCCAATGGAGGCCGCCGCCGAGCTTCTTGGAGGCCGATGTAGTCCGCCGCCGCTGCCACTGTGCCAGCCGTCGCCGTTGCGGCTGCCGCCGTAGGACGCCAATGAAACAGGAGGATAGATGGATAAGGCTTGAATTGACAACGACACATATAAAGACCCCTGGGAAATCAGATCAATGACCCAGTTTGTTTCGGGTGAAGTTTTCCACGTACTTTTTTTAAACCCAAATGCTTATTAGTGCAGCTGCATTAATTGGGCTTTCTGAGCGCACGCAGTACGCGACAAAAAACTCAAACGGCACGGGGTGCATCCGAGCAGACCTGCCATAAAGGTAATTGGCATCTCTCATGCCATCATTACACTATAAAAAAGGAAAGTATCTGGTCCTGATCCCTTCGAACGCTCCCTATTTTGCACAAATCAGTCAAGAAAGGAAAAGTAAGTACATTTATTTGGGTTTTTTTTAATTTAAAAATTCATAACTTTTCATTCGAGTATCGGAATTCAGATTCGTTTTCACTATTGGGTTTCTCGCGACGAGATCTTCAAAACTAGATCTCATATGGGTATGTTTCGACGAACTTTTTTTAGAGCAACTTTGATGCTACATCGGGCAACTTTGGTGCTACATAGAAACAACTTCATTGCACAGTGTATATTAGTGAATTCGCCTAGTAGTCTTCTAATTAGTTGTGTGTAGTAGTGTTATAAGTGGTTACCATGGTTGCTAAGTTGCATATATCAAAAACTAAGTTGTAGATAGTTTGGTTGCCTACCATACTATATATGAAAGTTGCTTACCATAGAGTGAAAAGTTGCCTAAGATGGCTCCTAAGTTGTCGACCTCAAAAACCAAGTTGCCTACATCGCTACGAAGTTCCCTACGGGTGATCCTCAATTTCCTACAATATTATGGAAGTTGTCCATCAAGGGATCTAAGTTGGCTACGACATCGAAAAAAAGGTGGGATCTAAGTTGCCTATCATGATTCCAAATTTGGAAACTAAGTGGGGACGGATTGTATGAGAGCTTTCTGCTTTCCATTCCAAGGTAGGGGGAGGATTTTGTGCCCGCCAACACTACTGAGCGCACGGGCGCTGACTAGCCAGGTCACAACGAGCTCTTCAAAACTGGAACCCATATGGATATGTTTTGATTTTTTTTCAAAAGCAACTTTGATGTTAGATGAGGCAACTTTAGTGCTAAACAGAAGCAACTTCACTCTATTAAAAGCAAATAATTAGAAACTATAAGCAACTAACTAGTAATAGTGAACAACTTTCGAAAAAGAGGTAGGTTAACATCACATCACCTTCATAAGCAACTTTCCTTCTACTAGAGGCAATTTTAGTGCCCAAAATAGGCAACTTCACTACATTTCATGTCCTAGTTAATTTTGTGTAACATTCTCCTAACTTGCTCACCGCTACTTCTAAGTTGCCTACCGTTCATGCCCATGTCGTTGTTTCTAGGTGGAATATAATACAATGAAGTCGCCTGCCGTCGATGCTCTGTTGTCTGCCATTGCAACAATACTCAACTCACTACTAATAGTGAACAACTTCGAGAGGTAGATAACATCACATCACCTTCATAAGCCTTTTTCGTTCTACTAGAGGCAACTTAGTGCTAAAAATAGCCAACTTCACCAAACTTTGTGTTCTAGTTAATTTTGTCCGACATTCTTCTAACTAGCTCACTGGTACTTTTAAGTTGCCTACTGTTCTTGCTCGTACGTCGTTGTTTCTGAATTGCCTATAATACTCTGAAGTCTTCTACAGTTGATGCTCTGTTGTCTGCTATTTCTAGTTATGATAGGCAACTTGATGGTGAATCTAGTCAACTTGATAGTCATGGTAGCTAACAATATAAGGACTTCCTATTGTAGGCAGTGATGCTAGACAAACTAAGAAGAAATTGCTTTCCTATAGCATTAAAGTTTCCTCCATAACACCCAAAGTTGCCTCCATAGGATTTTTCGCTGTTAGGCAATCATACTAGGAAAAAAGAAGTTGCTTTCCTATAGCACTAAAGTTGCCTCAATACCACCCAAAGTTGCCCACGATTTTTTTTTTTGTCGAAACCTACCCATATAGGATCTAGTTTTGAAGAACTCGTCACGAGAAACCCAATGGTGAAAACAAATCTGAATTCCGACGTGCGAATCAAAAGTTATAGCTTTAAAAAAATTGAAACCCAAATAAATGCATGTGGGACAAGATTATAGTTGATTTCCTTGTAGGGTGAAGACATAGAGTACTTTCCCTTCTAGATTCTGTTGGTTTTGAAATCACGTGGGCATGGGGAGGTGGTGGGAGACACTGGTTTGTTTTTTTGGGAAAGTGACAACCTGCCTTTCCGTATATGGGCATCTGCTCGCCAGCCCCAACGAGTGCATGGGCGCTGGCTAGCCATGTCCTTTTCTAAATGATTTCGACGATAGAATTCTATTGCACGAGCGAACAAACCAGTGACACATGCCTAGGAGTATGTACTCCTAGGAGTACTAACCCATTTTCCTGTATATATATATATAATCTCTATATATAACAATCGAATTGGTACTCACTTTTATATATGACTAGCCTTGTAATTGTTTAAAAGTTCAACTACATTTTATTTTGTTGTAGTGTGTAGAGTAGCATATTGGACGTTAATGCCATGATTGGCAATGAAATCTTGGTCACTGGGATTGATGATGGACCTTAACCGAACAACATATAAGGAAGGTGCAATATGTGTGCGAAAATGTACACTCACCTTATTCGGTTGAAGTTTTTTTCAGAATGAGGGGCCTTGGGAAAACATCTCAGGCTATTTCCTCCGCTTATTTAGTTTAATCTAAGTGTTTAAATTCAAAAAAAGAGCACATTTTTAGCTCTACAAGAACATTTAATCCGATAGGATGGGAAGCGCGACAGCAGCGGAATTTAACGTCCGGTAACAAGAACACTATGTGCTACATAGTTACGAAACACCATGTGGCAGTTGTGGTTTGTCACTGGAAAGATTCAGCTAATATCTCAGGCACTGTATTCTAGGGATGAGAGAGACCTAGTACATTTACACTTTTCATATGGCGGCGTACAGGTATAACTTTGACATGTTCCACCGAGCCGTTGCTTTTAGTAAGTCGAATTTTTATGCTACATACCAGCTGTATTGTGCTCTATTTATATCTGCATATGTAGCCATCAAATTGGCACTCCCTTTATATATGACCAGCCCTTGTGATTGTTCAACAATTCCTTATGTGTTCCTTTAAGCTCTTCGGTTTTGGTGTACAATAGCTTGTTGGACGAGAATGCCAGATAACAAGCATTCATCAATGATAAAATTTACGTCACCGATATTGGAGATTGACTCTGAGCGAACAAAATATAAGGAAGTACCATGTATCGATACAAGGTGCAATATGTGTCTAGTAATGTACACACACCTCTCTTACAGTTGATAATTTTTCGGAATGAGTGGTTTCGGGAGAACATCTACCACAAGCAGGTACAATCGGATAACTATTTTCTCATGTTGCACTCCCCTCCTCTAATATGCTCGGATTGAGTTCTTCTCTTGACCACGGGTTCCACCCATTGGCTAAGCAGTGTCGCTAGTTCTAGCTTCTTCCGCTTAGCTATTGTTCCTTATGTTTCTTCTCTATTTCATCTTTGTCGGTTCTGCCCATTGTCACCTCAAGAAGAACTCCTCATTGTGTATAAAAAAGAGTAGTTTTTTCTTGTGACATTTTTTCCCGTATCGATATGTTTTCATCGTCTTTGTTATGCTGGATTTTCCACCAACCGGCCATGGAACTACTTGTACACCACCTAGTGGTTCATACAACATCATTTTCCTTCGTTCAAAGTAGTTTGATATCTGTCCATCCCTGATTTAATACGACTATGGACTATTCAAAAGAAATCCAGATATTGCGGTAGGTTGGTGTAATGGAGAGAAAGGACGTAATTTGAGAGTCTATTGTAACAAAAAAAAATCTGAATGGAAAGAAAAAAAACAGAGGTTCTAGAGGTGTTTTTCCTTAAGGCAACATGCAGGTGTTTTTTTATGAGGCAATAAGTTGGCCCCGGAGAGCATAAGAGTGTGTTTCAACAAATGGTATTTCTTACAAGTTACAATCCATCATCTTGGAGGCCTCGTTTATGGGTGAATTCACGACGATGGATAGTGGGGCATTGGCCCTAGAGGAGTTTAATTTGAGAGCACTTTGGTATGGGTGCGCTTTCGTTCTTTGCCAATCTAGTACGAGTAAGCAGTTCCTTTGCTCGTACTGCCTTTGACGGCGATAACACGTCTGGCGTGAGCCTGATAGGGCGTGTTTGGTTACATGCACTGTTTTTTGTCAGATTTTTGTAAGATTTATTTGACTGGATTATTGCAGAACGTGGTTTTAGAAAAGAACCGATTTAGTTTAGATTACTCCAAATTAGTCTATTTACGTTGATTTTTTTTTTGTGTGACATCAGTTGAGATTAGAAAAAAAAATCAAAGCGAAACCAAAGAGGAAGGGGGCGTGAGGAGGGGGAAAACGGGGAAGGAGGTGAGGCAAACCTACCAACTCCCCTTAACGGGAGAAATTACGTTGGTTTTTATTTTGTGCGGCGTCGGTTGAGATTTCAAGAAAAATCAACATGAAACCAAAGAGGGAGTGAGGCGTGGGGAGAAAAAACCTGAGAAAGGAAGTGAGGCGAACCTACCAACTCCCTTTAACAGTAGAGATTAATAGTAGAGATAAAGCAACATCCAAATATCTTTTTTTAGTGGTAACAGAGCTTTATTCAATCAAAACGTTCAAAGGCATACAACAAATGTCAGTCAAACTGCTTCCTAGCCACAGGCAGCATCTAACAATACAACTGCCTGCTTAACTAAATTATGAGCATCTATGTTTGAACCCTTATTCTTATGAACCAACAGTGAACATCCCAAAAAGACCTTGAACAATGAACAATCTCTCCGAAAACTTCTGTGTAAGCACATATTAAAAGAAATTATGTGTACTTTCATGAGAAGCACAAATTTGCTTCTCGTGGAATCACAGATTTGTTTACCCAACAAGCACAACTGTGCTTCTCAAAAAAGGGCAAAAATATGTGCTTCCACAAGAAGCACATATTTGTTTCTCGTGGAAGCACAGATTTGCTTTCACGAGAAGCACAGTGAAAAAAAAAGTATGTTTCCACAAGAAGCACCTCCGAAAAAAGGAAAAGCACAGTATGCGCTAAAAAACTGAAAAATCACAACCGTGCTTTCGGGCTCAGATTTTTTTTTCTTCCATTTTTTTGGTATTCGTTTTTTTTCTTGCGCAAACCGGTTTTTTGGTTTTCTTTTTCTTGTATTCGTTTTTTCGATTTCTGGTTTTTATTCCAGGTTTCTCATGAAAAATATGTTCGTCGGAACCTATTAACACGAAATCTAGTTCAGACGATCTCAACATGAGAAAGCCAACGGTGAAGATAGTTCGGTATTTGCACGCATGGTTCAAGAGATAAACGTTTTGAATAAAAGAATCCACAAAAAAGGAAAAACAACCAGGTTGCGCCAAATGACGCACATGCAGTCTGCCACAAGGTTGGGGTGACCTTTGCAAGGGGTAACCCTTTCTATCTTCCCCGGTCCACCGCCCAGGATAGGACCATACGCATCCATAACAATACACTATTTACCAGCAGTCTGTATCTGACAAGAAAAAAAGGGGCACATATCCCCACGCGTTTACGCTAGGTGCAGATATTGCGAGCATTGCTCGAGTGCAAGAACTCCACGTCCTTGAACACGAAGATGGTAGAAGCATATTTCACTCCAGATAGAAATACATCAGCCCCAACCTTGAACACGAAGATGGTAGATTTTGCTCAAGAAAATTAGTAAAATAATAGATTGATTTCTCGTACTCCCTCCGTTTCTAAATATAAGCCCTTTTAGAGATTTCAATATGAACTACATACGGATTTATATAGACGTATTTTAGAGTATAGATTCACTTATTTTGTTTCATATGTAGTCTGTATTGGAATCTCCAAAAGGTCTTATATTTAGAAACGGAGAGAGTACTTGTCGAAACATGGTTCATAATTGCACCTGTACTTAGAGCCATCAACATAGAAGGGGGAGACTCGAAAGTAACTTTGCCATGTGCAAGCTTATTACCTCGGGTCTCGACCACTAGTATTATAAATTGTATTCGCGCACGCGCACACACGATATATATGGGGAAACAATTTCAGTGACCTCGATTAGTAATATCTGTGATCCTAGCTCACCACATCTTAGCTTCCCATGATATATATATGGGGACACAATTTTTGTAACACGCGAATAGTAATGTTTGTGATCCTAGCCCGACACCTATTAGCTTTTTTCTGTATGGTAAGCGTTTCAAGAAAAAGTAACTTGGTTGATGCGAATGTGATGCACGTAAGCACGGCTTCGGAATGAGTGGCATCATGAAACTATCTTTAACATCCTCAATGTACTAGTCGCAAGATGTGTTGATGCTGCCTGGGGGATGTTTGGCTTGCCTAAACTGGATTCCCTCGTCTCCTTAGAAATGGAAGACCTCGCCGACGATAGCTCCATACACAATCAAGACCTTGCCGACAAGAGCTGCTTGCAGGGGCTTTCTGTGGCAATGGTTCCTGTGGAGATGTGGGATATCAGGTGTCCATTGAAGGGACATGATTTAGCCGAGTGACCGTGGGTATGCATGTGCTACGGTTAAATTTGTATGCGAAAGTCACCATGTAGAAATGTGCTAAACACACTGAAATGAGAGAAGTTTGTAAGGAACGAGGGCATTTTAGTTAATAAGGCATTAGTTTTCGTTTGTTTTTCGCCTATACATCATATTCTTGTTTTTCTGTGTATTTCTCGGTCCAAAAGACGTTCGTTTTGCTGGGTTGATAACATGGACGAAGCCAGAAAAACGTTTCTATGGTGTCAGCTATATACTAATGGTGTCATCTAAGCAAATAAGTATTGATTAAAGAAATTAGTGAAGAAATTACAAAATGTATTGGTGTCAGCTGACACCAGTGCTTCTATAGCAGCTCCGTCCCTTGATAACACTCCTACTAATTCTCCATGGCTCAGATTTAATGATACTAGATGATGCCCCGCGAGTTGCTGCGGGAACCTTGGTAAAGCATATGCATAAATAGATGCTAAAAACTAAAAATATTAGAAAAAAAAATTAAGAATGCTCTCGGGGTATGTTTTGAAAACAATAAAATATATCAAGCATGTCACAAAATGTCGTATAAAAAAGAGAAAATCTATTGGATTAAAGTCAAACGGGGTGTCATTTTTAACAAAAGCGTGTAACATGACCTACATATATTTTCTCCAAGCGTCCAACGTATAAATATATGCAAGTCATGCTACAAAAATGTGTAACATGACAGTCTATACTTCGCACAAAAATCAGTAAAACAAATCCATGCATGATTGATGAGGTGGCATGGTTGCATGAATAGATTAGTGCACAAATTGTAACTTATGACCACATGCATGACTTGTTGATGTGGCATAGTTGCATAAAGAGGAAAAATAACTTATGACCACATGCATGATTTGTTGATGTGGCATAGTTGCAAGAAGGGGAAAAATAGGTAGTGGGTTGCAACTATTTAAGAATAGAGGATGTGGGGAAGAAATCATGTTTGATAATTTTCGTTTAAAATCAATAATATATAAGAGGAAACCAAAGGAATTTATAGCAATATCTTGTAAGTGCACTAAGTACATTTTTAATTATTTGGAATTAAAAAATTAATACACCAGCATCTCTCATGGTTGGCGAGAACCATTTCATTTGTAAACCAGGCAAACAATATGCCATCATCTCTTGCAAAACCTTAGGACTACTTTATAGGTTTGCTAAAATTTTGAAAAAAGTGCCCATTGTAAATTGAGATGACAGACTTTCGATATGACGATAATACTAGAGCAACACTGGATGAAGAATGGAGACGGATGGGAAGAAGGAGCAGAGAGGAAGAGGTCACCTTTCCTTCCCGCGAGAGGATGATCAAGGTCAAGGAGACACCACGAGCGCCAACGTAAAAAGAAGCGGGAGAGAGAATCTTTATTTATGACTACATGAATGAAAACCACATGTCACTGTGTTCGACAGACATTTAAGAACTATACCACTTTTTATTAGCTTGTTTGTACATTTTTTTAACATAGTACAGTCGCAGATGCTCACATACACGCATCCCCTACCCTCTGAGTACTTTCGAGATACTGAGCCGGCACAAGATCTTGAGATTGACCAAATCATCATAGGTGTCTTGTAGACGACGGGAGCGTCCCCTCCCACTAAAAGAACATAAAAAAAACTAAAACAAATCTAGAAAAACACGAGCACCAGTACTAAGTATAGGACTTGAACCAGGTGGGCTGTTTCCAAACTTTGTTAAAAAAGGCGAATATGGCCAAATACTACCGATTAACAGACCTTTTTTTGTCCAGTCTAGACAGACGGAAAATCCTATATGACGCACGTTGCGTCCAGCTATCGAGGCTTTGCACAGGATTCACGAGCGAGCGACGCAATCTGGGCCGGCCCGTTAATGGTTGCAGCGATCCCGGTTTTTGGAACCTTCTAGAGGTTTCCAGACGGTTTTTTTTTTATTTTGGGAATCGTCTAGGAGGTTCCTGAACCGGTTTTTTCTGTTTCTGTTTCCTTTTCAATTTTATTCTTTCCGGTTTCTTTTTTTTCTTTTTTTTTGCTTTTCTCTCCTTTTTCCTCTTTTTTGTTCCTTTTCCTTTCAATTATCATTTTCTATTTTTATTTTTCCAATTGTTTGTTTATATGTTCGTGTTTTTCACAAATTATTTGCAAATGTCTAAAAATTTTTGCGTTACCAAAAATCGTTCATGTTCACAAATTTGTTTGGGAGTTTCAAAAAATGTTTAGGTTTGCAAAAAATGTTCTTGTTTTCAAAAATTGTTCGCAATTTTCAAAAAATGTTCGTTTTTTAGAATTTTATTCGGGGGAGTTTCAAAACAAATATGCGTGTTTCCAAAAATTATTCATGTTTTCAAATTTTGCTAATAGTTTCAAAAAATGTTCCAATTTAAAAAAAATTCATATATTCAAAAATATTCATATTTTCTGAAATTTTTGATTTTTCAGAATCAAAAAGTGTGCGCATTTCGTAAAACATTGGTTTTTTTTAAAAAAATCTGATTTTTTATAAACATGAACAAAAAATGTTTGTGTTTTGGAAATTTGTTCACAAATTTCAAAAAATGTCCGTGTTTCCAAAAAATTGTTCACATGTTCAAAATACTTTCCTGTTTTTAAAACGTGTTTGTGTTTTAAAAAATTCTTCATATTTGCAAATTTTGTTCAGAATTTCAACCTTGTTCACAGATTTAAAACAGTTCGGTGTTTTCAGAAAATGTTTAGTTTTCTAAATTTTTGTTCACGGATTTGAAAAGTATTTGACTTTCTAAAACTGTTTCCATTCGAAATTTAAAATATTTCGGATTTGCCGCTACCGTTAATTGTTACAGTCTCCTGCTGATACATAGTCAAGAACCCACATTGGCTCCCGCGGCTAGCAACACTCGCACATGAACATGAGATCCTGTGATTGAA
The DNA here is from genome assembly GCA_039707655.1 of Elymus sibiricus. NCBI lineage: Eukaryota > Viridiplantae > Streptophyta > Magnoliopsida > Poales > Poaceae > Elymus > Elymus sibiricus. The sequence continues at coordinate 402,864,346 of CM077672.1, forward strand.
TCCAGGTCAACGCATTACTTTTTGCGGATTTTAGCGCTACAGTGCCGAAGCTGGTATACAGTAGCCTGATCACCGCAGCCTCTAATGGGCCAGGCCAGTCGCGCGCTCGCCCTTGTGCGTCGCGGGTCTGTTTGACGCAAAATGCGTCAAATAGGAGGTCCCTACACTGACAGATTTTTATTTTTCTAGTCTAGAGTAAAGTAAACTGGAGTTTGGGCCACATTCCTTTCGGGCCGCTCACGAGGCTCACTACTTCCCGTCTCCATTATCTCAAAAAAAAAAAAAAAAAAAAACCACTTCCCGTCTCCATCGTGCTCCTCGCTCCCGACTCCAAGATCCCCAATTTTGCCATGGCGGCGGCGTAGCGAGAGCCAGCAGATGTTTGTGTGCCTCCTCCGAAAGAGCAGCCATCTTCTCCCTACCACCATCGCTGAATATAAATACAAGCGCCCACCGTCTGTCTCCCATCCACCCTCTATTGCCGCAATCTGAACCAACAAAAATGGTTGGAGGGCGCTGCACGGACGCCTCCGCCAAGCCGAAGCATCCGCGCCATGCAGGTGGCGGCTGCGGTGATGCGGGTGGCGACGACGGAAGCAGCAGCGTTGATGCGGGTGGGGGCGGCGGCGTCGGGCATGCCTGCGACCGTCTGAGCGCGCTGCCGGACGACCTCCTCCACGCCATCATGTCGCGCCTCAAGGCCCTGCAGATGGTGCGGACGTGCGTGCTGTCCACCAGGTGGAGGCACCTCTGGCGCGCCGTGCCGTGCCTCGACGTCGACGAGGAGGAGACCGGCGCCTACAACAATTTCGACAACTTCACCACCAACCTTCTGCGCAGCCATGACATCGCGCTCATGGAGGACTTCCGGCTGCACGCCTCCAGGACTTCTGACCGTTGGGTCCGCCGCGCCATAGGTCAAGGCGAGGCATGGCCTTGCCGGCTCAAAAGGTTGCATCTCTTCAGCCTGTGTAATCTGAAACTGACAGATCTTGGGAGCCACATCAGCTCCCGATGCCCTGCTCTGGAGGACGTGCAACTGAAAAACTGTAGCTTTTTGCTCACCAGCAATGCTAAGATTGTCTCCTCCTCACTCAGGAAATTGGCTGTCGTCGATGCCTACTACATGGTGCATGACGATGAGATTTTTGTGTTGATTATAGACGCTCCTGCTCTTGTTTCTCTACGCCTGGACGGGGAGCTTGATCACATTGTTGATATGACTGAACCACATACCGTGCTGTCTATTGTCAATGCGTCGATTCAACTTCCCAGGGTCGAGAAGTGCGTGAATCACCAATTGGGTATTCTTGGTGCGCTGTGTAACGTGACAACCTTGCGCTTGTCACATTTTGCGGTCATGGTATGTTCTTCTTCTTGACATACCCTTTTATTCAGTTTGCATCTCCTATATCTGCAACAATTTAAGGATAAGAAAATGATTGCCTGGGTTTCAGTTGTTGTTCTATGTGACTTGTGAGGATCTTCCTGTATTCAAGTTTGAGAACCTGAGAAGCTTGTTGCTAGATGAGTGTCATATCAGCGATGACTTCCTCGGGCTGCAGCAATACCTGCACAACTCGCGTAACCTGAAGAAACTCACTTTGCACTGTTGCAAGGTGCCCCTACGCCTTCTTTCATGATCTATTACCATAACTCAATTTAGTCAGTAATATTAATTCTTTTATGCTGTTCAACAGGTCTTGGATTATAGGCATAAGAAGGAGATGAGAGAACGCCTGCACATATCTTCTGAGGAGCTGGTGGATTTCAACTGTGAGAACCTTAGGCTTAGTGAAATCATATACAGAGATGGTGATACTTCTGTCCACCTACTGGTCAAGTTCTTGGTGGGCATGGGGAGGAATCTGCCAAACAACAAGATCAAATTCACTAAAGTCGATTAGCAGAACTGTTTGTCAAATGCAGCATGTTGTCTACGGTTTGCTGATTTCTGCCCAGGTTGCATGTCTGACCAATTTGAATCATTAGCTTTACCTTTTACTAGTAGTTCGTCATGTGCAATCCATGTTATCTAAATATATATTGCAAGAACAATGTAAATATGCATTGAAGCGTGTCATCTCTGTTTGTTGGGCAATTTATGGAGAGAAAAAACTTGAACATGGGATTGATTAACTCTCTCTTATGTGAAGCAAGGATACTTCCACTTCAAATATATTGGATGGTTGAGATAGTTTGATTTCACCAACTCATTACTTTTAAACTAGTATACAGATGTATTATTTGTTGAAATCGAAGTATCTTGTATCAGCTAGTCTAGATGATTTAAGGTTGTTACCTTTGGTATGTGGTATTGACATTTACATTTAGGCTCTCTTCTGCAGATGTTCTTGCTTACCGTGACTCGAACGACACAAGCTTTTTCATCCTCCCTTGTACGTGTACAAGGGACACCAGTAATGAAGCAAAAGGCCCTACTATATATCTTGCGGTCATACCTGAAACTGAGACAGGCGTGTGTAGGTTGGTTCCGGTTAACTTTTTCAGACGAGGCGATACAAAATACTCCCCACTTCAGATATATTGGATGGCTGAGATGGTTTCTTGGTTGAAGTGTAAGTATGTTGTATCGCCTCATCTCGGTGATTTTAGGCTTGTGCCTTGTGGGATATGTTATCGACTTTTAATCTCTGTTTTGCGGCAGTTCTTGCTTACTCTGATCCGAATGGCGCAAAGGCAGTACTAAACATCAAAACTGTTTGCAGCGACGCTAGATCAGTACCCAAGAACAAGGCTACTGTCCACTGTTAATAGAATGATGTTATTCATCAGTGGAGGAGTATTGCATTACTGGAGTTGGTTTGTATACACAAGTTTCAGTTGGCTGTTGATAGCACCACCCGTTAATTGGAAGTTGAAGCACGCCAGAAAATCAATGTTTCAGTCACACTGAAACAAGATCTGATTGGTTGAGAGAAAAGCCATACATTATACATATCATTTACAGGAAAACAATAGCTTGGTTTGTTAATAACTGGTCTTGCCAATGTACCTACCCTTACTGTACGTAGTCATGAACTAATTTCCGTGTATGCAGTCATATCTTGCCAAAGTCCAGCGTTTCATTAATAAGAATATGCATTGATGGTTCCCCACTAAGAAAGTGTGTCGATGATCAGCTTACGACTTGGACGTTGTGTGGCGGTGGCGCGATGCAGTGCGGACACTGAACGACTACTCTTCTCCGATCAGATACAAGCGGTAGGGAGGTTCTTCTACCAAAATGGCTTTGCGAGACAATAACACATCAGTTTTCCTTTGTTGGTTGGGTCGAGCGATGGTACACGTTTGGGCTCTAAGGCAAAAGCCTTGTTCTGGCTTTGATTGGTTGGATGTAACGACAAGGCATATGTCATCGCCTACTGAAGGCTTGTCTTGGCATATTAGTATGCCTCCAGTGAAATATATCCTTCACTTGCTGGATCAGGCACACGATAGTTAGGTGAACTTTTCGGTAAAATCATGTGTTCTGCCTTCTCTGATTGGTTCAAAGGAATGTTGGTGTAGTGGTGTTTCTACGTCTGAATGGGTTGTCTTTGGACTCTTGGTGCCCTGATCCATATACTACGTTTGTTGCTTCTTTGGTGGTTTAAACCAAGTAATAAGTTGAGCTTTCTTACGGTACCCTGGTACTCCAAGAAGACAGATGGAGTACAGGCAATATCTGGCCGTTGATTTTAAGGGGTATTTTGGGTATATCGCACGATTCACACATAATAACTGGATCTGAGATGATTTTTTGACTGTGTGATCTTGTCTGATTCTTTGTACAAGCAATACGAAGATCATCCGTCGGAAAAGAAAGACACGAAGAACATGGTTATTGATTAGATAGGTGAGATCAGATTCGCCACAGTTGATGCATCAGCACCTCCGGCGGACCGGTGCCATGGATGCTGTTCATAGTCGTGCGGTTACCCTCCCCACGTAGCCGCCGTCGGCGCTGTAATTGCGGCATCGTCGTTGTAGTGCCCTCCGCAATTACCGGCGGACAGGGCGAACTACACTGCCACCTTCTAATCACACGTTGAACGGAAAGAAACATCTGAATCTCCTTTGCATCACCTTGCTTCGTCCATGTTCATGGATGATTACGGAGTCCTATCAACTCCTTAGGATCGATTGTTAATTTGAGTGAGCAGTTTTAGCATGCTCCCTCTTACCCCCTCTTTTCACATGAGAGGTAAGAGTATGTAGTAGATCTGAGCCGTTGATCACATTAATTAGTGGTCGGATTAACTCTTACCTTCTTACCTCATATATGTAAAAAGAGGGGGTAAGAGGGAGCATGTTAAAATTCGCCAATTTGAGGAGGATCAAGAACCTGACACCCAACATTAATGGGAAGAGCTTCAGAGAAGAAAAAACATTGCAACAGAGAAATTCACAACAGGTGCTAATCACGGATGCGAGATCGTCAGTTCCAGCCTATTGGATCTAAACGAGCCATGGCAAAGTCTTGACGTCGCACTATTAATGGCAGATTTGATGCATGTAATTCCATGTGTAAGAGGTTGAAGGTATATGATTCCAATTTTGCCCCTTAAAATCTTGTACTCCTCACGTTATGGTGGTGGTACTACCTAGTGTTGAGTTGGGAGTACACAAGAATAACATCCATTAGATCAGTGTTAATGGACGGGCCATATATATTAATTGGAGGGTACTGTAAAAGAACTCGCTAAGTTGCAAGATTAGCATGTTGTCGTTTAAACGGTTGTGAGATTTGGTGATGTTAGCTAGTTTCTATTTGCATGTTGTTTTGAGCCTCAACGTCTTGAGATTCATATGAATAATCAAATGATTCAAAGGATAGCATAGTGATCCTTCGGTTGTGTACAAACTTATGCAAGTCATTATTTGGTCACACGGGCTTGTAACTAGTCAGCGCCGTAGAAGCATATTTCACTTAAGATTGAAAATAACTTAGGCCTGGCCTTGAGCAAAAAAAAGAGAGGTTCCAATAAAAAAATAGTAAAATAAATGATTTCTTCTTCTACTTGTTACCTATCATGGTTCATAATTGCGCCTGCCATCAACATGCCATGGAGAGACTTGAAAAATAACTTCGCCGTGTGGAACCTTATTACTCCAGGTCCCTGCTCACTACTAGTATATAGTAGCATCATCTTTGCAGTTCCCTGTCTAAAATTCGATTCGCAGACAACACACACACTCACGCACACGTACAGACATGCACACCCATTCTTGCTACCTGTGATTAGCAATGTTTGTGAGCCTAATCCGGCCCACACCTCCTAGGTTCTTTTGTTTGGTCAGCGGCTAAAGAAAGAAAAACACTTGATTGATGCAAATGTGGTGCAAGCAAGCACGGCTTGAGAATGAGTGGCGTCGTGAAAGCATCCTTAACAAGCGCAGTCACATATGCATGAATGGCTTGCCTGCCGGGTGTCCGTCCAGGCGAGAGATTAGCCTGGCCCTGCGCCGGTTGCAGCCTGACTGCAGGCGAGCTCTCAGAATCGGGCAGGTCAATGGCTGTGAGGTGAACTTGAGATGGAATCATTTTTTTTGACGTACACAGACTGGTTCAAGCAATGTCGGTGTACTGGTGTTGCTAGTTTGCTACCTTATGAAGGCATTGTCTGGGTTCCGATGCATATACTACTTGTGTTGTTTTTATCGATAAGCAAAATTAAATGGCCGGTTCCTAGAATTGTGTGGTCATGTCGCCAATGTCAGGATTCCTGATTTTAGCTAGCCACCATATGTCATTTTTTCTATTTGCACGGTGCTTTCTGCCTTTATATCACGAGCATCATATTAATGAAATTTATTGTGTGCATCGAATAATACATATGCTAGGATAGTGAACTCATATACGAAATTCGTCGCACGTAGATCTTCCATTTATTGGGAATTCGTCTGACGACCTGTCGATTCTAATTCATTTCCATCCTTTTGCCCGCCTCTTGATCGATACCATTCACGAGTCTTTTATTCTTTGTAAAAAGTCTTAAAATGCATTGTGACTTCCTCTTTTCTGATTCCATTGTCTACAAAGTGTCTAGGGGCCGTTGTTGATATTTGATCACACAGGGTTTTAGCTAGTGATGTAAAAGCAGACCATGGCATGTTAAGATAGCTCGGTCCACTACCTTGACAACTGTATCTTTGTCGGATCTTGTAAAGCGATAGATTCCACTCAAAATATAGAAAAAAAATAGACTGATTTCTTCTACTAAGTCACCTATCGCCTTGCACCAATACTTAGAGCCGTCAATGTGTCAGGGAAAGACTCAAAAATAACTTCACCATGTGCACCTGTATTACCTCGAGTCCTTGATCGCCAATATATATCATCCTTTGTCGTTGACATGATGGCCTAAAAGTTCGTTCACACACACATGATAAGTACTTCTCTTTATTTTATTTTTTTGATAATTATCACCTTAGTTCTTGCGATATGCGATTAGTAATGTTTGTGATCCTAACGCCACACTCTTTAGCTTCTTTTGTTGGTTGAGCGATTCAAAGAAAGACCACTCGGTTGGTGCAAATGTGGGGTGCGCAAGCATGGCTTCGGAATGAGTGGTATCGTGAAACCATCCTTAGTCTTATTCCTAGGTCACTCGTCCAGTTATGTTTCTCATGGAAGGAGATGCGATTCACAAGGTCTTAGAACTGTCATCCATGCTAAGACATGACATATCCTCAGTTGGAAGCACTTCCTATAAGGAGATTTATAATTGCCAAAACACCTTGGAGCTTTGGCCTGCAAAGGAGCTCCCAGGCAGCCAGGATAGGTTTTTCTTTTCCAAATCTTCACCTATCCAAAAGCAATGCCTCATGTACTTATTAAATTCCAATAAATTCTTTGTATAGTTTGGCAACTCATAAAAAAGGTAGGGAAGGACGAGAGAACTGCATTGACCAACAAAAGCGTGCAGAACCGGGAACAAATGCCAAACCTTTTGAGGATCCTCTCAATGATAGGCATAAATCATTCCATTTTTGGTTTGGAGAACTCAAAGGAAATTCAAAATATGTAAATTGAAAAGAGCCCACCCGATAGTGCAAAATTTCAGTGAGGTTCTGAATGTGATTTTCTGGAACATTAATTGGCACCATGCTAGACTTCTGGTAATCCACTTTAAGGCTAGAAGAAGAGGCAAAAGTGTCCATAAGCTTCTTCAAGGGTGTCAATTGCAAATGATAGGCTTTGAGCACAATCAAAGTATCATTAGTATTCTTAAGCACAACAAGATCTTGACTTGACTACCTGGATACAGGAGCTTGTAACCTTCCAGTCAACATGGAATTGTTTTGGATAGTTTGGAGAAAATATTGAACCACAAAAAGTAAAAAAGGAGACAAGGGATCACCTTGCCTTTAAGTTGAGATCTAGGCATCCCATTTAGAAGGATAGTTGAAGTACCAGAGGGGACAATCGGTTTGAACCTAAGACACCATCTAGAGCCAAACCCTTTTGTCTTGGCTGCCAAAATTATTCGATTCTCAATTTTATGAAAAGCTTTCTCAAGATCTAGCATTGAAACAAGTATGACCTCCATAGCTTCATGGCACTGCTGCAAGTATTCATATGCCCAAGCAACACAATCTTGAATGATTCATTATTTGAGGAAGCCATAGTTGTAGGAGATATGCCCTAGAGGCAATAATAAATGTTATTATTTATCTCCATGTTTGTAATTATGTTTATATTCCGTGCTATAACTGCTATGGTTCTCGAGTCTACAATAACCACGAGGCTCGAAGCAACACTCATATGCACATGTGGAATAATAAACGGTAAAATGTATTCCTAGTCTGGCCTCTAAGACTAGCTCAAGTGTTGCATGATGGTTCTGTTTTCCTGATCATGGGCATGACTATGCCGGCAACTTTGAGGGCACAATGTTAGGAGAACACTTGTGTTGAATCGACCCGAATTGATGTTATGCTATGAGATATATTCGTCACAAGTTAATGGTTAATAACACAGAGCAAGTTAACGTTTGCATAATTCCTTAGACCATGAGAATATCGAGTTTCCTCATGCTTGCTTCATGAACTTTGGGGTTTGTTAAACGTCATCCGTAAATGGTTGGCTATTACGGCGACTTACGGGTTCATGGAAAAGTATGTCAAGTAACTTGATAGCTCAAGATTGGGATTTGCTCCTCCGACGATGGAGAGATATCTCTGGGCCCTCTCGGTGTTACGGTATCCATCATCATCTGGCCAGACACAATGTGATTTGATCACAGGGATGCCGGAACACGGAAACGAGAAAAGAGAACAAAACCGGTAACGAGGTAACTGGCATAGTGGACAAGTTGTTGATCCACGGGGATGCAGATAAATCTCACCTCGGGTGTTTGTAACATATCGCGGAGCAACGGGAATAGCACACGGCAACTGGAGGTTCACTCGAATATTCATTCGTGTGGGTATAGGGGTCAATATGGGTGTCCACGGCTCCGATGTTGATCATTGATCGGAAAGTGTTCCGGGTCATGTCTGTACTTCACCGAACCTATAGGGTCACACGCTTAAGGGTCATCTATTTGCTGAATACTAGACAGGGAGTCTGAAAAAAGTCACCGGAAAAGTTTCGGAGACAGCGGAAAAAGTTCCGGAGAAAGAGGACACCGGAAGGGTTTCGGTAAAACTGAAAACTTGTTTCAAGGTATACCATTAAGTCAAATTGGTTTCGGCACACGTCTGGAAATTCTTGGAGGGTGCCAGAATTGTTCTGGGAACTTCTGGGATTTTTCAGAGAAAAACCCGGAAATGTTTCGGAGCTGCCGGAACCGCTTTGTTTGCTTTTCGCAGATGAAAATCACTAATCCGGAATTGTTTCGGAACACGTCCAAAATCATTTTAGTGGGTACTGGAATTGTTCTAAGACCCACAGAAATATTTTCGGATTTAACGGTCGCGGAAAAATGTTTCCATGAATAGTGAAAGTGCTTTTTGGGTTACTTTTTGGAAAGCCACCTTTTAGGGCTTTTGTCAAGCTTCTAGAAGAAAAGACTTAGGGACTAAGGAACCCCTTTTGGGAGGGTCCCACTAGAGGGTGGCCGGCCAAGGATGCTCCTCCATGGAGCTCCTTTGCCTCCCCATTATGCCCTTCATGTGTGACATTTGCATGGGCATTTTGGGTTTTTTGTGTGCCAATCCTACCCCTTGGTTTTCCTATAAATAGAGGTGGAGAGGTGCTCTCCACACTCACTCCTTTTTCACATACAAGTGCCATGCATGATCTGGCTTCTTCTCTCCCTCCCCGCAAAATAGTTTTGTAGAGCCGAAAGGCTGTCTGGATTCCGGTGGGAACTAGTTCTAGACGGCGAAGCCTTGCCGGATAGATGACACCGTATGTGTGCAACCCCGTAGAGAGGTCGTAGGTTCGATCCTTTTTGCCCGAGGGGCTGTTCGAGAGTGCCTCCCGAAGGGCTGTCCGAGTGACCGTCCGAGTTTTGAGGGTCCTCCCGAAGGGCTGTCCGTGACACCGTCCGAGGGACTGTCCGGCCGCCTCCCGGAGGGCTGTCCGACGAGCAGACAAGGGAGAACATCCTCGCGGTTGGGAGGTTGTAAGTCCTAGCTGCGGGGATCTGCACCAACGATCGTCATCGACTCTACTTCCACTGCGCTACGAGTCGGTAACGAAAAGATCAAACCTTGTATGCAATCTCCATAGTGGTCCTGGGCTGGTGCGTAGGTTGGAAATTTTTTGTTTTCTGCTGCGTTCCCCTACAGTGGCATCATGAGCCGTGCTATGCGTAGATGCAGATTAAAATCTAGAATATATAGAGATGTATGGGTGTTGCACAATATAATTTGTAGTAGATGAGTTATACTACTGATAATTATTTGTGCGGGTAGCAGATGAAATCTGTTACCCGATGTTCTTGTTACTTCCCTGGAATTTGCATATTTCTGATCTTGATAACGGCATGGTGGAGTTTCAAAGTTCTGGCAATCTGCGATCCTGATTGATCAACGAAGTGCTAACAGTTCATTGAATTCCACCATAGTTAAAAAGAAAGATGAAATTTCGCAGACGAAAGGGCAATGCAGATATGATCTGCACAGGGGTCATGCATATGACGAAGTTCAGTATGGGGCTCGAGATTTTATTATCTCGTGTTTCATACACCCCGAAAAGTTAATCTAGCGACTTGAATAATCATACTTGATGATGGACGTTGGTAGCTTCGGTTTGCTTCGAATCCTTAGAAGACACGTAAAATGAAATTTTGTATAAACCGATTAAAGGCGTCTAACTTGGTTTTACAGGATGTGCATGTGATGTGGTATAGCAGTTCTCACATTAATTTGATTGTGTATGAGATGACTATACAATATAAATTAACATGACCTGCGTGTCATGATTCGGCATGATGGCTGGAGCCATATGATTGTCACTTTAATGACCTGCGTGTCAACCTTTTGTAATGCACTTATTTTATTAGCTATATAGATAGCAATATTATCTGGTGCATCGACAAGGTGGTGGCAATCTTCGCGAAGGTGAACACTGACGCGAATGCCGAAGACGAAGAAATTAAAAACTTCTCCGTCAGAAAGAGCTATACCATATCATGCTATTATGAATTGTCTGAGATGTTTATCCCTTATGATGCACCCTTTTTGATTGTGCGGTAGTCGCTTTTTATTAGGGTGATCTCTCACAAAAATATCAAGTAGTTAGTGTTCTCCCAAGTGTAGCACCATCACGGCACCTATCTTTTCGGGGTGCGTCATGTTTCCATGAGTACGAACGATTAGAGAAGTGTGAGGCGGGTGAGTTGAGACCTCGCAGCGAGATCACTTGGTTGTCTTGACGTTCTGGCTTGAGAGTCCTGAGCTCGGAACACGCCCATCGAAAGATGAACAAGAGTCACATAGACATGTGATCGGCAAGTTGGCCTACCGATTGAAATTCCCGTCATCAGTGATGTTTCCATCAATGGCGTTGAATTGAAATGCGGGTCTTGTATCACTCACAATCAATTATGAGAGATATTGGTTTGAGTGGGAGCGCAATGTAGAATTAACTTGCTTAATTCTCAGTGCAATTAATTATGAACTTTGTCCAAAGTGAAATTTGCATAATAGTTGTAGAATAATGGCTCGCGTTTCCACCTTCCCTGTTAAAATTGAATAAGCTGTTAAATATCTGGTTAAAACTTTATGGTTGGTAACGTAATGTGAGGATTGTCCTCAAAAGTGCCGAGAAGGACTTTGTCCTATCGCATGCTTTTGGTATTCTCCCGCTAATGCTATGGATAATGTGACTCTCGTCCTTCGATCCAAAAGCTAGAATTCCGTTACGGTCAAGTGCAATATGTTTGCTTCCATGAGACCCGAACTTCAAAAGTTTGGGATAGCTATGTGATATTCATGGAACTGAAAATCATTTTCAGACACAAACAAAGGCTAAAAGATATGTGATATCCAAAGCAATGTTTGTTTTGCAAACTATTAGTAAAAGTGTTTACTATGCATTTGACTAATACAAAGAGGGATCCAGAAAAACGCTTATCATATGATGAAGGTGAGTAAAACAACAACTTAAAGAGAAAGGAAATGTCCAAAGGGTGTTAATGTGACTTACACACCTAGGAAGTCCGGGGCTAACGCCACTCTTAAGTTGAGTGCTTCTTCTGAGAGTAGGAGAAATACTGAAAGTTAAACTGTTAAAAGTATAAAGGCAAAAAGAGAGAAGACTGGAATGTCCAGCTCATGTATGAATGTCATACAAGCTATTGATGTATAGAAAGGCTGGTCAAAAGAAATAGTTCTTGAGAATTATGATTAAACATGTTAATCACTGATTCTTCGGTATTGTGAGTTGATCACAGAGATACCCGCTCGATTGCTTTCCGTTGCAATTTGATGCAAAAACTACTACGGCCTAAAAGACTGGCCGGAGTGAGGTTCAGATACGCGCTGGGAACATAGTAAATGTTACTATACATTCCATCGGTGTATTACCTATGTATTTATTTTCATAATTCATTTTAGAGTTTTACACACTCTAACCCATTGCATAAGGTATCTTGCAAGAAGGTTGTTCATAAGAGAACTTTTGATGTTCGATGTTATGAATAACTTAAGGGCCATACTTTCATTATGAATGAGATGTATGTTATGAATATTGATAATAATACATTACCTCTGCATTTACTTTCATAATTCATTTTAGAGTTTTACACACTCTAGCCCATTGCATAATGTTTGTTGCAAAAGGGTTGTTCATAAAAGAACAATTGTTGTTCAGTGTCATGAATAACATAAGGGCCATGCTTCCATCGTGAATGGGATGTATGTTATGAATATTGATGGTAATATGATACATCCATAACACTGACGCTAAATGTCGCAAGACTAAGAGAATACCACACATGTGTGGCACTGCATTTGGTCACATTGGAGAAACCCGCATGGAAAAATTCCATAATGATGGATTTTGAAGTCGTTTGATTATGAATCATCTGACACTTGCAACTTTCCTCCGAAAAGTGAAGTGACTGAAATACCATTCACATGCCATAAGGAACGAGCAATGAACTTATTGGTGATCATACATTTGTATGTATGTAGTCCGATAAATGTTGTTGCTAGCAGTGGATTTATCTATCTTCAGAAATGACTCAAGTAGATATATGAATATTTACTTGATGAGACGTAAGTCTGGATCTTTTGAAATCATTCATAAGGTTTTCAATATGAAGTAGAAATTATCGTAACAAGAAAATTATGTTTCTGCAATTTGATTGCGGAAAGGAATATTTGAGTTACAAGTTTAGCGAATGTCTGATGAGTTGTGAAAAGAGTTTCATAACTTACACCTCACGGAGCACCACTGTGAGTGGAATATTCGTGAAGATGTAATCAAACTATTTATGACATGATAAGATCAAAGATGACATAAATCAATTTGCCATTATCCCTTTTAAAAGTAATGCTTTAAAGACTGCGGCTTTTACACTGAAAAGAGCACCATCAGATATGTTGAAATGACTCCATGGTATGGTACACCCAACCATGTTATGTCTTTTCTTAACATTTGGAATATGGGGCTTGTGTAAAATATTTACAAACCTATTCCAAATCAGACAAGTGCTACTTTGTAGCTTATCCCAAGTTATTGGGTATTCCCCCACCACTGTACCGAGGCAAAAGGTTTTGCCACAAAGAACGGTATGCTTTTGAAGAAAATGGTTCATGCAAAAAGGTGAGTGGGAGGACAGTGCGACTCGACGAGATAACAGTATCTTCGTCATCAGATCAAAGGAAAGAAACCTTGGAAGTAATTCCAGAGTTTCCTACTGCGACTGATACGGAAGCCTCTACATGAGATGTATGGACTTCGGTCGAACTTGCAACTGAACCACGTAGGCAAAACTCGTGCAAACCTCTCAGGTGCGCATGCGAGATATTGTTGTTAGACGACAGTATACTTACGATACACAAGGAAGCGTTGATGGGCCCTGACTCCGGAATTGGCGAAATGCCAATATAATCCGAGATAGTTTCCATATAAATCATTCAACATTTTATCTTGATAAACCCTTTGGAAGACTTGGAGTCTATCGAACATTAATGGAACTATAAACTGATGTGGATAAAATGTTTTATCCATAAAGCTCGACTTGTTGCAATAACAAATTCAAGGAGTTGACTATGATGAGATTGTCTCACCATAGCGATGCTTAAAGTCATATCGGGTTAAATTAGCAATTAATACATATTTCAATCTTGAGATATGATACATGGATGCCAAAAGGATTTCCGTGTGATGGAAATGCAACCTAGGACTTGCATGTGATATAGTCCGAAGTATTTTGTCAATCCAGAGGATGCTAGTAAGTATGCAAACTTCAGAGTTCCAGCAATGGACAGAAGAGAGCAAAATGGAGTTGGAATCTTCGTTTTGATGAAATAGTCAAAAGAGGTTGATTTCATCAATGGATAACGAAGATGCTTGTGGTTAAAAGAAAGTAAGTGGGAGAATAATAATATTTCTAAAAACTTTGTGTGCTTGACACATTGTTGATTGGAAATAATATAAATTTCTTGACACGAATTAGGACTTCATTGAAAAAGGTTTTTCGATGAAGTGCATTGGCTAAATAGCCTTGATATTAGGCATATTTATCTACGAGATAGAATTGCCTAATAGGCTAAGCCAAAAATACATATTGACAAGATGTTAAAACAGTTTAGCATAAGAACGCCAAGGAGTGATTCTTGCCGAAGTCACATGGAAAGAGTTTTGCAAGACTCGGTGTCCCAAAACACTGATGAGCAAAATACATGATGGAGATTCCACACACTTTCGTGTTTGGATTAATCATGTATTCCATGGTATGTAAAATAACCAGATATGTCCAGTACTCCCAAGGAGTTGCGAGTAAAGATACCAAAGTGATCAAAGTACTGATCACGAGACAACAGTGAAAATTGTCATTAAGTACTAAAGTAGCACTGATGACATGTTTTCTCGCAAGCAGAGTTTATGAAGTGCTCGTTGTAAAGTTGTTACATCGATACAGTCTTCATCAATGCTCCATGCAATTTTCGATTTAAGTAAAGGGTTTTGTGTAATACACGATATGGTGGCAGGGTGTTTGGAAATCGTTCCAAACAGGTTACTGTGGCGAATTCTATAACAAAGGCTAAGTATGTTGCTGCTTTCAAAGCAACATAGAAGATGTTGAATCGTACAGTTCGTTCATGAACTTAGTATGGTTCCAAGATGGCTTTGGTCAATGGAACACTATTGAAGATAGTTGCTCCATAGCTCAGTTTGAGGAATCAAGGTTTGACTAGTGATTCACATATATACGAAGCCAAGTCCACACAAAATATGAATTTTGTGAAAGCGTGAAAACGCGAGGATATGCAGCGATACACACGGAACTGAAGTTGTCAGATCTGTTGGACATCAGACTATACCACAAGCGAAGCATGTTTTACACCGGTATGCCATAGGTGTAAAGTTCATCAGCATTGACTAGATTATTGACTCTAGTTCAAGTGGGAGTCTGTAGGAGATATGCCCTAGAGGCAATAATAAATGGGTGGCTATTACGGCGACTTACGGGTTTATGGAAAAGTATGTCAAGTAACTTGATACCTCAAGATTAGGATTTGCTCCTCCGACGATGGAGAGATATCTCTAGGCCCTCTCGGTGTTGCGGTATCCACCATCGTCTGGCCAGACACATTGTGATTTGATCACAGGGATGCCGGAACACGGAAACGAG
Source organism: Elymus sibiricus (assembly GCA_039707655.1). NCBI lineage: Eukaryota > Viridiplantae > Streptophyta > Magnoliopsida > Poales > Poaceae > Elymus > Elymus sibiricus. Next base: position 402,879,609 of record CM077672.1, read on the forward strand.
AAAAGAGAACAAAACCGGTAACGAGGTAACTGGCATTGTGGACAAGTGTTGATCCACGGGGATGCCGATGATTCTCACCTCGGGTATTTGTAACATATCGCGAAGTAACAGGAATAGCACACGGCAACTGGAGGTTCAATCGAATATTCATTTGTGTGGGTATAGGGGTCAATATGGGTGTCCACGGCTCCGATGTTGATCATTGATCGGAAAGTGTTCCGGGTCATGTCTATACTTCACCGAACCTATAGGGTCACACGCTTAAGGGTCATCTATCTGTTGAATACTCAACAGGGAGTCTGAGAAAAAGTCACCGGAAAAGTTTCGGAGACAGCGGAAAAAGTTCCGGAGAAAGAGGACACCGGAAGGGTTTCAGTAAAACTGAAAAGTTGTTTCAGGGTATACCATTAAGTCAAATTGGTTTCGGCACACATCTGGAAATTCTTGGAGGGTGCCAGAATTGTTCTGGGAACTTCTGGGATTTTTCAGAGAAAAAACCCGGAAATGTTCCGGAGCTGCCGGAACCGCTTTGTTTGCTTTTCGCAGATGAAAATTACTAATCCAGAATTGTTTCGGAACGCGTCCAAAATCATTTTAGTGGGTACTAGAATTGTTCTAAGACCCACAGAAATATTTTCGGATTTAACGGTCGCGGAAAAATGTTTCCGTGAATAGTGAAAGTGATTTTTTGGTTACTTTTTGGAAAGCCACCTTTTAGGGCTTTTGTCAAGATTCTAGAAGGAAAGACTTAGGGACTAAGGAACCCCTTTTGGGAGGGTCCCACTAGGGGGTGGCCGGCCAAGAATGCTCCTCCATGGAGCTCCTTTGCCTCCCCATTATGCCCTTCATGTGTGACATTTGCATGGGCATTTTGGGTTTTTTGTGTGCCAATCCTACCCCTTGGTTTTCCTATAAATAGAGGTGGAGAGGTGCTCTCCACACTCACTCCTTTCTCACATACAAGTGCCATGCATGATCTGGCTTCTTCTCTCCCTCCCCGCAAAATAGTTTTGTAGAGCCGAAAGGCTGTCTGGGTTCCGGTGGGAACTAGTTCTGGACGGCGAAGCCCTGCCGGATAGATGACACCGTATGTGTGCAACTCCATAGAGAGGTCGTAGGTTCGATCCTTTTTGCCCGAGGGGCTGTTCGAGAGTGCCTCCCGAAGGGCTGTCCGAGTGACCGTCCGAGTTTTGACGGTCCTCCCGAAGGGCTGTCCGTGACACCGTCCGAGGGACTGTCCGACGAGCAGACAAGGTAGAACATCCTCTCGGTTGGGAGGTTGTAAATCCTAGCTAAGGGGATCGGCACCAATGATCGTCATCGACTCTAGTTCCGCTGCGCTACGAGTCGGTAATGAAAAGATCAAACCTTGTATGCAGTCTCCATAGTGGTCCTGGGCTGGTACGTAGGTCAGATTTTTTTTGTTTTCTTCTGCGTTCCCCTACAATAGTGCTTTGTGTGAACCAGCTCTAAAATAACCTTATGTAGTCTGTGTAGGAGATATGCCCTGGAGGCAGTAATAAAAGTTACTTTGTATCTCCGAGTTTGTAATAAATGTTTATGTTCCATGCTATAACTGCAATGATTCTCGAGTCTACAATAACCACGAGGCTCGGAGGGAAACTCATGTGCACGTGTGGTATAATAAACGGTAAAATGTATTCCTAGTCTTGCCTCTAAGACTGGCTCAAGTATTGCATGATGATCCTATTTTCCTGATCATGGGCATGTCAATGCCGGCAATTTTGAGGGCACAATGTTAGTAGAACACTTGTGTTGAATCGACCCAAATTGATGTTATGCTATGAGATACATTCGTCAAGTTAATGGTTAATAACACAAAGATAGTTAATGTTTGCATAATTCCTTAGACCATGAGAGTATCGAGTTCCTTCGTACTTGCTTCGTGAACTTTGGGGTTTGTTAAACGTCATCCGTAAATGGGTGGCTATTACGGCGGCTTACGGGTTCACGGAAAAGTATGGCAAGAAACGAGATAGCTCAAGATTGGGATTTGCTCCTCCGACGATGGAGAGATATTTTCGGGCCCTCTCGGTGTTACGGTATCCATCATCGTCTGGCCAGACACTTTGTGATTTGATCACTGGGATGCCGGAACACGGAAACGAGTAAAGAGAACAAAACCGGTAATGAGGTAACTTGCATAGTGGACAAGTTGTTGATCCACGAGGATGCAATAAATCTCACCTCGGGTATTTGTAATATATCGTGAAGCAACAGGAATAGCACACGGCAACTTGAGGTTCACTCGAATATTCATTCGTGTGGGTATAGGGGTCAATATGGGTGTCCACGGCTCTGATGTTGATCATTGATCGGAAAGCGTTCCGGGTCATGTCTATAATTCACCGAACCTATAGGGTCACACGCTTAAGGGTCATCTATCTGCTGAATACTAGACGGGGAGTCTGAGAGAAAATCACCGAAAAAGTTTCGGACGAAACGGAAACGTTCCGGAGAGAACACCGGAATAGTTCCGGTGAAACTGAAAAGTTGTTTCAGGGTATTCCATTAAGTCAAATTGGTTCCGGCACATGTCTGGAAATTCTTGGAGGGTGCCAGAATCGTTCTGGTAAATTCTGGAATTTTTCCGGAGAGAAAACCGAAAATGTTCCGGAGCAGCCGGAACCACTATGATAGCTTTTTGCTGAAGAAAACATTGTTCCAAAATTGTTTCAGAATGCGTTCAAAATTGTTTGTGTGGGTACTGGAATTATTCTAGGCACACAGAAATAATTTGGGTTTTATCGGACGCAGAAAAATGTCTTCGTGAATAGTGAAAGTGCTTTTTGGATATTTTTGGGAAAGCACCTTTTTGGATATTTCCAAAAAGGCTTCTAGATGGACTTGGTGGCCAAGGAAGCCCCGCATGGGGGGGCCCCCAAGATGTGGCCGGCCAAGGGAGGTGGGGCTCCATGGAGCTCCACTTGCCACCCTTCTTTGCTTTATTCTTTTTTGAAAAGGCATAAAGTGGGGGTACTTTGGTATTTTTTGTATACCACTTTTACCCCTTGGCTATCCTATAAATAGAGGTGGGGAGGCAGCCCCATATCTCATCCTTGCTCTCATACACATGCCATTTGACTTGTCTGGCTTCTCTCTCCCTCCCACGAAATAGTTTCGTAGAGCCGAAAGGCTGTCTGGGTTCCGGCAGGAACTAGGTCTGGACGGCAAAGCCCTGCCGGATAGCTGACACCGTATGTGTGCAACCCCGTAGAGAGATTGTAGTTTCAATCTTTTGCCCGAGGGGCTGTTTTCGAGTGTCCTCCCGAAGGGCTGTTCGAGTTACCGTTCGAGTTTCCGGCGTCCTCCCGAAGGGCTGTCCGGGTTACTGTTCGGGTTCCGAGGGTCCTCCCGAAGGACTGTCCGCGACAACGTCCGGGGGACTGTCCGACCGCCTCCCGAAGGGCTGTCCGGAGTGGGAGTACATCCTTGCGGTTGGGAGGTTGTAAATCCTAGCTACAGGGATCTGCACCGACGATCTACACCGACTCTTCTGCCGCTGCGCTTCGAGTCGGTACGTGTCAGATCAAACCTTGTATGTAGTCTCCATAGTGATCCTGGGCGTGCTCGCTGTACCGAAATTTTTTGTTTTCTGTCGCGTTACCCTACAGTGGCATCATGAGCCGTGCTATGCGTAGATGCAGGTTACGATCTAGAATACATGGAGATGTATGGGTATTGCATAATATAATTTTGGAGTAGATGAGATCTATTGCTGAAAATTATTTATGCGGGTAACAGATGAAATCTGTTACCCGATGTTCTTGTTGCTTCCCTAGAATTTGCGTTTGCTCAATCTCGAGACAGCATGGTGGAATTTCACAAAGTTCTGGCAATCCGCGATCCTGGTTGATCAACGAAGTGCTAACAGTTCTTTGGGTTCCGCCATAGTCAAAAGAAAGATTAAATTCACAGACGAAAGGGCATTGCAGATATGATCTGCACGGGGGTCATGCGTATGACGAAGTTTAGTATGGGGCTCGAGATTTAATTATCTCGTGTTTCATACACACCGAGATGTTAATCTAGCGACTTGAATAATCATACTTAATGATAAAACGTTGGTAGCTGCGGTTTAAGTCAAAACCTTAGAAGCCACGTAAAATAAAATTTTGCATAAACCGATTAGAGGCGTCTAACTTGGTTTTGCAGGATGTGCATGTGATGTGATGTGGTATAGCAATGCTCATATTAATTCGATTATGTATGAGATGAATATATGATGTAAATTTGTTAACATGACCTGCGTGTCATGATTCGGCATGATGGCTGGAGCCATATGATTGTCACTTTAATGACCTGCATGTCAACCTTAAGTAATGCACTTATTTTATTAGCTATAGAGATAGCAAATATTATCTGGTGCATCGACAAGGTGGTGGCAATCTTCGCGAAGGTGAACACCGACGCAAAAACCGAAGACGAAGAAATACTTGACTTCTCCGTCAGAAAGGGCTATACCATATCATGCTATTATGAATTGCCTGAGATGTTTATCCCTTATGATGCACCCTTCTTGATTGCGCGGTAGTCTATTTTTATTAGGGTGATCTCTCACTTAAAAAATATCAAGTAGTTAGTGTTCTCCCAAGTGTAGCACCGTCACGGCACCTATCTTTTCGGGGTACCACATGGATACATGGGTACGAACAATTAGTGAAGTGTGAGGCGGGTGAGTTGAGACCTCGCAGCGAGATCACTTGGTTGTCTTGACGTTCAGGCATGAAAGTCATGAGCTCGGAACACACGCATCGAAAGATGAACAAGAGTCACATAGAGATGTGATTGGCAAGTTGGCCTACCAATTGAAATTCTCGTCACTTGAGATGGATACATCCTTGGCGTTGAATTGCAATTTGGATCTTGAATCACTCATAATCAATTTTGAGAGATACTGATTTGTGTGGGAGCGCACTTTAGAATAAAATTGTTTATTCACTAGTGCCAAAATCATTATAAACAAAGTCTAAGTGAAACTTGTGTTTTCCGTTGTAGATCAAATGGCTCGCAACACCGCGTTCAAATTAGGCCCGATGTTAGAGAAAGAGAAGTTAGCTGCGACTGGAAACAACTATGCGGACTGGGTCCGTAACCTGAGGATTGTCCTCAGGAGCGCTAGGAAAATGTATGTGCTTGAAACTGCTCTTCCAGCTAAACCGGCGGCAGATGCCCCGGAAGTTGAGCAGAATGTCTGGGCCACTAAGGATGATGATCACAACTTAGTGCAGTGCCTCATGTTAGCTTGCATGAGTGCAGGGCTTCAAAAACGTTTTGAATTCCATAAACCCTGCGATATGATCCGGGATTTGGATGCCCTGTACAAGGAAACCGCAAGGTCTGAACGATTTGATGTCATGAAGGCCTTGATGGATTGCAAGATGGCTGAGGGTAGTTCAGTTGGCGAACACGTAGTCAAAATGATTGGCTATGCTGAAAGGCTTAAAACCCTGGAGTTTCCACTTCCACCTGACCATATGATGGACATGCTGCTTTCTTCACTCCCCCCGTCTTACGATGGTTTTATCATGAACTACAACATAGTGGGATGGAGAAGACACCGGAAGAGTTGCTCGCCATGCTAAAAACTACAGAAGGAAGACTGTGGAAAAATCGCAAGCAAGTGTTGCTTGTGAATAAAACCGCCAGTTTCAAAAAGAAAGGCAAGCCAAAGAAGGGCAAGGGTGCCGGTAAGACCGGCTCCCAAAGCAACTCTAAGGGCGGAGCCAAGAATGAAACTGAGTGGTTCTACTGCAAGGGCATAGGACACTGGAAGAGAAATTGCAAGAAGTATCTGGAAGATAAGAAGTCCGGGAAAACCGGAAAAGGTATAATTGTTATACAAGTTAATGTCATTGACGTTTTGCTTGCTAGCGAAAATTCTAAGTCTTGGGTATTTGATACCGGATTGGTTGCTCACATTTGCAACTCGATACAGGGACTTCAGAAGGTGCGCAAGCTAGCAAAGAATGAAGTCGTGATGCGCGTCGGGAACGGCGCTGGGATCGCCGCTCAAGCCGTCGGCATTATGCCTCTACGTCTCCCTTCGGGTTTTATCTTAGAACTGAAAAACTGTTATTTTGTTCCACTGTTGTGTAGAAACATTATCTCCGGATCATGTTTAGTACACGATGGGTATTCGTACAAGTCTGAGAACAATGGTTGTTCCCTTTATTGTAAGGATATGTTTTATGGATTTGCACCCATTGTTGGGGGCCTTTTCATTCTAAATCTTGAATGTGGAAATGATGTCTTTAACGTGAATGCTAAATGCCTTAAGAAGGCTGACACCACCACCACTTTCATGTGGCACTGTCGGCTTGGCCACATCGGAAAGAAACGCATGCAAAGACTTCATAAAGATGGAGTTTTACCGTCTTTTGATTTTGAATCATTTGACACATGTGAAGCTTGCTTGATGGGAAAAATGACCAAGACGCCGTTCACGGGTCATCCTGAACGGGCGGGTGAGTTATTGGAAATAATACATAGTGATGTATGTGGTCCAATGAACACAGCCGCACGGGGTGGGTATTTCTACTTCGTGACTTTTACTCATGATTTAAGTCGGTATGGCTATATCTACTTAATGAAGCATAAGTCCGAAACCTTTGAAAAGTTCAAAGAATTTCAGAATGAGGTAGAAAATCATCGTGACAAAAAGATTAAGTTTCTGCGGTCTGATCGCGGAGGCGAATACCTTAGTCATGAGTTTAGCCAACATCTGAGTGATCGTGGAATCGTTTCACAGCTTACGCCTCCCGGAACTCCACAGCTAAATGGAGTGTCGGAAAGACGTAACCGAACCCTGTTAGACATGGTAAGGTCGATGATGTCTCTTACAGATCTGCCGATATCTTTTTGGGGTCACGCACTACTCACTGCCGCTTATACATTAAACAGAGCACCGTCTAAGTCTGTTAAGACGACACCACATGAGATGTGGCATGGGAAGATTCCTAGTGTGTCGCATCTTAAAATTTGGGGTTGTGAGGCATACGTAAAGCGTTTACAGCCTAGCAAACTCGATCCCAGATCAGACAAATGTTACTTTGTAGGTTATCCAAATAACACCATTGGGTATTCCTTCTACAACCAGTCCGAGGGCAAAGTGTTTGTCGCAAAAGTTGGACACTTTCTCGAGAAAGAGTTTCTCGCTAAAGAACCAAGTGGGAGGACAGTACAACTTAATGAGATTAGTAAATCTTCGGCAACCGTTGATATGGCTAAGGAACCGGAAGAAATTCCGCTGATTATCCCTACAACCGAGCCGGAAGTTGTCGCATGTGATGCGGAAACTTCAGACCATGTTGTAACTGAACCGCGCAGATCGGGTAGGGCTATCCAGCCACCTGAATGGTTTCATAACGAAATCTTCATTCTTGAAGACGATGAACCTGCGCACTACAAGGAAGCAATGGCGGGGCCCAGCTCAAAGGAATGGCACAAGGCCATGAAATCCGAAATGGAATCCATGTACGAAAACCAAGTTTGGAACTTGGAAGAACGTCCAGAGGGCGTAAAACCCATTGGTTGTAAATGGATTTTCAAAAGAAAAACGGACGCGGATGGTAACATTACTATCCACAAAGCTAGACTTGTCGCGAAAGGGTTCACGCAAGTTCCAGGAGTGGACTACGACGAGACTTTCTCGCCCGTAGCTATGCTTAGGTCTGTTCGGATATTACTAGCAATTGCTGCTTATTTCGATTATGAAATATGGCAGATGGACGTCAAAACGGCTTTCCTAAATGGAAACCTCAAAGAGGATGTATACATGATACAGCCAGAAGGTTTTGTCGTTCATAAGGATGCTGGAAAGGTATGCAAGCTTCAGAAAGCCATTTATGGTCTGAAGCAAGCGTCAAGGAGCTGGAACATTCGTTTTGATGAAGTGGTCAAACAGTTTGGCTTCATCAGGAATGACGAAGAATCTTGTGTTTACAAGAAGTTTAGTGGGAGCGCAAAAGCATTTCTAATCTTGTATGTGGATGACATATTGTTGATTGGAAATGACGTGAATTTTCTTAACGAAATAAAAGACTCATTTAACAAGAGTTTTTCAATGAAAGACTTAGGCGAAGCGGCATATGTATTGGGCATCAGAATCTATAGAGATAGATCAAGACGCCTAACAGCGCTTAGCCAAAGCACGTACATTGACAAGGTGTTGAAAAGGTTCAACATGGAGAACTCCAAGAAAGGCCTTCTCCCCATGTCACCTGGCACAGTGCTTTGCAAGAATCAGTGTCCTCGGACTCTCGATGAGCTAGTACAAATGAATGATGTTCCATATGCCTCGGCAGTTGGTTCTATTATGTATGCCATGCTATGTACAAGACCGGACGTTTCCTATGCGCTAAGTGTTAGCAGTCGGTACCAAAGTGATCCAGGATTGGAACACTGGGCCGCAGTCAAGGGTATTCTTAAGTACCTCAAAAGGACCAAGGATTTACTCCTTGTGTACGGAGGTGATGAAGAGCTCATTGTAAATGGTTACACTGATGCAGGCTTCATGACTGACCCAGATGACTTCAAATCTCAATCAGGCTATGTTTTCATATTGAACAGCGGCGTAGTTGATTGGAAAAGTTCCAAACAAAAGACTGTAGCGGGTTCTACGACGGAGGCGGAATATGTTTCTGCTTCAGAAGCATCCAAGGAGGCGGTATGGATCAAGCAATTTCTTGAAGACCTTGGTGTGGTTCCAAGTGCTTTGGACCCGGTGGAGATCTATTGTGATAATAGTGGCGTCGTGGCTCAGGCAAGGGAGCCAAGTTCGCACCATAAGACAAGACATATTGAACGCAAATATAAACTCATTCGACATCATGTCGAAGCGGGTTTAGTGAAAGTACGCAAAGTTCACACGGATCTGAACGTGTCAGACCCGATGACGAAGCCTCAACCACGAGCAAAGCATGAGCAGCACCGGACAGCCATTGGTGTTAGGGAAGCCATGTAACTAGATTATGACTCTAGTGCAAGTGGGAGTCTATAGGAGATATGCCCTAGAGGCAGTAATAAAAGTTACTTTGTATCTCCGAGTTTGTAATAAATGTTTATGTTCCATGCTATAACTGCAATGATTCTCGAGTCTACAATAACCACGAGGCTCGGAGGGAAACTCATGTGCACGTGTGGTATAATAAACGGTAAAATGTATTCCTAGTCTTGCCTCTAAGACTGGCTCAAGTATTGCATGATGATCCTGTTTTCCTGATCATGGGCATGTCAATGCCGGCAATTTTGAGGGCACAATGTTAGTAGAACACTTGTGTTGAATCGACCCGAATTGATGTTATGCTATGAGATACATTCATCACAAGTTAATGGTTAATAACACAGAGATAGTTAATATTTGCATAATTCCTTAGACCATGAGAGTATTGAGTTCCTTCGTACTTGCTTCGTGAACTTTGGGGTTTGTTAAACGTCATCCGTAAATGGGTGGCTATTACGGCGGCTTACGGGTTCACTAAAAAGTATGGCAAGAAACGAGATAGCTCAAGATTGGGATTTGCTCCTCCGACGATGGAGAGATATTTTCGGGCCCTCTCGGTGTTACGGTATCCATCATCGTCTGGCCAGACACTTTGTGATTTGATCACTGGGATGCCGGAACACGGAAACGAGTAAAGAGAACAAAACCGGTAACGAGGTAACTTGCATAGTGGACAAGTTGTTGATCCAGGAGGATGCAATAAATCTCACCTCGGGTATTTGTAATATATCGTGAAGCAACAGGAATAGCACACGGCAACTGGAGGTTCACTCGAATATTCATTCGTGTGGGTATAGGGGTCAATATGGGTGTCCACGGCTCCGATGTTGATCATTGATCGGAAAGCGTTCCGGGTCATGTCTATACTTCACCGAACCTATAGGGTCACACGCTTAAGGGTCATCTATCTGCTGAATACTAGACGGGGAGTCTGAGAGAAAATCACCGAAAAAGTTTCGGACGAAACGGAAACGTTCCGGAGAGAACACCGGAATAGTTCCGGTGAAACTGCAAAGTTGTTTCAGGGTATTCCATTAAGTCAAATTGGTTCCGGCACATGTCTGGAAATTCTTGGAGGGTGCCAGAATCGTTCTGGTAAATTCTGGAATTTTTCCGAAGAGAAAACCGAAAATGTTCCGGAGCAGCCGGAACCGCTATGATAGCTTTTTGCTGAAGAAAACATTGTGCCGAAATTGTTTCGGAACGCGTTCAAAATTGTTTGTGTGGGTACTGGAATTATTCTAGGCACACAGAAATAATTTGGGTTTTATCGGATGCAGAAAAATGTCTTCATGAATAGTGAAAGTGCTTTTTGGATATTTTTGGGAAAGCACCTTTTTGGATATTTCCAAAAAGGCTTCTAGATGGACTTGGTGGCCAAGGAAGCCCCCCATGGGGGGGCCCCCAAGATGTGGCCGGCCAAGGGAGGTGGGGCTCCATGGAGCTCCACTTGCCACCCTTCTTTGCTTTATTCTTTTTTGAAAAGGCATAAAGTGGGGGTACTTTGGTATTTTTTGTATACCACTTTTACCCCTTGGCTATCCTATAAATAGAGGTGGGGAGGCAGTCCCATATCTCATCCTTGCTCTCATACACATGCCATTTGACTTGTCTGGCTTCTCTCTCCCTCCCACGAAATAGTTTCGTAGAGCCGAAAGGCTGTCTGGGTTCCGGTAGGAACTAGTTCTGGACGGCGAAGCCCTGCCGGATAGCTGACACCGTATGTGTGCAATCCCGTAGAGATATTGTAGTTTCAATCTTTTGCCCGAGGGGCTGTTTTCGAGTGTCCTCCCGAAGGGCTTTTCGAGTTACCGTTCGAGTTTCCGGCGTCCTCCCGAAGGGCTGTCCGGGTTACTGTTCGGGTTCCGAGGGTCCTCCCGAAGGGCTGTCTGCGACATCGTCCGGGGGACTGTCCGACCGCCTCCCAAAGGGCTGTCTGGAGTGGGAGTACATCCTTGCGGTTGGGAGGTTGTAAATCCTAGCTGCAGGGATCTGCACCGACGATCTACACCGACTCTTCTTCCGCTGCGCTTCGAGTCGGTACGGATCAGATCAAACCTTGTATGCAGTCTCCATAGTGATCCTGGGCGTGCTCGCTGTACCGAATTTTTTTGTTTTCTATCACGTTACCCTACAGTCTGTTAGCTAGTAAGTCAGTGATCAATTTAATAGTGCATCTGATCAGGAAAATTTGTCTGTAAGCATTCATAGAAGTAGAACCATCTATTTTTATGGTCAAAGAAATTTAAGAACTATTAATACTTTCCAGCGAAAGTTCACCTTTGTGAAACTGGTGGCAAAGATCATATAAATCCTTTTTTATAATGATCCATCGTTTCTTAATGAAGTATATGTGCTAAAACCATATGGACCATATGATTTATTTTCAGGTAACTCAATACCATTGCATTTCGACATCTAACTCCAAGACACTGCCATTGCAATGCAGCTATTGTTTTCTTAGTAGAGTTGATTTTGCCACATCCATTGCCAGTACTACTCATTTCAAACAGGATCAACCTTTGTGATTTCCCAACTGTATGACTACATGCTATAATAAGTTGTTTGATTATAGCATACACTAGTAATGTGTTTGATGGGACTGCAAGACCACAAGCCATGTTGGACCAAGAAATCTATGCCACTAATATTGACAGTGGACTCACCTTATTCACTTTATAAATTATTGGAAATGAGTTTCCTTGGGAAAATATGTACCATATCTTGGTTAGTGTTGAACAAATTTGTACAGCTGCACTCCCCTACTTGTCTCCTCGGAGACGTGAAATCTTCTATTCAAACCTTCCTCCTCTCCCGTGTTTTCATCTTTGGACGGTATTAAGTTGATCTCCTAGTTTTACTTTTTTTTTTCTTTAGCACTTCTTATGTGCCTTTTTTATTTCCCCTATGCCGATTCTTGCTTTTGTCATCTAAAATGTGTTGCTCTACAATGGAATAGTTTTCATCGTCTTTCTTACATCGGACTTGATGCCTGACTAGTCATGGAAGTACATGTGCTTGAACAATCCCTAATATTCATCCATGCCATACTAAGAGAATGTACACTGCTCAAGTTAAATTTGGACATTTTGTCAATCACCACACATGGTGGTTCTCGAGGCATCTTTTCACGGTGTACCTCGATGTAGTACTCATCCATCCGCATTCTATGGATCCATCCTAAAATTAAAGTGTAGTTTTAGGATGACTTCGCTGTTGTGGGTGGCATGGCGTCCCCAAAGGAGTTCTAAGAGTGCTCCACTATAGGTGTGATTCGATGCTCTGTGGCACAACTACTCTTTTCCATTCATGTACAAGAGCAAGGAGCTACTTCAATCCTCATGGCTTTGCCAAACAATGGCACATCAGTTTTCCTTCATTGGTTGGGTCAGGCCACGGTAGATGTTTTAGCTCCGAGGCAAATGTCTTGTTCTGGCTTTCATTAGTTGGATCTGAAAATGACAAGTCATGCATGTTTTCGCCTATCCAAAGGCTTGTCTTGGAGTATTAGTATTCCTCTGGTGAAATCTAGCCTTCACTGGTGGATCAAGCAGACGGTAGTGAGGTGAAGTATGGCGGTAAAATCATGTGTTTTACTTTCACTGAATGATTCAAGAAATGTTGGTGTCCCAGTGTTTCTAGTGTTGATGCCCTAATCCATATAATACATGTGCTGCTTTCACTGAGTGCGAGGTGAACTCTGGTATCAAATGCATTGTATTGATGCCCTGATCCATACTACATGTGTTGCTTCTTTTTTTTTGTTTAAATTAATTAAGAAGTTGCAAGATTAGCATGTTGTGATTTAGCGATGTTAGCCGGTTTCTATTTGCATGTTATTACCCCAGGCCTGCGTCTTACGGCGTCGCTGCCTATGGTCGCATAGGATGCGGCAAACTCGAAGCCTCGGACAGCTACTTCGATTTGCTGGTAATGGATGGCGTAGTCATCTTCCTAGTTTTTCTTCCCACACGCTGGCTGCCGAAACACAGGGCTTGTTGTTGACGTGCAGTGCAGGGCGGACGTGGTGTCGCTGGCCATGGCAGTAGCTCGGAGACGGCCAGGATGGACGTCGTCTTCGTAGTTTCTCTTGGCTTTGTTCCAGGATTGGAACATGGCGAACAAGTGGAGCTGAAAACTGGGGAAGAATGTTGGTCACAGGTCCTCGATCTCTCTTCTCTCTGTGGTTACACACACGCACACGAAGTGTTTGTTTAAACTAAAGGAGAAGCAGAGCAAGGAGGAAAAGCAGAGGAGGCACGCACGAGTTGTGGTTCCAGGCAACAAATGCCCTTCTTTTTTTGTTCTCCTTTTTCAGCAACGAATGCTCGGTGTGCTGCTTGCAACCAATGCAAGGTTCAGCTTATTACATAGCAGAGACCCACTCCACCCCTCCTACCAACTCTGCAGCACATCAACTGACAATGTACTGCTCCTGATCTAAGCATGGACAGCCATGACACACAGTGGCATGCCCTCTCACAGAATGCACGACATGTGCATGTACCTTACATCAGGCTCACATGGCAGGAGTCAAACATGCATCAACACATGAGCATGATCGACCATTAATTAAATCATACATTGACTAGATTAACTTCTAACATTCACCTCCTTAATCTTGGCAAGCTTCAGAGATACTCACCATACCAATTCTGCTTCTCAGCTCATGGAACTTCAAACGACCAAGGAACTTGGTTAGAATATCAGCAAGTTGATCTCCAGTAGCAATGTACTCAACCTCAATTCTTCCATTTTCCACACATTCTCTAATGTAGTGATAACGTGTGTCTATATGTTTACTTCGGTCATGGTGAACTGGGTTCTTACTCAGTGATATAGCTGATTTATTATCAACCAACAATTGCACATTCACAGGCTCCTTTCCTGTCATCTCTGCAAGTAGACGGCTCAGCCAAACAACTTGACAAGCAGCTGTTGCCCTTGCAATATATTCTGCCTCACAAGATGAAAGCGCAATGACCTTTTGCTTCTGTGACAACCAGGAAACTGGACATCCACCAAGGAAATACATCACACCTGTAGTGCTCTTGCAATCATCAGTATCACCAGCGTGATCACTATCACTATATCCCAGCAAATTTAGTTCCTATGAACTCTTGCGCACATAGCTGCAGCCGAGGTTAAGAGTACCATGAATGTACCTCAAAATCTGCTTCACTGCTGCTAAGTGCTGGGATGTTGGACACTCCATATAGCGGCTGACAATGCCCACTGAATACGCGAGGTCCGGTCTGGTATTCACCAAGTATCGAAGGCTGCCCACAACACTTCTGTAGTATGTTGCATCCACCTTCTTACCTTCTCCACATTTTCTTAGCTTTAGCCTTTGCTCCATGGGAACTTGACAAGCATTGCTCTGCAGCATACCAGTTTTCTCCAGTATTTTTGATGCATATGATGTCTGGCTCAACTTGATGCCTTCTTTTGATTGTTTCACTTCTATTCCCAAATAGTAAGACAACAATCCTAGATCACTCATGCTGAACAAATCAAGCATTTGTTTCTTGAATTTTTTCACTTCATCAATGTTTGAGCCGGTGACCACCAGATCATCAACATATACTCCAACTAGTAGCCGAGCACCTCCAGAGCTTCTCACATAGACAGCATGTTCAAGTGGACTTCGAACAAATCCTAATGAGATCAAGCTTCTCTCTAACTTAATGTTCCATGCTCTAGGTGCTTGCCTCAGCCCATACAAAGCTTTTCTTAGCTTGAATACTTTCTCTTCACTTTCCTTCTGCTCAAAGCCTGGAGTCTGCACCACATAGACTTCCTCCTCTAACTCCCCATTTAGGAAAGCAGATTTCACATCTAAATGATGTATCTCCCATCCTTCCTGCGCTGCAACTGCAATGAGTAGTCGTACTGTTTCCAACCTTGCTACCGGTGCGAACACCTCATCAAAATCAATTCCTCGTCGTTGCACATACCCTTTAGCCACCAAATGTGCCTTGTGGCGAATGGTATTTCCTGCAGCATCTTTCTTGAGTTTAAAAACCCACTTCAGACCAATAGGACGAACACCAGCCGGAAGTGTGGTTAATTCCCAAGTTTCATTGTCTTCAATTGATTTTAATTCATCTTTCATTGCAGCCTTCCATGCTTCATGCTTTAAGGCTTCAGTATGATGTGTTGGTTCATCTTCTCTGAGCATGCACAATTCTAGCTGCTGGACATGATCCATATCAATAGGAGTCCAGCTTGGAGATGTCTCATCATACAATTCATCCAGAGAACGCATTCTCAATGCACTTTGCGGAGTTTCAAATTGAGCAGCTTCAGGCGTTTCTGCCACACTACTTTCATTTGTGGCTATGCTTCCTGCATCGGCCAACACAGCTGAATTTCCTGGAGTTCCCATATCCCCTGATCCTGGTGTTTGAGTTGCGTGTTCTTCAGTTTGAATTTGTACTGGAGCAGCAGAGGTGGAATTTTCTACTTCTGGTTCAGTGTGTACCACAAAGTATTCTTCAATATCACCATGCCTGGGCAAACTAGCAGTGTTCCAGTCCCATCTTCTTCCTTCCTCAAACACCACATCACGTGAGACACAAATTCTCTTTGATGTTGGATCGTACAATCTGTATGCTTTTGTGCCCTGCTCATAGCCAATAAACACTGTGGGTATACTCCTATCAGCAAGTTTCCCACCTGACGGTCCAGTCACCTTCACATGAGTTGTACATCCAAATGTACGCAAGTGCTCAACACTCGGTTTCCGGTCACGCCAAGCTTCATACGGTGTCTTTCCAATGACACTTTTGGTGGGCGATCTGTTCAACAAATAAACAGACGTCATCACTGCTTCCCCCCAAAACACCCCTGGCATTCCCTGACTCTTTAGCAAACTTCGAGCCATTGCCACAATTGTTTGATTTCTTCGCTCAACCACTCCATTCTGTTGAGGTGTGTATGGTGCAGTGAGTTGCCTTGCAATGCCTCTTTCTTCACAGAAGACATTGAACTCATTCGAGGTGAACTCACCCCCTCGATAAGTACTTAGCATTTTTAGTTTGCTGCCTACTTGCAATTCCGCTGAAACTTTGATCTTCTTGAATGCACTGAAGGCTTGATCTTTTGACTTTATCAGGACCATCCACATATACCGGCTAAAGTCATTAACCATCAGCAGAAAATACTTGTTCCCAGCAGGTGTACAGGGTGTTATTGGACCACAAAGGTCTGCATGGACAAGAGACAATTTTTCAGTTGCTCTGTAAGATGTTTGTTTGGGAAGGATGCACGTTTCTGCTTGCCAATTAAGCAGCCATCACACACTTGTCCAACATGATTAACAAGTGGCAGTCCTTTCACCATGTCATGTTGAGCTAGAGACTTGAGTGCTTCAAAGTTCAGATGCCCAAACCGAGCATGCCATAACCAGGCCCTGTCTGCAACTGATGCAAGCAGACACACAGGAGTGCACATCTTCAGATTTATGGTATACAATCTATTCCTCCCTCTTGGTACTTTCATTAACAGAAATCGATCTTTATCAAAGATCCTGAGGAAACCTTCTTCCAGAACCACTTTACAGCCATGCTCCTCCATCTGTCCGAGGCTGATGATGTTGCTACGCAGCTTGGGAATGTAGTATACATCAGTCAGGCCTCGGTGACCACCATTACGTGCAAGGATGAGCACTGTACCTCTTCCAGCAATTTCCACAACAGGCCCATCTCCAAACCTGACAGCCCCAACAATGGTTTTGTCCAGTTCAGTGAATTTCTCAATCGACCCTGTCATATGATTGCTTGCACCTATATCAAGGTACCACTTATCTGATTCTTCTCCTGCATTATCTCCTAATTTTGGTTTCACATTCAGCTCTTGCAGAAACACTCTCTCCTCTTCTTCATTACCTTGCACTACAACGAATGTACTAGCAAGTAACAAAGCAGGATCCTCATCATGCACCTCAGCTACTAACGCCTTTTCTTTCTTTGGATTAGGACATGCGTTTGAGAAATGGCCTCTTTCACCACAATTATAACACTTGAATTTCTTTTTCTTTTTCTCACCTTTTGCAGCTTGTGGTGGCTTCTCTGCAGCCTTGCCGCGGTTGGCGCCGCGACTACTACCGCCATCACTTTTTCCGCTGCTGCTCGAGGTTTCAGCACCGCCGCTCGACTTCCTCGACGACCATGCCTCCCACTGCTTCTTGGACAACATTAGATGCTGCCCATCGACGGGACTGCCGAAGCGCATACGCACGCGCTCCTCATGCGCCTTGAACCGGCCAAACAGGTCCTCGACGGTGAGTGTCTTCAAGTCGACACACTGCTCCAGCGAGGTTACCAAGTGCATAAACCTCGCCGGCGCAGCTTGGAGAATTTTCTGGACCACCGTCAGCTCCTTGACCTCGTCGCCGAGCGCTCGGATGGACGACACCATCCTGTTCAGCCTCGTCGTGAACGCGTCCACCGCCTCCGTGTCCTCCATCTCCAAAGCTTCGAACGCCTTACGCATGGTCTGCAGGTTCGTCTCGTGAACGCGGTCGTGGCCGACGTTCACGACCTTGATCGCCTCCCACGCCTGCTTCGCCGTGTCCTTGCCGGCGAGGGACGCCAGGACATCTTCCGGCACCCCCTGATAGATGGCGAGGAGGGCGTCGCGGTCCATCTCGTGGTCGACGTTCTCGGAGCTCGTTACCGCCCAAACTCCGGCCGACTGCATCGCCACACGCATCTGCATCGCCCAGAGCGTGTAGTTGCTGCGTGTGAGCTGTGGGTAGTTGATGGGCGCCCGGTGTTGGGGAACGTTGCATGGGAAACAAAAATTTTCCTACGCACACACAAGATCTATCCATGGTGATGAGCATCTACGAGAGGGAGAGTGAATCTACATACCCTTGTAGATCGCTAAGCGGAAGCGTTAATAAACGCGGTTGATGTAGTCGAACGTCTTCGCGATCCAAATCGCCGAGCGTCCCGCGATCCAATCACGATCCTTCCGATCTAGTGCCGAACGGACGGCACCTCCGCGTTCAACACACGTACGGCTTGATGACGCCTTCACCTCCTCGATCCAGCGAGCGATGGTGAAGTAGTGGTTGAGTTCCAGCAGCACGACGGCGTGGTGATGGTGGTGAGGAACAATCTCTGCAGGGCTTCGCCAAGCGCTACGGAGATTATGACGGAGGAACTAGAGGGTTAGGGTTGCCGCACACGGCTTGGGGAAATCTTGATGTGTCCCGTGTGCTAGCCCTGCCCCTCTATTTATATGTTGAGCCTTGGGGTCTAAACTTGGAGTAAAAGCCTCCTCTAGGTCGGTTTTGCCCGCACAAGGTCGGTTTGGCCCGCAGGAAAAGAGTCCAACTCGGATCCCTGCCGAACCGTGCACAGCCGCACACAAGCGGTAGTACCGCTTCACACAAGCGGTAGTACCGCTTGGGCGGTAGTACCGCTTCACACAAGCGGTAGTACCGCTCGGGCGGTAGTACCGCTTCACACAAGCGGTAGTACCGCTTACGCGGCAGCAAAACTACTTTTGCGCTTTCCAATACCTCGTGGGCTTTATCCCTTTGGCCCATATAAAGTGTTGCTGCACCCGAACACTTCGGTAAACATCCGGAACCCATTCCGGTGAACTCTGGAACTCTTCCGGAGATCGAAACACTATTATCACATATATCAATCTTTACCTCCGGACTCTTCCGGAGATCCTCGTCATGTCCGGGATCTTATCCGGGACTCCGAACAACTTTCGGTCACCAACATAATAACTCAATTATACTAATCGTCACCAAACGTTAAGTGTGTAGACCCTGCGGGTTCGAGAACTATGTAGACATGACCGAGACACCTCTACGGCCAATAACCAATAGCGGGACCTGGATGCCCATATTGGCTCCTACATATTCTACGAAGATCTTTATCGGTCGAACCTCTATGTCAAGGATTCAGTTAATCCCGTATGCTGTTCCCTTTGTTCTTCGGTATGTTACTTGCCCGAGATTCGATCGTCGGTATCACTATACCTAGTTCAATCTCGTTACCGGCAAGTCTCTTTACTCGTTCCGTAATACAAGATCTCGTGGCTAACACTTTAGTCACATTGCTTGCAAGGCTCAATGTGATGTTGTATTACCGAGTGGGCCCTGAGATACCTCTCCGTCACACGGAGTAACAAATCCCAGTCTTGATCCATGCCAACCCAACAGACACCCTCGGAGATACCTGTAGAGCACCTTTATAGTCACCCAGTTACGTTGCGACGTTTGATACACACAAGGTATTCCTCCGGTGTCAGTGAGTTGCATGATCTCATGGTCAAAGGAACAGATACTTGACATGCAGAAAACAATAGCAATAAACTGACACGATCAAATGCTACGTTTACAGTTTGGGTCTTGTCCATCACATCATTCTCCTAATGATGTGATCCCGTTATCAAATGACATCTCATGTCAATGGCTAGGAAACCTTAACCATCTTTGATCAACGAGCTAGTCAACTAGAGGCTTACTAGGGACACAGTGTTGTCTATGTACCCACACATGTATTTGAGTTTCCAATCAATACAATTATAGCATGGATAATAAACGATTATCATGAACAAGGAAATATAATAATAACCAATTTATTATTGCCTCTAGGGCATATTTCCAACAGTCTCCCACTTGCACTAGAGTCAATAATCTAGTTCACATCACTATGTGATTTACATTGTAATGAATCGAACACCCATGCAGTTCTGGTGTTGTTCATGTTTAGCCCTTGGAAGAGGTTTAGTCATCGGATCTGCAACATTTAGATCCGTGTGTACTTTGCAAATATTTATGTCGTCCTCCTTGATGTAATCGCGGATGGAATTGAAACGTCGCTTTATGTGTCTGGTCCTCTTGTGAAATCTTGGTTCCTTGGCTAGAGCAATGGCACCAGTATTATCACAAAACAGAGTCATTGGGTTAAGTGCACTAGGCACTACTCCAAGATCTGTCATGAACTCCTTCATCCAGACACCTTCCTTCGCCGCCTCCGAGGCAGCGATGTACTCCGCTTCGCATGTAGAATCTGCTACCACGCTTTGCTTGGAACTGCACCAGCTAACCGCACCCCCATTAAGAATAAATACGTATCTGGTTTGCGACTTAGAGTCATCCGGATCAGTGTCAAAGCTTGCATCGACGTAACCCTTTACGACGAGCTCTTGATCACCTCCATAAACGAGAAACATGTCCTTAGTCCTTTTCAGGTATTTCAGGATATTCTTGACCGCCGTCCAGTGTTCCATTCCTGGATCACTTTGAAACCTTCCGGCCATACTTATGGCAAGGCTGACATCGGGTCTTGTGCACAGCATTGCATACATAATAGAGCCTATGGCTGAAGCATAGGGGATGACACTCATCTTTTCTCTATCTTCTGCAGTCACTGGGCATTGAGTCTTACTCAACTTCACACCTTGCAAAACAGGCAAGAACCCCTTCTTGGACTGATCCATTTTGAACTTCTTCAAAATCTTATCAAGGTATGTGCTTTGTGAAAGTCCTATTAAGCGTCTCGATCTATCTCTATAGATCTTGATGCCTAATATGAAAGCAGCTTCTCCTAGGTCCTTCATTGAAAAACTCTTGTTCAAATATTCCTTTACGCTTTCCAGCATTTCTATATTGTTTCCAATCAGCAATATGTCATCCACATATAATATTAGAAACGCTATAGAGCTCCCACTCACTTTCTTGTAAATACAAGCTTCTCCGTAAACTTGTATAAACTCGAACGCTTTGATCACTTCATCAAAGCGAAGATTCCAACTCCGAGATGCTTGCACCAGTCCATAAATGGATCGCTGGAGTTTGCAAACTTTGTCAGCATTCTCTGGATCGACAAAACCTTCTGGCTGCATCATATACAACTCTTCCTTAAGGTAACCGTTAAGGAACGCTGTTTTGACATCCATCTGCCAAATTTCATAATCGAAAAAGGCAGCTATTGCTAACATGATTCTGACGGACTTAAGCATCGCTACGGGTGAGAAGGTCTCATCGTAGTCAACTCCTTGAACTTGTGAAAAACCCTTTGCCACAAGTCGAGCTTTATAGACGGTGACATTACCGTCCGCGTCCGTCTTCCTCTTAAAGATCCATTTGTTCTGAATGGCCTTACGCCCTTCAGGTAATACTTCCAAAGTCCATACTTTGTTTTCATACATGGATCCCATCTCGGATTTCATGGCCTCTAACCACTTCTCGGAATCCGGGCCCATCATCGCTTCTCCATAGCTCGTAGGTTCATCGTTGTTTAACAACATGACCTCTAAGACAGGGTTGCCGTACCACTCAGGAGTAGTACGCGTCCTTGTCGACCTACGAGGTTCGATAGCAACTTGATCCAAAGCTTCATGATCATCATCATTAACTTCCTCTTCAGCTAATGTAGGCTCCACAGAAACAACTTTCTGCGCTGCGCTACTCTCAGGTTGAAGTAAAGGTTCAATAACCTCATCAAGTTCTATCTTCCTCCCACTCAATTCTTTCGAGAGAAACTCTTTCTCAAGAAATGTTCCGTTTTTAGCGACAAACATTTTGCCTTCGGATCTGAGATAGAAGGTATACCCAACTGTCTCTTTTGGGTATCCTATGAAGACGCATTTCTCCGCTTTGGGTTCCAGCTTTTCAGGCTGAAGCTTTTTGACATAAGCATCACATCCCCAAACTTTAAGAAACGACAGCTTTGGCTTCTTGCCAAACCAAAGTTCATATGGCGTCGTCTCAACGGATTTCGATGGTGCCCTATTTAAAGTGAATGCAGCTGTCTCTAATGCATAACCCCAAAACGATAGTGGCAAATCGGCAAGAGACATCATAGATCGCACCATATCTAATAAGGTTCGATTACGATGTTCGGACACACCATTACGCTGTGGTGTTCCAGGCGGTGTCAATTGTGAAACAATTCCACACTGTCTTAAGTGACTGCCAAACTCATAACTCAGATATTCTCCTCCTCGATCAGATCGTAGGAATTTAATCTTCTTGTTACGATGATTCTCAACTTCACTCTGAAATTGTTTGAACTTTTCAAATGTTTCAGACTTGTGTTTCATTAAGTAAATATACCCATATCTACTTAAGTCATCAGTGAAGGTGAGAAAGTAACGATAACCACCGCGCGCCTCAATACTCATTGGACCGCACACATCAGTATGTATGATTTCCAATAAGTCACTTGCCCGTTCCATTATTCCAGAGAACGGCGTTTTAGTCATCTTGCCCATGAGGCATGGCTCACATGTGTCAAGTGATTCAAAATCAAGTGACTCCAAAAGTCCATCAGCATGGAGCTTCCTCATGCGTTTTACGCCAATATGACCTAAACGGCAGTGCCACAAGAAAGTGGTATTATCATTATCAATTCTACATCTTTTGGCATCAATGTTATGAACATGTGTATTATTACTATCGAGATTCAATAAGAATAAACCCCTCACATTGGGTGCATGACCATAAAAGATATTACTCATATAAATAGAACAACCATTATTCTCTGATTTAAATGAGTAACCGTCTCGCAATAAACAAGATCCAGATATAATGTTCATGCTTAACGCAGGCACCAAATAACACTTATTTAGGTTCATCACTAATCCCGACGGTAATCGAAGAGCGAGCGTGCCGACGGCGATCACATCAACCTTGGAACCATTTCCCACGCGCATCGTCACTTCGTCCTTTGCCAGCCTCCGTCTATTCCGCAGTTCCTGTTTTGAGTTGCAAATATGAGCAACCGCACCGGTATCAAATACCCAGGCACTACAACGAGAGTTGGTAAGGTACACATCAATAACATGTATATCATATATACCTTGTTTGTTGTTGGCCGCCTTCTTGTCAGCCAAATACTTGGGGCAGTTCCGCTTCCAGTGTCCAGTTCCCTTGCAATGAAAACACTCAGTTTCTGGTTTGGGTCCAGCCTTGGGTTTCTTCACGAGAGGAGCAACTGCTTTGCCACTCTTCTTAGAGTTACCCTTCTTACCCTTGCCATTTTTCTTGAAACTAGTGGTTTTATTGACCATCAACACTTGATGCTCCTTCTGAATTTCAGACTCAGCGACTTTCAGCATCGCAAACAGCTCGGCGACTGACTTGTTCATCCCGTGCATGTTATAGTTCAACACGAAGCTCTTGTAGCTAGGCGGCAATGATTGAAGAACTCTGTCAGTGATAGCCTCTGGCGGAAGGGGCATCCCTAACTCAGCCAGACGGGTGGAGTACCCAGACATTCTGAGCACGTGATCACTGATAGACCCGTTCTCCTCCATCTTGCAAGCATAGAACTTATCGGAGATCTCATATCTCTCGATCCGGGCATTCTTCTGAAAGATAAACTTCAACTCCTGGAACATCTCATATGCTCCATGACGTTCAAAACGTCTTTGAAGTCCCGGTTCTAAGCCATACAACATTGCACATTGAACTATTGAGTAATCATCAGAACGAGCCTGCCAGGCGTTCACAACGTCTAGAGACTCAACTGGAGCAGGTGGATCACCAAGCGGTGCATCAAGGACATAAGCCTTCTGGGAAGCCGTAAGGATAATCCTTAGATTACGGGCCCAGTCCACAAAGTTACTTCCATCATCTTTCAACTTAGCTTTCTCTAGGAACGCATTAAAATTCAGGGGTGCTACTGCGCGAGCCATGATCTACAACATAGATATAGCAAAGACAACTTAGACTATTGTTCTTAGATAATGAGTTTAGTTAATCATATTTTAAAAAACTCCCACTCAAATTGACATCCCTCCGATCATTCGAGTGTAACATGATCCAAATCCACCAACTCAAGTCCGATCATCACGTGAGTTGAGGTGGTTTCAATGGTGAACATCTTCATGTTGATCATATCTACTATATGACTCATGTTCGACCTTTCGGTCTCTTGTGTTCCGAGGCCATGTCTGTACATGCTAGGCTCGTCAAGTTTAACCCGAGTGTTCCGCACGTGTAACATGGCTTACACCCGTTGTATGCGAACGTAGAGTCTATCACACCCGATCGTCACGGCGTGTCTCGAAACGACGAACTTTCGCAACGGTGCACACTTGGGGAGAACACAATTTTATCTTGAAATTTAAGTGAGGGATCACCTTATAATGCTACCGTCGTCCTAAGCAAAATAAGATGCATAAAAGGATTAACATCACATGCAAATCATAAGTGACATGATATGGCCATGAACTTGTGCTTTTGATCTCCATCTCCAAAGCACCGGCATGATCTCCATCGTCACCGGCATGACACCATGATCTCCATCATCTTGATCTCCATCAACATGTCGCCATAAGGTTGTCGCGCCGACTGTTGCTTCCACGACTATTGCTAACGTTTAGCGATAAAGTAAAGCATTACATAGCGCTTAATGATTGACACGCAGGTCATACAATAATTAAAGACAACTCTATGGCTCCTGCCAGTTGCCATATTCATCGACATGCAAGTCGTGATATTCTATACAACACATGATCATCTCATACATCACATATATCTCATCATGTAATTGGCCATATCACATCACAACATACCCTGCAAAAACAAGTTAGACGTCCTCTAATTGTTGTTGCAAATTTTACGTGGCTGCTATGGGTTTGCAAGAACCGTTCTTACCTACGCAAAACCACAACGTGGTGTAGTGATTGCTTTTTGATCTTCTAAAAGAACCCTCTTCATTGAAATCGATTCAACTAAAGTGAGAGAGACAGACACCCGCTAGCCATCTTTATGCAACGAAGTTACATGTTAGTTGAAGGAACCTGTCTCGCGTAAGTGTACGCGTAATGTCGGTCCGGGCCGCTTCATCTCACAGTACCGCTGAATCAAATATCAACTAGTAACGGCAAGCAATATGTATACACCCACGCCCACAACTCGTTTGTGTTCTACTCGAGATCTCATCTACGCATAGACCTAGCTCATGATGCCACTGTTGGGGAACGTTGCATGGGAAACAAAAATTTTCCTACGCACACACAAGATCTATCCATGGTGATGAGCATCTACGAGAGGGAGAGTGAATCTACATACCCTTGTAGATCGCTAAGCGGAAGCGTTAATAAACGCGGTTGATGTAGTCGAACGTCTTCGCGATCCAAATCGCCGAGCGTCCCGCGATCCAATCACGATCCTTCCGATCTAGTGCCGAACGGACGGCACCTCCGCGTTCAACACACGTACGGCTTGATGACGCCTTCACCTCCTCGATCCAGCGAGCGATGGTGAAGTAGTGGTTGAGTTCCAGCAGCACGACGGCGTGGTGATGGTGGTGAGGAACAATCTCTGCAGGGCTTCGCCAAGCGCTACGGAGATTATGACGGAGGAACTAGAGGGTTAGGGTTGCCGCACACGGCTTGGGGAAATCTTGATGTGTCCCGTGTGCTAGCCCTGCCCCTCTATTTATATGTTGAGCCTTGGGGTCTAAACTTGGAGTAAAAGCCTCCTCTAGGTCGGTTTTGCCCGCACAAGGTCGGTTTGGCCCGCAGGAAAAGAGTCCAACTCGGATCCCTGCCGAACCGTGCACAGCCGCACACAAGCGGTAGTACCGCTTCACACAAGCGGTAGTACCGCTTGGGCGGTAGTACCGCTTCACACAAGCGGTAGTACCGCTCGGGCGGTAGTACCGCTTCACACAAGCGGTAGTACCGCTTACGCGGCAGCAAAACTACTTTTGCGCTTTCCAATACCTCGTGGTCTTTATCCCTTTGGCCCATATAAAGTGTTGCTGCACCCGAACACTTCGGTAAACATCCGGAACCCATTCCGGTGAACTCTGGAACTCTTCCGGAGATCGAAACACTATTATCACATATATCAATCTTTACCTCCGGACTCTTCCGGAGATCCTCGTCATGTCCGGGATCTTATCCGGGACTCCGAACAACTTTCGGTCACCAACATAATAACTCAATTATACTAATCGTCACCAAACGTTAAGTGTGTAGACCCTGCGGGTTCGAGAACTATGTAGACATGACCGAGACACCTCTACGGCCAATAACCAATAGCGGGACCTGGATGCCCATATTGGCTCCTACATATTCTACGAAGATCTTTATCGGTCGAACCTCTATGTCAAGGATTCAGTTAATCCCGTATGCTGTTCCCTTTGTTCTTCGGTATGTTACTTGCCCGAGATTCGATCGTCGGTATCACTATACCTAGTTCAATCTCGTTACCGGCAAGTCTCTTTACTCGTTCCGTAATACAAGATCTCGTGGCTAACACTTTAGTCACATTGCTTGCAAGGCTCAATGTGATGTTGTATTACCGAGTGGGCCCTGAGATACCTCTCCGTCACACGGAGTAACAAATCCCAGTCTTGATCCATGCCAACCCAACAGACACCCTCGGAGATACCTGTAGAGCACCTTTATAGTCACCCAGTTACGTTGCGACGTTTGATACACACAAGGTATTCCTCCGGTGTCAGTGAGTTGCATGATCTCATGGTCAAAGGAACAGATACTTGACATGCAGAAAACAATAGCAATAAACTGACACGATCAAATGCTACGTTTACAGTTTGGGTCTTGTCCATCACATCATTCTCCTAATGATGTGATCCCGTTATCAAATGACATCTCATGTCAATGGCTAGGAAACCTTAACCATCTTTGATCAACGAGCTAGTCAACTAGAGGCTTACTAGGGACACAGTGTTGTCTATGTACCCACACATGTATTTGAGTTTCCAATCAATACAATTATAGCATGGATAATAAACGATTATCATGAACAAGGAAATATAATAATAACCAATTTATTATTGCCTCTAGGGCATATTTCCAACACCCGGGACCTCACCGGCAGCGCCGTCACCACTGGTACCACAGTCCCCAGCTTCTCTTTCTCCGCCGCCAACTCCGCCTTGGTCGCCTCCACCTCCAGCCGCATCGTCTTTATTTCAGCCAGCGCATCCTCCAGGGCCTTCTGCAGCCCCTCCGGCGTCGTGGCCATCGCCGCCGCCGCCGCCGCCACCGAACCTGGCTCTGAGGCCAAATGTTGGTCACAGGTCCCTCGATCTCTCTTCTCTCTGTGGTTACACACACGCACACGAAGTGTTTGTTGAAACTAAAGGAGAAGCAGAGCAAGGAGGAAAAGCAGAGGAGGCACGCACGAGTTGTGGTTCCAGGCAACAAATGCCCTTCTTTTTTTGTTCTCCTTTTTCAGCAACGAATGCTCGGTGTGCTGCTTGCAACCAATGCAAGGTTCAGCTTATTACATAGCAGAGACCCACTCCACCCCTCCTACCAACTCTGCAGCACATCAACTGACAATGTACTGCTCCTGATCTAAGCATGGACAGCCATGACACACAGTGGCATGTCCTCTCACAGAATGCACGACATGTGCATGTACCTTACATCAGGCTCACATGGCAGGAGTCAAACATGCATCAACACATGAGCATGATCAACCATTAATTAAATCATACATTGACTAGATTAACTTCTAACAAAGAAGGTGCAGAAGTGGATTGATGAGGAAGACGTCCTGGGGAAGAAGGGTTGGTGGGGAGAAGAGAAAAGAGAAGCGCGTGCATTCATTGCATTCTTGGGTCTTGGGTGGTTGGGCGCTGGTTGTTGTGGTTGAAAGGGTATAAGTTGTGCTATCTGATGTGAACCAAGATTTTGGGTTTCGTTTTGCAGATTTTACCGCCCTTGAACGAAATGGACGAATTTCGGAATTTCGGAATTTTTTCGGAGAATCTCGGATGAAAGGAACAATCAAAAATTTGAATTTCTGAACGAAAACACAACGAAATTAGAATGAAAATTTACCGAAATTTGACAAAAGACCTTTAAATCAAGAAAATGGAGAGCAGATCCAACAACGTCGAGGTTGCTCGAGCACACGCCAACGACGACCCCCAAATCCCGAGCATCGGCCACCTCTGCCTGTGTGCTGTGCAACAACTGCTCAAGGTGCGACGCTCTGTGGGTTGCGGACATGATGATCGCGGATGGAAAAGAGGAATGCTTGTGCATGAGATTCATAGTAGAACTTGAACAAGGAGGAGGATGGCTCGCGAGCCTTCAGCCGCCACGCGAAGGAGGGGTGAGGGAGAAACGAAAACTAGGGCATCTGGAAGCTACGGTCCAGAATTTTATACCAGGGGTGCTATTCGTGGGCTATTGTAAATCGGGCTGGGCCAGAAATTTAAAACAGGCCGAATTTTTTGGCCGGTATACAGTTTTACCGGGCCTGAGCGAGATGGACGAATTTCGCCCGGAATGTGAAATTCTCGGACGAAATCCAAATCTCTGATGTGAACAGGATCCAACGTACAAGAGAACGCGTGAGATACAAGCAAAGAAATGTAGCAAATACAGTGGGGCTAATATAGGAGGTGATGATCCCAAGACGACTAGATGGGTGGGATTCCAGTGGGCTGCGTCGCCGAGTGCTCCTATGCACTTTCGTTGATGTAGAAGCATATATCACTTAAGATTTCAGGGCCCGACATTGATCACAAAAATGATAGGCTCCACTAAAAAAAGTAAAATAATAGATTGATTTCTTCATCAAGTCACCTATCATGGTCCATAATTGCGTTGTACTTAGAGCCAGCAACATGTTGGGGGGGGGGGGGGGCTTAAAGTATGGACGCATATTACCTCAGTTCTTTGACCAATAGTAGTATATAGTAGCATGATCTTTGCAGATCCTGTCTAGAAGTCAGTTCGCACACATTTGAAGCGCCCACGCACATTCTTGCGACCTGTGATTAGCAATGTTTATGAGTTTAGACCTACAGCTTGTAGGTTCTTTTGTTTGGTGAACGTCTGAAGACCAAATCACTTGGTATGTGGTGCATGCCACAAGCACGGCTTTGAAATGAGTGGCATCGTGAAAACATCTTTAACATTCGCAGTCGCACAAGCATAAACAGCGTCCCCAGCCTGTACCTGTCCAGGTGAGAGATTGGTCTGCTTGGTATAGCTAGTTTCCGGTTCTCTGTCTTTATTTCTCCTGTTCTGTTGTGTTTGAGCGTCATGTGCTATTCCCGTTAGCCATTGTATTGTATCCAGAGCACTGACCTGTCAAGGCGGAAGCTCCGAGATGGGGCCTTGTTTCTTGTTTTTATAGAAATGAAAAATGGTTCGGGCTGACTTATGCCCGCCGTAGTTCCCTAAAAAACATCTGTTGTATTCCATCTGTAAAGAAATATAAGAGCGTTTAGATCACTACTTTAGTAATCTACTAGTAGGATGCCCGTGCTACGCTACGGGATCACATAGGATTAGGTGGATTTAAGTTATAGTGAGGAACTCATGAGTAGAGCGTTTTGGAGCTCGGGCTCCATGGAGCCCGGAATTTTTGAAAAAATCAAAATTCAAACTTTCCGATTTAAAAAAAAATCTTAAAAAAATATACAAGTAAACAAGGATGAAATGTATATGTGTGCAAAAATTCAGGATGAAATACGTTGAAATGCGACCTGCACAAAAAAGACAAATCCATGAACTTTGAGGATGAATAGTGCATCTACTAAAAAGCCTCAGATTTGTTCTTTTTGTGTAGCACTCATTTTAAGGTATTTCGTCCTGAAAATTTACACACTTATGCTTTATGTCTCTAAGTATATGTGTATTTTTTTTCAAATTTTTTTGAAACATGAAAATTTGAATTTTAATCAAGTCAAACCCGGGCTCCAAGGAGCCCGAGCTCCATTGAGCATTTTCGGGAACTCATATGTTGCTATAGACAATAAAAAAATAGACCAAGACATTGATTGTAGCGATGCTATATTGTTGATGTGTACTAAGCATGATCAAACATATGTTATCCAATCGATAAACCGTGTCATCGAAGCCAAACATTTTCTTCTTCATCTAGGTGAATTTAAGCTATAGCCAGGAACTCATATGTTGCTATAGACAATAAAAAAATATACCGAGACATTGATTGCAGCGATGTTATATTGTTGATGTGTACATATTAAGCATGATCAAACATATAGTTTCCACTCGATAAACCCTGTCATCGAAGCCAAACATTTCCTTCTCCATCTTCACCTTGTGAGGAGACTTGTTTGTCCTAATCACCTTTCTTATTCCTCGCTCTATTCTGTATCAAGGGGACAAAGCATGCAGCAAATTAAAAATCTATCCGATGATTGCTGACTTCTTTTGGCCCTAGTCCGATGGGTTTAACCTATCCTGATCCGCCACCCACCCATGTTGCACATATGCCATCTCTCCATGTATGTGAGCATTCCACTATGCAGCATGCTGCCCATGGCCAAAAGATAATGATGACATCCAAAATAAATTGATGTTGTAACATTCCAATCCATTTTGCAAGATTTCACGAAAAAAGTATCATATCACATATCACACAATAGTATCTCAAAGATACTACATGCAATACTGCGAGTGTGCTCAACCACGACTAAATATTCCTAAAATAGTTTGCTAGGTATATTATAATTTCAAACATATCGCAATCAGCAACTGGTCATCAGAACTCACATGCAAAATAAAACACAAAATAAAGCTACTTGATACAGAACTTGCATCCATAAGAGAGTATATAAAAGTACAAACAAAATGATTGGGGCCCACTATAAGCTAGACTACTGTGTGAAATTATGTGCAGCGTTCGTTCAACATTGGCATTGTAATTTCAAGGAGTGCAAGTGCCACAGCCGATAACTCCACATTGTGAAAGATGCAACAACTGCGCTCGCACAAGATCTCCCTAACCACCGGCACATCCAGCAATCTCAAATACTGCCTCCGATCCATATTAATTGTCGTTGATTTAGTACAAATATGGATCAGAGGGAGTACATATTATCATGTCCAACCAAGAAGCAAACAAGCTATTCTATGTTCATCCAAGAAGTCAACATTGCTCATTTCACGACAGTATAATAGGCACACCAGACTTTAAATGTGAAGAACTGAAGATAAATGGAAGCAATTGATATATCCAAATGACATACATACGAGCTTGAGCGCACACTTATAAACGGTTCCATGACAAACAAGAATCAAGTAGAAGTGGTTAACTGAATGATTTGCTAAGTATGCACAAGAAAAATGAATCCGGAGGCATCGCCACCATGAAGAGAAGAAATATTCCAGACATAACTCACACAGCTAGTTCCAATTAATTAGTTATATACCTTAGGCGCCATGGAATCATTTGTCAAGCATAGTATACCCTTGTTTTAGTTGTTTGCTCAAAACATATGTGCCACTAATATTAGTTCTCAAGTTTTTGTTTTATCCATCTGCTCACCTAAGAGGACATCATCAGACAATCACTACTCCATACATAACTGTCTGATATATTCACACAAAGGAAAAAAACTGAGCCTGTAAAGGTTCTATATTATTTAGACACTTGCGATACATTTTGTACTGAGCTAAGAAACAACATGTGCAGTAAAAGATGCTTTGAAATCATGTGTATATACAACGGAAGAGTGCACATGTACATGCACACGCACACAAAATTAGTACTGGACCTCTTCTCACTCCAGGTCGTATGCAACAGGGACAACCCTAAATAACATACAACTATGCAATTGTGGCGTTGTTCAATAAGATATCTGTCTTCTATTGACAGTTTGGCACCACACAAACAGAAAAGAATTCTGAGCAAAAACATTAGTAGTCGCATGGTGACATGATGTTTGGTTAAATTACAGAGATAATCCGTTCAGTCACAGCAACAGAAAATTGTTCATGAACATACAGCCAGTTCTGGATCAGTAGTCTTCACTAAAGCCTGCTACAGGACTAATTTCTTTGCGGAAACATATACTGGGAGAAATTAGTTTGATTTCTTTGAAAAAAACTAACACAATAATAGACACAATGGCCTCACCTTGCTCGTTACTGACCCTCTGCGAACCTGCCTTCTACCCCGAAATCCGCAGGAAAAATCAAAATCAAAATCAGAGACACATTCGAACGAGATTATCTCGCGAAATACACACCAAATTCGAACAGGAAGCAAACTTAAAAAGATCCATGACACACATACCTGGCCGTCTTCTATTGGCAGTTTGGCACCGGAGCCGCCGGGAATGAGCACCGCCGTCAGAAATCCTTTACGCCTGCAAGGCTGCAACATCCGGGCATACTGATGGGGGTCCTGCCGCTGGTGACCTCCATGGGCACCACAGAAAAAGGGGCCTGGCGCTGGAGGTTGAGAACCAGAGCAAGCAAAAGGGAATCAATGCCAACAGAGAAAACGAAGTACGACAGATCTAGAAGGAAAGAAACCGGGGCAAGCTTGAAGCCAAATCGAATTCATCGAGACCCGAACTACAACCACAACTATACAAGAGTAGGGATCCTTGCCCAACTCAACTCCTGTGTTCACCGGGGAAGATAGGGGAGGGGCCGGCGGCGAGAATTCGGGAGGGGTACTCGAAGCTTCTGTTTCTTTCACGAGAGAAGTAGAAACAAGAACAACACGTTGTGTGGTGTTGTGTTCTGGATGTATTCTTTGGAATTCAATCCAACACACGGGGTGTTTTTGCAAAATGTACAAGTTAAGGATCTGGGGGACAACTCGCCTCAGTCTCAGCCTCATGTTTCGGATCCGACGGTGCAGATGCCATGAAGGCAGGCACACCATCATCACCAACTCGCATTTTTATAATATAGTAATCTAAACACTCTTATATTTCTTTACGGAGGGAGTACATATGTAAATTAAACAGCCGGCGTAGTCATAAGTCATCATCTTCTTCCGTACAATTGTTTTCTCAGTTAATTGCGGGGTGGGAGTTGCTCTGTTTTGTTTCCTAGCATGCAAGAGACAAAAAAGCACCGGTGCAATTGTTCTGTTTCATGGAATGCAAGCAGATGTTGTCTTCTTGTTAAATGTGGTTGTAGTTTGTATGTGTGTGTGTGTGTGTGTGTTAACGGAATTCTCTTTAGCCTGTGGACCTGAAAATGATGTTAGAGCATCTCTAGTCCTTTTCCCAAAACTTAACTCCTCAAACTTTCTCCCAAACATTAAGCCCTTCCCCTATATACAACTCATCAAACGAGCTGGACCCCACATGGAAGTCTTTCTCCTTCTTCTTCCTTCTTCCATCTTCATCCCTGCCCGGCCGCCATGACACACAACACCCAAACACACACGTGCACACCCATTCTTGCGACCAGTGATTATATACCAATGTTTGAGAGCCTAACCCCACACCTCCTAGGTTCTCTTATTTGGTGAGCGTCTGAAGAAAAAATCACTTGATTGATGCGAATGTGTTGCAAGCAAGCACGACTTCAGACTGTGTGGCATCATTTAACATGCACAATTAAAGAGGGATGTATGGGTTGCCCGGTCGGGGTCCTTCCAGGCGAGAGATTAACCCGGCCCGAGCACTCAGAATCCATCGCCTGGGTGTTCGCCGTTTGCAGTCTGGATGCTTCCGGATCGGTACACAAAGGATGCACGTTGGCATGGGAAGCGAGTTGCACCCAAAAAGCTGCGCGCCGTTGCATTGGATCATCCCGCGCCCCCTTGGCTCTGGAAGACGCATGGTCAGATGGAATGACTCGATGCATACGATATCCCCGGACTATATATTCTGTTTCGTGTGGTGGCCCTTTTCCAACACAGAGTTGCAAGGCTCGCTGTTGGGCCGTTGAATAGTTAACATATCTGCTCATTTATGTAGCTTAGTTTGTTGGGCTAGACCGCCAAACAAGCCATGCTAGCTCGCTCATGAAATTAATCTACGTCACTGAGGTTGACGGTGAACTAATGAAGCTCTGTTTTGCATCATGGCATGCAGGGATGTAAAAGCACTGGCTGCGGGAAGGTGGCCGGAGTAGGCTTTGCGCGGTGGTGAGGCCTCACTGGCGTCGGCTGCTGCTCGGCGGTGCAGCTAGGCCCTGGGCGCTCGCCCCTGGATCCGTGGCGGGATCTGCGCGGCTTTGACGGGGCTGGCTATGGTGACGCCAGTTCTGATGACGAGGGGCGTGGTGGACGCCGGGGCGGCGGCCCCGGGCTTGGTGCTGCCGGTTCTTGCCGGCGGGAGTTCGTGGTGCGTGGATCTAGCCTCTTCTGTTCGGATCCAGGGCCGGGTGGAGGTGACTTCTGCCGACGCAGCGAGAGATGCTGCGGTTAGCATGTCACATGCAGCTGTTTGGTGGATTTCGACAAGGACGTTGTGCGAGATGTTGCTTGCTCCACCATTCTGGGTGCTCTGCTGCTCCAGATCTGTTCATCCATCCATGGCGGTGTGAATGAGGTCCAGGCGAAAGTCTTGCTCAACCTCGGTCGGTGTCGGCAACGGTGGCGCCATGGTGTTATTTTCCTCCTTGGAGGCGTTGTCGTGGAGCCTCCTTCCATCCCCATGGTGGGTGGGCTTTCTGGGAGAAATTCCAAGCTCCAGGCTCTTGGAGCGAGCGACGACAGCGGCTACGTCACATTCTTCTTGGAGTCATTGCCTTGGAGAGCCAGGATATGCAGCTGTTTGTGTGGTTCCCTCTTGTCGTCGAGGATGGTGGATGTCGGGGCGGTGGCCCCGAATGGTCAATGTTTGCGCGCCGAGGCGGCGGCCTCAGAACCATGGCGGGCAGCGGCTCTACAAGGAAGGGCAGCGACTCCACATCGCTTGGGTGGCAATTCTGTGCCGCTAGTGGGGCAGCGTTGTCGTCTCGATCGACTCTCCCAGAGGAGGCGGTTTGACTTTTCGTCGGGGCGGCGGCTCCGGATGAGTTGGTGCAGCGGCCGTGGTGTGCAGGCGACTGTTTTGTGCAGCTTGGGCTGTGGTCAGTTCTGTCGTGCGGCATTGCAGCTCGAGGACGAGCGGTGGTACGTCGGGGTAGCGGCCCCGGCAGGCGGTGTTGGTGGATTGCGGTGAGAGAGGAGGGAAGTCAGGGCGGCGGCCCAATTTTTTTGCAGCTTTGAGGACGGTGGCTTCGTGTTGCGCGGGCGACGACGTGGTCTTCGATGTTGGTCGTTGGCGTTTTGGGTGATGCAGTGAGCACATGGTCTTTGCGGATTGCTCATTTTCTACCTTCGACGGAGAGTCCCGAGTCTGCTCCTCTCATAGGAGTCGCGGATTCTTCTCTTCATCGGTGGTGTGAGCTTGCTAGTTGGCGGAATGGGTTGCCCGTTCAGTTGTGTGTTTCTGGTTGGCGCCTCTCTATTGAGCTTGATATGTCATCGACGTGAGTGGGTTGTGCCCTATTTGTTTTGGTTTTCGCTCGGTTTTCCGTAATTAACCGAGCAAATATCTTCTTAATTAATGAAAAGACAAAGTTTTTGCCTCAGTTTTGAAAAAAAAAACTATTACCCAACCCACCCATCACCATTTCACAATTGCAACTGAACGTACTTTGAGGCACCAAATGTGGCAGCGAGAGACTGGAAATAACTTCCCTGTACGCACTTTACTACTATCTCACAGAGTCCCTGACCACTTGCCATATATAGAGTGCCGCTTCAATACAACCCCCTTGGCTAAACATATAAAAGGCAATATAGACTTTTGGCAAATCATACGCACTTTCGTATGTATGGTGGGTCGTCCGCCAAGCGTATACACACAAACAGGCCGGCCCAATTCGCAGACTTAGAGCGATGCGGGAATTTTACGAAAAATAAAAAGAGCCCAGTGCAAGTCGAACTCGTGACCTGGCAATCTATACCTACTAATAAATCAAGGTGTTCTTCAAAACAAAAAACTAATAAAGCAAGGTGCGTTTCTCCGATTTTTTTCATCCGTTCACTGTCGAAAAGTTTTTCTATCCGATGTGGTACTAAATTTTGGTGCATCCTTCTGCAAGAAAAACAAAAACAGTTTGTCCAGAATTTCGTACGTGGGCCGCACGTGCTGTAGCCCAGCGAGGCCAGCCCATTTATTTTCCTGTCCAAACAGCTGGGAAAACCCTATTTGCCGCACATGGCGGCAAATAGTTGAAGCGTCGCACAGGACAACCAAGATAAGGCTGACCCGTTTTCCTTTTTTCAGTGTTCTCCTTCTATATTTCTTTCTCTGTTCCTTTCTCTTTTTCTTTTCTATTCCTTTTTTCTTGTTTCCTTTCCACTACTTTTATTTATTTTTTACCATTTTTCGTAAATTATAAATTTTCAAAAAACATTCAGAATTTCAATTTTATTAAAATTATTGAAAATTGTTCAGAATTCCAAAATTTTGTTCCCGTTTAATAAAAAGTTAGAACTTTAAATTTTTGTTCTCACTTCGAAATTTGTTCAAAACTAGAAAAAATGTCAAGATTTTTTTATTGCACTTTAAAAAATGTTCCAAATTCATAAAAAATCTTGTTTTAGTGATATTTTCTCAAATTGAAGGAAACATTATTTTAAATTGTCCCACATTGCTCGTACCAATTTATATACGTGTGCGAAACTACATGTAGTAATAAGTTGGACGAAGAATGGAAGGATTAAGCTAGACGAAGGATGGATGGATTGGTGCGTGAGCTAGCTGGAAAAGGAATCTGAATTTTTTTAAATGAAAAAAAATATTCTCATTTATTTAGAAAATGTTTGTGTTTTCCAAAATTGTTAGAGATTTTTCTAAAAAATATTACATTTCAAAAATGCTCCTAGTTCGAAAAATAGTTCTTTTTAGTGAAATGTTCACAAATTCAAAATAACGTTCAAGTTTAATAAATACACATTTTCTTAATCGTTCTGAATGTTCAAAACATGTTCCCATTTTTAGGAATTGTTCGCAAATTCAAAAAATGTTTGTGTTTTTACAAAAGGTTCATTATTTAAAAGAATGATAGTGAATTTTGTAAATGTTCCCATTTCAAATTTTCTTTGTGTTTTCCAAAATTGTATGAAATTTACAAAAAACTCTTCGCTCTTTTTGAAACTTCTAGGATTTCAAAAATTCTTCACGTTTCCTAGAATATTTGGCAATTCATAATAATTATTATTATTTGAAAAGTTCAAAAAGAAAAAAATATTTCAAATCTAACGCCGCAGTATGTTCTTAGATATTTGCATTGGCCATTGGTTAGCAGGATGTGTTTGTTCTAATGGCTGGCAGCACTTGGTCTGGTCTTTGAGGTCTTCGATCCTTCAACTCATTTTTTTTGGATTTTTACTCGCGCCTTACAAACGCAGGTTGGTTCAGTGCCTAGGCCTTTCACAACTCACGTAACTTAGCCGGCCCAACTACATGAGAAATAAGGCAAACATATTTTAAATAGTCCCACATTGCTCCTTTACATACGGTCGTACCAATTTATATATGTGTGCAAAACTACATGGAGTAAGCTTGATGAAGGATGGATGGATTAAGCTGGACGAAGGATGGATAGATTGGTACGTGGGCTAGCTGGAAAAAAGACCATGGATTTCTTTAAAAAATGGAATTAACTCCAATACGTGAGTTAGATGGATGGATTGCTGCGTGAACTAGCTACAAAAGGACCATGAATTTCTTGAGGATTGCTACCCGAGGAAAAGAGAAGAGAAGACCTGACTACGTGAGCTAGATGCGTGGAAAAGAGAAGACTCGGCTCACTCCCATATTATGGAACTTCACACTTGAAATCCCCTCGATCAATGAATGGAAAAATAGTGGAGTAGAGTTCCAATTGTACTATATCGGTGGCTTGTACATGGAAAAGAGAAGATCCGCCTCACTTCCATATTATGGCACTTCATACCTTAAAATCACCTCCAATAAATGGAAAAAAGATTGAATTCGCGGGCCTTCTCAGGCGTGCGATGACCTAACAAAACCCTTAAATCCCCTTGATCATAAACGGAAAAAATAGCGGATTGATTACTTCACACACGGCGAAACCCAGAACCTAAGTATTCCTTCTCGGCGTGCACACAGGGTTATGCTTGCACATAAAATTCTCACTAATTTTAAATGCACACTATTGTTTGTCCCGTTACAACACACGGGCATATGTGCTAGTAGATAGTAACGCTTCAACCCAACCATCCTGCATACAGCTGATGACCGAAATGCATCGCAAGTGATGAAATATTAACTATGGCGGTGTAGGAGATATGTGTTGGGGAACGTTGCATGGGAAACAAAAAATTTCCTACGCACACACAAGATCTATCCATGGTGATGAGCATCTACGAGAGGGAGAGTGAATCTACATACCCTTGTAGATCGCTAAGCGGAAGCGTTAAGAAACGCGGTTGATGTAGTCGAACGTCTCCGCGATCCAAATCGCAAGTCGTCCCTCGAACCGATCACGAACTAGTGCCGAACGGACGGCACCTCCGCGTTCAACACACGTACGGCTTGATGACGCCTTCACCTCCTCGATCCAGCGAGCGATGGTGAAGTAGTAGATGAGTTCCGGCAGCACGACGGCGTGGTGATGGTGGTGAGGAACAATCTCTGCAGGGCTTCGCCAAGCGCTACGGAGATTATGACGTAGGAACTAGAGGGTTAGGGTTGCCGCACACGGCTTGGGGAAATCTTGATGTATTCCGGGTGCTAGCCCTGCCCCTCTATTTATATGTTGAGCCCTGGGGTCGAAACTTGGAGAAAGAGCCTCCTCAAAGTCGGTTTGGCCCGCAAGGCAAGAGTCCTGCTCGGACTCCAGGACCAGACGCCAGGGTCCTCGGCGTCTGGCCCCAGACGCCAGGGTCCCTGGCGTCTGGCCCCTGGCCTCCGCAAAACTTCCTTTTGCACCTTCCTAAAGCCTCGTGGGCTTTACCCGTTGGCCCAAATAAAGTGTTCTCGTACCCGAACATTTCGGGAAACATCCGAAACTCCTTCCGGTGAATTCCGGAACCCTTCCGGAGACCAAACACTATTATCCCATATATCAATCTTTACCTCCGGACTATTCCAGAGCTCCTCGTCATGTCCGGGATCTCATCCGGGACTCCGAACAACTTTCGGTCACCAACATAACAACTCAACTATACTTATATCGTCACCAAACGTTAAGTGTGTAGACCCTGCGGGTTCGAGAACTATGTAGACATGACCGAGACACCTCTACGGTCAATAACCAATAGCGGGACCTGGATGCCCATATTGGCTCCTACATATTCTACGAAGATCTTTATCGGTCGAACCTCTATGGCAAGGATTCAGTTAATCCCGTATGCTGTTCCCTTTGTTCTTTGGTATGTTACTTGCCCGAGATTCGATCGTCGGTATCTCTATACCTAGTTCAATCTCGTTACCGGCAAGTCTCTTTACTCGTTCCATAATACAAGATCTCGTGGCTAACACTTTAGTCACATTGCTTGCAAGGCTCATTGTGATGTTGTATTACCGAGTGGGCCCTGAGATACCTCTCCGTCACACGGAGTAACAAATCCCAGTCTTGATCCATGCCAACCCAACAGACATCCTCAGAGATACCTGTAGAGCACCTTTATAGTCACCCAGTTACGTTGCGACATTTGATACACACAAGGTACTCCTCCGATGTCAGGGAGTTGCATGATCTCATGGTCATAGGAACAGATACTTGACATGCAGAAAACAATAGCAATAAACTGACATGATCATATGCTATGTTTACAGTTTGGGTCTTGTCCATCACATCATTCTCCTAATGACGTGATCCCGTAATCAAATGACATCTCATGTCCATGGCTAGGAAACCTTCACCATCTTTTGATCAACGAGCTAGTTAACTAGAGGCATACTAGGGACACAGTGTTGTCTATGTACCCACACATGTATTTGAGTTTCCAATCAATACAATTATAGCATGGATAATAAACGATTATCACGAACAAGGAAATATGATAATAACTAAATTATTATTGCCTCTAGGGCATATTTCCAACAGTCTCCCACTTGCACTAGAGTCAATAATCTAGTTCACATCACCATGTGATTTACATTGTTCTAACACCCAATGAGTTCTGGGGTTCGATCATGCTTTGCATGTGAGAGAGGTCTTTAGTCAACGGGTCTGTGACATTCAGATCCGTGTGTACTTTGCAAATCTCTATGTCATACTGTAGACACTTCTACCACACTCCACTTGGAGCGATTCCAAATGGCTGCTCCACTATATGTATCCTGACTGCTACTCAGAGTCGTCCGGATAGGTGTCAAAGCTTGCATCGACGTAACCCTTTACGACGAACTCTTCATCACCTCCATAATTGAGAAATATTTCCTTAGTCCTCTAGTTACTAAGGATAATCTTGACCGCTGTCCAGTGATCCACTCCTGGATCACTCTTGTACCCCTTGACAGAATCATGGCAAGGCACACATCAGGTGCGGTACACAGCATGGCATACTATACAGAGCCTATGATAAGGCATAGGGGATGACCTTCGTCCTTTCTCTTTCTTCTGCCGTGGTCGAGCTTTGAGTCTCACTCAACTCCACACCTTACAAATCAGGCAAGAACTCTTTCTTTGACTGATCCATTTTGAACTCTTTCAAAATATTGTCAAGGTATGTACTCATTGAAAGTCTTATCAGACGTCTTGATCTATCTCTATAGATCTTGATGCCCAATATTTAAGTAGCTTTATTTCAGGTCTTCCTTGAAAAACTCCTTTCAAACGACCCTTTATGCTTTCCAGAAATTCTACATCATTTCCGATCAACAATATGTCAACCACATATACTTATCAGAAATTCTATAGTGCTCCCACTCACTTTATTGTAAATACAAGTTTCTCATAAACTTTGTATAGACTCAAAAACTTTGATCACCTCATCAAAGCGTATATTCCAACTCCGAGATGCTTGCTCCAGTCCATAGAAGGATCGCTGGAGTTTGCATACATTTTAGCATCCTTAGGACTGACAAAACCTTCCGGTTGTATCATATACAACCTTTCCTCACGGATACCGTTAAGGAAACGATGTTTTGACATCCATCTGCCAGATTTCATAATTGAAAAATGCAGCAACTGCTAACATAATTCCAACAGACTTTAGCATCGCTACGGGTGAGAAAGTCTCATCGTAGTCAACTCCTTGAACTTGTGAACAACCCTTTGCCACAAGTCGAGCTTTTATAGACGGTGACATTACCGTCCGCGTCCGTCTTCCTTTTAAAGATCCATTTGTTCTGAATGGCGTTTCGCCCTTCAGGTAATACTTCCAAAGCCCATACTTTGTTTTCTTACATGGATCCCATCTCGGATTTCATGGCCTCTAACCATTTCTCGGAATCCGGGCCCATCATCGCTTCTCCATAGCTCGTAGGTTCATCGTTGTCCAACAACATGACCTCTAAGACAGGGTTGCCGTACCACTCAGGAGTAGTACGCGCCCTTGTCGACCTACGAGGTTCGATAGCAACTTGATCCGAAGCTTCATGATCATCATCATTAACTTCCTCTTCAACTAATGTGGGCTCTACAGAAACATCTTTCTGTGCTGCGCTACTCTCAGGTTGAAGTAAAGGTTCAACAACCTCATCAAGTTCTATCTACCTCCCACTCAATCTTTCGAAAGAAACTTTTTCTCGAGAAAGGACCCGTTTTAGCAACAAACACTTTGTGCTTGGATCTGAGATAGAAGGTTCACCCAACTGTTACGTTAGGGTATTCTATGAAGATGCATTTGTCCGCTTTGGGTTCGAGCTCATTAGGTGAAAACCCTTTTTCACATAAGCGTCGCAGCCCCAAACATTAAAAATGACAGCTTAGGTTTCCGCCAAACCAAAATTCATACGGTGTCATCTCAACGGACTTATGGTGCCCCTTTTAAAGTGAATGTGGTTGTCTCTAATGCATAACCCTAAAACGATAGTGGTAAATCGATAAGAGACATCATAGTTCGCACCATATCTAATAGAGCACAACTACGACGTTCGGACACACCATCACACTATGGTGTTCCAGGTGGCGTGAGTTGTGAAACAACTTCCACATTGTCTTAAGTTATATACCAAACTCGTAACTCAGATATTTACCTCCACGATCATATCGTAGATATTTTATCTTCTTGTCACGATGATCTCAAACTTCACTCTGAACTTTTCAAACGATTCAGACTTGTGTTTCATTAAGTAAATATACACTATATCTACTCAAATCATCAGTGAAGGTAAGAAAATAACGATATCCACCGCCCACTACAAAACTCACTGGACCGCATACATCAACATGTATCATTTCCAATAAGTCAATTGCCCGCTCCATCATACCGGAAAACGGGGTTCTAGTCATCTTGCCCATGAGGCATGGTCCGCATGTCTCAACCGATTCGAAATCGAATGAGTCCAAAGATCCATCAGCATGGAGTTTCTTCATGCGTTTTACACCAATATGACATTTAGCAGCAGTGCCACAAGTATGTGGTACTATCATTATTAACTTTGTATCTTTTGGCATCAATATTATGAACATGTGTATCACTACGATCAAGATTCAATAAACCACTCTTATTGGGTGCATGACCATTGAAGGTATTATTCATGTAAACAGAATAACCATTATTCTCTAACTGCAATGAATAACCGTA
Organism: Elymus sibiricus; assembly: GCA_039707655.1. Taxonomy (NCBI): domain Eukaryota; kingdom Viridiplantae; phylum Streptophyta; class Magnoliopsida; order Poales; family Poaceae; genus Elymus; species Elymus sibiricus. The sequence continues at coordinate 402,922,052 of CM077672.1, forward strand.
TTGCAATAAACTTGATCTAATCACGTTCATGCTTAACGCAAACACCGAATAACATTTATTTAGGTTCATCACTAATCCCAAAGGTAGAGAGAGCGCGCGATGGTGATCACATCAACCTTGGAAACACTTCCAACACTCATCGTCACTTCACCCTTAGCTAGCCTCCGTTTATTCCGTAGCTTTTATTTCGAGTTACTAACATTTAGCAACCGAACCGGTATCTAATACCCAGGTGCTACTAGGAGTACCAGTAAGGTACACATCAATAACACGTATATCAAATATACTTCTGTCGACGTTGCCAACCTTCTTATCTACCAAGTATCTAGGGTTGTTCCACTTCAGCGACCGTTCTCCTCATAATAGAAGCACTTAGTCTCGGGTTTGGGTTCAGCCTTGGGTTTCTTTACTGGAGCAGCAACTGGCTTGCCATCCATGAAGTATCCCTCCTTGCCCTTGCCCTTTTGAAACTAGTGGTTTTACTAACCATCAACACTTGATGCTCCTTCTTGATTTCTACCTTCGCGGGGTCAAACATCGCGAATAGCTCAGGGATCATTATTTCCATCTCTGGCCTTTTATAGTTCATCACGAAGCTCTAGTAGCTTAGTGACAGTGACTTGGAGAACTATACCAATCACTATCTTATCTGGAAGATCAACTTCCACTCGATTCAAGCAATTGCAGTACCCAGACAATCTGAGCACATGCTCAACGATTGAGCTATTCTTCATCATCTTGCAGGCAAAGAATCTTGTTGGAGGTCTCATACCTCTCAACACGGGCATGAGTCTGAGATCCCAATTTCAGCTCTTAGAACATCTCATATGTTCCGTGACGTTCAAAACGTTTTGGAGCCTCAATTCTAAGCCGTAATGCATGACGCACTGAACTATTAAGTAGTCATCGGAACGTGCCTGTCAGATGTTCACAACATCTACAGACGACGCTAGAGGGGGTGGCACACCGAGCGGTGCATTATGGACATAAGCCTTCTGTGCAGCATTGAGGACAATCCTCAGATCATGGACCCAGTCCGTATTATTGCTACCATCATCTTTCAAATCTATTTCTCTAGGAACATACAAAAATTCAGGGGAGCTACAGCGCGAGCTAGTAATCTACAACATAATTTGCAAAGACATTTTGACTATGTTCATGATAATGAGTTTAGTTAATCATATTACTTAAAACTCCCACTCAAATTGACATCCCTCCGGTCATTCGAGTGTAACATGATCCAAATCCACCAACTCAAGTCCGATCATCACGTGAGTTGAGGTGGTTTCAATGGTGAACATCTTCATGTTGATCATATCTACTATATGACTCATGTTCGACCTTTCGGTCTCTTGTGTTCCGAGGCCATGTCTGTACATGCTAGGCTCGTCAAGTTTAACCCGAGTGTTCCGCACGTGCAACATGGCTTACACCCGTTGTATGTGAACGTAGAGTCTATCACACCCGATCATCACGGCGTGTCTCGAAACGACGAACTTTCGCAACGGTGCACACTCGGGGAGAACACAATTTATCTTGAAATTTAAGTGAGGGATCACCTTATAATGCTACCGTCGTCCTAAGCAAAATAAGATGCATAAAAGGATTAACATCACATGCAAATCATAAGTGACATGATATGGCCATGAACTTGTGCTTTTGATCTCCATCTCCAAAGCACCGGCATGATCTCCATCGTCACCGGCATGACACCATGATCTCCATCATCTTGATCTCCATCAACGTGTCGCCATGAGGTTGTCGCGCCGACTGTTGCTTCCACGACTATTGCTAACTCATAGCGATAAAGTAAAGCAAAACGGCGAAAATAATTAAAGACAACTCTATGGCTCCTGCCAGTTGCCGTACTCATCGACATGCAAGTCGTGATATTCTATACAACACATGATCATCTCATACATCACATATATCTCATCATGTAATTGGCCATATCACATCACAACATACCCTGCAAAAACAAGTTAGACGTCCTCTAATTGTTGTTGCAAATTTTACGTGGCTGCTACGGGTTTGCAAGAACCGTTCTTACCTACGCAAAACCACAACGTGGTGTAGTGATTGCTTTTTGATCTTCTAAAAGAACCCTCTTCATTGAAATTGATTCAACTAAAGTGAGAGAGACAGACACCCGCTAGCCATCTTTATGCAACGAAGTTACATGTCAGTTGAAGGAACCTGTCTCGCGTAAGCGTACGCGTAATGTCGGTTCGGGCCGCTTCATCTCACAATACCGCCGAATCAAGTATCAACTAGTAACGGCAAGCAATATGTATACACCCACGCCCACAACTCGTTTGTGTTCTACTCGAGATCTCATCTACGCATAGACCTAGCTCATGATGCCACTGTTGGGGAACGTTGCATGGGAAACAAAAAATTTCCTACGCACACACAAGATCTATCCATGGTGATGAGCATCTACGAGAGGGAGAGTGAATCTACATACCCTTGTAGATTTCTAAGCGGAAGCGTTAAGAAACGCGGTTGATGTAGTCGAACATCTCCGCGATCCAAATCGCAAGTCGTCCCTCGAACCGATCACGAACTAGTGCCGAACGGACGGCACCTCCGCGTTCAACACACGTACGGCTTGATGACGCCTTCACCTCCTCGATCCAGCGAGCGATGGTGAAGTAGTAGACGAGTTCCGGCAGCACGACGGCGTGGTGATGGTGGTGAGGAACAATCTCTGCAGGGCTTCGCCAAGCGCTACGGAGATTATGACGTAGGAACTAGAGGGTTAGGGTTGCCGCACACGGCTTGGGGAAATCTTGATGTATTCCGGGTGCTAGCCCTGCCCCTCTATTTATATGTTGAGCCCTGGGGTCGAAACTTGGAGAAAGAGCCTCCTCAAAGTCGGTTTGGCCCGCAAGGCAAGAGTCCTGCTCGGACTCCAGGACCAGACGCCAGGGTCCTCGGCGTCTGGCCCCAGACGTCAGGGTCCCTGGCGTCTGGCCCCTGGCCTCCGCAAAACTTCCTTTTGCACCTTCCTAAAGCCTCGTGGGCTTTACCCGTTGGCCCAAATAAAGTGTTCTCGTACCCGAACATTTCGGGAAACATCCGAAACTCCTTCCGGTGAATTCCGGAACCCTTCCGGAGACCAAACACTATTATCCCATATATCAATCTTTACCTCCGGACTATTCCAGAGCTCCTCGTCATGTCCGGGATCTCATCCGGGACTCCGAACAACTTTCGGTCACCAACATAACAACTCAACTATACTTATATCGTCACCAAACGTTAAGTGTGTAGACCCTGCGGGTTCGAGAACTATGTAGACATGACCGAGACACCTCTACGGTCAATAACCAATAGCGGGACCTGGATGCCCATATTGGCTCCTACATATTCTACGAAGATCTTTATCGGTCGAACCTCTATGTCAAGAATTCAGTTAATCCCGTATGCTGTTCCCTTTGTTCTTCGGTATGTTACTTGCCCGAGATTCGATCGTCGGTATCTCTATACCTAGTTCAATCTCGTTACCGGCAAGTCTCTTTACTCGTTCCATAATACAAGATCTCGTGGCTAACACTTTAGTCACATTGCTTGCAAGGCTCATTGTGATGTTGTATTACCGAGTGGGCCCTGAGATACCTCTCCGTCACACGGAGTAACAAATCCCAGTCTTGATCCATGCCAACCCAACAGACATCCTCGGAGATACCTGTAGAGCACCTTTATAGTCACCCAGTTACGTTGCGACGTTTGATACACACAAGGTACTCCTCCGATGTCAGGGAGTTGCATGATCTCATGGTCATAGGAACAGATACTTGACATGCAGAAAACAATAGCAATAAACTGACACGATCATATGCTATGTTTACAGTTTGGGTCTTGTCCATCACATCATTCTCCTAATGACGTGATCCCGTAATCAAATGACATCTCATGTCCATGGCTAGGAAACCTTCACCATCTTTTGATCAACGAGCTAGTTAACTAGATGCATACTAGGGACACAGTGTTGTCTATGTACCCACACATGTATTTGAGTTTCCAATCAATACAATTATAGCATGGATAATAAACGATTATCACGAACAAGGAAATATGATAATAACTAAATTATTATTGCCTCTAGGGCATATTTCCAACAATATGCCCTAGGGGCAATAATAAATGTTTTTGTTTATCTTCATGATCATAATTATGTTTATGTTCCATGCTATAACTGCTATGGTTCTCGAGTCTGCAATAACCACGAGGCTCGGAGGAAGACTCATATGCACGTGTGGAATAATAAATGGTAAAATGTATTCCTAGTCTGGCCTCTAAGACTAGCTCAAGTGTTGCATGATGGTTCTATTTTCCTGATCATGGGCATGACTATGCCGGCAACTTTGAGGGCACAATGTTAGGAGAACACTTGTGTTGAATCGACCCGAATTGGTGTTATGCTATGAGATTCATTCGTCACAAGTTAATGGTTAATAACACAGAGATAGTTAATGTTTGCACAATTCCTTAGACCATGAGAGTGTCGAGTTTCTTCATGCTTGCTTCATGAACTTTGGGGTTTGTTAAACGTCATCCGTAACTGGGTGGCTATTACGGCGGCTTACGGGTTCATGGAAAAGTATGTCAAGTAACTTGATAGCTCAAGATTGGGATTTGCTCCTCCGACGATGGAGAGATATCTCTGGGCCCTCTCAGTGTTACGGTATCCATCATCGTCTGGCCAGACACAATGTGATTTGATCACGGGGATGCCGGAACACAGAAACGAGAAAAGAGAACAAAACCGGCAACGAGGTAACTGGCATTGTGGACAAGTGTTGATCCACGGGGATGCTGATGTTTCTCACCTCGGGTATTTGTAACATATCGCGAAGCAACAGGAATAGCACACGGCAACTGGAGGTTCACTCGAATATTCATTCGTGTGGGTATAGGGGTCAATATGGGTGTCCACGGCTCCGATGTTGATCATTGATCGGAAAGTGTTCCGGGTCATGTCTATACTTCACCGAACCTATAGGGTCACACGCTTAAGGGTCATCTATCTGCTGAATACTAGACAGGGAGTCGGAGAGAAAATCACCGAAAAAGTTTCGGACGAAACGGAAACGTTCCGAAGAGAACACCGGAATAGTTTCAGTGAAACTGAAAAGTTATTTCAGGGTATTCCATTAAATCAAATTGGTTCTGGCACACGCCTGGAAATTCTTGGAGGATGCCAGAAGTGTTCTGGAAACTTCTGGGAATTTTCCGGGACAAAAACCGGAAATGTTCCGGAGCAGCCGGAACCGCTTTGGTTGCTTTTCGCTGAAGAAACATTGTTCCGAAATTGTTTCGGAATGCGTTCAAAATTATTTTGGTGCGTACTAGAATTATTCTAGGCACACAGAAATAAATTGGGATTTAACGGACGCAGAAAAATGTCTTCATAAATAGTGAAAGTGCTTTTTGGATATTTTTTGGAAAGCACCTTTTGGGATATTTTCCCAAAAGGTTTCTAGAAGGACTTGGGAGCCAAGGCACCCCCATGTGGGGGGGCCCTCAAGGTGGCCGGCCAAGGTGGTGCTCCTTCATGGAGCTCCATATGGCACCCCTTTTTCCTTTTATTCTTTTATGTATGACATAAAGTGGGGGCACTTTTGGTATTTCTGAATACCATCTTTACCCCTTGGCTATCCTATAAATAGAGGTGAGGGGGCTGCCCCAAAACTCATCCCTTGCTCACATACAAATGCCATGCCCGTCTGGCTCTCTCTCTCCCTCCCACGAAAAGAGTTTCGTAGAGCCGAAAGGCTGTCTGGGTTCCGGTGGGAACTAGTTCTGGACGGCGAAGCCCTGCCGGATAGATGACACCATATGTGTGCAACTCTGTAGAGAGATCGTAGTTTCGGTCTTAGTTCGAGAGTGCCTCCCGAAGGGCTGTCCGAGGGACTGTCCCGAGGCCTCCCGAAGGGCTACCCGGAGATCCGTCCGGTGAGCTGACGAGGGAGTACATCCTCGCGGTTGGGAGGTTGTAAATCCTGGCTGCGGGGATCTGCACCGCCGATCATCATCGACTCTACTTCCGCTGCGCTACGAGTCGGTAACGAAAAAGATCAAACCTTGTATGCAGTCTCCATAGTGGTCCTGGGCTGGTGTGTAGGTCGGAAATTTTTTGTTTTCTGCTGCGTTCCCCTTCAGGCGGCAGATCAATTTTTTTTTAAATCAACATTTGTTGGAAAAAATGTGAACAAAATTTCTTACAAAATACAACAAATGTTCGAAATTCTTATAAATTTTAAAACGTGGACAATTTTTGAAAAAAAAAGAACTGAACGTGTGAACAATTTTATAAAATTGTGAACAAATTATGAATTCTGAACCATTTTTTTGAACTGTCATATTTTTAGAAATTTATTAAAAATATATACTGAACATTTTTAAAATATACGGTGTAGTTTCTTTTTTGAAATGCAAGCTGAACAATTTTTCTATGCATGATGAACATTTCTTTGTACACAGTGAACATTTTTTTGATGTACAGTGAACATTTTTCTTTAATACGGTGAACTTTTTTTGAAACGTGAACAATTATTGAATACCTGAAAAAATATTTGAAAACAATGAACATTTATATAATACATGATGAACATTTTAAAATACACGAGGAAACTTTTTAAAAAACATATTGGATTGTTTTTGATAATATAGGATCAACATTTTAAAAAGTACACCTTGCATATTGAACAATTTTATAACATACGATGAGCATTTTTAGAATAAATGATAAACATTTTTGAAAATATATAGTGAACCTCATTTTTTTCAAATGCACGCTGAACCAATTTGCTATACATGATGAACATGTTTTTATACACAGTGAACATTTTTGCCAATGTACGTTGAACATTTTTTCAACGCGATGAACTTTTTCTAAAACGTGAACAAATTTGGAATTTCAATAATTTTTGAAAAACACTAACAAATTTGGAACTTCAAAAAAAATTCAGAAACATATGAACAACAATTTTGAAACCTTTTTTTTCAAAATAAATCCCAGAACATTTTTTGTATTTGTGTAGAAAAAACACTATATTCGACGTAGTGTGTTTGAGCAGGCTATAAGGCTCCATTTGAGAGCAAGCTATTTCTCTACATCTATCAAATGACCCTAATATTTTTCGATGGCTTGTATGACCAATTAAAGTCACCATGCCAAGTTGTTTTTTTTTCTACAAATTTTGTATTTTCTGGAGTTTTCTCGGTCAAAAAGGACGGTAAATGGCTGGACGTGTCGCAACTTGCATACGGTGTCAGAAATTGTTCAAACCTGACATAGATGCCTACCATGGGCATGAACCCCTCCTTGAAAAAGTTGGGGTCAAGGATGTACAAAAAAACACCATATTGAACGTAGGGTGTCCGGGTAGGCCAGAAGACTCCGTTCAAGAGCATGATTTTTTTCGACATCCATGGAATGGCCTCAATTTTTTTCTGTGGCCTTGTATGACCAATTCAAAGCACCATGCCAAGTAGCTTGTGTTTTTGACAAGTTTTGCATTTTTTGGAGTTTTCTCTGTCAAAAAATGCCGATAAATGGCCGGACGTGTCGCAACTTGCACACGGTGTCGAAAGTCATTCAAACCTGGCATGTATTCCTACCATGGGAATTCCCACCTGGTGAAAAATGTTGAGGTCATTTCAAGGATGTTCACACAAAGACCATGTTCAATGAGGGTGTTTGGGTAGGCAAGAAGGGTCTGTCTGAGAGCACGTTGTTTTTCGACATCCTTGAAATGTCACCAATTTTTTTATGGCACCAATTCAAGGCACCATGCCAAGTTGTTTTGGTTTTCGACAAATTTTACTTTTTCTGAAGTTTTCTCGGTCAAGGAAGGCCGATAAATGGTCGGACGTGTCGCAACTTGCATATAGTGTCAAAAATCGTTCAAACCTGACATGGATGACCACCTGCTGTCCAAGGATGTCCAAAGGTAGACCATGTTGAACGGAGGGTGTTCGGGTATGCCAGAAGGCTCCGTGTGAGAGCTCGTTGTTTTGACATCCTTGAAATGGCCCCATTTTTTTCCATTCCCTTTTATCACCAATTTAAGGCATCATGACAAGTTGTTTGGTTTTTTGACAAGTTTTGCATTTTCTGGAGTTTTCTCGGTGGAAAAAGGCCGATAAATTGTCGGACGTGTCGCAACATGCAAACGGTGTCGGGATTCGTACAAACCTGGCATGGATGCCTACCATCGGCATGCCCACCTACTTATAAAAGTTGAGGTCATTTCAAGGATGTCCAAAAATAGACAATGTTCAACACATCATGTTCAGCCAAGCAAGAAGGGTCTGTTTGAAAGCACGTTGTTTTTCGACATCAGTCAAATGGCTAGACGGGTGTATCTGTGAGCATGTAGATTTTCGTAATTTGAATGCTTCTGTTCTCTGCAATTTCCATAATTATCAATGAACATGAATAATTTCATATGTCCTAACCATTTCTTGAAATTTGTCAATTTTGGAATTTCAAACTGTGTACGAAAATTTTACAAATTTGAACACTTTTTCAAAAAATTTAACAAATTCCCAACAATTTATGAAAATTTTGACCACAAATTGCAAAACACGTGCTGTTTTTAAAATTCATCAACTTTTTTTGAAATGCAAACAGTCTTAAATTGGTGAACATAAAAATCGAAACGGAAATATTTTTTACAATTGTAAACAATATTTGAAAACAAGAACATTTTTTGGTATTCCAAACAATTTATATTTTTTTGACATGTTTCAAAATGAATAATAAAGTTTAAAATTGAGGAAAATGAACTAACAAAAAAAATGAGAAGAATAAATATAAAAAAACACTTAGGCCTTGGCCCAACTAGGCGATGGCATGGCTCCTGTCGGGGGCCTATTGGCCCGGCAACTGTAGTACTTTCAAATACGAAAAAATATTCATGTTCAAAATTTTGTTCGCTCTTTTTAGAAATGTTCGTGTTTTGACATTCTGTTCAATTTGGAAAGACACGAACATTTTTTAAAACTTTGTGTACAATTTTGTAAAGTGTGAATATTTGTATTTTCTAAACAAAACTTGAATTTCTTTTATTTTTAAATAAATTTTTACAATCGCGAGCATTTTTGAAAAAGAATTAGAAACGAAAAAGGAAAAGCAAAAAAGAAAGTAACAAACAAACAATGAATAGAAAAAATAAAAAAGAAATAGTGCGAAATGGCCTGTTTGCTACAGTAAACCGGTCATTGTCATGAATTTTTAAATAAAAAGTTTACAAATTTTAAAAATATCAAATATTTTGGTAAAAATGTTTGTGAAAATTGAAAGAGTTTGTGGATTTGAAAAAGAAAATTGCGGATTCAAAAAAAATCATGAATTTGAAAAGGTTCATTAATTTAAGAAAAGTTCATGAATTTTAAAGGGAAAAGAACATGCAAAAAGAAAGAGAAAGAGAAAAGGAAAAAAAGAAGAAGTAAAACCAGCCAAGCAAAACCAGAAAAAAAGAGAAAAAGGAAGTAAACCCGCGACCTCGGGCAAATGGAACCAGAAAAAAAAAACAAGCGAGAAAGAAGATGAGCCGTCTGCCTCTGCGCCCCGCAAATATTAATGCTAGGCAGTAATAAATGATTAGCAAATGATGCACGAAAATAGGCACAAGTTTGGACAACGAAAACTGAATACGCACTATCAATTTCGTGACTCCGTTTCGTAGGCTGCAAGCTGGCAGAACAACAAAAAAAAACATTCAAACACTAAAAATAAAATAAAACGATAGAAAATGTAGTGTACTTTGAAGAAGGAAAATGAAATGTATGTGGTCTAAGCCCTAAAATTAAGAGGATGACGTCGAACAGTTTTCAGAAATGAATATTTCACAGTACGATGACAGAACTGTTCAAGAATAAAAGGATGCATATTTCACGCAAGAGAACACAAAAGCGTGGGAAAACGAGAGAAATAATCTTTGATGCGAAGAACGATGCATGAATTAGCGAGCGGATAGGACAGTAGGAACGCATGAGCGGAGATGAGATAAAAGAAGCAAAACAAATATAAAAGAAGAGACGAAAATAGAAGTCGAACATAAGAAAAGAATAGGACAGAAACGAAGGAAGAAGAAGATGAATAGTGAAGGAAAGTCGTGGAACAGAGTACGTAAAAGAACGGGGATGTAGGACATGTAATAGGTACACAGAAGTATAACAAGGGTCCACATATGTATATGTATAAAATAAACATGTATATTGTCCCATATCAGACAATTAAAGAATTTCCATCCATTTTCCAACCATTTTCTGTTCAAACATGTGCACGGGCAGTTCGACGGCGGCCGGAGTTTGCGCAGGTGCGTGCCCCAGCACTTGCGTACCCCTGCAAATTTCCGACGGACAGACTTGAAAATAACTTCAGCATCTGCAAACTTATTACCCCCGATCCCTGATCACTAGTGATACCCTTCGTTCCAGAATATAAGGTGTATTGTTTTCTGTGCAACTCAACCATTTGAATGTTTGACCAAATGGAATAAACTAACAACATCTGCAATACCAAATAGATAAAATGTGAAACTACTTTTCATGATGGATCAAATTATATAAATTATGTATTGTGGATATTTATATATTTTTCTAAAAACTTGGTCAAACATGGCCTCGTTTGACTTTTGAAAAAACAAATCTATACCTAATAATAAAGGGGCTATTGCTTCTTACCACCATAATTTCGTCCGTTTTTCGTCCGTCCGTCGTCCGTCCACTGCGCCCATATTATTTTCTATATCCGAGGTGGTACTATTCTTGTGATTTTTTTTGGTCACGAGCAGGCTCAACTGGCTGGGCCTCGACCTGAAGTTTCGTACGTCACCTTCGGGCCGCATCCTTACTCTAATGGGCCTGCTCCTGCCACCTTGACAAAAAAAGATGAAAGGAAAAAAAACAAGCTACCTGTCCAGTTTCTTTTTCGCACCTGTCCAGTTTCGTCCGTCATCCCAACCTTCGATCGGATTCAAAAAAGTCATACGTGAGCTCAACCTTCGATCAACATCTGCCAGAAAAAAAACAAAACTACCTGTATTGGGCCACATAGCCCGCCAGGCCTTTTTTGGGCCGCGCGTGAGAAAAATAGCTACTGGTGGGGATCGAACACGTGACCACCTGGCCCATGGAACGGCGCAACAACCAACTGAGCAAAGTTATTTTATGTGAAATTAGTCCCACATGTTTTATTTAAACAGATTCGTACCAATTTATATACAAGCAAGCCTCCTGTATTATCAGCAAGTCGCCTAAAAAAGGACCGTGAGAGAGCGGACAAGAAGGAAGGATGAATTTGAGGGCTGATTTGTGGGTATTAAAGGAAAGAAGAACACTCCTGTATAGGAAGGAATTGAGGACGAATTTGCGGGTATTAAAGGAAAGAATTGAAGGCTATCTTTATGGGCTAAGAAATTATAAAGGAAGGAAGGATGGATTTCAGGATTGTGAACAAGAACACTTGTGTATTAAAGGAAGGAATTTGAGGCAGATTTGTGTGGGTATTAAAGGAAAGAATTTGAAGGGGCTATCCTTGTGTGGGCTACGAAATTATAATGGAAGGAATGATGGATTTCGGGATGGTTGGCTGCATGGATATTCACATGCAATAGAGGGAAGGCAGAAAAATAAACAAGTGGGAGTTGTGAAACAAATGTGTGTGAAACAAATTTACCACTGATGAGGATGAGGCACACGTACTCCGCGACACTGCCCATGCAACTTTTTTATTTTCGCCGGCAATCAAGAATTTTACGAGGTGATCACTTAAAATTTAGTTTCCATCGAGGGTGACTAGCTGTTTATTTATTAAGTTTACTTAGCCAGTAACTACGCATGTGTGTACAGTACAAAAAATCATGTTATGTACCACCACCCTTTAGACCTTATTTAGGCGGAACAAGTGCAGGACATGCCCTTTCTTCATGAAACAAGTCCACAACATTGCAAGTTGAAAGTGAGCAGCAGTAGGGGGGTTGTATACGGACCAGGTGCGGGGAGGGTCTCACAGAGGGCAGCCCTCGCTTCCAGCTCGACGATATTAGTCTAAGCATTATCTTGCGCCGGCGCGGTTCAATGACAGATGAGCGGTGCAGTGGCCGAGCTCATTGCCTAGGGATTAACCACATTCGGACGTTTTTATGATCATGTGGACACGGCTCGATGAGTGCATGGAAAAGGATAAACGACAACTCGGATGGGACGCCATGTTGAAATAGAGGGCTTATGCATGTGGGCGGTCTTCAGAAATGATTATTGAGTAGAGGTCTATATTTTTTTCTTTCCCGTAGCAACGCACGGGCATGTTTTACTAGTACACCTTATATAAAGGAACAGAGGGAATATATAGTAGTGTCATCTTTGCAGTTCCTTTCCCAGAAGTCAGTTCACGTGCGTGCATGCACGCACAAGAGAGATTCTTGCAACTTGTGATCCTAATCCAACACATGTTAGGACCTTTTGTTTGGTGAGCCTGAAGAACGAATCACTTGGAATGAGTGGCATCGTGAAAACATCTCTAACATGCATAGTCCGTCAAGCACGAATGACTTCCTGGTCAGGGTCCGTGGAGGCGAGAGATTAGCTTGGCCCGAGAGCTCAAAATCCAGAGCCTAGGCGTGCGACGGTTGCTGCCTGGATGCTACTCGATCGTTTCACAAAGAACGCACGCATTGATGAGGAGCGAGCTGCACCCATAAATCTGTGTCCCATCGCACAGGATGACCCGACACCTCCTTGGCTCTGGGCGACACAGGGCTGGAACAATGCACTCGTCCCATACAACCTCCTTGCCTATTCTGTTTCTTATGGAACGTGACTTTATTCACAAGGTCCTCAAGCGCCCTTCCAAAAAAGAGTTGCAAGACTGCTGCCAGTGTCCTATTGCATAACTTAGATACAACCCATTAGAGTAGTTGTATGATAGCTTGTTGGTTGATGATATGGACATTTTACCAACAAGACTTAGCGTACAACTTGTCACAGATACCCTAACAAAAAAGTATTATTGAATTGATTAGTTGGTATGGAGCCACTTATGTAATTCCCAAAGAGATCTATGTAGCTAAGACTCTGTACGTTATGCAGGTCTCCCGGAATTGAACTAGCGGGATGATTAAGATATAGGGCAAGACCTTGCAACCTCTCGAAACAGGCTTTTGTCCCGCTTTATATATAAAGCAATCACCGAACCAAGTACACGGCCAAACAATACAAGATGGTGAGGTAGCCATCATACAATGCCGATCCCCAGATAACCGGATCACATAGAACTACTACGCTACCGAAAGAAAGCATTGGGAAAACTGAGTACAGCGCTACACAAAGCCCTAAACACCTAAGCTCCACGACAACGCCCCCAAGAGGGAAAACGACGCAAAGCGTCGCCGCCGCCGAGTCCAGAAGGGACAAGGGTCTTCACCCGGAACCCTGACACGAAGAGGAGCACCACGACGACGTCTTCAGGAAGATAGCATCGCCGTCGTCGGTGCCAAAGCGCAGAGCTTTCGCTTGGCAGCTCCCCCGTGCCACATGAGGTCTTCAGGATAGGTGTCGTGGATTTCTCACGGCAGATGTCATAGGATGGCTAAAAGTGTGGGGCGGCAAGGCTACGGTAGAGATCCGAGACGGGATTGGGCAACAGCACGCGGTGGTTTACCCAGGTTCGGGGCCCTCGCGTGGAGGTAAAACCCCTACTCCTGCATGTCTGATGTATATGCGGTGTATATGGTAGTACAGAGTTGCTCCTAGAGCTGTATTAGAGGAGGAGGCAAGAGGTTGTGAGCCTGTTCCCTTTGCCTCATGTGTGTGAGGATGAGAGAGTGAGAGAGCGTGTGGGCGTGGAGCCTAAGAGAGTGTGGCGTGAGTGAATGGCCGTGAGTGAGCTCCCCTGGTGCATCTTATAAAGGGATGCCCAGAGGACAAGGAGTGGCCCACTTGGCCTACTACACTATTGGAATGGACATGCGAGGTGACGCATGACGCAGGTTATAGTGCGCCACTATTGGTCAACAGTGTTGGACTATTGGGGCGCAGTGAAGTGACGCATGACGCAGACTATAGTGTCTTCCTGTCGTGTCCGATTGGACGCTGCGGTTGACCTCGGGCAACAGGCCGGCTGGAGCAGCCGACTGGAGAGCCGGCCGGAGCAGCCGGGTGGCGAGTGGCCGGACCGAGGGGCGTTGGCCGCCCCGATGTTTTGAAATGTTGTCTTGTCTTCTTGAGCCTACCCGGGGGTCATCCCCCTGACAGTAGCCTCCGAGCCTCCGGGCGACTCTAAGAGTCGGGCGGAGGGTGTTCGCTGATGTCGTTGCAGAGTTTGTCGATGACAGCCGGCTGCGGGCTTGCAGCCGGCGCGGCTTGCTTGCAGTGGGTGTGCGCCAGCGCACCCACTGGGTGTAGCCTTCGAGCCTCCGAGCGACTCGAAGAGTCGGGCGGAGGGTCTTCGCTGTTGTGGTAGCAAGGGTTGTCGATGACATCCGGCTGCGGGCTTGCAGCCAGCGCGGCTTGCTTCCAGTGGGGGCGCGCCAGCGCACCCACTGGGTGTAGCCTCCAGGCGACTCGAAGAGTCGAGCGGAGGGTTCTTGCAGGTTGTTGCAGCAGATGGGCGCGGAGCGCCGCCAGGCACGGACGCGGGGTCCGCCGGCAGGTGGGCGCGAGGCGCCGCCGGGCGCGGAGCGGAGTCCGCCGGCAGGTGGGCGCGAGGCGCGACCGGGCGCGGACACGGAGTCCGCCGGCAGGTGGGTGCGAGGCGCTGCCGGGCACGGAGCGGAGTCCGCCGGCAGGTGGGCGCGGAGCTTTGCTGTCTCTTCAGTGAGGGCGTGCCAGCGCACCCACCTGGTGTAGCCTCCGAGCCTCCGGGCAACTCGAAGAGTCAGGCGGAGGGTCTTCGCTGTTGATGGAGCAGACGGTGGCGTAGAGGATCTCGGCGGCAGCCGACGGCGGGCCTGCAGCCGGCGAGGCATTTTCCCAGCGGGGCGCGCCGGCGCACCCACTGCGTGTAGCCTCCGAGCCTCCGGGCGAGGAGGGGGGTTCCCCATGGAGATGATCATGCAAAGACAAAATTAGCCATCGCAGATACATCAAATGTTTGATTTTGGCAGTGCAAGTTTTATGCAGAGGGTGCCGACTCGGTTTCGTCCGAGCCCCCTTCAGTCTTTTTCATGTCCCCTCCGCTCTTTGGCTTTTGCTCTTGCCAGCCAGACGGCCGGGAGCCGGTCTGTAGCTGAGGCGAAGAGTGTGCCGCGGAGTGGAGCGTACAGTACTCGGACTCTGGGAGTAGATTCAACCGAGCACATACTCACAAAGGAAACGACCGGGTCGCCCAAGCCGTTTTCCTCCCCGGACGTTTTTCACGTGGGGTGAGCTCCAGCTTTTGCTCTTGCTAGCCGGACAGCCGGGAGCCGGTCTGTAGCAGAGACGAAGAGTGGGCCTTCGGTACCGTACACGCTACTAGGCCGTCTGCGGGAAAGAATGAACCGGGCCAAACGGCCAGCCTCCGGGACAAAACTAGCTGGCGCTGGGGAAAATAGCAGAGTAACTAAAAAGAACGCAAAGACGGCCCCCGAGGGTCGCTCGGGGTCATCTGTTTTGTGTGCACGGTGCAAGGATATGCGGATGGGGAGCTCACATTGATTTTGGTGAAGATGGGGCGGATGACCTCCGGCAGACGGCCCGAGCCTCCGGGCGGTTGAGGGGGGCCCGACCGGCCAAGCGTCGAGGCGGGCGGGCGGCTGGGCCGGCTCCCCAGCCGGCTTGGCGCAGCTGGCCAGGCGCTGAAGCGGGCAGGCAGGGCCGCCGGCCGAGCGACGACGCGGGCGGGCGGGCACAGTTGGCGGCCTTTTGTCTTTTCTTTTTTTTTTTCAGCCGGCTCTTTTTTTTTCTTTTTCCCAGCCGGCCCGTCCTCTTTTTTTCCTTTTTAGCAGCCGGCCCCCACTTTTTTTTTCAGCCGGCTCTTTTTTTTTTCAGCCGGCCCGTCCTCTTTTTTCCTTTTTAGCAGCCGGCCCCCACTTTTTGGTTTTAGCCGGCTGGGCAGCCGGCCCTTTTCTGCACGAGCAGCCGGCCATAGCTGTGGAGCAGCGGGAGCCGACGCGGGTGCGCGGAGCCGGCAGGCGGCCGGGCCGGCGGGGGGTGGGCGGAGCCGGCGGGCGGCCGGCGCGCGCGAGCGGTGGAGCGGCGCGGGGCGCGGCTTGGGCGCGGACGGAGCCGCGCGTGTGACACCCCCGACTTAATCGTGCACTAATCATACACGCAAACGTGCACGATCAAGCACAGGGACTCACGGGAAGATATCACAACACAACTCTAAACTCAAATGAAAGCTTAAGTCATCATATTACAAGCCAGGGGTCGCGAGGACCCGAATACATAAGTCATACACACAAATGATATCTGAGTACAGACATAGTTAGTCAAGTTTTGCCTTAAGAAGGCTAGCACAAACAACGATACAGATCGAAAGGCGAAGGCCTCCTGCCTAGGGCCTCCTAACTACTCCTGGTCAGCTGGCTCGATCCAGTAGTAAGTGCCATCGGGACCCTCCTGGTAGTAAGCTCCTGCAGTGGCATCTGGCTCCTGGGCTCCATCGTCTGATGTATCATCAAATGGATATGGGGGAAAAAGAATAGCAGAGCAACCGTGAGTACTCATCCAAAGTACTCGCAAGACTGACATCAAAACTATACTAATTATGCACTGGTATCAAAGGAATGGGGCTATATCTTTGGACTGAACTGCAGAATGCCAGAATAGAGGGGGAGAAGCCTAGCCTATCGAAGACTAGCATCTTCAAGCAATCTTGCAGCATCAGAAGAGAGTAGAATATAGTAACATACAATAGTGGTTGTATAGCAGCAACTCCCCGAGATCCTTTCTCGACTATCCCGCGAGAAAGCGATCCCGAGAGCAGTAGTAATAGTTTAATCTGTATCATCATCAGTTTGTAGTTTTCATAGATCCGGATACAACTCTGAGCGTCCTGTTACCATGGACACGGCTATTCGAATAGATAACTTCCCTGCAGGGGTGCACTACTGTTACCCAACACGCTCGATTACCTCCGGCCGGACACACTGGCTGGGTAATACCCGGCCTCGGGTGATCGACACGACGCAATCCTACCTAGGCTCAGCAGAGAGGTCGACACGCCGGTCTAAATCCTAAGTGCGAAGGGGTCTTGGGCCCATCACCCTTTGCACTCCTGCACGTTGCGTGGCTAGACGGGGAGCAGGCGCGACACTGAATATACCAGTGACGTAAGCAGCCCAACCCCGACGATCAGCCCGCATCTCGGAGCTGTGACGTCTGAAGAGCTTTCGGCTGATACATACGACGTAGAGGGCCCCATTAAACCATTATCCCACGTGGTGGTAGTGCGTATAGGGCACGACGACCCACTCAGATCAAATAACCAGTTCCGTTAGGCGTATTTAGTAACTCGCAGAGACGAACAGAGTTTCTGTCGCTCCGACTTGGTAAAACATGACGCGCGGGTGCTCTTGGAGCCGATCCGTCTTTAATGATATTCACTCGCGGGCACCCTTGGGGCCAGCCCGACTTTAACATTGGAAGCTGTCGGGACTCAGGTCCATCTCTGACTGGATGGTACCACCAACCCTTCAGCCCCGTAACAGTAAATGAATGTAGTAATGTAAGCATTTCCGTGATCCTCACCCAGAGTGATCACGGCCCGGTAACAAGCATGGCATACGGACAAGGCGAAGGGGCCATAGATGGAACAGCAGCATAGCTAAGTAGGCATCATATGATAACAGGTAATGTATCAGTAGCAGGCGACAAAATCAGGCTATGCATCAGTATAGGTTAAAGCATGGCAGCGGCAATTTCTAGTGCAAGCAGGAGGGAGAAAGAATAGGAGATATCGATATGCGTCAAGGGGGGATTGCTTCCCTGGAAGCTCTGCAGAGAGGGGTTGGTCGTCTGTCGGCTGCTCGTTGGGGGTGTAGTCGAACTCTGCTGCAACGGCGTCGGTCTCGGCGTCTATCGAGAGAGAAGGAGGGGGGAAGAAATAATAAATTTCACGGCAAAAATGCAATCACTATGTATGACATGCCTAGATAATATGCAGATGCGTTTTATTGCCTAACTAAATGATTTAGATAATTTAGGAATTTATTTGGATTTATTTTATTAAGGTAGAGCACTATTCATTTATCGAAATCAGTCAAAATGTTCCATGTTCAGCTAGCTAGGAGTGTTGGACAGGCGTTTTGATTACATATTCAGATTCTTCATATTTTTCTGATCATTTTACATATATAAATTATTTTCATCTGACTTACGATTTAATTTATATGATTTTTCAAAGTTTTAAATATTTTCTGTAATTATTTAATTATATAATACGAATTATCCAGAACAGTGAAGGGGTGACGTCAGCATGACGTAGTGCTGACGTCAGCAGTCAACAGAGGCTGACCGGAGTCAAACCTGACCAGTGGGTCCCACTGATCAGTGACTCATTTAACTAAACAGGGTTTAATTTAATCTAATTAACCTAATTAACTAGTGGGACCCTATGTCAGAGACTGATTAGCTAGTTAATTTAATTAACAGTTTAATTAACGTTTTAATTATTTATTAAATCATTTTAATTTAGCGGGACCCACACGTCACTGACAGGGGGTGCCACGTCAGCGAGTTGACCGGGTCAACATGTCAATGGGACCCACCCGTCAGTGACGCAGGGGGTCCCACACGTCAGGCCACGTCAGCGTCGCCGGCGTCGGCACCGGAATCACGCCGGCGACCAAATCCGCGGCGGCACGGCCTCGGACCTCGCCGGAAATCGCCGTCCGGCGACCGTTTCGCGTGCGGTCAGCGGCATTCGAACGAGATGAAAGTGCCGCATCGATCTACGGCCTTAACGCGAGCTAAATCGGCCGGAGACGAGCGCTACGAGCTCGCCGGCGGTGAGGTGTTTCGGGCGAGCTCGGTGGAGTCGCCGCAGGGCACAGCAGGCCATGGGGTTGGGCTCTACGGGGTCCTAGAGACGCGTGGAGCACGGTGGTGAGCTCGTTGGAGCTTGCCATCGACGAGGACGACGGCGACGAGCGATGTGGCGAAGCCAAGCTTCGGGCGGCGGCGGCAGAGACGGCTACGGCGGCGAAAATACGTGGGAGAAAGAGGGGAAAGACGCGCTGGCTCACCGGGCCCTGTAGGTGTGAAACAGCGGGCTCGGGGAGGCCGAAATCGTCGCCGGAGTGCGCCAGAACCGAGGAAGAAGACAGAGTCGTCGGGCTCGATGCGGTGGCGGAGAGCTCGGGCCCGGGGTAGGAGAGGACGTAGCGGACGATGGCGCTTCGATCGGGCTCGGCGGCGAGGCAATGCGGTGGCGGAGGGCGCAGAATCGAGCGACGGGCGGCGGCGAGCTTCGGGCGAGATGGGGAAACAAGAGGGAGAGAGGCGCGCGGGGGCGAATGGGTAGCTAGGGTTTCGCGGGAGGGGACGAGCAGCTCGGGCGCGGCCTTATCGGCGTCGGGGACGGCGTGGATGGTCGACAGCGCGACGGGCAGCGCCGTGTCAGTGCGCGGGCGCGACAGCGAGCGAGAGAAGGACGAAGGCGCAGATGGGCTGGGCCGCGCTACACTGTTTCACTCGATCCCATAGGCACAGTAGCGGCTAACCGTTTCCCTTATCTATTTTCTATTTCTTTTATTCTTTCTGTTTTGTTAATTGTTAGGCCACTAAACTAGTTTTATAAAATATGTGGCTTAGTTCATATAATACAGTGCATTATGTTCTACCTCCAGAAATTGGTTTGGGCAAAATATAATTTCATTTGTAATTCTATTAAATAAAATGGTATTAAAATGTTGCTGATTGCTACTGTTTTAGGTTGTTAGACTCACTTAAGTATTTTTAGTGATGTTGCTTTCTTGAATATAATTAGTTATGAATTATTTGCTATTAAATGAACATTTTAGTTTTCAATTTGAACAACTTTTATATTTTACTTTAAATTTGAATTGCAAATTTGAATTGCAAATTTGAATTGGAATTCGAAATGAGATATGATGCAATGATGATCAAGACTAGTTAATCATGGTGACTTGGCATTATCAAGAGGGGATCACTGTAGCTATTACATGGGGACGTTACAATTCTCCTCCTCTAACAAGAATTCTCGTCTCGAGAATTAAGAGGTAGGCTGAAAGAAAGCGGGATACTCTTCGCGAAGACGATCCTCGCGTTCCCAAGTGGCTTCATCTTCAGAATGATTCGACCACTGAACTTTGAGGAACTTGATCGACTTCTGACGAGTCCGACGTTCAGTTTGATCAAGAATGCGGATCGGATACTCTGGATAAGACAGGTCTTCTCGCAATTCAAGCACTTCATGATCCACTGCTCGGATAGGATCCTTGAAGCAGCGACGAAGTTGCGATACATGAAAGACATCATGCACTTGAGAGAGGTTCGGCGGCAATTCCAATTGATATGCCACTTCTCCTCGACGAGCGAGAATGCGGAACGGGCCAATGTAGCGAGGAGCTAACTTGCCCTTGATTCCGAATCGATGAGTGCCCTTCATCGGAGTGACACGAAGGTAAGCTTGCTCACCAGGCTGATAGACCATTACCTTGTGCTTGCGGTCATAATTACTCTTCTGACGAGACTGAGCAGCTTTCAAATGCTCACAGACAATGCGGACTTGCTCCTCAGCTTGTTGAATAATGTCCGGACCAGCGAGTGAATGTTCCCCAGTTTCTGACCAGTTCAGAGGGGTTCGACACTTACGTCCATAGAGAACTTCAAACGGTGCCATCTTCAGACTAGCTTGATAGCCATTGTTGTAAGAGAATTCGGCATACGGAAGGGATTCCTCCCATTTCTTACCGAATGAGATGACGCAAGCCCAAAGCATATCTTCAAGCACTTGGTTGACTCTTTCGACTTGACCCTGAGACTGAGGGTGGTAAGCAGTGCTAAAAGACAAATGAGTTCCCATGGCTTCTTGGAAACTGTTCCAAAATCTGGAGGTAAAGAGGCTGCCACGATCTGAACTGATCTCCAACGGAACATCGTGGAGTGACACAATTCGGGAAACATACAAGTCTGCTAACTGACTAGCAGTGATAGTCTCCTTGACTGGAAGAAAGTGAGCAACCTTGAGAATCGGTCGATGACGACAAAGATAGCATCATGACCCTTCTGAGACCTGGGAAAACCAGTAATGAAGTCCATTTGGACTTTGTCCCATTTCCATTCCGGAATTTCAAGGGGTTGCAGAGTTCCAGCAGGCCTTTGATGTTCTTCTTTGATGCGACGGCAAATGTCACACTCAGCAACATATTTAGCAATATCATGTTTCATATCGGGCCACCAGTACCGCTGACGAATGTCTTGGTACATTTTGGTACTACCAGGGTGAATAGACAAAGGCGTGTCATGTGCTTCTTTCATAACATCCGAACGAGAGTCCAGATTATGCCTTCTGGGGACCACTAGGCGGCCTTTGAAGAACAAGGCACCATCCTCACCAACATGGTAGAAAGAAGGATTACCCTTGGAGAGGAAGTTCTTAATCTTCTCGACTTCAGAGTCATATTTCTGTCTAGTCTTGATGTTGCGCTCGAGGTCTGGCTCAACCTCCAGGGTATTGAGATAGCCCTGAGGAACAATGTGAAGGTTCAATTTGCGAAGCTCTTCATAAAGCATAGGTTGTGCTTCCTGAACCATGAGGTTGTTGCAATAAGCCTTGCGACTCAAGGCATCGGCCATTACATTAGCCTTGCCAGGGGTATAAGAGATATTCATGTCATAATCGGCTATTGTCTCGAGCCACCTTTGTTGACGAAGGTTCAGATCTGGCTGAGTATACAGATACTTCAAACTCTGATGATCCGTGTATATCTCGCAACGATTACCAAGGAGGTAATGTCGCCATAGCTTCAGAGCATAAATTACTGCAGAAAGTTCGAGATCATGTACTGGATAATTTTCTTCATGAGGACGCAATTGTCGAGAGCCATAAGCAATTACTTTGCGCTCTTGCATTAGGACACAGCCTAATCCTTGACGAGATGCATCGCAGTAAATCACGAAGTCCTTTTGAGAATCCGGTGGTGCTAACACTGGGGCAGATGTCAACTTATCTTTGAGCGTCTGAAAGCTTTCTTGACATTTTTCTGTCCATTCAAATTTAACACCTTTGTGGAGCAGGTCAGTTAATGGCTTTGCAATCTTCGAGAAGTTCTCGACGAATCGGCGGCAATGGCTAGCGAGTCCGAGAAAACTCCTGACTTGCTTGACATTCTTCGGGGGAGTCCAGTCAAGAATAGCATGAACTCGTTCTGGGTTGACAGCGATGCCATCCTTGGAAATCACGTGACCAAGATAAGTCACCTCGGATAACCAGAATTCACACTTAGAGTACTTGGCATATAACTGGTGTTCTCGAAGTTTCTCCAATACAAGCCGGAGATGTTCAACGTGTTCTTCATTCTTGGAAAATATAAGGATATCATCCAAGTAGACCACGACGAATTTGTCGAGGTAGTCCATGAAGATATAGTTCATCAATCGGGAGAAGGTTGCTGGAGCATTAGTTAATCCGAAGGACATAACGGTGTACTTGTATGATCCATAGCGAGTAATGAAAGCGGTCTTCGAAATATCCTCCTTACGAACTCGGATCTGATGATAACCCAACCTCAAGTCGAGTTTCGAGAACCAGAGGATCCAGCAAGCTGATCATAAAGATCGTTGATCCGGGGCAGTCGATATTTGTTCTGGATTGTGGCTTGGTTAATGGGCCGATAGTCCTGGACCAATCGGTTAGTTCCATCCTTCTTCTTAACAAAGAGAGAAGGTGCTCCCCAAGCAGAGGAACTGGGGCGGATGAAACCCTTTTTCAGTGACTTGTCGATTTCTTCCTTGAGCTCGAGAAGTTCATGCGGAGGCATCTTATAAGGACGCTTCGCAATAGGGGTAGTGCCAGGTTTCAAGTCGATGACGAACTCGACAGCTCTAACCGGGGGCATTCCTGGAAGTTCTTCCGGAAAGACGTCCGGAAAGTCACGGACGACCGGAACGTTTTCAATCCCCTCAAGAGGTGAGGCATTCAAAGCATTCAGAGCATATATCTGAGCTTCGGCATTCCGGGTAATTCGGGTGGTGTAGTTCACTATCTCATCGGAAGGATGAAGAAGTTGGATGACTTTGGTGGCACAATTGATCGAAGCAATATGAGCTTTCAACCAATCCATTCCCAGAATGAGGTCTATGGTGGAAGACTTCAGGATAATGGGTGAAACAAGGAATTCCAACCCTTCAATTTCAACAGAGACATTGTGTGCCATCACAGAGGTTTGACACTGGCCTCCAGGGGTATGGACGACCATTTGTAGGTTCATGTTATCAAATGCAATGTCATGTGATAATGCAAATGTTTCTGACATGAATGAATGCGATGCTCCTGAATCAAATAAAACAGAAGCGGGTACTGAGTTAACGAGGAGGGTACCCATCACCGTAGCAGGCTGATCCTGAACTTCTTCAATGTCAATATTGTAAGCATGTCCACGACCATAAGCAGCAGACCCAGTATTATATTTGCGGGTCTGATTGTTGCCACGACCATTGCCATGGCCATTGCGAGGAAATGCCAACTGATTCTGATTCTCGCGGCAGTCCTTAGCAAGGTGACCTGGTTTGCGGCACTTGAAGCACAGACCATCTTCAGGACGAAGAGGAGCACTGGGTGGAGCAGCTTGAGCTCTTGGCTGCCTCGGTGGTGGAGGAGGCAGACGGGGTGCAGCACAAGAGGGCCTCGGTGCAGGAGCAGCTGGACGGTACACACTATTGGGAATCCAGATACGTCGTTTCTGTGCTGAGCTCGAAGATGAGCCAATGTCACGATAGCGCTTCTGCGACTCCTTGTGCTTGATCTGAGCGGTCTCAACCAGAATAACCTTGTTCACGAGAGTGGCAAAGTCGGTGAAGTCTTGAGCAGCAAGTGCAAGCTCGAGGTCTGGGTGGAGTCCACTACGAAACTTCTCCTGTCTACGAGCATCAGTGGGAATGTCTTCTTCAGCATAGCGGGACAAGTTAAGGAACTCCCGCTGATAGGCTTCGACAGTCTTGTTGCCCTGAACTAGGTTACGGAACTCGGTCTTCTTCCGGTCTATGATTCCCTGAGGAATATAGCGAGCACGGAAGGCAGTCTGAAACTTATCCCAAGTAACGATTGTCCCAGCAGGCAGTGTACGCTTGTGAGTGGACCACCATTGAGCAGCGGGGCCCTTCAGGAAGTAGGTTGCGAAGGTGACATAGTTGTCAGGGGCGACACTAGCAGACTCCATCTCAAAAGCAATGTCGCGGAGCCAGTCATCAGCATCCAGTGGCTGTTCAGAATTGCGATAAATAGTGGGGTTGAGGCGCACAAACTCTGACAGTGTTATTGAAGCTGGGTCCTGGTTCTGATTGTTTTGATGCGGGAACTGAGCCATAATGTTAGTCATGAACTGACGGTTCAGCTCGAATTGCTGCATCATAGCTGCCATATAATCTGGTGGTGGTGGGTTTTCGAGGGCACGGCCACGACCACGACCACGAGCACCTGGCCTAACCATCCTGCTAAATTTCAACAAGGGGTAGTTTCGAAAAAGCACTTGCGAGTGTTTAACAATAAGCTTAATGTAACACGACAATGAATAAGCAGTGCAATAGATACATAACAGTAGTCAATTAAGACATACAGATCCATACACAGAGTCGGTTACACGCGGACAGCATAACGGCGTAAAATTAAAGAAAAAGACACACTAGGCGGCGCGCAGGCACGCGGTGAGGAATACACAACGAGACATAGCAAAGGCTACATCAACGTCGGAGAAAACCACTGAAACGGGGTAACTGCAAGTGCGGACGATGAGTCTCTAAGGCAGAAAAGTCCTGCCCTCCGTGTGCACTCTGATGCAGAACCCGGTCTCGAACTGGAAGAAGAGGTCCACGTGCAGGTGTATGACCTCCAACAGCAGGCCAATCGATACCTGCCGGCATCTGAGTCCTGCGCGGGTAAAGGATATACTCGGGATGTATCCCTGCACGAACAGCTGGTAGCAACTGTGTCATAGCATCGTAAAGACGTGCTCGAGTGGCAAACAGCTCGACGGCAAGAGCCCAGTTAGTGCAATCCAGAGCCTGGGTGCACTGAATCAACACGTGCGGGTCGTATCGACGACGCTCGTAAGGGGCACATATAGCTGTGTAGTATCCAGTAGCATCTCCAGTAGGTGCATACGGAATGTATCGGAACTCAGAGGCATCCAAGTGACTATGCTCTCCACGGAGTCGTGCGACAGCAGAATAGGCAGCATCATGGACTGCCATCTCAATCGTCACACCGATACCGTGAAAGATGTGTAACTCAGTGTCGGAGTTGTCCCTCTGATCATAGATACAAACATCTGCATGGTACTGCTCCTGGTTGAACTCGCGGAAATCCTCGTAAACCATATACTCGGGGTACCAGCGGTAACCCAGTCTGGTCAGGACGGCGATCAGGACAGCTGGAAAACCAGGGGCATCACGAGCCCAAGTGCGAAGCACAAGCTGCGTCGCAGGGCGCGGCAGAAACAGGCGATCCATCTGAAACAGAGGAAATTCAGGATTGTCAAATGACAATGAGAAGTATAATAACTTGGAGAGAAAGGTTAAGCAAACCAATGTAAAGGAAAATATGATTATCAGACTAATCAGATCAATGGTAAGGAACAAGCATAGATAATCCAGCTCTCCGGTGGACGAGATTACGAGATCCTAGTGTCGGCGTTAGTAAAATTCATTTAACCCGAAAGGAAGAGAGTTAAGAGTCCCAGGGTATAGAAGAGGAATAAAAGATCCTAATACCACCCAGTTGGCGACGTGGGCCCGTAAGCCACACAGCCATGTTAGTAAAATAGTTTTCGGAAATACTAGACTCAACTGCGACCAAGGAGTTGGAGAGGGGCTTCCTACAGGCAGTCGGCTCTGATACCAACTTGTGACGCCCCCGACTTAATCATGCACTAATCATACACGCAAACGTGCACAATCAAGCACAGGGACTCACGGGAAGATATCACAACACAACTCTAAACTCAAATGAAAGCATAAGTCATCATATTACAAGCCAGGGGTCGCGAGGACCCGAATACATAAGTCATACACACAAATGATATCTGAGTACAGACATAGTTAGTCAAGTTTTGCCTTAAGAAGGCTAGCACAAACAACGATACAGATCGAAAGGCGAAGGCCTCCTGCCTAGGGCCTCCTAACTACTCCTGGTCGGCTGGCTCGATCCAGTAGTAAGTGCCATCGGGACCCTCCTGGTAGTAAGCTCCTGCAGTGGCATCTGGCTCCTGGGCTCCATCGTCTGATGTATCATCCAATGGATATGGGGGAAAAAGAATAGCAGAGCAACTGTGAGTACTCATCCAAAGTACTCGCAAGACTGACATCAGAACTATACTAATTATGCACTGGTATCAAAGGAATGGGGCTATATCTTTGGACTGAACTGCAGAATGCCACAATAGAGGGGGAGAAGCCTAGCCTATCGAAGACTAGCATCTTCAAGCAATCTTGCAGCATCAGAAGAGAGTAGAATATAGTAACATACAATAGTGGTTGTATAGCAGCAACTCCCCGAGATCCTTTCTCGACTATCCCGCGAGAAAGCGATCCCGAGAGCAGTAGTAATAGTTTAATCTGTATCATCATCAGTTTGTAGTTGTCATAGATCCGGATACAACTCTGAGCGTCCTGTTACCGTGGACACGGCTATTCGAATAGATAACTTCCCTGCAGGGGTGCACTACTGTTACCCAACACGCTCGATTACCTCTGGCCGGACACACTGGCTGGGTAATACCCGGCCTCGGGTGATCGACACGACGCAGTCCTACCTAGGCTCAGCAGAGAGGTCGACACACCGGTCTAAATCCTAAGTGCGATGGGGTCTTGGGCCCATCACCCTTTGCACTCCTGCACGTTGCGTGGCTGGACGGGGAGCAGGCGCGACACTGAATATACCAGTGACGTAACCAGCCCAACCCCGACGATCAGCCCGCATCTCTGAGCTGTGACGTCTGAAGAGCTTTCGGCTGATACATACGACATAGAGGGCCCCATTAAACCATTATCCCACGTGGTGGTAGTGCGTATAGGGCACGACGACCCACTCAGATCAAATACCCAGTTTCGTTAGGCGTATTTAGTAACTCGCAGAGACGAACAGAGTTTATGTCGCTCCGACTTGGTAAAACATGACGCGCGGGTGCTCTTGGAGCTGACCCGTCTTTAATGATATTCACTCGCGGGCACCCTTGGGGCCAGCCCGACTTTAACATTGGAACCAGTCGGGACTCAGGTCCATCTCTGACTGGATGGTACAACCAGCCCTTCAGCCCCGTAACAGTAAATGAATGTAGTAATGTAAGCATTTCCGTGATCCTCACCCAGAGTGATCACGGCCCGGTAACAAGCATGGCATACGGACAAGGCGAAGGGGCCATAGATGGAACAGCAGCATAGCTAAGTAGGCATCATGGGATAACAGGTAATGTATCAGTAGCAGGCGACAAAATCAGGCTATGCATCAGAATAGGTTAAAGCATGGCAGCGGCAATTTCTAGTGCAAGCAGGAGGGAGAAAGAATAGGAGATATCGATATGCGTCAAGGGGGGATTGCTTGCCTGGAAGCTCTGCAGAGAGGGGCTGGTCGTCTGTCGGCTGCTCGTCGGGGGTGTAGTCGAACTCTGCTGCAACGGCGTCGGTCTCGGCGTCTATCGAGAGAGAAGGAGGGGGGAAGAAACAATAAATTTCACGGCAAAAATGCAATCACTATGTATGACATGCCTAGATGATATGCAGATGCGTTTTATTGCCTAACTAAATGATTTAGATAATTTAGTAATTTATTTGGATTTATTTTATTAAGGTAGAGCACTATTCATTTATCGAAATCAGTCAAAATGTTCCATGTTCAGCTAGCTAGGAGTGTTGGACATGCGTTTTGATTACATATTCAGATTCTTCATACTTTTCTGATCATTTTACATATATAAATTATTTTCATCTGACTTACGGTTTAATTTATATGATTTTTCAAAGTTTTAAATATTTTCTGGAATTATTTAATTATTTAATACGAATTATCCAAAACAGTGAAGGGGTGACGTCAACATGACA
Source organism: Elymus sibiricus (assembly GCA_039707655.1). NCBI lineage: Eukaryota > Viridiplantae > Streptophyta > Magnoliopsida > Poales > Poaceae > Elymus > Elymus sibiricus. Next base: position 402,950,270 of record CM077672.1, read on the forward strand.
TAGTGCTGACGTCAGCGGTCAACAGAGGCTGACCGGAGTCAAACCTGACTAGTGGGTCCCACTGGTCAGTGACTCATTTAACTAAACAGGGTTTAATTTAATCTAATTAACCTAATTAACTAGTGGGACCCCTATGTCAGAGACTGATTAGCTAGTTAATTTAATTAACAGTTTAATTAACGTTTTAATTATTTATAAAATCATTTTAATTTAGCGGGACACACACGTCAGTGACAGGGGGTGGCACGTCAGCGAGTTGACCGGGTCAACAGGTCAACGGGACCCACCCGTCAGCGACGCAGGGGGTCCCACACGTCAGCGTCGCCGGCGTCGGCGCCGGAATCACGCCGGCAACCAAATCCACGGCGGCGCGGCCTCGGACCTCGCCGGAAATCGCCATCCGGTGACCGTTTCGCGTGCGGTCAGCGGCATTCGAACGAGATGAAAGTGCCGCGTCGATCTACGGCCTTAACGTGAGCTAAATCGGCCGGAGACGAGCGCTACGAGCTCGCCGGCGGCGAGGTGTTTCGGGCGAGCTCGGTGGATTCGCCGCAGGGCACGGCAGGCCGTGGGGTTGGGCTCTATGGGGTCCTAGAGACGCGTGGAGCACGGTGGTGAGCTTGTTGGAGCTTGCCATCGACGAGGACGACGGCGACGAGCGATGCGGCGGAGCCAAGCTTCGGGCGGCGGCGGCAGAGACGGCTACGGCGGCGAAAATACGCGGGAGAAAGAGGGAAAAGACGCGCTGGCTCACTGAGCCATGTAGGTGTGCAACAACGGGCTCGGGGGAGGCTCGGGGAGGCCGAAATCGTCGCCGGAGTGCGCCGGAACCGAGGAAGAAGACGGAGTCGTCGGGCTCGATGCGGTGGCGGAGAGCTCGGGCCCGGGGTAGGAGAGGACGTAGCGGACGATGGCGCTTCGATCGGGCTCGGCGGCGAGGCAATGCGGTGGCGGAGGATGTGGGATCGAGCGACGGGCGGCGGCGAGCTTCGGGCGAGATGGGGAAACGAGAGGGAGAGAGGCGCGCGGGGGCGAATGGGTAGCTAGGGTTTCGCGGGAGGGGACGAGCAGCTCGGGCGCGGCCTTATCGGCGTCGGGGACGGCGTGGATGGTCGACAGCGCGACGGGCAGCGCCGTGTCAGTGCGCGGGCGCGACAGCGAGCGAGAGAAGGATGAAGGCGCAGATGGGCTGGGCCGCGCTACACTGTTTCACTCGAGCCCATAACCGTTTCCCTTTTCTATTTTCTATTTCTTTTATTCTTTCTATTTTGTTAATTGTTAGGCCACTAAACTAGTTTTATAAAATATGTGGTTTAGTTCATATAATACAGTGCATTATGTTCTACCTCCAGAAATTGGTTTGGGCAAAATATAATTTCATTTGTAATTCTATTAAATAAAATGGTATTAAAATGTTGCTGATTGCTACTGTTTTAGGTTGTTAGACTCACTTAAGTATTTTTAGTGATGTTGCTTTCCTGAATATAATTAGTTATGAATTATTTGCTATTAAATGAACATTTTAGTTTTCAATTTGAACAACTTTTATATTTTACTTTAAATTTGAATTGCAAATTTGAATTGGAATTCGAAATGAGATATGATGCAATGATGATCAAGACTAGTTAATCATGATGACTTGACATTATCAAGAGGGGATCACTGTAGGTATTACATGGGGACGTTACAGCGCGCGCGAGCGGAGGAGGCCGAGCGAGGCCAGGCGCGGGGACGTCCGGGCGGCGTAGCGACGCGGGGCGCGGCTTGGGCGCGGACGGGGGCATGCGACGGCGGGTCGCGGACGGGCATGGGGGCGTGCGACAACGGGTCGCGGGGGCGCGCGACGGCTGGGCGCCGGTAGGCAGCGACGGCGCTGGGAAGGCGGCGCGTAGAGGAGGCGTGCGGCTCGGGGCGGAGACGGTGGGGGCGCGGCCAGCTGGAGCAGCAAGCCGGTGAGCGGGCGCGCTGGGCGGCGAGCCAGCCGGCACGCGGGAGCCGGACAGCGCGGGTCGGCGAGCCGGCAGGCGCGTGGGACGGCGAGCCGGCGCGGGAGGGCGCGCGGCGCGACGACGTGCACAAAGGCCGGGCGCGGACGGACGGCCGGGCGCGGCGATGCCGCAGAGGGGAGGCATGGGCCGAGCCGGCGCGGAGCGGGCGGCTCGTGCGGGGGCGCGCGCGGAGGAGCGGTGCGGCGGGGAGGCTGGGCTCGGGCGCGCGGGAACGCGTGGAGGAGCGGGGAAAGTGCTGCAGAAGCAGAGGAGCCGCGGGGAGAGAGCTGCAAGGGGCGGACAGCCGCGCGCGCGCAGATGCGCGGTGGGGATTGGCCGGAGCCTGTTGGAGGCTGGGTAGGGCGAGGCCGGAGCGCCGGCGCGGGCGGCTGCGGTGCTCAAGGGCCTGGGCGGTAGCAGAAGCGGCGGGCGCAGCAGTAGGCTGCAGTAGCGGCTGCAGGGGAACAGCGGGCCGCGGTAGGGAGTAACAGCAGCATGAGCAGCGGCAGCAACGGGCACGCGCGGGAGGAGTGGCAGCACGCCGGCGGGGGTCAGCGGCGCTGTGGGGATCGACCGGAGTGCGCGGCGGAGCAGGGAGTCGGGCGCGAAGAATTTCTCCCCACGGGCACGATGCACGCGGGTGTATGCGCGCTGCAGCTGCGCTGATGGGAGGAATCAGAGAGGATCGGGAGGAGGTCGAGCCGAGCGCCCATGAGCGTACTCGCGGCAGCGCGCTGTAGCAAGAAAGGTGGACGATGGAGCTGGTGATGCGGGCGCGCGGGACAGGAGAGGTCGCGTCATCGGGCGAGCAGAGGGGCTCGGAGGAGGAAAACAGCGGGGCTCGAGCGGAGGACCAGGGGCGCGGTTGCTCGCAGACGGAGGTGCAGGCGTGAGCAGCCGGCGAGGAAGGCGCGAGCCGTGGGGAGGATGTGCTTGGCAGCGGGGTTGCGAGTAGAGGAGACGCACGGCCATGGCGGCCCGGTCGAGGCTCTCGGCAGCGAGGACCAGCAGCAGAGCCGCGGACGCGGAGCTCGCGAGGACAGCGGCCACGAACAGGGGCGCGAAGGGAGACACACGGAGAAACAGCCGAGGCCGCAACTACCAAGGGAACCGGCTGGGCGGCTGGAGACGGGCCATGGCCAGCACAGCAGCGGCGGCGTGGAGGTACGCGAGCCTGCCGCCTCGGGACGGCGGCGACGTCACGGTAGTGGTGACGAAGAAGGTCCCGCCCGGACCGCGGTTCCTGCAGTAGCTGCCCCCACGGTGGGCGCCAACTGTCGTGGCTTTCTCACGGCAGATGCCATAGGATGGCTAAAAGTGTGGGGCGGCAAGGCTACGGTGGAGATCCGGGACGGGATTGGGCAACAACACGCGGTGGTTTACCCAGGTTCGGGGCCATCGTGTGGAGGTAAAACCCCTACTCCTGCATGTCTGATGTATATGCGGTGTATATGGTAGTACAGAGTTGCTCCTAGAGCTGTATTAGAGGAGGAGGCAAGAGGCTGTGAGCCTGTTCCCTTTGCCTCATGTGTGTGAGGATGAGAGAGTGAGAGAGCGTGTGGGCATGGAGCCTAAGAGAGTGTGGCGTGAGTGAATGGCCGTGAGTGAGCTCCCCTGGTGCATCTTATAAAGGGATGCCCAGGGGACAAGGAGTGGCCCACTTGGCCTACTACACTATTGGAATGGACATGCGAGGTGACGCATGACACAGGTTATAGTGTGCCACTATTGGTCAACAGTGTTGGACTATTGGAAGTGACGCATGACGCGGGCTATAGTGTCTTCCTGTCGTGTCCGATGGGACGCTGAGGTTGACCTCGCGCAGCAGGCCGGCTGGAGCAGCCAGACGGGGAGCTGGCTGGAGCAGCCGGGTGGCGAGTGGCCGGACCGAGGGGCGTTGTCCGCCCTGATGTTTTGAAATGTCATCTTGTCTTCTTGAGCCTACCCGGGGGTCATCCCTCCGACAATAGGCGCAACGAGTTCAGCTCCCCAGGTCTGGATCGGGGCGACGCCACTGCCAAGGACAGGGAGAGTGCCCGAGCCACCCACCGCTACCTTCCTGCCGCCCACACAACCCAGCGGGAGAGCCACCACCACCGACATGGTGCCCGCCGGAGAGCCAACCATGCGGACCGCCATCCGAAGCCGCCGCTCCGGCATCCACGTAGAAGCCACCACCATCCGTCCACATCACGGAGCACCAACCTCGAAAGGAGGAAAGAAAGGGGTCTCCTTTCATTCCTAGCCCGTCATCAGTCACGAGATCTGGGTCGATGCCCCCACAGTAGGGGGCGTCCACGCCTGCGTCCCCAGCCAGTCCCAGTGGGCCGGGGGGGCGGGGGGGGGGGGGGAGGGACACAACCCCGTGACTATCGACGGCCGCCGCCGAGCCCGCTCACGCGACGCCTCAACCATGGTCATCGGCGCCGATCTTCCCAACAGGATAGCGGAGATCCGACCACCACCACCGATCACCATGCCCGCGAGGAGAGCACGAGCACCACCCGCAAGCACACCCCGGGCCAAGCCCGACCTCTCCTACCCGAAGCACAAGCTTTGATCCGCCCCGGGCCCAGACCGGCTGCCCGAGCACAAACCCTAGATCTGCACCTACCGGCGGCACACATCCAAGAGAAGGAGGTCGCCACCACCACCCTGCGCGGCCTGCCTGGACATTGAAGCAAGATATATAAATTTGAGGCGAAGTAATATTCCTAGATCATTTGGAATTGAGCCAGTGAGGTTGGTGTTGTTGAGGTTCAAGACTGAGAGGAAAAAGAGGTTACCAAGATGAGAAGAGAGCCATACATACAGGGTAAACGCCCGACAACTCAACAGTGGTGGTATGCTGCTGCGCTGGCTACTCGGCGCGCCAACCCAGTTGCAGTTACCAGGTGTCCAGTTGCCTCGTTGCCATTGGTCATCCTAGCTAGAGAAGCTTGACCGGTGGCAGTACTACGACGACAGGATGCTGACACATGATGATGAAATGTTTCATTGAGGTAACATTGACGTCCTGAACTAGAACGTAGGTATATGCATCTGAAAATTATAAACAAACATAGTTTTACGGGGGTTTTACGGATCTCTTCTATCACTAATCTATATTGCTTTGCGATCCGGCCCCGTGTCGCTCTCCTGGGGGGGTGGCTCGGGCGGAAACCCTAGCTGCCGCTGCCTCCAGCTTTTTCTCCCTCGTCTCCTCCGCTGCCGCCGGAGGATGCCAGCGGGCAAAGCCCCCTGGCCGACGGTGGTGGCGGGGTTGCCTTCTCGCGTGGCGGTTTCTCGCCTGCGGGGAGCTCTCCAGTCGTGTCGGCGCGTCGCCCCGGATGGCGCGGTGATGGCGGCTAAGATTGGGAACCGGGGCGGCGGCCCCGGGAGCTGGTGGTGGTCCTCCCATGTTGGATCGTGGCTCGGGTCACGTTTGACGGTGGGACGCGGCTCTAGGAGAGGGGCGCGGAGGCATGGTCCTGCAGTGGTGGCATGGTCGCGCGGCCCCGCATCGACAACGCAGTGGCGGCCTCGCATCCGGCGCGCTCAAGGTCGTCACGGTCATTGACGTGAGCTTCGGGCGACGCAGGTCGTCTTCTTCTCTGCCGGCTTGGCCTACAGGCCGCCGGTGGAGGATCGGGACGACCGGTCCAGGAGGGAGCCGGCTGGCGGCGTGGGGGATGCTAGCTTGGAAAAAATAATGGTGGTTTGGCCCTAGCTCTTCTTGCAACAAGTCGCCGTTCTACCTGTTGCCGGCCTCCTCGATCTGGCTGCCGATGTGTTCCGGTCTTCTTTGTCGGAGATCTATGCGGATTGAGCATGGCGCTCCTAGATATCTGGATCGGAAAGGATCCAGTTTTGTGCACCCATATTATCGGCCACTACGGATTCAAGTGGGCACGGCGCAAAGTTTCGCTTTCTTGTCGGTGCCATGGGACATGTCTAAGTCAAGATTCCCAAGGCTTTGATAGAGGTGGAGAAAGTCATGGTGACTGCGATTGGATGTCTTAAAGCTTTGGTGGAAGGGTGTTTTGGATGCGATGAAGACTGTGTGCCAGGTGTTTGGTGACTTGCAACAGCGACCTCGGCAAGCGGGGGCGGCAGCACTGGAGGACTGCATTTTTGGTGGTGCTTCTCAAGTACCGAGTCTCGATTCCTAGGGTGAAAACCCAAGGTCTATCCTTTATTGGTGGTACATGGCAATGGGCTAGTTGAAGGCATTGTTTTTTGGGTGAATCCGGACTTTCTCCAGGGTGAAAACCCAAGATTTTCGATCGGGCAATGACAACGCTTATGCATTGTTTCTTTCTTGGAGGCGTTGCTTTTGGAGAACCTCTTTTGTAATCCAGGTGTTGCCTTTGGTGGTGGTTAGAGTGCTGTTGATGCTAGTGATTGATTACCGTGGTGGGGTCTTTTTTTTCGTCCGTTCTTTTTATTTTCCTTTTTGGCTGTGTGTATTCTGGATGTCTTTGGACATCTTGTTGGTACAGAGGCCGGATGTAATTGGTATCTTCGTGATATTAATATATTTCCTTTGTCGAAAAAACTATTCTTCAAACCCCCCCCCCCCCCCCCCCCCCAATTTAGGGGGTGTGGGCCCCTCAACCAGATTTCTTGCAATCAAGTTATGCCAGCTAAGCATCCCCATTAATTCCATAATTATTTGCCTCGTATGTGTACCTTTGCTCGTATGGGTCACGGGAAGGGAGAACTGACAGCTTGGCACTCTACTAGAGAGGGCCGATGACGTGGTTGCCTAAACCGTCGTATCTCCGCTAGTTCACGTCCTTCTCCTCTACGTTCATCAATCGGAGATCTGGCCGCCATGATGAAATCGATTGTCTTGCGCTCACCGTCCGGGTGGACCACGTTGCGGGACTACACCGAAGGGGGGCGGGAGGATCCTAGCCGGCAGCGAGATGGTGATCGATGCCATTGTCGTTGGCTTATGGGCTGCACTGTCTTGTCGGCATCGATTAAGACTTGCTCCTGGTGATCTAATCGATCTTATTTTTTTCGAATGACGCTTTTATTATCTCAAAATGTAGCATCACGCCGATACAAAAGCATTTAGAGTATCACCCGGCCTCTACATAATTACGATGCAACAGCCAAACACCAAAAAATATGACAAAAAGGAAGGAAAAAAACTGACAATTCGGTAACACTAGAGTCCTATAGACCGACACTATGCCTATATCGAAAGGGCTGGTGGACCGATCCGGAGATTATGCTACCACCCATGTTGGGTAAAAACCTCTGTAGCCACCTGCTTCAATCGCATACACACCGTCTTGAATAGCGGTTGGTACTCCGCTCGTTGTAGCATAGACCACCAGCCCTTTCGATCTTATATCTGAGCCAATGGCATCGGATCATGCTTCAACTGCCTTACTTCGGATGATGATGTCGAGGAGGATTTATTAGATGGAGGAGTCGCGCCGGATGATGGGGGTCATGCTGCGTTGGAGGCTGTGGCAGCCATCCTTGAGCCTGCACTGGTGCAGAACCGTCCTATGCAAATAGTTTAAGCACTCGGCGTAGGCGGTTTTCCAGTAGTGACATCTACATCTATTTCCTCTCGGATAACAAATTTCATGTGATGCACTCTCATCCCTCTTCTCTTCAAACTTCGTTGGGTGATCGATGACTGTGAGCCTAAAGGAGATTGCGGGTTCCACTCATCGACTCCGGCGATATTCCCTCTTCGACTCCGAGTAGGAGCTCGTCTTCGACTCCGACTAATGGTGTCGGGACGCCATCATAGTTACAGTAATGTCGAATAGCGGCCTTGCCTATCTATCTAGTCTTGTATGTGTATGATATATCTATTGTCTGTACTTAGAGCCATCAACATGGCAGGGAGATACTTGAAAATAACTTCACCGTGCGTGCAAGTTTATTACCTTGGCCCCCTGACCACTAGCAGTATACAGTAGTATCATCTTTGTGTTCCCTGCCTATAAGTTGGTTCACACACATGATTATCAGAACACATCCTTGCATATGATCTCCTAGCCAAATCGAATGTGATTTCATTCACATTGCTGAAGCCCCCTTGGTCCTTTCCAAAAGAAAGTTGCAAGGCTCGCCATTGGGATAAGCAAACACTTATCCTTATGGGTGTGGAGAAATTGTGAAATATCACCCCGAACAACAGGTGTGTGGAATAAAAAGACCAATAAGAGTTTGGATGGTCTGCTGTTAATATGGATGGGTGGCAAAAAATATTTACAGCACGTGCAGTTTGGAGTATAAGTATGGCCTAAAGTACACATATACAACATAAAATTGTTCCGTACGGTTCTATGATTCGCGTGTATGTTAGTTTGTTGGGCGAGACTGTCAAACCACAAGCCATGCTCGATCATGAAACTAATCTACATTACTGAGGTTGACGGTGTGGATTTGGGACGAACCATGTATAAGGAAGCACCACATATTGATAGGAGGTTCATTATGTATGTGGTAATGTACACACGCCTTACTCAGTTTACTAGTGGTTGGGGCGCACCCTTGATGCGCCGCTTGAGAGGAAGTAGGGGCGGTGCTAGATGGGATGCGCCCCTTTCACTTCCCTATTTGCACTATGTATTTGCATAATCAACAATTTCCTTATTCCATTCACAATATTACAGGATGGTAGCATACATGTGCATCCTCATCACGGTATCAGCAGATTAGTTACAAATACGACTGCATAACATGTCAATGTACGATTTAACTTTGTTCTTCAGAACCCATCATTGAATTGCAGTCATCTGCACATGGAGACTCACAGTCTAACCACTCAGCCTCCTCTTGGATTCACAAATGTAAGCGCAGGCGATGACGGCAACCGCAACTGTGAAGACAGTGGTAGTTCTCATGATAGCCCTCTTGGCTTTGTCTCTGCATGTCCACGCCAGTAAAGTAGAGCTCGGAAAGCTTCTTGTGCGACTCCGCTTAATCCCTGAAGAACGCGTCCTCATACTGCGCAAAAGAAGTTGCCAACGTATCAACAAGCTAATGAAGATGAATTGTATGTAGCACAGAGATTGGGGAAATTCTGAATTAAACTCTTCTTTACCTTTGCGTATAATTCAACGAAGGGACGGAAAGCTGGATCCTCCACGAGAACCTTGTCTCTAGGCAGCTTCAGGAGTCCGTTGGAGCCCCCTTTCAGAAGCTCACTGCAACATATACAAAAGATTAAGTCCAGTGATGTACAGTAGGAGTTATCAAACTTCAAAGGATCCGTCGATCCATTCTACACCTCTCGGCCACCGGCCGATTCCGGCTTAGCTCGGTACTCTCCCGTGTTCTCCTCGATCCGGCCTATCTCCTCGACCCACTCGATTCAACGCTCACCTCCTCCTCCTACGCCAGTGGCTAACCCTAGCTGCCACTGTCGCAGGCGCACGGTGCTGTCTTGGACGCCGGCGCGGCTCCGAGGTCTCCTGGCGCTCCTCCTGGACGCCTCATGCTCGCTCTCCCCCATCATCGAGGCAGTCGAGAGCGAGGGCATGCACTCCCGGCCGCATCGGTGGTTCCCGATCTGCGCCGTCTTCAAGGGCGTGGATCGACGGAGGTCGGCTCCCTCCTTCTCCACGGTCGCGTGCCGGGAGAGGATTTAGCCCCCGTGTGGTTCTGCGCCAAGGAAAGCGGCGGGGAACGCTCGGCCACCGTCCTCTTCTCCACCGTGGCCCGCCGAGGCCGGCAAGGAGGTCTCCGGCATGCTCGAGGCCGCCGCCCGTGCCCCCGAGCTCAGAGGTCCGGCCTTGATGCTTTTCCCCTAAAAATGTACAATGCAGATCAAGGGTTTAACTTATGATTGAGGAACAATGATCTGAATACGACAATAAGGCGTCGTGGCATTACTAGAGTATGTCCACCCGAGAGTGCCACTATGTCCTCGTCGGTCAAGCCCATTTGGTAGAAGACATCCCTAAGGTGTGAAGCGTCGTGGCATTACCAGGGTATGTCAGTATGTCCCCACCCGAGAGTGCTACTATGTCCGTCGGTCAAGCCCATTTGGTAGAAGACATCCCTAAGGTGTGAAGTATCTGGTCACATGATAACATATGCACAGAATTATTATTTACTTGTCACAACTGAACTATCATTAGCTGGAAAAAGTAAAAAAAAAGAAGTGTGTAAACTGAAAAAGCATATACCTCAGTTCCAGCTCAAGCCAAACGTTCTTCTCTAGGCTCCCTTTCTCCATCAGGTGATAGGGTGTACTTCTGCAATCTATCTCATCCCCAGAATTTTCAAATCTGCTAGGAACAAGTTCTAAACAAAACATTCAGAGAAAAGGATAGTTAGACAGGGACATAGCACCGTCCTTTCTAGTTTCTACAGACTCCAGTTTCAACAAACAAGCTGAGTAGCTTTTAAAATTGCTACCTTTGCATAGAATAATCACTGTCATACCAGTAAAATAGGACAAACTATTAATTGAAAGCAATAAGCATCAGTACACCCTATCAAGAGGTGTACAGCCTACTTACGCATCTGCTACTTCAGTACAGACAGGTTCTTCTGCAACAGCAGCTACATTTTCTGACTCTTGTTTCTCAGATGGAGCAGCTTTGGTTGTTCTTGCCATGCATTGCCTACAAGCCGTCAAAATCAATTAGCCCAATGCAAACGAGCAGTAATATATGCATAAATGTGGGAGAACCCCTGTGTTCTTCCACATAAAAAGTAAAGGAGAAAATTTAATCGATCTATTCAACCAGAGAGAAATGCATGGAAAACTACATCTATTCATGAAACAAAAAGGCACCGTTACAGTTATGTTGTTGCTGTACATACTACTACACAGCAGCGAACAAATACGACAGAGCAATTCATCCGACCCCAATCCCAGCCCTAGCACCCCTCCATCTATTAGTTCCAGGAAACCTGAAAAGTAAAAGAAAAAATATCAGAGACATTTGACTCAACATGGAAAAGAAAGACTCGTACGGAAAAACAACAAAAATGAGTAAACACAAGTGCTATTACGGTCCATCTATCTCACCTCCAAAAATGAGAAATAAAAGAGAACATAGTTAATTAGTCCATCAAATTACATCTTCTTTCTTTTGAGTACTTTGGAGAACCGGATCTACCAGCAGCTAGTTAATTAGTATGTTGCTGATTGTTCCTTCCTAAGAAAGAACTGAAACTGTATGTACAGTATGTTTTTTTAGCATGGGGTCTTCTACCTTTTAGTGTGATCTTACGATATGTTTAGGGAGAGTGGTGCTGATCGTCTTCTTGCCGAACATGCATGTCATTGAATTTGCTGTTCTGTATGGATCAAGTTAACTGTGTGCTAATCTCTCAGCAAACTAAACCATGCATTTAATAAACTCATTGTGTTCTTATTCTGAGATTATATTCAAGCTCATTATTCAGACAGATTGATGCTGAATTGCTGATAACTACATGCATGTACACGCATGTCAGCTGCTAGCTTATATTAATTAATTTAGCGGACATGCATGCATGAACAGATTTGTATGAGCGAGCATAAGTTCATAACTTACAGTTTTGTAGTGAATCTATGAAAAATTATGTGACTATGAACACCTAATTTTTAGTAGAAGCTAGCGCTTGTTACAGTAACATATGAGATCTTATTCACTAAACTTGCATGCAGTTGGCTTCAAGTCTCCGACATATGAGATCTTATTCACTAAACTTGTTCAATCATTCACATGATATATGCATGGCATGTGTCAAGAAAATGCACAAAACAAAATTAGTTTCCAAGGTTTAACATGATATATGCATGGCATGCATGTTCGTCAACAATTAGACCCTGCTTTGCCTGAATTACTGACATAGTATAACTGAATTAAGTAGATGCACACTGGTTAACTGAATTATCAAATTAACACGCATGTTCAACTATCCAATGATGTAGCTTGAGGGATCTCATTGAGCAGTACCACAACGCCACCAACAGTCAACTCAAACGGAACATGACATGAACAAGCAGCTTGCATGAACGCCACTGTCTAAAATAGACACATACTACATCTTCTCCCAGCAAGGCGGAAATTAAAGGGCAAGAGAATCAAAAGGGGGCGAGGGCGCATACCTTATCGGTGGCGACGGCGTGGTCCAAGGTGTCCACCAGCGCCTAGTTGTCCCATAGCTCGCCTCCCTTCTCCATCTCCTCTTTCGCATTTCTCATAGCTTCCTCCTCCGACCTGCTGTGCCTTCCCACAAAGGAAGAGGACGAAAAACGAAAGGCGCCTCCGCTCCAGTAATACCCGACGCCACCACAAGTCGACCTAGAGGTGTGCACGCATGAAAGAAGAAGAAATCAGGTGGTTCAGAGTGTTGGCCTGCACTATTTGCAGATCAACTCTGAAGTTGCAACCCCCTATACCCATCCAACTCTTCCTGCTAAACTGTCACCAAAAATTTCAGTACCGTGGCCGGCCTTAGTTTGGGGATGAAGATTGCATTTGATCATCGTTGCTCCTTCATTAACTGAAATCATGTATGCAAGCACATTACAGCAGCAGGTCTGAATTCTCATTTTTTGAATGGTAACTTTTAAGTCTCATCATCCTCCAAGCAGTGTGAAGATCATGAAATCGAGTGAAGGGAAGGATTTGTCCTCATTGAGCTAGATCAAGGCTGGACAGCAGGCGAACTGACTCTCCATTTGCCATAAGATTGCTTTGGGTTGAAAACTCTCTATTGATCCCTTCTGAGAACAGGGGAAGTTCAAGTCGGAGATAACCACAGCCAGCTAAAAGCCTAAAATTGTGCAGGAGTAATAACTGTCTAAAATAGGAGATTAAGTTTGTACTAATAACGTCCGGTCGATCTGTTCAAATACAAAAGGGTGGAAGGAGGCAAAATCCATGGGAGGGACGGGGAAAAAGAAAGATCAGACGGATTCGATCTCACCTTCTCTTCTCTCTTTGCGTCCGCGGCGATCAAGGAATCAGGATGATGGCGACGACACCGTGGACTGCTCCGCAGCAGGAGAGAAGTTTACCTTGCCGTGCCGCCCTCCTCCCTCTAGCCACCTCAAACACTGCGACGTGGCGCCACCCAGTCAACCCCCCTCTCCCTCGTCACCACCAGACCATCAGGATAGGGTACCTTCAATCAAGAAAAAAATGGAAGGATCAAATAATTAAATAAATTTGGAGTCTATGTAGACAAGTCTCTAATATGTACTCAGTGCTGCTCATGAAGTTTAAATTCTATGCTTATAAAGGCTTTAGGTGCAGAACTAAAATACCATTCTGCTTGCTTCCTCGATCAATTCATCGAGTTGGGGGTTGCACGGGGCATAAGACCTCCAGGCCCAAACACTGATATGTCTACGTTCAGATAAGCAACAGGTCTTGAAGCAAGCATATCCATGTTCTCCTCGGCCCATTCCGTAGACCCTATCTGAGACATTGGATTTTCCTACGCTTTAGAGCTTACACTTGCGGATAAGAAAGCATCTGAGAGCATGCAAGAAAGAACATACCAGCGCAAACTCTTCTGCATCCCAACTGCAGATGATGATTGTTCGCCTTGGCCTCCATCCTTTCTTTTCTAGCTTGGACAGCCTCTCCGCAATCTATAAACAAAAGTAGGGTATTGGCATTATCCTCAATTTATCAAAGATGCCTTGCATTCAGAACAGCTCAGTAGTCGGTAAGGTTGATTACCTCGAGCATAGCTGCTGTTCCGCTGTTGGGATCGACTGCCCCAAATGTCCAGGCATCACGATGATTGAGTTCTTTAGTACATTTTTTCATATACTGGCTAGAGAAAGCGAATATAACCTATTTAGCAGCAGACTTTCTTGTTTTCGATAATCGAGATACTCTCCCCAGCATTCGCAACGGAAAATGTTCAGACTCAAAAACTTATTCTAGACGACAATAGATACACCTGCAGCTGCAAGCTCTACAGGGTTGTTTGTCCTGAAACAACATGAGAGCAATCAAATTACCAGTATACAACATGAGCTAAAAAACTATGGAAATGTATTTGTACATCACAGTAGCAGGAAGTAGGTTGATAACAACTGTATGACAAGTCCAAAATAAAAGACCAGTGATGTAACTGTAATGTTAAGTTACAAACAATTTCATGCTAGATTGACCAGCAATCATTTTCAGCACGTGCTGTTTAATTCCCACACATTAAACAGAGAGAAACTGAGATAAGAATCAATGAAACAATTGGATGAACACACCTCCCAGCCCAAAGCTTCCATGAAAAGACCAAAAAGTGAGGTAACTATTTGTTTGTTCCATAGTACCACAATAATGGATTGGCTTTTCAAAATGCCCTGATATATCCTATTACTGCCAGAACATTGAAACTTTATACTGTTGTGCAGGTGTTCAACTCCAAGTTAAAATATGGATTGATAAGAAACTGAAGGAAAAAAGAAAACAGTGGTCAGTTTAGGTAGTGTGGAATCAGTAAGACTTGGATTCAAAAGATGTAACAATATACCATAGCGTGCAATAGCATTGCTCTAAAAAACAACAACATCAGGAGTGTCAAGAGGCATGTTTACCTTGCGTGGTGGTCAGGGTCCGTCCAGCCAAGAGACACTTCTGCTTCGGTACACCTCCCCCTAAACACATCAATGGCTAAGATTACCCCATACCCTTTCGTAATAAAGGGTAGGATGGTCATTTTTGAAAACACATCACCCGCCACGAGACCTCACGACTGGGCCGGCCCACCAGGCGCCAGACCACTTGCTATTTTAATGTGCGACTAAAAATCTTCTGTAGAAAAAGAGAAATACCAATTGTGCATCAGAAATCGAACCTGGGAACCTCATCCTTAGTGATTACAGGAGCTTACCACTCGGCTGCACCACAGCTAGTTGATGTATAAAGCATGAAACATTCTATTAGTTGTTCCCTGTAGATCTCAAGGCCATCGTTGCTCTTTTTTTTACGTCAACCACGTGCATGCAATTTATTCAAAAGGTTCGGGTTCTCTGAAGCTACAATACTGAGAATACAAACAGGAGGCTGAAGCGCCCAGACTTGATACTGATTATTACTAACACCCGCCCTAGCAAGTGCATGCGCTGCGCTGTTTGCTGAGCGCCGAACCCAGCCTACTTTGTATTCCTGCCTCGTGCGTAGACGCTCTTTGATCTATTTGATCACAGGACACAAAACTGAAAAGATTTTTTCCTTGCTCGTTTAGCATGCCCAGAACTCCTTTGCAATCCATCACCACATGCAACCTCTGAATGTCCATGTCCACAGCACGTCATCGTTGCTCTGTAGCTTGTACTTTGTACTAGTCAAGTTGTTCAACGTTTGTGTGTGTGTAGATTTGTTGTGTGAAGGCACGTGGAACTACCCACGTGGATGTATGTGCAAATCTCAAATCGATCTGTGAAAGCTATGCGTGTATGCGTGTGTGCGTACATGTCATTTCTTTTGATTTGTTCGTGATAGATTCATGCATGTAGTCTAGTGCATGTGTATGTGTCTCCAGACCAGCCATTGTATAATGTATCTATATGTTCCCATTTTCTAATTTTTTGTTCACAAATTTAAGAAATGTTTGCCTTTTAAAAAAGTTCATAAATTTAAAAAGTATTTGGTTTGCAATTTGTATTCAACATAATTGTCGAGAATTTGTTAACCATTTGGAAAAAGTGTTCAAGTTTGTAAAATTTACACAATTTGAAATTCCAAAATTATTGAAAATTTCAAGAAATGGTTACAATATAAGAAAATGTTCATGTTGATTGATAATGACGAAAATAGCAAATAACCGAAGCATTCAAAGTAGGAAAAATTACATGCTCATGGATGCATCCATCTGGCCTAGTCTAGCACACTCCTCTCATGTTCGTGAAAATTGAAAACAGAAAATATGAAAATAAAAAATAAAACAGAAAATTTAAAACTGTAGAAAAACCGGCGACCGAAAAAACAAAAATATAATCAGAGCCTTTGCTTTAGTGTTACATAGTTGACGCATAACAAAAAAGAGGAAAAAACAGTCTATATGCACGTAATGTGTGGTGGCCGAGTTGGTTGTTGTGGTAAGACTTGAACCGTGAGGTTGAGGGATCGAATCCTACACACGTCCATTTTTTGAAGTTTGGAAAAACAAATGAAATATGTGAATGGGCCAAGCCCAAGCCGAGGGGGGAGGTGTGCGCCGGTTTCCACATGGGCCCCGCCCAGGCCGTAGCCGGGGAGGTGTGCGCCGGTTTCTAAACTAGCCCGAGCGCTCAGAATCTATCGCATGGGCATGCGCCGCTTGCAGCCTGGATGCTACCTGATTGGTTCACAAAGCACACATGCAGAGATGAGGAGCGAGATGTGCCCAAAGGCTTCGTCCTATCACACATGATCCACCGGTACCGCCTTTGCTTTGGAAGACGCCCGCTGAGAATGAAGGACTCGTCCTATACGACCTCATCGAACGTGACTCTGTTCACATGTCCTTGAAGCCCCTTCCTAATATGGGTTTCAAAACTCGCTTTTGGTGTTAGCAACAACGTATCCTTCATGATGTTGCAAAATAGTATCTGAACACATGCATCTCAAGAAAAGAGACTGTGTTACTAGGGATGTGTAGCAAAAAATATTTACAACATGTGCCATATAAAACTGGTCTCTGTTGTTTTTTTCATTCTGTAGAGGGGGATATGGTCGAGTATACTTTAGAGGAACATATTTGCTCCTCTAATTGTTTCACGGCGGCGGCTGGACTTCTTCGGCGTCGGCCGGTCGGTGAGCGCCCTTGTTGACCTTTGATTCCTCTCCTCGTCGTTCGGGCGCTACCTTCATCGAAGGGTTGGCCCTCTCCCAGTCGCGGTCCATCGCTCGTCTCACGCCCGACAGCAGGACCGAGCTCGTCTCGCGCCCGGCAGCAGGACCGGACTCGTCTCGCGTCCGGCGGCAGGACGGGCTGATGGAGGCCAGTTTTGGCCGGCCTATTGGGTCTCGGCGCTGGGGGGCAGCTCAGGGGTGCAAAAGGCGGGGCCTTTCCACTCGTCTCTTTGATTGGGCTAGCGGTGGGTGGCGGGTGAGGTGGCGTCGAGGACTTGGATGCCGGGGCGGCGGCCCTAGTGGTGGTGTCGCGGTGCTCTTGGGCATAGCCCGTGGCTTGGTGCTGCCCGGTGACCATGGTCGTGTGGGCGGCATGGTCGTCGGGGTGTGGCATTCGGTGGCGGTGAGTATTGGCCGGGGTGAAAACCTGTTCTATCTACGGACAGACCGGCGGCGGCGAAGCTCGTTCCCTTCTTGAAGGCGTCGTCGCGGCCATCATTGCCCTTCGTGTTGCTCCAGGGGAAACTCTGACCCTAGGGTCGGGCGGTGGCGGCGCTCCGGTGTCGTATCCTTCCTGAAGGCGCCGCCTTGGAGCCCACGGTTCGCCGTTTGCGGCTTCATCTCTTCGCGGTGGCGTGTTCACGGTCGAGGACCCGGTTGCTCTTGTAGTCTTGGGGTGGTGTGGCTGCGCTTAGCGCCTATGTATCTTGCCTTGGGTGTGTGCGTGTGTTGTGGTGGCGTGCGTTTGTACCAGGTTGTTGTTGGTCGTTGCTTTATATATAAAGCGGGGTGAAAGCCTTTTTCGGTTATAAGTGCAGTTTTGTAACCGATCCCCAATAGTGTGTGTGTGTGTGTATGTGTAGTAGATGAGAGCATCTCTAGCCGATCCCGAATAATGTAGAGGGGGATACGGTCGAGTATACTTTAGAGGAACATATTTGCCCCTATAAATAAGTGCAGTTTCTAACCGATCCCCAATACTTAACGGAGTAAAAAAATCGGAGGTGCATCAACACAAATTCAGAGCAAATTGGGTTCAAACTACTACATAAAACTTCATTATAAATATTTTACATAAATATTTCAGATAATTAAAACGGCATTTAGACTAGACTGCACATAAACTTACTAAAACTACTTGCTATCGGTCTAGTTCGCAATCCTCTCCTAGTCTGGTAAGCCCTCCGAATATAGGACCATGGCCCTCGTCGCCTGCTCAATTGCCACCACCGTCGCCGTCGGATTAGCTGGAGGAGAGGTCTTTGAACTCCTCCATCCCGGACGCGTAATTCTCGTACAGCTGGAGCTCCGCCTCGACGTGCTTCGGGTAGAGGCAGGGGAGCCCCGCCATGTAGGCCTCGCAGGATTGCACCGCCTTGATGCGCTTGCGGGCCTCCCGGTCTTCCCGCATCTTCCGTGCGGTGGCCACCTGGGCGTCGACAGGCTCCACCCGCGGCAGGCAGTTAGGAAAGTTGAGGCGGGCGTGGGCGTCGTAGAGTCAGACCGACATAATAAAGTACTCACGCACCGCCTGCACCGCGGACTGGAAGGATCCGATCCATGTCCGCTTGTGCGTGTAACGATCGGTGATCTCTGTGACCCATGTTCCCCACTGGCGCTGCTACACGGCGAGGTATTGCCTTTGCGGCGGCGGCGGCGGCGGTGGGATGTCGGGGAAGCCGGGCAAGCGAGAACTACCGACATGCAAGGAAGAAGCACCGGCGTGGGAGGAGGAAGAAGCATCGACAGGGGACCGGGAGGAGGAAGAAGCACCGTCATGGGAGGATGATGCGCCGATGCGGCCACATGCATAGGGCCGCTTGTGGCGGCGTGGATCCGCGATAGGGATGGGCCACGGGAAGCGGTGGCGTTTGGATCCAGCCATTATCGGTGACGAGCTGGCGCCGATGTGAGTGTGGGTGAGGATGGGGGCGTTCCACCAGGGCTTGGGTGACGGAGGGATGGAAGAGGTGGTGAAGTGGGGTGGGGAATTTTTACTCCGCAAGCGGCCGATCGAGTACATTTAAGAGTTGCGGCCGCCACGGAGTAAATTTTTTCCTCTGCTAAAGATTTTTGAGGTTCAGTTAGGTCCCGGTTAGAGAAGGAAAACAATATTTATTCTCCTCTAACGTTTATTAGGAATTAGTTAGAGTTTCCCTAAAATGGTACTTCATGCACAAAGCGGTTTTCCTTAGAGCAACTCCAACAGTTCCCCTACCTCTAAAATAACCGCCGTTTACCGCAAGTTGGGGCAAAAAACCCTCTCCAACAGTTCCCGTGAACTTGCTTTATCTTTAGAGGATCCCGTAAAAGAGGTTCTTTCTCCCGGCTGATTTACGGGAAGATGATCTTCCCGTATCTTTTTGGAGTGAAGATAGCCTTCATGAAACTTCCATTTGCGGCCCGCCGGAACGCCGCTGCCCCAACGGAACCTCGCCGGAGCCTCGCCAGAGCGCTGCCGCATCGCCTCCGCCCATGCGGAAACACCGTCGCGTTACCACGCGGGGATGCCGTCGCCGGACGCGTCACCGTCGGTCACGCCGCAACACCCGCGCCGCCGCTCGCAGCCACGCCCCTGTCGTCGCCGCTCACCGCCGCCACGCCCCCACCGCCGCCACGCCCCTATCGCCGCTGTGCCCCAGCCGCTGCCGCCCTCTCCCGGGCTGCCACTCCCTCACTGGCGGCCACCGCACCGCCCGCCGGTGTCACTGACTAGCGGGTCCTAGCAATTATCTTCTTTTTTGTTTAATTAAAAATAAAATATAAATGCATTTAGGGGAAGAAGATTAGGGGAACTGAAAAAAGTTGCATTCAATAAACTTCCCCTAACTTTTACGGGAAGACCAAAAAACCACTTTTAGAGAAAGATTTCTAGGGGAACCGTTGGAGTTGTTCTTAGTACTACTGACCCATGACGTGGAGGTTTCAAACTCTTCATATGGACTCTCAAACACGGGAGACGCAACTTTGGACCTGTGCCCCTCGAGTAATTCACATGCTTTTAAATAGCACGCTATACCATTTAGAAGAGGTCCTACGTTAAGAGTCTTCGGTCCAAACACATGAACAAACATTTTAAATAGCGTGTTATATATAGGATCGTTAGAAGAAGTCCGCGGCTAAGACCCAGAGCGTGCTATTTAAAACTGTGGTAATTGATACGTCTCCAACGTATTTATAATTTTTTATTCTTCCATGCTATTATAGTATCAATATTGTATGTTTTTATATGCAATTATATATCATTTTTTGGGACTAACCTATTAACCTAGTGCCCAGTGTCAGTTGTTGTTTTCTGCTTGTTTTTGACTTCTCAGAGAATCTGTACCAAACGAAGTCCAAATGCCACGAAACTTTTCGGAAATTTTTTTCTTGGACAAAAGAGACCTTGGAAGCTTCGGGAGGAGGCCAGAAGCCTCACGGAGGCTTCACAAGGCAACAGGGCGCGCCCTAGGAGGGGCGCGCCATGTTGCCTTGTGGGGCCCACGTGACTCCGTTTGACCTAATTCCACTTCTATAAATTCACAAATATTGTGAAACCAACAGAGAGCCAGAAGAGAAAATCTTTCCGTCGCCACAAGCCTCTGTTTTTCCGCGATCTCATCTGGAGGCCTTTTCTGGTACTCTGCCGGAGGGGGGATCGATCACGGAGGGCTTCTACATCAACCTTGCTACCCTTCCGATGATGTGCTGAAATTGTTTTACACAGTATTGATATATGAATTGACCACGTTATCCTAATTTTTCAGAATTTTTGGAGTTACAGAAGTATGACCATAATTCAGATCTTTACAGACTGTTCTGTTTTAGACAAATTCTGTTTTTTATTGCATAGTTTGCTTATTTTGATGAATCTATGGATCGTATCGGGGGGTATGAGTCATGGAGAAGTTGGAGTACAGTAGCATTTTGCCAATATTAAATATGAATCAATTTACTATAGTATCTAAAGTTTAAAATTTGTTTGTTATACTAACGGATCTCACGAGGTTTCTGTTGAGTTTTGTGTGCTGAAGTTTTCAAGTTTTGGGTGAGACTACGATGGATAAAGGAATAAGGAGCGGCAAGAGACTAAGCTTGGGGATGCCCAAGGCACCCCAAGGTAATATTTAAGGAAGCCTCAAGCGTCTAAGCTTGGGGATGCCCCGAAAGGCATCCCCTCTTTCATTTACAATCTATCGGTAACTCACTTGGAGCTATATTTTTATTCATCACATGATATGTGTTTTACTTGGAGCATCTTGTGATATAGTTTGTTTGCTTTTTAGTTTGTCACAATCATTTTTGCTGAACACACCTTTTTGAGAGGGACACACATTATTCGTGATTTGTTAAAATACTCTGTGTGCTTCACTTATATCCTTTGAGTTAGATAGTTGCTCTAGTGCTTCACTTATATCTTTTAGAGTACGGCGGTGGTTATATTTTAAAGAAATAGTTGCACTCTCATGCTTCACTTATATCTTATTGAGAGTCTCATGATAGCAATGGTAATATGTACGGGTTATGAATTTGGTTCTAATATGATAGGTATTCAAAAGGGATATAATAAAAACTTTCATGTAGATCACTGAATATGATAAGTTTGATTCCTTACAATAGTTTTGCGATATTAAGATGGTAATATGTCGGAGGTATTAGTAGATAATTGTTGTTTAGTAAGAATATTGGTGTTAAGATTTGTGATTCCCGAAGCATGCACGTATGATCTGTCATTATGCTAAGAAGTTGGAACATGATTTATTTTTGATTGTCCTCCTTTGTGTGGCGGTCGGGGGCGCGCGATGGTTAACTCCTACCAACCACCCCCCCTAGGGGCATGCGTAGTAGTACTTTGCTTCGAGGGCTAATAAATTTTCGCAATAAGTATGTGAGTTCTTTATGACTAATGTGAGTTCATGGATTATATGCACTCTCACCTTTCAGCAATTTGCTAGCCTCTTCGGTACCGTGCATTGCCCTTTCTCATATCGAGAGTTGGTGCAAACTTCACCGGTGCATCCAAACCCCGTGATATGATACACTCTATCACACATAAGCATCCTTATATTTTCCTCAAAACAGCCACCATACCTACATATCATGGCATTTCCATAGTCATTCCGAGATATATTGCCATGCAACTTCCATCGTTCTGTTTTTATGACATACATCATCATTGTCATATTGCTTTGCATGATCATATAACTGACATAGTATTTGTGACTCAGTCACCGTTCATCATTTTATACATGTTACGCTAGCATTATTGCACATCCTGGTACACTGCCAGAGGCATTCATATAGTCATATTTTTGTTCTAGTATCGAGTTGTAATGTTGAGTTGTAAGTAAATAGAAGTGTGATGATCATCATTATTAGAGCATTGTCCCAGTGAGGAAAGAATGGTGGAGACTAATGAGTTCTCGAAAAAGTGGGGATGAGGTTCATTAGACTGTTCTAAAAAAATAAAAAAAATAAAAAAAAGAGGCGAAAAAGAGCCATGAAAAAAAATGAGAGAAAAAGAGAGAAGTGGTAATGTTATTATCCTTTTTTCACACTTGTGCTTCAGACTGGCACCATGTTTTTCATATAGAGAGTCTCCTATTTTGTCACTTTCATATACTAGTGAGAATTTTTCATTATAGAACTTGGCTTATATATTCCGATGACGTGCTTCCTCAAATGCCCGATGTCTTCATGAGCAAGCAAGTTGGATGCACACCCACTTAATTTTCATGTTGAGCTTTCATACACTTATAGCTCTCAGTGCATCCGTTGCATGGCAATCCCTACTCCTCGCATTGACATCAATTGATGAGCATCTCCAAAGCATGTTGATTAGCCTCGTTGATGTGAGACTATCTTCTTATTTTTGATTTCCCCTTATTGATTTTTACCACCACACTCTATTCCACCTATAGTGCTATATCCATGGCTTGCGTTCATGTATTGCGTGGGAGTTGAAAAAGCTGAAGCGCGTTAAAAAGTATGAACCAATTGCTTGGATAAAACCGGGGTTGTTCATGATAAATATTTTATGTTAAGAAGATGGTGCATGACAGGATTGTATGATTTTGTAGGGATAACGTTCTTTAATATTTTTATTAGTATGCCTGAGTATTGATGTCTTTATATCAAATTATAGACTATTGCTTAGAATCATTCGGATCTTATTATTCATACCGTAAGAGAAATATTACATGATGAAACATGATAGGTAGCATTCCACATCAAAAAATCTA
Organism: Elymus sibiricus; assembly: GCA_039707655.1. NCBI lineage: Eukaryota > Viridiplantae > Streptophyta > Magnoliopsida > Poales > Poaceae > Elymus > Elymus sibiricus. The sequence goes on from CM077672.1 coordinate 402,973,235, forward strand.
TTTTTATCATTTACCTACTCGAGGACGAGCAGAAATTAAGCTTGGGGATGCTTGATACGTCTCCAACGTATCTATAATTTTTTATTGTTTCATGCTATTATAGTATCAATCTTGGATGTTTTTATATACAATTATATATCATTTTTTGGGACTAACTGTTGGGGAACGTTGCATGGAAAACAAAAAAAATTCTACGCACACGCAAGATCTATCCATGGAGATGCATAGCTACGAGAGGGGAAGTGTGTCTACGTACCCTCGTAGACCGTAAGGGGAAGCATTAGAACAAAGCGGTTGATGTCGTCGAATAACTTCACGATCCAACCGACCGAGCACCAAACGTACGACACCTCCGCGTTCAGCACACGTTCAGCTCGGTGACGTCCTCAACTTCTTGATCCAGCAAAACGGCGAGGTAGTGGATGAGTTCCGGCAGCACGACGGCGTGGTGACGGTGATGGTGATGCTATCTCCGCAGGGCTTCGCCCAAGTACTGCGAAAATATGACCGAGGGACCAGGGCCGGTCCTGAGATTTTGGAGGCCCGGGGCGAGACTAAAACTTGGGGCCCTTAATATAGACATCATAACAATAACAATGACTATACATATGTATGAAAGATTATGAATAACACTTAAATGCATTCAAAACCAATATGCATATAAAATAATTCATACATATTACCTTAAAAGTTTCTTCTAACAATTTTCGCTTCAAAGTCACTTATGATGTGGTTGATGTCAATCTCATCCAGTAATTTCTTCTCGATGCATAAAGTTGCCAAACCATCTAACCTCTCTTGATTCATTATTGACCTCAGATAATTCTTCAATAAGTTCAACTTTAAAAAACTTATCATAAATGTCAGCAGTATAAACTGGTTGTTCCTCAACACTAGCCGACTATGATTGTGCATCTAATGAATTACCTACATTGATAGAGCCACTTACATGTTATCGTCTATATTGGTGTCGGCATTTTCTTCTTGCTAATCAGATTTCAAATTCCAATTATTTGGTTGTTCTTCCTATATGGCCACTATCACCAACTCATCATCTGTGTTTATCGAAGCAGCGGAAGCACCAGTATCACTCCTGAATTTTTTTTGAATATGTCCCCTATGTGATTGCACCAAGTTATCAACATTTTTTCCCTTTGCCTTTTATAGCTATCCGATACATACTTTCTAGACGACATGATAACACACAATGCTGGAAAAAAATGCATCAATTGTTGAACGGCATCCAATGAATGGCAATATGATATACCTCGGTGCCTAGAGAGTCTGGACTCTGGAGATGGTCAGACGGGGAACAAACAAAGCGGCGTGACAATCAGACGATGGAGGCCCCGGGAATTGAAATCGGCGGCGGCGGCGGCGGCGAACTGGATTAGGAAGGAAATTAGCAGGAGGCGGCAGTACGGCGTCGGCGGCCTGAGGGCTAGGAATCGCTGCGCGATGAAAATATGGAATAGGCAGGGGCGGACAGATTGGATCGATTGCTCCTTTTTCTTTTCTTTCGTGAATCAAGGAATCGCTCGCTGGTGCGTGCTGCTGCTTGCACTTGCGCAGCATGAAGCCCTTCAGCGTGAAGCCCAGCCCTTTGACTTGTTTTTCTCACCAACGGTAGAAAGGCCCATAGGTATAGCCTAGGTACATACCTGGTGGGGCCCCCTGGAGTATGGGGCCCGGGGCGGCCGCCCCCCCCTGCCCCCCCTCAGGGCCGGCCCTGCGAGGGACGAAACTGTGGAGGGGGGTGCCGCACACGGCTAAGACAATGTTGTGTCTTGTTTGGGGCGCCCCCTCTCCTCTATTTATATATGTGTAGGGGCTTGGAGTAGAAGGAATAGTGCCACGTGAACAGTACCACGTGAATAGTACCATGTGAACAGTACCACGTGAATAGTACACACCTGGACTTGGACTCCAAAGTCCAATCCTATTCCTACTAGGACTCTCCTTTTTTCCTTCCCTAGCTGCGTGGGCTTTTGAGGACTTGGTGCGCCTGGCCCAATAAGGCCAGGGCGCCTCCCCTTAGCCCATGCCAGCCCTTGGGACGTGGTGAACCCACTTGTGGACTTCCGGATCCCTCCGGAATCCTCAGGAACCTTCTGGAAGCTTCCCGGTACAATACCGAAAAAACTGCACCTTTTTCCGGAACCCAAAATATGACTTCCCATATATAAATCTTTACCTCTCGACCATTCCAAGACTCCTCGTGACGTCCGGGATCTCATTCGGGACTCCGAAAAATATTCGGTTACCAATTCACATAACTCATATAACACTATATCGCCAACGAACGTTAAGCGTGCGGACCCTACGGGACACGGTATTTGTTTATGTATTCACACATGTATTTAAGTTTCCGGTCAATACAATTCTAGCATGAATAATAAACCTTTATTATGAACAAGGAAATATAAAATAATAACAACTTTATTATTGCCTCTAGGGCATATTTCCATCAGTCTCCCACTTGCACTAGAGTCAATAATTTAGTTCACATCGCCATGTGATTAACACCCAAGAGTTCACTAGAGTCAATAATCTAGTTCACATCACCATGTGATTAACACTCAAAGAGTTCTAAGGTGTGATCATGTTTTGCTCGTGAGAGACAATTTTAGTCAATGGGTCTGCAATATTCAGACCCATGTGTACTTTGCAAATCCTTATGTCATACTGTAGATGCTGCTATCACGCTTTACTTGGAGCTATTCCAAATGACTGCTCCATTATACGTATCCGGTTTGCTACTCAGAGATATCCAGATTGGTGTCAAAGCTTGGATCGACGTAACCCTTTACGACGAACTCTTTATCACCTCCATAATCGAGAAACATTTCCTTAGTCCTTTAGTTACTAAGGATAATTTTGACCGCTGTCCAGTGATCCACTCCTGGATCACTCTTGTACCCCCTTTGCCAGACACGTGGCAAGGCACACATTAGGTGTGGTACACAGCATGGCATACATTATAGAACCTATGGCTGAGGCATAGGGAATGACTTTCATTCTCTCTCTATCTTCTGCCGTGGTCGAGCTTTGAGTCTTACTCAACTTTACACCTTACAATACAGGCAAGAACTCCTTCTTTGACTGATCCATTTTGAACTCCTTCAAAATCTTGTCAAGGTATGTGCTCATTGAAAGTCTTATCAAGCGTCTTGATCTATCTCTATAGATCTTGATGCCCAATATATAAGCAGCTTCACCGAGGTCTTTCATTCAAGTATCCTTTTATGCCATCCAGAAATTCTATATCATTTCCAATCAACAATATGTTATCCACATATAATATTAGAAATGCTACAGAGCTCCCACTCACTTTCTTGTAAATACAGGCTTCACCGTAAGTCTGTACAAAACCATATGCTTTGATCACCTCATCAAAGCGTATATTCCAACTCCGAGATGCTTGCACCAGTCCATAGATGGATCGCTGGAGCTTACACACTTTGTTAGCACCCATAGGTCGACAAAACCTTCTGGTTGCATCATATACAACTCTTCTTTGAGAAAACCATTAAGGAATGCAGTTTTGACATCCATTTGCCAGATCATAAAATGCGGCAATTGCTAACATGATTCGGACAGACTTAAGCATCGCTACGGGTGAGAAAGTCTCATCGTAGTCAACCCCTTAAACTTGTCGAAAACCTTTCGCGACAAGTCAAGCTTTGTAGACAGTGATATTACCATCAGCGTTTGTCTTCCTCTTCAAAATCCATTTATTCTCAATGGCTTGCCGATCATCGGGCAAGTCCACCAAAGTCCATACTTTGTTCTCATACATGGATTCTATCTCAGATTTCATGACCTCAAGCCATTTGTCGGAATCTGGGCTCATCATAGCTTCTTCATAGTTTGTAGGTTCGCCGTTGTCTAACAACATGACTTCCAGAACAGGATTACCGTACCACTCTGGTGCGGAACGTACTCTGGTCGACCTACGAGGTTCAGTAGTAACTTGATCTGAAGTTTCATGATCTTCACCATTATCTTCCTCTCTTATTGGTGTTGGCATCACGGGAATGGTTTTCTCTGATGAGCTACTTTCCAATTCGAGAGAAGGTACAATTACCTCATCAAGTTCTACTTTCCTCCCACTCACTTCTTTCGAGAGAAACTCCTTCTCTAGAAAGGACCCATTCTTGGCAACAAAGACCTTGCCTTCGGATCTGTGGTAGAAGGTGTACCCAATTGTTTCTTTAGGGTATCCTATGAAGACGCACTTCTCCGCTTTGGGTTCGAGCTTATCAGGTGAAGCTTTTTCACATAAGCATCGCATCTCCAAACTTTAAAAAACGACAGCTTAGGTTTCTTGCCAAACCACAGTTCATACGGTGTCGTCTCAACGGATTTAGATGGTGCCCTATTTAACGTGAATGCAGCTGTCTCTAATGCATAACCCCAAAACGATAGTGGCAAATCGGTAAGAGACATCATAGAAGGCAGCATATCCAATAAAGTACGGTTACGACGTTCAGACACACCATTACGCTGTGGTGTTCCAGGTGGCGTGAGTTGTGAAACAATTCCACATTTTCTTAAATGAAGGCCAAAATCGTAACTCAAATATTCGCCTCCGCGGTCGGATCGTAGAAACTTTATTTTCTTGTTACGATGATTCTCTACTTCACTCTAAAATTCTTTGAACTTTTCAAATGTTTCAAACTTGTGTTTCATCAAGTAGATATACCCATACCTACTCAAATCATCTGTGAAGGTTAGAAAATAACGATACCCGCCGCGTGCTTCAACATTCATCGGACCGCATACATTGGTATGTATTATTTCCAACAAATCAGTAGCTCGCTCCATTGTTCCGGAGAACGGAGTTTTAGTCATCTTGCCCATGAGGCATGGTTCGCAAGTATCAAATGATTCATAATCAAAAGATTCCAAAAGTCCATCAGCATGGAGTTTCTTCATGCGCTTTACACCAATATGACCTAAACGGCAGTGCCACAAGTATGTTGCACTATCATTATCAACTTTGCATCTTTTGCCATCAATATTATGAATATGTGTATCACTACGATCGAGATTCAACAAGAATAAACCATTCACAAGGGTGCATGATCACGAGGGATGTTATTCATATAAACAGAATAACCATTATTCTCTGACTTAAATGAATAACCATCTTGCAATAAACAATATCCAGATATAATGTTTTATGCTCAATGCAAGCACCAAATAACCATTATTTAGGTTTAATACTAATCCCGAAGGTATTACGAGTGTGTCGATATTGATCATATCAATCTTGAAGACACTTCCAACACATATCGTCACCTCGCCCTCAGCTAGTCTCCGTTACTCTGCAGCTCCTGCTTCAAGTTACTAATATTAGCAACTGAATCGGTATCAAATACCCAGACGCTGCTACGAGCACTAGTGAAGTACATATCAATAACATGTATATCAAATATACCTTTGTTCACTTTGCCATCCTTCTAATCCGCCAAATACTTGGGGCAGTTCCGCTTCCAGTGACTAGTTCCTTTGCAGTAGAAGCACTCAGTTTCAGGCTTGGGTCCAACTATGGGTTTCTTCGTGGGAGCGCCAGCTTGCTTGCTGTTCTTCTTGAAGTTCCCCTTCTTTCCCTTGCCCTTTTTCTTGAAACTAGTAGTCTTGTTAACCATCAACACTTGATGCTCCTTCTTGATTTCTACCTTCGCCGATTTCAGCATCGCGAAGAGCTCGGGAATTGTCTTCTCCATCCCTTGCATATTATAGTTCATCACGAAGCCTTTATAGCTTGGTGGCAGTGACTGAAGAACTCTATTAATAACACTCTCAACTGGAAGATCAATTCCCAGCTGAGTCAAGTGGTTGTGGTATCTAGACATTCTGAGTATGTGTTCACTGACAGAACTGTTCTCCTCCATCTTACAACTGAAGAACTTGTTGGAGACTTCATATCTCTCAACCCGGGCATTAGCTTGAAATATCAATTTTAGCTCCCGGAACATCTCATATGCTCCATGGCGTTCAAAACGCTTTTGTAGTCCCGGTTCTAAGCCGTAGAGCATGGCACACTGAACTATCGAGTAGTCATCAGATCGAGCCTGCCAGGCGTTCATAACGTCTGCAGCAGCTCCTGTAGCAGGTCCATCACCTAGCGGTGCATCAAGGACATAATCCTTCTGTGCAGCAATGAGGATAATCCTCAAGTTATGGACCCGGTCCGTGTAATTGCTACCATCATCTTTCAACTAAGCTTTCTCTAGGAACGTATCAAAAACAGGGGAGCTACAATGCGAGCTATTGATCTACAACATAATTTGCAAAGACTATCAGGACTAAGTTCATGATAAATTAAGTTCAATTAATCAAATTACTAATGAACTCCCACTTAAATTAACATCCCTCAAGTTAACTAAGTGATACATGATCCAAATCAACTAGCCCATGTCCGATCATCACGTGAGATGGGATAGTCATCAATGGTGAACATCTCCATGTTAATCATATCTACTATATGACTCATGTTCGACCTTTAGGTCTCCAGTGTTTCGAGACCATGTCTGTACATGCTAGGCTCGTCAAGTTTAACCCAAGTATTCTGCTTGTGTAAAACTGGCTTACACCCGTTGTATGTGAACGTAGAATCTATCACACCCGATCATCACGAGGTGCTTCGAAACGACGAACTTTAGCAACGGTGCATACTCGGGGAGAACACTTTTATCTTGAAATTTAGTGAAGGGATCATCTTATAATGCTACCGTCGTTCTAAACAAAATAAGATGCATAAAGGATAAACATCACATGCAATCAAAATATGTGACATGATATGGCCATCATCATCTTGTGCTTTTGATCTCCATCTCCAAAGCATCGTCATGATCTCCATCGTCACCGGCTCGACACCTTGATCTCCATCGTTGCGTCGTGGTCGTCTCGCCAACTATTGCTTCTACAACTATTGCTAACGCATAGCGATAAAGTAAAGCAATTACATGGCGCTTGCATTTCATACAATAAAGAGACAACCATAAGGCTCCTGCCGGTTGCCGATAAATTACAAAACATGATCATCTCATACAATAACGTATATCACATCATGTCTTGACCATATCACATCACAGCATACCCTGCAAAAACAAGTTAGACGTCCTCTACTTTGTTGTTGCAAGTTTTACGTGGCTGCTACGGGCTTCTAGCAAGAACCATTCTTACCTACGGCACAAATCCACAACGGTGATTTATCAAGTTTGCTGTTTTAACCTTCAACAAGGACCGGCCGCAGTCAAATTTGATTCAACTAAAGTAGGAGAAACAGACACCCGCCAGCCACATTTATGCAAAACAAGTTGCATGTCTGTCGGTGGAACCGGTCTCATGTACGTGGACATGTAAGGTTGGTCCGGGCCGCTTCATCTTACAATACCCCCGAATCAAAATAAGACGTTGGTGGTAAGCAGTATGACGATCACCGCCCACAACTCTTTGTGTTCTACTCATGCATATCATCTACGCATAGACCTGGCTCATGATACCACTGTTGGGGAACGTTGCATGGAAAACAAACAAAATTCTACGCACACGCAAAATCTATCCATGGAGATGCATAGCTACGAGAGGGGGAGTCTGTCTACGTACCCTCGTAGACCGTAAGCGGAAGCTTTAGAACAACGCGGTTGATGTCGTCGAACAACTTCACGATCCAACCGACCGAGCACCGAACGTACGGCACCTCCGCGTTCAGCACACGTTCAACTCGGTGACGTCCTCGACTTCTTGATCCAGCAAGAAGGCGAGGTAGTGGATGAGTTCCGGCAGCACGACGGCGTGGTGACGGTGATGGTGATGCTATCTCCGCAGGGCTTCGCCCAAGTACTGCGAAAATATGACCGAGGGACGGAACTGTGGAGGGGGGCGCCGCACACGGCTAAGACAATGTTGTGTCTTGTTTGGGGCGCCCCCTCTCCTCTATTTATATATGTGTAGGGGCTTGGAGTAGAAGGAATAGTGCCACGTGAACAGTACCACATGAATAGTACCACGTGAATAGTACACACGTGGACTTGGACTCCAAAGTCCAATCATATTCCTACTAGGACTCTCCTTTTTTCCTTCCCTAGCTGCGTGGGCTTTTGAGGACTTGGTGCGCCTGGCCCAATAAGGCCAGGGCGCCTCCCCTTAGCCCATGCCAGCCCTTGGGACATGGTGGACCCACTTGTGTACTTCCGGACCCCTCCGGAATCCTCCGGAACCTTCTGGAAGCTTCCCAGTACAATACCGAAAAAACTGTACCTTTTTCCGGAACCCAAAATATGACTTCCCATATATAAATCTTTACCTCTCGACCATTCCGAGACTCCTCGTGACGTCCGAGATCTCATCCGGGACTCCGAACAATATTCGGTTACCAATTCACATAACTCATATAACACTATATCGTCAACGAACGTTAAGCGTGCGGACCCTACGGGTTCGGCAATGATGTAGACATGACTGAGACGCCTCTCCGGTCAATAACCAATAGCGGAACCTGGATGCTCATATTGGTTCCTACATATTCCACGAAGATCTTATCGGTCGAACCGCAATGACAACATACGTAATTCCCTTTGTCCGTCGGTATGTTACTTGCCCGAGATTCGATCGTCGGTATCTCCATACCTAGGTCAATCTCGTTACCGGCAAGTCTCTTTACTCGTTCCGTAATACATCATCCCGTAACTAACTCCTTAGTCACTTTGCTTGCAAGCTTCTTATGATGTGCATTACCGAGAGGGCCCAGAGATACCTCTCCGAAACACGGAGTGACAAATCCCAGTCTCGATCCATCCCAACTCAACGGACACCTTCGGAGATACTGTAGAGCATCTTTATGATCACCCAGTTACGTTGTGACGTTTGATAGCACACAAGGTATTCCTCCGGTATCCGGGAGTTGCATGATCTCATGGTCGGAGGAACATGTATTTGACATTCAAGAAAGCAGTAGCAATAAACAGAACGATCATATGCTAAGCTAACAGATGGGTCTTGTCCATCACATCATTCTCCTAATGATGTGATCCCGTTATCAAATGACAACTCATGTCTATGGTTAGGAAACCTTAACCATCTTTGATAAACGAGCTAGTCTAGTAGAGGCTCACTAGGGACACGGTATTTGTTTATATATTCACACATGTATTTAAGTTTCCGGTCAATACAATTCTAGCATGAATAATAAACCTTTATCATGAACAAGGAAATATAAAATAATAACAACTTTATTATTGCCTCTAGGGCATATTTTCATCACTAACCTATTAACTTAGTGCCTAGTGCCAGTTGTTGTTTTCTGTTTGTTTTTGGCTTTCCAGAGAATCTGTACCAAACGAAGTCCAACTGCCACGAAACTTTTTGGAGATCTTTTTCTGCATAAAAGAGACCTTGAAAGCTTCGGGAGGAGGCCAGAAGCCTCACGGAGGCTTCACAAGGAAACAGGGCGCGCCCCAGGGGGAGGGGTGCGTCGTGTTGCCTTGTGGGGCCCACGTGACTCCGTTTGACCTAATTCCAGTTCTATAAATTCACAAATATTAGGAAACCAACAGAGAGTTAGAAGAGAAAACTTTTCCGCCGCTGCAAGCCTCTGTTCTTCCGTGATCCCATCTGGAGGCCTTTTCCAGTACTCTGCCGGAGGGGGAATCGATCACGGAGGGCTTCTACATCAACCTTGCTGCCCTTCCGATGATGTGTGAGTAGTTTACCACAGACCTACGGATACATAGCTAGTAGCTAGATGCCTTCTTCTCTCTTTTTGATCTTCAATACTATGTTCTCCTTGATGTTCTTTGGAGTTCTATCTGATGTAATCTTCTTTTGTGGTGTGTTTGTTGGGATCCGATGAATTGTGAGTTTATGATCAGATTATTCATGAGAAATATTTGAGTGTTCTCTGAACTGTTTTATGCATGATTAAATATAGCTTTGTATTTCTCTCCGATCTATCGATTTGGTTTGGCCTACTAGATTGATTTATCTTGCAATGGGAGATGTGCTTTGTGATGGGTTCAATCTTGCGGTGCTCAATCCCAGTGACAAAAGGGGACATGACACGTATTTGTATTGTTGCCATTAAGAATAAAAAGATGGGGTTTATTCATATTGCTTGAATTTGCTTCTCTACATCATGTCATCTTGCTTAACGCGTTACTCTGTTTTTATTAACTTAATACTCTCGATGCATGTTGGATAGCAGTCGATGAGTGGAGTAATAGTAGTAGATGCAGACAGGAGTCGGTCTACTTGTCACGGACATGATGCCTATATACATGATCATTGCCATGAATCCGTCATAATTATTTGATTTTCTATCAATTGTCCAACAGTAATTTGTTTACCCACCGTATGTTTCCGTGTTCGAGAGAGAAGCCTCTAGTGAAAACTATGACCACCGGGTCTATCTTTATCATATAAAAAATATAAAAATATCTTGCTGTAATTTATTTAGTTTTATTTTTTTAGTATTTTAGTTTATCTATTTATCTCTATCAGACTTAATCCTTGCAAGTAATCGCTAAGAGGATTGACAACCCTCTTATTCGCGTTGGGTGCAAGTGTTTGCTTTTCTGTGTGTAGATGCTGTTCACTGGATTTTGCTTGGTTCTCCTACTGAATTGATAACCTTGGTTCTTAACTGAGCGAAATACTTATCTCTACTATACTGCATCATCCTCTCCTTTTCGAGGAAATACCAACGCAAACTATCCCCCTCCCACTCAAGTTATTTACGACTGACTAGACTCTCACCCATACATCCACATCTTCCTCGTCCGAGCCGCACGATGTAACCATTCACAAGCAGTTTGACTTCAACAAGAGCATCCTCGACATCAAGCAGCGCCTCTGCCGTAGTGATCGCCTAGCCAAGTTGGAGGGGCAAATCTAGTCTCCCTGACACACAAGGCCATGCGTTTCACGGCACGCGACTTGACCCGAGCCAAACCTCCTCGCTCGTCAGTGCGCTGGCCATCTCGGGGCTCGCCATTGTCCTGGAGGAGCTGGTCCACGACGTTGATGCGCTGGCAAAGATTGCCACTCTCTGCGGCGCCTCCGACTAGGACGTCGCTGAGCTGCCCGAACTGGCAGATGTGGCCTCACCTGCCCAGTGATCCACTATGTCACCATGGTGACCACGCCGCCTGGCCCGGGGCGTGCTATTCACTTACACTCCGTTTGGATGTCTGTATTGCAGCCTCGAATTGGATTTGGTATTCCCAAACCGCCAATTCAGCTGTTTGGATGCACACTGAAACAGCAAATGGAAATGGGACCGAATACAGCACCGTATTCGCTCTCACGCGCGCTCCCCACCCACAATACAGACCCCTCCGGCTCCGATTTCGCTGGATTTGCACTCACCCGCAAAATGTACCGCTTCGACCCCTCTCTTTCCCTCCGCGACCAGAAAAAGAAAACAGAGGCAGAGCGAAGAAGCTCCAGCGGCACCGCGTCATGCTCATCTGCGCATGGCTACTCCCGCATCCCGGCGACGTAGCAGCAACCGCGGCGTTCCTCGCGGCGGTGGCGTCTGGATCCTCTCCATATAGCCGTGGCCGACCTTCTCAGCCATTCCTTCCGGCGGTGGCGGCGACCGCAGCGGGTGGAGGCGGCGAGGGCGGAGATTCTCCTCACAGCCGGCGTCTGGATCCGCGCCATGGAGCCATGCCCGAGCTTCTCCTCACAGCCCGAGATCCGCGCCATCAACCGGCGTCCGCATCCGTCGGCGCGGGCGGAGACGCTCCTGACGGCAGGCTGAGCGGGTGGCGCACGGCACACGGAGGAGCACGACCGTGCGCAAACTCAGCTCCAGCCCCTCGGCGGGGTCTACTTCGTCCTCTGATCCTAGCTAGCTGAGTCTGCTTCACCCTCTGAACTTCTCCCCATTCACTAGGAAGCAATACTTTCAGTTCGTTGTAGCCAAGGCGGACGGTGGATGGTCTAGATCGAGTTTGCTTCTTCCTCTGAATTTCTCCTCATTCACTAGCTAGCTGTATTGTGATTCTAAAAAAATGTTTTGATGATATGAAACTTGTGATTTGTGAGGTAAACAATACATGATAGCTTTTACTCCAATTTGTTGTGCAAATTTCATTTTGATACACGAAGAGCAAAGCATAAGCCACAGACTGTATATTTTTTTGTCATTTTTTAGTTATATTCTAGATTGTATAAAAAAAATTGAGCCATTAAGAACAAAGCATAATCTTCATACTCATGTAAATATACAATTCCATAGTTTGTCATCCAAACAAGATTTGGTATTGAAACCGTGAGATTCCATGAGCCAATTCGGTGAACAACCAAACAAGTGAATTCGTATTCATTCCCATTTCAGTTTCTTTGCTGAATTGGTATTGCAACCAATTCAATACGGACATCCAAACAGAGCGTTAAATCTGATGTGGCCGTACCCTTTACTTCCATCACTGCCGTTGCGGACGTACTTTATCCACCTTGTACTATTTTGGATGTGTTTGGTTGTCGGCGCCTATGCCATGAATCATGGGGATGGGTGTGTCCCCTAAGTCTCTTAATAGCACTTTGATCGATCATCTGCCACCGTTATCTGCCTTGTCTCCAGTGTTTATCATGTCCAAATCAACTCTATTCCCCTTTTGCCGTTGGAACATTAGAGGGCCGGGGCACTAGCAAAACTGTGTGGACGAACTCCCGGAACTCATCAACATCAATATGCATGCCTGTTTTCGTATGCAAGAAATCAGGGTTAGCATTTTGCATCTTCATTTGCAAAATAGTTTCGTCCTAAAACACCTCGATCTAGTCTCTCAAAAAAAACGCTGATGCCTCCTCAGACGGTATACTAAATGTGATGGCTTCCTCTCACTTCACGATCTTATCGACCAACACTACCACCTAGACGCATACCATCCCAGCCACTTGCCTAGCCACGACTGCGCCCCTGTTTTTTAAAAACGTCTACGCTCCGATTGAACATCATCTCAAACAAGATTTCTTCGATGATCTTGCCAGTTGCGCTCCTCCTCTGACCCAACCGTGGGTCATCCTAGGCGATTTTAATCTCATGCCTTAGCCAGGTATAAAGAACATCAACACGTTCCTACGGGCCGAGGTAGACATGTTTAACATCACTTTAAATGCTCTGGCCCTCATTGAATTACCCCTGTTGACCTCAAGTTTACCTGGTCTAATAAACGCGGCCAACCCACTCTAGAACTCGATTTGTTTCTGATCATGTTCCGCTGTTCATCACTGACGATACCAATATCCCTCGCCCCATCTCTTTTCAGTTTGAAAACATTTGGGCTCTCAGGCTACGTGGCTAGTCTTTGCCGTGTGGTGCTTTCGGCGTCTGTGCCGTTTGCCGATTGCGCTTTGTTCACCATGATGCTGTGTCGGCAACATTACCTCGTTGTCGTGAAGCCGTAGTTGCCGAGTGTAGCTCTCGGCTTATGTGCGTTTGCCGAGTGCCCGTGGATTGGCACTCGGCGAAGAGCCACACATCCGGCGTATAAGGATATTCCAGTAGTGCTAGGATGTACTGCAGCACTACAATGCACTTGTCCTGCGGCCCGCCAACGTTCAAACGCAGCCCTATTCCTCCTTGTGGCGCTAAAAGACTCTCGGGCCCACCTAAACGCCGGAGAAAACTATCACTTCCCAGAATAGCGACGAAAACAACTGTAAAACTGTTATCTCTGTCCTCGACAAAATTGAGGAAACATGCTTCCTTTCCAGAGCAGAGCACAACCTTCGCCTCTTGATAGTAAAAAAATCTCAATGTACTATCCGGGAAAAGGTTTCATATTGGGTTCAGAGAGGGAAACTGAACTTTCCACTGGATGAGGATGAAAATACGCGTTTCTTCCATGCCTCTGAAACGGCACGGCTTCGCAGGAACAAGATCGTCTCTCTCAACCTTAATAGTCAAACAATTTTTTCTCATGACGCAAAGGTAAAAATTCTCGCCATTTTTTTCTCTGATCTAGTTTGCAAGCCTTTCAAGTTTCAACCCCTCTTGGAATTTTGACCTACGCTCTCTCTACCCAGTTCAAACACCTCGGCTTAGGAACCTAAACTCACCATTCACAAATCAAGAAACAAATTCCTGATACGTTTGTCATCATGAACCCGAATGCCAGCCTGGGCCCGGATGGCTTCGGGTCTGGTTTCTATAGAAAATTCTGGCCTTTGCTAAAAGAAAAAATGTTTCACCTTTTCAATGAATTCTATCTCTGATCGATCCGGCTGAAACCAAACAAAAGACGCTCGCTTCAGATCTCCCGCATCACTCCCGCGAGCGACCGGGAGGCAACCCTAGCCACCGCCGCCTGTCTTCCGGGATGGCAATGGGTACCCATTACCCGCGTACCCAGCGGGTAAAAACCCTATTAGGGTAAGGGTATGGGATAAAAAATTACCCATGGGTATGTAAATAGGAAAATATTAAACCCATCGGATAGAGTGGGTATGGGTATGGGATAGCATAACCCATACCCGTGTACGCATATACCCACGTAAAATCTGGTAAGTGGGCCTTTCTAATCCAACTTCCCACAAAATCAGTCTATGTAGATACATGAGTAGCTACCCTAAAAGAAAGATACATGAGTAGCTTGTCCTCAAAAAAAAAAAGAAAGATACATGAGCAGCCCACGTACGCACGTTACGTACATGGAATGATAGAAGGAATCCCATATATCTCTCCTTCTCTGCGTGATTAACGTGATTAGGCTAAGGTGAATAATGAATACGTCCTAATCACGTCCCATATTCAGAGAGACTGAGAGTCTGAGATTGATATCCTCCTCATCTCCTCATCTCGCCTCCTCGGTCATCGCTAGTCGCCGCCGCCAACGCGTCCAGCTGCTCACTGCCTCGCCGTCGCCAGCGCTTCCAGCCGCTTGGACCTGGGGGATGAGGGTCAAACCTTGCGCGAGGATGGCGACCGGGAGAAGGAGATGCAGCTCACGCTCACCCGGACTGAGTCAGACGGCGGCGACCACCACAGCGCAGCACCGTCGTTGGATGGTGCCATCCGTTGAAAGGACCTCTACCTCCTGCCTCGGCGTCCAAGGCGCAGCACCGTTGCAACACGTCAAGCCGGCCGCCGCGCCCTAGCCCGCTTAGTCGGTCATCTGCTGCCACCAAGCACAAGAACAAGAGCAAGGCTATTTTGGCTTCGTGAGTTCCAATTTTGTGTATGATTTTATGAATATGAGCATGGATCTTGTAGTTTTTGTTTTGTATATAGATGATGATGCATTCGTAGATGATACGTAGATGTATAGATGATGTGATGATATGATGTTTTTTTGAGTATTGATTTTCTTCCTATAACATGATGTATATAGTTGCTGTGATGAATACGATTTTTTTGTATATACATAAAACGTAGAGATGTTATGATGTATATATGAGCATCATAATTTCAGTGCTCATCGTGCATATAAGCAATGATTTCTGCCTATACATGATGTATATAGTTGCTGTAATGAATATGAATTTTTTGTATATAGACGACTAGTAGTCATGCACGTGCAACGCACGTATAACAATGTGATTTTTTAGTTTATCCTAAGAAGCAATTATTTAAATATAGATGGAACAAAATTTAATAATGTAATAACATAATGAAGGCAACAAAAATGTGCATTGTATTGGTTTCTATTTTCAGGCTAGAAGATGGCAATTTTGTCCAGTGCTGCTATTTTGCACGCATACTGGTGAGTTGTACAAGGAAAACTATTCTTTAGAAAGCTTGCAACATCAAAATATATGTAGCAGGCATATTCTTAAGCTTCTGTAGGAGCTTTGCTAAGAAATTTTGATAACCAATCTAGATTGTCTGAGCAGAAGTATTGATCTCAGATTGTCGGTTGTACACGTTTAGCGCGGGTATCTGGACCGTAAAACCTGAGTTCAATGGGTATGATGATGTTTTTGGATCTCCGCACTATATAATTTTACAGGTTTAGTACATAAGAGGTACATATTTTTGTGCAGGTTGAATTAAAAAGCACACTGATGGGATTTTGTACCTCTCAGTTTAGGGGGTCTAAAGCATTCACCATCTCTACACCCATGATACAGCAAGAATTTTGAATCTCTGACGACTGAAATAATAAAAATATTAGTAGTATTCAGTTCAATCCATACTTAAAAAATAGCAGCAGATTGCAACACATGGAGTTAAGAAATAATATAAACTAAACTAACATAGATGTTCTGGTTCAAGCAATATTGGTGTATGGGTGTTGCTCCCTTGTTGAATGCGTCTAGGTGCCCAGATCCATATACTAAACGTTCTGCTTCTTTTTCGTGATTTCAATTAAGTTGTAAGATTAGCATGTTGTCATTTAATAGATGGTGGGATTTAGCAGCGTTATCCGGTATATATTTGCATGTTATTTTGCCTCCATATATTGAGCTTCGCATCAATAAAATGAGGTGCGTGCATCGAATGATTCAAAGACTGGGATAATGATCCTTCCGTTGCGTAAAACATGTGTACAAGTGGTTATTAATATTTGGTCACACAGGCTTGTAGCTAGTTACTGACATAGAAGCCTATTTCACACAAGATAGAAATAGCTCGGCCCCGAACTTGAACACGAGGATGGTAGGTTCCACTAAATAAAATTAGCAAAATAATAAACTGATTTCTTCTACTTGTCACCTATCATGGTTCATCATTGGATTGTACTTAGAGCCATCAACATGGCTGGGAAAGACTTGAAACTAACTTCACCACATGCAAGCTTATTACCTCAGGTCGCTGACCACCAGTAGTATAAAGTAGTATGATCTTTGCAGTTCCCTGTCTAGAATTCGATTCACACAAAATATGCACACGTGCACACCCATTCTTAGGACCTGTTATCGCAATGTTTACGATCTTAACCCAATTCAGCACATTTTTCGGCTCTTTTGTTTGGTACAAGCGTTTGAAGACAAAATCACTTGTTGATGCAAATGTGGTGCAAGCAAGCACGGCTTCGGTTAGAATGGCATCGTGAAAACATCTTTAACATGCATAGTTAAAGTGGCATGAATGGCTTGCCTGGCCGAGGTCCGTCCAGGCGAGAAATAAGCCTTGCTCAAGCGCTCAGAATCTGGCGCCTGGGCGTGTGCCAGTTGCAGCGTGGAGGCTACTCGATCGGTTCACAAAGCATACACACAGAGATGGGAAGCCAGCTGCGCCCAAAAAGTTGCGTCCTGTCGGATTGGATCAGCCGGGACGTCTTTGCTCTGGAAGGCATTCTCAGATAGATGGACTACTAGTTGCATACGACCTCCTCGGGCTATTCTGTTTCTTTCACACGGCGGCCCCTTTCAACAGTGTTGCATGGTTCTTTGATTCTTAAGTAGGGTAGCTAGCTTGTTGGCAAAGACTGCCAAACCACAAACCATGCATGCTCGCTCATTCTAAATTTAGTCTAGAAAAAGAAATTAATCTGAATGCTCTTCAACCAGTTGGGCCTGAACCTGATGTTAGAGCATAGTTTTAAATAGCCGGCTATAGCCCCGCTATAGCCTTGTTATAGCCTTTTCAGTAGGGTGCCGCTAAATGATGTCATGTACAAATTGGCCGCTATAGCCCGCAATAGCTTCGCTATAGCTTATTTGAAGGTCCGCCGCTATTTGGCATAGCCCGCTATTTAAAACATTGTGTTAGAGACGCAACAACTGAACCTATGCTACATGTATGATGCAGTGAGGATTGCTAGAGAAGAAAAATATGAAAAACATAGTACTGTGTCATCCACGTAATGAAACATGCTTTCAAATGTTGGATTTTATTCATGCATCCCACAAGACACTGCCTTGCATTGAAACATGCTTTCAAATGTTGGATCTTATTCATGTGCTGTGCAACTGCAGCAACGCAAATATGATACTTGCGTACGTATCCGTGTGCAGGCACGAGGGGTGCATGCGGCCTAGCCGACGATGGGCGTCTGAACGAGGACGCCGGTCGCCGCGTCTGACACCACGCACGACACGCCAGGGGTGCGGGCCCGGCGGCCAGGGCCCTGTACCGTGTATGAAGAAAGAGATCGAGACGTCAGGCCTGTCCCTGCTGATCTGGAGCGCTGCGTCGCTTTTCGGCCAGCCCACCACCTCCGGCCACGACGCCTTCGTGCTGCCGGCGATGGCACCCGTGGGCTCACTCCTCCCCATTTTGCCCGGTAAATACTGAAACTTCCCTCGACTCGGGAGAGGGGCTGATGGATATGTACGTACACAGTAAGCCACATTTGATGATACTTTATAGGAGTAAATTACGTCCACATAAGAGGTGGTAAGATGACGGGTTGCATCATGTCATCAGTATAAAAAGAAAAAGATGACGGGCTGCATCGCGGATACCGTCGTCCTTTGTTGGCTCATGGCCTGTCTCAGTTACTAGGAGAGTCTGCTTGCAGCTTTTCTCATTCTTCTTTCTAGGAAAAGCAGGACGAAACTTGATGAGTTGTGCAGGCTAGCGAGCCCGTGGAGTATGGCACATCGAGGATAGCCAAGCACGTGTTCAGACTGGTCACTCAGATAGTTCTCAGAGTTCATCCGTTGGACTTGTCATATTGATTCCTTTATACAAGGCCAACAGGCTTTAGAAAAAGGACGATTACATTGATTCTTTGGCCCGAACATATTCCAAGCATTATTTCTGCATATTGCCTTGTGCTACACACTTGCTACAAAACAATGTGCACAGATGGAGAATTGGACACTGAAGAACACACCATGTGGCTTAGTATTCAATAGACTCCAGCCAATATCTCAGGCACTCTCATGTGTGGCAAGGGACGAGACAGACGGAATACATTAACCGAGCTCATATGGCAGCCTATCTTTCTTTGAAGTACCAGTAAGGGTACGGAAAAGATTAGACTTTTATCGATTCCGGTTCTTTTGGCAAAGTGATGAGGCCAAGAAGAAATACAGATTGGCTAGGGGGTGCAGCCGTTGGGAGACGGTAGCACAGGCTATCTTCAGCCGATTTGGATGGCGAGCTAATAATAGACTAGGTGTGTAGGCATCGTAGTCTATTCTTTGTCGCCGGATGTGGCAATTTTATTTTGTTTTTCGACTTAAGCTCAGACTGTGAGCTTCTCTGGACCTTGAGACTTTGTTACACTTTTATTTAATAATATGGCTGCATGCATCGATTGATGCAGAGGCCCGGGGTTATCCTCCTTTTCAAAGAAAAAATGGCAGCCTATATAGGTATAACTTTGACATGTTCCACGCAGTCGGTGCTTTTAATAAGTCTAACGTACATGACATCTACCAGTTATTTCTTTTCTTTTTGTATCTCTATATATAACCATCGAATTGCTACTCACTTCTATATATGACCAGCCCCTTGTAATTGTTCAACAGTTCAACTAGGTGCTTCTTTAAGCTCTTTGATTCTAGTGTGCATTATTGTTGGAAGAGGCTACCAGACCATGACATCTTCTCCAGTTTACAAGTTATAGGGAATGAGTGGCCTTGGGAAAACATGTACCATAGCTTGGTCCGTGTTGACTACAAAATGGTGACCCCACGCTCTCTTTCATTTCTCTGTTCGACGTGAGCCCTTCTCGACTAGACCCACAGCACAGCGCTCCGCCGCCGGCGCCCTGTTGCCAGGCGATTGAGGAGGAGAAGAACTCACCAAGCATGGCGAGCAGCCGGAGGGAGGGGTGTGCCCCAACACACCCACATGTCCGGTGAAAGAACGAAGAAATGATGAACGCTTTCGGCGGCAGCGAAACACCTGCATCCAGCCGGGATCCCCCAAGATCTCATCCACCGGACCCAGGCCGCCGCGACCAGCCGAGACCGGGGTAGGACAGGAAGGCGACGGTGCTGCCGAGCGGAGAGAGCCGCCGGTGTCCATCGTTCCCACAAGAACCGATGGAGGCACCAACTCATCATCGGAGGAAGATCGGAGTCAGCCAGGGCCTAGAAGCGATTGGGGGCATACCTGACCATGGGAGCAGCAAGGAGCCGCGCGCGAGAGGTAGGGAGCTGGCGCCATGGCAGAAGAGCGGGGGAACGGGTGGAAGGGGGGGAGATGGGAGGGGAGGCAGGGTCGCCCCCAAGCGATAGCGAGAGGAAGCGCATGCCCCTATTCTCCGCAAGGTTTTCAAATAACAACAAAACCGGAACAATGGCTCAACTGAATCTAAGGTCCAGCCCGTCAGATATGATGTGATTTTCTCATCAACTCTACAGGTTTTCTTTCTTATCTATTACACTGTTCTCGTTACCTAGGCTTCTTGCTCGTTCTGATTTATTGTTGTTGTGAGCAAGGTCCTTTCTGTATGAGCCTATTAATGAAGCAAAATCAAACAAATAACAACTGGTACCGTATGGAAGGGGCCATAAACTGGAGAGTCTTGACCAATTGAAAGATCGTTTGGTGTAGTTGAAGTAACAGAAGTGGAACTTGTTTGGCCAAGTAAAGGGAAATTCAATGAAATTTGTAACTATCTCAATGGAATCTTTTCCTTAATTTTTTTGTCTAAATATTAAGTTAAGAACATTCCAAGGCTCATTTTCACCATGGATAAACTAAACTGATAACTAAGATAAGCACAAAAATGAAGCGCCAAGAGTTTTGTGCTTTCACATTCTTTCTTTGACGCAAGAATATTTCATTTGTGTTTTGTGATACACAGTAATTGCACGATCGGAACGAGATTGGAGAACACACCATGTGCTTTGTCTTCTCACTCATAGACTCGATTCGACAATATCTCATACATTAAATGTCACTTGTGACGAAGGGCGAGACATGTTGCATTTACCAGCTCATATGGGAACCTATATGTATAGCTTTGACTTGTTCCACTGAAGCAGTTCTTCAAATAAGCATTATTTTCGTCATCAACCAACTGTATTTCCTCTATATATAACCACAAAAATTACTACTCACTTCATATACAGCCGGGCCTTGTGACTGTTTTAACAGTCCAGGTACATGCTCCTCCAAGCTCAGCGATTCAAGTGTGTGCATTATTGTTAGACGAGAGTCATGATCGCTCCTGACATCTGTGTCATTGAGGTTGAAAGCGCAAAGTGCACTCGTCTTATTCTCCGATTTGTAATTTCTATGGAATGAGTGGCCTCGGGAGAACATATACCAAAGGTTGGACCGTGTTGAGTACTGTGAGGCTTATCATCATTCCCTTCCTTATCTTCCGTCGGACGTGAGCTCTTCTCTTCAAACTTTTCTCCTCTGGTCCCTTTCTAGCCCTAGTTAGCTGATCGTGTCCAATCCTGAGCAGACCCAGAATCGATTGGTGCCACTATAGCTCTTCTTTCTTGTGTGTGTTCTTTATTTCCTCCTACTATCATATAAAAAAGTTTTTACCCATACTGACATGGTTTTGATGGTATTTTGTTGCGCTGGATTTACTGCCCAGCTGGCCTTGCAAGTGTTTACCTGTGTTATTTGTGTCCTTGTTCTCTATGCCATTTGAAGCTTTAAATTATTTTCATCCGCCAAATGCATTTGTCTTCATGAGGCTATATAGGGTTGAGTAATAAAGGCTCAAACGGCCAAACCTCGTAGTAAACAGAAGGTGTGGGCAAGGTGCATCACGGACACTGACGTCTTTTGATCTAACTCTTGGCTTGCGCTAGCTACAAGCAGCGAATTGTGTGTCACAGTTAGTCAGGATTTCGGCGTGAAAGAAGTGAAGGAATTCTTTAACCATGCGGCATTACCTCGAAGATCCGGGATTATGTTGAGTTGATTCTGCTTTAAATCTCTAAAACTGAAATGCTATGGTAGACATGTTTCTTTTTCTTAGACTCCAACCTGATGCTAGAGAAGAAAAGACCTGAACTTGAGCTTATATGTTTCTTTTCCTAGACCTGAACATGATGCGGCGATGCTAGATGGCTAGAAGAAAAAAAAAGGAAAACATGTCAGGACAATATCTCGATTGAACACCCCATGTGCTTTGTCTTGTCACTCGTAGACTCGCTTCGACAATATCTCATACATTAATTGTCACTTGTGACGAACGGCGAGACATGTTGCATTTACCAGCTCATATGGGAGCCTATATGTATAGCTTTGACTTGTTCCACTGAAGCACTCCTTCAAATAAGCATTATTTTTGTCATCGACCAATTGTATTTTCTCTTTATATAACCACAACAATTACTACTCACTTCATATACAGCCAGACTTTGTGACTGTTTTAACAGTCCAGGTACATGCTCCTCCAAGCTTAGCGATTCAAGCGTGTGCATTATTGTTAGACGAGAGTCATGATCGATCATGACATCTGTGTCATTGAGGTTGACAGTGCAGAGTGCACTCGTCTTATTCTCCGATTTATAATTTCTATGGAATGAGTGGCCTCGGGAGAACGTATACCAAAGCTTGGACCATGTTGACTACTATGTGGCTTGTCATCAGTCCCTTGTATTGTCTGTCGGACGTGAGCTCTTCTCTACAAACTTTTCTCCTCGGGTGTCTTTCTACCCCTAGTTAGCTGATCGTGTCCAATCCTGAGCAGACCCAGAATCTAGAAATGCCACTTTAGCTCTTCTTCCTTGTGTGTGTTCTTTATTTCCTCCTATTGTCATCAAAAATTGTTTTTACCAATACCGACATGGTTTTGAAGGTATTTTGTGCACTGGATTTGCAGCCAGGCTGGTCTTGGAAGTGTACCTGTGTTATCTGTGTCTCTGTTCTCACGACTTTCAAAAAAATATTTGCGAGTTCAAAAAAATGTTAATAAATTTCAAAAAATGATCGCAACCTTTAAAAATATGATAGAGAATTTTAAAATTGTTCATGATCTAAAAAAAAGTTCATGAATTGAAAAACTGTTTATGATTTTAAAAAAGTTTATGAATTTTACAAAAAAATACGAATTTGGAAAAAGAAAAAGGAAAAAACGAAAGAGAACAAAGACAAAGACAAAATTATAAAATAAAATATAAAAATATAAAAATAAAGAAAGAACAGAAGAAAAAACAAAGGAAAAAGAAAAAATTGATTTACCATTGTAGTATCTTTTACCCATGGGCTGCGGGCCTATACACATTGAGATATGACAGATGGGCGACATGGGCGGGTGAAGGAACATGATATGTGCTAACATGTTGAGCCAATCCAACCGGAGGATGAACTCAATAGTCATCGCGGTTCAATAGCACAGATTTGTGAGGACACATATTGATACTGCCACATTGTCATTCTTCAATTATGATTATTTAGGTTAGGTAAAAATGAGGTACTTGATGTGTCACCATTTCTATCGGACAATTATGCGGGCTGGAGGTGAGGTTGTGTTAATCAAAGCGGAGCCAAGGTATAAAATAATTTGGATTCCGAGATAAAGCTTGTAAATGTTGTCGCAATTGCCAAATCTAAATGGACGGGTTTTTTATTTGCCGCATGATATTTTCCCTCTCAATATGGATAGAGAAAGCAATGAGTAAAGGAAGTTGAGTAGGGAGAATAACAAGTCTTCCTGAAAGGTGAAGATGGAGAAGAAAATGTTCGGCTTGGACGAGGGGGTTATCGGTTGAAAACCATATGTTTGATTGTGCTTGTTGTGTACCTATGAACAATATAATGTTGCTTTGATCAATCTTTGGTACATTTTTTATTGTTCCGTTGCAACGCACAAGTCTCTTGACTATAACTTCAGCAAACAATGTTCTGCCTGATCACGTGTCTTCCCGTAGCGTAACACCGCCATCTTACTAGTCTTTTCTCTAAACCAGGATTTTCCCTGGTTTGGTGACAGGCCAAGGCCCAACGTGCGCCGTCCGGCTATGTAGCAAGAAAAATGTTCATTAATTTCAAAAACAAAAATTCTCGTCAGTTTGAAAAAGTATTCACGACTTTCAAAATAATATTTGTGAGTTTGAAAAAATATTAATAAATTTGAAAAAATGGTCGCAACTTTTAAAATATGATAGCGAATATGAAAATTGTTTGTGATTTTTAGAAAAGTTCATGAATTGAAAAATTGTTTATGATTTTTAAAAAGTTTATGAATTTTACCAAAATTTACAAATTTGGAAAAAAGAAAAACAGGAAAGAAAAGAAAAAAATGAAAGAGAACAAAGAAAAAGAAAAATCATAAAAGAAAAACAAAAAGGAGAAGAAAAAACAAAGGAAAAAGAAAAATCGATTCAGGAAACATTCTATCGGTGGGAAAAAACCGAAATTGGTTAGCCCATGGAGTCATGGAGAGGACAAGGCGCCCAGGGGTACACAATTGATCGCTCTTCCGCGAACTACGTAGGGAATAGGATCCGCCACGATGAGCCGGAGTTAGATCTCTAGGCAACGTGCGGTGACGTACGAAGCAATGTGAGATCTCACGTGCCAGTAACGTACGAAGCAACGTGAGATCTCTAGGCTTGGTCTAGTTCACGTGCTGATGAGATTGCTAGGCTTGACCAAAAGGACCGGAATGTGGTTTGCCACATGTTTGGATAGACCAACCAGTGGCTGATGCTTGGTCGTACCTAAGAAATGTGGCAAACCAAACTGCACGGATCCTAAAAATGTTTCATATGGACAGACGGACCGGAGCCTTATCAGGATACAAGACATTGCACCCAGGATTTATGCCGGCATATCGGCGAGCTGCTAGAACAATGGCGTGCGGACGACTAACGTTGGCCGGCCCGAACCTACATGCTGGAGAGGTTGGCAAAGACATGCCACCGTGGGAGAGATTGGCTCTCGTCCATCTTGGGACGGGGGTTGCGGACCCAATATCATGGGCATGCATGGGAGAAGGATGGCCACTTCCCCGTCCATCAGGTCAGCTCGTGAACCAGGTTGGACCAGGACCAATGAACACTGTACCATCAGGTCGACCACTGTGATCGTCTGGCTCGTCGTAGCCTTCTGCTGTGACCAGCACGATGAGAGCATCCAGTGGGCTGCGTCCTAGCAAGATCCGCATGGTGCGAGGTTGTTGCACGCTTGGGGCCATGCCGACTGAGTTCCCTTTCCCTACTGTGATAGCTGCTACACTGGTGCTGGTCAAGAATTACGGATCGCAGACATCGACAAGACCTTCACTCGTCTCTTATACCGGTGATTTGGGAACTTTGGAAGCATAGGAATGGTACAGTGTTCGACCAGGGCTGTGCCTTTAATCCAGGTTTGCTCTTAGTTGAGTTTGGCAGCAAGGTAGGATTCGGCGTTCTTCTGGTTTACTGCGTGAGGGCGTTCGATAGGTGGATGATGGCTGAGTAGTCCATGCTCATTGCATCTGGTGGACTGTCGTAGACCGTGCCAACGTTTTTTTATAACTATATAATTGCCAGTGAAATAACTGCTTGAAATTGTGAAATAACCGCTTCTTCTTTAACTAGATAATTGCCAGTGCAATATCCGCTTGAAATCGTGAAATGAATTTTCAGTTACAAAATTTCTAGCCGGAGATAGTTGGGTCCTAAACTCGAAAAGAAAAAGGTTGGGGAATCTATCCAAGGGAAGAGATCGAAGCGCATCATCTCTTCATACTATTAATGTGGAGAGACTAGCTTATTTAGTCTAACCTAAGTATTTAAATTCAAAAAAGTAATGTACGTATTTTTAGCTCTATATAAGAACATTTACCCCTGATGGGATGGGAAATGTGGTAACCGAACGGTAACGAAATTTACCGCCTGGTAACAAAAACACTGTGCTACATAGTTACAGATAATGTGCGCACAAGGAGATTGAAGAAGGCATATTTTACGGCAATTTGGTAAATTATATTAGATTCATGTGCATCGATTTATCTCCTTTGATGCCTCGCTTGGGAGCTCTGTCTAATTTCACACGCGTAATATTACCTCTGTTCCGAAATATAAGTCGTTGGGGGAGTTCAGTTTACACTCCCCCAACGACTTATATTTCGGAACGGAGGGAGTAGTTTATATGTGTGTACTCTATTACTGTGCACACGAGACACCGGTAAACTTGTAACTATGGGTCAGTGGCGTTTCTGGATCAGCGGGGCATCCATGGCGGCTTTCGTCTTGGTAAGCGTTGGGAAAGCACGGCCACGTGCGTACTCAAACTCGAAAATTCAAAACGCAGCAGCAAGAACCAGGATCCACCACACTTGAAGAGGAACGACCATATAGATCAAACATCAGCAACAAACATCTACATGAAGAAACCAATCTCCAGACCTGAAATCACCACGGGCTTCCAGCGTGCAGCCAGCCTCGCCGAGCTCGTAGCGGAGCTGTAGAGTAGCCTCGAGGACCTTGGCTGGCGAGGCCGGTGGAACCACAGAGCCCAGAGGTGTGGCTTCTCCGCCGTGGCGTGGGCTTTTGCAGCGACGGCGAGGAGCTTATAGTGTCACGAAGTCGTGGAGATTCCTTGCCCTCAGAGGAGCTGCGCAGCATCGGCTGCGGCGGCGCATCCCGTTCCCTTTGCCACGCTGATGAGCTCTTGTTTTCTGGCTTCTGCCGGATTTTATTCAGGACGTTTGCCGGTCATGAGATTTTTGCGGGTGGAGTGCTGAGAAAATAGGGGAAAAGAAAAATGAGAAGTGCCCAAAGTGTCCTTGGAGGGTAAATACACTACTCCCTCCGATCCATCCGTTTGAGCGACAAGTAATATGGATCGGAGGGAGTACAAGAATTCCGATGTAATATTGCCTAATCTAGGCCGTTGAATCGCAAAAATGAAGAACTAAAAATGACTAGATGTATTGTAAAAGGACACTTGAAGAAAACACCATGTGGCAGTTGTGACTTGACACTCGAAATATTTAGCTTACGAAAGTGCTATTCCTACGTAAAATTCCTACGCAAACTCTATGTACTAGTTGATTTATAGATTGCAATCACCCTGTGATCTTAGCTAAGCACCTGTTGTTGAGTGTGTTATGCGTAAAAAGGACGTAAAACTCTTACGTATGAATAGCGCTGCTCTCTAGCTAATATCTCAGGCACTGTATGCCGAGGGATGAGAGAGACCTACTACATTTACACAGCCTATAAGTATAACTTCGACAAATTCCCCTGAGCCACTGCTTTTAATAAGTCTAATTTATATGCTACCTACCAAATGTATTTTGCTCTATTTATATTTGTATATATAGCCATCGAATTGCTACTCACTTTATAGATGACCAGCCCTTATGATTGTTCAACAGTTCAAGTATGTGTTCATTTAAGCTCTTTCATTGTAGTGTACAGTAGCTTGTTGGAAGAGAATGCCACATCACAAGCAATGATCAATGATAAAATCTATGTCACCTACCGATATTTCAGATTGACACTGAGCGAACAAAATATAAGAAAGCATCGTGAATCGACACAAAGTGCAATTTGTGTGGTAATGTACACACCTTTTATAGGTGATAATTTATTCGGAATGAGTGATTTCGGGAGAACATCTGCCACAATCGGGTACAATCAGATAACAATTCTGCAAATCATCTCTTTCTCTAATATGCTCGGGATGAGTTATTCTCTTGACCACGGGTTCCACCCATTTCTAGTATTAAGCACTGTTGCTAGTTCTAGCTTCTTCCATTTAGCAATTTTTCCTTATGTTTCTTCTCTATTTCATATTTGTCAGTTCTGCCCATTGTTATCTCAAAAAACAACTCCCCATTGTGTCTAAAAGAGTACTCTTTCCTGTGACATTTTTTTCCGTGCTGATATGTTTTTCATCATCTTTGTTACGCTGGATTTTCCACCAACCTGACATGGAACTACTTGTACACCACCTAGTAGTTCATACAACATCGTTTTCCTTTGTCCAAAATAGATTCAGATCTGCCCATCCCTGTTTTAAGACGACCATTGACTACTCCAGAGAAATCCAGACATCGTGGTAGATCTGAATGGAAAGAAAAAATAACAGAGGCCCTAGAGGGGTTTTACGTTAAGGAAACATGCTGATTCTCATTTTTGTATGAGGCAACAAGTTGGCCCAGGAGAGCATAAGAGTATGCTTTAAAAAATGGTATTTCTTACAAGTTACAATCCATCAAATCATCTTGGGGGCCCCATTTCAAGGTGAGTTCACGAACACGGGTAGTGGGGCATTGGCCCTAGAGGAATTTTGAGAGCACTCTGGTATGGGTGTGCTTGCGTTCTTTGCCTTTTTTTTTTTTTTTTTGCGGGAAGCGTTCTTTGCCAATCTGGTGTGATGACACATCTGTTGAGCCTGTTAACTATTTGCTCTTAATTGGTTGGCTAGAGAGGGCACATTTTTTCAGCTACAAAGGGAATACATGGTTGGTGGGATATCGATGGGAGCGAGTCACCTAATAACACCAATCTTTTATGCCGGCGCTGAGAGAATAACAATGCGTGGCAAGCCTTGTCTTACTGGTGTAAATGTGTTTGTCTAGAGACTGCAGTTTACAACACCATTTATATAGATAAATTGTGATGTCAAACACACTGTAGTCCAAGATCACAATCTCTTTGGATTGCCTGCTACGGAGAAGGCCACCAGAGTCACCATAGGCATGAATTCTTGCTGAGTTGGGTCGACAGAGCTCTACAGATATATTGCATCCTCTCCGGAAAGAAAATATTAAACCCAGCGTCAGTTCACCCCTTTTATACAACATAAAGCCAGTAACCAAAAAACCTAAACTAGTTGAATTCAGAAAATGATGTCGATAGGGTGGGCCCCTTATGCTTTCGATGTTACAGTGATGGAAGCAATAGCCATGCGGGATAGCCTGATTCTAGCTAACTCGCTTGGATTCCACTGGGTTGAAGCTAAATCAGATTCGATGAATGTCATCAACTTTTGCACGGGACAATCAAGATGGTGGGATGCTACAGCAGGAATTTTTGCGGAATGTGTTGATTTGGTAACAACTATTGGGAATGTCAAGTTTAAACATTGTCCCTGAGTGGCGAATGTCGCGGCTCATGAACTAGCAAAGTTTAGTTTCTGTAATAAAGGTTGCTGAACCTCCGGACTGTATTACCAACAATCTGGTGGACGATGTAATTGTGCGCTAAATTAATAGAGCTAGTCATGATGGCCTTCCCTAAAAAAACAAAGGTTGGGCCTGAAGGACATACCTGCGAATAATAGGACCCCACGTAGCCAGGTCATCCATCATGTGTAAAGCCCAGTGCATTTAAGCGTAAGGGGTCGCATCTAGCCCAGCCCCCGCGTCGTTCCCAGGAGGGGCGACTCGGGCGGAACCCTAGTGAAACCGCCACCCCTTCCTCCTCCGATCTTGCTCCCCCCGCCACCGCCGAAGGACGCCTCCGGTCAAAGGCCGCGAGGATGACGGCGGCGGCGGGTCCTCATCCTCCTCGCGCGACTGATGGCGGCGGCGGGGGGGGGGGCATCCTTTCTCGCGTTGCGGGATCTCTGGTCGGAGCTTCATGGCGGCCCTGGACGGTGTGGTTCGTCCGGCGGAGATGGGCACTGGGGCAGCGTGTTGGGGAACGGAGCATGAATTTCAAAAATTTCCTACGCTCACGCAAGATCTATCCATGGAGATGCATCGCTACGAGAGGGGAGAGTGTGTCTACGTACCCTCGTAGACCGTTTAGCGGAAGCGTCTCACAACGCGGTTGATGTAGTCGAACAATCCTTCGAGCTCCACCGATCGAGTACCGAACGTACGGCACCTCCGAGTTCTACACACGTGCAGCTCGGTGACGTTCCTCGCCTTCTTGATCCAGCAAGACGTCGAGGTAGTAGATGAGTTCTGTCAGCACGACGGCGTGGCGACGGTGACGGTGAAGTGATTCCGGCAGGGCTTCGCCTAAGCTCTCCGAAAATATGACCGAGGTGGAAAACGGAGATCGGGGCACCGCACACGGCTATGGGATAATTGTGTGTCTCCAAGGGGTGCCCCTCCTCCGTATATAAAGGAGGGAGGGAGGAGGCCGGCCCCTAGGGGTGCGCCAAGTGTGGGGAGTCCTACTAGGACTCCTTAGTCCTAGTAGGATTCCACCTCCCATACGGAGTAGGAAAGGGGGAAGGGAGAGGGAAAGGAAAGAGGGGGCTGCGCCCCCTCCCCTAGTCCAATTCGGTTTGGGCAAGGGGGGGCGCGCGCCTCCTCACGTGGCTTGCCTCTCATTTTCCCGTATGGCCCAATAAGGCCCATTACTTCTCCCGGTGAATTCCCGTAACTCCCCGGTACTTCGAAAAATACCCGAATCACTCGGAACCTTTCCGACGTCCGAATATAGCCTTCCAATATATGAATCTTTACCTCTCGGACATTCCGAGACTCCTCGTCATGTCCGTGATCTCATCCGGAACTCCGAACAACATTCGGTCACCAATCACATAACTCATATAATACTATATCGTCATCGAACCTTAAGTGTGCGGACCCTACGGGTTCGGGAATGATGTAGACATGACCGAGACGACTCTTTGGTCAATAACCAACAGCAGAACCTGGATTCTCATATTAGTTCCTACATATTCCATGAAGATCTTTATCGGTGAACCTCATATGTCAACATACGTTGTTCCCTTTGTCCGGCGATATGTTACTTGCCCGAGATTCGATCGTCGGTATCTAATACCTAGTTCAATCTCGTTACCGGCAAGTCTCTTTACTCGTTCCGTAATACATCATCTTGCAACTAACTCTTTAGTCACGGTGCTTGCAAGGCTTCTGTGATGCTGTATTACCGAGAGGACCCAGAGATACCTCTCCGATAGTCGGAGTGACAAATCCCAATCTCGATCCATACCAACTCAACAAACACTTTCGGAGATACCTGTAGTGCACCTTTATAATCACCCAGTAACGTTGTGACGTTTGATACACTCAAAGTATTCCTACGGTATCCGGGAGTTGCATGATCTCATGGTCAGAGGAACGTGTATTTGACATAGTGAAAGCAATAGCAATAAACTGAACGATCATTTGCTATGCTAACGGTTGGGTCATGTCCATCACATCATTCTCCTAATGATGTGATCCCGTTATCAAATGACAACTCCTGTCCATGGTCAGGAAACCTTGACCATCTTTTGATCAACGAGCTAGTCTAGTAGAGGCATACTAGGGACATAGTATTTGTCTATTATCCACACATGTATTTAGTTTCCGGTCAATACAATTCTAGCATGAATAATAAACTATTATCATGAACGGGGAAATATGATAATAACTAATTTATTATTGCCTCTAGGGCATATTTCCAACAGTCTCCGACTTGCACTAGAGTCAATAATCTAGATTACATCTCCATGTAATTAACACTTAATCAGTTCTAAAGCTGATCATGTTTTGCTTGTGAGAGAGGTTTTAGTCAACGGGTCTGCAATATTCAGATCTGTGTGTTCTTGGCAAATCTCTATGTTATATGTAGATGCTGCTACCACAATCTGTTTGGAGCTACTCCAAAAGATTTTCCCACTATACTTATCCGGTCTGAGACTCATAGTCTTTCGGATCAATGTTTAAAGCTTGCATCGACGTAACCACTTACGACGAACTCTTTATCATCTCTATTCCTGAGAAATTTTTCCTTAATCATCTTAAGGATAATTTGACCGCTGTCCAGTGATCTACTCCTGGATCACTTTGGTACCTCTTTTGCCAGACACATGGCAAGGCACACAGCTTGGCATACTTTATAGAACCTACGGCCGAGGCATAGGGGATAACCTTCATCCATTCTATTTATTTTGCCGTGGTCGAGATTTGAGTCTTACTCAACTTCACACCTTTCACCACAGTCAAGAACTCCTTCTTTGACTGATCCATTTTGAACTTCTTCAAAATCTTGTCAAGGTATATGTTTTGTGAAAGTCATATGAGGCGTCTCAATCTATCTCTATAGATTTTGATGCCTAACATGTAAACAACCTTTACCTAAATCTTCAAGTCTTACTCCACTTCACACCAGCCAAGAACTTATTTCTTTTGACTTGATCCATTTTGAACTTCTTCAAAATCTCATCAAGGTGTGTGAAAATCTTTTATCAGGTGTCTTGATCTATCTCTATAGATCTCGATGCCCAAACCGTGGATAACTCAAAAACAGGTTTTTTTTATTGAAAAACTCCTTTCAATTAATTCTTTATGCTTTCCAGAAATTCTACATCATTTCCAATCACATATACTTATTAGAAATGTTATAGAGCTCCCACTCACTTTGTTGTAAATACAAGTTTCTCCATAAACTTGCATAAACCCAAACGCTTTGATCACTTCATCAAAGCGAGTATTCCAGCTCCGAGATGCTTGCACCAGTCCATAGATGGATTGCTGGAGCTTGCATACTTTGTTAGCATCTTTAGGATCAACAAAACCTTCCGGTTGCATCATATACAATTCTTCCTTAAGGAATCCATTAAGGAATGCCGTTTTGACGTCCATTTACCAGATTTCATAATCATAAAATGCGGCAATTGCTAACATAATTATGACAGACTTTAGCATCGCTACGGGTGAGAAAGTCTCATCGTAGTCAACTCCTTGAACTTGTCGATAACCTTTAGCAACAAGTCGTGCTTTATAGACGGTGACATTACCATCAGCGTCCGTCTTCTTCTTAAAGATCCATTTATTTTTAATAGCTCGCCGTTCATCGGGCAAGTCTACCAAAGTCCACACTTTGTTCTCATACATGGATCTAATCTCGGATTTCATGGCCTCAAGCCATTTGTCGGAATCCGGGCTCGCCATCGTTTCTTCATAGTTCGTAGGTTCACCGTTGTCTAACAACATGACCTCCAAGACAGGATTGCCGTACCAATCTGGTGCGGAGCGTGTCCTGGTTGACCTACGAGGTTCTGTAGCAACTTGATCCGAAGCTTCATGATCATCATCATCTACTTCCTCTCTGGTCTGTGTCGGTGTCACAGAAATTTCTTTCTGTGGCGTACTACTATCCAGAGGAGGTACAATTACCTCATCAAGTTCTAATTTCCTCCCACTCACTTCTTTCGAGAGAAACTCCTTCTCTAGAAAGGATCCATTCTTAGCAACGAATACTTTGCCTTCGGATCTGTGGTAGAAGGTGTACCCAACGGTCTCCTTTGGGTATCCTATGAAGACGCACTTATCCGCTTTGGGTTCGAGCTTATCTGGCTGAAGCCTTTTGACATAAGCATTGCATCCCCAAACTTTCAGAAACGACAACTTAGGTTTCTTGCCAAACCACAGTTCATACGGTGTCGTCTCAACGGATTTAGACGGTGCCCTATTTAAAGTGACTGCAGCTGTCATTAATGCATAACCCCAAAATGATAGTGGCAAATCGGTAAGAGACATCATAGAACGCACCATATCTAATAGAGTACGATTACGACGTTCGGACACACCATTACGCTGTGGTGTTCCAGGTGGCATGAGCTGTGAAACAATTCCACATTGTCTTAAGTGATTGCCAAACTCGTAACTCAAATATTCTTCTCCACGATCAGATCGTAAGAACTTTATTTTCTTGTTACGATGGTTCTCTACTTCACTCTGAAATTCTTTGAACTTTTCAAATGTTTCAGATTTATGCTTCATCAAGTAGACATTGTCATATCTACTCAAATCATCTGTGAACGTGAGAACATAACGATATCCATCGCGCGCCTCAACACTCATCGGACCGCATACATCGGTATGTATTATTTCCAATAAGTTGGTTGCTCGCTCCATTGTTCCGAAGAACGGAGTTTTAGTCATCTTGCCAATAAGGCACGGTTCACATGTCTCAAATGATTCATAATAAAGAGATTCCAAAAACCCATCTGCATGGAGTTTCTTCATGTGTTTAACACTGATATGACCTAAGCGGCAGTGCCACAAATATGCGGTACTATCATTATCTTTTGGCATTTGTGTTATGAACATGTGTATTACTACGATCAAGATTCAATAAACCTTTCATTTTAAGTGCATGATCATCAATGATATTATCCAAATAAATAGAATAACAATTATTCTCTGAAATTGAATAACCGTTTTGCAATAAACACTATCAGATATAATGTTCATGCTTAACGCAAGCACCAAATAACAATTATTTAGGTTCATCACTAATCCTGAAGGTAGAGAGAGCGTGGCGATGGTGATCACATCAACCTTGGAGACACTTCCAATGCACATCGTCACCTCGTTCTTTAGCTAGCCCTCGTTTATTCCGAAGCTCCATGTTTCAAGTTGCAAGCAACTGAATAAGTATCAAATACCCAGGTGCTCCTACGAGTACTAGTAAGGTACACATCAATAACATGTATATCAAATATCTATGTTGACATTGCCAGTCTTATTATCTGCCAGTTACTTTGGGGAAGTTCCGCTCCTTGTGACATTTCCCTTTGCAATGGGAGCACTAAGTCTCGGGTTTGGTTCAGCCTTGGGTTTCTTCGCGTGAGCGGCAACTGTTTTACCGTTCTTCTTGAAGTTTCCTTTTCTTTCCCTTGCCCTTCTTGAAACTAGTGGTCTTATTAACCATCAACACTTGATGCTCCCTTTTTTGATTTCTACATCCGCAGATTGTAGCATCGCGAATAGTTTAAGGATCTTCTATCCCTTGCATGTTTATAGTTCATCACGAAGATCCAGTAGCTTAGTGATAGTGACTAGAGAACTCTATCAATCACCACTTTATTCGGAAGTCTAACTCCCATTTGATTCAAGTGTTTGAAGTACTCAGACATTCTGAGTACATGCTCACTAACGGAGCTGTTCTCCTCCATCTTGTAGCTATAGAACTTTGTCGAAGGTGTCATACCTCTCGACCCGGGTGTGAGCTTGAAAAACAAATTTTCAGCTCTTGGAACATCTCATATGCTCCGTGTTGCTCAAAACATATTTGGAGCTCCGGTTCTAAGCCGTAAAGTATGGCGCACTGAACTATCGAGTAGTCATCTTTTCTTGTCTGCCAGACGTTCATAACGTCCTCAGACGAAGCCGTAGGGGTATTTCACTGAGCGGTGCATTAAGGACATAAGCCTTCTGTGCAGCAGTGAGGACAATCCTCAGATCACGGACCTAGTCCGCATAGTTGCTTCCATCAACTTTCAACTTCGTTTTCTCTAGGAACATAATAAAAACAGGGGAACTACAACGCGGTCTATTGATCTACAACATAAAATTGCAAAGATTATTTAGACTATGTTCATGGTAATTGAAGTTCAATTAATCAAATTACTTAAGAACTCCCACTTAGATTAACATCCCTCAAGTTGTCTAAGTGTAACATGATCCACATCAACTAAACCACGTCCGATCATCACGTGAGGTGGATTAGTTATCAATGGTGAACATCTTTCATGTTGATCATATCTACTATATGACTCATGTTCGACCTTTCGGTCTCTTGTGTTCTGAGGCCATATCTGTACATGCTAGGCTCGTCAAGTTTAACCCAAGTATTCTGCGTGTGTAAAACTGGCTTACACCCGTTGTATGCGAACGAAAGAATCCATCACACCCGATCATCACGTGGTGCTTAGAAGCGTCGAACCTTCGCAACGGTGCATACTAGGGGAGAACACTTATCTTGAAATTTAGTGAAGGGATCATCTTATAATGCTACCGTCGTCCTAAGCAAAATAAGATGCATAAAAGGATTAACATCACATGCAATTCAATATATGTGACATGATATGGCCATCATCGTCTTGTGCTTTTGATCTCCATCAGCAAAGCACCGTCATGATCTCCATCGTCACCGGGTTGACACCTTGATCTCCATCGTAGCGTCGTGACACCTTGATCTCCATCGTAGCGTCGTGACACCTTGATCTCCATCATAGCGTCGTGGTCGTCTCGCCAATTATTGCTATTACTACTACTACTGCTAACTCATAGCGGTAAAGTAAAGCAATTACATAGCGTTGGCATTGCATACAATAAAGAGACAACCATAAGTCTCCTGCCGGTTGCCTGATAATTTACAAAACATGATCATCTCATACAACAACTTATATCACCTCATGTCTTGGCCATATCACATCACCAGCATACCCTGCAAAAACAAGTTAGACGTCTTCTACTTTGTAGTTGCAAGTTTTACGTGGCTGCTACGGGTTTGCAAGAACCGTTCTTACCTACGCAAAACCACAACGTGGTGTAGTGATTGCTTTTTGATCTTCTAAAAGAACCCTCTTCATTGAAACCGATTCAACTAAAGTGAGAGAGACAGACACCCGCCAGTCACCTTTATGCAACGAGTGCACGTAGCCGTGAAACCTGTCTCGCGTAAGCGTACGCGTAATGTCGGTCCGGGCCGCTTCATCTCACAATACCGCCGAATCAAGTAACAACTAGTAACGGCAACCAATATGTATACACCCACGCCCACAACTCACTTGTGTTCTACTCGTGCAAATCACATCTACGCATAGACCTGGCTCGGATGCCACTGTTGGGGAACGGAGCATGAATTTCAAAAATTTCCTACGCTAACGCAAGATCTATCCATGGAGATGCATCGCTACGAGAGGGGAGAGTGTGTCTACGTACCCTCGTAGACCGTTTAGCGGAAGCGTCTCACAACGCGGTTGATGTAGTCGAACAATCCTTCGAGCTCCACCGATCGAGTACCGAACGTACGGCACCTCCGAGTTCTACACACGTGCAGCTCGGTGACGTTCCTCGCCTTCTTGATCCAGCAAGACGTCGAGGTAGTAGATGAGTTCTGTCAGCACGACGGCGTGGCGACGGTGACGGTGAAGTGATTCCGGCAGGGCTTCGCCTAAGCACTCCGAAAATATGACCGAGGTGGAAAACGGAGATCGGGGCACCGCACACGGCTATGGGACAATTGTGTGTCTCCAAGGGGTGCCCCTCCTCCGTATATAAAGGAGGGAGGGAGGAGGCCGGCCCCCTAGGGGTGCGCCAAGTGTGGGGAGTCCTACTAGGACTCCTTAGTCCTAGTAGGATTCCACCTCCCATACGGAGTAGGAAAGGGGGAAGGGAGAGGGAAAGGAAAGAGGGGGCTGCGCCCCCTCCCCTAGTCCAATTCGGTTTGGGCAAGGGGGGGCGCGCGCCTCCTCACGTGGCCTGCCTCTCCTTTTCCCGTATGGCCCAATAAGGCCCATTACTTCTCCCGATGAATTCCCGTAACTCCCCGGTACTCCGAAAAATACCCGAATCACTCGGAACCTTTCCGACGTCCGAATATAGCCTTCCAATATATGAATCTTTACCTCTCGGACATTCCGAGACTCCTCGTCATGTCCGTGATCTCATTCGGGACTCCGAACAACATTCGGTCACCAATCACATAACTCATATAATACTATATCGTCATCGAACCTTAAGTGTGCGGACCCTACCGGTTCGGGAATGATGTAGACATGACCGAGACGACTCTCTGGTCAATAACCAACAGCGGAACCTGGATGCTCATATTAGTTCCTACATATTCCACGAAGATCTTTATCGGTGAACCTCATATGTCAACATACGTTGTTCCCTTTGTCCGGCGGTATGTTACTTGCCCGAGATTCGATCGTCGGTATCTAATACCTAGTTCAATATCGTTACCGGCAAGTCTCTTTACTCGTTCCGTAATACATCATCTTGCAAATAACTCTTTAGTCACGGTGCTTGCAAGGCTTCTGTGATGCTGTATTACCGAGAGGGCCCAGAGATACCTCTCCGATAGTCGGAGTGACAAATCCCAATTTCGATCCATGCCAACTCAGCAAACACTTTCGGAGATACCTGTAGTGCACCTTTATAATCACCCAGTAACGTTGTGACGTTTGATACACTCAAAGTATTCCTACGGTATCCGGGAGTTGCATGATCTCATGGTCACAGGAACGTGTATTTGACATAGTGAAAGCAATAGCAATAAACTGAACGATCATTTGCTATGCTAATGGTTGGGTCATGTCCATCACATCATTCTCCTAATGATGTGATCCCGTTATCAAATGACAACTCATGTCCATGGTCAGGAAACCTTGACCATCTTTTGATCAACGAGCAAGTCTAGTAGAGGCATACTAGGGACATAGTATTTGTCTATTATCCACACATGTATTTAGTTTCCGGTCAGTACAATTCTAGCATGAATAATAAACTACTATCATGAACGGGGAAATATGATAATAACTAATTTATTATTGCCTCTAGGGCATATTTCCAACACAGCGGCCCCGGATTTCTCGGCGACCTCGACTGCCGCTGTGGCCGCGAGGGCGGCATGGTGACTGGTTCAGACGGCTTGGCGCAGCTCAGCTACTCTTCTCCGCGTGGTGCGGGTGGTGGCGGCGGTGCCCGCTGAGATCTCCGGCCTGCTGTAGGGAACCGGCGGGTGGCGCGGTCCTTAGGTTCTTTTTGCTCTAAGATGGTGTTCTGCCGGTTGCCGGCCCTCATGGATCTGGCCGTTGAAGAGTTCCGGAATGCTCCGCCGGAGATCTTCATCGGGTGCTTGACACCTGTAGATTGCTGGATCGGATGGGATTCGGTCGTGTGCGCCCCTATTTCAGCCCGAGTGGCTTCAGGAGGGTGTGACGCAAAGC
Organism: Elymus sibiricus; assembly: GCA_039707655.1. NCBI lineage: Eukaryota > Viridiplantae > Streptophyta > Magnoliopsida > Poales > Poaceae > Elymus > Elymus sibiricus. The sequence continues at coordinate 403,011,657 of CM077672.1, forward strand.
TTCGGTATCTGTTGACATTATGGGACACGTCGGTACTTTGATTTCCATGGTGAAGACAGTGGCGGAGAACGTCATGGTGGCTGAGGTCTGAGGCCTTGTAATGGTGGGTCGAGTCTTCGTGGCGATGATGACTTTGCTTGGTGAATCGCGACTCGTAGCAGCGGCATCGGCAAGTGGAGACGGCAGCACCGGCGGAGTACAGAGTCTTAGCTTTCAGGGTGAAAACCCAAGGCCTGGCCTTAATTGGTTATGCCTGGTAGTGACCTTGTTTAAGGCATTGTTTTGAGAGTGCGGATATTCTCCAGGATGAAAACCTAAGATCTAGGATCGGGCGATGACGGTGCTTGTGCACTGTTTTCTTCTTGGAGGCGTCGTTTTTGGAGAATTTGGACTTCGGGTGTTGTCTAGGTGGTGGTTCGTGCTGCAGCTACAAGGAATTGATCACTGTAGCGGGATCTTTCTTTTTTCTTCTTCTTCTTTTTGTCTTTTGTCCTTGGTACTTCGATTCTTTTTTCTATATGTTTGGGTTTTGCAGCATTTGAAAAATGTAAAAGTAAGAATAGGCCATCATGGCATTTGGAATCCCACATAAATCAATAAAAGTGTCTAGTTGCATCACACGAATAAACACTGGTTTCTATAGACACGACCGGCTGGCATACACCAAACATGCCCTTTAAGGTTCAGCGCGACCAGCACTCCAACACAAATCACACTGGAGGCTAGATGACACGTTGGTAAAACTACCAGATATCGTGTTCAAAAAAAAAAAACACTACCAGATATCAATGTCAAGATAGATGCGGGTGAGATAGTCAAAATTTCTTACACGGTATACAAGTCAATATATACGCGTATTATATATTTATATTAGTGGCCGGCTTGAGTCCGCCTTCCTTCGTCTCGATCCAGCAAACCTTCTTAATGCAAACTTCCAACATCCCTGCTAACCAATAGAAAATTGTTCCTCGGAGGTTTCAAAAGAACAGTAATAGAGGAGAAAACCTTTCTTTAGATGGCTTCGAGAATGTGCATTTGATAACTGGGTGGGTGGTTTCTACTGGATATTGGGTTCTATAATATTCTTTTTCAATGATTCCGCCGTGTGAACTATTGTTTTGAAATATTTGGAAAAAATATATCGCTTTTTCAGTTGTCTTGGTTCTATTGTTTCCAGAGAAGAGCATATGGAAATTCATGACTTGCCAATTTATGATCTAATTGTAAATATGTATGAATTTTGTGTGCTTGCAACATGTTCCTTTTGATTTGTATTAATCGAGTCTTAACTCTGGAATAGTTTGATTATAATTAGTTGAGTGATGACATTGGAGTGTGTAGAGTTTCAGTATGTTGTTACTAGTCAATATGGGCATTGCACGTGCGCAATTACTAGAAGTATGATGGCAACAGGTTTTTTTATTAGAATGATGTTTAGTTAAAGCAGGGTTGGTACGTTGCGATCATCCTCGTATTTGACCGAGGGATCGATGATGTAGTTATTTATAAGTCTGCAAAGCTCTGCAGGCTTTTCATGGTTTATGGCATGGCCAGCATCCTTGATGATGTTTAATTCCAATGTGTCCCCCAAATTTATGAATTTACACTGAACTCGTATTGCTTGTATCATTTTCATGCGAAGTTACGAGTCAATAAAAGCGTCATTTACCGGGGGTGAAAAGAAAGTTCTGTACATATAGTTCATGCTTTGACCTTGTCAAATAGCTCATTAGGCATTTGCTTCACAAGGCCAAAACAGGGTGTAGATATCAGGAAGTTAACATTCATTCTTTTGACATGAACATATTTGATACATTATTTCTTCTCATTACATGGCTATGGCAGATGATACATATTTTTTAGCTCTGGCGCAAATGGATCGATCCGGCCTTCATTGATTAGATCTAACAATGACAACAATTATGTGCCATCCCCGCCTTAAGTCATTGTCTGGGAGTACCGGTGTGCCTTTGGTATTCTAGCCTTCACTTGTTGGATCGGGCTGAACTCGATGTTGGAATCTGTCTTCTAGGCTTCACTGGAAGTCTGGAACTAAATGTTAGTGCGCAGTGGTGCGGCCTTATTGAAGGCATTGTTTAGTGTCTTGGTATATATACTAGTTGTGTTATTTATTATCGATAGTTGAAATTAAAAAGCATGTTCATAGTAACATGTTATAATGTTACCGGCGGCAAAATTCGCAATGTTAGCCACCATGTGGCATTTCTTTCTATTTAAATGATGTTTTCGATTTTGACATCATGAGCTTTCTACAATACATTGGCAGGCTAGTAATACTTTCATTGTCTACAAAGTGTTTATAGGTTGTTCTAAAAATGTGGCACACCGGCTTTTAGCTACATCATCCGTTGGTAAAGAGGTTGCTAGCAGTGACGGATTCGACAACAAGTGTGCACGTACTCCAGATGAAAACCCATGATCACGCCTCTCTGGCTTGGTCAGGCAATGTTGACGTGTGTGGGTCGTTCTCTTGTTGAGGGTGTTGAATCGAAGCTCGACTCTGGAGATGCAAATCGCAAGTTTGACCTTTCATTGGACCCGTCAATATCGGTGCACATGCGGTGATCTTTTCTTGAAGAATTCGTCAAGGAGCAGCATTCTTTTTATTGTTTGGCCACATGTTGCTTGCCCGGTGGATTATGGTCCATGGTCTTCGTGGTAGGCTTTGAGGAGATACTGCAGCGAGGCGTGTCCAATTTGGATGGCCTCGGATTATTAGAACCTTGTTCGGCATTGATGTTTTGCTTTGCTCTACATTGTTGAATAAGTTATAATATATGATTATGTACATCATCTATGCCGACGGGAGTTATTCTCCCTCTTCGAAGATAATACTGTAAGAATAGACAATGGCATAGGTTGAAATAGATTGGGCCACGACCTTGATCACCACACCATTGCCCGACACTAGTAAAATGAGATTCCACTCAAGAAAATGAGTAAAATAATAGACTGGTGTCTTCTACTACCCACCTATCACCATTAACATTTGCAGACGTACTTTGAGCTATCATTGTGGCAGAGAGAGACTGTGGAAATAACTTGGACATATGCACCTTATTACTTCTGAGTCTCTTACAACTAGCCATATATATAATCTTCGCAGTTGTGTGCTTACAAATATATAGTTCATACACACATACACGTAATGTTTGTGACCCTAGCCCCAAACCTTTTGGTTTTTCCGTTCGTTAAACATTTGCAGAAAGAACCACTCGGTTGATGCGATTGTGGTGCACACAAGCACAGCTTCGGAATGAGTGGCATCGTGAAATTATGTTCAACTATCTCTTTGTACTCGTCAAAAGGTGTCGATGCAGCCTGGAGCATGTTTCCTTTGACTTTCCTAGCATGTTTCCTTTGGCCGGCACACGCGCAGAGATTAGCAGCAAGCTGCGCCCGAAGTGCCACCCCACAGGCTATCTGCAGGCACCGCGGTGGCTCAAAAATTCGTTGTTGCGGAAGAACTTGCTTGGGGTTAATAACAACTCTCCTTTATGGACTTGGTGAAACAGCACCCGACCACAGCTGCTCAAAAAAACAATGAACACCGGGTGTTCAAGGCACAGCTGGGTAGACTGTGTTGCTAGGGTTTTGTGTCAGGAAATGTTTACATTTCGGTTTTGGCAATACAAGGGTAAATATGGTCTAAATTTTTTTTGCGGGGTAAATATGGTCTAAAACACGCATATACTAACACATAGGACTGCTCTCTTTTTTTTTCCTATTCTGCACTTAGCGCGCGCGCTCTCTCTCTCTCCCCCGAAAAAACCCTCGGATCCGAAAAATGAGGACGAACGATCCTCCCTCGTCGGTCTTGCGGCCGCACTGGCCATGGGGCCTCGTCCTCGCTCGTGCAGCCGCTGGTGGCCGCTAGCGTCGGTGCGGCCACCCATCACTGCCGCGGTGAGCGCCACCGCTGGGAGAAGTGGTCGCGGCGTCGGACATCGAGCTCTGCGCTACCAGCCGGCCTCCTCCGTGCAACAGAGGGCCGCTCCGGCAGAAGTAGCGACGTGGCATGGGCCTCCATGCACTTCTTGATGGAGGCCGCCTCTGCTGGTGTGTCAAAGCACGTTGGCCCTGGTCGCCAAGCCTGGCGCCTCTGCCTCGTGTGTCCTGGACTCCTGGTGCTCCAGGCGGGTTGAAGGGATCTCGGCAGAGGGCTTTCCATGGCAGCGACGGAGGCCTCCGTAGGACTCAACGGCAGGGCCAGTGGTGGGTGGATCCAACTCAGTGAAGCAGATCTCGGGAGAGGAAAAGACGTGGTGGAGGCCGCGGCATCTGTGGGTTACCGCATCCGGGACGGCGGCTGCCGCTAGCGAGCCATGGCACCAGTGTGGATGGCACAATCGGCGGCGTGGGAAATGCCGGCGCAGCTGCCGTCGACATCGAAATCCTAGGAGCAGCTCGATCTGATAGGGGTCAGGGTGGAGCCGGCCTTCCTCGGCCGCTCCGGACAAGAGCCCCTTTTGTGTCGGGGCAGCAGCCTTGGGCTGAAGGACCTGTGTTGGGGTGGACTGGTGGAGCCGAGCTCCTTCGACGTTCAGCGAAGAGAACCCCTTTGTGTCGGGGTGGTGGCCCTGGGCAGAAGGATGGTGGTGCTACACGGTGACTACGAGTGGTTGGTCGCATGGCGCGTGATGTTGTGCCGGTGGCGGCGGTGGCGCGAACATGTCCGGTGGTTTTCAGCGACCGTGCGGCTCCCGATCAATGATGTGGCAGGGGTGCACCGGCGTCTCCCCGTCAGCATCAAGGATGGTGGCATCCGCCTCCGTTCAAACGATGGACACCGGGGCAACTGCCGTGGGGTTATGGTGGATGATGCAGGTCGCCTCACGAAGGTGTGAAGTGGCAGAGGTTAGTTCTGCACCTCGACATGGCTAGCCGCCATGGTGATGGTCTTTGGTGGGCATACAAACCACTCATCTGGTAGTGCCACTCTGGCCTAACATGGAGTACTAGCAGACGTGACTGTCAGAAGATCCGCTACCAAGATGGTGTTTTGGACACTCTTCATGTCCGGCATGAAAACCCTTGCTCTGAAGTCTGTTGGTCGGGCTCAGCAGCGACAAACTTGCGTCGTTATTTTGTTGAAGAAGTTGTCTCCATGACAACAGCGGCGGCAGGGTGTCTATCCATTTTTGAAGGTGTTGTTGCGAAAGAAGTTGACATAGTTCTAGGTTTTAGATCCGTATCTTGTAATTGTTCTACTGTAACGCCGCGATTCTGCACCCAGGTCTCGATGCTCCCAAATGTGGACAGTAAAATCGTTTAAAATAGTAGAAAAATCCCAAAAATAACTGAATTTTGTTGGTGCAGATGGTCGAATGTGTGATGCCGTGCCATTTTGGTGGAGTTTGGACATTCGAGGAGCTCGTGGCAAATAAAAATTGGGGGCCTGTGAGGAAGTTCGAAAAAATGCACCGTTCATAGTCAATTTTGTCTTTTTTGGCGCAAGCTCCTCTAATGTCGTTTACCCACGATTTTTTGCGCGCACCTGGCGCACTGAAGCATCTTACGTGCAAAAAACATTCAGATTGTTTTGAATATTTTTACTATTTGTTGGATTTTTTGTTCATCGGGTGTAGATGAGCCTGAGTTCCGAATTGAATCATCGGTACCATAGTTGATTTTTTATGTACTTCACTTGTTAATGACATTGGCCTTGCCGCCTTGCATCAACTTTTAAAGAAGATAGTTCTGTGCATCAATTGATGCAAAGGACAGGGGTTCCAACCTTGTTTTTTGAGAAACACCCCCCCCCCCCCCCTATGATCATAGTTTTATCTTGATGTTTAGCAGATAAGCTGGTAGTTAATGAAGCGAATCAGCGGTCGATTTTTCTTACTTCACACACAGAGTGCTTTTCTTTGAGTACTTATGTACTTGGCCTATTGATTGCTAATCTAGATCTGACGGAACATGTGCTATCTCTGATAATTAATGTTTGTGCAATATGATTTGGAATACTTCAGATACGTGGTAGATAATCGCCATTATTGTTTAGAACACCTTAATAAGAACATCAAGCCCACACCATCTCATGCCAAACAATCGTCAAACATGTGGAAGACAAGGAAACTTCGGTTTCAATGACAAGCCATGCAGGAGAAAGTTGTGAGCCTTTGCGACAAAGACCATAACGTGATCCTACTCAGCTTGCCTCCATCTTAGTTGTTGCACAAGTCGGAACACAAATGGATCCAAGGCAGCGACCTGGCATCCACACATGACCTCATGCTAGCCACACCACCGCTCTGCCTCAAGCCAACGCAATAGCACCAAGTATGCATGTCGGGATATATCCCTCAGCCCCGGCTACCTCTTCTCGCGTGAAGTGCCATATGTCTACTGACATCAATGTCGATGCAACAAAGACAACAACCATGACAAGAAAACCGCCGGTCTAGAAACTCGGCAAGTAGAGGGCTTCTCCATTGCAGACAATGAGGATGGTAGATGAGAGGACAACTATGACAAGAGAAACCTGTAGGAGGTCCGGGAGGGAGAACAAACCATGTAGCAACTTTGCTGCTATTTATTTAGGACCTTGAATAACTTACATTTATTTATTTAGATTGGTTAAACACAAGAATCTGACTTAGAATTAGTAATTAACATTTTGACAAACGGGTTAACTGTATGATGGGTTCTTTGGTGGCTCATGGCCTCCATGACTTACTAGGAGAGCATGCAACTCTTCTCATTCACCTTTATAGGAAAGGCAGGACGAAACTGGATTGGATGTACTTTACCCAAAAAGGCTTCCGCCCCGCTTTATATATAAAGCAATGATCATCAACAAACCTGGTACAAACGCACGCCAATACAACACACACACCCAAGGCAGGATACAAAGGTGCTGAGCGCAGCAACATCACCCCTAGCACTACAAGAGTAACCGGAGTCCTCAGCCGTGAACACGCCACCGCCAAGAGATGAAGCCGCATACGACGAACCGTGGGCTCCAAGGCGGTGCCTTCAGAAAGGGAACGACACCGGAGCGCCGCCACCGCCCGACACGAGGGTCAGGGTTTCCCCTGGAGCAACACGACAGGCAATGAAGGCCGCGACGACGCCTTCAAGAAGGGAATGATTCGCCGCCGCCGGTCCGTCCGAAGATAGAGCAGGTTTTCACCCCGGCCAACAATCACCACCACCGAACGCCACACCCCGGCAACCATGCCGCCCACACGGCCATGGTCACCAGGCAGCACCAAGCCACGGGCTCTGCCCATGAGCACCGCGCTACCACCACCAGGGCCACCGCCTCGGCATCCAAGACCTTGACACCACCTCACCCAAGACCCGCCGCTACTCCAACCAAAGAGACGAGTGGAAAGGCACCGTCTTTCGCACCCCTGGGCGACCCCCAGCGCCGAGACCCAAGAGACCGGCCGAAACTGGCCTCCATCGACCCATCCTGTTGCACCGGGCGCGAGATGGGCTCAGTCCTGCTGCCGGGCGCGAGACGAGGTCGGTCCTGCTGCCGGGCGCGAGACGAGCTCGGTCCCGTAGCACCGGGCGCGAGACGAGCGATGGACCGCAGCTGGGAGAAGGCCAGCCCTTCGACGAAGGTAGCGCCCGGACGACGAGGAGAGGAATCGAAGACCGATACAGGCCGCTTCCCGACGGGCCGACGCCGGAGATGTCCGGCCGCCGCCGTGAAACGACCCAAACCACCGCCATGAGCCACCACCACGCCGTGGCAGCCCACATCCATGCCGGGACCCCAAGGGGCCGCCCCGAGCCGCCCTGCAGGGAGCTCATGCATTGTTTTCTCTCCATGAAAGCAGCAGAGAAAACCAGGAAATAAATATCTCGTTGCAAATAATTATAGGCAAGGGAAGGAAAAAACGCTTCACTAAGATATTTCTCCAGATAGAGTTAGTGCGTTTAACTTGTCAAAGAGCTCATTAGGCATTTGCCTTTTCAAGGACAAAATAGGGTTTAAAAAAGCAAGATAACATTAATTCTTTGACATGAACATATTTGAACATTATATCTGCTACATAGTTAAAAATAATGTACACAGAAGGAGATTGAAGAAGACACCATGTGGCTTGACACTCGATAGACTCATCTAAATCCTCAACCTCTCAGGCACTCTCATGTGCGGCGAGTGATGGGAGAGATGTACTACATTTACTAGCTCATATGGCAGCCTACGGGTATAACTTTGACATCTTCCATTGAGCCCGTGGTTATAAGTCTAATTTATATGCCATCTACCAACCGTAGTTTGCTATGTATGTATCCTTTATATATAGCCATCGAAATGCTACTCACTTTATATATGACCAGTCGAGATTGTTCACAGTTCAACTACGTGGTCCAGCTAAGATAATACTAGGTTGTATTGTAGCGTACAGTATCTTGTTGGGCGAGAGTGCCAGATCACAAGCCATGATCGATGATTAAATCTACGTCACCAAAATTTACGATGGACTCTGAGCCAACAACATATAAGGAAGCAACGTGTATCATCTGGAGGTGCAATATGTGTGTCGTAACATACACACACGTTATTCAGTTATAATTTATTCGAAATGAGTGGTTTCGGGAAAACACCTACCACAATTAGGTCCTCGATGATAACAAGTGCCTGGTACAAAATTACCCTCTTCTCTCCTATGCTTGGTATGAATTCTTCTCTTCAAAGTATGTGGACAATTTTGAGTAGAGCCTCAGATCCGCCCATAATTAGTCTTGCTAGTTCCAGTTTCCCCCGATTGTTAGCTCGTTTTCCATATATGTTCTTTTATACTCCCTCTTCATTGGTTCTGCCCATTGTTATCTAAAAATAGAACTCTCATTGTGGGGGAACCACACTGATTCGAGTGTGGCATTGATCCTAAATAGAGAGTTTTCGGGGAGAAGATGGCTTGATTGAGACGAGACCCATAACTATACCCACTTCTTGCTCAGTGGCTCATCAGGGACCTAAACTAAAACCTTATTTAAAATGGGGAACGAAATCCGATCATCTCGCCCGGTGATTGGGAAGTCTTGGTTGGTATCTTAATTCGAGTTGGATTCTTCTATACGAAATTCAAGTATCAATAGTTAGCAGGCGCATCCCAATATCCGCAATTCTAGAGTGCCAATAGTGATCGATTCTTTTTCTCCTACCCTGAGCCCCTATGGGTTTGATGAAAGAATATTATTTCGCATTGACATTTTTTCCAGATCGATATGTTTTTATTCATCCTTGTTGCACTAGATTTGTCGGTAAATGTCCATGAAAGTATTGTACACCACATAGTATAGTTCATACAACATTCGTTTCCTTTGTCCAAAATAACACCAGGTATGTCCATGTTTGGTTTAACATGAGTACTGACTACTCGTGAGAAATCTAAATACAATGGTAGTTTGGATGTGATGGAGAGAAATGATCTGACTTGGGAGTATATTGCTACTATCTTGTTCTTAATGGAGAAAGAAAAACCACAGTCCTAGAAGGGTTCTTACCTTAAGGCAACATGTTGGTGCTGATTTTGGTAAGGCAACAAATTGGTCCTCAAATGCCAAAATTCCGTGGCTGGTGGGACATCGGGCTTTGCTACACCTACGAAGGCATTAACGTAAATGCTACGTAATTGGCCACATGGCAAGATGTGATTGGGATGGGGCAAGGGGGACCCACCCCAGTTAAAATCAAAAGGGGAGAGAGAATTGTGTTAAGGAAAAGTTACACTGGTAGAAAACAGGGCTTTCGTTCTAGCCGGATCGGAGCAATAGTCCCGGTCGCGTTACGAACCGGGACTAATGTGAGCATTAGTCCCGGTTCGAGCGGTTAGGACGCCGGACGGGGCTCGGCAGGCATCAGTCCCGGTTCGAATGGGACCTTTAGTCCCGATTGCAGATCCCAACCGGGACTAAAAATTTGCCTATATATATCCTCGTCCCTGCCCGCCCTCTCCTCTGTTATTTCCTCATAGAAGGTGGGAGGTGTGTGCTACTTTGTTTTCCCTTCCTATGCACAAGAGGTGTTCGATGAAATGCCTGAGAGCATGATGCCACTTGAGTTCATACAAAACAAACATGATATGAGGTGCCCGAGCCACACTTAAGCTTTCTCCTCTTTCTTGCCCGAGCCACACAATTCATTCTTCTCCTCTGTTCTTCCTCCAAGCTCGACCTCCAAGCCTCATTTTCCCCAAGATTTGTCTAGATTTGGCGGTGCACCAACTATCCAAGTGTTCTAAAAGGTTAGCAATTTCATCCTTTCATCTCTCATTGCTAGTTTAGCTCATTCCATGCTCTAGAAGTAGAGTGATTTGTGGGTTTTGATGGAGGAGTGTATGTGGGAGTTTATTTGATTTAGATGCAATTTGAGCTCAAATTAACTTCTTAGTTTGCACATGTGTAGGGTGCCGTCCCGTCCCCGTCCCCGTCCTCAACGCCGTCGATCGCCCGCGCCGATCTCATCGCCGGCACCACCGTCGTGAGCCTCTTGTTCTTATCTTTTTTTTAAAAAAAATCTTACTTGTATGATTTAGATAGTTACTTGTATAATTTTCTTACTTGTATTATTGTTTATTATTATATAGTGCCATGGTTTTGATATCCGCCCCCGTCGGCTCTCGTCCGGTCTATGATTCGGATGTGGTATATTATCTTTTATAACTATTTGTTTCATTTAGTGTTTATGACAATTATGCCGACCAACTTGACATAGATATTTTTATCTAGGAGGTATGTGAACCGGAAATTCCAACCGACCCTCTTGTCGAGAGGTTAAATTTAGTTGAAAAAAAAACAATTATTTGAAAGAAAAATTGAAAAGAATTGAAGAAGAGAAGATGAAATTGGAGTTGCATGTTGCCGATGTCGTCGATCTACACAAGATCCAGATGGATGTAATGCGCTTGAAGATTAGAAAGATTAAAAAATATGCCATTGATAAAGAGGCTTGGTATCATTATGCTGTTGGATCAATTGTTACCTTAGTTGCGATTTTGATCGCATTTGTTGTTGCATTTAAATATTTTACATAGTTGTATGTTAGTTTCAATGTATGTTTTAGATGCTCTAGATAGTTTTATTTTGTTTTATGAGAACTATGTATGAACTTTATGTATTTATTTTTGCAGTAATAACATTTGATCACTACTGTACTTTGGTTTTAATGTGATGAACTTGTATTAATTTGGTCATTTCTCTATTCATGATGTTCTGTAATGGTTTTTGATATACTTAATTATATAATGTAGATGAACCGGCAATGGATGTACGGTGACCGACGGACTGCCGAGTACATTACGGGCTTGCATAATTTTATCAGTGTGGCTCAGTCAAACAGTCTAAATGGTTTTATGTGTTGTCCATGTGTTGACTGTCGGAATGACAAGGATTACTCTTCCTCGAAAATCCTTCACACCCACCTGCTTAAGTCCGGTTTCATGCCCAGCTATAATTGTTGGACCAAGCACGGAGAAAGAGGGGTTATGATGGAAGACAATGAAGAAGAAGAGGATAATGACAACTATCCTATGTTCCCTGAATACGGTGATACTGCAACGGGGAAAGCTGAAGATCAAGAGGCACCAGATGTGCCCGCTGATGATCTTCGCCGGGCCATTGTTGATGCACAGAGAGAATGCGAAAGTGAAAAGGAGAAGTTGAAGTTGGAGCGCATGTTAGAGGATCACAAAAAATTATTGTACCCAAATTGCGAAGATGGCAACACAAAGCTCGGTACCACACTGGAATTGCTGTAATGGAAGGCAAAGAATGGTTTATCTGACAAGGGATTTGAGAAGTTACTGAAAATAATGAAAAAGAAGCTTCCAAAGGATAACGAATTGCCTGACAGTACGAAGCAAAGAAGGTTCTCTGCCCTCTAGGATTAGAGGTGCAGAAGATACATGCATGCCCTAATGACTGCATCCTCTACCGCGGTGAGGAGTACGAGAATTTGAATGCATGCCCGGTATGCGGTGCATTGCGGTATAAGATCAGACGAGATGACCCTGGTGATGTTGAGGGTGAGCGCCCCAGGAAGAGGGTTCCTGTCAAGGTGATGTGGTATGCTCCTATAATACCACGGTTGAAACGTCTGTTCAGAAACAAAGAGCATGCCAAGTTGTTGCGATGGCACAAAGAAGACCGTAAGATAGACGCGATGTTGAGAGTACCCGCTGATGGGTCGCAGTGGAGAAAAATTGAGAGAGAGTGGCCGGAGTTTGCAGATGACGAAAGGAACTTATGGTTTGGTATAAGTACAGATGGCATGAATCCTTTTGGGGAGCAGAGCAGCAGTCATAGCACCTGGCCTGTGACTCTATGTATCTATAACCTTCCTCCTTGGTTGTGCATGAAGCGGAAGTTCATTATGATGCCAATGCTCATCCAAGGCCCTAAGCAACCCGGCAACGACATTGATGTGTACCTAAGGCCATTAGTTGAAGAACTTTTACAGTTGTGGGATATAAAAGGTGTACGTGTGTGGGATGAGCACAAACAGGAGGAATTTGACCTACGAGCGTTGCTGTTTGTAACCATCAATGATTGGCCTGCTCTTAGTAACCTTTCAGGACAGACAAACAAGGGATACAATGCATGCACGCACTGTTTAGATGAGACTGAAAGTATATATTTGGATAAATGTAAGAAGAATGTGTACCCGGGACATCGTCGATTTCTTCCGATCAGGCATCCCTTAAGAAAGAAAGGCAAGCATTTCAAAGGTGAGGTAGATCACCGGAAGAAGCCTGCCCACCGTACTGGTGATGATATATTTGATATGGTCAAGGATTTAAAAGTAATCTTTGAAAAGGGTCATGGCGGACAATCTGTTCTGAATGACGCTAACGGACACGCACCCATGTGGAAGAAGAAATCTATATTTTGGGAGCTACCCTATTGGAAAGTCCTAGAGGTCCGCTCTGCAATCGACGTGATGCACGTGACGAAGAATATTTGCGTGAACCTGCTAGGCTTCTTGGGCGTGTATGGGAAGACAAAAGATACACCGGAGGCACGGGAGGACCAACAACGTATGAACGAAAAAGACGGCATGCATCCAGAGCAGTATCAAGGTCATGCCAGCTACGCTCTTACCAAAGCAGAGAAGGAAATATTTTTTGAATGCCTGATCAGTATCAAGGTCCCGTCTGGATTCTCGTCGAATATAAAGGGAATAATAAATATGGCGGAGAAAAAATTCCAAAACCTAAAGTCTCATGACTGCCACGTGATTATGACGCAATTGCTTCTGGTTGCATTGAGGGGGCTTCTACCAGAAAATGTTCGATTAGCCATTGTGAAGCTATGTGCATTCCTCAATGCAATTTCTCAGAAGGTAATCGATCCAGAAATCCTACCAAGGTTACAGAATGATTTGGTCCAATGTCTTGTCAGTTTCGAGTTGGTGTTCCCACCATCCTTCTTCAATATTATGACGCACGTCCTAGTTCACCTAGTCCAAGAGATTGCCATTCTGGGTCCTGTATTTCTACACAATAGGTTCCCCTTTGAGAGGTTCATGTGAGTCTTAAAGAAATATGTTCATAACCGTGCTAGGCCAGAAGGAAGCATCTCAAAGGGCCATGAAACAGAGGAGGTTATTGAGTTTTGTGTTGACTTCATTCCTGACCTTAAGCCGATTGGTGTTCCTCAATCGCGGCATGAGGGGAGACTGAGTGGAAAAGGCACGCTAGGAAAGAATTCAGTAATATGTAGGGACGGGCATTCTTTCACTCAAGCACACTACACAGTTCTACAAAGTTCTACCTTGGTGGCTCCGTATATCGAGGAACACATGGATATTGTACGCTCCAAGAACCCGGGGCAGTCTGACGACTGGATTACACGTGCACACATGGCAACTTTCGGCGGTTGGTTGCAAACACATCTCACGAATAACACCACTGTTGGAGATCAGTTGTACTTGTTGGCCAGGACACCATCTTCGACTGTATTGACTTTCCAAGGGTATGAGATAAATGGGAATACATTTTACACGATCGCCCAAGATAAAAAGAGCACCAACCAAAACAGTGGTGTCCGCTTTGATGCAACAAACACCAATAGGGAAAAGGACACATATTATGGTTACATAAAGGAGATATGGGAACTTGACTATGGACCTTCTTTTAAGGTCCCTTTGTTTCGGTGCAAATGGGTCAATCTGACAGGAGGCGGGGTAAAGGTAGACCTGCAGTACGGAATGACAACAGTGGATCTCAACAATCTTGGGTACATAGACGAACCATTCGTCCTAGACAATGATGTGGCGCAGGTTTTCTATGTGAAGGACATGTCTACCAAACCGAGAAAAAGAAAAGATAAGGAAGCGACATCATACGATGAGCCAAAGCGCCACATAGTTCTTTCAGGGAAAAGAAACATCGTGGGAGTGGAGGACAAGACAGACATGTCAGAAGATTATGAAAAGTTTGATGAAATTCCTCCCTTCACAGTGAAGACTCACCCAAGCATCCTGTTAAATGATGAAGATTCTCCATGGTTACGGCGCAACATCATAAGCAAGGGACACACGCGAAGAAAAAGTTTTATACCCCAAGATCCCACTCTGGGATGTGACCAACTTCACCGTCATCACTTTCTCTCTAGTGAGTTTCCGGACTTATAGCTGGAAAGTCCCACTTCGGACAAACCAGAGGGAATCTTTGTAAGAGTTAGGGTATATATGTGTTTTGGCATTTGAAACATGATTTTTGAATAATTATTTATTAAGTTATGAATTTTCAATTATTCATATCCTTTTAGTATTTTAATTATACAGAGGAATTAATCAATGCAATTATGTCCAAACAAAATATGAATTTCTTCTGAGCATTCTAGATAAGCCGCTTGAGGTTGACAGGCATAGGCTATACACCCTCACCAGTTGTAGTGATTTCAGTCCCAAGTTTTGCAAGATTCCACCCCTAGCTATCACCGGTCATGCCCCCCGTTTTGACCGCATTTTGAAATCGGCATAAACAATTCAAAAAAAATCAAAAAATAGTCACGTATTTTTCTGATTTGTAATTATTTCACTATGTATTTTGCAAGGTTTCTGATCTAAAGTAAAGTTAATAGAAAGTAAAATTTATCCAACTAAAATTTTCATAAAGTACTTTTTGTTAAAAACTTTAATAGCAAAAAGAATTAAATCAAAACTAGGCATGTATGCTATTGTTTTTGAATCTGTTTAAAACAAAACTAAAATAATTTTATAAATTAAATTCCTTTAAACCACTGACAATCAATTTCATTAGAAACCATCATACGCGGTTAGTCCCGGTTGGTGGCTCCAACCGGGACTAAAGGCCTAACCTTCCCGCCCTTTCGGCCGCGGCCAAAATAGCTTTAGTCCCGGTTGATGGCTCCAACCGGGACTAAAGGCCTAACCTTCCCGCCCTTTCGGCCGCAGCCAAAAATAGCTTTAGTCCCGATTGGTGGCTCCAACCGGGACTAAAGGCCTCGCGGTATTTAACCGCCCCCTTCTTCCTCCCCCAATCTTCCTCCATTTTCACGCGAAACAGATCGAGCCGCCGGCCTCCACGCGTCGCCCGAGCCCGCCGGCGCCGCTCTCCTCCACGCGCCGCCCGAGCCCGCGCTGGCGCTCCTCCACGCGCGCGCGCCCTCGACGTCCGCTCCCGCCGCCGGCCTCCATGTGCCGCCCGAGCCCGCCGGTGCCGCTCTCCTCCACGCGCCGCCCGAGCCCGCGCCGGCGCTCCTCCCCGAGCTCCCCGGAAGCCGCGGCCTCCTCCTCCCCGAGCTCCCCACCACACAGCCGCCCTCATCCATCCCTCTGCCCCGAGCCCAAGGTTTACTCCCCTGCCTATCTTCTCTGGGTTTTTTTTACTAATTAGGGTTCGATGATCTACTAAAAGTGCTTGATGATGAAATTTGCTATGTTGTGCTTGATGATGAAAATTGAAAGTTAAAAATTGAAAGAAAAGGAAAAGTGAAAAAATGATGAAAATTGAAAGTAAAAGATTGTGCACGATGTATTGCAATGATGAAAATTGAAAGTAAAAGTGTGTGAGCTAGTGAGGCAGAGAGAGGTTTGTTCCTCTTTTTTTTTGCTTTTTCTGTTTTATATATGTTGCTCATGTATGGATGCTATGGTTGTATGCTATAGAAATTGAAAAAGAAAAAAGTGGATATGTTTGCAAATTTTGCTGGATATAGCATTTTTGTATAGATATAGGTCAATGTAGTAGAGTTTAGCAATATTGATAAAAGAAATAAAAGAAAAGGAAAGAGAAAGAAAATGAAAGGAAATTAAAAAAGAAAAAGAAGTTAGTAGTAAAAATGTGCTATCTTTTGTTAAAATGTGGATATGGGTGGAAATATTTGCAAATGGAGTAGTTATTTGATAGGTGTATAAAAAATATAGACATGTGGTGAGAGAAAAAAAGAAAAATTAAAGAAATCTGATGCAAACAATGAAATAAAGGCGAGCCGGAGCAACGTCTCACAATGAACGAGAAATAGACCTGATTTATTTTCATAGGAATTTGTTCTCGGCGACGATGCCCGGCCCGCATCCTCGTCGTCGACTCGGCGGCGACAACCAGTTTGAGAGGCGCCATGTCCGGGACTGGGCTCCGTCGGGCTGGCACTAGGAGGTGCTACCTTCCGGGGCGCGCAGCTTGGTGAGGAATCGGGGTCTCGTCGTCAACCCGGAGCTTTCTTTGGTGGCGGTCGCGTGGGCCACTATCGGTGCAGAGGGAGCCGGCCCCCGAGGAGGTGGTACGTCGCCGTGTCAGGGAGGAGGACGAGCACGTCCGTCACTACATGGTTGCGTTGAACGTCAGGTTCTCCAATACCTGGCAGTTTCTTCAGGGATCTCACCCGAGCTATGATCCTATGATGGTTCCTTCTCTTTGGGTGTTCACCGCCCGCGGCTCAGGAACAGCGAGTCGACGTCCAGTTTGATTGGGCGAGATGTATTAGTGATATTATGTGATATTATTATTGCATTAACTGGATTATTCGAGATGTATTAGTGATATTATATGATAATATTATTGTTGCAACTGGATTATTCGAGATGTATTAATGATATTATGTGAATTTGTTTTAATAATGTGATTTTTTAATCGAGATGCAAATAGACATGGAAATGTGAATTTGTTTTAATAATTTGTTTATAGCATTGAAATAACTTGCAAGTCTTTGCAGAAACTATGGAACATGGCAGAGACGAAGAACAAGAAGACATGTTGGGGGAAATAATCCGCGACGGAGATGATATCACCTCACAGTTTCTGAACGACTGCGATGAGGGAATGGAGGGAGAAGATGACGGCTCCGGTGAGGGAATCGAGGGAGAAGATGACGGCTCCGGTGTTGGAACCTTAATTATTACAAAGTCCGGCGAGGTATATTAATTAAGCCTCTGCTGACTAGATGCATTAATTGATTTGTATATACATATATTAATGCTTCTTTCTTCCTTTAGCCCCCCGGATCGAGCCAATCTTCTATAAAGAAACGAGGCCCGAAAAAAATGTTGGGCGATAATGAAAGGTTCAAGATCGAAGAAGTCGCTGAAGATGGCAAACCGATTGGTCCCGCGCAGAACGCAAAAACATTTGTAAGTTAGTGCGGAGTTATTGTTAGGGACAGCATCCCGATCACCATTCGAGAATGGAATAAGCCAAAGGCAGATGGAGTTACTTATGTCGATGATAGATCCAAAGAAATGTTTTGGAATACGCTCATGACAAATTTCACCCTACCGCCAGAGGTGGATCCAAATAACAAAGTTATAGAGCGAAAAGTCAAGGCGTGGACTCTTAAGAAGATGGCCGCACAATTCTGCAACTGGAAGAAAAGATTGCACCAAGATTATGTCCTTGAAAACAAGACTCCAACATTCACCGGAGCATATGAGAAGATAAAAGATCACTGGGACGCATTTGTGGAGTACAAGACATCGGATGAAGCTAAGAAAAGGTCAAAAATAAATAAGCAAAATGCTGCAAAGAAGGAATATCAACATGTTATGGGGTCAGGTGGCTACAAGGTTGCCAGGCCTAAGTGGGAGAAAACTGAGAACGAC
Organism: Elymus sibiricus; assembly: GCA_039707655.1. Lineage (NCBI taxonomy): Eukaryota > Viridiplantae > Streptophyta > Magnoliopsida > Poales > Poaceae > Elymus > Elymus sibiricus. Next base: position 403,029,709 of record CM077672.1, read on the forward strand.
CTGATTGATAAAGGGATCGATCCAGAGACATTGGAGTGGGCCGAACGGGCAAAGGCTTGGTTCTACGGGCATGGGGGAAAGTTGGACCCAGAAATAGGGAAGTGTATTTTTACAAAAGATCAACTTGCAACACCCCTCAAAGCCCTTAAAGCTGCAATGAAGGACGTGCAGGACGGGAAGTTCAATCCCGACAGAGAGAACGACGAGCTCACACGCGCCCTCGGGAATGCTGAACACAGTGGACGAACACGAGGCACATCAGGCTCCGTTCCGTGGAAGATTGGGTTTCCCGACTGCAGTGACACTTATAGAAGCCGAGGGAGAAAAAAGAAACAGCATGCAGACCGGCTGCAGCAGATAGAAGAAAAATTAGCGTGGCAGCAGAAGCAAATAGAGGCACTTACCAGCCAGCAAGCTACCAGCCCATCTCAGCGGCACGAAGATCCTGCATTCGATACTGCCGGCCCACCATCTCAGCGGAAAAGAAGCGTGGCTTCCACGGAGCTCATTCGGCCCATAGATGATATCACGGCTCCTCGCTACCCCGTGGATGATATCACGTAGAGGGAAAATTGTGAGCTACATGAGAAATGCATGAACATATCCGTGAAGGTGGCGGTCGGCTTTGCCTTACCTCCTGTACGTAATGGAACTTACCATTGCTCTCCAATTCCAGATGGCTATGCTGTTGTCGGGGTGGATGAAGTTATCAAGGGATTTGAGCAGCTGGAGCTTGACTTCCCTACAGGTGAAGGGGAGACTGAACTGGGAGATGCCAGAAAAAGTACCATTCTATGGAAAAAGGAACACATCGTGCTTCCACATTGGACGCCAAGGCTATCGACTCCTCAGAGTAGCAATCCAGCTCTATCTCCGCCGCCTCAACCGTCTCCGCCGCCTCAGCAGACTCCGCCGCCGCCGCCGCCTCAGCAGACTCCGCCGCCTCCGCCGCCTCAGCCCCGGGTGGATATACGGAAGAGAACCGCCGCTCCGGCGACTAGTACTACAACTGCGAAGAAATCCAGAGCAGGTACAAGGAACAGCGTCAAGGAGGCTCCTGCCAAGTTACCATACGAACTGACTGATGAGGAAACCAAGAATGTCGTGGATGCCGATGTGAAACGCCAGCTTGCACCGAAACGGCCCGAGCCAAAGGGGAAAATAGATCCGACAAAAGCGAAGCAGTTTCTGGAAAACCTTACGCGACCACCGCCTTCGCTGCCATCAAAGTATGACCGCTCTATTATGAAGTCACATAAAGAACATCGGCAGTGGTCGGGAAGTAGTAGTGCAAGGGGGAAAACAATTCCCCAGCTCGGAGAACAGAAAAACCAATCGTACCCCCCACTCAAAGTGTTTTCCGATATCGATTATGTTCCGGAGGTAGCGGCCCGTGATCTTGGTTTCACTCTTGGTCAATACTTAGGCGATGTAGAGTTCCCCACGGCTGATTTAGCATACAGATACCAGCACGGGAAGCCTCTCGTCAGACCTGAGGAGGTCCGGCTTCTACCAACACAAATGTGAAGATTGCATGAGTGGTACATGGAAGCCTCAAAGGAAGGGAGCAACTGGCTCGTGGTGAGAATTAGAGATGAGCATTACTTCAGTGGAAACGAGGAGATAAACATTGAATTTGAAGAATTATTTCAGTTATACAATCAAGATGCCATCGACAAATCTATCGTCAGTTGCTATTGTCTGTAAGTATTATTCCTGTAATTAAGTCTCTAGCTCAGCTCGTTCATTGCATGTATAATTATCCTCACTATATTATGCAGACTGAAGATTCTCGAATGCAAAAGAGGACAAATCTATGACATTGGGTTCATTAACCCAAATAAACATACATGAATATACGGTAAAAAAACAACGCCAAGGACACAGAGGATAACTTGCTAACGGCGTTAATTAAACAACAAACCAGAAGGGAAATACTATTTCCTTACAACTTCAGGTGAGTGTTACTGTCTTGTACACATTCTGTTTCGCTTACTCGATGTTAAGTGTAATTGATGAGTTATGCGTGCGCAGGTTCCACTTTATTCTACTAGTCATTCAGGTTGACGCAGGAGTAGTACTTGTCATGGACTCGAAACGTAAAGACCCTAAGATATGGGCGGACCTGAGTGAAATGCTCCAGAGGTAATTTCAATCATTATCGCACTATATCGGCAACTTTCGTTCATTTCCTGATATCAAGTAATTAATAACTCCTTTATTCATTTTCTTTGCCGGGCAGGGTTTGGAAACGGTTCACCAAGAAGGTTAGGGGTGAATGGAAAAAGGAGTTGCAATTTCTACAACTCAATGTAAGTAGTACTAGCTAGGTCCGCGCATCTCTTTGATTCTAGTTTCAATATCATTATCATGCTTGATTATTATTTTGATTGAACTCTATTCTCGTAAAGTGCTTGAGGCAGGGAGACGGGAATAATTTATGTGGATACTACGCTTGCGAGTTCATTCGCCAGACGCCCTGTGAGAAGGGCAGAATTTTAGAAAAACTTAAAGTACGTAAACAACATTCACAATTTTATTTTATTACCATCAATTGTGTTGAGTTTCATTCATGTATATTGACCCCCTTCTTTAAATTAGATCGAACGGATGCGGGACGATCTTCTACCAAAGAATCGCGTAAAGGCAATTTAAGAGGAATTGGCGGGATTCTTACTTGAAGAGGTCATATCTAAAACCGGAGAATACCATCGGGAATTGGTAGGGAATTTTGGTAATTAGATATTAGGGATCGTAAGAGATATTATATTGTATATATGCATGAACGTGTACTATATATAGTAGCGTCGAATATATATACGAAAACTTGTTGTTCGACCAAGCACGGAGAAAGAGGTCACTTCTCTATATTCATGACGATGTTGTGTAATGGTTTCTTCATTGCTATATGTAGTAGCGTCGAGTTGAATGGAAAACATAAAATAAAAATGAAAACCCTAAATGAAAAAGAATTGAATGGTAAACACAAAAAGAAAAGGGAAACACAAAATGAAACCCCTAAACCCTCCAAAACCCTAAACCCCTCCAAAACCCTAAACCCCAGCGCTTGGCAGCGCCTGACGCGTGGCGGCCTTTAGTTCTGGTTGGTGTTACCAACCGGGACTAAAGGTCCTCCTGCCTGAGCGCTCCACAGCGGCCACGTGGAGCCCCTTTAGTCCCGGTTCGTAACACAACCGGGACTAAAAATGGGGGCCTTTAGTCCCGATTCCTTAGTCCCGGTTGCCCAACCGGGACTAAAGGCCCTTACGAACCGGGACTAATGTCCCTTTTTCTACTAGTGTTACGTAAGCTTTCGTAACTCGTTCGTAAGTCTAGGATTTTCCGTGGGACATCGCTGGGAGTGAGTCCGCCTTGTTTAGAATTGAGATTGAGAGAGAATCGACAATCGATGTAAATGAATCTGGTGTGTTCTTTCCATTGATCAATTGGGTATATATACAAGTTGAAGGGGCGCCTCGAGAGGGCACCGACATGGGGAAGAGGCACCTGTACGGACACATGCATCTGTACGGGCAAAGGGGTGCGACCGTACGGACACATGCGTCCGTACGGCGCTTGGACAATATAGCCTATTTCTAACACTCCCCCTTGTACAACGTCGTCTTGTATTTCGGAAAGTCCATTGTTTATAATTGATCATCTTGCACGACTCCTCCAAAAACCCCGTGGGAAAAATATGAGGAGACTAGTGTGTATGATATGCTGTTAAAACTCCTTCAAACCCAGTGGGAAAATAAGGAGAAAATGATGCAACATATAATGGTTATTGCCTCTTCCAACTCAATATGAGAAAACCCATAGAATTTAGAGAACAATAAATATGTCGTATATACTTTCCTAAAAACCCCGGTGGGGAAAATAGAAAGTATGGCATATGATCTTGTGTTGATATTACCTCATTAAAAACCTTGATGAGAACCTGTAAAAGTAAAATCATGAAGGGAAAAAGAGTATAATATGATGCTTTGAACAGGAACAATTCAGGAAGATACTCCCCCTGATTCTTGCCAATTCCGAAGCCATCACATACCAATTTCATGAACATATTTCTAGAATGTAGAAGTTGGTAGAGACTTGGTGAACAAATCAAGAAAGTTGTCGCATGATTTGACTTGCAAGATGGGCAATTTAGTCATATTGCTTATTATGTAACCTGTTTGTATCCGGGCAACACAAGCAACATTATCGTAGAGATAATGGTTGGTGGATGTAGCCATGTTTGTTTCAAAGACTTTCATGGGATGGCTACCACACCTAGCAGGAACACAAAACCTTGTCTATGATCTGACATAGTAGGGATCTGATCGACTTATCCAATGATATTGGTGTCCAGATTTCTCTGAAACTGAAAGATTAGGACAAAATGTTTGATGCCTTGGAGATATTGATAATCCCCAAGTGCAAGGAATCATCGTAGCAATTTCCAAAGATGGAAATGATAAGTATGGAGTGTCGAACCCACAAGGAGCTAAAGCTAAGATCAATATTCTCTCAAGTCCTATCTGCTACTGATACGACTCTACGTACATCGAACGTTTGATTTCATCTAGAAACGAGAAATAAAACTACGTTGTGGGTACGAAGAGGATAGCTTTGCATGATATCGGAGAACTAAAATATAGAAATAGGTGCTGCCTAAATAAAGTAAGAATAAATTACAAATAGCGAGTGTGAAATAATGATGGATCAGTGTGCGGAATTGTCCTAGGCAATTGATAACAAGATCGGTAATCATTATTGCAATTTTATATGAGGGAGAGGCATGAGCTAACATACTTTTCATACTTGGATCATATGAACTTATGATTGGACCTCTAGCAAGCATCCGTAACTACTAGAAATCATTAAGGTAAACCCAACCATAGCATTAAGTATCAAGTCCCCTTTACTCCCATACGCAACAAACCCCTTACTCGGGTGTAAGCTTTTGTCACTCTATCCACCCACTATAAGAGAATCATGAATGTATTGCAACACCCTACAGCGAGAATCCCCCACGTGTGCGTGGCATGGGAGGCACCATAGGACAGCACCAAAATAAAACATACAACTCAAACCAATCAAGATCATCAATCAACTCAAAGGATAAAAGAAATCAACTCAAACATCATAGGATGGCAACACATCATTGGATAATAATATGTGGCATAAAGCACCATGTTCAAGAAGGGGATTACAGCGGGGTGCGGGAGAGTGGACCGCTGAAAAGAGATGAGGGAGGTGATGGACGGTGATGTTGATGAAGACGATCACCGCGGCGATGGTTCCCCCGGCGGCACTCCGGCGCCACCGAGAGAGAGGGGAAGAGAGGCTCCCCCTCCGGTGTGCTCCTCCATGGCCTCCCCCTAGATGGGGAGAGGTTCTCCCTCTGGTCCTTGGCCTCCATGGTGCCCGGAGGGGCGGGACCCCTCCGAGATTGGATCTCTCTCTCTGTTCTCTTCTGTTTCTGCGCTCCTGTTTCTGACCGAAAACCGTTTCTTATATTCCCGGAGATCCGTAACTCCGATTGGGCTAAAATTTTGAGGGGATTTTTATCTGGAAATTATCTTTCTTGCGGCGAAAGAAGGGCATCAACCGAACTATGAGGTGCCCACAAGGCAACAGGGCGCGGCCCCGGGGGGGCGTGTTGCTGTGGAGCCCTCGGGCACCATCTTGCATTGATTCTTCTTCCCAAAAATCACATATATTCCAAAATAAATCTCCGTAAAAATTTATCGCGTTTGGACTTCATTTGGTATGGTTTTTCTGCGAAACAAAAAACAAGCAGAAAACAGAAACTGGCACTGGGCACTAGATTAACTAGATGACACCCCGCGCGTTGCGGCGGGAATTTGTAGAAAGTGACTATAGTGCACATGAAAAATCTTAAGCGGACGCATTCTCTAAAACATAATATAATTATAAATAATATTTAGGTTCAGGACCTCAAAGTGCATGTCTTATTATTTCTACATAATATAGTTTTCCATTTTGTCGAGTAACTACCAACCACCTAAGCATAACAATATAAATTAGATGCTGACCCTCAAAAAAAAATAGATGCTACAGTTATGGCATAGCAGTTGTGTTTCAGTTCACCAACTATGAGAATGTAAGGTACTACTCCCTCCATTCCACAATGTAGTGCGCCCGCGGGAAGCGCGGGCGCACTACATTGTGGAATGGAGGGAGTATCATAGTGATGCTTCACGGGTGTAGTAATGCAAGATTGTTCTGTAATGTAACTTCTGCAATAATATGTTACTGGCCATCATCAGAAGTTCAGAACTAATGTGATGATTTAAGAGAGCTATTAAGAGAGGCAAAAGTATTTACATTAGTCTTGTCACAATGCCTAAAGGCATATAAAACGCTCAGACAGATTTTGCAATTGAACCAATGGTGTCACTTAAAATGAAGATTACAATTTTGAAGAAAATTATCAAGCATATATAATCTGCATTACACATGCCTGTAGGTGCACAAATGACTGAAGGTGCTCCAGTGTAGAAACGCCTGGCAAACACCATCGTATGGCAGAAAAAAATCAATCCGATATGAGTATAACAACCAATCATCATACAAAAAGGGTTAGTGCATAGTTACCTCGTTGCAAAAAAGGTATAGTTACCAATCTAGCACTGCTAGCTGCAAGTCAGTTAGGAAGATATAAAGATAATCCACTTGAAAATCCATGGAAGTATTTAATGAACCAAAATAGAATGATGGCATGCACCCGGTATACAGGATACAAAATCGCTATGTTTTCCATTGCATACAAATACATGAGCATTCGCTTTGTTTTCCATTGCATACAAATAAATGAGCAATTTTTTTTTGAGACAAAAATAAAAACAATGAGCAAATGAGCAAAAGGTAAGAAAACCTGACCAGTGCAAAATCAGTCCATATGTACCCGAGCACTGGCCGGGGCACTTGCGCTCGGCTTCACCCACCCACGCGTAGGCGTACCTGGCGCCGGCGTCCGCGGTGTGAAGCGGTGGAGGCCGTAGCGAGCGCTGCAGGCCGTTCGACGACCAGGTACTGGTCTCGGATCACAACCACGAGGGCGCCTTGGGGAGTGCACCGGCCGCGAGCTGGAAGATCTCGACCAATGTCAGCTGACTTGCCGAAGGAGTAGTGCTCATCGAAGATCTGACCAGCCAGAAGGACGCGGGTCGTCGCCTTTGAGGCGGCGGGCACCACTCGCGGTGGCGTTCGAATTCAGATGTGAAACAAACCAGTGGCGTATTTTTTTGATAAAGGATTATGGCAGCAGTGTGCGGGTCTTCAACGGCGATGGACCCATGAAGGCTTGGCCGGCGACGCAGTATGGTGAGACAGAGAGGTAGAGATACAGGAAAGATGGGAGAATCGGTTGGGATTTTTGTAGGGAATCGATGGAGATTTATTCCTTCAGGGAGATGAAGGTACCTAGTCGTCCGAGTATAAATTCTCAATCGTAATGAAAGCAGTTTCCTTTCACGTCCCGTTAATTCTCCCATCGTAACCTAGCAAGCATCAGTTTCCTATATTAATGGCTATCTGTGGAACCGACGCATGCAAGCATTGATTACCGTTTATAATGCATGGCAAGCAATGGACTCTTGCGTGGAGAGTCTAGCGACTGACTTTTTTTCTTTGCTACTTATCGTTTGCATGCGGGAGGCTACCAAAGGTTATGCTCGCGATAGTTAAGGTGAATGGGCTGCATGACTCACGGCTGATTGGTGGAGAAGTGCTGATGTGGCAGCCTGCTGATGTGGATAGGCTGCATGTCTAGAGAAATCAAATGATGGGGGCTCCTATTTAGATATAGTAGATAAGTTAGTCCATAAAAATAATATAAAAGTGCATCAAAACCATACAAAACTATTGTAAACATGGTATGAATACTTCATAAATTATAGATACGTTGGAGACGTATCAGATATCAACAGATATTCTTGAGCCCCAACCAATTATATGTGGTGGGTCCAATGGCACAAGGATATGAAACTTTGTGTCCCAATATCGCATTTCCATCATCTCATGGTCTAAATTAATGAATATTTCTTTACGTCCAGAGAACGAACAACCATGGAAATTATGGATGGATAAGACTTGTCCGCAATCAATTTCTCCAATATGATCTGGCTACAGACAACATAGTGTACCATACTGTATGAGTGAAGGTGCTCGAGGTTTTAACCAGATCCTTCATCTCAAATTCTGTCAATTAGATGATCACATGCATAACATGCATGGGTAATCATCAATGTAGGAGTAATCCTTGTGAATAAGGAACTCACTACGTCGGTTGTACCAAAATATACCGACAACAATAAGCCGTATAGTGAATTTTACACAATGTATGTTGCATTTTGCATTTCGATTCAGAAGTGAGATTCCATCGGGAACCATCTATATCTAAATCTAGTGATCCACATGGATATGTAATTACTACATCTATCAACTGCATAGATAGATGATTTTGTACTGCCAATGATATAAGTTATCGGAAAGAGATTCCATCTCTGGAGAATAGTTGGGTATCTGCGTGAACCCTTGTGCTACAATACTTGCTTTATGTTTCACCACCTCGTTGTTCTCAATTCTGTTTCCAGAAGAAAAATGGTGTAGGTATTGCTTATGTGAATACCTTCCCTTTATTGAGCAAGATTATTTCTACCTAGATTATGCCCTTTGCTCGAGTTCAGTCCGAGTGTTGTTCACACTTTGCCATGGCGTTGGTCTTTGGATCTGAATCATTTGAAAGGTTATTTGCAATCTAGTTGAGAAAATATATGTCGACAGTTGTAGACTTTCAGTTAGATGTTTCTCCAGAATCTATATGTGAGTATATAGTTGATGGAAATATCGTTACCCATGGTGACTGTTCGCGATTTCCAATGCGGTTGAGTCGGGTATTCCGATGTCCCACTCATTGTGTGCACTATGAGTTGGGTTAGTGGAGGTTGCCCATCCATTGGGTGTATACTACCCATTAGGTGTCTGCCAACGTGAAATTGACTTGCATTTACTGATTCAGAGGCCTCGATATCCTTGCTTGCGGGAAGCCTAATCCTGATGTACTATTGCCATACTTCTTCTCCTGTTGCTGTGAACGGGGAGTTGAGTGGTTTTTGTTGGTACCTCCACTCTTCCAGGCGTATTTTTGCAGGATTGTAGGATTGTGTGACATCCTTATAGTCAGTAAATGAATTTGGCAGGTTATTTGCAATTGTTACAAATCTTTGAACGCGTGGTTCAGATCTTTGAGTACGTGGACTTGAGGCAGAAATGTGTTGAGCATTCCACTAATTTCCTGGCATTCTTTATGGTACTTGAAATCTCCCCCTAATGCTTGGAAATGTTCCTCATTGAATCAACATACTGGCCATAAATAACTGCCCATGTGAGGGGCTTTAGGTATTGACGGAAATACACTTATTCCTCACATAGATCCCAAATATATGTTGAGGGGCCAATGATATATGCCGGAGTGGTGATATCGGTATGCAACCGAATTACCGCAGATGGGAAATACTTGATAGATTTCCACGTATCAAAGATAGAGGGGAATAATGTTATGCAGTTTGCTCATGAGCGTCTAAAACTTCATGACTCCAACGTAAAGTTGGTAAGTTGCAATTCCAAGTGAAAACAATGCAATGAGCTTAATTCTTTGGATAAAGGATTCCACCAAACCATTTTGAGCCTAGACATTTGGACAAAGTGCTAAACTTCTATCCTAGGGCCATATTAAAGGCACGAAGGAGAATCCTGCAACGTTGTCCATTCGATTTGCTTGAAATCGATGGTCAGGATAATCAATAAATGGTTTTCGTGTGGATAAATACACACTTGAGACCATCATGTAGATGTGTCTTTTTAAAACCATGGAATACCCGAATAGTCTAGTCAATGGTTGGGAAGAGCCACTTACCTCGACTTGATGCATTCAAGGAGTTTGAGTGGTTCGGCGTAGACTTTAAGATGCGCGGGCCTTAAAATTAGCTTCCATGTGTCACATGCAGTACACATAAAATCCAAATATTGTTAGAATTTAGCATCATAATAGTAAAACCAATGGAATTGCTGACAGTTTCCGTTTCAACCCAATGTCACGATGACCAAGGCGAGTATGCCAGGTTTGTCATGCAAAAGACATTCTGAAAAACTATCTTGTACGCAACATGGGCTACGGGTTTTGTAGTATGTGTAGTGCAATCCTGATGATACATAGAGAATGTGCTTGCATATCCGTTGCATATGGTAAAGAGAAGATATTCCTCTTTGTTGTCATTATAAGTTTCGCTATGGAAACTATTTTGACGGATATCTCCATAGTTCAGTAGGGTACGAGTTAAACCGGGACACAATAAAGCATCCTTGATGGTACTTGAGTACCCATAGGGATAGTAAATAAGACCCGAGTTGAGCCAACAATTACCTCATCGCGTCTAGCGATTTTTAAAATATCTCCTTTCTCTTAGTCAGAGTGAAAACATTTTACTTCCCTAAGTATGGAGTTTGTGGTGCATATGTCCACAAGGCACACATCCTTTCATCAGATTGACCCCCGTATAATCTATATATAGAATTGAAGATTGTCAGTATGAAAATCTTTATCAAATATATAGAATACATACTAATGTATTTGTACCAAAGTGCTGATATAATATATTGTGATATACAATATATGATGACAACATTACTTATGTTGTTAATACAACATCATAAATGAACATAAATAAATAGATCACTACGGAGATTGAGAGACTAGACGAAGTCTTCAAACATATTAGTTGAGTCATATTCAACCATCATGTTCTCCGTGCCCAAAGGGTCCCGTGACTGCTGGATAGTCATGTTGTCGCTAGGTCATGGAAAAACACCACGCGGACAATTAACTTCCTTGTTGCTGTCAGGTTGAAGGTTGAAGTGAGATTCAAACCTTTGCCCTTGAGATTCTTTGCGTCCCAAGAATTGCTGATACAGAATAGCCAGACGCTGAGATCTGGATCGATACAATGCCTTATGATTTATAAGGCAGCATATATTTTTGTTAGCTGTGTGACTCCAACCGTAGGTGAATCCTACAGGTCTTGGATTGCACACATTATCCCACGAGACACAAGAGCGATCATGATGTCCATGGCCCAGGTAGGGCAGTGGTGGCCATTGAGGATGAATGCCACAAATTCTCTAGCCATCGGTTACCAGAGATAATTAATTTACGGTCAGTAAATTAAAGACCATCATGGTTAGTGTTGTAATGAATTTTGCAAAATTAATGGATATTTCAAGAAGTTAGCTTGAAACCATTAGTGTGAACTTCAAATTGTTAGGCATGACACCTTGTAGAGAGCAAATCTGATGAAACGGTAGATACTCATATTTCTAGTACCTTATGTCATAATTTAATAAAATGTATGGGAGAGCACATTGTTGAGCAATCATAATGTCAAATATGACAAAATGTAGGCTTAAACAGTAGTGGTGATAATCTGCAAAGCAGTAGATCTACACACTACCTTGTGATCCCAATACATCAATTCGAAGAAATCACTTTGAATTTTGCATCCATATTTGCAAGAAATTGAAAATCTCAATTGCAAATAGATGTAATTAATCTCGACATGTGGCAAACATGAAAATATACTACATATAGATAGATTCTGGAATACGTGGTACTCAACAGAAAAACACTACTAATGTAATGAATAATAATGATGTTGCAAACTTGATGCTCAAGTGAAAAACTTGAATTGTATGGACCTCAAATTAAATGAGATGATCTTGTATCAAATTGCAAGATAATTCAGCGGCGTGAATTAATATTTTGCGAGAGAAAATTAATCTCAATCGCAATGAGATTGTTTTGCGAGAAAAAGATATATTTCTCAATCGCAAATCATTGTTGTTGTGCGAGAAAACTTAATCTCAATCGCAAAACAATATCGTTGTACTTAACATGTTATAGGGATTGTTAAAAAAACACATTGAACATGCCACATATAATAACCACATATTTTCTGGAATGTTAAAACTCAACAGAAAAAGGGCTGAAATGCAAAATCCAAGGAGCCAGATGGCTCGATTGTAAAATACAGTAAAGCGTAGAGCTAAACTGCAAAGATCCATAAGCCTGAGGACCGAATCAGAATTTACTTGGACCTATTTAGCATTAAGATAAAGTCAGAGGATTAAATCAAGAAATGGCTGAAAGGATAAGATTTCCTTTCTTCCTCCTGTGCGGATATGAATTCCCAATGGGGAATTTTTCTACGCCACAGCCATTCGAGACGGGCTCGGGCCTGGCCGAGCGTCGGGTGCAGGCTGCACGCTGCCAGCCGGAGGGAGAGCCCGCGCCATCTCCGCCACGGCCGGCCGCACCTAGAGGAGTGGGGTCGGGGGATAGCGCCGCACTCCAGGGCAGAGGGCCACCGCGTCGTCGAGCAGGAGCCGCGGGAGCGAACCGCGCCGAAGGCAGGCTCCACCGCGACTCCGCGAGTCGTGATGGGGAGGGCGCATCACGTTTTACGGAGCGCGGGAACGCCGTGTGTCTCCGTCGTAGTGGCCGGCGAGTACGCCGAGGCTGCCGCCTACGCGTCAGGGCGGCCGTAGAGCCGTGCCGCCTGCGTTGAGGTCCGTGTAGTGGTACGCGGACTGCAGCCGCTGCTCAGACTTGAGCGCGGGGCCACCTCCGCCGCGTGATGCGGCTGCGCTGCGAAGAGCCGGGCCTAGGACCGCTCGGAGGAGCGGCATGCCGTGGCTGCGTTCTCCACCGCGCCTGCTACTACATGCGTCCTCGACGAGCATGTTGCTTCTGCATTGATGGCGAGACGGCGAGCGGCACTGGCCGCTAGTTACATCGTAATGGAAATTAGGTGTAGAAGTGCATGCTCTAGCCAATGCAACCAAAAGATCGATCTGATGGAAGAGACTAAGCAATATATTTATATGTCAACACTCCTCCTTACGTGTGGCTCTCTCAGGCCTAAACGTGGACCGAAAGTGGGATGCAATTTGATTGCGTCAGCCGGGTCTTAAACTCAAGACCACTTGGCTCTGATATCATGTAGAAGTGCATGCTCTAGCTAATGCAAACAAAAGACCGATCTGATGAAAGAGACTAGGCAATACATTTATACGTCAACATTAGGAAATTACAAGGTACTTACTTCCCGTGGATGTGCCTAAACCGAGGAGATGCTCCAGAATTCAGTCCTTGAATCAACAGATCATGACGCCCTATGTTCTTGGATGAACTTCTTCTTTGGATTTCTTCTCTGTCGAGAGTGTTGCAGCCACGGCCGTGTATCACGGCCTGGCCGTTGGTCGATGTGCCGCACGCGGCGTCAGCCTGCCCTGCCTTGCCGAGCGACGCCACACACGAGTTGCCGGAGTTGCAATTCCGCCATCTTCACTCTGGCCTCGCTCTCGGTAGAGCGTGCTGATAACGTGTTTAGAATTGAGATTGGGAGAGAATCGACAATCGATGTAAATGAATCTGGTGTGTTCTTTCCATTGATCAATATACTACTACACTAAGCTCCCTAATTTTTAAGGCTTCATAATCAATTGAGGTCTCCAACTGAAGTTGGATCACCCGATTTTGATCGATCAACAATTTCTCAAAGCTCTTATATTCAATTCTTCTACACTACACACTACGCTTCCCAATTTTTAAGGCATCACAATTAATTAAGGTTTTCAATTTAGAATTGGGTCACTTGATTTTGACCGGGTCTCAAGGAGCTCTCCCATTCAATTATTTTAATTCACTATGTTTCCTCATTTTGAAGCTCTTTTATTCGATTGAGGTATTCAATTTTGGATTGGTTTACGATTTTGAATGAGCCAATGATTTTTTAAATCAATCAGTAGCAACCGGTTATAAAAACATATCAATCTCGCGCACCCTCCCACCACCTAGAAAAAGAAATGTCGTCATTAGATACTTTAGCACCAATATAGTACATGCAACTATCGACACATAAATTTTCATACAGAAATATAGGTTTATCGGCGGATAACACAAAATCACACCGCGAAAGGCCCACCAAATCATCGTATTATAAAAAAATAAACACAACCCATCACCCCCCGGCCAAACTAAATATACTACTACACTAAGCTCCCTAATTTTTAAGGCCTCACAATCAATTGAGGTCTCCAATTAAAATTGGGTCACCCGATTTTGATCGGGTCAACAATTTTTCAAAGCTATCTCATTCAATTCTTTTATACTACACGCTACGCCTTCCAATTTTTAAGGCCTCACAATTAATTAAGGTCTTCAATTTATAATTGTATCACTCGATTTTGACCGGGTCAACAATTTCTCATGGAGCTCTCCCATTTAATTATTTTAATTCACTATGTTTTCTAATTTTGAAACTCTTTTATTCGATTGAGGTATTCAATTTTAGATTGGTTTACGATTTTGAACGAGCCAATGATTTTTTAAATCAATCAGCAGCAACAGGCTATAACAACATATTAATCTCGCGCACCCTCTCATCACCTAGAAAAAGAAACGCCATCATTAGATATTTTAGCACCAATATAGTACATGCAGCTATCGATGCAGAAATTTCTGCACATAAATATAGGTTTATCAGCGGATAACGCAGAATCACGCCGTGAAAGGCCCAAGAAATCACTGTATTATAAAAGAATAAACACAATCCATCAACCCCCCTGCCCTGCCGAACTAAATATTCCATCAATCCCAATATATAAGGGGTATTAGTTTTTTGGAAAGTCAAATTCCTTTAACTTTGATTAAGTTCAGAGCCAAAAGCATTGACATCCACATTATTAAAAAAATATGGAAATTCATTTCATGATGAATCTAATTATACAAATTTGATATTATGAATTTTGATATATTTCTCAACAAATTTGATCAAACTTAAAAAGGTTTGACTTTTCAGAAAAGTAATACACCTTATATTTTGAAACAAAGTGAGTAATTTTTTAAAGAAACCCAACAACAACAACGTCGTAGCAAAGCGCGACCAACCCTTCTAGTTGGGTATATATACAAGTTGAAGGGGCGCCTCGAGAGGGCACCGACATGGGGAAGAGGAACCTGTATGGACACAGGCGACTGTACGGGCAAAGGGACGCGACCGTACGGCGCTTGGACACTATAGCCTATTATTTCTAACACGCCTGACCAATCTTTTCTGCCAATGCTGAGAGAATCACAACATGGCAAGCCTTGTCTTGATTGGTCCAGGAGGAACGGTGTAGATGTGTTTGTCTAGAGGCTGCAGTTTACAACACCATTTACATAGATAAATTGTGATGCCGACACACTGGAGTCAAAGACTACAATCTCTTCTGGATTGCCCTTCCTATAGAGAAAGACACCAGAGTCACCATAGCCTATGTACTGTGGTACTCTGTCGACCTTAATATTTCCTTTCCGGAGAGGATTTGATATATTTGTACTGTAGTACTCTGTCGACCTGACTCAGCAAGAACTCGTGCCTATGGACCATAAAGCCAGCAACCAAATATCTAAACTGGTTGAACTCAAAGAATAATGTCAATAGGTTGGACCTGATGGATACACCTGGCAGTAATAGGACCCCACTAGCCCCATCATCTAGTATGCGTACGAGAGTCTCTTATGTGTATAGATCAGTGCAATCAACAAAATTGGACTCGGCACTTAGATTCTTTACCCTTTTTTCTATATATGAATTTGAATTTGCTTGGTTTGCAGAATTCGAAAAACACAAAAGTAGAAAACTCGCAGGAATAACATGTCATGGCACTTGGAATCCCACATAAATCAGTAATAGTTGTTTGGTTGCATCACACGAAGAACGCAGGATTTTTCTGTACATATCGAATGGATGGCATAGCTGTCATAGACCAAACAGGCCCTTAAGGTTCATTCAGTGCGACGAGCACTCCAACACAATTCACGCTGCAGACTAGAAGACACGTTGGTAAGACTTACCAGTTATCAATGTCAAGACAGTCGCGGATGAGAGAATCGAAGTTTCTTACATGGTATACAAGTCAATATATATGTGCATTATATCAGTGGCCGGCTTGAGTCCACCTTCCTCAGGCTCGATCCAGCAAACCTTCTTAACGCAAACTTCCAACATCCCTGCTAACCAATAGAAAAAGGTTCCTCAGAGGTTTCAAAAGGCCAGTAACAGCAGAGAAAACCTTTCTTTAGATGGCTTCGAAAATGTGCATTTGATAACCGGGTGGGTGGTTTCTACCAGATATTGGGTTTTGAAATATTGCTTTTTCAGTTGTCTTGGTCTTGTTTATCAGACAGAAAAGGAGCATTATAACTATATGATGGCTCATCCACACAGATGCAAATTTGGAACCTCCAAGATACCCTCCGACCCTCCTTAATTCAACTAAATAAACTAAATCTTCAGAATTTACCCCACTTTTGAAAAATTAGTTCATTTGATTGAATTAAGAAGGGTCAGGGGGTACCTTTAGGTTCCAAATTTGCATCCCTACTCATCTATAGTGAATTATTTCCAGAGAAGAACACATGGAAATTCATGATTTATCAATTTAAATAAATATTTGATATAATTGTAAATATGTATGAATTTCATGGGCTTGCAACATGTTCCTTTTGATTCGTATTAACCGAGTAGTAACTCTGGAATATTTTCATTCTAATTACTTGAGTCATGACTTTGGAGTGTGTCTAGTCAATAGGTGCATTGCATTTGCGCAATCACTAGCAGTATGATGGGCAACAGTTTTTTATTAGAATTCTGTTTAGTTAAAGCAGGGTTGGTACCTTGCGATCATCCCGGTATTTGACCGAGCGATCGATGATGTAGTTCTTTATAAGTCTGCAAAGCTCTGCAGGCTTTTCACGGTTTATGGCATGGCCAGCATCCTTGACGATGGTTAATTCCGATGTATCCCCCAAATGTCTGAATTTACGCCAATGTTAATTGCATTGAGATAGAAGGCTTGCATAGGATTGAAGTTTAAGTTGTAACTAGACAAACCTTTTCAGCCGCAAGCCAAGTTCTAACGGGAAAACCCTGTCTTGCTCTCCCCAAATTATCAAGGTTTGCTGCCACATTCACATAGTATGTGACACATATATTATTGAAACGTTAAGTAAAATAATAATTGAAGAACCAAAAACATGACGACAGGCATCAAGTTGTGTACTTCCATTGAACAACACAAGATATAAAATGCGAATCAATACCTGGTTAATTTTAGGAAGGTCCGAAAGCTTCCTACCACTGATCAAGGCATATAACAACTCAGTCTTTTCTTTCACATTTTCAGTACACATAACCTGCCAACATGGAATGTGTATAAAGGTACTAGCACAGCAGAATTAAATAAGTGTAAAAGCACTCACAAAAAAATGTGTAAACAAGTAAATATTGTATGCATGTGATTTCCAAAACTTAACCAATACAACCATGCAACAGAATTACAGCAAGAAGTACAGTAGGAACTACGAAGTGAATCTAAGAAACTTTGTATATGTTCTTGACATTTAAAACGTTGCACTTGAACGTTTTGAAATTTAATTATTTAGGCAAGCTATTGAACTTTTTGATGTTCCTATTCTAACATATAACTTGGATTTATGATGTTTAAGGTTTTGGTTCTGTGACCTTCATTTCTTATTATGACACAAGATCGATATAATAATGGGTCTAAGACTGCCACATCAATTTCATTTAGGATTTATGTCGTTGTCTCTCTTAATTGCATGGTGTACGTAGAGCTTAATAGTTAGTTTGATAGTATTCTACAAGACAATCAATTCGCAACCTTGATATAGGAGTATCGTCTCAAAAATGTTGTTTATTACTTGGTTATCTAAAGAATTGACACATGGTATGTGACCAAAGATATTTGTATTGTCATCTTTCCTTCAATTAATTTTCTGTATGTGTGATAACTGATAACTGATGAGGTTCCGTTCATTGGAATTACCAGTTGGTAAAATCATAAGAGTAACTAAACAAGTTTGTGAAATTCAACGAAAGTGATTAAAAATCATGGAAGGCTGTACTGATATTTTCAACGCACCATTGATCTTAACTGCTACCTCCGATCATTTTCACGACATCCAAGAATCTTTGCTGTCAAACTTTCAGAACTTCACCACCAGTATATTTACAAAAACGGCGTGAAGTAGCATCTTGAAGACTTTGAAGACATGGGAGTATTAGCGAAGACAAATATATTATTTATTTTCATGAAGGCAAGGCTGAGCAACTCATGGATTCTTATGTCCGAGACCCCCTTTATATGGCCTAAAAGTTATATCTCTGGGCTGTGATATTTAGCAGCAGAGACTGCTTCCTGTATCCATGCTAAAACAATGTGTGTTTCTATTTTCGTTTTCCATGTGGCTGGGAAAAAGTGTGGGGGGGAATTATTTGATGTACTACGAATTCGAAAAAACTAAGCATCATATCCTAAGGAGCTTATACACCAACTAATTGCTGAATTCATCTAACTGTCAAACGTTGCAACAAACTGAGACCACATCGCATTCAACAATTCAACCAATATAGGTACGCCAATGTGATTTTTTTCTATGTAATTTGATTTATAGAGCCGCAGGTAGTAATCATGAATTGTTTCACAAGTTATAAGCTCCAGCACCCAAGTTAATCAGCGGTGAACAATCTCAATCACGCAACAATGCAGCTAATTTAGTTGTCAGGTCACTGAGTTTTACCTACCCTGATGTAATCCCTGATGAAGCAGGACGGCATGAACTTTGGTGGTTTGCAGAAGGTGAGCTCCACCAACCTCCTCAGATCCTCCGGCCGCTGCGGCAGCAGCAGGCTGGCCGCCTCCGAGATGTCCTCCACGGCGAACAGCCCGGACGCCAAGTCGGCCTCCTCAAGGCACACACCCGCTGCAACGAGGACGAGCCGCTCCACCACGGCGGGGAACGCGTGGGCGAGGTGATAGGCCACGAAGCCGCCGTAGCTGACGCCGACGACGCTGTACCGCTGCGGCACGCCGGGGAGGGCGGCCATGGCGGCTGCGATGGAGGCGGCCTGGTAGGCGGGGGATCTGTCGGCGGTAGGGGAGGCGGAGTTGCCGAAGAAGACGAGGTCTGGGACGAAAGGGGCGAGGCCGGCGGCGAGGAGCGGGCGGAGGAAGGGAGCCCACTGCCAGGTGGCATTGGCGCCGAAGCCGTGGAGGAGGAGGACGGGGTGGAGGGCCGGGTCGGGGCGCGGGAGCCAGAAGTGGACGACGGCGCCGTCGGGGAGCGGCACGGCGGCCTGGCGGAGGCCGGCGGAGCGGAAGGCGCGGGCGTAGCAGCGGTCCCGCGCGAGCGTGGGGCTCAGCCGGTGCTTCCACCGCCGCCGTCCGCCTGCCGGCGGTGGTGGCGCGGGCATGCCGGTCGCCGGAGGCCGGAGATCTGTCGTATGAGCTGGTGGACTGAGTCTGGGTCTGTTTGGGTGACCTTTCTTTTTTGCGCATAACCTCGTGCGGGCAACAACTTCCTTTGCACCTTTTTTTTAGGGAATTTTTTTTAATTAATTTTGCCGCTTTATTATTTAACCGAAGCTAGGAATCTCGTCTGAAAGTACATCAAGAATACAGTCTGGAGGAACAGTAAACCAAACCTTATTAAGTTCTTCACCCATGCCCCCTGTCAAAAAAAAAAAAAAAAAAGTTCTTCACCCATGCCTACTTTAGCTAACCTATATCAGCGGCACAATTTGCATCTCTACCCACCCACTTAACCTTCACGTCCTGCAAGTTTTTGAGCAGACCTTTTATCTCTTCAACACAAGGCCCTATAGCCGAAAGAGCTTTCTCCGGCCTATTGATCATCGCCACCACTCCCGCGTTGTCCAACTCGAGGTGCAGCTTCTGCGTGTTAATCTCCATCGCTACTTGAATAGCTCGTTTGCATGCTAGTGCCTCCACCATCTCAGGATCAGTTGAGGAACAGAAGAAGTGACAAGCGCCCGCCCAGAATGCCCGAGCATGATCACGCAGCACAACGCCACCTCCACCCTTGTCCCTGTGTTTGGACACCGCACCATCTGAGTTGGCCTTCGTCCATCCTTCATCAGGGGGCTCCCATTTCTGGCGCACCTTTGGTCTGCTTAATCTTTCTGCAGTCCCGTGGACCTCCTTCCACTCCTCAATATATGCAACTACTGAGTTTAGTATCACATGAGGTTCCTCAATCCGGCGCCCATCTCTTGCCTCGTTTCGAGCTAGCCACAGCCCGTAGATCGCCTGTACCATGACCGAGCGTTCATCTTCCTTGGCGTCCGCAAACCACTCCATCAGCCAGCGAGATAGGGCGCGCTGGGAATCAGCGTGACTCGGTGGGATCGCCACCGAAATTCCCTTTTCCGAGCGCATTTTCTTCCAGAACAGAGCTGAATGAGGGCAGCCCCAGAATCGATGGTACAGCGTCTCTTCTCTTCCACATACAGCACAGAACACTCCAGCCTTAATACGACGACGATGCAGTTCAGCTCCGACCGCCAAGCCATTCTTCATGAGCCGCCACATGTGTATTTTCGCCTTATTCGGAGCCGCTGTATCCCAGAGGGCCAGCCAGCCCTTGTGTTTTGTGTACAGAGGATGAAGAATCTGGTTGTCCAGATCTTACTTTATCCATTGACATGCGCAAGTGATAAACTGACTTGACGGAAAAATGGCCACTCTTAGTATAATTCCATGCAACGTAATCATCCATACCGGGGCCACCTATAGCAATTTGCTTAATATCACGTGCATCATCTTGTGAGAACATTGTGTCTACCTTCTGGGCATCCCATGAAGTGCCTGTATGGTCCAGCAGGTCTCTAACTTTGGTCACGCCAGGAACAAAAACAGCGCCCAGTGGCTGCAGACTTCCACACCTCGGCACCCAAGGATCATGATGGATGTTTACTGTTGAGCCGTCCCCAATACGCCATATTGTACCTGCCCGCAGTAGGTCTCTGCCATGAATAATACTCCTGAATGTATACGACCCACTCGCCGGACAAGTGGCATTCATGATCGAGCCGTCACTAAAGTATCTTGCTTTAAGGACTCTCGCACACAAGGAAGACGGCACCTGCAATATTCTCCATGCCTGTTTGGCTAGCAGTGCTTGGTTAAAAGCCTCCGGGTCTCTGAATCCCATGCCTCCCTGTCGTTTTGAATTACACATTTTCTCCCACGCTATCCAGTGCACCTTTCGCTCACCGTTAACTGCACCCCACCAGAATTTTGACGAGATCGAAGTCAGGTTCCGGCACATCTTCTTTGTGAGGTGGAAACACCTCATGGTGAATGTCGGAGTGGCTTGGAGAATGGACTTTACCAGCACTTCTCTAGCTGCCTTGGAGAGACCTTGCCCCTTCCATCCGGTCACCTTCCCTTTAGAACACTCTGTCACATATTTAAAAGTGCCATCTTTAGATTTCCCAACCACCGTTGGTAGTCCCAAGTATCTCTCACTTAGAGCTTCCGAATCAATCCCTATTGCCTGCTTTAGTATCTCCTTCTGTTCCTGCTGGCACCCTTTCCCGAAGAATATTGAGGATTTTTGTAAATTTACCTTCTGGCCTGAGGCCTCCTCATACCTCAATAGGATATCTTTAAGCACCAGAAGATTATCTTGAGAGCCCTGCAAAAATACAATGCTGTCATCTGCAAACAGAAGGTCTATCACTTGGGGGGCAGTGCTCCCAAATGAAACTCCCTTAATAGAGTTATCTGCCTATGCTTTCTTCAGAAGTGCAGAGAACCCCTCCACACAAAACAAGAATAAATATGGAGATAGCGGATCACCCTGCCTGAGCCCCTGTGAGGGGGTGAATACTCTGGACATCCCTCCATTAAGCTTAACCATAAAATTCGCCGAGGTCACACACCTCATTATCATTGATATCCATGTATGAGCAAACCCAAAGTGTGCCAGCATTAACTCCAAGAACATCCACTCGACCCTATCATACGCTTTCATCATATCCAATTTTACTGCACACAACGGTTTCTTCCGTTTCCTCGTCCGAATCGCATGCACACACTCATATGCCACAATGACATTGTCAGTAATCAATCACCCTGGGACGAAGGCACTTTGCTCCTCTGAAATAAGAATGGGCAAAATTACCTTCAATCTATTGGCCAGAACCTTTGCTGCAATCTTATAAAGCACATTACATAAACTGATTGGCCGGAATTGCGAGAGTAACTCCGGTGAGTTTACTTTTGGAATCATCACGATGACTGTCGCGTTGAAAGAATCTGGTGCTGCTGCACCTGCCAGGAAATCACGTACAACACAACATACATCGTCCTTTAACAACGACCAGTGTCGTTGGCAGAACATGGCCGGCAGTCCATCCGGTCCTGGGGCCTTTGTTGGCCCCATCTGAAAGAGAGCCGCGCTTCGATCTCATCATCCGTCACAGGAGCCGTGAGTTTTAAGTTCATTTCCTCTGAAACAATCGAATCTATGTTTTCAAGCAGCTCCTCTACACCCCTGGAACCTTCAGATGTGAAAAGTTGTTCATAGAACGCTGCCGCCATGTTTCTCATTTCATCATCTACCATGCATTTGCTCCCATCCTCTCTCACCAACGCCTTGACTGTATTCTTCCGCTTCCGATGCGTAGCTCGGCTTTGGAAATATTTAGTGTCCTGGTCGCCTGCTGAGAGCCAGTCCACTCGGGATCGTTGGCGATAAAAAATTTCCTCGCGAGCATAAATTTCCCGGAGCTGATCTTCTAAGTCACGGACCTCCAGTAAAGTACCTGACTCAATTGCTCTCGTTTTTGCATCTAGCAACTGCGCCTTAAGCTTGTTTATCTGCCTTCGGATGGAGCCAAAAACTTTACGTGCCCACTCTTGCATGCCTGCAGTAACACTTCCGAGCCGTTTACATATTGCTGTTAACCCAGTATCTCCCGTGTAAGCCTCGGCCCATTTTTCTGCCACCATCATCTCATAACCATCATGTCTAGTCCATGCTTCCTCATACCTGAAGGGCCGGCTTCCCTGCTGTACACGCGCCGGAGTAGTCTCCAACACACGCACCAGCAGAGCAAGATGGTCGGACTCCTCCGTGATCAGATGCTCTACACTTGTCTCCGGAAACATAGCAAAGAAATCATCATTGCAAGTCCCCCTGTCCAGCCTAACCTGTATATTCTTATCACCTTCCCGTTTATTATCCCAAGTGTAAGGGTAGCCTGAGAACCCCAGGTCCGCAAGGCTGCAGTCGGCCAAGCAGTCACGGAAGTCCTCCATCTGATTAAAGCTTCGTAAATTACCCCCTAACTGGTCTTGCTGGAACATAGCTTCATTAAAATCCCCTACACACAGCCACGGTAGATCATCCTGCCTTCGCAAATATCTAATAGCATCCCATGATTTGTTCCTTAGCTCAGTGCGGGGTTCCCCATAGAATCCAGTGATTCGAAAGGTTTTCCCATCGCACACCACTTCCGCATCCAGAAAATATTGGCACCACGGCCTCACTGTTACCTGCAAGTGATCTCTCCACCATAGCGCCAAGCCTCCACTTTTGCCAACACAGTCCACCGCCACACCACATCAGAACCCAAGGCTCCATTTTAACTTTTCCATACCTCTGGCCTTCTTCTTTGTTTCACTCAAGAATACCACCGCTGGGTTGTGGGACCTAATCAGGTCACGGAGTTCGCCCACTGTCGAGTCCAATCCCAATCCTCGACAGTTCCAGGCTATAAGATTCATTGCTCTCGGCGGCCCTGTTGCTCAGGGTCCGCCGTTTTATCTTTGTTAACTGAGATACGATCAAACACTGTAGACGTTTTTTTGCCTCGTGTCGCGAATGAACGCATCATGCACAATCTGCCTGTCTGTGTCACCCTTAGCTACCCACAGCTGCTTCGGCCTCCTTTTCCTGCTCTCATTTTCAAACCTAGGCTGTGTAGTTTTATAATGTTTGTGGTCATAATCCTGCCTAGGCTTCCTAACATATGTGCCCCTTCGCCTACAGCCATGCAGCCCATGCATACCGGCTCCTCCACTTGCATCCTCACGTCCGGATCCATTTGCATGTTGCCCACCATATGAACTGCCAACGCTGTCCTTTCCTTTGCGATCCCACAACTCTTCCCAAGCTCTATCTCGCTGCCGCTGCTGTGACTGCTCCACTAGTTTATCCCGCAGCACCTTCTCTCTCCCTTGCTCGAGATCATGTCGCAGATCATTCTCCCTTGGGATCTCATGCCTATATCTATCTTTCCTTGGACTGTTCACTTCACCTCTGTCCTTCCTGTTCTGCCCACCAGTGCGGGTGTCAGCAGACCGTGAGAATTCAGAATTTAAATTCCTCTTGGTAGGCATGTCCCTTACTCTCACCTGATCATGTCGCTGCCTTGAGCCCTCTCCTGTTTGGGAACTTCCAAAGCTATTGTTGCTGCTAGCTGTACCTCCCACCGAGACTTCTTTTGATGAAGCATTTCTGCCAGGTGAAGCACGTAGCCAGCCTCCCCATTGAGAAGAAGAATCAATCGGTGGCTCACAAGCACCTCCCACATGAACAAGCCGGCCACACTCAAAGCAAAAGTGAGGAACCTTCTCATAATAAAAATCGAACCAAGTACCCAAGGTGTCCTCCTTCGATGTTTTTAGATAGAAACCACGTACCAACGGTTCATAAACTGATATTTTTGCCCTAACCCTCAGGTGCTTTCCTCTTGAAATTCCTTCTTTATCCACATCAACCTTCACAATCTCCCCTAGCCAGTTTCCAAGAGCAGTACCAAAAGCCTCAGTTCTCCTATCCGGAGGTAAATCTGTCACTCGGACCCAAATATCTATTTTATCGAACACCATCTCTGAAGGCCTTTTGTTACCCTCGTATTCCTTTAAAATCAACACACTGAAATCATATTGCCAAGGACCATTGTTCATCGCGTGTTTCCAGTCCCCCTCACTCCCAAAGCGCACAGAAAAAGTATTCGATCCAAGATCGCTGAATTGTGCTGCTCTGTGCAGGCCCCAGGCCTTTATCATGGCCCTCTCCAAACCTGTGATGTTTAAAGGCCTAGCTGAGCATCTTCGCACAATTTTCCTGCCAATG
Organism: Elymus sibiricus; assembly: GCA_039707655.1. Lineage (NCBI taxonomy): Eukaryota > Viridiplantae > Streptophyta > Magnoliopsida > Poales > Poaceae > Elymus > Elymus sibiricus. The sequence continues at coordinate 403,054,793 of CM077672.1, forward strand.
TGCAAAATTGGAAGAAAAAACGTCGAAGCATTTGGATTAATCATGCAGCAAAAGCAAAAAAGAAATCCTATCAATGATATGATACGCACTTTGCGTATTCACGGAAAAAAAAGGAAAAAAATATGTGTATATACAATAAGGACCCGTTTAGGAAGTGGCGGCTGCTCCCTAGCGCTTCGGAGCGGCCTTGGTCCCCTAATTTATAAAAGGAAATAATTTGTCCACACTAATCCATATAAGAAAAATTCTAATCCACATTAAAAATGTATTACTCCTATTTACTTATGCTCACCCGCATAGTTAACTACTCCGTACTTCAAATTCTGTACGTATGAAGATGGGAAGAACCCTTGATTAGACAGCATGCAAGGGCGAACTCCAGCCCTTTTGTATGGTAGTGAGCATACAACTTTTCACGAATGCATCAGAGAAAGAAAACAACCAAATAATTAGTAATCCTTTTGTTGAATAGCTGCAGCACATGGGTAAACATGCCACATGGGTAAGCATGCCACCGAGATAGAAACACCTAGTTATTCCTTGACATGGTTTGAACCAAATAAAACATTGAAGAAATTGGTGTGCAACAAAGAAACCACATGTTGAGCAACCAGTCATTTCGCTGAGAGTAATCCAGGAAATTGTATTTGTATTTAGTTCATGGGTAACACCTTGTCCTGCTGACGAATTTTGAAAACTTTAATCCTGGAAGTCGTAACAGCAAAATGATGGAAATCATCCACAATGTTGCTTAGCCATGATCTGCAGCCTGGTCCTCCACTGATCACTAAATGTTACCGTAACGGCATGGCACTCATTGTAGCCTGAACACCGCAAATAGAACATTGAGGTGAGGTCTTTGGTATGTGCTTGCATTGGTCAAATTAGACAGACAGCGAGCTTCTGAGCGAAGATACGGATATGCGGAGGGACTTGTGCACACCAAATGTGAACCCACATCCTCCGGTTTCCATCATGTGCAACGCTGGACCCTTCTTGGTCACCAGCTAGTTTGAGATAGGCGTCGCGGACAGTGAACCACCGGAACTTTTTAGGGTGACGGGAAATAACATCAGCCCCCACAATTTTTTGAAACTAAGCTTTAAGACCTCCTCAAGGTCAAGCATGGTTATAATTTCCTTTACAAGTTGCTCTCTCTGGCTCTTAGTCGTTGGATAAATAAGATCTGACACCCTTCTCCAACCTCACCATGTTACCAATCACTTTCATATTCCCTCTTGGGAGCTAATTATCTCTCCATATCCTAACCTTCTGACAGTGTTGATGCACCATATGCCGCCTTATCAGTACACAATGTACAACACAAGTTTAATGTAAACCATGCACGGTAGGACAACAATAAAATGTAGTTTATTTGTTGGAAACGTGAGGATTGAGTGTTTGGATTTGATCTGCCTCATTGTGTGCTGACCAGCCGATTAAATGAATAAACAAAAAGCAAGAGTGAAGAAAACAAGGAAAAATGTGAAGAAAACAAGGACATATCTTACAATCCAGTATTCGGAAAATGCAGTGTTAAGATTGTAAGAATGAGATGAACCTTTTTTACAAAGAGGCACGTATGTAGTCATTTTGACATTCAAAATGAGCAGGAGGATATTAGCATCAAATAGACCAAAGAACAATTATCTTCCTCATTATGCCAATGACGCAATTAAGCTAAAATGGAATAGCAAAGTTAAAAACTAAACATGCTCTCTCAGACAAATGTCTCGATTGTCCACCCGGTTTAATACAATGGATTGCATGGACTCTTCATCTGCGTTCATCATCATGGAGAAAAATAAACCCATAAATATCAACGGATTGACTTGACTGGAATAGACGGCCAAGCAAATCTACTCTTATCAAGACTAAGTCTACTCACAGAGCAGAAGTAAAAAAATAGATTGGTGTTCTCTGAGACAAATGCCTCTTGTTGTCCCCACGGTTTAATGGAATGGATTATATCGTACATCTAATCGGTGTTTCATCATCACAGAGAACCACAACCAAAAATAATTTGATTAGTACAGAGCAACATGCTACATCTACATGATTCAATGTTTTCTCTGGAAGATGCCTTGATTGTCCGCACAATTCAACTGAATGGATTGCATCAGACTCGTCATCTGTATTCACAATCATGGAGAACCGCAAAGTAGCAAGCATGTCTAAAGACATCGTCAACATCTGCCTATGTCACCCGAGCAAGGCTTTCCCCACAGAGCAAGACAACCCTACCACCAACATGAGCTAGCGATATATGCCAAGGCCAACCCTGCCTTATGCAAACTCAAAATTTTCTCAAGAGCTCGGTCGTTGTCGGACTTGCAACCTCATCATTCCTCCAGTTTTTATCTAGCTTGGCTACTGAAATAAAATTTTGGAACTTAACCGATGTCTTCTTTAAACAACTGAAAGCTACCTTAATTAGGGCTTACTAATAAAATACATCATATGTGTGTACTGTATGATGATTTCTTTGGACATGCATTGCAATTACAATTATCCGTTTGGTAGTTGTTCTTATTCTTACAACAGTTTGCTTTTGATGTATTGTGACCTATCACAGTGCATGTTGTCACTTTGGTTATGACGACATAATAAATTTGTGGTTATGTGCGTCTATATTTGATGCAAGGACACATGTACTATATGTAGCTCATTCATTTCATGAAAAGAGAAGGATGAGATCTACCAATTGCCTTTTCAGCCACATAGTTCATGGGGTAGTCTAAATGTATAACTTTGACATGTTCCAATAAGAAAGCGCTTTTAATAAATCTACTTTATGATACCTACCAACTACATTTTGCTCCATGTGTGCCTCTCTATATAACCATCAAACTACTACTCATTTCACATATGACCAGCCACCTTATGATACTTCATAGGTTTAAATTTCATGCTCACTTATGCTCTATGATTCTAGTACATGCTAGTTTGTTGGAACAGATTGTTATGAACAAATCATGCTCAATCATGAAATCTACTGCATTAAGGTTGGTCGTCGACTTGGTTGGGCCATGTATAAGAAAGCACACCACATATCGACATGAGGTACAATATGTGTGATGTAAAAGTACACACACACCTTATTCAGTTTATAAGTTGCTTGGAATGAGTGGCCCCGGGAAAACATCTATCAGAGGGTGAATGGAGTGCACATTAAAATCTGATGCTTCACTCCAAAATCTTCCTCGTGCACAAGATGTTAGTCTTTCTCTTCAAACTTTCCTTCACTCTTGTTGTCTTCTTGTCTAGGATACCCTAGCAAAGGGAGATGAACGAACATGTCTTATTGACGTTTGATGAGTTAGCAATTTGCTTCCTTTGGACTAGCTGCAAATGAAATTTGACTGCCAACTTCATGTGGAATTACTCCAGAAGATTTGAAAGACATTTTTTTTCCTTGCGATCCAAACGACTCCTCAAATCTCACTACTTAAATTCCATCCATGTATATTTTATCAATTTCCTGTAACTAAGCATCTGAATAATAATTCCATGAAACTCAAACTCATTTCATACTAAATCTGCAAATTATTTTCGGCAGCACAACCAAGTGACATAATTCACATATATAAAGAGTGTGTTTGTCAACATCCGAATTGACTAATCTAGATTCCGTACATATGAAGGACATGAAAATCCCTGATCAAACTGCATGCAAGGGTGAACTCCAGGCGAGCGACATACCATCCAAGTGCTTTTCATGAATGTAGCAACGAAATGAAAACAACAACCTAGGAGTGAAACAACAAATTAGCAATCCTTTCATTGAATAGCTTGTCACGACGCGTGGGTAAGCATGCCACAGAGAAAGAAACACCTTTTATGACTTGGTTTGAACCAAAAGATCGAAAAAACAATTGTGCCACAAAAGAACCACGGGCTGAGCATCCAATCAATTTACTAAAAGGATCAGAGGAAGGGAGGAAATTATATTTCTAGTGTTTCAAACATTTGATTAGTGATTAACATTCAGCTATGGAGGAAAAATATATGCTCATCGGATCATCCTCATATGACAAAGTTCCACATCTCCCGCAATCAGAACCAACGGGACATAACAGGAATCAAGAAGACTCCCACATCAGGAATCAAGACCCAATTATCCCATATGGACCCAAGAAATGATTTAATATGAAGCTTCCCCTCCTTGTTGCTCGCCGCCTCATCTTTCAGCGCTTCCTCTATGCCTCCTCATTCTCTTCTTCTTTCTCTGCACATTATTGCAAAAAGATGTACAACTTATCAGTACACAATGTACAATATAATTTAAATGTAAAGAGTGCAAGGCAGGACAACAATACAATGTAGTTTATTTTTTGGAAACATGAGTATTCAGTGTTCAGATTTGATACGCCTCATTGGGTGATGAGCGGCTGGTTAATGAACAAAAAAAAAAGCAAGGGCAAAGAAAATAATGAAAAATCTTACATCCCAGTATTTGGCAAAAAGTGATAAGAATGTACGAGTGAGATGAATCTTTCTACAAAAGAGAGCATATATGCAGTCGGTGTGACATTCAGAATGAGTACGACGATTTTATCATGTGTTCTGCTTCAGTGCCCACCCCCCCTAATTGAATCAACGGTGAAGATCAATACATGCCCCTTCAGATAAGAGGGGTGCGATGGTCTAATTAAAAACTAAACAGTATAATGATGAGACTTGCAACCACCGCGTTAGTGGCCCTGTTCCTCGCTCCGTTTGCCGGGCGACGCTGCTTCTTTTGAATCTTCCAAAACACCAGGGCCTGCCCCATGCCGCCTCCCAAGTCATGCCAGCATAGCTTGAAAAAGTAAATTGCTTTGATCGAGTCCATACGTTCAGAAGACCCAAAATTCTCTTCTTCATCAAGGCTAGTTGCACGTTGATACCATCAGTACTATGCACTATTTCCTGCCCTCTTACCTTTCATTCTCTCATCTTGGTCGTGTGTATAGATGAGGATGAGGCGCTACAGTCGTGGTCAATCTGGGATTCGGTTGGGCTACTCCTACCTTGAAATCAGAAGCCCTAGTCGCTCTATCTGTCTTTGTATTCATCTAGTTTGGGCTGCTGGAGAAGAAAGGCGATTGAGGAAGAAGATTAGAAGAGATTGGAGATTCGTGCAGGACACATGCCGCATGATGTAGCGTGATGGATGGTCTTGTGGGCTTTTATTCCCGCGTACGAATACTTGTGTGTGGGGGCTTGGGTTTTGTACAATTTGTACTAAATCAACGGCAACTAATATGAAACGATGGGAGTAACTAATAGTAAAACATAAAATTATCCTTTTATCATTAGATAGATCATACAACAATTGTCTTCCTCATTGTTCCATCGACGCAATTAATCCTAAAATGGAGTTGCAAAGTTAAAGACTAAGCATATTCTCTCAGACAAAGGCCTCGATATTGTCACATGGTTTAAAAGAATGGATCATCAGACTCGTCATATGTTTTAATCATCACAAAGAACTAACACAACAATATCAACTATTTACACCTAACACCAGCAGCCAAGCAAACACATGTGCACACAGATCACTAAAAAAGTAGATAAAGGCTGAGGTGAGATTAATTAGTGTTCTCCGGGAAAATGCCTTGATATTCCACACGGTTTAATATAATCGATTACATCAGACTCTTCATCTCTATTCATCATCATAGAGAACAATAACTCCGAAAATATTGACAATTTGACTTGAATGGCATGGTGGCCAAGCAAATCCACCCTTATTAACACGCGCAAACACACTACATGTAATACCTAGCAGCAATCACAATGCAAAATATGTGTTGCTTCTTGTCGGTGGTTTAAATTAGGGTTAATTGGATCTATGCCACTACAACTTTCATGAGTTGGCAAAATGCCATTACAATTCTGCACATTGGAAAAATGCCATTACAATTCTTCCATCCTCCTCTACATGCCATTATGTTAAATTTGAGACACAAATACCCTTGTCTTCCTCCTTTCACCCTCCCCTCATCTTCTTCTACCAAACTGACCTGCCATTAACTCCGGCGAGCATGGGGCCGTGTGAAAAATAACTTCCAGCACCGACCATGCATACTGTATGGGGCCGCGCGACTTCGCGGACGGCGCCGGATGGGTTGTGCAACCGTTGCAGCCGTCTCCCACGAGAATGCTGCCTCGGTTGTCATGTATGCACAATTTTTACAGCCGAGATACGGCGTCATGTCATGCCGGCAAGACAGGCATATCGACGCCCTGTAGAACCACTCAACGATGCAGCTTCTATGGAATGCATGAGAGCAGCCACGCAAGTTTGTGACTCCACCATTGTCTGTCAGCCAGCTCCTCCATGTAGATCGGGCACTGGGCCTCCGCGTCGCCGCCAGTAGCACGAGACGGTGCCATCGCAGTGCCCTCGCTAGTGGCTCCTTTGTCTCGCATATCAAAGGATTAAGCTAGCCTTGTGCAGGCACGTGCACAGCAACCAGATCGGTTCTTGCTTGATGGACTCCGGCTGCAAGCTCACGTAACAGGATGCACACACGTGGAGACTTGGCTGATTGCCACACGCACTCCGGCGGGAGCCTGTTTCTGTTTTATTGATTCTTTACTGTGGTTCGATTACAGGGAGCTGCACATATATAAATATACACGAGGTAGACCATGTCGCTGTAAGACTAGCAGGAAAGAAATATGCTGGCCGGAGTTAATGGCACGGTTGTCAGTTTGGTAGAAGAAGATGAGGGGAGGGTGAAAGGAGGAAGACAAGGGTATTTGTGTCTCAAATTTAACATAATTGCATATAGAGGAGAATGGAAGAATTGTAATGGCATTTTTCCAATGTGCAGAATTGTAATGGCATTTTTCCAACTCATGAAAGTTGTAGTGGCATAGATCCAATTAACCCTAATTTAAACCACCGACAAGAAGCAACACATATTTTGCATTGTGATTGCTGCTAGGTATTACATGTAGTGTGTTTGCGCGTGTTAATAAGGGTGGATTTGCTTGGCCACCATGCCATTCAAGTCAAATTGTCAAACACGGAGGGAATCTTGCGGTGGGTTGGGCCCGGACCGTGTTCGGTGGTGTACCTATGGGCTGGCATATGACGACCAGGTGAAAAGGTCCATCGGTCAAACCCGGTCCGGCGAAAGTCAAAGGCCTAGATCCGCCGGTCAAGTGTGCCAGGGTTAGACGGGACGGGGTACTTGGGGGGGTAGCTATGCCGCCAGGTCTTGCGTTGGGCCCTTTTACACGTCTGCAAGTGTGGTGGCAGGTGCAAGCACCCGGCACGCGGCTCCGGAGTGTGCCCCCCCCCCCCTCACGGACGGCGCTGCCGCCGTCGCACGGAGGGGGGAAACGGCCACGTCGGGCAGACACGGAGAGAATCTTGCGGTGGGTTGGGCCCGGACCGTGTTCGGGGTGTACCTATGGGCTGGCATATGACGACCAGGTGAAAAGGTCCATCGGTCAAACCCCGTCCAGCGAAAGTCAAAGGCCTAGATCCGCTGGTCAACTGTGCCAGGGTTAGACGGGACGGGGTACTTGGGGGGGTAGCTATGCCGCCAGGTCTTGCGCTGGGCCCTCTTACATGTCTGCAACTGTGGTGGCAGGTGCAAGCACAGTGTGCCCCCCCCCCCCCCCCGCTCACGGACGTCGCTGCCGCCGTCGCACGGAAGGGGGAAACGGCCACGTCGGGCAGACACAGAGGGAATCTTGCGGTGTGTTGGGCCCGGACCTTGATCGGGGGTGTACCAATGGGCTGGCCTATCAGAACCAGGTGAAAAGGTCCATCGGTCAAACCCCGTCCGGCGAAAGTCAAAGGCCTAGATCCGCCGGTCAACTGTGCCAGGGTTAGACAGGACAGGGTACTTGGGGGGGTAGCTATGCCGCCAGGTCTTGCGCTGGGCCCTCTTACACGTCTGCTAGTGTGGTGGCAGGTGCAAGCACCCGGCACGCGGCTCCGGAGTGTGCCCCCCCCCCCCCTCACGGACGGCGCTGCCGCCGTCGCACGGAGGGGGGAAACGGCCACGTCGGGCAGACACGGAGGGAATCTTGCGGTGGGTTGGGCCCGGACCGTGTTCGGGGGTGTACCTATGGGCTGGCATATGACGACCAGGTGAAAAGGTCCATCGGTCAAACCCCGTCCGGCGAAAGTCAAAGGCCTAGATCCGTCGGTCAACTATGACAGGGTTAGACCGGACGGGGTACTTGGGGGGGTAACTATGCCGCCAGGTCTTGCGCTGGGCCCTCTTACACGTCTGCAAGTGTGGTGGCAGGTGCAAGCACCCGGCACGCGGCTCCGGAGTGTGCCCCCCCCCCTCACGGACGGCGCTGCCGCCGTCGCACGGAGGGGGGAAACGGCCACGTCGGGCAGACACGGAGGGAATCTTGCGGTGGGTTGGGCCCGGACCGTGTTCGGGGTGTACCTATGGGCTGGCATATGACGACCAGGTGAAAAGGTCCATCGGTCAAACCCCGTCCAGCGAAAGTCAAAGGCCTAGATCCGCTGGTCAACTGTGCCAGGGTTAGACGGGACGGGGTACTTGGGGGGTAGCTATGCCGCCAGGTCTTGCGCTGGGCCCTCTTACATGTCTGCAACTGTGGTGGCAGGTGCAAGCACCCGGCACGCGGCTCCGTAGTGTGCCCCCCCCCTCACGGACGTCGCTGCCGCCGTCGCACGGAAGGGGGAAACGGCCACGTCGGGCAGACACGGAGGGAATCTTGCGGTGTGTTGGGCCCGGACCTTGATAGGGGGTGTACCTATGGGCTGGCCTATCAGAACCAGGTGAAAAGGTCCATCGGTCAAACCCCGTCCGGCGAAAGTCAAAGGCCTAGATCCGTCGGTCAACTGTGCCAGGGTTAGACGGGACGGGGTGCTTGGGGGGTAGCTATGCCGCCAGGTCTTGCGCTGGGCCCTCTTACACGTCTGCAAGTGTGGTGGCAGGTGCAAGCACCCGACACGTGGCTCTGGAGTGTGCCCCCCCCCCCCCTCACGGACGGCGCCGCCGCCGTCACCTGGAAGGGGGAAACGGTCACGTCGGGTCGACACGGAGGGAACCTTGTGGTGGGTTGGGCCCGGACCTTGTTCTGAAGTGTTCCCATGGGCTGACCCATCACAACCAGGTGAAAAGGTCCATTGGTCAAAGCCCGTCCGGCGAAAGTCAAAGGGTGAGATCTCCGGGTCAACTGCTCCAGGGTTAGGCCGGCCGGGAGGCTTGGAGGGGTAGCAATGCCACCAGAGCATCACGACGGGTCCTCCCACATGTCTTAAGGTGTGGTGGCATGTATGGAGAGGTAACACGCGGCTCCGGGGTGTGGTCCCCCCTCACGGACGGCGAGACACCGTAGTAACGTCCTGCGGTTCTACTGTTGCATGAATTACTCCGAACACTCGGAGCGTGGTAAAATCATTAGTTTCTTACACGTTGCAGACACACGCGATATAAGATGTATGGCAATTTTTTCATAATTTTCTGAGACGCAGAAGTAAGTGGAAAATTTCCTCTTTCCGGATTGTTCCTCGCATGTCTACGAGTGTGGTCGGGGGCCTTGAGGGGGTAGCAATGCCGCCAGATCTTGCGCAGGGCCCTCTTACACGTATGGAATTGTGGTGGCGGGTGCAAGCACCCGGCACACAGATCCGGAGTGTGCCCCCCCTCACGGACGTCGCTGCCGCCGTCGCACGAAGGGGGGAAACGGCCACGTCGGGCAGACACGGAGGGAATCTTGCGGTGTGTTGGGCCCGGACCTTGATCGGAAGTGTACCTATGGACTGGCCTATCACAACCAGGTGAAAAGGTCCATCGGTCAAACCCCGTCCGGCGAAAGTCAAAGGGGTAGATCCGCGGGTCAACTAGGCCAGGGTTAGGCGGGACGGGGGACTTGGGGGGTAGCAACGCCGCCAGATCTTGCGATGGGCCCTCTTACACGTATGGAAGTGTGGTGGCAGGTGTAAGCACCCGGCACGCGGCTCCGGAGTGTGACCCTCCTCACGGACGTCGCTGCCGCCTTCACCTGGAGGGGGGAAACGGCCACGTCGGGTCGACACGGAGGTCATGCCGATGTGGCAGACCAGGTTGGAGCGCATGCGGTAACATGACTCCCCCCGTCAGCTCGATGTGGGGGACTACCACACTATACGTCCTGAACCTTCCCGCGTGACTGTCCGGTTTGTGAGGGAGGTGGCACAACAATGTTGTGCACCGGGTATTTAAACATCTGGCCGCCCTTACGTTGATATATTCGGGCCCCACGCAGGACGGTGCGGTCTTCGGGCCATCCCCGGGGCGGTTTTCGACGTCTGCGCCATCCGTGGGCCCGCGTGGTCTACGACTTTGACCGGGTGCCAGAGAAGTATCTAAGCAGATGGGTAGAATGTAGTAACTTTGTTTTTTTAACACTCATACACATGTATGTATGTTTAATAAAAAAGCAAAATAAATTTGGAATAAAAAAATGTGGAGTATCTATGCCGACGGCTAGGCCGCCGGCATAGATTCACCCGTACTATGCCGACGGCAAAGCCGTCGGCATAGCCCCCCCCCCCCTTATCCACTCGCGGTGCCCTCCCGACCGCTCATTCCTCTCTCGCTCTCTCCCATCCCCATCTCTCTCCGCGCCGCCGCCACCCTCTCCCGACCCTGACCAGCCGCGTCGCTGCCGCCGCCACCTCGTTGCGCCGCCACCACCGCCCACGCCCGCCGCGGCCGCCCACGCCCGCCGCGGACGTCCTCTCCACTCGCCGCTGCCGCCACCACCATCTCCGCGCCACCGCCACCCTCTCTCGACCCTCAATCGCCGCTGTCGCTGCCGCCGCCACCCTCTTCATCCCGCCGGCGTCCGGGCCGCCCGCGCTCCTCCGGCTGTTGCCGGCCCCTCCAACACCGCCTCCGCCACCATCTCCCCCGCCCCCCTGCAGTCCTGCCGCTCCCGTGCTGCCTCCCCTCGGTGAGCTTCCCCGCCACCCTGCCACTCCCCTCCCGCTGCTGCTGCTGTGCTGCCGCTGCTATGCTGCTACTGCCGCCGCTCCTCCCGCTGCTGCTGTTGTGCTGCCGCCCCTGCCGCTGCTCTGCTAGATGAAAGGATGGATAGATAGATAGATAAATAGCTAGATAAATAGATTTTTTTGTATGTTTAGTGCAATTTTAGTAGATAAATAGACAAATGTTACATTTTTGATAGTTGGATGAAATGGATAGATAACTAGATAAATAGCTAGCTAGATGAATGGATGGATAAATAGATAGATATATTTAAGTTGTGACGAATTTTTTTTCACCAATGCGGTAAAAATTTAATTTGAAGTATAATGATCATCTAAGTTGTTCACTTTATGTACTTTGAATGTAGATTACATGAATCCTATCCTGCAATTTGAGATGTTGTTAAAATGCTATATGAGATGTGAGGTTCTAAAATTTTCACTCGGTGGAATTTATAGGCTTTGTGGTCGAACCCTCTCCGCGCCCTCCGCCGCGGCCACCCGCTTCGTCGTCGGCCCGGCCCCTCCGACACCACCTCCCCCGCCCCCCTGCGGTCCTCCGGCCGCTCCCCGTTCGGTACGGCCTCCTCCCTCCTTCCCCTCCCTTAGGCATATTTTTTCTGTTTTTTTCATGATTTTGTAGAGGATAGTAGTGTGCTTAATTTGATAGTTAGATAGATAGATGGTAGTTAGATAGATGATTGATTGATAGATGATAGTTAGATAGATTGTTTTGTTGATGATTTAATATTGTCAACTTGATGAGATGAAAATAGTGTCAAATTAAGATCATGATGAGTGGTTTTTTGTTCATGATGGTCTTGCTACAAAATAATGATGAAATATTTTTTGACACTTGATGGTCTTGCTAAAAAATAGATATTTGAGAAAAAATGGTAACTTGTTCATTAGGATTTAACATTTCTAATACTTTGAATGTGGAACTTTAAGTGGATGAATTTATTTGTTATTGCTCATCTAGTAAATAATTCTATGAAGCATATCTTGCAATTTGATGTGATGATCTAAGTTGTTTTGTCGGTAAAATTTACAGGCTTTGTGGTGTTGCATCTCTTTGGAGTCATCATCGTCGAAGTTGTTGGTCCGTGATCCCGCCGCTATTCGAGTACTTTCTCTACAGCCGAGGGTGAGCTACGAAGTCACCTTCACCTCCTACGCTCTTTTAATCATGTCACTAGATTTCATTATCTCGTCAAGTCGTGTAACCTAGGCGTCTCCCGTCCGAAAGGGTTGCATCGATAAATATGCATTCAATTGCATATTTATCACCGCAAGTCTTTCGGATTGTCCAGCGTTTTCCACGGACAGCCCGAGGATGTGTAGATTGGGTACGTTGTCCATGCTCTACCCCGTTCCGAGATAGGATTTCGGCGGCGCCTCCCTGTTGTTCTCCGGAGCACATTCTCTCGGCTATTTGCCGAGACGTGTATCTGGAGAACAGCGGGGAGATGCTGCCAAAATTTTGTCTCGGAACGGGGTAGAGCATGGAGAACGTACTCAATCTACACATCCTCGGGTGGGATTAGGACCCATCTTTACCTATTAGAGATGTAGGTGGATTCAATGCCGTCAACGCGGTAGAAAATAAAAATTTGATGTGATTAATGTAAATAAATCCTTAATTTTGTTGTGTGGCTCCCAATAAAGCAGAGGATGGCAGATAATCAGTGGATGTACAGTGGTTTTATCCGTCGGAATCGAGTAACACCAGAGTGGGTCGCGAAAACCGATGTGTATTTGAAGGAGATATTCCGTTGTCCAATGAGAATTATCCCACCATGCCCCTGTGCGAAATGTGCCAGACGTCACCGTAGAAATCAGAAGGACATGACTGAGCACCTTCGCACACACGGATATATGCCAAACTTTGACATGCCACCGATAAACAATGCCGAGCGGGACCGTGGTAGAGAGGAGGTGATGCGTCAACGCATCGGTGGTTATGCGGACGACGGGGTCAGAGACATGCTAGATGATGTCATTGCTGTAGAAACGGCACATGCGACACCTTCAGAGAATGAACCGGAGGAGCCGGAGGCAACCGCAAAGGCCTTCTTGGAGGTCTTGGCCTCGTCGAAGAAACCTCTTTATGCGGGTGCCAAACTATCTCAGCTGGATGCCATCTCGCAACTGATTGCAGTCAAGGCTGAGTACGGCTGTAGCCAGAAATGCTTCGAAGCATTTCTGGGAGTATGGGCTAACAGCCTCCCTGAGGGTCATGAACTGCCAAAAAGCATGTACGCTACCAAGAAAATCATGAAGGCACTCTCTATGGATTATGAGAAAATACATGTTTGTCCGGAGAATTGCCTTTTGTTTAGGCACGAGTATGCGGATGACAAGTACTGTAGGGAGTGCGGTTCCTCTCGGTACCTTGAGGTGGTCGGTGAGGATGGTGAGAAGAGGCAGCTAGCCATCCCCGCAAAGGTTCTTCGGTATCTCCATTTCATAGAAAGACTGCAGCGCCTTTTCATCACGGAGGAGTCTGCCAAAATGATGAAGTGGCACAAGGAAGGTATAAGGTACCATCCAAATAAAATCGTACATCCATCGGAAGCAGAAGCATGGAAGTCGTTCGATGAAGAATACCCCGAGGAAGCAGCCGAGGCTGGGAATGTCAGAATTGCCATATCAGGTGATGGGTTCAATCCATATGGTATGTCGTCCAATGCATACAGCTGCTGGCCCGTGTTTGTTATTCCGCTCAATCTCCCTCCCGGTGCCCTAATGCAACGCAAGACCATGTTCTTGTCGCTCATCATTCCGGGGCCTGAATACTCGGGGAAGAATTTGGGTGTGTTTATGCAGCCGCTGGTGGATGATTTGCACCATTCTTGGTACTTCCCGAGGTTGACATACGACCGGGATCTGCAGAGAAATTTCTTGATGAAAGTTTGGTTGCACTATTGCATACATGACTTTCCCGGCTATGCCCTATTCTGCGGATGGTGTACAAGTGGGAAGATGCCATGCCCAGTGTGCATGCAGGCTCTACGTTTGATTTGGCTGAATAAGGGTCGCAAGTATGTAGCCTTTGACCTGCATCGACAGTTCCTCCTTCCAGACCATCCAGACAGGGAAGACAAGAAGAACTTCACGAAAGGCCGGGTTGTCCATGAAGTAAACGAGATTCCACGTTTTCGGGGGCAGATGTTCTTGCTCAGCTAAAAGCTCTCAAGCCTAAAGGCAAAGGCAAAGGCAAAGGCTAAGGGAAAGCCAAAGGCTTCGAGGGATATGGTGAGACGCACAACTGGACTCACATTAGCCCCTTCACGAAGCTTCCCTATTTCAAGGACCTCAAACTTCCTTACAACATCGATGTGATGCACACCGAAAAGAATGTCGCAGATTCCCTTTTCCGCACGATCCTCAACATTCCTGATAAGACGAAGGATAACGTTAAAGCTAGAGCCGATCAACAAAAAATTTGTGATAGACCACGTCTAAACATGAAGCCTTCCACAGACGGTCGAATAAACTGGTTCAAGCCAGATGCTGACTTCGTCCTTAAAAAGCCAGAAAAGACAGAGGTATTGAAGTGGCTCAAACTCATAGTGAAGTTCACGGATGGTTATGCATCGAATATAAGTAAGGGAGTCAATCTTTCAACGGGCAAAGTGACCGGGCTCAAGAGTCATGACTATCATGTATGGATTGAGCGGATAATGCCGGTGATGGTTCGAGGCTATGTCCCCGAGCATGTTTGGCGAGTGCTTGCCGAGCTAAGCCATTTCTTCCGCACGCTCTGTGCTAAAGAAGTAAGTAAAGACATGATTGAACAATTGCATAAGAAGGCACCGGAGTTGATATGCAAGCTAGAGAAGATCTTTCCGCTAGGCTTCTTTACTCCGATGACACATCTCATTTTGCACCTCGCGAACGAGGTATTGTTGGGGGGGCCTGTGCAGAATCGTTGGCAGTACGGCCCTGAGAGACAGAACAAGCATCTCCGACAGAAATGTGGAAACAAAGCTAAGATTGAAGCTTCCATAGCTGAGGCAGTTATCCTAGAGGAGGTGTCAGACCTCAGGACATCGTACTATCCAGACCACGTTCCCACTCTGCATAATAAGGTGCCTCGATACAATATAGAAGAGCCCAAGTATAAACCCAAGCTCCATCTATTCAGCGGGCAAGGTGGCAGGGCTGGGGGCTCGACACCTTATAACATGCCACAACAAGAGTGGGAGGACCTCATGTTCTATGTCTTGCACAACATCAAGGAAGTTGAGGATGTGTGGATGAGGTAATACCACTACACCATTCCTTTATGTCTTGCACAACATCATGTTCTATGTTCACTTAGTCCCAGTCTAACTACGCTTTTTCTTCTTTTAGTGAATTCGTTCAAGAGGAATGGACGGGAATGATTCCTCCTACTGAGGCGGAGGCACTTACTCTTCTCCGGCATGGAAACCCTGGACGTAAAAATTTTGTTGCTTGGTTCATGGAGAAAGTAATTTTTCACATTCCCCTATTAAATACATAGTTCAACATTTATGAGTTAACTGAACTAATGCACCCAGCAATTTCAATTAAACTTGTAGGGAAAAGATCGGAACATATCTATGGATGACGAATTGAGATGGGTTTCCATGGGTTTTGACCCTGTCGTCATGACATGTAAAAAGTATGATGTGAATGGGTATCGCTTCCATACAGAGGAGCACCAGAACAACCGGCCTGATCCCAGAACTAAAAATACCGGAGTGTACACCCCCGGTCAAAATTCAGTTGACTACTACGGAAAGGTAGGAAAAATATACGAGCTTACATTCAGCAAAGGGCGCGAAACCCTAAGTCTCCCTGTATTCAAATGCCGATGGTTCGACCCGCGGGAGGGGCTGAGACATACGCCTTCCATTGGTTTGGTCGAAGTTAAACCATCAACCGTTTATGCCGGAGCCAATCTCTTTATTGCGGCTACCCAAGCCACACAAGTTTATTATCTGCCTTACCCATGCCAGAAAGAGTACCTAAAGGGTTGGGAAGTTGTGTTCAAGGTGTCGCCACATGGTAAGCTACCGGACCCGAACGAAGACGATTATTACTACAACATAGACCCCATGACATATGAGGGAGTGTTCTATCAAGAGCAACCTGATGATGATGTGGTCAGAAACGATGACGCTGACTCCTTGGGTGATGATGATGTGGATCCAAACGATGACGATGCATGGAATGATGGTGAGACCATTGTTAATGAAAATGACATACTTATGCTAGAAAAGTTAAACAAAGACTCTGGCGACGAGGAAGAGCCGGAGCCTCCGTCAGACAACAAAGATGATATGCGTGATAGTGATGATGAGACTGATCGAGGAATCAGTTACAACAGTGATGATTCGTATGGGTTCTAGCAGATGTACGTTTCATGTCTTTTTTTCTATGGTTTAGGATTATGCCTTTTTATGCTTATTTGTTAATGTGTTTTTTATTCCTTATTATTATGCTTTTTTCTTCATTATTAATGTACTAATTGTTTATTCTCTTTTCAATGCAGGTTCGCGGAACATGGGCAAGGGGAAGGCCGACGGCAAGGGTTTCCTAGCCAAGGTCGTCGGCATGGCTAGTCGGAGTGGTCGACCCCTTACTCTCCCCCCCCCCCCGACTACTTCAGGATGACTCCTCACGGGGAGGTCGAGGGAGAGGTGCCCCTAGAGGAGGAGGGGGTGGGGGGAGAGCCCCTAGAGGGGAAGGGGGTGGGGGAGAGCCACTAGAGGGGGTCGGGGCCAGAAACAGCGCGCCCTCACCGACTTAGGGGTGTTGTCTTCGAGGCCCTCCTCTAGTGAGGTACCCTCCTCTACCGAGGAGGAGGAGGAGGAGGAGGTTCGCGAGGAGGTTCAGGAGGAGGACGAGGAGGAGGAGGAGGAGGAGGTTCGGGAGGAGGACGAGGAAGAGGAGGAGGAGGCAGGTGAGGAGGATGGTGGTGGCGGGGAGGATGGTGGAGACAGTGAGGGGGTTGGCAACAAGAAGGGGTGGCTGCGCGGTAGTGCAAAGCTCCCTACCCTTCTTGCTACCGAGGAGCAGAAGTGGCTCATTGAGCCCACGGGGAAAGAGTAAGTGCCACTTAGTCATAATTTAATTCTTTTGCTTGTACACATGCTAATATTTTCATTCTTTATATCTTTTGTAGCAACTGGATAATTCCTAATGGGGCCCGTCTTCCAAACGGCCTCATCACCGTCTTGCTGAAGGAACACTGGCCGGGGTTGTTCCGTCCGGATCCAGTCAGGCAGCCGGATCTCCGGGTTTTGGCCACGAGCTGGGACCACTGGGAAGCGGCCCCCCACCCGGACCATGATACGCATGCTAAGGCCGTGATCATAAATTTTTGGGTGAGTTCTCTTCAGAAGCACGAGTCTTGAGTTTCGTTCATAGTTTATCATCGAATGGTTTAATTCATGGCTTCTTCCATTCTAGTTTTCTGAATGATTGTAGAAATACTATCGAGTTCTTGAGGAGCACAAGTCCACTGCCGACGAGATCGTGTTGCGCCAAGCGAGGAAGAAGGCCCGCCAGCTGCAGTACGAGGTGCGCTGGGTGGCCATCTCGCAATATTATCACGTCGCTCTTGGCGAGAAGATGACCAAGGAAGAGGCTCGGAGGCAGAAGCTTACCTTGGAGAGGGAGGAGTACTTGATGGTAAGTATAACAGATTTTTTTCATTCCGACGTTTGTGGTAAATTTCATTTTTTTCTTGTTGACATGCCATTATGCCTTCATTATGTAGGTGTGTCCTGGTTGGTGTTATGGAAAAGACGATGGATGGGCGGCATTGGTGGATCTGTGGCTCGGTCAGGATGGAGAGTGGGCTGCTAAGAGCATGATAAACAGGGCTAACCGAGGGACTGAGGGAGTACATGCTCAGGGAAACCGGAACCACTTTGTCCACAAGAAACTTTAGGTATATCTATGTACATTAAACATTCTTCTTCTATTTACCGTCACTTTCTTATGTATGACTAACCTCTGTTTGGTGGTGCAGGAGGAGAAACTGAAGCGGCCGCTCTCACACATGGAGGCGTGGGAGATCGCCCATACGCGGAGGAAGCCCAAGGCTGGCGAGGGCCAGTACTACGGCAAGACCGCGCAGAAGAAGAAGGCCTACAGCGAGGGGTATCTGAGGTTACATCCTGACACACCTGACCCCATGAAGGCGGCTCTGGATGACAGGGTGGTGGTGGGCATGGGGCCGAGGCTTCATGGTCGGCAGCCGGTTCTGGATGCCGTGGTCACTCCTTCTATCTCCTACACACAGCTCCGAGCTACCGACCCGAACCTGAGCCAGCGCACGAGCACGACCACGACCAGTGCGCAGTCACACTCCCTCCTAGCCGAGCGGCATTCTGTAAGTATTTTCCCTCTTATCTTCATTGCTCACTTTATTTTCCGCATTGAGATGTTTTATGAGTTCCATCATGTCATATTGTAGGCCTACATGGAGTACACACGCCAGGAGACCATGGCGTGGAGCGCGAGAGTTGCAGCAGTCCAGGACCACAGCACTCGCATGATGACGGTTAGTTTAGCCCCTTTCATTTCACTTCCATATTTGCACTTTCATTTCTTCTGACATTCGTGTTTGCTTTGTCAATTAACATGCAGCGCGTTTTTGAGAGCATGGCGGCCGGCACGGTTCCTGTAATGGAACCACCACCACCACCTGCTGGAGCACAACCAGTGCTGCTTACCTTTGAGGAATTTCTGGCACAGCACATGGGGACTACGGTGGTTAGTACATCCCCAAACTATTCAACCACCGCTTACCGTTTATTCAACACAATCATATATCCCCTTAACATGTCTTTTCAAACATCCAGGTAACCGGTGGATCATCCGTTGGTGGTGGTGCCGGTCTTGGCATCACTCTCGAGTCACGGAGCCCGGTCACTCCGATCCACCGAGGAGGTGGCGGTGGCGGTCTTGGCGGTAGCAGTGCCGGTCTTGGCGGTAGCGCTGCCGCAAGCAGTGACGACCTCGGCTTTGGCGGTTTGGGCGGTGACGACCTTGGCGGTGGTAGTGCCCGTCGTTGATGATCATATTCTTATGTCACTGCTTGCGATGATGATGTGTATCGTGTTATTCTGATGATGATCATACTCTTATGTTATTGTGATGGTGGTGATGATGATACTTATATGTGTTGTTTATGTGCATTTGATTATATATATATATGTGTTGTGAATTTGCTGTGCATTTGAATTGAATTCAAACAGAAAATTATATTAAAAAAATCAGACAGCAGTTATGCCGACGGTTATGCCGTCGGCATAGTGGGAGGCCGTGCTACCAGATCGCGCCACGTGTCACCTATGCCGACGGCTTATGTAAAAATATGCCGACGGCTAGGCTGTCGGCATAGGTAACACGTGGCGCGATCTGGTGTATCCGGGCAAAAAAGTACGCCGACGGCTAAGCCGTCGGCACAGATGTAAAACTATGCCGATGGTTGGGCCGTCGGCATACATCAGAGCCAGGCTGCACCAGTTGCCGACACGTGGCGTAACGATGCTGAGGGCCAGGCCGTCGGCACAGATATAAAACGATGCCGACGGCCAGGCCGTCGGCATGTCTGGGCCACGCGTCGCCCTTTCATTGGTCTGGACTTGACGACGGCGCCGTCAGCCGCCGTGAAACGAACAACTTTGCCGACGGCTAGTCTATGCCGACGGCTGTACGGAGGCCGTCGGCATAGGCATCTATGTCGACGGCTTTTCTACGTCGACGGCCTGGCCGAGATACGCCGACGCAAATGTTGCCGACGGCCCTATGCCGACGGTGGCCGTCGGCATAGGCCTATCCCGACGGGGTTTGGGCCTTTGCCGATGGCTCGGGGCCGTCGGCATAGTAGGTCATTCCGGTAGTGGTGGGCCATCCTTGTCATAATCATGATTAGTTTCGGCCCAGTAACTAGTGCCACCTGGTAGTTTGCGAAAAATTGCGTGCAAAGTGGTAGGTTTTTGTAGCGTTCCTGAAAAGTGGGAGTTTTTTTTTTTTTTGAAACAAATGCCCCAAAAGTGGTAGTTTTATGCTATATACTTAGTTGCAACATTAGCATATATTGTCGTGTAGCCGGTAGCTATTTGTATGTTATTTTGGCTCGACATCTCAAGCTTTGTATGAACAAAGTAACATGTGTACATGGAATGATTCATCCTAGTAATCCTTCCGTTGTATAAAAAGTGCATGCGAGTCATTATTGACATTTGAGTACGCCAACTTTAAGCTAGCCAGTGATGCGCAAGCATATTTTCACTCCAGTGTGAAATATCTCGCCCCCGACCTTTATCACGACCTGATCTTTGCCAGCCCTAGCAAAGATTCCACTCAAGAAAATTAGTAAAATAATAGATTGATATCTTCTACCTATCACCATTCATAATTGCTTCAGTACTTACCCTGAAAGAGTGTCAGGGAGAGGCTTGAAAATAACTTCGCCATGTGCAAGCTTATTACCTGGGCTACCTGACCACTAGTAGTATATAGTATCATCTTTGCATTTCCCGTGTAGAAGTCGGCTCACACACACACACATACGCACGCGCACGCACGCACGAATTGTTGTGACCTGTGACTAGCAATGTTTGGGATCCTAGTCCAATTCAGCACATTTCAGGCTCTTTTGTCTGGTACAAGCTTGTGAAGACAAAATCACTCGTTGATACGAATGTGGTGCACTCAAGCACCACGGTTTCGGAATGAGTGGCATCGTGAAAACATGTTAAACATTGACGATTCTCAAGGCTATTGGGTTTGGTTCTTGATCACAAGGTGTCGTTGATGTCTCGAGGATGTTTAGTATGCATCCTGGAGCGTCGACGGCTTGCCCGGCTGCGATTCTCGCAAGCACAAAGTTATCCTCGCCCAAGCACTCAAACTCTAGTACAAGGGCGCGCGTTGTCTGCAGACTGGATGCTAATGCTACTCGATTAGAAAACGAAGCACACACGCAGAGATGAGCAGCAAGCCACCGTTGAAAAGTTGCGCCCCGACGGCCCGGCCGCATCCGAACTAATGGCACCAATATATTCTGTGTCTCTTATTGTACATGCCTAGATTGACATTTCCTTAAAGGCCCGTTTGCCCCTTACAAACAGGGAATTACTAGGGATCAGAAGCTTCTATCACCATGTGAAAAGGCTGAGTTTCCATCTTTTTTCTTTTTTTTTTTTTTTGCGGGGGAGTTTCCATCTAATTAACAAACCATCCGTATATTATGCATCTCTCCCGGTGAATTGCTTCTGGAAAAACTGCTTCACAAAATAAAGATTCTCCCAGAAATCTGCTTCCAACATAACGATGCTCCAAAAAATAGTTGCAGGGTGCATTCACGGTTGGAGGTTGGAAGTTTAAACTGAAACATTGGGACTGTAGAAAATAAAGATTTGAGAGATGATTTTTTTTTTTCCTTCAGCTCCCACTGACTCCTCAAATCTCCCTCCTTAACTTTCATCCATGTATATTTTATCAGTTTCTTGTAACTAAGCCGATGAATAATAATTCCATGCAAATCAAACTCATTTCATTCTCAATCGGCAAACTATATTCGGTAGCACAGCCAAGTGGCATAATTCACATATATAATATACTATTTACTTATGGTCGACATCTGAGTGACTACTCTAAATTCAGTACATATGATGAACGGCAAAATCCCTGATCAAACTGCATGCAAGGGTGAACTCCAAGTGGGCGGCATACCATCCTACTGCTTTTCACAAATGCAGAAGAGAAAGAAAAACAATAACCTAGGAGTGAGACAACAAATTAGCACTACTAGGGAAAACCCTAGTAGTAGCGCTGGGTTTTTGCCTAGCAGTAGCGCGGGGTCACGCGCTACTGCTAGGGCGCTACAGCTAAATATTAGCAGTAGCGTGGTCCTGACCCACGCTACTACTAATGAAGTTAGCAGTAGCGTTGATTTAACAGGCGCTAGTGCTAAGTAGTAGTAGCGTGTGTTTCAACCAGCGCTACTACTATTCGTCCGTATTTTATTTCTTTTATTTTATATTGTATATATATATTATTATACAAATTTTGATACAGTAGCAATTAAGAGATTGTTATATCATTATGATCATAATGAGTTATTATATCATTGGGTGGAAGAAACGCGGATTAGATTCATGAAAAGTTGGATTAGTAGGACGATCCTACTAATCCAACCTTTGGTCACTTTGGATCCATCCACATGAATCTAATCCGCGTTTCTTCCACCCAATGATATAATAACTCATCATCATCATAATAACAACTCATCATCATCATATTCATATAAAAACTCATGCATCATCATCATCATCATAATAACAACTCATCTTTATAGTCATATAAGAACTAGCTCATCATTCTACCACAATGTAGCACATTACTCATCATCATCGTCATCATAATAACAACTCCTAATCATCATCAGAGTCATAACAAACACTGTAGCACATAGCTAATCATTCTACCACAATGTAGCACATAGCTAATTGTTCTTAGCACATGATGAGTACTACCTAAGACCTGCTACTCTCTCGAAGGTAAAATAGCATAAAACAGGTAAACCCCTGAATCTCCATTATGGAGAATAGAGATCAACCTGTCTCCCACTTGTGGGCTGCGCTTCATGTTGCCCCCAAGTAGTTCCCTGCGATCCTTCAGAACTTTTCTCCAGTCTTTGATTGTGAGGACTTCATCTCTTTGAGAAATCGTGTATGCACTGCGGTGAACCGTAGGCCAACTTGGCTGTAAGCTAATAATGTTCATGTCACCTTTCATATGCATCAGACGAGGCACACAATCCTTCGGGAGTTTCTGTTGAAGAACATCATAATAACATACTTAGCAATGTAGTTTAGCTTAAGAAGAATGTATGCAAAAGATGCGCTCGTGACATAATAGAAAAAATCTTACCATGATATCTCGATGGATGTTACCGTAGTTCAATACGTGGACTAATGGCACGTATTGATCATAACTTGAAGGAATATCATGACTCGTCTTGAAATTCTCAACATCATTAATCCATGAAACAAAATGATTTATCTCCTCGCAAGTTAGTTCAGAGCCATAACTGTAGTACGTTTTGTCTACTACGTTCCGTACATTTCTTGAAGAATGAAAATAAGCTGTCAATGAAAATAAGCTGTCAACTATTTTTAAATAAACAATATAAATTACTTTATAAATATGTTTGACAAACTCACATAGAGGTAGAACTGGAAGCGTATCCACATCGACCCATATGTCGATATTATCTTCATCGTCATCTTCAGGACAAATATCGAAGGTGACATGCATATCCTCCTGAAATGCATATGCCTTGCACAGTGCTCTCTAATTTGAGCAACCAAAATAGGAGTGGTTCATTGCATTGTATAGCTTAACGACAAAAGTGTAACCATGTTGGGTCCTCAGGTGGGTTTTCTTTGTCTCTATACTCTCACGATCTTCGAAACCCAACTTATCCAAGACATAAGGTCTTGCATGGCAGGGGATGCACTAGTCGAATTGTAAAAAACAGAAATTACACGTTGAAGCAAAGAAGCAGAAGTCATGCTTAATTACGAAAAAAGACTTGTCGTTGTGATGTACCGTAAAAACATCGAAGGTCTCATCGAGCTTGATGGTGAAGCGTCTACCGTCTTCCAGGTGAGGCCTGTCGCACATACCCCGGTCGTCAGAGCAGTAGTCGCACTCAGGAATTCTATCGTCGTCAGACATTTCCTATGTTCATATATAATTCAAAGATTAAAAATCGATCGACGGCAATTACCAGAAAACTCAACACACAGATCACTATTCAGCACGGGTTGACTTTCGGTCCGTCGAGTCTTCCTTGGTAAACTCTCATCTCATGTGGTGTATATGGTGGGCACTCCCTCTCTGATATTGCGACCGTCGGTGATGGTCGCTCCTCCCTTCGTTCCCAAGTGCATTACACCAAAATGTCTAGCACACGGGAACGAAGGAGAAGCGACCCCCACGACAACAGTCGGGATTCTTCCTCTCTGATATTTTGACAGTATATGGTGGACACTCCCTCACAGATATTTCGACCGTCGGTGATGGTCGCTTCCCCTCCTTCTCTCGTGCATTACCAAGGTATATCACGAGGAGAGGAAACGACCCCCACGACAACAGTCGGGATTCTTCCTCTCTCATATATGGAGCAAGGAGCACCAACAGACTGAAAGTCAACCCGTTACATATATGGAGCAATGACATAAAAAATGACCTATGTACTGCCGGAATGTTGATTAATTCCCATTCCGGCAAATCACGGGCACTCGATATTTCCTACTTTATAGCACAAGTCATGCCAAAATTCACGAAAAATTTCGGCATGACCTTTACTAAAATAGGACATATCGAGCACCTGAAATTTGCTGGAACAGAAATGAACCAACATTCCGGCAAAACATAGGCCACTCGGAGGTGTTCCCTGCAAAATCATACACATGTCCAAAGAGACAACCAATACATGTCCAATATCCATCTTCTCCACAGCAACAAATTTCCAAAATCATTCTCATTGTTGATCAAGTACAAGCTCTTCATCTTTAAGTCAGAAACATATATACCTTGGTGGTCTTCTGTAGCTTGTTCTTGAGGCTCTGGTTATCCTTCTTCGTGCACCTCCTCGCTTCTTCACAGTAGTTTCTCTGGTTCAAAACAAAATATGAATTTAAGATATGAATTTATCCAAGTTTCAAGTCATATAATCAAAATTTACAAACCATACAAGTTTTATACTTTTCTACCTAAACAAAATGCCTAAACAATATTGCATTTTCATTTAAAAAAAATAAAAGTGTCCAATACATTTTTCTACCAACAAAAATTTTAACACAAGTTGTCCTAAATTTTAACTCTGTCTAAATTTTTACTAATCAAACTGTCCAATACATTATTGCATTTTCATTTTAAAAAAATAATAACTTTACATTTTCATTTCAAAAAATACTAGCTTCACATTTTTATTTCAAAAAAATACTAACTTCACATTTTCATAGCTAATCATCTACTACTACTACATCTATTTAGCAATATAACAGGACCATTTAGCAACTTATTTCCATCTAGACATAGAACTTGAAGAAATGCTAGAACTTAGTATTTTTTGAAATGAGGGAGGGGGGAGGGAGGAGGGGCGGCGGCGGCTGGAGGAGGGAGGAGGGGCGGTGGAGGCTGGAGGAGGGAGGAGGGGCGGCGGCGGCTGGAGAAGGGAGGAGGGGCGGCGGCTAGCCGGTGAGGACCAGGCACCCCGTCCACACTACATCCAGGTCCAATCCCGATTTACATTTTGCTGCTCCACGATTGGATCCATTACAGTGCTGCCTTGGTCGTTGTTGTAGGTGAAGGCCTTGTGGTGGGACTCCTTGCCTGCTAAACTATCAGCAAATGAACTTGCGTTTAGCCTTTTAGCACTCCACCCTGCATCCAGGTCTAATCCAATGGTTAGGAGGGTGCTTCCTGCAGAGCATACATGGAGAAGGTACAGGTGGGGAAGAAATATAAGAACCTCATGCTCATCAGCGAGGCCAGGGGTCATATAGTCATCAAGGCCAGCCTCAATGTCTTCCACTCCATCACCTTCTGCCCGGCCACATTAGGTAAGTACCTTTATACAAATCTCCATTGCACCAATTAACATGCTGAATATTGTTTCATACAGTACCTTGCAAATGGCCAATAGAGTAAAAGTGGGTTAGGTGCATTGGTATATATGTACTATGCAGAGCTTTGAGAGTTGTTTAGGTGGCCAGTGTTCATGTTAATCTCCGTGTGTGCGTTCTAGGACAAGAGGATATGTGATATCTGTGTTATGTGTATGCAGGCAATTCCCATGTTTCGGACTCGATAGTCACTAATTTTTTTGAAGCACAATCAAACTGCTAGCAAGGATAGATGGTCAGCTTAATGCTTTCTGTTTCACGCGTGATTGAAATGGTGAATTTGCTAGAAAAAAGAAGAATTTTGTAACTCCCAATCAGAGTCAAGCTGCTAGCAACAAATAGATGATCAGCTTAATAGACTTTTTAAATGGGTACGATAATTGGACGCAGATAAAGGATGATAGCTTTGCACTGCGAATTGTTGTCTAGGTCGCCATTGATCATAAATTGGTGATATTGTAGCAGAACTGTTGAAGAACCCTGCTGCAGATATCAAATTTGATTCATTTTCTTATTACAACTACATTAGAAATTTCTCTGCAAATTAACTGCGCAGGGGTGTGGCGTGCGGCAGCACCGACCAACAAGGTAATAACCGTCCCACTAGCTTACTCGACTGTACTCTTGATCCTTGTTTTACCATAAAGATCTTTTAGTCATGGACAACCTTTACAAGAAGGATGCTCTAGGTCGCTTGATTGGTTGGTCTCCTTCAATACTTTGGCAGGGGCTTTTAAATACTTTTACATTGGCTACATATTTTTCCTCTTCTGGGTTAAGAAAAGGTCTACCATATTAATTACAAGAGGGTTGAGGTGCTCGTCCGGCGCATTGTACGTTTCCTTTTCTGGGTGCTCGATTGGTTGTTTATCTGATGTGGGATTGCTGCAGGTTTTTTGTTGCTGACGATTCTTCCCCTCGTGGACAATCTCGCTCGAACTGTGCTGTGGTTGTGCTTCCAACCATCGCGCCGTTCTGCTGGGTGAGTTTCTCCTTCTCTTAGGTTTATTGTTCTACTTAATTGTTCGTGCTCGGTTCATTCATTGCGCTAAATGGTGGTCTGCCTTGCTGTTGAAATAGAAGATGTTGAGGTCTAGCTTGATAAATGGATACATTGCTCTACTGAGTTTCTTGATTCATTGTTGTCATTTACTTAAACACAGAGACACCACTACTCATTTATGTTCTATTTTGGTGTGTACATGTGTGCTTATTGGGTTGGAGTGGGAGACAGTAGCCACCGGACAGAAAATATTTTTCTCTGTTTGAAATTCAGATACAAGTCAAAATTGAAGTGCTCTTTCAAGGAGTAGTTTTTCCATTTGTTGCTCCAACATGGTTGTTCTTTTTTCACTTCAGGTGACGAGTTTTTTATTCGACTAATAGTTTTATTGTGATGTGTTCCTGGAGGCTTCGTTCAGTTAAATTTGGTCATGTATTTCAAAATTCTAATCTAGCTATCGTTTCCAGTATACATATATCTTGAGTGAAATATATTAATGATGCACTTATAGCATTTTGGCACGCTCTTGGTTCCTTTTTGGTTGTTTCTCACTTGCCAAAATGTTTCTGTATGGTTCTGTATGTACTGATTGACTTCTCTATGTTTTGGCTCTTGATTTTTGTTCCAGTTCATATCAAACCAATATTCTCTGCATATAGCTTGGTGAGATTATGTCTTGCTTAAAGATGGTCTTTTTGCTGGGGATCTTGCGGCTGCTAGCCGTCGCTCGAGATCCTTATTAATTATGTTTAAAATGTTAGTTTTCTGGGTACTTCTACCACTGCATTAATCTTGTGATTTTACAACCCCCACGGAGAATCAGAACAGATCAATGATGTGAAAGTAGAATGTGGGCAGGTCGACGCAAGCTAACCATCCATATCTAGAATGGAATATCACTATGATTTCCATAAAGTAGAATGTGTTCGTTTATTTTCTGTGTTTCCAAGCATGGAAGCACATTTTTCAGTCATCTTTTGTTTATCTCCTTCCTATTTCTTACCACATGTTATATGTTTTCTTGTGCAGGGTGCTTTGTAGCATTACAAGAGAAATGCTATTGCTATTGCATTCGGGAATTGTTCCCAAAGAGGTGCATTTTCTCTTTATCACCTGAATTGTTTCCTTTATACATTTTCAATGCAACACTAGACAATTGAGCTTTCATGCCCGAGTAATCTTGAAACTGTTCTTACTGTCATTTTTTTTTCTGTGCTTGGATTATAAAGGGGACATGTAGTAAATTTGAATTGCACACCTACGAGTTGATTCTTCTAGGGATTTATTTTTCTAAACGAGCTTTCAGTTCGCTTCACAAATATGTTGCTAGGTGAGGTTTAGAATTTATTTGGCAGAAACTGTTCTAAGATTACTATTGTAATTCTATGTGAAGAATTTCTGTTAATATTCGATCATTGCCAACAAATTTAAAATAAAAATCATGGAAATGATTGTTTGGAATGGATACTACTTTGCTGCTTAGGTTCGTCTCTTTTCCTGCATACATTATTTTGCTTACATGTTTGCTACCAAACTTCTGCAAGGTCCCTTTTTTATTGCGTAGACAACACATCCCTTATCTATTTTTCCTATGTGAAATGTTGTGAGTAAAGTGTTCTCATCTAATTAACATCTACCATTTTTGTCCTCCCTCTGAACTCTTAAAATATCGTGTTGGTTGTTTCTTCCTACATTAGAATGTGTTGTTATGGTGATTTTGATTCACTTACGAGTGCATGCTGCTATTTGCTATTTTACATTTTTGTATGGATGGATCAGAAAAAGCACTATCAACTATCTATTCCATGGTACTGATTTTAAATACTAAAATTAATTCATAAAGATCATTGGTTAGCATGATGTTTTCCCTTTCTTCGTAACAGGGCTAGGTACATCTTTACTTCCTGCCTTCCTATGTTCTAAAGAAGATTTGGATGCAACTACGATGTTCCTGAATGAAGTAAAGCAAAACAGGTGAGTGTTTATATTTGCTATTTGGGTCTAGCTATTGATTACTGAATTTGATTGAGATTGACCAGATTTGCAGAACCCAGTCGTGGTGCAACGATGATTGGAGGAGAGGAAACCACAGAACATTTCATTTCATTGCTAAGCTGGTATATATGCTCAATCCATTAACCTGACATTTCTTATGCTATACTCATCTCACTGTTTTAGAATTTTTTTTTTATATGCACCATGGTTCATGCTTGCATTTTTTGGCTACTATAGCCATTTTTTTTGTGACACCGACCTTCCGCACACCAAGAAGGCCAAGCACTATGGAAGCTAAGGAAATATAGCAATGAGAATAGAGGTCAATCCCCATCCCTGACAAGATTATTGTATGATATACTGGTTATTCTGGTATGATATATGGCCCATATAGTTCACTGGTTGGTGAAGTTAATTTCTGTAGGACTCACATTCATATTGCAGAAATATTATTTTAGATCTAGCACATGGATGCAATTCTTCTCTTAAGATGTGTATATAAAATTAGAATGCATTCCTTTAATACTATAAGTAAACGTTGCCAGCATTCCATGTTTTCTTTATAAAAAAGTAGGAAATGAACAACTAAGAATCACAAAGTTGGACATCAGACACTAGCATTGCATATATCAGGCAGTAGATTTAAAATGGTTAAAAC
This sequence comes from Elymus sibiricus, assembly GCA_039707655.1. Classification (NCBI taxonomy): domain Eukaryota; kingdom Viridiplantae; phylum Streptophyta; class Magnoliopsida; order Poales; family Poaceae; genus Elymus; species Elymus sibiricus. The sequence goes on from CM077672.1 coordinate 403,084,102, forward strand.
TTTGAGTTCATCAGATGAATCAATAGTTGAGAAATCTGATAGGTTTTAGTTTGTGTTTTCATAATATTTGATTGCACAGTATCTTCCAGTGGCGTATTTGCGAACTAGATAGAGATTATTATATGTAATGTAGTGTTGGGTTCTTTTAGATCTTCTGCACAGGTTGCTATGCAACGTGTCATTTACTGAGCTCCATTAGTTGTTATATCTGCAACTTCTACTGGATCTGTGGTGGAAATTGGCATAGTTGTCAGCAATCCGAACTATCTTCTTGGGTTAGGATTTCTGCGGGAGCAATTTGATTTTGCTCAACATGTAAAATGAAGGAAGAAGTCTGGAAAAGCAAAAGACAAGCAATGAAGATTCTGGTGCTTTTACCAGCAAAATTACACGACGATCGATCTTATAACTGAAGAATATTGATGGAGAACATACTATTTCTGTACATATAGTTGTGCTGGGGTCGAGATTGCAAGTGCATGTCTGATTTATGAGTTCCACCATGATGTTATTTTTAGAATAAGCATGGATGCATGCTCTCAACAAGGATACGGCATTTAGTTTTTTGAGACTGGTCAGCAAACCAAAACATGGCCATTGGTGAGCTGGTGATTGTAGTTTCCCTTATTTTGTGACAATGTGATTTCGTTGATTTGATTGTTTATCATCTACCTGAATCATTTAATTTCTGAGACTGGTCAGCAAACCAAAACATGGCAATTGGACAGCTGGTGATTGTGGTTTCCCTTATTTTGTACCGACATGATTTTCGTTGATTTATTGTTTATCATCCATCTGAATCACTTAATGTTCTATTACCAGGGTTATTTGTGTGAAGTCACAATTATTTAAGATAAACAGACTTGTATGTGATTTTTTCAGAAAGCTTAACTCATTTTGATTTGGAAGAGCTTTAAAAACAACTGACATTCATGATTTGTTGATGTCTGACAGTTTCACATGTTCTTATTGGCATGGCCCTTTCACTTTACTGATGTTAAATTTGAATGCTATGGTTGTCCTGCATTTCCATCTTTTGATCCATATATTGTCTATTACCGGGTTAGCTAAAATGTGATGAGGTGGGGTGCGGTGGGCCGCACTTCTTATCTTGAGGCTCCATCAGAATAGATGCATCATAGTTGTCTATGCTATTTTTTATATTTGCAATGCTTCGATGATTGTATTACGTATTGGATATGACTTGTATCCGGCAGCAGTGCTGCTGGGTGCGGCAAGCCGCACTTCCTACCTAGTTCCAAAGATTAGTCCCCTGCACACGTTCAACACTTCTCCCATTCCCGTTCCCAGACTGAACCGCCTCCTCACTTTGAGCTAGAAACAGAGCACTTTGCATGGTCATGGACCAAATCATTCCTGAGGCTCCAAGCAGGCCAGAAAAGAATGAGGACCAAAGCACATTGCTTGGGCTTTATTCTTGACAGAAGGATAGTATCTAGTATGGCCTAGTAGAGCGTGAATTCTCCAGCGTCCGTCTGCACTGGCGAGCAACTGATTGACGAAGGTGAAAACAGATCAAACGGCTGGAGGAGAATACGACTGATTGAGGAAGGTGAAAGAAATTTACCAGTTTCTCTTGCAAAAACATGAAGAGGACGAAGAGTAATACAGTATGATTTATGGCAGAAGAGGAATCAGTGAGGAAGTAATTGACGAATGATGTGGAGGAGACGATATAGGACCGCAGCAGCCTGAGCTCTCAGGAAAAAAGATTATTTGCTTAGGATGAGAACAGATCAGAGATGGCTGGACTATATAACAATTCAGATGACATGACTCATCAAGGTTGTAGGAAAATTAGGTAGTGGGCTGACGCGGCTGTATGTCAACAGAAATAAGATGAAATGAATGAACTATTTAGGTATTATAGATACAAAATGGACAATTATAAAAGTTCATAAGAAAAGGGCAACCCAAACATAACAAAAATTTAAAATTTTGACCTATAAAATTAGGTTGTATTCAAATTTAGTTGGAAGCATATGATTGATCAATAGAATGGAGAAAAATATTATCTTTTGCAAAAGAAAAACATTTTCTCAAACACTAAGCCAAGAAATAAGATAATACACTGGTCTGATTTTCCAGTCAAAATTTATCCCCACAAAACAAAGCATTTGCGCCTGAAGCAGACTACAGACCCAAGCTGCAGATTCCTATGTAAATGAGCTATTTTGAAGCCGTGTGTGATAGAAAGGAATGGAAACGAAACAAACAGAAGATAACTACACTCAACTCAGATGCAGGCCAACAAATCAAAAATAGCCAATAATATTTCTTAAGCCGAATATCCAGCCTTGATGGAAAGCATAGAATAATCCTCATGTTACAAGGGTTGGCGTCCCCAAATATCAGAACAACCAAGACATATCAGGAATCAAAAGACCCTATCATCCCAACAGACTGGTGCAATGATGCAAGGTTAAGCTTTCTCCTCGTTGTTGTTGTTCGCCTACTTAGATCGCTGCCTCATCTTTCGGCGCTTCCTCTTAAGCCTCCTCATCCTCTTCTTCTTCCACTGCAATTATAGTTACCATGCAGCTCATCAGCACAAATTGCATAGGTGCTCTAGGAGATGCCTAGGAACATAACACTAATCCTATTATGAAAATGGAATCAGAAGATTTGAGTGTTTCATTGGATATCATCACGTGATTTTCAGAAACACGGACCAATTGTTCTTCATCATTTCCCAAACGATACCCAATGTTGGCGACTAACTTGAATAAAATACACAGCGAGGTACCACCATTTGAGAGGGCAAAGAGAAAACTATGCTACAAAATAGCTAAGAAAAGGAGATGCACAGTCTGGTTGAGATTCAGAATGAGTAGGAGGATTTTATCATCAAATAGATAAGATAACAATTGTCTTCCTCATCATGCCAACAACGCAATTAAACAAAAAAAGTTAGGAATCAGAAGATTGAGTGTTTCATTGGATATCATCACATGATTTTCAGAAACACGGACCAATTCTTCTTCATCGTTTCCTAAACTAAAGTCGATTATCTAAAGAACTAGTTAAGCAAAGTAGAGATCTGCAGTCGGTTTGACATTCAGAATGAGTAGGAGGATTTTATCATCAAATAGATCAGACGCCAATTGTCTTCCTCATCATGCCAACGACGCAATTATACACAAAAAAAAAGTGGGAAAAAAGAGCTAAGCAAATGGCTAAGCAATCAACGTTCTCTCAGACAAATGCCTCGATTGTCCACATGGTGTAATAGAATGGATTACATCAGACTCGTCATCTGTTTTAATCATCACAGAGAACTAACACAACAATAACAACTTTGTACTACCGAACACCAGCAGTCAAGCAAATCGAATGAAGAGATCTGCAGACATTGTGGCAAAGAGAGAAGGAGACGAAGGCATAGGGGCATTGACAAGTATTCTCTCAGACAAATGCCTCGATTGTCCACACGGTTTAATAGAATGGATTACATCAGACTCGTCATCTGTTTTCATCATCATAGAGAACAATAACCCCAGAAATATCAACGACTTGACTTGAGTGACACAGGCGGCCAAGCAAATCTATCCTTATCAACAGAGTCGCACACACTACATCTACGCAGCTGCAATCACAAATCAAAAGTTTGAACAAAATCAGAGTTCTCTCAGACAAATGCCTCGAGTTGTCCCCACGGTTGAATGGAATGGATTGTATCGGACATCTAATCAGTGTTGATCATCACAGAGAACCACAAACAAAAAGAATCTGATCAATACAAAGCACATCTAGACTCAAACGAACACGCTATATACAAAAAATCCAATGTTCTCTCAGACAAATGCCTCGATTGTCCACATGGTTTATAGAATGGATTGCATCGGACTCGTCATCTGTTTTCATCATCACAGAGAACCGCAAACAAGAAACTACTACTACCGAGCGCGCGCGCGCTACAAGGTGAGCAACAGCAGAGAACCACTAGATCGCATCGAGCAGTCGGATCAAAAGGTAGAGGCGAATCGGGAACGAACCTTGGCCCTCATCGCGGAGGCGGCGGCGCGGCAGGCGGACTTGGTCTCGGTATCTGCTTGCTGCGGCGGCGGAGGCGCACGAGGAAGGCTCTCGCGTGGTACTTATAGAGGTCGGAAAGGAACCCTAAGCAGGAGGGATGGACGGCTCAGATCGTGATGCGCTGAGTTGGGCCTTAACTATTTGGCCCATATGCATTCGTCAGAGACGATGATAAGAATTTTCGGGAGCAACTTTCCTTGGGGGCTCCCACAAGGCCACAAAGTTTACTTTTTTTTGGTCTGGGAGTGTATCTAGTGTTGCCCCCAAACAACTGTTCGGATGTGGACTGGGTACCCTACCGTTTAGTTATTTGAGCATACCAATTCACCATCGCAAGCTATCTAACAAGGAGTGAAAGTGTATTGAAGATCGATTTGAAAAGAAATTAAGCTGCTGCAGGGCAAGCTTATGTCATACGGAGGTCGGCTAATACTAATAAACTCAGTGCTCACGAGTATGCCAATGTTCCTCTTGTCCTTCTTTGAGGTACCTGTCGGGGTAAGGAAAAGACTGGACTTCTATCGATCACGATTCTTTTGGCAGAGTGATGAAATAAAGAGGAAGTACAGGCTTACTAAATGGGACATCATTTGTAGGCCGAAGGACCAGGGTGGTCTTGGGATTGAGAATTTAGAGGTAAAGAACAGATGTCTGCTCAACAAATGGATGTACAGGCTTTCTGTGGAGACCGAAGACACATGGGTACAAATTTTACGTAATAAGTACTTACAATCTAAGACCTTGGCCCATGTTACCGTCAGACCCAATGATTCACCGTTTTGGAAGGGCTTGATGAGAACGAAAGCAGCCTTCTTCTATAGAACTAAATTCACCATTGGAGACGGTAATTCGACGAGATTCTGGGAGGATACGTGATTAGGGGAGACGCCTTTGGCCACACAATATCCATCTCTCTATAACGTTGTACAACGTAAGGAGGCTTATGTTGCTACAGTGTTACAGTCCAACCCTTTAAATATTCAATTCTGAAGAACTTTGGTAGGTGACCGATGGGAAGCATAGCTACACCTCGTCAGAAGGTTGATGGATGTGAACCTCTCTAATGAGTCTGATAGTATTCACTGGAAATTAACTACGAATGGCATTTTTTCAGTGAAATCTATGTATTTGGAACTAATTGATTCTGGTCCCATTCCGAAATCGCTACATATTTGGAAGATCAAGGTCCCGTTAAGAATCAAAGTCTTCGTGTGGTTTGTTTACAAGGAGGTGGTTCTGACTATGGATAACTTGCAAAACGTAATTGGGAGGGTAGTCAAAGATGTAGCTTTTGTGATCAAGATGAAACAATCAAACACCTCTTTCTCCATTGTCCGCTGGCCAAACTTTTATGGCGCTTAGTTCATATAGCCTTTAATATCACTCCTCCAAATAGTATTCACACGTTATTTGGGACGTGGCTAAATGGAGTAGAGAAAAATATTGCGAGGCATATTCGGATAAGAGTATGTGCATTACTTTGGGTTATATGAAACTGTAGAAATGACATGGTTTTTAACAGACAAACTCGTATAAATTTTTTGCAGGTTATATACAGGGCCACTGCTTGGATCCGTATGTGGTCGTTACTCACTTCTGTGGAAGCCAGGGAGCCTTTGGGTAATGCGTCTGCCCGATGGGAGATGATAGCTTGGGATATCTACAACCGGTTTGGATGGCGGTCCAGCAATAGGATAGGTGTTTAGTCATCTCATTCTATTTTCGCCGGTTGTGGCATTTTATACTTTTTTATTCAGCTCTGTGTAAGCTTGTTCTGGATCACAGACACTTCGGTCACTTAGCTTAATAAAGGGGCTGCATGCATCACTTTGATGCAGAGGCTGGGGGTAATCCTCCTTTTCTAAAAAAAATTCTAGTGTTGCCCCCAGCCGTCACCACGTGTCAGGCATTATGCGCATTTTTGAAAAAAAATATTATTATTTTTGCACGTGTCTTTGGGTTCTATATGATTTGTTGGTTTTGGGGCTTTTGATTGGCTTTCTCTATGTTTTCGTCGAAATTTTTTTGGAAGCAAGGCATTTCCGTGAGGAGCACAGCATGTGCTTCTACGAGAAGCGCAGTTGTGCTTCCTGAAAAATAAACACAACCATGAGAAGTACAGTCTTACTTCCGCGAGAAACACAGCCTTGCTTACACGAAAAGCATAGCTGTGCTTCCCAAAAGAGAAGAATAGAGCAGTGCTTCCTTGAACAAAGGGGAAAAGCACAGCTTATGCTTCCGTGCGAGAAGCACATGTTGTACTTACTCAAAAAAGGAAAAGCACAGCCTGTGCTTCCAAAAAAAAGTAAAAAACGCAACTATGCTTCCGGGCTTCGGTTTTTTATTACTTTTTTTGTGTTTTCTTATTACCAATTTTTTTTAGTTTGCTTTTTCGTTTTCCTGTTTTTCCTTGGTTTTTAATTTTTCCATGAAAATAAGTTCATCGAAATATATTAACATGGGATCTAATTTTGAAGATCTTGACGCGAGAAATCTGACGATGAAAACGATTTGGAATTTGGATGCACGGTTCAAAAGATAAACCCTTTTAAAAAAATGAATCTACAAAAAAAAGGGAAACTCACAGGTTGCAACAACTGACACACATGCAGTGCGCCAGTTGTTAGCACCAGAGAATGTGGAGAGTGACATTTGAAAGGGGTACCCTTAATTAGTGATTTCATGAATTTTAGTATCCTGTTGGGCTTTGTTCATACCTTCGTTTTATTACGCCGCATTTGGTACATCTTCATTTTATAAGCCGTATTTTTCCTTATCATATAAATTGTTTTTAAGATATTTTTTGAGTTGTTTTTTCAAAGATATCAGTAATCATGTAATTAGGGGTGGACATATTATAGCATCTGCAACCGGACCGCCACTTCCCCCCCTAATGTCCAGACGAACAACCTGCACATTGCTCGGACCCAAAAACGCCACCCAACCGGACCCTCCAAAGCCAACTTGTACATTCAGGCTGTCTAGCATCCCACATATCCAGCCTATATGTGGGGCAGATTTGAAGACGCCTGGACATGCTAGCCATGTCAGACCGACAGGCGGGACCGCACAGAAACGCATCGGTCTGCCCCGGTACTTATCAGTTTGCTGCCGGCATTCATGGCGCCGCTCCCGCACGCCGCTAGAGAGGTCAAGTTTTGTCTATTAAGTGAGTCAAACCATAGTCACTCTCACATCACCTCCTCCCCGGTCTGCGTCGTCACACACGGCCTCGTCCCGCCCGCATCCGAGCTCATAGTCCGACAAGGTGCACGAAGATCACCTATTACAAGCTTTTGATGTCGAAACGTCGCGCTCAGATCGTGGCAGAGGTCTGTGCCGCGAAGGCCAGGCATGTGGCCTGCATAGCGGTCGACCTTCCTCCGACCGCGGACAAGGAGGGGGAAGCTCTGAGCTCGGATGTTGCCAGACGATCCCGACGGTCCCAACGGTTGACCCCACCGGCCCTGGGTTCAAGATGGCAGACGTGCGGTAGTCGTTCCGCTTCATCATGGATGAGGAGCACCACGCGGCAGGGTGGAGTTCGAGTCGGAATGCGCGAATGTTGCCGCCCTCGTCAGGCTCTGCGCCGACCCCGGACTTCATTGTTGAAAACCGTGCCATCCTTGAGTCCATCGAGAATGAGCGGGTGGTGTCAGCGAACCGCTGCACGATCTTCATCCAGGACAGATATCGGGAAGAGACCTTTGTGGATGAGGATGAGAACGACGAGGGTGAGCAGGTGCCTCCCGCCACCAATGACCACAAGCTCGGCGACTACGGCCGGTGGGGTCAACCCTTGTTTTCACAAGGATTAGTGTTACTCGTTTGTTTATCTTGTGAAATAAATACATCAGTCTCTGTTTGACCGGCACCTTTGTATTTTGAACAACAAAAACTAGTTGTTCGTCATTGTAGCTTGGACGCATGCAGGCCGTACCTGAGAAATTAGAGGCCATGTGCAAAATTAAATAATAGGCCCTAAGTGCAACAAATTTATTGTGAAAATATGTTTTATATGTCATATCGCTAATATAATTGCTCAAAGAATTGTATCTTACTAGTACGATGCCCGTGCTACGCTACGGAATCATATGAAATGAAATGCTATAACAAATATACAAAGCCAAAAATATAGTAGTAAGATTTTAGTCTGAGAAAGAATGGGCTTTAACCACGCCAAAAAAGAGCCTTAGTACAATGACGCTATAAACACCACAGATTTACGTGAGCCACTGCATTATGATTTCATCCAGCCTTAGCTAACACATGTGCATAACTATTTGCGGACGCAGCATCCCTCGAAGCTGTTACATTACTTCTTGTCCTAGAAAATACAACTTGATGTTGTTGAAGTGTTCTTGACATTACACCCCTTAGGGGTTGGATGGCTCACGTATGACCACACTTGTTGGGATTGGTGGCACAAAATTGGGACGATATCTCTTCGGTTGATCATCCACCACTATTGCAACAAATTCAAAGTGAATAATGAATGTTCATTATCATGTAGTAAAAAATTCCAAAGGGCAATATTAGGCACCTTTTTCCCTTTAGAGACGTGGTGACTTGGATGCTGCGACATTTTGTGACAAGCCCTTTCCAAAAAAAAAATTGATTAGCAATATATCTGCTTTACATATGCGAAGCTCATAAAGATGTAATGCCCTCAGGTAGATAGGTGTAAAATGAGACTTAAGTACTTGCAAGTCTCTTTAATCTTTATTGCATTAGGTTGATTCTCGTTTATAGGGTAACTGATGCTTCGGAGATGAACATGTTTTTATTATTTTCTCCATCAGTGAACATATGAAAGGTCAAGAAACTTTTTTTTTTTTGGAAAAGGAGGTTAAGACCCCCGGCCTCTGCATCAATCGATGCATACGGCCATCTTTATTTATTATTCAACAAAGGTCTAACAAAAACATACACCAAGCCACCCGAAGCCACCACTCACACCTACAAAACTCGATAATGTGGAGTGCTCTCACTCCCCATATCTAAACCCGGTGTCGTCGCCGATCCATCCACATAACGTATCGGAACCAACAGCCGGTGCAACAGACCTAAATCGTACACCACATGCATACGTTCTAGACGCCGCCATCTTCATCGGACCGCTGACCCATCTTCAGGAGAGAGATCCGCATCATCCTTGCCAGTCCGTCCATCCGTCAACGCCACCACGGCGCCCAACGGCGCCACCGCCCCGCGCTCGTCCATCCAGACGCGAAGATTCTGGAAGATATGTCGTGCGTAGCACCTGCCGACCAGGCATGACACAGCGTAGCACCTGTCGGCCACGCATGACTTGACATCTCCACCGAAAGCTCCGTGCAAGACGAAGCCGCTCCACCTCCTGCCTCTGTCTTCCAGCGCTGCTCCACAAACGATGCTCCCAAGAGAGAAAACGACACCGCAGTACCGCCCATCGTCCGATCTGGAAGACCAGATCCTAGGGTTTCCCCCGGAGCAGCACGAGTGGGTCGACAGTAGTTACACGACGATGCCTTCATCAAGGTAACGACGCAGAACGCTGCCATCGCCTGCCATCGGCTCGGTTTTCACTGGCAACTATGTCTTCCCGACTCGTAGCCGGAACTAGATGACGGATCTCGAGATCTGACCATCCAGCGTCAGGCCGACCACCTCCGATGGAGGAGATGGCCACCACCGCCGGCTTCACCGGCCAGATTAGATCTGACCGGAGGCGCCGCCGACCAGTCCACCATGGCCTCCACGCCATCGCCGCCGATCCGACGCCCGCGCCGACCGCAGCCGCTGCCCTTCCCGGTACAGGGCCGCGCCGCGCCTGCAGCTGCCGCCGCCCGAGACAGGGCCGGCCACCACGCCGTCGCAGCCATCGCCGCCGCGCCGCATAGATTGGATCGGCCGCCGAGCTCGCGTCCTAGTCGCCGCCACCGTGCCGCGCACGACGCCGCCAAGAGTTGCCGCCCGCCGCGCCGCCGGACCCCGCGTTAGCCCGACGCCTCCTCGCGATCTGGTCGTCCTGCGCCGGCCGTGATGCTCGAAGGGTGGAGAAGCCCTGCCGCCGCCCTGCCGGCCAGGCTTTGCCTGGTGGCGCTGCGGACGGCGGCGAGGAGGGGGGAGAGGCGGGTGGGTTCGAGTGGCGGCGGCTAGGGTTTACCCCCGGGTCGCCCACGGGGACGACACGAGGGGGCTGCATGGTTTGCTTTCTGACCCTCAAAGGTCAAGAAACATAGTTTTGAGATTTCTTGAGTCTTGACTTCATAACCATTTTCACATTGATCTGCAAACAGCGAGAGGATGCCATGCTTAATGTGAATCAGCACCAGCAATTTGATTTTTTAATCGTTTATTCCCTTGTGATATTTTCCTCAAATAGCTTTTGAAGTTGTTAGTTCATCGTCTTTTTCTAATGTGCAGTACTCACTCCGGATCAACGTTGTGGACTAATGGGAAACTTAAACGTGGGAAGCATTCTTAATCAAATATTAGAATTCTGTATATATATTGCTATGTTACAGATTCTTCTCGAGGAAAAACATGCGATTCACTATTTCCAGACATTATAGACACTGAGGAAGCTGAGGCGAACAAGGCCGGTGGAAAGTATGATAACGATTCAATAGATAACCAAGTAGATTCTACTATAAGATAGAGGGCTTAGCCAGTAACGATCAACTAAGCTTCGTATTATGAGTGGCAACAGGATCCCTCACTAAATTTTGATATAGCAATAGTTTTCCCAATCCGTAGCGTAGCATGGGCACGGAGATAGTATTACTCACAGTGGTGCAGGCGCTTCCAGACTTGCAGCAAATCGCTACAGTGGATCGCGGCCGTGTGCGCCGGCGTGGAGGAGACAGAACTGTCGACGGCAGCGACAACAGAGAGGATGCTCTCGGAAACGAACGGGCGATGGGCTGAGAAATTAGTTGTCGACACGTGCGTCTTGGAGGAACGACGGGTGACGGTTGTGAAGCCAGAGAAGAGACGATAGGGAGAGGGTGGCTAAAGTGAGGAGATCGTCGGAGAAGCACCGCTATTCTGCGGTCAGTGTGCGGCTCCAGCGGATAGAGAGAAAAAAGCGAGAAGTGGAGGGCTTCGCCGACTGTGTGGCGTAGAGATACTGGAGCGGCCATAGAGTGATACTGATTCAATATTTTGAACTCCGGTGAACTGCAATAGGAGAGGAGAGGTGACCGCGGGACGTTGATTGGGAAAGAAACGGCAAATGGCGAAGAGCGGCGGCGGTGTGGTGGAGGTCGCGAGGTAAAAGGAAGTTTTTTCCTCAAAAAACTGAACCGACAGTATTTTTTTATTTTTTTGAGAATAACCGACAGTATATAATACTGTAATAGGTGTCTGCTACACGAACGCTTGTTCAGGTTTTTTTTTTTTTTTTTAATAATTAAGGATCGCTTGCTTCAGTTGTTCGGTTGGTACGGGAAAGATCTTTTGAGAAAGGCCACTGCTACGAATCAGCCGGATGATTTCTTTAAGAAATCATAGAGAAATCATCCGGCTAGGCGGCCGTCCGATTAGCACTCTGGTGGCCGTTGGATTACAGCAATGCCACGACAGTATTAGGCGCGCACGCAGCGCTGCTGCACCCAACAGAAGCTCCACTGCAGTTCTCATGGCTCACCACCGGCGTCCAGCGAAGCTCCAACGCAGCACCAACGACGTCCGGTGGAGCTCCAACGCAGCACCAACGTGTCCGGCGAAGCTCCATTGCAGCGCCGGCGGAGCTCCAACGCAGCACCGACGCGTCCGGCGAAGCTCCATTGCAACTCCGACGAGGCTTCATTGCAGCTCCGGCTATGCTTCCGGCGGCCCGGCGTTTGTGACGCCCCCGACTTAATCGTGTGCTAACCATACACACGCAAATGCACACGATCAAGCCTAGGGACTCACTTGAAGATATCACAACACAACTCTAGACACAAATTAAAAATAATACAAGCTTTATATTACAAGCCAGGGGCCTCGAGCGCTCGAATACATAAGCTTGCGCATACAAGCATCAGCGGAAGCAAAAGTATCTGAGTACAGACACAAAGTTAAACAAGATGCCTTAGGAAGGCAAAAACAGACAACAGCTCTGATCGAAAGAGGCAAGGCCTCCTGCCTGGGAGCCTCCTAATCTACTCCTGGTCGTCGGCGGTCTCCACGTAGTAGTAGGCTCCACCGAAAGTGTAGTAGCAGTCGTCGGCGGTAGCAGCTGGCTCCTGGGAACCATCATCTGGTCGCAGCAATCGGGTATGGGGGAAAAGAGTAGCAAAGCAACCGTGAGTACTCATCCAAAGTACTCGCAAGACTGACATCAGAACTATACTAATTATGCATCGGTATCAAATGAATGGGGCTTTATCTTTGGACTAAACTGCAGAAATGCCGGAATAGGGGGGAAAAGCCTAGCCTATCGAAGACTAGCATCTTCAGCGTCTTGCAGCATTAGAAGAGTGCAGATTAGCAGCATAATTAAAGTAGCAAGCATGTTGTAATAAAGCCTAGAGATCCTTCCTCGACTCCCAGCGAGAAAGCGATCCCGAAGCTTCCAATTAATTGAAGTATCCAGCTCAAATAGTAATAGATCGGGATACAACACTGAGCGTCCTGTTACCGTGGACACGGCTATTCGAATAGATAACTTCCCTGCAGGGGTGCACTACTGTTACCCAACACGCTCGATTAACTCTGGCCGGACACACTTTTCCGGGTCATGCCCGGCCTCGGCTGATCGACACACCGCAGCCCTACCTAGAGCTAAGCAGAGAGGTCCCCGTCGGTCTACATCCTAAGTGCTCAGGGGTCTTGGGCCATCGCCCTTAGCACTCCGGGTCGTTACGTGCAGGGTGAAGCCAGGCACCACCCTACTGGATGGCGCCGGTCCGTCCCGGCCGCAATGCTGAACTGGACGTCTGACGGAGCTTTCGGCTGATACATACGGCGTAGAGGGCCCCATTAAACCATTATCCCACGTGGTGGTAGTGCGTATAGGCCAATGGCCATCTCAGATCAATACCCAAATCCGTTAGCGAGTTATTACGAGCTCGCGGTGACGATCAGTACTCCTGTCGTCCCGTCTCGAGGAAGTGCAACAAGGGCCAGGCCCATCCCTCTCTAGGGCGGTCTCTGCCTACCCGGCCGCGCCTCGTAATTATCTCGCGGGTGCCTCCCTGGTCAACCCGTCTTCCCAGGAGACTGTCGGGAACTCAGGTCCACCTCTACCAGGGTGGTACCGCCAGTCCCTTCAGTCCCGCAGTAACAGTAAAGGTAATCGTGTGTTTGTCATCAAGGGGGGAAGTCCGAGGAATCACCCTCGATGGATTCCCACTTGAGGGGTTGTACGACGGAGTCGTTCTCGGAAGTGGTGAAAGAGGAATCACCCTCGATAACCACAACCGATTATGCTATGCTACAGGGCCATCATCAGAAGTGAAGTACGAGGTATCACCCTCGTCACCCGATAGTGGCTCAGCAGAGTCGTACAACTAAATGGGGTATGTGCGGTGATGTGACGGTATCTGCTCATCGATCACAATGATCGAGGCACTGGTACTACAACGGGACAACGGGGACAAGGGTGAGGGGTCACTGATGGAACACTAACCAAGCTATACTAAACAGTTTAGGATGGCAGGTAAAGTAACAATAGCAGGTTACAAAAGCAGGCTATGCATCGGAATAGGAGAAAGCAATTACAGTAGCAAAATCTAATGCAAGCATGAGGGAGAAGGAATAGGCGATATAGGAATGATTAAGGGGGTTTTGCTTGCCTGAAAGCTCTGCTGAAAAGGAAGGAGGGTCGTCGGGGATGTAGTCGGTCACAGGGGCAGCGTCGGTCTCGGAGTCTACCGGAAAGAAGAGGGGGAAGAAACAATAAATACAAGCAACAAATGCAATCACAGGTGCATGGCATGACAGCACGTTACTCGAGGGGTGCCCTAACGCAGTATTACGCAAGTTAGACGGAGCGGGAAACATCTGGGGGTGTTATACCAGCTCCGGGCAATTATCGGACAGATGAAACAGAGGGAAAAGTTCCATGTTCATCATGTTAGAGGGGTGTGGCAGGTATGTGGGTGGCATATTCGGATTCTTCATATTTTTCTGATCATTTTTCATATATAAATTATTTTCATCCGAGTTACGGTTTATTTTATATGATTTTTCAAAGTTTTACTGAATTTCTGAAATTATTTTAATTAATTAAATCCCGAATTATCCAGAACAGTGTTGGATGACATGACGTCAGCGGTCAAACCCGGCTGGGCCAGGTCAAACCAGGGGGTCCCACATGTCATAGACTGGGCACTGCCCAGTCAGCAGTTTGACTAGTCAAAGGGGCCACACGTCAGTGTCTGATAGTGCTAATTAATACTTATCCATATAAACAGTACAGTGGACCCACATGTCATACTCTAATCTAATTATTAGGATTTATTTTAACAGTGGTTAATTAGAGACGGCGGGGCCCGATGTCAGTGAGTGTTAGGCGGTGGTTAGGGGCTAATGGCCCTGACGGGTGGGGCCCGCCGGGGTTTGAACGGCGACGCACGCCGGCGAGGCCACGCGACGGCGGCGACGGCCGGAACTTCGCCGGAATCGCGTTTCCGCCGACCATTTGGTCCGGCGCGGTGACCTACGAGACGAGTGCGACGCGCTGCGTCGATCTACGCTAGCGGTGCAAGCAGGGGAGGCCGGGCTCGACGGCAGGCGGCGGCCGGAGCTCGGCGTTGCGGCAAACGGCGCTAGAGGCGGCTAGGGGAAGAGGGAACAGGCGCATCCGGCGCGGAGGCTCACCGCGAGGCGAGTAGCGGACTCAGGGGAGCTGGGGGATGTCGGTGCGGTGGGGATCGATGACGGGGAGCTTCGGGCAGAGGCGGCGACGATGGAGGCGATGGTGACGAACGGGAGCCTCCCGGCTCGCGTGGCTTGGCGGAGAGGAAGAGGAGGCCGCGGCGGTCCTTCCGGACAGCTTGGAGCGGCGAGAGGGGGACGGTGGCCTCGGCTACGTCGGCAATGGCGACGGTGGCGTCGGGCGTCGATGGAGCCGAGAGAGGGAGAGTGGGTGAGGGGAAATGGGGGCTAGGGTTCGGGTGAGAGGGAGAGAGCGTCGAGGAGGGGGGGGTCCTTATCCATCCACGGATCTCGATGGCCGCGCGGGTGCGGCGTCGGTGGCCGGCGAGCGCAGGCGGCCTTTGCCAGGGCACGGCAAGAGGTAGGGGAAGGCCCTGGCGGGCTGGGCCCTTTCTCTCTATAGCACTAGAGCCCAGGGGTACAGTGCCCTCTGTCTTTTCTCTTTTTCCTTTTCTGATATGTTCCTTCTCTCACTGTTTTGTAAAATACTAGGCCACCAAAACACTTTTGTAAAATATGCAACTGTGTCACATAAATACCTGGCAATATTTAACACTGCCACAAAAAGGTTTGGGATTATTTGAATTCAGTTGGTTTTTGTTTAGATGAAAATGATTTTAAATAGGGTTGTTTAGGTACTGCTTTAGGTTGATAGAGTTACTTAAATATTCCAATAAATGCTGGTCTTATTTTTATAATTGCTTATGGATTATTTGCAAAATTATGAACTATTTAGTTCTACTGTTTGGACAACTTTTGATTTTGACTTTCTATTAAATTTTGAATATGAAGTTGGATTATTCTTAATTGTTTTTATATGTCTTAATGATGATGACTTGGCATGACTAATTAGCATAACCAGGGTTTAGTAATCTGGGGATGTTACAGCGTTGCTCCATTGCAACACCGACGATGCTCCCAATAGTTACAAGGCAACATCGCCGGAGTTCCAGCGCCCCTCGTCGGCCACTCGCCGCGGTCACCATCGCAGCGCCGCGCCGCTCCATTGCAGCTCAGGCTCAAAATCGCAGCTCCGATGCCATGCGCAGATGCTCCCCGTCGCAGCAGCAACGGCTCCGACGCCATGCGCAGATGCTCCCCGTTGCAGTAGCAACGGCTCCGACGGCCATGGCAGGAGGTGGTCGGCGTCGAAGCTTCTGCCAATTCGACGCAGCGCGGCGGTGCCCCTTGCAGCAGTAACAACTCCGCCATGGAAGAGAAGGGCCAGCGCGGCCATGGAAGTGGGCAGCAAGAGAGACCGCGGCCATGGAGTGGGCAGCAGAAGAAAGAAGGGATCTGCAGATTGCGAGTCGAAGACGACGATGCGGTAGACAAAATGAGTGGTTGTGGGCTTTTGCGTGGGATAAGGCAAATCGTAGAGCGGCGCGTGGGGCCCAGCGAGGGGACGCGTGTCGATCGATGAAGGAGGCTTGCGTTTCGTTCTTTTCATCCGGGTTAAAACAAACGTTTTTCCTTCGAGAAACGTGTAGCTTAGCAGGTCCCACGTGCAAGAAACCATCGAGTAAATTTGTTTTACTGCTAGCTGAGCAGGTCCCACGCGCAATAAAAAAATAGGAGGAGGTGCTAGCTGTACCAGGTCCCACATGTAAGGAATTGAGGTGGGTGAATTCACCACCAACTCAAATCTTTAGAAGTATGAAAGATCGCCCCTGAATGACTTGATTTTTCATAAAGGTGGCGTCAATTTAGCATTCTTTGATACTACTTACCTACGGTCCAAAATATCCTTCAAAATATGCAGTCAAAGTTCTATATTTTTTACGCCAATAACAAAAGGTTATTTGAGTTTGTTAAAAAAAATTGTGCCAATACATTTGACAAGGAAATTTTTATTTTATTATAATTACCTCCTCCATATTTGTACAAAGATTAGCAATCAAGCTTGCTTGATGCATACCACGCGTAATCCAAAATTATCATCTATTTCCAATGTAAGGTGCACATGATCTTCAATTAGTTCTTCATAAGCAAGCTTTTTTCAAATATTATCAATTGCTAAAAAGAAGTTAAATTTCTCTTCATTGAACAATTATTAATGGAGTAGGTGGGAAATTGACAGTGAAGCGTACTTACTAGCTATTCATTGTCGATAAATGCAGCGGAGAAACAAAAACAACCTAAGAGATAACGAATTAGCAATCCGACAACTAACTAGCAATACTTTTGTTGAATAGCCCTTGCGCATGGGTAAACATGCCACAAGAGATAGAAACACCAGGTTATTTGTGGTTTGAACCAATCAAAAGATCGAAGAAACTACCGTCAGGAAAGACTCACAGGCTGAGCAACCAATCAATTCGTTGAGAGAGCAAGGTAGTAGCAAATTATATTTTTAAAGTTCAGAATATTTAATGAGTGATTACAAAAGGTCCACATTTTACCACAACCAGAATCGCCAGAACATATCAGGATTCAAGACACCACATCAGGAATTTCAAAGCTTCACATTCTTGTTGCTCGCCTACTTTGATCGTTGCCTCATCTTTTGGCTCTTCCTCTTGAGCCTCCTCATTCTCTTCTTCCACTGCACATTATTGCAAACGCGTATAATTTACATGTAAAGAGTGCAAAGCAGGGCAGCAAATGCAATGTACTTTATTTGTTGGAACCATGAGGTATTTGGGTGTTCGGATTTGATCCGCCTCATTGTGTGTGATCAGCTTTGTTAAATGAACAAACAGAAAGCAATAATAAAGATTACAAGTATGAAGTGACAAATGAGTACATATCCTGCAGTCCAGCATTTGGCAAATGAAGTGACAAGATTGTAACAATGTGGTGAATCTTTCAACAAAAGAGAGAACTTAGATAATATGCATTTGACATTCAAGAATGAAAGTTATTAAACCTAAAATGGAATAGCAAAGTTAAAATGAATGCTATTGAACAGACCGAATTGAGTATATTTCAGAGTACGATACATAATTGCGGCATGCCTTGTCCCTTCGTGATCAAACCTCAGCTTACTTCGGACCTAATCAGAATGAGAGTCTAAACTTCCATTGTTCTTATCAGTTCTTATTCAAACTAACCACCATTGTTAATCTAGGAGAACAGAAAAGGAGCTGCATCACAACACAAAATACAACAACTGATGGAACAAATGCAATGCCAAAAGGCACAATTCAGAGTACCTCAAAGATAATAGGTGCATAAAATTCAGTCACAAACACATATAATCCTCACATTACATGAAACTGAGTCCTGGAACATAACCAGACTAGTATTACTAGTATTAAACAGCTAAATTTGACCAAACACAGGTAAAGCAACTTCCACAGCCACAACCGCAGAACAAATCAGGAATCACTGGGACAATTCCATCATCCCTCAGTGTTTCGCTGCCTGGATGTAAGATGATGCTTCCCCTCCTCCAAGGCGCCTACTTGGATCGCTGCCTCATCTTTCGGCGCTTCCTCTTGAGCCTCCTCATCCTCTTCTTCTTCCACTGCGCATTAACGCAAATAACAGATCATCAGTACAAATTGCATAGTGCTATAGGAGATGCGCAGGAACATGACGGTAATTCCACATGGAAAGAGAAAGTAGTATGTTATTCAGAATCAGAAGATTGAGTGTTTCATTGGATATCATCACGTGATTTTCAGAAACACGGACCAATTGTTCTTCATCATTTCCCTAAGTCAAATTCAAAGGCAAATAGGAAACAACTATGATACGATATCTAAAGAACTAGCTAAGCAAAGTATAGATCTGCAGTCGGTTTGACATTCAGAATGAGTAGGAGGATTTTATCATCAAATAGATCGGACAATAATTGTCTTCCTCATCATGCCAACCGACGCAATTATATCCAAAAAACAGTGGAAAAAATGAGCAAGGAAATGGCTAAGCAATCAGTGTTCTCTCAGACAAATGCCTCGATTGTCCACATGGTTTTATAGAATGGATTACATCAGACTCGTCATCTGTTTTCATCATCACAGAGAACAATGGACTAACGAAAACCGCAAAAAAAACATAAATCTGGGCAACATAACTACAGGCAGAAATTAAATCTCATAGAGCAAGCAAATCTGGTCGAAATAGCAGTGGTTCTCTCAGACAAATGCCTCGTGTTGTCCCCACGGTTGAATGGAATGGATTGAATCGGACATCTAATCAGTGTTAATCATCACAGAGAACCACTAATTACGCAATCTAGCAACAGCAACGACAGGAACGAACGCTCGATAAGCACTAGCACATGTCCAGATCTACCGCGGTCGCGAAGCAGCTAACAATAGGGAAGGTAGACGACGCGCAATACGAACCTTCGCCCTCATCGCGGCGGCGGCGGCGGCGGCGGTGTCGGCCTCGCTCTCCGGTTCGCGGCGGCGGCGGAAGTGTGTGGACGAACCCGATCTCCGTAGATTGCTGGCGGCGGGGGCTCTCGTCTCGTACTTATACTGGCTGGGTGCTGAAGAGGTGGGGAACCCTAGCGGGGTTGAAAGGGTGGACGGCTCGGATCAGCCAATGAACGGCGTTTTGATCCGATTAGTTGCTCTGGTTTCTGGGCCTGCTGGGCTTCCAAACAATGCGTAAGCCCACGCTCACATTTGACTGTACTACTTGATTTCCTAGTAGACTGAGTTGGATTTCTAAAAAGGAAAGTAGAGTGAGTTGGAGTTGCTAAAAAAAAAAGTAGAGTGAGTTGGAAGTATTGCAGCAGTTTCAACCGAACCCACAAAAAAAAAAAAAAAAAAACAGTCTTAACCAAAGGTCAGAACCACGACGGCAAACTAGTGTCACGAGGAGGAGGGCTCGACCTAGGGCTCCACCGGCGGGATACGCTAAGATCCATGTTGATGCCGGCGTGTCCAACTCGAGGGGATCAACGGCCGCTATTTGCCGTGATGGCCAGGGGAACTATATGGGGAGCTCATCCCTTGTTATTTACGGCATGCAAGATCCAGCCACCTTAGAAACCATTGCGTGTCGTGAAGCCCTCTCTCTTGCAGAAGATCTCAGTCTCCAGAATTTTGTCATAGCTTCGGATGCAAAGCAAGTGATCAATAACTTAGCACAGCATAGCCGAGGCCGGCATGGAGCGATCATCTCGGAAATCATCTCAAGAACGGCAAACTTTAATTGTTGTTTCACCTATGAAAGTAGAGTTGTTAATGAGGATGCTCATAAGTTAGCTAGATTTTCACTTTTTCTAGATCAGGGTGTCATGTTTGGCTCATCCAACCACATGATCCCAATTGTATCGCAAAAACTGTGGATTTTGATGAATAAAGCATTGCTTTACCGCTAAAAAAAAAGTAGAGAGAGAGAGAGAAAAAAAAAGAAACTCGATCGGTTCTGCTAAAAAGCGCGACTGTTGGTGCAGCACAAGTCATCCATAGCTCGGCCTGATACATCGTGAACTTGTTATGATCATGAGTGCGCGACTAATCATACGGTCGTACACAAGTCTTGCTTAAAAACCAGGGAGCAAACTTCGTCCCATGTATTTACGGAAAAAGAAACTAGATGAGCTATATAGTTGAACATCTTGTAGCTCACAGTTTTGAGACTGACGAGTGGTGAATGTTTTTCTCTTTTAGCAGACTCGAAACAAACGAGTAGCAACTGCATCAGACCGCTGCAACGCGTCCGTCTATGTGGTCAACACTGGTTCCAAGAGCGCTTATGGTAGCGTCATCGTGCAGATAGAATTGATGAAACGAGCATCGTTTTATTTAACTTCACAAGTCCATCCATCCTATGATTAAACTGAGAAATACCCGCTCTTTGAGCCATGTTATGCGATGAAATCGTTAAACCCATTTACATTCAAGGGTATTTGAAGAATTCGACAAACACCCGGAGGAGACAAGATGGACCGAAGAAGCTCTTGATCCCACTCGTTCAAGTATGGAGCTTTCATAACATATGGAGCCATGAACGTATCATTCATAACATCCGAGACCTTGCGACGAACTCTCAAGAGAGCATTTTCATCCAGAGCATGTACTCGTGACAAGAACAAATCAATAAAGTACCCTATAATCAAACCATTGAGATCATTCGTACCTTCTCTCCATACCCTGTATCATCAAGTAGCCTCTTAATGTAGTTTCCTTTTTTCCACGTCGAAGCAACTTTATGAAAAAAACAACGTATTCTGATCAACCAATTAGCTCGTCCTCTCTATAACCAAATCAATTCTTCTTGATCCAGAAGATTCTCAATATCTGAAGATCTTTTGTAGCCCTAACCTCCCCCGTCAGATCACTTTGTCTCCATTTCTGAAGGTCTTTTTTTAGATTTGATATCCTCTTCTTTGGGCCTTTCAGAATAGCCTTGGTACGATCAGACAAGGACGGCCCCACACCAGCTAGCTTTCCCGCTCCCACGCCATTTGGACTACCGCATTAATGGTTTCTTCACACAGCCAATGCGCTTCAAACTATTTCCGGGCCTTCGGTTGTTGAGATAAAACAGATTCAAAATATTTTTAATCAAGGAGAATAGGTCAATGAATGGTCTGAATGGAAATGGTGCTCATGAACCAGCGCATATGGGAATTTATCCGCACATGCCTCATTACAAAAGGCTCTATCAAGACGCTTCTTAATGATGCCTCGGCTCCAGGTAAACTGATCACCAATAACAGTGGTCTCTTGAACTCCACATTCGTCCACACAATCTCTGAAATTATGCATCAACTGTTGAGGTCGAACATTACCACCCCCCTTCTCACTTGCCACCAATACCTCATTAAAATCACCGAGAACTAACCATGGACCGCATTACATGCGCAGGTATGTCCAGGGCAGGTGCTTCCTATCCCAATTTGGTTCTCCATAAATCGGTCAAGTGTAGGAGATATGCCCTAGAGGCAATAATAAATGTTATTGATTATCTCCCTGTTCATAATTATGTTTATGTTCCATGCTATAACTGCAATGATTCTCGAGTCTGCAAATAAAACGAGGCTTGGAGGGAAACTCATGTGCACGTGTGGGATAATAAACGATAAAAAGTATTCCTAGTCAAGCCTCTATGACTGGCTCAAGTATTGCATGATGATCCTGTTTTCCTGATCATGGGCATGACTATGCCGGCAATTTTGAGGGCACAATTGTTGGTAGAACACTTGTGTTGAATCGACCCGAATTGATATTATGCTATGAGATACATTCGTCATTAGTTAATGGTTAATAACACAGAGATGGTTAATGTTTGCATGATTCCTTAGACCATGAGAGTATCGAGTTTCTTCATGCTTGCTTCATGAACTTTGGGGTTTGTTAAACGTCATCCGTAAATGGGTGGCTATTACGGCGGCTTACGGGTTCATGGAAAAGTATGTCAAGTAACTTGATAGCTCAAGATTGGGATTTGCTCCTCCGACGATGGAGAGATATCTCTGGGCCCTCTCGGTGTTACGGTATCCATCATCGTCTGGCCAGACACTTTGTGATTTGATCACGGGGATGCCGGAACACGGGAACGAGAAAAGAGAACAATACCGGTAACGAGGTAACTGGCATAGTGGACAAGTTGTTGATCCACGGGGATGCCTACATGTCTCACCTCGGGTATTTGTAACATATCGCGAAGCAACAGGAATAGCACACGGCAACTGGAGGTTCACTCGAATATTCATTCGTGTGGGTATAGGGGTCAATATGGGTGTCCACGGCTCCGATGTTGATCATTGATCGGAAGGGGTTCCGGGTCATGTCTATGCTTCACCGAACCTATAGGGTCACACACTTAAGGGTCATCTATCTGCTGAATACTAGACGGGGAGTCTGAGAGAAAATCACCGAAAAAGTTTCGGACGAAACGGAAACGTTCCGGAGAGGATATCGGAATAGTTCCGGTGAAACCGAAAAGTTGTTTCGGAGTACACCATAAAGTCAAAATGGTTTCGGCACATGCCTGATAATTCTTGGAGGGTGCCAGAATCGTTCTGGAAACTTTCTGGAATTTTCCGGGATGAAAACCGGAAATGTTCCGGAGCTGCCGAAACCGCTTCAGATGCTTTTCGCAGATGAAAATCACTAAACCGGAATTGTTCCGGCTCGCGTTGAAAATTATTTTGGTGGGTACTGGAAATGTTCTAAGCCCACATGAATATTTTCAGTTCGATCAGACGCTGAAAAATGTCGTCGTGAATAGTGAAAGTGCCTTTTGGGATATTTATGGAAAAGTCACCTTTTGGGATATTTTCCCAAAAGGTTTCTAGAAGGCTTGGGGGCCAAGAAACCCTACCCCTTGGATTTCCTATAAATAGAGGTGGAGGGGCTGCCTCCACACTCACTCCTTCTCACATACAAGTGCCATGACATTTCTGGCTTCTCTCTCCCTCCCAGCGAAATAGTTTCGTAGAGCCGAAAGGCTGTCTGGGTTCCGGTGGGGACTAGTTCTGGACGGCGAAGCCCTGCCGGATAGATGACACCGTATGTGTGCAACCCCGTAGAGAGGTCGTAGGTTCGATCTTTTTGCCCGAGGGGCTGTTCGAGGGTCCTCCCAAAGGGCTGTCCGAGTTTCTGTCCGAGTTTCGGGGGTCCTCCCGAAGGGATGTCCGTGAGGCCTCCCGGAGGGCTGTCCGAGGATCCGTCCGGTGGGACTATCCGAAAGACTGTCCAGAGGCCTCCCGGAGGGCTGTCCGAGGATCCGTCCGGTGGGACTATCCGAAAGACTGTCCAGAGGCCTCCCGGAGGGCTGTCCGAGGATCCGTCCGGTGGGACTATCCGAGGGACTGTCCCGAGGCCTCTCGAAGGGCTGCCCAGAGATCCGTCCGGTGAGCTGACGAGGGAGTACATCCTCGCGGTTGGGAGGTTGTAAAATCCTAGCTGCGGGGATCTGCACCGCCGATCGTCATCGACTCTACTTCCGCTGCGCTACGAGTCGGTAACGAAACAGATCAAACCTTGTATGCAGTCTCCATAGTGATCCTGGGCTGGTACGTAGGTCGGAAATTTTTTGTTTTCTGCTGCTTTACCCTACAGTGGCATCAAGAGCCGTGCTATGCGTAGATGCAGGTTGCGATCTAGAATACATAGAGATGTATGGGTGTTGCACAATATAATTAGGTAGTAGATGAGTTCTATTACTGAAAATTATTTGTGCGGGTAGCAGATGAAATCTGTTACCCGATGTTCTTGTTGCTTCCCTGGAATTTGCAAATTTCTGATCTTGATAACAGTATGGTGGAGTTTCAATGTTCTGGCAATCCGCGATCCTGATTGATCAACGAAGTGCTAACAGTTCATTGAATTCCACCGTAGTTAAAAAGAAAGATGAAATTTCGCAGACGAAAGGGCAATGCAGATATGATCTGCACGGGGGTCACGCGTATGACGAAGTTTAGTATGGGGCTCGAGATTTTATTATCTCGTGTTTCATACACCCCGCAATGTTAATCTAGCGACTTGGATTATCATGCTTGATGATGGACGTTGGTAGCTTCGGTTTGTTTCGAAACCTTAGAAGCCACGAAAAATAAAATTTTGCATGAACCGATTAGAGGCGTCTAACTTGGTTTTGCAGGATGGTTTGCATGTGCATGTGATGTGGTATAGCAGTGCTCATTATAATTTGATTATGTATGAGATGACTATATAATGTAAATTGATTAACATGACCTGCGTGTCATGATTCGGCATGATGGCTGGAGCCATATGATTGTCACTTTAATGACCTGCGTGTCAACCTTCAGTAATGCACTTATTTTATTAGCTATAGAGATAGCAATATTATCTGGTGCATCGACAAGGTGGTGGCAATATTCGCAAAGGTGAACACCGACGCGAATGCCGGAGACGAAGAAATACAAGACTTCTCCGTCAGAAAGGGCTATACCATATCATGCTATTATGAATTGCCTGAGATGTTTATCCCTTATGATGCACCCTTTTGATTGCGCGGTAGTCGCTTTTATTAGGGTGATCTCTCACAAAAATATCAAGTAGTTAGTGTTCTCCCAAGTGTAGCACCGTCACGGCACTTTTCTTTTCGGGGTATCACATGGATGCATGGGTACGAACGATTAGACATGTGTGAGGCGGGTGAGTTGAGACCTCGCAGCAAGATCACTTGGTTGTCTTGACGTTCAGGCATGAAAGTCATGAGCTCGGAACACACGCATCGAAAGATGAACAAGAATCACATAGAGATGTGATTGGCAAGTTGGCCTACCAAATGAAATTCTCGTCACTTGAGATGGATGCATCCTTGGCGTTGAATTGAAATTTGGATCTTGAATCACTCACAATCAATTATGAGAGATATTGATTTGAGTGGGAGCGCACTGTAGAATTACCTTGTTTAATTCTCAGTGCAATTAATCTTGAACACTGTCTAAGTGTGATTTGCACAATAAGTAGAATAATGGCTCGCGTTTCCACCTTCCCTATTAAAATTGAATAGCTGTTAAATATCTGGTTAAAACTTTACGGTTGGTAACGTAATGTGAGGATTGTCCTCAAGAGTGCCGAGAAGGACTTTGTCCTATCGCATACTTTCGGTATTCTCCCGCTAATGCTATGGATGATATGACTCTCGTCCTTCGATCCAAAAGCTAAAATTCCATTATGGTCAAGTGAAATATGTTTGCTTCCATGAGACCCGAACTTCGAAAGTTGTGGGATAGTTATGTGATATTCATGGAACTGAAAATTAATTTTCAGATACAAACAAAGGCTGAAAGATATGAGATATCTAAAGCCATGTTTGTTTGCAAACTATTAGTAAAAGTGTTTACTAGGCATTTGACTGATAAGAGGGGATCCAGAAGAACGTCTGTCATATGATGATGGTGAATAAAACGACAACTTAAAGAGAAAGGAAGTGTTCGAAGGGTGTTAGTGAAACTTTCACGCCTAGGAAGTCCGGGGCTAACGCCACTCTTAAGTTGGGTGCTTCTTATGAGAGTAGAAGAAATACTGAAAGTTAAAACTATTAGAAGTATAAAGGCAAAAGGAAAGGAGACTGGAATATCCAGCTCATGTATGAATGTCATACAGGTTTTTGATGTATAGAAGGCTGGTCAAAGATATAGTTCTTGGGAATTATGGTTAAACATGTTAATCACTAATTCTTGGGTATTGTGAGTTAATCACAAAGATACCCGCTCGATTGCATTCTGTTGCAACTTGATGTAAGAACTACTATGGCCTGAAAGACTAGCCAGGAATGAGGTTTAGATACACGCAGGGAACATAGTAAATGTTACTATGCCTTCCATAGGTGTATTCCCGATGTATTTACTTTCATAAATCATTTTAGATTTTTACACACTCTAGCCCATTGCATAAAGTATCTTGCAAGAAGGTTGTTCATAAGAGAACTTTTAATGTTCGGAGTTATGAATAACAAAAGGGCCATACTTTCATTATGAATGAGAAGTATGTTATGAATATTGATAATAATACATTACCTCTGTATTCACTTTCATAAATCATTTTAGAGTTTTACACACTCTAGCCCATTGCATAAAGTATCTTGCAAGAAGGTTGTTCATAAGAGAACTTTTAATGTTCGGAGTTATGAATAACAAAAGGGCCATACTTTCATTATGAATGAGAAGTATGTTATGAATATTGATAATAATACATTACCTCTGTATTTACTTTCATAAATCATTTTAGAGTTTTACACACTCTAGCCCTTTGCATAAGGTATTTTGCAAGAAGGTTATTCATAAGAGAACTTTTGATGTTCGGTGTTATGAATAACATGAAGGGCCATGCTTCCATACAAGATGGGATGTATGTTATGAATATTGATGGAAATATGATACATCCATAACACTGACGCTAAATGTCGCAAGACTAAAAGAATACCACACAAGTGTGGCACTGCATTTGGTCACATTGGAGAAACCCGCATGGAAAATTCCATTGTGATGGATTTTGAAGTCGTTTGATTTTGAATCATTTGACACTTGCAACTTTCCTCTGAAAAGTGAAGTGACTGAAATACCGTTCACAGACCATAAGGAACGAGCAAAGAACATATTGGTGATCATACATTATGATGTGTGTAGTCCAATAAATGTTGTTGCAAGTAGTGGAGTTATCTATCTTCAGAAATGACTCAAGTAGATATATGGATATTTACTTGTTGAGACGTAAGTCTGGATCTTTTGAATTCATTCATAAGGTTTTCAAAAATGAAGTAGAAGTTATTGTAACAAGAAAATTATGTTTCTACAATTCGATTGCAGAAAGGAATATTTGAGTTACAAGTTTAGCGAATGTCTGATGAGTTGTGAAAGGGGTTTCATAACTTGCACCTCCCGGAACACCACTGCAAGTGGAGAGTCTGTGTAGATGTAATCGAACCATTCATGACATGGTAAGATCAAAGATGACATAAATAAATTTGCCATTACCCCTTTTAAAAGAGTGATGCTTTAGAGACTGCGGCTTTTACACTGAAAAGAGCTCCATCGGGTCTGTTGAAATGATGCCATGGTATGGTACGCCCAACCATGTTATATCTTTTCTTAACATTTGGAATATGGGGCTTGTGTAAAAGGTTACAAACCTATTTCAAATCAGGCAAGTGCTACTTTGTAAGGTTATCCCAAGTCATTGGGTATTCCCCACCACTATACCGAGGCAAAGGATTTTGCCGCAAAACGGTATGCTTTTAAAGAGAATAGTTCTTACAAAAGGCGAGTGGGAGGACAGTGCAACTCGACGAGATAACCAGTATCTTCGTCATCAGATCAAAGGAAAGAAACCTTGGAAGTGATTCCGGAGTTTCCTACTGCGACTGATACGGAAGTCTCTACAATAAAATGTATGGACTTCAGTCGAACTTGCAGCTGAACCACGTAGGCAAGGCTCGTGCAAACCTCTCAGGTGCGCAAACGAGATATTGTTGTTGGACAACAGTATACCTACGATACATAAGGAAGCGATGATGGGCCCTGACTCCGGAATTGGCTAAATGCCAATACAATCTGAGATAGTTTCCATATCAATGTTTCAAGATTAAAATCTTGATACACCTTTCGGAAGGCTTAGAGTCTAACGGATATTTATGGAACTAAAAACTGATACGGATAAAAATGTTTTATCCATAAAGCTCGACTTGTTGCAAAAACAAGTTCAAAGAGTTGACTACGATGAGATTGTCTCACCGTAGCGATGCTTGAAGTCGGTTCGGGTTGAACTAGCAATTAATACATATTTCAATCATGAGATATGAAACATGGATGACAAAAGGATTTCCATCTGATGGGAATGAAACCTAGGACTTGTATGTGATACAGTCCAAAGTAATTTGTCGATCCAGAGGATGCTAGTAAGTATGCAAACTTTAGAGTTCCAGCGATGGACAGAAGAGAGCAAAGTGGAGTTGGAATCTTCGTTTTTGATGGAATGGTCAAAAGGGTTTTTAACTTCATCAAATGGGTATCGAAGATGCTTGTGATTCAAGAAAGTAAGTGGGAGCATAATAATATTTCTAAAAACCTTGTGTACTTAACACATTGTTAATTGGAAATAAATTTCTTGACACGAATTAGGACTTCATTTGAAAATAGTTTTTCGATGAAGTGCTTAGGCTAAATAGCCTTAATATTAGGCATGATGATCTATGGAGATAGATTTACCTAATGGGGCTAAGCTATGAATACATATTGACAAGGTGCTAAAACCTTTTAGCATTTAAAACGCCAAGGAGTGATTCTTGCCGAAGTCACATGGAAAGGGTTTTGCAAGACTCGGTGTCTCAAAACACTGATGAGCAAAATACATGATGGTGATTCCACACACTCTTGTGTTTGGATTAATCATGTATTCCATGGTATGTAAAAACAACTAGATATGTCCAATACTCCAAAGTTGTTGCGAGTATAGATACCATAGTGATCAAAGTACTGATCATGGGACAACAGTGAAAGATGTCATTAAGTACTAGAGCAGTACCGATGACATGGTTTCTCGCAAGTGGAGATCATGAAGAGTTCGTTGTAAAAGGTTACATCGATACAGTCTTCATCGATGCTCCATGCGATTTTCGATTTAAGTTGAGGGTTTTGTGATACACATCATGGTGGCACGGTAGTTGGAAATTGTTCCAAACAAGATACTGTGGCGAATTCTATAACAAAGGCTAAGTATGTTGACACTTAAGAAGTGACAAAGAAGTTGTTGAATCATATAGTTCATTCATGAACTTAGTATGGTTCCAAGATGGCTTTGGTCTATGGGACACTATTGCAGATAGCTGCTCCATAGCTCAGTCTGAGGAATCAGGTTTCGACCAATGATTCACACATATGCAAAGCCAAGTCCACACAAAATATGAATTTTGTGAAAGCGTGAAAACGCGGGGATATGCAAAGTTACACACGGAGCTGAAGTCGTCAGATCCGTTGGACATCAGGCTATACCACATGCGAAGCATATTTTACACCAGTATGCCATAGATGTAAAGTGCATTAGCATTGACTAGATTATTGACTCTAGTGCAAGTGGGAGTCTGTAGGAGATATGCCCTAGAGGCAATAATAAATGTTATTGATTATCTCCCTGTTCATAATTATGTTTATGTTCCATGCTATAACTGCAATGATTCTCGAGTCTGCAAATAAAACGAGGCTTGGAGGGAAACTCATGTGCACGTGTGGGATAATAAACGATAAAAAGTATTCCTAGTCAAGCCTCTATGACTGGCTCAAGTATTGCATGATGATCCTGTTTTCCTGATCATGGGCATGACTATGCCGGCAATTTTGAGGGCACAATTGTTGGTAGAACACTTGTGTTGAATCGACCCGAATTGATGTTATGCTATGAGATACATTCGTCATTAGTTAATGGTTAATAACACAGAGATGGTTAATGTTTGCATGATTCCTTAGACCATGAGAGTATCGAGTTTCTTCATGCTTGCTTCATGAACTTTGGGGTTTGTTAAACGTCATCCGTAAATGGGTGGCTATTACGGCGGCTTACGGGTTCATGGAAAAGTATGTCAAGTAACTTGATAGCTCAAGATTGGGATTTGCTCCTCCGACGATGGAGAGATATCTCTGGGCCCTCTCGGTGTTACGGTATCCATCATCGTCTGGCCAGACACTTTGTGATTTGATCACGGGGATGCCGGAACACGGGAACGAGAAAAGAGAACAATACCGGTAACGAGGTAACTGGCATAGTGGACAAGTTGTTGATCCACGGGGATGCCTACATGTCTCACCTCGGGTATTTGTAACATATCGCGAAGCAACAGGAATAGCACACGGCAACTGGAGGTTCACTCGAATATTCATTCGTGTGGGTATAGGGGTCAATATGGGTGTCCACGGCTCCGATGTTGATCATTGATCGGAAGGGGTTCCGGGTCATGTCTATGCTTCACCGAACCTATAGGGTCACACACTTAAGGGTCATCTATCTGCTGAATACTAGACGGGGAGTCTGAGAGAAAATCACCGAAAAAGTTTCAGACGAAACGGAAACGTTCCGGAGAGGATATCGGAATAGTTCCGGTGAAACCGAAAAGTTGTTTCGGAGTACACCATAAAGTCAAAATGGTTTCGGTACATGCCTGATAATTCTTGGAGGGTGCCAGAATCGTTCTGGAAACTTTCTGGAATTTTCCGTTATGAAAACCGGAAATGTTCCGGAGCTGCCGAAACCGCTTCAGATGCTTTTCGCAGATGGAAATCACTAAACCGGAATTGTTTCGGCTCGCGTTGAAAATTATTTTGGTGGGTACTGGAAATGTTCTAAGCCCACATGAATATTTTCAGTTCGATCAGACGCTGAAAAATGTCATCGTGAATAGTGAAAGTGCCTTTTGGGATATTTATGGAAAAGTCACATTTTGGGATATTTTCCCAAAAGGTTTCTAGAAGGCTTGGGGGCCAAGAAACCCTACCCCTTGGATTTCCTATAAATAGAGGTGGAGGGGCTGCCTCCACACTCACTCCTTCTCACATACAAGTGCCATGACATTTCTGGCTTCTCTCTCCCTCCCAGCGAAATAGTTTCGTAGAGCCGAAAGGCTGTCTGGGTTCCGGTGGGGACTAGTTCTGGACGGCGAAGCCCTGCCGGATAGATGACACCGTATGTGTGCAACCCCGTAGAGAGGTCGTAGGTTCGATCTTTTTGCCCGAGGGGCTGTTCGAGGGTCCTCCCGAAGGGCTGTCCGAGTTTCTGTCCGAGTTTCGGGGGTCCTCCCGAAGGGATGTCCGTGAGGCCTCCCGGAGGGCTGTCCGAGGATCCGTCCGGTGGGACTATCCGAAAGACTGTCCAGAGGCCTCCCGGAGGGCTGTCCGAGGATCCGTCCGGTGGGACTATCCGAAAGACTGTCCAGAGGCCTCCCGGAGGGCTGTCCGAGGATCCGTCCGGTGGGACTATCCGAGGGACTGTCCCGAGGCCTCTCGAAGGGCTGCCCAGAGATCCGTCCGGTGAGCTGACGAGGGAGTACATCCTCGCGGTTGGGAGGTTGTAAAATCCTAGCTGCGGGGATCTGCACCGCCGATCGTCATCGACTCTACTTCCGCTGCGCTACGAGTCGGTAACGAAACAGATCAAACCTTGTATGCAGTCTCCATAGTGATCCTGGGCTGGTACGTAGGTCGGAATTTTTTTGTTTTCTGCTGCGTTACCCTACATCAAGCGCCATGAAGCATTATTTCCATCCATAAAAAATCCATCAATAAAGTTTTCAGAAGTATAATTCAACACCACTTCATTAGACTGATTATAAAAAAGGACAAGGCCACCCCGAGCGACCATCTCTCAACAGTATGAAAGAAAATCAAATCCTAGCTTTAACTCTCAACTCAATTGCCTTCCCTTTGTTCAGATGTGATTCATACAAGAAAATCGCATTTGCTCTCACACGCCCTTGGAGGTCCAAGATCTCTCGAACTGTCGTGGATGAAAGCATCCCACGGCAGTTCCAATCTAAGGTATTCATTGCGCCCGGCGGTCCTCCGCAGCGGAGGCTGCCGATCCCTCATTAGCATTGAGTCAATTGTTGTCCATCACTTCCTGTTAGTTTATTTTTTTTTGTACTTTTCTGAAGCACACACCTTGTCTAGTATCGGTTGAACCAAAAAGGAGTTAGGATACATGGTTTAGTCCACACTAGGAAAGTGGCCAAACCAAAATAAGCCACCTAATTCTGAGATTTCTGTGCTTGAAGGTGACTTTGGTGTCCTTCCAGCACCATCCTTCGTGCCATCTTGTCCATGAACCTTGCATACATGATGCACAGATCCTCTTCTCCAATCTCCATAACCTCGTGTATGAGCTCGCGTCATTGGTCCTTGTGGGATTACGATTCTAGGTGTAGCAGTAGCTGTAACGGTATAAGATTCAGTTGAGTTTGTGGCAGGTGTTGGTGTTACTATGTACAATCTCAGGTCATGGTGACGAATAGCAGATCGTGGAGCCTGTATTCTTTATCTTTACCTACTAATAAAGCACGCATTGCTTCTGTCGGGTTCACCGTCGCGGCCGTCTTGCAAAAAAGCCCTTCTGTTTTTTCATAATTGAACCCACAGTATCTCTTTAAGTGGTATTCTGGAAAAACGATTCGGTTTTACAAATTAACCCCTGAATTTCTTAGAATTCAAACCACGCTCCTTTCTTCTATCTTATCCAGTGGCAGAGAAGGTGGAATGGGGGACAGGGCTCGTCGGCGAGCGTGCTGCAGGAGGCTTCGTCGCACCGGTGGCTACCCCCGCCTCCACTCTCCCAGTCTCCCTCAGTCCCTCCCCTCCCCTCCGGCCGGCTCTCTCGGCCTCTCCCTCCCCTGCCCTCGGGCTCCAGCTCTCCCCTCCGCCTCCGGCCCTCTCGGCCTCTCCTCGGCCTCCGGCCTCCCCGCCTCCGGCCCTCTCGGCCTCTCCTCCACCTCCGGCCTCCCCGGCCCCCTGTAGGCGCCCAGCGCCCTGCTGCCAGCGCCTCCACTCTCCATTCCTTTTCGTGGTGCACGGCAGCAGGAGGGCCCCTGATGGGAGCGAGGCTCGCGACCCGCTCACGACTGCGCCGGAGCCGGCGAGCGTGCTGCAGGAGGCTTCATCGCGCCGGCGGCTGCCCCGCCTCCACTCTCCAGTCTCGCGCCCGTCCGCCTGAAAGCTGCACCCGACGCGCCCGACCGCCTGCGACACAGCAGACGCACCCAGGTGCCGCGTTCTAGCCTTGCCCACACCTCGCGCGTGACCGGAGTGACCTCGAGCGTGCCGATGGCGAGCATGGCGAGCGTGAGGAGGACGAAGCAGAAGCCCATACGCATCGGCTGCTTGAACTGTACGTAAGCTTCTCAATCTCCGACATCTTACTCCCGTGTCTGATTTGGATTGAATTAGTGACCGTGTCCTTGTCCAACACAGATCAATGGAGTGCCTGGCCCGGATTTGACTTGGCTGCTATAAGAAGGAAGGGTCCTCGGCCGGAATCTCCATCAGGTTGCGTCCTTGGACCATAATCTCCATCAAATTCCGTCGAAAATTGCACGAAGCGTCCAATGTCGCTGCCGAGTTCGCCGGAGGAAGAAGCGCCGAGTTCGCCGGAGGAACAAGAACATCGGTCGAGCCGTCCAATGTCGCCTGCAGCGGCTACACTAGAGGTATTTATCCCCTTGAAAGCTAATCACTGGATGGAATCCCCTGTTTTAGTTATTGTTTCTGTCCACCGGCTCTGTCTGCGGCGATATATACGGTTATACAGGCAGGTTTCAACAGCAGCAGACTAGCCTGCCCAGTCTGAACTTTGAGAATGTTTTCTCAGTTCATGTTCAACTTTGATCCTTTTTTCAGTTAAAGTTCCAAGCAACTTTCCTGTGTGAATCTGAGAATCTCACTGAAACCTGTGTTTCATTGTGTATATTCAGCCTATCGAGTCGAGTTTCAGACTGATCATAAACAGACCTCAGTTTAAGCTGTGATGCTGATTTGATTTGTGTGCTGCACCATCGTCCATATCTTCGATTTCAAGCAGTTCCATGGCAAATCAAATACATTTTTTCTTTGTTTATGACAGTACATATTTGACAGGTTAAAGCATGTACTATTGTGCATACTGAAGTGTAACAAGCCTTTCCTGTTAGGTTGATCTCCTTCCGTTCGAACCCAACGGGTCGAACGGGCCCCTGACTCGCGCCCTGATCGGGGGCGCCTAACCCTCATATGGTTGGTGGGCCCCTGTGACCCGCGCTATATTAACAGAGGTGGGGGGCCGGGGCACGGGACACGAAGTTCACCGCCGCCACAAACCCCACCGGTATTCCCTACCGATCTAGGGTTAGTGCGGTGCTCACGGGAAGCAGCTACCACCTCGTCATTTCTCTGTCATCGCCGTCGTCACCATCCCACCATGGCCAACGGCGGGAGCTCCTCAGGCCAAGGAGAAGGTAATACCTATCACCACTACCGGAATCCCCATGCCCACTGGATCAACAGATTCAATCATTTCCCAGTAGGAAAACTGAAAGTATATATAGCTTATGTGTACTGTACTTTCAGTGATATAGATGCCAATATCATTACTTTTTTCAGTTAGGGGGTGGTGGGGATTCACTCACAGTCAGGTTCAATGCTCATCATGTTATTTCCATAAAAAGGAAATAGTGAGATGAGGTCATCATCATCTAACAAATAAGAAATTAGTCAATGCCACCCACGAAAAAATGAGGTCAACACTGTTCAGAGAAGAATGGAACTCACTGTATTAGGATACCAAATTCTCACTATACGCTTATCAGTAGTTATGAGTTTAGGTTCTTGAAAGTTTTAGAGGCCTTCGCTAGCTTTCCAAAGGTACCTCAATGTTCTATGGTTAGAAATAGAAGATAGCGTACAGGAGGCCAAATCTTGACATGCTTCAGTCATCCACATATTCTAGAAACAACAGATCAGATTTAACAACCATCTTAGGAGTAGCAGACATATATATATATATATAATTTAGAAAAGATTGGTCTACAGTAGAGAAAGAAAATGACCAAAACTGAAACTATATAACTGGAGGCATTAAACCAACTACTTTCTCTGTTTTTTATGTATTTTGTATTATGTTTCAGCTAATCAGCGATACATGCCCCTGTTTCAGGCTACAGGGCAGTGGTAGATCTATTTAGTTCAGCCTATATATCTGAATGCAATTATATCCAATTAGGGGGGATTGTTTGGCAACAAGGGCAGTGGAAGGTTGATGGCGATGCTATCTTACTGGAGAGCCAAGAGCAGAGGAGACTTCCTGCGCTCTGAGACAATGGCGTTAAGTCCTCACTACCCTTCCTCTCCAATCTGACCAGGTACTTCCTTCTTTCTACCTCTTCATAGCCAAAGCTGATCGCTTACGCACTCCTTGATCATACACAGTTGTGTTCCAACAGTTTATTTGATGGAATATTGGAGCGGGCGGTTTGTTTTGAATTATATGGTTTGGTTCTATTCAGTATTACTGAGAATGGATGATATATTTCCCTTTCACTGTCATTAGAGGGAACTTAGTCTCAATTTGATGGAAGGTGTGAGTATTCAGTAGAGTCAGATGTGCTAATTATCTGGCATCTGTATTTTTGGTTCGAAGATAATTCTTATAATTGATTTGCATTTGAGATACCTTAGGCCGCCTGATACTCACCATTGTTTGCTTTGCACTTTGCAAAAAAATTACTATATAGTATACACCAAGAGTTGTACTGTATTATATAGAAAGGGCGACACACCTACAGTATGAGAAATTATATAGGTAAAGAGCGTCGGAATGATGGTTGCTTTCTTATGGCTTGGAATAAGTGAGATCTGTTAAGCAATAATAGGGTTAAGAGTGATGGTTGTTGATAACTACATTTTTCTAGATAGTCATCTACCTGGATGACCTTCAAGCATGAATCGTCGATCACCTTCGACCACCAATAATTGAATTCTTACAGTGCATAAATTATATTATTTTCCATTGATCATTTCTCATGTGGTTTTCCTTTGCAGTCTGTATCTTTTGCTTGATATTTCATCTGTTCACAAGAACGATGCCCAGAAGATTCAGCTTTCTGTGCTAAATGCAATTCTTTTTTGACTTGATAACACCAGGTAACATTGTGGAGTCTTATCATTATACGACATGGAGATAGGAACTAGCAATTCAGCTTATCTATAAGAAAGTGACGGACAAAAGTGAACTAGATTATTGTTGCTGAGAGATAGCTCTTGCTGCGTGATCATATATGCCTATAGTTTTCAACGAAAAAATGTATCCTGATTGGTACAACAAAACTGGCAATCTTAGTTTCTTTTGATCTCTTAATTTGAAGGTGAACTGGAGAGGCGAATTTGTACTACATTTGGAATCGGTCACACTCAATGTGTATTTGTGGTATTGATGTACAGTTATTAAGAAAGTTACATTTTCCATCTATTCTGCTACTGAGAGGAAGCATGGCTGAAAATTGCTCTGGCTGGAGTTGTATGTCTTTGTGACTGAAGACTAGAGACGCTGACTTGCAGCCACTCTTACAGTCCTACCACCCAGAATTTTTCTCTCAACACTGCCATTAGGGCCAATCTATATTGCTTATTGATACAGTCTAGCTATTGCCAATTCCATCTTTCCCACACTGTATTATACCGATTATTAATTGAATGTTGATTATGACAATCTTAATACATCCATGGCAATTGAGGCAATTCGAAAAGATTATAAGCCGGATAAGTATCACACGATAACCTCCCCTTAGCTAACATATATTATTACATCATACAGTCTAGACAGATCATCTGACTATGTTTCGTTTCAAGATTGAATCAAAATGGTACAACAATACAAGTCAATGTATTGTTACTGTAATTTTATTTTCTGTTACTGGCACTCTATTTTCCGCAAAATTTAATTAATTATGGAATGCATTGATAAGCTATCAAAAAAGAGAGGCATTCCTTATCATTTTTCTCAATATTTATTTAATAAAATTTTCAAGTTCCAAAAATATTCTGAAAAAGAAGCGCCCAGCTTTCTTGGCCTCACCTACTTATTTGTTCCCGTATGCACCTTTGTCTCTCTTTCCTGGTACACCAGTTAGCAACATCAATCTAAATAATAAATAGAGCATGTAAAAAACAATAAATAGAGGATGAAAAGATAGGGTACTGGATGCAGTTGTAATATTTTAAAAGGTTGGCGATGCAACCTTCAGAACTTTTGCAATTTCTTCTCCTACATGGAAATAAATAAGTATAATCATATATCGGTACATGGATAAATGTTTTTTCGTCAACTGTGCTTGGCCTCCAAATTGATATCTATAAAGATCAGAAGAAAAGGGCTTGATATTAATTGAAAGAAGTAGCATAGTGATGCCAATTGTGTACATGTGCGTTTGTTTTGAAATGTTACTTAGATTTTCTTAACACACCATTCTGATGATTGACAACACTATTGCACTAGCATGGCAAGCAGCCGAGTGAATTCCTACAAAATGCTGCATGTTGGCTCAATTTTGACTACTATATGTTATCAAAGGAATTGGGCCTTCGACATGTGTATTAAATATCACCCGGTAAGTATAACAATCAGTGAATGATTCAACTATTAGTATATTATACTTGATTTTTCATTGAAATACAAATTTTCCCGACTGTAGTTCTTTCAAAAGCAACTTTCTATCAATTTTGATTTGAAAGATATTTTATTCAACAAAGATAATTTTTTGCTGCTAGCCCGTGCAGGTGCACGGGTTGACGACATGTAAGTTATGATATCCTCCTACAGAGAATCCCACCCTTTCAACATCGCAAGCTCCCCAGGTTCATCGATATTGGAGTACACACATAATATGGAGTCTGCTCTGCTAGCTGTAAACTGTAGGGGATTAAGTAACTTACTGCTATTGTTGAACTGAATTAGCAAGCATATGTTGCTTTTTATTAGGAAAGTGAGAAAGAAACTCTTTGATGTTGGGCCTATCCCTGTGGTAGTGACAATTTTTTTTAATTTACTCACAAGCGTCAGATATTTTGTGATGAGAGAAGTTGGAGAGTACCTAATAGGTTTGAGGCACTATTTGAATTTGTTATGCTTGGCAACCATGAAAAAGTTGGGATTGCTGTAATCATGTTAAATCTATTCAAGTGTGTTACTTTTATGCATATCAATTTACAATGTACATGCACCATTAGGTTTGGTCCTGTTTTTTCCTCTGACGCTGGGTTTGATGCTGTTTGTGCCCTTTACCAAATATGAAGTCTTTGGAGCTTGCCAGGACACACATTTTATATGGATTGCTGATTATAAGAGGTGATGGTGTGGTTTGAGCTTTCATGTTTCTGGTTGGCCTTGTGCAACTCGATCCAAAACAAATGTAAGCCGATCATTGTGGATATTGTCAAAAAAATTCAAAAATATCTGAAATTTTTTTTTTGAATTTTTTTTGACAAACATTGACAAAAGTTTCAAGTGCTTACAAAAATTCGTCATGGAATCACATTCCTAGAAGGCGTGGCAAAAAAAAAAAAATCGGTACTCTAAAAATGCTACTTTCAAAAGCATTTTTGAGCACTGATTTTTTTTTGCCACGCCTTACAAGAATGTGATTCCATGACGAATTTTTGCAAGCACTTGAAACTTTTTTAAATGTTTGTTAAAAAAAATCAGATTTTTTAGATTTTTTTTGACTTTACTGTTCATTGGGCTCATTTGAGCTCGGGAGCAGAAGGACACTTTCGCTGTATTCCTTCTTTTCTTCTGAAAGAAGGATCCTCTGTATTCATGTAGGTAGAAAGAGAGACGCACGGAAGAACAATAGCACATAACCAAAAATGTTTCACACGCAAAGGCATAGGAGACTGCATGTCTCGTCTTCCAGCTATTTACATGTTAGATACTGAGAGAACCTTCTCACCAGCTGCTCGTAAACTCCCCTCTCGACATGCTTGCGCACCGGACAGCTCAGGTGTGTGCATTTGTAGTAGCTCTTACCAATGGTTTCAGCTCTGCTAAACAAACAATGGGTTGAGTTCTTTCCTTAGTCTTAAGCTACCGTGACTTGATAAGGAATATACTACAAATTTTGTTGGGTTTACTTGAACCCAATGTCAATGAGCTTAATCCGCCCCTTAAGAGGTAGGAGTATATCTTACCAAGCCTGCGAGTGTCCCTTACAATCACTGTGTTTGTGAGTTGATCTGGATTCAGAAAGGTGCCTCTGGTTCTCCTAATTCATAATATGCACAGACTGGAAGATAGATCCATTTAAAATAGATATAGAGAGAAATAATCATGCTTTATGAGAGCATACAAGCAGTTTTGTTGTTGTTGAAGATTTACATATGAAGGTTACAGTGATGCATCATTCAGGACCAGCAGTAATAAAAAAGGCAATCGGTCCTCCATGCACTGCTCACTAACCGACCACAATTCTTCCAACTGAGCATATAATAGCTGAAAGCGTTGTCGCTTCTTGAGCATCTATGTCTAGGGTCCAGACAACGACCCGTAGCAACGCACGGGCACATTTACTTATTGTTTCTCATAGCCACATGACCAAAGAGGTAATGGGGGAGCCCAAAGAGATAAACTGGTCACACGACGATACACATAGTTTTAACTTTCTACCACGCTCCTGATGCCTTTCAAGCCTATGCAACACGTATGGATGCCTTTCAAGCCTATGCAAGTCGTATGGATTGTCTCATTGTTTAAGAGGAAATGAATTTGGAATTGAGAGGCACGGAAGAGATTGATACCGGACTATTTAATATTTATCTGTTGAGAATTGATGGCAAGAAGGTGCCCCACTGGCTCACTGCATTGCATGCGTTGTGTTATAATATTTCAGTATCATTACATTTAGGCTCACTCCGGTACCATAGCCCCCAACTATAACCATTCACATATTTAAGCATCTACTATATCAAGTTGTGCTGAGTTGGTGCAGAGTTTGGGTGTTAAGCACACCACCTGATCATTCATTTCCAATTTGGATGCAAGTTTTATCGAGGCAAAGTGCTCCTCTAGTGATAGGTAACACACCAAATCACAAAGATTACTAAAACCAAAGCCATCGCAAATACGAGTATTCAACAGCATCACAACACAAGAAGATCAGATGCAGGGCCGAACAAAATGTTTCAGAGTAGTGCAAAATTAATAGCTGCATAGAATTCAGTCACAAACACTTATAATCCGCACATTACATAAAACTCTCTTGGAACATAACCAGACCAGCAGTATTAAGCAGCTAGCTTTGACTAAACAAAGGTAAAACGACTTCCACAGCCATAGCAGCAATCACATATGGAATCACTAGACAATGCCGTCATCCCCTGGATGTAAGATGATGCTTCCCCAGCTCCAAGGCGCCTACTTGGATCGCTGCCTCATCTTTCGGCGCTTCCTCTTGAGCCTCCTCATCCTCTTCTTCTTCCACTGCAAATTTTAGTATCCACAGAGTTCATCAGCACAAATTGTGTAGTACTACTCTAGGAGATGCATGGAAACATAACAAGTTAACAACTATTCCAGATGAAAAGGAACAGAAAGTACAATTTGTTTTGGAATCAGAAGATTGAGTGTTTCATTGGATATCATCACGTGATTTTCAGAAACACGGACCAATTGTTCCTCATCATTTCCCAAAGACGGTCAATTGGAAAAGGCCAATAGGAAACAACTAAGATATAAGATACCTAAAGATCCAGTTAAGCAAAGTAAAGACATGCAGTCGGTTTGACATTCAGAATGAGTAGGAGGATTTTATATCATCAAATAGATCGGACAACAATTGTCTTCCTCATCATGCCAACCGACGCAATTAAACGAAAAAATAACAAAGCTAGGAAAAATACTGGCAAAGAAAACACAGTTCTCTCAGACAAATGCCTCGATTGTCCACATGGTTTTATAGAATGGATTACATCGGACTCGTCATCTGTTTTCATCATCACGGAGAACCATGAACAAACATGCAAACCAAACAACAATTCAGTTAACAGACACTACATAAAAGAATCTCGCAAGTTCTCTCAGATAATTGCCTCAATTTTGTCCCCACGGTTGAATGGAATGGATTGGATCGGACATCTAATCAGTGTTGATCATCACAGAGAACCACTAATTACGCAATCCAGCGGCAGCAACAGCAACAAACAGTCGATAAACACTAGCACATGAACGGATCTACCGCAGTCGCGAAGCAGCTAACAGCAGGCAAGGTAGACCAAGGACGGCAGTTCAAACCTTGGCCCTCATCGCGGCGGCGGAGTCGGCCTCGCTCTCCTTTTCGCGGCGGCGGAGGCGTCGGCGGCGGGAGTGTGTGGACGATCCCGATCTCCGTAGATTGTTGGCGGCGGCTCTCGCCTCGTACTTATAGGGGTGGGGTGCCGTGAAGTGGAAACCCTAGCGGGATTGGACGGCTCGGATCAGCCACTGAACGGCGTTCTGATCCGATCCGGCTGGGCTCTTGTTCGTAGGCCTAATGGGCCTTCAACCAGCGCCTCGGCCCACGCTCGCATACGAAGAGGACGGGTCTTCTCTTCACTTTTTTTTTTTAAAAAAACTGGGTCTTTTCGCCTGATCGGTTCTCCTATAAAAGGAAACACTCATTTGCTAAAAAAAAAAAATTTGCTCAAAAAAAAAAAAAAAGAGATGAAAAGCACTCATTGCTTGACTGATTGATATCTCCATGTGTTGATGTAGCTGAACGTCGATGAGGAGCAATGTCATCTGAACCTGCATCCTGTTCGACAGCTCGCAAGGATTTAAGAACGCTTGTCACACTTCATGAGAAGATCTTTCAGAGTCCTCTCTCAATATATAGCTTTGTAATTGCAGCTATTTGTCTGAACCATTTTTACTTGGACACGATTTGCCTGAGTTGAAGGGTTGCATTTTGCACCGGCATATAGCCGTCTGAAAATCCATGGTGATGGCAAAACAGGGGACGCACTAGCAT
Organism: Elymus sibiricus; assembly: GCA_039707655.1. Classification (NCBI taxonomy): domain Eukaryota; kingdom Viridiplantae; phylum Streptophyta; class Magnoliopsida; order Poales; family Poaceae; genus Elymus; species Elymus sibiricus. The sequence continues at coordinate 403,125,895 of CM077672.1, forward strand.
GCAGAGCTAGACCAATAGCAACTGCACCAGATCGCAGCAGCTCGTTTACAGCAACATGGTGGAGATAAAGGAATTGATGAAAACGCACAAACATATCGGTAGCAACATCAAAAAGACAATCGCAGCCCTCAGAATTCATAATTGCATAAGATTCACTCACGCGAACATATATAGACATAAAACTCACCAAGAGAAAACCTCATATATCCGAAACAGCTTTCTAGGGGTTCAAGTTCAGAGTCCCCCTCTAAAACCCACAAGACAGCAAGCATAGACCTCACTTGGATCCATTCCCTCGGGGTTAATCACAAACCATCTCACCTCACTTGGATCCACACTTCGGCATTTTTCTAGTCCTGCCTAGATCAGTTATCATAAGTCTGTGCACCAACAGCATATAAACAGCAGCAGCGAACCATAGTATGGCAGCGCCTGAGATTAAAAGAGGATTCAAGCTACAAAAGATCATTTTGCCAAGTCGGTCCTTGCTCAAATGCCAGATAAAGGGGTTTGGATACATTACAAGGTCTGGTCGATTCAACTCATAACATCAAAACAGTAAGACAAGTAGTAATAGTTCTTGACCACAACGACAACAGATAGGTGAAAGCAATCTAGAATAGAGACGTTCCCTTGCCCTTCTTGTCTCCACCGATCTCAAAATGCTTGCACCGCTGCACACAGGAATAAAGACAGACTGAGCAAAGCACATCGGAACGAAAACAAATGTTCAGTTCACTAGAAAAGGAACAAACCTTGATGGCGCGCTGGGAGTAGTGCTTGCAGCTCTGGCACTGCAGCTTCAGCACAATCTTCTTGGTGGTTTTTGCCTGAAGAAAAAGGTCAAAAAATCAGCATTGCACAACTGGCTTTAATCTTTATCTGATTTTACACTAAACAGACACACCATAAGTAGATGGCAATGAACTGATAGACATATCAGATAAACATTGACTTTATATTGTGTGGGCAGATCAATAGACAAATCACACGCAACGATGGTGCCGTACCTTCTTGTGGAAAACAGGTTTGGTCTGACCACCATATCCCGACTGCTTCCTGTCATAACGGCGCTTTCCCTGGGCAGACAGACTGTCCTTACCCTTCTTGTACTGAGTGACCTTGTGAAGGGTGTGCTTCTTGCACTCCTTATTTTTGCAGTAGGTCTTCTTGGTCTTTGGAACGTTCACCTATATAGCATTTGCAACAAAACTTATGTTAAAATAAGGTTTGCGTGAAACAGTATAGATTCAGATCACACTGCAATAGCTAAAAAATAACTCTACGAACAAGTTCAGCAAATGTTCAGAAAATACTCAGAAAACCACTAGTGCAAACAATTAGGTCCTCAGAAACATGCTTATGGTTGTCATCACAAGGATAATCAGGTCTCAAAGATTTCATGCCATCATAGGACCCCATAATTAAAATACCAAACAATAAGGGCCGCCCGGTGCACGTAGCTCCTGCTTGCGCAGGGTCCGGGAAGGGTCCGGCCAACAATAAACGATAAGAATTGAAATTGCAGCACTACTTGCATAACAAAATGATATTAACACTTGGTAAGAAAGAACAATGTCTTACAAGTTAAGGTGGAAAGTCAGAAGTTATTAATGGCAGATGGTGTGCTGGGGGCAGTACATGCAAACAATGGATGTAAGCCTAGTGTTAGGTTAGCTAAGTACACAACAAGTTCGGATGCCAAACACACCAAACAAAATCACTGAATTGGGTTTTCGATGTTATCATGTAATGTGAAGTTGCATGAAGCTCGTTCACTTCACAATATGACACAATGAAAGATGCATGAATACAAACTATAGTCCATCTAAACACAAAATTAAAACTAAATTAGACTTGTTTCTGACACATCAAGCTATCCATTCCATCTTTGGAAAAAGGGCAGCTGCCTGAGATAAACTGGTACACCAGCTTATACATAAGCTAAAGCACATCTCATACACAGTAACTAGGAACCTAGAGCAGTACTAAGTTAAGTTAAAATACAGCTCATCAATACACAGAAATGCAGTGTGCACACATACTAGAATATAACAGCAAGACCTGATTACAGAAAACAGAATGGACAGTAATTCAATCCTGTGCTTTCAGAATCAGAAGCATTGAGTGTTTCATTGGACATCATCACATGGTTATCAGAAACACGGACCAATTGTTCTTCATCATATTCCAAACAGATGTCAAATTTGCTAAAATGAACAGAAAATAATAGAAGTGTTGACGCCATGTAGATAAGGTAACATGGAGAACACTATTTTAAGATGAATCTATCTACAAGAAGCAGACATATATGCAGTCGGCTTGGCATTCAGAATGGGTAGGAGGATTTTATCATCAAATAGGTCAGATAACAATTGTCTTCCTCATTATGAACATGCATGAGCAAAGGTAATGGCTAAGCAAATGTTCTTCTCTCAGACAAATGCCTCGATTGTCCACATGGTTTAACTGAATGGATTAGATCAGACTCGTCATCTGTTTTCATCATCACAGAGAACTGCCAAAAAAGCGCTCTAATCTCTAACAAGTACATGGAATTCAGGTAGCAGCAGCATATAACAGGGCAAAAGCAAAACATAACCAGTGTTCTCTCAGACAAATTGCCTCGTTTTTGTCCCCATGGTTTAATGGAATGGATCAGTGTTGATCATCACAGAGAACCCACAAACTGCACAAGTGAGCAGCAGAAAGGACGCAAGAATTGGTAAACGCGAGCACATCTACGGCAGTCGCGAAGCAGCTAACTACACCTCTCTCCGTTTAAGTAAGTAGACGGGGGAGCACAGACGAGGAACAAACCATGGCGGCGGCGGTGCGGTGCGGTGCGCGCCCTCGGTCGGTGAGCGTCGGCGGCGGCGGAAGCGTGTGGAAGATTGGCGGCGGGGCCTCTCGCCTCGTTCTTATAGGGTTTGGGTGCTGGGGAGGTGGACGGCTCAGATCAGCCGCTGCACGCAGGGCGGTTAAGTCTCTGGTTGGTGGGCCTAATGGGCCTTCGAACTAACTTCTAGGCCCACGCTCGCCTAGGATGAGATGACGACGGGTCGACTTGCGCTGTTCTGAACTTCTCATCGGTTTTCCAGAGGAGTTCGTTGGGCGAGATGACCTGCGGCGGCCTCCCCAGCTCGCCGGCGCCGGCGCCGATGCCGGCGGCGGCGGCCCCGCTGGAGGACGAGAACCTCCTCCCCGAGATCCTCGTCCGCCTACCCCCACTCCCATCCGCCCTCCCGCGCGCCTCCCTCGTCTGCAAGCGCTGGCGCCGCCTCGTCACCGACCGCCGCTTCGTCCGCCGATTCCGCGCGCACCACCTCCGCAGCCCGCCTCCGCTGATCGGCTTCTTCGAGGAGGTCACCCGCAAGCCCAACCCCCACAACCCCGCCCCGGACGCCCCCAACGTCCTCTCCTTCACCCCCGCCATGGACCCCCCCGACCGCGTCCCGGTCGGGCGCTTCTCCCTGTGCCTCCACGACGGCAGCGGCCGCTCGAACCTCGGCTGCCGCGACGGCCTCGTGCTCCTCATCGACCCGGCGGCCGCCGACATCGAGGTCCTCGTGTGGGACCCCGTCACCGGCGACCAGCACCGCTTCGTCATCCCCCGGGCGCTCGACGACCGCCAGGGCACCGAGATCTTGAACGGGGCGGTTCTTCGCACGGCCAGGGTCCTCGACGGTCGCCCCTTCCGGTTCCGGGTGGTCATGGCCGGCATCGACAGGCCAAACAAGCGGCTGTTCGCCTGCATTTACTCGTCCGAGACCGGCAAATGGGGTGATGCAATCTGGGTATCCGTGGAGCATACGAGCAGCGCACCCGCCATAGTTGATATGCGCATTTCCAGTACCCTGGTTGGGAATTCTCTCTACTGGTCCCTTTGCTCAGCTAATTGGGAGGTAGCTGCCATCCTTGAGTTTGATTTGGATACACAACACCTGACCGTGATACAGCTGCCAGTGGGTAAGTGTAGCGATGGCAGCCGCTCCTTCCGGGCTATGCGCGTGGACGGTGGCGAGCTTGGCATCCTTGAGCTGTTAGACTCCAACCTCCAGCTGTGGAAAAGGAAGATCGACCGCGACGGTGTTGTTTCATGGGTGCTGGGGAAGACTATTGAATTGGATCAGCTTCTTTATATAGATAAAAGGAAAATGGGCCCAATGATGCTCGGGTATTGCGAGGACAATAATGTGGTGTTTCTATGGACACATCACGGTATTTTCATGGTCCAGCTTGAGTTATTGGAAGTGTACAAGCCTCCCATACAGACATTTTACTGTTTGGTTCATCCATTCACAAGTGTCTACACTGCAGGTAATAACCAAGTAATTTTCTATAATTGATTGATGAAAAGTTTTTCGCATACTTGTTGTTAGACTAATAATACAAATTAAATATCTGTCAACTGTTTTTTTGCTGCTCGATGGGCTATTTAAATAGATAACCATATTGTTCATAATAGTATTATTATTGTGATTGTCAAACTATGTGGTTCAAGTATATTGTGTAGCAAGCATTTTATGTTAAGCCTATTTGATGAACAAAAAGTATATTGTTATGCAAAAGCCATATGATGCCAGTGATTTACTTTCCCTCGAGATTAATACCAGCTGGAAATAGGAAAACTAAGCTTGAACAAGCTGCAACAGTGAAATGCCCAAATGGGTAGCTCAATTGTCACATGTAAAGGCTTAAACTAGTTATATCCTTTGGTCCATTTTTTGTTTACAGTGATCTTGCTAACTTAAATCCATAATAAAGGCTTGGTTTGATCTTGACAAGATAATAGTTCATTTTTACCACTTGTTGAAGATTCGCAAGTGTCAGAGTCTTTTTGTACCAGAGGATAAATGAATTGAGTCTGTTTTATCTTTTCAAGCTAAAGTTATTTAAATATGAATTGTCATTATTTTTTTCTTTTTAAAATTTATTGGTTTGAATACATTCTATTTCGTCAACTTCAGATACCACAGGGCAAGCTTAAGAATAACTCTAGATTCTTCTTTCTGATCAGCTAATATTATGTGCATGCCATTGCATTTTAGGAGGTTATTGAGTATATATACCGTCCTCAGAAATATTCTTTGCAAGGCAATAGATGTGCTTTTGTGTTTATCTATTCCAATGTTGAAAAATGTGTTTTTCCTCTCTCAATTTTGTCTTGTGTAAATATCTTGTTGTTATCCCATCATATCTTTGGTTAAATATCATTGGTTGTTTGGCTTATGCTTGTAGACATGGGCATTGGTGGTGAACCTGATGAAGCCAAACTTCTGTGCAATGCAATGCATAAGGTGACTTTATAACATTGGTTTACAGGTAATGTAAGCTTATCTTCGTATTTTCAGTTGAGGGATCATAACTGTTACTTTTTGTTTTTGTTACGGAAACGTCCCCTTTACAACCATTTGTGACTAACCAAATTACAAGTGAGTACTAATTCCCGACAACCCTTTGCTCAGTGTCAGCTGTTGCCCACCCCCCGTCATGCTTTTATGGCAGGCTGCCACTTGGCTCTTTTATCCCGGTGCTGCTTCTTCTATTCGCCGTTTATGAGTTTATCCTGCAGCTCCATTCCTCTCCTCAGCTGCTTTCACCTACCTCCTATCCTCTCTCCTGGATGAACTCTTTTGCTTACCCTCCATTCCATCCAGCTGCCTTGCTACCAGTTTGCCTCTTCCCTAGTTCTACTGCTCTCATCTTTGGCAGTTTCCTCCCTCTAGCCCCTCGTATGACTGATGACTTTGGACATTTCCCATTCCCAATTTGCGCACATTTTCTTAACTGCACGTAGATGACAATGATGTCTGCTATGTAGTATGTATGATACAATGAAACACACTCCCTTTCCTCCCTATAGCTCCTCGGATGTATCAGGTCCTATTGTGATTCAAAAGTTGTCACCTTAACGTAAATATTTGATAATTAGCAATACCGAGCATTTGGCTTCAAAGTTCAAACTTCCTTCACGTATGCACGCTTATAAGTACGCCCTTTCACATCGATGCTCATTTTGAATAGTTATGATACATACCTATTCGTGAACTAGTGATTGCTATGAGAGCATCTTGTCGTTTAATCCAGTTCTTCAATTTTGCTCACTATAGATCTTTAAATTGACGACATGATCAAGATGATATTAGTAGATTTATATAAAAATGCTTCCATCGCAGTTATAATTTTGGATTTACTGAGCGAAGGTGCAAAAACTCTGCACATGTTTCATTAAGAAAAGAGGAGGGGTTTTTTTTTAACAAGAGGCAAAAGATTTGCCTCATTCATTAATAAAGAAGAGGAATAGAGTTTTAGTACGTGTTACAACACCGACAGTGTCGGAACACCCCAACAAACAGTGAGCAACTACTCTCGCGGCATCAATACACCCAACTTTCTGGCACCCGCGGTTACCCACAGCTTGGCCTCCTCCTTGATATTGGTGAAGAGGATCGGCGGCGGAGCACTCTTCTGCCGGAACACGCGTGCATTTCGCTCGTTCCATATGGTCCATGCGACAAGCATGGTGAGCGAGGCCCTCGCCTTCCTATTGGGGATCGAAGTGTCGGAAAGGCCTACCCACCAATCTTTGATGGAATCCGAGAGGTGCCAAGAGGAAGTATCAATGTCCACAAGCTGCAGCCATATTTTGACCAATCCCCATAACCGAATAGAGAAGCGGCATTTGTAGAACAGGTGGTCCACCGACTCTTGTTCCCGCTTGCAAAGAGGGCAAAGGCCACAATTTGGCCATCCTCGCATCTCCAATCTATCCGCCGTCCAAACCCTGTTTTGAATAGCCAACCAAGCGAAGAACTTGACTTTGGGAGGAGCCCAAGCCTTCCACACAGAGTGTTCCATAGGGGAGCTGATTGTATCAAGGAACTGCGCTTTGTATGCCGATGCGGCCGTGTAGTGCCCGCTAGCGGTGTGTTTCCAGATAATGTCATCCTCGGCATTGTCGTCAAGCTGGAAACCACGGAGAGTAGTCCACAAGGCCACAAACTGTCGCAAGTGATTTAGCGAGAAGGATGTGGAGATGGTTATTTTTGAGACCCAAGCATCGTTGTTGAGAGCTTAGCGCACCTTCCAGTTTTTCCTCTTGGAAGCCTAAAAAATTAGAGGCGCAATATCCCTTGGCTTGCGGTCATTAACCCAAGGCGAATCCCAGAAAGGCGCCCTTGCACCATTCCCGACAAAGACGGTCGAGGAGGCATAGAACAAAGCGGAATCCAGCTCGTCACATGGGTTTCCCATGCCAACCCAAAGCTTGGTCGGGTCTTTCCATTCGAACCATAACCACCGCAACCTTAGAGCCCTAGCAAATTTCTCCGTGTTTAAGACACCAAGACCACTCATGTCCTTAGGCCGACACACTGCGTCCCAGTTCACCTTGCACTTTGCCGCGGCGAAGATCACCGTCCTCGTCCCGGTCGCGGTCGCGCCGATGGTGCTGCACAGGCCGTGAAGAGGAGGGTTTTGATTCAATACAAGAAAGGCACGTGTGGCTAATTCACTCTCAAGGAACGAAGGCTCTATTCTCACTGTGGTTAATGCAAATTATTGTTGAAAGCATGCTGACATCTATCTGCCTTCACTTTGATCTTGACAAACACTGCGCCATGTATGTGCTCTCGCCTTAGAAAGCACCACTTTTCCTCTTGCTCCACACAGAAATCCCTGCGGCAGTCCTTTGTGCACCTGCTTCTTCCTTGATAGCCACCATTGCTGGCCAGCTCAGTGAGGATTGCTCAGCCAAATCTGGCAGATCTACGGGCATCACACAGAAAGATGCTCGGCCATCTCCTGATGCTACACACAAAGAGGACATGTGCCCGGCTTTTTCTGCTGATGGTGCTCGAGGTGGTTGGCAGTCCAACAGTGATGCTGAAGGGCCAACTAAATAGAACCGGCATTTGAGAGGCGACTTCGCCTTCCAGAGGACCTTTTGGCAGTTGTCATAGCTTTAATGCTGTAGAGCGTTCGAAAAAGTAGTGTCTATTTTGGACCGAAGGAAGTACGTATCAGTTTATAATACGATGCATGATCCTTTGCTCGAGGCTTCTGCTGCATGGTTTGGTTGATTTAAACTTGTTATACTAACCGGCTATTTCTTACACTTCAAAAATATGTTCCTTTGAGCCAGAAGGCAGACGTATCTGCTTTCAACCCCATGAATCCCTCGTATGCCCATGAGGCTGTTTTTTTTCTTTCTTTTTTTGAACCTTTTCTGATTTAGTGCCGGTTTTGATTCCCCTTTGGAGGTTTGATATAAGTTCCGCAAGCAATACAAGCTTTGAGTTTAATGGCTTTTGCACCATCAGCCAGTAGTACAAATCTGTTTGACAAGTGACTGTTTCGCAGGTATCTGAGCTCTCATTTGTTTTGCTGAGCTGTGGAATGGCTTACTGCCTTACCGGTGCAGGCTCCGCCCGTGCGGAAGTTGATCTTGTACGGACATGTGCTGGTCAAGTTCGAAGTAGATTTGTAGGATTATATCTGTCCAGTTTGCTAGCTTCCTTATGTTACCTAAATAATTGTAGGCAATATCCAGTTGGCATGATGACAAGCGGCGACTTGCTTGGACTAATGAATAAGGCAGTGGTATAGGCTCTGTCTGTCGGCTCATTGGTGCCTCCGGTTTCATTCTCTTGTGTCTTTCGTGCAAAGCTCATGATTCTTTACTTCAACTGATTGGTACGTAGTACTTCCTCGGTCTCGCTCGTCTACTTATTTGGTACTTCCTCCGTTCACAAATATAAAATGTTCCAGACATCTTATATTTGTGAACAGAGGGAGTAGTAACCTTTGTGTTTATGCTCCGTGTTTCCATACAAGCGGTGTGGAGACTTCGATCTCGAATCGCTGCTGCTGGTAGTACCAAAATGTTGTTGGATTGCTTGGCTTGAGGACAAGCTCCACGGCAACGGCCACCGCCTTTTGCTCACCCTCCACGTCGATCAGTAGCTGAATGGTGTCCGGCTCCGGCTGTAGGACGATTGGTGGTTCAGTAGTCCGTCGACCCGCGCTCGGAAAATGGATTTTTTTTTTCATTTAGCTGCACTATTTTCATGTATGTGGTTCAACTTGTAAGCGTGACGTCTTCATCATTGCGTGCATGCAAAAACAAATGGTTTGTTTATTGACCACTAAATTTCAGCGAGGGATATTGATGCAATGAAAAAAAATAACATAACCAACCAGCTTGAATTCAAAGCGCTCTGGGTGATCAACATGACCAAATATTCCATATGCATCGTTTGGTTGGCCATTGCCAACTATTGAAAATTAAACATACGAGTAATTTTATGTACGTACTTAAAATTCTCATGATTTTGGGATATAACATGCAAGTAAATACCAATATTTTCCCAAGTTGTGAAGGATCCGCACATGAAATGAATCTTCACCGCTGCCTGGCGCACTTATTGCACTGTCATTGTGTAAATATAGTCACAATCATCATGAACTTGAATGCTGTCACCGGGAAGCTGGTCTACTCGGTACTTGCATGTATTTGTATCGTCACCGGAAACTGGTCTGCCCCGCTTCTTCTCAGATGCACTTAGGATGTTGCCCGACAGAGAAGATTTGCCAACTGAAACCAGTTATACAAATTGAATTGGTTTCCATCATCAAGGTTGGCCATGGTCGCCAAGTTGGCGATGGAGATTGGCCTGGTTCCATTTACTAATAGCTAAAGCATGTTGAGAGACACATGAGACAAACAAGTGATTTATCACAATCATTATGAAGAAGTGTTGATAAACTGCAGGTGACATACGCGAGGGTTTTGAGTTAGATCCGACGCAACTTTGTGCCAGATTGGGTAAAACACAACTGTTATCACTAATTGAATCGTTCTTGGCTCCATGGCTCACACCTTGAAAAAATTACCCAACAGTATTAGATGGTTGGGACAAAGAGCACTCAGTACAAGGATTAACTGACTGACTGTTCACCCTTCTCTTTGTGGACTTTGAAGTGGGATACTGTCCGATGACAAGGATTAACTGACTGACTGTTCACCCTTCTCTTTGTGGACTTTGAAGTGGGATACTGTCCGATGACAAGGATTAACTGACTGACTGTTCACCCTTCTCTTTGTGGACTTTGAAGCGGGATACTGTCCGATGACGGTTGAACTGATTGAGCTGCAGTCGCATTTACATGTCTCTCTCTCTCACCTGTCAAAAAATATATACAGAATATTATTTTGATCACGACACGGTTGGCTTAAATAGAAATATTACAAGGCAAGATTAAGCGCATGGATTGACCCTTTTCCCATGTGTTTGTTACATCCCGCCGGTGCGTGCTCACTGCGATCACCCGAACCTCCTCCGGTGTTCTGGCAGGCTATCCGTTTTTTTTTCAAGCTATTGTGCCTTAGCACACTACCCTTGACCACCGCCCCGTTTTTTTTTTTTTGAGAAAGTATGCTTGCATTCAAATCACGAAATAATACAAAGTTCTTAGACCCGTACAAACACACCCTAACACACGCACAAAGAACCAAAAAAACAGAGAGTGCCCTAAAACAACTAATAAAGCACGAAGATCTCCGGAGCTCTGTGTCATCATTCCTGAGCCTTGCGAGAAGACGTCTGCAATACAAAAATCTGCAACCAGACCCAAACATGTCATCATCTTCAACCATGGCATAATCACCGCCGCGTTGCTCCCCTTTTCTTCGCACTGGCGCCGAAAAGACAAGGACACACATGTGCATCCAACACACCTGCACCAGCCTTCGCCATCTGTGGCTTTGAGTACCGCTATATGTGCCCCTTCCATATGGAAGAGAACTAGGATCCGGTTCCGGCGCCGCGGCCGGGCCAACCGCCCGGGCAAAGCAGGACATCCCTCCAGCAGCAGCACAAAGTAAGAGGAGGAACATCATCGGAAAATCATACCGATGAGGAGGAAGAAGAATCTCCGTCTCCACACAACCACCTCCCATCCGAGGACCCAACCGGTCAGTGCCGGTCGACCTCCAGACACCCATAGCCCCGTTGTTGAACCAAATCATGTGTAGGTACTGAAAGAGGCAAAATAGATAGATCATCGAAAGGCAAGACATTGTGTAGCCTAATTAGTACTAGGAGGGGAAATAATGTTATGTTTCGATCGAGAAATTGATGTAAACTTTGAAATGGCAAGAGGACCCAAATTATATGATCAAACAATACTGGAAAACATGGCTATCGTAGGAAGGGCTAGAACGGAAGCCTTATCAGAATGTGAAATCAAATGCCGCATTAGCTAGCCGATGGTTCCCAGATAGTATGGTGGCATCCGAGTGATGATGGCGAGATCGACCAGTTGTCCACGGAGGTACGCCGGTCGCAGAGTGTAGGAACGGTGGAACACCGGCGTAGGTCTTGCTGATCCCGGTGCGGCATGCGTTGGAGGAATACCGACGGAGGTGTTGTCGATCGAGACATAGGGCACATGCATGACGGAACACCGGAGGAGGTTCGGGCGATGTGATATGTCTCCAACGTATCTACAATTTTTGATTGTTCCATACTATTATAGTATCAATCTTGGATGTTTTATATGCAATTATATGCCATTATATATCATTTTTTTGGGACTAACCTATTAACCCAGTGCCCAGTGCCAGTTGCTGTTTTCTGCTTGTTTTTGCCTTTTCAGAAAATCATTATCAAAAAGTGTCCAAACAAGAAAAAAACTTTGGATTAATTTTTTCTCGACCAGAAGAGACCCACGAAGCTTCGGGAGAAGACCAGAAGAGCCACGAGGAGGCGGCAAGCCTGGAGGGCGCGCCCAGGGGGGTAGGGCGCACCCCCCAGGCTTGTGGGCCCCTCGTTGCCCCTCCTGACCTAATTCCAGCGCTATAAATTTCAAAATATTCCCAATATACCAGAGAGACAGAAGAGAAAACCTTTCCGCCGCCGCAAGCCTCTGTTCTTCCGCGATCCCATCTGGAGGCCTTTTCCGGTACTCTGCCGGAGGGGGAATCGATCACTAAGGGCTGCTTCATCAACCTTGCTGCCCTTCCGATGATGTGTGAGTAGTTTACCACAGACCTACGGGTCCATAGCTAGTAGCTAGATGGCTTCTTCTCTCTCTTTGATCTTCAATACCATATTCTCCTCGATGTTCTTGGAGTTCTATCCGATGTAATCTTCTTTTGCGGTGTGTTTGTTGGGATCCGATGAATTGTGAGTTTATGATCAGATTATTCATGAGAAATATTTGAGTCTTCTCTGAACTCTTTTATGCATGATTATTATAGCTTTGTATTTCTCTCTGATCTATCGATTTGGTTTGACCTACTAGATTGATTTGTCTTGCAATGGGAGAGGTGCTTTGTGATGGGTTCAATCTTGCGGTGCTCAATCCCAGTGACAGAAGGGGACATGACACGTATTTGTATTGTTGCCATTAAGGATAAAAAGATGGGGTTTAATCATATTGCTTGAGTTTACTTTGTCTACATCATGTCATCTTGCTTAAGGCGTTACTCTGTTTCATACTTAATACCCTAGATGCATGCTGGATAGCGGTCGATGGGTGGAGTAATAGTAGTAGATGCAGGCAGGAGTCGGTCTACTTGTCTCGGACGTGATGCTTATGTACATGATCATTGCCATGAATCCGTCATAATTATTTGCTTTTCTATCAATTGCCCAACAGTAATTTGTCTACCCACCGTATGCTATGTGTTCGAGAGAGAAGCCTCTAGTGAAAACTATGTCCCCCGGGTCTACTTTATCATATATAAAAAACCTAAAAATACCTTGCTGCAATTTATTTACTTTTATTTTATTTAGTATTTTAGTTTATCTATTTATCTCTATAAGATTTAATCCTTGCAAATAACCGCTAAGAGGATTGACAACCCTCTTATTTGCGTTGGGTGCAAGTGTTTGCTTTTGTGTGTGTAGTGCATTTAACGGAATTTTGCTTGGTTCTCCTACTGGATTGATAACCTTAGTTCTTAACTGAGGGAAATACTTATCTCTACTATTCTGCATCATCCTCTCCTCTTCGGGGAAATACCAACGCAGTCTACAAGTAGCAGGAAGAATTTCTGGCGCCGTTGCCGGGGAGACATCATCAAAATTACCAAGTACCTTCGCACAAACTATCATCCACTTGCATTTACTTTATTTGCCTTTTTATTTGCATTTGCCTCTCATTTTCATCTCCCCCACTTCTTTTTTTTTTACAAAAACACAAAAATAATTTTGTTTGCTTGTGTTGCCATGTGCTTCCTATTTGCTTGCATCTTTGCTTACTAAAACACTATTGATATGGATCCTCATCCACTTGCTAATCTTTTCAAAAAATCCAATTATGATGAACCAATTGCTAGTGAGTTGAGTGCACTAGATTATCTTTATGAAGTTTTGCTTGAAAATCGTGAATCTGAAAATTGTTATGAAGAAATTTATAAAGTGATTCATGATAGCTCCTCGAATGAAAAGCATGATTGCAATGGTTTTATTATAAATTCTATTAATGTCAATTGTGTTAATAATGCGCAAAACTACAAGCTTGGGGATGATAATTTTGTCATGACTATTACTTATTGTAATGATCATGATTGGGGTGATGCTTCTTATGATCTTGAAAATTTATTTAAGCCTCATGATGATAATAATGTTTGCAATAATATTGAAAGTGGGATTGGAAGAGTGTCAACTTTAAGTAAAAAGAATCCCACATATTCGGAGAGTGTTCAATCTTATGAATTTTTTGATAAAAGTGGGTTTGGAGAGGTCATGACTTTAGTTAATATTAATCCCACTATCTTGGAAGATTATAAAACTTTTATGCATGTGGATCATGAAGATAATACTTTATATGATGGTTATATTGTTGAATTTGATTATGACCCTACATGTAATTATTATGAGAGAGGAAAATATGGTTATAGAAATCTTCATGTCACTAAATTACCTCTCTTTGTGTTGAAATTATTAATGCTTCATTCTTCCTATTTGCATATGCTAGATATTGGTTGGCTTGATAATTTATTTTCCTATAAAATGCCTCTGCATAGGAAGTATGTTAGACTTAAATGTGTTTGTCACATGTTTTATGATGCTCTCTTTGTGCTTCAATTCTTGTCTTTTATTTGAGCATCATCGAAATCCCGAAGCCCATCTTAATGGCTATAACAATAGCGCTTGTTGGGAGGCAACCCAATGAATAAAATAATTTTTTGTTTTTACTTTATGTTCTTGAGTGTTTACACAATTATAGCCTCTGTTATGATTGTATTTTCATGTTTTAATTAGTGTTTGTGCCAAGTAATTCCTTTGGGATGATGTCGATGATAGTATAATTGATGCTGTTTGGAAAACAGAAAGTTTTGCGTCCAGTGCTGGAATTTTAATTCTGTACTGGAGCGTCAGAAAAATCTAAAATTTTTACAAAATATTTTTATATGAATTTTTTATGTTTTCCTAATTTTTAAGATTTTTTGGAGTTACAGAAGTATGGCTTTTAAATAGATATTTACAGACTGTTCTGTTTTAGACAGATTCTGTTTTTGTTGCATAGTTTGCTTATTTTGATGAATCTATGGATCATATCGGGGGGTATGAGTCATGGAGAAGTTGGAGTACAGTAGCATTATGCCAATATTAAATATGAATCAATTTACAACAGTACCTAAAGTTTAGGATTTGTTTGTTATACTAACGGATCTCACGAGGTTTCTGTTGAGTTTTGTGTGCTGAAGTTTTCAAGTTTTGGGTGAGACTACGATGGATAAAGGAATAAGGAGCGGCAAGAGCCTAAGCTTGGGGATGCTCAAGGCACCCCAAGGTAATATTCAAGGAAGACTCAAGTGTCTAAGCTTGGGGATGCCCCGGAAGGCATCCCCTCTTTCGTCTACAATCTATCAGTAACTCACTTGGAGCTATATTTTTATTCATCACATGATATGTGTTTTACTTGGAGCGTCTTGTGATATAGTTTGTTTGCTTTTGTTTGATTTTTAGTTTGTCAATCATATTTTCTGAACACACCTTTTTGAGAGGGACACACATTATTCGTGATTTGTTAGAATACTCTATGTGCTTCACTTATATCTTTTGAGCTAGGCAGTTGCTCTAGTGCTTCACTTATATCTTTTAGAGCACGGCGGTGGTTATATTTTAAAGAAATAGTTGCACTCTCATGCTTCACTTATATCTTTTTGAGAGTCTAATGAATAGCAATGGTAATATGCACGGGTTATGAATTTGGTCCTGATATGATAGGTATTCAAGAGGGATATAATAAAAACTTTCATGTAGATCACTGAATATGATAAGTTTGATTCCTTGCAATAGTTTTGCGATATTAGGATGGTAATATGTGGGAGGTGCTAGTAGATAATTGTGGCTTAGTAAGAATATTGGTGTTAAGGTTTGTGATTCCCGAAGCATGCACGTATGGTCTGTCGTTATGCTAAGAAGTTGGAGCATGATTTATTCTTGATTGTCTTCCTTTGTGTGGCGGTCGGGGGTGCGCGATGGTTAACTCCTACCAACATCCCCCATAGGGGCATGCGTAGTAGTACTTTGCTTCGAGGGCTAATAAACTTTTGCAATAAGTATGTGAGTTCTTTATGACTAATGTGAGTCCATGGATTATACGCACTCTCACCCTTCTGCAATTTGCTAGCCTCTTCGGTACCGTGCAGTGCCCTTTCTCACATCGAGAGTTGGTGCAAACTTCGCCGGTGCATCCAAACCCCGTGATATGACACGCTCTATCACACATAAGCCTCCTTATATCTTCCTCAAAACAGCCACCATACCTACCTATCATGGCATTTCCATAGCCATTCCGAGATATATTGCCATGCAACTTCCACCGTTCCGTTTTTATGACACACATCGTCATTGTCATATTTCTTTGCATGATCATATAGCTGACATAGTATTTGTGGCTCAGCCACCGTTCATCATTTTTATACATGTTACGCTAGCATCATTGCACATCCTGGTACACTGCCAGAGGCATTCATATAGAGTCATATTTTTTTTCTAGTATTGAGTTGTAAGTAAATAAAAGTGTGATGACCACCATTATTGGAGCATTGTCCCAGTGAGGAAAGGATGATGGAGACCATGATTCCCCCACAAGTCGGGATGAGACTCCGGACAAAAAAAAGAAAGAAAAGAAATGAAAGAAAAAAAAAGAGGCCAAAAAGAGCATGAAAAAAAAGAAAAAAAAGAAAAAAAAGAGAAGAAAAAAAGAAATGAGAGAAAAAGAGATAAGGGGCAATGTTACTATCCTTTTTCCACACTTGTGCTTCAGAGTAGCACCATGTTTTTCATATAGAGAGTCTCCTATTTTGTCACTTTCACATACTAGTGGGAATTTTTCATTATAGAACTTGGCTTGTATATTCCGATGATGGGCTTCCTCAAATGCCCGAGGTCTTCATGAGTAAGCAAGTTGGATGCACACCCACTTAGTTTTCATGTTGAGTTTTCATACACTTATAGCTCTTAGTGCATCCGTTGCATGGCAATCCCTACTCCTTGCATTGACATCAATTGATGGGTATCTCCATAGCCCGTTGATTAGCCTCGTTGATGTGAGACTATCTTCTTATTTTTGACTTCGCCTTTTTGATCTCTATCACCACACTCTATTCCACCCATAGTGCTATATCCATGGCTTGCGCTCATGTATTGCGTGGGAGTTGAAAAAGCTGAAGCGCGTTAAAAAGTATGAACCAATTGCTTGGCTAAAACCGGGGTTGTTCATGATAAATATTTTGTGTTAAGAAGATGGAGCATGACAGGATTATATGATTTTGTAGGGATAACGTTCTTTAGCATTTTTATTTTGAAAGACATGATTGTTTATTAGTATGCCTGAGTATTGATGTATTTATATCATATAATCCTGTCATGCTCCATCTTCTTAACACAAAGTATTTATCATGCACTACCCCGATGACAAGCCGAGCAATTGGTTCATACTTTTTAACGCGCTTCAGCTTTTTCAACTCCCACGCAATACATGAGCGCAAGCCATGGATATAGCACTATAGGTGGAATAGAGTGTGGTGGTAGAGATCAATAAGGGGAAGTCAAAAAAATAAGAAGATAGTCTCACATCAACGAGGCTAATCAACGGGCTATGGAGATGCCCATCAATTGATGTCAATGCAAGGAGTAGGGATTTCCATGCAACGGATGCACTAAGAGCTATAAGTGTATGAAAGCTCAACATGAAAACTAAGTGGGTGTGCATCCAACTTACTTGCTCATGAAGACCTCAGGCATTTGAGGAAGCTCGTCATCGGAATATACAAGCCAAGTTCTATAATGAAAAATTCCCACTAGTATATGAAAGTGACAAAATAGGAGACTCTCTATATGGAAAACATGGTGCTACTCGGAAGCACAAGTGTGGAAAAAGGATAGTAACATTGCCCCTTCTCTCTTTTTCTCT
This sequence comes from Elymus sibiricus, assembly GCA_039707655.1. Taxonomy (NCBI): domain Eukaryota; kingdom Viridiplantae; phylum Streptophyta; class Magnoliopsida; order Poales; family Poaceae; genus Elymus; species Elymus sibiricus. The sequence continues at coordinate 403,143,334 of CM077672.1, forward strand.
CTTTTTTTTCCATGGCTCTTTTTTGCCTCTTTTTTTTCGGCCGGAGTCTCATCCCGACTTGTGGGGGAATCATGTTCTCCATCATCCTTTCCTCACTGGGACAATGCTCTAATAATGATGATCATCACACTTTTATTTACTTACAACTCAACATTACAACTCGATACTAGAACAAAAATATGACTCTATATGAATGCCTCTGGCAGTGTACCAGGATGTGCAATGATGCTAGCGTAACATGTATAAAAAATGATGAACGGTGGCTGAGCCACAAATACTATGTCAGCTATATGATCATGCAAAGCAATATGACAATGACGATGTGTGTCATAAAAACAGAACGGTGGAAGTTGCATGGCAATATATCTCGGAATGGCTATGGAAATGCCATGATAGGTAGGTATGGTGGCTGTTTTGAGGAAGATATAAGGAGGCTTATGTGTGATAGAGCGTATCATATCATGGGGTTTGGATGCACCGGCGAAGTTTGCACCAACTCTCGATGTGAGAAAGGGCAATGCACGGTACCGAAGAGGCTAGCAAATTGCGGAAGGGTGAGAGTGCGTATAATCCATGGACTCACATTAGTCATAAAGAACTCACATACTTATTGCGAAAGTTTATTAGCCCTCGAAGCAAAGTACTACTACGCATGCCCCTAGGGGGATAGATTGGTAGGACAAGTCCATCGCTCGTCCCCGACTGCCACTCATAAGGTAGGCAATCAACAATAAATCATGCTCCAACTTCTTAGCATAACGACAGATCATACGTGCATGCTTCGGGAATCACAAACCTTAACACCAATATTTTTACTAATCCATAATTATCTACTAATACCTCCCACATATTACCATCTTAATATCGCAAAACTATTGCAAGGAATCAAACTTATCATATTCAGTGATCTACATGAAAGTTTTTATTATATCCCTCTTGAATACCTATCATATCAGGACCAAATTCATAATCCATGCATATTACCATTGCTATTCATTAGACTCTCAAAAAGATATAAGTGAAGCATGAGAGTGCAACTATTTCTTTAAAATATAACCACCGCCGTGTTCTAAAAGATATAAGTGAAGCACTAGAGCAACTGCCTAGCTCAAAAGATATAAGTGAAGCACATAGAGTATTCTAACAAATCACGAATAATGTGTGTCCCTCTCAAAAAGGTGTGTTCAGCAAAGATGATTGTGACAAACTAAAAAAGCAAACAAAAGCAAACAAACTATATCACAAGACGCTCCAAGTAAAACACATATCATGTGATGAATAAAAATATAGCTCCAAGTGAGTTACCGATAGATTGTAGACGAAAGAGGGGATGCCTTCCGGGCCATCCCCAAGCTTAGACGCTTGAGTCTTCCTTGAATATTACCTTGGGGTGCCTTGGGCATCCCCAAGCTTAGGCTCTTGCCGCTCCTTATTCCTTTGTTCATCGTAGTCTCACCCAAAACTTGAAAACTTCAGCACACAAAACTCAACAGAAACCTCGTGAGATCCGTTAGTATAACAAACAAATCTTAAACTCTAGGTACTGTTGTAAATTGATTCATATTTAATATTGGCATAATGCTACTGTACTCCAACTTCTCCATGACTCATACCCCCCGATACGATCCATAGATTCATCAAAATAAGCGAACTATGCAACAAAAACAGAATCTGTTTAAAACAGAATAGTCTGTAAAGATCTGAATTATGGTCATACTTCTGTAACTCCAAAGATTCTGAAAAATTAGGACAACGTGGGCAATTCATATATAAATACTGTGTAAAAAATTCAGAAGGTTCTGACAATCCAGCGAAAAAACCAAATTCCATCACTGGACGCAAAAGTTTCTGTTTTCCAACAGCATCTATCATACTATCTTCCAAATCATCCCAAAAGCATTACTTGGCACAAACACTAATAAAAACATAAAAATACAATCATAACAGAGGCTATAATTGTGTAAACACTCAAGAACAGAAGGAAAAGGCAAAAATTTATTTTATTCATTGGGTTGCCTCCTAACAAGCGCTATTGTTTTATGCCCCTAGCTGGCATAATGCATAGTTTCAAGTGTTGTCATCCTTGGTTTTTGCTAATTTAGACGGGTTGGTTTCGAACCCGGGAGGCTCTTTACGCTTCCCATGATTTTCAGAAAATAAAGCAATTTTGCTATCTAAAGTGTCTATCTTCTTATTGCAAATAGTGAGGAGATTATTCATACGATTGAGGTTACCACTAACATTTTTAAGGGGTTCATTAGACTTTTGTAACTCCACCAAATTTTTTTGTATGTCACCTAGCTTTTCCAAAATTTGGATCCCTTCTTGAGTATAATTAGATCCTTTTTGCAATGGTGGGGTTCCCACTATTCCCTCTATTAATTCATAAGCAGTATTAGGATCACTGTCAATAAAATTTCCTTTAGTAGCAAAGTCCAAGAGTTGTCTATTGGGCATAGTTAGCCCTACATAAAAGTTTCGCAACAAAATTTGCATATCCCCTTTTATAGTGCAAACACGATAAGATTCAATTATCCTATACCAAGCATCTTTCAAATTTTCTCCTTGTTTTTGTTTGAAGTAAATTACTTCAAAATCTGGAGACAAAGGAGGGATGGTAAAACTAGTCATAGTGACGAGGCAAAGAAGATTTTTTTTTTGTGTTTTTGTAAAAAAATTTAGAAGTGGGGGAGATGAAAACAAGAGGCAAATGCAAATAAAAGGAAAATAAAATAAATGCAAGTGGATGATAGTTTGTGCAAAGGTAGTTAGTAATTTTGATGATGTCTCCCCGGCAACGGCGCCAGAAATTCTTCCTGCTACTTGTAGTCTGCGTTGGTATTTCCCTGAAGAGGAGAGGATGATGCAGTACAATAGAGATAAGTATTTCCCTCAGTTAAGAACCAAGGTTATCAATCCAGTAGGAGAACCAAGCAAAATTCCGTTAAGCGCACCTGCACACACAAGAGCAAACACTTGCACACAATGCAAATAAGAGGGTTGTCAATCCTCTTAGCGGTTATTTGCAAGGATTAAATCTTATAGAGATAAATAGATAAACTAAAATACTAATTAAAATAAAAGTAAATAAATTGCAGCAAGGTATTTTTAGGTTTTTAATATATGATAAAGTAGACCGGGGGCCATAGTTTTCACTAGAGGCTTCTCTCTCGAACACATAGCATACGGTGGGTAAACAAATTACTGTTGGGCAATTGATAAAAAAGCAAATAATTATGAAGGATTCATGGCAATGATCATGTATAAAGGCATCACATCCGAGACAAGTAGACCGACTCCTGCCTGCATCTACTACTATTACTCCACCCATCGACCGCTATCCAGCATGCATCTTGGGTATTAAGTATGAAACAGAGTAACGCCTTAAGCAAGATGACATGATGTAGACAAAGTAAACTCAAGCAATATGATTAAAACCCATATTTTTATCCTTAATGGTAACAATACAAATACGTGTCATGTTCCCCTTCTATCACTGGGATTGAGCACCGCAAGATTGAACCCATCACAAAGCACCTCTCCCATTGCAAGATAAATCAATCTAGTAGGCCAAACCAAATCGATAGATCGGAGAGAAATACAAAGCTATAATAATCATGCATAAAAGAGTTCAGAAAAGACTCAAATATTTCTCATGAATAATCTGATCATAAACTCACAATTCATCAGATCCCAACAAACACACCCCAAAAGAAGATTACATCGGATAGAACTCCAAGAACATCGAGGAGAACATGGTATTGAAGATCAAAGAGAGAGAAGAAGCCATCTAGCTACTAGCTAAGGACCCGTAGGTCTGTGGTAAACTACTCACACATCATCAGAAGGGTAGCAAGGTTGATGTAGAAGCCCTCCGTGATCGATTCCCCCTCCGACAGAGTACCGGAAAAGGCCTCCAGATGGGATCGCGGAAGAACAGAGGCTTGCGGTGGCGGAAAGGTTTTTTCTTCTGTCCCTCTGTTAGTTTGGGAAAATTTGGGAATTTATAGCGTTGGAATTAGGTCAAGAGGTGCCACGAGGGGCCCACAAGCCTGGGGGGCGCGCCTACCCCCTGGGTGCGCCCTCCAGGCTTGCCGCCTCCTCGTGGATCTTCTGGTCCTCTCCCGAAGCTTCCTGGGTCTCTTCTGGTTGATGACCCACAAGTATAGGGGATCAATCATAGTCCTTTCGATAAGTAAGAGTGTCGAACCCAACGAGGAGCAGAAGGAAATGACAAGCGGTTTTCAGCAAGGTATTTTCTGCAAGCACTGAAATTATCGGTAGCAAGTAGTTTGATAGCAAGATAATTTGTAACAAGTGACAAGTAGCAATAGTAACTAAGGTGCAGCAAGGTAGCCCAATCTTTTTTGTTGCAAAGGACAGGCCGGAACGATCTCTTATAATAAGCTAAACGTTCTCGAGGACACATGGGAATTTCATCTAGTCACTTTCATCATGTTTGTTTGATTCGCTTTCGCTACTTTGATAATTTGATATGTGGGTGGACCGGTGCTTGGGTGCTGTTCTTACTTGAACAAGCCTCCCACTTATGATTAACCCCTCTCGCAAGCATCCGCAACTACGAAAGAAGAATTAAGATAAATCTAACCATAGCATTAAACATATGGATCCAAATCAGCCCCTTACGGAATAGCGCATAAACTAGGGTTTAAGCTTCTGTCACTCTAGCAACCCATCATCTAATTACTACTCCACAATGCATTCCCTTAGGCCCAAAGATGGTGAAGTGTCATGTAGTCGACGTTCACATGACTCCACTAAGAGAATCAACAACATACATATCATCAAAATATCGAACGAATACCAAATTCACATGATTACTTATGACAAGACTTCTCCCATGTCCTTAAGAACAAAAGTAACTACTCACACATCATATTCATGTCCAAGATCAGAGGGGTATTGAATAGCATAATGGATCTGAACATATAATCTTCCACCAAATAAACCAACTAGCATCAACTACAAGATGTAATCAACACTACTAGCAACCCACAGGCACTACTGGAATCAGAGAATTTTCCATCAGTCTGCTCTTTGCCGTCAGCTAGCGGACGGCAAAGAAGATCTTTGCCATCTGCTTCCAGAAAGCAGACGGCAAAGAGCGGACTGATGGCAAAGATCATGTTTGCCGTCAGTTCACTCTTTGCCGTCTGCTGGCAGACGGCAAAGAGACAGAAAGCAGACAGCAAAGAGCACGCATGGGGCCCACTGGAGCGCTGCGCTGGGTAGTACACTCTTTGCCGTCTGCCAGCAGACGGCAAAGATCCCGAAAGCAGACGGCAAAGAAAATAACCTAACGTATCTAACGGCCACCCTCGACCCCACCTCCCTCCCCCCCCCTCTCTCTCTCTCCCCCCGACGCCCCACCGCCCCCGCCGCGCCACCCGACGCCCCCGATGCCCCACCGCCCCCGCCGCGCCACCCGCCGCCCCCACCGCCCCACCGCCCCCGCCGCGCCCGTCGCTGGCGGCCCGTGGCCCCGGCGCCCCATGATACGTCTCCAACGTATCTATAATTTTTGATTGTTCCATGCTGTTATAATATCAATCTTGGATGTTTTTATAATCATTTACATCAATTTTATATCATTTTTGGAGACTAACCTATTAACCTAGTGCCCAGTGCCAGTTGTTGTTTTCTGCCCTGTTTTTGTTTCACAGAAAATCAATATCAAACGAAGTCCAAATACAGTGAAACTTTTTGGAGATTTTTTCTTGGGCAAGAAGAATACCAGAAGCTTAAAGGAAAGGCCAAAAGACCTTGGTGGGCCCACGAGCCACCAGGGCGCGCCTGGGGGGGGGGGGGGCAGGCGCGCCCCGATGCCTCGTGGGCCCCACCAAGCTCCGTTTGACCTAATTCCAGCACTATAAATTCCAGAAAAATCAGAAACCCTCAGGAGAGTCCACGAAATACTTTTTACGCCGCCGCAAGCCTCTGTTCCAGAGAGATCCCATCTGGGGTCCTTCTCCGGTAATCTGCTGGAGGGGGAATCGATCACGGAGGGGCTCTACATCAACCTTGCTGCTTCTCCGATGATGCGTGAGTAGTTTACCATAGACCTTCGGGTCCATAGGCAGTAGCTAGTTGGCTTCTTCTCTCTTTTTGATGTTCAATACAATGTTCTCCTTGATGTTCTTGGAGATCTATCCGATGTAATCTTTCTTTGCGGTGTGTTTGTTGGGATCCGATGAATTGTGAGTTTATGATCAGATTATCCATGAATATTATTTGAGTCTTTTCTGATCTCTTTTATGCATGATTATTATAGCCTCGTATTTCTTCTCCGATCTATTGATTTGGTTTGGCCAACTAAGTTGATTTATCTTGCCATGGGAAGAGGTGCTTTGTAGTGGGTTCGATCTTGCGGTGCTCAATCCCAGTGACAGAAAGGGACATGACACGTATGTATCGTTGCTACTAAGGGTAAAAAGATGGGATCTATTCATTGGGTTTATTAATTCGTGAGTTTGTCTTGTCTACATCATGTCATCGTTCTTAAGGCATTACTCCGTTCTTATGGACTTAATTCACTAGATGTATGCTGGATAGCCCATCGATGTGTGGAGTAATAGTATTAGATGCAGGCAAGAGTCGGTCTACTAATCTTGGACGTGATGCCTATATACATGATCATTGCCTTGGATATCGTCATGATTATTTGCTTTTCTATCAATTGCCCAACAGTAATTTGTCTACCCACCGTATGCTATTTTCTCGAGAGAAGCCTCTATTTTGAGCTAGGCAGTTGCTCTAGTGCTTCACTTAAATCCTTTTGAGCACGGTGGTGGCTGAAATTTTGTAGAAATAAACTCTCATGCTTCACTTATATTATTTTGAGAGTTGATTGAAATTTTGTAGAAATAAATTCTCATGCTTCACTTATATCATTTTGAGAATTGACTTGATTAAAATTTTGAAGAAATAAATTCTCATGCTTCACTTATATTATTTTGAGAATTGTTAAGACTGAAATTTTGAAGAAATATTTGCACTCTCATGCTTCACTTAAATCTTTTGGAGAGATGATGATAGTAACGGTAATTTGCACATGTTATGCAATTGGTCCCAAAGTGATGAATATTCAAGAGGGATATAGATAAAAACTTTCATATAGATCATTGGATATGACAAGTGTGATTCCTTGCAATAGTTTTGCAATATGGAAATGATGATATGTGATGCCATGTTAGTGAGTAATTGTGCTTAAGTAAGAATATTAGTGTTAAGGTTTGTGATTCCCTATGCAAGCACGTTAAGTCAATAGTTATACAATGAAGTTATATCCTACTATGATGCATTATTCGGTTTTAGTTATGTTCAATGCATGTTTATGACCATTTTTGTTTTTTGGTTGGTTGCTTCTCAATCTTTTGCTAGCCTTCATTTGTACTAAGCGGAAATACTACTTGTGCATCCAAAATCCTTAAAACTAGTTTTGCCTTATGAGTCCACTATATCTACCTATATACGGTATTCCAATGCCGTTCCAAGTAAATTTGCGTGTGCCAACTCTTAATTTCAAAATAATTTTTCTGTTTTGTGTGCCCGTACCGCTCATGAAGCGGAAGGGGGTAGCCAATATCTTCCATGCTTGGTGTGTTATTCTCAAGATGAGTGTTTATTCACTTGTCATTGCACGAGAGTGTGGCGGTAATAGTGATGCCCAGTCCCGAAATGTGAAATGAAATGAAATGAAAAATCTTATGTGATCACAATAATAAATTCCTTGGAAAGTGATGGTATGGAGGGCACCCGTGGATACGGCTAGCCATGGATTGTGAAAGAATTGGTGGAAAGGAATAAACTTTATTTTCTGTTTGGGAACCGCCTATGATGTATGTAGCATGGAAGATATTGGGAATTCTCATTCGTTTTCATTGACAGGAAAAGCATGCCTCCCAAAATATTTTTTTATCTCTTTAATTTCAGCTTTGAGCTCTGGCACATTTGACAAATCTCTGCTTCCCTATGCGAAGGGCCTATCTATTTACTTTTATGCAATTTTTATATTTCTTGAGTCTCCATCTTTTCTTACAAAAGCACCAACTAGAGAACACTATTGTCATACTTGTGCATTGGTTGTAGCTAATATTTGAGTGTGTTTCATAAATGGATCAATGATTGAGCATAATGGGCTAGGATTAACTTTCTTTAGCGTTGATATTTTGAAAGACATGGTTGCTTGTTAGTATGCTTGAGTATCTATGTTTTCATGTCAAATTATAGACTATTGCTTTGAATCATATAAGTCCGATGTCCATGCTACAAAAAGAAAAAGAATATGTGATAAATATGTTAGGCAGCATTCCACATCAAAAATTCTGTTTTTATCATTTACCTACTCGAGGACGAGCAGGAATTAAGCTTGGGGATGCTGATACGTCTCCAACGTATCTATAATTTTTGATTGTTCCATGCTGTTATAATATCAATCTTGGATGTTTTTATAATCATTTACAGCAATTTTATATCATTTTTGGAGACTAACCTATTAACCTAGTGCCCAGTGCCAGTTGCTGTTTTCTGCCCTGTTTTTGTTTCACAGAAAATCAATATCAAACGAAGTCCAAATATAGTGAAACTTTTTGGAGATTTTTTCTTGGGCAAAAGGAATACCAGAAGCTTCGAGGGGAGGCCAGAAGACCTTGGTGGGCCCCACGAGCCACCAGGGCGCGCCCTGATGCCTCGTGGGCCCCACCAAGCTCCGTTTGACCTAATTCCAGCACTATAAATTCCAGAAAAATTAGAAACCCTCAGGAGAGTCCACAAAATACTTTTTACGCCGCCGCAAGCCTCTGTTCCGGAGAGATCCCATCTGGGGTCCTTGTCCGGTAATCTGCCGGAGGGGGAATCGATCACGGAGGGGCTCTACATCAACCTTGCTGCTTCTCCGATGATGCGTGAGTAGTTTACCACAGACCTTCGTGTCCATAGGCAGTAGCTAGATGGCGTCTTCTCTCTTTTTGATGTTCAATACAATGTTCTCCTTGATGTTCTTGGAGATCTATCCGATGTAATCTTTCTTTGCGGTGTGTTTGTTGGGATCCGATGAATTGTGAGTTTATGATCAGATTATCCATGAATATTATTTGAGTCTTTTCTGATCTCTTTTATGCATGATTATTATAGCCTCGTATTTCTTCTCCGATCTATTGATTTGATTTGGCCAACTAAGTTGATTTATCTTGCCATGGGAAGAGGTGCTTTGTAGTGGGTTCGATCTTGCGGTGCTCAATCCCAGTGACAGAAAGGGACATGACACGTATGTATCGTTGCTACTAAGGGTAAAAAGATGGGATCTATTCATTGGGTTTATTAATTCGTGAGTTTGTCTTGTCTACATCATGTCATCGTTCTTAAGGCATTACTCCATTCTTATGGACTTAATTCACTAGATGCATGCTGGATAGTCCATCGATGTGTGGAGTAATAGTAGTAGATGCAGGCAGGAGTCGGTCTACTAATCTTGGACATGATGCCTATATACATGATCATTGCCTTGGATATCGTCATGATTATTTGCTTTTCTATCAATTGCCCAACAGTAATTTGTCTACCCACCGTATGCTATTTTCTCGAGAGAAGCCTCTAGTGAAATCTATGGCCCCCGGGTCTATCAAAATCATTTTACTAAAACCCTAAAAATATTGCTGGCATTTTATTTTATTTATTTTCTTTAGTATTTTTGCTGCAATCTATCAATCTATCAAATACAATTTAATCTTGCAATCTTACCGCCAAGGGATTGACAACCCCTTGTTTGCGTTGGGTGCAAGGATTTGTTGTTTGTGTGCAGGTACTGCTTACTAGGTGTTGTATGATTCTCCTAGTGGTTCGATAACCTTGGTTTCATAATTGAGGGAAATACTTATCTCTGCTGTGCTGCATCATCCCTTCCTCTTCGGGGAAATACCAACGCAAGCTACAAGTAGCACCCCACCGCCCCCACCGTGCCCGTCGCTGCCGCCGCGGGCGGCCCGCGGCCCCGGCGCCCCGACGACCCCGACACCCCCCTCCGGTGAGGCTTTTTTTTTCTTCTCTGTTTTTTTTCTTTTTTTCTTCCGAATAAGTAGAAAGTATAAGTAGCAGAGTTATAAGTAGAATAAAGTAGAAAAACTAGAATAAGTAGAAGAAGAATAAGTAGAAGAAGTGGAAAAAGGAAAAAGAAGGAAGAAGAAGATGGAAAAAAAGAAGAAGAAAAGAAGAGAAGAATAAGTAGAAGAAGAGAAAAAGGAAAAGAAGGAAGAAGATGATGAAAAAGAAGAAGAAGAAAAGAAGAAGTAGAAGAAGAGGAAAAAGGAAAAGAAAGGAAGAAGAAGAAGAAGAAGAAGAAGAAGAAGAAGAAGAAGAAGAAGAAGAGGAGGAGGAGGAGAAGAAAAGAAGAAGAAGAAGAAGAAGAAGAAGAAGAAGAAGAAGAAGAAGAAGAAGAAGAAGAAGAAGAAAAAGAGGAGAAGAGGAGAAGAAGAAGAGGAGAATAAGAGGAAAAAGGAAAAGAAGGAAGAAGAAGAAGAAGAAGAAGAAGAGGAGGAGGAGGAGAAGAAAAGAAGAAGAAGAAGAAAAAGAGGAGAAGAGGAGAAGAAGAAGAGTAGAAGAAGAGGAAGAAGAAGAAAAAGAGGAGAAGAGGAGAAGAAGAGGAAAAACAGAAGAAGAGGAGAAGAAGAAGAAAAAGAGGAGAAGAAGAAGGAATAGAGGAGAAGAAGAATAAAATAGAAAAGTAGTTATATATATAGATTTTTTATCGGGATTGAATATTCGTGTTGATCGGGTGGATTTAAATGTGCAGTTGTTTCGTCGTTGCGAGGGTCTGGTGTTCGACGACCTCCCCGTGCGTTCGACGAGCTCCCCTGCGTTCGTGGGTGAGCACAAATGACATCTCCTCCCCCCCCTTAATTTGCTCTGTTCCGGTCTTCGTGCCGATGAAACTTGCTAGCTATAGGTGTCTTCAATCATCAGTATGCGTGACCAGCATGCGTCTCCCGTTCGAAAGGATTACAGTTATAAATATGCATGCATTTGCATATTTATAACCGTGATTCTTTCGAATTGTCCAACGTTATCCATGGACAGCCCGAGTATGTGTAGATTGGGTTCGTTTTCCCATGCTCTGCTTCGGATCCGATGCAGAATTTCGTCAGTGCCTCCCTGTTGTTCTCCGGGTACACATCCTCTCTGTTTATTGCCGAGACGTGTATCAGTAGAACAGCGGGGAGGTGCTGCCAAAATTTTGCATCGGATCCGGAGCAGAGCATGGGAAAACGAACCCAATCTACACATACTCGGGTGGGATTAGGACCTATCTTTACCTATTAGCGTGTAGGTTGCATGGACGTAATAAAATTGACAAACTTCATTAACTGATGAATATATATGCTGAATTATATATATATATATATATATATATATATATATATATATATATATATATATATATATATATATATATTTGTTGTGTGTTTAGTAGGTAGGCAAGATGAATGATCGTGCGTGGATGTACACCGGCCACACTAGAATTGAAGCATCGATGGCCGAGGCATTCATTACTGAGGAGGCGGCAAACTTCGTGACAGCACACTACGAAGCCAAAAATCATCATTTGCATAATCTGAAGCCTCGGTAAAATGCTAGCAACCCTAAAAAAGGTGGATCCAACCTCAGCCTATTCAAAGGGAAGCTCGCACCAGCCGGTGCTTTGAAACCAATAGGGTTGGATGTCAAAGAATGGCGGACCATTTCGTTGTATATCTTCAACAACCTAACAGAAGTGCGGCCGTACATCGAGTAAGTTCTCGGTACATTGTTTCGCAACTTCTAATTCCTTTGAACTGCTCTTATTCCCGGATATTTGATACAGTCGATACGTCGCCAAATTCTCGGATGGAGCGGTGATCCAAATGGATTCCATCTAAGAGTATGAGCTTCTGGCAAAGCATGGAGGCGGCTATCCCGGTTTCATCTCTTGGTTCAAACAAACGGTAATTACCATTAATAGACCATTTCATTTCTGGGTCTAATTTGCGGCTAATGCAACAATCTTTTCGTATTAAACTTGTAGGCTAATTCAGAGTCTATGGACGCCGAATTGAGACAAGCCGCTAATGGTTTTGACTATAAGGTCCGTTCATTTGAGAAATACGACATCAACGGGTATCGCTTTCGTACCTTTGGCAAAGAGCTATCTATGGCCGACCGAAAATCTACAAATTGTGGTGTCTCTGCTATCGGCGAAGGAGGTACCGAGTATTATGGAAAAGTTGAAGCAATTTATGAACTTCTATTCTATGGTGAAAACCCACCGAACGTCGTAGTCTTCAAATGTTATTGGTTCCAGCCGAAGGAGACTAGAAGGACTAATGAACATATAGGGCTAGTCGAAATCAAACAAAGCACCCATTTAGATGTTCCCGATGTCTATATTACGGCTCAACAGGCGACCCAGGTTTTCTATCTACCGTGGGCCTGCCAAACTAATACAAATCTGAATGGTTGGGATGTCGTTTATGAAGTGCTACCACGTGTTAGACCACCTCCCCCCAATGAAGAGGATTATGAACCTCACATTAACCCAGACACATATGAAGGAGAATTATTCCAAGAAACACATCTTTCCAAAAAACGTTTCAAGAACCGCTCTACTTCACCCCAGAACATGGAAGTAGACAGCGACAGTGAATCCGACAACACCCCTGAGCCGGAACAAGAAGAGTTGGAACAAGAAGAGGTTACTGCTATGGATGACCTGTCAATGCTTGACCGATTACAGAAAGGCCTTCCACATGTTGATGCCGCTGAACCCGATGAGCACGTCATTCATGACGACACGCGTGATAGTGATGATGATGATGATGATCCCGGAGCATATATAGACGATCCAGACTATTATTAGTTTGTATGCATCCCAACTTAAATTATATACATATTATTATTCATGTCAGGTATTCAATTTTTTTATGTTGTACTAATTTCGTTTACTCTTTGTCATGGCAGGTGTGGAAAGATGGTGGGCGCGGGTCCAGAGCGCTCCGCGGGTACTTCTTCGGCGGCGGCCCGCGGGAGGGCTACCATTCCACCCCTACCTCTCCGGAGAGCGTTGATAGAGAGTATGGGGACACCGGCGGGCGCTTCTTCGTCGGCGTCGTTGCCCACCGGCCCGAGCAACTCCGGTGCTTGACCTCCGTGATGACGACGACGGTAAGTTTTCTCTAGTTAGCCCTAATATGCCACATACTTAGCTTATTTCCCCCCAAAAAGACATACTTAGCTAATTATCCTCCAAAATGACATAATTAGCTTATTTAGTTCATTTATGACATAATTAGCTTAGTTAGGTAAAAAATGGCATAATAACCTTGGTTAGCTCATAAATGTCATATACTTAGCTTATTTTCCTCCAAAATGACATAATAAGCTAAGTTAGCTCAATAATGACCTATACTTACCTAAGTTAGCTCAATAATGACCTATACTTACCTTCGTTTCCTCCAAAATGACATAATAAGCTTAGTTAGCTCAAAAATGGCATAATTACCTAGGTTAGGTCAATAATGACCTATACTTACCTTATTTTCCTCCAAAATGACATAATATGCTTAGTTAGCTTTAAAAATGACATAATTACCTAAGTTAGCTCTAAAATGACACAAATAAGAAATAAGAAGAAGAAAAACAAGGAAGAGGAGAAAAAGAAAGAATAGAAGAAGAAAGAGAAGAAAAAGAAAGAATAAAAGAAGAAGAATGAGAAGGAAAAGGATAAAAAGATAGAAGAGAAGAAGAAAGATGAGAAAAAGAGAGAAGAAGAAGAAAATATATTCTTTTTCTTCCTTTTTCTCTTCTTTCTTTTTCTCCATCTTCTACTCATTCTTATTCTTATTCTTCTTCTTTCTTCTTCTTTCTTCTTCTTTCTTTCTTCTTATTATTTTTCTTCTCTTTCTTCTTCTTCTTCTAGTCTTCTTCTTCTTCTTCTTCTTCTTCTTCTTCTTCTTCTTCTTCTTCTAGTCTTCTTCTTCTTCTTCTTCTTCTTCTTCTTCTTCTTCTTCTTCTTCTTCTTCTTCTAACTTTCTTACTCCCATTTTTGCAGATTTGATTCACTTCATGGAAGCTGGCATTGATGGACTGCTAGTGTTTAGTTTTTGTTTTGATTTGTATTGATGAACAATGTGAAACTATGTATGTATATATGGATGAACTCCTTGACACTATGTATGTATTGGATCTTTTAATACCCTATGTGTTCTCTTTGCATTGATGGACTGCTGAAGTTGGATACATGGCCTATGCTTCAGCTTGAAACTATATATATCGTATTTGTGTTTTGAAAATGCAGGGAAATAACAGAAAACAGACAAAAAAGTGGCAATACAGGCACTTTGCGGTCTGCCAGCCGACGGCAAAGCACTTTGCCGTCGGTAGGTGGACGGCAAAGGGGCCACGTGGCAGCAACCTGTGCAACCTGGGAGCACTATGTCTGACCAGTTTGGTCATTTTGCCGTCCGCTGGCAGACGGCAAAGACAAGGCAGGCAGACGTCAAAGGCAAAGCAGAAGTGACGTGCAGCGACAGGCCGGCTGACGTCACTGAGCAGACGGCAAAGGAAGTGCTTGTTTGCCGTCAGCAGGCAGACGGCAAAGTCTGCCGTTAGCCACCTAACGGGGCTAACAGCTATACGTTGCCGTCCACGAGCTTTGCCGTCAGCTTAGCCAGGAGGACCGACGGCAAACGTCTTTGCCGTCCGCTGTGCGTCTGCAGACGGCAAAGTAGCTCATTACCGTGACTTCTAGTGCCGAAAATTGGGCCGTCAGCCAGCGGACGGCAAAGCTGTTTGCCGTCTGTGGGCTGGTCCTTTGCCGTCTGTTATGGCAGACGGCAAAGTAGCTGATTCTAGTAGTGAGGTACCAATCTGAGATTTTGAGACAAAGATTGAATACAAGAGATGAACTAGGGTTTGAGATGAGATGGTGCTGGTGAAGATGTTGATGAAGATTGGTCCTCCCATGATGAGAGGATCGTTGGTGATGTCGATGGCTTCGATTTCCCCCTCCCGGAGGGAAGTATCCCCGGCGGAATCGCTCCGCCGGAGAGCAAAAGTGCTCCTGCCCAAGTTCCGCCTCGAGACGGCGGCGCTCTATCCCAAAAGTCTTCTCCTTATTTTTTCTAGGGCAAATGGGCTTAAATACCAGAAAATGGGC
The DNA here is from genome assembly GCA_039707655.1 of Elymus sibiricus. NCBI lineage: Eukaryota > Viridiplantae > Streptophyta > Magnoliopsida > Poales > Poaceae > Elymus > Elymus sibiricus. The sequence continues at coordinate 403,158,539 of CM077672.1, forward strand.
ACCGGAGGCTGGCCAGGGGCCCCACAAGCCACCAGGGGTCGCCTGGGGGGGGGGGGGGTGGCGCGCCCTGGTTCCTCATGGGCACCTGGGTGGCCCCCTCTGGTACTTCTTTTCTCCAGTATTTTTTATTTATTCCCAAATAAATCTTCGTGAAATTTCAGCTCATTTGGAGATGTGCAGAATAGGTATCTCTGACATAGCTTTTTCAGGTCCAGAGTTCCAGCTGCCGGCAATCTCCCTCCTTATATAAATCTTGCATATTAAGAGAGAAAAGGCATTAGAATTGCTCCACAAAGTGTTATATTGATTGAAAACACTATAAATAACAGTAGGAAACATGATGCAAAATGGACGTATCAACTCCCCCAAGCTTAGACCTCGCTTGTCCTCAAGCGAAAGCCGATATCGATAATCATGTCCACATGTTTAGAGAGAGAGAGGTGTCGATAAAAACAAAATTCAGACATAGTAGCATCATGATCATTATTATAACTGCAATATTCATTATCATAGAACTTCTCATGAGCAAGTAACAATTCATCACAACAACGAAGTATAAGACATAAACTTTCTTGAAAACTAACAAACTATGTTCTCAGTCAACAATGCAATTGCAATTCATCATATTTTCAGGAAGGGTCTCATGTAGGAGCCTTTAGCAAGTCCACATACTCAACCATCATTTAGTCTTCTATGATTGCTAACACTCACAACATATATATGGAGCAAAAAGTTTCAGCCAGACACATAGAAAGATAGGGGCTTATAATTTCGCCTCCCAACTTATTCACGTCAAGGGTAATGTCAACAATAATAACTCATGATCACTCATATCCAACTGGATATATGTGCCTAGATCTTTCCCCACCACATGATGCTTGCAAAAGAGAAAAATAAAAAGGAATAGAGGAGAACACTATTGACTCTTGCATAAAAAGTAAATACATAAAAGTAAAAGATGGGCCCTTCGCAGAGGGAAGCAGAGGTTGTCATGCACTTTTTGTTGTTGGATGCACAAGCTCTTAATGCAAAGGAACATCACTTTATATTGCCCCTTGTGATAGCAACCTTTATTATGCAGTCTGTCGCTTTTATTTCTTTACCATCACAAGTTCGTACAAAGCTTATTTTCCTTTACAATAAAAGTTCATACATATTTAGGAGCAATTTTTATTGCTTTTTGCACCGATGACAACTTACTTGAAGGATCTTATTCAATCCATAGGTAGATATAGTGGACTCTCATGACATGAAACTGGGTTTAAGGGTTTTGGATGCACAAGTAGTATCTCTACTTGGTGCGGATTTTTGGCTAGCAAAGATATTGGGAAAGCACCACATGTTGGAGGATCTATGACAATATAACTTTTATGTGAATATAAGCAAACATAACTCATTACGTTGTCTTCCTTGTCCAACGTCAACAATTTGACATAAAATACTCAATGGGGGCTCACAATCATAAAAGATGTCCAAGATAGTGTATTTGCATGTGAATCTTCTCTTCCCTTATTAATTTTTTTCATGAATTGCATCATTGACCAATGCTATGTTTGTTAACTTTCAATAAATTTTATCACTTATACTTTTCTTTATGTAATGTCATTACTTTCCATAATATTAGCATATGATCTTTTTCATTATCTTCATTGCTAGGATTTAAACATAAAAGTAAAGAAGCAAAAACTCAAACTACTCTTTATTATATAACTCTCAACTCAATTGCATAGATAGATAGATCACGAAACTAGCACTCGAAAATAGATCATACTAAACTTTTATTCAACTAAATCACGAAATAACTAAGGATCGAACTAAAAATAGGTAAAGATAATAAAAGTGATGGTGATACGATACCGGGGCACCTCCCCCAAGCTTGGCACAAGCCAAGGGGAGTGCCCATACCCATGTACTCAAGTTCCTTTCTTCGGTGATGATGGTGATGATGAAGTGGTGGGCTTGTCCTTCATGACATTAATTAGGATCTCCTTTAAGCTTTGAATTTCTCGGAGCACATGCTGTATCATCTCTATATTCTTTTGGACTTCGGCCATAATATGCTTATTCTCTAGCCCCCAAGCATTCTTTCCTGCATCACTTTCACTTGGACGAGAGATGTCCCAGTTGGAGGGTATGTGCATACGAGGAGTATTTTCAACCCCATAATTGTGAACCAAATTATGAAAGTTGTTCCGATGTAACCTGTGTAAGGGCCTCCTAGGGGGAAGCCTTTCTTGTACCTCTGGACTCCCATGGCTTGTAGTGTTTCTCACGGCTTGATGTGGGTTTGGAATTGTGAAGATGCCGGCAAGGGTGCCCCTCTCAGAGGGTGGACCTCAAGCGAATCTCCATCATCTTCTTCCACGGTGACCTCTCCTTCCTCCCCCCTCCCGAGCTCCATCTACATCAACCAAGCGTCATCTCCCACATTGTTGGAGAGGAGGAAGACATGATGCCTGACCTCGAAATCTGACAGAAAACAGCACGAAACAAGAACAGAGGAGTAACTTGTGATACGGTGGTCAATGCATACGGAAGTATATATAAAGATTTTTATCTTGCAAAACAAGTATTCCAGAAGAAAACGGAGTCGGGAAAGCTCACGAGGGGCCCACGAGCCACCAGGGCGCGCCTGGGGGGGGGGGGGTGGCGCTCCCTGGTGCCTCGTGTGCACCTTGTGGGTCCCCTCAGCTGTTTCTTATTTTTGTATTTTTTCTAATATTCTAAAACTGACAGAAAGTATTTTTATGGAATTTTTGGAGTCGGTTTACTTACCGTATCACATACCTACCCCTTTTCAGGGTTCTGGAGTGTTCCGGAAGGACTCTTTGATGTGCTCTTCCGGTGTAATTGTTTCAATAATATTAGTTTCAACATTAATGGGAGTACCTGAAATATAGTGCTTAATTCTTTGCCCATTCACCACTCTCGGATTAGTGCCTTCGGAGTTGTTTATTTTGATGGCTCCGGAGTGATAAACTTCTTCGATGATATACGGTCCTTCCCATTTAGAGAGAAGTTTTCCTACAAAGAATCTCAAATGAGAATTGTATAATAAAATATGATCACCTACTTTGAATTCCCGTTTTTGGATTCTTTTATCATGCCATCTTTTAACTTTTTCTTTAAACAGTTTGGCATTTTCATAAGCTTGGGTTCTCCATTCATCTAGTGAGCTAATATCAAATAACCTCTTTTCACCGGCAAGTTTAAAATCATAATTGAGTTCTTTAATTGCCCAATATGCTTTATGTTCTAACTCAAGAGGTAAATGACATGCTTTTCCATAGACCATGTTATAAGGAGACATACCCATAGGATTTTTATAAGCAGTTCTATAAGCCCATAATGCATCGTCAAGTTTCTTAGACCAATTCTTTCTAGATCTATTGACGATTTTTTGCAAAATTAATTTTATTTCTCTATTGCTCAATTCAACTTGACCACTAGATTGAGGGAGATAGGGAGATGCAATTCTATGGTTGACATCATATTTAACAAGCAGTTTACGGAATGCACCATGAATAAAATGTGAACCACCATTAGTCATTAAGTATCTAGGGACTCCGAACCTCAGGAAAATAACTTCTTTAAGCATTTTAATAGAAGTGTTATGATCAGCACTACTAGTTGGAATAGCTTCTACCCACTTAGTAACGTAATCAACAGCAACTAAAATATGTGTATACCCATTAGAGGAAGGAAAAGGTCCCATATAATCAAATCCCCAAACATCAAATGGTTCAATAACAAGTGAATAATTCATAGGCATTTCCTGACGTCTACTTATATTACCAATTCTTTGACATTCATCACAAGATAAGACAAACTTACGAGCATCCTTGAAAAGAGTAGGCCAATAAAAACCAGATTGTAGTACCTTATGTGCAGTTCTGTCTCCCTCATGGTGTCCTCCGTAAGCCTCGGAGTGACACTTCCGTAAGATTTGTTCTTGCTCATGCTCAGGTATACAACGTCTAATAATACCATCCACTCCTTCTTTATAAAGATGTGGGTCATCCTAGAAGTAATGTCTTAAATCAAAGATGAACTTTTTCTTTTGTTGGTATGTGAAACTAGGTGGTATAAATTTAGCAACAATATAATTAGCATAGTCTGCATACCAAGGAGTATTACGGGAAGCATTTATCACAACTAATTGTTCATCAGGAAAATCATCATTAATTGGAAGTGGGTAATCAAGAATATTTTCCAACCTAGACAAATTATCTGCTACGGGGTTCTCAGCTCCCTTCCTATCAGTAATATGCAAGTCAAATTCTTGTAGCAATAGAACCCACCTAATGAGTCTAGGTTTAGCATCTTTCTTTTCCATAAGGTATTTAATAGCAGCATGATCAGTGTGAACAATTACTTTAGAATCAACTATGTAGGATCTGAATTTGTCACATGCAAACACAACTGCTAGAAATTCTTTCTCAGTAGTAGCATAATTTCTTTGAGCACTGTCTAGAGTTTTACTAGCATAATGGATAACATTTAATTTCTTATCAACTCTCTGTCCTAGAACAACACCAACAACATAATCACTAGCATCACACATAATTTCAAAAGGCAAGTTCCAATTAGGTGGTTGAACAATAGGTGCAGAGGTTAAGGCTTTCTTAAGTGTTTCAAAGGCTTCTACACAATCATCATCAAAAACAAATGGAACATCTTTTTGCAAGAGATTAGTAAGAGGCCTAGAAATTTTAGAGAAATCTTTAATAAAACTTCTATAGAAACTAGCATGACCTAGGAAACTTCTTATACCTTTGATATCTTTAGGACATGGCATTTTCTCAATAGCATCAACCTTAGCTTTATCAACTTCAATACCTCTTTCAGAAATTTTATGCCCAAGGACAATACCTTCATTCACCATAAAGTGGCACTTCTCCCAATTCAAGACAAGATTAGTTTCTTCACATCTCTGCAAAACTCGATCAAGGTTGCTTAAGCAATCATCAAAAGAAGTTCCATAAACGGAGAAATCATCCATGAAAACCTCAACAATCTTTTCACAAAAGTCAGAGAATATAGCAGTCATACATCTTTGAAAGGTAGCGGGTGCATTACATAAACCAAAAGGCATACAACGATAAGCATAAGTTCCAAAAGGACAAGTAAAGGTGGTTTTCTCTTGATCTTCAGGTGATACAGGTATTTGGGAGAAACCAGAATAAACATCTAGGAAACAAAAGTGTGTATGCTTAGACAATCTTTCTAACATTTGATCAATAAAAGGCAAGGGGTAATGATCTTTTCTAGTGGCTTTGTTTAATTTTCTAAAATCAATTACCATCCTATACCCAGTTACAATTCTTTGTGGAATGAGTTCATTTTTAACGTTAGGAACAACAGTAATGCCTCCTTTCTTAGGGACACAATGAACGGGACTTACCCATCTACTATTAGCTATGGGATAGATTATACCTACTTCCAGAAGCTTTAATATTTCAGTTCTTACCACCTCCTTCATCTTAGGATTTAATCGTCATTGATGGTTGACAACTGGTTTAGCATCAGGCTCCATATTAATTTTGTGCTGACATAGGGTGGGACTAATGCCCTTAAGATCATCAAGAGTATATCCAATAGCAGCATGCTACTTGTGAGCTGTGTTGGTAATTCCCTGAAGAGGAAGGGAGATGCAGTACAGTAGAGATAAGTATTTCCCTCAGTTATGAAACCAAGGTTATCAATCCAGTAGGAGAATCACGCAAGACCTCGTTAGTAGCACCTACACACAAAACAACAAATGCTTGCACCCAACGTAAACAAGGGGTTGTCAATTCCTCGGCGGTAAGTTGCAAGATTAAATTGTATGTGATAGATAGATATATTGAAACAAAAATACAAAATAAAATAAATAAAAGAAAAGTGCAGCAAATATTTTTAGGATTTTAGTATATGATTTAGATAGACCCGGGGGCCATAGTTTTCACTAGAGGCTTCTCTCAAGAAAATAGCATACGGTGGGTAAACAAATTACTGTTGGGCAATTGTTAGAAAAGCAAATAATCATGACAATGTCCAAGGCAATGATCATGTATATAGGCATCACGTCCGAGACAAGTAGACCGACTCCTGCCTGCATCTACTACTATTACTCCACACATCGACTGCTATCCAGCATGCATCTAGTGTATTAAGTCCATAAAGAACGGAGTAACGCCTTAAGAACGATGACATGATGTAGACATGATAAACTAACGTATGAATAAACCCGATCTTTTTACCCTTAATAGCAACGATACATACGTGTCATGTCCCTTTCTGTCACTGGGATTGAGCGCCGCAAGATCGAACCCATTACAAAGCACCTCTTCCCATGGCAAGATAAATCAATCTAGTTGGCCAAACCAAATCAATAGATCGGAGAAGAAATACGAAGCTATAATAATCATGCATAAAAGAGATCAGAGAAGACTCAAATAATATTCATGGATAATCTGATCATAAACTCACAATTCATCGGATCCCAACAAACACACCGCAAAAAGTGATTACATTGGATAGAACTCTAAGAACATCGAGGAGAACATTGTATTGAAGATCAAAAAGAGAGAAGAAGCCATCTAGCTACTAACTATGGACCCAAAGGTCTATGGTAAACTACTCACGCATCATCGGAAGGGCAGCAAGATTGATGTAGAGCCCCTCCGTGATCGATTCCCCCTCCGGTGGAGTCCCGGAAAAGGCCTCCAGATGGGATCTCTCGAGAACAGAAACTTGCGGCGGCGGAAAAAGTATTTCGTGGACTCTCCTGAGGGTTTTTGATTTTTTTTGGGAATTTATAGTGGTGGAATTAGGTCAAACGGAGCTGAGGTGGGCCCACGAGGCACCAGGGCGCGCCTGCCCCCCAGTCGCGCCCTGGTGGCTCGTGGCCACCTCCTCTGGCGTCTGGTCTTCTCCTGAAGCTTCTAGTGTTGTATATGTCCAGAAAAAAATCTCACAATGTTTCATGGCATTTGGACTTTGTTTGGTATTGATTTTCTGTAAAACAAAAAACAGGCAGAAAATAGCAACTGGCACTGGGCACTAAGTTAATAGGTTAGTCCCAAAAAATGATATATAATTGCTGTAAATGCATGGAACAATCAAAAATTATAGATACGTTGGAGACGTATCAGCATCCCCAAGCTTAATTCCCGCTCGTCCTCGAGTAGGTAAATGATAAAAACAGAATTTTTGATGTGGAATGCTGCCTATCATATTCATCATATATTCTTTTCTTTTGTAGCATGGACATTGGACTTGAATGATTCAAAGCAATAGTCTATAATTTGACATGAAGATATAAATACTCAAGCATGCTAACAAGCAATCATGTCCTTCAAAATATCAATGCTAAAGAAAGTTATCCCTATCCCATTATGCTCAATCATTGATCCATTCATGAAACACACTCAAATATTAGCTACATCCAATGCACAAGTATGACAATAGTGCTCTCTAGTTGGTGCTTTATAAGAGAAGATGGAGACTCAAGATTTTTTTTTTGCATAAAAGTAAATAGATAGGCCCTTCGCAGAGGGAAGCAGAGATTTGTCAAATGTGCCAGAGCTCAAAGCTTAAATTAAAGAGATAAAAATATTTTGAGAGGCATGCTTTTCCTATCAACGAAAACGACCGAGAATTCCCAATATCTTCCATGCTAGACACATCATAGGCGGTTCCCAAACAGAAAGTAAAGTTTATTTCCTTTCCACCATTCTTTCACAATCCATGGCTAGCCATATCCACGGGTGCCCTCCATACCATCACTTTCCAAGGAATTTTGTTGTTATTAATTTTGATTTCATTGTGGGACTGGGCATCCCTATTACCAGCCACTCTCTCGTGCAATGACAAGTGAATAAACACTCATCATGAGAATAACACACCTAGCATGGAAAATATTGGCCACCCCCTGCCGCTTCATGAGCGGTACGGGCACACAAAACAGAAAATTATTTTGAAAATTAGAGTTGGCACACGCAAATTTACTTGGAACGGCATTGAAATACCGCATATAGGTAGATATAGTGAACTCATTTGGCACAACTTGGGTTTAAGGAGTTTGGATGCACAAGCAGTATTTCCGCTTAGTACAAATGAAGGCTAGCAAAAGATTGAGAAGCAACCAACCAAAAAGCGAAAACGGTCATAAACATGCATTGAGCATAACTAACACCGAATAATGCACCATAAGTAGGATATAATTTCGTTGCATAACTATTGACTTAACGTGCATGCATAGGGAATCACAAACCTTAACACTAATATTCTTACTAAATCACAATTACTCACTAACATGACTCACATATTATCATTTCCATATCGCAAAACTATTGCAAGGAATCACACTTATCATATCCAATGATCTATATGAAAGTTTTTATTATATCCCTCTTGAATATTCATCACTTTGGGACCAAATTCATATCTTGTGCAAATTACCGTTACTTTCATCAACTCTCAAAAAGATTTAAGTGAAGCATGAGAGTGCAAATATTTCTTCAAAATTTTAATTTTATGAACTCTCAAAATAATATAAGTGAAGCATGAGAGTTTATTTCTTCAAAATTTAGCCACCGCCGTGCTCAAAAAGATTTAAGTGAAGCACTAGAGCAACTGCCTAGCTCAAAAAATTTAAGTGAAGCACATAGAGTATTCTAACAAATTATGATGAACGTGTGGCTCTCTCAAAATAGGTGTGTTCAGCAAGGATGATTGTTACAAACTAAAAAGCAAGCAAAGCAAAGACTCATATAATACACGACGCTCCAAGCAAAACACATATCATGTGACGAATAAAAATATAGCTCCAAGTAAAATTACCGATGGTTGGTAGAAGAAAGAGGGGATGCCTTCCGGGGCATCCCCAAGCTTAGACGCTTGAGTCTTCCTTGAATATTACCTTGGGGTGCCATGGGCATCCCCAAGCTTAGGCTCTTGCCACTCCTTATTCCTTCATCCATCGTGATCTCACCCAAAACTTGAAAACTTCAATCACACAAAACTCAACAAAACCTTCGTGAGATCCGTTAGTATAACAAAACAAATCACTACTTTAAGTACTGTTGAAAACCCATTCATATTTTATTTTTGCATTATACCTACTGTATTCTAACTTCTCCATGGCTTATACCCCCCGATACAATCCATAGTTTTATCAAAACAAGCAAGCAACACATCAAAAACAGAATCTGTCAAAAACAGAACAGTCTGTAGCAATCTATTTAAAATCCATACTTATGTAACTCCAAAAATTCTGAAAACTTAGGAAAACGTGGTCAATTCATATTCCAATACTTTGTAAAAATTTCAGATTTTTATGACGCTCGAGTACAGAAACAAAATTCCAGCACTGGACACAAAACTTTCTGTTTTCCAAACAGCTTCAATTATACTATCTTCCAAATCATCCCAAAGGTTTTACTTGGCACAAATACTAATTAAAAACATAAAAACACAATCATAACAGTAACATGAAAGTGAAAACTCACAATAACAGAAACAAATAATAAAAATTTATTTTATTCATTGGGTTGCCTCCCAACAAGCGCTATTGTTTTATGCCCCTAGCTAGGCATAATGCATAGTTTCAAGTATTGTCATCTTTCAAGTTGATTCCATAAGTGGCCCTCATAATGGATTCATATGGTGCTTTAATTTTTTTCCTAGGGAAATATTCCATACCCTTTTTTAGTGGAAACTGAAATTTTATATTCCCTTCTTTCATATCAATAACGGCACCTATGGTTCGTAAGAACGGTCTACCAAATATTATGGGGCAAGAAGGATTACATTCAATGTCAAGTACAGTAAAATCAACGGGCACATAGTTCCTATTTGCAAGAATAAGAACATCATTAATTCTACCCAAAGGCTTTTTAATAGTAGAATCCGCAAGATGCAAATTAAGAGAACATTCATCTATATTGGTAAAACCTAGCACATCACATAGAGATTTTGGAATTGTGGAAACGCTAGCACCCAAATCACATAAAGCATTGCACTCATAATTTTTAATTTTAACTTTAATGGTGGGTTCCCATTCATCATATAATTTTCTAGGAATTGAAATTTCTAGTTCTAACTTTTCTTCTAACGCTTTCATCATATCTTCTACGATGTGTTTAGTAAAAGCCTTGTTTTGCTCGTAAGCGTTGGGTGAATTTAACATGGATTGTAACAAAGAAATGCACTCAATCAAAGAACGACTATCATAATTAAAATCTTTGTAATCCAAGAGAGTGGGCACATCGCTATTTAAAGTTTTTACCTCTCCAAACCCACTTTTAGCAATTTTCTTATCAAGATTTTCACCCTCCGAATTATGGGGACGCTCTTTAGCTAAAGTTGACTCTTCTTCAGTCCCCTTTTCATCAATTTTAATTTTGCTAAACAAGGAATCAATTGATGAAACACCAATCATTTTAATATCCTCATCATTACTACGATAAAAACCGGGAGGAATCGCTTTTTCTAAAAATTCTCGTTTAGCTCTTAGCATGGCGGTTCTTTTCTTAGTCTCATCCATGGAGACATATAAAGCCTTAATTGATTCATTAATATCAATTTTAGGTGGCAAAATTTTAGTCTTAAGATTTTCCACATCATGAATAATTCTATCAATGCTCCTAGACATATCATCAAGTTTACTCAATTTTTCTTCTATCGTAGTGTTGAATTTTTTTTGAGCATTAATAAATTCTTTAATATTACTTTCAAGATCAGAGGGTATCCTATTATTATTATTATTATTATAAGAATTACCATAGGGATTGCCATAATTATTAGAGGAATTTCCAGGAAACGGTCTAGCATTGAAATTACCTCTATAAGCATTCTTATTAAAATTGTTTCACGAGACAAAATTCACATCAATAGCATCATTATTTTGCTCAATCAAAGTGGACAATGGAACATCATTAGGATCAATATGAGCATTTTTACTAGCAACCAATTTCATAAGCGCATCAACTTTATCACTCAAAGTATTAATTTCTTCAACCGAATTCACCTTTTTACTTGTAGGAACTCTTTCAGTATGCCATTGTGAATAATTTGCCATAATATTATCAAGCAATTTAGTAGCTTCTCCCAATGTAATTTCCATAAAAGTACCACCCGCGGCGGAATCTAAAAGATTTCTAGAAACAAAATTTAATCCCGCATAAATTTTTTGTATGATCATCCATAAATTTAAACCATGAGTAGGGCAATTTCTTATCATTAATTTCATCCTTTCCCAAGATTGGGCAACATGTTCATGATCAAGTTGCTTAAAATTCATAATTTGATTTCTAAGAGAAATAATTTTCGCGGGAGGAAAATACTTAGTAATAAAAGAATCTTTACACCTATCCCAAGAATCGATACTATTTTGTGGTAAAGATGAAAACCAAAATTTTGCACGATCCAGCAATGAGAATGGGAATAATTTTAATTTCACAATATCATTATCCACATCTTTTTTATTTTGCATATCACACAATTCTACGAAAGTGTTAAGATGGGATGCGTCATCTTCATTAGGACTACCAGAAAATTGATGTTTCATCACAAGATTAAGCAAAGCGGCATTAATATCACAAGTCTCCGCACTAGCGGCGGGAGGAGCAATTGGGGTACTAATAAAATCATTATTATTAGTATTGGAAAAATCACACAATTTTGTATTTTCTTGAGACATCGTGGCTACGCAAACAAGATAACAAGCAAGCAAACGAGCAAACAAGAAAAAGGCAAACGGAAAATATTTTTGTATTTTTGTAAAAACTTTTTAGAAGTGGGGGAGATGAAAACGAGAGGCAAATAAAATAAATGCAAGGAGATGAGAGTTTTATGTGTAGGTACTTGATAGATGTTGATGATGTCTCCCCGGCAACGGCGCCAGAAATTCTTCCTGCTACTTGTGAGCTGCGTTGGTAATTCCCTGAAGAGGAAGGGAGATGCAGTACAGTAGAGATAAGTATTTCCCTCAGTTATGAAACCAAGGTTATCAATCCAGTAGGAGAATCACGCAACACCTCGTTAGCAGCACCTGCACACAAAACAACAAATCCTTGCACCCAACGCAAACAAGGGGTTATCAATCCCTCGGCGGTAAGTTGCAAGATTAAATTGTATGTGATAGATAGATAGATTGAAACAAAAATACAAAATAAAAAAAATAAAAGAAAAGTGCAGCAAATAGTTTTAGGGTTTTAGTATATGATTTAGATAGACTCGGGGGCCATAGTTTTCACTAGAGGCTTCTCTCAAGAAAATAGCATACGGTGGGTAAACAAATTACTGTTGGGCAATTGATAGAAAAGAAAATAATCATGACGATATCCAAGGCAATGATCATGTATATAGGCATCATGTCCGAGACAAGTAGACCGACTCCTGCCTGCATCTACTACTATTACTCCACACATCGACCGCTATCGAGCATGCATCTAGTGTATTAAGTCCATAAAGAACGGAGTAACGCCTTAAGAACGATGACATGATGTAGACAAGATAAACTCACGTATGAATAAACCCCATATTTTTACCCTTAATAGCAACGATACATACGTGTCATGTCCCTTTCTGTCATTGGGATTGAGCACCGCAAGATCGAACCCATTACAAAGCTCCTCTTCCCATGGCAAGATAAATCAATCTAGTTGGCAAAACCAAATCAATAGACCGGAGAAGAAATACGAAGCTATAATAATCATGCATAAAAGATATCAGAGAAGACTCAAATAATATTCATGGATAATCTGATCATAAACTCACAATTCATCGGATCCCAACAAACACACCGCAAAAAGTGATTACATCGGATAGAACTCCAAGAACATCGAGGAGAACATTGTATTGAAGATCAAAAAGAGAGAAGAAGCCATCTAGCTACTAACTATGGACCCGGAGGTCTATGGTAAACTACTCACGCATCATTGGAAGGGCAGCAAGGTTGATGTAGAGCCCCTTCGTGATCGATTCCCCCTCCGGTGGAGTGCCGGAAAAGGCCTCCAGATGGGATCTCTCAAGAACAGAAACTTGCGGCGGCGGAAAAAGTATTTCATGGACTCTCCTGAGGGTTTCTGATTTTTTTGGGAATTTATAGTGGTGGAATTAGGTCAAACGGAGCTGAGGTGGGCCCACGAGGCACCAGGGTGCGCCTGCCCCCCCAGGCGTGCCCTGGTGGCTCGTGGCCACCTCCTTTGGCGTCTGGTTTTCTCCCGAAGCTTCTAGTGTTGTATATGTCCAGAAAAAATCTCCAAAAAGTTTCGTGGCATTTGGACTTCGTTTGGTATTGATTTTCTGTAAAACAAAAAACAGGCAGAAAACAACAACTGGCACTGGTCACTAAGTTAATAGGTTAGTCCCAAAAAATGATATATAATTGCTGTAAATGCATATAAAAACATCCAAGATTGATAATATAACAGCATGGAACAATAAAAAATTATAGATATGTTGGAGACGTATCACAGCACGGTGCTTCCTTAGAGTTTTTAGTAATCTCTTTTCTTCATGCTCTGAAAGGTTAGCACTAATAATAATAGGATATATCTTCTTTTCATCTAGATAAGCATATTTCAATGTATCAGGCAATTGTTTCAGTTCAAATACAGGGTCACCCTTAGGTGGAGGAGGGTCTCCAAGAGTTTCAACATGCATGTTGTGTTTAAGGATAGGTGGTTGATCAAAGAACATCTTATCTATTTCATTTCTTTCATTCATGTGCATATCATTTTCATGGTCTAGCAAATATTGTTCTAACGGATCCGTAGGAGGTACGGCAATAGAAGCAAGACCAATAATTTCATCTTTACTAGGTAATTCTTTATCATGAGGTTGTCTACGAAACTTTTAGAAATTAAACTCATGAGATATACCACCAAAATTAACACTAACAGTTTCTTTAGCGCAATCAATCTTGGCATTAATAGTGTTCAAGAAAGGTCTACCAAATATAATGGGACAAAAATTATCTTGTGGAGAACCGAGGACTAGAAAATCAGTAGGGTATTTTATTTTTCCACACAAGACTTCAACATCTCTAACGATCCCAAGCGGCGTAATGGTATCTCTGTTTGCAAGCTTAATAGTAACATCAATGTCTTCTATTTCAATAGGTGCAATATCATTCATAATTTCTTGATATAAAGTAAACGGAATAGCACTCACGCTAGCACCCAAATCACATAAGCCATGATAACAATGATCTCCAATTTTAACAGAGACAACAGGCATGCCTACTACAGGTCTATTTTTATCTTTAGGATCTGGTTTAGCAATTCTAGCTGCTTCATCACAGAAGTAAACAACATGCCCATCTATATTATCGACCAAGAGATCTTTAACCATAGCAACATTAGGTTCAACTTTAATTTATTCAGAGGGTCTAGGTGCTCTAATATTACTTTTGTTAACCACAGTTGAAACTTTAGCATGTTCCTTAATCCTAACAGAAAAAGGTGGTTTCTCAATATAAGCAGTAGGCACAACTGGATCAACATGGTAAACAATTGTTTCTTCTTTAACACTAACGGGTTCCTCAATCTTTTCTTTAACAGGGGAATGATATTTAAACCACTTCTCCTTAGGAAGATCAACATGAGTAGCAAATGATTCACAAAAGGAGGCTACTATCTCAGAGTCAAGTCCATATTTAGTGCTAAACTTATGAAAAGCATCGGTATCCATAAAAGATTTAACACAATCAAACTCAAGTGTTATACCTGGCTCCTTACCTTTGTCGAGTTCCCAATCTTCAGAGTTGCGTTTAATTCTTTCCAGAAGATCCCATCTTAATTCAATAGTTTTCTTTATAAAGGAGCCAGTCGAAGAAGAATCGAGCATGGTTTGATCATCATGAGAAAGCCGAGCATAAAAATTCTGTAAGATAATTTCTCTTGAGAGCTCATGATTGGGGCATGAGTACATCATGTACTTAAGCCTCCCCCAAGCTTGAGCGATGCTTTCTCCTTCACGAGACCAAAAATTATATATATAATTCCGATCACGATGAACCAGATGCATAGGATAAAACTTTTGATGAAATTCCAATTTCAACCGATTCCAATCCCACGTTCCAATATCATCACATAGCCTATACCATGTCAATGCCTTTCCCTTCAAAGATAAAGGTAAAAACTTCTTCTTAACTTCATCTCCGGGTAAACCTGCAAGCTTAAATAATCCACAAACTTCATCCACATAGATTAGGTGCATATCAGGATGTATTGTTCCATCTCCTGCATAAGCATTAGCTAGCAATTTCTCTATCATACCCGAAGAAATCTCATAATAAATATTTTCAGTAGGTGCAGTAGGTTGAGGAGCAACTCTTCGTGCTTCCAGTCGAGGTGAAGATACCCCGAACAAGCCCCTCAAAGGATTACTTTCCATAGTGACAAGTGATAATAAATTTCAGCATGTAATATAAATGTTTCCTTACCAAATTCCACTCACCAAAGGCGCTTCACTCCCCGGCAATGGCGCCAGAAAAGAGTCTTGATGACCCACAAGTATAGGGGATCAATCGTAGTCCTTTCGATAAGTAAGAGTGTCGAACCCAACGAGGAGCAGAAGGAAATGATAAGCGGTTTTCAGCAAGGTGTTTTCTGCAAGCACTGAAATTATCGGTAGCAAGTAGTTTGATAGCAATATAATTTGTAACAAGTGACAAGTGGAAATAGTAACTAAGGTGTAGCAAGGTAGCCCAATCCTTTTTGTTGCAAAGGATAGGTCAGAACGATATCTTATAATAAGCTAAACGTTCTCGAGGACAGATGGGAATTTCATCTAGTCACTTTCATCATGTTTGTTTGATTCACGTTCGCTACTTTGATAATTTGATATGTGGGTGGACCAGTGCTTGGGTGCTGTTCTTACTTGAACAAGCCTCCCACTTATGATTAACCCCTCTCGCAAGCATCCGCAACTACGAAAGAAGAATTAAGATAAATCTAACCATAGCATTAAACATATGGATCCAAATCAGCCCCTTACGGAATAGCGCATAAACTAGGGTTTAAGCTTCTGTCACTCTAGCAACCCATCATCTAATTACTACTCCACAATGCATTCCATTAGGCCCAAAGATGGTGAAGTGTCCTGTAGTCGACGTTCACATGACACCACTAAGAGAATCAACAACATACATATCATCAAAATATCGAACGAATACCAAATTCACATGATTACTTATGACAAGACTTCTTCCATGTCCTCAAGAACAAAAGTAAATACTCACACATCATATTCATTTCCAAGATCAGAGGGGTATTGAATAGCATAATGGATCTGAACATATAATCTTCCACCAAATAAACCAACTAGCATCAACTACAAGATGTAATCAACACTACTAGCAACCCACAGGTACCAATCTGAGGTTTTGAGACAAAGATTGAATACAAGAGATGAACTAGGGTTTGAGATGAGATGGTGCTGGTGAAGATGTTGATGAAGATTGGTCCTCCCACAATGAGAGGATCGTTGGTGATGTCGATGGCTTCGATTTCCCCCTCCCGGAGGGAAGTATCCCCGGCGGAATCGCTCCGCCGGAGAGCAAAAGTGCTCCTGCCCAAGTTCCGCCTCGAGACGGTGGTGCTCCGTCCCAAAAGTCTACTCCTTATTTTTTCTAGGGAAAATGGGCTTATATACCAGAAAATGGGCACCGGAGGCTGGCCAGGGGCCCCACAAGCCACTAGGGCGTGCCTGGGGGGGGGGGGTGGCGCGCCCTGGTGCCTCGTGGGCACCTGGGTGGCCCCCTCTGGTACTTCTTTTCTCCAGTATTTTTTATTTAATCCAAAATAAATCTCCGTGAAATTTTAGCTCATTTAGAGATGTGCAGAATAGATATCTTTGTCATAGCTTTTTCAGGTCCAGAATTCCAGTTGCCGGCAATCTCCCTCCTTATATAAATCTTGCATATTAAGAGAGAAAAGGCATTAGAATTGCTCCACAAAGTGTTATATTGATTAAAAACACTATAACTAACAGTAGGAAAACATGATGCAAAATGTATGTATCACTGGTCCAGAAAAAATTAATGCAAAGTTTTTTCTCGTTTTGACACTTTTTGATAATGATTTTCTTAAAAGGCAAAAACAAGCAGAAAACAGCAACTGGCACTGGGCACTGAGTTAATAGGTTAGTCCCAAAAAATGATATATAATGGCATATAATTGCATATAAAACATCCAAGATTGATACTATAATAGCATGGAACAATCAAAAATTATAGATACGTTGGAGACGTATCACTATTGCGACAAGAGCTCCGTTTCAGAAACATATCGGTGATTATTGCAACAAGAGCTTTGTCTCAGAAACATTGGTGACGTTGCAAAGCATCTCTGCGTATGATCCCTCTTTGAAGCAAGAGCTTTGTTTCAGAAACACCATTACCTATTGCAACAAGAGCTTTGTTTCAGAAACATGACGCGCAAGACTGGGACGGATCCAGCAGGGAAGACTCTCTGACACCGACAATGGCGACGGAGAGGCCGTTGGCTGCGCCACGCGCCGCTGGAATGAAAATCGGGTCATGCGGATCTCAGTCGCCGACATCGGGTGGCGGCTCGCCCGATCTAAATGCAGGGAGGAGAGATGTGAGTGACGGAGCAACCGCCTGCCCGGGCTCGACAGGTGAGGCGGCAAAGAAATAAAGGAGGGATGGAAGTGGGGCGGCGAAGGCCGGCCACGCCGGCGAACGACGACTGCCGGAGCGGGCCGGCGGTGAGCACTGGTTCGCGGCGAGCGTCTCCTTACGGTGCTAATTCGGGACGAGACCATCGAGGAAAATGGGGATAACATACGAGACGGAGGCGTGCGGTCGCAAAAGATGTGGTGGTGGGATCCATAGGGGACGCGTGGCGCTTAATCGAGATGGTGGACGCGCGCGTGATTATCGACCGACTGACGAGAAGCGTTTCCCATTTTTATTTTGTATAGTAGATGAAATAGAGATAGAGATAGCATGGGCGTGATTTTGGGATCTGATGCGCTATTTGTTTCCTATAATTAGGTTAATTATAAGGTGAATTGGTTTATTCTTATTGGGATGTGATGTGTTGTTTATTTCCTAATAATGGTAATTAAGACGATTAGATTTATTCCTAGCCATAAAAAAGTGGTTTTGATGCGATGATGTGATACGTGATGTGGAGGATTCGCGCGTTGATGTTTATATTTGGATGAATAAGATTGATTGGATTCACTAAACTTGCTGTTTTTATGTGTTTTTATCATTTATGCCACTAGTTGCGTCCCACTGCTCAGTTTTGTCACTAGGAGTTTCAACTGCTAAAAAATGGCATCGCTCCGTTAGGCGCATGCTAAAAAATGCGAGTAGACAGCTTTATTGTCAGCTCAAAGCCTACCATGTCATAGGACCAAAATACCCATGGACCCACATGTTAGCTCTCCCTCTATCTCACTACGATAAAGTGTGGGTCTCACTCGATCCCGAACGGAGTTCTTGTTTCCTCTAAAATTATTCACTTGCTTACTCATGACAAGTGGACCCCACACTTATCATTGTGAGATAGAGAGAGCTGACATGTGGGTCTATGGGTATTTCGATCATATAACATGGTCAACGTGTTTTGACTATTCCTTCCAAAAAACAAAGTCAAAATGTGTGCGTTGACCCGCCTCTGCCTCCCCGGCTCACAGATAGTGGCATAACTAGTATTTTGGGTCAAGTGGTCCAATCGACAAAGAAAATTCCCACAAAAATAATATACCAACATACTAGTGTAGAATTCATCAAAAGCATAGAACATTTATTGGATTTATTGCATGGGTAACATGATTGACTGTCAACCCCCCCCTTACATGTAACAACGGAGGCAACTGACAAGATGATACATCTCCAACGTATCTATAATTTATGAAGTATTCATGCCATGTTTACAACAATTTTATATGGTTTTGGTATGATTTGATTAGAACTAACCCGGACTGACGCTGTTTTCAGCAGAACTACCGTGGTGTTGTTTTTGTGCAGAAATAAAAGTTCTCGGATTGGGCCCAAAATTTACGGTGATTTTTTATGGACAAAAAGAGACCCCCGAAGCTTCCAGGAAGTGCCAGAAGAGCCACGAGGGCACGACAAGCTTGGGGGGTGCGCCCATCCCCCTAGGGCGCGCCCCCCGAGCTTGTCGCTCCCTCGTGGACCCCCCTAACATGAATCCAACGCCAAATATTCCTATAAATACCAGAAATCCTGAAAAGAAACCTAGAACTTCCGCTCCGCCGCCGCATGCCTCTGTACCGAAGCGATCTCATCCGGAGCCCTGTTCCGGCACTCTGCCGGAGGGGGAAACCATCGCCGGAGGCCATCTTCATCATCCCGGCGGTCTCCATGATGAGGAGGGAGTAGTTCACCCTCGGGGCTGAGGGTATGTACCAGCAGCTATGTGTTTGTTGATCTCTCTCTCGTGTTCTTGATTTGGCACGATCTTGATGTATCACGAGCTTTGTTAATATAGTTGGATCATATGGTATTTCTTCCCTCTCTATCTTCTTGTGATGAATTGAGTCTTTCCCTTTGAGGTTTCATTATTGTCGGATTGAATATTTCAGATTTGAGAACACTTGATGTATGTCTTGCATGTGGATACCTGTGGTAACAATGGGGTATTCTATTGAGTTACTTGATGTATGTTTTGGTGATCAACTCGCGGATTCCCGTGACCTTGGGGTAATCTAGGCATAGGGGTTGGTTGCATGTTTTCATCTTGTTTTCTCCGATAGAAACTTTGGGGTACTCCTTGAAGTTCTTCGTGTGGATTGAATATTATGAATCTGAAGTTGTTTGATGCATATCGAATAATCAACTCACGGATACTTGTGGTGACATTGGAGTATCTAGGTGACATTAGAGTTGGTTGATGCGTATCATATGGTGTTATTTTAGTACGAACTCTAGGGCTGTTTGTGACACTTATAGGGATGGCTCAATAGATTGATCGGAAAAGATAACTTTGAGGTGGTTTCGTACCCTACAACAATTTCATCTTATGTTCTTCGCTAATAGGAACTTTGGAGTGATTCTTTGTGGCACGTTGAGTGATTGTTATATGATTCAATTATGTTAGCATTGTTGAGAGATTGCACTAGTGAAAGTATGAGCCCTAGGCCTTGTTTACAAGCATTGCAATACCGTTTGTGCTCCATTTTATCACTTGCTACCTTGCTGTTTTTATATTTTCAGATTACAAAAACCTATATCTACTATCCATACTGCACTTGTATCACCATCTCTTCACCGAACTAGTGCACCTATACAATTTACCGTTGTATTGGGTTTGTTGGGGACACAAGAGATTTCTTGTATTTGGTTGCAGGGTTGTTTGAGAGAGACCATCTTCATCCTACGCCTCCCATGGATTGATAAACCTTAGGTCATCCACTTGAGGGAAATTTGCTATTGTCCTACAAAACTCTGTACTTGGAGGCCCAACAGCGTCTACAAGAATAAAAGTTGCGTAGTAGACATCAAGCTCTTTTCTGGCGCCGTTGCCGGGGAGGTGAGTGCTTGAAGGTATATCTTTAGATCTTGCAATTGAATCTTTTAGTTTCTTGTTTTATCACTAGTTTGGTTTATAAAAGAAAACTACAAAAGAAATGGAATTGTGGTTGCCTCACATGCTTCATCTATATGATGTCTTTCATGAAAATAAGGATTCCAATAATTGTGCTCAATTGTTAGAGGAAGAATTTAATAAAATGTTTAACGTGAGTCCTTTGAATGATAAGCATGATTGCAATATTGTTAGTATGAATTCTTTGAATATCCATAATGCTAATGATGATTGCAATAGTCATGATAAAAAGGTTTCTTATAAGCATGTCAATTTTTGTGGAGTGAATAAAATTTGTGAAGACATGCCCTATAGGGATGATAGATTTTGTAAAAAGCATAAACATGATAAAACAAATTGGTGGCTTAAAGTGATAGATGAATTTGCTACAAAATTATGCTCTCTTCATCCCATTACTTGTGAACTTTGCAATAAGGTTGGTCATCTTAATTTTCAATGCATACTTTTTCATGATCGAATCATGGCCAAATATTGTAATGACTTGATCACCCTTGAACTTTATAATGAGATTTTTCTATTTTTGGGGTGTGATGAATTAACACATAAAAATAGTTGGTGTTGTGGTTTTAACATGGCAGATGCCCTCGTGAAAAGGACTTAGTGGTGAGGCAATCGCAACTAGGTGGCAGTTTGAACGGGGTTGGTCGGAATCGAGAGACACGAGTTTTACCCAGGTTCGACCCCTCACGGTGGAGGTAAAAGCCTACATCCTGCTTGATTGATATTGATGATGATGATCTTGATTACAAGGGTGTTGTTTAGCTACCTCTATCTCGAGAGCTACTAGTCTGTCTATCCCGACTTGTCTCTAATTGACTTCACCCTCTTGGGGTGCCTTGCCCCTCCTTATATAAGTTGGAGGGGCCGGCTTACATGTAGAGTCCTAGTAGGACTACAACTAGTCTATTACAAGTTGGATCCTAGTCCGGGTCTTTTCTTCCGAATTAAGACAATCCCTCTTGTGCCTTCTCCATGAGCCGGCCCTTCGTGGTTCCTCCATGAGCCGACATTCGGCCGGGTCTCACTCTGGGCCTTTGGGCCCTTTTTGTCTTCTTGCCATGACCCGGAAAGTAAGGTGACCTATGAAGCCACCCTGGTTCTGGCCGGGTCACACATCTTGCCGGGTCTTGGTCGTGGGGAATATCCCCAACATTAGCCCCCAGGTTAGCTTGAATTTATTCATGATAAGCTCCTGAAATAAGAATATGTTAAGGGACCAGCTCGCTCAAATGATCGGCTTACTCAATTGACCAGCTCCTGAAAAGTCTGAGTCTCTGTCATATCAACATGCTGGCTTCAGAATCAACTTGCTGATGCTGGTTCCACGCAGAAAAATATTGGAAAAATAACCCATATGACATTTTGAGTTGTCTTCCAATGCTTTGGCTTGATAAAATTATTGGAAAAGAGAAATTTGTCTGATGTTGAGCCAACTTTCAATGCTTCAAATTTGATGAAGATATTAGGAATAAGAAATTCATATGATATTGAGCCAGCTTTCAATGCTTCAGTTTGGGAATAAGAAATCCATATGATATGAGACCCGACTCACTCAAAACTGAGAACTTGAAGGTGTTCCTCCCTTATATCCACATTACCTGTAGCCCCCAAGCCTTAAGAGTAGAACGTAGTGGTAGTTTAAGACTTGCTTAAATATAAATGTTGCAACTTTGGAGAAATCCGGGTTGTTCATCTGAGTCACCAGTCATAAACTGAATGTTTGCATTTCACATGTGTAGCCCCCAAGGGCCGGCTCATCAGTATGTGATGGGCCGGGTCTTCAATATGGACCTTATGATCTGTTTAAACAACTGAATGCTATAGCCCCCAAGTGCCGGGTTGTCTTGCTTGCCGCAACCGGGGACTTTGAACTTAGGTTTTGATGTTTTGTAGATCTATAGCTGCAAATAGTGTAGTCCCCAAGTGCCGGGTTAGCTGTTCTCATCAATCTGGAACTTGAACTATCTTTAGAGTCAATAAATGTAGCCCCCAAAGGCCGGGTTTAACACCCCATGTAATTAAGCTACATTGATCACCTTTTGATAATGCCAAGTCATCATGATTAACAAGTCTTGATCACAATTAGAATCATATCTCATTTCAAGTTCCATTTCAAATTGAAATTCAAATATAAAGTGAAAAATAAAAGTTGTTCAAATTAGAAACTAAAATGTTCATTAAATAACAAATAATCCATAACTAATTGTGCTCAGGAAAATAACAGCACCTAAATTCCCTAGATGAATCTAACATCGTAAAACAGTAACAAAACAGCAACATTTAATCCCTTTTCATTTAATAAAAATTCAAGTGAAATCTTTTTCTATCCAAACCTTTTCTGGTAGTGATAAATATTGCCTAGTATTTATTGAGCCAAGTCACATATTTTATCAAAGTCAAATTGTGGCTAAATATTTTGCACAACAGTAAAGAAATAAAGAAACAGAAAAATAAAAAGAAAAGAGCAGAGACTTACTGTGCTAGTGGGCTGTGAGTGCACAGTGCACAGCCCAGCCCACCAGGAGGTCGTCTCCCTCCTCCCGCATGCGTGTCAGCGCGCGCACCCGCCCGAGATGGCGATGGCCAGCTGTCGGCCATCCCCACCGCCCTAGCCGCCGCGAGGTGGATAAGAGCATCTCTCGCGACCCCCTGGCGAAACCCTAGCCACTTTCCCCTCTCCCTCTCGCTCGCCCGTCTTCTCTCTCTCGCGCCCGAGAGCTTCCTCCGTCGTCCTCATCGATCCCGCGCTCTCCGTCGTCCCCGCGCAGCGCCGTCATGTCGTAGCTCATCGCCGTCGTCCGCTACGCCGTTCGGTGCAAGCCGTTGGAGCCGGGAGCCACCACAGCATCGTCGGCGAGTTCATCTTCAACCTTCGGATCGCCGTCTTTCGTCGTCGTTTCTGTCGCCGTTGAGCCGTCCCCGCGCCCACTTAGCTCACCTGCAGGCTCACTGTAAGCCTCGCCGTCTTCTCCCCCTCTCCCCCGTGCGATTCCGTCACCATAGCCGCCGCTGCCGCCTCGCCCGAGCTCGCCGCCGCCGTTCATGTCGCCGCCGTGCGGTCAGCCGCTGTCAAGCGCGTACGAGCTCACCGTTGAGCTCGTGGGGTTCCTCGGAACCCAATGCACACACGTGCACATTTTGCCATGGCCTACGTCACCGATCCCGACAACGGCCGAACTCCGGCGTCCGCCGCGTACGTCGCCGCCGTCGATTTAGACCGTTTCCGGCCGAGCCACCACCGCCATTCGACGCGCGACGCCGCGGGCGATCGAACGCGCCTAGCCGCACCCCTTCCCGTGCCTTGTAGCAATTTTCCGGCCATCTCCGGCGAACTTCCTCTGCGGGAGTGGTCGCCGGCGCGATTCCAACGACGTCGCCCACGTGGCGCTGACGTGGCGCCACGTGGCCCCCTCCGTGCCGCTGACCGCTGGGCCCCGCAGCCCAGTTGACTGAGTCAACTCGGTTGACTGGGCAGCTGGGTCACTGACATACGGGCCCCACCCATTTAGTTAAACTAATTCGAATTTAAACTAATCTGTTAATTATATTTGTCACTGACAGATGGGTCCCACAAGTTAATTAGGATTAGTTAGTTAAATTAATTTCTGTTAGTTAAAATAGACACTGACCAGTGGGACCCACTGGTCAGGTTTGACTCTGGTAAGCCGGGTTTGACCGCTGACATCACCCTGACGTCATGCTGACGTCACCAATCACTGTTTTGGATAATTCGAATTAAATAATTCCAGAAATTCAGAAAATGTTTAAAACTTTGAAAAATCATATAAAATAAACCGTAACTCGGATGAAAATAATTTATATATGAAAAATGATTAGAAAAATATGAAGAATCTGAATATGTGGTCAAAATGCTTGACCATCACTCCTATCTAGGTGAACATGGAACTTTTTGCCTGTTTTTGATAAATGAATAGTGCATGACCTTAATAAAATAATTTCAAATAAATTCCTAAATTATCTAAAACTATTAGAGAGGCATTATATCACCTCTGCATATCATTTAAGCATGTCATGCATCGCTGTTGCATTATTGCCGTGAATTTATTGTTTCTCCCCCCTTCTTCTCTCCCGATAGACGCCGAGACCGCCGCCGACGCAGCTGAGTACGACTACGCTCCAGACGAGCAGCCTTCAGACGACCAGCCCCTCTCAGCAGAGCTTCCAGGCAAGCAAACCCCCTTGATAATCCAGATATCACCTATTCTTTCCCTCTTATTCTTGCATTAGAATTGCCCCTGTTACTGTTCCGATAGTTCCTATTCTGATGCATAGCCTGGTTTTGTAACCTGTTGTTGATACTTTACCTGTTATCCTATGTGCTTAGTATAGGCTGCTTAGTGATACATCAAAGGCCCCACACCCTTGTCCTTGTTGCCACGCTTTTCCACCGGTGACTCGATCAGTATGATCGACGGCAGAGACCAACAGATCACCGCACATTCCCCTAAGTTGTTCGACTCTGCAGGGCTACCACCGAGTGTCGAGGGTGATACCTCCTATCTCACTTCCGATGATGCCTCTGTAGACTATCCGTTTGTGGGTTACCGAGGGTGATTCCTCTTTCATCACCTCCGATAAAGCTTCCGTCGTACAACTCCTCTTGTGTGAATCCATCGAGGGTGATTCCTCCGGGTTCACCTTGACCGATACTTCAAGTGGGAATCCATCAAGGGTGATTCCTCAAATTCCTTCTTGATACTTTGGACACATGGGTACCTTGACTTTACTACTGTCATTTGATAAAGTCGGGTCGGCCCCGAGGGGTACCTGCGAGTGATATTGTGACGGAACGACAGGGCAGGCGGAGACCACCTAGGAGAGAGGTGGGCCTGGTCCCTATTCGTGATCCGTGTGTTACCAAGTCGGAGTGATAGGAATCCTGATCGTATCTGCGAGCTACTAAATATGCCTAACGGATTTGGGTATTTGATCTGAGTTGGCCACTGGCCTACACGCACTACCACCACGTGGGATAATGGTTATGGGACCCTCTATGTCGTATGTATCAGCCGAAAGCTCTTCAGACGTCACAACTCAGAGATGCGGGCTGATTGCTGGGGTGGGTTGGTTACGTCGCTTGTGTATACAGTGTCGCGCCTGGGCCCTGGCCAGTCTCGCAATGTGCAGGAGTGCAGAGGGCGATGGGCCCAAGACCCCTTGGCACTTAGGATTTAGATCGCCGTGCTGACCTCTCTGCTGAGCCTAGGTAGGACTGCGTCGTGTCGATCACCCGAGGCCGGGCATTACCCAGCAAGTGTGTCCGGCCAGATGTAATCGAGCGTGTTGGTAACAGTAGTGCACCCCTGCAAGGAAGTGATCTATTCGAATAGCCGTGTCCACGGTAACAGGACGCTCGGAGTTGTATCCTGCTCCACTACAACTACAAACTAAGGCTGATTCACTATTAAACTGTTAATACTGCTCTAGGGATCGCTTTCTCATAGGGAGTCGAGAAAGGATCTCAGGGCGTTGCTATTACATAACCACTATTATATGCTACTGTGATCTACTCTCTTCTGATGCTGCAAGATTGCTTCAAGATGCTAGTCTTCAATAGGCTAGGCTTCTCCCCCTCTATTCTGGCATTCTGCAGTTCTGTCCAAAGATATAGCCCCATTCCTTTGATACCGATGCATAATTAGTATAGTTCTGATGTCAGTCTTGCGAGTACTTTGGATGAGTACTCACGGTTGCTTTGCTATCTCTTTTCCCCATACCCGCTTGCTGCAATCAGATGACGGAGTCTCGGAGCCAGACGCCACCGCATGAGCTTACTACCAGGAGAGCCCCGGAGGCACGTACTACTGGGTTGAGCCAGCCGACCAGGAGTAGTTTGGAGGCCCTAGGCAGGAGGCCTTCGCCTTTTCGATTAGTGTCGCTGTTTGTGCTAGCCTTCTTAAGGCAAACTTGGCTAACTATGTATGTACTCAGATATCATTTGTGTGTATGACTTATGTATTCGGGTCCTCGTGACCCCTGGTTTGTAATATGAAGATTTATGTTTAAATTTGTGTCTAGAGTTGTGTTGTGATATCTTCCCATGAGTCTCTGATCTCGATCGTGCACACTTGCGTGTATGATTAGTGCACGGTCGAGCAGGGGCGTCACACCGGGTTACTATTAATAGTGATCCGGGTCTTCAATGAAAGTAGTTTAAAATGACAATGCATTAGCCCCCAAGTGCCGTGGTGCATGCTTGCAGCGACATGAGACTTTCATACTGAATGTAATCTTGATTTGAACAATGTAGCCCCCAAGTGTGTAGGGTAACGCAGCAGAAAACAAAATTTTTCCGACCTACGCACCAGCCCAGGACCACTATGGAGACTGCATACAAGGTTTGATCTTTTTTTCGTTACCGACTCGTAGCGCAGCGGAAGTAGAGTCGATGACGAACGGCGGTGCAGATCCCCGCAGCTAGGATTTTACAACCTCCCAACCACGAGGATGTATACCCTCATCTGCCCCGCGGATAGCCCTCCGGGAGGCAGTCGGACAGTCCCCCAGACGGTGTCGCGGACAGCCCTTCGGGAGGACCTCCGAAACTCGGACTGTCACTCGGACAGCCCTTCGGGAGGACCTCCAAAACTCGGACGGTCACACGGACAGCCCTTCGGGAGGCACTCTCGAACTAAGACCGAAACTACGATCTCTCTACAGAGTTGCACACATACGGTGTCATCTATCTGGCAGGGCTTCGCCGTCCAGAACTAGTTCCCACTGGAACCCAGACAGCCTTTCGGCTCTACGAAACTCTTTTCGTGGGAGGGAGAGAAGAAGCCAGATAATGCATGGCATGTGTATGAGAGTTGGAGTGAGGATGGAGAGCTCCTCTCCACCTCCTTATATAGTGGTGGAAGGGGTGAGGGGGGGGGGCTGAAATTCAGCCCACTAAACATGCACCCACCAAACAAGGAAAACATGTTCCCACCAAACATGGAGAAAACATGTTCCCTTGTCCATGGTGTTCCCCCATGGGGCCCCACCTTCCTCCCAACACTCTCCACCATTTGTGGGGGCTGCCCCCCACCATGGCCCCCCCCCCAACACTTTGTCCAGCCACAAGGGGGCTGTCCCCTAAAGGGGGCGCCCCCAAAAACAGCCCAAAAACAACCCCCACGATCCGTGGGATCTTGTCCCCTCTCGCTGGGACAAGATGTTTTCCGAAACTATTTCTTCTGAAAAATTCCGGAAGGTCCCAGAATATTTCTGGCACCCTCTAAAATTATCTGGACTCGCTCCGGAACATTTCCGGTATGGTGGTTTAATTTAAAACCATCTTCGTTTACCCGGTAAACAATTCCGGCAGCTCCGAAAACCTTTTTCGGTTTTTTCTCCGAAAAATTCCAGAAATTACCAGACCAATCTGGCAACCTCCAAAACATTCCCGGTGCTTGCCGAAACCTTTTTGGATCAATGGTTTTATCCGAAACAACTTTTTGGTTTTACCGAAACTTTTTCGGTGTTCTCTCCGGAACTTTTCCGTTGTCTCCGAAACTTTTCCAGTGACTTTCTCTCGGACTCCTTGTCTAGTATTCAGCAGATAGATGACCCTTAAGCGTGTGACCCTATAGGTTCGGTGAAGTATAGACATGACCCGGAACCCCTTCCGATCAATGATCAACATCGGAGCCGTGGACACCCATATTGATCCCTATACCCACACGAATGAATATTCGAGTGAACCTCCAGTTGCCGTGTGCTATTCCTGTTGCTTCGCGATATGTTACAAATACCCGAGGTGAGACATGTTGGCATCCCCGTGGATTAAGAACTTGTCCACTATGTCAGTTACCTCATTACCGGTATTGTTCTCTTTTCTCGTTCCCGTGTTCCGGCATCCCCGTGATCAAATCACAAAGTGTCTGGCCAGACGATGATGGATACCGTAACACCGAGAGGGCCCAGAGATATCTCTCCATCGTCGGAGGAGCAAATCCCAATCTTGAGCTATCAAGTTACTTGACATACTTTTCCATGAACCCGTAAGCCGCCGTAATAGCCACCCATTTACGGATGACGTTTAACAAACCCCAAAGTTCATGAAGCAAGCATGAAGAAACTCGATACTCTCATGGTCTAAGGAATCATGCGAATGTAAACCATCTCTGTGTTATTAACCATTAACTTATGACGAATGAATCTCATAGCATAACATCAATTCGGGTCGATTCAACACAAATGTTCTTCTAACATTGTGCCCTCAAAATTGCCGGCATAGCCATGCCCATGATCAAGAAAACAGGATCATCATGCAATACTTGAGCCAGTCTTAGAGGCTTGACTAGGAATATATGTTACCGTTTATTATCCCACACATGCACATGAGTTTCCCTCCAAGCCTCGTTTTATTTGTAGACTCGAGAATCATTGCAGTTATAGCATGGAACATAAACATAATTATGAACAGGGAGATAATCAATAACATTTATTATTGCCTCTAGGGCATATCTCCTACAAAGTGCTGGGTCGTATTGCCTGTGGCGATTTGGGACTATTCCTTCCATTGTAGAATAAACTCAGATCCACTGTAGCCTCCAAGTGCCGGGTCATGTGCCTGCGGTGACTCGGGACTTACTTTTTCTTTTGAGATTAAGAGACAGTCTGGATGATGTTGTTGAGTGCTTTGCATATCAATGCTGAACTTGTTGCTAAATCCATCAAGAGTGCTGCCTTGCATAACACTTCATATTTCATTGCCTTTAATAAATCCGGTTGCCATGATATCCTTGCTTGAATTTTGTTTTCCTTTGCAGCATCAGAATAATTCAAATTGTGAATTGCCACTGGTAATTCATTAAACCCCGCTCCTTACTGTAAGCCAGCACTTTGGATTTAGAAAGAATAGCCATCTCTCTGAGCCGGCTTTGAAAACCTCAATCATTTAATATTGGTTATGATAAACCATGATGAAGACCCGACGGCCATTTTGGCTATCAAAAATTTGTTTGTTCCTGCATAGGTACAATGTAACCCGGTTTGAAAACCGGCTCCCGCGACACAGGAAACCAATATACTTTGACAAGATACTGAATTGTTATTGTAACAAATCATATGATATAAAATCAATATGAACCAAGTTTGAATAAACATGGAAAAAATGTCGGCTTTCGAGGCCAGTTATTGATGCTTCATGTTGAAGCCGGCTTGATAGCCATTGGTATTGTAACAAAGGCCATATAGGCGTCAGAGTAATTGACTTAACAAATTTTTATAACTGCAAATGGTTAACCCAGCCAATAGACCGGTTCCTGCAACATAAACGAATATAGATATGCATTGTATGATGATGTATTGTATGATGATGCAATGTACATAGTAACATAGTATAAAAATGCCGGCTTTCGAGGCACGACATAAGACCGGCTTTCGAGGCTCGAGTCTTGGTTTCGCTTCCTGTGGAAGCAGGCTTTTTTGCCTCTTTTGGTTTGTCCTATCTCTCTGAAAGCTGGCTCTCACGTGACCAACTGACGTTTTAACTCTGATGAATTCAGGGTCACCTCTGTGATTGACTCATCAGGCGTACGCCGGGTCACCTTTTCGGAGTAGCATCTTGCTAACAGGCAGGTTTAACCAAGTATATTTTGGCTTTTCGCCGGGTTAAAAGGGTTTTGTAAGCTAAACTCGATGAGTTGGAAGCCCCCAAGTAACCATATGATCATGGAAAAGCTCAGCATAGGATATACAGGAGACAATGCTACTACTGCAAAACATCTGTGGTCAGATAAGCCGGCTTTATTCCATTGATCATTATCGAGCAGGATACCCATGTTTAGACTGCGCATCATGGCGACTAGGCTTCATTGGTAACCCCTTTTTTTTATGTTATGCCAATATGGCAGGATACCTATGTTTGAACTGTGCATCATGGCAGCTAGTCCTCTTTGGCAACCTTTTAATTTTTTGCCAATAAGGTAGGATACCTATGTTTGAACTGCGCATCATGGCAGCTAGTCCTCTTTGGCAACCTTTAATTTTTTGCCAACAAGGCAGCAGCCCCCGGGTCCGGGTTGTCTTCCCTGCAATGACCCGGGGTTCTTGAATTTGTGAAACCGGCCAAATCTGCCGAGTCATATCTGTGTAGCCCCCGAGTCTTAAGAGGACTCGAGGAGTCGGCTTGAGATTCTTCATACTTGGCTGTGGCATAAGCTGGCGTAGAGTTGACAGTTGAAAGATGAAATTTATTGAAGCCAGAGGCGTGTGGCGAGTTGATGATCTTCGCGATGCTCATTGTATGTCCTCAGCATATGTCGTTCAACAAACCCGTTTTTGCCCAAATTGAGTTCATACGCCTCTTGACCCAATCCTTGCTATTCTCTCTTGGTCCGGCTCTCCTGGCTCCTCCATGGCCATTTTTTTTCTTTGCTGGCTTTGAACTGCCGGCTCAATCGGTGGCCGGCTCACCTAGCTTCTCCAGAGACGGTTCGTCTGTGGCCAACTCTCCTGTTTCCTTGATGTGCTGAAGCAGACCGGACCGTGGGGATGGCAGGTCAATGCGCCTATCCATTGGGCAACCCGGCGCGTGTGGAGGTTGATAATATATATATATATATATATATTTTGTCTTTTTGCTCCATCGCTTGTTGGAGTAGACCGGACCGCAGGGGCGGCAGTATGCGCGCAGCCGTTGGGCAGCTCGTACGGGCGGGCGCGGTCCTGGCATGTTAATGTAGACCAGACCGCAGGAGCGACGGCTTGCGCTTATCCGTTGGGCAGCTCGTACGGGCGGGCGCGGCCCCGGTGTGTTGATATAGACCGGGTCACCGGGGCGGCGGCTTGCGCGCGTGTCCGTCGAGCAGTGCGGCACGAACGGATGCTGATGTATTTGGACGACAGATGATCTTGTCGTGTCTCTCATGAATAATGAACAATTGTCCCGCGTATAAAAATATTAAATATAGAAAAATTGTTCTCTGAGGAATTAAAGTGTACTTATAAAATAAATAGGGTGGATAGCACCTGATTGTTTCATCCGGTGGACGTAAATTGATCTGTCGTTTCATCCGGATGTATGTAAATTGATCTGTCCTGACCGGCCTCGAATGCACGCATGTCTGACAGGCAGCCCGACGCGTCTCCGGATGCACGCGCAACTTCGGCGCGTTGATGTAGAGCGGATCGTGTCCATAGGTAGCCTGGTGCGGATGAACGCTACGCGGCTTTGGCCAATAGCGGACGCAGTATAGATATCCTTGCCAAAAACATTTTCTTTGGTTCTGATTCTAGATCACATGACTACTATCGCTAGTACTAGCCTGTACTTCTAAATTACGTGGGTGGCTTTTGTCTTGTATGCTTTAACTTCCTTCACGTGAGAGACCCATGATGGATTTGAGATCGTACGAGACACTTGAAGTTTAAGTGACATCCATCAATCACGGCCGGCCACTGAAAGCTAGCACCTCCTGGTTTGGCTGATTCAAGGAGCTCTGCGTGATTTTCCACTTCCCTGCTCTCTAGAAAAAATCGCAACTTGAAGTGTTGCTTTTGCCTAGACGCAGCGGGACATCAGTTTTTTGTTTTCTTGGAGTTGATTCCTCTGTTATCCGATCTGACGCGTGGTGTGTCCAAGTAACAGCGGCGGCCGCGACGGCAGATGACTTTTGACCGCCGACCTTGTTTTCTAATGTACAAAATCGTTGTTGATGTCCCTGCCTTGTTTTCCCATGATCTGTATGGTAGGCGTGACTTGTGGTGGTTGAGGATTTCCGTGAATAGCGCGGCAGTAAGCCACCAGGACCTGCGATCATCTGAAGGTTAACCACACAGCGATCTGGCGGCGGCTTGCAAAGCAATGGAAGAACAGTCGCCGTTGCTGAGGTCGATCGAATTCAACTTGCAAACACTGCGCTTCGTCCCTTGCTGCCAATTTTTTTTCCTTGGTCTCGACTGATGAACTTGGAGTCGATATAGATCCTTCTGAGCCATCTCTTTTTCATCTGGCCAATTGCAAACTTCTCGATCCCTGAAAGTGCTCCCTCCAAGAAAACAACACCACCGTACGTGGGCCCCACGGTGGGCGCCAACTGTCGTGGTTTTAACACGGCAGATGCCCTCGTGAAAAGGACTTAGTGGTGAGGCCATCGCAACTAGGTGGCAGTTTGAACGGGGTTGGTCGGAATCGAGAGACGCGAGTTTTACCCAGGTTCGCCCCCCACGGTGGAGGTAAAAGCCTACATCCTGCTTGATTGATATTGATGATGATGATCTCGATTACAAGGGTGCTGTTTAGCTACCTCTATCTCGAGAGCTACTAGTCTGTCTATCCCGACTTGTCTCTAGTTGACTTCTCCCTCTTGGGGTGCCTTGCCCCTCCTTATATAAGTTTGAGGGGCCGGCTTACATGTAGAGTCCTAGTAGGACTACAACTAGTCTATTACAAGTTGGATCCTAGTCCAGGTCTTTTCTTCCGAATTAAGACAATCCCTCTTGTGCCTTCTCCATGAGCCGGCCCTTCGTGGTTCCTCCATGAGCCGGCATTCGGCCGGGTCTCACTCTGGGACTTTGGGCCCTTTTTGTCTTCTTGCCATGACCCGAAAAGTAAGGTGACCTATGAAGCCGCCCTGCTTCTGGCCGGGTCACACATCTTGCCGGGTCTTGGTCGTGGGGAATATCCCCAACAGTTGGTTTGAAGTATTCATTCTCACAGATGACATTGAAACTAATCTAAAGGAAATCTATATGTTTTTTGTGGTAAATTGCAATGAGAATGCTTATATAGCCAACTATAGAAAGACGGGAAAACCAATAGAATATAAAAGAAATGCTAATGAAAGGGTAAAGATCCCCCCTTTCCCTCCTATTTTCTCTCATGATGAAACAGGTAACGAGGAGGAGCTTCCTATCCAACTAATCTCTTCAATAAGAAGCTCGGAAGAATTAAACAAACCCACACATAATGTGGGGAAGAAGAAGAAAAGAAGGAAAAGTAGAGGTAAAGAGGTATCTCTCCCAAATAATGTTGCTCCTATTATTGTTGTCCCTCATGAGAATGAATCAAAAATAATTGTGGAAGATGATACACGTGATGATGATTTTGTTATGCCTATTACTTGTTGTGACAATTATGATTGGGAAGATAATGATACTTCTTATAATATTGAAAATCTTTTTGGCACCAACTTGGTAAATTATGATGATAATAATTGTTATACTATTGGTGCTATTCATACTATTGATGATAATAGTGATTATACTAACGATATGCAAACCCACAAGCTTGGGGATGCTATGTTTGATGAGAATGACATGTTTGAGAATTTATTTGCTGCAATTAATATTTGTCCCTAGCTTGGGGATGCTATGCTTAATGAAGATGGTCTTTTTAGTCCCCCTACTTTGAATGATCAAATTTATTATGATGATTGCATGCCTCCTATTTATGATGATTGTGGTATTTATGAAAGTGGGTTTGGAAGAGTGTCAACTTTAGATAATAACTATCCCACTATTTTGGAGGGTGTTGAATCTTATTATAATGATAAAAGTGGATTTGGAAAGGTCATGACTTTATTTAATGTTGAATCCACTACTTTGGAAGAGGTTTCAATTGATTATGATGAGAACAAAGTTGCCACTTAAGATGATTATTGTGATGATACTTATGTTATAAAAAGTAGTGATGATTATTATTATAAAACTTGTTATAATTATGAATACCATCTTACTGAACATTACTCTTCTAATGTGGAAACAATTTATAGTATTCAAGTTTCATATGATACTCCAACTATTATTGATGAGAATAAATTTGCTTATGTGGAGAGTAACAAAAAGTTTATGCTCGTAGATCATGAGAAGAATGCTTTATGTGATAGTTATATTGTTGAATTCATTCATGATGCTACTGAAAATTATTATGAGAGAGGAACATATGCTTTTACATATCTCAATAATATTAAGTTTCCTCTCTTTGTGTTGAAAGTTTCGAAGTTATACTTGTTTTGCCTTCCTATGCTAGTTGATTCTTGCTCCCACAAATTGTTTGTTCACCAAATCCCTATGCATAGGAAGTGGGTGATAACCCACAACTATAGGGGATCAATTGTAGCTTTTTTGATAAATAAGAGTGTCGAACCCAACGAGGAGCTAAAGGTAGAATCAATATTCCCTTCAAATTCTATCGACCACCGATACAACTCTACGCACACGTAACGTTCGCTTTACCTAGAACAAGAATAAAACTAGAAGTACTTTGTAGGTGTAATGCTAGAACTACTTTGCACGAATAAAACTCGGAGTACTTTGAGAGAATAAAACTATGAGTAATTTGCAAGATAATAAAAGCTAGTTTTTTAGTAGAGAGCTTTTTGTAACGCAAGAGAAAGATTTGTCCATAGGCAATCGATAACTAGACTGGTAATCATTATTGAAATTTTATATGAGGGAGAGGCATGAGCTAACATACTTTCCATACTTGGATCATATGCACTTATGATTGAAACTCTAGCAAGCATCCGCAACTACCAAAGATCATTAAGGTAAAACCCAACCATAGCATTAAGTAACAAGTCCTCTTTACTCCCATACGCAACAACCCCCTTACTCGGGTGTAAGCTTCGGTCACTCTAGCCGCCCACTATAAGAGAATTATGAACGTATTGCAAACCCTACAGCGGGGATCCCTCACGCTTGCGCGACACGGAGGGCACCATAGGACAGGACCAAAATAAAACATAAAACTCAAACCAATCACGGTCATCAATCAACCCATAGGACAATAGAAATCTACTCAAACATCATAGGATTGCCACATATCATTGGATAATAATATATAGCACTAAGCACCATGTTTAAGTAGAGATTACAGCGGGGAGAAGAGGTGTTACACCGCTGCATAGCGGTGGAGAGAGTTGGTGTTGACGACGGCGAAGTTGTTGGTGTAGATCGCCGTCACGATGATTGCCCTGGCGGCGTTCCGGCGCCACCGAGAGAGAGGGGGAGAGAGCCCCCCCTTCTTCTTCTTCCTTGCCCCCCTAGATGGGAGGAGAGTTCCCCCTATGGTCCATGGCCGCCATGGCTCCCGGAAGGGAGGATCCCCTCGGAGATTGGATCTCTCTCTCTGTTCTCTTCTGTTTCGCGTTGCTGTTTTCTGGCCGAAAACCGTTTCTTATATTCCCGGAGATCCGTAACTCTGATTGCGCTGAAATTTTAACACGATTTTTTTTCTCGATACAAGCTTCCTTGCAGCCGAAGAAGAGCCCCAACCGACTTACGGTGTGCCACAAGGCACCACCGCGTGGCCTGGGGGGGTCATGCCCATCTGCCTTGTGGAGGCTGTGGGCCTCCGTTTGCGTTGATTCCACCTCCCAAAAATCACATATATTCCAAAATAATTCTCCTTAATTTTTATTGCATTTGGACTTTGTTTGATATGGATTTTCTATGAAACAAAAAACAAGCAGAAAACAGGAACTGGCACTGGGCACTGGATCAATATGTTAGTCCCAAAAATAATATAAAATGTTGCCAAAAGTATATGAAAGTTGTAGAATATTGGCATGAAACAATCAAAAATTATAGATATGACGGAGACGTATCAGCATCCCCTAGCTTAATTCCTGCTCGTCCTCGAGTAGGTAAATGATAAAAAAAGATAATTTTTGTTGTGGAATGCTACCTAGCATAATCTTGATCATGTAATCTAATCATGGCATGAATATTAAGACACGAGTGATTCAAAGCAATAGTCTATAATTTGATATAAAGACATCAATACTCAGGCATACCAACAAACAATCATGCCTTTCAGAATAAAAATGCTAAAGAAAGTTATCCCTACAAAATCATATAATCCTGTCATGCTCCATCTTCTTAACACAAAGTATTTATCATGCACTACCCCGATGACAAGCCAAGCAATTGGTTCATACTTTTTAACGCGCTTCAGCTTTTTGAACCCCCATGCAATACATGAGTGCAAGTCATGGATATAGCACTATGGGTGGAATAGAATGATGATAGAGATTAATAAGGAGAAGTCAAAAAGGAAGATAGTCTCACATCGACGAGGCGGATCAACGGGCTATGGAGATGCCCATCAATCGATATCAATGCGAGGAGTAGGGATTGCCATACAACAGATGCACAAAGAGCTATAAGTGTATGAAAGCTCAAACTGAAAACTAAGTGGGTGTGCATCCAACTTGCTTGCTCATGAAGACCTCGGGCATTTGAGGAAGCCCATCATCGGAATATACAAGTGAAGTTCTATAATGAAAAATTCCCACTAGTATATGAAAGTGACAACATAGGAGACTCTCTATATGAAAAACATGGTGCTACTCTGAAGCACAAGTGTGGTAAAGGATAGTAACATTGCCCCTTCTCTCTTTTTCTCTCATTTCATTTTTTTTCTCTTTTTATGGGCTCTTTTTGGTCTTTTTTTTAGAACAGTCTCATGGACCTCATACCACTTTTTCGAGGACTCATTAGTCTCCACCATTGTTTCCTCACTGGGACAATGCTCTAGTAATGATGATCATCACACTTTTATTTACTTACAACTCGATAAAAACTATACAAGACGACTCTATATGAATGCCTCTGGCAGTGTACCAGGATATGCAATGATCTAGCATAGCAAAGATATCAAACAAAGGGACAAGCCATGAAAATATCATGCTAGCTATCTTACGATCATGCAAAGCAATATGACAATGAATGCTCAAGTCATGTATATGATGATGATGGAAGTTGCATGGCAATATATCTCAGAATGGCTATGGAAATGCCATGATAGGTAGGTATGGTGGCTGTTTTGAGGAAGATATAAGGAGGCTTATGTGTGATAGAGCATATCATATCACGGGGTTTGGATGCACCGGCGAAGTTTGCACCAACTCTCGATGTGAGAAAGGGCAATGCACGGTACCGAAGAGGCTAGCAAATTGCGGAAGGGTGAGAGTGCGTATGATCCATGGACTCACATTAGTCATAAAGAACTCACATACTTATTGCGAAAGTCTATTAGCCCTCAAAGCATAGTACTACTATGCATGCCCCGAGAGGGATAGATTGGTAGGACAAGGTCCATCGCTCGTCCCCGACCACCACTCATAAGGTAGACAATCAATAATAAATCATGCTCCAACTTCTTAGCATAACGACAAACCATATGTGCATGCTTCGGGAATCACAAACCTTAACACCAATATTCTTACTAAACCACAATCATTCACTAGTACCTCCCACATATCACCATCTTAATATCGCAAAACTATTGCAAGGAATCCAACTTATCATATTCAGTGATCTACAAGTTTTATGTAGGATTTTATGACTAACCATGTGAATGACCAATTCCTGTTGACTCTCTAAATAGATATAAGTGAAGCATGAGAGTTTAATTCTTTCTACAAAAGACCACGCTCTAATAAATATAAGTGAAGCAAAAGAGCATTCTACAAATAATGGTTTTCTATATGAAGAGAAACAGGCATCCAAACTTCAAATGATATAAGTGAAGCACATGAAGCATTCTATAAAGCCATACTCAAAAGATATAAGTGAAGTGCATGAAGCATTCTATAAATCAACCAAGGACTATCTCATACCAGCATGGTGCATTTATTAAAAGAAAAATAAAAAGCACACGACGCTCCAAGAATTTACGCATATCATGTGAACAAAACAAAAACCGAGACATACCGATAATTGTTAAAGAAAGATGGGATGCCTTCCGGGGCATCCCCAAGCTTAGACGCTTGAGTCTCCTTGAATATTTACTTGGGGTGCCTTGGGCATCCCCAAGCTTGAGCTCTTGCCTCTCCTTATTCTCCTCATATCGATACCTCCTCGTTCTTCGAACACTTCATCCACACAAAACTTAACCGAACTTTTTATTAGAGGGGTTAGTACATATAACATCAAATCCCATCATGTCCTGCTGTAACATTATTGTATAATTATAATCAAACATTACCCACTGTATGCTATCACAATTCTATGGCTCCCAAGTCAATGGGGCACAATAAGATTTCATACATACGCAAATAAAGAAACTATAACAGCAATCTGTGAAAACATGATAGTTTGTAAAGATGCAAATGAAACATATACTTCTGTAACTCAAAAAATTCTGAAAAATTAGGACTAAATAAACAATTTGCATAGAAGTACTGTGTAAAAATTTCAGAATTTTTGCACGTTCCAGTAAAATAACAAAATTCAAGCACTACAGCAAAAGTTTCTGTTTTTTCACACCACACACCAAACAAGCAATTTAAACATCCTAAAGGTAAATCTTGACACATTATTTTTATAATACAATGGATTTGTACAAGGGGATAATTATTTTTACGAGAAACTTCCATGAAAAATTCTACATTTTTTCCATGAGCATGAACACAAGTGTTCAAGGTCGACCCTCACTTCTCCAATGCATAACCTTCCAATCGCTTCTCTTTTTGAAAAAGTTTTTAGGTTCCCCTCTATATTTTTTTGTTTTTAAACTTTTTAAAAGCACACAACAGAAATAAACGACTCTCTAAAACTTCCGGGTTGTCTCCGAGGCAGCGCTTTCTTTAAAGCCATTAAGCTAGGCATAAAGTGCTCAAGTAATCGATCCACCTGGATCCCAAGGTATATCAAAGCCAATTTTAATTAACAATGATTTGTAATTTAGTTGTAACACCCCATGTATTATGCTACAGTGATCACTCTTTTGATAATGCCAAGTCACCATGATTAACAGTGCTTAATCATCATTTGGATCATATCTCATTTCAAATTCCAATTCAAATTGAAATTCAAATATAAAGTGGATTCAAAAGTTGTTCAAATCCAGAAACAAAAATGTTCATTAAATAGCAAATAATTCATAACTAATTATGTTAAGGAAAACAACATCACTAGAAATCACTAGATGACTCTAACATCATCAAAACAGTACAAAACAGCAACATTTCACCCCTTTCTATTTAATAAAAATTCAAGTGAATTCAATTATTACCCCAAGCAATTTCTGCAGTGCTAAATATTACTATGCAATTATGTGGCACAACCCCACATTTTTCTAAAGTCATTTAGTGGCCTAGTAATTTACAAAACAGAAAGATTACAGAAAACAGAAAAGGAAAAGAAAGAAAAAGAAAAGGGTCGCGCTACTGGGCCTAAGTCACCCGCGCAGGGCCCAGCCCACCTCGTCCTCCTCCTTCTTACTACTCCTCCTCGGTCGAACGCGCCCGACCGCGCAAGTCGCCGGCGAGCGGATCCCGCCGCGCCTGCTCGCCCGCGTCGCTACAGGCCACCCATCGGGGATAAGGACGCTGCCGCGTCAACCCTAGCCAGCCCGAGATCTTTTCCCCCTCTCCTCCTTCGCTCTCTCCCACCTCGCCCGAGAGCTTCTCTCATCGCCGCCGCTCGATCCCGCGGCCACCGTGCCCCGATCGCCACTCCGCCGTGTCCATCGTCACCGCCGTCCTCGACTACTCCCTCTGCCCCGACTACTTTGAGCTCGGAGCCCCCACGTCGAGCTGCACACCATCGTCTTCAACCTACGGCCGACCACCTTGCCGCCGTCGATTCGCCGCCTCGAGCCCTCCCCGCGCCCACTTTAGCACATCTACGGGCTCCCGGTGAGCCTGGCCGTTTTCTCCCTCTCTCCCCGGCCTCTCCCCGTAGCCATAGTCGTTGTATTCGCCACGCCCGACCACCTCGCCGCCGTCGAGCTCGTCGTCGTGCCCACGCTCGCCGTCAAGCTCAAATGAGCACGGGTTCGTGCTCAGCACGTCCGTGCGAGCCCAACGCGCCCACCCACATGCTCTGCCGAGCCCCGTAACGCCGTAGCTGATTCCGGGCGAAGTCCGACGCCGCCCGCGAGCCCGTCGTCGTCGACTCCGGTCGACTCCGGCGACGAGACCGCCACTGTTAGACGCGCCCCACTCCCAGCTTTCGGACGCACCCAACCCCGCGCGAAAAGACCCACCCAGGACGAATCCTGACGACCTCCCGACGCGCGTTGCCGCGGATTTGGTCGTCGGCGCTGTTCCGGCGACATCGCCGGCGACGTCTGATGTGGCACCACCCTGGCCCACCCCTGGGCCACTGACATGTGGGCCCAGTGGGTCCGTTGACCCGGTCCACCTGCTGACACGGCGGCCCGTGTCACTGACACACGGGCCCCATGCCGTTAAAACGATTTTAATAATAAATAAAATGTTAACTAAATGGTTAATTAAATTAACTAACTAATTAGTCACTGACTAATGGGGCCCACATGCTAATTAATCATTTTTAGTTAAATTAACCCATTGGATTAACCCCTGTGGATGACAGG
Organism: Elymus sibiricus; assembly: GCA_039707655.1. Taxonomy (NCBI): domain Eukaryota; kingdom Viridiplantae; phylum Streptophyta; class Magnoliopsida; order Poales; family Poaceae; genus Elymus; species Elymus sibiricus. The sequence goes on from CM077672.1 coordinate 403,199,435, forward strand.
TGGGACCCACTGGTCCGATTGACCAGTCCACCGACACAGTTGACCGCTGACATCACATTACGTCATGCTGACGTCATCATTTACTGTTTCAGATAATTCTAATTTAAATAATTAAAATAAATCCAGAAATTTAGTAAAACTTTGAAAAATCATATAAAATAAACCGTAACTCGGATGAAAATAATTTATATATGAAAAACGATCAGAAAAATGTGTAGAATCCGAATATCCTACCCACATACCTGCCACACCCCTCTAACATACTGAACATGTAACTTTTTGCCTGTTATCAAAAAATGAATAGTGCATGACCTTAGTAAAATAAATCCAAATAAATTCTTAAATTATCTAAAACAATTAGTTAGGCAATATATCACATCTGCATATCGTTTAGGCATGTCATGCATTCCTGTTGCATTATTGCCGTGTATTTATTGTTTCTTCCCCCTCCTTTTCTTCCAATAGCCCCCGAGACCTCCGATGACACTGCTGTGTACGACGACGTCGCCGACGACCAGACCCCTTCAGCCGAGCTTCCAGGCAAGCAAAACCACCTTGATCATCCAGATATTGCCCATTCCTTCTCTCTTATGCTTGCATTAGTATTGCTTCTGTTGTTGCTCCGATAGCTCCTATTCTGATGCATAGCCTGATTTTGTCGCCTGCTACTGATACATTACTTGTTATCCTATGATGCCTAGTTAGGTATGCTATGTTCCATCGGTGGCCCTTCACCTTGTCCGTTTGCCATGCTTGATATCGGGCCGTGATCACTCTGGGGATGATCACGGAAATGTTTACATATTGCAATACTTAAACTGTTAAAGTTGGGCTGGCCCCAAGGGTACCCGCGAGAGAATAACATTAAAGACGGGTCGGCTCCAAGAGCACCCGCGCGTCATGTTTTACCCAGTCGGAGCGACAGGAACCCTGTTCGTTTCTGCGAGTTACTAAACATGCTTAACGGATCTGGGTAGTTGATCTGAGTTGCCTACGTGCCTATACGCACTACCACCACGTGGGATAATGGTTTAATGGGGCCCTCTACATCGTATTATCAGTTGAAAGCTCTTCAGACGTCACAGCTCTGAGATGCGGCCTGATTGTTGGGGTGGGCTGGTTACGTCACTTGTTTATACAGTGTGGCGCCTAGGCCCCGACAAGCCACGCAACGTGCAGGAGTGCCACTACAAGAAATATGGCAACTTACGACCATCAATATTGGTCACTGAATGGTCATTGTTTTTCACTTGCGACCTTTTTGTGACCAAAAACAGTTGGTCAAAAGCTGGCCCTCTTTAATGAAACTTAACGACTTTTTTTCTGAAATGGTCGTAGAAGGTAACGACCAAAATAAAAGGTCATTGGTTCTACAACCAATTATTTTGGTCACTGGCAACATGGCCACACCACGTCAGATCCGACGTGGCAAGCTGACATGGTAAAATTACGACCAAATGAATTGGTCGTTAATTAGAATCAGCCCGGTCTAGTTCGACCGTTTATATGGGCCAAGCCCAGTAATTCAGCTCATTTAATGTATTTTTTCCCTATGCTTTGATTAGCTACATGGGCCTGGCCCAACAATTCGGCCTTTTTGTTTTCTGAGCTTCTTCCATTTTTGGGGGCCTGAGCCTTTTTGCAGTCTATTTATTTTTTTATTTTTTGAGGCTTTTTTTGTTTCTTTTTTTAAACAGTCCAATGCTTGTTGGGCTGTGGCCTTTTTCAGCCCAATTATTTGTCTAGTATTAGATCTCAGATTTTGAAAGAAATGTTTGGACAAAATTGTTTGGGCACAAGATCTCTTTAACCGAGTTACACACATGCATCCAACATTGTTTCATATTCAAATCAAGAAAACTCCATGTCGAATTCAAATCATCCATCATATCACATCACATAACACATCTCCCAGGTTTACATAACACAACAAAATCATCTCAGGAATACATTTCCTTACACATGAATATAGCAGGAACGGAGGGAATATACAATAAGACAATTATGGCACATCTGCTACTATCCTAACAGTACAATGGACTTCATTGCTCTCTCTTATGAGACATGCTCCAGCTGCGACAACTCGCCATCCTACAATGAGAAGTATATAACAATGGAGCAAAACGCTCAATCAACTCCAAGGGCTTAATAAAGCCTTAGCTAGCATGCATTCGAAATTTAGACAGTTGGCATAGCCTCATCAAGCAGGCAATCTAATTATAGAAAGTAAACAAGGACCAGACTTTACAATTACAGTACCATCAGACAAATACATCAATCCACGAGGCAAAACATGAGTGAATCCAAAAAGAGAGGCAGAAAGGGATACCTATTTTGATCCAGAGGGGCTCGCGACCGTGGCCTTCTTCCGGAAGAGGTTAGCCCTAACGCACCCTGGATCAGACACGCTGGGAGCTCGTAGCTTGTCCTGGTCAGTGAGCAGGTCCTCCGCATCCTGGGTCATACTGCTAGCCTAAGTAACAGGAAAAATCAAAGCAACAGTTTAGACTTGGTGTTAACAAACAGAGACTGTAAATCAATAGCAGATTAAGCGCCAATTTTCTCGGATGCAGGGAGAAGAGGAGCAAAATAGCATAGAGAGGTGGGACAATGTCATACCTGTAGATGATGTTCGCAGCCAAAGATACATGGTAGACGAATCGTCGAGCTGCAGTCCCTGCAAACCAAACCAAACAACTACCGTCAGTACAAAAGCTATCACCCAAGTTGATCTCACTGAACTCAAGTCTGGTCTGAATGAAAGACAGTAAGTACAAAGTGTGTTTACATACCTGAGCTGCTCTTCCGAGTACTTTATGTGGAGCTCACGACACTTGTTCCAGGACCGGCACCCGTTGAGCGTGCACTGCGCAGTGTAGATGGTCGTCGCCGCCAGAATCAACGGCTGAAACCTAAGCATCTTGTAGTCCACGAGGCTCAGCTCGATTAGGAAGAAGGAGAGCAGCTCCAGCTGATTCACAAGACATCAGCACATGTGTCAGACAAGCAATGCACTCTAACTCATACAGACACGCACAGCAATGCTAGTAGTAGTAGTATGCCACATCCAAGGTGAGGAGCTATCGTCTTACCTTTTTGTCAGACCCTGCTGCCTTGAGGAACCTTCTCAAGAAGCTGTATGGGGTTGGAACTGACATGTTGAATTCAAGTCTGTCCACAATCATCCTCTCCTCTAGAATTAACTCCCGTTGTCAATTCTCTGAGGACAAACAAACAAGATCCCGATCGCATCGAATCGACGAAAGGTATCAATGTGTATCAGGATTGTTAACATGTCCAGAATGTCTTCCCGGGAGTAGGCGCGATCACAGGTGAGGATCAGATACTCCACAACAGGGTTGCTACCGTGTCCAGGATGTCATACCTGTAGATGATGTTCGCAGCCAAGGAAGATACATGGGGCCAGCCTTGCATGTGTGCTTGCTTGACCGGCGCATGCATCACTGTAGCAGCCAAGCAAGTAGGCATCATCGACGTCTACTCACAACTTTCCTCGCAACGGAGAAAGAGTCAAAACAAAAAATATTAGACCATAATATGACACGAGACCACAGATCAGTAACTTTAAATCACAAAGTATATCCACAACACCATAAAAATAGTCCCAGACCATCACACAGAAGCCAAATACTATGAACTGATGATTAGTAGACACAGACATGATTCAGCTACGTAATGGCTACCACAAGCAAAAGTGACAACTGTGTAAGCAAGCTGCTAGTGTACACAAGGTGATTGAGCTCCTGCTGTTTAGTCCGTATACATGGTAGGCTACTGCTGCTAGTGTTCTAAACCAATAGAGCATGCTATAGGAGCAGAAAAGAGGGAGCTAGGGCTAGAAGATGGAGCCGACTCACCAGAGAGCTTGTGGTCGCCGCCGTACACACCCGCCGTCACGCCGGTCGCCTCAAGAAGCACCACCGCGCCGGAGACGCTGCCAGCCGTGAGCAAGAGCAGATCACCTGCTGCATCCATTTCCAAATCGTACAAGAACAAAAAATTAGGAAGGGTTGCAAACTCGTTCATTCTCTGGGTAGTTTGATTCGATTGACAGACAGCAGCAGGATGAGGGTAGCATCTCGATTTCAACAGCAACAGTAGCAGTAGGAATGTAGGATTGAGCTGGACAGATAAATGAACAGGAGCGAGCAGGGAGCGACCTTGTGCATGGGGTGGTGGTTGTAGGGCTGGACGTCGAGCTCGTGGGGCTCGTCCCTCTCATCTCCATGGAAGGAAGGAGCTGCAGCCCCCCTGCTTAACGCTCAAGGTTGGAAACCTTATCCAACCTGTCAGGTTCCATTTGAGCATGTTGAGGATTGCCTTCTCGATTCTTAGAATCTGCTCCCTTCTGTAGGCACTGTCAGAGATCAGTATGAATGAACACTTGTAAGTGGAGAAAAGTAGAGGGATTCAATCAAGCCTACCTCAGGAGACCAGATCTCCTCGTACTTGTAGGCAATCAGGAGGGCAGATCCGGAGGAGTTGTTGTCGGAGAGGAGGGGATCCGGCCGGCCTAGTCGGAGACGACCGGGTCCAACGGCGGAAGGAGGGGATCCGGCTAGTGACATGCCATAGTATATAAATCCTAAGATGCAATTACAAAGGAACAACTTAGTTCATTATTGAACATGTTTATGAAGTTCTCAGTCAATATCGATTAATTATCACTCAAATATAAGCATGTACTAGTTGAGGACATGCATGACTTGAATGAGAAGTGCAGTAGTACATGTTACTAAGTAAATGTGTTTAAAATAGTAGTACCATCCATTCTCTCTGAATACTCAACACAACAAATATAAACATTATTAGCATTCCATTTGAATTCTGCATGTAGTACAGTTCAACACAACAGAGATAAACTCAGTACAATTTGAGATAGCAAACATAAGTAGCAAGTCGAGAGGCAGGGAGGCATCACGTAGGTATGAATGTATGAGAGCATTAAAAAAAGCAACATCAGATTAACAAGACTGCATTGCAGATTACACACAAGACAAAGAGCACTTGGATCAGAGGCTACTACTAGCTAACACTGGTGGCTGTAATTAACCTACAAGTTTAAGGATGAAACAATACAAGCTACATAGTACTCTGTAGATAGCTACAGTTAGACTGGCATTAAAAAGGTAATAATCCTTGGGCATACTAAAAGCATGAAGAAACCACCACAGTCCACCGCACAACGCAATTGAAGGGTCAAACGAACAAAATAAACACTAATCTGCCAAGAAAACGATGTAACAACAGAAGGTCCATCCTAAATCTAGCATAGCATGTCTCTCCACTTGAGGAGTCAGACCACGGCAAGCTATAGCCTCAATCAATTCACGGAACGAGATCTGATCAAGCAAGCAAGCTGCGGGCAGCTAACGGGAAACAACCAAAGCTAAGCACCCCGATCTAGGGTCAAACGAGAGGACTGTAGAAGGGGCTACGGACACAGCTATCAATCAATCACTCGGGCGCAGAGAGGCGGAGGCGGAGCTTATTACCCCTTGCTTCCCGGGGATGGTGCAGTGCCAGACCATGAGGTTGACCAGCGTTTCCGGCTTGGCGACGAAGCCCTGCGAGAACCAAAAGCAAACAGATTAGGAGCAGCGCGACATCCCCGATCGAAATAGCAAGTTAGGTGAGGTGAGGCGAGGCGAGGCGGCGAGTGAAATCGATAGGGAGGGAGGGAGGGAGGGGGCCGTACGTGGGGGTGGTTCTTCCGCCAGGCCTTGCGCTCCTCCGCGAGGCGGCCGCGCGCGATTCCCCCGGAAGACATGGCGGCAGCGGCGGCGTTGGACTCCGGCTGGTGGGGTGGAGGGGAGAGAGCGCTGAATTCAAGCGTGATCTGGCCGTGGGGTAAGCTGCTCGTGATGGATCTGTAGCAAGGTAGAGAAGGAGAGGGGTCGTCGGCGGTAGAGGAGGCCGGGGTTGGGACAAAGGATGGACGGCGGCGGCCGCTGGCTTTGGGAGGTCGAACAGGAAGGGCAGGGGTGGAAGAGAGGAGGGGCCAATGGAAGGGAGGATGGCCGGGGCTAGGGGAGGAGGGGTGGCGTCGGAGGGACCTGCCGACGAGGTGAGATGGCCGGCATCGTCGATCTGGATCGGGGAGAGGGAGCGAGAGGGAGGCGGCGGCGGGTGCTCTCTCTGGAAGGAAGGGGATCGAGGGAGAATGGTGTACCGCGCGTGCGTTTAGGAGAGGGGAGTGAGAGACGCTGGATCTGTAGGGTGTGGACGGCTCAGATCAACTACAGCGGGGTGATCCGTGGGCTGCGTCCTGATTGGTTCGAAACATGAGCTGTTTAAAATTATTTCTTAGTGCTAAAAACAGGGGGGTTTGTGAAGCAGCTATCAAAAATATTTTGCAAAATGACATCACTAAAATTTTCACTTAAGTTAGACCACATTTTATGGATGATCACCAATTTGTATGCATTTTCGATCTTTCTAGCTATTTTTAATCATTTTTCGAGTGCCCAAAATGGATTTTTTTGTGAAGAACCTAGCAAATATTTGTTGCAAAATTGGACCAAATCAATTTTCTAAAATACTATGCCATATTTAATGTACAATTGACCAAATGTTTGGGTGTCAAAAGCTTTTGATCCACCTCTCGTGAAAAAGACAAATTTCCGCCGATTTAGCTGGAAGTGGGTCAATTTTGAACTACAGCTGCCTCATAGTTTGCTCATGATTTTTTTCAAAAGACATTTTTAGGTACAAAAGTATCTATTTAATCAGAGAAACACCAAAAGTTTTCCAAGATTCAACCACTAGCTAGGAACGGCAAGCCCGCCGTTCTGACCGCATTTTGAAATGGGCATGAAAAATTAAAAAAAAAATTGGAAAACCTTCGCATTGTGTCATTATATGTGACCAAGTTACCAGGAAAAATAATAAACTTGTAATACGGCAATTATTTTTAAAAAGTGTTCTCAGAAATGAGCTATCATGTGTGAAGATTCATGTCTTTCAAGTCAAATGATCAATCTTATGGTCACATTCATGGCATAGTTTGTTCAAATGATCTCATATTGTGCACAAGGGTGCATCTTGGAATGGCAAACAATGTTGCCTAAGGAAGTTTTCATTTTGTTTGGACGAAAAATTCATTTTCCAATTTTCGAGTGCCCAAAATGAGTTTTTTTGTGAAGGACCTACCATATATTTGTTGCAAAATTAGACCAAATCAATTTTCTAAAATATTAGGCCATATTTAATGTACAATTGACCAAATGGTTGCGTGTCAAAAGCTTTGATCCACCTCTCGTGAAAAAGACAAATTTCCGCCGATTCAGTAGGAAGCGGGTCAAATTTGAACTGCAGCTGCCTTATAGTTTGCTCTTTATTTTTTCCAAAAATCATTTCTAGGTACATAAGTATCTATTTAATTAGAGAAACTCCAAAAGTTTTGCAAGATTCAACCCCTAGCTACGAACGGTCATGCCCGTCGTTTTGACCACATTTTGAAACGGGCATGAAAAATTAAAAAATTGGAAAACCTTCGCATTGTGTCATTATATGTGACCAAGTTACCAGGAAAAATAATAAACTTGTAATACGGCAATTATTTTTAAAAAGTGTTCTCAGAAATGAGCTACCATGTTTGAAGATTCACGGCTTTCAAGCCAAATGATCAATCTTATGGCCACATTCATGGCATAGTTTGTTCAAATGATCTCATATTTTGCACTAGGGTGCATCTTGGAATGGCAAACAATGTTGTCTAAGGAAGTTTTCATTTTGTTTGGACGAAAAATTCATTTTCCATTTTTCGAGTGCCCAAAATGAGTTTTTTTGTGAAGGACCTACCATATATTTGTTGGAAAATTAGACCAACTCAATTTTCTAAAATATTAGGCCATATTCAATGTACAATTGACCAAATGGTTGCGTGTCAAAAGCTTTGATCCACCTCTCATGAAAAAGACAAATTTCCGCCGATTCAGTAGGAAGCGGGTCAAATTTGAACTGCAGCTACCTTATAGTTTGCTCTTTATTTTTTCCAAAAATCATTTCTAGGTTTAATCAGAGATACATGGTGTGGTGGCGAGACGTCGAGGTTTGGATGGTGGCCGAGGCCCCCAACTCCAGAGCGCGTAAACTGGCATGCCAGCCGCGTGGTCACCGCGTGACCGTGGCGTTGCCACGCGTTCTGGGCAGCCTAGGCATGTCTGGTGGGTTGGGCACTCCCCCGGTAGGTGTTAGTAAGAAGAATACAACAAAAGAATCTCACGAGGAGACTGAACTAAGCTCAAACATGAATTAGCAGCCAAGTGTTTGATTAGCGGTGGGGGAAATGCACATGGCCAATGGGCCTGAGTTTTGGCTGAGGATGATCATCTACTAAGGAGACTGTCTTGGCAAATTTGCATCTCAAATGGAGGAGCCTAGGTGGCACTTGCTTTGCAAAGTACCACACTGGAAAGAAATATGAATGTTGAAGCTGGGCTCAAATGAACGAATGGATTGAGCTGACATTTTGTGGAGGGAAGTTATATAGGTAGGAACATGCCCTGGTAAAGTTTCAGCAATAATTAAGCAATATAAAATATAGTTGCTTCACAAACTGAAAATATGACCAGAATAAAAGATTGGATGATGAGCTCACATGGATTGCTGGATAGAGCTCAAATTTTATGGAGAGTGATGATTTGAGCATATGGAAGATTTGGAAAAATCTCAAATCATTTGGATAATCCTAGCTAGTACTTCCTTCACAAAGCTTCTCTCTGGATAGAAACTTTGGAAATTTTCTAAGGAAGATTTACTATGCAAATGGATCTGAATATTGTCATGTGGCAATTATTTGGATATGGAAGAGTTCCCATAAAGTTTGAGGGCAATAGGAGTGGTCTAGATAGCACTTGCTTTGCAATGTGCCAATCTGGCCAGAAAATAGAAATTGAAGCTGGGCTCACATAGATGATTCGATTGAGCTGCAATTTGGATGATGATGATAATTTGGGCATATGAACGCACTGTAAAAATTTCATACCATTTGGATAAATAAAAATGGTACTTCCTTCACAATGCTCTCCACTGAACAGAAAATTGGGAAAAATATTGAGGGAAATTGGCTAAATTAAATGAGCTAAAATTTGGTGGAGGGAGGTTCTATGGGTAGGGTCATGTCCTGGTAAATTTGCAGCAATTATAAAGTAATATAAAATATAGTTGCTTCCCAAACTGAAAATATTACTAGAAACAAAGATTGGATGGTGAGCTCACATGGATTGTTAGATGGGGCTCAAATTTTGTGGAGAGCTATGATTTGGGCATATAGAAGATGTGGCAAAAATTCAACTCATTAGGATATGCCTAGCTAGTACTTCCTTCACAAAGCTTCTAGCTGAACAGAAACTTTGGAAATTTGCTGAGGAAGATTTACTAGGCAAATGGAGCTGAATTTTTTTCATGAGGCAATGATTTGGATAGGAAATAGTGCCCAAAAATTTTGAGGGCAATCAAGAAAATATAAATAGCACTTCCTTCACAAAGTGCTGTTCTGAACAGAATAGGAAAATGAATATTCCTGAATTGTTTTTGAACTAGGCAAGGATGGTTTTTGACATATTCGAGGAAGATATGATCCAAAGAATTTATGAGAATTTTTTGGGAATTTTGGGAATGATAGAAATGTAGGCTGCTTCACAACCTAGTGCAAAAATTGACACATGGACATGACACATAGGCAAAACTGATGAGGTGGCGCCTAGTCATAACAATGCACCACAATTTACAAGGCTATGACCATCTATATTGGTCGTGATCAGCTAGAAATACGGCAGCGGACCAGTGCTGTCTGCTTTACGACCATTTCGTGTAAGGAAATTATGACCTTTTTGACCAAAATGGTCGTTATGGTTTAGGGTTTGGAGCCCCCTGAATAGCTTATGACCAATTGGTCTCAAATGGTCGTAGATTTACGACCATTTCTTCCAGGGTCACTGACAGAAGGTCACAAGTTGACATATTTCTTGTAATGTGCGAAGGGCGATGGCCCAAGACCCCTTCGTGCTTAGGATTTAGACCGGTGTGTTGACCTCTCTGCTGAGCCTAGGTAGGACTGCGTCGTGTCGATCACCCGAGGCCGGGCATTATCCAGCAAGTGTGTCCGGCAAGATGTGATCGAGCGTGTTGGGTAACAGTAGTGCACCCCTGCAGGGAAGTTATCTATTCGAATAGCCGTGTCCACGGTAACAGGACGCTCAGAGTTGTATCTTGATCTGCTACAACTACAAATGGTTACCGAGACAATAATAAACTGTTACTACTGCTCTCGGGATCACTTTCTCGCAGGGAAGTCGAGGAACAATCCCAGGGCTTTACTAAATATGATTGATTATATAATGTCTTGTTCTACTCTCTTCTGATGCTGCAAGATTGCTTCAAGATGCTAGTCTTCGATAGGCTAGGCCACTCCCCCTCTGTTCCAGCATTTCTGCAGTTTAGTCCAAAGATATAGCTTCATTCCTTTGATACAATGCATACTTAGCATAGTTCTGATGTCAGTCTTGCGAGTACTTTGGATAAGTACTCATGGTTGCTTTGCTATTCTTTTCCCCCAAACCCGATACTTGCGACCAGATGTCGGAGCCCCGGAGCCAGACGCCACCGCAGGAGCCTACTACCAGGAGAGTCCCGGAGGCACGTACTACTGGGTTGAGCCAGCCGACCAGGAGTAGTTCGGAGGCCCTAGGCAGGAGGCCCTCTCCTCCTTCGCTTTCTCCCACCTCGCCCGAGAGCTTCTCTCATCGCCGCCGCTCGATCCCGTGGCCACCGTGCCCCGATCGCCACTCCGCCGTGTCCATCGTCACCGCCGTCCTCGACTACTCCCTCTGCCCCGACTGCTTCGAGCTCGGAGCCCCCACGTCGAGCTGCACGCCGTCGTCTTCAACCTTCGGCCGACCACCTCGCCGCCGTCGATTCACCGCCTCGAGCCCTCCCCGTGCCCACTTTAGCACATCTACGGGCTCCCGGTGAGCCTCGCCGTCTTCTCCCTCTCTTCCCGGCCTCTCCCCGTAGCCGTAGCCGTCGTATTCGCCACGCCCGACCACCTCGCCGCCATCGAGCTCGTCGTCGTGCCCACGCTCGCCGTCAAGCTCAAATGAGCACGGGTTCATGCTCAGCACGTCCGTGCGAGCCCAACGCGCCCACCCACGTGCTCTGCCGAGCCCCGTAACGCCGTAGCTGATTCCGGCCGAAGTCCGGCACCGCCCGCGAGCCCGTCGTCGTCGACTCCGGTCGACTCCGGCGACGAGACCGCCACCGTTCAACGCGCCTCACTCCCAGCTTTCGGACGCACCCAACCCTGCGCGAAAAGACCCACCTAGGACGAATCCCGACGACCTCCCGACGCGCGCCGCCACGGATTTGGTCGCCGGCGCTGTTCCGGCGACATCGCCGGCGACGTCCGACGTGGCACCACCCTGGCCCACCCCTGGGCCACTGACATGTGGGCCCAGTGGGTCCGTTGACCCGGTCCACCTGCTGATTGGGCGGCCCGTGTCACTGACACGCGGGCCCGACGCCATTAAAACAATTTTAATAATAAATAAAATGTTAACTAAACGGTTAATTAAATTAACTAACTAATTAGTCACTGACTAATGGGGCCCACATGCTAATTAATCATTTTTAGTTAAATTAACCCACTGGATTAACCCCTGTGGATGACAGGTGGGACCCACTGGTCAGATTGACCAGTCCACCGACACAGTTGACCGCTGACGTCACATAATGTCATGCTGATGTCATCATTCACTGTTTCGGATAATTCTAATTTAAATAATTAAAATAAATCCAGAAATTCAGTAAAACTTTGAAAAATCATATAAAATAAACCGTAACTCGGATGAAAATAATTTCTATATGAAAAACGATCAGAAAAATGTGTAGAATCCGAATATCCTACCCACATACCAGCCACAGCCCTCTAACATACTGAACATGTAACTTTTTGCCTGTTATCAAAAAATGAATAGTGCATGACCATAGTAAAATAAATCCAAATAAATTCCTAAATTATCTAAAACAATTAGTTAGGCAATATATCACATCTGCATATCGTTTAGGCATGTCATGCATCCCTGTTGCATTGTTGCCGTGTATTTATTGTTTCTTCCCCCTCCTTCTCTTCCGATAGCCCCCGAGACCGCCGACGACACTATTGTGTACGACGACGTCGCCGACGACCAGACCCCTTCAACTGAGCTTCCAGGCAAGCAAAACCACCTTGATCATCCAGATATCGCCCATTCCTCCTCTCTTATGCTTGCATTAGTATTGCTTCTGTTGTTGCTCCGATAGCTCCTATTCTGATGCATAGCCTGATTTTGTCGCCTGCTACTGATACATTACCTATTATCCTATGATGCTTAGTTAGGTATGCTATGTTCCATCGGTGACCCTTAACCTTGTCTGTTTGCCATGCTTGATATCGGGCCATGATCACTCTGGGGATGATCACGGAAATGTTTACATATTGCAATACTTAAACTGTTAAAGTCGGGCTAGCCCCAAGGGTGCCCGCGAGAGAATAACATTAAAGACGGGTCAGCTCCAAGAGCACCCGCGCGTCATGTTTTACCCAGTCGGAGCGACAGGAACCCTGTTCGTCTCTGCGAGTTACTAAACGTGCTTAACAGATCTGGGTATTTGATCTGAGTTGGCTACGTGCCTATAAGCACTACCACCACATGGGATAATGGTTTAATGGGGCCCTCTACGTCGTAGTATCAGCCGAAAGCTCTTTAGACGTCACAGCTCAGAGATGCGGCCTGATTGTTGGGGTGGGCTGGTTACGTCACTTGTTTATACAGTGTCGCGCCTAGGCCCCGACCAGCCATGCAACGTGCAGGAGTGCGAAGGACGATGGCCCAAGACCCCTTCGTGCTTAGGATTTAGACCGGCGTGTTGACCTCTCTGCTGAGCCTAGGTAGCACTGCGTTGTGTCGATCACCCGAGGCCGGGCATTACCCAGCAAGTGTGTCCGGCCAGATGTTATCGAGCGTGTTGGGTAACAGTAGTGCACCCCTACAGGGAAGTTATCTATTCGAATAGCCGTGTCCATGGTAACAGGACGCTCAGAGTTGTATCTTGATCTGCTACAACTACAAATGGTTACTGAGACAATATTAAACTGTTACTACTGCTCTCGGGATCACTTTCTCGCAGGGAAGTCGAGGAAGAGTCCCAGGGCTTTACTTAGCATAGTTCTGATGTCAGTCTTGCGAGTACTTTCGATGAGTACTCATGGTTGCTTTGCTATTCTTTTCCCCCACACCCGATACTTGCGACCAGATGTCGGAGCCCCGGAGCCAGACGCCACCGCAGGATCCTACTATCAGGAGAGTCCCGGAGGCACGTACTACTGGGTTGAGCCAGCCGACCAGGAGTAGTTCGGAGGCCCTAGGCAGGAGGCCTTCGCCTTTTCAATCAGTGTCGCTGTTTGTGCTAGCCTTCGTAAGGCAAACTTGACTAACTATGTCTGTACCCAGATATTATTTGTTTGGATGACTTATGTATTCGGGTCCTCGTGACCCCTGGTTTGTAATATGAAGATTTATGTTTAAATTTGAGTTTAGAGTTGTGTTGTGATATCTTCCCGTGAGTCTCTGACCTCGAGCGTGCACGTTTGCGTGTATGATTAGTGCATGGTCGAGCAGGGGCATCACAAGTTGGTATCAGAGCCGACTGCCTGTAGGAAGCCCCCTTCTGATTCCTTGGTCGAAGTTGAGTCTAGTCGTTCAAAAACTATTTTACTAACAGTGCTGTGTGGCTTACGGGCCCACGTTGCACATGGATGGGATTAGGATCTTTTATTCCTCTTCCTTACTCTGGGATTCTACTCTCTCTTCTATTCGGGTTAAAATTTTACTAACTCTGACCTTAGGTTCTTGTGATCACATCCACCCGGAGCTTTGATTATCTGCAATATTACTTCTTTGAATGCACGATGCAAAAAATTCACTCACTGTCATTTGACAATCTTGAATTTCCTCTATTTCAGATGGATCACTTGTCTCCGCCGTGCCCTGCGACGCAGCTTGTGCTTCGCACTTGGGCTCATGATGCCCCTGGTTTTCCAGCTGTCCTGATCGCCCTCCTGACCAGACTGGGCTACCGCTGGAACCCCGAGTACATGGTTTACGAGGATTACCGCGAGTTCAACCAGGAGCAGTAACATGCTGATGTTCGTATATTTGATCAGCAGAATGACTCCGCCACTGAGTTGCACACTTTTCACGGTATTGGCATGACGATTCAGATGGCAGTCCATAATGCTGCCCATTCTGCTATCGCACGTCTCCGTGGTGAGCATAGTCGCTTGGATGACTCCGAGTTCCGATACATCCCGTATGCCCCTGCTGGAGATGCTACCGGATACTACACAGCTGTCTGTGCCCCTTTCGAGCGTCGTCGATACGACCCGCAGGTTTTGATTCAGTGCACTCAGGCTCAGGATCGCACTGCCCGGGCTCTTGCCGTCGAGTTGTTTGCCACTCGAGCACGTCTCTACGATGCTATGACACAGTTGCTACCAGCTGTTCGTGCAGGGATACATCTAGAGTACATCCTTTACCCACGCAGGACTCAGATGCCTTCAGGTATTGATTGGCCTGCTGTTGGAGGTCACACACCTGCACGTGGACCTCTTCTTCCAGTTCGAGACCGGGTTCTGCATCAGAGTGCACACGGAGAGCTGGACCTTTCTGCCTTGGACACTCATCGTCCGCACTTGCAGTTACCCCGTTTCAGTGGTTTTCCCCGACGTTGATGTAGCCTTTGCTATGTCTCGTTGTGTATTCCTCACCACGTGCCTGCGCGCCGCCTAGTATGTCTAGTTGTTTAATTTTGCGTAGTTATGCTGTCCGCGTGTAACCGACTCTGTGTATGGATCTGTATGTCTTAATTGACTACTGCTATGTATCTATTGCACTACTTATTCATTGTCGTGTTACATCATGTTTGCCTCTAAATACTTGCAGTTGTTTTTACTAAACTACCCCCTGTCAAATCTTTAGCAGGATGGTTAGACCAGGTGGCCGTGGTCGTGGCCGTGCTCCTGAACACCCACCACCGCCAGACTATATGGCAGCTATGATGCAGCAATTCGAGCTGAACCGTCAGTTCTTGACTGGAATTATAGCTCAGTTCCCACACAAGAATGCTTAGAATCAGAATCCTGCTACAATAACTCTACAGGAGTTTGTGCGTCTCAATCCAACTACTTACCGCAACTCTGAACAGCCACTGGATGCTGACGACTGGCTTCGCGACATCGCCCACGAGATGGAGTCTGCCAGTGTTGCCCCTGATAACCTTGTCACTTTCGCGTCCTACTTCTTGAAGGGCCCCGCTGCTCAATGGTGGGACACCCACAGGCGTTCACTACCTGCTGGGACAGTCATTACTTGGATCGAGTTCCAGACTACATTCCATGCCCGTTACATTCCTCAGGGAATCATAGACCGGAAGAAGACAGAGTTTCGTAACCTCACTCAGGGCAATAATACTGTAGAAGCTTATCAGCGGGAGTTTCTTAACCTGTCCCGCTATGCCGAAGAGGACATTCCATCTGATGCTCGTAGACAGGAGAAGTTCCATAATGGATTCCACCCAGACCTCAAGCTTGCACTTGTTGTTCATGACTTCCCCGACTTCGCCACCCTGGTGAACAAGACTATCCAGGTTGAGACTGCTCAGATGGAGCACAAGGAGTCACAGAAGCGCAACCGTGACATTGGCTCATCTTCGAGCTCAGCACAAAGGCGTAAGATCTGGATTCCCAACAGCATGTACCATCCAACTGCCCCTGCGCTCAAGCCTTCCTATGCTGCACCCCGTCTGCCTCCTCCACCACCGAGGCAGCCAAGAGCTCAAGCTGCTCCACCACGTGCTGCTCCTCTTCGTCTTGAAGATGGTCTATGTTTCAAGTGTCACAAACCAGGTCACCTTGCCAAGGACTGCCGCCAGAATCAGAATCAGTTGGCACTTCCTCGTAATGGCCGTGGCAATGGTCGTGGCAACAATCAGGCCCGCAACTATAATACTGGGCCTTCTGCTTATGGTCGTGGACAGGCTTACCACGTCGATATTGAAGAAGTTCAGGATCAACCTGATACTGTGATGGGTACCCTTCTCGTTAACTCAGTACCCGCTTCTGTTTTATTTGATTCAGGAGCATCTCATTCATTCATGTCAGAAGCATTTGCATTATCACATGACATTGCATTTGAAAACATGAACCTACAAATGGTTGTCCGCACCCCTGGAGGCCACTGTCGTACCTCCATGATAGCACACAATGTCCCTGTTGAAATCGAAGGATTGGAATTCCTTGTTTCACCCATCATCCTGAAGTCTTCCACCATAGACCTCATTCTGGGAATGGATTGGTTGACAGCTCACATTGCTTCGATCAATTGTGCCACCAAAGTCGTCCAACTCCTTCACCCCTCCGATGAGATAGTGAACTACACCGCCGGATTACCCGAAATGTCGAAGCTCAGATATATGCCCTGAATGCTTTGAACGCTTCACCTCTTGAGGTGAGAACATTCCAGTCGTTCGTGATTTTCCGGACGTCTTTCCAGAAGAGCTTCCAGGAATACCCCCTGTTAGAGCCGTTGAGTTCGTCATCGACTTGAAACCTGGCACAACCCCTATTGCTAAGCGCCCATACAAGATGCCGCCGCATGAACTCCTTGAACTTAAGGAGGAAATTGACAAGTCACTTAAAAAGGGTTTCATCCGCCCCAGTTCCTCTGCTTGGGGAGCACCTTCTCTCTTTGTCAAGAAGAAGGATGGAACTAACCGATTGGTCCAGGACTATCGGCCTATTAACCAAGCAACAATCCAGAACAAATATCCACTTCCCCGGATCAACGATCTTCATGATCAACTTGCTGGATCCTCTGTGTTCTCTAAACTCGACTTAAGGTTGGGTTATCATCAGATCCGAGTTCGCAAAGCGGATATTCCGAAGACCGCCTTCGTTACCCGTTATGGATCATACGAGTACACCGTCATGTCCTTCGGATTAACTAATGCTCCAACAACCTTCTCTCTATTGATGAACTATATCTTCATGGACTACCTCGACAAATTCGTCGTGGTTTATTTGGATGATATCCTTATATTTTCCAAGAATGAAGAAGAACACGCCGAACATCTTCGGCTTGTATTGGAGAGACTTCGAGAACATCAACAGTATGCCAAATTGTCCAAGTGTGAATTCTGGTTATCTGAGGTGACCTATCTTGGTCATGTGATTTCCAAAGATGGCATTGCTGTTAACCCAGAAGGAGTTCAGGCTATTCTTGACTGGACTCCTCCGAAGAATGTCAAGCAAGTCAGAAGTTTTCTCGGACTTGCTAGCTATTGCCGCCGATTCGTTGAGAACTTCTCCAAGATTGCTAAACCGTTGACTGATCTGCTCCACAAAGGAGTTAAGTTTGAGTGGACAGAAAAGTGCCAAGAAAGTTTTCAGACACTTAAAGACAAGTTGACATCTGCTCCAGTGCTAGCACCCCCGGATTCCCAAAAGGACTTCGTGATATACTGCGACGCATCCCGTCAAGGATTAGGCTGTGTCCTAATGCAAGAGCACAGAGTGATTGCTTATGGCTCTCGTCAGTTGCGTCCTCATGAAGATAAGTATCCAACTCATGATGTCGAGCTAGCAACAGTTATTTATGCTCTGAAGCTGTGGCGACATTACCTTCTCGGTAATCGTTGCGAGATATACACGGACCACCAAAGTCTGAAGTATCTGTATACTCAACCAGATTTGAACCTCCGTCAACAAAGATGGCTCGAGACAATAGCCGACTACGACATGGATATTTCCTATACCCCTGGCAAGGCTAATGTAATGGCTGATGCCTTGAGTCGCAAGTCTTATTGCAACAACCTCATGGTTCAGGAAGCACAACCCCTTCTCTATGAAGAAATTCGCAAGTTGAACCTTCACATTGTGCCTCAGGGTTATCTCAACACCCTGGTTGTTGAACCGGACCTCGAACACAACATCAAAACAAGGCAAAAATATGACTCTGAAGTCGAGAAGACTAAGAAGTTCCTCTCTGAGGGGAATTCTTCAATCTACCATGTTGATGATGATGGTGCCTTGTTCTTCAAAGGCCGCCTAGTGGGTCCTAGAAAGCACAATCTGGACTCTCGTTCGGATGTCATGAAAGAAGCTCATGATACACCTCTTGCAATTCACCCTGGTAGCACCAAGATGTACCAAGACATTCGACAGAGATACTGATGGCCTGATATGAAGCATGACATTGCTCATTATGTTGCTGAGTGTGACGTTTGTCGTCGCATCAAAGCAGAACATCAAAGGCCTGCTGGAACACTGCAACCACTTACTATTCCTGAATGGAAATGGGACAAAGTCGAGATGGATTTCATTACTGGTTTTCCCAGATCGCAGAAGGGTCATGATGCTATTTTTGTCGTCATCGACCGATTCTCCAAGGTTGCTCACTTTCTGCTAGTCAAGGAGACAATCACTGCTAGTTAGTTAGCAGACTTGTATGTTTCCAGAATCGTGTCACTCCACGGTGTTCTGTTGGAGATCAGTTCAGATCGTGGCAACCTCTTTACCTCAAGATTTTGGAACAGTTTCCAAGAAGCTATGGGAAATCATCTATCCTTCAGCACCGCTTTTCACCCCTAGTCCCAGGGACAAGTTGAACGAGTAAATCAAGTGCTTGAAGATATGCTTCGAGCTTGTGTCATCTCATTCCGTAAGAAATGGGAGGAATCTCTCCCCTATGCTGAATTCTCATACAAC
Organism: Elymus sibiricus; assembly: GCA_039707655.1. Lineage (NCBI taxonomy): Eukaryota > Viridiplantae > Streptophyta > Magnoliopsida > Poales > Poaceae > Elymus > Elymus sibiricus. The sequence goes on from CM077672.1 coordinate 403,218,261, forward strand.
AATAGCTATCAAGCTAGCTTGAAGATGGCACCCTTTGAAGTTCTCTATGGACGTAAGTGTCGAACCCCTCTGAATTGGTCAGAAACTGGGGAACGGTCACTCGTTGGTCCGGACATTATTCAACAAGCCGAAGAACAAGTCCGCATTGTCCGTGAACACTTGAAATCTGCTCAGTCTCGTCAGAAGAGCAATTATGACCGCAAACATCAGGTAATGGTCTATCAACCTGGCGAGCAAGCTTACCTTCGTGTCACTCCGATGAAGGGCACTCACCGTTTTGGGATCAAGGGCAAGTTAGCTCCTCACTACATTGGCCCGTTCCGCATTCTCGCAAGACGAGGGGAAGTGGCATATCAATTGGAATTGCCGCCAAACCTCTCTCAAGTTCATGATGTCTTCCATGTGTCGCAGCTCCGTCGCTGTTTCAAGGATCCTATCCGAGCAGTGGATCATGAAATGTTTGAATTGCAACAGGATCTTTCTTATCAAGAGTATCCGATCCGTATTCTTGATCAAGCTGAACGTCAAACTCGTCAGAAGGCAATCAAGTTCCTTAAAGTTCAGTGGTCGAATCATTCTGAAGATGAAGCCACCTGGGATTGCGAAGATCGTCTTCGTGAAGAATACCCCGCTCTCTTTCAGCCTACCTCTTAATTCTCGGGTGATCACTCTTTTGATAATGCCAAGTCACCATGATTAACAGTGCTTAATCATCATTTGGATCATATCTCATTTCAAATTCCAATTCAAATTGAAATTCAAATATAAAGTGGATTCAAAAGTTGTTCAAATCCAGAAACAAAAATGTTCATTAAATAGCAAATAATTCATAACTAATTATGTTAAGGAAAACAACATCACTAGAAATCACTAGATGACTCTAACATCATCAAAACAGTACAAAACAGCAACATTTCACCCCTTTCTATTTAATAAAAATTCAAGTGAATTCAATTATTACCCCAAGCAATTTCTGGCAGTGCTAAATATTACTATGCAATAATGTGGCACAACCCCACATTTTTGTAAAGTCATTTAGTGGCCAAATAATTTACAAAACAGAAAGATTACAGAAAACAGAAAGAGAAAAGAAAGAAAAAGAAAAGGGCCGCGCTACTGGGCCTAAGTCACCCGCGCCGGGCCCAGCCCACCTCGTCCTCCTCCTTCTTACTGCTCCTCCTCGGTCGAACGCGCCCGACCGCGCACGTCGCCGGCGAGCCGTTCCCGCCGCGCCTGCTCGCCCGTGTCGCTACAGGCCACCCCTCGGGGATAAGGACGCTGCCGCGTCAACCCTAGCCAGCCCGAGATCTTTTCCCCCTCTCCTCCTTCGCTCTCTCCCACCTCGCCCGAGAGCTTCTCTCATCGCCGCCGCTCGATCCCGCGGCCACCGTGCCCCGTTTGCCACTCCACCGTGTCCATCGTCACCGCCGTCCTTGACTACTCCCTCTGCCCCGACTACTTCGAGCTCGGAGCCCCCACGTCGAGCTGCACACCGTCGTCTTCAACCTTTGGCCGACCACCTCGCCACCGTTGATTCACCGCCTCGAGCCCTCCCCGCGCCCACTTTAGCACATCTATGGGCTCCCGGTGAGCCTCGCCGTCTTCTCCCTCTCTCCCCGGCCTCTCCCCGTAGCCGTAGCCGTCGTATTCGCCACGCCCGACCACCTCGCCGCCATCGAGCTCGTCGTCGTGCCCACGCTCTCCGTCAAGCTCAAATGAGCACGGGTTCGTGCTCAGCACGTCCGTGCGAGCCCAACGCGCCCACCCACGTGCTCTGCCGAGCCCCGTAACGCCGTAGCCGATTCCGACCGAAGTCCGGCACCGCCCGCGAGCCCGTCGTCGTCGACTCCGGTCGACTCCGGCGACGAGACCGCCACCGTCGACGCGCCTCACTCCCAGCTTTCGGACGCACCCAACCCTGCGCGAAAAGACCCACCCAGGATGAATCCCGACGACCTCCCGACGAGCGCCGCCGCGGATTTGGTCGCCGGCGCTGTTCCGGCGACGTCGCCGGCGACGTCCCACGTGGCACCACCCTGGCCCACCCCTGGGCCACTGACATGTGGGCCCAGTGGGTCCGTTGACCCGGTCCACCTGCTGATTGGGCGGCCCGTGTCACTGACACGCGGGCCCCACGCCGTTAAAACAATTTTAATAATAAATAAAATGTTAACTAAACGGTTAATTAAATTAACTAACTAATTAGTCACTGACTAATGGGGCCCACATGCTAATTAATCATTTTTAGTTAAATTAACCCACTGGATTAACCCCTGTGGATGACAGGTGGGACCCACTGGTCAGATTGACCAGTCCACCGACGCAGTTGACCGCTGACGTCACATTACGTCATGCTGATGTCATCATTCACTGTTTCGGATAATTCTAATTTAAATAATTAAAATAAATCCAGAAATTCAGTAAAACTTTGAAAAATCATATAAAATAAACCGTAACTCGGATGAAAATAATTTATAAATGAAAAACGATCAGAAAAATGTGTAGAATCCGAATATCCTACCCACATACCTGCCACACCCCTCTAACATACTGAACATGTAACTTTTTGCCTGTTATCAAAAAATGAATAGTGCATGACCTTATTAAAATAAATCGAAATAAATTTTCCTAAATTATCTAAAACAATTAGTTAGGCAATATATCACATCTGCATATCGTTTAGGCATGTCATGCATCCCTGTTGCATTGTTGCCGTGTATTTATTGTTTCTTCCCCCTCCTTCTCTTCCGATAGCCCCGAGACCGCCGACGACACTGTTGTGTACGACGACGTCGCCGACGACCAGACCCCTTCAGCTGAGCTTCCAGGCAAGCAAATCCACCTTGATCATCCAGATATCGCCCATTCCTTCTCTATTATGCTTGCATTAGTATTGCTTCTCTTGTTGCTCTGATAGCTCATATTCTGATGCATAGCCTGATTTTGTCGCCTGCTACTGATACATTACCTGTTATCCTATGATGCTTAGTTAGGTATGCTATGTTCCATCGGTGGCCCTTCACCTTGTCTGTTTGCCATGCTTGATATCGGGCCATGATCACTCTGGGGATGATCACGGAAATGTTTACATATTGCAATACTTGAACTGTTAAAGTCGGGCTGGCCCCAAGGGTGCCCGCAAGAGAATAACATTAAAGACGGGTCGGCTCCAAGAGCACCCGCGCGTCATGTTTTACCCAGTCGGAGCGACAGGAACCCTGTTCGTCTCTGCGAGTTACTAAACGTGCTTAACAGATCTGGGTATTTGATCTGAGTTGGCTACGTGCCTATACGCACTACCACCACGTGGGATAATGGTTTAATGGGGCCCTCTACGTAGTAGTATCAGCCGAAAGCTCTTCAGACGTCACAGCTCAGAGATGCGGCCTGATTGTTGGGGTGGGCTGGTTACGTCACTTGTTTATACAGTGTCGCGCCTACGCCCCGACCAGCCATGCAACGTGCAGGAGTGCGAAGGGCGATGGCCCAAGACCCCTTCGTTCTTAGGATTTAGACCGGCGTGTTGACCTCTCTGCTGAGCCTAGGTAGGACTGCGTTGTGTCGATCACCTGAGGCCGGGCATTACCCAGCAAGTGTGTCCAGCCAGATGTGATCGAGCGTGTTGGGTAACAGTAGTGCACCCCTGCAGGGAAGTTATCTATTCGAATAGCCGTGTCCATGGTAACAGGACGCTCCGAGTTGTATCTTGATCTGCTACAACTAAAATGGATACTGAGACAATATTAAACTGTTACTACTGCTCTCGGGATCACTTTCTCGCAGGGAAGTCGAGGAAGAATCCCAGGGCTTTACTAAATATGATTGATTATATAATGTCTTGTTCTACTCTCTTCTGATGCTGCAAGATTGCTTCAAGATGCTAGTCTTCGATAGGCTAGGCCTCTCCCCCTCTGTTCCAGCATTTCTGCAGTTTAGTCCAAAGATATAGCCCCATTCCTTTGATACAATGCATACTTAGCATAGTTCTGATGTCAGTCTTGCGAGTACTTTGGATGAGTACTCACGGTTGCTTTGCTATTCTTTTCCCCCATACCCGATACTTGCGACCAGATGTCGGAGCCTCGGAGCCAGACGCCACCGCAGGAGCCTACTATCAGGAGAGTCCTGGAGGCACGTACTACTGGGTTGAGCCAGTCGGCCAGGAGTAGTTCGGAGGCCCTAGGCAGGAGGCCTTTGCCTTTTCGATCAGTGTCGCTGTTTGTGCTAGCCTTCTTAAGGCAAACTTGACTAACTATGTCTGTACCCAGATATTATTTGTTTGGATGACTTATGTATTCGGGTCCTCGTGACCCCTGGTTTGTAATATGAAGATTTATGTTTAAATTTGAGTTTAGAGTTGTGTTGTGATATCTTCCCGTGAGTCTCTGACCTCGAGCGTGCACATTTGCGTGTATGATTAGTGCACGGTCGAGCAGGGGCGTCACACTAGTAGTGAGCACAAAGCAATATATATCATGCAATGACGAAGTCTAACTCTCTTCCTATGCATCGGCATGTCATAAGAGAACAATTCATGCACATCAAGTAAAGGCCAATGCATAGTATAAACAATTTCTTGCAATTTTATCGTATTGGAAACATAGACAAGCGGAGATGTAGTTCCTCTCTCATAATAATTGCAATTAGGAGCAGCAAGCACACGCATATTATATTCATCAAAATCATCATGTGTAACGGTAAAACGCAACCCATCAATGTAATCCTTAATAAGCGCAAACTTCTCCGATATAGTGTAGTTGGGAGAATTCAAAAAGATAATAGGACTATCATGTGTAGGTGCAATAGCAACAATTTCATGTTTAACATAAGGAACTATAGCAAGTTCATCTCCATAAGCATCATTCATATTGGCATCATGGTCACAAGCATAGCAAGCATCAATTTCATCAAAAAGGGATATTTCAGACGCATCAAAGGGATTATAGCATTCATCCTTCGGTAAGCACGAAGGGAAATTAAACAATGTATGAGATAAAGAGTTACTCTCATCAGAAGGTGGGCATGGGTGATCAATCCGCTCTTCCTTCTTTTGTTCTCCGCTCTCCTCCTCAATTTTTTCATCTAATGAGCTCACAGTGTCATGAATTTCTTCTTCCATAGATTCCTGCAAAATATTAGTCTCTTCTTGGATAGTGGAGGTGTCCTCAATATATTCTTTCACATAACATTAGAAGCATAATTTTCATAGCAATATTTAAGTATGGCAAAATTTTCAGATTTGTAAAGAGTAGCATCACACTTTTCAATCAAAGAAGCAATTTCATATGAACCCTTAAAAGCAACAAATTCTTCTATTTGTTCAATATCATAGTAACTATAAACACCTCTGGCATAAGAAGATAAGATTCCATTATCCTTAAACTCACATTGGTACTGAAGGTGTTTTTTAGGGTCTTCAGAACAACAAGTAAAATAATGTATTTCACATAAATTCCAAGCATAGCAATTCAAAGTATTAATATGATGCCATAAGAGTTTCCCTTTTTGAGACAAGCGGTGTCGCACAAAATAAGCATGCTCATCTAATGATTTTCCCTCAACTAAGCTAGTTGGGTTTTCAGCACGAGCACAAAGGGATCGAAGATGATCCAAGTAGAAAGCTTCAGCAATATGATAGATTTTGGGTGGTTCTTCAACCATTGGTTTAGCAAGTACAACTTTTTTTTTGTATTTTACGTTTCCTACCCATAACTAAAAATAGAAAACAAGAGCACAAAATAAAAACTACTTAGTGATAAAGCAAACAAGCACACACGAGAATATCAACCCCACGCTATTGCTCCCCGGCAACGGCGCCAGAAAAAAGGTCTTGATAACCCACAAGTATAGGGGATCAATTGTAGCTTTTTCGATAAATAAGAGTGTCGAACCCAACGAGGAGCTAAAGGTAGAATCAATATTCCCTTCAAGTTCTATCGACCACCGATACACCTCTATGCACACTTAACGTTCGCTTTACCTAGAACAAGAATAAAACTAGAAGTACTTTGTAGGTGTAATTCTAGAACTACTTTGCAAGAATAAAACTAGGAGTACTTTGTGAGAATAAAACTACGAGTAATTTGCAAGATAATAAAAGCTAGTTTTTTAGTAGAGAGCTTTTTGTAACACAAGAGAAAGATTTGTCGATAGGCAATCGATAACTAGACCGGTAATCATTATTGCAATTTTATATGAGGGAGAGGCATGAGCTAACATAATTTCCGTACTTGGATCATATGCACTTATGATTGGAACTCTAGCAAGCATCCGCAACTACCAAAGATCATTAAGGTAAAACCCAACCATAGCATTAAGTAACAAGTCCTCTTTACTCCCATACGCAACAACCCCCTTACTCGGGTGTAAGCTTCTGTCACTCTAGCCGCCCACTATAAGAGAATTATGAACGTATTGCAAACCCTACAGCGGGGATCCCTCATGCTTGTGCAACACGGAGGGCACCATAGGACAGCACCAAAATAAAACATACAACTCAAACCAATCACGATCATCAATCAACCCATAGGACAAAAGAAATCTACTCAAACATCATAGGATTGCCACATATCATTGGATAATAATATATAGCGTTAAGCACCATGTTTAAGTAGAGAATACAGCGGGGAGAAGAGGTGTTACACCACTGCATAGAGGGAGAGAGAGTTGGTGTTAACGGCGGCAAAAGTTGTTGGTGTAGATCACCGTCACGATGATTGCCCCGGCGGCGTTCCGGCGCCACCGGGAGAGAGGGGGAGAGAGCCCTCCTCCTTCTTCTTCTTCCCCCCCCCCCTAGATGGGAGGAGAGTTCCCCCTCTGGTACATGGCCTCCATGGCTCCCGAAGGGGAGGAGCCCCTCCGAGATTGGATCTCTCTCTGTTCTCTTTTGTTTCGCGTTCCTGTTTTTTGGCCAAAAACCGTTTCTTATATTCCCGGAGATCCGTAACTCCGATTGCGCTGAAATTTTAACATGATTTTTTTCTCGATATAAGCTTCCTTGCGGCCGAAGAAGAGCCCCAACCGACTTACGGTGTGCCCACAAGGCACCACCGCGCGGCCTGGGGGGTCGCGCCCATCTGCCTTGTGGAGGCTGTGGGCCTCCGATTGCGTTGATTCCACCTCCCAAAAATCACATATATTCCAAAATAATTTTCCGTAAAATTTTATTGCATTTGGACTTCGTTTGATATGGATTTTCTGTGAAACAAAAAACAAGCAGAAAACAGGAACTGGCACTGGGCACTGGATCAATATGTTAGTCCCAAAAATAATATAAAATGTTGCCAAAAGTATATGAAAGTTGTAGAATATTGGCATGAAACAATCAAAAATTATAGATACGATGGAGACGTATCAGTGGGTTAGGCTTAAATGTGCTTGTCATATGATTCATGATGCTCTCTTTATGTTTCAATTCTTTATTCTTATGCGAGCATCATTGAAATCATCATGCCTAGCTAAAAGGCATTAAAGAAAAGTGCTTGTTGGGAGACAACCCAATATTTATACCTACTGTTTTTGTGTGTTCACATGATTAAGCTACTGTAGTAATCATGTTTTATATGTTTTGTTTCAATAATGTGCCAAGTAAAACCTTTGGGATAGTGTGGATGATAGTTGACTTGATTCTGTGCAACAACAGAAACTTTTGCATCCAGTACAGAAATTCCTATAATTTACTGGAGCATCAAAACCTTCTGAAATTTTTACACACAATTGATATACAAATTTCCTACACTGTCCTAAATTTTCAGAATTTGTGGAGTTGCAGAATTATGGTTTTTATTCATATCACTACAGACTGTTCTGTTTTTGACAGATTCTGTTTTCAATGCATAGTTTGCTTGTTTTAGTGTTTCCGTAGCTTATATTGAGTAATATAAATTGTGGAAATGATAGAATACAGTAGGAATTATGTGATAACAATTATAAATCTTGTCTTGACAGTACCTAAGTGGATAATTTATTTTTATCATACTAACATATCTCACAAGTTCCGTTAAGTTTTGTGGGATTGAAGTTTTCAAGTTTTGGGTGAGATATCGATATGAGTAGAATAAGGAGCAGCAAGACCCTAAGCTTGGGGATGACCAAGGCACCCCAAGGTAATACTCAAGGAAGACTCAAGCGTCTAAGCTTGGGGATGCCCCGGAAGGCATCCCCTCTTTCATCTTCAACATTATCGGCAACCTCACTTGGAGCTATATTTTTATTCATCACATGATATGAGTTTTGCTTGGAGCGTCATTTTATTTTGTTAATATTTGATTTATGTTATCAATAATAATGTTTTGTATCTTTTAGTTTAATAAAATGCCAATTATAGCCTTTACCATGCTTAGTTTGCAAGTTTATGTGTTGCTGTTTGAAAACAGAAAGTTTTCTGTTATGTCCAGAATATTCCTGAATAGTCAGAACATGATAAAAATGTGAAATTTTTACACAGTAAGCATGCATGAGTTCTATGTCACGTGGTAATTTTTTAGAATTTTTGGAGTTAGGGAAGTATGAATTTTTATTCGGACGCAGCTCTTCTGCTCGCGAGCACACATGCTCCCGTTGCTACAGTAAAATCGAAAAAAATTCAAAAAAAATTCAAAAAATTCTGAATTTTTTTTGTGGCAAACATTGACAAATTTTCTCAGTGCTTGCAAAGTTTCATCGTGAAATGACATCGATGTGAGTCGTGGCAAAAAAAACAAAATCGATGCTTAAAAATGCTATTTTTTGGAATGCTGATTTTGTTTTTTTTTCCACGGCTCACATCGATGTCATTTCGCGATGAAACTTTGCAAGCACTGAGAACATTTGTCAATGTTTGCCACAAAAAAAATTCAGAATTTTTTGAAATGTTTTTGATTTTTTTTCGATTTTACTGTAGCAACGGGAGCATGTGTGCTCGCGAGCAGAAGAGCACTTTCGTTTTTATTCCCCCTTTACAGACTGTTCTGTTTTGTGATCTGCTACAGTAGAGAATGTTAAGGTTTTGAGTTGATTTATACTAACTTATCTCACGAGTTCTTGTTGAGTTTTGTGTGGATGAAGTTTTAAGATTTAGGAGAAGGCATGATATGATAGGAATTAAGGAGACACAAGAGCTCAAGCTTGGGGATGCCCAAGGCACCCCGAGATAACATTCCAAGAAGTCTCAAGCAACTAAGCTTGGAGATGCCCCGGTAGGCATCCCACCTTTGTTCATCAACACCTATCGGTTAGCCTAAGTTTTTACTTGTTCACATGATATGTGCTATTCTTGGAGTGTCCTTTTATTTTCGTTTTGTTTGCTGTATGAATAAAATACTTGGATCTGAAATCTTCATTTGGAGAGAGTCTTCACATAGCTACTTAATTGTTTGACTACTCTTTGATCTTCACTAATATCTTTTGGAGTAGTTTATCATTCACTCTTGTGCTTCACTTATATCCTACGAGTGAATTATTGAAATGAATTGAATATCATAAATCTGAAATTATCCGTGTTTCATATGCTTAGTAGTAATTTCACAGTACATTTATAAAGTAAAATCTATTGAAGTTTGACAATCACAATATTGGTCATACAAGCAATTCATGAATGATTAGTATATGGAAGAAAAATTTCACATATAAATATTTTATCTTGGACATCTTTTATGATTGTGAATACCCATTAATTATTTTCAACCTTGAGAAAATTAGTTGAAGTTGGACAAGGAAGACAACGTAATGAGTTATGTTTGGGTATATTTGCATATAAGTTATATTTTTATGGATCCTCTAACATGTAGTGCTTGTTGAGAATCTTTTGCTAGCCTAAATTTCTGTACTAAGCGGGAATACTGCTTATGCATCAAAAATCCTTGAGCCAAGTTTGCATGTGCCATCTCTAAAACCTTCAAATAAACATCTGTTTTGTGTGCCCGTACCGCTCATGGAGTGACGGGGCAGTCAGTATCTTCCATGTTAAGTGGGTTATTCTCATGATGGGTGTTTATTCACTTGTCATTGCACAAGAGATGCTGGTAATCGGGATGCCCAGTCCCTTAAATAAAAATAAAAAATATATATAATAAAAAACAAGGCTCCCCCTAGAAAGTTGAAAGTTTGGAGGGCACCCGTGAATTCGGCTAGCCATGGCTTGTGTTTGAATGGTTGAGGGGGAATTAAACTTTTCATTTCTGCATGGGAACCGGCCATAATGTGTTTAGCATGGAAGATATTGAATACCTTAGTCGTGACGTTGACAGGAAAGGCACACCACTCAAAATATATTCATCTCTGTTTTAAGCTATGAGCTCTGGCACCTCTGCAAATCCCTGCTTCCCTCTGCGAAGGGACATTCTATTTACTTTTATGCTATTTACTTTCATGTTATTTATTTTTGTTGAGTCAATTTCTTATTCCAACCTATTCTCTAGTTGGCAAGCATCATGTGGTGGGGATAGATCCAGACAAATATATCCATTCAAATATATTGGATCATGAATTATTATTGTTGACAATTATCTCTATGATAAATGAGTTGGGAGGCGAAACTTTAAGCCCCTATCTTTCTCTGTGTTCAATGGATATTATTTGTTCTAAAAATATGCTTTGAGTACTAGCAATCATAGAAGACTATATGATAATTGAGTATGTGGAGCTCTTACTTAGACTCTGTTGAAGATAAGTTGAATTACAATTGTTTGTTGACTAAGAACATAGGTTGTTAAGTTTCAAAAGAATGCATTGTTTGAACTATACCATGTGAATTGGTTGCTACTTTATCATGATGAGTTTTATGAGAAAGAGTTGTTGTTTATAATGCTAGAAAAAGTGTTTGGAATTATCATTGATCAAACTTATGCACTATGCTAGCATTCACACTTCATAAATTATTTCTTTTATCATTTACCTACTCGAGGACGAGCAGGAATTAAGCTTGGGGATGCTCATACGTCTCCAACGTATCTATAATTTATGAAGTATTCATGCCATGTTTACAACAATTTTATATGGTTTTGGTATGATTTGATTAGAACTAACCCGGACTGACGTTGTTTTCAGCAGAACTACCGTGGTGTTGTTTTTGTGTAGAAATAAAAGTTCTCGGATTGGGCCCAAATTTACGGTGATTTTTTATGGACAAAAAGAGACCCTCGAAGCTTCCAGGAAGTGCCAGAAGAGCCACGAGGGCATGACAAGCCTGGGGGCGCACCCATCCCCCTAGGGCGCGCCCCTCGAGCTTGTCGCTCCCTCGTGGACCCCCCCCCCTGACGTGAATCCAACGCCAAATATTCCTATAAATACCAGAAACCCCGAAAAGAAACCTAGAACTTCCGCTCCGCCGCCGCAAGCCTCTGTACCAAAATGATCTCATCCGGAGCCCTGTTCCGGCACTCTGTCGGAGGGCGAAACCATCACCGGAGGCCATCTTCATCATCTCGGCGGTCTCCATGACGAGGAGGAAGTAGTTCACCCTCGGGGCTGAGGGTATGTACCAGTAGCTATGTGTTTGATCTCTCTCTCGTGTTCTTGATTTGGCACGATCTTGATGTATCGCGAGCTTTGTTAATATAGTTGGATCATATGGTGATTCTTCCCTCTCTATATTCTTGTGATGAATTGAGTCTTTCCCTTTGAGGTTTCATTATTGTCGGATTGAATATTTCAGATTTGAGAACACTTGATGTATGTCTTGCATGTGGATACCCGTGGTGACAATGGGGTATTCTATTGAGTTACTTGATGTATGTTTTGGTGATCAACTCGCGGATTCCCGTGACCTTGGGGTAATCTAGGCATAGGGGTTGGTTGCACGTTTTCATCTTGTTTTCTCCGATAGAAACTTTGGGGTACTCCTTGAAGTTCTTTGTGTGGATTGAATATTATGAATCTGAAGTTGTTTGATGCATATCGAATAATCAACTCACGGATACTTGTGGTGACATTGGAGTATCTAGGTGACATTAGAGTTGGTTGATGCGTATCATATGGTGTTATTTTAGTACGAACTCTAGGGCTGTTTGTCACACTTATAGGGATGGCTCAATAGATTGATCGGAAAGGATAACTTTGAGGTGGTTTCGTACCCTACAACAATTTCATCTTATGTTCTCCGCTAATAGGAACTTTGGAGTGATTCTTTGTCGCACGTTGAGGGATTGTTATATGATTCAATTATGTTAGCATTGTTGAGAGATTGCACTAGTAAAAGTATGAACCCTAGGCCTTGTTTACAAGCATTGCAATACCGTTTGTGCTCCGTTTTATCAATTGCTACCTTGCTGTTTTTATATTTTCAGATTACAAAAACCTATATCTACTATCCATACTGCACTTGTATCACCATGTCTTCGCCGAACTAGTGTACCTATACAATTTACCATTGTATTGGGTGTGTTGGGGACACAAGAGATGTCTTGTATTTGGTTGCAGGGTTGTTTGAGAGAGACCATCTTCATCCTACGTCTCCCACGGATTGATAAACCTTAGGTCATCCACTTGAGGGAAATTTGCTACTGTCCTACAAAACTCTACACTTGGAGGCCCAACAACGTCTACAAGAATAAAAGATGCGTAGTAGACATCACAAGACACAAATTCAGAGAAAACGCATTACGAAGTTAGGAGGGGATTGACCATATGACCGATGAATAGCACGACACCAGAAGTGTCTTCCCGGATAAGGAAGATGAAAGGGTGATCTGCGATGAAATCCATGTCTGAGGGCGGCCTTGCTTGTAGAGGGACTGCTTTAGCAATAGTTGCTGCCGCAGCCTCAGTTCCTTTTTCGTTCACTTTGACAAATGCTTTGTGGAAAACAGATGAGATGTGGAGGCCCTGTGGCATTGGGGAATCCACCATTACCGAAAGATCTGCTTCATCATTGAATGGCAGTTGCAGACCCAAATTTTTGAGCAAATCAGATGCTTCAATTGCAAATGATATCTTGAACTTGGGGAGCTTGAATTGCCTGAGTGCAACCTTCTGCCTTGGGATATGGTGTTCCAGGAACTCTGGCTCAACACTCAACTTTTCGGCCAAGCTCCAAAGACCACCTGGTGCTTCTGGAAGAAGGATGTACATGGAGAACTGCCTCTTGTCCTCACCTTGCTTGTAAGCAAGCTTAAGTACCTTCAAGCCATTGGAAGATGAAAGGTATTGGTCTTCTATGCTGTACATGAATGGTGTTTGAATTGTGCTCCCATCAAGAAGGTAGAAGTAGTCGTTTTTCGTTCGATATGCATCAAACTCCTCTGTCCAAGCTCCTTTGAAATAAAGGGCATTGCCAAGAAGAAGTCTAGTGGTATCACTAATAGATCCTGCGGGGAGAATATCTTTGATGAGACCGGTTGTGACTTTTTCTACCCATGAGTTCACTTGAGCAGTAACTTCCGCGGCCTGGACCAAGTCAAAATAAAGAAAGATCAATTATGTAATAAAAAAATGGACAATACTATTGTGCTACCAATTTTGAAAGAAAAAAAATCTCCCGAAGTACAAAATATTATAGTTGTGCCAAGAATGCAAAGCAGAATACTAACGTTTTACAAAGCATTTCTATGTATAGTAAAGTTTCACACACATAGTAAAATCATCACATACAACTACAGATGACAGAAAAAATATTCATATGTGCATAAGAAATTGATTAAATGGTCATCACAACTTCTCGAAGCACCATTTTGCAAGACCTACGAAAATTCAGCATATAAAGATCGGCTATACATATCCTATACGTACGCTACTCTGGACTGCAATAAGCAACATGGCAACAGGACGATGAATATTGCCAAGGTATCATAAATTCACATGAACAACAACTACATTTCAATAATTAAGTTGGACGGAAATGGCAAGGGATTAGTAAGTACTCCATGCATGCTACAAGTAAGCTAGACAAAAATAAATTGCATAAACTTGAACGGTTTAACAGTGGGATATTAAGTCAAATCTATTTTATTTTACCCAACCAACCGAAATACTATATGTGTGTACCTATAGAAAGTTGGAAACGGTTCTAAAACTTACAGTGTTAAAAACAGTGGTACAGATATAACCACTAAATTTCAAAGGAAAATGACCATAACAAATCTTGAATGGTTACAAGGTTTAGCTAAATATCAACATAAACACAGTACCACTATATTCTTTGAGAGAAACAATGGCATATGCCATAGTGATTTAACTCTGTACATGATAATGTCATAGATAACGAGCAAACCTTTTTACCATGTATTTGTTTTATGGTAAAAACCATGCCGTCATTTTGAGAACGAGCTAGATAAAGAAGGGGGATCACCTTAGTTTGGAAGTCCACGGACTGGGCTTCGGCCTTGTATTTGCACACCGCAAGCTCCTGGAAGGATGGCTTGAGCGGTAGCGACACGTCCACGAAGACGCCGTTAGCGAACGTGACGCGCGGACCGCCAACGTAGGGCGCGTCGGCGAGCACGAACTGCACCACCTGCTCGACGAGCGCGTGGAGTCTCTTAGCCTCGCCTTCCCCGAGTGTAGCGACGAGTTGGTCGCGGGTGGCGCTCCCCACGCCAGCGGTGATGAGGCTGAGCGCGACATGGAGGGAGACCGGTGAGAATGCGGCATTGTTGGCAGTAGATTCGGGGTTGGATGAGATAGCGGAGGCGAGGCGAAAGCCGAAGCGGGTCTAGTGTGCAATGGAGAGGCGGACGTCAATGGCGAGGGTGGTTGCCATGGATGGGGTGGTGGTTCGTTGGGCTTTTCTTAGAGTTGAGGGAAAGAGAGATTGACTGGGAAGTGTTGTTTTCATGCATGATCTGTGGCTATTTAGTGGGAGCCAGGGGTCGATGTGCAAAGGTTCGAAGCATCTGAGTTGTGACTAACAAAAATACAAAACCGTAAAAGCAAATTGGGAAGCCTCTCGATCAACTGCATCATAAAACATCATAAAAGGAAGATAAGTGGTTTGTTGTCTCTCGTTTAATTAGTCACCGTCGTGTCATTTCGTATATATGGAAGAAACCTGAACTTATCCTATCTCGAGTTAGCGGGGTGCTTCCGGTACGTCTGAATTTTGTACAACATCTAATTTATGGGAGACCTCTACACGCCTCGTAACCTTTTAACTGGTCGTTTTAAAAGCATTATTCATTTTACAAGCATTGTTCATTTTATTAAGATCACACAACTGATTAGCAATACTAAATTCCAAGCTCGAGATAGCGATGTCAACGTGTAAAGTTTTAATTAGTAAAGAAGATGTGCATGGCGTAGCATGATTAGGATTTGCATCACACAGCTGATTAGTAGTACTAAATTCCAAGCTTGAGATAGCTAGCCAATGCGTGAAGTTTTTAACTAGAAAAAGAGGATTTGCATAATATTGCATGACAAAGCCTAACTGGGATTAACTTGTGATCAAATTAAAGTGTTATGATCCAACGGATGGCACTGTGACGAGTACTCCACTGTGAAATATCCAACGCTACCCCTAGAAGATGACAAAACCGATAATATGTGCTCTTCATCATTTTTGCTAGTTCCCCTAGAACATTTGATTTATGTGGAGTTTAATTTGCTACTCGTCTCGTGCCTTTTTTTTTTTGTTTAATTCAGAAGCATGGTGTTTTCCTAATATCACACAACTGATTAGTAGTACTAAATTCCAAGCTTGGGATTGCGATGCCAACGTGTAAAGTTTAACTAGTAAAGAAGATTTGCATGATATTGCATCATATAACAAAATTGGGATTTGCATCATTTGTTGTGGAACTGGGCTTAGTTTGTGGTTAAATTAAAGTTTTATGATCCAAGCGGTGCAAGATTCCATTCCTCAACTACTCCGGAACGCACTAAAGGATGACACCACGACATCCAACGCTACTTAGAAGATGGAGTACATTTACATAAAACCATCACAATTGGGGTTGGGATTCCGGAAAACGACCACTTTCTGACTTCGTTGCCAATTGTGGTGTGGGCTTAACTTGTGGTCACATTTAATTGTATGATCCAAAGGACGGCACTGCTGGGGAGATGGACACAGGCACGTCCACGTCCACCTATTGCCTGCAGCGAGCCAGAAGCTTGCGTCGCCTTAGTTGCATGTATGTTGGGCCGGCCAAATAAACGCTTCCGTTGTTGCACCAGCTAGCCTGCTCTAAAGTCGCTTTACATATGTAGCTGCGTGTGGTGTTCTCAAAAAAAAAAAAAAATTGTTGCTACGTGTGACGGATTTTAGTAATAAAATTAGGCAACAAATATTCATGTGATATAAATACATCAGCACATATAGAAATAGATTTCATGTATTTTCTTTAAATTCATGAATGTAAAATATATTTCAAGCATTATGTTACTTAAATTATAAAAAATGTTCATTGTGCCTTCAAAAAATGTTAATGCATCGTAAAATACTCCCTCCGTCCCATAATATAAGAGTGTTTTTGACACTAGTGTAGTGTCAAAAACGGACTTATATTATGGGACGTATGGAGTAGATTTCTACGTTTTTTTAATTCACGAATGCAAAATATATTTGAAACATTACGTTACTTTTTTTAAACGTTCATCGCACCTTCAAAAAATGTTAATATATTGCACAAAAAATGTTCATGCTATTTTATAAAAATGTCCGTAACATTAAAAAAAGTTACATTTAAAAATATTCACATATTTAAAAATTTTATTATGGCATTTTTCAAAACTATTCATGAATTATTATTTTTGCATAATTAAAAATGTTCTTATCATTCAAAAAATTGTTCATGACATTAAAAAAATGTTCATGCATTTTAAAACATGTTTCACGAATGCTATTATAAACAGACAATTCATAACATATAAATAAATATCGGTGACATTTTCTGAAAAATATTCTAGAACTTTAACAGATATCTGCACGTTTAAAAAAAATGCATGACATTTTTGAAAAATGGTCAACATGTGTTTGAAAATGCTCACTGATCTACAAAATATTCAATGTGCATTTTACAAATATCCAACATGTATTCAGACAATGGTCAACATGTATTTAAAAAATATGCAAGGGGTATCTTAAAAAGTTTGATTTGTAGAATAACAAAAAATATTGATTTTTTATTAAAAAATCGATATATATATTAAAAAATAAAAAATGAACGGAAGAAGGAAAATAAAAAATATAAGAATAACCGTTGAAAATCGATATAAAAACACAGAAGAAAAAAGAGATACAGCATCGTGTCTTTGCAGGCAGGGCGTTCTGACCAAGTTAAGTCTCTGGTTGGTGGGCTTACGCCCGACTTGATCGGTTCTTCTAAAACATCCTAAAATCTTAAAAGTGCACGCGCACTATTCTATGGAACCGAGCGGCCGCACCTGGACCGCTCGTTCCGTGCCGATCGTGTGGCCTTCGAGAGTCAGGTGCTATTTTGTCGGGGAGAGACTATTTCGTTGCCCGGCCGCGCTAGGCGACGAGTTAGCCACAGGGCGAGACTATTTCCTCGCGTCGGCCGCCACCGCCACACCTCGCTCCGACCACCTCCGCCCCTCTCGCGCCGGCCGCCGGAAGTTGGGGACGGGCGCCGCAGCTCGCGTACGTACTGGGTCTGGTGGTCGGCGTACCCACCCGTGCCGGATCTGTTCATCTCTCTCAGTTCCTCACCTCGACCCCCTTTTTTCATCTCTGTTCGTTGCGAGCAGAGGAACAAGCGGAAGAAGAACGGCGACACCGGTGCACGTCCATGGTGGCGACGTCCTCCGGCTTTGATGAAGCGGTGGCCCTCAGTCCCTCGGACCAAGCGCCGATGCAGCGAGCACGGATCTGGTGCTCTACCCCTACGCCTCCAGGCAGCTAACGGACACAGCCGCCCACATCACGGCAGCGGCCAGCACCCATCCTGGCCCCTACGGCTCCTCCCGCCGAGACACCTGATGGCAGCGGCCAACCGCCGGCGCACAGCGTGAGGACGCCCCACGGCGCATCACGAGGACCTTCAATCAGCGACACGGCCTCCCTTCCTAATTCTTCAAGATGGAGATGTCCATGTGCGCAGCCAAAGCAAATCGAATCAATCGATTCGTGGCTGCACAGGATGACAAGAGAATCTTATCTCTTTGGTCATTTGACATTTTAGCACTTGTAGATCTTGCTTTTTCCGACATGAATTACGTTTACATGTTTAAGGCGTCGATACAACATCAGTATATCTATATCTGAGGTGATAAAAACCGCACATCCACTATCGGATAGAAGAGAAAGTTGCACATTAATTACTAGACAAATGGTCAGGCCAACAAATGAATTTGCATATCGTCTACTAACAGTTAGCCGAGGCAACGGATCAAGTTGCACGTCGTCTGCTAGACACTTGGTCGAAGCAACAGACGAAGTTGCACAATGTCTCCTTGACAGTTGGCCGGGAAAACAAGCAATGTTGCACATCGTCTGCTTGGTTGTTGGCTAGGGCAGCAAACGAAGTTGCACACAGACTATTAAATAATTGGTCAGGCAACAGACAAAATTCTACACGCTACCCGACAACAGACATCATAAAAAGAGGACCAACGCTCGTCCTTTTCATTTGCTCTCTCTCTAGAAGAAAACTTTTTTCTTGTCCTAGCACGAAGATGGCGGAGTTGAGGCTCAGGAGCTCGATCGAACATGGCAGGCCGTAGGATCCTGGCGAGGAGAGCGACCGCCGGCGATCCCTTCCTCTGGCATCCGCTCCTCTCCCTTCTCCCTCAACTCTCTCTACCAGAGCGTCTTCCCTCGGCCTCCCATGGCAACACGCCATGGCCATCAGTCCCATCTTTCGTGCCGACCGAGTGCCCCATCTGCTCAGCGCCACCCATCTATGTCACGTCGATCGCTAGGAAATTGATTCGGAGAAATGTCGAAGTTGTACATCCCTCTAGTATGGCGTGGTTTGAACAACCACACTTTCAGTTGCACATCGACCACTAGGTAGTTGGTCAGAGTAGTTGTAGAAGTTGCACATCCTACTGGAAGGGATAGCTGGGGTGAGGCGCCATCAGTGAAAACTGCATGTCCTTAGGCAGAGGGGAAGTTGCACATCGACTGTCAAGAAGTCACACATTAACTGGTAGGTAATTGCACCTAACAGGGGCAACCGCAATCCATATTGTATGCATTTTGGGCTCATCTTGGCAACCAATAGCTGTATCGGCTCATTTCTTTCAAATGTATTTGTGACAATTTAAATTTCATTTGGCTTGTAAACATGAGATTTTTATTTGGTTGTAAAACTATAATATTTTTATTTGGTTATGACATATGCGAACTTTGGGCAATGTGTGTAAAAAAATGTGCAAACAATGGCAGCATACCAGCCCGCGGACGCCGCCCAAAACTCGACCCAAACGGACAAAAAACGAACAAACCGCGCGTCCGTTTGCATCGGCGCGTTGGAGTTGCTCTTATCTCTTTATTCGTTGACATTTTAGCTTCGTGAATTATGTTTAGGGCGGCGGTACAACGTCAGCAAGTCCGAGGTGGTGAAAACAGATGAAGTTGTAGTTGCACACATAGTAGTTCTCGGTTGGATATAATCGTTGGGAAGTTACACAACAAGGCGACTGCACACACACGACCATAGATCTAACCATTCTTGTCGGTGTAGTAGTCCACGCACGGCCGCGAGTTGCACAAGTGAGGCGGCAAGTTGCACACACACGACCACATCGCTAAACACTTTCGTCGGTGTAGTAGCCCACACACGGCCGTGAAGTTACTTTCGTCGGCATAGACACACATGCGTGGCAGCAGAGTTGCACACTCACGTCCGCATAGTCGCGCACACACAGACTATGGGAGTTGCACACTCTAGTCGGTGTAGTAACTCACGCATGACTGCGGAGTAGCACATGCACGGCGGCATAATCGCACACGCACGACCACAAAGTTACACATCTCTCGCCGGCGTAGTAACTCACGCACGACAGCGGAGTTGCACACTCTTGTTGGCATAGCCGCACACGCGTGGCAGCAGAGTTGCACACTTTCGTCCACATAGTCGCACACGCACGGCTACGGGAGTTGCACACTCTCGTCGGCATAGTAGCTCATGCACGACTGCGGGAATTGCACACACTTGGCGACATAGTCGCACACACACAACCACAGAGCTGCACACTCTCGTCGGTGTAGTAGCTCACGCACGGCCGCGGTGATGCACACTCTCGTTGGCATAGCCGCACGCGCATGGCAGCAGAGTTGCACACTCTCATCCGCATAGTCGCACACGCACGGCTACGGGAGTTGCACACTCTCGTCGGCATAATAGCTCATACACGACTGTGGGAATTGCACACACACGGCGGCATAGTCGCACACACACAACCACAGAGCTGCACACTCTCGTCGGTGTAGTAGTTCACGCACGGCCGCGGTGATGCACACTCTCGTTGGCATAGCTGCATGCGCATGGCAGCAGAGTTGCACACTCTCGTCCGCATAGTCGCACACACACGGCTACGGGAGTTGCACACTCTCGTCGGCATAGTAGCTCATGCACGACTGCGGGAATTGCACACGCACGGCGGCATAGTCGTACACGCACGACCACAGAGCTGCACACTCCCGTCTGTGTAGTAGCTCACGCACGGCCGCGGTGTTGCACACTCTCGTTGGCATAGCCACACAAGCGTGGCAACAGAGTTACACACTCTCGTCTGCATAGTCGCATATGCACGACTACGAGAGTTGCACACTCTTGTTGGCATAGTAGCTCATGCACGACTGCGGGAGTTGCACACGCACGGCGGCATAGTCGTACACGCATGACCATAGAGTTGCACACTCCCGTCTGTGTAGTAGCTCACACACACCCGCATAGTTGCACACTCTCATTGACATATATAGTCGCACACGCACAACCACAGAGTTGCACACTCTCGTCGGCATAGTCGCACGCGCATGACCACAGAGTTGCACACTCTCGTTTGCGTAGTAGCTCATGCACGGCCATAGAGTTGCACATGTCGACGGCATAGTCGCACACGCACAACCATGAAGTTGCACACTCTCATCGGTGTAGTAGCTCACGCACATCCGCAGAGCTGCACACTCTCATCGGCATAGTCGCACACGTGTGGCAGCGGAGTTGCACACTCTCGTCCACATAGTCGCGCATGCACGGCCGTGGAGTTGCATACTCTCGCTCGCATATGTGTCCACTCTCGTTGGCTGCGGGAGTTGCACAAGCACGGTGGAGTAGTTGCTCACACGCGATGGTAGAGCACACCATGGTCGACATAGTTCCTCACGCACGGATTGCAGAGTTGCACACTCTTGTCCGATAGGTTCTCACGGACGGCTGCAGAGTTGCACACTCTCGTTGGCATAGTAGTTTGCATTGTTGTGGGAGTTGCACACGCGCGACGGCATAGTCGGCACACGCACGGACATGGAGTTGCATGGTTTCGTCGGCATAGTTGCTCACGCACGGACTACGGTAGCTGCACACACATGAGGGGAGTAGTTGCTCACGCACGACTGTGGAGTTGCACTCCCTGGTTGACATAGTTGCTCACGCACGGACCGCGGAGTTGCACACTCTCGTCGGATAGTTTCTCACGCACGATTGCGGAGTTGCACGCGCACGACGACTACCAGATAGTTGGTCGGGGCAGCAAACGAAGTTGCACATCTCACTGGTAGGGGATAGTTTGGAGTAGAGGCGTCATCAGCGATAACCGCACATACATAGGTTGGGGGAAAGTTGCACATCGACGGCTAGACAGTTGCACCAAACGGTGAGTAAATTGCACACAAAAAAGTTCATCAAAAAATACCCATGTGGGATCTAGTTTCAAAGAGCACTTCGCGAGAATTCCCACGGTGAAAGCGGATCTTAATTCCGATGTTCGAGAGAAAAGTTATGATTTTTTTTAGAAAATTGAAAACCGAATTAAATGCGTTCACACCTGTTCGTATGACTAAAAACTGCATGTCCACGAGTAGAGAGAAAGTTGCACATCGACTTCTAGACAGTTGCACCGAACGGGCACTAAATTGCACACAAAAAAAGTTCGTCGGAACATACCCATGCGGGATCTAGTTTCGGAGAGCACGTCGCGAGCGTTCCAACGGTGAAAGCGGATCTTAATTTCGACGCGCGGTTTAAAAGTTATGACTTTTAAAAAAAATGAAAATACAAAGTAAATGTGTTCACACCTATTCACATGGGAGCTTTTGTAATTCTTTCTCCTTTTTTCTATTTACATGATACTTTTCTAATAGATTAAAATTTTCCTTATATAAAAAAGAGGAGAGAAATTATTTCCTTTTATAGATTAGGGACCAAATATTTCCTTTTTTGGCCGGCCACTCCGAAACGCTAGGGAGCAGCCGGCCACTACCTAGACGTGTCCCTAAAACATAGCCTTGACTAAAAAAAATGCTAAAACAAAGCTTGATTGGTTTTCCGGAGGAGGTTTTTGAGCGAGATGACCTGCGGCGGCCTCCCCATCTCGCCGGCGCCGGCGCCGATGCCGGAAGTGGCGGCCCTGCTGGAGGACTAGAACCTCCTCCCGGAGATCCTCGTCCGCCTAGCCCCGCTGCCGTCTGCCCTCTCACGCGCCTTCCTTGTCTGCAAGCGCTGGCGCCGCCTCATCTCCGACCGCCGCTTCGTCCGCCGCTTCCGCGCCCACCACCTCCGCAGCACGCCTCCCCTGATCGGCTTCTTCGAGGAGGTCACCCGCAAGCCCAACCCCGACAACCCTGCTCCGGACGCCCCCGACGTCCTCTCCTTCACCCTATCCTCGATCCCCCCGACCGCGTCCCGGTCGGGCGCTTCTCCCTGCACCTCCACGACGGCCACGGCCGCTCGAACGTCGGCTGCCGCGACGGCCTCGTGCTCCTCATCGACCCAGCGGCCTTCGACATCGAGGTCCTCGTGTGGGACCCCGTCTCCGGCGACCAGCATCGCTTCCTAATCCCCCGGGTGATCGACGATGGCCAGGGCACCGAGATCTTAAACGGGGCGGTCCTTCACACCGCCGGAATCCTTAACGATCGCCCATTCCAGTTCCAGGTGATCGTGACCGGCGTCGACAGCCCAAACAAGCGGCTGTACGCCTGCGTATACTCGTCCGAGACCGGCAAATGGGGCGATCCAATTTGGGTATCCGCGGATTTTACAAGCAAACCCACCATGGTTGAAATGCGTGTTTCCAGTACCCTGGTTGGGAATTCCCTCTACTGGTCCCTTTGCTCAGCTAATTGGGAGGTGGCTGCCATCCTTGAGTTTGATTTGGATACACAACACCTGGCTGCATACACTTACCACCTGGTTGGGTAAGTGTAGTAGGAATGGCAGCCGATCCTTCCGGGCTATGCCCGTGGACGGTGGCGAGCTTGGCATCCTTGAGCTGCTAGACGCCAACCTCCAGCTGTGGAAAAGGAAGATCGACCGCGACGGTGTTGTTTCATGGGTGCTGGGGAAGACTATTGAATTGGAGCAGCTTCTTTATATAGATAAAAGGAAAATGGGACCAATGATGCTGGGGTATTGCGAGGACAATAATGTGGTGTTTGTATGGGCACATCACGGCATTTTCATGGTCCAGCTTGAGTCATTGGAAGTGTACAAGCCTCCCATACAGACATTTTACTGTTTGGTTCATCCATTCACAAGTGTCTACACTGCATGTAATAACCAAGTATTTTTCTATGATTGATTGATGAAAAGTTTTTCACATCCTTGTTGTTAGATTTAACTAATATAAATTAAATATCTGTCAACTGTATTTTTTGCTGCTCGATGGGCTATTTGAATAGATAACCATATTGTTCATGGTATGTATTATTGTTGTGATGATGATTGCCAAACTATGTGGTTCAAGTCAGAGGTAGCAAGCATTTTATGTTACGTTTATTGGATGAACAAAAAAATATATTAAAACGATGAATACAAAGATCATTCAAGTTCTTTCAATAAATAAATTTTATGATGAGGCTTCAACATGCTTTCAAAGGCTTCAAACTAGTTGCATTCTTTTATCCATTTCTTATTTATATTGATCTTGCTAACTTAAATCCATAATAAAGGCTTGGTTTGATCTTTATGAGATAATAGTTCAGTTTTATCACTTGTTGAAGACTCGCAAGTGTCAGAGTCTATTTGTACCAGAGGATAAATGAATTGAGTTTGTTTTATCTTTTCAAGCTAAAGATATTTAAATATGAATTGTCATTATTTCTTTGTTCTTAAAATTTATTGGTTTGAATATGTTATATTTTATCAATTTCAGATAACACAGGGCAAGCATAAGAATAACTCTAGATTACTTCTTCTTTCTGATCAGCTAATATTATGTGCGTGCCATTGCATTTTAGGAGATTACTGAGTATACTGTTTTTAGAAATATTCTTTGCAAGGCAGTAGATGTGTTTTGTGTTTATCTATTCCAATGTTAAAAAATGTGGTTTTCCTCTCTCAATTTTGCTTATGTAAATATCTCGTTGTTATCCCATCATATCTTTGCTCTAAATATCATTGGTTGTTTGGCTTACGCTTATAGACATGGGCATTGGTGGTGAACCTGATGAAGACAAACTTCTGTGCAATGCAATGCATAAGGTGACTTTATAACATTGGTTTACAGGTAATCTGATCTTCGTATTTTCAGTTGAGGGATCATAACTGTTAATTTTTTGTCTTTGTTACGGAAATGTCCCCTTTACAACCATTTGTGAATAACCAAATTTTAAGTGAGGACTAATTCCCGACAAACCTTTGCTCAGCTGTTGCCCACCTCCCATAATGCTGCCACTAAGCTCTTTTATCCTGGTCCTGCTTCTTCCATTCCTTTCCTCAGCTGCTCTCTTGTACCTCCTATCCTCTCTCCTGGATGAACTCTTTTGCTTACCCTCCATTCCATCCAGTTGCCTTGCTACCAGTTTGCCTCCTCCCTAGTGCTACTGCTCTAATGTTTGTTGTTTCCTCACTATAGCTCTTTGGATGGCTGATAGCTTTGGAAATTTCCCATTCCCGTCAGGTCCCATTGTGATTCGAAAGTTGTCACCTTAATGTAAATATTTGATAAGTAGCAATACCAAGCATTTGGCTTCAAAGTTCAAACTTCCTTTACGTATACACACTTATAACTACGCCCTTTCACATTGATGCTCATTTTGAATGGTTATGATACTGTTGGATTCAATGTTTTTAAAGCGGTAAAGCGAAGCGAGGCGCTGAGGGGGCGCCTCACTGCTTAAGCGCTAAAGCGTAAAGCGAGGCGGCGCTTTAGACAGACTCTGAACCTGATGGGCAGTAGAACAGAGTACCATTTAATGAGGCATAGATACCTTGATGCTAATCCACCGGTGAGCACACATGCATTAGTAGCCATTATTCTAATCCATCCACTAAGCAGTAAGTAACTAGCCAACTACTATAAGAGAGGCAGCAGCAGCACCTAATAGCAGAGGAGCTGTGCATAGCATAACACATAACAGAGCAGGAAAGGCATGTCAAGCTGGTGCAGATCTGAGCATGGAAGAAAGAACAAAGGGAGGGGAAGAGGGAGAAGGGAGGGCAGGAGCCATATATTGTGGTTGCGCAAGAGGAGGGTGGAGGAGCTGCAGCCGGAGAGGGGGAGGGGGGGAGCTGTGGCCGGAAAGGAGGAAGCTGGTGCAGATCTGAGGAGGAAGCTGCTGCCAGAGGAGAGAGGAGAGAGCTGAAAGCCTGGAGATTTGCACGCTCTGGTTTTGGTTCTCTCTCTTTCTTTCCCCTCCTGTAACTGTTTCACATGTGAGCCTAGTTTTCCCGCCCAGCCCTTTTTTCCTGCCAGAAATCTCTGTTCCCCTGCCTGGCAAGTCTAAGGCGTCCTCTCTGCACTAAAGCGCCAATCAGGACGCTTAAGCGGGTGCTTCAGACGCTTTAATGTCTAAGATGGACGCCTTAGACACATGTCTAAAGCGAGCTGGACGCTTTAAGCCTGGAGGGCGCTCTGACGCTTAAGCGTCGCTTAAGCGACGCTTTAGGGACGCTTTACAAACAATGGTTGGATTATGGATGGGCTTAGGCCCATATAAGACAATAATCCCTGGTTAATCTCTAAGGCCCATTTTCGTGCATGGCAAGTGGTGGGAAGTTTAGTACCATACTGCCACAGTAAGAAGAGTGAGACCCCTTTATAAGGGCTGCTCTACCACATGCCATTGGGAGCTTGGGAAGAGGAGCTGTACACGCGCGCTCCTCCTCCTCCGCCGCCCGCCTCACCTCGCCACACCTCGCCTCATCACGACACGCGCGAGCCGCTGGTTGCGAGAATGAGCCGAGCCGAGCCTTATTTTTGTCGTTCAGGAATGGTTAATTAATTAACGAGTCGCTAAGGAAGTGCCACTGTCCGAGACGTTGGACCGTGGGCTGTTCGCGGACTCGGTTGTGGGCCTAGCCCAGGCCCATCTACCTGACGTCCTATATAAGGAGGCGCTGGCCTGTGGAGTGAACCCTAACTCAGTTCAGTCACTCCCTCCTACACAACCCTAGCTGTCATCTACTATTCCTCTCAGTGTGCTGCTTCCGGCGATCCCATCCCGACGACCGCGTGCACGGTTGGTCGGGAGAGCAGGTGTCTCCGGAACCCCGTCGTTCGAGATCCTGCCCGGGAGAACAGCAATAAGGTTTTTTGGGAGCGTCTCGACACGACTGCTCCCGATTCGTCCCCATCTCCGTCGTCTTCGTCCTCCTCTACTTCCACTACTTCCCTTGCATCGACCCCATGGCGAACGACAACGCCGCCGCCAAGAAGAAGGCCACAGACGACGCCGAGGTTGCTGCTGCCGCCATCGCGTTGGCCTGGCCAACCGGAGGGTATGATTTGTTCATCCCTCACTTACTCGTTTATGTGCTTGTTCATGTGCTAGCCGTATATGTTGTGTTCATAGATGTTTCGGTTCTATGTACTGTACGTGCTCACATGTTTAAGTATCGGCATGAGTTGCATACTGTGATTGCTATGTTTACTGTTTACTCGTGGATTAGTCTAATCGAAAAGGTGCTCATATTTCCAACAATCCAAAAACCTTATTTTAGGCACTTTTCGATTCAAGGCTTTGCCTCTACTCTGAAACCAGAAAAGTTTACCGGGACGCATTTTAAGCGTTGGCAGACGAGGACCACCTTGTGGCTCACAGCTATGAATGTTTTCTGGGTCAGTGGTGTGATTCCCGATGGAACGATTGATCCTGAAAAGGATAAGGCGTTCAGGGAAGCAACCATTGTCTTTGTGGGAGCCATTCTTAATGTGATCAGAGACAAGTTGGTTGACGCATATCTCCATATGCGCGTTGCCAAAAACTTGTGGGATGCGCTCGAAGCTAAGTTCGGCGCAACCGATGATGGAAGCGAACTGTATGCTATGGAGCAGTTCCATGATTACAGCATGGTTGATAACCGTCTTGTATTGGATCAGGCTCATGAGATACAGTGCATCGCTAAGGCGCTAAGGAGCTAGAGCTCCTGAAGTGTGAGTTACCGGACAAGTTTGTCACGGGTTACATTATTGCAAAACTCCCTCCTTCATTGTGACGCCCCCGACTTAATCGTGCACTAATCATACACGCAAATGCACACGATCAAGCCTAAGGGCTCACGGGAAGATATCACAACACAACTCTAGACACAAAATAAAATAATACAAGCTTTATATTACAAGCCAAGGGCCTCGAGGACTCGAATACATAAGCTCGGATTACACAAGCATCAGGGAAACAAAAGTATCTGAGTACAGACACAAAGTTAAACAAGGGTGACTTAAGAAGGCTAGCACAAACAGCGACATCTGATCGAAAAGGCGCAGGCCTCCTGCCTGGGAGCCTCCGAATCTACTCCTGGTCGGCTGGCGCAACCCAGAAGTACGTGCCTCCGGGGCTCTCCTGGTAGTAGTTTCCTATGGTGGCATCTGGCTCCTGGACTCCATCGTCTGATTTCATGAACTCCAGAAACAGCCAGAAGCACCCAGATCCATGCTGAAATCACAAAGATGAACATAATTTTGACAGGTTGCAGAACTGCAGAACACGCATACTCCTTTTATATATTATTATTAAATATAAGCATAGATGCCCCATAACTGAGTGCAAAAATGGAAGAACCATGCTCAGATTCATTTATTAATTAGTTGCTTATAAGCAGAAAAAGGAAGCCTATCTTCATGGCCTACATTATGAGCTAAACCATATCCAATAGAAGATTAACATGCATGAACATCTGGATACAAGTGAATCAAGCTGAGCTCCTGCCCACAAAGGAAAAAAAAAATGCAAGTGAATCAAGCCGAGTTCCTGCCCACGCGGTCGAACCCGTGTATGCCTGCGTTAATGGAGCAGAAGCTGTGCGCTCACCTGAAGGCTGCTGGAGGGGCTCGATGGGAATGGCAGCTTCCAGAACCAGAGCGCGGTAGGTCCAAAACTCAAGGGGCCAACACGGGCGATGCCGCTGACACCGGTGCTTCGCCCCCGAGTTGTGGTCACGGTCTCCGGCGCCGGCGCGGCAACTCGCCCTGATTGCAGTCACTGTCGTTGGTGCGATGCCTCGTCCTTGGCTGCTGTAGAACTGAATAAATTACATGTCATTTTTTTAGGGAATAAATTACATGTAATTTGAATTAGTAGAGACAGAGACAAGATGATGTTCGTCCCAGCCCGTACTGCACCGGTGTTCGAACCGCCCTGCCCTGGGGTTTGGCGCAGACCTCCAGGCCTGGAAAAACACAGTGATCAGAAGGATTGGTAGATTCCAACACAGTAACCAGCATCTGAATAGACCTTGACGTACCACCAGAGAGAAACACAGCAACAGTAAACTATTTCTGCAGACACAATCCAAGAGTTTCTCCACTTTACTTGAAAGAACCTTCAAACAGATCACTTCAAAAGCAAACTTCCATGTTCATTTAAGGTACTTCCCAAGAAAATTACATCTAGAATGCAAACAAAACAAGCACCTCTGATTTTCCTAGGAATCTTGAAATGAAACCAACTAAAAGTTGACACCCAAATATAGCCACTGAAGAATCACCTCCGCCATGAGCATGTCCACACAGTTCAAGAAAGACATATCCCCGCTCTAGCTTTATAACATGGTAATATAGCACAATCCCCTTCATATAATCTGACATGTATAGGCTGCTAGGCGAAAGCAAATATATCCGGATAGACCTAGCAAACCTCTTTCCAACTTCCTCTAATTCTTATTGAGTCTGACTAACTATGAAGGAACGGGATCAAAAGCAAAAAAATACTGCAGAATTTTGACTGTCTGAACTGTCTCCAACATGCTGTTTTTCGCCGCAAAAATATGAAGCACTTTGTACGCAGAACATTATTGAATCACCTTGAATTGAACAGAACAATCAAAACTGAAACCACAACGACAGCATGTTTGGTTCGGGGGAATTAGAGATGGGGAATGGGAGTTGAGGGGCGAGGATATTAAAAGTCCACTGTTTGATTAGAGGGAATGGGAGTTTAAGTGGGAAGGGGACTGAGAGTTGAGGAAGCCAATTCCCACCAATTTCTTTCCCAAGGGGTACCCTGTTAATTCGTGAGCAGAGTTCTATCCCACGCCAATTCCCATCATATGCCAAACAAGGGAATGGGAGTAAAAATCGACTTCCCATGCCTAATCGCTTCATAAACACCCTTGTGCAAACTCCTATTCCCCTGCCCGAGTGTTTACCAAACAGGCAATCAATCTCTCATTCGGATCATGTCAAACATCTCCACGGAACCGACCAGACCAATCTGCCATGACAAACAAAAATGAAACCAAACGGACTGATCCACGCATCTATACCAACGGAACTCGTTATTCCCGCCCGCCGAATATAATATCCATTACTCATCAAAACCTTAAATCAAATCAGCAATCATGATCATGGTAATAATAAAGGATAAGACACGACCCTAAATCACATCGCAACCAGAGCATGATGGATCCCTAAATCAGATCAGAAGTCAAAGCAAAATAGATTAGCCACGACCCTAAACCAAAGCAGCAAGGTTCAGAACACGGTACCAATATCAACGGAACAGACGAGGAGGAACCACCGAGACTAAGACCTCTACATCGACGGAAGGAGCACCTCAACCAAGACAGAACGCTCGCCTGGAGTACAATCGAACGAAGAACACGGAAACAGGAGCGCGAGATTGGAACCGATTACGAATACAATACCTGCGACTTACCCGACGACGAGAGGTGGAAGAGAGGAGAGGAGAAGTCAATTAAATCCTCCGATGCGAGAAGGCGGCGGCGGCTCCTCCAGGACCTCGTCGGCGGCGATTGCGGACCTCGGCGGTGTGTCCCGACGGTGACCTGGCGGTCCGCAATGAAGGAGGCGGCGGCTCCGCCGCTTTCACGATAAAGCCTAGCCTGCCTTTCCTTCAAACGGGCCTAAATCATGCTTATTGGGCTATCAGCCCAACTAACCAATTGGGAGTGGAGCTGACCTCCGGAACGGTTTCTCTGGAGCTGGTTTTTGTACGAGAAGCTGGCTGTTGCTAGGAGAAGCGGGAGATGGGGATTTGGAGGAGCTGGAGACGTTCCGAACATGGCCTTAGGAAACAGATCGAGGGGATCCTCCTTGCCTGATTTTTTTTCGCTAGGTGCAAGGCAAGAGACGGAAAAAAAACGTGGTGGGAGGACAGAAAAAAAAAAACCAGACAAAAGAAACCAGACGAAAGTGGGGGACGAAAAAAACCCATGGAGGCTAGCCTACCAAGTGAGACATTAGGAGTAGAGATAATCACAAAATGTACTTATTTGACATGGCTGATTGTTAAGAGATTATTATATATCATATAAATATCCTGTTGAAAACTATATTTAATATAACAAAATAGTATGGTTTATGTGATATATAATACACGTTTTGTTGGTCAAACTGATGGTCAAAATTAAACATAAAAAAACATGTGCGCCATGTAAATAGAGATGGAGGGAGAATTTATAGGTGCTGAAGAAGCTTGAAATTTCTAAATATCAAGTACGACGAGAGCCGCAGGCGACCAAAATTAATCTTGTAGGGAACTGAAAAAATATCTTCTAGTTCGTGCCATTACACATCAGATAATCAGCCACAGACGGACTTAGGGCAGAAAAAAGAGATAATTCATCCTCGAGAAGCAATGAACTCTTCTGCCACTGGTCATAACATCCCACACATCCTCATAAAATCATTGCAATTTTCGCTACATATAGTTTTTGCCATGGATAACGGCAAATTTGTTCTGTATAACATGTGTAACAAAGTAGGTACGTTTTTGTGTTGCGACATGGCAAATTTTATGATTTTCTGTTTTTCATACTATCATGGCAAATTATGGATTTATTTTGTATGTGTGTTTTATAGACATTTTGGCAAATTCATGCTTTATCGCATCGCACATCTATTTGTTGTAATCTCGGTTGTTTATAGGATGTCGTGTTTTTAATCTACTTGTCATGTTTTGGTAGCAGATTTAAAATTTTTTTTACATGCAGTTGCCATGCTTTTGTGATTTTGTAGATTTTTTAAGCATATTTTGTTATTTTTATATGTGTTCTTCTATGGGCCCAAAACTGTTGACACTTTTTTATGAATGGGCTGGGTTGGCCACTTTTTTGGGCCTGGATAGGTCCACGCTATACAGTCGTTTAGCAAGGTCTTGAGAGTGAACTTTCCAGGAACTGAAAGGTTCGCTTGAGCGCAAACCCTCTCCGGCGCCTTCAGCGCCCGTTATTTCGTTTTTTCCAAAGGGCGCACACACCCCTTCCGTGCTGGGCCAACCCATTTATCCTTCTGTTTTCTGTTTTAACCTGCAAAAAACTACGCGCGGATGTGATTTGAACCACGACTTTCTCGTTTAGTGTAAGCTACGGTAGCCAACCAGACAACTCATCTCATGTGATTTGTTACATCCTTTTTTCTATTTTCTTCTTTCTTTTTTCTATTCATTTCTTTTTTGTTTTCTCCTGTTCCTTTTTTATATATATTTTTCAAAATGCGTAAAATTTTTCAAATTCTTTTCAAAATTCGGTAAACATTTTTGAATTTGTGATCTTTTTTTCAAGGTTTGTGAACTGTTCTGAATTAGTGAATTTTTTTTATTAAAATTGATGAAAGTTTTTCAATTCCGTGACATTTTTTTCAAAATCTGGTGAACTTTTTTTTAGCAAAATCGATGATTTTTTTCCAAATCAGTGAACTTTGTTTCAAAACCGTTGATATTTTTTCAAATTTCTTTTTCAAAATTGATTAACTTCTTTTGATTTTGTGAACATTTTTTAAAGACCCATGAACTTTTTTCGAAATTGATGAACTTTTTAAAAATTCATGAATTCTTTTTCAAATTTACGTTTTCTTTTTTCAAATAATTTATAATGGGACTGAAACAAGGGTCAAATGGCGTTATTTTCGGATAGAACACATCAAAGTGATCGCGGTGCAGTGGTTACTGCGCTAAGTCCGTCGACGTTGGCATGCGGGTTTGAATCCCACGTCTCACAGAATAATAGGGATGAAGATATTTTTCCATCCCGTTTGTTTCTTGAGCATGTTGCTGGACGCGAGCGATGCTGGGCCGGCCCACGTCCGCTCACCTTCAAGCGTCAACTAGCCTAAGCGACAGAGCTCCCTCGCTTGAGCGATCCTCCGGAGCACATCACAACCTGATGACTAGCGTGCCGGTGAAATCACTAATTAAGGAGTACTCTTTGCAAAAATCATTCTCACCACCTCAGGTTGCGACAAGTGGCGCACTGCATGTGCGCTATTTGTCAGAACCTGTTAGTTTCCCTTTTTTTTCGTAGATTCGTTTATTCAAAACGTTTATCTCTTAAATTATGCTTCCAAAACTCGAACCGCTTCACTATTGGATTTCTCACGTCAAGATTTTCAAAAATTCACGAGAAAAAACCAGACGAAAAAAATAGATCCAGGAGCAGGTTTTTTCCCTTTCCGAAGAGGTACAACTGTGCCTCTCGCGGAAGCAAATCTGTGCCTTCACGAGAAGCAAATCTGTGCCTCTAGTAGAAGAAGAAAAAACGCGTTTTTTTTTTCATTTTCCACGAGAAATAAATCTGTGCCTCTCATGGAAGGAAAAAAATGTGGTTTTTTTTCCTTTTCCGAGAGGCACTAAAGCAAATTCATGCCTCCACGAGAAGTAAATCTGTGCCTCTTGCGGAAGAAAAAAAATGTGTTTTTTTTTCTTTTCCGAGAGCACGACTGTGCCTCTTGCGGAAGCATCCATGCCTCCATGAGAAGTAAATCTGTGCCTCTCGCAGAAGAAAAACCACGCTTTTTAGCGCAATTTTTTTTATTTTTTTTTCCAAAACCGAGAGAATATCAAAAAGCCGAAAAACCTTAAAAAACATCTAAAATCCGAAATCGCGCACAGAAAAATTAAGAAAAAAACCGGAGGGAGTACCTAAAGCGCGACACATGGCGGCGGCTGAGAGCACGCCAAGTGGCATGCTCCCAGCCCACCAAAAGTTACCCTTGCGGGGGCTCCCAAGGAGTACTAGCTGACTAATTGCTTTCGCATGCCGGGTAGGTATTTGAGTAGACAGACAACACGATCCGACATGAAAGTGGCCCGGATACAAGAAATAGGCCTAAACTTTGGAGATAATGAGGTGAATTGCTCCTCCTCCACCCATCTGGATGCCTCAAATCCCTCAAAAAAATCTGGATGCCTCAGAAAAAAATCTGGATGCCTCAATTTGTCTAAAAAAACTATATCTGGATGCCTCGATAATTCTTCTAAAAAAAATTCTGGCCACCTCCAATCGTTGTTTTCTCTCTCTCTCTCTCTCTCCCTTATCTCTCCAACTACAACCGCGCAACTCTCCAATCGCCGTCACGCACCGTATCACGCAAAAATTCTGGATGCCTCAATTTACGTTGTTCTCAAACCTCTACATCATCTTGATCGCCACCCCTTCTCGATTCGCCCTCTCCTACTCCCACTTTTTTCCCCGGAACCCTCTTCTAAACTTTTTGGACAGTTCTTTTGTTGGGTCGGTTGGATCACCGGTTTCTTCCTCGGTGCCATGGGCGACGGTCTTGGTAATGTATAGATCCCACTTGGGTTGTCCATTCAACTTTAACCAACAATGCATGTTGGTAAAAAAAATCTTCTCCAAACTTGAAAAACACACTACACGCACGGGAAGACTACAAAATAAAACATTGTCAACAATTTATATCCTGCCAAATTATATACAAAACAATGCATATCCGGACAATTGATCTACACAACAATGCATGGCCGGCAAAATGATCTACAAAACAATGCAAATCCGGACAATTGATCTACATTACAATGCATATCCTGCCAAATGATCTACAAAACAATGCATATCCTGACAATTGATCTACACAACAATACATATCTGTCCAAATGATCTACACAACAACGCATATCCGTCCAAATAACAACTTACTTGCTCGGTGATTTGCGCATCACTTGGCCACCATGCGATGAGTTATCTTAAGTGGTCGCAATACTTTGACACAACCTCTTGGATGATATATCATCGATGGTTGAGAGACTTTGCGCCACGGTTACAGAAGAGCGCATCGGAGTAGGGCTCGAAATGCTTGTGTTCATGGAACCAAAAGTGATTGTTAGCCCAAAATGCTGTGCCCTTTTGCTCCGTGCAATGGATTGGATCGAGGCTAGTGGCCAACCATGCATTGCACAACAACTCATCCTCTTGCATGTTGAAACTTTCTCCTCAGCCCCTCTTCTTTGGATCGGTAGCAAATTCATTCGGATCGTCGTCGCCTTCCTCCTCTTGCTCCTGCTATCCGATGACCCAATCCTGCTATGTGCCCGGCTAGGTGTACATGCAGGACTGGGAGTAGACTGGCTGCATACCGGCTGCGAGCCCGGATGGGTATAAGAGCCGTCCTTGGTGGGCTCCAAGTCATCCACATGTTCGATCTCGTAGAACCTCCTCCTTCACCTCGCTCATGGATGATGCCAAACATCTCCATGTCCACGTCGTCGTACACCGCCCGCTTTAGGCATACCAACGAATAGCGTCAAAGGTAACAAGCGTCGGATCACACAGATTAACTTCTTCAGTGATGCTCAATCACTTAGGCTCTGGTTGGGTTTTTCCTCACTTGGGTTCTCACAAATTCGTTAGAGGAAGGGTTGCTCTCAAATGACAAGTGTCAATCTCTCTCTAGAGCAGTCAACCAACTAGTGGTTATGGGGGGCGGCTATTTATAGCCAGGAGGCAACCCGACATGGAATGTCATAAATGCCCTTCTCAGACAAGACCATTGTCAGGATAAGGATCTACTCGACAGCTAGCACGCGGCGCAGCAACGGTCGGAATTGAACTCTCAATTTCGTCGGGGCACTCAATTTCCTCACGATAGGCAGATCGCACTGGCGAAATCCTAACTCCTCAGCCTGACCAAATTCGTCAGAGACCAGATGAACTTCGTCACTGTCAAATTCGTCAGCTGTTCTGGAGATTTCCAAAGACTTCACTCGAAGCGGCTTGTGTATGTATAGGTTTGATCATCGCTTTGAAGTATGAAATATGTTTCACCTTGACCCCTTTAACAGTACGGTTTTTCCTATGACTCAAATAAGGAGAAAAAGAAACTATGAAAACAAAGTCTTCAAGCTTCAAAGTCTTCACATCAATTTCTTCAAAGGCCGCACCAAATTCTTCACTTAAAGAAATACATTTTTAGGGGTCATCTTTCGTGATTAAACCAAGTCTTCAGGGACTATATTCTCCTGTGTACACTCACAAACACATTAGTCCCTTAACCTATTTGTCTTCAATACTCCAAAACCACTAAGGGGCACTTGATGCACTTACAATCTCCCCCTTTTTGGTGATTGATGACAAATCCGTTAAGTTTTTAACGGGAGTAAAATAATGGAAGTTTAAGTACTGAATGTGAAGACAATGGTTACAAGATATTGAGGAACTCCCCCTAAAGATGTGCATATGAAGAATTTGCTTTTGATTGCAAATGCACATGGCATGTTGAAATTGTATAGATCTCCCCCTATATCTTGGAATCCAATCATGCATGATCATAAGATATTGAAGAATTTGAATGCATGATGAAAATTGGTGTCTGACGAAATGTAGCATGCATGCACACTAATATTGAGGAAAAAGAGCATAAGCATACAAGCAGATAAACCATCACAGATAAGAGTCAGACCACCAACAATTTAAGTTACAACTCTTCAAAGAGCAAATCGAATGAACACAAGAGTTGCAACTTTGCAAAATAAACCACCCCATAGTTTATATGACCCGCTTGAAGACTTAACACTCAAATTTCTCCCCCTTTGTCATCACATGACCAAAAGGAGACGAAACTGAGGACTAACGCGCCCTGAAGAATGATCTCATGAAGCAGTCGAGGGAGCGCCGGCATTGTCGTCGGTGTCGCGGGTTGAAGAGGGACCTGTAGCAGTGTCTTCAACATCTTCATTTTTATCAGTAGCACGCGAAGAAGACACAGAGCTTGGAACCATCGGAGGAACTTGAACCTTCTTGAACTTCTTCTTGGGCGGATTGGCCCAATCAAAATTCATTTGGAATTCCATTTCTTCAAGTTCATCAGGGGTTTTTAGATGTGAAAGAATGGCCCAACTTCTGTCAAATATCTCATGCAGATAATAATGATTTTTGTGCACAGAGTTTTGCGTCACAGTCATATTGCCCAGAATGGTATGGAGCTGACGCTTAACCCAATTGTGGTTTTTGTCAACTTTCTGATGAAGACTTATGAGCAGCTCACGATCAGTCATCACTCGAGGAGCTTCACTTTGAGGGGTTTGCTGAGTGGCATTTGCATCTGTGTCATGACTTGAAGAATCATAACCAGTGGACTGTGAGACTGGCTGATGAAATTGGCCATCAAGGGGTCGAACTCCTTCATCAATAATAGCTTTCCCTTTGCCAAGAACTGAAGCAATTGTGCTTTGAAGAATTTCAACATCTGGCAGAAAACTGAGATGATTTTGACTGTCAGCTTTGTAGTTGATTGATGATCTTGTGCGGATGAATCTCATAAGCCAGGGAGCATAAGGCTTCAAGTCAAATGGAGATTGTGCGACAGTGGCCAAAGTCCTCATGAAGAAATCATGCACATTGATAGGAATTCCATGGATGATATTGAATAGCAAGTTCTTCATGATTCCCACAACTTCTTCAGTCTCAGAGTTGTGGCCTTTGATAGGACTGAGGGTTTTGGCCAGAATGCGATATACTGTCCTTGGCACGAATAGCAAATCCTTCACTAAGAAGGTGGTTCTCTGAGGTTCTCCTTGAGCCAAAGGCTTCATCAGTACTTGCATCAGATGATTGGGCAATTCAGGTTCTTCATAGATCTTTCTGGCTTCAGCTGAGGGCAAATCAACAGGAAGTGCTCGGAGCAATTCATCAGCAGGAGCCTTGTTGTCGGTGTCAAAACCGGTGGATCTCGGGGTAGGGGGTCCTGAACTGTGGATCTTGGAGTCAATGGGTAACAGGTAACGTAGAGACAACGTTTACCCAAGTTTGGGCCCTCTCAAAGAGGTAAAACCCTACGTCCTGCTTGATTGTATTGATGTGTTGGTATGACAATTGCAGAGTTGATCTACCTCGAGATCGGATGAACTAAACCCTAGGTGGGTATGATGATGATGGTTTTTTTTGTCATCTATCGACTAGCCTGGCCTCGGCTTATATAATGTATTGGAGGCCTAGGATAACAAGAGTCCTAGTCGGCTACGTCGGTGGAGAGGAGTCCTTGTCTTGATCACCAAGTCTGGTGGAATCTTCCTCGTATATGTCATGGGTTGCCCGAAGTGGCCCATTAGTGAACCGCCATGGGGGTCCTCGGCCCGATCCACTTGTCGGGAGACGACGTGGTGAGTACCCCCTAGTCCAGGACACCGTCAGTAGCGCCCTGAACTGGTCTTCAAGTTGGGGACGCTCCTCGGTTCTTCCGAGCTGGTCTTCGTCTTCGGCCATCGGTCTTGAAAGCTGGTTCAACAAATCTTCCCATCTCCGATCTTGACGATCGCCGAGGTGTATCCGAAGAGTTTACCCGTCGGGCATCCAGGAGTTTGTACGTCGGGCGTCCGAGGAACCCCTTTAAATTCTTGGCCTTTATCAATGCCTTGTTATTTTTACGCCGCACCTCGGGTTCAAATTTATTCCCCGTGCAGCGGTGTCCTCTTGCGACCGAGCTCGAATACTGGACTGCATCCGAGCTCTAACGCCGATCGGCATCCGAGGTGTCATAGATTACCGCAGTCTTGAAAAAGTTGAAGGAGTTCAGCCGAGCTTAATGCCGAAAATGCCCTCTATGGAGTCGGCCACTTGCATCCGAGCTTTACGCCGGACTGCTTCCGAGGTGGTGCACCACCTCGGCCATGAGCTGATTTTTTGTGGAATTTATTTCCAATTGGTGCAATTTATTCTCTGCCGAGATGTATAGCCAGTAGCCCTCAAGGTGTGTGTCGGCCAAAAATCCGAGATGCACCTGAAGGAAATCATAAAACCGCTGACCCAGTAGCCCCTGAGACTCAGGCCGATTCACGAAATCGGCCTGAGGATCAACTCCTAGCTCGGCAGCATACTTAGGAATGGAAACGCGGTGTGCATAGTCCTCGAGACTCAGGTTGGGTGCGGCCTACCAACCCGAGGATCGTAATCTCCTCGGAAACTATTTTGCACTTTTTTGAATTGACTGCATTGAATAGGCAATGCAGTAGCCCCCGAGCCACTGGTCGGGTGGCAACACCAGATCAGGGGATCGATGTACCTCTTTAATTGCTTTTAATTGAGAAGCGCGAAGCCCAGTAGCCCCCGAGCCTTAATTTGGGCAAGGGTGGCCGAATTAAGGATCGATATCCGGAGTAAATTGACTTTAATCACAATTTATGTGAAATGATTCTATGTATCCAAGTACTTTACATCATTAATGCTCGGATCCGCATTGTACAAAACTTTGTTGACCGACCATCGGCTTCAACCTCCTCGGCCAGTAGCCGAGGAGTGTTTGTCCTACTTTATAAAGCCTTTATAAGGGCAAAGATTTATGGAAAACAAGGCAATCCGGCCATACAGTTTATAAACAAAGGTACGCGGAGAGATATGTTATATTACTATTTAACGTAAGAAATATCTTCTGGGAAAATAGTTCCTTTACAAGTTTCTTTTCCCAGGCTGTCATGTTGACCATGATCATGAAACCTCACTTCCGATCAATGTGGGAGGAAAATATTGAGGATTTAGTTTGGGCAAAGTTCCCAAACATTTGTGGTCTTAATGAACCAAAAATTTCACTTCCGTTGTTGCCGACCAATTATATTCTTTAAGACAGCTAGCTTTTGGCTTCACCCAGTCTGAGGTACTAACCCGGATGACCCGATAGTAACAATCATAGAGGTGCTCCCTTTACCCCCTAGCCGAACAATCGGGAACGTAGGGGGAAAGCATAGGAGCCAGGCAACCCAGCTTGGCAAAAATCTTAAGTCAAATTGATGCATATTTATGGCTTTATAACGATGATTACGAAAGGCAGCGCTCGTATATTGAATACAAACGCTGATGATATGTTGGGCTCTCCAGGAGTCCTGATGTAACCGTGCCGATGTGCCTCAAGGAGCCCTCGGCACGTGTTGTGATAGCCAGCTTTTAAGCTGTATTTGCAGCTTTATGCTATATGTTATTTTGACTCCGTTGCGACTGTTTATAATCTGAAAGTGGCCCATCGTCGGCTTCCACCCCTTTGTAGATGCTATGCAGGGTGTTTCCGCAATAACAAGACAACCCTTAGCCGACGTCTCGGTGCCCGGAGGAGGTTGTGTTAGCGGAAACAAGGCAATCAGATATGCAGGCTTTATAACTTTCACTTAGTCATAGGAGCTTAAAGTTGGGAGGCCAGTTACTAGCCCCCGGTTAGTGTTCGGCGTTTAGCCGAGGTCAAGCCATTAACTCTTCGGCCAATTTTATGAAAGGCCCATCATTTAACATGGGGTAACCGCTATCGATCTGTAGTTTAACACAGTCATCGGATCGCTGACCAGTTTACGCTCATTGTGACAGTCGGTTTTCGGCTTTCTCCACTGAGGTACTTAACCAGTTGAACCGGAAGTACAATCACAGTGGTTCTCCCTTTACCCTTAGCCAAAAAATCGGGAACGTAAGGAGTAAGCACAGGAGCCGGGCAACCCAACTATTGACCAAAGACACAATTCGAAACTAATGCATATAAAGCAATATCCGAGAACGTTTTGCCGAGGTCTCCATGGAGTACCTCAGCTTTTGGTTGGTTCGGCTCTAGCTGCAGCCCCCCGTTGATATTGCCGATGCTGTAAAGGCGTCTGGCGTTGCACTGCGAGAGTTATGCTGGAGACACACAAATAGGTTAAAAGTGCCATAAGCTCAGAAAACCAAAAAACTCACATAAAAACTTTACGTCTAAATTGAATTATGTTTTTTGGTGCCAATCCGAAATTGGTCATAAAATTAATTTGTGATTCTGTCGTGCTTTAACATGATATGTCCGATCTCCAGACTTCAAGCGGGTCAACCTTCGGCTTCAACCTCCTATCCCGAAGGCGGAGTGTTTCTCAGGCCAGTTTAGCGAACTAAACTCAAGTGGCTTTAGAGAGAAATCAGGCAACCCGGCTATTGACCATACACTCGCGTCAGAAAAAGGAGTAGTAGAAAAAGACTTTACAATGACTTAGAAGAAAACACTTATTATAAAATGGCTCATACAAATTTAAGAGCCTCCAGTTAACATGAGAAAAAGAAGTTGTTTTTGACAAACAATTTTTTT
The DNA here is from genome assembly GCA_039707655.1 of Elymus sibiricus. Classification (NCBI taxonomy): domain Eukaryota; kingdom Viridiplantae; phylum Streptophyta; class Magnoliopsida; order Poales; family Poaceae; genus Elymus; species Elymus sibiricus. The sequence continues at coordinate 403,259,022 of CM077672.1, forward strand.
TGTTTAACACAAATATAATGCTTGGTCGAACCGAACAAAAATTAAAAAACGTTGAGCATGAAAGTAACTTAGCTGGTTAATGTGCTCGACGCTGATGACGTGGGCCGAGCTTGCAGCGGGTCGGGGTCCCAGCCCCCAAGCCGGTCCTGAGGTGCCTGAGCGAAGAGCTCGGCTTGATGAAGTGGCGACGCGGCACGGTCGATGTGGCGAGGCGAAGCCCCCGGTCCAGCCGAGGTGACGAAGCTGGTCGGCTGGTGATGCCGAAGTCCCCAGAGTAGGTTGATGAAGAGATGACGAAGCCCCCGGTCCAGCCGAGATGACGGAGCAGGTTGGTAAGGCAATGTTGCAGCCCCCATGCTAGCCGAGGTGTCGAAGGAGGTCGGCGTGGTGGACATCGGCTTGAAGAAGCAACGGCGCGGCGATGCCGACGCAGGTCGGAACTTGTAACACGGTTAATGCTGGCTTGAGAAGTGACCGTGCGGCGATGCTGGCGCGCCCGACCCGTGCAATCCGTGGGGCGACGATCTTGGTGATGATTTAGCCTTCGCGATGCCGAACTCTAGGTCGGCTCGCCGAGGTGATGGTCCGAGGTGGTTTTCGTTGGCTCGACGGAGCGTCGGCGCAGTCGATGCTGGTGCAGGTCAGCAGCCGTGGAGCAACATGGTCGGGCCAGTTTGACATCGGCGCGACAGTGAAGATCGCCTCGAAAAAGACTCAAAATTTGTGGGCATGTGTTTGAGAACAAAACACAATACCCTAAGGAAAATTTCCTCCAAAAAGTATGTCCAATATCCCGTTCACGAAGAAAGATGAACTTGAGTCGGATTCGTTTTCGCGCAGAAAACATATCCGAAAATTGATGCACTCATCGGACGTTTACCAGAGTTTGAACGGTCGGATCGAGTTGAAATTTTGAGGGGTGATCGATATGGGAATTCCTCAGCCGATGAACGGTGGGATCTTCGAAACGATGTCCGAGCTGGACGCTGGACTCCTTGCCCCAAACTCATCCAGATTCCCATTCAGATTTGACAGGGCTCCGGTAGATCGGAGTTTGCCGGAGATTCCTCCATCGGAACGTGATGAAATTTTACAGGGTTGTTCTAGACTCAATTCTGCACAATTACACTGAAGCAATCATCAAAGCGACTCTCGAGGAGACGGGGACGGCGAACACGAATCTGTTGTCCAGAAAAAACTGTTGTCAATCTGCAGATAGCCATCGATCCTTTGCGATCACACATTGGACTCTCAATGAAAGCACCAGTGTCGGTGTCAAAACCGGTGGATCTCGGGGTAGGGGGTCCCAAACTGTGGATCTTGGAGTCAATGGGTAACAGGGAACGTAGAGACAGCCTTTACCCAGGTTCGGGCCCTCTCGAAGAGGTAAAACCCTATGTCCTGCTTGATTGTATTGATGTGTTGGTATGACAATTACAAAGTTGATCTACCTCGAGATCGGATGAACTAAACCCTAGGTGGGTATGATGATGATGGTTTTTTTGTCATCTATCGACTAGCCTGGCCTCGGCTTATATAATGTACCGGAGGCCTAGGATAACAAGAGTCCTAGTCGGCTATGTCGGTGGAGAGGAGTCCTTGTCTTGATCACCAAGTCTTGTGGAATCTTCCTCGTATATGTCATGGGTTGCCCGAAGTGGCCCATTAGTGAACCGCCATGGGGGTCCTCGGCCCGATCCACTGGTCGGGAGACGACGTGGTGAGTACCCACTAGTCCAGGACACCGTCACTGGTAGTGAGTGTTTTCACTCATCCAGTCGAGAGCCCATGAGTGAATATCATCAACATCACCAGATAGATGCAAGGTGGCATAAAACTGAAGAATGAGTTTTTCATTCCAATCACATACATCTGTGATGAAGCTGAGTAGACCGGCATCGTGAAGAACAGCCAGAACTGGCCGAAAGCACGGTAATGATTCCATATCCACGTGAGGAATATGACGATGCGGGAACACATTGTTCTTATCAAATAACAGTGAGGAATAGAAGTTCATCTAAGCATTTGTCCAAAATCTCCGACGCCTGATTTTTGCAGAGTCATACGGGGACTCGCCTATGAAGAAATTCTTCTCTTGAAAGAAGGCGGCATTATCGAATTTTGGCCTTCTGGCGCTTTTGCCAACCTTGGGCATTGAGGGCACCGGCTGAAGATTTACCTTCTTTGGCCTCACATCGAAGATGGGTCTCGGAGAGCCCGTTGAGTCATTGGGATCCGTGATGGCCAAAGACTTTGCAACTTCCTCAGCTGTTGCAAATGGAACAGTGTCTGAATCTGCTGAGGGTGTTGTATGGGGTGCAACTTCTTCATCATTCACGTATTGCACAATTTCATCAGCTGATGTAGCTGGAATCTCTTCATTAATGGTTTGAAGGGATGGTTAGTGACCTTCAGAACCAGTTTGAATTTCCTCAGTAACGGCAGGTGACTGAGGTACTTGCGTGAGCGGCGTGGTGAGGGGTGAGTTTGGATGAGCGACATCCCAGAAGTCATCATGGATAACTGGCGTTGAAGAACCCACATCCACATCCTCATCAGTTTCCTCATCAGTCACATGGACTGGAGGCGATGATACCTGGTGTAAAGAAGCATCTGCTTCAATCTCAATTTCTTTATCCACTTGCTTTGTGGAAGCAGCAGAGTGGGTATCGGTATCGTCTTCAGGTGGGGTTACATATTCCACACCGAAGGGAACAATCTGGAACTCTTGAGTGGGTCTGATTGGAGGGGCAGAAGAAATTGGTATGGCATCGATAGGTGCATTTGAAGATATTGGAGCCATCTTCAATTTCTTCACTGTTTCTGAGGCAGAGGGTGCTGACGCTTTTCTCTTCTCAGCAGCCTTTGTTTTTTTCACTTCTGATGCAGAAGGAAGTGTGAGATGCTTCAAGGATGAAGACTGTTCTGGTGCTGCCGCTGAGGAACTTGGTGGTACAATTTCATCAGGCACGACTGATGCAGCCGCCCTGGCAGTTTCTTCAGGCGCAACCGTTGTAGCTGCCCTGGTACATTCTTGCGGAGGAGGTGCTGAAGAAGTGGATGGAGGTGCTTGGCCAAACCTCACAGCCTCCCTTATATTGTGGTCATCAACCACCTTGTTAGAAGCGGTGATGAATCTGTCCTTTACTCCGCAGCAATGCTCAGCTTGGCGCTCATATTCATCAGACAAGCGTTGAATCTCTGTTTGCATAGCGACCAGTTGCTGAGGGGATATAGAAAGCATTCTGTCCTTGAGCTCCTTCTGCTTTTTCTTTATCTCTTTTCTTACGAGCTTTGCCTTCTCAATCTTGTGTTTTTCATTGAGGACAAAGGCAGACAGAACGTGACTTGGTCCAGGAGGCAAATCTAAATCATCAAGAGGTGTATCAGGCTTCTGGCACCAAATGTCAATGAAGTCGAGAATCGTTTTGGGATTCAGAAATGTTGGGACAGTAGTGTTCTTGGCTCGAGCAGCTTCTTCCATTCTCCTCTGAACATATTTAGCTAACTCATCTTCATCAGCCATGTCATTTTCGTCAGCCTGAGGCAATACAGCCTTAATTTTGGGGCTGGGCCTTGTTCCATGGACTGTTGTTGCCTTTTTCTTCCGCATCGGCATGTTTGAGGATATATGCCCAGATGCTGAGGCACTTGATGCAGCAATTGTGGCTGTTTGAAAGCCTTCAGTGCGCTGGCATGAAGCTAGCACGACTGGCGTTGAAGCTTTCGCAGCAACCAATGAGGAACTTGTGGCTGGTGGAGGTGCTGAAGAAGTTGGAGCAGTAGGAGCCTTAGGCGTTGAAGCCTTTGAAGATGACGGCTTGGGCTCTGAGGACTTTGTAGAGGTTTTTGGCTGTGAGGGCTCTTTAGTTGAAGGTTTAGGCTTTTGAGCCGGCTTCTTCTTCATGGCTTTCTTGGGTGCTCCGCCACTTGAGCCTGCACCTGCTTCTTGTGAAGCTTTTGTGGCCCTGTTGAATTCTTCAACAGCTCTTTGAGCTTGCTTCTGCAATTTTGCTTGATGCTTTGCCCATTCCTTAGGGAATTCCTCACCTCTCCTGATGCTTGTGGGATCTGCAGTTTGTCCAGGAGCCAGAGGTGGCCTTTTGCAAGGTGGCTTTATGGCGAATTCCTTCAAATATTTTGGAGTCACATATTTGTATGCTCTCCATTCATAAGCCCACCTGCGTTTAATTTTTTGTAAGCGCGTCTTGCACTGCTTGTCAGTCTCTATGCCATGAGTTGCCTCATCTGGCGTACAGTACCCTGCATATAATTCATCAGGAATCTCAAAAGCAGTCTGTTCCTCTTTCCTCTTGCCTCCCTTCTGAGGCCTTTTGCCATCTGTCATTTTCTTCAACTGAGGGGTTTGTACTTTTGAAGTTTCTGAAGAAGTCTGGAGGTTTTCCTCAAGCAATGCTGCAAATGAATTAATTTGATGAGAACCAAGAGATTCGTCTGCAGACATGGGTACCTGTGAACAGAGTATAGTTGCGAGGAAATTGGCAAGAGTCACATGCGTTCTCAGAGATTTTCAAAATAAAACCTAGTTGAGGATTATGACCCTTGTCGTCTTGAAGAAATTCACTAAGTGTTCTTGACTTAGATTCCAAGGCTGTACAGATTGAAGCAATTTGCACAACTGAGGAATCTATGAATTAAGAGTAACTTAGGTGCAATAACCAAGACTGGCCAGAAGGTGTTGGGGAACGTTGCATGGAAAACAAAAAAAATTCTACGCACACGCAAGATCTATCCATGGAGATGCATAGCTACGAGAGGTTGAGTGTGTCTACGTACCCTCGTAGACCGTAAGTGGAAGCGTTAGAACAACGCGGTTGATGTCGTCGAACAACTTCACGATCCAACCGACCGAGTACCGAACGTACGGCACCTCCGCGTTCAGCACACGTTCAGCTCGGTGACGTCCTCGACTTCTTGATCCAGCAAGACGGCGAGGTAGTGGATGAGTTCCGGCAGCACAACGGCGTGGTGACGGTGATGGTGATGCTATCTCCGCAGGGCTTCGCCCAAGCATTGCGAAAATATGACCGAGGGACGGAACTGTGGAGGGGGGCACCGCACACGGCTAAGACAATGTTATGGCTTGTTTGGGGCGCCCCTTCTCCTCTATTTATATATGTGTAGGGGCTTGGAGTAGAAGGAATAGTGCCACGTGAACAGTACAACGTGAATAGTACCACGTGAACAGTATCACATGAATAGTACACACGTGGACTTGGACTCCAAAGTCGAATCCTATTCCTACTAGGACTCTCCTTTTTTTTCCTTCCCTAGCTGCGTGGGCTTTTGAGGACTTGGTGCGCCTGGCCCAATAAGGCCAGGGCGCCTCCCCTTAGCCCATGCCAGCCCTTGGGACTTGGTGGACCCACTTGTGGACTTCCGGACCCCTCCGGAATCCTCCGAAACCTTCTGGAAGCTTCCCGGTACAATACCGAAAAAACTGCACCTTTTTTCGGAACCCAAAATATGACTTCCCATATATAAATCTTTACCTCTCGACCATTCCGAGACTCCTCGTGACGTCCGGGATCTCATCCGGGACTCCGAACAACATTCGGTTACCAATTCACATAACTCATATAACACTATATCGTCAACGAACGTTAAGCGTGCGGACCCTATGGGTTCGGGAATGATGTAGACATGACCGAGACGCCTCTCCGGTCAATAATCAATAGCGGAACCTGGATGCCCATATTGGTTCCTACATATTCCATGAAGATCTTATCGGTCGAACCGCAATGACAACATACGTAATTCCCTTTGTCCGTCGGTATGTTACTTGCCCGAGATTCGATCGTCGGTATCTCCGTACCTAGTTCAATCTCGTTACCGGCAAGTCTCTTTACTCATTTCGTAATACATCATCCCGTAACTAACTCCTTAGTCACTTTGCTTGCAAGCTTCTTATGATGTGCATTACCGAGAGGGCCCAGAGATACCTCTCCGAAACACGGAGTGACAAATCCCAGTCTCGATCCATGCCAACTCAACAGACACCTTCAGAGATACCTGTAGAGCATCTTTATGATCACCCAGTTACGTTGTGATGTTTGATAACACACAAGGTATTCCTCCGGTATCCGGGAGTTGCATGATCTCATGGTCGGAGGAACATGTATTTGACATTCAAGAAAGCAGTAGCAATAAACAGAACGATCATATGCTAAGATAACAGATGGGTCTTGTCCATCACATCATTCTCCTAATGATGTGATCCCGTTATCAAATGACAACTCATGTCTATCGTTAGGAAACCTTAACCATCTTTGATCAACGAGCTAGTCTAGTAGAGGCTCACTAGGGACACGGTATTTGTTTATGTATTCACACATGTATTTAAGTTTCCGGTCAATACAATTCTAGCATGAATAATAAACCTTTATCTTGAACAAGGAAATATAAAATAATAACAACTTTATTATTGCCTCTAGGGCATATTTCCATCAGTCTCCCACTTGCACTAGAGTCAATAATCTAGTTCACATCGCCATGTGATTAACACCCAAGAGTTCACTAGAGTCAATAATCTAGTTCACATCACCATGTGATTAACACTCAAAGAGTTCTAAGGTGTGATCATGTTTTGCTCGTGAGAGAGAATTTTAGTCAATGGGTCTACAATATTCAGACCCATGTGTACTTTGCAAATCCTTATGTCATACTGTAGATGCTGCTATCACGCTTTACTTGGAGCTATTCCAAATGACTGCTCCATTATACGTATCCGGTTTGCTACTGAGAGATATCCAGATTGGTGTTAAAGCTTGCATCGACGTAACCCTTTACAACGAACTCTTTATCACCTCCATAATCGAGAAACATTTCGTTAGTCCTTTAGTTAGTAAGGATAATTTTGACCGCTGTCCAGTGATCCACTCCTGGATCACTCTTGTACCCCCTTTGCAAGACACGTGGCAAGGCACACATTAGGTCTGGTACACAGCATGGCATACATATAATAGAACCTATGGCTGAGGCATAGGGAATGACTTTCATTTTCTCTATATCTTCTGCCGTGGTCGGGCATTGAGTCTGACTCAACTTCACACCTTGCAAGACAGGCAAGAACCCTTTCTTTGACTCATCCATTTTGAACTTCTTCAAAACTTTGTCAAGGTATGTGCTTTGTGAAAGTCCTATGAAGCGTCTTGATCTATCCCTATCGATCTTCATGCCCAATATATAAGCAGCTTCACCGAGGTCTTTCATTGAAAAATTCTTATTCAAGTATCCCTTTATGCCATCCAAAAATTCTATATCATTTCCAATCAACAATATGTCATCCACATATAATATTAGAAATGCTACAGAGCTCCCACTCACTTTCTTGTAAATACAGGCTTCACCGTAAGTCTGTACAAAAACATATGCTTTGATCATCTCATCAAAGTGTATATTCCAACTCCGAGATGCTTGCACCAGTCCATAGATGGATCGCTGCAGCTTGCACACTTTGTTAGCACCCTTAGGATCGATAAAACCTTCTGGTTGCATCATATACAACTCTTCTTTGAGAAAACCATTAAGGAATGCAGTTTTGACATCCATTTGCCAGATTTCATAATCATAAAATGCGGCAATTGCTAACATGATTCGGACAGACTTAAGCATCGCTACGGGTGAGAAAGTCTCATCGTAGTCAACCCCTTGAACTTGTCGAAAACCTTTCAAGACAAGTCGAGCTTTGTAGACAGTGATATTACCATCAGCATCCGTCTTCCTCTTAAAAATCCATTTATTCTCAATGGCTTGCCGATCATCGGGCAAGTCCACCAAAGTCCACACTTTGTTCTCATACATGGATCCTATCTCAGATTTCATGGCCTCAAGCCATTTGTCGGAATCCGGGCTTATCATAGCTTCTTCATAGTTCGTAGGTTCGCCGTTGTCTAACAACATAACTTTCAGAACAGGATTACCGTACCACTCTGGTGCGGAACGTACTCTGGTCGACCTACGAAGTTCAGTAGTAACTTGATCTGAAGTTTCATGATCTTTATCATTATCTTCCTCTCTTATTGGTGTAGGCATCACGGGAACGGTTTTCTCTGATGAGCTACTTTCCAATTCGAGAGAAGGTACAATTACCTCATCAAGTTCTACTTTCCTCCCACTCACTTCTTTCGAGAGAAACTCCTTCTCTAGAAAGGACCCATTCTTGGCAACAAAGACCTTGCCTTCGGATCTGTGGTAGAAGGTGTACCCAATTGTTTCTTTAGGGTATCCTATGAAGACGCACTTCTCCGCTTTGGGTTCGAGCTTATCAGGTTGAAGCTTTTTCACATAAGCATCGCATCCCCAAACTTTAAGAAACGACAACTTAGGTTTCTTGCCAAACCATAGTTCATACGGTGTCGTCTCAACAGATTTACACGGTGCCCTATTTAACGTGAATGCAGCTGTCTCTAATGCATAACCCCAAAACGATAGTGGCAATTCGGTTAGAGACATCATAGAACGCACCATATCCAATAAAGTATGGTTACGACGTTCGGACACACCATTACGCTATGGTATTCCAGGTGGCGTGAGTTGTGAAACAATTCCACATTTTCTTAAATTAAGGCCAATCTCGTAACTCAAATATTCGCCTCCGCGATCAGATCATAGAAACTTTATTTTCTTGTTACGATGATTCTCTACTTCACTCTGAAATTCTTTGAATTTTTCAAATGTTTCAGACTTGTGTTTCATCAAGTAGATATACCCATATCTACTCAAATCATCTGTGAAGGTTAGAAAATAACGATACCCGCCGCGTGCTTCAACATTCATCGGACCGCATACATCGGTATGTATTATTTCCAACAAATCAGTAGCTCGCTCCATTGTTCCGGAGAACGGAGTTTTAGTCATATTGCCCATGAGGCATGGTTCGCAAGTATCAAATGATTCATAATCAAGAGATTCCAAAAGTCCATCCGCATGGAGTTTCTTCAAGCGCTTTACACCAATATGATCTAAACGGTAGTGCCTCAAGTATGTTGCACTATCATTATCAACTTTGCATCTTTTGGCATCAATATTATGAATATGTGTATCACTACGATCGAGATTCAACAAGAATAGACCATTCACAAAAGGTGCGTGACCATAAAAGATGTTACTCATATAAATAGAACAACCATTATTCTCTGACATAAATGAACAACCGTCTCGCAATAAACAAGATCCAGATATAATGTTCATGCTCAACGCTGGCACCAAATAACAATTATTGAGGTCTAAAACTAATCCCGAAGGTAGATGTAGAGGTAGCGTGCCGACGGCGATCACATCAACCTTGGAACCATTCCCGACACGCATCGTCACCTCGTCCTTAGCCAATCTTCGCTTATTCCGTAGCTCCTGTTTCGAGTTACAAATATGAGCAACCGAACCAGTATCAAATATCCAGGCGCTACTACGAGCATTAGTGAGTAACACATCAATAACATGTATATGAAATATACCTTTGCTCACTTTGCCATCCTTCTTATCCGCCAAATACTTGGGGCAGTTCCGCTTCCAGTGACTAGTCCCTTTGCAGTAGAAGCACTCTGTTTTAGGCCTGGGTCCAGCTTTGGGTTTCTTCGTGGGAGCGGCAGCTTGCTTGCCATTCTTCTTGAAGTTCCCCTTCTTTCCCTTGCCCTTTTTCTTGAAACTAGTGGTCTTGTTAACCATCAACATTTGATGCTCCTTCTTGATTTCTACCTCCGCCGATTTCAGCATCGCGAAGAGCTCGGGAGTTGTCTTCTCCATCCCTTGCATATTATAGTTCATCACAAAGCCTTTATAGCTTGGTGGCAGTGACTGAAGAACTCTGTCAATAACACTCTCAACCGGAAGATCAATTCCCAGCTGAGTCAAGTGGTTGTGGTACCCAGACATTCTGAGTATGTGTTCACTAACAGAACTGTTCTCCTCCATCTTACAGCTAAAGAACTTGTTGGAGACTTCATATCTCTCAACCCGGGCATTAGCTTGAAATATCAATTTCAGCTCTTGGAACATCTCATATGCTCCGTGGCGTTCAAAACGCTTTTGTAGTCCCGGTTCTAAGCCGTAGAGCATGGCACACTGAACTATCGAGTAGTCATCAGATCGAGCCTGCCTGGCGTTCACAACGTCTGCAGCAGCTCCTGCAGTAGGTCCATCACCTAGCGGTGAATCAAGGACATAATCCTTCTGTGCAGCAATGAGGATAATCCTCAAGTTACGGACCCTGTCCGTGTAATTGCTACCATCATCTTTCAACTAAGCTTTCTCTAGGAACGTATCAAAAACAGGGGAGCTACAACGCGAGCTATTGATCTACAACATAATTTGCAAAGACTATCAGGACTAAGTTCATGATAAATTAAGTTCAATTAATCAAATTACTAATGAACTCCCAGTTAAATTAACATCCCTCAAGTTAACTAAGTGATACATGATCCAAATCAACTAGCCCATGTCCGATCATCACGAGAGATGGGATAGTCATCAATGGTGAACATCTCCATGTTGATCAAATCTACTATATGACTCATGTTCGACCTTTCGGTCTCCAGTGTTCCGAGACCATGTCTGTACATGCTAGGCTCGTCAAGTTTAACCCAAGTATTCTGCTTGTGTAAAACTGGCTTACACCCGTTGTATGTGAACGTAGAATCTATCACACCCGATCATCATGAGGTGCTTCGAAACGACGAACTTTAGCAACGGTGCATACTCGGGGAGAATACTTTTATCTCGAAATTTAGTGAAGGGATCATCTTATAATGCTACCGTCGTTCTAAGCAAAATAAGATGCATAAAGGATAAACATCACATGCAATCAAAATATGTGACATGATATGGTCATCATCTTGTGCTTTTGATCTCCATCTCCAAAGCATCGTCATGATCTCCATCGTCACCGGCTCGACACCTTGATCTCCATCGTTGCGTCGTGGTCGTCTCGCCAACTATTGCTTCTACAACTATTGCTAACGTATAGCGATAAAGTAAAGCAATTACATGGCGCTTGCATTTCATACAATAAAGAGATAACCATAAGGCTCCTGCCGGTTGCCGATAAATTACAAAACATGATCATTTCATACAATAACGTATATCACATCATGTCTTGACCATATCACATCACAGCATACCCTGCAAAAACAAGTTAGACGTCCTCTACTTTGTTGTTGCAAGTTTTACGTGGCTGCTACGGGCTTCTAGCAAGAACCGTTCTTACCTACGGCAAAAACCACAACGGTGATTTATCAAGTTTGCTGTTTTAACCTTCAACAAGGACCGGCCGCAGTCAAATTTGATTCAACTAAAGTAGGAGAAACAGACACCCGCCAGCCACCTTTATGCAAAACAAGTTGCATGTCTGTCGGTGGAACCGGTCTCATGTACGTGGACTTGTAAGGTTGGTCCGGGCCGCTTCATCTTACAATACCGCCGAATCAAAATAAGATGTTGGTGGTAAGCAGTATGACGATCACCGCCCACAACTTTTTGTGTTCTACTCGTGCATATCATCTACGCATAGACCTGGCTCATGATGCCACTGTTGGGGAACGTTGCATGGAAAACAAAAAAAATTCTACGCACACGCAAGATCTATCCATGGAGATGCATAGCTACGAGAGGGGGAGTGTGTCTACGTACCCTCGTAGACCGTAAGCGGAAGCGTTAGAACAACGCGGTTGATGTCGTCGAACACCTTCACGATCCAACCGACCGAGTACCGAACGTACGGCACCTCCGCGTTCAGCACACGTTCAGCTCGGTAACGACCTTGACTTCTTGATCCAGCAAGACGGCGAGGTAGTGGATGAGTTCCGGTAGCACGACGGCGTGGTGACGGTGATGGTGATGCTATCTCCGCAGGCTTCGCCCAAGCATTGCGAAAATATGACCGAGGGACGGAACTGTGGAGGGGGGCGCCGCACACGGCTAAGACAATGTTATGGCTTGTTTGGGGCGCCCCCTCTCCTCTATTTATATATGTGTAGGGGCATGGAGTAGAAGGAATAGTGCCACGTGAACAGTACAACGTGAATAGTACCACGTGAACAGTATCACATGAATAGTACACACGTGGACTTGGACTCCAAAGTCGAATCCTATTCCTACTAGGACTCTCCTTTTTTTTCCTTCCCTAGCTGCGTGGGCTTTTGAGGACTTGGTGCGCCTGGCCCAATAAGGCCAGGGCGCCTCCCCTTAGCCCATGCTAGCCCTTGGGACTTGGTGGACCCACTTGTGGACTTCCGGACCCCTCCGGAATCCTCTGAATCCTTCTGGAAGCTTCCCGGTACAATACCGAAAAAACTGCACCTTTTTCCGGAACCCAAAATATGACTTCCCATATATAAATATTTACCTCTCGACCATTCCGAGACTCCTCGTGAACTCCGGGGTCTCATCCGAGACTCCGAACAACATTCGGTTACCAATTCTCATAACTCATATAACACTATATCGTCAACGAACGTTAAGCGTGCGGACCCTACGGGTTCGGGAATGATGTAGACATGACCGAGACGCCTCTCCGGTCAATACTCAATAGCGGAACCTGGATGCCCATATTGGTTCCTACATATTCCACGAAGATCTTATCGGTCGAACCGCAATGACAACATACGTAATTCCCTTTGTCCGTCGGTATGTTACTTGCCCGAGATTCGATCGTCGGTATCTCCGTACCTAGTTCAATCTCGTTACCGGCAAGTCTATTTACTCGTTCCGTAATACATCATCCCATAACTAACTCCTTAGTCACTTTGCTTGCAAGCTTCTTATGATGTGCATTACCGAGAGGGTCCAGAGATACCTCTCCGAAACACGGAGTGACAAATCCCAGTCTCGATCCATGCCAACTCAACAGACACCTTCGGAGATACCTGTAGAGCATCTTTATGATCACCTAGTTACGTTGTGACGTTTGATAGCACACAAGGTATTCCTCCAGTATCCGGGAGTTGCATGATCTCATGGTCGGAGGAACATGTATTTGACATTCAAGAAAGCAGTAGCAATAAACAGAACGATCATATGCTAAGCTAACAGATGGGTCTTGTCCATCACATCATTCTCCTAATGATGTGATCCCGTTATCAAATGACAACTCATGTCCATGGTTAGGAAACCTAAACCATCTTTGATCAACGAGCTAGTCTAGTAGAGGCTCACTAGGGACACGGTATTTGTTTATGTATTCACACATGTATTTAAGTTTCCGGTCAATACAATTCTAGCATGAATAATAAACCTTTATCATGAACAAGGAAATATAAAATAATAACAACTTTATTATTGCCTCTAGGGCATATTTCCATCAGTCTCCCACTTGCACTAGAGTCAATAATCTAGTTCACATCGCCATGTGATTAACACCCAAGAGTTTACTAGAGTCAATAATCTAGTTCACATCACCATGTGATTAACACTCAAAGAGTTCTAAGGTGTGATCATGTTTTGCTCGTGAGAGAGAATTTTAGTCAATGGGTCTGCAATATTCAGACCCATGTGTACTTTGCAAATCCTTATGTCATACTGTAGATGCTGCTATCACGCTTTACTTGGAGCTATTCCAAATGACTGCTTCATTATGCGTATCCGGTTTGCTACTCAGAGATATCCAGATTGGTGTCAAAGCATGCATCGACGTAACCCTTTACGATGAACTCTTTATCACCTCCATAATCGAGAAACATTTCCTTAGTCCTTTAGTTAGTAAGGATAATTTTGACCGCTGTCCAGTGATCCACTCCTGGATCACTCTTGTACCCCCTTTGCAAGACACGTGGCAAGGCACACATTAGGTCTAGTACACAGCATGGCATACATAATAGAACCTATGGCTGAGGCATAGGGAATGACTTTCATTTTCTCTATATCTTCTGCCATGGTCGGGCATTGAGTCTGACTCAACTTCACACCTTGCAAGACAGGCAAGAACCCTTTCTTTGACGGATCCATTTTGAACTTCTTCAAAACTTTGTCAAGGTATGTGCTTTGTGAAAGTCCTATGAAGCGTCTTGATCTATCCCTATAGATCTTGATGCCCAATATATAAGCAGCTTCACCGAGGTCTTTCATTGAAAAATTCTTATTCAAGTATCCCTTTATGCCATCCAGAAACTCTATATCATTTCCAATCAACAATATGTCATCCACATATAATATTAGAAATGCTACAGAGCTCCCACTCACTTTCTTGTAAATACAGGCTTCACCGTAAGTCTGTACAAAAACATATGCTTTGATCACCTCATCAAAGCGTATATTCCAACTCCGAGATTCTTGCACCAGTCCATAGATGGATCGCTGGAGCTTGCACACTTTGTTAGCACCCTTAGGATCGACAAAACTTTCTGGTTGCATCATATACAACTCTTCTTTGAGAAAACCATTAAGGAATGCAGTTTTGACATCCATTTGCCAGATTTCATAATCATAAAATGCAGCAATTGCTAACATGATTCGGACAGACTTAAGCATCGCTACGGGTGAGAAAGTCTCATCGTAGTCAACCCCTTGAACTTGTCGAAAACCTTTCGCGACAAGTCGAGCTTTGTAGACAGTGATATTACCATCAGCATCCGTCTTCCTCTTAAAAATCCATTTATTCTCAATGGCTTGCCGATCATCGGGCAAGTCCACCAAAGTCCACACTTTGTTCTCATACATGGATCCTATCTCAGATTTCATGGCCTCAAGCCATTTGTCGGAATCCGGGCTTATCATAGATTCTTCATAGTTCGTAGGTTCGCCGTTGTCTAACAACATAACTTCCAGAACAGGATTACCATACCACTCTGGTGCGGAACGTACTCTGGTCGACCTATGAAGTTCAGTAGTAACTTGATCTGAAGTTTCATGATCTTTATCATTATCTTCCTCTCTTATTGGTGTAGGCATCACGGGAACGGTTTTCTCTGATGAGCTACTTTCCAATTCGAGAGACGGTACAATTACCTCATCAAGTTCTACTTTCCTCCCACTCACTTCTTTCGAGAGAAACTCCTTCTCTAGAAAGGACCCATTCTTGGCAACAAAGACCTTGCCTTCGGATCTGTGGTTGAAGGTGTACCCAATTGTTTCTTTAGGGTATCCTATGAAGATGCACTTCTCCGCTTTGGGTTCGAGCTTATCAGGTTGAAGCTTTTTCACATAAGCATCGCATCCCCAAACTTTAAGAAACGACAGCTTAGGTTTCTTGCCAAACCATAGTTCATACGGTGTCGTCTCAACGGATTTAGACGGTGCCCTATTTAACGTGAATGCAGCTGTCTCTAATGCATAACCCCAAAACGATAGTGGCAAATCTGTAAGAGACATCATAGAACGCACCATATCCAATAAAGTACGGTTACGACGTTCGGACACACCATTACGCTGTGGTGTTCCACGTGGCGTGAGTTGTGAAACAATTCCACATTTTCTTAAATGAAGGCCAAACTCATAACTCAAATATTCGCCTCCGCGATCAGATCGTAGAAACTTTATTTTCTTGTTACGATGATTCTCTACCTCACTCTGAAATTCTTTGAACTTTTCAAATGTTTCAGACTTGTGTTTCATCAAGTAGATATACCCATATCTACTCAAATCATCTTTGAAGGTTAGAAAATAACGATACCCGCCGCGTGCTTCAACATTCATCGGACCGCATACATCGGTATGTATTATTTCCAACAAATCAGTAGCTCGCTCCATTGTTCCGGAGAACGGAGTTTTAGTCATCTTGCCCATGAGGCATGGTTAGCAAGTATCAAATGATTCATAATCAAGAGATTCCAAAAGTCCATCCGCATGAAGTTTCTTCATGCGCTTTACACCAATATGACCTAAACGGCAGTGCCACAAGTATGTTGCACTATCATTATCAACTTTGCATCTTTTGGCATCAATATTATGAATATGTGTATCACTACGATCGAGATTCAACAAGAATAGACCATTCACAAAAGGTGCGTGACCATAAAAGATGTTACTCATATAAATAGAACATCCATTATTCTCTGACTTAAATGAATAACCGTCTCGCAATAAACAAGATCCAGATATAATGTTCATGCAAATCGCTGGCACCAAATAACAATTATTGAGGTCTAAAACTAATCCCGAAGGTAGATGTAGAGGTAGCGTGCCGACGGCGATCACATCAACCTTGGAACCATTCCCGACGCGCATCGTCACCTCGTCCTTAGCCAATCTTCACTTATTCTGTAGCTCCTGTTTCAAGTTACAAATATGAGCAACCGAACCAGTATCAAAACCCAGGCGCTACTGCGAGCATTAGTGAGGAACACATCAATAACATGTATATCAAATATACATTTGCTCACTTTGCCATCCTTCTTATCCGCCAAATACTTGGGGCAGTTCCACTTCCAGTGACCAGTCCCTTTGCAATAGAAGCACTTTGTTTTAGGCCTGGGTCTAGCTTTTGGTTTCTTCGTGGGAGCGGCAGCTTGCTTGCCGTTCTTCTTGAAGTTCCCCTTCTTTCCCTTGCCCTTTTTCTTGAAACTAGTGGTCTTGTTAACCATCAACACTTGATGCTCCTTCTTGATTTCTACCTCCGCCGATTTCAGCATCGCGAAGAGCTCGGGAATTGTCTTCTCCATCCCTTGCATATTATAGTTCATCACGAAGCCTTTATAGCTTGGTGGCAGTGACTGAAGAACTCTGTCAATAACACTCTCAACCGGAAGATCAATTCCCAGCTGAGTCAAGTGGTTGTTGTACCCAGACATTCTGAGTATGTGTTCACTGACAGAACTGTTCTCCTCCATCTTACAGCTAAAGAACTTGTTGGAGACTTCATATCTCTCAACCCGGGCATTAGCTTGAAATATCAATTTCAGCTCTTGGAACATCTCATATGCTCCGTGGAGTTCAAAATGCTTTTGTAGTCCCGGTTCTAAGCCGTAGAGCATGGCACACTGAACTATCGAGTAGTCATCAGATCGAGCCTGCCAGGCATTCACAACGTCTGCAGCAGCTCCTGCAGCAGGTCCATCACCTAGCGGTGCATCAAGGACATAATCCTTGTGTGCAGCAATGAGGATAATCCACAAGTTACGGACCCTGACCGTGTAATTGCTACCATCATCTTTCAACTAAGCTTTCTCTAGGAACGTATCAAAAACAGGGGAGCTACAACGCGAGCTATTGATCTACAACATAATTTGCAAAAACTATCAGGACTAAGTTCATGATAAATTAAGTTCAATTAATCAAATTACTAATGAACTCCCACTTAAATTAATATCTCCCTCAAGTTAACTAAGTGATACATGATCCAAATCAACTAGCCCATGTCCGATCATCACGAGAGATGGGATAGTCATCAATGGTGAACATCTCCATGTTGATCAAATCTACTATATGACTCATGTTCGACCTTTCGGTCTCCAGTGTTCCGAGACCATGTCTGTACATGCTAGGCTCGTCAAGTTTAACCCAAGTATTCTGCTTGTGTAAAACTGGCTTACACCCGTTGTATGTGAACGTAGAATCTATCACACCCGATCATCATGAGGTGCTTCAAAACGACGAACTTTAGCAACGGTGCATACTCGGGGAGAACACTTTTATCTTGAAATTTAGTGAAGGGATCATCTTATAATGCTACCGTCGTTCTAAGCAAAATAAGATGCATAAAGGATAAACATCACATGCAATCAAAATATGTGACATGATATGGTCATCATCTTGTGCTTTTGATCTCCATCTCCAAAGCATCGTCATGATCTCCATCGTCACCGGCTCGACACCTTGATCTCCATCGTTGCGTCGTGGTCGTCTCGCCAACTATTGCTTCTACAACTATTGCTAACGTATAGCGATAAAGTAAAGCAATTACATGGCGCCTGCATTTCATACAATAAAGAGACAACCATAAGGCTCCTGCCGGTTGCCGATAAATTACAAAACATGATCATCTCATACAATAACGTATATCACATCATGTCTTGACCATATCACATCACAACATACCCTGCAAAAACAAGTTAGACGTCCTCTACTTTGTTGTTGCAAGTTTTACGTGGCTGCTACGGGCTTCTAGCAAGAACCGTTCTTACCTACGGCAAAAACCACAACGGTGATTTATCAAGTTTGCTGTTTTAACCTTCAACAAGGACCGGCCGTAGTCAAATTTGATTCAACTAAAGTAGGAGAAACAGACACCCGCCAGCCACCTTTATGCAAAACAAGTTGCATGTCTGTCGGTGGAACCGGTCTCATGTACGTGGACATGTAAGGTTGGTCCGGGCCGCTTCATCTTACAATACCACCGAATCAAAATAAGACATTGGTGGTAAGGAGTATGACGATCACCGCCCACAAATTTTTGTGTTCTACTCGTGCATATCATCTACGCATAGACCTGGCTCATGATGCCACTGTTGGGGAACGTTGCATGGAAAACAAAAAAAATTCTACGCACACGCAAGATCTATCCATGGAGATGCATAGCTACGAGAGGGGGAGTGTGTCAACGTACCCTCGTAGACCGTAAGCGGAAGCGTTAGAACAACGCGGTTGATGTCGTTGAACAACTTCACGATCCAACCGACCGAGTACCAAACGTACGGCACCTCCGCGTTCAGCACACGTTCAGCTCGGTGACGTCCTCGAATTCTTGATCCAGCAAGACGGCGAGGTAGTGGATGAGTTCCGGTAGCACGACGGCGTGGTGACGGTGATGGTGATGCTATCTCTGCAGGGCTTCGCCCAAGCATTGCGAAAATATGACCGAGGGACGGAACTGTGGAGGGGGGCGCCGCACACGGCTAAGACAATGTTACGGCTTGTTTGGGGCGCCCCCTCTCCTCTATTTATATATGTGTAGGGGCTTGGAGTAGAAGGAATAGTGCCACGTGAACAGCACAACGTGAATAGTACCACGTGAATAGTACACACGTGGACTTGGACTCCAAAGCCCAATCCTATTCCTACTAGGACTCTCCTTTTTTTCCTTCCCTAGCTGCGTGGGCTTTTGAGGACTTGGTGCGCCTGGCCCAATAAAGCCAGGGCACCTCCCCTTAGCCCATGCTAGCCCTTGGGACGTGGTGGACCCACATGTGGACTTCCGGACCCCTCCGGAATCCTCCGAAACCTTCTGGAAGCTTCCCGGTACAATACCGAAAAAACTGCACCTTTTTCCGGAACCCAAAATATGACTTCCCATATATAAATCTTTACCTCTCCACCATTCCGAGACTCCTCGTGAACTCCGGGGTCTCATCCGAGACTCCGAACAACATTCGGTTACCAATTCACATAACTCATATAACACTATATCGTCAACGAACGTTAAGCGTGCGGACCCTACGGGTTCGGGAATGATGTAGACATGACCGAGACGCCTCTCCGGTCAATAATCAATAGCGGAACCTGGATGCTCATATTGGTTCCTACATATTCCACGAAGATCTTATCGGTCGAACCGCAATGACAATATACGTAATTCCCTTTGTCCGTCGGTATGTTACTTGCCCGAGATTTGATCGTCGGTATCTCCGTACCTAGTTCAATCTCGTTACCGGCAAGTCTCTTTACTCGTTCCGTAATACATCATCCCGTAACTAACTCCTTAGTCACTTTGCTTGCAAGCTTCTTATGATGTGCATTACCGAGAGGGCCCAGAGATACCTCTCCGAAACACGGAGTGACAAATCCCAGTCTCGATCCATGCCAACTCAACAGACACCTTCGGAGATACCTGTAGAGCATATTTATGATCACCAAGTTACGTTGTGACGTTTGATAGCACACAAGGTATTCCTCCGGTATCCGGGAGTTGCATGATCTCATGGTCGGAGGAACATGTATTTGACATTCAAGAAAGCAGTAGCAATAAACAGAACGATCATATGCTAAGCTAACAGATGGGTCTTGTCCATCACATCATTCTCCTAATGATGTGATCCCGTTATCAAATGACAACTCATGTCTATGGTTAGGAAACCTTAACCATCTTTGATCAACGAGCTTGTCTAGTAGAGGCTCACTAGGGACACGGTATTTGTTTATGTATTCACACATGTATTTAAGTTTCCGGTCAATGCAATTCTAGCATGAATAATAAACCTTTATCATGAACAAGGAAATATAAAATAATAACAACTTTATTATTGCCTCTAGGGCATATTTCCATCAGTCTCCCACTTGCACTAGAGTCAATAATCTAGTTCACATCGCCATGTGATTAACACCCAAGAGTTCACTAGAGTCAATAATCTAGTTCACATCACCATGTGATTAACACTCAAAGAGTTCTAAGGTGTGATCATGTTTTGCTCGTGAGAGAGAATTTTAGTCAATGGGTCTGCAATATTCAGACCCATGTGTACTTTGCAAATCCTTATGTCATACTGTAGATGCTGCTATCACGCTTTACTTGGAGCTATTCCAAATGACTGCTCCATTATACGTATCCGGTTTGCTACTCAAAGATATCCAGATTGGTGTCAAAGCTTGCATCAACGTAACCCTTTATGACGAACTCTTTATCACCTCCATAATTGAGAAACATTTCTTAGTCCTTTAGTTACTAAGGATAATTTTGACCGCTGTCCAGTGATCCACTCCTGGATCACTCTTGTACCCCCTTTGCAAGACACGTGGCAAGGCACACATTAGGTCTAGTACACAGCATGGCATACATAATAGAACCTATGGCTGAGGCATAGGGAATGACTTTCATTTTCTCTATATCTTCTGCCGTGGTCGGGCATTTCGTCTGACTCAACTTCACACCTTGCAAGACAGGCAAGAACCCTTTCTTTGACTGATCCATTTTGAACTTCTTCAAAACTTTGTCAAGGTATGTGCTTTGTGAAAGTCCTACGAAGCGTCTTGATCTATCCCTATAGATCTTGATGCCCAATATATAAGCAGCTTCACCGATGTCTTTCATTGAAAAATTCTTATTCAAGTATCCCTTTATGCCATCCAGAAATTCTATATCATTTCCAATCAACAATATGTCATCCACATATAATATTAGAAATGCTACAGAGCTCCCACTCACTTTCTTGCAAATACAGGCTTCACCGTAAGTCTATACAAAAACATATGCTTTGATCACCTCATCAAAGCGTATATTCCAACTCCAAGATTCTTGCACCAGTCCATAGATGGATCGCTGGAGCTTGCACACTTTGTTAGCACCCTTAGGATCGACAAAACTTTCTGGTTGCATCATATACAACTCTTCTTTGAGAAAACCATTAAGGAATGCAGTTTTGACATCCATTTGCCAGATTTCATAATCATAAAATGCGGCAATTGCTAACATGATTCGGACAGACTTAAGCATCGCTACGGGTGAGAAAGTCTCATCGTAGTCAACCCCTTGAACTTGTCGAAAACCTTTCGCGACAAGTCGAGCTTTGTAGACAGTGATATTACCATCAACATCCGTCTTCCTCTTAAAAATCCATTTATTCTCAATGGCTTGCCGATCATCGGGCAAGTCCACCAAAGTCCACACTTTGTTCTCATACATGGATCCTATCTCAGATTTCATGGCCTCAAGCCATTTGTCGGAATCCGGGCTTATCATAGCTTCTTCATAGTTCATAGGTTCGCCGTTCTCTAACAACATAACTTCCAAAACAGGATTACCATACCACTCTGGTGCGGAACGTACTCTGGTCGACCTACGAAGTTCAGTAGTAACTTGATCTGAAGTTTCATGATCTTTATCATTATCTTCCTCTCTTATTGGTGTAGGCATCACGGGAACGGTTTTCTCTGATGAGCTACTTTCTAATTCGAAAGAAGGTACAATTACCTCATCAAGTTCTACTTTCCTCCCACTCACTTCCTTCGAGAGAAACTCCTTCTCTAGAAAGGACCCATTCTTGGCAACAAAGACCTTGCCTTCGGATATGTGGTAGAAGGTGTACCCAATTGTTTCTTTAGGGTATCCTATGAAGACGCACTTCTCCGCTTTGGGTTCGAGCATATCAGGTTGAAGCTTTTTCACATAAGCATCGCATGCCCAAACTTTAAGAAACGACAGCTTAGGTTTCTTGCCAAACCATAGTTCATACGGTGTCGTCTCAACGGATTTAGACGGTGCCCTATTTAACGTGAATGCAGCTGTCTCTAATGCATAACTCCAAAACGATAGTGGCAAATCGGTAAGAGACATCATAGAACGCACCATATCCAATAAAGTACGGTTACGACGTTCGGACACACCATTACGTTGTGGTGTTCCAGGTGGCGTGAGTTGTGAAACAATTCCACATTTTCTTAAATGAAGGCCAAACACATAACTCAAATATTCGCCTCCGCGATCAGATCGTAGAAACTTTATTTTCTGGTTACGATGATTCTCTACTTCACTCTGAAATTCTTTGAACTTTTCAAATGTTACAGACTTGTGTTTCATCAAGTAGATAAACCCATATCTACTCAAATCATCTGTGAAGGTGAGAAAATAACGATACCCACCGCGTGCTTCAACATTCATCGGACCGCATACATCGGTATGTATTATTTCCAACAAATCAGTAGCTCGCTCCATTGTTCCGGAGAACGGAGTTTTAGTCATCTTGCCCATGAGGCATGGTTCGCAAGTATCAAATGATTCATAATCAAGAGATTCCAAAAGTCCATCCACATGGAGTTTCTTCATGCGCTCTACACCAATATGACCTAAACGACAGTGCCACAAGTATGTTGCACTATCATTATCAACTTTGCATCTTTTGGCATCAATATTATGAATATGTGTATCACTACGATCGAGATTCAACAAGAATAGACCATTCACAAAAGGTGCGTGACCATAAAAGATGTTACTCATATAAATAGAACAACCATTATTCTCTGACTTAAATGAATAACCGTCTCGCAATAAACAAGATCCAGATATATTGTTCATGCTCAACGCTGGCACCAAATAACAATTATTGAGGTCTAAAACTAATCCCGAAGGTAGATGTAGAGGTAGCGTGCCGACGGCGATCACATCAACCTTGGAACCATTCCCGACGCGCATCGTCACCTCGTCCTTAGCCAATCTTCGCTTATTCCCACTACTAGAAAAAAGGCTGTTAGTGGCGCACCAGTTTTTGCTATTAATGGCGCACTATAGGTGCGCCACTATTAACACGCCATTATTAACAAATAGTAATGGCGCACCTCTGGTGCGCCATTAGTAATCCAAATACTAGTGGCGCACCACCTGGTGCGCCATTACTAACACTTCAGGTGCGCCACTGGTAATAGAGGACAGTGCGCCACTACTAACACCCGTGATGCGCCATTGCTATTTTTTTTGCGATTTTTTTTTGCGATTTTTTTTTTGCGATTTTTTTTTGAATTTCGTTCTGGTTTGCATCTTGGTACGTTCTTTGTGCCGGGAGGAGGAGGGACTGTGAGGAGGAAGTAGAGGAGGAAGGAGAGGAGGCAGAAGAGGAGGGAGGAGAGGAGGGAGGAGGAGGGAGGAGAGAGGAGAGGAGGAGAGGAGGAGAGGAGGGAGGAGGAGGGACCGTGAGGAGGAGGGACTGTGAGGAGGAAGGAGGAGGGAGGAGAGAGGAGGGAGGAGAAGGTCACCGGAGAGGAGGAGGAGGAGGAGGAGGTCGCCGGAGAGGAGGAGCAGGAGGAGGAGTTCGCCGGAGAGGACCGTGAGGAGGAGGGAGGAGGAGGTCGCCAGAGAGGACCGTGAGGAGGAGGTCGCTGGAGAGGACCGTGAGGAGGAGGGAGGAGGAAGGAGGAAGGAGGAGAGGAGGAGGAGGATAGAAATGTGTGGAGGAGGAGGGAAGTGGATAAGGGTAGTGGGGGTAGGTGGGCGTTTTGAAACTGCCCAGACTTAGTAATGGCCCACCTAGGTGTGGTGCGCCATTACTATGTACCTTAGTAATGGCGCACCTAGGTGTGGTGCGCCATTGCTATGTACCTTAGTAATGGCGCACCTAGGTGTGGTGCGCCATTACTATTTTTAAATTTTTTTGAATTTTGAAGGCGGGAAAATAGTAGTGGCGCACTATGCACTGGTGCGCCATTGCTAACTTTTTTTAATTTTTTAATTTTTTTGCATCCAGATCTTAAAATGGCTGTAACTTTTTTTCGGTTAGGTTTTTGAGGATTCTAAAAAATCGATAACGGGCGTAGCCGGTTGAATTCGGATGTAACTTTTCGAGTAGATGCTTTTTCATATAAAAAACTTTTTCATCGGAAGTCGTATGCAAAAGTTACGGCCATTTTACCGAAACACGGCGGCCTTTTGCAAAAAAATTCAAAATTCATGTTTGTTAATTTTCCTAACAACTAGAACACATAACACATGGGCATCTATTTTTTTGAATTTTTTTGAATCTTTTATCATTTTCTTTTATTTTTTTAAACTGAAAAGGCGATCGGGGGGGGGGGGGGTGTGTGTGTTTGTGTGTGTGTTTGTGTGTTTGTGTGTGTTTGTGTGTGTGTGGTGGGGTGTGTGTTTGTGTGTGTGTGTGGTGGGGTGTGTGTTTGTGTGTGTGTGGTGGGGTGTGTGTTTGTGTGTGTGTGAGACGTTAGTAATGGCGCACCCTCCCTGGTGCGCCATTGCTAACCCTAGCGATGGCGCACCAGGGAGGGTGCGCCATTACTAACCTCACACACACACGCAAGCACACCCCCACCAGACATAGCAATGGCGCACCACACCTAGGTGCGCCACTACTATGTACCTTAGTAATGACGCACCTAGGTGTGGTGCGCCATTGCTATGTCTGGTGGGGGGGAGGATGGACAAAAAAAATAGCAATGGCGCACTGCTCAAGTGGTGCGCCATTAGTAAAAAAATAGCAATGGCGCACCTGATTCTGGTGCGCCACTGCTATATAGCAGTGGCGCACCACCATCATGGTGCGCCATTAATGTCCATATTAGCTATAGCCGTTTTTCTAGTAGTGTCCGTAGCTCCTGTTTCGAGTTACAAATATGAGCAACCGAACCAGTATCAAATACCCAGGCGCACCTAGGTGTGGTGCGCCATTACTATTTTTAAAATTTTTTGAATTTTGAAGGCGGGAAAATAGTAGTGGCGCACTATGCACTGGTGCGCCATTGCTAACTTTTTTTAATTTTTTATTTTTTTGCCTCCAGATCTTAAAATGGCTGTAACTTTTTTTCTGTTAGGTTTTTGAGGATTCTAAAAAATCGATAACGGGCGTAGCCGGTTGAATTCGGATGTAACTTTTTGAGTAGATGCTTTTTCATATAAAAAACTTTTTCATCGGAGGTCGTATGCAAAAGTTACGGCCATTTTACCGAAACACGGCGGCCTTTTGCAAAAAAATTCAAAATTCATGTTTGTTAATTTTCCTAACAACTAGAACACATAACACATGGGCATCTATTTTTTTGAATTTTTTTGAATCTTTTATCATTTTCTTTTATTTTTTTTAAACTGAAAAGGCGATCCAGGGGGTGTGTGTGTTTGTGTGTGTGTTTGTATGTTTGTGTGTGTTTGTGTGTGTGTGGTGGGGTGTGTGTTTGTGTGTGTGTGGTGGGGTGTGTGTTTGTGTGTGTGTGAGACGTTAGTAATGGCGCACCCTCCCTGGTGCGCCGTTGCTAACCCTAGCAATGGCGCACCAGGGAGGGTGCGCCATTACTAACCTCACACACACACGCAGGCACACCCCCACCAGACATAGCAATGGCGCACCACACCTAGGTGCGCCACTACTATGTACCTTAGTAATGGCGCACCTAGGTGTGGTGCGCCATTGCTATGTCTGGTGGGGGGGAGGATGGACAAAAAAAATAGCAATGGCGCACTGCTCAAGTGGTGCGCCATTAGTAAAAAAATAGCAATGGCGCACCTGATTCTGGTGCGCCCCTGCTATATAGCAGTGGCGCACCACCATCATGGTGCGCCATTAATGTCCATATTAGCTATAGCCGTTTTTCTAGTAGTGTCCGTAGCTCCTGTTTCGAGTTACAAATATGAGCAACCGAACCAGTATCAAATACCCAGGCGCTACTGCGAGCATTAGTGAGGAACACATCAATAACATGTATATCAAATATACCTTTGCTCACTTTGCTATCCTTCTTATCCGCCAAATACTTGGGGCAGTTCCGCTTCTAGTGACCAGTCCCTTTGCAGTAGAAGCACTCTGTTTTAGGCCTGGGTCCAGCTTTGGGTTTCTTCGTGGGAGCGGCAGCTTGCTTGCCGTTCTTCTTGAAGTTCCCCTTCTTTCCCTTGCCCTTTTTCTTGAAACTAGTGGTCTTGTTAACCATCAACACTTGATGCTCCTTCTTGATTTCTACCTCCGCCGATTTTAGCATCGCGAAGAGCTCGGGAATTGTCTTCTCCATCCCTTGCATATTATAGTTCATCACGAAGCCTTTATAGCTTGGTGACAGTGACTGAAGAACTCTGTCAATAACACTCTCAACCAGCAGATCAATTCCCAGCTGAGTCAAGTGGTTGTGGTACCCAGACATTCTAAGTATGTGTTCACTGATAGAACTGTTCTCCTTCATCTTACAGCTAAAGAACTTGTTGTAGACTTCATATCTCTCAACCCGGGCATTAGCTTGAAATATCAATTTCAGCTCTTGGAACATCTCATATGCTCCGTGGCGTTCAAAACGCTTTTGTAGTCCCGGGTCTAAGCCGTAGAGCATGGCACACTGAACTATCGAGTAGTCATCAGATCGAGCCTGCCAGGCGTTCACAACGTCTGCAGCAGCTCCTGCAGTAGGTCCATCACCTAGCGGTGCATCAAGGACATAATCCTTCTGTGCAGCAATGAGGATAATCCTCAAGTTACGGACCCAGTCCGTGTAATTGCTACCATCATCTTTCAACTAAGCTTTCTCTAGGAACGTATCAAAAACATGGGAGCTACAACGCGAGCTATTGATCTACAACATAATTTGCAAAGACTATCAGGACTAAGTTCATGATAAATTAAGTTCAATTAATCAAATTACTAATGAATTCCTACTTAAATTAACATCCCTCAAGTTAACTAAGTGATACATGATCCAAATCAACTAGCCCATGTCCGATCATCACGTGAGATGGGATAGTCATCAATGGTGAACATCTCCATGCTGATCATATCTACTATATGACTCATGTTCGACCTTTCGGTCTCCAGTGTTCCGAGACCATGTCTGTACATGCTAGGCTCGTCAAGTTTAACCCAAGTATTCTGCTTGTGTAAAACTGGCTTACACCCGTTGTATGTGAACGTAGAATCTATCACACCCGATCATCACGAGGTGCTTCGAAACGACGAACTTTAGCAATGGTGCATACTCGGGGAGAACACTTTTATCTTGAAATTTAGTGAAGGGATCATCTTATAATGCTACCGTCGTTCTAAGCAAAATAAGATGCATAAAGGATAAACATCACATGCAATCAAAATATGTGACATGATATGGTCATCATCTTGTGCTTTTGATCTCCATCTCCAAAGCATCGTCATGATCTCCATCGTCACCGGCTCGACACCTTGATCTCCATCGTTGCGTCGTGGTCATCTCGCCAACTATTGCTTCTACAACTATTGCTAACGGATAGCGATAAATTAAAGCAATTACATGGCGCTTGCATTTCATACAATAAAGAGACAACCATAAGGCTCCTGCCGGTTGCCGATAAATTACAAAACATGATCATCTCATACAATAACGTATATCACATCATGTCTTGACCATATCACATCACATCATACCCTGCAAAAACAAGTTAGACGTCCTCTACTTTGTTGTTGCAAGTTTTACGTGGCTGCTACGGGCTTCTAGGAAGAACCGTTCTTACCTACGGCAAAAACCACAACGGTGATTTATCAAGTTTGCTGTTTTAACCTTCAACAAGGACCGGCCGTAGTCAAATTCGATTCAACTAAAGTAGGAGAAACAGACACCCGCCAGCCACCTTTATGCAAAACAAGTTGCATGTCTGTCGGTGGAACCGGTCTCATGTACGTGGACATGTAAGGTTGGTCCGGGCCGCTTCATCTTACAATACCGCCGAATCAAAATAAAACATTGGTGGTAAGCAGTATGACAATCACCACCCACAACTTTTTGTGTTCTACTTGTGCATATCATCTACGCATAGACCTGCCTCATGATGCCACTGTTGGGGAACGTTGCATGGAAAACAAAAAAAATTCTACGCACACGCAAGATCTATCCATGGAGATGCATAGCTACGAGAGGGGAGTGTGTCTACATACCCTCGTAGAGTGTAAGCGGAAGCGTTAGAACAACGCGGTTGATGTCGTCGAACAACTTCACGATCCAACCGACCGAGTACCGAACGTACGGCACCTCCGCGTTCAGCACATGTTCAGCTCGGTGACGTCCTTGACTTCTTGATCCAGCAAGACGGCGAGGTAGTGGATGAGTTCTGGCAGCACGACGGCGTGGTGACGGTGATGGTGATGCTATCTCCGCAAGGCTTCGCCCAAGCATTGCGAAAATATGACCGAGGGACGGAACTGTGGAGGGGGGCGCCGCACACGGCTAAGACAATGTTATGGCTTGTTTGGGGCGCCCCCTCTCCTCTATTTATATATGTGTAGGGGCTTGGAGTAGAAGGAATAGTGCAACGTGCACAGTACAATATGAATAGTACCACGTGAATAGTACACACGTGGACTTGGACTCCAAAGTCCAATCCTATTCCTACTAGGACTCTCCTTTTTTTCCTTCCCTAGCTGCGTGGGCTTTTGAGGACTTGGTGCGCCTGGCCCAATAAGGCCAGGGCGCCTCCCCTTAGCCCATGCCAGCCCTTGGGACGTGGTGGACCCACTTGTGGACTTCCGGACCCCTCCGGAATCCTCCGGAACCTTCTGGAAGCTTCCCGGTACAATACCGAAAAAACTGCACCTTTTTCCGGAACCCAAAATATGACTTCCCATATATAAATCTTTACCTCTCGACCATTCTGAGACTCCTCGTGACGTCCGGGATCTCATCTGGGACTCCGAACAACATTCGGTTACCAATTCACATAACTCATATAACACTATATCGTCAATGAACGTTAAGCGTGCGGACCCTACGGGTTCGGGAAATATGTAGACATGACCGAGACGCCTCTCCGGTCAATAATCAATAGAGGAACCTGGATGACCATATTGGTTCCTACATATTCCACGAAGATCTTATCGGTCGAACCGCAGTGACAACATACGTAATTCCCTTTGTCCGTCGGTATGTTACTTGCAAGAGATTCGATCGTCGGTATCTCCGTACCTAGTTCAATCTCGTTACCGGCAAGTCTCTTTACTCGTTCCGTAATACATCATCCCGTAACTAACTCCTTAGTCACTTTGCTTGCAAGCTTCTTATGATGTGCATTACCGAGAGGGCCCAGAGATACCTCTCCGAAACATGGAGTGACAAATCCCAGTTTCGATCCATGCCAACTCAACAGACACCTTCGGAGATACCTGTAGAGCATCTTTATGATCACCCAGTTACGTTGTGACATTTGACAGCACACAAGGTATTCCTCCGGTATCCGGGAGTTGCATGATCTCATGGTCGGAGGAACATGTATTTGACATTCAAGAAAGCAGTAGCAATAAACAGAACGATCATATGCTAAGCTAACAGATGGGTCTTGTCCATCACATCATTCTCCTAATGATGTGATCCCGTTATCAAATGACAACTCATGTCTATGGTTAGGAAACCTTAACCATCTTTGATCAACGAGCTAGTCTAGTAGAGGCTCACTAGGGACACGGTATTTGTTTATGTATTCACACATGTATTTAAGTTTCCGGTCAATACAATTCTAGCATGAATAATAAACCTTTATCATGAACAAGGAAATATAAAATAATAACAACTTTATATTGCCTCTAGGGCATATTTCCATCAGAAGGAAGTGCTGAAGATTTGGAAATATGTGGAAAAAACAGCACTTAAAGAATTTGAGGTAGTAAAAAGATCAAACTTGGGCAGTAAAAATAAATTTTAATTACCCCAAGGATGAACTCAATGAACTGGATGACGAGTCGAAGGAAATCGTCAGTTCAGATCTCTCGTGCTCTAACTTGGCGACGAAAGACAGCTACGGCGGCGGCGGAGGTGAAGAAATCCGCGGGCGGCACGAGTACGACGATGAAGAAGTCGAGGCAGTGAAGCTCTTCCACTCCGGCGACGATGAATTCTAGCGGCGGCGCTAGGGTTTTGAGAGCGACAGGGGCGCAAAAGTGAAATGAGTTACGGTTGACGAGGTCAAGCCTTTATATAGGCGCGGTGAAAACTGAGCGGTCCGAAGATTTTGGACGGATAAGCCCCTGGCGTTTCGCATCTGAGTGACACGCGTCACTCATGCATTTTGAGTGCGCTTATCCATGCGTCGAAGGCGCGGGATGAGGTTACTGTGGCAACCGCCAAAAATTGATTAGAATATTTTCAAAATGTGTTCGCAATTTCTTTAGCTGACAAGGACACAGTGAAGACTTTGAACAGTGTCAATTAGAACGCATATGAAGAGATTGAGAACATAGTGGTTTGATTTTAGCATAGAGGGGAGCGGGTCCGATCACATCCACATAGATGATGAAAAACACAGTTTGAAGAATTAGCTATATGTGGATGCTGTTGAGGACATGAAAAACTCAAATATATATATATATATATATATATATATATATATATATATATATATATATAATCTCCTCAAGAAATGAAGAATAACCACAAATGACGAATTTGAAAAGTTTTGACGAAATTGCAAATGACGAAGAAAAACTCAAATTCATGCAAGTCAAAAGTGAGTGGTGGCGTTACCCACCGTATAAGAACTATGATGATTTCAGACACCGCGTACAATTGTCGTAGGGTTCTGAGAATCACGTTCTTCATTAATTTCTTCACACTTAGAGGGTTAGTCTTCATTGATTGAAGAAAAACGTTACTTCGTGTGTTGTACATCAAAGTCATCAAGAATACATAAGCGTTAGGATGTGTGTCCTTTTCAAAGGACATTCGAAGATTCTAGGATGTTTAGCTCACACCGCAACATGCAAAACCTTCTCTCATCCAAGGGCTTAGTGAAGATATCGGCAAGCTGGTCTTCTCTCTTCACGTGGTCGATGACGATGTCTCCCTTCAGCACATGATCATGAAGAAAATGGTGATGAATCTCAATGTGCTTCGTCCTTGAGTGTTGCACAGGGTTGTGGGCGATCTTGATGGCGCTCTCATTGTCGCAGTAGAGTGGCACTTTCTTCACGTTGACGCCGTAGTCCTTGAGGGTTTGCTTCATCCATAGTAACTGAGAGCAGCAGGCGCCAGCAGCAATGTACTCAGCCTCGGCAGTGGAAAGTGAGACACAGTTCTGCTTCTTGGAGGACCAACATACAAGAGATCGTCCGAGGAAATGGCATGTGCCTGAGGTTGACTTGCGATCCACACGATCTCCAGCATAATCAGAATCGGAATATCCAGCAAGATCAAGTGAAGAGCCCTTGGGATACCATAATCCAAGCGTTGGTGTGTGAGCAAAATATCGAAGAATTTGTTTCACAGCCTGGTGGTGTGATTCCTACGATGACGCTTGAAAGCGGGCACACATGCAAACGCTAAGAATAATATCTGGCCTAGATGCACATAGGTAAAGGAGCGAACCAATGATGGAGCGATATACCCTCTGATCAAAATCTTTACCATTTTTGTGAGTGTTGAGTTGGCCATTTGTTGGCATTGGTATCTTGGGGACTTTGCAATCTTGCATTCCGAATTTCTTCAGGCAATCCTTGAGATATTTTTCCTGAGATATGAAGATGCATTTCGTTGTTGATGAATTTGAAGTCCGAGGAAGAATTTCAACTCCCCCATCATAGACATCTGATATTCTTCTTGCATCATATATGCAAATTCGTCACTGTATTTCTTGTTAGTGCAACCAAAGATAATATCATCAACATATATTTGGCATATGAACAGTTCACCATCATAAGATTTTGTGAAAAGAGTAGGATCAAGTGAACCGGGCTTGAACCCCTTTTTCTTCAGAAACTCCTTCAGTGTATCATACCAAGCCCTCGTGGCTTGCTTAAGGCCATAGAGAGCCTTGTTGAGTCTGAAGACTTTGTCAGGATGCTTTGGGTCCTCAAAACCTGGTGGTTGAGCAACATATACTTCTTCCTCAAGCTTACCATTGAGGAATGCACTTTTCACATCCATTTGATATAAGAGGATATCATGATGGTTAGCATATGCAAGCAATATACAAATGGCTTCAAGCCTAGCAACAGGTGCAAATGTTTCATAGAAATCAATACTCTCAACCTGTGTGTAGCCTTGAGCTACAAGACGGGCCTTATTCCTCACCACTTGGCCATTTTCGTCTTGTTTGTTGCGGTAGATCCACTTATTGCCGATGATATTGTGCTTGTGTGGATCAGGACGCTTGACAAGCTCCCACACATTGTTGAGCTCGAACTGATGCAATTCATCTTGCATTCCTTGAATCCATTCAGGTTCTAGAAAGGCTTCATCAACTTTGGCGGGCTCTAAAATAGAGACAAATGTGTAATGCCCACAAAAGTTAGCTAAATGTGAAGCTCTTGAGCGAGTGAGGGGACCAGGTGCATTGATGTTGTCGAGGATCTTCTCAATTTGCACTTCATTTGCCACTCGTGGATGTGCTAGACGAGGGCCTTGATGTTGTTGTTGCCGTGCAGAATCCTCGGTATGATTTTTGTCAGGATGTTCATTTTCTTCATGACAAGGAACAACCACTTCTTCATCAGCAGCTATTTCTTCACTGGGCACAATTTCACCTGTGCCCATCAGCTTGATGGATTCCTCAGGAGGCATTTCATCTAGCACAGGAGGCAGGTGCTCTCTTTGCGAGCCGTTAGTTTCATCGAACCGCACATCTGCAGCTTCAACAACTTTGTGATGAAAGGAGTTGAAGACTCTGTAGGTGTGCGAGTCCTTTCCATAACCAAGCATAAAACCTTCATGTGCTTTTGGTGCAAATTTAGAACTATGATGAGAATCTCTAATCCAACATTTAGCACCGAAGACTTTCAAATAACTCACATTGGGTTTCTTGTCAGTGAGGAGCTCATATGAGGTCTTCTTGAGGAATTTGTGAAGATATACCCAGTTGATGATGTGGCATGCAGTGTCAATTGCTGCAGGCCAGAACTGACGAGGTGTCTTGTATTCATCAAGCATAGTACGCGCCATCTCGATGAGAGTTCTGTTCTTGTGCTCCACGACTCCGTTCTGCTAAGGCGTGTAGGGAGCAGAGAGCTCATGAGTGATGCCAAGTTCATCAAGATAGTCGTCGAGGCCTGTGTTCTTGAACTCAGTGCCATTGTCACTCCTAATGTGCTTGATCTTGAGACCATAATTCGTCATGGCCCGATTGGAGAATCGTCTAAAGACATCCTGAACTTCAGTCTTGTAGGAAATGATGTGCACCCAGGTGTAACGAGAGTAGTCATCAACTATGACGAATCCGTAGAGAGATGCTGCATTGGTTAGTGTGGCATAATGTGTAGGACCAAACAAATCCATATGAAGCAATTCAAAAGGACGAGTAGTGGTCATGATTGTCTTCGCCAAGTGCTTGGATCTGGTCATCTTTCCAGACTCACAAGCACCACAGAGATGATCTTTGACGAATTTGACACCCTCGACGCCAATGATATGCTTCTTCTTGATGAGAGTGCTCAAATTCCTCATCCCAGCATGTCCAAGTCATCGATGCCACAGCCAGTATTTTGAAGCTTTTGCCATTAGACATGTTGCGGGTTGAGGACCTATAGATAAATCTACAATGTACAAGTCACCTCTCCTAAAGCCTTCGAAGACTTTGGATTTGTCAGATTCCAACAGCCTAATCCATCTATATTTGCCAAAGATGACAATCATATCAAGATCACAAAGCATTGAGACAAACATGAGGTTGTATCCAAGGGACACAACAAGCATCACCTTTTCCATGTGTCGATCCTTTGAGATAGCAACCTTACCTAGCGTATGTGATATGCTTCAGATGAGACGGAGTAAGGGGAGCATCAGTGAGGAGATTCCTATCCCCAGTCATATGATTCGTGCAGCCACTGTCCAAGACCCATTCAGTGCCTGAAGGTGTATCATCCTGTAGAAGCATTAGTCTGACTTACAAATTCATATACTTCAAGTGAAGAATATGATGATGATCAATTTCGTGAGACAATTTCATCAAGGAATAATATCTAGCAACATAAGGGATGTGTGAAATGAAACATTCATTTCATCATGATTAGCCTGCATCCCAACAGGCATTATGTCAGGTCTTCAGCAAATTCATCAGACATTTTGTTGTCTGAAGACCTGACCCTGCAGAAGAGATTAGTTGTTGTTCTTAACCACCCACATCTGTATGGGTGGCTAAGAAGCAATGTAGCAAAGTGCATTAATGGAGAACTTAGGCATTGAAGAATATGCATTTCTCTTCACAGGAGGGTTATAGTAATTGAATGAATAAGTAGAGAAATTCTTCGAGGTTTTGTGAAGATAGTGGTTCAAAGAATAATGCTCATATTCATCAAATCGTTGTTTGTTTCCCTGCGAAACAGAGGCATTAGTACGACCATAAGTGGGTCTGCGTCCATTTGATGACTTTGATCCCTGTGAAGAATTTGCCCTGGGAAGTTTCTTCTTCATCGGTGGTGTCATGATGACATTCACCTAAAGATTTTCCAGACGGCTTTTAGGAACCCAGATTTTCTTCACAGGTGGACCGTTCCTGCAGTTAGTACCAATGAATCTGGCAAAGACTTCACCATTCTGATTCTTGAACAGTTTATAGTTGGAGTCAAATGACTCATCTGAAGAATATGAAGAATCACAAGAATAGCCAGATAAAGTGGATGGATCTATTGGAGGTCCCTTTGCAGCAACCCATGTGGTTTTGGGATACTGCTCAGGCTTCCAATACGAACCATCAGCGTTGAGCTTTCTCTCAAAGGCAATACCTGTCGTGGGTGCAAGTCTGACAGTAGTGTGTAGGGGTACGGATGAGAGGGCAGAGCCTAACTACGGCGCAGGTGTTACACTCGGATTTACGAGTTCAGGCCCCTCAGCGGTGGAGGTAACAGCCCTACGTCTCGGTGCTCTGGAGCTTGATTGCTTGAGTGTATGAGTTACAAATCGATTGCGAACCCTTGGAATGGAGCTGGGGGTGGCTTATATAGTGTCCGCCAGCCCTCCCATGAATGCCGCCATTACCAGGGGTTGAGAGGGGGTTTAAGGGCGCCAAGTAACGGGCGCATTGATTACAATTAATACGAGCGAGCGCACGTTCTGACCGTTGCGCTCCTGGAGCCTCCTAGTCTTCTCTGGTCGAGTGATTGTCAGGTACTCCGAGTGAACTAGCTGGTCGAGTGGACTCCTGCTTCCCGAGTGATTCATTGAACTCCGAGTGAATGTCAGTCTACATAACTCTTGGTTGCTGATCTGGCCCTGGGGCCCAGTATAAGGCGTGTGGAGTCCTAGGGTAGGGTCTGTAGGTCAGGCCTGTTACCCTATCCCTAGTACATGCCCTCGTCATTAGCCCCCGAATCGGTTGAGGTTAGGCGGGTCGAGTCAAGGCGAATTCCCAGGTGAGTTGAGCGCTACGGAGGCACGCCCTTGTCTTCGTGCGGCACCTTGACGGATTCTGGACCATATGATGTCCGAGTGAAATGAGTAGTCTCCATCCGAACGAGATGAGTAGTCTCCATCAGAGTGAAAGGAGTGGTCTCTGTCCGAGTGAAAGGAGTAGCCACATGCCGTGTGTCGGAGCGGATCCGAGTGTAGATGGCACGTCTTCAAAGTGAGAGCAATCGGCTTACTGGACTCCGGATTTCGCGGGATTTGAAACCATATTTGAGCGTGCGCGAACGGCTGCAGCGCAGCGAGTGGGGAAAGTGGGGCGTGACGCCTCGATTTTCGCCCCGCTTTCCGCCACGTACCGCTGGATCTTCCACGGCACGATTTGAGGAGATCTGCGGGCCCATGATTCAGCGGTGTGGATTGGGGAGCAGTGCGGGCGGCGATATAAGGGGCGGCCGTGGCGGAGAGGGAGAGAGAGACAGATCCCCTTTTCCCCAACTTCTCCAGTCCGCCCGATCCCATCTCCCGCAACCCACTCCGCGCAAATCTTCCTCGGTGCTAGAGAGCTCGGCGACGATGGCGAAGGACAAGACGGCGAAGCTCGAGAAGGCGAAGAAGGCGGCGAAGAGCAAGAAGGCGTCGAGCTCCCGGGTCGCGCCTCCGCGCGGGTGGATCCAGGGCGACTGGCTCCCGCCGTCCACCACGATGGACGACATCAACCGGCTCGTCGTGGACGGGCTGATCCGCGATGGGACGTGGAGGCTGCCGGAGGAAGGGGAGATCGAGCCTGCGCCGCGCCCTGGAGAGCGAGTGCTCCTCACCACGCACGTGGAACGAGGTTTCTCCATGCCACCCCACCCCTTTTTCCGCGGTTTTTTGAGCTTCTTCGGCGCTCAGCTCCACCATTTGCCTCCGAATGCCATAGTGTATCTCGCCGCTTTCGTTTCTTTGTGTGAGAATTTCCTGGGTTGCCCGCCGCACTGCGGTTTGTTCAAACACATCTTCACATGCCGTTCCCAGTCCGTCAAAAAG
This sequence comes from Elymus sibiricus, assembly GCA_039707655.1. NCBI lineage: Eukaryota > Viridiplantae > Streptophyta > Magnoliopsida > Poales > Poaceae > Elymus > Elymus sibiricus. The sequence goes on from CM077672.1 coordinate 403,295,631, forward strand.
GCCAACCCCGAGGGGGAGAGAACCCATGTGACCCAGTTGTGCGGCGGCTTGGCTATTCAGATGTGAGGCAACTTCCCATCTATGTCTTTTCCCGATTCGGTTTGGGGTTGGCAGTCGACCTGGTTCTACTGTAATGACTTGCCTTGCTCTGGCTCGTCGACTGGTCTTCCCCCTTACACGACTGAAAGAGTCAAGACCCCTCCCTCGCTGACGGTTGATAAGGACGAGAAGACTGACTTGGGGATCTTGGTGAGTGCCATGGTCGGTCTGATTCAGGGCGGAGTGACTGGCCTGGATCTTCTGGAGGTCTTCCTCAGTCGGAGGATCCAGCCGCTATAGGAGCGGGCTCACCACATGTGGCTCTACACTGGGGCCAACGACTCGACCCGAGTGCATCCAGAAGACGTCGAGGAGAAATCGGTGGAACAGTGGATCAAGTGCATCACTGGCGCGCTCGACAATCCGCGAGGGTCGAGACGGATCCCGCCCTACGACGCCAATAACCTACCATTGGAGGTAAAACATGCATTCCCGAGTGAATACTTTATGCGCAAATTCTCCGAGTGAACTGAGTAATCCGAGTGACCTGACTGAATCTGCTGTCTCTGATCTTCGTGTCTTGCAGGAGTTCCAGAAGATGCTCTCGCCTGTGCCGAATGGGGAGCAACCTGCCGGAGGTGCTGAAAGCGAACATGGCAGCGCCGAGGGCAGCTACGCGGAGGATGGCGAGGAGGAGAGCGACAACTCGGCAGGGAGCGACGAGGTCGAGTCCTCCCAGTCTCCGGAGCTGCGCTCCGAGCGCCGCTCCAAGCTAACTCATGACCCGAGTGCTGGCCCGGGGAAGGAGGTGGTTCCGAGTGCTGAGGCCCCGAAGCGCACTCGGGCATCGTCGCCTGAGCCGACTGAGAAGGCTGCCAAGCAACCCAAGGTCATTTCTCCCAAGCCTCAGAAGGCTCTGCCCAGGATCAAGTTCACTGTGCCTGTCGCCTCAACGTGAGTGTCTTCGTCAGCTTTTCTTTTCTGTCTTTGCCAACTTTCGGGGTTCTTCTGACCGAGCGAATCTTCTGAACTAGTGCTGCAACTTCGACGACGTCTCCCATGCAGATTGATGGGGATCGCACCAAGGCCGAGTCGGCGGACGCGGCCACCTCTCGAAAAGGTAATAATGACTTCATTTTTACGTCGACCAGTCATTCAACTGAAATGTTTTCATCCGATTGAATTGTGTACTGCGACTGATTGCGTTGAGTGAATGTAGCGCTTGCAGAGGTCATCCACGTCGGGGACGACGATGAAGGGCCACCACGGAAGGACACCGAGAAGGAGACCGCAGCTCCGACCGCTTCTCAGACCACCACACGGAAGACGCCGCCGAGCAAAGCGCCTCAAGTTCCCCCTGCACCTGCCGTGACCGTGCCTCTAGGGCTGGGCTCTTCTCAGGCTGGAGCTGGTTCTACCGCGGCTCCGTCGACTGCTCTGGCCTCGGTTCCGACTCCTCCCGTCAATATCTTCAGTCTGTACAAGGTGCCGGAGGACCAAACTGGAGCCAGCAAGGAAGCGATGATCCAGGCGGAGCTGATGACTCAATGGCTCAAGGAGGTGTGCGCAGCTGGGAAGCTGGCGTACGACGCCAGTGCCGCTCTCCAGGAGACCGCTCGAGTAAGTGCCCTTGTAAGTTGATCTCCAAGTCGTTTTTCTTCAGTAGGAATTTCAGTCGGAAAATATCCGGTACACCCACTGGGGTTTTTTTTCGTTCGGCCGTCACTCGGATCGGGCGGACCGTTCCGAGCGGATATCTTTCCAGTGGGGGCACGCTGAGTGTACCCACTGGGTGTAGTCCCCGAGACTGCCGTCGACTGCAGGCAGTCGGCGGGAGTCTTAGAACTTAGACTTTGTTCTGTTGTTGCTGTTGTTTTCTATTTTTTGTTCGGCCGTTACTCGGATCGGGCGGACCGGTCCGAGCGGGTACCATTCCAGTGGGGGCACGCTGAGTGCACACAATGGGTGTAGTCCTCGAGACTTCCGTCGACTGCGGGCAATCGGCAGGAGTCTTAGAACTTTTTGTCTTGTTTTTTTTTTGTTCGGCCGTCACTCGAATCGGGCAGACCGTTCCGAGTGAATACCATTCTAGTGGGGGCATGCTGAGTGCACCCACTGGGTGTAGTCCCCGAGACTGCCGTCGACTGCTGGCAGTTGGCGGGAGTCTTAGAACTTAGAATCTGATACTGGTCAAACTTGTTCCTCCCTGACAAAGGGTACTTCAGGATCTGATACTGGTCAAGCTTGTTCCTTCCAGGAGTACTGGTCTTTGGGCACTCGAAATATTTCTTGGCATTAACTGTTCTGTTCTCTCTTGTATTTCAGAAAACTTGCGAGCTTGGGACTTAGTACTTGGCACTGGAGAAGGAGACGGACCATCTCTGACTGGATTTGGAGGTGGAGAGGAGGAACACAGCGCGCGCTCAAGCAGAGCTCAAGACCATGGGAGGTAAGCTTCAATTACTGAGCATTCCGCTTTCATGCCTCTCCGTTCTTTGAACCGAGTGACTTCACTCGACAGATGTGCGTAGTGAAAACCATCAACTCCAAGTGTGGCTCAAAAACTCTGTTTCTTTAGAAACTATGAAGCAGGCACTCAAGAGTAAGGACAACGAGCTGGCGGGAGCACAGAAAGTGGCGAAGGAAAAGACCAAGGCCGCCGAAGAGAAGCTGGCCTCACTCGAGAAGCTTGAAGAAGAGAACGCATCGCTGAAGGCCACCGTCAAGGAGGTGAAGAAGGAGGTGGCCGAGCTCAAGAAGCAGAAGGCCGAGTGGGACAGCAAGCTCAAGGCCCAGGTGGAAGTCTATGAGCAAGAGAAGAAAACTCTGAACAAGAAGATCACCCAGCTGATCGAGAAGAAGAACGCTCTGGAAAGGTACATAGAAGAGTTCACGGAGGAAATGTACACCAATCTTGCAGGTAACCTGTAATGCCCGAGTGAACTTTTATTCGAGTGAACCTTATGCATGCAGATGTTCAACTCTCCTCTTTTCTTGTTCGCAGAGTACTGCCGAGACTTCGAGCTGGAAACTGACAGAAATGAGAGGGATCTGGATGCTTCCAGGTCACTCATTGGTGACAAGGCTGCTCTAGGTGTCTTGTGGGTCGAATCTCGCATTGAAGATATTCAAGGGTACATCATCCGCCTGCGGGGTGCACTCGGGAGGATCGACAAGGAGCTGTGGCCAGAAGATACCCTCGACACCGACCTGGAGGCCATGATGACTCGTCTCAACGACATTCCCAGCCGAGTGCAAGCGTGGAAGAAGTCGGCTTCTCGCTGCGGGGCCGACGTGGCGCTCTCCCTGGCCCGAGTGCATTGCAAGGACGCCAAGGAGGAGAAACTGAAGACTCTCCAAGTTGCCAAAACGAAGAAACTCAAGTTTGAGGACTTCATGGAGACATTCATTGAAGCGGCCACTCGGATCGCAGACGGCATCGACTTGGATTCCTTCGTTGAGCTAGCCAGCCCCACAGGAGCGTGAGAAAACTTTAAGTCCTACCCATTAGCCTCGGTATGCCGAGTGAAGTTGTATTCGTTAAACTCTTTCGGGCTTGGGCCCACGCACTTGTATTCGCTTTTGAACTTCGGGAGTTATTTGAATGCTTTCCTTCGAGTGTTTTCGAGTCTTTGAAGCGGGTCCTAACTTAGGTGAAAGCTGGTTCGCAGCTAAGCCTCCGAGTGAGAGGGTCGCTCTTCACTCGGGGTAGGATTTAACTTGGGCGAAAGCTGGTTCGCAGCCAAACCCCCGAGTGAGAGGGATGCTCTTCACTCGGGGTAGCGTTTTTAACTTGGGCGAAAGCTGGTTTGCGGCCAAGCCCTCGAGTGAGAGGGATGCTCTCACTCGGCGTAGAGTTTTTAACTTGGGTGAAAGCTGGTTCGCCGCCAAGCCCCCGAGTGAGAGGGATGCTCGTCACTCGGAGTAGGTTTTTAACTTGGGCGAAAGCTGGTTCGCAGCCAAGCCCCCGAGTGAGAGGGATGCTCGTCACTCGGAGTAGGTTTTTAACTTGGGCGAAAGCTGGTTCGCAGCCAAGCCCCCGAGTGAGAGGGATGCTCGTCACTCGGAGTAGGTTTTTAACTTGGGCGAAAGTTGGTTCGCAGCCAAGCCCCCGAGTGAGAGGGATGCTCGTCACTCGGAGTAGGTTTTTAACTTGGGCGAAAGCTGGTTCGCAGCCAAGCCCCCGAGTGCGAGGGATCCTCGTCACTCGGATTAGGTTTTTAACTTGGGCGAAAGCTGGTTCGCAGCCAAGCCCCCGAGTGAGAGGGATGCTCGTCACTCGGAGTAGGTTTTTAGCTTGGGCGAAAGTTGGTTCGCAGCCAAGCCCCCGAGTGAGAGGGATGCTCGTCAATCGGAGTAGGTTTTTAGCTTGGGCGAAAGCTGGTTCGCAACCAAGCCCCCGAGTGAGAGGGATGCTCGTCACTCGGAGTAGGGTTTTAGCTTGGGCGAAAGCTGGTTCGCAACCAAGCCCCCGAGTGAGAGGGATGCTCGTCACTCGGAGTAGGTTTTTACCTTGGGCGAAAGCTGGTTCGCAGCCAAGCCCCGGGTGAGAGGGATGTTGGTCACTCGGAGTAGGTTTTTAACTTGGGCGAAAGCTGGTTTGCAGCCAAGCCCCCGAGTGAGAGGGATGCTCGTCACTCGGAGTAGGTTTTTAACTTGGGCGAAAGCTGGTTTGCAGCCAAGCCCCCGAGTGAGAGGGATGCTCGTCACTCCGAGTCGGTTTTTAGCTTGGGCGAAAGCTGGTTCACAGCCAAGCCCCTGAGTGAGAGGGATGCTCCTCACTCGGAGTAGGTTTTTAGCGTGGGCGAAAGCTGGTTCGCAGCCAAGCCCTAGTGAGAGGGATGCTCGTCACTCGGAGTAGGTTTTTAGCTTGGGCGAAAGCTGGTTCGCAGCCAAGCCCCCGAGTGAGAGGGATGCTCGTCACTCGGAGTAGGTTTTTAACTTGGGCGAAAGCTGGTTCGTAGCCAAGCCCCCGAGTGAGAGGGGTGCTCGTCACTCGGAGTAGGTTTTTAGCTTGGGTGAAAGCTAGTTCGCAGCCAAGCCCCCGAGTGAGAGGGATGCTCCTCACTCGGAGTAGGTTTTTAGCTTGGGCGAAAGCTGGTTCGTAGCCAAGCCCTAGTGAGAGGGATGCTCGTCACTCGGAGTAGCGTTTTTAACTTGGGCGAAAGCTGGTTCGCGGCCAAGCCCTCGAGTGAGAGGGATGCTCTCACTCGGCGTAGAGTTTTTAACTTGGGCGAAAGCTGGTTCGCCGCCAAGCCCCCGAGTGAGAGGGATGCTCGTCACTCGGAGTAGCTTTTTAGCTTGGGCGAAAGCTGGTTCGCAGCCAAGCCCCCGAGTGAGAGGGATGCTCGTTGCTCGGAGTTGGTTTTTGTTGGGGAACGTTGCATGGGAAACAAAAAATTTCCTACGCACACACAAGATCTATCCAAGGTGATGAGCATCTACGAGAGGGAGAGTGAATCTACATACCCTTGTAGATCGCTAAGCGGAAGCGTTAAGAAACGCGGTTGATGTAGTCGAACGTCTCCGCGATCCAAATCGTAAGTCGTCCCTCGATCCGATGACGAACTAGTGCCGAACGGACGGCACCTCCGCGTTCAACACACGTACGGCTTGATGACGCCTTCACCTCCTTGATCCAGCGAGCGATGGTGAAGTAGTAGATGAGTTCCGGCAGCACGACGGCGTGGTGATGGTGGTGAGGAACAATCTCTGCAGGGCTTCGCCAAGCACTACGGAGATTATGACGGGAGAACTAGAGGGTTAGGGTTGCCGACACACGGCTTGGGAAATCTTGATGTATCCCGTGTGCTAGCCCAACCCCTCTATTTATATGTTGAGCCTTGGAGTCTAAACTTGGAGTAAAAGCCTCCTCCAGGTCGGTTTTGCCCGCACAAGGTCGGTTTGGCCCGCAGGGAAAGAGTCCAACTCGGATCCCTGTGGTACCACGCACAAGCGGTAGTACCGCTCACGAGCGGTAGTACGGCTTGAGCGGTAGTACCGCTTCACACAAGCGGTAGGACCGCTTACGCGGTAGTACTGCCTTACCAGCGGTAGTACCGCTTAAGGCAACAGCAAAACTTCCTTTTGCACTTTCCAATACCTCGTGGGCTTTACCCCCTTGGCCCATATAAAGTGTTGCTGCACCCGAACACTTCGGTAAACACCCGGAACCCCGTCCGGTGAATTCTGGAACCCTTCCGGAGATCAAAACACTATTATCACATATATCAATCTTTACCTCCGGACTCTTCCGGAGATCCTTGTCATGTCCGGGATCTTATCCGGGACTCCGAACAACCTTCGGTCACCAACACAATAACTCAACTATACTAATCGTCACCAAACGTTAAGTGTGTAGACCCTGCGGGTTCGAGAACTATGTAGACATGATCGAGACACCTCTACGATCAATAACCAATAGCGGGACCTGGATGCCCATATTGGCTCCTACATATTCTACGAAGATCTTTATCGGTCGAACCTCTATGTCAAGGATTCAGTTAATCCCGTATACTGTTCCTTTTGTTCTTCGGTATGTTACTTGCCCGAGATTCGATCGTCGGTATCTCTATACCTAGTTCAATCTCGTTACCGGCAAGTCTCTTTACTCGTTCCGTAATACAAGATCTCATGGCTAACACTTTAGTCACATTGCTTGCAAGGCTCATTGTGATGTTGTATTACCGAGTGGGCCCTGAGATACCTCTCCGTCACACGGAGTAACAAATCCCAGTCTTGATCCATGCCAACCCAACAGACACCCTCCGAGATACCTGTAGATCACCTTTATAATCACCCAGTTACGTTGCGACGTTTGATACACACAAGGTACTCCTCCGATGTCAGGGAGTTGCATGATCTCATGGTCATAGAAACAGATACTTGACATGCAGAAAACAATAGCAATAAACTGACACGATCATATGCTACGTTTATAGTTTGGGTCTTGTCCATCACATCATTATCCTAATGATGTGATCCCGTTATCAAATGACATCTCATGTCCATGGCTAGGAAACCTTCACCATCTTTTGATCAACGAGCTAGTCAACTAGAGGCTTACTAGGGACACAGTGTTGTCTATGTTCCCACACATGTATTTGAGTTTCCAATCAATACAATTATAGCATGGATAATAAACGATTATCATGAACAAGGAAATATAATAATAACCAATTTATTATTGCCTCTAGGGCATATTTCCAACAGTCTCCCACTTGCACTAGAGTCAATAATCTAGTTCACATCACTATGTGATTTTACATTGTAATGAATCGAACACCCATGCAGTTTTGGTGTTGTTCATGTTTAGCCCTTGGAAGAGGTTTAGTCATCGGATCTGCAACATTCAGATCCGTGTGTACTTTGCAAATATTTATGTCGTCCTCCTTGATGTAATCGCGGATGGAATTGAAACGTCGCTTTATGTGTCTGGTCCTCTTGTGAAATCTTGGTTCCTTGGCTAGAGCAATGGCACCAGTATTATCACAAAACAGAGTCATTGGGTTAAGCGCACTAGGCACTACTCCAAGATCTGTCATGAACTCCTTCATCCAGACACCTTCCTTCGCCGCCTCCGAGGCAGCGATGTACTCGGTTTCGCATGTAGAATCAGCTACCACGCTTTGCTTGGAACTGCACCAGCTAACCGCACCCCTATTAAGAATAAATACGTATCCGGTTTGTGACTTAGAGTCATCCGGATCAGTGTCAAAGCTTGCATCGACGTATCCCTTTACGACGAGCTCTTGATCACCTCCATAAACGAGAAACATGTCCTTAGTTCTTTTCAGGTACTTCAGGATATTGTTGACCGCCGTCCAGTGTTCCATTCCTGGATCACTTTGAAACCTTCCGACCATGCTTATGGCAAGGCTGACATCGGGTCTTGTGCACAGCATTGCATACATGATAGAGCCTATGGCTGAAGCATAGGGGATGACACTCATCTTTTCTCTATCTTCTGCAGTCACTGGGCATTGAGTCTTACTCAACTTCACACCTTGCAATACAGGCAAGAACCCCTTCTTGGACTGATCCATTTTGAACTTCTTCAAAACTTTGTCAAGGTATGTGCTTTGTGAAAGTCCTATTAAGCGTCTCGATCTATCTCTATAGATCTTGATGCCTAATATGAAAGCAGCTTCTCCTAGGTCCTTCATTGAAAAACTCTTTTTCAAATATCCCTTCACGCTTTCCAACATTTCTATATTGTTTCCAATCAGTAATATGTCGTCCACATATAATATTAGAAACGCTATAGAGCTCCCACTCACTTTCTTGTAAATACAAGCTTCTCCGTAAACTTGTATAAACTCGAACGCTTTGATCACTTCATCAAAGCGAAGATTCCAACTCCGAGATGCTTGCACCAGTCCATAAATGGATCGCTGGAGTTTGCAAACTTTGTCAGCATTCTCTGGATCGACAAAACCTTCTGGTTGCATCATATACAACTCTTCCTTAAGGAAACCGTTAAGGAACACTGTTTTGACATCCATCTGCCAAATTTCATATTCGAAAAAGGCAGCTATTGCTAACATGATTCTGACGGACTTAAGCATCGCTACGGGTGAGAAGGTCTCATCGTAGTCAACTCCTTGAACTTGTGAAAAACCCTTTGCCACAAGTCGAGCTTTATAGACGGTGACATTACCGTCCGCGTCCGTCTTCCTCTTAAAGATCCATTTGTTCTGAATGGCCTTACGCCCTTCAGGTAATACTTCCAAAGTCCACACTTTGTTTTCATACATGGATCCCATCTCGGATTTCATGGCCTCTAACCACTTCTCGGAATCCGGGCCCATCATCGCTTCTCCATAGCTCGTAGGTTCATCGTTGTCCAACAACATGATCTCTAAGACAGGGTTGCCGTACCACTCAGGAGCAGTACGCGTCCTTGTCGACCTACGAGGTTCGATAGCAACTTGATCCAAAGCTTCATGATCATCATCATTAACTTCCTCTTCAGCTGATGTAGGCTCTACAGAAACATCTTTTTGCGCTGCTACTCTCAGGTTGAAGTAAAGGTTCAACAACCTCATCAAGTTCTATCTTCCTCCCACTCAATTCTTTGGAGAGAAACTCTTTCTCAAGAAATGTTCCATTTTTAGCGACAAACACTTTGCCTTCGGATTTGAAGTAGAAGGTATACCCAACTGTCTCTTTTGGGTATCCTATGAAGACGCATTTCTCCGCTTTGGGTTCCAGCTTTTCAGGCTGAAGCTTTTTGACATAAGCATCACATCCCCAAACTTTAAGAAACGACAGCTTTGGCTTCTTGCCAAACCAAGGTTCATATGGCGTCATCTCAACGGATTTCGATGGTGCCCTATTTAAAGTGAATGCAGCTGTCTCTAATGCATAACCCCAAAACGATAGTGGCAAATCGGCAAGAGACATCATAGATCGCACCATATCTAATAAGGTTCGATTACGACGTTCGGACACACCATTACGCTGTGGTGTTCCAGGCGGTGTCAATTGTGAAACAATTCCACACTGTCTTAAGTGACTGCCAAACTCATAACTCAGATATTCTTGTCCTCGATCAGATCGTAGGAATTTAATCTTCTTGTTACGATGATTCTCAACTTCACTCTGAAATTGTTTGAACTTTTCAAATGTTTCAGACTTGTGTTTCATTAAGTAAATATACCCATATCTACTTAAGTCATCAGTGAAGGTGAGAAAGTAACGATAACCACCGCGCGCCTCAATACTCATCGGACCGCACACATCAGTATGTATGATTTCCAATAAGTCACTTGCCCGTTCCATTGTTCCAGAGAACGGCGTTTTAGTCATCTTGCCCATGAGGCATGGCTCACATGTGTCAAGTGATTCAAAATCAAGTGACTCCAAAAGTCCATCAGCATGGAGCTTCCTCATGCGTTTTACGCCAATATGACCTAAACTGCAGTGCCACAAGAAAGTGGTATTATCATTATCAAATCTACATCTTTTGGCATCAATGTTATGAACATGTGTATCATTACTATCGAGATTCAATAAGAATAAACCCCTCACATCGGGTGCATGACCATAAAAGATATTACTCATATAAATAGAACAACCATTATTCTCTGATTTAAATGAGTAACCGTCTCGCAATAAACAAGATCCAGATATAATGTTCATGCTTAACGCTGGCACTAAATAACAATTATTCAGGTTCATCACTAATCCTGATGGTAATCGAAGAGCGAGCGTGCCGACGGCGATCACATCAACCTTGGAACCATTTCCCACGCGCATCGTCACTTCGTCCTTTGCCAGCCTCCGTCTATTCCGCAGTTCCTGTTTTGAGTTGCAAATGTGAGCAACCGCACCGGTATCAAATACCCAGGCACTACAACGAGAGTTGGTAACGTACACATCAATAACATGTATATCATATATACCTTGTTTGTTGTTGGCCGCCTTCTTGTCAGCCAAATACTTGGGGCAGTTCCGCTTCCAGTGTCCAGTTCCCTTGCAATGAAAGCACACAGTTTCTGGTTTGGGTCCAGCCTTGGGTTTCTTCATGAGAGGAGCAACTGCTTTGCCACTCTTCTTGGAGTTACCCTTCTTACCCTTGCCATTTTTCTTGAAACTAGTGGTTTTATTGACCATCAACACTTGATGCTCCTTCTGAATTACAGATTCAGCGGCTTTCAGCATCGCAAACAGCTCGGCGACTGACTTGTTCATCCCGTGCATGTTATAGTTCAACACGAAGCTCTTGTAGCTAGGTGGCAATGATTGAAGAACTCTGTCAGTGATAGCCTCTGGCGGAAGGGGCATCCCCAATTCAGCCAAACGGGTGGAGTACCCAGACATTCTGAGTACGTGATCACTGATAGACCCGTTCTCCTCCATCTTGCAAGCATAGAACTTATCGGAGATCTCATATCTCTCGATCCGGGCATTCTTCTGAAAGATAAACTTCAACTCCTGGAACATCTCATATGCTCCATGACGTTTCAAAACGTCTTTGAAGTCCCGGTTCTAAGCCATACAATATTGCACATTGAACTATTGAGTAATCTTCAGAACGAGCCTGCCAAGCGTTCACAACGTCTAGAGACTCAACTGGAGCGGGTGGATCACCAAGCGGTGCATCAAGGACATAAGCCTTCTGGGAAGCCGTAAGGATAATCCTTAGATTACGGGCCTAGTCCACAAAGTTACTTCCATCATCTTTCAACTTAGCTTTCTCTCGGAACGCATTAAAATACAGGGGTGCTACTGCGCGAGCCATGATCTATAACATAAATAAAGCAAAGACAACTTAGACTATTGTTCAAGATAATGAGTTTAGTTAATCATATTACTTAAAAACTCCCACTCAAATTGACATCCCTCCGGTCATTCGAGTGTAACATGATCCAAATCCACCAACTCAAGTCCGATCATCACGTGAGTTGAGGTGGTTTCAATGGTGAACATCTTCATGTTGATCATATCTACTATATGACTCATGTTCGACCTTTCGGTCTCTTGTGTTCCGAGGCCATGTCTGTACATGCTAGGCTCGTCAAGTTTAACCCGAGTGTTCCGCACATGCAACATGGCTTACACCCGTTGTATGTGAACGTAGAGTCTATCACACCCGATCATCACGGCGTGTCTCGAAATGACGAACTTTCGCAACGGTGCACACTCGGGGAGAACACAATTTATCTTGAAATTTAAGTGAGGGATCACCTTATAATGCTACCGTCGTCCTAAGCAAAATAAGATGCATAAAAGGATTAACATCACATGCAAATCATAAGTGACATGATATGGCCATGAACTTGTGCTTTTGATCTCCATCTCCAAAGCACCGGCATGATCTCCATCGTCACCGGCATGACACCATGATCTCCATCATCTTGATCTCCATCAACGTGTCGCCATGAGGTTGTCGCGCCGACTGTTGCTTCCACGACTATTGCTAACGTTTAGCGATAAAGTAAAGCATTACATAGCGCTTAATGATTGACACGCAAATCATACAATAATTAAAGACAACTCTATGGCTCCTACCAGTTGCCGTACTCATCGACATGCAAGTCGTGATATTCTATTCAACACATGATCATCTCATACATCACATATATCTCATCATGTAATTGGCCATATCACATCACAACATACCCTGCAAAAACAAGTTAGACGTCCTCTAATTGTTGTTGCAAATTTTACGTGGCTGCTACGGGTTTGCAAGAACCGTTCTTACCTACGCAAAACCACAACGTGGTGTAGTGATTGCTTTTTGATCTTCTAAAAGAACCCTCTTCATTGAAATCGATTCAACTAAAGTGAGAGAGACAGACACCCGCTAGCCATCTTTATGCAACGAAGTTACATGTCAGTTGAAGGAATCGGTCTCTCGTAACCGTACGAGTAATGTTGGTCTGGGCCGCTTCATCTCACAATACCGCCGAATCAAGTATCAACTAGTAACGGCAAGCAATATGTATACACCCATGCCCACAACTCGTTTGTGTTCTACTCGAGATCTCATCTACGCATAGACCTAGCTCAGATGCCACTGTTGGGGAACGTTGCATGGGAAACAAAAAATTTCCTACGCACACACAAGATCTATCCAAGGTGATGAGCATCTACGAGAGGGAGAGTGAATCTACATACCCTTGTAGATCGCTAAGCGGAAGCGTTAAGAAACGCGGTTGATGTAGTTGAACGTCTCCGCGATCCAAATCGCAAGTCGTCCCTCGATCCGATCACGAACTAGTGCCGAACGGACGACACCTCCGCGTTCAACACACGTACGGCTTGATGACGCCTTCACCTCCTCGATCCAGCGAGCGATGGTGAAGTAGTAGATGAGTTCCGGCAGCACGACGGCGTGGTGATGGTGGTGAGGAACAATCTCTGCAGGGCTTCGCCAAGCACTACGGAGATTATGACGGGAGAACTAGAGGGTTAGGGTTGCCGACACATGGCTTGGGAAATCTTGATGTATCCCGTGTGCTAGGCCTGCCCCTCTATTTATATGTTGAGCCTTGGGGTCTAAACTTGGAGTAAAAGCCTCCTCCAGGTCGGTTTTGCCCGCACAAGGTCGGTTTGGCCCGCAGGGAAAGAGTCCAACTCGGATCCCTGCGGTACCGCGCACAAGCGGTAGTACCGCTCACGAGCGGTAGTACCGCTTGAGCGGTAGTACCGCTTCACACAAGCGGTACTACCGCTTACGCGGTAGTACTGCCTTACCAGCGGTAGTACCGCTTAAGGCAGCAGCAAAACTTCCTTTTGCACTTTCCAATACCTCGTGGGCTTTACCCCTTTGGCCCATATAAAGTATTGCTGCACCCGAACACTTCGGTAAACACCCGGAACCCCTTCCGGTGAATTCCGGAACCCTTCCGGAGATCAAAACACTATTATCACATATATCAATCTTTACCTCCGGACTCTTCCGGAGATCCTTGTCATGTCCGGGATCTTATCCGGGACTCCGAACAACCTTCGGTCACCAACACAATAACTCAACTATACTAATCGTCACCAAACGTTAAGTGTGTAGACCCTGCGGGTTCGAGAACTATGTAGACATGATCGAGACACCTCTACGATCAATAACCAATAGCGGGACCTGGATGCCCATATTGGCTCCTACATATTCTACGAAGATCTTTATCGGTCAAACCTCTATGTCAAGGATTCAGTTAATCCCGTATATTGTTCCCTTTGTTCTTCGGTATGTTACTTGCCCGAGATTCGATCTTCGGTATCTCTATACCTAGTTCAATCTCGTTACCGGCAAGTCTCTTTACTCGTTCCGTAATACAAGATCTCGTGGCTAACACTTTAGTCACATTGCTTGCAAGGCTCATTGTGATGTTGTATTACCGAGTGGGCCCTGAGATACCTCTCTGTCACACGGAGTAACAAATCCCAGTCTTGATCCATGCCAACCCAACAGACACCCTCGGAGATACCTGTAGAGCACCTTTATAATCACCCAGTTACGTTGCGATGTTTGATACACACAAGGTACTCCTCCGATGTCAGGGAGTTGCATGATCTCATGGTCATAGAAACAAATACTTGACATGCAGAAAACAATAGCAATAAACTGACACGATCATATGCTACGTTTATAGTTTGGGTCTTGTCCATCACATCATTATCCTAATGATGTGATCCCGTTATCAAATGACATCTCATGTCCATGGCTAGGAAACCTTCACCATCTTTTGATCAACGAGCTAGTCAACTAGAGGCTTACTAGGGACACAGTGTTGTCTATGTACCCACACATGTATTTGAGTTTCCAATCAATACAATTATAGCATGGATAATAAACGATTATCATGAACAAGGAAATATAATAATAACCAATTTATTATTGCCTCTAGGGCATATTTCCAACAGTTTTTAACATGGGCGAAAGCTGGTTCATAGCCAAGCCCCCGAGTGAGAGGGATGCTTGTCACTCGGAGTAGGTTTTTAACTTGGGCGAAAGTTGGTTCGCAGCCAAGCCCCCGAGTGAGAGGGATGCTCGTCACTCGGAGTAGGTTTTTAACTTGGGCGAAAGCTGGTTCGCAGCCAAGCCCCCGAGTGAGAGGGATGCTCGTCACTCGGATTAGGTTTTTAACTTGGGCGAAAGCTGGTTCGCAGCCAAGCCCCCGAGTGAGAGGGATGCTCGTCACTCGGAGTAGGTTTTTAGCTTGGGCGAAAGCTGGTTCGTAGCCAAGCCCCCGAGTGAGAGGGATGCTCGTCAATCGGAGTAGGTTTTTAGCTTGGGTGAAAGCTGGTTCGCAACCAAGCCCCCGAGTGAGAGGGATGCACGTCACTCGGAGTAGGTTTTTAACTTGGGCGAAAGCTGGTTCGCAACCAAGCCCCCGAGTGAGAGGGATGCTCATCACTCGGAGTAGGTTTTTACCTTGGGCGAAAGCTAGTTCGCAGCCAAGCCCCGGGTGAGAGGGATGTTGGTCACTCGGAGTAGGTTTTTAACTTGGGCGAAAGCTGGTTCGCAGCCAAGCCCCCGAGTGAGAGGGATGCTCGTCACTCGGACTAGGTTTTTAACTTGGGCGAAAGCTGGTTCGCAGCCAAGCCCCCGAGTGAGAGGGATGCTCATCACTCAGAGTAGGTTTTTAGCTTGGGCGAAAGCTAGTTCGCAGCCAAGCCCCCGAGTGAGAGGGATGCTCCTCACTAGGAGTAGGTTTTTAGCTTGGGCGAAAGCTCGTTCGCAGCCAAGCCCTAGTGAGAGGGATGCTCGTCACTCGGAGTAGGTTTTTAGCTTGGGCGAAAGCTGGTTCGCAGCCAAGCCCCCGAGTGAGAGGGATGCTCGTCACTCGGAGTAGGTTTTTAACTTGGGCGAAAGCTGGTTCGTAGCCAAGCCCCCGAGTGAGAGGGATGCTCGTCACTCGGAGTAGGTTTTTAGCTTGGGGGAAAGCTGGTTCGCAGCCAAGCCCCCGAGTGAGAGGGATGCTCCTCACTCGGAGTAGTTTTTTAGCTTGGCGAAAGCTGGTTCGCTGCCAAGCCCTAGTGAGAGGGATGCTCGTCACTCGGAGTAGGTTTTTAGCTTGGGCGAAAGCTCGTTCGCAGCCAAGCCCCCGAGTGAGAGGGATGCTCGTCACTCGGAGTTGGTTTTTAACATGGGCGAAAGCTGGTTCGCAGCCAAGCCCCCGAGTGAGAGGGATGCTCGTCACTCGGAGTAGGTTTTTAACTTGGGCGAAAGCTGGTTCGCAGCCAAGCCCTCGAGTGAGAGGGATGCTCGTCACTTGGAGTAGTTTTTGGACTTCGGCAAAAACTGGTTTGCAGCTAAGTTGCAAAGCGTACACCCACTGGGGGTTGTAAGCTAGAGAATGCGTATGAGTGAACTCAATGTGGAACTGGAGAAGTCATGCTTTTATTCATCAAATAACACCCGAGTACTTTTATTACATCTCGTGATCAAGTATAAAATCGTCGCAACAAATCCGCATTCCAAGCACGAGGCTCGTCTGCTTGCTTCTGAAGGTTGTACAGGTGGTATGCTCCGTTGTGCAGAACCTTTGACACGATAAAGGGACCCTCCCACGTAGGAGCAAGCTTGTGAGGTCGCTGGTGATCCACTCGAAGCACAAGATCTCCTTCCTGAAAGGTCCGACTTCCGACGTGCCTGATGTGAAAACGTCTTAGATCTTGCTGATAAGTGGCCGAACGGATCAGAGCCATCTCCCTTTCCTCCTCCAAGAGATCAACGGCGTCTTGCCGTGCTTGCTCTGCCTCAGCTTCAGAGTACAGTTCCACTCAGGGTGAATTGTGGAGTAGGTCACTCGGCAGGACGGCTTCAGCTTCGTACACCATGAAGAAGGGAGTGCGACTGGTAGACCGATTGGGGGTCGTCCTCAAGCCCCAAAGGACTGACGGCAACTCGGTGACCCAAGCTCCAGCTGCGTGCTCCAAATCGCGCATGAATCGTGGCTTTAACCCCTGAAGAATCAGTCCGTTTGCTCTCTCGGCTTGTCCATTCGACTGCGGGTGCGCCACAGACGCATAGTCGACTCGGGTGCCTTGGGCGGCACAGAACGCCCTGAACTCTTCTGAGTCGAAGTTTGAACCATTGTCACTGATAATGTTGTGGGGCACGCCGTATCTGAAGACTATCTCCTTCATGAACTTGATCGCTGTACGAGAGTCTAGCTTCTTGATGGATTTGGCTTCGATCCACTTAGTGAACTTGTCGACTGCAACCAACAAGTGGGTGCATCCACTCGCCCCTGTCCGGAGGGGTCCCACCATGTCGAGTCCCCAGACTGCAAACGGCCAGACGAGTGGAATTTTCTTCAGAGCAGACGCAAGCTTGTGCGATAAGTTTGCATAGAACTTGCATCCGGCGCAGTGTTGGACTATCTCCTGCGCAGCTCCATTGGCACGTGGCCAGAAAAAACCGGCTCGGTTAGCTTTAGCCACGATTGTCCGAGAGGACGCGTGGTGTCCAGAAGTTCCCGAGTGAATCTCCTCCAGGATCAATCGACCTTCCTCCGGAGCGATGCAGCGCTGAGTCACACCGGTGACGCTCTTTCTGTATAATTGATCGCCCATCACTGTAAAGGCTTTGGACCTGCGAACAATCTGGCGGGCTTCAGTTTCATCCTCTGGAAGTTCCTGCCTGAGCAGGTATGCAATGTAAGGCACCGTCCACTCGGGTGTGATTGCTAGGACCTCCATGACCAAATCAATGACTGCCGGGACCTCGACTTCAGTCGGATCAGAAGGACTGACTGCTTGAGGGGGCTCTTCCATGAAGGGATCTTCTTTTACCATTGGAGAACGTAAATGCTTGAGGCACACATTGTTGGGTATGGATTTCCGAGTGGACCCGATCTTTGCCAGATCGTCTGCCTCCTGATTCTTGGCTCGGGGAACATGATGCAGCTCCAGACCTTCAAATTTCTTCTACAACTTTCTCACTGCATTGCAGTATCCTGTCATAGCAGGGCTTCTGATATCCCACTCCTTCATCACTTGGTTCACAACTAGATCCGAGTCACCGTAGACCATCAGGCGCCGGACGCCGAGTGAGATGGCCATACGTAGACCATAAAGGAGCGCCTCGTACTCGGCTTCATTGTTGGAGGAATCAAAGTGAATCTGCAAAACATATCTGACACGATCGCCCTTCGGAGATACTAACACAACTCTAGCTCCTGAACCATTCAGCATCTTGGAACCATCAAAGAACATGGTCCAGTGTTCCGGGTGGCTCTGAGTCGGTTGCTGCTGTTCAGTCCACTCGGCTAGGAAATCGGCTAATGATTGGGACTTGATCGCCTTCTTCGCCTCGAACTTGATGTCCAGGGGCAGGAGCTTGATAGCCCACTTCGCCACTCGACCAGTCGCATCTCGATTGTTCGTGATCTCAGACAGTGGGGCATCGCTGACGACTGACACAGTGTGCTCTTGGAAGTAATGGGCTACTTTCTTCGTAGTCAGGTAGATGCCATAAACGAGCTTCTGATAATGAGGATACCTCTGCTTGGAAGGAGTCAGAACTTCAGAGATGTAATAGACTGGGCGCTGAACTTTGTAAGCCTTGCCCTGTTCTTCTCGCTCGACTATGAGGACCGTGCTGACAACTTGACCAGTGCCCACAATATACAAGAGCAACGGCTCGTTCCTGTTCGGAGCGGCAAGCACCGGCTGGGTGGAAAGCAGGGCTTTGAGCTCAACAAACGATGCTTGTGCTTCAGCAGTCCACTTGAACGAATCAGATTTCTTCATCAATTGGTACAGGGGCAGTGCCTTCTCACCGAGACGGGAAATGAATCGGCTCAGAGCTGCGAGGCAACCCGTGAGCTTCTGTACATCATGAAGACGTTCAGGACGTTTCATTTGTACAATCGCCCCGATCTTCTCAGGATTGGCATCTATCCCTCGTTCGGAAACGAGGAAACCGAGTAACTTGCCTCCAGGAACTCCGAAAGTGCACTTCGCTGGATTCAGCTTGATATCATACTTCCGCAAATTTGCGAAAGTTTAGGCTAGGTCAGCCAGTAGGTCGGAACCTTTTCTAGACTTGACCACTATGTCATCCATGTATGCCTCGATGTTCCGACTAATCTGTTTTTGCAAACACTTCTGCACCATGCGCATGAAAGTGGCACCAGTGTTTTTAAGACCGAAAGGCATGGTGATATAGCAGAAATACCCGAATGGGGTGATAAAGGCTGTTTTTATTTCATCTGGCCCATACAGTCAGATCTGGTGGTACCCGGAGTACGCATCCAGAAAAGACAGTCGCTCACAACCCGTGGTGGAATCTACGATTTGATCAATGCGGGGGAGCGGGTGTAACACCCCAAAAATTTAACCATATTTTTTATTAAGTAAAATTTGGCCAGAAATTAAATTCTGAATTATATTAGGTCCTTTATTAATTTTAGAGTATTTCCTGTTTTCTGTTTTCCAAAATTCGTCCCTCCATATAGAATTTATTTTTAATATTGAGGGCTTTGGGAGTTTTCTTAAATCATTTTAATTATATTTTAATAACAGTAGGAATTATTTTCATAATAAAATTTGCCCTAGAATAATTCTGTCAATAGCATTTTCAGACTTTAAAATGCTTCTGTTGCACTACAACTATTTTAAATAATTCTTTTAAAATTCCACAAAAATTATGAGAGGTCATCTGATGCCTATAGATCACTTTTATGCAAAAACCCAACTGGGTCTTTTGAAAATTTTGAGTAAACATCCTCTTTTCTTTTCTGGTCCAGATTCAGCTTTGAACTACAACCCTATTTTTCTTTGCTCCAAAAATTCTGTAATTAATCCACCTTATGGTCCTTCCTAAGAAACCCCTA
The DNA here is from genome assembly GCA_039707655.1 of Elymus sibiricus. NCBI lineage: Eukaryota > Viridiplantae > Streptophyta > Magnoliopsida > Poales > Poaceae > Elymus > Elymus sibiricus. Next base: position 403,314,959 of record CM077672.1, read on the forward strand.
AGTCCAGAAGATCAACCCCAATTGCCTCATTCTAGTTCACCAAATTAATCCTCCAACTTTCAGTCCAGAACTGAAATTCTTCCCAACTTGCATTAGCAAGTTTTCTATATTCACAAACCAACTCTACTAGCATCCCTACCATCCAAAGAGACCCAACCCTGCCAAGTCTCACTTCCAACAAAGTGCCCTAGCCAGCTCTGTCATTTTGTCAAACAGGTTGTGAGCATGACAGAAACTTTCAATCATCAAATGCTTCACTTGGCACTTGCTCTTCTGGCCAAAACAGCATGTCCAGTAGCCTTGCCATCCTTGTAAGCATCCACCTGCCAAAAATCAGCTCGAGTGGATCACCCTAGTTCACCCTGGCATTTTCTCGAGCAGCTCATGTGCATGCCCAACGTGTGAGCAGAGCGCCCGGGTTGCAGGCTCTGGCATCGACTGCTGCTGCTGCCCTTGCTCATCATGGTCTTCCCTTAGACCACCTGATCATCTCTGAGCATCGCTGACACTCCCCCTCGTCCGCTAGCACCGGCCACCACCGACCACCGCCATCCAAACCGCCGCCCGACGAGTCCAACGCCGCCACGTCTCTGCCTGAGCCTCCCCTCACTTAATGGCCAACGGCCAGGCTTATCCGAAGCTCACCCGCCTTCACCGAACCCCGCCACCCACCACCGACCACGCCACCGCCCGCAACCACCTCTTCGGCGCAGTAATGGAGACCGCCGCCGTGTTTATCCACTGGAAGCCGCAGAACCGACGTCCCCGTGCTATAAAAAGACCACCTCGGGCTCGTTATCGACAACACAACCTCTCCACCTCCATCCACAGGCCTTCTGTTGCAGCCAGTCGATCGGGAGCTCCCTTCCTCCTCCCCTCCGGTGAAATCAACCGCCGCCACTCTACTGTTAAATCCGACGTAACCACGGCCTCCCCACCAACAATCTCTTCTCCTCTAGCCTCCACTCGCACCCGCACATCCATTCCCCCTCTCAACTTCATTTGAGATCGACTGTGGGCGAAAGCCCTCTTCTCACCTCCGCCGGAGCTTCTCGGGGAAACTCGCCGTCGGCGACATCGTCCCTCCCTCCGACCGTGACGGGTACCGGGAGGACCGTCGTGATCCCCTGGTCACGTTGGTAGCCTCGGATCCCCGAGATCTGCCATCGTTCGCCGGCGCGAGCCGCCGGAGTTCCGCCCCCATTCGGTCAAGAGAAAGAAGAAGGCACGAGCGGCGGCGACCAGTCAAACATGACAGGTGGGTCCAGCGGGACCCACTGTCAATGACCTGAGGGCGCAGCTGAGTGGTAACGCATTCGCGAGAAAACGTTTTCTCCACTGGAAAGCGTAAACCCGAGAATACGTCTTCGACGTCGTCAGCTCTCCCGCGCAGCTGAACGACTGGGCCCGGCCCAGTTGCGCCAGGCATCTATACAGCGCTCAGGGCGCTTCTCTGCTCTTTTTCCTTTTCCTTTTTCAGCAGTATTCAGATAATTCTACAGAAATACTTTCAAATCCAAATCTAATGATTCTAATTTCTAAATACTCCTAAAATCATGCTCTATTAATCCAGTTAGGGTGAACATTTTTACTAAGCTTTGTCTCTACTGGATCTTTTAAATAGTCCATTTAGTCATTTATTTCAGTTTAGAAAATTCCTAGGAAAATCATATGAACTCCAAATAAATTGATTCTTTTTCTGAAATTCCTCATATATCATCTCGTTTATTTTAGGATTTATTGTAAAATTTTCAAGACAACTTTTTAGTACTGTTTTTGCTTTATGTGGTAATTTCAATATTTTTGAAAATAGGAAATGGAGGGAAGATAAAATTTTCAAAACTTTTGGAGTGCACCCAATATTTCTACATGATCAAGGCAAGCATCTTGAACACTTGATATGGTGATTGCATGGTTAAATATTTGCAAGTAAAAATTGAATTATGAATATGTTGAATTCAAATAAAAATTTGCATATTGCTAGATATGCATGCATGATCCCTTGAAAATATTTTATCTCCATTTAAATATGAAGTATGAGTGAGCATGGCTATTTTTCACATGCCCATGTTGGTACGGACTAATCTGCAGGAAAGAATCAGTCACGAGAAAGGTGACCGTGAAACTGAAATCTCGTTGTGACGAGAATGATCAGTGAGGGCATGCTTGTAACGCCCCGGACACACCTGCCGGTGGTCGTTACTCCTAGCGGGATCTAGACTGGCCCCACAGATCAATACTAGTCTTCTCTGCGCACTTTGTCCTCACTCATGCGCACCCAGGACCAACTTCCCGGTCGGTCACCCATCCTGAAATTACTCCAAGCTGAGCACGCTTAACTTTGGAGTTCTTTCTGAATGGGCTCCCAAAAAAGAAGGAATTCCTTATTGATATGAGTAGTCTATCATCCCTATTATGCCAGGCTATCACATGATGACTATCAACATATCGTCGGGAAGGCTGCTGATGAAGTCTAGGCCCGTCGGAGTCGCTTGCGGTTCAGGCTCGACCCGCCTCCGCTTGTTGGCAGCCTCGTCCTCCACCTCCGGAGTCTCCTCGACAGCGGCGCTATCTGATAGGACATGCCAGATGGTGACCCTGTTGGGTATTACCGATGAAATATGTTGTGCTAACCACTGCAGGAAAAACTTAACCTCCTGAGTCGACCATAGATCGAGTCTTGTTCCGGTAACCCCCATACTTGTTTTGTGCTGCCACTTGTCCCTGCCGCAGGTAGGGTACGGTTCAGTAAGTTGTTAACCCCTTTCCTGCACACACCGTACAGAGAGGCCATAGTGAAAGATACCATTGGCCCATGGTAGGCATGTCACTTGGTCCGGGGGCATGGGTGTCTCCGGTTGTAGCCGGAGAGGGGTCGCACCCCTGTTTGCGCGCCGATATAAATATTGTGATCCCATGCTATTGGAGGCCATTGAATGAGGCCTTCCCACTTAGAGTTTTACTTTATCATTGCCTTGGGTGATTCCTGGCTTTGGTAAGTTAAAACTGGTATGTGCGGGCCAGGTGTGTTTTCAACCCAAAGACCGTAATGGGAATTAGTCAGCGTCTCGGTGCTGACTAAAGAAATCCTTTACTTGTGAGTAAAGAGTACACCCTCTGCAGAGTTATATCTATTCAAATAGCCGTGTCCGCGGTTAAGGACTACAGTCTGGGTTAGTCAAGTGTCGGTCTCCGGAGGAAAATAATTAAATTGAGCATGAATTATTTTGCATAATGATTATTGCCACTACTGATATTATCATGAATTTTTGATGATACGAATATTATTGTTGTCATGAATATTATTGTTATTATTATGGACTAACCGTTTCTCTTATTTTATTTTCTGAGTGTCTCATGGGCTGGCTAGACTACCCGGGCACTCATTTATTTTCAAGACCTCTCGTGGCGTCGCTTGAGTTTTCGGGCGGTCTGTCTCGCCCGATTCTCTTTTAGACACCCGTTTGGCATTTCTTTTCAAGACCTCTCGTGGCGTCTCTTTAGTTCATGGGCGGTCTGTATCACCCCATACTCTTTTAGACACCCGTTTGGCATTTCTTTTGGATCTCGGGCGGTTCAGTCTCGCCCGATTGTCCACTTTTAATTTTCTTGGTTTGTCACTAACATTTTAATTTCTGCACATGCTAATATTTATCATGCCATGTTTTAAATATCAGTCAGCATGAGCATATCATTTAGTCCATCAGGGGCATATGCATTCAGCACCGTATTAATATTCGTCATGCCATGCTTTAATTTCGTTCAGCATATGCATATAAATTAAACCATCATGATCATATGCATTCGGCATATCATTTGTTCATTATGTTTGCGAGTACATTCAAACGTACTCACTGGCTTGTCCCTGGCTATTTAATTGGCCAGGTCAGGATTTCTACAAAGAGTATTACAACGACGTCCCTGTGGAGCCTAGGATAGCAGCCACGTGGGATAGGAATTATCCGGGTTAGCTGTTCCTATGGGAATGGAGCCCCATCGGCGTTGGAGAACCACGAGTCGCTTCCGTCATCCTCACTAGAAATCATTGTTGTATCATTAGACCTTTATGGTCTTGTATCCAATTCTTGTAATTGCTTGGTAATCTGTAACAAGGATGTGTCCACCAGTAACAGTAATCCTGGGCTGGTGACGACACGAGGGGTTAATTTCTGGGATATCATGTCCCGGAAATCCGGCCCCGACAGGGGGAAATGATCCTTGGGGCAGACCCGATTGATGTGCTTGAAATCAATGCACATTCGGAGAGACTTGTCTTTCTTAGGGACCATGACGACGTTGGCGAGCCACTCGGAGTGGTACACCTCACGGATGAACTCGGCTGCCAGGAGCCGAGCAACTTCTTCGCCAATGGCCTTCCTCTTCTATGTAGCAGAGCGACGGAGATGCTCCTTCACAGGTTTCGCCTTTGGGTCGACTCGCAAACGGTGCTCAGCCAGCTCCCTGGGTACACCCGGCATGTTGGATGGTTTCCATGCGATGATGTCCCAGTTCTCACGGAGGAACTGGATGAGCGCTTCTTCCTATTTGCTGTCGAGTGTTGTTGATATGTTGGTGGGAGCAGCATTGGGATCTTCCGGGTGGATGTGCACAGGCTTCGTGTCGCCGGCCGACTGAAACGCAGATTCTGCAGCCAGCTTCTTGGAGCGTAGCAGATCACTCGGATCGGCATTTTTCTTGTACACCTCCAGTTCCACCATGGCCATCTGCTCATCAGCTATCTTGGACCCTTGCTGCTAACACTCCTCCGCGCGCTGTCGACTGCCAGTGACTGTGATCACGCCTTTGGGGCCAGGCATCTTCAGCTTGAGATACACATAACATGGACGGGCCATGAAACGTGCGTAAGCTGGTCGACCAAGGATGGCATGGTAGGCGCTGCGGAAGTCGACCACTTCGAAGGTCAGCCTTTCCTTCCGAAAGTTCTTGTCATCTCCAAAGACCACGTCCAGGGCGATCTGCCCGAGTGACTTTGCTTTCTTGCCGGGGATCACTCCATGGAACTGCATGCTGCTCTCGCTGAGTCGGGACATCGGAATGCCCATCGCTTGCAGAGTATCAGCGTATAGTATGTTCAGTCCGCTTCCACCGTCCATGAGGACCTTGCGCAATCGGACGCCTCCCATGACTGGATCGACCAACAGCGCCTGCCGCCCAGGGGTGGCAATGTAGGCTGGATGGTCCGACTGTTGGAAATATGCCCTAGAGGCAATAATAAATTAGTTATTATTATATTTCCTTGTTCATGATAATCGTTTATTATCCATGCTATAATTGTATTGATTGGAAACTCAAATACATGTGTGGGTACATAGACAACACTGTGTCCCTAGTAAGCCTCTAGTTGACTAGCTCGTTGATCAAAGATGGTTAAGGTTTCCTAGCCATTGACATGAGATGTCATTTGATAACGGGATCACATCATTAGGAGAATGATGTAATGGACAAGACCCAAACTACGAACGTAGCATATGATCGTGTCAGTTTATTGCTATTGTTTTCTGCATGTCAAGTATCTGTTCCTATGACCATGAGATCATGCAACTCCCTGACATCGGAGGAGTACCTTGTGTGTATCAAACGTCGCAACGTAACTGGGTGACTATAAAGGTGCTCTACAGGTATCTCCGAGGGTGTCTGTTGGGTTGGCATGGATCAAGACTGGGATTTGTTACTCCGTGTGACGGAGAGGTATCTCAGGGCCCACTCGGTAATACAACATCACAATGAGCCTTGCAAGCAATGTGACTAAAGTGTTAGCCACGAGATCTTGTATTACGGAACGAGTAAAGAGACTTGCCAGTAACGAGATTGAACTAGGTATAGAGATACCGACGATCGAATCTCGGGCAAGTAACATACCGAAGAACAAAGGGAACAGCGTACGGGATTAACTGAATCCTTGACATAGAGGTTCGACCGATAAAGATCTTCGTAGAATATGTAGGAACCAATATGGGCATCCAGGTCCCGCTATTGGTTATTGGCCGTAGAGGTGTCTCGGTCATGTCTGCATAGTTCTCGAACCCGCAGGGTCTACACACTTAACGTTTGGTGACGAATAGTATAGTTGAGTTATTGTGTTGGTGACCGAAGGTTGTTCGGAGTCCCGGATAAGATCCCGGACATGACGAGGATCTCCGGAATAGTCCGGAGGTAAAGATTGATATATGTGATAATAGTGTTTTGATCTCCGGAAGGGTTCCGGAATTCACCGGAAGGGGTTCCGGATGTTTACCGAAGTGTTCGGGTGCAGCAACACTTTATATGAGCCAAAGGGGTAAAGCCCACGAGGTATTGGAAAGTGCAAAAGGAAGTTTTGTTGCTGCCTTAAGCGGTACTACCGCTGGTAAGGCAGTACTACCGCGTAAGCGGTACTACCGCTTGTGTGAAGCGGTACTACCGCATAAGCGGTACTACCGCTTGTGTGAAGCGGTACTACCGCTCAAGCGGTACTACCGCTCGTGAGCGGTACTACCGCTTGTGCGCGATACTGCAGGGATCCGAGTTGGACTCTTTCCCTGCGGGCCAAACCGACCTTGTGCGGGCAAAACCGACCTGGAGGAGGCTTTTACTCCAAGTTTAGACCCCAAGGCTCAACATATAAATAGAGGGGCAGGGCTAGCACACGGGACACATTAAGATTTCCCAAGCCGTGTGCCGGCAACCCTAACCCTCTAGTTCTCCCGTCATAATCTCCGTAGTGCTTGGAGAAGCCCTGCAGAGATTGTTCCTCACCATCATCACCACGCCGTCGTGCTGCCGGAACTCATCTACTACTTCATCATCGCTCGCTGGATCGAGGAGGTGAAGGCGTCATCAAGCCGTACGTGTGTTGAACGCGGAGGTGCTGTCCGTTCGGCACTAGTTCATGATCGGATCGAGGGACGACTTGCGATTTGGATCGCGGAGACGTTCGACTACATCAACCGCGTTTCTTAACGCTTCCGCTTAGCGATCTACAAGGGTATGTAGATTCAGTCTCCCTCTCGTAGATGCTCATCACCATGGATAGATCTTGTGTGTGCGTAGGAAAAATTTTGTTTCCCATGCAACGTTCCCCAACAGTGGCATCATGAGCTAGGTCTATGCGTAGATGAGATCTCGAGTAGAACACAAACGAGTTGTGGGCGTGGGTGTATACATATTGCTTGCCGTTACTAGTTGATATTTGATTCGGCGGTACTGTGAGATGAAGCGGCCCGGACCGACATTACGCGTACGCTTACGCGAGACAGGTTCCTTCAACTAACATGTAACTTCATTGCATAAAGATGGCTAGCGGGTGTCTGTCTCTCTCACTTTAGTTGAATCGATTTCAATGAAGAGGGTTCTTTTAGAAGATCAAAAAGCAATCACTACACCACGTTGTGGTTTTGCGAAGATAAGAACGGTTCTTGCAAACCCGTAGCAGCCACGTAAAATTTGCAACAACAATTAGAGGACGTCTAACTTGTTTTTGCAGGGTATGTTGTGATGTGATATGGCCAATTACATGATGAGATATATGTGATGTATGAGATGATCATGTGTTGTATAGAATATCACGACTTGCATGTCGATGAGTACGGCAACTGGCAGGAGCCATAGAGTTGTCTTTAATTATTGTATGACCTGCGTGTCAATCATTAAGCGCTATGTAATGCTTTACTTTATCGCTAAACGTTAGCAATAGTCGTGGGAGCAACAGTCGGCGCGACAACCTCATGGCGACACGTTGATAGAGATCAAGATGATGGAGATCATGGTGTCATGCCGGTGACGATGGAGATCATGCCGGTGCTTTGGAGATGGAGATCAAAAGCACAAGTTCATGGCCATATCATGTCACTTATGATTTGCATGTGATGTTAATCCTTTTATGCATCTTATTTTGCTTAGGACGACGGTAGCATTATAAGGTGATTCCTCACTTAAATTTCAAGATAAATTGTGTTCTCCCCGAGTGTGCACCGTTGCGAAAGTTCGTCGTTTCGAGACACGCCGTGATGATCGGGTGTGATAGACTCCACGTTCACATACAACGGGTGCAAGCCATGTTGCACACGCAGAACACTCGGGTTAAACTTGACGAGCCTAGCATGTACAGACATGGCCTCGGAGCACAAGAGACCGAAAGGTCGAACATGAGTCATATAGTAGATATGATCAACATGAAGATGTTCACCATTGAAACCACCTCGACTCACGTGATGATCGGACTTGAGTTGGTGGATTTGGATCATGTTACACTCGAATGACCGGAGGGATGTCAATTTGAGTGGGAGTTTTTAAGTAATATGATTAATTAAACTCATTATCTTGAACAATAGTCTAAGTAGTCTTTGCTATATTTATGTTGTAGATCATGGCTCGTGCAGTAGCACCCCTGAATTTTAATGCGTTCCTAGAGAAAGCTAAGTTGAAAGATGATGGAAGTAACTTTGTGGACTGGGCCCGTAATCTAAGGATTATCCTTACGGCTTCCCAGAAGGCTTATGTCCTTGATGCACCGCTTGGTGATCCACCCGCTCCAGTTGAGTCTCTAGACGTTGTGAACGCCTGGCAGGCTCGTTCTGATGATTACTCAATAGTTCAATGTGCAATGTTGTATGGCTTAGAACCGGGACTTCAAAGACGTTTTGAACGTCATGGAGCATATGAGATGTTCCAGGAGTTGAAGTTTATCTTTCAGAAGAATGCCCGGATCGAGAGATATGAGATCTCCGATAAGTTCTATACTTGCAAGATGGAGGAGAACGGGTCTATCAGTGATCACGTGCTCAGAATGTCTGGGTACTCCACCCGTCTGGCTGAATTGGGGATGCCCCTTCCGCCAGAGGCTATCACTGACAGAGTTCTTCAATCATTGCCACCTAGCTACAAGAGCTTCGTGTTGAACTATAACATGCACGGGATGAACAAGTCAGTCGCCGAGCTGTTTGCGATGCTGAAAGCCGCTGAGTCTGAAATTCAGAAGGAGCATCAAGTGTTGATGGTCAATAAAACCACTAGTTTCAAGAAAAATGGCAAGGGTAAGAAGGGTAAATCTAAGAAGGGTGGCAAAGCAGTTGCTGCTCCTGTGAAGAAACCCAAGGCTGGACCCAAACTAGAAACTGAGTGCTTTCATTGCAAGGGAACTGGACACTGGAAGCGGAACTGCCCCAAGTATTTGGCTGACAAGAAGGCGGCCAACAACAAACAAGGTATATATGATATACATGTTATTGATATGTTCCTTACCAACCCTCGTTGTAGTGCATGGGTATTTGATACCGGTGCGGTTGCTCATATTTGCAACTCTAAAGAGGAACTGCGGAATAGACGGAGGCTGGCGAAGGACGAAGTGACGATGCGCGTGGGAAATGGTTCCAAGGTTGATGTGATCGCCGTCGGCACGCTCGCTCTTCGATTACCGTCGGGATTAGTGATGAACCTAAATAAGTGTTATTTGGTGCCTGCGTTAAGCATGAACATTATATCTGGATCTTGTTTATTGCGAGACGGTTACTCATTTAAATCAGAGAATAATGGTTGTTCTATTTATATGGGTAATATCTTTTATGGTCATGCACCCAATGTAAGCGGTTTATTCTTATTGAATCTCGATAGTAATGATACACATGTTCATAACATTGATGCCAAAAGATGTAGGATTGATAATGATAATACCACTTTCTTGTGGCACTGCCGTTTAGGTCATATTGGCGTAAAACGCATGAGGAAGCTCCATGCTGATGGACTTTTGGAGTCACTTGATTTTGAATCACTTGACACATGTGAGCCATGCCTCTTAGGCAAGATGACTAAAACGCCGTTCTCTGGAACAATGGAACGGGCAAGTGACTTATTGGAAATCATACATACTGATGTGTGCGGTCCAATGAGCATTGAGGCGCGCGGTGGTTATCGTTACTTTCTCACCTTCACTGATGACTTAAGTAGATATGGGTATATTTAATTAATGAAACACAAGTCTGAAACGTTTGAAAAGTTCAAACAATTTCAGAGTGAAGTTGAGAATCATCGTAACAAGAAGATTAAATTCCTACGATCTGATCGAGGAGGAGAATATCTGAGTTATGAGTTTGGCAGTCACTTAAGACAATGTGGAATTGTTTCACAACTGACACCGCCTGGAACACCACAGCGTAATGGTGTGTCCGAACGTCGTAATCGAACTTTATTGGATATGGTGCGATCTATGATGTCTCTTGCCGATTTGCCACTATCGTTTTGGGGTTATGCATTAGAGACAGCTGCATTCACTTTAAATAGGGCACCATCGAAATCCGTTGAGACAACGCCATATGAACTTTGGTTTGGCAAGAAGCCAAAGCTGTCGTTTCTTAAAATTTGGGGATGTGATGCTTATGTCAAAAAGCTTCAGCCTGAAAAGCTGGAACCCAAAGCGGAGAAATGCATCTTCATAGGATACCCAAAAGAGACAGTTGGGTATACCTTCTATCTCAGATCCGAAGGCAAAGTGTTTGTCGCTAAAAACGGAACATTTCTTGAGAAAGAGTTTCTCTCGAAAGAATTGAGTGGGAGGAAGATAGAACTTGATGAGGTTGTTGAACCTTTACTTCAACCTGAGAGTAGCGCAGTGCAGAAAGTCGTTTCTGTGGAGCCTACATCAGCTGAAGAGGAAGTTAATGATGATGATCATGAAGCTTTGGATCAAGTTGCTATCGAACCTCGTAGGTCGACAAGGATGCATACTGCTCCTGAGTGGTACGGCAACCCTGTCTTAGAGGTCATGTTGTTAGACAACGATGAACCTACGAGCTATGGAGAAGCGATGATGGGCCCGGATTCCGAGAAGTGGTTAGAGGCCATGAAATCCGAGATGGGATCCATGTATGAAAACAAAGTATGGACTTTGGAAGTATTACCTAAAGGGCGTAAGGCCATTCAGAACAAATGGATCTTTAAGAGGAAGACAGATGCGAACGGTAATGTCACCGTCTATATAGCTCGACTTGTGGCAAAGGGTTTTTCACAAGTTCAAGGAGTTGACTACGATGAGACCTTCTCACCCGTAGCGATGCTTAAGTCCGTCAGAATCATGTTAGCAATAGCTGCCTTTTTCGATTATGAAATTTGGCAGATGGATGTCAAAACAGCATTCCTTAACGGTTTCCTTAAGGAAGAGTTGTATATGATGCAACCAGAAGGTTTTGTCGATCCAGAGAATGCTGACAAAGTTTGCAAACTCCAGCGATCCATTTATGGACTGGTGCAAGCATCTCGGAGTTGGAATCTTCGCTTTGATGAAGTGATCAAAGCGTTCGAGTTTATACAAGTTTACGAAGAAGCTTGTATTTACAAGAAAGTGAGTGGGAGCTCTATAGCGTTTCTAATATTATATGTGGATGACATATTGCTGATTGGAAACAATATAGAATTGTTGGAAAGCGTGAAGGAATATTTGAACAAGAGTTTTTCAATGAAGGACCTAGGAGAAGCTGCTTTCATATTAGGCATCAAGATCTATAGAGATAGATCAAGACGCTTAATAGGACTTTCACAAAGCACATACCTTGATAAGATTTTGAAGAAGTTCAAAATGGATCAGTCCAAGAAGGGGTTCTTGCCTGTTTTGCAAGGTGTGAAGTTGAGTAAGACTCAATGCCCAGTGACTGCAGAAGATAGAGAAAAGATGAGTGTCATCCCCTATGCTTCAGCCATAGGCTCTATTATGTATGCAATGCTGTGCACAAGACCCGATGTCAGTCTTGCCATAAGTATGGTCGGAAGGTTTCAAAGTGATCCAGGAATGGAACACTGGACGGCGGTCAAGAATATCCTTAAGTACCTGAAAAGGACTAAGGACATGTTTCTCGTTTATGGAGGTGATCAAGAGCTCGTCGTAAAGGGTTACGTCGATGCAAGCTTTGACACTGATCCGGATGACTCTAAGTCTCAAACCGGATACGTATTTGTTCTTAATGGGGGTGCGGTTAGCTGGTGCAGTTCCAAGCAAAGCGTGGTAGCTGATTCTACATGCGAAGCGGAGTACATCGCAGCCTCGGAGGCGGCGAAGGAAGGTGTCTGGATGAAGGAGTTCATGACAGATCTTGGAGTAGTGCCTAGTGCGCTTAACCCAATGACTCTGTTTTGTGATAACACTGGTGCCATTGCTCTAGCCATGGAACCAAGATTTCACAAGAGGACCAGACACATAAAGCGACGCTTCAATTCCATCCGCGATTACATCAAGGAGGACGACATAAATATTTGCAAAGTACACACGGATCTGAATGTTGCAGATCCGATGACTAAACCTCTTCCAAGGGCTAAACATGAACAACACCAGAACTGCATGGGTGTTCGATTCATTACAATGTAAATCACATAGTGATGTGAACTAGATTATTGACTCTAGTGCAAGTGGGAGACTGTTGGAAATATGCCCTAGAGGCAATAATAAATTAGTTATTATTATATTTCCTTGTTCATGATAATCGTTTATTATCCATGCTATAATTGTATTGATTGGAAACTCAAATACATGTGTGGGTACATAGACAACACTGTGTCCCTAGTAAGCCTCTAGTTGACTAGCTCGTTGATCAAAGATGGTTAAGGTTTCCTAGCCATTGACATGAGATGTCATTTGATAACGGGATCACATCATTAGGAGAATGATGTAATGGACAAGACCCAAACTACGAACGTAGCATATGATCGTGTCAGTTTATTGCTATTGTTTTCTACATGTCAAGTATATGTTCCTATGACCATGAGATCATGCAACTCCCTGACATCGGAGGAGTACCTTGTGTGTATCAAACGTCGCAACGTAACTGGGTGACTATAAAGGTGCTCTACAGGTATCTTCGAGGGTGTCTGTTGGGTTGGCATGGATCAAGACTGGGATTTGTTACTCCGTGTGACGGAGAGGTATCTCAGGGCCCACTCGGTAATACAACATCACAATGAGCCTTGCAAGCAATGTGACTAAAGTGTTAGCCACGAGATCTTGTATTACGGAACGAGTAAAGAGACTTGCCAGTAACGAGATTGAACTAGGTATAGAGATACCGACGATCGAATCTCGGGCAAGTAACATACCGAAGAACAAAGGGAACAGCGTACGGGATTAACTGAATCCTTGACATAGAGGTTCGACCGATAAAGATCTTCGTAGAATATGTAGGAACCAATATGGGCATCCAGGTCCCGCTATTGGTTATTGGCCGTAGAGGTGTCTCGGTCATGTCTGCATAGTTCTCGAACCCGCAGGGTCTACACACTTAACGTTTGGTGACGAATAGTATAGTTGAGTTATTGTGTTGGTGACCGAAGGTTGTTCGGAGTCCCGGATAAGATCCCGGACATGACGAGGATCTCCTGAATAGTCCGGAGGTAAAGATTGATATATGTGATAATAGTGTTTTGATCTCCGGAAGGGTTCCGGAATTCACCGGAAGGGGTTCCGGATGTTTACCAAAGTGTTCGGGTACAGCAACACTTTATATGAGCCAAAGGGGTAAAGCCCACGAGGTATTGGAAAGTGCAAAAGGAAGTTTTGCTGCTGCCTTAAGCGGTACTACCGCTGGTAAGGCAGTACTACCGCGTAAGCGATACTACCGCTTGTGTGAAGCGGTACTACCGCATAAGCGGTACTACCGCTTGTGTGAAGTGGTACTACCGCTCAAGCGGTACTACCGCTCGTGAGCGGTACTACCGCTTGTGCGCGATACTGCAGGGATCCGAGTTGGACTCTTTCCCTGCGGGCCAAACCGACCTTGTGCGGGCAAAACCGACCTGGAGGAGGCTTTTACTCCAAGTTTAGACCCCAAGGCTCAACATATAAATAGAGGGGCAGGGCAAGCACACGGGACACATTAAGATTTCCCAAGCCGTGTGCCGGCAACCCTAACCCTCTAGTTCTCCCGTCATAATCTCCGTAGTGCTTGGAGAAGCCCTGCAGAGATTGTTCCTCACCATCATCACCCCGCCGTCGTGCTGCCGAAACTCATCTACTACTTCATCATCGCTCGCTGGATCGAGGAGGTGAAGGCGTCATCAAGCCGTACGTGTGTTGAACGCGGAGGTGCCGTCCGTTCGGCACTAGTTCGTGATCAGATCGAGGGACGACTTGCGATTTGGATCGCGGAGACGTTCGACTACATCAACCGCGTTTCTTAACGCTTCCGCTTAGCGATCTACAAGGGTATGTAGATTCACTCTCCCTCTCGTAGATGCTCATCACCATGGATAGATCTTGTGTGTGCGTAGGAAATTTTTTGTTTCCCATGCAACGTTCCCCAACACCGACTGATCAAAGGTGATCGGAGTCTTCGACCAGTTCAGAAATTTTGTCGTCGCTGGCATGGCAATGTTCACTTCTCGGTTGATAACCTTCAACTGGCTCCTACTCTCTACATCTGCAAAGATCATCAGGGTTGCGTTGACACTGGGAAAAGGTTCATCTTTGTCTCCATCGTCAGCGTCTTCTGGGCTCTTCTCACTCGACGGGCCCTCTCGGAACTATTGAATCAACAGTCTGCATTGTCGAGTGGTATGCTTGGGCAATATCAAATTGCCCTCTTCATCCTTTCTGGTGTGGATGTGACACGGCAAATCGAGGACATCTTGGCCCGACTGATCTCTCTTTTTCTTCGGGATCCATTTTTCCTTAGCCTTCCCCTTGTTCTTGGCTTGACCGGCCAGAGCGGCAGCCTCGGCCTGAGTCGAACCATCAGCCTTGTGCTTCGGCTTCCGATTGGGATTACAGTTTCCGGGGTTGGGCTCGCTGGTTTTCCCTTTGCCGTTACGAAGATGGTCTTCCTCTTCTCCGTTTGCGTACCGAGTGGCAATCTCCATCATTCGGCTCATGGTCAAAGATCCTGACCGACCAAATTTCAGGATGAGCTCCCGATATCTGACTCCTGCCTTGAAGGCGCAGACGGCCTGATGCTCTGTGACGTTCTCCACCACGTGATGCAAGGTTGTCCACCGCTGGATGTACTCCCTTAATGTTTCATTCGGTTTCTGCACGCAGTGCTGCAACTCAGTCAATCCAGCCGGTCGTTTGCACGTGCCCTCGAATGTTTTGATGAACACTCGGGCCAAATCTTCCCAGCAGTATATGCTGGCTGGAGTGAGCTGGTTGAGCCAGGCACGGGCGGACCCTTCCAACATCAAAGGCAAATGCTTCCTAGCCACGTAGTCATTTCCTCCACCAATCTGCACAGCCACTCGGTAATCCTCTAACCAAGTTTCTGGCTTGCACTCACCGGTGAATTTGCTTACTCCAGCTGCCAATCTAAAGTTAGACGGGATCTCAGCGGCCCGGATGGCCCTGCTGAAACACTCGGGCCCAGAGATGAATGCTCCACTTCCACTCGGACGATCTCTGTCCAAGTTCTCTCTCAGAGCTCTGCCTTTGTCGACCAGGTTCTGAGCGAGAATGGATCTCGCGTTGAACTACGGGTCACGGTAGTCGACTGGCTCTCTCTGGCGGTAACCGTCACCATGACGGGGAGGGCTGGCCCTCCGATCGTTGCCGTAAGGACGCCTGGCGTCATACGGCCGGGGCGCGTACGAGCCATCCCGCGGAGGGGGCGACTGTATGCGGCGACGATCATCCTGACGCCGCGGAGGCGTATTCCGACTGTGACCCTGCCCCGAGTACTGGTCTCGGTTGCGGTCTTGGTCGTTTCGCCGTGGAGGCGAGTGTCTATTTCTCCTTGGGGACACTGGACTGTGGGCCGATTGAACGGTGTCAGCCCTAACGGATCTGCTCTGAATTTGATTGCGCGACTGGGATACCGCCGAATTTTGCTCCTCTACCGCCTTGAGCAGGGCCCGGATCTGCGCAAGGCCTCCAAAGCCTGAGCCTCGGGGGTCGTCCCAACGATGCGCGTCTGGAGGGCCTGCTCGGTCCTGCGCTACTGTTCCTCCCTCTGCTGCCGAGTGAGAAGTCGGGGGACGTACTCGTTGTCATGTTGGTCCCTGCCGCCGCCGAGATCAGGGCGCGACGGATCACCGTTCTCCTCGCTGCCGCGGCCGTACCCAGGCGGACTGGGCGGAGAATCGGCCATCAGCACCTCCGCAGCAGGATCGCTGCTCTCGCACTCTGATAAGCTTTCCGAGTGCTCATGCACGGAGGCGAACAGATCAAAGACAGGTTCATCGGGCTCGATTGCCACGATCTGCAGGGCTGCAGCCTGAAGAGCCACCGCGTGCTTGATCCACCGCTGAAGCCACAAGCGTCCGGAGCGCTTGCGACGGCGGCTGGTGGAGAGCGAAGAGGTCGACTGATAAGGAGTCGACGATTGCCGAAGAAGGACGCCGAAGGTACTCACGCGGAAGTGCGACGCACTGCGGACGAGCAATGCCTCAACATCTAGCGGGGCTTCCTGGAGCCACGCCGAATCGTCAGCGATGAAGCTGAGGACGCCGAAACGGATCTCGCCGCCCAGAGTCAGCCCGCCGCCGGAAACCATGGTGATGGTGGAAAAAATGCAACTACGCCGGAAGTCGCTAGATGCCTGCCCCACGGTGGGCGCCAACTGTCGTGGGTGCAAGTCTGACAGTAGTGTGTAGGGGTACGGATGAGAGGGCAGAGCCTAACTACGGCGCAGGTGTTACACTCGGATTTACGAGTTCAGGCCCCTCAGCGGTGGAGGTAACAGCCCTACGTCTTGGTGCTCTGGAGCTTGATTGCTTGAGTGTATGAGTTACAAATGGATTGCGAACCCTTGGAATGGAGCTGGGGGTGGCTTATATAGTGTCCGCCAGCCCTCCCATGAATGCCGCCATTACCAGGGGTTAAGAGGGGGTTTAAGGGCGCCAGGTAACGGGCGCATTGATTACTATTAATACAAGCGAGCGCACGTTCTGACCGTTGCGCTCCTGGAGCCTCCTGGTCTTCTCTGGTCGAGTGACTGTCAGGTACTCCGAGTGAACTAGCTGGTCGAGTGGACTCCTGCTTCCCGAGTGATTCATTGAACTCCGAGTGAATGTCAGTCTGCATAACTCTTGGTTGCTGATCTGGCCCTGGGGCCCAGTATAAGGCGTGTGGAGTTCTAGGGTAGGGTGTGTAGGTCGGGCCTGTTACCCTATCCCTAGTACATGCCCTCGTCAATACCCTCTTTCCTAGGGTTCCTATGAAGAATTTGCTTTTTGAGCACGTCACACAGGGTTTGATGCCCTTTGAGGCTTTTGTACATGCCAGTGACATACAATTCCTTCAGCACTGCATTTTCATTAGTATCACCGGTGGCTTCCTCAAGTGAGGGGTTAGTGGCCACCGTAGCAGTTGAAACAATTGCAAGTACAGAAGCATTTGTACAATCAGCTGAAGAATTTGCATTATTGATACGTCTCCAACGTATCTATAATTTATGAAGTATTCATGCCATGTTTATTATAGTTTTGTATTATTTTGGTGCGCTTTTATATGGCTTTTATATGATTTTTATGGACTAACATATTGACCTAGTGCCCAGTGCTAGTTGCTGTTTTCTGCTTGTTTTTGGTTTTCCACAAACTCCATATCAAATGAAGTCCAAATGCAGCGAAACTTTTTGACGATTTTTTCTGGAAGGAAATAGACCCAGGAAGCTTTGGAGGAACAGCAGAAGAGCCACAGGGGCCCCACGAGCCACCTGGGCGCGCCTGCCCCCCCCCCCCCCCCACCAGGCGCACCCTGGTGCCTCGTGGGCCCCCTGTGGCACCTCTTTGCGTGATTCCAACGCTGAAAAAATCATATATATTCAGAAACCCCCGAAAGTTAACCTAGATGAGTTTTTACGCCGCCGCAAGCCTCTATACCAAGGAGATCCCATCTAGAGCCCTTTTCTGGCACCCTGCCGGAGGGGGGAATCATCACTGGAGGCCATCTTCATCATCCCAGCGGTCTCCATGACGAGGAGGGAGTAGTTCACCCTCGGGGCTGAGGGTATGTACTAGTAGCTATGTGTTTGATCTCTCTCTCTCTCTCGTGTTCTTGATATGGCACGATCTTGATGTATCGCGAGCTTTGTTAATATAGTTGGATCATATGGTGTTTCTTCCCTCTCTATCTTTGTTGTGATGAATCGAATCTTTTCCCTTTGAGGTTTCATTATTGTCGGATTATATATTTCAGATTTGAGAACACTTGATGTATGGCTTGCATATGAATACCCGTGGTGACAATGGGGTATTATATTGATTCACTTGATATATGTTTTGGCACTCAACTCGCGGATTCCCGAGGTGACATTGGGGTAATCTATGCATAGGGGTTGATGCACGTTTTCATTATCTTTTCTCCGATAGAAACTTTGGGGTGCTCCTTGAAGTTCTTTGTGTGGATTGAATATTATGATTATGAAGTTGTTTGATGCATATCGTATAATCAACTCACGGATACTTGTGGTGACATTGGAGTATCTAGGTGACATTAGGGTTGGTTGATGTGTATCATATGGTGTTATTTTAGTACGAACTCTAGGGCTGTTTGTGACACTTATAGGAATGACTCAATAGATCGATCGGAAAGGATAACTTTGAGGTGGTTTCGTACCCTACAAACAATTTCTATCTTATGTTCTCCGCTAATAGGAACTTGGGAGTGATTCTTTGTCGCACGTTGAGGGATTGTTATATGATCCAATTATGTTAGCATTGTTGAGAGATTGCACTAGTGAAAGTATGAACCCTAGGCCTTGTTTCTAAGCATTGCAATACCGTTTGTGCTCACTTTTATTAAATGTTACCTTGCTGTTTTTTATTGTCCGCACTACAAAAACCTACATCTACTATCCATACTACACTTGTATCACCATCTCTTCACCGAACTAGTGCACCTATACAATTTATCATTGTATTGGGTGTGTTCGGGACACAAGAGACTCTTTGTTATTTGGTTGCAGGGTTGTTTGAGAGAGACCATCTTCATCCTACGCCTCCCATGGATTGATAAACCTTAGGTCATCCACTTGAGGGAAAATTGCTACTGTCCTACAAAACTCTACGCTTGGAGGCCCAACACGAGTCTACAAGAATAAGTTGTGTAGTAGACATCAATTATCACGTTCAAGACATTTTAGACATGGTGCAACAAATTCTTCCTGAGCGGTACTAATCTGTTGAGCGAGGAGTGAATCATTTGCTTTTTGAAGATCATCATGAGACGTTCTCAGCTTCTCAAGATCTTGCTTCCTTTGAAGAAAATCATAGGACAGCTTCTCATGTTCAGCTGAGAGGGACACATGACGACTTTCAAGTTCATCATATTGTGACTTAAGCCTTCTGAGATCCTCAGACAAAGCTTGACTACAATCCATTTCCTCGTCCAACAGGTCATCGCTTTTGTCTAGCAGTTTTTGAATCTTTTCCATGGCATGTTGTTGCTCAGTAGCAATTTTAGCAAGTTTCTTATAGCTTGGTTTAGATTCACACTCAGAGTCGTCATCACTGGAAGTTTCAAAGTAAGCTTCTCGTGAGGTTACCTTTGCACCTCGTGCCATGAGGCAGACAGCAGACGAAGTGGAGGCATCATCTAGTTCCCGGGATCTGAGGGAATTTGCAAATTCCACAAGCCAGGGATCATCACGTCTGTATGCCCCTTCATAGACATCAGAGATCCTGTCCCAGATGAGCTTCGCATTGCCCAGATGGTAGATGCGAGTGAACTCATCCTTGGTCAGATGAGAACAGATGATGTATTTGACCCGAGCATCGAGTTGAGTGTATCTACGAATGTCATCAGCATTCGCCATCATGCAGAGATCAGTCAATCCCAGTTCAGTAACTGTCCATAGTTCACTGTCCATGGTCAAGAGATGCTTTCGCATCATGACCTTCTAGTACGGGTAGTTTGTTCCATCAAAGATGGGGCACGCAGCGGAGACCTTGATCATTCATGTGGTCGACATAACTAAAACTCCAGGTGGTTAAACCAAAATCACACAGAACAAGGGAGTACCTTGCTCTGATACCAATTGAAAGCGCAGGATAACTCTCAGAGGGGGGTGAATGGGAGATTTTTAGAAATTCGTCAAACTTCGAAGACTTTGACGAAAATCAGAGTGAAGAAATAGAAACGGAATTGAAACTAAGTCTACACAGATATGGGAGGCATGCATACGAAGTTTAAGCAAGTGACGAACATGCAATCATACACTCAGATAAACATGAGGAAGATGAACTGAAGAAAATGAGATAGCATGATGAATGACTTCAGTTCAAATTCTTCAGAAAGGAAAGACACAAGTTCTTCGGCAGCGGAATAGTAGTAAAGTAAAGGAGTGAGGTATTTGAAACTAGTAGAGCTTGACGAAGACACAGCTGTTTGGTAGACCTGTTCCAGTTACTGCATCAACTATACGTCTGGTTGAGGCGGCTGAGTTTTACCTCAGAGGACACTTAGTCCTCACCGTATTCCTCTTGAGCTAAGGTCACTTAGTCCTCGCCCAATCACTCGTGGTAAGTCTTCAAGGTAGACTTCCGAAACCTTCACAGACTTGTTCACCGGCACACTTCTACTTGTGAGCTGCGTTGGTAATTCCCTGAAGAGGAAGGGAGATGCAGTATAGTAGAGATAAGTATTTCCCTTAGTTATGAAACCAAGGTTATCAATCCAGTAGGAGAATCACGCAACACCTCGTTAGCAGCACCTGCACACAAAACAACAAATCCTTGCACCCAACGCAAACAAGGGGCTGTCAATCCCTCGGTGGTTAATTGCAAGATTAAATTGTATGTGATAGATAGATAGATTGAACTAAAATATAAAATAAAATAAATAAAGTAAAAGTGCAGCAAGGTATTTTTAGGGTTTTTAATATATGATTTAGATAGACCCGGGGGCCATAGTTTTCACTAGAGGCTTCTCTCATGAAAATAGCATACGGTGGGTAAACAAATTACTGTTGTGCAATTGATAGAAAAGCAAATAATCATGACGATATCCAAGGCAATGATCATGTATATAGGCATCACGTCCGAGACAAGTAGACCAACTCCTACCTGCATCTACTACTATTACTCCACACATCGACCGCTATCCAGCATGCATCTCGTGTATTAAGTCCATAAAGAACGGAGTAACACCTTAAGCAAGATGACATGATGTAGACAAAGTAAACTCACACATGAATAAACCCCATCTTTTTACCGTTAATAGCAACGATACATACGTGTCATGTCCCTTTCTGTCACTGGGATTGAGCACCACAAGATCGAACCCATTACAAAGCACCTCTTCCCATGGCAAGATAAATCAATCTAGTTGGCCAAACCAAATCAATAGATCGGAGAAGAAATACGAAGCTATAATAATCATGCATAAAAGAGTTCAGAGAAAACTCAAATAATATTCATGGATAATCTGATCATAAACTCACAATTCATCGGATCCCAACAAACACACCGCAAAAAGTGATTACATCGGATAGAACTCCAAGAACATCGAGGAGAACATTGTATTGAAGATCAAAAAGAGGGAAGAAGCCATCTAGCTACTAACTATGGACCCGAAGGTCTATGGTAAACTACTCACGCATCATCGGAAGGGCAGCAAGGTTGATGTAGAGCCCCTCCGTGATCGACTCCCCCTCCGGCGGAGTACCGGAAAAGGCCTCCAGATGGGATCTCTCGAGGACAGAAGCTTGCGGCAGCGGAAAAAGTATTTCGTGGACTCCTCTATTGGTTTCCCAATTTTAGAGAATTTATAGTGGTGGAATTAGGTCAAACGGAGCTGTGTGGGCCCCACGAGCCACCAGGGCACGCCACCCCCCTGGGGCGCACCCTTGTGCCTCGTGGGCCATTGCTTCATCTTTTGGCCATCTCCCGAAGCTTCCAGTACTTGTAATGTCCAGAAAAAAATCTCCAAAAAGTTTCGTGGCATTTGGACTTCGTTTGGTACTGATATTCTGGAAAACCAAAAACATGCAAAAAACAGCAACTGGCACTGGGCACTAAGTTAATAGGTTAGTTCCAAAAGATGATATATAATTGCTGTAAATGTATATAAAAACATCCAAGATTGATAATATAATAGCATGGAACAATCAAAAATTATAGATACGTTGGAGACGTATCACACGCAAAAATTACTCTTGGGTGCTCAGAACATGACGCCTAACCGTCTGGAGGAATGACAGTCCTCAAAGGTAACAAGCGCCAGATCACACAGATCAACTTCTTCAGTGATGCTCAATCACTTAGGCTCTGGTTGGGTTTTTCCTCACTTGGGTTCTCACAAAGTCGTCAGAGGAAGGGTTGCTCTCAAATGACAAGTGTCAATCTCTCTATAGAGTAGCCAACCAACTAGTGGTTATGGGGGGCGGCTATTTATAGCCAGGAGGCAACCTGACATGGAATGTCATAAATGCCCTTCTCAGACAAGACCGTTGTCAGGATAAGGATCCACTCGACAGCTGGCACGCGGCGCAGCAACGGTCGGAATTGAACTCTCAATTTCGTCGGGGCACTCAATTTCCTCACGATAGGCAGATCACACTAGCGAAATCCTAACTCCTCAGCCTGACAAAATTCGTCAGAGACCAGATGAACTTCATCACTGTCACTGTCAAATTTGTCAGCTGTTCTGGAGATTTCCAAAGGCTTCACTCGAAGCGGCATGTGTATGTATAGGTTTGAGCATCGCTTTGAAGTATGAAATATGTTTCACCTTGACCCCCTTTAACAGTACGGTTTTTCCTATGACTCAAATAAGATGAAAAAGAAACTATGAAAACAAAGTCTTCAAGCTTCAAAGTCTTCACATCAATTTCTTCAAAGGCCGCACCAAATTCTTCACTTGAAGAAATATATTTTTAGGGGTCGTCTTTCGTGGTTAAACCAAGTCTTCAGGGACTATATTCTCCTGTGTACACTCACAAACACATTAGTCCCTTAACCTATTTGTCTTCAATACTCCAAAACCACTAAGGGGGCACTTGATGCACTTACAAGGTTTGAACTTGGAAAGGAAGGAGGAAACAGTGGAAATGTGGCTTTTGGTGGGGGGGAGGGGGCGGGGACCTAGATATTTCCACGGTTGCCGAAAATTTACGAACGGTGCAGCGAAAAACTGGCGCGCAAGTGTGGTTGACGCGTGGCCGGTGGACTGTAGCCGACGAACCTTCCGGCGTAAGCCATACATGAGGGAGCCCCAAGATATTTTATACTACATCGCACACGATTCTTACTAACAAACAATTTGTGGTGTACTTGATTTTTTTCATTTTGATTTGAAAGAAAAAATGGGGTTACGGCAGGAAAGGTTGCTGTTTGAATTGCTAGAACATTTATCTGCAGTGAACACGCAACTATAGGAGTGTCGTGCTAAAATTTGGAATTATTCCGGGTTTGTTTGGCATTTTTTTATACATTAATTGAGTTTTCTAGGCATTTAATGTGCATAATTCAAATTTGAACTACAGGCACATGCTCCAGTGCACCCAAATGGGTTGAAAAATTGTATATGTGTCCTTGGGTGAATGCTAAGGTCCCATACAAGAAATGGGAGTGAATTTCAAACATCTGGGCGTCGTGGCTCGGCCGAAATCATTGAGAAACTTGGTTTTTAAATTCCTGTCAATCCAAAAATTGCCTAAAAATCACGAAAGTTGGCATGGTGTCTTGACATGGCACCAACAAGCTGTGGTAAAAAAATTTGTTCAATTTGGGACAAGTTTTGGTATAAGCTTCTTACAAACCAGAGTTTCGCTCAAGAAGGCTCATGGTTCTGATAGGGGATGTGTCACCTTTGTGGGCGAAACGACATACGCTGCCTCTTCCTGCCTTGATTTTTTTACAGAGGCAACAAAGACCAATAGGAGTGTCGTGCTAAAATTTGAAATTATTCCGGGTTCGTTTGGCCATTTTTATACATTAATTGAGTTTCTAGGCATTTAATATGCATAATTCAAATTTGAACTACATGCACATGTTCCAGTGCACCAAAATTGGTTGAAAAATCATATATGTGTCCTTGGGTGAATGTTTAGGTCCCATACAAGAAATAAGAATGAATTTCAAACATCTGGGCATCGTGGCTCGGCCGAAAACAGTGAGAAACTTGGTTTTTAAATTCCTGTAAATCCAAAAATTGCCTAAAAATCACGGAACTTGGCATGGTGTCTTGACATGGCACCAACATGCTGTGGTAAATTTTTTGTTCGATTTGGGACAAGTTTTGGAATACACTTCTTACAAACCGGAGCTTCTCTCAAGAAGGCTCATGGTTCCGATAGGGGATGTGTCACCTTTGTGGGCAAAACGACATACGCTGCCTCTTCCTGCCTTGATTTTTTTTATAGAGGCAACAAAGACCAATAGGAGTGTCATGCTAAAATTTGGAATTATTCCGGGTTTGTTTGGCCTTTTTATACATTTATTGAGTTTCCTAGGCATTTAATGTGCATAATTCAAATTTGAACTACATGCACATGCTCCAGTGCACCAAAATGGGTTGAAAAATCGCATATGTGTCCTTGGGTGAATGTTTAGGTCCCATGCAAGAATTGGGAATGAATTTCAAACATCTGGGCATCATGGCTCGGCCGAAAACATTGACAAACTTGGTTTTTAAATTCCTGTAAATCCAAAATTTGCCTAAAAATCATGAAACTTGGCATGTTGCCTTGACATGGCACCAACATGCTGTGGTAATTTTGTTCGATTTTTTGAAGGCGCACAAATTAACAACCAACAAAGTCATTTTGGAACAAAGAGCTGCCACGTTATAATCGGAAACACAAGTGTAATTCAAACCGTGGGCGTTGTACTAACCATTTACATGCCGCCACGCGTCCCCATTTTTATTGGCTATGTCGCGCCGTGCGGGGTAGATATTTGAGTAGACGGGAAGCGTGGAGCAGACCGCTGCGCAGGCTCACCGGGAGGTGAGCCCTTTGACCTCCATCCGCCGCCCACCTCGCTCCCAACTTCTCCACTAATGGCGCCCGAGCCCCTGTTTTAATGGCGTGGCTAGGCCTCAGTCCATTGAGATTTAAGAGAGAAAAAAGAAAATCTGAAAAGAAAATTTTGCACGGATCTTGATGTAAGATCTCACGGACATAGCATCGACTGAGACTTAGCAAGACTGATATATATGACGACGATGGCAATGGATAATAATAATTGTCTTACATATTCAAGAAGATAATTAAAGATGCCACATGCGGTAATGCCCGAAAGACACAAGGGCAAAAGAAGGAAGACGCAGACAACGATCTGGATCGCTGCTCTCTAATTCACCTCGATCTACTACGCCATCTTCGTCATTTCGACCACCTTGATCTCCTTCACGTCCTCAATACGTCGCTTGCGAGCTTCCACGGATTCCTCCAGGAGCATTTCACGCTCGATGCGGAGCTTAGCATTCTCGTCCATAAGTTTCCTGACCATGACGGTCGTCTTCTTCAACACGACAATTGTCTCCTCGTGCTGCTTTGCCCTGCCGGCGATCTTCGCCCTCAGCAGGTCGCGCTCGGTGCGGAGCCTCACCTTGTCACCCCTTAGTCCCCAGATGACGCTGGTCGACTTATCCAACGCAGCATAGCTCTCCTCCTGCAGCTTCGCCTAGCAGGAGATGTCATCCATCAGCTTATTGAGCATAGCGCGCATGTGCCTGTGAGAGCCCTCGAGTGCCCGCGATAGATCCATCCAGGCCACCGCGATACGGCAGGACCTCTCTGCTACTTCCGCGGCGCGGCGGGACATCTGTGCCGCTTCCGCGGCGTGGCCGGACCACTCTGCTGCTTCGGCGACGTGGCGGGACCTCAGTGCTGCTTCGGCGGCGCGGCGGGACCTCTATGCTGCTTTGGCGGCGCGGCGGGACCTCTCGGATGCTATCGCAGCGAGGCGGGACATCTCTGCTGCTTCGCTCGTCGCTCCGTGGTCATTTCTCGACCAAGTACTCCTCCCACGGGCCATGGTAGACGCAAGGAAGGACGAAGACTTGTTTGTTTGTTGATGAGGAATTGAGGAGGAATGTGCAGTCATTTTCGAGTAGGTGGTATTTATAACCTAGTAATAAGCTGCTAAGTGGAAAACGTTTAGGTTTTGATCGGTGTGAACAGGTTTGCAATTACATATAGTGTGGTAATTTGGAATGTGACGGGAAACAAGCTCAAAATTATTTGACGGTTCCGGTTTCGAAGTGCGGCACGATTCCCGGATGGTGTAATTAACGTGGGAACGCATTCACGGATGCGTACGTGGCGTGTGCACCGCAATCGGCGATGTCAGCACACGACTTGTTCTATCAACCGTGTGCGCATGTTATTACCATCATGCACAATTCTTTTAATTAGAATGTGTGCCCGTATATCGCAGACTCCTTGATCTGGCTGACCGTTTCTGTTGTTTTGGCTCATCGCAAACAGTTTATCCGAGTGAACTGTATGCCGTCTATCGCACACACCTTGATCTGCCTGACCGTTTCTGTTGTGTTGGGTGATCGCAAATAGTTCATCCGAGTGAACTGTATGCCGTGTATCGCACACACCTCGATTTGGCTGACCGTGTTTGTTGTTCTGGCTTATCGCAAACAGTTCGTATGGATCAACTGTATGCCATGTATCGCACGTGTCTCTAATCTGAATTGTGCTTGATGTCTCCGGCATCGCACACAGTTTGTCTTATTGGCGACGGTTTTAGTACGACACCGTTTGCAATTAATGCATCGCACACAGTTTGGTCGCGGCGTCTCTGATTGATGTGTTGCGTTAGGACCATCCTGCAGTAGTGTCTCTCTCTCTCCCTCTCTATCTCTCTTGCTTGCTTTGTGGCGTGTTTGGCAGCCATAGCAGCCGGGCCTGGCTAGCTCAAGCCTGGCTCACATGAGGCTGGTTGAGCAAATGCAGCCTCTAAACCAACATCTGCAACCTGTTTGGTTGCCCGCATTTAGTTCTCACGCATTAGGGGATAGCTTAGCTCACGGTGTTTGGTTGCCCGCATTGTCTGAACTCCCACATAAGCACGTTGTTTGGTTGCACACACGGTGCGAGGTTTGCTAACCCTGTACCCTATGTGGTGAGGTTACCTTACACATGATCACATCAAGCACACCAACGCCACAGCACTGCAATGGCGACGAAATGCACGATGATGATGAAGTTCTTCACCGCAAGGCGTGGCGCCGCCTTGGCAACTGTAATGTTGCCAACTTCAACCACGCCAACTGTGTGCTTTCGCACATAGTTGGCGTAAGCTTCTTCTGCCGCCTGCCTAGTCTTAAACCCTCTATGGCTGCTGTCGCTGTAAGATGCAACTTGTTCACTGCAAGCTTCCCATGAACTGTAAACCCCTGGTGCCCTCCCGACGAACACCGCATACCATTTGTCCTAGCAGTGCACAAGAGCAACACTTGAAGCAGCAAGCAAAAGAACAATCAAGAAGCAAGCAATGGAGCAGAAGTAGTAAGCATGCATGATCATATGGCATAGCAAGTTCTAACCTAGCACTACTATGGTGTCATCCTACCACCACATCCAAAAGAGGGTGTCATCCTACCACCGCAAGTTCACGATCATCATGAGGTGTTAGTATATACCACCTGAACAAAATAAACAGACCATCAAATAGTTTTCAAGCCCTGGCTACACAAAATATACGTCGTCATCGCCGTCGCCATCGCCATCGCCATCGCCATCGCCATCCAGGATCATGCACGCGGTAACCAGCAGCAAGCTCTAGTAGTAGTGCTTGCCCAGCCAGCTCCTGAGCCAGAGCACCCTGTGGGCGTCTGCCATGGCAACAAACCCAACACCCTGGGCCTTGTTGTCCAGCAGGTGGCTCAGAGCTGCCATGAGAGCCTCATCGCTGAAGCCACCTTGCTCCATGAAGGCGATGTACAGGTCAGGGTGGATGTCGAGGGTCTTGCTCTCCCTAATGGCGGTTGCCACCTCCTTCATGGCCTCAGTCATGCAGGTGAAGACACTGATCTCCTCCTCCATCAGGTCGCCCCTCTTCCTCTTCCTATCGACCACAGGGACATGCTCAAATGGCTTGTCAGGGCCATCAAGGACTGCCTCTACGTCCGAGGTGGCTGGTTTGCTTGGCGGTTGCCAAGCCGAAGGAGAACCGAGAGCCTCACCGGAGCCCATGGCATGCTTGCCGGTTGCCAGGCCGAAGGAGAAGATGTGTTGCATCTGGTTGTAGTTCTGGATGGGTGTGTTGAGGAACTCAGCGTCCTTGGGGTGGTCCTAAGATAGAAGCACAAGTGTTGTTAGTTGCTAGAAGGCAATGGTTAACAGTGTGCAAAACAAGGGGACAGTGAGCTAACAGCGACATGGCCGGTGTAGTGCTCTGCCTCCAGAACGATAGAGCAATTGCTCTGATCCCAGGAGGTGCCGCTAAGGTCTATGAGCTTGGACACTTGGATCCATCGAGCTCTCCACTTCCTCAGGTGGTTGTACACCTGGGTGGCGGTCACCTCCTGGCCACAGAACTCGAACACCTGCTTCACAACGGTGTTCAAGTGCACCTCCTTGAAGCCCTTGTCAGTCCTAACCCCACTAGAGATGAGCTCGCACATCTTGTTCAGCACGTGGACGTGAACGGCTGCCACTTCATGTTGTTCCCCCTACCATCCTTCTTGGCCTTCAGTGCAGCGGCAACAGAAGTGGCAGTTGGCTCAACGAGCACAACTGGCGCAAAGATAGAAGCACCGGGTGATACCTCGAACACCTCTGAATCAGCAGGCATGTTCTGATCGAGGAGGGGCTGCGAGTCCTCGACATAGGAGGCCGCAAACTGGCTGTCCGACAGGACAAGGGCCTGACTAAGATCTTGCATCTGCGTGGTCATGTCCTACAATCGTATCATGCATACACAGTAAGCATAGCACACACAGTACAACAACATCAGAACTAGCTTTGAATCCATTGTGTTCATCACAAATAGCTACTCTAGCATGCTACAAATCCTACACAACTAGCTATGAATCCATAGTGTTCATCCATAGTGTTCATCACTATCATACTACTCAATCTACACAGATCCAGCACAAATAGCTACCACTACATCAAAATCTAGCATCTGCTCACAGATCAATGCACGAATCAACCCTACCACATGCTTGCACATCTAACCCTACGACCACATCCTCTCAGATCTAGCTAGAATGAACACAGAAAAAGAGGTCATTGAACTCACAGAGGCCATGGTTGCAGCTCGGGGGGGCGCGGGAAGGGTCGGAGAAGTTGAGGACAGGTGTCGCCGCCGCCGTGGACCGCCGGCCGGTGAAGGAGCTCCGCTTACCTGGTCGTCGGTGCCGATGCGCGTCGGTGGGAAAGATCAAAAGGGGGGAGAAGGGTGGCGGGACTTTGGGCGGTGAGAGGATGGGGGCTAAATAGGGCGACCAAATCGGCGGGAGGTGAGCCGAAATCCTCCCGCTGATTTTTCAGAGATGCGCGTGAGCTCGCGCCATCTCCCTGGTCGTAGGAGCTCAACGCCGCGTTCCCCTCCCCTGCCTCGCACGAGCCTGGCTCTGGAGAAACTATCGATCCAGGCGTAGGTCGCGGGCCTGGCTAGGAGTGATGTAAAGTTTGTGCCGTGCAGGCCGAACAGTGTATACAGGCCAACCAAACAGCCCGATTCCTTCCCGCGCGGGCCTGGTTGGGCCTTATGCGGGCAACCAAACGCGCCCTTGGTGTCTCTATAGGGCCGCGTAGTCTGCGTTGCCCTGCGCCTGGGTTTGCTTGCTCGCTCGCTCGCTTTGCTTGTGCTGTCTGTCGTCGGTGGTGAGTGATCACAACTAGAGTGTAAGAGGAATAGAGAGGGATATTGGTGGAATCGGATGTTTATTGCTTGAGCCTCATGGGCATATATATATATGAGTACAGTGATCAACCTGGAGTACAAGACAAGGTAGAATAAGATCCTACGCTATCCTATCTTTCCTAATAATCATAATACTCAACACCCCCCGCAGTCACAACGGTAGCGACGCAGATGGTGAGACTGAAGAATAATCCGAAGGTAAGCCAACGGACAACCCCCCATAGCCGTAACGGTCGATGCATCGCGGAAGTCGTGGCTGGAGTGGAAACCGACGAGATTGTTCAAGCAAGGCGGTGGCCCTTTGTGACGATGTCGAGGGAGACGAGAGCGTGGGGTGGTGTAGCCGTGGTCGAGGTAGCCGTGCAAGGGACGCCGTGGTCGATGTCGAGTCGGGGTGGCCGGTGTCGAGGTAGTCGTCGTGGAGCCACGGGCGCAAGAAGGCGCCGAGTTAGTCATGGGCGCAGTGATTTCGAGGTAGTGGTGCGCCAGGAAGAAGACGGTGTTGACGAGGCGTCGCGCCGGGTTTGCCAAGCCCGGGGACACGTCGTGGACGAAGGCACGCGTCGATGTTGCCAGCACCGGGCATGCGCCGCTCCAGGCTTGCCAGGCCTGGGAACACGTCGTGGACGAAGGCACGCGTCGGTGTTGCCAGCATCGAGCAACGGGGACCTGCACGAGCTGTACACCATGTCGAGGGGGCTAGCAGAGAAGGACTCGACGATGGTTGCGGCGCCAGTCGACGTGGGGTAGAAGGTGCCGATGTCGACCGCGGTTATCGGAGTAGATGAAGTGGTCGGGGAAGATGACGGCGACGACGGCGATGAGCTGGTGCTGGACGAAGACGAAGGGGGTGGACGGGCGGCGCGGCTCGGGTGAGCGAGCGGCAGCAGCGCCGAGGAAGAAGAGCGGCGGCGGCAGCCTTAGGAGGCAGCGACGGTGGCTTGGTTAGGAGCGCGGCGGCGGTGCTCGAAGTAGGCGAGGAAGAATCCAACAGCGTGACGAAGACCGGTGCAGACCGTGGCGTTCCCGCGCCTAGGGAGATGGCGCGGCGCGTACGAAGTAGAAGTCGACACGCGGGGACGGCAGAGTAGACCGCGCGCCGCGGCGCTACGGCTCGAAGGGGCGACGTAGTGGCAACGTGCTGGTCGGGCGACGGCGGGGAAGGCCTTGGGGCGGCGGCATGGACCGCGTGCCGCGGCGCTACGGCCCGAAGGGGCGACGTAGCGGCAGTGCGCGGGTCGGTGCAAGCGCGAGGGCAGCCTCGGGACGGCGGCGCGGACCACGTGTCGCGGCGCTACGGCCCGAAGGGGCGACGCAGCGGTGACGCGCGGGTCGGTGCAGCCGCGGGGAGAACCATGGGGCGGCGGCGCTGCGGCCAATGGGGCGACGCAACGGCAGCCCGTTGCTCGATCGATGGAGGAGCGCGCATACTCGGGACAATCTTCACGAAATTCTGTGATGGCGCGTGCAAAAAGCTGATCAGACCGATCACACGGCGAGTATGAAGTGGATCGTGGACGCTTAGATGATCAGTCCGATTGTGCGCGAGGTCGAGGACGCCGCTTGGTGGAGGCGGGGTGGCGGCGGAATCCGAGATGAAGCCGGCGACGACGGTCAGCGTGGGACGACGTGCGGACGAGCGCAGCCTGCGAGCCCGAGGCAGCCGGCAGGCTCGAGGCAACCGACGAGCCCGAGGCAGCCGGCGAGCACGACGCTGCCGGCAGGGCGGCCGTACAGATGCGGCGGAGGTGTGTGGTGATGGAGAGGTCCTGGTCGAAGCAGGGCGGCGACGGCGGGCATAGGGCGACGGGCGGGCAAACGCGCGGACGACGGCCGGGACGGGCCGCCTCGTCGCGCGAGGCCGCCGGGTCAGAGTAGAGGCCGGGTGGTCGCGCCGGTGTCGGAATAAAGGTGCGGGGTCGACGGCGACAGCGGGCGATGCAAACCGATCTTAGATCGGAAAACCAAAAAGAAAACACCGATCAAAGCGATCGGGGAAAAAGACTCTCTAGGGCATCCGGTCAACACGACCGGCGGATGAACCCTAGGTACGGGAGGCGCAGCCCCCGGCGGCGGTCATGGAGGCTGACCTCCCCGGGGGCGGCGCGGAGCGGAAGCTGCGGGCGGCGGCTAGGGTTTGGATCTGTTAGGCTGATACCATGTTAGAGGAATAGAGAGGGATATTGGTGGAATCGGATGTTTATTGCTTGAGCCTCGTTGACATATATATAGGAGTACAATGGTCAACTTGGAGTACAAGACAAGATAGAATAAGATCCAACGCTATCCTATCTTTCCTAATAATCATAATACTCAACATAGAGCACCATCGAAGGGAGAGTATCAGGTGATACCATCTCCCAAATGCTCCCATGATACCATTTCAAAAAAATTAATTTTAAACATTTCAAAAAATTCTGAAAAAAATTGTGGATGTTCACATCACGTGAATGTACAACCCATAAAAATTTCAGGTCCAAATTCTAAATACACATTGAGAAACAAAAAGGACAAATCCGAATGTGAATAGTGGCGTTTTCACTTTTGTCTTTTTGACACTATTCATGCTGGATTTGTCTTTTTTGTTTCTCAATGTATATTTCGAATTTGGATCTGAAATTTTTAGGGATTGTACATTCATGTGATGTGAACATCCACAATTTTTTCCAGAATTTTTTGAAACATTTAAAATTGAATTTTTTAAAATGGTATCATGGTATCTACTAAGGGGGTGGTATCATGTGATATTCTCCCCACCATCGAATCATACTTGAGGCACCCAAGCAAGTGGACAATATCGGCCGGGCACGGCATGGCCCGACAGCGGCACAGCGTGCTGCGTGCCGTGCTTCGACGCACCGATGAGGCGGCTCGTGCCGCACGGCGAGCTGGTCGGGCCGATTGGCACGAGGCATGACTGGTCCGGGCCATGCTGGCCCGACCCGACCCAAGTCTCAGCATCACGGGGAGCGAATCGTTCGCTGGAGGGTCCTCCCGTCCACAACCTAGGTACGCTGGATATTAAGGTCCATAAAATAAGTAAAACGTTCACTGATTTAAAACAAAGATTTAATTGGATTGTAGAGGGGAAACAGATGCATAGTTGGAGTACATACATCTGTTTAGGCGCTCCATTGTTTGCTCTCGCAATGCTATCACCTGGGAGCACATGTTATGTAGCTTGTTTTAGGTGCACAAGCAACTTGTGATTTGTGAACAATATAAGCCGTATTTCACATGTATGCTTGTAATTTTGGTCGCTGAATTTGTATACGCTTGTTGTAATCTGGTGGCAATGTGTATACTAATCATTAGTATTAGCCCATCTGCGAAATGAGCATATATCTCACTTGGGCGAGAGAGGAGTGAGGAGTCACAACCATATCATCTAAGTAAAAGTCTTGGAGTACACAAATTAGGATCCATACTTGTACCGTCTTCCCAGGCGCTAAGAAGTGACACACTACATGTGTGTCACTTGTTGTAATTCGGGAGTTTTCCAATTTTCTTAGATTCGTTTATTAAAAACATTTTATCTTCTGAACAGTGCGTCCAAATCCAAACCGTTTTTACCATTGGATTTCTTGCACCGAGATCTTTAAAACTAGAACCCATGTTAATAGGTCTCGACGAATTTGTTTCACGAAAAAAATGAAAACAAGCCAGAAATCGAAAAAAACGAATACCAAAAAAATAAAGTTAGGAAAAAACAAAAACCAAACCAAAAAATGGCAACCGGAAAAAACAAATACAAAAGAAAAACGAACGTGCTTTTCTCTTCTTCTTTTTTTCAGAAAAGCACAGGCTGAAGCGGCACAACCTATGCTTCTGTCGTAGCACAATTGTGCTTCTCATGGAAGCACAAATTGAGCTTCTGGCCACGAGAAATGCAACCGTGCTTTCTGTGAAAGCACGTATTTTTAGAAGCACAACTAGGTTTAAGAAAAATCTCCAAAAATAGAGAAAACGAGGCGCAAACCGAAAAGGCAACCCCCCCCCAAAAAAAAACCATTTAAAGCCCCAAAAATCATCCAGAACCGAATCGGGATCAAATCGCTCGATTCGCCCCGATCCCGGAGACCTCCTCTTCGGCGCCTTAGGCGTCCGTTCGTTTAGCTGGCGCACACAGCAGCCTCGCATGGCCCGGCCTAGCTAGACCGCTCACTTCTTCCCTCTTCGTTTGAGCAGGTGCGTTCCTTCGTTACCCTAAAAAAAGGTGTGTTTCCTTCGTCTCTTCGTTTCTTTTTGTGTTCGTCCCATCGTTCACAAACCTGAAAAAACATGCATCTGAAAATTACGAATTTGAAAACAGTTCACGAATTTGAAAAGTTCATCAATTCTAAAAAAAATCATCAATTTTGAAACACATTTCATAAAATTTGAAAAAAGTTTATCGATTTTGTAAAAAAAGTTCATCAGATTTGAAAAAGTTCACGGAATTAAAAAAAAGTTCATCGAATTTGAAAAAGTTCACGGAATTAAAGAAAAGTTCATCGAATTTGAAAAAGTTCACCGAATTAAAAAAAAGTTGATCGAATTTGGGAAAATGTTCATCGAATTTGCTGAACCAAAATCATGAAGAAAAAGAAAAGTTCCTCGAATTTTAAAAAAGAAAGAAAAAAGGGACAGAAAAAAGAAAAAGAAAAAGTAAGAAAGAAGAAAAGACAGAAAAACATATTAGTAATCACATCCCGTGATGTGGTCGGGTGGTTGTTGCGTGTTACACTAAGCTCACTCGTCGAGGGATCGAATCCCAGCTCCAGCGCACTTTCTGCTTTTCAGAAAACAGAAAAAAGAGTGTGTGCGCCCGTTAGTAAAATGAATTGTATCGGGCGCCAAAGGTTTGGCGCCGAATAGGATTCAGCCCGATCCCTGGCCCCTCGCACCGTCACCACCCATCGCAGCTCGCCCCTCCACCGCCATGCCACCCACCCTTCCGGCGCCCTCGCCAGCTTCGCTGCATGCCCCTGCCCCTCCCACCCCACCCCGCACTCAGGACGCGCACTGCCGCCCGTCCTCGATTCCCTCGCAACTGCTCTGCGCTCCCGCCGATCTCGCCGCCTGGTTCCGTGCCTCGCCGTCGACTCTACCCGCCCCTGACCTGCGCCACCGCGTCCAGCCGGCAGCCGCAGCCCCGCCCAGACCGCATTCGGCAGTCGACGCCCGGCGCCCGGCGTTGTGCAGCTGCATAAGGCGCGTTTGAGGTACGTTTGATGAGATTTCTGCCTGTTCCCCGATTTCTGTTTACTCATTGCTCGTCGTGCTGCCACCTGCCAGTACTTCTCGTTACGAATTTAGGCTTGCTGTGCTCCTTTGTAAATTTGTAATGTATTACTACTGAATTATGTCCAGGAATTTTATGAATTGTTTCAGTTTGGATTCATTTTCTGAATCCATGTGGCATCTTGAGCTGTAGTTTTCAGAAATGTTACTACTTACTACTGATTTTTTTCAGTTTGGGTCGAACAATTGATACATTGTTCTCATTTTTGAATCAACAAATGTCATTGTCATATTGAAGAACAGAATGTCAACTAGGACCACATGATTACATATATGTATCGAATGTGGAAGAATGAACACATGCACATAGTCTTCTTTGAACTTTTTCAAGGCTTTTTTAATGCAAAATCAAGACTTATTTGAGAATTTTCATTTGTTTGTAAGATCATATTGATCAATTTCTATTGTGCTATTGGCATGTCATATTTATTGTAATTTTTTTTAGTGTGGACCACCCTGTTTCAAAATCCTAGATCCGCCACTGCCTCCCATAGGCACGGCCTCCGGGACACGGGGCGGAAGGGCGCTGCAGGAGGAGGAGCATGAGGAGGCGGCCTGGGATCGCCGGTTTGCAGAATGCCGCAGCGACTCGCGTACGTGCAAATTTTTCTACTGGTTAGCCTACATGGCGTGTGGTTTTCCATCCTTTGGATCCTGAGATGCGATTGTGCTTGCAACTCCAGGACAAATTCCGTCTGGTCGGGGAGAATGTGGCCAAGGTCAGGACGGATGTCATGCAGGAGCAGCTCGCGACCTTCAGGTCGCAGCTCGAAGAATTCGCTCGCAAGCATAAGGTAAGGACCCTGATAAGTGCCACACGTTTGGCACGAACACATGGCAACTCCGAACGTTTTTTATGGCAAGTTTAGTGACGCGACGATGGCAACTTTAGTTGTCAAGCATGGCAACTTTCTTTTCGGATGGCAAGTTACAGTTTTTTTTAGTTTGTTTTTTCTTTTCAGATGGCAACTTTAGTTGTAAAAAACGTCAGGGCCGGATTGCTTCGTGCCACACGTGTGGCACTTATCATTTGGGTAAGGTAATTCATTGCTTGCGGTAGTTGAGGGGAATTGAAGCGCAGGGGACAAATTTCTTACGCTAGTTCCACTGAATTGACATGATACTAACTATTTTTCTGATCTACCTATCGATCTTGCTATCTTCCGCACTTGTTTGTATCTGCTATCTGCTGGATTCTAACAATCACAAATGGAATGACTATTTTTGGCAAAACTGGAAACAGTCTACTTACTGCTTCTATATGAATTAATGTTGTCAATCAAACTTCGAAAGGGGAGCCTAACTAGCTTTTAAGTGCATGACCTGCATGTACCCAAAACTGAGCAAACATAATGTGATGTTGCGATTTTTGTGTGTGTGTGTGTGAAATTACTCATATATACTCCAGTCTGACTAATATGCTACTATTGGGAAAGAGGGGGGAAAATCAGCCATTTTGATATTTTCCATCATGGCACACCTTATCAAATTAGCATCCAGCAGATTGTACTGTGCATATAGAAAGCTATATGTTACCATTATGGTTTATGGCAAAAAAAATATGCATTGCAGCAACTTCATTTGTTGATTTCTACTATTTTAGTGACAAGTATTACCCCGGCGTTCGGCCAGTTGATCAGTAATCAGTTAATCACGTCCTTATCAAACCAAGTAAAACCTAATATTATGCTAAAACGCCTGTCTGGCTCCAGAGAACACCAAGTAGAACTTTATTTTGTATCATCAAGTATCAGTTAGGTGTCAATTGATTGCTATTTCTCGTGATAGCTGATAGTTCTAGATTTCACTCTTCTCATGGCATAATTCCAGTGTTGTGGTATTATATTTTTATCCCCATGTGCTACAAGAGATGAGATAAATTTCTAATGGCAAAGCATATTTCAGTTACCTCTGCTAATGGTATGTACACGTTTGTGCTAGTGCAGAGTGACATCCGTAAAAATTCGGTATTTAGACAGCAGTTTCATGAAATGTGTGCAAAAGTTGGAGTAGATCCATTGGCATCCAATAAAGGAGTTTGGGCAGAGCTCCTAGGAATCGGTGACTTCTACTATGAATTGGGTTGGTATACTTTAGCTTCCTTTGATATTCTTCGGATCTTGTAAGTTTCTCTTATACCTTTCTATGCTCAGCTTAACATCCATCTCTATCATCGCAGGTGTTCAAATCGTTGACATATGCATAGCAACAAGATCACATAATGGTGGTCTTATTGACTTGCTAGAACTCCGCAAACTTCTCTGCCAGAAAAGAAAAACTGATCTTGGTTCATTATGATCACATAATGGTGGTCTTATTGACTTGCTAGAACTCCGCAAACTTCTCTGCCAGAAAAGAAAAACTGATCTTGGTTCATTATCGTCAGATGACTGTTTACGTGCTATAAGTAAGCTGAAGGTCAGTTTTATAAGCTTATATTGTCGAATAATATGTTTGGGAAATTGATGCTTCACATCATTTTAGAGTTTGCACTATAATTAATGGATATTCCTTCGTCAGTACAGTGTTTTTTGATGTACTTTTATAGCTTTCTGGCTCTTGTAATCCTTCATTTGTGAACTTGCAGGTCCTTGGTAGTGGTTTTGAAGTAATTTCTGTTGGGAAGAAAAAGCTTGTGCGATCGGTTCCTACTGAGTTAAATAAAGATCATAATGGGATACTTGAACTAGCTCAGGTTTGTGTTATTTGACACAATGTTACAGTACAAGCTTATCAATTGGCATATGTTGAAAGTCAAAATCCCCATACAGTACATTGGAAAACTCTTTTGCCAAGCTTATTTCAGTTAGGTACTAGACAAGCAAGACATAGGTTAATAGAACCTATCAAACTGAGAACATGCATAAACTGGTGTAACCTATATATCCCATAATACCACATTACTCTAGTTGTAACATCATTCACACGCAGGCTAAAGGCTATGTCACTGTAGAACAAGTTGAGAAGGAGTTCTTATGGTCAACTGGACGTGCAATCGATGCCCTTGAAACTTTGCTAAAGGTAAAAACCGCCTCTGGATTTCCTCTTTATGATATCAAACTACATGGTTCATTCCCGCGCCAAAAGGAAAGAAAACCAGCTTTGTTTTTAGACCGCATGTTATGTTGGAACTCTGATATATTCACTCTTGACCGAGACCTACACTGCGATTTTCTGGAGCCATGTGCTTGCCCATGGACATTTTTCATGCCCAGATCAAAATGAGCTGTAAAATTCTTTGCCGCGTGTATAACATCGGTGACTTCTAACCCATGAAACTCTGTTGCGTGACCGGGAGGGACTTGCTATGATCGACGACGGACACAGGGACGGCAAGCGTAGATACTGGTTCCCGTGCGTCACCCTCAGCTCCGATGCCTCCGGTTCCGAAGCTAAGTCATAATGTGCCCGTGCTGTTGTATTTTTACCCTTTGTGTTGATGAGAGCTGGAACCACCTGTGCTACTGGAGCACTTACATTTTTTGGCTCACTAGTACGCCCTGTGTAAGAAGTAAGGAAAAACATTACAGGTAGTACCTGCAATAGTAAAATCGTGTGCGATTGTTGCTTCAGAACTCTGTTGTGTTTTTCAGTAAAAGTTGTGCATGCTGGTTGATTTTCACTTTTTCAGAAATCCATTCAGTCTGTTTTTTCGTGTGAAGTATAAGCGGTGTCAGCCGAGACCTCGAGGTGGAAAGACCTTTGGAAGCTTCCGGCTCCAGGCAAGGTTATCATGTTCCTCCGGCGCCTAGCTCACAATAGCCTGCCAACTCGACTGAATGTCAAGCGTAAGCAAATCGATTTGGACACACGTTGCCCAGTGTGTTTCCGACTGGATGAAGACGGGGGTCATCTTTTTCTCAAGTGCAAGAAGGTCAAGGCAGTCTGGAGAGAACAAGCACTCGAGGATGTTCGACTCTTGCTATGTGAGTGCCCGGGCCCTCGTGAGGTTTTACAACATATTTGCACACTTCCAGCAGAGAAGAAACTCTGAGTCACTGTAGTGCTATGGTTCTGGTGGACAACTAGAAATAAGGGAACACAGGGGAGAAACAGAGGAGCACGGCCGAGGTCAGTGTAAGCATGTGTTAGATTTCACCCCGGATAGGCCCCAATCCGGTCCGCTGGTGATGATACGTCAGGCTTGGCAATTGCCGGATTCAGGGTTCATGAAAATAAATGTTGATGCAGCCTATAAGGAAGACTCAGGAACGGGTGCTTGGCGTTTTGTCTTTTTTTTTTCATAAATAGTTTGGGTTGCTTACCACATGTGTCACGTGGTGCTTGGCCTTTTGTCGTTCGTGATGAGTTTGGCGATTTCATAGCTGTGGGGGTTTGGGAAGCTGCAACATGTGCACACTGCTCTCCATGCTGAAACTGAAGCATGTGTCAAGGCCATTGAGGGAGCTATGGACCTGGGTTTGCAACGTGTAATCTTCGAAGCAGACTGCCAAACTTTGGTGACTGCCCTGAAGACCAAAGAGTATGAAGCTGCAGATATTGGGGTCCTCCTCCGAGAAGCTAGAAGCCTGTGCCATATGGTCTTTTGAGAAATTTGATTTCAGATTTTGCCGCCGTGGATGGCTGTGTGCACCATGAAGATGCAGAGGCCAGGGTCTTCCCCTTTTCAAAAAAAGAAAAAGAAAGAAAAAGGTTTTGCCGCCGTGAATGTAATAGCGTTGCGCATGCGGTAGCACAGCATGGTTTACAGGCGCCTCTGCCCTTCTCTGTTTGGGCTGAAAATGCCCCTGACTTTGTTGTTGCTTTGGTGATTAGCGATCGTGCTAGCCACCCCGTTTAAGTGGAATACCATATTCCTTTAGAAAAAACCTACAAATGTTTGATATACTGTGTGTTAATATAAACGTGTGTTGCACGTGAAGCTTACTTATAGTTATACAAGCTTACAACTTATGTCTTCCTATTTTTTGTTTTTGCGGGGATACAACTTATGTGTTTCAACCGACAAAATAATTGAATACTCCCCAACCGTCACTTGTGTGAAGGATGCTTTCCCTTGTACATATATAGACCTTCAACCGGTGTCATTCTATTCATTTCAACATACTGGTAGCACTAGCCTAGCGCACTGGATATGCAGTGATGAAATGATCAAATTGAGGGGAGGACGAGAGAAGAGTTAGAAGACAGATGTTATAACATGTACGCGGGAACGAGAGACATCAGGAACAATAACAAAGCAGGGTCCTCGAGTGACTCAGAGACGAAGGGAGATGCTCAACTGTATGAAGCTAAATGGTGTGTCTCTCTTTCAACACCCCACCACCGCTAGAGCCCATCGTTGCAGCTCCCCATGATGCCTGTGCTCTTCCACCGATGGTCCGCTTCATCGGCCGCATCTTCGAGACCCTGCGCCTCTGGTCGTTGTGCTCGTGTGCTCGTAATCGTGACCGCCGCCGTCGCGCTTGACATATCTTTGCGCAAGGGTATCCCACGCTAGTGCATACCCAGCCACAGCTGCCCCTGCGCCGTTGATTCTCTTCCGTTGTGGCCTCAAGCACCTCTCGCTCGCCGTTGCATCTTCCTCCTCGATGGATAGCAGGCGTGGAGCTAACACTATGGCATTGGGTTCACCTCACCCCCATGGATTTATTATATAATATCTTTGGTAAACTGATGCTAATCAAAGAGTAATACTGCCCTATACATATAATATACGAAAATGACCCAATTGACAAATCTTTTCTTTTAGTTGGCTTCATTATTTGAATCCACAATGAATATTTTTTTTCCCGAGAAGAGGGTTGACCCGGCCGGCATCTACGTCATCATAATGCACACAATCATATTATTAAGAAGTACCCACTTTACTTTAATTGACCTCGTCCATGCTGCCCATAAAGAAGAAAAAAGAATAGGTAGGGACAACAGGATTTGAACATGTAACATTTTTCACCCCAAACAAACGCGCTACCAAGCTGCGCTACTTCCTTTTTCAAACTAAATTGTTATAAGATGTCATTGTATACAATTCTTGTCTTCTTTTCCATATCTTAATTTTCTTCTTCTTTCTCCAACATTCTAAACCGTCGACAGAAAGTAAAAAACCAAACTGCTGGAATTTCAGTGTACGCCGAGTGCCTGCCTCTTCCCTGAGAACCAAAATGCGGGCACTCAGCAAAGCCAAGTAAGCCGAGAGGCAAACACGGCAAACACATGCATTTACCGAGACGCGTGTCCGAAACATACTCGGCAAAAGGAAGAAACTCGGCAAACGCTCTGTTTGCCGAGAGCCAAACAGCCAGCCCACGACAAAGGTATGCCACATGGCAAGTCCGGCAGTGGTTAACGGCTCGGTGACGGTGGGTATACTTTGCCGAGAGCCCATGACTTGGCTCTCGGCAAAGCGTGGTTTGATTGCATGATTATTTTAGTCCCACCTCACCTAAGGACAAGCGTCGCGACCGGTTTAAATAGTCGGGTAGTCCAGAAGCAGTAAGGTTCAGTCTTCATTACACTCTTAAGGATATGGACTGTCACTGTGAATCTTCACCTGTTCCGGCCAGAGAAGGTCCACAATGACACTCCATATTCTTAATGAGAGCAATGATGGCTGCCCGCTCTTTTTATTAATCGGAAATGATAAATCCCGAACGATCGGATTTTAAGCATGGCAACCCGAACGTTTTTCATGGCAACTTTAGTTCACGCGAGGTTGGAAAACATGGCAATTTTCTGACAAAAAAATGAACTGGGACAAAGTTGCCATGTTTTAACAAGTAAAGTTGCCACCTCGCGTCAACTAAAGTTGCCATGGAAAAACGTTCGGGATGATATGCTTAAAATCCGAACGTTCGGGATTTATCAGGGTCCTTATTAATTCAGCTAAATTATTTTTGACTTTTTCGTCTGTGTGAGAGCAATGATCCAACCGTTTATATCCTCAGCAAATCGTACGATGCCGGAAATCCTCGGGAGCTGACACGGTGTCATCACATGCCCCTGTAGGTTGTGGTAAAAATTTGGGAGCGTTTGGAAGAAGCCTCACCCGAGGCCTCTTGTAAACTGCACCATCTCCGAGGTAGTTTCTAGGTATCGAGAGGGAACCTGTCCGGTATGTGAAGGAAGTGCAGATCATGTTGCTCTGTTGGCCTCGGAACTTCTCGTGCTCTCAAGGAGGCCATCGCATGACGCATGCCAGGCCCACGTATTTTTCGACATCCGTCAAATGGCCCCAAATTTTTTCCACTAGCTTCTATGACCAATTCAAATCACCATGCCAACTTGTTTTGGTTTTTGACAAATTTTGTATTCTCTGGAGTTCTCTCTATAAAAAAAAGCCGATAAATGGCCGGACGTGTCGCATCATGAAAACGGGGTCGGAAGTCGTTCAAACCTGGCATGGATACCTAATATGTCCGTGCCAGGCTGCTGCAAGAAGTTGGGGTCAGTTATCCATAGTCCAAAAAAACACCAATTGAGAGGAGTGTGCTAGACTATGCCAGACAAGTGTATCTGTGAGTTCCTAATTTGAATGCTTTTGTTATTTGCAATTTCCGTCATTATCAATCAACATGAACATTTTCTTATAACCTAACTATTTTTTGAAATTTTTCAATCATTTTGGAATTTCAAATTGTGTATGAAAATTTTATAAACTTGAACACTTTTTCCAAAAAATTTAACAAATTCTCAATAAATTAGTGTTGCAAAAAATTGCAAACCACCTACAGTTTTTATAATTTATCACCATATTTTGAAATGCAAACATTTTTTGAAATTTGTGATTTGTTTTTGAAAAGGAAACATTTTTTGAAATCCCAAAACATTTTTTTTAAATTGTAATCAATATTTGAAAACAAGAAAATTGTTTTGGTATTCCAAAAAATATTTCAAAATTTTAAACAAGTTTCAAAATGAATAGTAAAGTTCAAAAAGAAGAAAAATGAATTAACGAATAAAGAAAAAAACGAAAAATACAAAAGAAAAAATACGCTCAGGCCTTGGCCGAACTAGGCGTCAGCATCGCTTCGCAGATTTGAAAAAGTTCATCAATTTTGGAAAAAATGTTCTCGAATTTGAAGAAAAATCACGGGCTTCGAAAAAAGTTTGTAAAACTTGAAAAGAGTTCATGGATTTGGCAAAAAGTTCACGGATTTGAAAACAAAGTTCAAGAATTTAAGAAAGTGTTCATGCATTTGAAAAGTTCCCGGATTTAAGAAAAAGTTCATGATTTACAAATAATTCGCGAATTTTGAAAAAGAAAAGAAAAATAAAAATAAAATTGAAAAAACAGAAGGAAAACAGGACAAAACAAGAAAACCAAAATTTTTAAAAATTGTTCATGTTTCGAAAGATGTTCGGGAATTGTTCATGTTTCAAAAGTTTGGTAATTTAAAAAAAATGTCCATGTTTTAAATTTTATTCAATTTTCGGAAAATGTTTCTGTTTTTATTTTTATTTTTCATAATTTCAAAAACTATTCGACATTTCAAAATTGTTCACATTTTTTTCAATAAAAGGTTAGAATTTTTTAAGCAATGGTTTCATATATATGAACGCTGTTGTGTGTTCTTATATATTCCGCACTGTAGTGGTGAGGTGAAGTGACTAGTAGTACGCGCCCTAAGTGGGAGGTCTCAACTTCGAGTCCCTGTGAGCTCTCCTTTTTCTCTAAATTTTTACGTCGCTTACATAGAACGCGGTAGAAGGGACATGGCTTAATGGGTCGGCCCAGTCGCTTGCGCCTGTGCAATTCGTATACGAGGACCCGCATACCGGCGCGGGTGTCGTAGTTTTAAAAAAAGGTCATCCTGCCCTTTATTATGAAGGTGTATGGGGTAATCTC
This sequence comes from Elymus sibiricus, assembly GCA_039707655.1. Taxonomy (NCBI): domain Eukaryota; kingdom Viridiplantae; phylum Streptophyta; class Magnoliopsida; order Poales; family Poaceae; genus Elymus; species Elymus sibiricus. Next base: position 403,358,790 of record CM077672.1, read on the forward strand.
AGCCGTCGATGTGTTTAGAGGGGGTGTACCGAAGCAGAAGTGACCGGATTATTAACTATTTTTCCTATCTAAAAAATGAGCATATCTCACATGGGTGAGAGAGAGTAGAGTTAATCATACCATCTAAGTCTCCTCGAGGACACGAATCTCGACCCATGTTTATATTATCCTCTTTTGAAGAACATTTACTACCCCGTCTATTGCAACTTTAAAACTTATGTGCTTTCGACTGACATAAGAATTGAATGCTTACCAACCGTCCTTCATGTGAACATTGCTTTCCCTTGTATATATACCACTCTATGGATCTTCATCGTTATATTCCTTTTAGCATATTGTAGCACTAACCTAGCACACTATACAAATGGTGATGTGGAGATCAAACCGACGGCAGGCTGAGAGAAGAATTAAACATATGTCACAACATGTACGCTAGAATGAGAGAGATCAGGAACAATAGCGGAGCAACTGCTTCAGGTGTCTCGGGAATAAAAAGGAGAAGTTGATCCTCGAAGCTAAAGAAGTGGTTGACTGCAAAGAGCCAAGAACGTGCACAATTAACCGTCGGTGATTAATTGCAATGTTATACTACACACAAATGGAAAGAAAGATTATAAAGCTAGTTATAGGTATGCTTGAATCACTTGATAATACTCCGGATCTGAATGATGTGAAGAGCCAAATGATGAGAAAGTGAGATGCATACTCCAAACCTGAATTATTTTGCTCTTGTGCGTCCCCATTCAAAATCAAACAGTTTCTACTACAATTTGCATTTCTCGAGCTCCTAGGTGTTGGGTTAACCGAATAAATATTTAACCAGAGGATGGATGGATTATAAGCCTTCATCCACTTTGTCTCTAACTCACTTTCGCTAGTATTCTTGACCATATCTTCTATCTTCTATTCTTAAATAGTTGCAAACCACTACCTATCTTTCCTCCTCATGCAATCATGCTACATCATCAAGTCATGCATGCATGTGGTCATAAGTACTTATTTTCCCTCTTCATGTAACCATGCCACATCATCAAGTCATGCATGTGGTCATAAGTTACAATTTGTGCAGTAATCTCTCCATTGTTTCACTAATTTTTGTGTGGTCACAAACGGTATATACATTGCACGCTTAGAGAAAATATATGTAGATCATGTTACACATTTTTGTTTAAAATGGCACCCGGTTTACTTCAGTCCAATAGTTTTTATTTTATACATCATTTTGTCAAATGCTTCGTATGATTTATTATTTTTTAAATATATAAACTAAGAACATTCCTAGTTAATCTAGTCCTAGCGTACCACATCATAGAGCCAAATTAATTCACCCTTGCATTTATAATCTACTGGGTGAAGTAGAACTTGCTGAGCTAGAAACGTCATAGGCTAAGTGCATACTACTTGCATATCAATTAAGGATAGACATATTGCTCATCGAAATTCGTCAGAGAAGAAAAATAAATGAATGCTGCAGTAAATTTATTCGCTTCGGTAACACCATTATCTTTGTATAGTATTCACCATATATAGCATATATGTTAGGCCATGTTATTCCTTTATGTTTACCTATTAGTAGCACTAACTTGCTACTAAAAGTAGGCGGTAATCACACAAACATAACGGAGATTATATGATAGAACTAGAACCAAAGAGATGTTAAAACAATGGGAAAGAAAGGGGGGGGGGGGGGGAGGAATATGGATGAGCCAGGTATTTTCCTAGTGTTCTAAGAATCTGAGAATGAAGGTATAACCTGATCTCATGGAGATAATCCCTCTGTAAAAAAATATAAAAGCATTTAGACCACTAAAGTCGTGATCTAAACGCTCTTATATTTCTTTACGGAGGGAGTACATAACTTTATCTTCACGTGCACCTGGTTGAAATTGACTATTTTCTAAAACTTGTTTTAAAATACGCATATAAATGCCATGCCCCTTATTTTGTGGGGAAACGGGAAGTCATGTACAATTGACCAATGTGGAAGATGAAGTGAATCTCCCCTTTTATTCTATGTAAAAATAGCCGGACAATGTGTATGCCATGTTCATAGAAGCATGCAATGTTGAGCGAATAACACCAACAAGAATGAGAAGGTTGAAGAAGTCAACCCAGAGGTTCGTGTGTATTAGGAATTGAAAGTAAGTCAACTCCTTCCTCTTCTAAAAGAGAATTTAGTTTAGCAGCTCTTTTTTTTAAGGGAAACGTTGCTGCCTTTTTATTAACTAAGCGGCCTCGGCCGCAATAATGTCACGAATACAAAACGGAGGAATCAAAAACCAAGTCTTACACAACTTATTAAGCCAGCCCTCTGTAGCTAGATTATGAGCCGCGCGATTCGCGGAGCGTCTAGCCCAACACGCACGAAAACCATCTTGAGAGTTAAGAAGCTCCTTGATCTCTTCGATAAGAGGCCCATACTGAGAGCTATCGTGTTCCATCGAAGATAACGCCTGTTTGACCCCCAGATTGTCTGTCTCAAGGACAGTCCTCCGGGCGCCTGCTTCGATCGCCAGCTGGACACCTCACCGACGGGCCAACAGCTCCGCATGTTCTGGATCCGAGATGGTTGAAAAAATGGCATGAACCTCCCACGAACACGGCATGGTGGTATCGTACGACCGCTCCACCGCCCCCCGAGCCATCCACCTTCACCGTTGCTCCGTCGACGTTAATTTTCATCCATCCTTGGTCCGGGGGGTGCCAAGGCTCCGTTGGCGTTCCTCCTTGTGTGGTAACTGGCAGGGCATGGGCATTGGCCCATTCATCCAGCAGTGCCCAGACCCGATCGACCAGGGATCGAGCGTCCTCAATGAGCTTCCCTTCTTTCGTTGCATTTCTCGCTAACCACATGTGATAAAGCACCATCATCAAGACGCCTTTGTTCGCTTCAGACTCCTTGCCAAACCAGTCAAGCATCCATAGACCTAGCTGCTGTTGCGTAGGGATCGTCTCTGGCACAGCCTCTGTCGGCGTTAACTGTCGACCACACATGCTGCGCATGGGAGCATCTCCAGAATCAGACTGGACACAACACACCTTGCTTGATAGAACGACGCTGTAGCTCAGCACCTACAGCCAGGCCATTGCGGGCCAATCTCCATGCATGGATCTTTACTTTCGCTGGGACGCTAGTGTCCCATAGCTCTAGCCAGCCCCGATGAGCTGCGACTGAAGAAGAGGCCTCCGGTGCACCTGTACGCAAGCGTTTGATCTCCATGGCCAAATGGTAGGCAGAGCGTACTGTGAACACCCCACTTTTGGTGTTATTCCATGCTGGATAATCCTCACGCCCACTTCGTCCTATTGGCACCAGAAGCACGTCGCTCACATCTGCTGGCAGTAGCACACGTTCCAGCTTTGGCCTATCCCACGCCTTCCCGGAGTAATCAATCAAATCCGCCACATTTGCTATATCGGTCTTGTCCAACGCACCCAAAGGCCGACGAGACCCGGACCTGGGTATCCATGCATCCGCCCATACGTCGACCGAACTGCCATCACCAATACGCCACACCAGCCCGCACTGTAACAGTTCCCGGCCAAACATAATACTTTTCCACGTGAAGGAGCACCTCTTCGGACAGCCGGCATGAAGAAAATCAGTGTCTAGAAAAGACCGCGCTTTCAGGACACGCGCGCATAGTGAGTTCGGATTGATGAGTAGCCTCCATGCTTGCTTCGCAAGAAGAGCCTGATTAAATGCCTCGAAGTCCCAGAAGCCCATGCCACCTGTTCTCTTACTGCGACACATTTTGTCCCATCCAATCCAATGAACCTTTCATTTTCCATGGCCCGCTCCCCACCAAAATTTAGAAGAAATAGATCTGTAGTACTGATTTCACTAGCACCTCTCTGCCAGCCTTGGACAGCCCCTCTCCTTTCCATCCACGAGTTTTTGCACCAGATCGATCCGTCACATATTAAAACCATCCGTCTTTGGAACGACCAACCAGTGTTGGAAGTCCAAGATACCTCTCACTGAGAGCCTCACTTTCAATGCCAATCGCTTGTTTTAGCGCAATTTTCCTCGTATCCTCGCACCCCTTACCGAAGAAGATGGAGGATTTATCAAAATTGACTTTCTGCCCTGAGGCCATCCCATAAGTATTCAGTATGTTGTGAAGCTCAAGCAAGCTGTCCTCCGTCGCCTCAAGAAACACTATGCTATCATCCGCAAATAGAAGATGAGTAATGTGAGGGCCGTCCCTCCCAAACTCGACCCCTTTTATCCGTTGTTCCTCTTGAGCCTTCCTTAACAGGTAGAAAAGCCTTCCGAGTAAAATGCATAGAACCACTACTTTCGCGTCATAACTCTCAGAAAACCACCACTTTACAATACGTGACACTTTGCACCGCACCGAAGATTTGACAGTGGCAAAAAACACTGAACCATTTTTTGAGCGCGTTTTGACGTGGCCGATCACTCGCGGGCCGACAGCGGTGATGGCGCGGCGCTAACGGGCGTTAACGGTCGTACCGACCGAGCCGGTCGGCCCGTTCCCCTAAAGGAAACAGTGGCTGCTCACTCTCGTTCACTTGCTCACTCTCGCTCACTCGCATTCGCCCTCACTCTCGCTCCCCTTTGCGCCGTCGCCGCCGCTCAACATCGCCACCGCCGCCGCTGCAATGGCCTCTTGGAGAGATCTGGAAGACAGCAGCGATGAGGAGCAGCAGACCTACACCGACATGGACGTGGATGTGTGGGTATGTACACACTAGTTGCGGTTAGGGTTAGGGTTTGACAATTACAACTAGCAGAGTGTGACATTTTAGATCCTCCCTTCTCTGCCTCTAGTCTATGCCTAAGGCTTCTTTTCAACGCAGGAGAATCCTGATACAACTATTGATGCTTCCTTCTGTGGCATAGTGACTGATCCAGAGATCAAATGCAAGCTTCACCAGTTTAGGGGCAAGAAATGTGTTGCATCCGATGGCATAAACATAGGTAGAAGATTCTATGGCTGTGCTAAGTAGGTAATAATTGATGAACTGCTTTCTTTACTAAATGTGCTCTGTAGTTGAATGTGCTTGTGTTAACTGAATGAGTATTGTTAATTGAAGTATTACTGTTAACTGAATTATTACTGTTAACTGAACCTTGTACTGTTAACAGAATTATTACTATTAATTCATACTGTTAGCAGTAATTTGATAGTGAAAACTGCATCCCTACTGTTAACTTAATGCTACTGTTAAATGAATTGCTACTGTTAATTGAATCACTACTGTTAACTAAATGTGATACTGTTAAATGAATTGCTACGGTTAACTGAATTTGATACTGTTAACTGAATTTTCTACAGTAGTAATTTGTTAGTGTTAAATGAATTTGATACTGTGAACTGAATTGCTACTGTCAGTTGAATCATAGTTTGAACTGAATTTGTTAGTTTAAACTGAATTACAATTACTGTTGTCAACTGAATTTGCAGGGAGGTATTGACTGTGGAGTGATTCCGTGGGTTGATGGTCCATGGCCTGTCATACTTCAGAGGTGCCTGACAAAACTGTGGGAGATGTTTCATGACCAGAACTGTGGCAGGGTGATGGATAGACAGGCTTATGAAAAAAAAACCAAACTGGAGAAGCAGAATGAATTCCTGGCCAAGCAATTCAGTGACATGGTTGAGGAAGTTGGCCAGCTTTTTGATTGGCAAGATGGAAAGGTGCAACATATGGAACATCAGAATGTAACACAGCATGCTGAAGATGTCAAGACAAAACTTGCAGAGTTAGAGGAGCAGTGCAAGATGGAGCTGAAGATGGAGAAAATGAGGCTGGCCAAGGAGCAAAGGTGCATCCTGACTTCTCAGGCAGATATCATCAGGAACACTAGGAGGGCCATGAAGGAGGTCAAGGAGGGCAGGGATGTTCTTCAAGAGGAGAAGAAGAACCTTGAGAGTGTGATTGCTGAATTGCTTAAAGGTGGGCATGGTAGCAAGGAGAAGCTTCAGAAGATCAAGTCCATCCTGGAGGAGTGAGGTGGCTGCTTGGAGACTAAGTATATATTAGGCCAATATATATAACAGGCCATGGAACACCAAGAAGCTAATGATGTTGGTGGTATATTTTGTAGATCTACTGATCTTAGTCTGTAATGTCTAATGCAAACAATGTGTTCAACTGTTAGGCTAGCTAGCAAGCAATCGTATGGGTCCTTGATGTGATCCTTGATGTTACCTACTATGCTACCTCTATTATTGTAACACCCCTGAGTATTGAGCTACAGAGACCCACCATGTTAATGCCAAGTCACTTTGATTTGCAATGTTGGGTCATCATTAGTTTCATATCTCATTTCAAATTCCTCTTCAAATTAAAATTTGGATTGCAAGTGAAATTTGAAGTTGCACAAAAGTTGCTGAAAAAATGTTCATCATTTAGCAAATATTCCAAAACAATTTATTGTTCAGGAAAACAACATCACTTATTTGCTAATATGAGCTGTAGCAATTAAAACAGTGCATTTCAGCAATTTTAAAGTGCTATTTTAATTGTGGAAAATGCAAATGAATTCACCTTGCCTCCAAAATACTTGTGGCAGTGTCTAAAAATGCAATGGATTTTTGTGGGCCAGCTCCACATTTTTCCCAAGTCTTTAGGTGGCCCCAATTAATCTTTTTCTGCCTCTGTTTAATAAATAAAAGAGAAAACAGAAAGAAAATTTAAAAGAAAATGGGCGAGGCCTTACCTGGCACTGGGCCGAGCCGGCCCAGCCCACCCCACTGTTCGCCTACCTGCTCCCGCCTCGGTGTCGGGCGCGCCATGGCCAGGAGCTCGCCGCGCCGCTGCTTCTCGCCGCGTGGAGCTGCAGGGACGCCGGGAAGGATAAGGCCGAGCTCACCTGCCCCGAGCCCTTCCCCCTGGCCACTCCTCCTTCCTCCCCTCGCTCTCTTCCTCTCGCTCGGGAGCTCAACCGAGCACTCCCACCGCCGCGCCGCCTCGTTCCCGTGGCCTCCGTGCCCGCCGCGCTGTCTCTCGGTGTCCACGAGCTCCGCCTCGCTCGGCTACGTCGACTACGCTCTCGTTGCAAGCCGGAGGCCACCGCATTGACGGGATCGACCACGTCTTCGCCGTCGGCCACCGGAGCTCCGCCGCGTCGATCCACTCCATCTGCTGCAACTAATCTTACCGCCGAGCCGCCATGTGCTCCTAGGTGAGCCACCTCTCCTCTCCCCTCTTCTTCTTCGCCATCCCGCGCCGTAGCCGCCGTTTTCACCAAGACCGAACTCGCCGCCGCACGAGCTCATCGCCGGCCATGTTCCGGTGACCGCATGCCCGCGCAACCATGTCCATCGAGCTCGCAAGCTCGCGTAGCACGTCCCCACCCCTTTAGTTCGAGCCGTTGCGCGCTGCCTCGCCGTTTACGCCGACACCCGAATGCCACCGCCGCCTCCACTCGTCGCCGGCGACGTTTTCGGCTACCCCCGCGCCAACCGATGCCACCATTCGACGCGGCTCGGGATGGCCGTTCGGTAGAGCCCAGCCACGCGCGATTTGGTGCCGTGTAGCGCGATTCCGAGCATCTCCGGCGATCGTCGCCGTGTTTCGGGCTCGCCGAAGTAACTCCGGCAACCGGCGCTGAGCTGGCGTGGCCTGGGGCCCACCTGGGTCACTGCCAGTGGGCCCCCTGGCCACGGTTGACTGCGTTGACCACGGTCAACGCGCTGATGTGGCATCTACTGCCACTGACATGTGGGCCCGCGCGACTAATTATTGTTAGTGGTTAGATTAGTTAAACTGTTAGATTAGTTGCTATCACTGACAAGTGGGCCCCCTCTGTTAACTAACTAATTAAACGGTTTTATAATTAAAACTTAATTTAATTAGCTATTTAGTCACTGACATGTGGGGCCTATGAGCTAATTAAATCTTGTTTAGTTTAAATTAGCCTCTGTTAAGCTCACTGTGTATGACGGGTGGGTCCCAGCCGTCAGGTTGACCTGGAACGGCTGGGTTGACCGCTGACCTCTCTCTGACGTCATGCTGATGTCATCAGTCACTATTCTGGATAATGCGAATTAAATAATATAAATAATTCCAGAATTTCAAAAAATTGTCTAAATCTTTGAAAATTCGTAGAAATTCAACCGTAGCTCGGATCGAAAAGTTTTCAACATGAAAGTTGATCAGAAAAACGAGACGAATCCGAATACGTGGTCAAAATGCTTGACCATCACTTCTATCTATCTGAACATGGAACCTTCCCCTCCGGTTCAGTATTCCGAAATCTGCCTAAACGCCGGGAAAATATCCCAGATATTTTCCCGCTTCGTCTGCAACGTGTAGCATTGCATTAGGTCACCTCTAACGCTGCATTTTGCCATGTCGTGCACTATGTTGCATTTGATTGCATTTTTTATTGTTTCTTCCCCCTCTTCTTATCCGATAGCCCCCGAGACCGACGCAGCTCCGGAGACCGGCTACATCCCCGACGACCCCTCCTTTGCCGCAGAGCTTCCAGGCAAGCAACCCCCCTTGACGCATGCCTATATCACCTATTCTCTCTCCCTCCTGCTTGCATTAGAATTTGCTGCTGCTAATGATTGATCCTAATTCTGATGCATAGCCTGTTTTTGTAAACTGTTTTTTGATACTTTACCTGATATCCTAAATGTCTAGTGTTGGTTGGTAATCCATCTGTGGCCCCTCTTCCTTGTCCTAGTTGCCCCGCTTAGATACCAGTGCCCTGATTGATGTGATCGACGGGCTGAGACCAGCACATCACCACACCCCCCCCCCCCTAAGTTGCTCGACTCTGCAGAGCTAACATTGAGTTCCGAGGGTGATACCTCTTATCTCACTCCTGATGTTGCCTCTGTAGCGTAGCTAGTCGGTTGTGGGTTACCGAGGGTGATTCCTCTTTCTCCACCTCCGATGAAGCTTCTGTCGAGTAACCCCGCAAGTGTGAATACCATCGAGGGTGATTCCTCCTGGTTCACCTTGTCGGGTACATCAAGTGGGAATCCAACGAGGGTGATTCCTCGGATCCCATCTTGATGTTATGGATACACGGTTACCTGGGTTTTACTACAGATACCTGATAAAGTCGGGTCGACCCTGAGGGGTACCCGCGAGAGATGTGGAGTCGGGTTGACCATGAGGGTACCCGCGAGATAATTACGTGGCACGGCCGGGCATTCTTAGCCCTTGCCGTAAGTCGACGAGACGGGGCGACGGGGCCACATGTTTCGTGGATCTCTGCTCGTTCCGCGAGCTCCCAATGCGATTAACGGATTTGGGTATTTGTTCTGAGTTGGCCACTGGCTTATACGCACTACCACCACGCGGGATAATGGTTTAATGGGGCCCTCTACACCGTATGTATCAGCCGAAAGCTCTGTTAGATGTCCAGTTCAGCATTGTGGCATGGTCGGATCATGCCATGTAGTACAGGGGTGGCGCTGGTAGTATCCACCCAGCTCACAACGACCCGGAGTGCAAAGGGCGATGGGCCCAAGAACCCTGAGCACTTAGGATGTAGATCGGCGGGGACCTCTCTGCTGAGCTCTAGGTAGGGCTGCGGTGTGTCGATCAGTCGAGGCCGGGCATGACCCAGGAAAGTGTGTCTGGCCAGAGTTAATCGAGCGTGTTGGGTAACAGTAGTGCACCCCTGCAGGGAAGATATATCTATTCGAATAGCCGTGTCCACGGTAACAGGACGCTCAGTAAAGTATCCCGATCTACTACTTGAACTGGATACAAGTTAATTAATTGGAAGCTCCAGGATCGCTTTCTCGCAGGGAGTCGAGGAAGGATCTCTAGGCTTTGATTCTACATGCTTGATACTTTATGTTATGATACTAATCTGCACTCTTCTAATGCTGCAAGACGCTGAAGATGCTAGTCTTTGATAGGCTAGGCTTTTCTCTCTATTCTGGCATTTCTGCAGTCTAGTCCACTGATACAGCCCTTCTTTGATACCAATGCACAAGTAGAATAGTTTTGATGTAAGTCTTGCGAGTACTTTGGATGAGTACTCACGGTTGCTTTGCTTCCCTTTTTCTCCATACCTGATTGCTGCGACCAGATGATGGAGCCCCGGAGTCAGCTGCTACCACTGACTACTACTACCCCTCTGGAGGAGCCTACTACTACGTGGAGACCGCCGACGGCCAGGAGTAGTTTAGGAGGCTCCTAGGCAGGAGGCCTTGCCTCTTTCGATCAGAGCCGTTGTTTGTTTTCGCCTTCTTAAGGCATCCTTATTTCCCTTTTATGTCTGTACTCAGATATATTTGTTGCTTCCGCTAACGCTTCTTCTCGAGCTTATGTATTCGAGCCCTCGAGGCCCCTGGCTTGTAATATAAAGCTTGTATTATTTTATTTTGTCTCTAGAGTTGTGTTATGATATCTTCCCGTGAGTCCCTGAGCTTGATCGTGTGCATTTGCGTGTATGATTAGCGCACGATTAAGTCGGGGCGTCACAATTATGAACCAGTTGTATGAATTGTACTTATTATGCACACTTATGCAAGAGTATGCAACCTGTTATACTCCAAGTGCATGTTATGGATCTATGTTGTGCTGTTTGTTTCAATTTGTATATCACAAGTGCCGTGCAGTGCTGTGCTAGTTCTATGTGCATGCTATTGATTCTTGTTGTCATCCATCTTGGAGTACTCTCCATAAATAGTACACACAAATAATTATCTAGATAGGTAGCATAGTACATAAAACAATAGATAGCACCCAAAATAAACCTGATAGGTATCATAGTGCTTACAACAATTCTCACACATAGATAGGTATCATAGTGCTTACAACAACAATAATAAAAGTAGATAGATAGCATAGTGCATACAACAACACTAGATTAGACTTAAGTCTCAACCACTAAGCTCAATAACAGAATCTTCATCACAAATCCCCTTGATCTTCTTCAGCTTGCCCTTGTGAATTTCTTCAACTTTAGTAAGCTCAGCAATGGCTATCTCCAGCTTCTTCTTCTCCATCTGCAGCCCATCCCTCTCCTGCATCACCTCAATCTTGTCCTTCATAAGCTGTTTCTTATCCTTCTTATAGTCTTGGAGTTCATTCTTCAGCACATACATCTCCTTCTTGAGTCCATTGATATTCCTATCCTTCTTCAACTCATGCAGCTCAGACCTTAGGTTCCCGATCAGTTCTCCTTGGGCTTTCTGAATGGCCTTCATATCCTCTATGACATACTGCTTCTGGTCCAGCTGCTTCTCCAAGCCTTCATTGTCCTCTGACATTATTTTCTTGTAAGTTTGTTGACGGTTCTTTTCCACTTGTTGCCTGAGCATTTTGTTAACATCAGCAAGAAGGTTTCTTATACTGCAGGGTAGCAGTCTTAACCTCCTCTTCAAGCTTAATCACTACCTGTCCATGATCAGCCCCTTCCTTGGTTCTAGCAGCACAACAATCTTCATATCTTGCCCAAAACTTCTGAAGAGTTTTTTTAGTAGCTTTAGGATACTCCATATCAACCCATTCAACATAGCCACAATTGCCAATCTCCAAGACAAATAAGTTACTTAACCATAAGTAGCTACAAATGGTGAAATGGTACACCAGGGTAACATTATCCTTTGCATAAAGAAATTCATTAGTTAACTATGTTTGTCTCTATCTCCTCCTAAATAGGAAACTTAGCAGTTAAGCTACATAGAAACACAACAGTTAAGCTTTTACAAACAGAGCAGCTAAGCTACAGATTCAGTTAACTATGTAAATTCTCAAATAAGCAGATTAAGGATATATATATATATATATATATATATATATATATATATATATATATATATATATATATATATATATATATATATATATATATATATATATATATATATATATATATATATATATATATATATATATACAACAGTTAAGCTTTTACAAATAGAGCAGCTAAGCTACAGATTCAGTTAACTATGTAAATTCTCAAATAAGCAGATTAAGGATATATATATATATATATATATATATATATATATATATATATATATATATATATATATATATATATTTCTGCCTAAGCTCTTTTTTCAAACCAATGTGAGCATTAACCATTACAATGCTACAACAGAGATAATTGAATTACTAGAAAATGTAAACATTCAGAGAAACAGAACAGTTAACATCAGATTTCAAATAAGCAAAGCAGGGCAGGCATTGCAACTTACTTCCTCACCACATCCATAAAACCTCCTTCCAGTAATGCTATCTTCAAATGCTACAAATTTCTTTGCTATTTTCCTGTGGCAGCACTCAACTAGGCCCTCTTTTGTCACCACATCGCCTTCAAAGCCCGAGTCATCTATGGTTAGGAGCGGCTGGATCGATTTCAAAAGGAATTTAGAGTGGTCAAATGCACTGGATCCGTTCCAAATCATACCAAAAAGAGATTCCCCAATCTGAAATCCATAACCCTAACCCTAGGCTATCAGACAGAGTACAGCGATGGCGACATTACCTCCCCGGCGAAGTTCAACATATCGTCGTCATCGCTGCTCTCCTCCCCGTCACTAGTAGAAAACGGGCCTTCTGTCCCGGTTCGGGAGGGCCTTTAGTCCCAGTTGCCCAACCGGGACTGCGCAATCGGGACTAAAGGCCCCCTCCCCCCCTTTAGTCTCGGTTGCATTACGAACCGGGATTTAGTCCCGGTTGCATTACGAACCGGGACTAAAGGCCCTCCACGTGGCCGCTGTCTGGGGCGGGGGATGGAGGACCTTTAGTCCCGGTTGGTGTTACCAACCGGGACTAAAGGCTCCACCTTTAGTCCCGGTTGGTAACACCAACTGGGACTAAAGGAATTTTTTTGAAAAAAAAAATTTTGAATATTTTTTTGATTTGTTTTTAAGTTTTATTCCGATTTTTAAATCTTTGAATTATTTGACAATTTAATCTCTAATCACCCCTCCTCACTGCTCCAGCGTGGAGCACTCATTCCAAATCGTCTAACTTCCCGGCCGGTCACCCATCCTCTCACTGCTCCAGCCCCAGCACACTTAACTTCCTGGTTCTATCGCCCCTAGTTTTCAAGTCCGCACTTGTTGTTTTCCTGACAATAGTAAGGTATCAATCCTATTAACCCTTAGGTCTTGATGTCACATGATTTAATTTTTTGAATTCCAAACAATTATTAAAATAAACAAAATAAGTAATAATAATATTGAATTTCAATGAAAATAAAATAAGTAATAATATTATTTTATTCATTTTTTTGCCATTTATTCATTTAATATGGCATAATTAATATCTTTAAATCTGTAAATCGAAATTCGACAAATAATATATCCATTATTATCAGAAAAATGTGAGGAATCCAAATATGACAATCTTATTATTATCAGAAGTTATACCTTATTGTTATATGTATCATATCAATCCTATTAAGCCCTTGAGCATGATGTCACACGTTTCACCGTTTGAGTTTGAAACTATTATTCTAAAAAACAATAATTATTTAGTAACACTAATATTTATTGAATAAGTAGTTTGACCACTGTTTGACCATAGTTTGACCAGAGTTTGACCAAAAAATCGAAAAAACTTAAATTTGAGGATAACTTTTTTTCATTTCGGAATTTGAGGATTCTAAAAATTTGCAAAACGGCCTACGGATATTGAAATCGAAACCGGCTTCTCGTGCTGAACATTTTGATATATTATACGTTTTTTTCGACATCGTATGCAAAAGTTATAGCCATTTTACTTTTTCATAACACTTTTTTGCAAAACATGTCGAAATTTATGTTTTTTAATTTTCCTAACTAGTAGATGTAGTAACATAACTACATCTCGAAGGATTTTAATTTTTGAAGTTTTTATCATTTTCTTTTGTTTTTTTCAAAACTGAAATGGCGATAGGGGGGGTAGAGTTTGAAAATTTCAGAACCCCTTTAGTCCGGGTTGGTGTCCATCCAATCCTACCGCCGACTACATCTGCTAGCACCGTCCCAGCCAGAGTCACAACTAAGGTTAACCAAGCCAGAGTCAACCCTTTCTAACTTCATTTGCTATTTTTCATGCATTTAATGATTTTTTTGAGCTAAATGACCCTGAAATTGAAAAGCACTACAAATGAACTCTGAAAAGGTTGAAACTTGGCATGGTATCATCATTTCACCCACATAGCATGTGCTAAAAAGTTGAGAGGGTTACGGCAAAAACTGGATGCACTTCGTGTACAAACTGGACCATCTCCTTCGAAGTATCAAGGTTTCGAACGAAAACTCGTCTGTTACAAAGGCATTTCATTTTTTTAAACTTATTTCAACTCCAGACTTTTTGTGCATTCAATATGCACCATACTACAACATGTTAAAATCTACAGAAAGAACTAACTAAAAATAATAAAAAATAACAATTAAATGACTAAAACAACTATATAAGCAAAACAGTATTGTTTTAATTAAAATCCTAATTTAAATTATTCTAAAAATAACCAAATAAATCTTACTGTGACAACAATCTAACATGTGACTAGGAGCAAAAAGAATTAAATTAAAAACTATTTTTAAACTCAAGTTATTCACAATCTAGTGTTTGAAGCAAATTTGAACAAATTCAAATTTAAACCATTCAAATTTGAAAACTAATGGCACAAACAGAAACTAGATAAAATTTTGAATCTAATGCAAAAAAGAATCACTCAAAAACATCAAATATCCTAAAAGATATAAGAAATTTAAAACAGAAAACAAATGGAAAAACAGAAAAGAAACTTTCAGAAAACCTTTAGTCCCGATTGGAGACACCAACCGGGACTAAAGCCTCAACCCCTTTAGTCCCGGTTGGTATCTCCAACCGGGACTAAAGTTCTAACCTTTAGTCCCGGTTGGAGACACCAACCGGGACTGACACCAACCGGGACTAAAGGGGCCGATACCCTTTAGTCCCGGTTGGTGTCTCCAACCGGGACTAAAGGTCTCATTTGAACCGGGACTGATGCCTGCCGAGCCCCGACCGGCGCCCTAGCCGCTCGAACCGGGACTAATGCTCACATTAGTCCCGGTTCGTAATGCAACCGGGACTAATGTGTAGATCAAGCTTGGACCAAAGCCCTGTTTTCTACTAGTGTGTCTTCCCAAGAAGGCGTTCCGTGGTTGAGCGGCGGCAACGCAGAGCGAGTGAGAGCGAGAGGGAGGGTGAGAGTGAGGGAGAGGAGCGGGCCACTATTTCCTTTTTTGGCATCTCCCAACCAGCTCGGTCGGTCGGGGCCGTTAACGACCATTATTTCCTGCGCCGTCCACCACTAGCCACGTGGCCGCCTTGCCGTGTCAAAACGAGATCAGTTTTTTGGTCAGTGTTTTTTGCCATTGTCAAATCTTCGGTGCGGTGCAAAGTGTCACGTTTTGTAAAGTGGTGGTTTTCTGAGAGCTATGACGCGAAAGTGGTGGTTTTATGCATTTTACTCAAGCCTTCCACACAAACAAGAATAGGTAGGGGGATAGAGGATCCCCTTGCCGCAGACCCCGCGAAGGTGTGAATAGGTCGGATGTGTCACCATTGAGCCGGACTGAAAATTTTGCTGATGTGACACAACGCATAATAGTTTGAATCGAGGCCACAGAAAAGCCCATTCGTTCCATCATCTTCTCAAGGAACACCCAGTCAATCCTGTCGTACGCCTTCATCATGTCCAACTTGACCCCACATAGAGCCTTCTTCCTCTTCCGAGTCCGGACAGCATGTGTACATTCATATGCTATTAGGTCATTATCTGTAATTAATCATCCTAGAACAAAGGCACTCTTCCTCCAAAATCAACACCGGTAGGCTTGACTTCAACCTATTTGCCAAAACCTTTGCAGCTATCTTGTACATTACCTTACATAGGCTGATAGGCCGAATTGTGAGAGCAGCTCCGGTGCTTTAACCTTTGGGATAAAAACCAACACAGTATTGTTAAAATCATCCGGAAAACCTTTCCATTCAAGAAGCCTATACAGCAGCGCACACTTCCTCTTTCACCAATGACCAGTGTCTTTGGTAAAACAACGCTGGCAGGCCGTCCGGACCAGGCGCCTTCGTCGTCCCCATCTGAAAAAGAGCATGTTCAACTTCATCATTGGTCCAGTTAGCCGACAGCTTGGCATTCATCTCCGGTGTCACCGCCGGATCAACATGTTGAAGAATCGCCTCCAGGTTTGTTTCTCACTCTGATGAGTATAGCTCGCTATAGAATGATCGTGCCATGGCCTGCAGCTCGTCATTGGTAGATGCGAAGCTACCATCAGCCTTCCGGAGCTTGACGATCGTATTTTTCCGCCTACTGTGTGATGCACGGTTCTGAAAAAAATTCGTGTTACGGTCCCCGCTTTAAGCCAGTCAGCTCTGGACCGTTGCCGTTGCATTACTTCTTCTCTGCCATACAGTTCATGCAGTATTTTCTCAATCCGTTTGATCTCCAGTGAGGCTGCCGGTGTTCTGCCTTTCCGAATAGCTTCTTCCTTCTAATTTTTTTAGTCGATTTAACAAAGATTGCGAAAGTAGAAAGCGAGGTAGTTGAAGCAGAAGATCTTTCGAGCCAACTGACACATTTTTTTCCCCTATCTTCTCTTCGGCAACACACATACACAAAAACACCCTCCACATGCACATCATAACAGCACGTCCATGTAAGAGTGCCCGTTAACCACACGATATGACTGACTCGGATTGTGGATTATAATCAACAAATATCTTGAACAAGCGACAGATCGAAGGGTCGACGTACTGCTCGATTGATTTTCTGTTCGATCGAAAGACTTGAGTTGGGCTAATGGGCTGAAGCCTTGTACGTCTACGTGAAGCCTGGGGCTAATCTTCTATGTATCCCAAATTCTCAAGAATTTGCTACTATATTTATAGGTACTTGTTGGGCCACGCCTGGGGCTGTAGCCCCAGTTGCCCTAGGCCCAATTTCGCCCCTGCTGCTAATGTTATGGGCTTGATTGGCTTTGTGAGTTAGAGCAAGATTGTGCTTTGCAGGTATTATGCAAGAGCCATGCAAAAAAAAAAAGGTATTATGCAAGAGCTATTTTTATTTATGCAAGTTAGTTAGGCCGTTCACTGTCGCCAGTGGAGCAGTTGCTGCTGTAGCTTACAATGGTGACCGGAGACTGACTGAGTGTGCTTGCAGTTCGAGGTGGAGCGAAGGAGGAGGACACCTGGGTGGAGATCTACTGCGCCGCCAAGCCGGGGCTACTGCTGTCGACGGTGAGCACCCTGGACACGCTGGGCCTCGGCATCGAGCAGTGCGTCGTCAGTTGCTTCAACGACTTCGCCATGCACGTCTCCTGCTCCGAGATACCAACGATTCCATCCATGAATTCGTCACTTCACCAACCAACATGGATGGATTCATCTTCTTCTTCTTCAGCTAGATCATCAGTTAAGTCATCAATTCCAGCTGATTGATTCGAGTTTTGTATGGATAGGATACATGTTGTTTTTGTTACTTGTACCAAGGTTCAGGACCTTGATGAGTTGGCTGATGATCCATGCAGTTTTGACTTACCATGATCTGGATATGTATGTCAGTATACATTATTAAGTAATGGCTAAATGACTGGGATGTGTATGTCATCTTTAACCGAACCATATAAGGTCTTTATGCTTTGTGATGAAATATCATATCATCCCGTTTACCAGTTTGGTTTGGTTTTGAGCTAAAATGTATAAAAATACATGGCTTACAACCATGGATATATGTGATGATATACTGAGTGATTAAGCATAATTTTTTATTTTCCGTGCTGGACCAATGGGATGCATGGGGTAATGTCAATTGAATCACCCGTCGCATAGGCGGGCACGATGTGTTGACGCAAGATATCTTTTCGTATGAACCACTATATTGGATATTGTTGCTTTTTACAGAATCATATCCTTCCTTGAGAATTGTGTCTTAGGATTTTGCTCTCTCATCCTCCTGCTCTTAGTACTAAACTTAATGTCAGCTAATGTCGTTGGGACGGGCACCCCGCGCCAAGGCGTGTTGCCGATCTTTTGTGGTCTTTTGAACGCACTGAACTCGATGCTACCTTATAATCTCTTGCCGATATTGAGCACCACTATGTCTTCCTTCTATCACAATTGAATGTTTCGTCTTCACTTTATTATTATCCGTTGGGACCGGCACCCTCGCGCCAAGGCGCGATCCCGATCTAGTAGGGATGATATGAGGGGTCCGGTTGGGTCACTTTTTTCCTTCTCTCTCATGTCTGATCACTGACCGAGCGCGTCCTCAGGCGTATGAGAGAGGGTTTGAGGCGTCCGGCTGTAGATGCTCTTAGCATCTTGTAGGATCGAAAGTATGTCTAGAGGGGGGGGTGATTAGACTACTTGACCAAATAAAACCTAACATTTTCCCATATTTTAATTGTGGGCAGATTTTAGCAATAGTACATGTCAAGTATCACCCTACACATGCAATTCTAAGAGTATAGCAGCGGAAAGTAGATAATTGCATATGTAAGTAAAGGAGGGGATCGGAGATTTTAAACGCAATGAAGACACTGTGATTTTTGGCGTGGTTCCGATAGGTGGTGCTATCGTACGTCCACGTTGATGGAGACTTCAACCCACGAAGGGTAACGGCTGCGCGAGTCCACGGAGGGCTCCACCCACGAAGGGTCCACGAAGAAGCAACCTTGTCTATTCCACCATGGCTTACATCCACGAAGGACTAGCCTTACTCGGGATAGATCTTCACAAAGTAGGCGATCTCCTTGCCCTTACAAACTGCTTGGTTCAACTCCACATCATGTTGGAGGCTCCCAAGTGACACCTAACCAATCTAGGAGACACCACTCTCCAAAAGGTAATAGACGGTGTGTTGTTGATGAACTCCTTGCTCTTGTGCTTCAAATGATAGTCTTCCTAGCACTCAAACAACTCCTCACAGATTTGGCTATGGTGGAAGAGGGATTTGAGTGGAAAGCAACTTGGTAAAGGCTAGAGATCAAGGTTCAAATGGTAGGAATGGAATAGCTTGATCTCAACACATGAGTAGGTGGTTCTCTCTCAGAAAATGTATGGTGGAAATGTAGGCACGTTCTGATGGCTCTCCCTTGCGGAGAAGGAGGTGGTGGAGGGGTATATATAGGCTCCACACAAAATCCAACCGTTACACACTTTTGACTCAACTCGGTGGCACCGAAACGATCATCTCGGTAGCACCGAACTGTGTAAAAGATATGAACTTTAGGAATCTTGGTGGGACCGATACGAACAACTCGGATGGACCGAAGTGCAATGGCTAGGGCAATCCTCATCTCGGTGGCACCGATTGCATCAACTCGGTAGGACCGAAGTGAAGCAATAAGGCAACAGAGAATTGGCAAGCCATCTCGGTGAGACCGATTTGCAAAACTCGATGAGACCGAAGTAAGTGCAAACGATTACAGAGAGTTGGCAAGGCCATCTCGGTGAGACCGAGATCCATTTCGGTGGATCCGATTTGTTAGGGTTTTGGCAGTGGCTAAGTCTTGGATGAACTCGGTGGGGCCGGATAGAGAATTTCGGTGGGGCCGAGTTGGAATGTAGGTTTTGGACATATTTGAGGTAGAGAGAGTGGTTGAGGGTTTAGGAGTACTGTCACTAAGCACTTGAGCAAAAAGACCATTAAGCAACACCTCATCCCCTTTTAATAGTATTGGCTTTCCTATGGACTCAATGTGATCTTGGATCACTAAACCAAAAATGTAGAGTCTTGAGCTTTTGCCAATCCTTGTCCTTAGCATTTTGAGGGGTCCACATCTCTAGTCCATGCCATGCCAATCATTCAACATCCTGAAATCTTTCACTTGAATGGACATTAGTTCAATGAGATATATGTTGTTATGAATTACCAAAACCACCAAGGCAGCAAATGTCCTTTCAATCTCCCCCTTTTTGGTAATTGATGACAACATATAGATCAAAGCTTCGACAAATGATTAAGTGAATGAAGTACATCGTCGCTTTGAGAAGTATGTGATAAGCAAGAGCTCCCCCTAAATTTGTGCATTATTAAATATTTACGTTTGAATGCAAATGCACAATCGATTAGGCTCATGGGTTACTCTTCCATGTCACATACAACTTGGTGGAGCGCGCAAAATGATATGATTGAAATAGCAAGCACGCATCACCAACATAAGTAATTGATCATACAAGATAATGATAAGGATAAGCATTGATCATCATAATAAGCATAGTATGACCAGTCACAAGCATAAATGATAGAGTATCTCACAGACACTGTAGCAAGCACAGACATCAACAAAGTAGCATCAAACAAGCAGTAGCAAAAGAACTCGAGCAAATCAAAATAAAGCACTCTCTCTCGAAGCCTATGATCTATACAGATTCTCCCCCTTTGGCAACAAGTACCAAAAAGTTTGAATAGGTATAGGACTAGTCGGCACTCTAAGCACGGTCCTCCGAAGCTCCTGAAGGTGATCTCCTGCTGGCGGCTCCGGTGTGCGTAGACGGCGTTGGGATAAGAGCGTCCGCGAAGACTTTTGCTGATGTTTGCTGGGCTGGTGGAGTGGAGACCTGAGGTGGCACTGTGGCAGTAGCAGCTGGTGCAGATACTGTGGTCCGTGGATCCACAACTGGTATTGTAGCAGATCTGGCTGCCCTAGGCACTGTCTGAAAACGCTCTGTGGTTGGTCTGTCATCTCCACTGTCATCTGATGGGGCTGTCTTGACAGCATCAACATCATTCTACAGCTGCTCTACTGTAGTCTGAATCTCTGTCACCTTGACATCTAGATCATGAAATTTAGTCTCAATAATCCGCTCAAAACTAGCCTGGGTCTGGGTGAGGTTGGCCAAACTTCGCTCAATCCTCAGAGTGGCTTCAAGCAGATATGTCATTTGATCCTTGGGTGTCTTGAGATTGGCAATTTGAGCATTTGGAGCAGATGCCTCCTGAGCTGCTTTTGCTTCTTTGGCTTTGCGGATCTTCTCTTGGGCTTGTGATGAAGTGGGATGCGAAGGATCCATCACAATCACATTGTCCTCAAACTCTGGATGGAGTGGCAAGTGCTCTCGATCAAGAAGGTATGTGCTGGTTCCAACCTTGGAATTGATCAATAGCTGAATGTGTCGAGCATATCCGCACGATCTCTTCTGATCAGCTGCAGTCCTCTTGATAGTCTCTACTATCAGGCTCATCACCTTGAATTTCTGAGGTGTATCAAATAAATGCAGCAAATTGATGGAGTGGCCATGAATCATTTTGTCATCTCCTGACTTGGGTAGCAGAGTGTACCGCAATATGGTGTTCGTGGTGGCCAGTCCTGGGAGCAGGTGCTTCACTGATCCAAGTTTGTGAGTCTCAATGTCCTCCTGGGGAATAGTTGTGTACATGTTCTTCATGGAGTTGTGATCCATCTTGAGCTTGGCATAAACATCATAATCATCATCCTCTTCCTTGGGTGCACCAAGAAGACTTGCCCACTCAGAGATGGTTGATTGATACCTGATACCTTCAGTCATCCACACTATTCTGCCATCTGGATAGAAGTGAGCTGTAGAATAGAATTGCATGACCATCTCATCATTCCACTTGGTCAACTTCTTTCCAACAAACTCGTCAACTCCTGCAATTCTGAAGCTTTCATGGACATGGGGAAAATAGTCCTCGTTCTCATCAATGTATTCCCAATCCACCCATCTCATGTCACTGACTATGGGCTTCTTATCAAGCAAAACTGTCTCATAAAAGTCATGTTGTTCACAAGTGTGAAAGTGATAGTCACATGATGTCTTCCTCCTTATAGCATAAGGATCTGATGTCCTCCATTGACGCAGTCCTTTATCCTTCCTCAGCATCATGTTCTCCGCAACTGGGTGTGCATTGTCATGGTCTGGTATCTTAGGCTTCAACTTTCTGAGCACTAGAGGCTCTTCATCAACGTTTGACTCAGGCACTGGGGCCTTGTTCTTCTCAGCAGCTGATATGTTCCTAGTTGATCTCTTGGGTGCAGGTGCCTTTGGTTTGGACTTTGGGGGTGCAGCAGTCTTGATTGCATCAAACATGAGCTTCTGAGCTTTTGCTGGGGGCGCAGTGGCTGTTGGTTCCTCCTCTTCCTCCTCATCAATCATCATGGAGGGTCTGCCAATCACACGAGCAGTAGTTTTCCTTACTCTCTTCTTCTTGCCACTTGCAGCTGGTTCCGAGTTACTAGGCTCTTCAAGAGTGAATTGCATAGTCTGCTTTGGCACTTTCCTCACAGCAGTCCTCTCTTTGGCAGTTGATGGTTTGGTGTTGTACTCCTTAGCAAGCACTACTCTCTTTTTCTTGGTTGCAGCTTCACTTGCAACAAAATCTTCATCCTCACTGTCTGAGGTTTTCTTCTTCCTTGTTCTGGTTGCAGCTTTAGGAAGATCTGAAGAGCTCCTCTCTCCCTCATAGAAACTTTCTGCAGGGCTTGACCCTTCACTCATTTCTGCATGCTGTTCAAATCTGTTCTGACTGTCACTGCTGTCTGACATCTTGCTGAGCTGACCCTGTGAATAGATAGGTATGGGTAGAGTAGATGAGTCATCACAAAAAGCAGAGATTTTTCATAAAATTTGAGTTCAACTCTTAGTTTCAAGTTTTCATAGGATGCATATCGGATGGACCGAGTTGATCATTTCGATGATACCGAAGCACACTATAGAAACCTTACACGCCATTTCGGTCAGACCGAGATGGGGTTAGGTGGCTCCGAGATGCTAGGGTTTCACTGAGATTTTACTTTCGGTCTCACCGATTCGTACAACTCGGTGGCACCGAGACGTACTAGTGCTATGGTCAGAGACCAAATCGGTGGTACCGAAAATTTCGAATCGGTCGGTCCGAGATGCATTCGGCGGAAACGTAAACCTAAAAATTTTACTCGCATCCAATCTACGGAGTTTGCAGTGTAATAGGAGTTCTCAATCCGTGGCATGAATTCAGGCAGTCCAATCGTGCATTGAATCGGAAATGGGAGCACGAGAGGGATCGAATCTCACCCTAACTTGGTGGAGATCCTCTACGGCGGCAACGGCGGAGGAGATTCCCGTTGACGGCGACGGAATCCGGCGGCAAGAGCGCGCTGGAGACGACGGTGAAGTCCGGAGACGAGGGCGACGGCAGCGACGGGGAGCGGGAACGAGTGGGATCGAGAAATTTCAACCATTCAGTCCGCGCGATATATATACCCGTATGCTGTCGGTGGCGCCGAGTTGAATAACTCGGTGGCACCGATATGTGTAACTGCTCGCAGTTTAGCACATCGGTGGCTCCGAAATGGTTGAACTCGGTAGCACCGAGATGGAAAACCTAGATCAATCTAAGTGATTTCGGTTGGACCGAGTTTGAGTGAATTGGTTCGGCGGAAATCATTTAGAAGGTTTTGGAGGTTCAGCCCTTTCAGATCGGTGGCTCCGAGTGCTCCTCACCCAAAGGGTCCAAAAATGACTTGTTCAATTTTTGTGATGCAGCAAGAATAGAATTTGAGACAAGAAAGCATAGATAGCTAGAGAAGGTACTTAGGCATTCTTGTACATCCATTTGGCCAGAAAAACCAAGATAATCAAACCAACAAATGGATGTCCTCGAATGATGAAAACATGCAAACCAACATGCTCACATAATAAGATAGCAAATAAAATATGTGTCAAACATGCACAACCAATTCTAGCATCTATCAAGCAATGGCGATGACTAGGTTATCTGTATATGAGTATATTGACTTAGGAGCCAAATGAGAACATTTGATCATAGATCATACTCATCGTTTAAGCACAAGTGGGGTTACCACTTTTACATAAAGCATTGATGTGTTCACACCATTAGAGTTGCTTTAGCTCAATTGTTTAGAGCAAAGCTCCCCCTAGATGTGATATCCCCCCTAAGAGGGATGAACTAACCTTAGGTTTTGTCGATGATGACTTCATGTAGATGTTGAAGATGTGGATGCTCAATGTTGATGTAGACCATCAAGAGTTGGGAGCAATCCTTTGGAGTTTTGTGCTTTCAATACCTACATGGGTTAGTCCCACACAAGGAACATATAAGGATATCCATAGACATAGAGTGAAATACACATATATGATGTCCATGAATGCATTGAATACCTTCACTACTAGGGAAAAGCTTATAGGTAGAACATTAGTAGTAGCGCGGGAAAATAAGCAGCGCTGCTGCTAATTAGCAGTAGTGTGGGATTTCGACAGCGCTACAAGTAAGGCCTTAGCAGTAGCGCTGGAAATACTAACCGCGCTACTGCTAAGTGGGCCCCAACGTGCCCACCGACGCTAGCTGTAGTAGTAGCGCCCTCCAAAATACAGCGCTACTGCTAAAGTTTTAGCAGTAGCGCCGGCTCTGACAAAACCGCTACTACTAATGGGCCCCACTTAGTAGTAGCGCTGCTCCGAACAAGCGCTACTACTATGCACCTTAGCAGTAGCGCCGGAATAAATACAGCGCTACTACTAGGCGTGGCTGCTGCCACCTTTTCACCCACCCCCTCTCCCCCTCCCCCTTCCTCCCCCCCCCCTTTGCCCTCTCCCCTCTCTAAGTTACTTCTCCACCATTATTGCCCTTCTTCTCTCTTCCTTCTACCTCTCTTCTCTCCCCATTAATGCCCCCCTCCACCATAATTCTCCTCCATAAATGGCCTCTTTTCTTTATCTTCCTCATTTATTTGGCTCTCCCTCCTTCCATACATATATATCCCTTTCCCACTCCTAGATTTGTCTCATAGCTACCTAGCTCATCTCTCTCCCTCTCCATTAGTTAGCTAGAGTCATCTCTAGCTCCTCCCAACAACTAGATCTAGCTAGCTAGCCATCCACTTTCGATCCCTATAGGTAGCGAAGGCCTCATCTAACCGTGCTCGATCTTTCTCGGGAGATAGGTGAGTAAAAAGTTGTGCATTTCAAGAATGGGAATATGTGTGTTTGCGATATGAAGGGATTTGTGCGAGTGACATGCCCCCTGAGTTGCTTATGTTTTGCCGAAATGTCGATTTATTTCCGTTTCGGCGAATTTCGAGCAAACTCGATATGTCCTATTTTTAGGCAAGGTCATGCCAAATTTTTGTATGACTTTGATGCATGCATGCATTTTGTTTATAATCCTTTTGCTTGTTATACCGCGCAGAAGGTCATGAAGGTGAGTGGAAGGAAGGTGGAGCGATACTTACAATCCGCGGTGACGGACATGTATGCAAATAATCGGACTGGGATTAGATGTCCGTGTACAAGATGTAAAGAAGGAGTCATTTTGGACCCCTTTGATCGTGGCAGTTTGAAGGCGCACCTGCTCATGAATGGTTTCATGGATGGCTATACTCGGTGGATAAGTGAAGATGATGATGAGGACGTCCACATGGCAGGCAATAACGACATGGGGCTAGACGAAGAGATGACCGATCGACCCGAAGACGATGGCGCCGGACATGGCGGCGGGGAAGAGTCCGGACATGGCGGCGGAGAAGATTCCGGACACGGCGAAGAAGAGTCCGGACATGGCGGAGAAGAGGCAGCGGACACGCCACACTCTTCGACGCGACTAAGTTCAGTCATGCAGGACCCTCATGTTCGAGACCTGCTTCGCAAGAATACGACTACCGACGCAGCTGCTTCTAGAGAGGAGGACAAGCTGGCGCAACTGGAAGTAGACTCGAAGACTCCATTGTATGACGGTTGCGATCCCGAGGTGACCCGCTTGAGTTTCACGCTCGAACTTCTAAAGACGAAGGCCAAAAACAAATGGACAGACGCAAGCCTCGATGAGCATTTGAAGCATCTACATAATAAAGTTCTTCCCGCGGGGAACGTGTGTCCTACTAGTGTCGAGGAGGCCAAGAAAATCATTTGCCCTCTTGATCCGCCGCACATTAGATACCACGCATGCATCAACGATTGCATCATTTATCGGGAGGAGCACGCGGAAAAAACTAGCTGTCCAGTGTGCAATGCTTCTCGATACAAGAAGGCCGGAAAGAAAGCTCCTCAGAAAGTTGTATGGTACTTTCCGATCACTCCCCGTCCACAGCGGTATTTCGTAGATCCTAAGGAAGCAAAGCTCATGCGCTGGCACGCGGAGAGGAAGAAGCCCGACGATGGAGATGATCCGAAGCTGAGACACCTCGCAGATGCTAGCCAGTGGAGAGCATTCAACGCCGAATATCGATTTTTCGTAGAAGATGCAAGGAACATCATGCTTGGCGCGAGTACCGATGGCATGAATCCGTTTGGAAACCAAAACACCAACCACAGCACATGGCCTGTCTTTGTATGGATGTACAACCTCCCCCCATGGAAGTGCATGAAGACAAAGTACATACACATGAGCATGATGATTCAAGGGCCGAAACAACCGGGAAATGATATTAACCTGTATCTGGGGCTACTGAAAGAGGAGCTACACACGTTATGGAAATCACCGGTCAAGACATGGGACGCTAGCACAGGAGATTATTTCTATATGAGAGACGCACTGATGACGACGGTGCACGACTATCTCGGTTACGGGTATGTCTCAGGCCAGGTGTGCCACGGATACTGCGGATGCACAAGGTGCATGGATGATACAACGTCGCAGCAGCTTACGTTAACGAAAGATGGCGGGTCTGGGAAAATCGTGTACATGGGGCATCGGAGATGGCTCGAGAAGGATGACCCGTGGAGAAAACGTGGAAATCTATTCAATGGTTTGGCTGAGCATCGAGGACCTCCACGTAAGAGGAGCGGTGCCGAAATCAACGAGCTGTTGAAAAACTGGGAACAGTGCCCCGCGCCGGGAAAGATGAAAAAGGCGCCGGAGCCGCTGCTGAAGGTATGGAAAACGAGGTCTGTTTTCTGGGACTTGGACTACTGGCCCAATCACGACACGCCTCATTGCCTTGATCAAATGCATATCACGAAGAATGTCCTCGAGAGCTTACTTGGCACACTGATCAACATGCCGGATAAGACCAAGGATGGGCCGAGGGCAAGGAAAGACTTGGAAGATTTGGAGATCAGGGGAGATCTCCACATGCCGCCCCGTAAAAAGTCGACGGAGGAGACGGAGACGGAGACGGAGGCGGGGGAAAGGGGCAGAAAAGCCAACAAGAAGGAGGAGAATTATTGCCCCCCTTCTTGCTTCACCTTAAGTGCGAAGGAGATCGATCAATTCATCAAGTGCCTCAAGGGAATCAAAGTCAGTTCCGGTTACTGTGGGAAGATAAGCACATTTCTAGACACCAAGAAGAAAAGGTTCAACGGGATGAAGTCTCATGACTGTCACGTGATGATGACGCAGATACTACCGGTTGCCATTAGAGGGATAATGGACAAGCACGTCCGTGACACGCTTACTGGTCTCTGCAACTTCTTCGACGTTATCTCTCGAAAGTCCATCAGTATGAAGCAGCTCCTAAGGCTACAGGAAGAGATCGTTGTCATACTATGTGAGCTTGAAATGTACTTCCCGCCCGCGTTCTTTGACGTCATGGTGCATCTGTGTGTCCACATCGTGGACGACATCATCGACCTCGGGCCGACATTCCTTCACAGCATGATGCCGTTCGAGAGGATGAATGGGGTCATCAAAGGATTCGTTCGTAACATGTCCCGTCCCGATGGGAGCATCGTCCAGGGGTATCTGACCCAAGAGTGCATCTCCTTTTGTGAGAATTATCTAGGCGTCGGAGACCCTGTTGTTGGTTTGCCCGTCAAGAAGCACCATGGGAGGCTCGGAGGAGAAGGTCACAACAACGGCCGGAGGGAATTGCACGTGGACTACTCGGGTCGACGGAACGACTTTGACAGGGCTAACTTAGTAGTGCTACAACACCTAGATGCGGTAGAAGATTATGTGACACTGCACAAAGAAACCATCGCAAAGAAGTACCGTGATCAGGGGATGCGCAAGATGGACGCCGAAGTTACTGTAGAGCACGACTCCACTTTCTTGCGTTGGTTCAAAGAGCAAGTTCTTGCTAATCCCCCGGAAGAGGGCAGTGCGGACGGATTGCTCATATACGCCTTAGCACATGGCCCCGCGCCCAACCTCGCGACCTATCAGGCATACGATATCAATGGGTACACGTTCTACACGGAGGCTAAAGACATGAACAGTGATTACCAGAACTCAGGGGTGACGATTGAATGCATGACCGACGCCAACGGCACAACTGAAAGATTCTACGGAAGGGTCGAAGAGATCTGGGAGCTTGACTACGCTGGACTGCACAATGCGACGATGTTCCGTGTCAGATGGGCTAAGGCCATCGTAAGAGAAAACAAGTATTTCACTACCATGTCTATACCCGACGCGAAGAGCGCTACCGTGAATGTTAACGTCATCGCCAAAACTGAGCCATGGGTACACGCTAAGCACGTGACACAATGCTTCTTCATAACCGACCCGACCAATCCCAGCCGTGTTGTCGTGAGGAGAGGCAAAAGGAGCATCGTCGGAATGGATGGAGTCGCCAACGAGGAAGACTACGACCAATACGGCAACCCGATGAGGGAAGATGACGATGACGATGAAGCATACGTCAAAAGAAGAATCAAGACTACATTACGTAAGAAAGATCGTACTCCATGGTTCCGAAAAAGTCACAACGAGGGGCTCAATTATTCGACAACGAACAAGAAAGGAAAGAAGCTCAATGTGAAACGTCGTCGACGCAGCTGAGAAACCATCATTTATATATATATATGTATCTATTTTGTGTACGCATTTATTATCGGTCAAATTAATGATGTAATATATATACATTGTATGCCTTCTTCCCACCATATATATATATGTGCATGTTTTCGGCTCGGTCGTCTTTCGAAAAAGAAAAAGAAAAAGGAGAAAGGAAAAAAGAAAATCAAAAGAAAAAGAAAAATTAAAGGAATAGAAAAGAAAATGAAAAGAATAAAAAAATGAAAAGGAGAAAGGAATAGCAGTAGCGCGGGTCTGTAACCCGCGCTATAGCTAACTTATCAGTAGCGCGGGTTTGGTAAACCAGCGCTACAGCTACTGAGGATAGTAGTAGCGTGGCTTTTAGTACCCGCGCTATAGATAACTTAGCTATAGCGCGGGTCCTGGATCCGCGCTACGGCTATTTTGAGTTAACTCTCGCGCGGTTCCCCCCCCCCCAATTCCCCATTCGTCCCAAACCCCCGTCTCCTCCCGACGCCGCACGCCCTCCGTCGCCCTCCGCGCACCCTCCCTCGCCGGCCCCGTCCATCGCCCACCACCTGCCCTACGTCGCCGGAGCCGGAGCCCCTGCTTCACGGCCGCCCGGTCCATCGTCACCGTCGCCCGCCCTCGATCTCAGCGCCACCGCCCGAGCCCCTACTCCACCATCGTCGCCGCCGCCCCGTAAGCCTCTCCCCTCCCCTCTTCCCTCCTTCCCCCTCCCCTCTTCCCTCCTTCCCCCTCCCCTCTTCCCTCCTTCCCCCTCCCCTCTTCCCTCTCTCTTTCTCTCTCTCTCTCTCTGCTCTCTATCTCATATGAACCCTAGGAGGCAGTAGTATGAACCCTAGGCAGAATTTTGAACCCTAGTGCTAGATTAGAATTTGAACCCTAGTGCTAGATTAAAATTTGAACCCTAGTGCTAGAATAAAATTTGAACCCATGGCTTTTTTAAGATTGGGGAAAAAGATGCAAAATTAGAAGTAGGACAGAAAATTCAGATAATTCATAGAAGTTTTATGTTGGATAGTAGCTAGGCATTTAGCTAGGTTTTTTTATTAGGACAGTAGCTGTTTTATATTTGAACCCTAGTAGCTAGTAGCTATAAACAAAAAATAGTAGCATTTAGCTTTAAACAAAAAATAGTAGCATTTAGCTATAAACAAAAAACAGAATTGTTTTTCTTTTCAAAAACTTGGTTAAAGTAATTGTTGCTATATAAACAAAAAACAAGATTGATGTTATATGATATATGTCATTGATGTTCATTTGCATATTCCATTATTGTTGATTATATCTTTTATTTACAATTGTTGAATATGATATGATTAATGTTGGTTGAATGGACAATTGTCGAAGAATATCCGAGTGGCCTATGTTTTGCCGGAATGTTGATTCATTTCCGTTCCGGCAAATTTCAGGCGCTCCATATGTCCACTTTCTAGCAAAGGTTATGCCGAAAATCTCCGTGAATTTCGGCATGACTTGTGCTAGAAACTAGGACATATCGAGTGCCCGGGATTTGCCGGAAGGGGAATGAATCAACATTCCGGCAAAACATAGGCCCTTTTTTTCATTATTCATTTTATTCGGTCTAGAATTAAACTAGCATACTTAATTAATCGTAGGAAACATGTCTAGCCACGAGGAAGCCGGGGGTTCTGGTCACCCCGAACAAGACCCCGTCGAGGCGGCAAATCATTATTTCGAATACCTGGACGAACACCGGTTGCGGGTGCAGGGTGACAGTGGCACCAACCCCGACACCGACACCGGCACCGACACCACCCTCGAGACCGGCAACGATGCTGGCGAAGCCGGTAAAGGACTGAAGCCGAAGAGGGCACAAAAACCAAACAAGCTCGGCATCGGAAAAATTGTGGTCACGGCGATGCACCCTGTTAAAGTAGAGCCAACGGCGCCGGAGGAAGCGCGCGCGTGCTACGGCAATCAACTAGGATGCATCCTCAGGGAAACCGCCAACATCAACGACGAAAAGTTAAGGAAGATACCACATATGGAGCACATGCTCCTAACGAAGTTGCACAATAGGTTCCTGTTCCCCGGCCGGGATGAAAGCAAACTTCCGTGGCAGGACGAACCCATGATAAAGATAAACAACAAGGCGATGGGGACGTTCAGCAACGACCTGGCCGCTTGGAAAGTAAGGGTGAAAAAAGCGATTGCGAAGAATGAACCATGGTCCAAGATTCATGCTGACAATCCGACACTAAAGGAAGAGGACTTCGAAAAATTCAAGGAGACTTGCGCTAAAGATGAAGTCAAGGAAAAGTCGAAGAAAATGAAGGCGCTCCAGGCCAGGAACACACCTCCCCACCGCCTCGGAAGCCATGGTTACGAGAGGAAGAGGCACGTATGGGCCAAGGAGGACGCCGAACGTGAAAGTCACGGAATCCCAGACCCCTTGGCGGAGTTCACCGATCCGTAGGAGCATGACTGGATCAGGGCCCGGTACAAGTGGGACCCCGTCAATAAGATATTTTACGCGGACCCGAACACGAGGGAGTTCATGAGACTACTAGTAATTGTTATATTACCACCTTATATTAGCTTCTAATCAATTCGACTACAAGTTTTGTCACATTTGTAAACAATCCACGTTCCTTTTGTAGAAAGAGCAGCACCAAAAGGCGGCCGAAAGCGACGAGTCGTCTCAGTCATCGGCGAGGCCCAAGTGGGACACCCCTTTCAACCGGGCCCTGAACATACTGAAAAGGGTCTTGGAGGACAAACCGCCGTCGTATGGACGTGTGCACGGCGTCGGAGATGGCGCCTCGTGGAAGACGTGCTACCACGAGAAGCCGGAGGAAAAAAGGCAGAGACGGATGCTTACTCAACAGACCATCGACGAGAAGGTCGCGCTTGTGGTCGATAAGACCAAAGCTGAGACCAAAGAAGAGTTGGTCAAGGTAGTCGATGCAGCGGTCAGTGCAGCGGTAGCTGGCGTCAGGGCTGACTTCGCATCTTCCATTAGCAGCTTGATTCCGGCAGTTATCGATTGGACAAAGAACAATCCAGATAAAGGGCCAACGGACTTTCCCCTTCCCAGCTACGTCGGGAGCAATTCGGTGAACATCGCACCACCAGCACCTGCTCACACAACCGCACATGCTCCCGTACCTGGTCCCGCTCCTGTTCATAGCAGCCCGTCCTCCATCTCTGGCGTGCTCGGTGGGGCTTCGTCTTTGGCTGAGCTCGACGCCCTCACGGTAATTACGCGTCATACCCTCTTCACCAGCATATCTATAGTCTTCCGTTTCAGTTGCCTTTCCGATGTCTGACGTCGCAGACATGTCTTCGCAGGCCGACGAAACCCCGTGCACCATACTGTATGACATCAACGGCCAGAAGGTGGACGTGGGAAAGGCAACGATCGTGAAGCCGAAGGACCGCATGTTGCACAACCGACAGATGCCCGATGGCGTCTTCAAGGTTTGCGTGGCCAGTGTCAAAGCGGGCTTCGAGGATTTGCCTCCTCCGGTACCACTCGAGGGAGACGACGAGACCCCTAAACGGATTGTCGCATGCAAGAGTTGGTTCCTGCCTTGGCCGAAGACTCTTCTTCGTGTGGAGGCGCTCGGGAGCACACCAATGACAACACCTCAACAAGGTATGAAAACCACCCCACCTACCCAATTACCTACACTTGTCGTGCCGGGTGATAGCGGACGATGCGAGGGAGAGCCTCCATTATTGCCTGACGACGTCGCCCCCGTCGAAGAAGCAAATGCTGATGATGTCATGGAGGAGGATGATGATGACCCTCTCAAGTATATCAATACCGGCTATGACGATGGAGGATTGATGGCTCGGGACTATGACTCAGGCTATGAGCGTGGAGATGACTTGATGCTGCCTGATTTGCCGGAGCCGGAATGTCCTAAGGCTGATTGCAAGAAGTCTCTCTTCATGCGATCCTCGCAGGAGACGCCTCCTGATGCCACCTCTACCCAGCAACAATAACGCGAGGGCCGTCCACTGATGAGCCCGACGACACTGGGGGTGGTGGTGAGGGAAGGTATGGTGGGCTCACTACTGCCACCCGCCAAGAAGCAAAGGAGGAGACCGGACAGGAAAGGCTCTAAAGGCGCCAGAGCTGCTTCAAGCAGCCAGCCGGCTCTGCAGCCCCGGAAGGTAGACAGAATACCTGTCCAAGGTGCGGAGCAGTTCCATGTCGCCGGCCACCCGATCCTACCTCGGAAAGCGCTAGAGGACATACTGAACAATGATCTAAGGAGACTTCATGAAGATGTGCTGGCGAGAGATAAAAGCCTTCTCCTCTCGAAAAATCCAGGATACCCGCTTTACGCGGCTCAGGTGCCGGGTGGGAATTTGTACGTCGAGAAATGGCCCGCGGATAAGTTCATCCTGCGATTTGACTACATCTACGACATGTTCCTCATGACCAAGCTGGATTTTCAGTTCATTCGCATGTATGCGCTCTATCTGAACTACATCATCAGTCGCGAGAACATAAAATATATCTGCGTCGCGGACCCGTACTATATGCACGAGAGATTCTTGGCAGTCTGCAATGAGCATCGTGACTATGCGAGCAAGTACATCGGCGAGTTCATGGTCGCCAATAAGGACAAGGAAACGATTCTCCTGCCTTATCATCCCACGTAAGTCATCCGCGGATATCGTTTCGTAAGTTTTAATCATTCCTTTGCACGCATGGAGGCTAATTTGAGGTGTACTTATTTTGCGCAGCGGGGGGGGGGGGGCACCGTCCTCATCATTCTGTACCCACAATACTCCCATGCTCTGTACTTGGACTCATCGAAGAACATCAAGAAAAAGGATTACATGCACATAAGGAGTGTCCTCAATAGTGCCATCATAACCTTCAGCCTGTCTGGTGGATATATCAAGGTGAAAAGGTACAGGAAGAACGGGCTGGGTTTCGGCCATAAGACCGACTTCTGCTGCATCCAGCAAACGATGGATAGTAAGGCTAATGGATTCTACCTCATGCATCACATGCTGGACTACAGAAGGGATAATCAACGCCTTCGCATGTCACCTACTTTCAACGATGCCGAGATTGTCAACTGGGCCACAAGCATAGGAAGGACACCGGATCATCGAATCCGAGCTGAGTTTTATCACGTACAGTGTGAACTTGCCCAAGTGATCATGAAGGAGGTCCTCGAACAAACAGGGATGTTCTACCATGGGCCAATGACGCGGGATGATGTCCGAGCACTGCTAGTCGCTCAGCGTCTGGACCTGAAGCCTTTCACGAAGCTCGGGTGCTTCCTCCCTGACTATGAAGATTGGAGCGCCGACATGGACGAGTGATTGACGATGACAATGTGTCTGTTTAGTCACTACGGTCTTCCTATGACAAAACTTTGAATTTATGCACGACGAAACTCTGTGATGTAATTAAACCATCCTCCTGAACTAGCGTAGATCGCTCTAGTTAATTAGTTTGGGTACGAGGAACTTCGTTATTTATGTTTACTATAGGTTGCTTGTATTTTGCTAACTCTGTCTCTTCGTGTTCCTCAAGTACATTATGTTGCATATTATCGATGAATTCATCAACTGACGATGCAGGTACATAGATCAGAGATGGCGAAGGACTGCTACGCCGTATTCATTGGGAGGGTTCCAGGAGTCTACGACCACTGGCCAGACGCTCAGGCCCAGGTGGACAGGTACCCGGGCGCTAGCCACAGAGGGTTCGACAGCAGAGCCGAAGCGGAAAAAAGTTACTTGAGGTGGACGCTCCGGCAAGAGAGGGAGCGAAACCGGCGCCTCAAGAAGTACTACATAGTCGTGCTCTTGCTCATACTGATCGCTCTTCTCTTCTACATCATGGTTTAGATAGAGATGATGAAACTTGTGTGTGTGCCATGACCATGCAGTTGCATTTATTCGAGACATGTCATAACTTGTGTACCGCTATTTTCGAGATGATGATATTTTGTGTTGGATGATGATGATGATATGACGAGACTACTGTATGTGTATGATATGATGACAATATTGTATGTTTATGATATGATGAGACAACTGTGTGAAACCTGTACAAATACAGCAGAAATACATAGAGGAAAAAATAATACTGGAAATAAAATTAATAGCAGTAGCGCTGGTTGGAGGATAGCAGCAGCGCTGCCTTATCAGTAGCGTTGGTGGAGAGACAGCGCTGCAGATATGTATCAGTAGCGCTTGATTGAACCGCACTACTGCTATGTATACTTAGCAGTAGCGCTGGTCCAACAAGCGCTACTGATAAAACTTAGCTGTAGCGCCTTACCAGTAGCGCGGCCGCCCGCGCTACTGATAGCTACAAACCTAGCGCTACTGCTAGGCTTTTCCCTAGTAGTGCTTGTCCCTTGCCTTACCAACAAGAGGGTTTGTGACTCCATGAACTAGTGCAAAATGTGGAAGTTGGTTGCACAAGTTCTTGCCATAAAGAATATGAGTGAAGTTTGTTGGCGGAGTCACCCTCAAGAACTCTCTAGTTCTTCTTCTTTTGGACCCACATCAACTTGATGGGAATCCTCGGAGTTGTAGTAGCACTTGATGAAGTAGAACTTGATGAAGTCTTGGGAACCCACTTGACCATGGCTTGAGGAGCTTCTTCAAATGAATCAATCTCTTCTTGAAGCTTGTCCTTACCTTTTAGCTTGTGGTCTTGTGGTTGAAGATCTTCTTGAGCTTGTGTTCCCTTGAAGGAAGTAGAATCATACTCCTTTTGTTGAGGAACAAACTTCGTCTTGGGGTATTGATCTTCTTCCCACTCAACTCCATTGGCATTGAACTTTCGTTCAAAACCAACACCTTGGTTCTTCCGGTGCCTTCCTTGCTTGCGTACAATTTCCTCAAATTTCTTACTCCCGGCAAGACTCTTGTAGGCACCTTTTTCTATAATTCCTTTCAATAGCATATTTTCTTGCTGAAGTGTAACTTGGCTAAGAGAATCATTAGTGAAATCAATAAAACTACTAGAAACAACAACATTGGATTTAGCATTGTTATTGTTACTACTAGAGGTAGAACCATTTTTACCCTTGTTGCTAGTTTGCTTAGGTTTAACTTGTGGCATAAAGGTAGACAAGAGTAAACGTTTGGCAAGATATGAAGAACTCTTCTTTCAAAGATCGTCATTGATAGCTTTAAGAAACTCATGCTCTTGCTCTAAATTTAGCTTCTCGAAGCGTAGCTTCTCATGAGTTCTTAGAAGTTCTCTATGATCCTCTTGAGTTGTTTCATGAGCTAACTTAAGAGCATTTAGTTCTTTAGTTAGACGTTCAATCTCCTTCATAGCATTGTCACTCGTTTCCTCTTGACTATCATGATTACTAGCATTTTCATTATAGCTCACATCACTAGCTCTATCAACAAATAAATCATCATCACCAAGCAAATCATCTTCATCACTATTGAAATCAAGATACTCGGGGTGTGATACCTTGGGGCCTTTTGCCATGAAGCATCTTCCAATTCCTTCATTTGGTGAGTCAAATAAATCATAGGAGTTGGATGACACAAGTGCAAGTCCGGCAACACCTTCATCTTGACTATATTCGGAGTTGGAGTGATAACTTCTCTCGAAGTGGTCGTCGGAGTCGGAGCCGGAAACCCATTCACCAACATGAGCTTGATGTCTTCTTCTTGTGTAGCTCTTGGATGACTTTTCATTCCTCTCCGAATCCTTGCTTCTTCGAGAGTGTCTTCGTTCATAACGATCATCTCTACTCCTTCTCTCCTTATGAGGTGATTCATCTCTTCTATGTCTTCCTCTTGGTGATTCATCTCTTTTCTTGTAGGGAGCCGTACACTTATTTGAGTAGTGTCTTGGCTTCCCACAATTGTGGCAATTGCGGTCATGACTTGATGATCTTCTCTCATAGTGTCTTGAGCTAGAGCTTTTCTCTTTCCCTTTGTTCTTGTAGAACTTGTTGAACCTTTTCACCATTAGGCTTATCTCTTCATTTGATACTAGCTTGTCACTTGAAGTTGTTGGAGCATCGGTTGAGGCCTTGTAAGCACCACTTAATTTGTTGTGCAGCTCCTCTTTGTCCTTGAGTGACATTTCATGAGCAACAATCCTTCCAATGACTTCCGTGGGCTTGAGATCTTTGTAATTTGGCATCATTTGGATCAATGTGCAGACGGTATCATATTTTCCATCCAAAGCTCTAAGTATCTTCTTGATGATGAATTTGTCGGTCATCTCTTCACTTCCTAAGCCGGCAATCTCATTTGTGATGAGAGCAAGCCTAGAGTACATCTCAGCGACTCCTTCACCATCCTTCATCTTGAACTTGTCAAGTTGACTTTGAAGCACATCCAACTTAGATTCCTTGACAGACTCGGTACCCTCATGCATATCAACCAAAGTATCCCAAATTTCCTTTGCATTCTCGAGGCGGCTGATTTTGTTGAATTCTTCGGGACATAGATTGTTGAATAGAATATCACAAGTTTGAGCATTGTATTGCAACATCTTCAATTTTTCCGGGGTTGCTTCACGATCCGGTTCCTTGCCATCCTCAAAGAAGCCACCTTGCAAGCCAACACGAACAACAGCCCAAACGGCAGGGTTATGACCAAGAATATGCATTTTCATCTTATGTTTCCAACTAGCAAAGTCTGTACCATCAAAATATGGACCTCTACGGTGATAGTTATCCTCACTAGACGCCATACTCTCCTAGGTTGTGAAACCAAGGCTATGATCACCAAAGCAATGGAAATCAAGGCTTAAGGAGACCAAAGCTCTGATACCACTTGTAGGATCGAAAGTATGTCTAGAGGGGGGGTGATTAGACAACTTGACCAAATAAAACCTAACATTTTCCCAGATTTTAATTGTGGGCAGATTTTAGCAATAGTACATGTCAAGCATCACCCTACACATGCAATTCTAAGAGTATAGCAGCAGAAAGTAGATAATTGCATATGTAAGTAAAGGAGGGGATCGGAGATTTCAAACGCAATGAAGACACGGTGGTTTTTGGCGTGGTTCCGATAGGTGGTGCTATCGTACGTCCACGTTGATGGAGACTTCAACCCACGAAGGGTAACGGCTGCGCGAGTCCACGGAGGGCTCCACCCACGAAGGGTCCACGAAGAAGCAACCTTGTCTATTCCACCATGGCTTACGTCCACGAAGGACTAGCCTCACTCGGGGTAGATCTTCACGAAGTAGGCGATCTCCTTGCCCTTACAAACTGCTTGGTTCAACTCCACATCATGTTGGAGGCTCCCAAGTGACACCTAACCAATCTAGGAGACACCACTCTCCAAAAGGTAATAGACGGTGTGTTGTTGATGAACTCCTTGCTCTTGTGCTTCAAATGATAGTCTTCCCAGCACTCAAACAACTCCTCACAGATTTGGTTATGGTGGAAGAGGGATTTGAGTGGAAAGCAACTTGGGAAAGGCTAGAGATCAAGGTTCAAATGGTAGGAATGGAATAGTTTGATATCAACACATGAGTAGGTGGTTCTCTCTCAGAAAATGTATGGTGCAAGTGTAGGCACGTTCTGATGGCTCTCCCTTGCAGAGAAGGAGGTGGTGGAGGGGTATATATAGGCTCCACACAAAATCCAACCGTTACACACTTTTGACTCACCTCGGTGGCACCGAAACGATCATCTCGGTAGCACCGAACTGTGTAAAAGATATGAACTTTAGGAATCTCGGTGGGACCGATACGAACAACTCGGATGGACCGAAGTGCAATGGCTAGGGCAATCATCATCTCGGTGGCACCGATTGCATCAACTCGGTAGGACCGAAGTGAAGCAATAAGGCAACAGAGAGTTGGCAAGCCATCTCGGTGAGACCGATTTGCAAAACTCAGTGAGACCGAAGTAAGTGCAAACGATTACAGAGAGTTGGCAAGGCCATCTCGGTGAGACCGAGATCCATTTCGGTGGATCCGATTTGTTAGGGTTTTGGCAGTGGCTAAGTCTTGGATGAACTCGGTGGGGCCGGATAGAGAATTTCGGTGGGGCCGAGTTGGAATGTAGGTTTTGGACATATTTGAGGTAGAGAGAGTGGTTGAGGGTTTAGGAGTACTGTCACTAAGCACTTGAGCAAAAAGACCATTAAGCAACACCTCATTCCCTTTTAATAGTATTGGCTTTCCTATGGACTCAATGTGATCTTGGATCACTAAACCAAAAATGTAGAGTCTTGAGCTTTTGCCAATCCTTGTCCTTAGCATTTTGAGGGGTCCACATCTCTAGTCCATGCCATGCCAATCATTGAACATCCTGAAATCTTTCACTTGAATGGACATTAATTAGTTCAATGAGATATATGTTGTTATGAATTACCAAAACCACCAAGGAAGCAAATGTGCTTTCACATCTTCTCTAGCAATCAGGTTCAACAAGGAAGGGGGCAAGAATAGGCAGAAAGTTGTGAAGATCCAAAACCAAGTTGCAAACACGTTGGGTACAAGAAGAGTTTTGCAAACTATATCACATGGGAGGTACAGGGGAAGAGTTCCAAACTCTAACGAATGTGTGTACATGATCATGCTTTTTTTTATTTGCCAAAATTATGGTCCTTAGTTCTTACATGGATCTGGTGTGTTTTGGGGATTTGCCTGAACCATGATAAATTTTGCATATGATTTTTCACGGTTTTGCTTGTTCTACAACAAAGAGTTGCAGGCAAATCATCGTGTTCTTTTTTCTGAAATTTTTTGCCTAAATTTTTGTCTTGCTGGATAGGAGCTCCCTCCGGCTGGGAAAAGAGTGGGGTAGGGGAGAAAGAGTTGCAGGGACGGGGGACTTCACGCGGGGGGTGGAGCGTCGCTGTTTATTTTTGACGGAACGTGGTAACACTGGGACGGGAGTGAAACTACCTTTTTTAGTGTAGGAAGGGAGCACCGCACGTGGGCTCTTTCCTAAAACGGACGGCCGCTCCATCCTACTAGGCAGCAAGCGCGCGCTGTCAAGCAGCGTCCAAAAAAGTTGTGCTGATTGGGCGTCCCGAGCGCACACCCTCGCGCGCTGTCCGATCCAAATCAAGTGCGCCAGGTGCCACGCGGTCGGATTTCTGAAACCACCCCACCTACCTCCTCTCCCTCGCTCTCGCGATGCGGCCGCCTCTTCCTCTCTCGCTCCTCTTCTGCAGACGCGGCGCGCGCCCATCTCCCAATGCGCCGCCACCGCCCCCGTCTCTCTGCTCAGCCACCGCCCCCACCATATCCTCCCTCTCCTCGCCCTCTATGTGGGGCTTCCAGATCGAGCAGGTGAGGCGGCGGCGCTCCGAGATCCACGACGCGCCACCCTAGCTCGTCCTCGCGGCTGACGGCCACGTCCTCGGCTTCCCCGCCGACCCCTCGCAAGGTGCCTCTCCATGCCGCATCCGTGGCCTGCGGGGAGCAGTTCGGATGGGTGCAGGAGCTCTCCATCTCCGGATGCAGTTGTTGGTCTGCTCCCAGCCGTCCACTATCTCTCCGGCAGCGCAGATGCGGACGAACCCCACGGCCATCAGCATCAACCGGAGCGCGTGCTTGATGTGCGCATGCGTGAGTTGATCCATCCGTGCTGTGCGTGGTTGATGTGTGCTTGATGCGTGCGGGTGTGTGTGCTTCTAGATTGCTGCTTACATATTGCTAGAGAGAGAGAGATGCTGACCTTGACGTGTTGGCACCTTTTTGATCTATGAATCTTTTTCCCACTGAATCAGATTTGCATACATACTAGTAGGTGCCATGTGGATTTATCAGTCTTACGCATGGTAAAAGATGGTCTGAAGCTAGTTGCACATCTGTGTCCTTGATTCAGATAATTCAGTTGGTTCATTTCATAATATCTGCCGCTAGTAAAAAATGTGGAAGCTAAAAAGCGAAATAAAGTTCAGTCCTCTCATTTTACCTTTGCAGAGAAGATACTAATTTTCTAACCTGTGAATAAACTTCAGGTAGTATATATTACAATAGTGCATAAAATCTTTAGTTCCCTGCCCATTATATTGTTTCAGGTTTTGTTCTTCTCGATGTTGTTATTTATTGTTCATCTGCGGCCTAATTTGCTCATAATTTCTGCTAATTCAGCCTACAATGAGCTGCGACACCCGGATGTCGACGCAGATTAGATAAAGATCGGAGCGGGAGTCCTGAAAGTTCACTTGTCCACAAATTTTGCCACCTCAACGACAGCAGAACTGACGTACCATATTACTCTAGTTATTGTACCATTGCTGCTTCCATTTTTCTAACAAGGATTGATTTGCTGAAAGTTCACTTGTCCACAAATTTTGCCACCTCGACGACAGCAGAACTGACGTACCATATTACTCTAGTTATTGTACATTGCTGCTTCCATTTTTCTAACAAGGATTGATTTGCATGCTAGTCTTAGCTATGTTCATTTCCTTTGGCCTAGCGCTCGATTTGCTGCTGCTGCTACACTAATTCCAGCCTTGATTATATTCTGAGACAAAATACGTGTATAGGAGGAAGACAAATCAATGGAATTTCTTGTCATGTGGTGATGCACTCATGAATCTGTGTGATTCTTTTGTCTTCTTATTTGTATCTCTTCTTTTCTTAACCATTCAATGGATTTGTAGGCTCGTGAAGCCGTGAGCATGTATCATGTATGTGTGTATTTACCGATCTGAACCTTGCTGCTATGTGTGTCTGATGTATTTTGACTTAGCTGTGTATTTTTATTCTGAAAGAATTCTCTGCCAAATGGGCGGAGGTGGGTTGCAAGTGATGAGCATTTTTTTCCCAATTAGTCGCTGACATTTTTCAAGCAAGGACCTGTGTGGTCGAAATAGGAGGAGCGAGTTGATGTATTCGATTTGTTAGCAATAATGTCTTACTCGAAGTAAACAGTATTTGAACCATGCGAGTTTTCTAGAGGTTTGGTGTAGGAAGTTGCTAGGAGAGGTTACGAGTTGCTTGATATGCGGTACCAGGTTGCCAGAGATCTATGGTACGAGTCTTGGGGTTGGAATTTGCTAGGAGAGAGGCTTTGAGTTGCCTGATCTGTGGTTCCAGGTTGCCAGAATTTGTATACGAGTGTTAGAGTTGGAAGTTGTCAGGAGAGAGGATATGAGTTGCCTGATCTGTGGTACCAGGCTGCCAGAATCTGGGTATACAAGTATTTGGAGTTGGAAGTTGCCATGAGAGAGGCTATGAGTTGCCTTATCTGTGGTACTAGGTTGCCAGAATCTGTGGTACACGAGTGTTGGAGTTGAAAGTTGCCGGTTGTTGTTGTTGCTTGGAAAACTAAGTAAGGGCAATGCAGTAGGCTGATCGGATGAGTGGAAAAGTACAATGTGTTGAACACTGGTTTATGGGTGTACATTGCATGTACCCAACGCATGATATGTAGATGGTAGAGATGCTGGCACCAGTTGCTCAGAGATCCACTCTTGAAAGCTTTCTGGGTTTTTTCGCACAAAAAACTCGCCCAACGCATGACAGGTAGTTGCTAGAGATGCTAGCGCGAGTTGCCCAAAGATCCACTCCCGAAAGCCGGCGAAGTATCATATGGTTCATGCTCAATTGTTAGACGGCAAGGCACCTATGAAGTTGTTAGACTTTCCTGCTAAGTTGACGACGGCTAAACGCCGAGGGGCGGTGGCGAGCGCGAGAGAAGAACGTTTTGGGGGATAGGTTGGTTGTGGCGACCACCGCGCGCAAAACCAACAGAAATATGGGCGAGGGGCGCTAGTTGCCCGAAACGTGGGCGCGAGTTGCCTGAGCTATGGATAGGAGTTGTCAGAAACGTGGACGGGAGTTGGCAGAGACGTGGACAAGTGGTAAGTTGCTTGGGGGTTGGAAACTTCACACCACTTATGTTGTCTAGGGAAAGAGAAGTTATGTGGAATGGTAAACTTCACTTCACAACATTTTCAAAGCAACTTTTTGCTATGGAAGGCAACTTTAGTGGTGCACAGAAGCAACTTCGTTGTCTAATTTGTATTAGTAAATTTGTCTAACACTCCTCACTTTGCCTACAATGACGGTAAGTTGTCTACCAACTGATTCTCGGTTATCTAACATTGTCTCTAAGTTGCCTACAATACTACGAAGTTGCCTATTTGTTGATGCTCAGTTGCTTCATGTAGCACCAAAGTTGATAGTTAGTCATGGTAGGCAACTTACATGTGATGCTAGATAATTTGGTACTCATCATAGCCAACTTAAAAAACATCGGGATGATAGGTGACCATGATACACAACCTAACCAAAAGTTGCCTACTGTAGTACAAAATTTGCCTCTCCGTGGCACCAAAGTTGCTTGAGAAAAAAGTTCGTCGAAATCAACTTCATAGGTGACGCTAGGCAACTTGACAGTCATGATAGCCAATTTTATAAGAGCATTGAGTCGACATGTAGTCATGACAGGCCTTGGCAATAAGGTGCTTCATGCAGCAACAAAGTTGATACGTAGTCATTGTAGACAACTTACAGGTGATGCTAGGCAATTTTGGTAGTCATCGTAGTCAACTCAAAAAAACATCGAGATGATTGGTGACCATGATACACAACCTAATCGAAAGTTGCCTACTGTAGTACAAAAGTTGCCTCTCCGTGGCACTAAAGTTGCTTGAGAAAAAAAGTTCGTCGAAAGCAACATGGGTGACGCTAGGCAACTTGACGGTCATGATAGCCAACTTTATAAGAGCATTGAGTTGATACGTAGTCATGATAAGGAACCTGGCAACAAGGTGCTTTATGTAGCATTGAAGTTGATAGGTAGTCATGGTAGGCAACTTGCAGGTCATTGTAGGCTGTTTGGTAGTCATCGTATCCGACTCAACCATCGGGATGATAGGTGACGATCATACATAGCCAAAGCGAAAGTTGCCTACTGTATTACACAAGTTGCCTATCTGCAGAACCAAAGTTGCTTTAGAAAAAAAAAGATCATCGAAAGCAACTTCATAGGCGACACTAGACAACTTGATGGTCATGATAGCCAACTTTATAATAACATTGAGTCGATAGGTATTCATGATAGAAAACCTGGCAACAAGGTGTTTCATGTAGCACCTTGTTGATATGTAGTCATGGTAGCCAACTTATAGGTGATGCTAGGCAATTTAATAGTCATCCTAGCCAACTTAAAATAACATTCGGGTGATAGACGACCATGATACATGACCTAACCAAAAGTTGCTTATACAGTACAAAAGTTGCCTCTCCATGGCACCAAAGTTGCGTGAGAAAAAAAATTCGTCAAAACATGCTCATATGTGATCTAGTTTTGAAGAGCTCGTCGCCAGAAACCTAACGATGAAAACGGATCTTAATTTCGACGCTCGGTTAGAAAGTTATGACTTTTTAAAAAATTTGGACACACAAAATAATTGCACATGGGACAAGATCTTTTTTTTCTTGAAGTGGATTTTGAACAATACCATTAAGACAAAAACTTTCCTTTTTTAGCTGTGTGCTCGGGAGCGCTAGGGAGCACACGTGTGCTCCCTAGTCGCGTCCAAAAAAAGTTTATTTTCAGAACAGAGCAGGTGAAACAGCCGATGATTTGAACTCGTTACTGGCTATATTAGTTGCGTTGGGTCTTTGTACGTGTGACATGCTCTGCTTTGCTTTTTTTTTTTTTTGAGGAAACATGCTTTGCTTTGCTTTGCGTAGCTTCTTCAACCGCCCCCGGCACCCCTAGTAGTTCATACTCGACACAGAAATGTACCAACACACGCGTTAAAACATGCATGCACAACATAAACTTTCAAAAAAAATATATGCATAAATTTGCTATTGGAGATGCAGGGTATCAATCCCCGTGCCTCTCGCATGCTAAGCGAGCGCTCTACCATGTGAGCTACATCCCCTTCGATGTGCGAGTTGAAAACTTGCTTTCTTATAACTCACTAACGCGTAGAAAGTAAATCGGTCCTACCCGTTTTTTCGATTCACGGACGAACTAATCCACAGAATCGGTCCTACCCGTTTTTTCGCAAAAAAAAAAAAGAACTAATCCACAGAAC
Organism: Elymus sibiricus; assembly: GCA_039707655.1. Classification (NCBI taxonomy): domain Eukaryota; kingdom Viridiplantae; phylum Streptophyta; class Magnoliopsida; order Poales; family Poaceae; genus Elymus; species Elymus sibiricus. The sequence continues at coordinate 403,403,371 of CM077672.1, forward strand.
CGGGCAATAAAAACGCCGCGACCACACAACAGTAGCTTAAAGGCTACAAGCAGACATCGCATTCTGACGTGGCTCAGCTGCGCCTTTGGAAAGCCTATCCGACTTTGAGGCCCGAATCAGAATTCCATCCAGCGCCCCACGCTCCCAGCCCCCTGTACGGCTGTACCTACATAAGAAATCCAAAAGCGTCCCGTCCCAGCATTAAATTGGGCGGACACTTGGTTGGACAGGGTAGGAGACTTTTTTTTTCTTTTTTCTTTTTTGCGGGCAATAGGGTAGGAGACATGTTCCTAGATTTCCCAAGCCAACCATTCCAATTTGAAAGTTATTATACTTTCAAATGTACTCTCTCCGTTTTTATTTACTTCGCATATTAGGTTCATCTAAAGTCAAACTTTATATACTTTCAACAAGTTTGTAGAAAAATATATTAACATATACACCACCAAATCAACACCATTGGATTCATCATTGCATATATTTTCATATCATATAAATTTGTTATTGTAAATGTTCATATTGTTTTCTACAAACCTGGTCAAACTTTACAAAGTTTGATTTCAGTCAAAGCTAATATGCGAAGTAAATAAAAACGAAAGGGGTAAAAAAAAAGCAGTGAAACTGATGCTTCCAGAAGAGAAAGAAAGCTTGTACGGCCTTTCCTTTTTCATTTGGTGACCTCTGATCGCTTGCACCACGTACTCGTAGTTAATTTAGAAAGTAGCTATCCAGCTTTGTATCGCATTGTTCGCAATAAAAATGATACTTTTGCGCAGGTGCTCAGTTCTTTTTCGTCCGATATTTCTTTGAGGCGGGATTTGATTGGCCCCCGTCTTATGTCATGGCAAAATCTTTTATCCCGTTTGGATTCGATTAATCTGACACAAGGACGAGATGTGTTTTGCTGGAACCTCACTGCATCAGGGTCCTTCATAGCTGACTCTATGTACCGTGCGTTCACACATTCAGAGGTTCCAGTGGATAATAACAAAAAGATTTGGAAATCAAAGGTTTCAGTAAAAGTTAAAATCTTCATGTGGTATATTCGGAGAGGAGTTGTGCTCACCAAAGACAATCTCGCTCGTCGAAATTGGCAAGGAAACCAGAAGTGTAGTTTTTGTACTCACGAAGACAATCAAACACCTCTTTTTCCGGTGCAAGTTCGCTCGTTCCATGTAGTCAGTCATCCAAATAGCGTCTAATTTATATCCACCCACAAGTGTCGCCAATATTTTTGGTCACTGGTTGAAAGGCGTTCCAAATAAGTTTAGAACGCTTATAAGGATGGGAGCGTATGCCTTATTATGGTCGTTTTGGCTATGTAGAAATGAGTTGGTTTTTAATGGCAAAAACTCTTCTCCTTTGCAGGTTATTTTCCGTTGTACACACTCGCTTCATATGTGGTCTATGCTACACCAAACGGAGTTCCAACCGCTGTTCAAGGCGGTGTGTATGCGGTTGGAGCGAGTGGCCAAGGAGGTTTTCACCCAACATGGGTGGCAGCATAATCTCCGAATCGGTCCATCACCTCCTCCGACATAGGCATAGTGTTGGTCCTATATGACTGCTGTTGTTGACATATCGTTTTTTTTTTATTTATCTTTTGTCAGACTGTTCGTGTTTGGCTGTGTGCATCTTGATTATGCAGAGGCCGGGTGTTACTCAGCATACTTTGTATCCGCGTGATCCTACATTTTAAGTTAATAAAAGCGCCCTTTTATCGAAAAAAGCTAGCTTTAGCTAAACCAAGGAGAGGTGGCCACAAAATCATGCAATGCGACGGATAGTTTGCATGTTGCGTCCATACCACACATTGTTGATTGTTCCAGTACCCCTTCGCCAATCACCACTCCTCCTTCCGCGGCCAATGCGACCCATGCTAAGCTTCGGGGTGGCCAACAACCGATGCTTGCAAAATGCCAAGCGGTGTAGGCCGTCAGCTCCCATTGCAGAAATTTAGAGCTGCGGCCAGCTCGTGGGCTATAAGATGGACATGCAAGGCTCCGTCCATTGCACCACAGGCAAAGCAACGAAACAAGTAGTCCAAGAGAGCAACTTAGTACGTAGTAACTGACGGTCAAGCGTGCGCGCGCCCATGGCCTCCACGCCGACGAGCTTCGTGGCCGTGGCGCTCCTCATGGCCGTCATGCTCAGCACGTGCCGAGCTGCGCGCATCCTCGCCGACATCCCGGCCTTGCCAGAACCGACGCTGCCGACCTTGCCCCCGGTCATTCCCACGGTCCCTGCCGTGCCAGGCGGCGTCGTGCCGACCGTGCCGGAAGTGCCGAAGGTGCCCACCGTGCCAGGTGTGCCCACGGTGCCGCTGCCAACAGTACCCAGCGGGGTCGTGCCAACCATCCCGACGGTTCCCGTCGTCCCCGAGGTGCCGACGGTGCCCACAGTGCCAGGTGTGCCGGTGGTGCCGCTGCCAACAATACCCGGCGGCGTAGTGCCGACCGTCCCGACGGTTCCCACCGTGCCGACCATCCCGACGGTTCCCACCGTGCCAGGCGTGCCGGCGGTGCCGCTGCCGGCAGTACCCGGCGCCGTCGTGCCAACAGTGCCAACCGTACCAGGCGTGCCAACTTTGCCTCTGCCGCCGATGCCGTCCATCCCCAGCTTGCCTAACTTGCCACTGCCGCCGATGCCGTCCATCCCCGGCGACCTGCCCAAGGTGCCAGTGCCACTACCACCGATTCCGTCCATCCCCGGCGACCTGCCCAAGGTGCCAGTGCCATTACCACCGATTCCGTCCATCCCCGGCGACCTGCCCAAGGTGCCGGTGCCTCTGCCACCGATGCCGTCCCTTCCCGACCTGCCCAAGGTGCAACTGCCGCCGATGCCATCCCTACCTGACCTGCCCAAGGTGCCACTGCCTCCGATGCCGTCCATCCCTGGCGTGCCTAAGATACCACTGCCGTCTGTTCCTGTTCTGCCGGCCGTGCCGTAGTTCCTCCTCAGCCGACGCACTGGAGGAGTAGAGGTACGTCATGACCGTGCATGCACGGGTGTGGGTGCCTGTGGGTGGTCGTTGTTGCCCTACCCGATTTACGAGTGTAATGTAATTTTGACTTGATAGCATTTGTTTGAGCACTACATGTATATGTCAGTACGTGCAAGCAGAGAAAAAAAAAGTAAAGTATCCTCTTGTGTGCGTGTGGTCTATTTGCAAGTAAGTGTGGTGTGGATGTATAATGTGTACTTGTCCCTTTATGCGGTGAGAGTCATTCTTTGTGTATAGGCTAGGGGCATTGCTCCATTTTATACGCGTGTTCATTGTATATATTGTTTTCTTTTCATTTGTATCAACATACACACTATTCATGCGGGTATCATAAGTGTCAAAAGCTTGGCTTTGCGTGTGTATGTAAAATTGTTCTGCCGTGGTTGCCTTATCTTGTAATTGTTATGTCGTGATTGCCTTTGTTCTGTCTATATACTTTGTTTAATACAATAAGAATGCTTGTGTGCACTGCAATGATTCAGAGGCTAGAGGGCTTTAACCTCCTTTAAAAAAATGTGTGTATGTTAACTTCAAGAGCTTACGTGAAGCCAAAGAGCTTTGAATTATGCGACTATTATCTGTGTTTGGATTTTTTTATATATAAATATAATCGATGTATATGCTTTATATGAGTTGTGTTAAGAATAATAATCGATGCATACATATAGTTGATATCTTAGGTTGTTGCTCCATCCGTCTCAAGAAATAGCATTTATTATTTCAAACTCTGGCATACTAAGGAGGAGTTAAGAGAGGTCATTTAGGGTCCATGCAATCCCATCACATGTACTCCCTCCGTCCCGGTGCATTAGTCATCTAACGAAAATGAAATAATCGCAAAACACTAAGGCGCGAAGCATTAATACTAGTAGAATATGTGTTGATTAGACCCATCTATTAATTACATCGACCAATGCATGCAATTTCTGTGGTGTGCTGATTGGCATTTGAAGAGACCATAGGCTGCATGCAGCAGCTGAACCACCATGGCTTTAATCTCCACAATTAATAGCACGTTTTGAGTTGAGAAAAGAGCGATGTGATTGGCTTCCTCTGTGGTTTAGTTTTCCTCCTAGCCCAATCTCTACACGCCTAGGTTGTGATGCACCTCCTAAGATGACTAATACACCTGGACGGAGGGAGTAGCTATAGATGCGTAAAGGGTCTCAATCTATGAATTTATAGACGTACTGCCTAGGTAATCACATCACATCATACATGTTCTAGCATAAGTACGAAAATTTCACTTCTCATATCTATGTTATCTTTGTCACACTTTTATCTTTGCAGAGTTACTATTAGTGAAACGGTATTGATAACGCCGGAACGTGCCGGTTTTTAGCATCTCATCCCGAACGCGGGAACGACCGTCAGATGCTACTCACCAATCTCATTGCGTGAGTGCGTGACAAGCCAGCGCAGCAAAGTGTTCGGGACCGAGTGGTCAAGCCCGAACAAGGGACCGGTCATACTACCTTATCCTTTAGTCTTCTCTCTTCCACTCTCTCGATCCATTTTCCCCCTTTTCCCCTCGAGGCAGAGAATGGCCACAAGTTGTCGGCGGGGCCGGGCCGCAGCGGCGCGTCCGTGGAGGAGGGCTGGCGCGGCGAGGAGATGGCTGCGGCGAAGGGCTGGCACAGCGAGGCGATGGCTGCGGCGGGGGCGGGTCGTAGCGGCGCAGCCGTGGCGGAGGGCTGGCGCGGCGAGGAGATGGTTGCGGCGGGTGCGGGCCGCAGCGGCGCGGCCGTGGCGGAGGGCTAGCGCGGCGAGGAGATGGCTGCCGGGAGGGTTCAACGGGGCACTGGATCTCCGGTGACGAGGCCCGCACCATCCCCGGCGACACACCTTCTCAAACCTGCTCGCTACTCCCCGAGGTGAGCGGTGGCGGGATCGAGCTTGTGGAGGCGCCGCCCCCAGAGACGCGGCCCGCACCAACCCTATGCGACGCGCCCCCTCCAATCAGGCGACGGGCCTCCTTTAGTTCGGCGGCGGAGGACTCCGGAGGAGAGGAGCGATTCCCTCCGGCGGCACGGCTCCATGGCCTTCGTGCCTTGCGGCGGCGTGCATCGAGGCGTTGGGGCCTCCAACGTGAGGCGCGGCATCGCTCTCCCCTGCAACGGCGGCAATTGCCTCCCGCCGGCGGCAGTTATGGATTTTTTTTGCGGCGGATCTGAGGTCAGCGGGGCTCCGACACCTCGGGTGGTGGTGGTGGATGCCGAGGCGCCGGTATTTTTCAGTTGGTCCACGGCGATGCTCGCAGCCATCCCGTGCTCGGCGCCCAACACTGGCCGCGTCCTTGCTCGTCTCCGCCCAGCAAGTCACGGCTGCCTAGTTCCTGGGTGGTTCATCCCATGGTATGAATGTGATTCATCTTCTATTTTTCGCCCTATGGTGGATTGAATGCTTGTTTTTACTGTTTTATGAGGTAGTGTGGATGCATTGCTAACACAATTAGTCGTAGTTAGCTTTGCTTATGCGATAACATGGTTGCCACTAGAGATGCATCTCTCATGGCAAATTGTAGATAGAGACAATATTTCTAAGTTGTTATCAGAAAGTTGCCATGGCAAATTTGTAGAGTGAAAAAAAATTCTAAGTTGTTATCAGAAATGGTGCCATGGCAAATTGCAGGAAAATTGTAGATAGAGACAATAATTCTAAGTTGTTTATCAGAAAAGTTGCCATGGAAAATTGTAGATAGAGACAATAATCCTAAGTTGGTATCAAAAAGTTGCCATGGCAAAAATGTAGAGAGAAAATAATTCTAAGTTGATATCAGAAAAGTTGCCATGGCAAATTGTAGATAGAGACAATATTTCTAAGTTGTTATCAGAAAGTTGCCATGGCAAATTGTAGATAGACAAATAATTCTAAGTTTTTATCTAAAAGTTGCCATGGCAAGTTTTTATCAAAAAGTTGCCATGGCAAAATTGTAGAGTGAAAAAAAATCCAAGTTATTATCAAAAAAGTTGCCATGCCAAATTTTAGATAGAGACAATAATTCTAAGTTGTCATCAGAAAGTTGCCATGGCAAATTGTAGAGAGACAATAAGTCCATGTTTTGCCATGTGAGTAGCACGCATGATGGCAAATATAAAATTGTTTTTCCTAAAATCATGTCTAAAACATCGAAAGGGATCACATGAATCATCTCCATCAGTAGTATAGCAATTTGCTATGGAGTAGGTAGGTTTGCCATTGTAAAAATAATATGAAGTAAATTTACCATTGGTTGTGGAGTTAAATTACCACGGGATTTATTTTAAAGTTAATTTGCCCATGCTTGCAAGGTTAATTTGCCATGGGATATAAAGTTAATTTGCCATGGGATTTTGAAAATATAATTTGCCATGTGAAAAAGTAAGAAAATTGCCATCGGTTGTGGAGTTAAATTGCCGTGAGATTTAAAGTTAATTTGCCATGGATTTTAATGTTAATTTGCCATGGACTTCGAGTTAACATTTCCATGGGTTTTTAAAAATAAATTGCCATGGCATGTTTTTTGCGATTATGTTGACATGTATGTAAAAAGGTTAACAAATTGCCATTGCAAAAATGTAGGTAATTTTGCCATGGCAAAAAAAGTTTAAATTTGCCATGGAAAATTAAAAAGTAAAGTTTTCATGGCAAAAAGGAAGTAAAAGAAAATTGCCAAGGCGTTATAGGTAAATTTGCCGTGTCAATGTAGGTTAATTTTTGCCATGTCAATTTTTACATTCTTATTTTTGACCATGGCATTTGAACTTTTTTATTGCCATGGCAATTTTAACTTAACGAACATGCAACTTTTTTCGCTCATTGCAAATTTACTTCTACGGAGCATGGCAAGTTTACTTTTATTTGCCATGGCAAAAAACTTTACATCCATGGCAAATTTACTTTTTTCGCTAATGGCAAGTTTGCTTCTATGGATCATGGCAAGTTTACTTTTATTTGCCATGGCAAAAATAATTACATCCATGGCAAATTTTGCCTTTTCCACCGTTCATGGGATTTTTTTGCTTCTATAGACTATGATGGTACATTATCTTACAAAAAACATGGAGATTACTACACCCTCCATCCCAAAATAAGTGTCTCAACTTTGTGCTAACGTTAGTACAAAGTTGTACTAAGGTTAAGACACTTATTTTGGGACGGAGGAAGTACTAAACAACAGATGGCAATTTTTGCCCTTTGTTTTGCCACATGATGGCAAATTTTAATCCACATTTTTTGTCTCTTGATGTATATAGTAAAAATACCATACAAATTTTTAATCCACATTCTCTTCGCACCATGTACACATGCAAATTGCCATGAACTTTTTCTTCTGTGCTATTTTTGTAAAAAAATATCTTTTTGAACGATGGCAAATTTTGCGTATAAAGACGATGGCTTTATTTTGGTTTCAACCATTGGGATTTTTTTAGTAGTATCTTGTTTTCACTCTATCTATCATGACAAAATTATCTTTTTCATTTTATTTTTGGACATTTGCAAAAAAATATAGCATGGCAAAATCTAGGCTTTGTTAGTCAGAGCCAAAACTGGGGCTTTTTAGTCACAGGAAAATTGGGCCAAACTGGGCTTATTTATTCTTTTTTTAGTCACAACCAAAATGCTTTACGTGAGCTGTAGGATTGTCTCAAAAAAAAAACGTGAGCTGTAGGAGGGTGTTCGGGCTGGGTGGTTTTCCTACCGAACGCTTTCGTTCGATGGATGGAAGGGTACCGAACGTATCGTTCGATCTGGGAGCTCCCAGACCGAACGTTCGGGAGTTATTGGGGTCCTAGTGAAACTATAAACGCTGGTCCAATTTCACAAATAAGAAACACCTTTGAACATCTTTTTTTTTGTGATGCCTTTGAACATCTTTTACACGCGCTTTCAGTTTCCGTCATTATTTATTCCGAAAATACAAAAATACTTCAAACCTTATTATATGTTTGTTAATTGTTGCAACTAGCAAAGCTAGTGAGTAGGGACAGAGGTCGTGTATAACCTCTGGTGTGGGTAGACAGCAGCGCGGTTCAACTTTTTCAACTAACATCCTTTACGAAATTTGTCTATTGTCTATGACCCAACCATGAAAATTGTTTGACCCACCTTCCAGGCAGCTTGGCAAGCCCAAATTTTAGGCCTACTACAACCGTAAATTCTCTAAGAGGAAAAACAAAATCTGTAGCATTAACATACAGCCCACAAGGCCCACAACATATTGATCTGGGCATCTAGCTTGCTTCTCTCCCATACGCAGCACGGCGGCGCCCACGACGCCTCTACGTCTCTTTGCCTAATCATAGGGACGCAAGCGGAAGCATCCGTGATGTCCGCGAAGCTGAAAATAAGCTAACCACTGCTACTTTAATAACCGTGCTAATGTAAAATCGATCGACCCGGACTGCCGTGGACTTTGCGGACGTGTCCGCCTGCATCCCTAGGCCTAATCTGCCTCCTTGATCCTCAATTTTCACACCGCAAAAGACTATCTAGTAATCTCAATTCCTCTATCGCCTCTTCGTGGATCTACACAAGGATGAGCAGCGACAATCTTATTTTGATTTGTTGTCGGCCGATCAGCCACAACCGCACAATCTTTAGTCTAATAATCCGCTGACAATGAGTGTCCGAGTCTAGGTTTCCACTCTTCAGGTTGACCTGGCCTGACTATTGCCCAGATATGCTAGTGTAAGTTTCATACTAAAATTCCTCACCTTATTTATATTGAATTTCTCTTCGTTTATTCATTTAGGAGTGATTGACTTATTTGTTATGTGGAGAAAGATATATTTTTACCATTAAGTAATGATGTCATGATTCATCTCTTTAAGACCATAAAAGACCGAGGAGGGAAGTATAAAATGGTAGTCTCACATTACATTACATTCTAATTTAATGATATTTTTCTATATATGCTTCTTGTTTCATACCATTGTTGTGAATATAGTATGTTATTTGCCGTAGTTGCAAATGAAGCTTTAAAGTCAGACCTTTTTGCTTGGTTTATTTTTTGAGATAGGACTTTGTTATGTGATTACTCTTACGTGGTATGAAAATCTTGTGAATATAACAACAATAATATCATTGGTTCCTTGCATATTTTCATTCTTTTTACTACACGCTGCAGTTATTTATAGTGCCTTGCCATAGTCATAGTCGGCTGTGAGGTGGGGGCTCTTCCATTTACGTATCTCAGAATACTCATCCATCACCGCAAACTCACCAACAAGGAACAAAGAATTATTGAAGAGTGATTCGAAAAGAAGCTCAATAGTTGGAAGGGTAAACTCGTGTCTCATAGAGGACGGTTAGCTCTCATCAACGATGTTTTTCAGTGAGGGAATACTTATTGCTTACTACCAGTCCTTGCACTAGGGGCGCCCAACACAAAAATCACTAGGCCCAGGTAACAGTTTACCAAAGTCAATATTTGTTGGTTTTATGCGTTTGTTGTTCACAACAAATTTTGAACTTGAGATTTCAAACATGCGGGGGTGATGAATTACTAGCATAACCAAAGGGGTGTTCAAAAGGCTAGATTTTATCGTTCTAGGTTTTTGTGGCAATGCGATGAGCAGAAAAGGAAGTACAAGCTTGTGAAGTGTGATATTTTGTGCAGGCCTAAGGATCAAGGGGATTTGGGTATTGAAAACCTCGAGAAGAAAAATAGGAGCTCACTCAACAAATGGTTGTATAAGTTACTTAACGAGGAAGGTGTTTGGCAGGAGCTCTTACACAACAGAACCTGCATTCCAAAACGATTTCTCAAGTAGTTGCTAGGCCAAATGAGTCACCGTTTTGGAAGGAATTGATGAAGGTTAAGTATTCATTTCTTATAGAGGTTCCTTTTTGATTGGTGATGGCTAATCAACTAGCTTTTGGGAGGACATATGGTTGAGGGATATTCCATTAACTCTCCAATACCCAACCATATATAATATTGTGCACTAAAAAGGGGCCTCAGTGGCCTCAGTGCTTGAGGCAAACCCCTTGAATATTCAATTTCGTGGGGCTTTAATTGGTGATAGATGGACATCGTGGCTCCATTTAGTATGTATATTAATGTCGATCATTTGATCACAAACGCAAGGATACCAAATTACCCATGGGTACCCGACCCGCATGGGTAGGGTATGGGCATATTTTTGTGCCCATGGGTAGTACCCGAACCCTACCCGACTAGTCATGGGTAGGGCATGGGTACAATTATGTGCCCACGGGTATGCCAAAACTCGACCAGATGATCATATATGTGAGTCACATGTGTCATAAACCTAAGCTACCGAGTCTCTATATAAGTTGTGAAGAACTAGACATCCATACCGTAGTCCACCTCCATCATCTGCTCGCAATCCTCCAGCCATACCCTTCCCCCAACCTCCTCACAATCACCATTTCCACAACCCTATAAACCTCTCTGTGGAGCCAATGGACCTAGCAACTATGCCACCACCCTTCAACGATGTGTTGATATGCCCGATGGTACGGATACCCATAGCGTATGGGCTCGGGCATTGATTTATACCAGATGGGCAGGGTATGCGAATGATTTTATGCCCATGTGAAACATGGGTATGGGTATGGGATTATTGTACCCGCACCATACCCTAACCATTGCCATCCTTACACAAACGTCGAACGTACTTTGATGGAGGTTGAATACTAATGGTGCCTTCACCGTCAGGTTTGTATATGCGGACCTCATTAATTTTGGGCCTATTTTCCATAGACAACATATCTAGAAAACAAAGGTTCCCGTTAAGAGTAAAGTATTCATGTCGTTTTTGCAGAGGAAGGTCATTCTTATAAAGATATCTAGCCAAACATAACTGCCAGGGTAGCAAACAAAATGTTGCTTTTGTGATCAAAACGAAACAATTCATCATCTTTCTATAGCTTGCCCATTTACAATCCAAGTTTGGCACCCGATTCATGTTACCACCAATGATTATACCGAATTTGTGTGGAAGCTGGTTGGGTGGTATCTAATCAACGCTCAAGCGACACCCCAAGTGTGAGTTTGTGCCCTTCTATGTGCCATTTTAACAGATCATCTATACCTATTTTTTGCATATTATCTTCAGGGCTACAGTGTTGATCCTTGTGTGGTCATTACTTCAGTGTGTGGACACTCAAGAGCATATGGCCTTTGGGTGCATCCATTTGGAAATTGTTCACATGGTAATTCTTCAACAAGTTTGATTGTTGTGCCAGTAATAGGTTATGTGTCTAAGTCATGTAATGTCATTATCAACCGTTCGTGGTCTTATTTTTTCCTTTTTATCATAATTGTTGCGTACTTTGAGTAATGATTTAATAAAATGGTTGTGTGCATCACGATGATGTAGAGGCAAGCACTATCCCTTTTTCGAAGAAGAAAAGTAAGTTTCTTGTGGTGAAATATGAAAATATGGCAAAGGTGGTGAAGACTAAAAAGGTGGGGACAAACTTCAAATCTTACGCTGGATTCATTGTTCGCGGCCTACAACACTCCCTGCATAGTTAGCACCGTAAAAGTTCATACTCAAAGTACCGTTCTTCCTCCCTAAGGGCCTGCCTTCAAGAACTATGAATTTCTCTGGAGAAAATGGTAGAGCTACAATGCTATTTGTTGATAAAATCGAACCGCTCTGGATGGAATTCCAGGAGCTTTACTCCATTGCAGTTGATCCAGATATCTCTATGGCCGAGGCCCTCCACACTTCCCCGCCTTCAATCGCTTTTCGTCGCGAGATTTCTCCCGCCAAGAGCAACCGTTGGACCATGTTGTGCGTGAGGCTTAGTTGTGTTAGTCTCCAATGACACATACACAGTGTCATGGCACCTCGCCACTTCTCACCAATCGGTCAAATTGATGTATACCCAATTTACAAAGGGTCCTTCACTGGACGGCTAGGGGCCTCTGGAAAGCCAGCTTGCTGCTTATCAAAACTTTCTTGAGGCAAATGTTTAGAATATACTTCCGATCGCTAACAACATAGCCAATCATAACAGGCCCTCCGATGGGAATTGCGTGATTTGTGCTATTCTAGAAGATGTTGACCGCACGATTTTGAAATGCCCCCTAGCGCGTTTCGTGTGGAGTGCGGTTAGGGAAGCCGCATGCATGAGCTGGAACCCTTCGCCAGGTGCTGAGCTTCTTACGATCATCTCAGCTCCGCGTGGCTTGATTCAGGGCACGATATGGCGTTGTCTTGGGGAACTTCTATGGGCTATCCGGCATATCTGCAACAAAATTACTATCGAGGCCATTTTCCCAGCTCACCCGGCAGACTGTCTTTGCAAATGCATTCTCTTCTTGCAGCAATGCGCATCATTGGGGAAGCGTGGGGACACTGAGGACATGCAGCGGGCGATGAACAAGCTACACCACATCCATAGCATCGCCAGAACCCCGTCTGTCATTGCTTTAGGGCAGTCATGACTTTTGCTGATCCCAAGCCTACGTGCTATTGTTTGACGTTCCTAGCACTGTAATCATATAGACTTATCTTTAACTTGGTTGAACACCCTTGGTATGTTTTAGGTTTTGTGTTGGGCCTCATGTACTCTGCCTATTGTGGGCTTTATTAATTTAAAGTCGGACGCTGCCTGCGTCTTCGTTCTAAAAAATGTTACTTGAATGTGAAAGAAAATTTCTCTATTTTGCTCAAAAATCATATCTTATGTTTGCTCTACCAGCTTAGAACTTGAAATTTCCAATAAGAATTCAAACTCATGAGGAATTGCATCATGTCACATTGCATGTTAATGCACACCTCTTCAAAACTAATCACACCAATGCTCATCTTCCGAAAGATCTGCAGTAATTAAGGGCCTCTTCGATCCATAATATTAAGAAAGTAAGAAAATGAAAAAAGCAAAATTGTAACATGTGCAAACGATTCCTAAAAAATGGTTGAATTCACACTGAATTATAGTTTATTTGATTATAACATATGAAAAATTATTTTTAAGAGATACTACTCAACGAATAAAGAAAATATTAGGAAGAAAATGTATAGGACTCAATCCTACAAAACTAGCAGCCCCATATACCAAAAATCCCTAATTATTCTGATCTTAAAATTTAATTATGAAATCTTTTGACTCGTAGAGGTCCTGAGTACATCTGTATTTTTGTTGGAGCTGATGCATACAGTTTCTGATCTCCCTCGTGGAAGTTTTGAACTTTTCATATTTTTCTAATATTTCAAGAACCTCAGATTTTTAAATGGAATACTAAGACGAAGAAAACTGAAGTATTGAAAAGAAAATATTAAAATAATTATGAAGCTATTATTCAGAAGAAAAAAATCATAAAATTATCTATGAACACTGATGAAAAATAAGGAAAAATGAACAATTTTGGTTACACTCCACTATATTTAACCTTATGTGGATGTATGAGTGCCCCTTCATGTGTGAGAGATTTTATTTTCTGTATGAGGTTTGTTATTTTCTTCTTTGCTTTTTTTCTTTTTTTGGAGTTCTTGTTTTTTGAACTTTTTTGTTTGCGAAAGAAGCACAGAAGGCTCACATCATGCTGATTATATATTTATTGAAATTGTGGGATATGTACAAGGTATGTTACACGCCCAAAGGCCAGGAGAAGATATAAACTTCAAAGGTTGATTTTCTAATTTTATTTTTTTCCTACGTACTTACTAAGCTTTCCACGTTAGCAAAACCGCCATCCAGTTTTTGTGCTTAGCCACGAAATCTAGAGTTAGGCAGATAATTGAATGATAAACGTGTTTTCATAAATAAAAAATTACTATCACAACTAGTGCGGCCCATGCCATTCAGCTTATGGGAAAAATAATGAATGCCTACCAACCTTTTTTGCTTTCATGAATAATGCTTTTAGGCCATAGCCCTTTATATACACCACCGCATCTTCGTCAAGCACATTACAACCTTCGTATATCCATTTTATCTTAATAAGATGTTGGTAGAACTTTTCTTAGTATTGGTAGCACTAGCTTAGTACATCAAATGGCTGATGGTCAAATATACATATTCAGTAGAGAATGAGAGAAGAAACAACATAATGTCAGAACCAGTGGGAACAGAAGACATCGGGAGCAGCGTTGGAGACACGGGTCAAAGAGTCCGAAGGGAAATATGACATTCTGGATCTTCACGCGAATACAATGTTACGTGTCTTTCTTGCCGTCTTTTTAAATACTAGCCAGTCATGTATTATTTGTGGCTAAAACCTTCACATTTGAAGAAAGCTCGTTGAGGTACCGTGCTACGTGGTAAACTGGATTGATCATGAGAGTGGTAATCAGAAAAACAGATAATGCATGTTTTTCATATCCCATTTTTTTTCTCCTGAATCTAGAAAAATAATAGATTTCAAAATAGAGAGCTGAAACAGATGTTCTTTCAAACTTGTGGCTGGCAACATTAGTTGCGTCAGGTTTTTCTCCTTCTCTTCAACCGTTTTTTTGTTAATTTGATGTCTTTGTTGTTTAAAGCACATTCCACGGTGACATATACATATGTCACTACCGGAATAACACCCTACGCCGACGGCCTATTCTATGCCGACGGCCTTTTGTCGGTGCCGTCGGCATAGACGGAGATATGCCGACGGCCTGGTCTAGGCCGTAGGCATATGCAGGCCGTCGGCATATCTCCGACTATGCCAACGGCAGCCGTAGGCATATAAAGGCCGTCGGCATATCTCAGGTCTATACCGACGGCGGCCGTCGGCGTAGGAGCGCCGTCGGCACATATGTGGGTCCACCGACCCGGACTCAGACGGCAGGCTGACGCCGTCAAATCTATGCCGACGGCCGTCGGCATAGATATTATATGTTCTTTTCCCGAGAAAAGTTCCACGTGGAGGCTCTATGCCGACGACTTGCCGTTGGCATATATGTTATCTGTTTTTTAAGGTTTTATTATAAATTTTTTAAATCTAAAATTTGATTAATTTGTATCTGACTTATCTATACTTAACATAAACATATTATATATCGAGTTGGGGTAGAATTTTCCATATAATATGAATATCTAGTATGTTTTTGTTTTTCAGTATATTAGAAATGTGACATCATGTACTTTTGCATATAGGTCCTTATACTTTGTTAAAATCACAACTAATTGATACTTGCATTGATTTTGACAAATTTTATATTGTTTTTTATCAGAATCTTGAAATGATTCAGTTGCTATACTATGTTTCAAATTTGAATAAACTAACAATGTTGTTTGCTTCATATTTACATAAAACCCCCTTTTGTTTTGAGATTTTTATATTTTTCATTCCTTGGCCATACGAAGTATAAGGACCCGCCGCTGGGTCCTCTTACACGTCTAGAAGTGTGGTGGCGGGTGCAAACACCCGGCACGCGGCTCCGGAGTGTGACCCCCTTCACGGACGGCGCCGCCACCAGCACTTGGAGGGGGGAAACGGCCACGTCGGGTCTACGCGGAGGTAATCTTGCGGTGGGTTGGGCCTGGACCCTGTTCTGAAGTGTTCCTATGGGCTGACCTATCACAACCAGGTGAAAAGGTCCATTGGTCAAAGCCCGTCCGACGAAAGTCAAAGGGGTAGATCTGCGGGTCAACTGAGCCATGGTTAGGCGGGACGGGGGCCTTGGGGGGTAGCTACGCCACCGGAGCGTCGCACCGGGCCCTCACGCATGTGTTAAGTTGTGGTGGCATGTCCGAGGAGGCAATGCGCGGCTCCGGGGTGTGGTCCCCCCTCACGGACGACGATGACACCGAAGTGATCCCTCTGCGGTTTTGGTGTTGAGTGAATATTCCTGAACACCCGGAGCGTGATCAACTCATGAATTTTTTTACACAGCGCGGGCACACGTGATATAAGATGCGTGGCAATTTCTTATATTTTATTAAAGATTCAGTAGTATGCGCAAAAATCCCCCGGTACGGGTTGTTCTTCGCGTGTCTACGAGTGTGGCAGGGGGCCTTCGGTGGCTAGCTATACCACCAAATCATGCGTTGGGTCCTCTTACACGTCTGGAAGTGTGGTGGCGGGTGCAAACACCCGGCACGCGGCTCCGGAGTGTGACCCCCTTCACGGACGGCGCCGCCGCCGGCACTTGGAGGGGGGAAACGGCCACGTCGGGTCTACGCGGAGGTAATCTTGCGGTGGGTTGGGCCCGGACCCTGTTCTGAAGTGTTCCTATGGGCTGACCTATCACAACCAGGTGAAAAGGTCCATTGGTCAAAGCCCGTCCGGCGAAAGTCAAAGGGGTAGATCTGCGGGTCAACTGAGCCAGGGTTAGGCGGGACAGGGGCCTTGGGGCGTAGCAATGCCACCGGAGCGTCGCATCGGGCCCTCACGCATGTGTTAAGTTGTGGTGGCATGTCCGAGGAGGCAATGCGCGGCTCCGGGGTGTGGTCCCCCCTCACGGACGGCTAAGATCCCGACACTTTAAAAGCCGTGTGGTGAAAGTCAAACAGGTAGAACTAGGAGTCAATCTTGACAGGGTTAGGCCGCTCGGTGGTCGACGGGGGGTATAGGAAGGCTAGTGTATAATTAACAAATTGGTAGGAGAAATTTTATTTAGAAAAAGATTAAGGTTGATGCATAGAGGGAGGGAAAAAATGTAAATATATATGCCTACGGCTTGGTCGTCGGCATAGGTGAACACGTGGCATGAGAACCTATGCCGACGACTAAGCCGTCGACATAGACTGACCTTATCCACTCGCGGTGGATCCCCTTCACTCATTTTCGATCCATTCATGCCCACTCCCGCGCCTCCTATTCGTCCCGCGCCGCCGCCGTATCCACCCGCACCGCCGCCGCCTCCATCCGCGCTGCCACCGTCGCCGCCCGGATCTGCCCGCGCCGCTGCCACCCCGGCCATCTGCGCTGACGCCCCACCTCGACCCCGCCCCGGCCTCCCCAACCCTGCCCCGACCTCCCCGGCCCCGCACCGCCGCCACCCCGACCGGCCGCACCGCAGCCCCGGCCTCCCCGACCCCGCGCGGGCCGCCCCGACCACGCCTGGCCGTGGCTCCGGCCGGCCCGCGTCCCTGCCCGGCCGGCCCTGCTGCTAGCTCCGGCCGGCCCTCCTCTGTTGCTGCTCCGGCCGGCCCTCCTTTGCTTCTCCGGCCGGCCCTCCTCTGCCGGCTCGTCGTCCCCTGCCAGGGCTCGATCTCCTCTGCCAAGGTGAATTTTTTTATGTATTTTGTTGTAATTTTTTTGTGTAGTAATATTTTAGCTGGATGCATGGATATATAGCAATAGATGAATAGATAGATGCATGTTAGATAGATGGATGAAATGGTAGCGAGTAAAAATGTAATTTTTTTTTGTTTTGCGTAGTTTTAGAGATTTTTTAGATACATACTCAATGTGATAACTTATAGGGTGTATGTGCTCTTATAGTTGTCATAGGGTTAAAATTTGGATATGATGAGTGGTTACTTCATGTTAAAATTTGGATATGTTAAAAAAAATTCTAGTTTGAAGTGTCAATGCTTTATGTGATGTGATGACCTAATTTTTTTCACTCGGTGGAATTTACAGGATTTGTGGTGTTGCATCTCCGTGGAGTGAACGTCGACGTTGGAGTTGTTGGTCCCCAATCGTCCCTCCGCTGATCGACGACATCCTCTACATCCGAGGGTGAGCTACAAATCCATCTCCTCCTCCGCTTTTTTTTTTCATGTCACTAGATTTCATTTTCACATCAAGTCGCGTAACCTAGGCGTCTCCCGTCTAGGGATGGCACCCGCCGGGTTTGGGTACGGGTGAAGCCACCCCATACCCTTACCCGTCGTCCCAAACCTTACCCATCACCCGTATCCATACCCGTCGATGGGTACAATTTTTCCCCATACCCATCACCCGTCAGGGTAAATGGGTACCCGCGGGTAAAATTACCCATATTTGCAACACATCAATTTGAGGATTACATAGTCATAAACAACAATTTATAATAATAATGTATAAACAACAACACTTCATGACAACAACACATACTCGTAAACAACAACACATTCTGGACGTGGGCTAGCTACGGGATTTTTGTACATATAATACGTTTAATATGTTGACAAATAATATTTTAGGCCTATATTTTAAATTATATGCGGGTACATGGGTACACGGGTACGGGTTATACTAAACCATACCCGTACCCATTATACCCGATGGGTTTCAAATTTTCCCGTTTATGTACCCATGGGTATTTTTTTGACCCATACCCTTACCCTAATAGGGTTTTTACCCACAGGGTACGCGGGTAATGGGTACCCATTGCCATCCCTACTCCCGTCCGAAAGGGTTGCATCGATAAATATGCATTCTATTGCATATTTATCACCGTAACTCAGTCGGATTGTTCAGCGTTTTCCACGGACAGCCTGAGGATGTGTAGATTGGGTACGTTCTCCATACTCTACCCCATTCCGATACAAAATTTTGGCAGCGCCTCCCTGTTGTTCTCCGGATGCACATTCTCTCGGCTTTTTGCCGAGACGTGTATCTGGAGAACAGCGGGGAGGTGCTGCCGAAATTTTGTCTCGGAATGGGGTAGAGCAAGGAGAACGTACTCAATCTACACATCCTCGGGTGGGATTAGGACCCATCCTTACCTATTAGAGATGTAGGTGGATTCAATGTCGTTTCTCGTCAACCCGGTAGAAAATAAAACATTGATGTGATTAATTTAAATGAATCCTTAATTTTGGTGTGTACCTCCCAATAAAGCAGAGATGGCAGAAAATCAGTGGATGTACAGTGGTTTTTTCCGTCGGAATCAAGTAACAACAGAGTGGGCCGAGAGAACCGATGTGTTTTTGAAGGAGATATTCCGTCGTCCAATGAGAATGGTGCCAGAATGCCCCTGTGCCAAATGTAAGAGACGTATCCATAGAGATCAGGAGGAGATGACTTTGCACCTTCGCACGAATGGATTTATGCCAAACTTTAACATGCCGATAAACTTTGCCCAGTGGGACCGTGGTAGAGAGGAGGTGATACGACAACGCATCGCTGGTCATGAGGACGATGGGGTTAGAGACATGCTAGATGATGTCTGTGCTGCACAGACGGCACGTGCGACACTTTCAGCGAATGAACCGGAGGAGCCGGAGGAAACCGCAAAGGCCTTCCTGGATATCTTGGACTCGTCAAAGAAACCTCTTTATGAGGGTGCCAAGCTCTCTCAGCTGAATGCCATCTCGCAACTGATGGCAGTCAAGGCCGAGTACGGCTGTACCCGAGGTTGCTTTGAAGCATTTCTGGGAGTATGGGCTAACAGCCTCCCTGAGGGCCATGAACTGCCGAAAAGCATGTATGCTACAAAGAAAATCATGAAGGTGCTCTCTATGGATTATGAGAAAACACATGTTTGTCCAAAGAATTGCCTTTTGTTTAGGCACGAGTATGCAAATGACAACTACTGTAGCAAGTGCGGTTCCTCTCGGTATATTGAGGTGGTCGATGAGCAGGGTGAGAAGAAGTAGCTAGCCATCCCTGCAAAGGTTCTTCGATATCTCCATTTCATAGAAAGACTGCAGCGCCTTTTCATCACCGAGGAGTCTGCCAAAATGATGAAGTGGCACAAGGAAGGGAAAAGGTACCATGCAGATAAAATCGTACATCCATCAGAAGGTGAAGCATGGAAGTCATTCGACACAGAATACCCTGAGGAAGCAGCCGAGGCTGGGAATGTCGGAATTGCTATATCAGGTGATGGGTTCAATCCATATGGCATGTCATCTAATCCATACAACTACTGGCCCGTGTTTGTTATTCCGCTCAATCTCCCTCCCGGCGCCATAATGCAACGCTAGACCATGTTCCTATCGCTGATAATTCCGGGGCCTGAATATCCGGGGAAGAATTTGAGTGTGTTTATGCAGCCGTTGGTGGATGATTTGCACCATTCTTGGTACTTCCCGAGGTTGACATACGATCGACATCTGCAGAAAAATTTCTTGATGAAAGTTTGGCTGCAGTATTGCATGCATGACTTTCCCGGCTATGCCCTATTCTGCGGATGGTGTACAAGTGGGAAGATGCCATGCCCAGTGTGCATGCAGGCTTTGCGTTTCATTTGGCTGAAGAAGGATGCAAGTATGTTGCCTTTGACCTGCATCGACAGTTCCTCCCTCCAGACCATCCTGACAGGGAAGACAAGAAGAACTTCACGAAAGGCCTAGTTGTCCATGAAGTAAACGAGATTCCAACGTTTTCGGGTGCGGATGTGCTTGCTCAGCTGAAAGCTCTTAAGCCTGCCGGCGAAGGGAAAGGCAAAGGCAAAGCCAAAGCCAAAGCCAAAGGCACAGGCGAAGACGAGGGCGAGGGGAAAGGGAAAGGCAAAGGAAAAGCCAAAGGTTTTGAAGGATATGGTGAGACGCACAACTGGACTCACATTACCCCCTTCACGCAGCTTCCCTATTTCAAGGATCTCAAACTTCCATATAACATCGATATGATGCACACCGAAAAGAATGTCGCAGAGGCCCTTTTTCGCACGATCCTCAACATTCCTGATAAGACAAAGGATAACGTTAATGCTATAGTCGATCAACAGAATATTTGTCATAGGCCACGTCTGAACATGCGGCCTCCCACAGGCGGTCGATAATCTTGGTTCAAGCCAGATGCTGACTTCGTCCTTAAAAAGGATGATAACATGGAGGCATTCAAGTGGCTGAAACATGTTGTGAAGTTCACTGATGGTTATGCATCGAATATAAGTAAGGGAGTCAATCTTTTAACGGGCAAAGTCACCGGGCTCAAGAGTCATGACTATCATGTATGGATTGAGCGGATTATGCCGGTGATGGTTCGAGGCTATGTCCCCGAGCGTGTCTGGCGTGTGCTTGCGGAGCTAAGCCATTTCTTCCGCACACTTTGTGCTAAAGAAGTATGTCCCAAGATGATAAAAGAATTGCATAAGAAGGCGCCGGAGTTGATATGCAAGCTAGAGAAGATCTTTTCGCCAGGCTTCTTTACTCCGATGACACGTCTCATTTTGCACCTCGCGAACGAGGTATTGTTGGGGGGCCCTGTGCAGAATCGTTGGCAGTACGGCCCTAAGAGACAGAACAAGCATCTTCGACACAAATGTGGAAACAAAGCTAAGATTGAAGCTTCCATAGCTGAGGCAGTTATCCTAGAGGAGGTGGCAGATCTCAGGACAGCGTACTATCCAGACCACGTTCCCACTCTGCATAATAAGGTGTCTCGATACAATATAGAAGAGCCCAAGTATAAACCCAAGCTCCCTCTATTCAGCGGGCAAGGTGGCAGGGCTGGATGCTCGAAACCTTATATCATGCCACAACATGAGTGGGAGGACGTCATGTTCTATGTCTTGCACAACATCAAGGAAGTTGAGGATGAGTGGATGAGGTAATACCGTTGCACCATTCTTTTAGTCAATTCATTATGTTCACTTTGCCTCGGTCTAATACCGCTTTTCTTCTTTTAGTCGATTCGTTGATGAAGAGTGGACGGGAATGATGCCTCCTACTGAAGCGGAGGCACTTACTCTTCTCCGAAAGGGTGCCGATGGAAGAAAAAAAATTGTTGCTTGGTTCATGGAGAAAGTAAATTTTCACACTTCCCTATTACCTAGTGCACCCAACATTTATTAGTTATCAGAACTAATGCACCCTACAATTTCAATTAAACTTGTAGGGAAAAGATCCAAACACATCAATGGATGAAGAATTGAGATGGGTTTCCATGGGTTTTAACAGTCGGGTCATGACATGCAAAAAGTATGATGTGAATGGTTATCGCTTCCATACAGAGGAGCACCAGAATAGTCGGCCTGATCCCAAAACTATAAATACTGGAGTCTTCACCGAAGGAGATAATAAAGTAGAGTACTATGGAAGGGTAGGAAAATACACGAGCTTACATTCAACCGTGGGTGCGAAACCCTAAGTCTCGTTGTGTTCAAATGCCGATGGTTCGACCCCAATAAGGGTCTGAGACATACGCTTTCCGTTGGTTTAGTCGAAGTTAAACCATCAACCGTCTATGCCGGAGCTGATCTCTTTATTGTGGCTACCCAGGCCACACAAGTTTATTATCTGCCCTACCCATGCCAGAAAGAGTATCTAAAGGGTTGGGAAGTTGTGTTCAAGGTGTCGCCACATGGTAAGCTACCGGACCCGAACGATGATGATTACTACAACATAAACCCCATGACATACGAGGGAGTGTTCTTTCAAGAGCAACATGATGATGTGGGTCCGAAACAAGGACGATGATGACTTGGGTTATGTTGATGTGGACCCAAATGATGACGATGCACGGAATGATGGTGAGGCAATTGTGAATCAAAGAGACATAATTATGCTTGAAAAGTTAAATGAAGACGCTGATGACGAGGAAGAGCCTCCACCTCCGTCAGACAACGAAGACGATAAGTCTGAGGAGGAGGAGGTTCGCGAGGAGGAGGAGGAGAAGGAGGGCGAGGAGGAGTTCGTTCAGGAGGAGGAGGAGGAGGAGGAGGGCGAGGAGGAGGGTTGTGGAGGGGAGGGTGGTGGAGGGGAGGGTTCTGGAGAGGAGGGTGGTGGTGAGGTGTGGGGTAACTTGCCGCCGGGTGATCCGAAGGGGTGGCTGCGTGGTGCTGCAGAACTACCTACACCTCCTGCTACCGAGGAGAAGAAGTGGCTCATTGAACCCGCGGGGACAGAGTAAGTGCCTCTCAATCATAGTTTGAACACATACTAACATTTTCATTGTACACATGCTAATTTTTTGATTCTTTTGCAGCAATTGGAAAGTTCTTGGAGAGGGCCGTAAACCGAACGGCATTATCACTATCCTGTTGAAGGATTTTTGGCCGGGCCTATTCTGCCCGCGGCCAGACAGGGACCCGGAGCTGCGGGCTTTGGCCACGACCTGGGACCACTACGAGGCTGCCAGTCTCGCGGAGTACGGGACGGCCGCTAAGGCCGTGATCAATAAATTTTGGGTAAGTTCTCTTCAGAATAACTCGTCTTGAGTTTCGTTCATAGTTTATCATCTAATCACTTAACTCATGCCTTGTTTCATTCTGGTTTTATGCATGATTGTAGCAATTCTATAGGGTTCTTGAGGAGCACAAGGCCAGAGCCGACGTGGTCTTGGCGGCGGCTGCGAGGAAGAAAGCTCGCCAGATTCAGTACGAGGTGCGCTGGGTTGACATCTCGCACTACTACCACAACTACCTTGGTCGAAAGATGACCAAGAAAGAAGCGCAGAAGCAGCGGCTTACCTTGAGCAGGGAGCAGTACATGATGGTAAGTATTACAGACTTTTCATTCCGACGTATAAACAGTCAATTTCATTGTTTCGTGATGACATGTCATGCTTCCGTTATTTAGGCTATTCCTACTTGGTGCTACGGAAGGGATGACGGATGGGCGAGTTTGGTGGATAGGTGGCTCGGTGAGGATGCAGAGTTTGCTGCCAAGAGCACAAAGAACCGGGCTAATCGTGGAACCGACGGAACACACGGCCAAGGAAACAGGAACCACTGGGGCTACAAGGCCATCCAGGTTTACCAGGATACATTCTTTTTCTTCTTGTTACCGTCATGTTCTTATCTATATACATGATACATTCCTTTTTTTCTTTTTACCGTCATGTTCTTATGTATGGTTAACTTCTGTTTGATGTTGCAGGAGGGCAAGTTGAAGAAGCCGCTCTCAAACATGGAGTCGTGGAAGCTGGCCCGTGCGCGGAGTAAGCGCAAGGAGAGCGAGAGCGAGTACTACGGCAATACCGAGAAGAACCTGCAGTCCTACTCGGGGTCGTTTACCAGGTTAAATCTTGGTTCGGATGTTGCTGACCCCATCCTGTCTCAGACCGACGAGACATCGGTGGTGGCCATCCAGCCGAAGTATCATGGCCGCTACCCGTGCCTCGATGGCGTGATCACTGCTTCTGTCTCCTACACACGGCTCCGAGCTACCAACCCGAGCCCGAGCGGCAGTACGGGCCGTTCGCATCCTAGCTTAGCCAGCCAGCATGCTGTAAGTATTTCCCCCCTAATCTTCTTTCTTTCTCACTTTCTCACTTTATTTTCAGCATTGCCCACTTACAAACAACCTAAATTTTGTAGGCATATAAGGCCTTTGTCGAGCTTAAGCATGTCGAGGTGCGGGAGTACTTGCAACGAGTAAAGACAAACGAGGATTACAACCGTCTGATGATGGCGGTTAGTTTTGCCCACTTAGAACTAAGCTAAATTTTGCACTTTCATTTCTTCTGACCTTCGTGTTTGCTTGGTTAACTAACAACCAGGCTATGTGGTCGTCTATGCAAAACCGCACGGATCCACCACCAATGGGACCCGCACCACCACCTTCTGGAGAACCCCCACACGTGCCCACGTTTGATGAATGGGTGGCACTAGGTAGTGGGACTCCGGTTCGTACATTGACTAACTATTCACCAACTAGTTCTCGTTGATTCAACACTATCATATTTACACTTACAATCTCTTTTGAAACATGTAGGGAACCGGTGCAGAGAGCCCAGTCACTCCGGTCTGGCGAGGTGGTGCTGGTCTTGGCGGTGCTGGCGGCGATGATCCTAGTCTTGGCTGAATGATGATGTTTTCCATGTCTTGCAATGCTTTCCATGTTCCATTCTTCTTAGCGTTCTTTAGATGACGATGATGATGTCCGTGTCTTATACTTATGTTTATGAAGTTTCGACGATGATGATGTTGATCTTTAGATGATGTGATGTTGATGATCTTTAGATGATGATGATCTTTAGATGATGATGTTGATGATCTTTCATATTATCTAGATGAGCTTCTGGACATTCAATATATTTCTGTCTATATATGCTTTGCTGTGAATTTAAATGCTGTGAATTTGAATGAGAACTGCAAAAACAAAGCATACTTTTAGAAAACAGAACAGATCTAGGCCGGCATAGATAAGGCCAGGAGGTACCAGTGGACGACACGTGGCAGACGTAGGCCGTCGGCATAGATGAAATATATGCCGACGGCCTGGCCGTCAGCATAGCCCGCTGCCAGAAGGCGCCCTGGAGGTGACACGTGGCGCGTATAAGCCGACGGCACGTGGCGCGTATAAGCCGACGGCCTGGCCGTCGGCTTATACACGCCACGTGTCACCTCCCCATTCTTGACACTTGGTGACGGCACCGTCAGTTGACGGCCGGTGATTTTCTGTGCCGACGGGTATTCTATGCCGACGGCCGTACGGATGCCGTCGGCGTATATACCTATGCCGACGGTCTGACAGGACTACGCAGCGTACGGGGTTATTCCGGTAGTGCGTAAACGTAAGTAGGTTCAGTCGGACACATTCTAGTTTGCCAAGAACCCCATCCGCCACTAGAGATGCATGCTGATCAAGATCGACTACACACGATGATGGGTGCGATCCATCTTACAGCACCATCCTTCCATTCTCCCCATTTTAGCAACATGTGGCCTTCAACGTCGCTAACCACCTAGCTGAACTTGTCATGACCGGAATTTATTAATACAAGTAAATGCAAAGCAAAAGGTACTTTCATCCGTCTGTCTCGCCTGCATTTGGCTGGTTGAGAGAGAGAGAGAAGTTTCCTAGCTGGCAGAACTGTAAATTTCTGAACCTGTGAATAGTTTCCACATTTATTAAAACCGGCACACAAAAAAACCAAATACAATTGCGATACAATTTGCTGGTAAAATGTTGTTTGGATTGGAACAAACTTCTTCAACTTTTGCTTAACAACCATATCTTGTGTCTGCTCTATTCTTGTTTGCAACTAGGTGTCTGGTTTTGCTTTGCAGTGCAGTGTCCGCGACGCGTATTCTACCTCTTCGCCTCCTCTAGTGACTGCACAAGTGATTAGGGTTTCTCCTGCTCTCGTTGGCACCGCAGTCGGTCAGCCTCGTCTCCGGTGCCTTAGGGTCATTGAGGCATGATGGACCCCGGTCCTTGCCGGCGAGAGGGTTCTTGCTTCGTTTTTAGGTGTGTTTTTAGGTTAATTAGGGTTTATGTCTTCTCAGGAAGGCGAGGAGGCGATGACTCCCTGAAGATGGTATAAGATTTTCCCGCCTATCCCTCGGCCCAACGACGCGTGTAGTGTTGCCGGAGGGCGTGTGGAGGTGTGTTCCTGGCGGATCTCGTGGGATTTAGTTGGTATTGGTCTTTGTTGAATCTTCGTGGATCCAGTCGGTCTACAGGTTGGACCCTTTTTGGCCGTGAGTGTCTAAGGGCTCCCTATTCACACTCTCCGATGCGTCCGAGTAGGCACTCGTACGGGATAAGGATCGGGACCGCTACTTTAGGGATTCTACAGTTGTGGGAGATTTATACCTCATAACTACATGATCCATTAGGGCGAGTGGGCGAGTAGGTGATGCAGTCACGATGAGCGAACGAGCGATTGAGTGCACTAATGTGTCGACCCAGTGCACTATAGGGTCTATTTGGCGCAGAAGGCGTTAACGAGGAGCTCCCATCAGCGCACACAGCTCACACCCCACCAGTGAATGCTCTTGAAGCGGGCTTGCTCATGTAAAGGTTATCTCAACCGGTTTTGGGAAACTTTCTAAAGCTTTCGGTCGTTTTTTTTTTCTTTTTCTAGTTTTTTTCAGGTTTTGTACTCATAATTTTTTTCTGTTTTCCTTTTCACTTTTTCATTTTTCTTTTTAAAATTCGTTTATTTTTTTTAAAATTCATGAACATATTTTCAAATTCGTGAACATCTTTTCAAGTAATAAATATATTCAAAATTGTATTTTTTAAAATTCATGAACTTTTTCCCAACTTGTTAACTTTTCTAATTTCATGTTTTTTTTCAAATTTGTGAACTTTTTTAAATTCATGAACATTTTTCAAATTTGTGATTTTTTAAATTCCTGAAGTTTTTTCAAATTCATGAAATTATATTAAATCCATGATTTTTTTTGAAAGTACAAAATTTCAATCTATAAAGAACCAGAGAGTCGTTTTTTTTCTTCTAAACCAGTAGTTGCTGGTTTTGCTTTTTTAGGGGTTGTTGGTTTTTCTTTTTATTAGGGGTAAAACCAAACTTTATTCATCAAATTCCACGGAAAGTGGGATACACGTTTGGTTATGGGGTTGAATGAGCCACACGTGGCGACCCCTAGCTAAAGAAAGCGAAAATTTAGCTAAGCTATGAGCTTCCACGTTTGACGCCCGACCTTCAAAAACGAAGTTACAAATAATATTTCTAGCTCTCGACTTAATCTCGTTGATAATCTTCCATACCAGCCTCTACTAGAGCTCCCAATGTCCTGAATCACCGCCTGTTTGGCATCGCATGCGATAATGCATCTATGAAGGCCAAGGTCTTCAGCGAGGGAGGTCCCTTCACGACAAGCTATGGCCTCCAGTGCTGATGGGTCATGTAATCCTTCGATCACAAGATATGAGCTGCCTAAATAGGCCCCGAACTGGTCTCGGGCTACCGATGCAGCTGAAGTGCTGAACCGCGCCGGTTTGAGCTTGACACCCCCGCATCTACGTGAATCTTTGCAAAGCCAACTGGAGGAGCCCTAGGCCTTTCTCCTCACGGGTGTCTGTTGGCGTAGCATCCCACTTCTTGCCACTGGTTGATTCTCTTTGATAATATTCAAGTCGGCCATGAATCTTTTGATGAAATCGTGTGTAGCTTGAGGACTTTGGAACACCCCTTCATGGATCGCCTTCCTTCTGGCCGCCCATACCGCCCACAATGTAACCGCCAACTTGATGAATGCATCATGCGACAAAACTTGGATCATCGAGAAGATCCATTGCTTAGCACTCGGTTCAGTGATCTCTCTATGTTGGTCCGCTAGCTCTCCATCCACCAACGCCCAAATGCATCTGGACATTGTGCAATTAAGTAGCGAGTGTCGCCATGAATCTTCCGCTCCGCATAAACTGCACGCACTAGAATCCGCCATGTGCCTGTGTGATCTCACATCATTTGTAGGCAAAGAGTGTTCTGACAGGCCCCACAAAAACATGAGGATTTTGGCCAGCACTTGTGTGTTCCATAGCTGCTTCCATGACCCAGTGTCCCTATCAACAGAGGATGATCCCGCTGCATTCTCCAACCAGGCTTCCCTCCGCTGTTTTGTTCTAATAAGCATTCTGTACGCGGACCTGACCGAGAAGCTTCCATTGTTTTCATGGCCCCACGCCCAGAAGTCAGGCTCGTTTCTGGTGCACAAAGGAATATTCATGATGTCTGGTATATCGATGATCAAGAAGACCTCCTGTAGCCGCTGTACATTCCATGAGGCTGTTGTGGAATCAATAAGATCTGCAACTAGTTGCGGTGGGTTACTTGAAATGCAGCCATAAGGCCTCATCATACCATCTCTCGGGATCCAATTCTCATCCCATATATTGGTATTTTGCCCATTGCCTATTCTCTTTATTAAACCCAGCTTGAGGATGTCTCTTCCCTCCACTATTGCCCTCCAAATTTGGCTAGGATGGCCTCCCAATTCTGCATTGAAGATGGTAGTGTCGGGAAAGTAAACACTTTTTTTTTTGAGGGAAAGAAAGTAAACACTTTTTAATAACATCCTAGAGCTCAAAGTCTCTGGGTTTTGCAGGAACAGCATTGAGCGAGCGGGCCATGCGCGGGCGAGCGATTGGGCTGCGTAATGGGTCGGCCCAGCTGTGCGCGTCTATTTGGCCCTTAGATTGATGTCAAAAAACAAAAACAAAAAAACAAAGGGAGCTCCCTTGTAAACATCGCTCCAGCACGCAGGGGCAGGGCAGGGCACGCTCGCGCCGCATCTCGCCCTTCTGCTCCCGTGCCTGAGCATTTCCGCACAGCCGCCGCCCTCCCCCCCGCGGCACCGCCTGCTGGCTGCCTCGCGCGAGCACACCGCGCATTCCCCTCCGCCCCTCGGCCTCGGCAGTCAGGTGCTCTCCCGATCTCCGCGGCCTCTGCCCTAGCCGCCATGCCGCCGGCCCCTGCCTCCCTTGCGCCGCCGAAGTCGAGGAACGCCGACTCCGATTCGCGCTCCTGCCCCTCGGCCTCGGCAGTCGGGCGCCCCCCGGCTCCGCCGCACTGCTGCCGCCGCCAAAGCCGAGGAGCGCCGACTCCGACTCCTAGCGCAGCAACTCTGCGGTCTGCGCACAGCTGCTGCTGCTGCTGCTGCTCCCCTGCGCGCCTCGCTGAATCGGTAATTTCTTGGACTGAAAGACTGAGTAATTTCTGAATTTATGCACTGAAGCTAACTTGAACTGAAATAGAGATGCGTATGTATTGAATTGAATTGAAATAGACTTGGGCATGGGACGCACAGAGCAAGCAAACCATTGATTCGGTACACTTTTTTTTATCTCCGTATTGTTATTTGTAGTATTTGTCATGTTTTGTCTATTTTGCTGGATGTTAAGCATTGAGTTTAAATTCTAGATTTATTGTGCAATTGGGCCATATTTTATATGTATGTTTTCGCATGGGTACTTTTGGTGGTAGTTATGATGTATTTTTGGGGTAGTTATAGGCGCTGCTGATTCTTGTGCTCACAATGTCTAAAGTCGCCTAAGGTTGACTTAAGGTGCCTTACGTCCGACCTTATCCCCACATTGGATACACCCTTACAGTCGATCTCCTCAATGGGTAAAGTAGTCTAAGGTCCACCTTTTGAGACTTATGGTCGACATACATTGGAGACGCCCTAATGGGATATAAGCTGGTAAAACTGAAAACTAGCACATGCTAAATTGCTAAAAGTGTAAGAACAGTAGAAAAAACAGTCCATTCTTTATGGTAGCAGATCAGTGGCTACCTGAACAATCAAATTCCAATCGCTTACCTGTAGCAATTTGCAGCCTAGATTAAGTCAACCTGAATTCCACTAGAACAAAGGCACCAGGAGGCCGCCATTTGATAATTAGCATTTCCAAGAGCGTGAGTGAGCTCACCGGCCGGCAATAAAGTAGGCCATGGCGGTGAAGATATAGGAAATAACCAGTTAAATACTTGAATTGGCTCGCAGTTCTTCAATAAGAGGATGCAAATGGAATATTTATTTGTTCTTTGAAGAAATACCACGAGTCAGCTATATAAATATTTACAGCTAGCTAGTAGCTAGTAACTAGTAGCAAAAAGTTTCTCTGCATTGCTATACAAATATTTAGACGTAGCAAATAGCCAACCAACTAGGACTGATCAGCTTAAAGTATAGTATTCCTATTATACAATCTTTGAGGGTAAAGCCAAAATAATCTATGATCAAAATGACTAATTATAGTCTTTGATCAAAAGGTGCAACGGAAGAAACACCAATGTGCTAAGAACATTCAAAACCACAAGCAGGGATGACGATTTCAGCGTGCAGGTAATCAAGATTACTGGCCCCTTCATCTGCAGAGAACACCTTGATTACATCCTGCATCGTTGGACGGTGTGATGGGTCAGGTTCTATGCACCGAACAGCGATGTCAATCACTTTGAATATTTCATTTGCAATCTCAGCTTTAGGGAATGGGAGCCGGGTGTCCAGCAAATCCTTGGGTATTGTACTTTTCTTGTCCATGGACGAGAGAGACGAAAGAAAATCACCCGGATGATGTCCCATGAACAACTCGAGAACAAGCACTCCAAAACTATAGATGTCACACTTCTCCGTGACCCTTGTTGTGTATGCAAGCTCTGCCAAGCCAATAATGAAGAGTTAATTTTAATAACCTTTTTGTATGTATGTACTGAAAAAAATCGGTGTGGAGGGATAATAAGACTTATTCCCTGCCACATGAAAGTAAGAAGGCATGGCTCGAACCTGGGCTGGCTAGCCCACCAACCATGGTACTAACCATTTGCACCTGGGAGAGTTCTCGTATGTAGATTGTAGAGACCAGAGACAAACATAGTATGGTCGATAAAAAGATACTCCCTCCGATCCATATTACTTGTCTCTGAAACAGATGTATCTAGACGTATTTCAGTGCTAGATATATCCATTTGAGCGACAAGTAATATGGATTGGAGGGAGTATATAATATACTAGTTTTCGACTGTATAATTGGTTAAATTTACACAAACCAATAAGTAATACTCTACTTCCTGCAACAGTTAGGAAGATCTATGCTAATCATTTCATTATTGATGTGAAAATATATATAGCGGTATGCAAGACATCCGTCGAAGTGACAAAATAAACGTAATAACACATTGATTTAACCGACATAGATATATATTATTGTACCTGGTGCAAGATATCCTTTTGTCCCGGCAAGCCTTGTGCAGTTTGACCCATCCGCATCTAATATTTTGGCAATACCAAAATCAGAGATGCATGCTCTAAATTCCAGATCAAGCAAAATGTTGTTACTTGTTATATATGGACTATCGGCGCAAAGCAATCATGATGCATGTAAGACAAAGCATGGGCCACATCCTTAACAATATTTAACCTCCTTGTCCAGTCCAATTCTATTGCAGTTTCCTTGGTCCTTAAAGATACTGCTAAGCTTCCTCTTTCCATGTATTCATACAAAAGAAATCTTCCTTGAGTAGCAGAACAGTAGCCAAATAACTTCACAATATTGCGATGCCGAATATGCATCAAGGCATCTATTTCACGATTAAATAGCTGATCATCTTCTATTGTATGAATCTTCTTTACCGCAAATATCTCGCATGTTGGTAACTGAGCTCTATATACTGACCCACTACTTCCAATTCCAATGCAGTGAGCGTCACTCAAATTTTCTGTGGCGTCAACAATTTGCCTGTACATATCTCCTCCATGAAAGTTCCAGATGGCGAACATCTTTGTCTGTTGCAATTCATTTGCGCATTCCACCTTGGATTTCCTCCTTTTACATTGCAAAGTTACTAGTGCCATGATTAACAGAAAAGATACAACAACAGGTATTATAGCTAGTAAAATAGCTCTGGGCTTCTTTTTTCGTCCACCACTTTGATTAAGGTCACAAGGGGGCAAACCTTTCACTACACCACACAATTGCTTATTCTGCATGAACCATTCGATTGGAGCTTCTTCAAACAACCTACTCTGTGGCACTGACCCTTCCAATTTATTGAATGACACATCAATGGATAGGAGGCTGAACATGTGCTGAAATGATGGTGGAATGCTACCTTTCAATGCATTGTGTGAAAGATTCAAAACTTCGAGCATGCTCAAACCACCCAGCTGACTCGGAATGGCACTAGCAAATGAATTGTCACTTAGATCCAACAATTCTTGTAGGTTTACCAACATTCCTAGTTCGATTGGAATGCTGCCATTGAGGTGATTATGGCTCAAATTCAGGAAGTGAAGCTTGAGACAATGCTCAATTGACCCTTGTATCATCCCACTTAGGTTGTTTGATGATAAATCCAAGTACTCCAAATTTTTTAGCGATCCAATATCTTTAGGTATACTTCCTTGGAGCAGGTTATTACCGAGGCTCAAGTTGAACAGCACCGTTAAATTGCCAATTCCTAGTGGAATCTGCCCTTCAAGTTTATTTGAGGAAACATCAAGTATCCCCAACTGAGATAACTGCCCTATGCTTGGTGGTATGACTCCAGTAATGTTGTTGTTTGAGGCGCGTAGCATCGTAAGTTTGTAACACTCACCCCAGTGATGAGATAATTGACCAAATAGTTTGTTTGAACTGATATCAACATAGACAAGATTCGGGTGAACTCCCATCTCGGAGATATCTCCTTGAAGCTGATTTCCTTCAAGACGAAGTTTGACTAGGCTTGTGCAACTTAGCAAGCTTGTTGGCAAGGGTCCAACCAAGTTGTTGCCATTAGCGGTGAGAAACTGTAGTCGGCCTCCTGCGCAAAGACCCAATGGCAATGCACCAGATAGATTGTTCAAAGAGACTCCGAACATTTCCAGATTCATTAACTCGCCAATTTCTTGAGGAATGTGTCCAGAAAATTGGTTGAAATTAAGGTTTAAGAAAGTGAGCTTAGTCAAATTGCCTAAACTGTTTGGGATGGGACCTGTTAGGTTGTTCAAACTGAACTGAAGGTCCTCTAAATTCACCATATAACCTAGTTCCCAAGGAATTTTTTCAGAAAGTTGGTTCTGGCCAAGGTACAAGATCTTGAGTTTGGTCAAATTACACAAATTTCTTGGAAAGGAGCCTGTTAGTGTATTGTAGCTAAGCCGCAAGTCCTCTATCTGCACCAAATATCCCAAAACCAGAGGAATGTGTCCAGAAAGTTGGTTACGATGAAGGTGCAAGGTAGCGAGTTTGGTCAAATTCCATAAATTGCTTGGAATGGAACCCAATAGTGTGTTGTTGTTGAGCCTCAAGTCCTCTAAGATCACTAAATAACCTAGTTCTCGAGGAATGTGTCCAGAAAGTTGGTTATGGTAAAGGTACAAGGTAGTGAGTTTGGTCAGGTTACCTATATTGCTTGGGATTGAACCTGAAAAGTTGTTTTGGCTTATGTCCAAGTGTTCTAGGTTGAAAAAATTCATTATATCTTTGGGAATGGGACCATCTAAGTTGTTGCGGGATAATGATAGCATATTTATGTTTTCTAAGTTTACTTTTGCAGTAGGCTGAGATGAGAAATTATTCATAGGATTTTGCATGGATGAGTTAGCTGGACTGAAGGAAACTGGGCCAGAAAGGTAATTGCCGGACAAATCTAATTTAAGCAAATGCTTAAGGTGACCTATTTCACAAGGGATAGGACCAACTAAGTAATTGTTTGACAAGTTCAGGCTCACAAGATTATCCATCTCGCCTATTTGCCTTGGTATTTCACCGTAGACTTGGTTGTCATGGAGCATTAGGAGTTGCAGTTTCGTGAGATTTGCTAAAACAGGTGGAATTGAACCTCTTATCTGATTGTCATGCAGGAGGAGAGCATGGACTTCTTTGAGGAGCTTAATATTCACAGGGATGCTCCCGGTGAGCTCGTTATGCGAGAGCTCAAGGGCCACCAAGGTCCTCAAAGCCGAGAAGTCGAGAGACTCAAGTGTCCCTCTCAGCCACATCCCGGGCAGGGAGATGGTGGTGATCATTGGCCGGCGGCGCCCACCGCACCCGATGCCCCGCCAACGGCAAGGTGCTGACATGTTTCCCCAGGATCGCAGGGCGTCTTGGCTTTGCTGACTGAGGCTGGCTTTCCAGGCAAGAAGTGCCCCTGCTTGTTGTTCAAGTGATGGCAGTGCTCCAGCGGCTGAGACGAGTGCGGTGGTACACATCATCAGTATGGTGAGAGAGGCAAGTATTTTGGAAGACGCCATGTCTAGGGTACTGGTTCTGCTTCTGTGTCTCTGTGGAGAGTTCACCTTAAATCTTGGCATCAACATTGCCGCTGTCTCTTTCCAAATAGGCATGATAGTCTAAAGGTTTGTACGACTGATTAATTACCCATCCCTTCCTATCTCGTTCCTTAATTAATCTCCATGATGAAGATTTGACCCGCTCTCTGATACATTTTTTTTCTTTTCCTTTTTTTGACATAGATTATGACACCTGTTCTTTCAAAGTCAAAGTTAACATGTACGCACCCAGAAAAAGAAACCAGAAAGAAGGTGCCACAACACAAACTGCAGAAAGGACCTCAACAAAAGAAAGAAAATTACAAACACACCCCTAGAGGACCTGGCGCAAAGAAGACCATCGCTGGCGGAGAAGAGAGGGATAGGATGCTGCTCACCCAGGTTCGGAGGAACACCATTGCAGACGGCGCTACTTTCTGAGTCGATTAAACGGTCCACCGCAAGCGGCAGAATTGAGGCGATGTGGCTCGTCGGTTGGGAACTTTCCTTGTGCTCGCTGGACTGCCCGTCTTGACAGTGGTGAAGCTACATGTAGTCTGTGATGTCGGGCGACATCACAGAAATGTGCTTAGAAGTTAACCCCAGGTATGTTTAAGTGTATATGTTTACATACATGGGCAGTTTTGAGCTGTTAACACCACTGGCTTCAATTGCTAGCGCTACCACCGCAATCTTCGCTTGATGCTGGCGAAGAAGAAAAGTGGGCCTGCCTGCTGTGAAGTACCTATACGCCTGGTACCCTCAGCTTATGTTGCATTTTGTGGAGTTTGTCTTCCTATTTGGCAAATGGGGGGAGCGGTGGAGGCCATTAATGGACAAGTGGTTACTGGTCACGTCGTCCCACTCATCGGTGATTAATCGGAACATGACATGCTTCTACGGGCTGCGTTGCTTCAAACCCGGCCGTGGCGCAAGGAGGAAGAAGCTGAAACTTCCCTCCCGCGCTGGCGGTTGGGTATGGGGCAAGCTTCATATTGGGGCTCCCAAATATGGAGGCTACGAGGTCGTTTATGGAGCGAGCTTCATAAATTATGCCGTTGACACCCATATGGCGACTCTGCTATAGTGTCATTTTGGTTTAAAATCATCATATTGACAGTTATTATGACGATCGGGGACATATGACGACTCTGCTAAAGTTGCTCTTAGCAAAATAAGAGACGAGGATAGCTCACTTGGGTGAGAGCATCTAAGTTGACCTCTTCGAGGACACAAATTAGGGTTCATATTTATACCGTCCTTTTTGAAACAGCATTTACTCACATCTATTACAAGTTTCCTGTTCATGTGCTTTCGACTGCCAAAAGAATTGAATGGTCACCAATCGTCACTCATGTGAATGATGCTTTCCTTGTATATATATGCTACTCCATGGACCATTGTCGTTCTATTCATTTTAACATTTTGGTAGCACTAGCCTAATACGCTAGATAAAATGGTGATGAGACGAACAAATTGAGTGTAGAATGAGAGAAGAACTAGAAGATGTCACAACATGTGCGTGGGAATGAGAGACATCCGGAATAGCCAGGAGAGTAATATCTTTAGGTTGGTCAGAGACCAAGGGCGATACACTAGATATCACGGAGTTCTTTGAGGAGGTTAATATTCACTGGGATCACTAAATATCACGGAGTTCTTTGAGGAGGTTAATATTCACTGGGATGCTCGCAGTAAGCTCATCGTGCGATGGCTCAAGGGCTACCAAGGTCCACAAAGCCGAGATGTCAAGACTCAAGCGTCCCCCTTCGCCGCATCCCCGGCGGGAAGATGGTGGTGATCATTGGCCGGCTGCGCCACCGCACCGGATTCCCCACCAACGGCAAAGTGCTGACATGTTTCCCTAGGATCGCAGGGCGTCTTGGCTTTGCAGACTGGGGCTGGCTTTCCAGGGAAGAAGCGCCCCTGCTTGTTGTTCGAGTGATGGCAGTGCTGCGGCGGCTGAGACGAGTGCGACGGTAGACATCATCAGTATGGTGAGAGAGGCAAGTATTTAGGAAGGCAAGGGCGCCATGGCGAGGATAGGAATTGGTTCTGCTTCTGTGTCTCTTGGAGAGTTCACCTGCAGGCTTAAACCCTCGCACCAGTATTGCCGCTGTCTCTTTCCCTGTAGGCATGATAGTCAAAACGTTTGCACGACTGATTGGTTACCCATCCCTTTCTATCTCTCTCGTTCCTTAATTAATCTTCCTGATGAAGATATGCCCCGCTCTCTGGTGCATTTTTTCTCGTAGTAGCTGATATCATGGCACGTGTTCATTCAAAGTCAAAGTTACAGAAGCCAAACACGTACGCACCCAGAAAAAGAAATCAGAAAGAAGGTGCCACAACACAAACTGAAGAAAGGACCTCAACAAAAGAAAGAAAATTACAAACACGTCCCTAGAGGATCTTGTGCAAAGAAGACCATCACCACCGGAGAAGAGAGGAATGGGATGCTGCGGCACCCAGGTTCGGAGGAACACCATTACAGACAATGCTACTTTCTGAGCCGATTAAACGGTTCATCGCAAGCGGCAGAACCGAGGGTATTAAATTTATACTCTAGCCAACTCATACAAAAGTCTGAAGTGATGAAGAGAGACGGACAATATATTTCAACACTCCCCCTTATGTCTAGGCTATTTTAGTCTTTAGACGTGAGATTGATGTAGGCCGCAAATTTTTTAAAAGAATATTGCATTGGCAGGGTCATAAACTTGAGAGCTCTTGGCTCAGATACCAGTTCACACATCAGTCTGAACTGATGGAAAAAGCTAGGTATGGCTCAAGAGGCCTATACGTGGACAAAGGGGGGCAGTAACAATTTTTGGATAAATTACGAAAGGTGGGACTTGAACTCAGGACCTTAGCAATAAGCTTCATGTACTAGCCAGCACAACCAAAAGTCTGAACTAATGGAGAGAGGCGGGCAATATATAACAATAGAGGGGATGTGGCTCATCGGCCGGGGACCTTCCCTGTGTCGACCAGACTACCGTCTGGCGAAGTTACATATAGACATCGCTACTTTTTGAACGATCCACCGCAAGCGGCAAAACCGACGGGGTGTGAATCGTTGGCCGGGACTTTCGCCGTGTATGTCGGATCGCCATCTTCCAGTGGGGAAGGTACATATAGTTTGTGATGTCAAGCGACATCACATAAATGTGCTTAGCAAGCTAACCCAACTATGTTTAAGTGTATATGTTAACATACATGGATAATTTTGAGTGGTTGACATCACTGCCTCAATTGCTAGTGCCGCCATTGTCGTCTTCCCACGCCGCTGCCGAAGAAGAAAAGCGGGCCTGCCTGCCCCGAAGTACCTACAAGCACGACACTTCCAGCTTATGTTGCATTTTGTAGAGCACGTCTTTCTATTTAGGAATCAGGTGAAGCGGTGGAGGCCATTAATGGGCGAGTGGTTACCAGTCACGTCACCCCACTCGTGAGTGATTAATCGGAACGGGACATTACTTCTACGGGCGGCATGATACTTCAAACCCAGCCGTGGCACGAGGAGGAAGAAGCTGAAACTTCCCTACCATGCTGGCGGTTGGGTATGGAGCGAGGTCCATACTGAGGCTCCTCAACCTCCAAATATGGAGGCTACAAGGTCGTTTATGGAGCGAGGTCCATAAATTATGCCGATCAACACCCATATGACGGCTTTGTTAGAGTGACATTTTGACCCAAAATCACCATATTGATAGTTATTATGGCGATCACGACTCTGCTAGAGTTTCTGTTAGCCCATACAAGAGATGAGCGTAGCTCACTCGGGTGAGAGCATGCGAGCTGAACTCTTCGAGGACACAAAATAGGATTCATATTTATAATGTCCTCTTTGAAATATCATTTACTAGCCTATCTATTACTCCCTCCGTCCCATAATATAAGAGCGTTTTTGACACTACACTAGTGTCAAAAACGCTCTTATATTATGGGACGGAGGGAGTACAAGTTTCTAGTTCATGTGCATTAGACTGGCAAAATAATTGATTGTTCACCAACCGTCGCTCATGTGAATGATGCTTTCCTTGTATATATGTATGCCACTCCATGGACCATTGTTGTTCTATTCAATTTAACATATTGGCAGCACTAACCTGGTACACTAGATACGTGGTGATGAGATGATCAAATTGAGAAGAGAATGAGAGGAGAATTACATTACATAGATGTTACAACATGTAAGTGGGAACGAGAGAATTCCGGAATAGCCAGGAGAGTAATATTTTTAGGTTGGTCAGAGACCAAGGGTGATGCTTGACCATTAAGCTAAATAGTATGGTTCGCTCTCAACATTGCACCACCGTCAGAGCCTGCTTTTGGAGCTGTAGTAGCCCTGTAGCTCCCTCTTATCCCCTGGCACCGATGGTCCACTTTATCGATTGCGAGCCGCTTCTCCTTAAAGTGAGTGCATGATGTCGGTCATGGCGGCTAGCTGGTCCACCGACATCTTCTTCACAAGGGCAGCCCGCACTACTACGTCTCATTGCTCTTCATAGCCACAGGTATGTTGAGTTTGTGCTGATTCTTTTTTGTGCCCTCAAGAACCTCTCTTTTGTGAGATTTGCTAAAACAGGTGGAATTGAACCTCTTATCTGATTGTCATGCAGGAGGAGAGCATGGAGTTGTTTCAGGAGCTTAATATTGACAGGGATGCTCCCAGTAAGCTCGTTGTGCGAGAGATTAAGGGCCACCAAGGTCCTCAGAGCCAAGAAGTCAAGAGACTGGAGTGTCCCCCTCGGCCGCATCCCCGGCAGGGAGATGGCGGTGATCGATGGCCGGCGCCCGCCGCACCGGATGCCCCGCCAACGACAAAGTGCTGACATGTTTCCCTAGGATCGCAGGGCGTCTTGGCTTTGCAGACTGAGGTTGGCTTTCCAGGCAAGAAGTGCCCCTGCTTGTTGTTCAGGTGGTGGCAGCGCTCCAGCGGCTGAGACAAGTGCGGTGGTACACATCATCTGTATGGTGAGAGAGGCAAGTATTTTGGAAGACAAGGGCTTCATGGCTGCAAAATGATATGAATTGGTTCTGCACTTCTGCTTATGTGTCTCTTGGCGCGTTCACCTTAAATCTTCGCACCAATATTGCCGCGGTCTCTTTCCCTGTGGGCATGATAGTCTAAAGGGTTTTACAACTGATTGGTTACCCCTCCCTTTCTATCTCTCTCGTTCCTCTTAATCTTCCTGGTGAAGATATGACCTGCTCTCTGATGCATTTTTTTCTCGTAGTAGCTGAATGTGTGCTCTCTCTTTCTCTCTCTCTCTGTATTTGTTTAGAGAGATGATGGCACGTATTCATTCAAAGTCAAAGTTACAGAACCCAAACACGCACGCACCCAGAACAAGAAACCAGAAAGACAGGTTCCACAGCACAAACTGCAGAAAGGACCTCAACAAAATATCTTTTTTACAAATGCGCCCCTAGAGGACCTTGCGCAAAGAAGACCAGCGTCGCCGGAGAAAAGAGGAACGGGATGCTGCTGCACGACAGGTTTGGAGGAACACCATTGCAGACTGCGCTACTTTCTGTGTCGATTAAATGGTCCACCGCAAGCGGTAGAACCGATGTCATGTGGCTTGTCGGCCTGGGACCTTCCGCCGGACCGCCGGCTTGCAGTGACGAAGCTACATGTACTCTGTGATGTCAAGTGACATCATAGAAATGTGCTTAGCAGGCTAAACCTAGCTATGTTTTGTCTGAGTGTATATGTTTACAGACGTGGACAGTTTTAAGTTGGTGACATCACTAGCTTCAATTGCTACCGCCGCCACTGCCATCTTCGCCCGACACCCGCAGAACAAGAAAAGCGGGCCTGCCTGCCGCAAAGTACTTATACGCTAGGCGCCTTCAGGTTGTGTTGCATTTTGTAGAGTTTGTCTTCCTATTTGGGGATCGGGGCCGCGGTGAAGACCACTAATGGACGGATAGTTACCGGTCAAGTTGCCTCACTGATTATTAATCGGAATGCGTAGATGCTTCTACGGGCGGTGTATTGCTTCAAACTCGGCCATGGCGTGAGGAAGAAACGAAAACTTTCCTCTTGCGCTGGCGGTTTGGGTATGGAGTGAGCTCCATACTGGGGCTCCGGCCCCAGCCTCCATATTTCATTTATGGAGCAAGCTTTATAAATTATGCCGATCGACATCCATATAATGACTCTGTTAGAGTGTCATTATGGCATGAAATTATCATACTGGCCATTATTATGATGACCGAGGCTATATGACGACTCTCCTAGAGTTGCTATTAGCCCATATAATAGATGAGCATAGCTCACTTGGACTTGGGTGAAAGCATCCGAGTTAGAACTCTTCGAGGACACAAATTAGGATTCATATTTATACCGTCCTCTTTGAAATAGCATTTACTAGCCTATCTATTACAAGTTTCCAGTTCACCCGCGTTCGACTGACAAATGAATTGAATGCTCACTAGCCATCGCTCATGTAAATGATGCTTTCATTGTATATATATGCCACTCCATGTACCATTGTCGTTCTATTCATTTTAACATATTGGTAACACTAGCCAAGTACACTAGATATGTGGTGATGAGATGATCAGATTGGGTGGAGGATGAGAGAAGTATCAGACAAATGTTACAACATATAGGTGAGAATGAGAGACATCCGGAACAGCCAGGAGAGTAATATCTTTAGGTGGGTTAGAGACCAAGGGCGATGTTTGACCATTAAGCTAAATAGTATGGTTCTCTTTCAACTTTTCACAACCATTAGAGTGAAACATGGCAGCTGTACTCACCATGTAGCTCCATCTTATCATGTGCCATCGACAGCCCGCTTCATCGATTGCGAGCCCATGCGCTTCTCCTTGACGTGCAGACACTACTTTGGTAGGGAGATTCGGGGCATGGCCCGCTCGACCCCATGTAAAGGGTCCATGATAGCATCGGTTCCCACATGAAATTGTTGTACCGGAACATCTAGGGTTCGGCCACCTCGCCTGGTGGCGTCAATTGATTGAGTACTTTTGAGAGGAGAACATTGATAGCAATGTAAGACACAACCTTAATTGTGAATATTTGCGAAAAAGATATAAGGAGCACTTACTCAATGTACGGCTTAACTTCTGGCATGTTGGTCAACACGTACGACATAATAGTCACCCACTCTGGATATTTTATGTTCCTGTCCCTTCTGCCACTTGCTCTGGATATTTCAGCCTGGACATGAAGCAGTGTTCCAACCACCTTACTCTATGCCATGCCTTAGAGGTGATAGCGGATAGGTGGGATGCTATCCACCATAGATAGCTTCCACAACTGTCGGGGGGCCGCCCATGCCGCGGAGCTGGCCACTGCCTGAGCTGACCTGCAGCATCTACCACAACCTCGAGGCCACTGCCTCGACATCCTCCATGTGAGAAGAGTCGAATGCCGTTTATCTTGATGCTGATGGGGGTTCATCGGTGTGCCCCTGCGCCATCAGCGATTGATATTGCCACTAGCACCATAAACCTCCCTGTGCACAGGCTGCCGTTTTTGCATTGGATGAGAAACATATGCATTAGGCCGCTCTACGACCAACCTGAATACTCTGACAATCCACTGCACTTAGCCCCGCAGGTCATTGGCCCTTGTTAGCGTCATGACATGGTGGCTGAGGCGGCGACCTCCACCGCTGCTCTTTGCGGTGTGGTGGACCACACACCCACATCTCCTCATGACGCGGAAGACTACAATGGCTCCGGTCCTCGGACCACCAAGGAAGGCAGCGCCCACTGGCGCAACAATGGCGTCGACAATGTGGCCTTCAAACTGCTTCCCCATAGATCGGTGGCGTCCTTAATCAAGAAACGTCATGCCACAGCTCCATGAGCGACCCACAGTCAGTTGTGCGATTCCCAACCCATGCAAAGGTGTCCCCCGATCGATGCAGAAGACGCGGTGGTGGCGAGCGGCTCCGTGGTCACGGAGCCCCGACATGGCTTACTACGGCGGTCTGCCCGAAGGGCGAGGGGAGTAGAGTGGATACCGTGACCTCCAGTGGATCCTGTCAATGCGGTGACCCATGGCGAGGATGCGGCGAGCAGGTGCTCTTGAAGGCACTCCAGCCAGCCCGACTATTATGGTCTTCGATGGGCGAGCGAGATCACGGATCTGTAATTAACTGGTCTAGAGGTTTCTTTCTCAGCCTCATGTGTTGGTTCTGCTATCTCCTTCGGGTACTACCACATCTAAGTGCAAACCATGCCATTCAAGATTCAACACATGAAAATAATAATGAATTCCTACCAACCTTTGCTCTCGTGAATAGTGATTTCAGGTCATTGCCTTTTATATACACCATGGCATCTTCATTCGAGCACATTGCAACCTTCGTATTTCCATTTAATCTCAAGGTGTTGGTAGAGTTTCCTTTTCTTAACAATACAACATATACATATCGAGTACGGGATGAGAGAAGATACAATACAGATGTAAGAGCCTATGGGAATAGAAGACATTGGGAGTAGTGATGGTACAATAAGTAAAGCTGCACTATGAGAAACATGACATATTAGATCTCCACGAGAGTGAAATGTTACAATACCCCTATTTCTTTGTTCATTTACGAGCCAATGATGAACAATGGTTTGTGGCTGCAGCCATGCATTTGTGAATTGGATGGATTGTGAGTGTGGTAAACATGAAAAAAAAACAATGCATCTTTTTTTATCTCCCGTGTTTCTTTTTTGGATCTAGTAAAGGAAAAAAAGATTTTGAAACTGACCATGGAACAGGGGACGAATCAAACTCGTGACTCGCGACAGTAGTTGTTTTATTAGGTTTTTCTCCTTACAACACCCCCATTTCTTCGTTCATTTACGAGCCAATGATGAACAATGGTTTGTGGGTTCAGCCCTTCTTTTGTGAATTGGATGGATTGTTAGTGTGGTAAACAGCAAAAAGCAATGCATCTTTTTCATCTCCCGTGTTTCTTTTTTGGATCTAGTTAAGAAAAAGAAGATTTCAAAACACAGGATGATTCAAACTCGTGACTCGCGACATTAGTTGTTTTATTAGGTTTTTCTCCTTATGAAAAGCTTTGCTCCATCTAGTTCCTTTTGATGCAACTCTGCCATCGCACCCTTGGACAGCGAAACCGCGGTGCGCTCGCACACCACCCCCTCTGCTCCCACCGCCAACGCCACCCCCAGTACATATACTACAGCTTAAAACAGAAATGTGCCTTCATAAGAGGTGAGTGTATGTGCGTATGTATCAAGGTTTTTAATTTCGGAAACAAATAATTTTGGACCTCACTGAAATATGTGAAATTT
Source organism: Elymus sibiricus (assembly GCA_039707655.1). NCBI lineage: Eukaryota > Viridiplantae > Streptophyta > Magnoliopsida > Poales > Poaceae > Elymus > Elymus sibiricus. The sequence continues at coordinate 403,446,838 of CM077672.1, forward strand.
CGCATATTTTGGGTTTTGAGATTTTAAATTTCACTTAATTTTATTGAATTCTGACATAATTTAATATATTTTGAAATCAGTTTGAAAATGCCTTGAAATTTTGGGGTTAAAAATATTTCGGACCCCACTGAAATATGCAAAATTTCACTGAAATTTCGTTGAAATTTTTAACCCTATGTATGAGTGTATGTCTGTACTGTGTTGAAAAACAGAAATGTGCTCGAATCTAGTGATTGCTCCGTAGGCTTCAACAATCACGGCAGTAGGTTCCAAAAGAAAAATCACTTCAGCGATGAGACACAAGCATCACCAACGCGTGTGTCACGGACGAATGCTGCTGTTGGCGGCTGCGGATGGAATGTTGTGCCGTGGGCCGTGGCCAACTGACCATGCGCTAGTCAGTAGTCACGATGCATGTGCATTGTTCTGCAAAATAAAAGAAAAGCAACAAACATGTACAAAACATAGAAAAATTGGAGATGCGGTGTATCGATCCCCGTACCTCTCGCATGCTAAGCGAGCGCTCTACCATCTTAGCTACTTCCCCTTCAACATGTGATTGCAAAACTGTACTTGGCGGGATCCACCACGGCTTCGATCGGTGCTGTGACGGGTCAGCAGCGGGACCCTGATTCGCGTTTGGCGGGATCGGTGGCTGCCTCAGGAGCCCTCGGGCCAGCTCATCACCCCACAAGGGACGTGTATACTACGGAGGGTGTCGGAACTGCTAGATGCAGGGGGGCTTGGCGGCTGGACCTTCTCCGCCGTCACTTCCTGCCAGTCGACATCATCACGAGCATCAAGACCTCTCCACGCGCCACGGAGGACATCCTAGCCTGGGCTCCGGGGAAATCCGATGTCTTCTCCGTTTGGTCAGCCTACTGCTTTTCCATGGACAAGCGCAAGCGTCCATCAGCAAGCGCCCCGAGCATGGCACCGGATGGTCGTCGCGCCATCTAGAAGACAGTATGGGGGGTGCCCTGTCCCCCAAAGGTACAAGTGTTTGCATGGTGGCTGGTCACAATTACCCTAACTACTTGTGCTAATAAATTTGCTAGAACTCTGGAGCGTAATGATATGTGTGCACTTTGTGATGTGGAACGCGAGGATGTATTCCATGCTATGTGCAGATGCCCACGAGCAAAGGACATATGGTGTATGATTGCGGAGGACTGGATTCTTCCGGATATCAGTGTGATCCAAAACACGGGGCGGAGTGGTTATTCGGAGTTCTGGAACCCATCTCGGATACTTCTTGTATGTAACAAAATCATTCATGATAAGGAGCCGCCCCCATGGAAATTTCCCTCAGATTCTTGCATAACTATATTTCTTCGCTTCTCTGTATTCAGTAGCACCCCATGGGAGACATTATTAAAGGCAAATGGTTCTCACAGATCCGGCCTGCCTAGCTGGTGCAGCTGCTACACCGACCCCGGGCAAGAGAGGTGCAAACCGCAGTGTGGCTGGGTTCTAGCCTTGAAGCGATTTATATTAGCGTAAATCCCTTTCGCCCCGCAAAAAAATGCTAGTGCAACCAGTGGCGTAGCCAGCCCAATGGTTCAAGGTGGTCCAACAATGGAATATGTATATGAATTTATTTATTTATAATTACACCCCTGAGTGCAACCCCTGCCATTCAGCTCACGGGGAAACAATGAATGACTACCAACCTTTGTTTTCAGGAATAGTATTTTTTTGGTCAAATCCCTTTATATACACCACCACAACTTGATTCGAGCAGATTGCAATCTTCCCATTTCCATTTGATCTCAGGATGTTGGTCGAATTTCTTTTTAATATTGGTAACAAATAGCTTACTAGTTACTACATGAAATAGGTGATAGTCATCAAGTAGAGGATGAGAGTATGGGAATAGAAGACATCAGGAATAGTGGTGGTGCTTTATGTCCAGGTCAAAGAGGCCTATGAGAAATATGAGATTTTATATCTTCATAAGAGTGAAATACTACATGGCTCCTGTTCTCTCCATTTTATTTACTAGCCAAATGGCCGATGATGCAGTATTGTTTGTGGCTGCAGCACCGCGCTGACTTGCCCACTGTCTTGTATTGATTCTGACTGTGGTTGCAGCGCCGCGCTGAGAGCATGGTTAATAACAAAGCCTGGTGTTGCTGGCTATAGGTCAGTGCCATGTCACGTAAAGTTTATGAAAAACTCGACTTGTATAGTAAACCATGTCACGTAAATTCTATAAAAAAGTCGACTTGTATATTGTTGGCAATAGGGCAGTGCCATGTCACACATTTAATGCGTCCATACATGTGAGGGGAGGTAGATGATTGGGAGGAAGGAGGCAGCGGAGGCTGCATGCAAGCTTTTTGTGAAAGTAAAAGTGATAGAGAGAATGAACTTCTAATTTCATTGATTGAAGATGAGGGTATTTATAAATACCCTTGGTACAAGGCGGTAACTACATAGGCGGTAACAAGCAGTTGCTAAACTACACAACCAACTTAAGCATGGATTATTCGGATTTAATTAATCCTTAACACTCCCCCTAATCTATGCTTCACTAGGTGAATATGCATCATCTTGATAGACTCCTCCTAATATATGGCCGCCCTTGAGAATGTTCATCATCTTCATCTTGAGAAATCATTGTATAATCATTAAAGTCTCCTCCAAAAACCCCGTGGGAAAAATATGAGGAGAATAGTATAGATATGTTGCTAAAACTCCTTTAAACACTAGTAGAAAACAGGGCATTAGTCCCGGTTCCTAAGGGCCTTTAGTCCCGGTTCTGCAATTGGGACTAAGCAATCGGGACTAAAGGCCCCCACTTTTAGTCCCGGTTGTGTTACGAACCGGGACTAAAGGAGCTCCACGTGGCCGCTGTGGGGCGCCCAGGCAGGAGGACCTTTAGTCCCGGTTGGCAACACCGACCGGGACTAAAAGGCAGCCATGCGTCAGCACCTGCCAAGCGCTGGAGTTTTTTTTTTTTTTGAAATGAGGGGTTTAGGGTTTTGGAGGGTTTAGGGGTTTCATATTGTGTTTTCCCCTTTTCTTTTTATGTTTACCATTCAATTCTTTTACATTTAGGGTTTTCGTTTTTATTTTACGTTTTCCATTCAACTCGACGCTAGCTACTACATATATCAATGAAGGAACCATTACACAAATCGTCATGAATATAGAGAGAAGTGACCTCTCTTTCTCCGTGCTTGGTCGAACAATAAGTTTTCGTATATCTATTCGACGCTACTACGTATAGTACACGTTCATGCATATATACAATGTAACATCTCTTACGATCCCTAATATCTAATTACCAACATTCACATCCAATTCTCGATGGTATACTCCGGTTTTAGTTATGATCTCTTCAAGGAAGAATCCCGCCAATTCCTCTTGAATTGCTCGTATGCGAGCCTTTGGTACGAGTTCGTCCCGCATCCGTTGGATCTAATTTAAAGAAGGGGGTCAATATATATGAATGAAACTCAACACAATTGATGGTAATAAAATAAAATTGTGAATATTGTTTACGTACTTCAAGTTGTTGTAAATTTCTGCCAGTCTCACTGGTCGTCATGCGAATGAACTCGCAAACGATGTATCCACATAAATTAGTCCCCCTTTCCTGCCTCAAGCACTTTACGAGAGTAGAGTTCAATCAAAATAATAATCAAGCATGATGATGGTATTGAAATTAAGTAGAATCAAAGAGATGCGCGGACCTAGCTAGTACTACTTACATTGAGTTGTCGAAATTGCAGCTCCTCTTTCCATTCACCCCCAGCCTTCTTGGTGAACCGTTTCCAAACCCTGCCCGGCAAAGAAAATAAATAAAGGAGTTATTAATTACTTGATATCAGGAAATGAACGAAAGTTACCGATATAGTGCGATAATGATTGAAATTACCTCTGGAGCATATCACGCAGGTCCGCCCACATCTGAGGGTCTTTACGTAGCGAGTCCATGACAAGTACGCTTCCTGAGTCAACCCGAATGACTAGCAGAATAAAGTGGAACCTGCGCACGCAGCATAACTCATCAATTACACTTAACATCGAGTAAGCGAAACAGAATGTGTACAAGACGGTATAACACTAACTTGAAGTTGTAAGGAAATAATATTTCCCTTTTGGTTTGTTGTTCAATTAACGCCCTTAGCAAGATCTTCTCTGTATTCTTGACGTTCATTTGTACCGTAACTTCATGAATAGTATTTGGGTTAATGAACCCAATGTCATAGATTTGTCATGTTTTCCATTCGAGGATCTTCTTTCTGCATAATATATATATAGTGAGGATAATTATACATGCAATGAACGAGCTGAGCTAGAGACTTAATTACAGAAATGATACTTACAAACAATAGCAACTGACGATAGATTTGTCGATGGCGTCTTGATTGTATAACTGAAATAATTCTTCAAAGTCAATGTAAATCTCCTCGTCTCCATTGAAGTAATGCTCATCTTTAATTCCCACAATGATATAGTTGCTCCCTTGCTTCGAGGCTTCCAAGTACCAGTCATGCAATCTTCGCATCATCGTTGGTAGCTGCGGGAGCTCCTCAGGTCTGACGAGAGGCTTCCCGTGCTCGAATTTAAAGGCTAACTCAGCCATTTCGAACTGTACCTCATCGCCTAAGTAATCACCAAGAGTGAAACCAGGATCAGCGGCCGCTACCCCCGGATCATTAGCGATATCGGTAAACACCTTGAGCGGGGGGCACGATTGGTTTTTCTGTTCGCCGAGCTGGGGAATTGTTTTCCCCCTTGCACTACTACTACTTCCCGACCGCTGCTGTGGATCTCTATATGGCTTTACAATAGAGCGGTCATAGTTTGATAGCAGCAGAGGCGGCGGTGGTTTTGTAAGGTTTTCCAGCAAGCGCCTCGCTTTTACCGGATCTATTTTCTCCGTTGGATCTGGACGGGTTGGTGCAAGCTGGCGTTTCACGTCGGCAGCCACGGTCTCCTTGGTTTCCTCCCCAGTCATGTCGTATGGTAACTTAGCAGGAGCCTTCTTGACGCTTGGACCTGCTCTGGATTTCTTCGTTGTTGTACTGCTAGCCGCCGGAGCGGCGGCGGGTCTCTTCCGCCGTTGCTGAGGCGGCGGAGGAGGCGGAGTCCGCTGACGTGGCGGAGACAGCTGAGGCGGCGGAGGATTCTGCTGAGGGGCCTCCTCCGGCGGAATTCGCTGACGCGGCGGAGACAGCTGAGGCGGCGGAGACGACTGAGGCAACGGAGATAGAGCTGGACTGTGAGGAGTCTGCTGAGGGGCCTCCTCCGGCTGAGTCTGCTGACGCGGCGTCCATTGTGGAAGCACGATGTTTTCCTTTCTCCATAGAATGGCAGTCCTTACGGCATCTACCAGATAAGTCTCCCCTTCACCTGTAGGGTACTCAAGGTCCAGCCCCTCGAATCCGTTGGTAACTTCATCCACCCCGACAATAGCATAGCCATCTGGAATCGGATTGCAATGGAAAGTTCCATCAGGTCCAGGAGGTAAGACATAGCCGACCGCCACCTTCAAGGTTAGGTTGCTGCATTTCGCCATTAGCTCACAATGTTCCCTCTCCGTGATATCATCCACGGGGTAGCGAGGAGCCGTGATACCAGGCCAAACGAGCTCCGTGGAAGCCACACTGCTTTTCCGCTGAGATGGTGGGGTAGCTTCGTGGGCAGTATCGAATGAGGGATCTTCGTGCTGCTGAGATGGTGGGCCGGTAGCTCGCTGACTGGTAAGTGCCTCTAGTTTCTTCTCCTGCAACGCTAATCTTTCTTCTACCTTCTGCATCCGGTCTGCATCCTCTTTCTTCTTTCTTCCTCGGCTTCTATAACCAGTGCTGTCGGGAAACCCATGCACCCACGGAACGGAGCCTGATGTGCCTCGTGTTCGTCCAGGGTGTTCAGGATTCCCGAGGGCGCGTGACAGCTCGTCCTTCTCTCTGTCGGGATGGAACCTCCCTTCCTGCACGTCCTTGATTGCTTCCTGAATCTTTATGACGGGTGTTTCAAGTTGGTCTTTCATGTAAACACACTTTCCTGTTTCTGGGTCCAAAGTTCCCCCATGCCCGAAGAACCAAGTCCTTGCCCGTTCGGGCCAGTTCAATGTCGCTTGTTGGATCCCTTTAGCAAGCAGGTCGTTCTCAGCTTTGTCCCACGTAGGCCGGGCAACCTTGTAGCCACCTGACCCCGTAACATGGTGATACAGCTTCTTTGCAGCATTTAGCTTATTTGTCTGTGACCTGTTCTTAGCTTTCTTCGATTTCTTGTATGCCACAAATGCGGGCCAGTGATCTTTTATCTTCGCATATTGACCGGTGAATTCTGGAGTCTCGTCTTTCTCGACAAACTGTTCGTTCAATCTTTTCTTCCAGTTCTTGAATTGTTCTGCCATCTTCTTAAGAGCCCATTTTTTGACTTTTCGCTGTATAACTGGGTTATTTGGATCCTCCTCTGGCGGTAGGCTGAAATTTATCATGAGTGAGTTCCAAAGCTCATCTTTGCATCTATCGTCGACATAAGAAACTCCATCGTCCTTCTTCTTATTCCATTCTTGGATGCTGATCGGGACGCTGTCCCTAACAACAACTCCGCACTGATGTATAAATCGGTCTTGGGTCCGCCTGGGAACAGTCGGTTTGCCATCTGGATCGGCTTCTTCGACCGTGAACATTTCATTCTCGCCCAACCTTTTCTTCGGGCCTCGTCTCCTTATAGAAGTTTGGCTCGATCCGGAGGGCTAAAAGAAGAAAGAAGCGTTAATATATGTACATACAAAACAATTAATGCATCTAGTCAGCAGAGGCTTAATTAATATATATACCTCGCCGGACTTTGCAACAGTTAAGGCTCCAACACCGGCGGAGCCGTCATCTTCTCCCTCCTCCATTCGATCACCGGAGCCGTCATCTTCTCTTCCCTCACCATCGGAGTCGTTGAGAAACTGTGAGGTGATGATATCATCATCTCCGTCGCGGATTATTTCCTCCAACGCCTCTTCTTGTTCTAAGTCTCTGTCGTGTTGCATAGTTTCTGCAAATATTACAACATGGCAATATACAACCATGAGAGATGGATTAGTGGCAAACATAGATCTAATCACAACAAGGAATCATATGCATATGAGCAATGGATTAGTGGATTATCGGGGTTATGTTTTAACGACCCCCTCCCCCTTCATGTCGAAGTTATACCGAAATTATCGGGGTTATGTTTTAACGACCCCCCCTCATGTCGAAGTCAATGAACAACATGAAAATTTGTAAGTGATTGCTAAACTTTTATGCTTCATTTATATGAAGATCAATTATCCAATATAACTATGTTCGCGATATGAGGCATTGGACATTATCTAGAATCATATCTGATGAGTCGTCCTATCTTTCGGGAGAGGATACTTTGCGGACTGCCTCTCTCATGCCTGTCCGACGTGCAAATCAGGTTTTCATATGCCTCAAAATCAAAGTTATCAGGGTTATGTTTTAACGACCCCCCCCCCCTCATGTCGAAGTTACGATGATATTTGTACAAGATGAATACAAGATTTATACACAAGATGAATACAAAATGAATACAAGATGAATACAAGATTTATACACAAGATGAATACACAACTCAACAAATGAACCAACCATCATCCTATGAACAAAACTCAACATACAACAAATGGACACCTTTTGTCGAACAGCGGAGGGACGATATCAGGGACCAACTCCACGGAGATGCAACACCACAACCTGTAATTCCACGGCAGAAAACAGATTCATGATGCAACCTTTGAGGCAAGTAAAATATATGCTACAACAGTTTTTCATGGCAACAAAGAGCATGGCAAGCATGTACTAATTACCCTCAACAAAACACCCTTACTGATCATGATCCAAAGATGCACAGATTTGTTGCAAACCTCAAGGCAAAATGCAAAGTATTAATACTGCCAGTTTCAGACTTAAGAGAAAAATAGCATGGCATATATGGCAGAAATGAATAGATAGCAAGTTTACAAGATTGTAGCACTCACTACAGGTTCTAACATGGCATGAACTAAAATCTACTAGCAAGATGACATCAAAATGCTCCTAGTTCATGTTCAAAGATTGCCCAAAAGATGCTTGCATTAAAACATACAAAAAAGACAAAATGAACTCTAATGCAAAAATTTTGTTCTTCAATTTGTTTATATGCTCACTGGATATCTATCACCATTTCGATGAACAAAAATTCCACACTAATTTCTATGACCTAGTTTATATGCTCACTGGATTTCTATATCACCATTAATTTCACACTAATTTCTATGACAAAAAAGACAAAATGAACACTAATTTCTATGAACAAAAATTTCTATGACTAATTTCTATCACCATTAAGATCACTCCTTCTTCAACATTGATAATATGCTCACTGGAAATCACATTAACAAAAATAACAAAAAGAGGGGCGGAGAGGCCGGAGCGCGGGCGGCGTTGGCGTCGGGGCGGGCGGCGGCGTCGGGGCGCACGGGGGAAGGAGGAGGAGGGGAACGGCGCGGCGGCTCACAGTGTGTTGCAGGGGAGCGGGGGACGGCGTTGGGGCAGGGCTCGGCGACGGCGGCGTTGGGGCAGGGCTCGGCGAGGGCGACGTCGGGGCAGGGCGCGGCGAGGGCGTCAGCGAGGGGGGGGGACGGCTCGGAGGCGACGGCGATCTCCGGCGCAGCAGCCTGGCGGCGTCGTGCTGTGGTTCGGCGTCGGGGGAGAGAATGGGAGAAAAATTCTTAAGTGCTGCTTATATACCCAACCCTTTAGTCCCGGTTGGTGGCTCCAACCGGGACTAAAGGCCCCCCTTTAGTCCCGGTCCGAGCCACCAACCGGGACTAACGGTGAATTTCACCAGCCCAAAGGGCGCGAAACCCAACCCTTTAGTCCCGGTTGGTGGCTCGGACCGGGACTAAAGGGGGCCTTTAGTCCCGGTTGAAGCCACCAACCGGGACTAAAGGGTTGGTCCTGGCACAGCCAAGGGGCGGTGGGAGTTTAGTCCTACCTCGCCAAGCGAGAGGCGCTCGCAGCGGTTTATAAGCCCGCCTGCGGCTACCGTTGCAAGTTCCTCTCAAAGCACAGACAGTTCATCGTCTGACCTGTCCCCTCTCTGCCCTGTGGGTCCTACTGACAGCAGAAATTCATGCCCCGCGGGCCTGCATCCTGGCCCATATATAGTTGGGTTTCTAGTCGTATGCAGGCCGTGGTGTGTGAATTCTCCTGCTAGTAGGCGGGCATTTTTATTTTTTTTTATTTTTTGCATAGGTTATGTCAATTTTTTGACCTTCTTCAAATCACATCCTAATTTTTATACATACTCACTTATGTGTAATACACATGATTATCAAATAATTTCAACAAAATATATGAAATTCTAAAAAATGCAAAACTTTCATATTCTTTCTGTGTTAATGAAAGAGATCATGCCTATTTTTGGTTTTAATTCTAAAGTTTTCTTTTAAACAGATGCATACATGCCTAGTTTTCATTTAATTCTTTTTGCTATTAAAGTTTTTAACAAAAAATACTTTATGAAAATTTTAGTTGCATAAATTTTATATAATTTTAAGTTATAATATTATTTTGATCATAACACTAGTACAAAACAGGGCATTGGTCCAGGCCAGATCAGAGCAACAGTCCCGGTTCTGTTACGAACCGGGACTGATGCATGCATCAGTCCCGGTTCGAGCGGCCAGGACGCCGGCCGGGCCTCGGCAGGCACCAGTCCCGGTTCGGCTGGGACCTTTAGTCCCGGTTCCAGCCACCAACCGGGACTAAAGGGCCTCGCTCCTGGCGCAACCCCTTTAGTCCCGGTTGGTGTCTGGAACCGGGACTAAAGGTCAGTCTTCAGTCCCGGTTCTAGCCACGAACCGGGACTAAAGAGATGCCTATAGATATGCTCTCCCCTGCCCGCTCACTCCTCTGTTTTTTGGTCGGCCGGTGTGGGAGGTGTGTGCTGCTCTGCTCTCACCTCCTATGCACATGAGGTGTTCGATGAAATGCCCGAGTCACACTTAAGCTTTCTCCTCTCCAAGCTCGACCTCCCAGCTCCATTTTTCCCAAGATTTGTCTAGGTTTGACAGTGCACCAACTACACAAGTGTTCTAAAAGGTTAGCAACTTCATCGTTTCATCTCTCACTGCTAGTTTAGCTCATTTCAAATGCCGTAGAAGCAGAGTGGTTTGTGGGTTTTAGTGAAGGAGTGTATGTGAGAGTTCTTTTGATTTAGATGCACAATTTGAGCTGAAATTAACTTCTTAGAGTCTGCACATGTGTAGGGTGCCGTCCCCGTCCCCGTCCTCACCGCCGTCGATCGCCCGCGCCGATCTCGTCGCCGGCACCACCGTGGTGAGCCTCTTGTTCTTATCTTCTTTTTAAAAGAAAAAAATTCTTACTTGTATGATTTAGATAGATACTTGTATAATTTTCTTACTTTTATTATTGTTTGTTATTATATAGTGCCATGACTTTGGTATCCGCCCCCGTCGGCCCTCGTCCTGTCTATGATTCGGATGTGGTATAATATCTTTTATTATGATTTGTTTCATTTAGTGTTTATGACAATTATGCCGACCAACGTAACATAGATGTTTTTATCTAGGAGGTATGTGAACCGGAAATTCCATCCGACCCTCTTGTCGAGAGGTTAAATTTAGTTGAAAAAGAAAACAATTACTTGAAGAAAAAATTGAAAATAATTGAGGAGGAGAAGATGGAATTGGAGTTGCATGTTGCCGATGTCGTCGATGATCACAAGATCAAGATGGATGCAATGCGCTTGAAGATTAGAAAGATTAGAAAATATGCCATTCATAATGAGGCTTGGTATCATTATGCCGTTGGATCAATTGTTACCTTAGTTGCGATTATGATCGCATTTGTTGTTGTTTTTCATAGTTTCAATGTATGTTTTAATTAGATGCTCTAGAGAGCTATATGTTGTTCTATGAGAACTATATATGTATGAACTTTATGTATTTATTTTTTCAGTAATAACATTTGATCACTACTGTACTTTGGTTTTAATGTGATGATGAACTTGTATTAATTTAGTCACTTCTCTATTCATGATGTTCTGTAATGGTTTTTGATACACTTAATTATATAATGCACGCAGATGAACCGGCAATGGATGTACGGTGACCGACGCACCTCCGAGTATCTTGAGGGCCTGCATAAATTTCTCGAAGTGGCTGAGGCAAACAAGCAGAATGGTTTTATGTATTGTCCATGCCTTGTCTGTGAGAATACGAAGGATTACTCTAACTTGAAAACCCTTCACGTCCACCTGATTGAGAAGGGTTTCATGCCACACTATAATGTTTGGACCAAGCACGGAGAAAGAGTGGTTATGATGGAAGAGAACGAAGAAGAAGAGGATGATGACAACTATCCCCCTGAATACGGTGATACTGCAACGGGGGAAGCTGAAGATCAAGAGGAACCAGATGATGTGCCCGATGATGATCTTCGCCGGGTCATTGTTGATGCAAAGAGACAATGCCAAAGTGAAAGGGAGAAGTTGAAGTTCGATCGCATGTTAGAGGATTACAAAAAAGGGTTGTACCCAAATTGCGAAGATGACAACACAAAGCTCGGTACCGCACTGGAATTGCTGCAATGGAAGGCAGACAATGGTGTATCTGACAACGGATTTGGGAAGCTACTGAAAATAATGAAGAAGAAGCTTCCAAAGGATAACGAATTGCCCGACAGTACGTACGAAGCAAAGAAGGTTCTATGCCCTCTAGGATTGGAGGTGCAGAAGATACATGCATGCCCTAATGACTGCATCCTCTACCGCGATGAGTACGAGGATTTGAACGCATGCCCGGTATGCGGTGCATTGCGGTATAAGATCAGACGAGATGACCCTGGTGATGTTGAGGGCGAGCGCCCCAGGAAGAGGGTTCCTGCCAAGGTGATGTGGTATGCTCCGATAATACCACGGCTGAAACGTCTGTTCAGAAACAAAGAGCATGACAAGTTGATGCAATGGCACAAAGAAGACCGTAAGAAAGACGGGAAGTTGAGAGCACCCACTGACGGGTCGCGGTGGAGAAAAATCAAGAGAATGTGGGGGGACTTTGCAGGTGACGCAAGGAACGTATGGTTTGGTTTAAGTGCAGATGGCATTAATCCTTTTGGGGAGCAGAGCAGCAATCATAGCACCTGGCCCGTGACTCTATGTATCTATAACCTTCCTCCTTGGTTGTGCATGAAGCGGAAGTTCATTATGATGCCAGTGCTCATCCAAGGCCCTAAGCAACCCCGCAACGACATTGATGTGTACCTAAGGCCATTAGTTGAAGAACTTTTACAGCTGTGGAATGGAGAAGGTGTACGTGTGTGGGATGAGCACAAACAGGAGGAATTTGACCTACATGCGTTGCTGTTTGTAACCATCAATGATTGGCCCGCTCTTAGTAACCTTTCAGGACAGACAAACAAGGAATACCACGCATGCACGCACTGTTTAGATGATACCGAAAGTATATATTTGGACAAATGCAGGAAGAATGTGTACCTGGGACATCGTCGATTTCTTTCGACCAACCATCTCTTAAGAAAGAAAGGCAAGCATTTCAAAGGTGAGGCAGATCACCGGAAGAAGCCCGCCCTCCGTACTGGTGATGCCATACTTGATATGGTCAAGGATTTACAAGTAATCTATGGAAAGGGTCCTGGCGGACAATCTGTTCCGAATGACGCTGAGGGACGCGCACCCATGTGGAAGAAGAAATCTATATTTTGGGACCTACCCTATTCGAAAGACCTAGAGGTCCGGTCTGCAATCGACGTGATGCACGTGACGAAGAATCTTTGCGTGAACCTGCTAGGCTTCTTGGGCGTGTATGGGAAGACAAAAGATACACTGGAGGCACGGGAGGACCAGCAACGTGTGCACGAAAAAGACGGCATGCATCCAAAGCAGTATGAAGGTCCTGCCAGCTACGCTTTTACCAAAGAAGAGAAGGAAATCTTCTTTGAATGCCTGCTCAGTATGAAAGTCCCGTCTGGATTCTCGTCGAATATAAAGGGAATAATAAATATGGCAGAGAAAAAGTTCCAGAACCTAAAGTCTCATGATTGCCACGTGATTATGACGCAACTGCTTCCGGTTGCATTGAGGGGGCTTCTACCGGAAAACGTTCGATTAGCCATTGTGAAGCTATGTGCATTACTCAATGCAATCTCTCAGAAGGTAATCGATCCAGATATCCTACCAAGGTTAAAGAATGATTTGGTGCAATGTCTTGTCAGTTTCGAGCTGGTGTTCCCACCATCCTTCTTTAATATCATGACGCACGTCCTAGTTCATCTAGTCGACGAGATTGCCATTCTGGGTCCTGTATTTCTACACAATATGTTCCCCTTTGAGAGGTTCATGGGAGTCTTAAAGAAATATGTTCATAACCGTGCTAGGCCAGAAGGAAGCATCTCCATGGGCCATCAAACAGAGGAGGTCATTGGGTTTTGTGTTGACATTATTACTGACCTTAAGCCGATTGGTCTCCCTCAATCGCGGTATGAGGGGAGACTGACTGGAAAAGGCACGCTAGGAGCAGATGCAATAATATGTAGGGACGGGCATTCTTGGGCTCATGCACACTACACAGTTCTACAGAATTCTACCTTGGTGACCCCGTATGTCAATGAACACAAGAATTTTCTGCGCTCCAAACACCCGGAGCAGTCTGACGACTGGATTACATGTGAACACATCAGGACTTTCGGCAGTTGGTTGCAAACACATCTCATGGGTAACAACATTGTTGGAGATGAGCTGTACTCCTTGGCCAGGGGACCATCTTCGACTGTATTGACTTACCAAGGGTACGAGATAAATGGGAATACATTTTACACGATCGCCCAAGATCAAAAGAGCACCAACCAAAACAGTGGTGTCCGCTTTGATGCAGCAACCAACAGGGGAAAGGACACATATTATGGTTACATAGTGGACATATGGGAACTTGACTATGGACATGATTTTAAGGTCCCTTTGTTTCGGTGCAAATGGGTCAATCTGTCAGGAGGCGGGGTATAGGTAGACCCGCAGTACGGAATGACAACAGTGGATCTCAACAATCTTGGGTACACAGACGAACCATTCGTCCTAGCCAATGATGTGGCGCAGGTTTTCTATGTGAAGGACATGTCTACCAAACCGAGAAAAAGAAAAGATAAGGAAGCGAATACATCATACGATGAGCCAAAGCGCCACATAGTTCTTTCAGGGAAAAGAGACATCGTGGGAGTGGAGGGCAAGACAAACATGTCTGAAGATTATGAAAAGTTTCATGAAATTCCTCCCTTCAAAGTGAAGGCTGACCCAAGCACCTTGTTAAACGATGAAGATTATCCATGGTTACGTCGCAATAAGCAAGGGACACACGCGAAGAAAAAGTGAAGACTTTCTCTCCACAACTATTCTGATGATGACTTTGATCTAGAATATCACTGCAGTTACATGTCAAGAAATGAAATGCCTTTTGTAACATATGAGTTTTAGTCCGAAACCATGATACTTCGAAAGAGATTGTCCATTTTGTACACGAAGTGCATCCAGTTTTTGCCGTAACCCTCTCAACTTTTTAGCACATGCTATGTGGGTGAAATGATGATACCATGCCAACTTTCAACCTTTTCAGAGTTCATTTGTACTGCTTTTCAATTTCAGGGTCATTTAGCTCAAAAAAATCAGTAAATGCATGAAAAATAGCAAATGAAGTCAGAAAGGGTTGAAAATTGATGATGTGGCTTTGAATGGTGCATGTTGAACGCACAAAAAGTCTGGAGTTGAAATAAGTTTAAAAAAATGAAATGCCTTTGTAACATATGAGTTTTCGTCCGAAACCCTGATGCTTCGAAAGAGATTGTCCATTTTGTACACGAAGTGCATCCAGTTTTTGCCGTAACCCTCTCAACTTTTTAGCACATGCTATGTGGGTGAAATGATGATACCATGCCAACTTTCAACCTTTTCGGAGTTCATTTGTAGTGCTTTTCAATTTCAGGGTCATTTAGCTCAAAAAAAGATTAAATGCATGAAAAATAGCAAATGAAGTCAGAAAGGGTTGAAAATTGATGATGTGGCTTTGAATGGTGCATATTGAACGCACAAAAAGTCTGGAGTTCAAATAAGTTTAAACAATATGAAATGCCTTCGTAACACATGAGTTTTCGTCCGAAACCCTGATACTTCGAAAGAGATTGTCCAGTTTGTACACGAAGTGCATCCAGTTTTTCCCGTAACCCTCTCAACTTTTTAGCACATGCTATGTGGGTGAAATGATGATACCATGCCAAGTAATTTTTGTTCAAAACTTTAATAGCAAAAAGAATTTTCATAAAGTATTTTTTGTTAGAAACTTTAATAGCAAACTAAAATAACAAAATCTGTTTTTGATTAAAACACCCATTTAAAATAACCTAAAAATTACCAAATTGAATATAATGATAAAACACACTAATATTAAACAGCAGGAAAAAGAATCACTCAAAAATCTATTTTTAAAGTAAAGTTATTCACAAACTAGTGATTCACACAAATTTCAAAGAATTCAAATTTAAACTATTCAAATTTGAAAACTACTGGCACTAACAGAAAGTTTATAATTTTTGTGACCTAAAGCAAAAAGAATCACTCAAAAACTCTAAGTATTTAGCTGTAAGTAGAAACAAAAGAAAATAAATAAAGCAAAAAACAAAACAAAAATACTGGAAAAGACCTTTAGTCCCGGTTGCTACCACAAACCCGGACTAAAAAGTAATTTTTTTTTAAAAAATGCCGCCTACTGGGCCACCACGGCCTGCATACGACTAGAAACCCAATCCGCTAGTTGGGCCAGGATGCAGGCCCGCAGCAGGCCCAGAAGGCCCACAGGCAGAGAGAGTGCGTTTAGGCCCGTAGGCCTGAATAAGAGAGAAGCTGGAGAGGGTTGGCGCAGCCGCGCTTATAAACCACTCTCGACGCCTCTCAACTAGCGAGGTGGGACTAAACATCCACCTGCCCGACGCCGTGCCAGCCGCAGCCCTTTAGTCCCGGTTGGTGGCACCAACCGGGACTAAAGGCCCCCCTTTAGTCCCGGTCCGAGCCACCAACCGGGACTAAAGGGCTCTGCTTCCCTCCCTTTGCGCTGCTGAAAATGACCTTTAGTCCCGGTTGGTGGCTGCAACCGGGACTAAAGGGAGGCCTTTAGTTCCGGTTGGAGCCACCAACCGGGACTAAAGGTCTTTGTATATAACCGCGCACTTAGAAAATTTTCAAACACAATTCACGTCGATCCTCCTCTCCCCCGACGGCGCCGACGACCACCTCGACGCCGCCAGGCTGCCGGACCTCACCGTCGACGCCCTGCCCTGCCCCGACGCCCCTGCCCTGCCCCGACGCCGCCGCGCCCCTGCCCTGCCCCCGCCGCCGCCGCGCCCCTGCCCTTCCCCGACGCCGCCGCGCCCCTGCCCTGCCCCCGACGCCGCCGCTCCACAGCTAGCCGGCCGGCCAGGTACTCCCTCCTCCCTCCCACCCCTCTCCTCCCTCCTTCCTCCTTGTATGTATAAAGTTGCCCCTGTTCAGAGAGTTGCAAGATTTCATAGAGTTT
This sequence comes from Elymus sibiricus, assembly GCA_039707655.1. Classification (NCBI taxonomy): domain Eukaryota; kingdom Viridiplantae; phylum Streptophyta; class Magnoliopsida; order Poales; family Poaceae; genus Elymus; species Elymus sibiricus. The sequence continues at coordinate 403,463,441 of CM077672.1, forward strand.
GTTGAAATGTGTTTGCCATGTCCACAAGGTGTTTGTTGAAATGCTAGGGCTAGCTAGGGAACTTTGTTGTATGTGAAACTTGGCAGGATGATGTCTCCTTGGATGTTAGAGATGATGGTCAAGTTGGTTTGATAAAAGGAAAAACTTGTTAGTGCAAGTTTTATTAGAATTTAGTTCAGGACAGAAACTACAGGGAATTTTTTGGTGGACTTGCAAGATGAAATTGGGGCTGCCCTTCTGGACTTAAGGGTTTAGTTGGAAGGACTATAAGATGCAAAAAATTCAGAATTATTTGAGCAAGGAAAAATAGGGTTGTAGTTCAATGCCAAGATTGGACCAAAATTGAAAAATGGAAGTTGTGCTCAAAATTTTCAAATGACCAAAGTGGCTTTTTGCATAAAAATGATCTATAGGCATTAGAGGACTTCTCAAAAAATTTGTGGCATTTGAAAAGAATTATTTGAAATAGTTCTAGTGCAACAGGGTCATTCTAGAGTTTTAAAATACTAATAAAAGAATTTTTTTGAGGCCAAATCATTATGAAAATAATCACTACTGATGTTTATAATATAATTAAAAGGATTGGGAGAAAATTTTAAAACCCACATTAAAAGGATTGGTGACAAATATACTTGGTCAATATTTTGTCTTTAGAGTTGATTTAGAGTTCATTTTGATGTATGAAAACTTGGTCAATATTTTGTCTTTAGAGTTTATTTAGAGTTCATTTTGATGTATGAAAACTTGGTCAATATTTTGTATTGTGGATGCCATGCCATGCTATTTTTCTCTAAGTTTGAAACTTGCTTTCAAATTGGTATCTAGCTAGCTACAATTTTTTTATCAGGTTGTGGTGTTACATTCATGTCATGCCATTTGTTGCCATGCTAATTTTCACTCTCGGTGGAATTACAGGTTGTGGTGTTGCATCTCCGTGGAGTTGGTCACTTATCGTCCCTCCGCTGTTCAACAAAAGGTGTCCATTTGTTGTATATATGTTGAGTTTTGTTCATTGGATGATGGTTGGTTCATTTGTTGAGTTGTGTATTCATCTTGTGTATAAATCTTGTATTCATCTTGTGTATAAAGCTTGTATTCATCTTGTCGTTAAAACATGAGAGAGGGGGTCGTTAAACCATAACCCCGATAACTTTGATTTTCTCTCGAATGTGAAGCAAGTCTTTTTTTGCCATGTCAAGTGTTGTATTTGCAGAAACTATGGACATAGACTTAGAAAAAGAAGAGTTGTTGGGGGATATAATCCGCGACGGAGGTGATATCACCATGTCGTTTCTCAACGACACCGATGGTCAGGAAAGAGAGGATGACGGCTCCGGTGATCCAATGGAGGAGGAAGGAGATCATGACGGCTCCGGTGACCGAATGGAGTAGGAAGGAGATCATGACGGCTCCGGTGACCGAACGGAGGAGGGAGCCTTAACTGTTGCAAAGTCCGGCGAGGTATATATACATATATTAATTAAGCCTCTGCTGACTTGATGCATTAATTGTTTTGTATGTACATATATTAACGCTTCTTTCTTCTTTTAATTAGCCCTCCGGATCGAGCCAAACTTCCGTAAGGAGACGAGGCCCGAAGAAAAGGTTGCGCCAGGATGAAAGGTCGGTCGAGATGGCCAACCGATTGCTCCCAAGCGGAGCAGGGACACATTTATACATCAGTGCGGAGTGGTTGTTAGGGACATCGTCCCGATCAGCATCCAAGAATGGAATAAGAAGAAGGACCCTGAAGTTTCTTATGTCTAGGATAGACAGAAAGATGATCTTTGGACCTTGCTGATGACAAATTTCAGCCAACCACCAGAGGCGGATCCGAATAAGGTCAAGGCGTTTGCTCTTATGAAGATGGCAGAACTATTCAAGAACTGGAAGAAAGATTTGAACAAAAAGTTTGTCGAGAAAGACAAGACTCCAGAATTCACCGGTGCATATGAGAAGATAAAAGATCACTGGCCCGCATTTGTGGCCTACAAGAAATCGGACAAGGGCAAGCAAAGGTCAGCGACAAATAAGCTAAATGCTGCAAAGAAGAAGTATCACCATGTTACGGGGTCAGGTGGCTACAACAAAGCCCGGCCTACGTGGGACAAAGCTGAGCAAGACCTGCTTGCTAAAGGGGTCCAACCAGCGACATTGCACTGGCCAGATCGGTCAAAGACTTGGTTCTTCGGGGTTGGGGGAACTTTGGACCCAGACACAGGGGAGTGTGTTTGGACGAAAGCTCAACTTGCAATACCCGTCAAGAAGCTTGAGGAAGCAATCCAGGCAGCGCAGGAAGGGAGGTTACATCCCGACAGAGAGAATGACGAGCTGACACAGGCCCTTGGGAATCCTGAACACCCTGGACGAACACGAGGCACATCAGGCTCCGTTCCGTGGGTGTATGGGTTTCCCGACAGCGCTGGTTATAGAAGCCGAGAGAGAAAGAAGAAAGCGGAAGCAAGCGAAATGCAGAAGATCAATGCAAGATTAGCGAAACTAGAGGAACTTGAGAGCCAGCGAGCTACCGGCCAACCATCTCAGCGGCACGAAGATACTTCCTTCGACACTTCCCCAGAAGCTACCCCACCATCTCAGCGGAGAAGCAGCGTGGCTTCCACGGAGCTCCTTCAGCCTGATATCACGGCTCCTCGCTACCCCGTGGATAGTATCACGCAGGCTGAACATTGTGTGCTAATGGCGAAATGCCAGAACCTGACCTTGAAGGCGGCGGTCGGCTCTGTTTTACCTCCTCGAACTGAGGGAACTTTCCATTGCCGTCCGATTCCACATGGCTATGCTATTGTCATGGTGGATGAGATAATGGCGGGATTTGAGGGGCTGGAGCTTGACTACCCTACAGGTGAAGGGGAGGATCTTCTGGAAAATGCCTTAAGGAGTACCTGCCTATGGAGAAAGGAGTACATCAAGCTTCCAAACTGGACGCCGCCTCAGTAGACGCAGCCGGATCCTCAGCAGACTCCTCCTCACAGTCCAGTTGTGCTATCTCCGCTGCCTGAGTCGTCTCCGGCGCGTCATCCGTCTCCGCCGCCTTAGCGGACTCTAACGGGGGAGGCCCCTCAGCAGAATCCTCCTCCGCCTCAGCTATCTCTGGCGCGTCAGCCGTCTCCGCCGCCGCAGCTGTCTCCGATGCGTCAGCGGTCTCCGCCGCCTCAGCGGGCTCCGGCGCGTCAGCAACAGCGGAAGAGATCCGCCGCCGTTCCGGCGGCTAGCAGTACAAAAGGCGGGAAGAAATTCAAATATGGTCCAAGCCTCAGGGTTCCTCCAAAGTTACCATATGAGAGGACTGACGAGGAAAACAAGGACATCAGTGCTGCTGAAGTGCATGCCCAGTTTGAACGGAAACGTCCACCTCCAAAGGAAACAATAGATCCGGTGAAAGCGAAGCGCACTCTGGATGCCCTTAAGCGACCACCACCGCCTCCGCCGCAATCCAACTATGACCGTTGTATTGAAAAGACATATGATGAAGCGCGGCGGTCGGGAAGTACTGCCAGTGCTTCAAGACGAAGAAGTGGGAAAACAATTCCCCAGCTCGGCGAACAGGAGAAGCAATCGTGCCCCCTGCTCAAGGTGTCTAGCGATATCGCTAATCATCCGGGGCTACTGCCCGGTACCACTCTTGGTGATTACGTGGGCGATGATGTACAGTTTGAAACGGCTGAGGTAGTAAAGATCTTTAGATACGAGCACGGGAAGCCTCTCATCAAACCTGATCATCCTCCTCTAACAACGATGATGCGAAGATTGCATGAGTGGTACTTGGAAAGCTACAGGAAGAATGGGTCCGATAGTTTGATGGTGAGAATTAAAGATGAGCACGACCTCATTGGAGTCGACCTGATGCCTGTTGAATTTGTGGAGTTATTTCAGTTATTCAATCAAGAGGCCCTCGACAAACAAATCATGACTTGCTACTGTCTGTAAGTATTACTTCTGTAATTAAGTCTCTAGCTCAGCTCGTTCATTGCATGTATATATAATTATCCTCACTATATTATGCAGATTGAAGATCGTCGAATGCCCAAAAAGACAAATCTATGACATTGGGTTCATTAGCCCAAATACCGTAAATGAATGGACGGTACAAAACAATGTTAAAGAAACTGAGGAAAACTTGCTAAAAGCGTTTCTTCGACATCAAAACAAAAGGGAAATACTCTTTCCTTACAACTTCAAGTGAGTGTTACTGTCTTCTGCATATTCGGTTTCGCTTACTCGAGGTTAAGTACAGTAATTGATGAGTTATGCGTGCGCAGGTTCCAGTATATTCTGCTATCCATTAAGCTTGACGGGGGAGTAGTAACTGTCTTAGACTCGAGACGTAAAGATCCCAAGGATTATGCGGACATGACTGCAATGCTCCAGAAGTAAGTTCAATCAATACCGGGACCATATCGGCAACTTTCATTCATTTCCTGATATCAAGTAATCATTTTCTTTGCCTGGCAGGGTTTGGAAACAGTTCACCGGACAGGTTCCGGGTCTGAAGAACGATCTGCGATTTACACACCCCAAAGTAAGTAGTACTAGCTAGTTCCGTGCATCTCTCATTGATTCTATTTTCATCAATACCATTATCGTGCTTGATTATCAGTTTGATTGAACTCTATTCTCGTAAAGTTCTTGTGGCAGGAACCCGGGAATAATTTATGTGGATACTACGTTTGCGAGTACATTCGCCACAGGACCTCTGAGCGGGGCAGATCTGAAGAACAATTTGAAGTATGTAAACAATATTCACAATTTTATTTTATTACCATCAATTGTGTTAAGTTTCATTCATATATATGTATTGACCCCCTTCTTTAAATTAGATCTGGCAGATGCGGGATGAACTCCTACCACATGATCGTATACGAGCAATTCGAGAGAAATTGGCGGGATTCTTTCTTGACCACGTCATACATGAAAAGGGAGAATACCATACGGAAATTCAATGGGAGTTTGGCGCTTGATGATGTCAGGGATGTTATATTGTATATATGTAGTAGCGTCGGATAGATATACGAAAACTTGTTGTTCGACCAAGCACGGAGAAAGAGAGGTCACTTCTCTCTGTATATGTTCATGACGATCTTGTGTAATTAATGGTTTCCTTCATTTGCTTACTAGCTAGCGTCGAGTTCTCTCTATATGTAGTAGCTAGCGTCGACCAAGCACGGAGAAAGAGAGGTCACTTCTCTCTATTAGCTATCTAACACCATATGAAACCCCTAAACCTTCCAAAACCCCTAACCCCCCCCCTTTCAAAAAAAAAAACCCCCAGCGCCTGCGAGCTGCTGACGCGTGGCTGCCTTTTGGTCTTGGTTGGTCTTACCAACCGGGACTAAAGGTCCTCCTGCCTGAGTGTTGCGCAGCGGCCACGTGGAGACCCTTTAGTCCCGGTTGGTGTTACCAACCGGGACTAAAAGGTCCTCCTGCCTGGGTGCCCCACAGTGGCCACGTGGAGCACCTTTGGTCCCGGTTCGTAGGCCAACTGGGACTAAAGGTTTTAGGCATTAGTCCCGATCGTTTTGTCCCGGTTCCAGAACCGGGACTAAAGGCCCTCTAGAACCGGGACTAAAGGCCATTTTTCTACTAGTGTAACTAGAGTTTTATAAAAGCTTTTTAGTTGATTCTTTTTGCTATTGAAGAATATTATAGTTTTGTTTTAGTTGATCATAACTAGAATTTTATATAACTTTATTTCATGATATATATTTTCATCAGATAGTGACAAAATAGCTAGTTCTATCAAGTTATTTTCATATGTACCATTGCCGCAACATATTCACCATAAATTCCGATACTTTTTGTTAACCTAATTTATTTTGATGCATAGACACATAGTGATTCAAAAAAAGCCGACACCAATGTTCCCTATGTGAAGGAGATAGACCCTTACTATGAATCTTCTAGAAGATTCATAGTATTTTCTATTAACTTAATAATGTTATATTTTCTTTATGTCATACAACGTTTCTCTCTTATCATCTCCAATCAGAGAAAGCACATAGTACCTCCAACTTTATGTCATACAACATTTCTCTCTTATTATCTCCGATGCTTCTGCTGTATTCATCTATGTCAAGACGTTTAAGCCATGTCTATATTAACCTTGTTATTTTATATGGAGCCACCAACCGGGACTAACCGCGTATGATCAACCTTGCAAAAACATGGGACTGAAAGGATAGGAATAATTGAAATTTCATAACTTAATAAATAATTATTCTAAAATCATATTTAAAATGCCAAAATGCCCTAGCTAGCTCTTACAAAGATTCCCTCCGGTTTGTCCGAAGTGGCACTTTCCAGCTATAAGTCCGGAAACTCACACTAGAGAGAAAGTGATGGCGGTGAAGCCGGTCACATCCCAGAGTGGGATCTTGGGGTATAAAACTATTTCTTCGCGTGTGTCCCTTGCTTATTGCGCCGTAACCATGGATAATCTTCATCATTTAACAGGATGCTTGGGTCAGTCTTCACTCTGAAGGGAGAAATTTCATGAAACTTTTCATAATCTTCTGACATGTCTGTCTTGTCCTCCACTCGCACGATGCTTCCTTATCTTTTCTTTTTCTCGGTTTGGTAGACATGTCCTTCAGATAGAAAACCTGCGCCATATCATTGGCTAGGACGAATGGTTCGTCTGTGTACCAAGATTGTTGAGATCCACTGTTGTCATTCCGTACTACGGGTCTACCTGTACCCTGCCTCCTGACAGATTGACCCATTTGCACCGAAATAAAGGGACCTTAAAATCACGTCCATAGTCAAGTTCCCATATGTCCTCTATGTAACCATAATATGTGTCATTTTCCCTATTGGTGTTTGCTGCATCAAAGCGGACACCACTGTTTTGGTTGGTGCTCTTTTTATCTTGGGCGATCGTGTAAAATGTATTCCCATTTATCTCGTACCCTTGGAAAGTTAATACCGTCAAAGATGGTGTCCTGGCCAAGAAGTACAGGTCATCTCCAACAGTGGTGTTACCCATGAGATGTGTTTGCAACCAACCGCCGAAAGGCCCCATGTGTTCACGTGTAATCCAGTCGTCAGACTGCTCTGGGTGTTTGGAGCGTAGAATATTCTTGTGTTCATTGATATACGGGGCCACCAAGGTAGAATTCTGTAGAACTGTGTAGCGTGCTTGCGCCCAAGAATGCCCGTCCCTACATATTATTGAGTTCGGTCCTAGCGTGCCTTTTCCACCCAGTCTCCCCTAATGCCGCGATTCAGGAACACCAATCGGCTTAAGGTCAGGAATAAAGTCAACACAAAACTCAATGACCTCCTCTGTTTGATGGCCCGTGGAGATGCTTCCTTCTGGCCTAGCACGGTTACGAACATATTTCTTTAAGACTCCCATGAACCTCTCAAAGGGGAACATATTGTGTAGAAATACAGGACCCATAATTGCAATCTCGTCGACTAGGTGAACTAGGACGTGCGTCATAATATTGAAAAAAGGATGGTGGGAACACCAACTCGAAACTGACAAGACATTGGACCAAATCATTCTGTAACCTTGGTAGGATTTTTGGATCTATTAACTTCTAAGAAATTGCATTGAGGAATGCACATAGCTTCACAATGGCTAATCGAACATTTTCTGGTAGAAGCCCCCTCAATGCAACCGGAAGCAGTTGCGTCATAATCACGTGGCAGTCATGAGACTTTAGGTTCTGGAATTTTTTCTCTGCCATATTTATTATTCCCTTTATATTCGACGAGAAGCCAGATGGGACCTTCATACTGAGCAGGCATTCAAAAAAGATTTCCTTCTCTGCTTTGGTAAGAGCGTAGCTGGCAGGACCTTGATACTGCTTTGGATGCCTGCCGTCTTTTTCGTTCATATGTTGCTGGTCCTCCCGTGCCTCCGGTGTATCTTTTGTCTTCCCATACACGCCCAAGAAGCCTAGCAGGTTCACGCAAAGATTCTTCGTCACGTGCATCACGTCGATTGCAGAGCGGACCTCTAGGTCTTTCCAATAGGATAGGTCCCAAAATATAGATTTCTTCTTCCACATGGGTGCATGTCCGTCAGCGTCATTCGGAACAGATTATCCTCCAGGACCCTTTCCAAAGATTACTTGTAAATCCTTGACCATATCAAGTATATCATCACCAGTACGGAGGACAGGCTTCTTCCGGTGATCTGCCTCACCTTTGAAATGCTTGCCTTTCTTTCTAAAGGCATGCTTGGTCGGAAGAAATCGACGATATCCCAGGTACACATTCTTCTTGCATTTGTCCAAATATATACTTTCAGTCTCATGTAAACAGTGCGTGCATGCGTTGTATCCCTTGTTTGTCTGTCCTGAAAGGTTACTAAAAGCAGGCCAATCATTGATGGTTACAAACAGCAACGCTCGTAGGTCAAATTCCTGCTGTTTGTGCTCATCCCACACACGTACACCTTTTTTATCCCACAGCTGTAAAAGTTCTTCAACTAATGGCCTTGGTTACACATCAATGTCGTTGCCGGGTTGCTTAGGGCCTTGGATGAGCACTGGCATCATAATGAACTTCCGCTTCATGCACAACCAAGGAGGAAGGTTATAGATACATAGAGTCACGGGCTAGGTGCTATGATTGCTACTCTGCTCCCCAAAAGGATTAATGCCATCTGCACTTAAACCAAACCATAAGTTCCTTGCGTCACCTGCAAAGTCCGGCCACTTTCTCTCGATTTTTCTCCACTGCGACCCATCAGCGGGTACTCTCAACTTCCCGTCTTTCTTATGGTCTTCTTTGTGCCATCGCAACAACTTGGCATGCTCTTTGTTTCTGAATAGACGTTTCAACCGTGGTATTATAGGAGCATACCACATCACCTTGGCAAGAACCCTCTTCTTGGGGCGCTCGCCCTCAACATCGCCAGGGTCATCTCGTCTGATCTTATACCGCAATGCACCGCATACCGGGCATGCATTCAAATTCTCGTACTCCTCACCGCGGTAGAGGATGCAGTCATTAGGGCATGCATGTATCTTCTGCACCTCTAATCCTAGAGGGCAGAGAACCTCCTTCGCTTCGTATGTACTGTCAGGCAATTCGTTATCCTTTGGAAGCTTCTTCTTCATTATTTTCAGTAGCTTCCCAAATCCCTTGTCAGATACACCATTCTCTGTCTTCCATTGCAGCAATTCCAGTGCGGTACCGAGCTTTGTGTTGCCATCTTCGCAATTTGGGTACAACCCTTTTTTGTGATCCTCTAACATGCGATCGAACTTCAACTTCTCCCTTTCACTTTCGCATCCTCTCTGTGCATCGACAATGACCCGGCGAAGATCATCGTCGGGCACATCTGATGCCTCTTGATCTTCAGCTTCCATCGTTGCAGTATCACCGTATTCAAGGAACATAGGATAGTTGTCATCATCCTCTTCTTCTTCGTTGTCTTCCATCATAACCCCTCTTTCTCCGTGCTTGGTCCAAACATTATAGTGTGGCATGAAACCCTTCTCAAGCAGGTGGAAGTGAAGGGTTTTCGAGTCAGAGTAATCCTTCGTATTCTCACAGACAGTACATCGACAATACATAAAACCATTCTGCTTGTTTGCCTCAGCCACATCGAGAAAATTTTGCAGGCCCTTAATGTAGTCGGAGGTGCGTCGGTCACCGTACATCCATTGCTGGTTCATCTGCGTGCATTATATAATTAAGTATATCAAAAACCATTACAGAACATCATGAATAGAGAAAGGACCAAATTAATACAAGTTCATCCTCACATTAAAACCAAAGTATAGTAGTGATCAAATGTTATTACTGAAAAAATAGATAAGAACAAGAGGCTCACCACGGTGGTGCCGGCGACGAGATCGGCGCTGGCGATCGACGGCGGTGAGGACGGGGACGGGGACGGGACGGCACCCTACACATGTGCAAACTAAGAAGTTAATTTGAGCTCAAATTGTGCATCTAAATCAAATAAACTCACACATACACTCCTCCACTAAATCCCACAAACCACACTACTTCTAGAGCATTTGAAATGAGCTAAACTAGCAGTGAGAGATGAAAGGATGAAGTTGCTAACCTTTTTAGAACACTTGGATAGTTGGTGCATCGCCAAACCTAGACAAATCTTGGGGAAAATGGAGCTTGGAGGTCGAGCTTGGAGGAAGAACAGAGGAGAAAGCTTAAGTGTGGCTTCGGCATTTCATCGAACACCTCATGTGCATATATAGGCAAAAAATAGAGTAGCCCACACCTCCACCCTTCCACGGCCAAAAAACAGAGGAGATGGGGGGGGGGGGGCGTGGATATATATAGGGAAAACTTTAGTCCCGGTTTGTGTCTAAAACCGGGACTAACGGCCTACCCTTTAGTCCCGGTTCCAGACACCAACCGGGACTAAAGGGCAGCAACCCCTTTAGTCCCGGTTGGTGGATGGAACCGGGACTAAAGGTCCCAGCCGAACTGGGACTGATGCCTGCCGAAGCCCGGCCGGCATCCTAGCCTCTCGAACCGGGACTGATGCTCCCATTAGTCCCGGTTCGTAACACGACCGCGACTAATGCTCTGATCTGGCCAGGACCAAAGCCCTGTTTTCTACTAGTGAAACCCAGTGGGAAAATAATAAGGAGAAAATGATGCAACATACAATGATTATTGTCTCTAGATAACTCATATGAGAAAAACCTTTGAAGAAGGAGGAAACTCATTAGTGAGTTTAGAGAACAATAAATATGCTTTGTATACTTTCCTTTAAAAACCCCAATGGGGAAAAACTTGAAAGTATTGCATATGATCTTGAAAAGATATTGCCTCATTAAAAACCGTTATGAGAAACTTTGAGAGAAAACTCATAAGGGAAAAGAGTGCAATCTGATATGCATTGAAAACTCCCTTAAAACCCAGTGGGAAAAATATAAGGAGAAAATGATATGGCATATCCAGACACTTGTGTTTATATTGTCTTGTTAAAAACCTTTTATGAGAAACCATTAGGGAAAACTCTTGAAGGAAAAAAGAGTACAATGTATGCAATCTGATGATTGTTAACATGTTATAGTTTGGGAGATTACTCCCCCTGAGCTTTGCAAATATGGAGGATGCGTCATACAAATTCCATTGACATAAACATGCCATTGTGAATAATCTGTTGGATTTTCATAGTATTTTGTTTGCAAATTGTTTCCTCATTTTTCTATAATTCGTGAGGATAAGTAACTTTTGAGCAATGTGTTTTATGATATTGCTCTTCATATAACCTGTAAGTATTGAGTAACACAAGTGGTAGCATCTTGATAAATCAAGTTTTGTGATTCTGATAAATCTCAACCACATGATTTTGAGTGTGGTTAATCATTCTGTTGAGCCATGCATATTTTGCAATGCTTTTAGGTAAAGCAATTATGTCAGAATGATAAGTGGAAGTAGCCGTTAAAGTCTATTTAGATGACTTCCATGAGAAGACTATTCCAGTGAATTCAGTCATTGTTATGGCATTGTTGGGATCAAATAAAGAGCCAATATCATTACATCATATAATGGTCATATTTTGATTTTCCTAATGGAATTTTCCAAGATTTATTGTGAGCTTGAGATATAAGTTGATATTTCTTATATCGGCCATATAACTTTTGTTGGGGGTTGCACTCTGAACAAAGATAGCAAATATAGTGTCAGGCCTGACGTAGTTTGCAATTATATGAGTGCTTTGACATTAGTGAGATATAGAACTTCAGGTCCTGATATCACGTCATTATCACCCCTAGGTATGAATGGATTTGTACCCTATCCGGGGTAGTATGACCACATTACATGTCTTTTATTGGTATGATATATCCAAGTTGAACTTCTCGTATATGTTTTTGATATATGCAGACTGATATGTATTCTTGAGAGAATGATCAAGTTGTAAACTTAAGCTAAATTTGGTTGAATCCAAATTTTCCGTCTTAAGAAGATTTTGTTTATGTTTATGTCTTGTATAGACACTGATGATGAGGTTATCGATATACACTAAGGTGGTATAAGGAAATTAAATTTGGGATTCCTTTATTAACACATAAACAATAATCATTCTTTGAGTAATCCTTTTGAAGAAGGAACTCATTTAGTCGGTAGTACCATATGATTTCCGACTATTTCGAGTCATAGAGTGACTTCTGAAGTTTTACACAAAAATGTTGCGATTTGTTTTTGGATTCGGAATTGTAAGCCCTTTAGGGACTTTAATATAGATATCCAAAATGAGTGATCCATATGAGATGTAGTCACTGCATCCATTAACTGCATGGTATTATTTGTACTGCCAATGATATTTAGTATCGAAACATAATTCCATTAATACCAAGAGGGTATGCCACATCGTAATCGATGTCGGATCTCTGTGTGAACCCTTTTGCTACAAGCCTCGCTTTCTCACCACCTCATTGACTTTGTCTATGAATGAGAAGTTTTTAGTATTCGATATGGAAGATACTTATGAGGAGTAGGTATTACTGCGGTAAATACCACTCGTTTGCTGAGCGAGTGCTATTCTTCATTACTTGCTTCCTTTTATGTGAACCAATATGAGTGCAAGAGGCACTCTACCATGGATTTTGGTTCAGGGCCCAAAAGGTTTTAGCAATTTGAGAAGAAATATATGTCGACAAATGTAGTCTTTAGTTTATATGATTCTGATGGAATCATTGAAGTTTGTGGATAATCTATTTATTCCTTTTTAACTCCTTGTGATTTTCTACAACAAATGGAGTCAAGGCGTTTCGATGTCCCGACACCAAAACATTTGTGCACATTTATGCCGGGCTTTGCATGATGAGCATCCAGTGAGGTGTCTTTCAACTTGATGTTGAATTACATTTACTGGTTGAGTATTTGATTTCCTCTGTTTCCGTGGAAGCATATGCGAGATTATATCTCGTGTGGTCAGATTTCTCTCCCTCTTGCTCTCATTTGGGGAGAAGAGCGGTTTATCAGGTACATCCACTCTTTCTGACACTTTACTGCAGGAATATAAAATTTAGTGACACCTTGTCATCAGTAAATGTATGCAGCAGATTTGCAATGTGTTGCAAATATATGATTCTCTAAACTTCTAGTTAAGATTATTTGAGTACGTGGATATAAGGATTGAATGTCAATAACATTTCTAATTTATTTCTCGGCATTCTTTGTGGTACTTATCTCCCCCTAATGCCGAAAAATATCCTTATTGCTGATGCAATCAGCATACGAGCTATGAAAAATTATGATTGACGGATAAATTCTTAGTCCACACATAGATCCCTAATTTTCTGTGAGAGCCCATTGATGTACGCTGGAGTGGTGATATCGGTATGTAACCGAATTATCGCAGATGGGAAATACTTTGTTGATTTCCACGTAGTTACTGCAAGGGGAAAGTAATATGATATGCAGTTGGTATGATTTAGATCATACTTACGGTGTGTAAGGCCGTATGTGTCCAACAAGATGCTGGTAAATTTACAATTCTTTAAGATTGGTCATGTAATTAATTTCACTATCTTTGATAAGATATTTACCTAAACCATTCTGGGTATGTACATAAGTACTATATATAATCAGACATTGCTCGTGAAATGAGTTCAACGAAGTTGTCCATTCGAATGGATTGTCCTTTGTTTAGAAGAATTTGCTCTTACTTTGATAAGTTGAGCAATTAATTTAGTAAGATCATGCATGGTTGTGTGTGACAAGAGACACACTTGAAATCATTTTATAAATGTTTCTATGAGTACCATGTATCTAAATAATCCCACGTAATGGTTAAGTGATCCACATATATCTTTTGAATGTGTTCAAGGAATAATGAGTGGCTCATTTAGAATTTAAGGTGGGAGTGCCTTAAACCTGATTTCCCCCATGACACAAGCGGTGCACATAAAATCTGATGATTTGGGAAATTCTGCAACTTGGTAAGTTGTGACCAACAGAATTGTCAATAATTTTCTAATCGTCCCCAAACCAGGACTACCAAGCCAAATATTTAATTATTAATATTTAGAAAATTACTTTGTACGCAACAATATTGAGTATGAATTGAACCATACATTCAAATTTATCAAATATCATGTCCGAGGAATATTATATTGGACATTGTACTACTTGTAGTAGAACAAGTATAAGCTAATAATATTTTGGGATAATTAAGAGATTACGTGAGGTCTCAAACATATGTTGAAATTTTATTTCGCAAACATATCCCTAGTGCAAAGGAGTTCATCATCCTTCTACTTCATTAGATTTTGGTTCTCTTTCGGATGAGGATTCGAGAAAGAATCGTTTACCATAATATTTTCTGGTTGTATGTTTGCAAAATTTCAAATTTATCCCAATGAACTTATTTGCCTTTCAGTAAATTTGTGGTGTGGTTAGACCATATGTTTGAGGGTTTGGAAATCATAGGTATAATATTTTTATAACCACACATTTGACAAACTTGAGAGTTGTCTTTGTGATCGTTTGAAAACGATTGATTCCCTATTAAGAGGCAATTCTGTCTTTGGTTGTCTTTTAGCCTCCACTTTACTTTGAATTCCTCATGGTTATATTTTGTGACCACTAACTTGCTTAGTATTCTGGGTACTAGCAAGAATTTCAAATAATGGCATAGCACCCGTTGGGTGAATCTGATGATTTTAAGAAATTTTATGTTTCTTTACCATGGAAAATGGTAGTACCAAATGAGGATGTAAAGTGTATTAAGGGCCTTTCAACCGAATCTGCATATGAAAATATTTGATCACAAAATCTCAACTTGGAGTTAATTATATAAGTAAGTGACAGAATTTTAAACTTCAATGGAATTGAAGTCTTGAAAGCAAACGAGTGACCATTCGCATTGTGCTCATGGCAACATATTTATCTTAAGGAATAAAATAGGGTAAATAGATATTCATCCATTGTATGCTTAGTTTGAGAACTAAGTGAAGTTGATGACATATAAAATGCATATGTACCATGTGTTGCATGATTTTTTTTTCATGCATTTATTTAGTTTACTTAATAGCGTAAAAATATGTGGATGAAATTATCTAATTGAGTACAATCATGGCTAAGGTGATCCTTAGTGAACATGGTTGTAGCCTTCAATATAGGGCATGCGATGAAATCGTTGCTAATGTTTTGGGTTTCATTCTTAAGAAAAAGTGTGACTTTAGAGTCACGGCCAAAACATAGACTTTGTAAGTTTAACATTGGTTAGGTACTATGAAAATAACAACCACAATGTGATGTGGATCTTGCAACAGTGTTTGAGACACTCGATCGTTGCTATAAATTATGGTCACCGTATTGATAGATGGGCGACACAATAATCATAAATAGTGACATAGACTTCATTGCCTTGTGATTTGCCAATGTAAGATAATCACCAGGGTATGCATATATTTGTGTAATTCTCTACGACTTATTCAAGCAAAATGAGGTTTGAATAATGGATATTGGCAGAAAATGCCATTCAACATGTAATGATCATGCATGAATTTTTTTTTACTATAATAGTAAACCATTTTAGTGAACAACAACAATTGCTTCAGAGGAGCAAATATTAGAACAGCTGATGCGTTATAACCATATGTGTAGACCTCAATTTATATAGGATAACACTCTGAAGATAATCACCAATATGGTGTAGATCTCGCAGGAATAGAAAACATAGTCTGACATTTGTCAGTAGATGTTCATAATTCTATTATCTTATGTTATGCTAAATGTATGAAATGACTTTGAAGGTAATCATCTGTCAAAGTGACATGATGTAGACCTTGCAGTAATAGTGGATAGTCTGTAAAATTTTGCAGTAGATGCCATTATTACCTTATGATATCTTGAGGTATTCACATCTAATATTAATATTTGGAAGAGCACGTTGAAGGTAGTCATCTTGTTAAAATAACAAGATGTAGACCCCACAGTAGTGATGGATAATCTGCAAACGGTGCAGTAGATGCCACCAATACCTTGTGATTTACAAATAAATATTGGGCTAGTCATATTAAGTATTAATATTTGGAAGAGCACGCCGAAGGTAGTCATCTTGTCAAAATAACAAGACGTAGACCTCACAGTTGTGGTGAATAATCTGCAAATTATGGAATAGATGTCACCGGTACCTTGTGATTCCAAATAAGTTTAATTTCAATTGTATAATCTAGTTGTTGCACTAAAGCTACATGTTATAGGGATTGCTACAAAATCATGTACGCTGTACATATATTGCAGAAAAAATGTCTGAAATAACCATTCTCATGATGTGAACGAAATATAGAGCAATCCGACGGTCTCACATCCAAATTTACGTTACAGCCGAGGGCTTAATCTGCAATTTTTCAGTAAGCATGATAGCTTATTGCATTGTACAGAAAGTCTAAAGACTAAATTGTGATAAGAGTAATCACGGGGGCTGAACTCAAAATCGCCAAAGGGATAAGGTTGCCCCAATCTTTTCTTCTCCCGTGCTGTGTGGTTGCTAATGGAGATTATAGCCGTCACTTGGGAACGGCATCGCGCCGCCGCTGCTCTGGCTCGCCGGCCAGGGCCGTGAGACCGCGCGGTGGCCGGAGCCTAGCGCGCCTGCGACGAAGACGGTGCTGCCTGGGCTGCCGCCGTGCCAAAGTGGGGCGGACGGAACTGCGCTCCGCATGGCGTCGGCCGTTCGCCGTCTCTGCCGCCGGGCTGCGAGCCGCGCCGGGGTGCTCCTCCGGATGGAGGAGCGTTTCTGCCGGGATGTGGCGCTGCCGCCGTAGACGACCGTGCCGATGGAGGTCTTCGCCGCGTCGCCTGAGGGCGTTGCCATGCCGGGCACCGGCCATTGGCCGCTGCCGCCGCCGAAGTTTGCCTTGGACGGCATTGAAGCGACGTCCTGGAGGTTAGTACTCATTTCGTGCAGGAATGAAATCGGAATTGAATCACCTGATTGATGTATGATACAGAGTTGGTCTTTGCATGATTGTCGTTTTGTACGAGATGTGTCACAGGGATCTTGTAATACTTGTATGTTTTCTTCTGATCCCCTTGCCGTTCTGCTGTTCTTGACCTTTCTCTGGATTTTCTGCAGGGATGCCTCCGAACAGGCACCTCTTCATTCCATCTCTTGCAGATGTATATATACTTGAGAATCAATAGAAATTAGGACTAATCGTCCATTCACTTTCAATCTCGTTTTACTTTAACACGTTATCAGCACGGTCTTAGCGGAGAGTGATTTGGCCACACGAGATGAATCACGCCACCGTCCTGGTCGCCGGCGGGGTCTGGTGCATGTGGTGCCAAAGGCACACGTTCACGACTTGGGCATAAGAAAATCAATCAACGGATGGAATAGCATTCATTCCTTGCATGCAGTACCATGTTTTGGTTTAAATCAGTGACTAATGATGAAACTGTTTCCGTTCATGTTTGCCGAACAGAATTGTAGAAGCACTTTACAATGGTGGGAGCGACATATGGCCTGCGCAGCGGCCGCATCGCTCGACTGCGGATCCGGCACCACGGCGTCTCGTCGACGCCACGCCTTCTACAGCAAGGACGGATGTGTGTTGACATGCATGCAACCGTACAGGAAAATCAGTTCCGCACATGATGAAACTGATGGATGTTGTTCCATTCAAAGCGACGACTTCGCAGCGGCGTCCTCCGGCGTAACGGCGTCCGCATCCCGCGCGAAAAGGACTCCATGCGCGCGCGGCGTTGCTAGGTCTCCGTGCTGCTGCTCCCAAGCGCAGCCGGCGACGGAGTACGGCGCAGACAAGCAAGCATCGGCATGGATGCATGCGTACAGAAGAAAACTCCATCAGGAGAACGTTTATTTGATTTCTTGTGATCAATCATGGATCTAATAACTGATTCTTTATTATGCATGTGAAATTGCTTGTGAGCGTTGTGAGAAGGATGGAAGTGAACCGGAAATGATGTATTTCCTCACCATCACGCAGCGACATTCCACGGCCATGGCGATTCCATCGGCAACCGGCAGCACGCGGGGGACGCGCAGCGGCTATGCTACAACCACAGAACGCGGTGGTGCATCGTACGGCAAAGACGAGCATGCATATGTGCATGCATCCGTTGAAGAAATCGATCAGGAGAAGGCCAACTTGATTTTCATTTTGTGATTAGCATCGACGATCCACTGACCATGTCTCTCTAGAACGGAGAGCAATTTCCTTTTGCATCACAAGAAGACACGAAGTGCATCACCGGTCTTCCACAACAACAGAACCTTTGACATCTGATGAGCGGCAGCCGACGAGACGCTGCTCTCCCCGACGAAGCTTCTCCCTCTGGCACGGCCACACTCGAAGTCACGGCAGTCATCGAGACGAATGTCGACGGCCTTCGACACGCCCGTAGCGGCGTACATCGGTTCGGTCTTTCCGTATTACATTTATATTTTATAAATGATTATTCCAGATTTTGTTTGGAATTTATGACATGTTCAATGTGTTTGCTTTAAGCAATCCAAAAAATATGTCTATTCGGTACAACAACATCTCATTGCGATTGAGATTAATTTTCTCTCGCAAAATATTAATTCACTTGGCTGAATTATCTTGCAATTTGATACAAGACCACCACATTTAAATTTGAGGTCTACACAATTCAAGTTTTTCACTTGAGCATCAAATTTGCAACATTATTACAACATATACAAATGGTACATTATTATTATTTTGCAATTGAGATTCATTTTTCTTGCAAAATCAAATATAAATTCACCATCAATTAAGTAAAAAATGCCCAAAAAGCACAAAATTGACTTAATTTGAATAGAATTAATATGCAAAATTTTAAAAACGATTACCTCAAATATATATATATTGGATCACAAGGTAATGTGGCATCTACTGCATAATGTGCAGATCATCCAGGATTATTGTGAGGTCTACATTTTTGTCACCATTGACATTATGACTACCTTCAACGTGCTCTCCTGTATATTTAAATCAAATCATAACATAAGGTATTGAGATCAAGGCATCTACTGACTTAGGTTAGATTATGCTTCTTAGTACTGCGAGATGTACTCCATAAAAATGGTAACTATCTCCGAAGTGTTATAATGAACGATTTGAGGTTTACGTAAATAAATTCAAGTCTTCACTTGAATTCACAAAATTTTGCAAACATTATTACAACATAACCATGATGGTATTAGTTTACTAACAAGTAAATTAAAAATCTCTGGTTTTTCTCCCATGTATGACAAAGATGACCGCTATAGAAAATTCGAGCCACTTGCGCTCAACAGTCACAACTATCCAACATGGGTGATAGACGTCACGAACACGGGGAAAATGATAATCGAGTACCGCTTCGAAAGACATGTTTGGAGACTTTGAATAGTCTCCCATCTCCATAGATATTGTGCCACGTCTATAATGTGTTGTTGTAATAAAAATATATTGTATATCACAATATACTGTATCAACACTTTTATACAAATACATTTGTATGTATTCTATATATCTGATAGAGATTTTCATACTGAGAATCTTCAAGTCTATATATAGATTTCTACGGGGTCAATCTGATGAAAGATGATATGTGTGCTGTGGACATATGCACCACGAACTCTATACTCGAGGAAGTAAAATATTTCCACTCTCGCAGAGAGAAAAGGAGATATTTTAAAATCGCTAGACGCGATGAGGTAATTGTTAGCTCAACTCGGGTCATATTTACTATCCCTGTGGGTACTCGAGTACCATCGAGGATGCTTTATTGTGTCCCGGTTCAACTCGTACCCTGCTAAGCTATAGAGATATTCGTCAAAATAGTTTCTATATCGTAACTAATGATGACAACAAAGAGGAATATCTTCTCTTTACCATATGAAACGGATATGGCAAGCACATTCTCTATGTATCATCAGAATTGTACTACACATACTACAAAACCCGTAGCACATGTTGCTCACAAGATAGTTTTCCAAAATGGCTCGCGCATGACAAACTTGGCATACTCGCCTTGGTCATCCAGACATTGGGTTGAAACTGAAACTATCAGCAATTCCATTGGTTATACTAATATGATACTAAATTCTGACAATATTTGGATTTTATGCGCACTACATGTGATGCAGGGAAGCTAATTTTAAGGCTCGCGCACCTTAAAGTCTACGCTGAACCACTCAAACTCCTTGAATGCATCAAGTCAAGGTAAGTGGCTCTTCTCAACCATTGACTAGACTATTCGGGTATTCCATGGTTTTAAAAGACACATCTACATGATGGTCTCTAGTGTGTCTTTATCCACACGAAAACCGTTTGTTGATTATCCTGACCATCGATTTCAAGCAAATCGAATGGGCAGCGTTACAGAATTCTCCTTCGTGCCTTTAATATGGCCCTAGGATAGAAGTTTAGCACTTTGTCCTAATGTCTAGACTCAAAATGGTTTGGTGGAATCCTTTATCCAAAGAATTAAGCTCATTGCATTGTTTTTACTTTGGAATTGCAACTTACCAACTTTACGTTGGAGTCATGGAGTTTTACACGCTCATGACCAAACTACATAATATTATTCCCCTCTATCTTTGATACGTGGAAATCTACCAAGTATTTCCCATTTGCGGTAATTCAGTTGCATACCGATATCACCACCCCGGCATACATCATTGGCCCCTCAACATATATTTGGGATCTATGTGAGGAGTAACTGTATTTCCGTCAATACCTTAAGCCCCTCACATGGGCAGTTATTTATGGTCAGTATGTTGATTCAATGAGGAACATTTCCAGGCATTAGGGGGAGATTTCAAGTACCATAAAGAATGCCAGGAAATTAGTGGAATGTTCAACACATTTCTGCCTCAAGTCCACGTACTCAAAGATCTGAACCACGCGTTCAAAGATTTGCAACATATTGCAAATAACCTGCCAAATTCATTTACTGCCAATAAAGGTGTCAAACAATCCTACAGTCCTGCAAAAATACGCCTGGAAGAGTGGAGGTACCAACAAAAGCCACTCAACTCCCCGTTCACAGCAACATGGAGAGAAGTATGGCAATAGTACATCAAGATTAGGCTTCCCACAAGCAAGGATATTGAGGCCTTTGAATCAGTAAATGCAAGTCAACTTCACGTTGGTAGACACCTAATGGGTAGTATACACCCAGTGGATGGGCAACCTCCACCAACCCAACTCATAGTGCACACAATGAGTGGGACATCGGAATACCCGACTCAACCGCATTGGAAATCGCGAACAGTCACCATTGGTAACGATATTTCCATCAACTATATATACATATATAGATTCTGGAGAAACATATAACCGGAAGTCTACAATTGTCGACATACATTTCTCAACTAGATTGCAAAAACTTTTCAATTGATTCAGATCCAAAGACCATGGCCATGGCAAAGTGTGAACAACACTCGGACTGAACTCAAGCAAAGGGTATAATCTAGGTAGAAAATAATCTCGCTAAATTAAGGGAAGGTATTCACATAAGCAATACCTACACTTGTTTTCTTCTGAAAACAGAATGAGAACAACGAGGTGGTGAAATATAGAGCAAGTATTGTAGCACAAGGGTTCACGCAGATACCCAACTATTCTCTAGAGGTGAAATCTCTTTCCGATAACTTATATCATTGGCAGTATAAAATCATCTATTTATGCAGTTGATAGATGTAGTGATTACATATCCATGTGGATCACTAGATTCAAATATAGATGGTTCCCGATGGAATCTCACTTCTGAATCGAAATGCAAAACGCAACATACATTGTGTAAAAACCAATAAGTCACCATACGACTTATTGTTGTCGGTACATTTTGGTACAACCGACGTAGTGAGTTCCTTATTCACAAGGATTACTCCTACAATGATGATCACCCATGCAAGTTAAGCACGTGATCATCTAAATGACGGAATGTGAGATGAAGGATTTAGTTAAAACTTCGAGCACCTTCACTCATACATTATGGTACACCATGTTGTCTATATTCAGAATATATTGGAGAAATTCATTATGGACAAGCCTTATTCATCTATAATTATCATGGTTGTTCAATCTCTAGACGTAGAGAAAGATACATTAAAACCATGAGATAATGGAAATGCGATATTGGGACACAAAGTTCCATATCCTAGTGCCATTGGACTCACCAAACACAATTGGTTGGGACTCAAGAATATCTTTCGATATCTCCAAGGCATCAAACATCTTGTCCTAGTTTTCCAGTTTCAAAGAAATCTGGACACCAATATCATTGAATAAATTAATCAGATCCCTACTATGTTAGATCGTAGACAAGCTTTGTGTTCCTACTAGGTGTGATAGCCATATACCATGAAAGTCTTCGAAACAGACCTTAGTGGCTACATCCACCAACCATTATCTCAAAGATAATGTTGCTTGTGTTGTCCGGATGCAAACAGGTTACATAGTAAGCAGTATCACTATGTTGCTCATCTTGCAAGTCAAATCATGTGAAAACCTCGCTGATTTGTTTATGAAGTCTCTACCAACTTCAACATTCCAGAAACATGTTCATGGAATTGGTATTCGACGGCTTCAAGATATGCAAGTATCAGGGGGAGTATCTTCCTGAATTACTCCTGTTCAAAGCATCATATTATACTCTTTTTCCCTTTACGAGTTTACTTTTACAGGTTCTCATCAAGGATTTTAATGAGGTAATATCAACATGAGATCATATGTCATACTTTCTGTTTTCCCCACCGGGGTTTTTAGGAAAGTATACACGACATATTTATTGTTCTCTAAACTCTATGGATTTTCCCATATTGAGAAAAGACAATTATCATGATATGTCATATCATTTTCTCCTTATATTTTTCCCACTGGGTTTTAAAGGAGTTTTCAATGGCATATCAGATCGCACTCTTTTCCCTTATGAGCTTTCTCTCGAAGTTTCTCATAAAAGGTTTTTAAAGAGGCGACATATGCAATACTTTCTATTTTTCCCCACTGGTTTTTTTAAAGGAAAGTATACAAAGCATATTTATTGTTCTCCAAACTCACCAATGAGTTTTCTCCTTCGTCAAAGGTTTTTCTCATTTGAGTTATTAAGGAGACAATAATCATTATATGTTGCACCTTTTCTCCTTATTCTTTTTCCCATTGGGTTTAAAGGAGTTTTAGCAACATATCAGCACTATTCTCCTCATATTTTTCCCACAGGGTTTTTGGGGGAGACTCTCAAGATTGTACAAAGGATTTCTCAAGATGGAAGATGATTATACAAGACACCTTCAGTGATGTTCAAGAAGCCTTCAATGATGATCAAGAAGCGGTGTTGTACAAGGGAGAGTGTTAGGAATAAATTAGCACATGTCTATTGTTAATTAGCACATGCTAATTAACGAACCGTCATTAGCAAGGGGTGTGTCCAACCCCGAAGAGTCATGTCCCTTCTCTCTCTCTATTGTCAAAAGGCACCTGTTCTGGAGGGATGCCTCCGAACAGGCACCTCTTCTTCCCATATCTTTCAGATGTATATATACTTGAGAATCAATAGAAATCAGGACTAATCGTCCATTCACTTTCAATCTCGTTTTACTTTAACAAAAGTAAAAGTGATAGAGAGAATGAACTTCTAATTTCATTGATTGAAGATAAGGGTATTTATACCCTTGGTACAAGGCGGTAACTACATAGGCGGTAACAAGCAGTTGCTAAACTACACAACCGACTTAAGCATGGATTATTAGAATTTAATTAATCCTTAACACTTTTTTTCTCGTGTGTGGTGTTGCAACCGGGCTACACACTTAGCGGCCGCTTCATTCTCTCTCCTCCTTTCTCTCTTTCCCACATAAGATTTGGATGACATGGCAAATGCTATAGCCTGTTGATTAGGATTTATTAGACCGAAAGTAATGTTCTAATTCCGAGCTCACATGAGCTTGGGTGAACAGTAAAAAAATCGAAGAATTCCAAAAAAAAAATTTGTGTGGAACTTTGCCAAATGTTCTGATAGCTTGCATAATTTCATCACCAGATGACATTCGTGTAAAATGTGGCAAAAAAAAAACGATGCTCCAAAATGCGTTTGAAAATAACATTTTTGAGCATCGATTTTTTTGCCACATTTTACATGGATGTCATCAGGTGATGAAATTTTGCAAGCTATCAAAACTTTTGTCAAAGTTCACACAAAAAAAAAATCGGAGTTTTTTGAACTTCTTTTCATTTTTTTACTGTTCACCCGAGTTCATGTGAGCTCGGGATCAGAACAGCTGTGTCCTTATTAGACTGCTCTGACTTGCCCACTGTCTTGTATTGATTCTGAGTGTGGCTGCAGCGCCGCGCTAACTTGCCCAAGGTCTTGGATTGATTCAGAATGTGGTAATCTGGAAAAATAAAGGGTGCATCTTTTTCCATCTCACATTTTTCTTTCCCTTTTGGATCTTGAAGAAAAAGTTTATTTCAAGAACACAGCATGTGAAACAACAGACGATGATTCGAAACAGACATGCTATGTTTGAAAAAAAAGAGATAACTACAGCGATGAGGCCCCGGCCGTGGATTTCATAGGCAGCATCACCACTGTGTGCTTGTCTACCGGACGGATAAGGGCATCTTCAACACTACGGCAGGAATGCCTAGCAGTGGCGGGTGGGAAAAGCCTAGCAGTGGCGGGCCAGTCTCGTAACGGCACCCGCCACTGACCTCCCGCCACTGCTATAATGGCATCAGTGGCGGGCGCCTGCCCGCCACTGGTAGAGTCTCTGCAGTGGCGGGCATGTCTTGCCGCCCGCCAGTGCAGCATATTGTAGTTGTGGCGGGCAGAAAATAGCGCCCGCCACTGATATAGTCGTCATGTCACAAACAGATTTTTGTTCCCATGAATGTACCGTGCTTGATTTTGTACACATGATTTATAAAGAGTAAACTGACAAAAGTATATAATACATAGCGTTAACTGAACCAGGCTTAATCCATTATAGGAACAAATGACAAAGCTTCACATTTGTTCCACTTAACACACTAATATCAATGTACCACATCCATCTTAACAAACTCACTAACACGTCATGAGCTTACATAATGTTCATATCTTTCACTTATATATTTCTAAATGAGGTCAACGACAACCATCATCTTCCACTTGTTGTGGCGGCTCTTCCTTAGCATGATTGTCACTGGTGTCTCAACCATAAGTCTCTTTCCCGTCAGAAGCTCCCCCCAGCCGGCCTCATAGAAGGATATGCGCCTGTCTGTTTCGGTCTTGTACTTAACGGTGGTGACAACCCCCGCTCCAAGGCGTACTCCAGCAGAACCGACCGCGGGGATGTTTAGGCCGGAAACCATCTTCGCTGATAATTTCTATGATCACCGTGATTAGAAGCACAAACAGCACGCAATGTTAGACATCTCAAAATGTTAGTGTTACATGAACAAAAAAAAAGGAAATAATACAAAACATTTGACGATGTTTGTCTTGGTTAAACGGTGCACAAGGGGCACCCCCATGTAGTTCTTAGTTGGTGGTAGGATCACCAAGAGATTGTTCCTCTCATTGTGTGTAAGCTTCTTCATTCTTTGAGAGAAAATTAGAGAATTGAATGGAACATCATTGTAATCATCCTGACTATCCTCGTCTTCTTGGTCATCATCATCGTCATGGATATCCTCATCATCATGACTATCTTGATCTTCTTGGTCATCCTCATCGTCTTGCATATCCTCGTCATCATGACTATCATCATCATCATCACCATCATGACTATCCGCATCATCATCACCATCCTCACCATCCTCATCATCTTCACCATCCTCATCATCTTGGTTGCGGAAATAGATAATCCTTAACCTGTTGACTGACCCTTCTAAGTAAAATGCTATGTACTCTCCCCTAGTAAGCTTATTTTTTGAAATGCACTTCATCCATCCATCACCGCAGATGATGGTTTTATGCTTTCCTTTCTTCACTTCAACTTGAAATGACCGCCCCTTATCATCCTTAAAGAGCAAAGTATCACCTATTGCTTTGTTAAATTTCACCCTTACGTTGCATGGGATACACTATGCAACAGTAAAGTAAAATACGAACCAAATTAGTGGTAATGACAGTAAATGACTACAAAATGGCTATAATTGTATGCTGAAGTTAAAGACCGTTACCACCGATTTTTTGAACCCCTCGTTCAAAAAGATCTCGAATTCCTTTGCAGTTTTCAAGCTGTCCGCACAACTACTTTTGCAGATTTGGCACGTTGGAAGCACCATGATCCCTATTAATCATATGATGCACTTATTATTACTAACAAAGGGTGAAAATGAACGGAAAAAATAGGCATGACCTTTGCTAAAAAATGAACATATTGAGTGCCAGAAATTTGGCGAAACAGAAATTAATCAACGTTTCACCAAAACATTGGCACTCATTTTTGGATCCCTGAAAATAATGTATAACATGTCCAGCTTACTTAGCCCATGCACTTGTCATATTTAAGATTTTTATTTCTTAGCAAAAGTTCTAACACGAATGTACGCGCGCATGAAAAAATGATAGCACCAAGGGCACGTCTCACGCCACTTTCTTCTCTGTTTATTTCTCTTTTCACAACTCATGATACATCAAACACGTAGCCTACTTGACATATGTTTGCTATTCTACTAAAACTTGTCTTGGAATCGGAGAAGTACTACTCTAAGATGAAGTGGCGGTGACACCCTAACCCTATCCCTAGCTAGCTGCGGTGGCGACCTAACCCTACCGGCGGCCGGCGGCCTAACCCTAGTCCTAGTGACGGCGTGGGGCGGGCTTACACTAGGCCTAGCGGAGGCGGCGGTGGCGGCGCCCTAACCGTAGCCCTAGCGACGGCGGCGGCGCCCTAACCCTAACCCTAATGGCAAGAGAAGGTGGAGAGTGAGGGAGATTGGGACATACAAGCGAGCTCGACGACGGGAAGAGACGACGGCGGGAGAAGACGCACCGCGCGGGACGAAGGGTGCGAATGCCGGAGAAGTGGATAAAATTACTGCCGATTTGACTTAGTGTGGCCGTAACAGATGGTTTTGTGTGGGGGAGAACTGAATTTTCACAATTACGATACGTGTGGCGGGCGGCCCAGAGCGCCTGCCACAGCAAAATTTTGAACCCTTCTGGCGTGAGTTGCCGAAAGACATGTGTGGTGGGCACTTTTTGCCGCCCGCCACAGATATTTGACGGAGCAGTGGCGGGCGTATCGCGGCGCCCGCCACCAAAGGTTTTCACCAAGCGGGGATCTTGAAGACAGTTCACTTGTGGCGTGTACGATGAAGGGCCCGCCACTGCTGTGCGGGTCCACTTTAGTACTCGCCAATGCTAATTCTCCAACGTAGCAGTGGCGGGTGTTATATTGCGCCCGTCACTCATTTGAGTTCACCTCTAAGCCCTTTCCCAGTAGTGCAACGCTGACCCGCAAATTTGCTCTGGAATCCGTCCGTGGATTGGGGGACCAATCCGCGGAGACTGATGCCGGAGGTGGCCATTCAACGCTGCCCGCATACATTTCAATCACTGTTTGAACTAACCGGACGAAATTCATGCAAACACGGTAGATTTCATATAAACCAGACGAAATTCATTACATTTCGAACATTTTTCATATAAACCGGGCTAAACCCTACTCTAAACCAAAACTAAATGATCGTCGACGCCCGTTCCCCATGTCCGGCCATGAGGCCTGAACTGAAGCTTTGCCTTCTCCAGTTCCGCCTCGGCGCTCTCCAGCTCCGCCTCCGTAACCTCCGCCACCAGAGCCCCGGGAAGAGAAGTTGTCCGCCTCCACGTCGCCGCCAAGAGGTTAATCGACCGACGATGTTCATCCCACCAAGCTTGGCTTCAACGGGAGGGGGGAGCAGTGGCCTTCTTGGGACCCGAGCGGCGGTGACCTACCATGCACTACTCTTTCTCGCTGCTGGCGGCGCCCGCGGACGTGCCGGCTTCGTGGTCGTGGGGGTGGAGCTGGCGATGTCCTCTTCCTCGTCGCTCTTGCCCTACACCTCGTCCGCCCCTCGTCGAACTCCCTGTAGGCGGCTTCTAACTCCGCCTGACGTTGGCGGTACCGCCAGCGGTCGCGGCGGATCTCGCGGGCGGAGCGGTGGGACTCGAGCAACGCCTCCTGTTCAGGCACGTCCGACACTATGGATGTGCCAGCGGCGAGCAGCTCCTCCGCGCGCCGGTGCTCCTCGAGGAGGCGGAGGTTGTAGGCCTGGTCGGCCTGCGCCTGCCGCCTGCCGCCTGCTGGAACTTGGCCTCCTCCTCCTCCTCCCGTAGCATGTCCGTGTAGTACGCACTGGCTAGGAGGGTGGCGCCGCCTCGTCCTCCATTGGGGCGTCTCGGCCTCCGTCAGCTGTTCGGTCTGCCAGCCGGCATCAATGGCAGCCATCTCCTTCTTCTGCTCCGAGGAGAGGGTGTCCCAGAGGGCTTTGGAGCGCGAGGAGGCCATGGCGGGCGTGGTGCGGAGGGAAGAAAGGGACCGGAGGAGGATGACTGGGGCTATGACCAGGGTTGGAGTTTATATAGGGGGCGGGAAGGCAATGGGCCGCGGCGGTGAGGTTAATGGTGGGCGGCAGACGGAAGACGGGTGGCACCGGAGTAGGTTCCTCGGCAACCGCATATCATTAATGTAGGGGCGACGGACCGACGGGGTGGAGTGCGCGCAAGTGAGAGAGAGGTTTTTTGGTGGGCCAGGTTAGTCAGACGCGGACGTGGTTGCTGTTCGGATGCAACTCGAGATGCAGGGTATCGATGCCCGCACCTCTCGCATGACAAGCGAGCGCTCTACCATCTGAGCTACATCACCGTTGTTATGCAGTACCAAAATGTAGGTTATAAAAATCTACTGCATAGTTGTCACATTTTTTTTAGGGTAACGTTGCCGCTTTATTTAAACTTCAAACCTCGGAATGTCATCCGATATTACATCAAGAACAAAGTCTGGGGGAACCCCCAACCAAACCTTACACAACTCATCACCTACCCCTACTTTCGCTAACTTATGCGCGGCAACATTAGCACTTCGCCGAACCCACGAAATTTTGCTCTCAGCAAAGGTCCCAAGAAGGGACTTGATCTCTTGCACCCACGGACCTGCAGCGGAGAGATTCTTTCCCGACTGTTGTAGCATGTTTACCACACCTTGAGCATCAAGCTCCACGTGAACTCTTGTTGCATTCATCTCCGCAGCCACCTGCAAACCCTTTATGCAAGCCAGTATCTCCGAAGCTTCAGGATCAACAACGTTTGGAAAGTGATGACAGACTGCTGCCAGAAAGCCACTGCTGTGATCTCTAAGTGCCGCGCCTCCTCCTCCTCCTTTTTCTCCATGTTTAGAAATCGCCCCATCAGAGTTCACCTTCACCCAGCCTTCGTCCAGGGGCTCCCAGCGCTGTGGTTCGTCGTGCCTCAGCTCCCGCGGCGACCCTGCATGCACTGCCTTCCATTCGGCCATATGAGTGACAACAGTGTGCATTATTTCATGTGGCGGTGCAATAAACTTTCCCTCTCTCGCTGCATTACGAGCAAGCCAGAGCCCATAGGTGGCCTGCACCATCGCCTCCTTCTCTCCGTCGGATGCACCAGCGAACCAGTTAAGTAGCCAGCGAGCAAGAGCACTCTGGGAGTCAATCGAGAACGGTGGGATCGCCACCGAAACTCCCTTCTCTGATTGGAGGAGCTGCCAGAACCGCACTGAATGTTGACAAGCCCACAATTGATGATAAATCGTCTCTTCTCGGCCACAAACAACACAAAAAACACCCGGTTTAATCCGACGTCGATGTAGTTCATGCCCTACGACCAACCCATTCTTGATCATCCGCCACATATGTATCTTTGCTTTAGCAGGAGCACATGAATCCCACAACGCCATGAACCCCTTGTGCGTATGCACATAATCAGAGGACTCCGGCTGTCCGGTCCTCGATCTACCCAACGACCTCTTCAAATGGTACACGGACTTGATGTTGAAACAACCATTTTTAGTATAATTCCATGCCAAGTAATCCTGCTCGTCAGGGCCGCCAATCGCTATTTGTTGGATATCATGCGCGTCGCTCAGACTGAACATCGCGTTTACCTTAGGTGAATCCCACGCGCGCCCGTCGGCTGTGAGCAGGTCTGCCACACGCGTCACACCTGGTATGAAGATTTGACCCAGTGGTCTCATACTTCTGCTCCTCGGTATCCAGTTATCATGGTGTATATGCACCTTTGAACAATCCCCTATGCGCCAAATCACTCCTTCATGAAGAAGATCTCTGCCATGTAGCACACTTCGGTAAGTATAGGATGCATTAGACGGGCAGGTTGCGGACATAATTGTTTCATCCTTGAAATAGCGGGCTTTGAGAACCCTCGCACACAAGGAGGCTGGTTCTTGCAAAATTCTCCAAGCCTGTTTCGCAAGCAAAGCTTGATTGAACGCCTCGGGGTCACGGAAACCGAGTCCTCCTACCCTCTTTGCTGCACCCATTTTTTGTCATGAGACCCAATGCACTTTCCTTTCACCATTCGTTGCACCCCACCAGAATTTTGAGGAGATCGAAGTCAGGTTCCGGCATGTTTTTTGTTTTGAGCGGTAGTTATCACAGTTTGTTTTGAGCGGTAGCTATCACAGTATTCTATCGATTCTTTGGATTTGGGCCGACGAGCAGACATCGCGGTCAGAGGTGACCCAACGGCACCTTTGGAAAGCCTATCCAATCTAGCGCGAGGCCCAAATAAGAATTGGATCCAGTGCCCCACACTCCCTCTCCTACAGAGCAAATCCTAAACGTCCCGTCCCGGCATTGTTTCGGCCGACGCAATGGTTTGGACAGGACAACATGACACGTCCTCTCAAAATTTCCAAGCCATCCTGAAAATGATGGTTATGTACTATACTTCAAAAGGGAACAAAAAAGAGCGGCGAAACAGCTGCCTCAAGGAGAGAAAGAAAACTTGGACAAGCAATGCCGCTATAATTCTTTCATTTGGAGTTTTTCGATCTGGTTTTCTTTACCAATTTGATTGCTAGTATTATTTTGCTGGATAGCTCTGGGCGGTTGCTTAAGGAAAAATACAGTATTTGATGACTAATATGACCGCTTCAAATCGCTTGCAGCCTTGCACCATGCAAATGTAAATTAGGTGGGCATCTGGTGCTTGAAGTCTTCCTAAATGAGAGAAGGAAAGGCAACGAAACTTGCAAAATCTCTGCAACTTGCACATTGTCTGCTAGCTTTAGCTTAACTAGAGTTGTGAGGTTTAGCAAAATCAAGCAATTCAATGCATTCCTAGCATATTGCATGCATGCATACCGCCCATCTTCTCGCAGTTCTCCACCAATCATCACTACTCCTCACGAGCGCGGCCATGTGAGTATGTGACCCCTACTAGCTTTGCGTGGCCAACAACCGATGCTTGCAAAATGCCAAGCAGAGGTCGGCCGCCAGCTTCCCTTCCAAAAACCAAACAGTGGCGCGAGGCCAGCTCATGGGCTATAAAATTGGCATGCAGCGCTCCGGTCATAGGATCACAAAGCAACACAACAAGTAGCCACGTCGCCCTTACCTGGGCTCTAAGATGTTTGACATATATTGCCCGTCTCTCTCCGTCAGTTCAAAAACTTTTGAATGAGTTGGCTAGTGCATGAATTCAATATGGTATCCGAGTCAAGATGTCTTGAGTTAAAGACCCTGCCAACGCAGTATTAAAATAAAAAAAAATTGCGGCCTACATCGATCCCACGTCTAAGGACTAAATAAGCCTAAACGTGAGGGGGAGTATTGAAATATATTGCCCGCCTCTCTGCATCAGTTCGGACTTTTGAATGAGTTGGCTGGTGAATGAATTCAATACAAGAGAGCTACTAGGTACGTAGTAACTAGCGGTCACAAGCGCGCGCCCATGGCTTCCAGGTCGACGAGCTTCGTGGCCATGGCGCTCGTCATGGCCGTCATGCTCACCACGTGCCATGCTGCACGCCTTCTCGCCGACGTTCCAGCCTTGTCCACACCGACGCTGCCAACCTTGCCCCCCGTACCCGTTGTCCCTACAATCCCCGCCGTGCCAGGCGGCGTCGTTCCTACAGTGCCCACCGTGCCGAGTGTCCCGACGGTTCCCACCATGCCAGGCATCCCGACGGTGCCGACAGTTCCCACCGTGCCGGGCGTACCGACGGCGCCCACGGTGCCAGGTGTGTCGACAGTACCAGTACCTGGCGCCGTCGTGCCGACCATCCCGGCGGTTCCCACTGTGCCAGGCGTGCCGACGGTGCCGCTGCCGGCAGTACCCGGCGCTGTCATGCCGATAGTGCCCACTGCGCCGAGCGTGCCCATGGTTCCCACAGTGCCAGGCGTGCCGACGTTGCCGATGCCATCCGTCCCCGACGTGCCTAACGTGCCGCTGCCGCCTATGCTATCCATCCCCGATCTGCCCAATGTGCCACTGCCGTCCGTCCCCGACCTGCCCAAGGTTCCACTATCTCCGATGCCGTCCGTCCCTGGCGTGCCCAAGGTGCCACTGCCGCTGGTGCCGTCTGTTCCCGGTGTGCCAGCCGTGCCATAGTTCCTTGCACCTCCACCGTCGACGGACTAGATGTACGTACGTGCCCACGATTTACGAGTGTAATAAAACTGTAACGTTCCAACCATATGGTAGTATTCGTTTGAGCAGCACTTATTTTTGAGAGAGTTTGAGCAGCACTTGTGTCTACGTGCAAGTAAAGAAGAAGAAGTACCCACTTTTTTTTTTGAAGTTCAATCTCCCACTTTATTAAGCTAAATTAGGGATCTCATCCGAAACAGTACTAAGAATACAATCTGGGGGAACTGAGTCCCAAACAGCCGAAGCTCTACTCCTAACTCCTAGTTTCGCCAGCAAATGGGCAGCCCCATTGGCAGACCTTCGAACCCAGGTCAGTTTAAACACCCTTCTAGTTTTGAGCAAAGCTTTCACCTCCTCCACTACTTGTCCCGCCGAAGATAAGTTCCTTGTCTGATCGTTTAGCATTCCAGCGACCACCTGGCAGTCCGTTTCGATGTGCAGCTTCTGTATGTCCCTTTGAATTGCTAACTGCACCGCCTTCCTGCACGCAAAGAGCTCCGCAGTCTCCGCCTTTGAAATGTCCGGGAAGAAATTGGATGCTGCACCCCTGAACGCCCTTGCCGCATCTCTGAAGACCACGCCACCACCACCTCCCCGTCCGGTCTTAGACATAGCTCCATTCACATTGACCTTCACCCAATCTTGCTCTGGTGGTTTCCATTTTTCCTGTTGGTGGCATTTCACCTTTGGTGCCTGAACTCCATGAACATTCTGCCATTCCTCAATATACGCAGCCACAGCTCTCGCAATCACCTGTGGCCCCTCAACTTTCTTTCCATCTCGCGCGTCATTTCTAGCCAGCCACAGAACATATAAACCTTGAATCATCATGGACTTCACATCATCTGCCGCCTCAGCCAACCATTGAAGCATCCAAGCCGATAGTGAGCTCTGGGTGCACAACGAGATAGGTGGGATTGCCACCCTCGCCCCCAATACCAAGCCCAACTCTTTCCAGAATCTTGTTGAGTGATGACAAGACCAAAAACGATGGTGCAGCGTCTCTTCTCTCCCACATGCCGGGCAGAAAACTCCTTCCTTGATGTGTCGTCGAAGAAGCTCGGAGCCCACGGCCAAGCCATTTTTTAGCAGTCTCCATACATGAATTAAGGCTTTGCCCGGTGCACTAGCTTCCCAAAGGGCAAGCCACCCCTGATGCGTTGCCACCAACGACGAAGAGCCCGGCTGTCCAGATCTTGCTCTCTTCTTCTCCATACATGAAGAAGTACCCACTTGTGTACGTGTGTGGTATCTTTTTTTTTGAAACGGAGGCAAAGATTGCCTCATCTATTAATTAAGCAGAAGAGAATTGCCCAGTTAATTACGGAAAACCGGGCAAAAACCGGAACAACAAGGGCCAAGCCCACTCCCATAGACCGAAACACACATGGCAAAGCCCACCCTTATTGACGACAAGTCGACCTGCAGCCAGACAACGCAGCTCCGACTCTGACGGAGAACTCAGAAGAACAAAACCAGGCACGGCTGGCGCCATGGAAGATCGCCGAACGGGCCACATGCAGCCAGTCATCGTACACCACAGGGCCCTGCCGCCGCAGCTTCGACTCCACAGCAACAAGCAAACCGAGGCAAAACCATGGACACGCCGGAGGAGAGCCGACTACCGCAACCATTGCCGCGTCGCCGACATCGCTCCCACCATCATCGTTGCCACAGAAGTCTGGTCGCCACAGTGATTCTCTCGGGGCCGCCGCCCCGACATCCACCGCTCCGTCGCGCCCAGCGCAATCAACCGGCACCGCCTTCCGGGGCCGCCGCCCCCACGTAACACCGCTCCCCTCGAGCAGCAACGCTGCACAACCCAGCTGCCCGCAGCCCACGCTGCTCAGGGCAACCGATCGCAGACCACGAACGTCGCACCACATCCGGGGCCGCCGTCCCGACGTAAAGTCAGACCGCCCCCTCTGGGGCGCATCGACCGAGCCGACACCCCTACCGCCCAAGCGGGACAAGGATGCCACCCAACCAATGTCGAGTGGTTACCGTGTGTGGTATCTTTTCGATTGGTGGGTGTGTGTACTGTATGCTGGTACGTTTATGTGGTGCGAAACATTCTTTGTGTAAGCAATGGGTATTGCTCCATTTATATACGTGTGCTACTGTATAATATTATTTTCATTTGTATCAGTATATACACTATTCATGTAGATATAGGCTTGAGCCGTTTCGCTTTACGCATATGTATCTCAGATTCAAGAGCATATGGTGCTAGAGAAAGCTAGCAAATTATCCAAATATGATATGAATTTGTTTTCCTTTTGGTACAAAATATAATGGACATATGCTTTATATAACTTGTGCTAACGAATAATAACCGATGTATTCATATAGTTAATATCTTAGCTGGTATAATTAAAAGGCACATCGGAGAGCATGTGCTCCCATGTAAAATAAGACTTAAAAAATTCCTAAAAGATTGCAAAATTATTGTGCATATAAATGTTTCAGTCATGTATGTGCTATTAATTTTCCATGAAAAAGCAATTTTCTGTCCCCATGTAAAAAACATAAATTTAGTACTTAGAAATCACAGCTTTTGAGTACATATATTTTTTGTCCCAACATGCATGATTATCATTTTTTTAATAAAAATTTATAGGCATGCAAATGAATCAAGCAGTACATGTGTTAAATTCTTTCAAACTTTATGATATTATGATTTTTTTGGGACCTCGTGCTCACTCATGCTAGCTATTTCAAGCTGTCTTATATTCTTGTCATTTGTAAAAAAAAAGTATATTCTTGTCATTTTTCGTATAGACTACACCGCAACATCATCTTTCCACATCTCTACAAAAAAGAAAAGTTAGGATTGTACATTGGTACGTCCAACTCCCCCTTCCCTTGATCCCCGCACGCAATAAAAAACCAGCGGAAAAAAACACTTGTCGGCGGAAACCCACGCACGCACATCCGTGATCCCCAACTGCCAATTGAGCAGCTAAAAAAAAGGGAAAAGTATATTTTCATCCCTCAACTCTTTCGATATTATAGAATTGGTCTCTCAACACCAAAACCAGCAAACATTAGTCCCTAAACTTTTAAAACCTGATAAGTTTAATCCCTCATACCGCTTTTGGGTGATTTCTTGCTGACCTGGAGTGGTTTTTGACATGAACTGTATGGGACCCACCTGTCAATGATGAAAAAGTCAAACTACACGGAAAAGGAGGTCTCTTTTCCGATGGCCCCTTCCCTGCCATCGCCGCTGACGAGAATGAACCCTCGGAAAAGGAGTGTTAGAGGCGATCATTCTCGCGTTTCGTATACGACCGTCGAGGTGGCCATGGCGGGAGCAGCTACACCATCAAACTGCCGCTGATCATGGTGGTGGGATGTCATAGCAGCGCGCGGCAAGTCCAACATCCAAGTGGCACTCGTCAGCCACGACTTCCTCCCGCGTGGGTGCGAGTACAACATCTGCCCGCGCCACCTCCTCGTGCTGTAGCTGGTGCAGCAGTCACGCCGCTCCGTCAACGACGAGGCTAGCGAGTGGGCAAGTTCCTGCACCACCCGAGCACCGCTCATACGACTTCCATGGAAACCGACGCGAGATCCGGGTTCCCATCTGTTCTTCATAACCCGTTGTCTCCATAGATGATTGGGTCTGAGTTGCTCTGGAACATGGATCCAATGATAGCAAGATTGATTTGGTCATGCGGTTAATGTGTTCGCGAGAATGGTAGCTATAGCTATAGTATTGCATCCATTCCTCATCATGTGTCATCTACATAGTTAAACTTCCTGGTGGTTTTCATCAGAATTGTCATGCTGAAATTACAAGGAAAGTGTTGCCCTTTTTTTGGTAAATAAATATGTTCTTTTAATGAGGAGAGGCAGCTGTGGTGAGGGCATTTGCTTATGTTCATGACTGGGTAGACCAGTCTTTGTACACATGAGTTTCACATCCTTTGTTGTGTGGTGACACATAAACAAAGCGTGTTTGTTTGATGGCAATTCAGCAGACCGGAAGTACTTTGTCCAGCCAACCTGGGAATCTCCAATACTCCATCAATGACTTCGACAACGAGCTGTAGTACTCTGTCCAGCCAACAACGCATTCCTTTCCTCTGGTCCAATCCTTCCGCTTTCCTATGCAGTATGAATGCTCCCATTTTTTCTTGCTATTTGAAAATGCACGTGTTTGATGAGTTGCTAACAGGCCAAGACTTTCTAATAGAAGAGTTGTCCTCGGCAATTTGTTTGTCAACTACTACCACAAAATTGTATATATAACTCTATGTAAGTGCTTATGAAGAGGTACACTGCAAAATATGAACATTGTTGGCCAATAGAACAAAGTGCACTTTATTATTAGTTATCACATTCACAGTTCGATAATTGTTTTTCCATCACGTTTCGTGGCAAAGGCGCTAATCCTTCTGGCAACAAAAACTAGAGTGAAATATCCATTGAATTTCGACAACGTCTTTCTTACAAATAGAAATTGGCAATCTGGAGTCATATGTTACCATCAATGGTCGTCTTGGAGCACAACAATTATGTAATATGTGACATATTGGGTAATAAAATTTGTTAATCCGTAGCAACGCATAGGTATTTAGCTAGTCACATGTTAATAACTAACTTTAATACAACATGATTTTAAAGGTACATAAACATTAATTGCTAAAGATAATGTCTATTTCGTTGTGCTTGCAGTCAATTGATCAAGCAAAAAAGTACTACAAGAAAAGCACCCATTGCAGGTAGAGAAATCATTCCATGACCGCACGTAATTAACCATTCCCCTGCCACAACGAAATATAAGTGTAAGTTATATACCACAAAAATTGTACCATTAAAAGCTTCTTTTGATATACTTTATAGGCTCCAGACTCTTTTGTTGACACAATTGTGTTTGGACGCTATTTCGCCACATCCTGCAAAAAAAATTCCGGAAAGGGACAAGTGCCCTTGAAGGACATGTAAATGCTTCCATGTTTGATAAGAAATGTGGAATGTTAGGATTTCGTCTACAATAAATACCTCAGCCACTGCATGCGTCTCCAACCACGGCTGTGCCGGCAGAGCTGATGTGGTGGGACACATCTTTATGGCAAGCAGCCGACGCACGCCCAGTCAATGGCTTTTGAGCGCTTGGGCGACCTCTCGCCTTGATGGATGCAGCCAGGCAAGCCATGCATGCTTCTTCAACGGAGAACGTAAAAGATGTTTCCACGATGTCAATCACTCCGAAGTAGTGCTTCCACGCACCACATTCGCATCAACCGTGTGAATTTTTCTTCAGAAGCTCACCATACAAAAGAACCCAATACTTCATCAATTACTTCGGCAATGAGCTGCGGTACTCTGTCCAGCCAACAATGCCTTCCTTTCCTCCGGTCCAATCCTTCCACTTTCCTCTGCAGTATGAATGCTCCCATTTTTTCTTGCTATTTGAAAATGGCGTGTTTGATGAGTTGCTAACTAGTCAAGTTAGTACAAAGAACACCAAAAGTAAAATTTATATCCAGGTCCGTAGACCACCTAGCGACGACTACAAGCACTGAAGTGAGCAGAAGCCATCATGCTAAGGCCCCATAGGACCAGCGCACCAGAACAGAAACCACCACCGATGAAGAGAAGCATAGATCGGAAGGATCCAACCTGCAGACACACAACCTGCAAACACAAACGAAGATGGAGAACCTTATTCCATCTTCAAGAAGCCGCCGCCGCCTCGTCTTCTTGAGTATGACACAACTCCTAACAAAACTTAGAAAAACACCTAAAAACGAAGCCCTCCAGCCGGCAAGGGCCGCGATCCACCGCGTCTCCATGGTCCAAGGACCATAGGAGACAAGGTGGACCGGTAGCGGCGCCAACGAGAGGCAGGGAAACCCTAGATAGAGTTTGTAGGAGGCAGTAGCGAAGGGGTAGTTTCTGTAACTTGTCAAGACTTTCTAATAGAAGAGTTATCCTCGGCAATTTGTTTGTCAACTACTACCGCAAAATTGTATATATAACTATATGTAAGTACTTATGGATAGGTACACTGCAAAATATGAATATTGTTGGCCAAAAGAACGAAGGGGTGCCCTTTTATTAGTTATCACATTCACAATTTGATAATTGATTTTCCAACACGTTTCGTGTCTAACGCGCTAATCCTTCTGGCTACAAAAACTAGAGTGAAATGTTCATTGAATTTCGACAATGTCTTTCTTACAAAACGAAATTGCCAATCTGTAGTCATATGTTACCATCAATTGTCGTCTCAGAGCACAAAATTATACGACATATTGGGTAATAAAAATTGTTAATCCGTAGCAATGCACATGTATTTAGCTAGTCACATGTTAATAACTAACTTTAATACAACGTGATTTCAAGGCACATAAACATTAGCCTATTTCACTGTCCTTGCAGCCAATGGATCAAGTAAAAAAGTACAAGAAAAGCACCCCGTGAAGGGTAGAGAAATCATTCCATGACCTCACCTGATTAACCACCCCCCCTGTCGTAACAGTTGTAATAATTTATATACCAGTAAAATTGTACCATTCATATACTTTATAGGCTCTAGTCGCTTTTATTGACACAATTGTGTTTGGATGCTATTTTGCCACATCCGACAACTTTTTTTTTGGAAATGGCCAAGTCCCCTTTAAGGACATGTAAATGCTTCCATGTTCGATAAGAAATGGAATGTTAGGATGTCGTCTGCAATAAATGCCTGAACCGCTGCATGTGTCTTCAACCACGGCTGTGCCGGCAGAGCTGAGGTGATGGGACTGCCAAGCAGTCGACACACGCCTAGTCAATGTATTTTGAGCACTTGGGCCACCTTTCGCCTTGATGGATGCAGCCAGGCAAGCCATGCATGATTCTTCGACAGAGAACGTAAAAGATGTTTCCACGATGCCACTCATTCCAAAGTAGTGCTTGCATGCACCACATTCACATCAACCAAGTGATTTTTTCTTTAGACGCTCATCATAC
Source organism: Elymus sibiricus (assembly GCA_039707655.1). Taxonomy (NCBI): domain Eukaryota; kingdom Viridiplantae; phylum Streptophyta; class Magnoliopsida; order Poales; family Poaceae; genus Elymus; species Elymus sibiricus. The sequence goes on from CM077672.1 coordinate 403,502,957, forward strand.
AAAAGAACCTAGGAGATGTGGGGTTAGGCCCACAAAATTTTGTGCTTCCGTACTTGTGAGTGCGTGTTTCTATGTATGAACCGAGTTCTAGGCTGGGATCTTCAAAGATCATACTACTTTATACTACTAGTGGTCAGGGACCCAAGGCAATAAGCTTGCACATGGAGAAGTCACTTTCAACTATCTCCCTTCCATGTTGATGGCTCTAAGCACAATGCAATTATGAACCATGTGATAGGTGACAAGTACAAGAATTAGTCGATTATTTTTCTTGAGTGGGACATACCATCTTCATGCTCAAGGTCGAGAGTGAGCTATTTCTATCTTGAGTGAAATATGCTTCTATGTAACTATCTACAAGCTCGTGTATCCTATTATTTTACTAATTTTCTTGCGTGGAACCTACCATCTTCGTGTTTAAGGTTGGGGGCGAACTATTTCTATCTAGAGTGATATATGCTTCTACGTTACTGACTAGCTACAAGCCGGTGTGACCAAATCTTCTATATCTAAATAGCTAGCCCCCACTAACTATTTCTCACAACATGTAAGCATGCCACATCATTGCATAACTTGTAAGAGAAAAGACCCATCCCACTATCATATGTCTCTCAACATCAACATGCAAGCATGCCACTTCATCATGAAACATGCATGAAAAAAAGACCCATGTCAACATGCAAACGTACATGAAAATTTTCATTCTAATATGCTATTTATATTTAATAAACATTTTACAACTATATAGATATGTATTTTAGTTTTTGCTTTTTATATTATTACTTCAAATATTCATGTTTCATGCAACGAATCATATTGAAATATGTTGCAAAATATTCCCGCAACAACGTGCGGGGTATCATCTAGTATTAATAATAACTCATATACACTTCGTACGCAAGGAAGGATCATTTTCCCAGCCTCTGAATCATTCAATGCAGGCGACTCATTTTAGTCATGCGAAGCTCAAGACACCTGGGCCAAAAACAACATGCAAATAGAAACCAGCTAAGATCGCTAAATCCCACCATCGATTAAATGGCAGGCTAACTTGCAATCTATTACTTAATTTAAACCACTGAAAAGAAGAACACACATTTAGTATATGGATTGGGGCATCAAGACAAGGCATTCAACTAGGTACACCATTAAACTAATATTTATTGAACCAGTCAGTGAAAACCAAACATATGATTTTACCGCCCAGTTCACCTCACTACCGTGTGCCTGATCCAACAATTGAAGGTTAGATTTCACCGGAGGCATACTAATATCCAAGACAAGCCTTCATGCTTTCAGATAGGCAATGACACACGACTTGTCATTATTAGATCCAACCAAAGTCAGAACGAGGCTTTGCCTCGGAGCTAACACGTCTAACATCTGTCGAACCAACCAACAAAGGGGAGGACAATTATGGGTCATTGTCTTGCAAAACCATGCTGATTGAAGCAGCTCCCTACTGCTTATACCGTATTGGAAACGAGTAGTCGGGCAGTTCACACTAGCATTGCACCACCACAGAGCATGAAGGCGCACATATACGCACCACTCTCAAAACTCCTATGGGGTCACCATGCCACTTGGAAGAAGACTACATCGAGGTACACCATGAAAGGGCGCCTCCACAACCACCATGTATGGCGATAGACACAATATTTATACTTCTCTTCATTTTTGTACATTCTTTCTGAGTCCGGCATGGATGAATACAAGGGGGTATGCAAGCACATGTACTTCCAAGACCAACCGGGCATGAAATCCAATGCGGCAAAGACGATGAAAACCATTTCATTACGGGGAAACCCGTTTTACAAAACATGGCAAATCTGCATAGGTGAAAGAAAGGAGCCACATACGAAGAGCTAAAATGGAAAAAAAATAAAGCTTGGAGCTCAACTTAATACTTCCCAAGGATAAAAACCCGAGAGAGGAGGAAGGTTTAAATAGAAGAGTTTATCTCTCCAAGGAGAGAAGTGAAGTAGGGGAGTGCAGCCTGTCAACACTCACCAAGTTGCGGTCGTATTTTCCCAAGGCCACTCATTTCGGATAATTGATAAAGTAAGATGAGTCGACTATCAATATCTTAGTAGCATAGATTCAATGGTCCAACATGACTTGTGGTCTTGCAGTCTCATCCAACAAATTGCTAATGTACACTATAATCAAATAGCTTAATAGAGCATGTAGTCGTACTGCTAAACAATCACAAGGGTTGGTCGTATATGAAATGAGTAGCAATTGCAATGGCAGTGCCAAAATCAACTTCACTAACATAGCAATATCTCCATTGTAATGGCAATGTCTGCAAATGTACGGGTGTTCATCATCACCTAACTTAACATAGGCCACTCTTTAAGACCATGTGAATCACATCTTGTTCCATGATAAACACAACTGGATGAGTGACCTAAGTATAAGACTAAGGATAGTTTCACATACCACTCATTCCAAAGCCATGCTTCTGCACCCCACATTCACGCTGACTGGGTGATTTTTCTTTGAACCACTCAACCAACAAATATAGAAAATTATGTTGATATTTTCAATATCAAATAGATATAGTATGAAAATATATATAGTAATGATTCTAATAAATCTAATTTGATTTTTCGGATGTTAATATATTTTTTATATAAATTTGCCAAACTTAAAGAAGTTCACCTAAACTAAACTAAAACTTTCAACAATTTGAAACGGAGAGAACAACACACATTTTTTTTTGAGGTATGCGAGTAGCACCCAAATAACAATGTACCTTGATGTTAAAGGATGTGGGGTTGATACGTCTCCAACGTGTCTATATTTTTTTATTGTTTCATGTTATTATATTATCAATCTTATATGCTTTATACATAATTTATATCATTTTTGGGAACTAACCTATTAACCCAGTGCCAAGTGCCAGTTGCTGTTTTCTGCTTGTTTTTTGGTTTTACAGAAAATCCTTACCAAATGGAGTCCAAACGCTACGAAACTTTTTGACGATTTTTTCTGGACCATGAGGGACCCTAGAAGCTTCGGGGGAGGACCATAAGTCAGATAAGGAGACGGCAAGACAACAGGGCATGCCCAGGGGGGTAGGCACGCCCTGATGTCTTGTGGGCCCCTCGTGGCTCCGTCTGACCTAATTTCAGCGCTATAAATTCTCAAATATTCCAAAACCCCCAAAGCGAGATCCGAAACAATTATTCCGCCGCCGCAAGCTTATGTTCTTTCGCGATTCCATCTGGAGGCCTCTGTCGGTACTCTGCCGAAGGGGGAATCGATCACGAAGGGCTTCTACATCAACCTTGTTGCACCTCCAATGATGTGTGAGTAGTTCCCACAGGACCTACGGGTCCATAGTGATTAGCTAGATGGCTTTCTCTCTCTCTCTTTGATCTTCAATACAATGTTCTCTTCGGAGTTCTATTCGATGTAATCTTCTTTTGCGGTGTGTTTGTTGGGATCCGATGAATTGTGGTTTTATGATTAGATTGTTCATTGAAAGTAATTGAGTTATATTCTGAACTTTATTATGTGTGATTGTTATAGCTATGTAATGCTTTCCGATCTATGAGTTTTCTTTGGCCAAGTTGATGATTAGATCTTCACAGTGGAAGTGGTGCATAGTAGTAGGTTCAATCTTGTGGTGTCCTTACCTCATGATAGAAGGGGTAGCGAGACACGTATTTGTATTGTTGCTACTAAGGGTAAAACGACGAGGTTCGATCATATTGATTGGTCTTATTTTGTCTACATTATGTCATCATGCTTCAAGCATTACTCTGTTTATTATGAACTTAATACGTTAAGATGCATGTTGGATAGAAGTTGAGGGGTGGAGTAATAGTAGTAGATGCAGAATCGTTTCGGTCTACTTGTCACGGACGTAATGCCTATGTACTGACCATGCCATGAATAACATCATAACTATGTGCTTTTCTATCAATTGCCAAACAGTAATTTGTTTACCCACCGTATGTTATGTTCTTGAGAGAGATGCCTCTAGTGAAAACTATGGCCCCCGGGTCCATTCACCATATTTGCTAAAACCCTAAAAAGCCCGCTACAATTTATTACCTTTTTTATTTCTTTTGCAATTTATATATCTATCATTATCAGAATTAATCCTTGCAATTAACGAGTATAAGGGGATTGACAACCCTCTTGCCCGCATTGGGTGCAAGTATTTTGTTTTTGTGTGTGTAGGTACTGTCGACCTTTGTCCGTGTGAATCTCCTATTGGTTCCATAACCTTGGTTCTCTACTGAGGGAAATACTATCCTCTACTATATTGCTTCACCCTTCCTCTTCGGGAAAAATCCCAACGCAGTTCACAAGTAGCAGGGGCTTACTCACCAAAGTGACAATTGGCCAGTTTAAAGCCACTAGTGGAGAATACTCACATGAAGTGGCAGGTTGCAGACTCAAGGCCCAATAGGTTGCATGATTTTCCATTATTTTTCTCAAAACACAATACAACTCAAATGTAAGTGCACATAAATCGGTTGCGTCTTATTCAAAACAAAACAGCCACTTGGATTTTAGAGAAATCACTTGCTCATTCCTCCTTCTTTTCCCCTCAAAACCACAAAACAACTCAAATCTAAATCAAGATTCCATGGTAGAAAAATTGGCTGAGTTTTCTCAACAAAAAATCCCCAGAGTTGAAGCAAACCCACTTGTATCCTCCTGGCCAAGTTATCCATCAATAAGAAATACAAAATGGGAAATTTCATAACTCCCAGTCTTCCAAAGAAAACAGTCTTGTGTGCGTGTGGTTGACATGTTTTTGTGATATTTGTCACAGTGTCATCTGGGAGTGGTTGTGGCCATGTTGTGTCGGGTTTGAGTGGGCTTGGCCCTATGATGAAAGTGGGTGTGGTCTTGCAGTGTTGTTGTCTGAGTAGGCTTGGCACCGTTTGAATCGGTTCTGGTTTTTCATAGTTAACCGGACAAGAATTTTCTTAATTAGTGAAACAGACAAAAAAAATCCTGAAGTTTTTGGAAAATCAAAATTTAGAAAGAACAGTGACAAGCTTGTCTGCGGTGCCCACGAACACGGTCATCCAAATGCCACCCATGTCGTTACCCCGCCCACCATGCCGTAGGTGATGTTGCCGCCTATGCCTGCAATTGTCGTGCCTAAGGCGGTTAAGCCCCCCATTACCAAGGTTCCCCTTCCCACCGTGCTGCAAGTGATGATGGCGCCGATGCCCGCCATTGTTGTGCCATAGGTGACGCTGATACAATTGTTGTTCGACCCGGATGTGAACGTGCATATGACGTTCATGGCGTCGCCCCCCCCTCAGCGTAGGTGTGCCCATGCGGCGGTGCTCTCACCTGTCCAGGATAAGGCATGTGAGAGTGACGGCAGGTCACGCCGTTGACATGACATACATTTTCTTACATGAAAGCCCAGTCTTCTATATGTGATGTATCAGTATTTCCTACCTTTTGTTTACGTTTCAGTATATATATTCTTAGTGCTTGACTGTTGGGGTTTGTCGCATTGTATGCATTCATGTTTTTCCAACATACACATTACTGTTTATGGTAAGTTATACTTGTCTTTCAGAACTCAGTTACGGTACATCGTCTCTTCCCTCTTAGGTGTTCGAAAAATCATATATAGAAAAGTGCAATTACACCAAAAAGTGCAATGAGAGAAAATAGTCAAAAATTTCATAAGAGAGTGCAATTACACAAAAGGTGTAATTTCACAAATATTAAAGTACGATAGAACCATAAAAAACATGTATTTGCACCCAAAAAGTGGAAATGCACAATTTCTTTCTATGCATGATAAACAAAGAAAAATAAAAATATGGATTCCAAACATATGTAACTAATACCCTTTTGAAATAAAATTAATAAAAACATTCTTTACATTTTTCTAGGGAAATAAAACATTCTTTACTACTACTTCCCCGGTTCAAAATTAGTTGAAGTTCTATTTTTGTTCTCCACTATCTTCTTTTGATTTAGACAAAGTATATAGAAAATATGTTAATATTTCGAATATCAAATAAATATCATATGAAACTATATTTTGTGACAAATCAAATGATACTAATCTTGTGTTGTAGATGCTAATTTTTATTTATGAACATGGCCAAACCTAAAGAAGTTTGACTTAGATAAAACTAAAACTTTAAGCACTTTGAAACAGAGGGAGCAGCACTTTTTGTTAAGCATAGGAGTAGCACTTTTTCTTTTGAGGTATGGGAGTAGCACACAAATAATAGTGTAGCTTGATGGATGGGACAGCGGTGTTTCTGCACCAAGCTCATTTGCTCCCCGGATAAACAATAAATTCAGAATATATAGAACAAAACTTCAAAAAAATCTGAAATTTCTTGACATCATGGTGGATAAAATTTTCTAGGAGGTTGCAATTTTTTGTGTGGAGATGACTTCGGGACTAGCTCCTTCCAACAAAAACAAAATCAGAGCTCGGAAAACTCGAGCAGCTATGGACATGTTGGAGCTCCAATTTTGTTTTGTTTAACGGAGCTCTTCCCGAAGTCATCTCGGCATGAATTGTTGCAAGCTCCTAGAAATTTTCATCATGTTTAGTGTAAAAAAATCAGAAACTTTTAAATTTGTAGCTGTTTTTATGAATTTACTGTTCATTCGGTAGCACGGGCTCAGCTTCGAATTTTTGGATGGTAAAGGCTTACTCACCAAATTGACAGTTAGCAGGTTCCAAGCCCACTTTTAAACTTTTGGAAGGTTGCAGATTCAAGGTCCAATAGGTTTACACGCTTATCTTCCCATTTATTTGGTCATCTAGTTGACCCCGCGGCCCTGGAAGCAATAGGATGCACAGAAGGAATTGCTCTAGCCGAGGATCTCAACATCCAAGACTTTTTTTTTTGCGAAAATATCACATCTATTATAAAGATTCACTGGAAGTACAAAGCATCCCAAACATAATAAAACATACATCGAGATCCATGGACAACCGAACGACCATTGCGGCCGCCAGAACGAGCCGCCGACGCGCCGCTGTCGCCGCTCCCATACCGAAGCCGGCCTGACTTTGTCGATGACAGCCGGGAAGTCTTCGTGCACGTGCCCCTAAGGACCAGTGTTCGGGAGCCGCAGTCGTCGCCATTGAATCCTTGAATCGATCTGAAGAACCTGACATCAAATCTCGCCGTTGCGTACGCACGACGAGAACCCCAAACCTCGCCGCTCCGAGGAGCTGGCAGGAATCTACATCGGAGCTCCGTCTAATCCGTCGCGGCGAATGAACTTGAGGAGGATCAGAGCCCGAAAGACTGACTCGAAGAAGAAGCGCCGCCATCCGTCCGAGCGCCGCCCTTGCGAGAACCAAAACCCTACCTATCAAAGCCGAGGCACCAGGAATACCCTCCCTGCCACTGGCTGCCGGAGCGGCAAGCGGTGGGGAGGCGAATCCACGGGCTCGCCGGCGGAGATCAAAGGGAAGAAGGCTTTCCCTAGTTGCCTTGCGAGAGGGGAAAGAAAAAGTTGTAATGTAACATCCAAGACTTTGTTATCGCATGTGACTTTAAACAAGTTGTGTCAGAAATTATCAAGGGTAGTAGATGTAGTTATGGTGCTATTGTTAGTGAGATTAATCTCAAGTTAGCTCAATTTTATTGTAATTTAACTTTTGAGAGTCAGTGTTGTCAATTATGAAGCACATAGTCTAGCTAAATATTCACTTTCGCTAAGTCCGGGGCGCCATGTCTGGTTTGGCCAACCCCATGATCTCAGTTGTATCCCACACTCTGTGGTCTTTGATGAATAAAATGGCTATTATCCCTAAAAAAAAGAAGGTCATCTAGTACCTATTAGGCCCAATAAGTGTTGATTTCACGGCCCAAACAGTAGTACAGATTGTGAGGTCTGCACACCTTCGCGGGAACGCGTGACGAAACCAGTGTAGAAATGATGGTACGAATAATCAAGACAGTTGATCAAATCGAAGCTGCAGCGCCGGCCAGCTCCTCACCTAAACACAGAAAATTGTAGCTATCGCCTACGAAGCACTTCCTTTTTGGATTGACGACACAGACTCAAACATTCTGAAACTGGCGAACAACCAGCCTAATCACACGCTCACTTTTATAGCTGTATAAATTCCCAAGCATATTGACCCATGTTCCCACATCGCAGCAGAGCAGAAGCAACATCTTTCAATCGCCTCCCTGACACGAGAGATAACTATCACCTCAATGCCATACTTTGCTAGCTCTAGCCATGGCTTCCAGCGCGAGCATGTTGGCCATGATCATGGCGCGCGCGCTCGTCCTCGCCGGCAGCACGTGCGACGCAGCCCGCAACCTGGCTGACACGACGCCGGCGGCTGCCGCTCCGGCTACTAGCGCCTTACCTGGCCTGCCGGCCGTGCCGACCTTGCCTGCCGTGCCCACGGACACGGTCACCCTGATGCCACCCATGCCGTCGGTCACCCTGCCTACCGTGCCGCAGGTGACGCTGCCGCCCATGCCCGCCATTGTCGTGCCCAAGGAGGTCCTGCCGCCCATGCCCAAGGTCACCCTCCCTACCGTGCCCCAGGTGACGATGGCGCCGATGCCCGCTATCGTCCTGCCCAAGGTGACGCTGCCGCCGCTGCCGTTCGTCCCGAGTGTGAACGTGCCTATGCCGTTCGCGGCGCCGCCCCCGTCAGCCTAGGCGCGCCCACGCGGCGGTGCTCTCGCCCTGTCCACGGTAGGGCGCAGTTCATGTGAGAGTGGCGCCAGGTTACTCCGTGGACACGACGTACATTTCCTTACATGCAAGCTCGGTGTTTTATATGCGATGCAGTGGTTCCTAGGTCATACCTTTTCTTTACCTCTCAGTATATGTATTCTTGGTGTTTGACTGTTGAGGGTTGTCCCATACTCCCATTGTATGTAATTCGTGTTTTTCCTACATACTCCCTCCCATTAGTAGAAAACAGGGCTTTGGTTCTAGCCAGATGGGGCAATAGTCCCGGTCGCATTACGAACCAGGACTAATGTGAGCATCAGTCCCGATTCGAGCGGCTAGGAAGCCCGCCGGGGCTCGGCAGGCATCAGTCCCGGTTCGAATGGGACCTTTAGTGCCACCCTTTAGTCCCGGTTGGTGTCTCCAACCGGGACTAAAAGGTCTGTCTTCAGTCCCAGTTCTAAACACCATCCGGGACTAAAAAAATGCTTATATATATCCTCGCCCCTGCCAGCCCTCCCCTCTGTTTTTGGCTCATAGAAGGTGGGAGGTGTGTGCTATTTTGCTCTCCCTTCCTATGCACATGAGGTGTTCGATGAAATGCCTGAGAGCATGATGCCACTTGAGTTCACACAAAACAAACATGATATGAGGTGCCCGAGTCACACTTAAGCTTTCTCCTCTTTCTTCTCCTCTGTTCTTCCTCCAAGCCCGTCCCCGTCCCCGTCCTCACCGCCGTCGATCGCGCGCGCCGATCTCGTTGCCGGCACCACCGTGGTGAGCCTTTTGTTCTTATCTTTTTTTTAAAAGAAAAAATTCTTAGTTGTATGATTTAGATAGCTACTTGTATAATTTTCTTACTTGTATTATTGTTTTTTATTATATAGTGCCATGATTTTGATATCCACCCCCGTCGGCTCTCGTCCGGTCTATGATTCGGATGTGCTATATTATCTTTTATAACTATTTATTTCATTTAGTGTTTATGACAGTTATGCCGACCAACTTGACATAGATGTTTTTATCTAGGAGGTATGTGAACCGGAAATTCCAACCGACCCTCTTGTCGAGAGGTTAAATTTAGTTGAAAAAGAAAACAATTATTTAAAAGAAAAATTAAAAAGAATTGAAGAAGAGAAGATGAAATTGGAGTTGCATGTTGCCGATGTCGTCGATCTACACAAGATCCAGATGGATGCAATGCGCTTGAAGATTAGAAAGATTAGAAAATATGTCATTGATAAAGAGGCTTGGTATCATTATGCTGTTGGATCAATTTTTAACTTAGTTGCGATTTTGATCGCATTTGTTGTTGCATTTAAATGTTTTACATAGTTGTATGTTGTTTTATGAGAACTATGTATGAACTTTATGTATTTATTTTTGTAGTAATAACATTTGATCACTACTGTACTTTGGTTTTAATGTGATGATGAACTTGTATTAATTTGGTCATTTCTCTATTCATGATGTTCTGTACTGGTTTTTGATATACTTAATTATATAATGCAGATGAACCGGCAATGGATGTACGGTGACTGACGCACTTCCGAGTACATTACGGGCCTGCATAATTTTATCGATGTGGCTGAGGCAAACAGTCAGAATAGTTTTATGTATTGTCCATGTGTTGTCTCTGAGAATACGAAGGATTACTCTTCCTCGAAAACCCTTTACTTCCACCTGCTTAAGAAGGGTTTCATGCCCCACTATAATTGTTGGACCAAGCACAGAGAAAGAGGGGTTATGATGGAAGACAATGAAGAAGAAGAGGATGATGACAACTATCCTATATTCTCTGAATACGGTGATACTGCAACGAGGGAAGCTGAAGATCAAGAGGCACCAGATGTGCCCGCTGATGATCTTCGCCGGGTCATTGTTGATGCAAAGAGACAATGCCAAAGTGAAAGGGAGAAGTTGAAGTTCGATCGCATGTTAAAGGATCACAAAAAACGGTTGTACCCAAATTGCGAAGATGGCAACACAAAGCTCGGTACCACACTGGAATTGCTGCAATGGAAGGCAGAGAATGGTTTATCTGACAAGGGATTTGAGAAGTTACTGAAAATAATGAAGAAGAAGCTTCCAAAGGATAACGAATTGCCTGACAGTATGTACGAAGCAAATAAGGTTCTCTGCCCTCTAGCATTAGAGGTGCAGAAGATACATGCATGCCCTAATGACTGCATCCTCTATCGCGGTGAGGAGTACGAGAATTTGAATGCATGCCCGGTATGCGGTGCATTGCGGTATAAGATCAGACGAGATGACCCTGGTGATGTTGAGGGCGTGCGCCCCAGGAAGAGGGTTCCTGCCAAGGTGATGTGGTATGCTCCTATAATACCATGGTTGAAACGTCTGTTTAGAAACAAAGAGCATGCCAAGTTGTTGCAATGGCACAAAGAAGACCGTAAGAAAGACGGGATGTTGAGAGTACCCGCTGATGGGTCGCAGTGGAGAAAAATCGAGAGAAAGTGGCCGGAGTTTGCAGATGACGCAAGAAACTTATGGTTTGGTATACGTGCAGATGACATTAATCCTTTTGGAGAGCAGAGCAGCAATCATAGCACCTAGCATGTGACTCTATGTATCTATAACCTTCCTCCTTAGTTGTGCATGAAGCGGAAATTCATTATGATGTCAGTGCTCATCCAAGGCCCTAAGCAACCCGGCAACGACATTGATGTGTACCTAAGGCCATTAGTTGAAGAACTTTTACAACTGTGGGATATCAAAGGTGTACGTGTGTGGGATGAGCACAAACAGCAGGAATTCAACCTACGAGCGTTGCTGTTTGTAACCATCAATGATTGGCCTGCTCTTAGTAACCTTTCAGGACAGATAAACAAGGGATACAATGCATGCACGCACTGTTTAGATGAGACTGAAAGTATATATTTGGACAAATGTAAGAAGAATGTGTACCTGGGACATCGTCGATTTCTTCCGACCAAGCATGCCTTAAGAAACAAAGGCAAGCATTTGAAAGGTGAGGCAGATCACCGGAAGAAGCCTGTCCCCCGTACTGGTGATGATATATTTGATATGGTCAAGGATTTAATAGCAATCTTTGGAAAGGGTCCTGGCGGACAATCTGTTCCGAATGACGCTGACGGACACGCACCCATGTGGAAGAAGAAATCTATATTTTGGGAGCTACCCTATTGGAAAGTCCTAGAGGTCCGCTCTGCAATCGACGTGATGCACGTGACGAAGAATCTTTGCGTGAACTTGCTAGGCTTTTTGGGTGTGTATGGGAAGACAAAAGATACACAGGAGGCACAGGAGGACCAGCAACATATGAACGAAAAAGACGGCATGCCTCCAAAGCAGTATCAAGGTCCTGCCAGCTACGCTCTTACCAAAGCAGAGAAGGAAATCTTTTTTGAATGCCTGCTCAGTATCAAGGTCCCGTCTGGCTTCTTGTCGAATATAAAGGGAATAATAAATATGGCAGGGAAAAAATTCCAGAACCTAAAGTCTCATGACTGCCACATGATTATGACGCAATTGCTTCCGGTTGCATTGAGGGGGCTTCTACCAGAAAATGTTCGATTAGCCATTGTGAAGCTGTGTGCATTCCTCAATGCAATTTCTCAGAAGGTAATCGATCCAGAAATCCTACCAAGGTTACAGAATGATTTGGTCCAATGTCGTGTCAGTTTCGAGTTGGTGTTCCCACCATCCTTCTTCAATATTATGACGCACGTCCTAGTTCACCTAGTCGACGAGATTGCCATTCTGGTTCCTGTATTTCTACACAATATGTTCCTCTTTGAGAGGTTCATGGGAGTCTTAAATAAATATGTTCATAACCGTGCCAGGCTAGAAGGAAGCATCTCCAAGGGCCATGAAACAGAGGAGGTTATTTAGTTTTGTGTTGACTTTATTCCTGACCTTAAGCCGATTGGTGTTTCTCAATCGCGGCATGAGGGGAGACTGAGTGGAAAAGGCATGCTAGCACCGAAAGCAATAATATGTAGGGACAGGCATTCTTGGGCGCAAGCACACTACACAGTTCTACAAAATTCTACCTTGGTGGCCCCGTATATCAATGAACACAAAAATATTGTACGCTCCCAACACCCGGGGCAGTCTGACGACTGGATTACATGTGCACACATGTCGACTTTCGGCGGTTGGTTGCAAACACATCTCATGAGTAACAACACTGTTGGTGGTGAGCTGTACTTGTTGGCCAGGACACCATCTTCGACTGTATTGACCTTTCAAGGGTACGAGATAAATGGGAATACATTTTACACGATCGCCCAAGATAAAAAGAGCACCAACCAAAATAGTGGTGTCCGCTTTGATGCAACAAACACCAATAGGGCAAAGGACACATATTATGGTCACATAGAGGAGATATGGGAACTTGACTATGGACGTGATTTTAAGGTCCCTTTGTTTCGGTGCAAATGGGTCAATCTGACAGGAGGCGGGGTACAGGTAGACCCGCAGTACGGAATGACAACAGTGGATCTCAACAATCTTGGGTACACAGACGAACCATTCGTCCTAGCCAATGATGTGGCGCAGGTTTTCTATGTGAAGGACATGTCTACCAAACCGAGAAAAAGAAAAGATAAGGAAGCGAATACATCATACGATGAGCCAAAGCGCCACATAGTTCTTTCAGGGAAAAGAAACATCGTGGGAGTGGAGGACAAGATAGACATGTCAGAAGATTATGAAAAGTTTCATGAAATTCCTCCCTTCACAGTGAAGAATGACCCAAGCATCCTGTTAAATGATGAAGATTATCCATGGTTACGGCGCAATAAGCAAGGGACACACGCGAAGAAAAAGTTTTAGCTGGAAAGTGCCACTTCGGACAAACCGGAGGGAATCTTTGTAAGAGCTAGCTAGGGTATTTTGGCATTTGAAACATGATTTTAGAATAATTATTTATTAAGTTATGAAATTTCAATTATTCCTATCCTTTTAGTATTTTAATTATATAGACGAGTTAATCAATACAATTATGTCCAAACAAAATATGAATGTCTTCTGAGCATTCCGGATAAGTCGCTTGAGGTTGACAGGCATAGGCCATACACACCCTCACCAGTTCTAGTGATTTTAGTCCCAAGTTTTGCAAGGTTGATCATACGCGGTTAGTCCCGGTTGGTGGCTCCATATAAAATAACAAGGTTAATATAGACATGGTTTAAACGTCTTGACATAGATGAATACAGCAGAAGCATCGGAGATGATAAGAGAGAAACGTTGTATGACATAAAGTTGGAGGTCCAGATGAGGAGTTCTCTGGTTGCTTTCTGGTGAAACTGAGGACAACATATCAGATGGCCATTCTCGAGAATAGTCTATTGTTTTGGCATATCTCATGAACATCCAGGCACCTTTATATTTATCTTACATCAGGAGTACAAACCCACATCATGAGTATGTTGGGTTATACTCAAAGGGCTTTAGATTCCGGAAGAAGGATTTTGACAACATTGATTGCCTTGTGTCATATTTTCAAAAACATATTGACAAACCTGATGCTGGCCCTTCAATGCGAAATGTTGCGGCAATGGTACCTATGAAAAATAACTTGATAGAACTATTTGTCACTATCTGATGAAAATCTATGTCATCAAATAAAGTTATATAAAATTCTAGTTATGATCAACTAAAACAAAACTATAATAGTCTTCAATAGCAAAGAGAATTAAATCAAAACTAGGCATGTATGCTACTGTTTTTGAATCTGTTTAAAAGAAAACTAAAGCTAAAATATCCTAAAAAGGTCTAAAACCAAAAATAGGAAAAACAGATTTAGTCCCGGTTGGTGCCCCAACCGGGACTAAAGGCCTACCTTTAGTCCCGGCCCGAGCCACCAACCGGGACTAAAGGCCTGGGTTTCGCGCCCTTTGGGCTGCTGAAATTTAGCTTTAGTCCCGGTTGGTGGCTCGGACCGGGACTAAAGGTAGGACTTTAGTCCCGATTGGGGGCACCAACCGGGACTAAAGCTGTGGGTATTTAACCGCGCCTTCTCCCTCCCTCCCAATATTCCTCTCCACTCCAACCCCCGACGCCGAATCACACCACGACGCCGCAAGGCTGCCAGAGATAGCCGTCGCATCCGAGCCGTCCCCGAGCCCGCTAACCTTCACCGGACCTCCTCGCCCTCCTCCCCGAGCATCGCCGCCCCCGAGCCCGCTCCTCGTCGCCGCGACCCCCGCTCGCCGGACCTCCTCCCCGAGCCTCGCCGCCCCCGCTCCCCGACAACGCCGCCCCCGCTGTGTGAGCCGCCGCCGTTCAATTCCCCTCGATCGGGTTATATATTTTTGTGACATAGAAATTTTTGTAACATGTACGTACGTATGTGTTTGCATTGATCACCGCGAGCTTATATAGTTGACTGCACTTTGGAGTACTTAGTTGAGTCCAACATCAATATTAGTGAATGATTTCAGATTGTTGGGCATCGCGGGCATTTTGAAGTTTCATGTTATATTGAGAAGACTTGATGAAACGTCTTCATATAAATGTCTTGAGAAGACTTGATGAAACCGGCCATTTGTGTATGACACTACATAGTTATATTGGATAATATTGATCTTCATATAAATGAAGCATAAAAGTCTTTTGTTTGAATTGACTAAATACATCCGATAGATATAACAGAGTGTGGCAGAAAATTATACTTCATCTAAAATTACGAGTAAATATGCATGATTTACTTGATAAGAACTGAAAAATATTTGAAATAGTTCAAAGAAATTCAGGATGAAGATATAATATCATTATGATGAAAGATAAAATAATTCTTCTTTCATGAAGAAATATGTCTAAGTCATAAGTTTAGCAAACAATTGAGTAATTGCGGAATTATTATTACCGATCGCCGGAGGAGTCCTCGACGATCGCCGGAGGAGGCCCCGACGATCGCCGAAGGAGTCGTCCCCGACGATCGCCGGAGGAGTCGTCCCCGACGATCGCCAGAGGAGTCATCCCCGACGATCGCTGGTGAGGAGTCCCCGACGATCGCCAGAGGAGTCCCCGACGATTGCCGGTGACGAGTCCCAGACGATCGCTGGAGGAGTCCCTGACGATCGCCGGAGGGTTACCTAACATGCAACTGATAAAACTTGCCATTTTGTTATTTTTGTGTGATTTAATGCAAGCATCATATGAATAAACTTTGTACATGTGTTTGGTGCATTTTCATGTCTATTTGCTGCTGGTATTTTTTCCATGCCATGGTAAACATGTTTAGGCACTGTAACAAGCTTGCAAACATGCTATGATACTCTTGCTGTTTTACACTTGCTGAAAAACTGCTAAGTCTGAAACTGACTGTTATAAAACTTGTCAACTTTGCATGATGTTTTCCACTAATCCATTGCTCATATGCATATGATTCCTTCTTGTGATTTGGTCTATGTAATGTGTACTTTGATGGCATGCCCTTGGTTGCCATGTAAAGTTGCTGTAGCATGACTCAATCTTGCTCTCAAGTTGTCATCATAATGTTACTGTTTTGCCATGTTGTAATATTTGCAGAAACTATGAAACACGACAGAGACTTAGAACAAGAAGAGATGTTGGGGGAAATAATCCGCGACAGAGATGATGATATCACCTCACAGTTTCTCAATGACGACTCTGATGGTGAGGGAAGAGAAGATGACGGCTCCGGTGATCGAATGGAGGGAGAAGATGATGGCTCCGGCGGTGTTGGAGCCTTAACTGTTGCAAAGTCCGGCGAGGTATATTAATTAAGCCTCTGCTGACTAGATGCATTAATTGATTTGTATGTACATATATTAACGCTTCTTTCTTCTTTTAGCCCTCCGGATCGAGCCAAACTTCTATAAAGAGACGAGGCCCGAAGAAAAGGTTGGGCGAGAATGAAAGGTTCACGATCGAAGAACTCGCTGCAGATGGCAAACCGACTGCTCCCAAGTGGACCGCAGACCGATTTATAAGTCAGTGCGGAGTTGTTGTTAGGGACAGCATCCCGATCAGCATTCAAGAATGGAATAAGCCAAAGGCGGATGGAGTTTCTTATGTCGACGATAGATCCAAAGATGAGCTTTGGAATACGCTCATGACAAATTTCACCCTACCGCCAGAGGTGGAGCAAAAAGTCAAGGCGTGGGCTCTTAAGAAGATGGCCCAACAATTCGACAACTGGAAGAAAAGATTGCACGAAAAGTATGTCCTGAAAGGGAAGACTCCAACATTCACCGGAGCAGATGAGAAGTTAAAAGATCACTGGCCCGCATTTGTGGAGTACAAGACATCGGAGGCAGGTAAGAAAAGGTCAAATATAAATAAGCAAAATGTTGCAAAGAAGGAATATCACCACGTTACGGGGTCAGCTGGCTACAAGGCTGCCCGGCCTAAGTGGGAGAAAGTTGAGAACGACCTGCTTGATAAAGGGATCCATCCAGAGACATTGGACTGGACTGAACGGGCAAGGACTTTGTTCTTCGGGCATGGGGGAACTTTGAACCCAGAAATAGGGAAGTGTGTTTATACGAAAGCTCAACTTGCAACACCCTTCAAAGCCATTCAAGCTGCAATGAAGGACGTGCAGGAGGGGAAGTTCCATCCCGACAGAGAGAAGGACGAGCTGCCACGGGCCCTCGGGAATCCTGAACACCCTGGACGAACACGAGGCACATCAGGCTCCGTTCTGTGGAAGGTTGGGTTTCCCGACAGCAGTGACACTTACAGAAGCCAAGGGAGAAAGAAGAAACATGATGCAGACCGGCTGCAGAAGGTAGAAGAAATAGTAGCGTTGCAGCAGAAGCAAATAGAGGCACTTACCAGCTAGCGAGCTACCGGTCCATCATCCCAGCGGCACGAAGATCCTTCATTCGATACTGCCCACGGAGCTACCCCACCATTTCAGCGGAAAAGCAGCGTGGCTTCCACAGAGCTCGTTCGCCCTGATATCACGGCTCCTCGCTACCCCGTGGATGATATCACGCAGAGGGAACATTGTGATCTACATGCAAAATGCATGAACATATCCATGAAGGCGGCGGTCGGCTATGCCTTACCTCGTGTACCTGATGGAACTTACCATTGCTCTCCGATTCCAGATGGCTATGCTGTTGTCGGGGTGGATGAAGTTATCAACGGATTTGAGCAGCTGGAGCTTGAGTACCCTACAGGTGAAGGGGAGATTCATCTGGGAGATGCCAGAATGACTACCGTTCTATGGAGAAAGGAACACATCGTGCTTCCACATTGGATGCCGCGTCAGCAGACTCCGCCGGAGGAGGCCCCTCAGCAGACTCCTCATAGTCCAGCTCTATCTCCGCTGCCTCAGCCGTCTCCACCGCGTCAGCACACTCCGCCGCCTCAGTTGTCTCCGCCGCGTCAGCACACTCCGCCGGAGGAGGCCCCTCAGCAGAATCCGCCGCGTCAGCTGACTCCACCTCCTCCGCCGCCTCAGCACCGGCGGAAGAGAGCCGCCGCTCCGGCGGCTAGTAGTACAACTGCGAAGAAATCCAGGGCAGATACAAGCATCAAGAAGGCTCCTGCCAAGTTACCATACGATATGAATGATGAGGAACTCAAGAATGTCGTGGATGCCGATGTGAAACGCCAGCTTGCACCGAAACGGCCCGATCCAAAGGAGAAATTAGATCCGGCAATAGCGGAGCACTGTATAGAAAACCTTACGCGACCACCACCGCCTCCGCTACTATCAGACTATGACCGGTCTATTGTAAAGTCATATGGAGAACATGTGAAGCGGCCGGGAAGTAGCAGTAGTGCAAGTGGGAAAACAATTACCCAGCTCGGCGAACAGAAAAACCAATCGTGCCCCCCGCTCAAGGTGTTTACCGATATCGATTATGATCCGGGGGTAGCGGCCGATGATGTTGGTTTCACTCTTGGTGATTACTTAGGCGAGGAGGTACAGTTCTCCATGGCTGAGTTAGCATACAGATACCAGCACGGGAAGCCTCTCGTCAAACCTGAGGAGGTCCGGCTACTACCAACACAAATGCGAAAATTGCGCGAGTGGTACATGGAAGCCTCAAAGGAAGGGACCAACTATATCATTGCGGGAGTTAAAGATGAGCATTACTTCAATGGAGACGAGGAGATTTACGTTGAATTTGATGAATTATTTCAGTTTTACAATCAAGACGCCGTCGACAAATCTATCGTCAGTTGCTATTGTCTGTAAGTATCATTCCTGTAATTAAGTCTCTAGCTTAGCTCGTTCATTGCATATATAATTATCCTCACTATATTATGCAGAATGAAGATCCTCGAATGCAAAATAGGACAAATCTATGACATTGGGTTCATTAACCCAAATACTATTCATAAAGTTACGGTACAAATGAACGCCAAGGATACAGACAAGATCTTGCTAAGGGCGTTAATTGAACAACAAAACAAAAGGGAAATACTATTTCCGTACAACTTTAAGTGAGTGTTATACTGTCTTGTACACATTCTGTTTCGCTTACTCGATGTTAAGTGTAGTTGATGAGTTATGCTGCGTGCGCAGCTTCCACTTTATTCTGCTAGTCATTCGGGTTGACTCAGGAAGCGTACTTGTCATGGACTCGCTACGTAAAGACCCTAAGATGTGGGCGGACCTGCGTGATATGCTCCAGAGGTAATTTGAATCATTATCGCACTATATCGGCAACTTTCGTTCATTTCCTGATATCAAGTAATTAATAACTCCTTTATTTATTTTCTTTGTTGGGCAGGGTTTGGAAACGGTTCACCAAGAAGGCTAGGGGTGAATGGAAAGATGAGCTGCAATTTCAACAACTCACTGTAAGTAGTACTAGCTAGGTCCGCGCATCTCTTTGATTCTAGTTAATTTCAATACCATTATCATGCTTGATTATTATTTTGATTGAACTCTACTCTCGTAAAGTGCTTGAGGCAGGAAAGGGGGACTAATTTATGTGGATACTACGTTTGCGAGTTCATTCGCATGACAACCAGTGAGACTGGCAGAAATTTACAACAACTTGAAGTACGAAAACAATATTCACAATTTTATTTTATTACCATCAATTGTGTTGAGTTTCATTCATATATATTGACCCCCTTCTTTAAATTAGATCCAATGGATGCGGGATGATCTCCTACCAAAGGATCGCGTAAAGGCAATTCAAGAGGAATTGGCGGGATTCTTCCTTAAAGAGGTCATAGCTACAACCGGAGAATACCATCGGAAATTGGTAGTGAATGTTGGTAATTAGATATTAGGGATCGTAAAAGATATTATTTTGTATATATGCATGAACGTGTACTATATGTAGTAGCGTCGAACATATATACGAAAACTTGTTGTTCGACCAAGCACGGAGAAAGAGGTCACTTCTCTATATTCATGACAATGTTGTGTAACGGTTCCTTCATTGCTATTAGTAGCCAGCGTCGAGTTGAATGGAAAACATAAAATAAAAATGAAACCCCTAAACCCTCCAAAATCCCTAAACCCCTAAACCCTAAACCCCTCCTTTCAAAAAAAAAACCAGCGCTTGGCAGGGGCTGACGCGTGGCGGCCTTTTAGTCCGGGTTGGTGTTACCAACCGGGACTAAAGGACCTCCTGCCTGAGCGCTGCGCAGCGGCCACATGGAGCCCCTTTAGTCCCGGTTCGTAACACGACCGGGACTAAAAGTGAGGGCCTTTAGTCCCGATTCGTTAGTCCCGGTTGCAGAACCGGGACTAAAGGCCCTTACGAACCGGGACTAATGCCCTGTTTTCTACTAGTGTCTGTTCCTTTATTTTAGAGAATAGACATATGCCCGATTTTATAAATAAAGTCACCAAACAGAGTACGACATAACAACCAACATAACCAGGCCACAGCCAGAGCATGACCATAAGGAGTCATAAGGACCCAACAGGGCCAACAAGCCAATACAGTTTACGGCACGCAGGCCAGAAGAGAGACTGGCACACAGGCCACCAACCTACTACCAAAAAAAAGGATGAACTGCTAAGATACAGCTTGGTCGTCCGAGTTGTTCCGAGATAGAGAGACAGCCGAAGCACGAGCTTTCGAAATCAGCACATCCAAAGCATCACTGTCGGTGTAAAAACCGGCAGACCTCGGGGTAGGGGGTCCCGAGCTGTGGATCTTGGACAGATGGTAATAGGAACAAAGAGACGATTTTTACCCAAGTTCGGGCCCTCTTGATGGAGGTAAAACCCTACGTCCTGCTTTGTTTATATCAATGGAGATGTATCAAGTACAGAGTTGATCTACCTCGAGATCGTAAGATATGTTCTAGTTCTAGGGCTAGGTGAATGAGATTGTGTTGAAGTCCCCTCTAAGGGATAAACCCTCTGGCTTATATACACGCCAGGTAGGGTATCTAGTGTTACAAGGTCGGTATCTAGGCGTGGAGGTGGTAGGAGAAGTCCTGGAGTATACGCCAAGTCTTCGGTAGATGTAGTCTTGATCTCTCCTCCCGCGTGTATCTTCCGGAGTCCATCTTGATAAGAATGAGGGCCCACCGGCCCAGCCCGAGGAATACATGCAGACTAGGTTAGTACCCCCTAGTCTAGGACACCGCCAGTAGCCCTGAACTGGTCTCCGACACCGAGGATGACGTTCTTGGACTTCGGTTCCGGAGTCTTCGGTTCGGCAGGCAAGTTCCATATATGATCCCTCCAGTATAGCCTCAAGCAGTCCTCGGGAAAATAGATAGTCCCGCCGGGTGGGCCCAGATCCGCCGCACGTGGCCTCTGCCTTCTGGCCTTGGGAACTGTGTCTTACGGGGAAGCGAGTCAGTTTGTGGCGAAACGTCAAAGCGTCGGTCTCTCTCCCTTTTTATCCAAGAGCCAGGCGTGCGGATTTATCAGAAACCTCAACTCCTCCTTCCAAGCAAATTGCGCCAGCGCTCCCCTTCCTCTCAAGTCCAACCTTGAGGGCCTTCCATGGAGAGTGGTGCAGGTTCTTCGAGGCGCTCTCACGGCCCTGTCAGAGGTGATTGGGGTAGTTGCGCCGGTTCGCGCCTCCAACTGGAGCACCTGGCCAAACAAGGATACCTGCCAGATTCAAATTTGACAACGACCCGTCCGGGCTTGACATCCATCAACGGGCAGGTACACGTAGAGAATTACCCTTCCCCTCAAAAGGATGAAAGGGTATGCTTTGTTTCCTTCCTGCTAGAGTTCTACGGGCTGCATCTCCACCACCTCACCCCCAACTCGATTTTGCATTGCGGGGTACGTCGCCCTATGTGAGATGCATCTTGGGTGCGAGGCGCACTTCGGGCTATGGAGGAGGTATTTTTGTATAGTGCCTTGTTCCCCCGCCGAAAAGCTTTATGAGGTCGGAGCAGCCGAAGTCTGTCGAGTCAAGGGGGCAGAATACCCATCGGGCACACCTCGGGAGGATACCGACGTCTGGCCAACAGAGTGGTTCTATATAGACAACATCCCCCTCCCTGACCCAGTTCGGCCCGGGCTCCCCCCTTTCACTTCGGAGCCCCCGAAAAGGCGATATAGCTGGAGGACACAGGGTATGGTCCAGGAAGATGGTGCCGAGCTGTCCGAGCTGGCCACCAAGGTGAAGCAATTGGTAAGGACCGGCCTTACTATAATAGACGTAATGACCACGGTGATAGACCGAAGAGTCCAACCGCTCCGGCTGCGCCCTCATCTGCTGTGCGCATACAACGGCACCGAATATTCTTCCCGATCGATTCAGCAAAGCTTCTTGGACCAAGCAACCTTTGGGACAGTGATGGCCGACATTTACCAGGGAACGGCGGAGGACTTTGCCCGACGACAATTTCGGGACGGGCTATCCTACTACAATCCGGCCGACACAGTAAGTCTTTCCACTTTTCCTCCCCTACTCGAGTTGTTTTTTTTAATAGTCAAACCATTTGACCGATCCTTTTACTGGTTTTGAACAGAGATGGAGGCGTTGGGTGGAGGCTCTGAGCAGCCCGACGCCCGAGCCGGAAACGCACTGCTGATGTCTACTACACAACTTATTCTTGTAGACTAGTGTTGGGCCTCCAAGCGTAGAGTTTTGTAGGACAGTAGCATTTTCCCCCCAAGTGGATGACCTAAGGTTTATCAATCCGTGGGATGCATAGGTTGAAGATGGTATCTCTCAAACAACCCTGCAACCAAATACAAGAAATCTCTTGTGTCCCCAACACACCCAATAAAATGGTAAATTGTATAGGTGCACTAGTTCGGCGAAGAGATGGTGATAAAAGTGTAGTATGGATAGTAGATATAGGTTTTTGTAATCTGAAAAGATAAAACCAGCAAGGTAGCAAGTAACAAAAGTGAGCACAAACGGTATTGCAATGCTTAAAAACAAGGCCTAGGGTTCATACTTGCACTAGTGCAATCTATCAACAATGTTAACATAATTGGATCACATAACCATCCCTCAACGTGCGATAAAGAATCACTCCCAAGTTCCTATTAGCGGAGAACATAAGATAGAAATTGTTTGTAGGGTACGAAACCACCTAAAAGTTATCCTTTCCGATCGATCTATTGAGCTATTCCTATAAGTGTCACAAACAGCCCTAGAGTTTGTACTAAAATAACACCATATGATACACATCAACCAACTCTAATGTCACCTAGATACTCCAATGTCACCACAAGTATCCGTGAGTTGATTATACAATATGCAACAAACAACTTCATAATCATAATATTCAATCCACACAAAGAACTCCAAGGAGCACCCCAAAGTTTCTATCGGAGAAAAGATAATGAAAACGTGCATCAACCCCAATGCATAGATTACCCCAATGTCACCGCGGAAATCCGCGAGTTGAATGCCAAAACATATATCAAGTGAATCAATATAATACCCCATTGTCACCACGGGTATTCATATGCAAGACATACATCAAGTGTTCTCAAATCTGAAATATTCAATCCGACAATAACGAAACCACAAAGGGAAAAGATTCGATTCATCACAACAAAGATAGAGAGGGAAGAAACACCATATGATCCAACTATATTAACAAAGCTCGCGATACATCAAGATCGTGCCATATCAAGAACACGAGAGAGAGAGAGAGATCAAACACATAGCAACTAGTACATACCCTCAGTCCCGAGGGTGAACTACTCCCTCCTCATCATGGAGACCGCCGGGATGATGAAGATGGCCTCCGGTGATGATTTCCCCCCTTCGGCAGGGTGCTGGAAAAGGGTTGTAGTTGGGACCTCTTTGGTACAGAGGCTTGCGGCGGCGTAAAAACTCATCTAGGTTAACTTTTGGGGGTTTCTGAATATATATGATTTTTCAGCGTTGGAATCACGTGAAGAGGAGCCACAGGGGGCCCACAAGGCACCAGGGCGCGCCTGGGGGGTGGCGCGCCCTGGTGGCTCGTGGGGCCCCTGTGGGTCTTCTGGCCACCTCCCGAAGCTTCTAATGTCTCATATGTTCCAGAAAAAATCGTCAAAAAATTTCGCTGCATTTGGACTTCATTTGATATAGATTTTCTGGAAAACCAAAAACAAGCAGAAAACAGCAACTGGCACTGGGCACTAGGTCAATATGTTAGTCCATGAAAATCTCCAAAAAGTTTCATCCAATTCCAAGAACTTTTATTTCTGCACAAAAAACAACACCATGGCAATTTTGCTGAAAACAGCGTCAGTCCGGGTTAGTTCTAATCAAATCTTACCAAAACCATATAGAATTGTTATAAACATGGCATGAATACTTCATAAATTATAGATACGTTGGAGATGTATCAGCATCCCCAAGCTTAATTCATGTTCGTCCTCGAGTAGGTAAATGATAAAAGAAATAATTTATGAAGTGTGAATGCTAGCATAGTGCATAAGTTTGATCAATGATAATTTCAATCACTTTTTCTAGCATCAATATATATCATAATCAGTAGCTCATCTCATAAAACTTGTCATGATCAAGTAGCAAGCTATTCACATGTTTAAAGTATAGGCCATAAACTTTCTTGAAAACTAACAAACTATGTTCTCAGTCATCAAACAATTGCAATTCATCTTATTTTCAGGAAGGGTCTATGTAAGAGCTTTGATCTAGCAAATTCCACATACTCAACCATCATTTAGTCTTCCATGATTGCTGACACTCAAAGCATATTTTTAGAACAAACCGTTTCAGTCAAACACATAGGAAGATAGGGGCTTAATGTTTTGCCTCCCAACTTATTTATCTCATGGATAATGTCAACAATAATAACTCATGATCACCTATATTCAACTGGATATATGTGCCTGGATCTTTCCCTACCACATAATGCTTGCCAACTAAAGAATAAATAGAGCGGAATAGGGATGAACATTAATGACTCTTGCATAAAAGTAAATACAAAAAAGTAAATACAGAAAAGTAAAAGATAGGCCCTTCACAAAGGGAAGCAGAGGTTGTCATGCGCTTTTTGTTGTTGGATGCACAAGCCCTTAATGCAAAGGAATGTCACGTTATATTGCCCCTTGTGATAGTAACCTTTATTATGCAGTCCGTTGCTTTTATTTCTTAACCATCACAAGTTCGTACAACGCTTATTTTCCCTTGCAATAAAAGATCATACATATTTTAGGAGCAATTTTTATTGCTTTTTGCACTGATGACAACTTACTTGAAGGATCTTATTCAATCCATAGGTAGATATGGTGGACACTCATGGCAAGAAACTGGGTTTATGGGTTTTTGGGTGCACAAGTAGTATTTCTACTTAGTACGAATTTTTGGCTAGCAAAAGATCCTAAGCAAGCACCACATGTTAGAGGATCCATGACAATATAACTTCTATGTGAATATAAACAAACATAACTCATTACGTTGTCTTCCTTGTCCAACGTCAACTACTTGATCAAGCTTGAAAATAATTAATGGGGGCTCACAATCATAGAAGATGTCCAAGATAGTATATTTATATGTGTAATTTCTCTTCCTTCAAAATTCTTTCATGAATTGTTCAAGTGACCAATGCTATGTTTGTTAACTTTCAATAAATTTTACCACTTATACTTCTTGTATGTGAAGTCACTACTCCCCATGTGACAAGCATATAAATATCAACTTTATGATATTCAATTCATTTCAACAATTTACGGCGGCGGCGTAAAAACTCATCTAGGTTAACTTTCGGGGGTTTCTCTATTTATAGGATTTTTCAGCATTGGAATCAGGTCAGACGGAGCCATGTGGGCCCCATGAGGTACCAGGGCGCGCCTGGGGGGGTGGGGGTGGCGCGCCCTGGTGCCTCGTGGGCACTGGGTGGCCCCTCTCCAGTGGGTCTTGGTTCCAGTATTTTTTATTTATTCCATAAAAAATCTCCAAAAAGTTTCATCCAATTCCAAGAACTTTTATTTCTGCACAAAAAACAACACCATGGCAATTCTGCTGAAAACAGCGTCAGTCCGGGTTAGTTCTAATCAAATCTTACCAAAACCATATAGAATTGTTATAAACATGGCATGAATACTTCATAAATTATAGATACGTTGGAGACGTATCAGCATCCCCAAGCTTAATTCATGTTCGTCCTCGAGTAGGTAAATGATAAAAGAAATAATTTATGAAGTGTGAATGCTAGCATAGTGCATAAGTTTGATCAATGATAATTTCAATCAATTTTTCTAGCATCAATATATATCATAATCAGTAGCTCATCTCATAAAACTTGTCATGATCAAGTAGCAAGCTATTCACATGTTTAAAGTATAGGCCATAAACTTTCTTGAAAACTAACAAACTATGTTCTCAGTCATCAAACAATTGCAATTCATCTTATTTTCAGGAAGGGTCTATGTAAGAGTTTTGATCTAGCAAATTCCACATACTCAACCATCATTTAGTCTTCCATGAATGCTGACACTCAAAGCATATTTTTAGAACAACCCGTTTTAGTCAAACACATAGGAAGATAGGGGCTTAATGTTTTGCCTCCCAACTTATTTATCTCATGGATAATGTCAACAATAATAACTGATGATCACCTATATTCAACTAGATATATGTGCCTGGATCTTTCCCTACCACATAATGCTTGCCAACTAAAGAGTAAATAGAGCGGAATAGGGATGGACACTAATGACTCTTGCATAAAAGTAAATACAGAAAAGTAAATACAGAAAAGTAAAAGATGGGCCCCTCGTAGAGCGAAGCAGAGGTTGCCATGCGCTTTTTATTGTTGGGTGCACAAGCCCTTAATGCAAAGGAATGTCACGTTATATTGCCCCTTGTGATAGCAACCATTATTATGCAGTCCATCGCTTTTATTTCTTTACCAGCGCAAGTTCGTACAACGCTTATTTTCCTTTGCAATAAAAAATCATACATATTTTAGGAGCAATTTTTATTGCTTTTTGCATGGATGAAAACTTACTTGAAGGATCTTATTCAATCCTTAGGTAGATATGGTGGACACTCATGGCAAGAAACTGGGTTTAAGGGTTTTTGGATGCACAAGTAGTATCTCTACTTAGTACGAATTTTTGGCTAGCAAAAGATCCTAAGCAAGCACCACATGTTAGAGGACCCATGACAATATAACTTCTATGTGAATATAAACAAACATAACTCATTACGTTGTCTTCCTTGTCCAACGTCAACTACATGATCAATCTTGAAAATAATTAATGGGGGCTCACAGTCATAGAAGATGTCCAAGATAGTATATTTATATGTGAAATTTCTCTTTCTTCAAAATTCTTTCATGAATTGTTCAAGTGACCAATGCTATGTTTGATAACTTTCAATAAATTTTACCACTTATACTTCTTGTATGTGAAGTAACTACTCCCCATGGGACAAGCATATGAAGCATATAAATTTCAATTTTATGATATTCAGTTCATTTCAACAATTTACTCATAGGATATAAGTGAATCTCAAGAGTAAATGACAAACTACTCCAAAAAGATATAAGTGAAGATCAAATGAGTAGTTAAGTAATTAAGTAGCTATGTGATAACTCTCTCTCATTTAAAAATTTCAGATCTTAAGTATTTTATTCAAACAGCAAGAAAAAAAATGACATTCGAAGAATAGCACATATCAAGTGAAGAAGCAAAAACTTAGGCTCAACCAAAACTGACCGATAATTGTTGATGAAGAAAGGTGGGATGCCTACCGGGGCATCCCCAAGCTTAGATGCTTGAGACTTCTTGAAATATTATCTTGGGGTGCTTTGGGCATCCCCAAGCTTGAGCTCTTGTGTCTCCTTAATTCCTCTCATATCAAGGTTTCTCCAAATCTTAAAAACTTCATCCACATAAAACTCAACAAGAACTCGTGAGATAAGTTAGTATAAATCAACTCAAAACCTTAACATTCTCTACTGTAGCAAATCACAAAAATTATAATTAAACATTGCATACTAAATTCCTCTTCATATTTAATACCCCTATCCACAAATAGAAGCATTAAACACGCAAACATATGCAAACAATGCAAGTATATCAGCAATCTGCCAAAACAGAACAGTTTGTAAAAGGGGAATAAGAATCCATACTTCCCTAACTCCAAAAATTCTGAAAAATTACCACGTGACAGAGAACTCATGAATTCTTACTGTGTAAAAATTTCAGATTTTTATCAGGTTCTGACTATTCAGGAATATTCTGGACATAACAGAAAACTTTCTGTTTTCAAACAGCAACACATGGACTTGCAAACTGAGCATGGTAAAGGCTATAATTGGCATTTTATTGAACTAAAAGATACAAAACATGATTATTTATAAAAGCAAGCAAATATCAACAGAAGAGAATGATGCTCCAAGCAAAACTCATATTATGTGATGAATAAAAATATAGCTCTGAGTGAGCTTACCGATAGTGTTGAAGACGAAAGAGGGGATGCCTTCCGGGGCATCCCCAAGCTTAGTTGCTTGGGTCTTCCTTGAATATTACCTTGGGGTGCCTTGGGAATCCCCAAGCTCAGGGTCTTACCACTCCTTAGTCTCCTCATATCGATATCTCACCCAAAACTTGAAAACTTCAATGACACAAAACTTAATGGAACTTGTGAGATAGGTTAGTATGATAAAAATAAATCATCCACTTAGGTACTGTCAAGACCAGATTCATAATTATTGTCACATAATGCCGACTGTATTCTATCATTTCCACAATTTATATTACTCAATATAAGCTATGGAAACACTAAAACTAGCAAACTATGCACCGAAAACAGAATCTGTCAAAAACAGAACAGCGTGTAGCGAGCGATTTAAAAACCATACTTCTGTACCTCCAAAAATTCTGAAACATTAGGAAACGTAAAAAATTTGTAACCCAATACTGTGTAAAAATTTCAGAATTTTCTCACGCTCCAGTACAGAATAGAAATTCCAGCACTGGACGCAAAAGTTTCTGTTTTTGCACAGAATCAAATCAACAAGCATCCACACTATCCCAAAGGCTTTACTTGGCACATTATTGAAAGAAGACATATAAAACATGATTACCACAGTAGCTTAATCATGTGGACAGACAAAAACAGTAGGTATAAATATTGGGTTGTCTCCCAACAAACGCTTTTCTTTAATGCCTTTTAGCTAGGCATGGTGATTTCAATGATGCACGCATAAAAGTAAAGAATTGAAACACAAAGAGAGCATCATGAAGCATATTACTAGCACATTTAAGCCTAACCCACTTCCTATTCATAGGAATCTTGTGAGCAAACAATTTATGGGACCAAGAATCAACTAGCATAGGAAGGCAAAACAAGCATAACTTCAAAACTTTCAACACATAGAGAGGAAACTTGATGTTGTTGAAATATGTAGAAGCATATATTCCTTTCTCAAAATAATTTTCAGTAGCATCATGAAGGAATTCAACAATATATCCATCACACAAAGCATTCTTGTGATGATACGTAAGCATAGAATTTTTATTACTCTCCACACAAGCAATTTTCTTCTCATTCATAATAGTGGGAGTATCGTATGAAACTCGAATACTATAAATTGTTTCCACATTAAAAGAGTGATGTTCAGTAAAAGGATTTTTATAATTATAACAAGTATCATAATAATCATCACTATTTTTCATAACATAAGTATCATCACAATAATCATCATAGATAGGAGGCATGTCATCATCATAATAAATTTGCTCATTCAAAGTAGGGGGACTAAAAAGATCATCTTCATTAAGCATAGCATCCCCAAGCTTGGGACAAACATTAATTGTAGCAAATAAATTCTCAAACATGTCATTCTCATCAAACATAGCATCCCCAAGCTTGTGGCTTGGCATATCATTAGCATAATCACTATTATCATCAATAGTATGAATAGCACCAATAGTATAACAATTATTATCATCACAATTTTCTAAGTTGGTGCCAAAAAGATTTTGAAGATTATAAGAAGTATCATTATTCTCCCAATCATAATCATCATAATGAGTAATAGGCATAATAAAATTATCCTCAATAGTTCCTTCGGACATTGTACCATAAGACAAAGAAGCAATATCATCATCAAGTATATCATCTTCCACAATTATTTTTGATTCACTCTCATGAGGCACAACAATAATAGGGGCAACATTATTTGGGAGGGATATTTTTTTACCTCTACTCTTTCTTCTTTTCTTCTTGTTCACCACATCATGTGTGGGTTTAATCAATTTTTCTGAGTTTCTTATTTATGAGATTGGTTGAATAGGAAGCTCCTCCTCATCACCTATTTCATCATGAGAGACAATAGGAGGGAAAGTGGAAATCTTTACCCTTTCATTAGTGTTCCTTTTATATTCTATTGGTTTTCCCATCTTTCTGTAGTTGGCAATATAAGCATTCTTATTGCAATTTACCACAAAAAACATATAGATTTCCTCTAGATTAGTTTCAATGTTGTCTGTGAGAATGAATACTTCAAACCAACTATTTTTATGTGTCAAATCCTCACACCCCAAAAATAGATAAATCTCATTATATAGTTCAAGGGCGGTCAAGTCATTACAATATTTAGCCATGATTCGATCATGAAAAAGTATGCATTGAAAATTAAGGTGACCAACTTTATTGCAAAGTTCACAAGTAATGGGATGAAGAGAGCATAATTTTGTAGCAAATTCATCTATTACTTTGAGCAAAAAATTGGTTCTATCATGTTTATGGTTCTTACAAAATCTATCATCCCTATAAGGCATGTCTTCACAAACTTTATGCACTCCACAAAAATTGACATGCTTATAAGAAACATTTTTGTCATGACTAGTGCAATCATCATTAGTATTTTGGATATTCATAGAATTCATACTAACAACATTGCAATCATGCTCATCATTCAAAGATTTTATGCCAAACATTTTATTGAATTCTTCTTCTATCAATTGAGAACAATTTTCCGCTCCATCATTTTCAAGAAAGACATGATAAAGACGAATAATATGAGGCAACCTCAATTCCATTTTTTTAGTTTTCTTTTATAAACCAAACTAGTGATAAAATAAGAAACTAAAAAATTAGATTGCAAGATCTAAAGATATACCTTCAAGCACTCACCTCCCCGGCAACGGCGCCAGAAAAGAGCTTGATGTCTACTACACAACTTATTCTTGTAGACTCGTGTTGGGCCTCCAAGCGCAGAGTTTTGTAGGACTGTAGCAATTTTCCCTCAAGTGGATGACCTAAGGTTTATCAATCCATGGGAGGCGTAGGTTGAAGATGGTATCTCTCAAACAACCCTGCAACCAAATACAAGAAATCTCTTGTGTTCCCAACACACCCAATACAATGGTAAATTGTATAGGTGCACTAGTTCGGCGAAGAGATGGTGATAAAAGTGTAGTATGGATAGTAGATATAGGTTTTTGTAATCTGAAAATATAAAAACAGCAAGGTAGCAAGTAACAAAAGTGAGAACAAACGGTATTGCAATGCTTAAAAACAAGGCCTAGGGTTCATACTTTCACTAGTGCAATCTCTAACAATGCTAACATAATTGGATCACATAACCATCCCTCAACGTGCGATAAAGATTCACTCCCAAGTTCCTATTAGCGGAGAACATAAGATATAAATTGTTTGTAGGGTACGAAACGACCTCAAAGTTATCCTTTCCGATCGATCTATTGAGCTATTCCTATAAGTGTCACAAACAACCCTATAGTTCGTACTAAAATAACACCATATGATACACATCAACCAACTCTAATGTCACCTAGATACTCCAATGTCACCACAAGTATCCGTGAGTTGATTATACAATATGCAACAAACAACTTCATAATCATAATATTCAATCCACACAAAGAACTCCAAGGAGCACCCCAAAGTTTCTATCGGAGAAAAGATAATGAAAACGTGCATCAACCCCTATGCATAGATTACCCCAATGTCACCGCGGAAATCCGCGAGTTGAATGCCAAAACATATATCAAGTGAATCAATATAATACCCCATTGTCACCACGGGTATTCATATGCAAGACATACATCAAGTGTTCTCAAATCTGAAATATTCAATCCGACAATAACGAAACCTCAAAGGGAAAATATTCGATTCTTCACAACAAAGATAGAGAGGGAAGAAACACCATATGATCCAACTATATTAACAAAGCTCGCGATACATCAAGATTGTGCCATATCAAGAACACGAGAGAGAGAGAGAGTTCAAACACATAGCTACTAGTACATACCCTTAGTCCCGAAGGTGAAGTACTCCCTCCTCGTCATGGAAACCGCCGGGATGATGAAGATGGCGTCCGGTGATGATTTCCCCCCTCCGACAGGGTGCCGGAAAAGGGCTGTAGATGGGATCTCTTTGGTACAGAGGTTTTCGGCGGCGTAAAAACTCATCTAGGTTAACTTTCAGGGGTTTCTGAATATATATGATTTTTCAGCGTTGGAATCACACGAAGAGGGGCCACGGGGGGCCCACGAGGCACCAGGGCGCGCCTGGGGGGTGGCGCGCCCTGGTGGCTCGTGGGGCCCCTGTGGGTCTTCTGGCCACCTCCCGAAGCTTCTAGTGTCTCTTATGTTCCAGAAAAAATCGTCAAAAAGTTTCGCTGCATTTCGACTTCATTTGATATAGATTTTCTGGAAAACCAAAAA
Source organism: Elymus sibiricus (assembly GCA_039707655.1). NCBI lineage: Eukaryota > Viridiplantae > Streptophyta > Magnoliopsida > Poales > Poaceae > Elymus > Elymus sibiricus. The sequence continues at coordinate 403,535,652 of CM077672.1, forward strand.
CAAGCAGAAAACAGCAACTGGCACTGGGCACTAGGTCAATATGTTAGTTCATGAAAATCATATAAAAACCATATAAAAGTGCACCAAAATCATACAAAACTATAATAAACATGGCATGAATACTTCATAAATTATAGATACGTTGGAGACGTATCAACTGCCGAGCGGAAGATCCGCTCTTTCACGAGGACGAGGACCTGGCCCTTATCTACGAAGGGAGGAAATTTTATATGGAGTGCCTTGATGGCTCAAAGGTAGTTGTCACCCCTAACGCGCCGGGGATGAGTCCAGTTTCATCGGTGGCGCCCTCTTCTTCTAATCAAAAGCGAGCCCCTCGTCCCCAAGCCCCTAGTCACCTAACTTCTCCTCCAAAGGGACGGCATTCGAAACGCCCGCACGGAGAGACGGCTCCTCGAGGGAGCCGCCCGCAAGAGGCGGAAGAAGCATAGGACGAGGTCATGGAGGCAGGCGAAAGTGCTCCCTCAATCACCAGGTGACTGTGATTACTGTATTTTGTAGAAACGCCATCTCAGGCCCTAACCCCTTTGATCATTCGCAGGCGGCCTTCTCCTTCCTTCATGGCAGCGAGCGCGAGGGCTGAGGGGGCGGCGGCTTCAAATAGGGAAGCAGAAGCACGCCCTTCTTCGGGAGCCACTCCTGAAGTTCCCCAGCCCGAGGACTCAGAGACCAGCTCAGCTACTCCCTCCGAGATCCAATGTGCCGCGAATTACCGACGGCGAAAGACCTCCCTAAGGAGTCTGGCCTTCTCGGATCGGGAGTTCATCGCCCTCAGCTCGGTGGACGCATACCTCGGGGCGACCCGCGCTGTTTTTGATCAATCATTAGACGTTTTGTCGCAAGGGTTACAGGTGAGGTCCAGCCCGAGCTCGCCTTACATCTTTCTGTTTGTTTAAAAGACAAACAACACTGCCAACAGTGGTAGTAGCCCCTAAGGCTTGATATGGGCAAGAATGCCCGTAGCGAGGCTTGATGTTGACCTGAAGAAGTTATTTTTTGGTAGAGTGCTTGGGTGAGGAATGATCAGCTATCCGAGGCCCTTTCCCAGACAAAGGGGAGGTTGGAGACTGCCTTGGTCGAGGTGGAGCAGGTGAAGAAGTTCACTCGTGAGGCGCACGGTAAGTGCTTTGTATTGTATATAATAATCTTAGTTATTAAGATCTCCTAACAGCGTAATCCAATGTAGCAGCGGAAGCCCTAGGCCATCTTGAAAGAGATCTCAAGCAGGCTCGCGAGGATTTGCTTTATACGGAGTCGCAGCGCCAGGCAAACCAACATGTGGTGACCCAAAGGGTAGATTGCGTTAATGTGCTAAGGGCCAAAAATGCCCAACAGGCTGACGAGATTAGAGGTTAAAAGCTCAACTGGCTGCTGCCGAGGCCCAGAATCGTCGAACAAATGAGACAATTTTTGGTAAGTTTTTATTTCAAGAATCGTTACTTGAGTTTGGGGGTTTAGCCGAGATGAGGAGCAGGCTAACACATGTTTCTTGCCAACCCCTTGATGGCCGAGGTCCGGTACCCGAAGACATGGCGGCTCATCTATCTGAGGTGCACGGAAGTGCGCGGAAATCGATGAAGGTAGTTTTCAAGGCGTTGTGGCCCGAAGTGGAGCACGTCCCTGAAGACATGGCCGTCCTAGCCGAACATTTGCAAAGAGCTCGGCGTCGGATTCAGGTGTGGAAGGTGTCCGCCTGCCGGGAAGGGGCGAGGGAGGCCTGGGCCATGGTCAAGATCCGGTATACGAGTGTTGATAGGGCGCACCTGGCCGAGGTAGGACCAAAGGGGCCGGACAGGGAAGAGATACCCACTGGTCTCGTATATGAGAATGTCATGCCTGCTACTTGGTTTTCGCAGAAGGACTGCGCCCTAGACACCTTAATAGACGGGTTGACCATGTGTAATGAAATGATAGTGTGTGACTCTATGTATCAAAGTACTTTACGTCATTATTCAAACCGCGCATCCAAACTCTGTCAACCAGCCATCGGCTTCTACCTCCTCGGTCAGTGACCGAGGAGTGTCCCCTTACTACTGACCAATGTACTTCGGACCAGATGCTTCAGGAGACGAGGCAATCCGGCTATGTGGTGCGAACGACAAGAGTGAGGCAGAGAGTTATGTTATATTACTTTTTAACGTAAGAAACATCTTCCGAGGAAAATAGTTCTTCCAACAGTTTCTTTCCTTGGGTAGCTGTGTCGAGCACATAAGTCCGAAGACGGGTGACCTCGGAGGTAAAGCCCCTGGTCGGGGTTTGAGAGACCCCCTCCACTTTACTACTATGTCCTGGCCGACCGATTAGTACGTTTAAGAGTGCTAGCTTTCGGCTTTGTCCGTCTGAGGTACTGCACCGGGTGACCCGGGAATGACAATCATGGCTGTGCTCCCTTTGCCTCTTAGCCGAATGATCGGGAACATAAGGGGCAAGCACAGGAGCCAGGCAACCCAGCTTGGCCAAATCTTAAGTCAAATCGATGCATATTGTGGCTTGAAAGACAATAGTATGTAAGACGTGGAGTAACGTATATTTTGAAAAGAACATGCAGTGTTGATTTTATTTCTCGAGGTCCTTCAGAGGATACCTCCGAAATCGAGAGAGAGAGAGAGAGAGAGAGAAAAAGAAGAAGAAAAAAGAAAAGTAGTGTGGTGTATGTACAGAGGTGAGTAGTTTTCGGAGTTTCTACCATAGAAACATCGGAGTAGCGCCGCGTTCTAGGGGTTGGGTTCTAAACGCCCGTCCTCTGGGTCTCGAATTTGGTAAGCGCCTCCGACGAGGATCTGGTCGATGATAAATGGCCCATCCCTCTTAGGGGAGAGTTTGTGCGTCTGCTTCTTCGGATGAAGCCGCATGACGAGGTCTCCTTTGTTGAAGTCCTTTGCGCCAACCTCCCTATTGTGGTAGCGGCGGGCTTGTTGCTGGTAAATGGCAGATCGTGCCCGAACAACATTGCGTTCCTCTTCTAGGGCGTCCAAGGCATCCTGCCGATCTAACTCGGCCTCCCGCTCTTCGTACGTGCGTACTCGAGGTGCATCGTGTATGATGTCGCAGGGGAGCACTGCCTCGGCGCCGTACACCATGAAAAATGGAGTGTACCCAGTGGATCTGTTTGGTGTGGTGCGTAGACCCCATAGGACGGAATGAAGTTCCTCTACCCATTTGAAGTCGGCCTCCTTGAGGGAGCGAACTAGCCGAGGCTTGATGCCACTAAGGATTAGTCCGTTGGCACGTTCCACTTGCCCGTTTGACTGCGGGTGATAGATATACGGATGTGTAGTCGAGCTTGATGCCCATTTTTGCGCACCATGTTTTCACTTCTTTGGCCGTGAAGTTTGTCCTGTTGTGTGTTATGAGACTATGGGGGGTACCATAATGGTGTACTACCCCCGAGATGAATTTGAGTATATGGACTGCACCGGCTGAAGTTACTGGTTTTGCTTCGATCCACTTGGTAAACTTGTCCACCAGGACAAGTAGGTACTTATTTTTTCTTGACCCGCCCTTGAGTGGGCCGACCATGTCTAGCCCCCAGACCGCGAAAGGCCAAGTGATAGGGATTGTGCGGAGAACTGCAGGGGGCATGTGGCTTTGTTTGGCGAATACCTGATAGCCGGGGCAGCTCTGTACTAACACAGAGGCGTGGGCGCCCGCAGTTGGCCAGTAAAAACCAGCTCGGAAAGCCTTGCTGACCAAGGTCCGAGCAGCGGCGTGATGTCCGCTCATGTCGGAGTGAATCTCCTGCAGTAATGATCGTCCTTCCTCTTTGGATATATGCTACTTGTGAGCTGCGTTGGGATTTCCCCGAAGAGGAGGGGATGATGCAGTACAGTAGAGATAAGTATTTCCCTCAGTTATGAAACCAAGGTTATCAATCCAGTAGGAGAATCACGCAACAACTCGTTAGCAGTACCTGCACACAAAACAACAAATCCTCACACCCAACGCGAACAAGGGGTTGTCAATCCCTTGGCGGTTAATTGCAAGATTAAATTGTATGGTGATAGATAGATAGATCAAACAAAAATACAAAATAAAATAAATAAAGTAAAATTGCAGCAAGGTATTTTTAGGATTTTTAGTATATGATAAAGGTAGACCCGGGGGCCATAGTTTTCACTAGAGTCTTCTCTCTTGAAAATAGCATACAGTGGCTGAACAAATTACTGTTGGGCAATTGATAGAAAAGAAAATAATCATGACGATATCCAAGGCAATGATCATGTATATAGGCATCATGTCCGAGACAAGTAGACCGAAATGATTCTGCATCTACTACTATTACTCCACACATCGACCGCTATCCAGCATGCATCTAGAGTATTAAGTTCATAAAGAAAGGAGTAACGCCTTAAGCAAGATGACATGATGTAGACAAAGTAAACTCACGCATGAATAAATCCCATCTTTTTACCCTTAATAGCAACGATACATATGTGTCATGTCCCTTTCTGTCACTGGGATTGAGCACCGCAAGATTGAACCCATTACAAAGCACATCTCCCATTGCAAGATAAATCAATCTAGTTGGCCAAACCAAATCAATAGATCAGAGACAAATTCGAAGCTATAACAATCATGCATAAAAGAGTTCAGAGAAAACTCAAATAATATTCATGGATAATCTGATCATAAACTCACAATTCATCGGATCCCAACAAACACACCGCAAAAAGTGTTTACATCGGATAGAACTCCAAGAACATCGAGGAGAACATTGTATTGAAGATCAAAAAGAGAGAAGAAGCCATCTAGCTACTAACTATGGACCCGAATGTCTGTGGTAAACTACTCACGCATCATCGGAAGGGCAGCAAGGTTGATGCAGAGCCCCTCCGTAATCGAATCCCCCTCCGGCAGAGTGCCGAAAAAGGCCTCCAGATGGGATCTCTCGAGAACAGGAACTTGCGGTGGCGGAAAAAGTGTTTCGTGGACTCCTCTATTGGTTTCCCGATTTTAGAGAATTTATAGAGGTGGAATTAGGTCAAACGGAGCATAGGTGGGCCCACGAGGCACCAGGGCGCGCCACCCCTCCTGGGGCGTGCCCTGGTGGCTCGTGGCCAGCTCCTCTGTCTTCTAGCCCTCTCCCAAAGCTTTTAGTGTCTCGTATGTCTAGAAAAAAATCTCCAAAAAGTTTCGTGGCATTTGGACTTCGTTTGGTACTGAAATTCTGGAAAACCAAAAACAGGCAAAAAACAACAACTGGCACTGGGCACTAAGTTAATAGGTTAGTCCCAAAAAATGATATATAATTGCTTGTAAATGTATATAAAACATCCAAGATTGGTACTATAATAGCATGGAACAATCAAAAATTATAAATACGTTGGAGACGTATCAATATACATCGCTGGAGGACGCCCGTAGTGCTTATCTTATAGAGTTCTCCCTCATGAACCTTATAGGCTATTGATTGCCTTACAATCCGACGTGCGTCGGTCTGGTCTTGGGGGAGCTCTTTATGCAGCAGGTATGCGAGGAGTGGCTCGGCCCATGGTGCAATGACTGCCATAACTTCGTGTGCGGAAGCTGTTTTTTGAATAGCCGAGCCGCCCACTATATCTAGCCCCTCGTCTTCTTCGGGCGAGGTAGGTTGTCCGACGTCGTTTGATTCTGACATTCCCTTGTCATCTTGCCAGACTACGGAGGGCTTAAAGAGCCGTTCGAGGAAGGTGTTGTCCGGGACTTTTTCCCGCTTAGCGCCCATGTGGACGAGTATATCTGCGTTATGGTTACTATCTCGCGGTATGTGATGAAATTCACGCCCCTCGAACTTGGCCGAGATTTGTATGACGGCATTCCGGTAGGCTGTTATCTTTGGGTCCTTTGCGTCGGATTCGCCGTTGACTTGTGAGATGGAGAGGTTGGAATCACCTCAGACCTCAAGACGTTGGACACCCATGGAGACTGCTATCCGGAGTCCATGTAACAGGGCTTCGAATTCTGCCGCGTTATTGGAGTCGGTATACATAATTTGTAACACATACCAAATACTATCCCCTGTGGGTGAGGTAAGCACTACGCCAGCCCCTAGGCGGGCAAGCATTTTGGAACCGTCGAAATGCATGGTCCAGTGTGAATAAGTGCTGTATTCTCGAGGGAGCTCTGCCTCCGTCCATTCGGCCACGAAGTCGGCCAACACCTGAGATTTAATAGCTCGGCATGGTCAGTAAGTAATTTCAAAGGGTAGGAGCTCTATGGCCCATTTGCCTATGCGCCCCATTGCATCCCTGTTGGTAATTATGTAACTTAATGGGACGTCGGATGCCACTGTCACCGAGCACTCTTGAAAGTAGTGCCGAAGTTTTCGGGATGCCATGAAGACGGCGTTGGCTATCTTTTGATAGTGGGGGTAGCGTGTCTTGCACGAGGTTAGGACCTCGGAGACATAGTAAACGGGCTTTTGTACCTGGAACTTGTGACCCTCCATGTCTTGTTCGACCACGAGTACTGCGCTGACCACCTGGTTCGTGGCCGAGATGTATAATATCATCGGCTCGCATATACCTGGTGCCGCTAAAATAGGATTGGTTGCAAGGAGAGTTTTAATGCCTTCCAGAGCCGCCGTAGCCTCTTCGGTCCATTTGAATGTCTTTGTTTGTTTTAACAATCTATACAAAGGTAAGGCTTTCTCCCCGAGTCTTGATATGAAGCGACTCAATGCCGCCACGCATCCTGCCAGCATTTGTACATGTTTGAGCTCTGCTGGTACCTCTAAGCAGTCCAAGGCTCTTATTTTTGCCGGATTGGCTTCAATTCCTCGGCTAGATACGATGAAGCCAAGGAGTTTGCCGGCTGGTACTCCGAAGACACATTTCTCCGGGTTGAGCTTAATTTGATACTCCCGTATACTGGCAAATGTGTCGCGGAGGTTGTCTACCAATTGTCCGGCGTGTTTGGTTTTGACAACCACATCATCTACGTAGGCCTCGACGGTCTTACCGATGTGTTTCTCCAGGCATGATTGAATCATGCGCTGGTATGTGGCGCCAGCGTTCTTTAGTCCGAAGGGCATCGTATTGAAGCAAAACGGCCCGTAAGGTGTGATGAACGCTATTGCTGCCTGGTCAGATTCTTTCATCTTAATTTGATGATATCCTGAGTAGGCATCCAAGAAGCATAGCGAATCGTGCCCGGCTGTGGCGTCCATGATTTGGTCAATTCGCGGTAAGGGGAAGGGGTCCTTGGGGCATGCTTTATTGAGGTCTTTAAAATCGACGCACAAGCGCCAGGACCTATCCTTCTTTGGTACCATGACCGAATTGGTAAGCCAATCGGGGTGATTTATGTCTCGGATGAATCTGGCTTCCAATAATTTGGCCAGTTCCTCGCCCATTGCTTGACGCTTGGGTTCAGAGAAGCGCCGAAGTGTTTGTTTGATGGGCTTGTAGCCTTTCAATATGTTTAGGCTGTGTTCCGCAAGCCTGCGGGGTATCCCCGGCATGTCCGTGGGGTGCCAGGCGAATATATCCCAATTTTCCTTAAGGAAATTGCATAGAGCCTCGTCATTATTTGGATCGAGGTTTGCCCCTATGGACGCAGTTTTAGCTGGGTCCGTGGGGTGTACTTGGAATTTGACTATTTCATCGGCCGGCTTGAATGTGGTGGACTTCGGCCGTTTGCCAAGGATGACATCATCTCGGTCGACTTCAGCTTGTAATGTGCTCAGTTCCTCGGCCGCGAGGGCTTCAGACAAAGATTCGAGGGCGAGTGAAGCTATTTTTTTTCTCGGCTTTGAGTGCTCTGTCGGGGTCGCCCGAAGCGGTAATTATCCCGTTTGGGCCCGGCATCTTGAACTTCATGTAGCCGTAGTGTGGTACTGCCTGAAATTTGGAGAAGGCTTCCTGTCCCAGGAGGGCGTGATATCCGCTCCTAAAAGGGGCGATGTGGAATGTAATTCTTCGGATCAGTAATTGTCCGGGGTTCCGAAGACCACATCCAAGGTTATCTTTCCACGGCAGCGTGCTTCTCGCCCAGGTATGATGCCTTTAAAGGTGGTGCTGCTCTGTTTGATGCACAATTTATCGATTTGCATTCTGTCCAGAGTGTCTGCGTATATCAAATTTAAGCTGCTGCCCCCGTCCATTAAAACTTTTCGGAGACGGCAGCTGCCCACAATTGGGTCGAGGACCAGGGCGGCAGGGCACTTGTTCGGGATCGACCTCGGCTGATCTTTATGATCAAAGGTGATGGGTGTGTCTATCCACGCGCCCCGAGTTGGTACTTGACGGATGGAATTGATTTCTCGCAGGGCTCGCTTGCGCTGGTTGTTGGATGTAAAGGTCTTGTAGATCATCATGACCTCGTCCTCGTCCGAGGATTCTTCTGCGTGACTGGGGGTGCCCACAAGGAGGGCAGGTCCTCTTTTTGCCACTTGCCTCACCACCCAACAGTCGCGAAGGCTGTGAGTTGGGCAAGAATTAAGCAGAATAGCATGTATCGGACATGGTTTATCCAGGAGACCATCAATGGTGGTCCCGAGGAGGCCAGAGGTTTTCTTCTTTTTCCGAGGTCGCTTGGTCAGTACGGCCCCCGTGTGGGGTGCGCATCGAGGTGTTGGCCTTTCTTGTTTTAACTTGTGCTCACGGATCGAATCTGTGCTTTTCTTGGCGATCCAAGCATCTTCGATGGTGCAGAACCTGGACACCAAGTCGGACAACTCTGGGAGGGTTTGTACACAGCGGCGGGCGAGGGCGTTCGAGATGCCTTTATCCTTGCATCTGTGCTGAAAAGCTGTTATTATATCTGAGTCCTGGTAATTTGGTATCTTGTTCTTGACCGACAACAACCTGGCTCGGAACTGTCTGATTGATTCGTCGGGGAGCTGTTGCACGTAGGCTAGATCCCAGACATCTGGTGGCCCCGAATAATCGGGGCAATACTCGATGTGGGAGGTGGGTGAGTGGTTTTCGATCTCTATGGATCGCGGGCTCAAAGTCCTGATATCTTCATCCCGTGATAGGCCTACGGCCATCGGACTAGCCGGACTGATTTGAAGATCAGGTTCATCGGCCGCGTCTGGCTGGTCGCCGTCTGAATCGCTTTCCAAGAAGTACTTTGGCCCTTCACCCTTGAAAGGGGGTTCGGCCGGAGCTGGGGAGGAGTCATGGATCACTCCTGATCCGTGGAGAAGGAAGGGCGCTTTTGTGACAGAAGCTTCGGGTGTAGGAATCGTGCCCGCGAGATCAGAGTCGTAAGCCGATGATCCCATCGATCCTTTTTTGATCTCACAGCAGAACTCTCAATGAAAGCACCAGTGTCGGTGTAAAAACCGGCAGACCTCAGGGTAGGGGGTCCTGAGCTGTGGATCTTGGACAGATGGTAACAGGAACAAAGAGACGATATTTACCCAGGTTCGGGCCCTCTTGATGGAGGTAAAACCCTACGTTCTGCTCTTGTTTATATCAATGGAGATGTATCAAGTACAGAATTGATCTACCTCGAGATCGTAAGATATGTTCTAGTTCTAGGGCTAGCGGAATGAGATTGTGTTGAAGTCCACTCTCAGGGCTAAACCCTCCGGCTTATATACACGCCAGGTAGGGTATCTAGGGTTAAAAGGTCGGTATCTAGGCGTGGAGGCGGTAGGAGAAGTCCTGGAGTATACGCCAAGTCTTCGGCAGATGTAGTCTTGATCTCTCCTCCCGCGTGTATCTTCTCGAGTCCATCTTGATAAGAATGAGGGCCCACCGGCCCAGCCCGAGGAATACAGGGAGACTAGGTTAGTACCCCCTAGTCTAGGACACCATCAATCACGATCTGCCACCTTAGTCAATAATCTCCACTGCTGCATAAACAAAGATGTTTTAAACAGGCAATCAGCAGGTTTGTTCGGATACACATGTTCAATGGTAAACTTGTTCCTGATTGTCGAAAGAGACCAGCATAGAGCCGCAAAGCCCACCCAAAACAAGCGTTTATGAATGCCCACAAGCTGAGCCGCAAGCTTACGAAGCTCGGAAAAGGAGGAGGGCGCCCAAGACACCCCCATCCAGGATCAGACGCAACACCAGGCCACCTTGGCTAACACGCACACAATGAAGATATGATTAGTGTCTTCGATAGCAGAGCACAGAGCACACCGGTCTGATCCATGACCGTTGCGTTTGCGGATTTGGTCCACCGCAAGAAGCCGGCCCCTAATAGCTTGCCACATGAAGATTTTGATTTTAGGAGGGATCTCAGCTTCCCAAATACTCTTGAACCTACCGGTAGGCGAGCCCGAAATCAACCTGGAGTAAAGAGACTTAACAGAGAAAATGCCAGAAGGGGAATGGGGCCAAGTCACCGAACCCCCCTCCTCTGAGAGCATAGGAAAGCAGGCAACGAGACACTACCAATCAGTTAACTCTGCAGGAGAAAGAGAGCGTCAGAAAGCAAGGTCCCAGTTATTAACAGAGAGCTCTGAGATGGAGATCTCCGGATCCGAGCAGTAAGAGAAAAGAACAGGAAAGGAAACTGCCAACGGAGAGTCGCCGCACCACCAATCACGCCAAAACCTAATGGAACGGCCATTACCCACCACAAACTTAACATGTTCTTTGAAAACATCCCGGACTTTCACCAGATCTTTCCAAAACTGCGAGCCACCCGTGGCCAAAGCGAACATCTGGCTACCATGAGGGAACTACTTAGCTTTTAACAAAGAGAAGCAAAGGCACCCCTCCCCAATGGTCATAATTTTCCACCATCACTTAATAATGAGACATTTGTTCATCACCAAAGTATTTAAAATGCCCTAAACCCCAAGGTTTTTCGGTCTACACATAAGCTTGCATTTCACCAATCTATACTTGCGCTTGTTATCCGCAGCATTCCAGTAAAAAGCACCCCTATGCTTATCAAAACCGTCATGAGTCCCACCAGACAGAAGGTAGAAGCCCATGGTGAACATAGGCAGAGAAGATAGGCAAGCGTTGATGAGGCAGACCTTGCCAGCGTTGGTGTTGTACCTGCCCCGCCAAGGCATCACCCGGTTCCCAACCTTTGTGACCAGAGGAGCGAAATCCTTGGCACATAACCTAGCTGGTGTGATGGGAAGCCGACCCCAAAGAACAGTTCAGCAATTGGGAAACTCTAAGAGCTTCTTCCTTAGGGACACCTGTGGTAATAACCTCGCTCTTAGCAAAATTGATTTTAAGCCCGGAGAGAGCTTCGAAGCAAAGGAGAAGAAATTTAAGATGAGCAATACAAGAATCGTTCAATTCCACCATGATGATCGTATCATCTGCATATTGCAGGTGCGTGATCCCTTCAGGAATGAGGTGAGAGGCTACAGGGGTTATGTGCCCAGCTGCGGCGGCCCGTGATAGGATACAAGATAGAGTATCGGCCACAAAATTAAACAACAGGGGAGAGATGGGATCCCCTTGCCGCCGGTCCCTACCGTTGGCAAAATACTTACTGGTTTGCCCATTGACAGAAACAACCGTATGGCCACCAGCCACAAGTTGCATGATCCCCTCCGTTCCTTTATATGAAGTATAATTGTTTTCTGTTAAAATTACATAATGTAAGGTGTATTTGTTTCTAATTCCTTTTAAGCCCTTAGAGAAAAGAAAAGTATCTCTCTCCGGATTGCATGTATCTCTTCTTTTATAAGAAAAGGTTGCATGTATCTCTTTCTTTTCTGTCGTAATTGAATTTCTTGCAGCTAAACAACCAATTAGCCAAGGGAAATTTCGTCTTAAATTGTCTATAATTCTCTGCCTTGGTCACCTTGACGAAAAAATACACCTTACACAAAGAAACAGAGGGACTACAAATTACTATTTACGGTAAGTTATACTTGTCATACATAACTCAGTTAACGAGTGATGGTACATATAGTCTCTTCCCTCCCGGGTGCTTGAAAAATCATCTCTGTGTGAAATGTGGTCTTGCTAACCACATGGGTGATCTCTAAAAAGGCATAATTGCACCAAAAGGTGCAATTACACAAAATAGTCCAAATTGCTTAAGGTAGTGCAATTACACAAAAGGTGTAGTTGCACAAATATAAAAGTAAACTTTTTTGCGGGGTATATAAACGTACAATTGAACCATAAAAAGGGTGTAACTGCACAAAAAAGATAATTGTGACAAAAAAATAAAAATGAACAATTTCTTTCTACGCCCGATAAACAAAATAAATAAAAATAAGATATATTTTGTATGGAAAAATAATAATGACAAACATTTTTTAAATTTTTGTATGGAAAAAAAATACTACTACTTCCTATGTTCAAAATACTTGAGGTTCTATTTTTGTTCTACGTCTATCTTCTTTTAAGTTTGACCAAGTATATAGAAAAGATGTTAATATTTTGAATATCAATGTATGTAAATATATATATATATATATATATATATATATATATATATATATATATATATATATATATATATTATGACAAATCTAATAAACCTAATTTGATGTTGCAGATGTTAATTTATTTTTTCTATAAATTTGGCCGAACCTAAAGAAGTTGACTTAGAATAAACCTAAAACTTTAAGAAATTTGAAATGGAGGGATCACACAATTCTTTATTGAGGCATGCGGTTAGCACAGAAATAATATGTACCTTGATGTTAAAGGATGCGGACATGGAGTTTCTACTCCCGAGATCAAATGCACCCTCGTGAACAGTAAACTCCACAAAAATGGTAAAACACAAAACAACTCAAGGGCTGGTGAGAAAATGCACCCTCGTGAACCGTGCAAACCTATTTTCTCACCATGCGGACATGGTGAGAAAATAGGTTTGCACGGTTTTCCCATTATTTTTCTGAAAACACAAAACAACTCAAATCTACATCCAGATTTGGGAAAAATTAAAATTAAGAATGAACAGAGTCAAAACGGTGTGCTTGCCTATATAGTCCAAGCAGCTACAATATAATCGACTAGTTACTTGTAACTAGAGATGCTCCCGTACCATAAAATTATATGATGCTACTAGCAGATTCTAACAGAAGTCAATCCCAAAGAATGGCACTTTATTTTGATGATACATGATTCCGTTAGTGAGTCTCCGTGAGAACATGTGACTAAGCTAGACAACCAGTACAAAAATGATGGTATGAATAATCAAGACGGTTGAGCAGATCAAAGTTACAGTGCCGGTGCAAACCTCGTCCTAATGGTGCCGCTATGTACCAGCAGCCCACGAGCCAATGAGTTGCCGCCACCTCGAGAAGTATCGCAATCCAGCAATATGTATTCGATTCCTTTCCTGATTTTAAATGTTGGCATTTTTCTCATATTTGGTCCCACCATTGATAGATAAACGACTCATGCACTGCCCTATCCCTCTCTTAATTCTTACTCAAGTAGAGTTTTTGACACAATCACTCTCTCTCCTCTCTCACTAACAAACCTATCATCTACTTCCACCTTCGCAACTTTAAATCATTCAAACTTTATAAACCATAATTTCATTTTTGATATTTGAATTCCTGGCGCCAAGACCTTTAGAACAAGACAAATTTTGGATACATTTCAAACACGTGTAATTATCAATGTCTTAATCCACTTATTTCACTTAATCTATTTCAGCATGGGGAACTACCTAGAACTAGACCAATGAGTAAAATCTGTTTTTATTCTAGTGAAATTATTATTTTTAAATGAGCGAGACCTGCTTTTTGAAAAGAAGTGAAATGTTCTTTTATTGAAAATAGTTTTTTTAGAAGATTAATTTTTTAAAATGAGTGAAATTTGCTATCTCAAACAAGTGGAATCAGTTTTTTAAACGAGTGATTTTTTTAATACAGTTCATTCAATGTTTTTGAATGAATGGAACCAGTTTTTCAAATTGACACAAATTGGTCTTTTGGAATGAGTGAATACCTTTTTTCCATTGTGTGAAATGAGTGAAATCACTTCTTTGAAATAGTGAACCTTTTATTTTATTTTAACAAAATGAGTGTTTTTAATTAAGTGAAATCAATTATTTCGAAATTATTGAAATCTGTTATTTGGAATGAGTGAAATTGTTGTTGTAAATGACTAAAATTGTTCTTTTTGAAAATAAGTGAAACTAATTTTGTTAATTGAGTGAAATAAGTCTTTTGAAATGGTGAAACCATTGTTTTGAAATGTGTACAATCAACTTTTGAATTGACCGAAATATGATATTTGAAATGAGTGAAAACCATTTTTTTGTATGAAATGAGTAATCACTTAGTTCAAATAAGTGAAATTGTTTTTTAGTAGAACAGAACAGTTGTTATGAATTAAGTGAAATCAATGATTTAGAAATTATTGAAATATGTTGTTTGAAACGAGTGACACGTGTTTTAAACAAGTGAAATCACTCTTTTCTGAAAATGATTGGAACTTTTTTTTAATTGACTAAAATAAGTCTTTTGAAATGAGTAAGGAATCATCGGTTTGAATATATTCCACACTCTCAGTTTTCAAGAATAGAGTGAAATCTGTTTTTTTTAGAAATGAGTGCAGTATGTTTCACTAAGTTTAAACTCATTTAAAATATATTTTGATCTTTTCTTAAGGATCTTGACGTCGAGACTTCAAATATGTAAGACGATTTTAAAACAAAATTTGCATGTGAGGTCGTTTAGTAGATCCCCTATACACCTTCCTCTATAACCTGTTTTTTCTACTTCTATTTAAGCTAGCATACAAACGGCATAAGCATGTATATTCTATCAACATAATAATTGAAATAATGTAATTTTGAACACTCATAATTGAACATAGTTTCAAAACCAAAATTTATGAAATTTGGTCTGAAATTCAAATTCAAAGTCAAATTGAAACATAAAAAATGGTCCAAACTATTCAAAGTAAACATAACAAATGGTCCAAATCATTCGAACTAAAACATAATATTAAGAAGTTTATTGACCAAGGAGGGACCATAAATGCTCAAAAAGATCATCATGAAAACACACCCTCCACATGCACATCAGACCGACACATTTATTCGAAGTAAAACATGATATGAAAGTAGGAAGAACATCGGCTGAAGCGATTTTCCAAGCGAACCGTTACCTTTTCGTGCTCTCTTCTCTTAGGCTATGCGCATGCAAAGACACATCCTTCACATGGACATCAGACCTACATGTCCATGTAAGAGCGTCCCTTAACCATACAATATAGTTGAATGAGATTTGAAATTCAACAAATATCTTGTAAATTTCTAAACACACCACGTGTAAGAATTGAGCACCAAAAATTGAAATCTATTGGGTAGAGACATGCCTCAACCACCCTAACACCCATAGTTGGTGGTAAGTTGTTTCTTTACTCATAAACACTTGCTAGTCTCATACATTTATCCAAGCAAAACTACATGGTGAGAACTTGAAATTTCCAACAGGAATTCAAACTCGAAAGTAATTGGATCATGTTATGCTGCATGTTAATGCAAACCCTCTCCAATAATATGTAGACCAATGCTCTTCTTTCGAAGGATCTCCTATAATATGGGACTCTATGATCCTTAGGATTGGGAAATAAAAGTAAGGAAGTGAAAAGCGCAAGGTTGTAACATACTACTCCCTCCGTCCCAAGATGGAGGGAGTACTAAATAATAGGGGTATTTTTGTGCAAGTTAGTCGAACACCATAAAAGGTTAGTGAGTAGGTGGGTTAGGTGCACCAATAACGCAGTGTAAAGTCCCGAGGGTACTCTCCCACTTCGAATGAATAAGTGGTGGGGCTCCCTACCATCCGATGTATGCGCCTTTATTTAGGGACGATCCATTCATAAGGTAGGGGACGTGATGGAAGACACCCCTGGCCTCATAGTCTAGAGGGTTGCTGCTGCACCCTCATAGTCTAGAAAGCTACGGGGCATAGCAGCACCCTCCCTGGCACCATTCTTTGACCTAGCAACCGACAAACGGGCCAAACATGAATGAAGTGTAGACTAGACTCGAAAAGATTTCAATTGCTTATTGACTAGAAAAGTACATATATATTTTTGTGGAACTGTCTCAATTGATCTTTTCTAGGATTCGAACTCATGCCACATATGAAGTCATTTCTATTTATTTAAGGGCTTGCCTCTACCACCTTGACTCTACAGAAGAGGTCTATTTTTACTATCTAAGAGACATACATATCGGAACTTAGAGCGAGTTGAACGAAAGCCTTACCCACAACTACAACCATTGGATGTTCAAAGGGCTTAGATTTTAAGTTAGTGTGGTTATACATGAAATCCTTTTGGTACTTTAGTAAGGCAAGCAACCCATTAACAAAATCGAAGGTGCGGCCATCCGCCATTCTCTCAGTGGCTCTTCTTGTAAAGAAGAAAGAAGGATCATGGCACCTATGGATTATAGGCAACTTGATGCACAAACTGTAAATGGGAAATACACGATACCCTCATGTGATTCGTACTAAATGATTGAATTTGTACCAAACTATAATTGATTCGATAACAACATATGAAGAAAATGAATATTTCCAATAGATGCTACTCAAGAAAATACGAGTGCAGAGAAATCCTTAGAAAATGTCCTATCGAACTCAATCTACAACACTGACAATCCATATAGCGAAAACCCCTAATAATTCCATTCTTACAAATTTCTTGCGAAATCGTTTGAATCATAGAGGTCATAAGTACATATGTGGTATTGTTGCTGCTTATGCATAGATTGTTTCACATCCCTCCTTTTTTTAATTATCCATCTTTTCATGTTTTTCTAATATTTCAAGAACTTGAGGTTTCCAAAAGGAAACAAAATAAGAAATAAAAAAATTGTTTAAGAAAAAAATATTAATAATTATGAAGTTGTGAAATTTTGCAAAGTCATAAATTGATCTACGAACACTCTTGAAAAATAAGAAAATATGACAAAATCCGGCTACCATTCGAAATTAATTACTAGATTTAGCCTTTATGTGGATGTATGAGTGCCTCGCTCATGTATGAGCAGTTAAATTTTTCTATGAAAGATTTGTGATTTTTTTTCTTTCCCTATTCTATTTTTACGTATTTCTTTTTGACCTTTTGTTTTGGCAAAAGCAACACAAAAGGCTCTCAATGGTATGATTATGTATGTATTGGAAGTGTGGGTATGTAATACTCCCAGAGGCTACAGGTCAGGAGGAGATAAACTACATATGATGATTTTATAAATTATTGTATTTTTTATCCCGTCTGAATACTATCTTTTCGATGTTAGTGAAACCATCTTCTAGTCATCCAAAATCAAAACCATAATGGTATGACAATCGAAAGGTATATGATCTTGCAACGTAAAGATACAACTTGTATGGTTTTGGTGCTTAGATACCAAAGTTAGACCCAGTTGAACTGGAAAAACGTGTTTTCGTAATTTTTGTTACTTTCACAACTTTTTATGTCACATCCCTCCTTGATTTTATTAAATTATCCATCTTTTCATGTTTTTCTAATATCTCATGAACTTGAGATTTTCCAAAGGAAATATATATTAATATAATTACGAATCTGTGAAATTTAAAAAATCTATATCCTTCTCCTACCTCCTCTTCCTCCAAAAAAAAGCAAGGGTTCCTGCCTCTCGCCGGCGCTGAGGTCCGCCTCGTTTCCGGTGGCCCTAGGGCCATGGGGGCGCGGTGGATCCTGGCAAGGGCCGGCGGGAGGGCTCCGATTTTAGTCGTTCCTTTCCGTTTTGTTAGGGTTTGTGTCCTGCTCAGGAAGACAAGACGGCGGCGGCTCCCTGAAGATAGAATAAAGGTCTCCCCGCCTAGCCCCCATTCCGGCGGTGCGTCTAGCATCGTTGGTGGGCGTGTGGAGGTGTGTCTCCGGCGGATCTATCTTTGGTGGATTTGCTCGGATCTCGTGGTTGTTCTTCTACGTTCGTGTGTCTTTGGATTGGATCCTTCCGATCTACGTTATTCTTCATCGGCGGCGGTTGCTGTTCTGGTGCGCTGGTCCTATGGGGCCTTAGCACGATGACTTCCCGACTGTCTACTACAACAAGTTGTGCCCGACTCCGGCGATGGAGGGGCGATGACGGCGGCGCGCCTTCGGCTCGCTTCAGTACTTGTAGTCGTCGCTAGATGGTCTATGATTCTGGATGTAATTTTTATTATTTCTGGTGTTCGTTGTACTGCCATGATTGAAGATGAATAGATCGAAAGTTTTCTCGCAAAAAAAAGAAGCTGTGAAATTTTGCAAAGTCATAAATTGATCTACGAACACTCTTGAAAAATAAGGAAATATGACAAAATCCGGCTAACATTCGAAGTTACTAGATTTAGCCTTTATGTGGATGTATGAGTGCCTCCTCATGCACGAGTAGTTTTATTTTTCTGTTGTAGATTTGTGATTTTCATCTTTCACTTTTCTATTTTTTACCTAGTTCGTTTTTACTCTCTTTTTTGGCAAAAGCAACACGAAAGCCTCATTGGTTTGATTATGTATGTATTGGAAGTGTGGGGGTATGTAATACGCCCAGAGGCCTAGAGGTCAGGAAGAAGTAAACTTGATATGGTAATTTTATAAATTGTTGTATTTTTTATTTCCCCCCTGCTTACTACCCTTTCCATGTTAACGAAACCATCTTCTAGTCACCCAAAATCAAAATCATAATGGTCTGACAGTCGAAAGGTATATGATCTTTCAATGTGAAGGTACAACTTGTATGGTTTTGGTGCTTACATTTTTCGAAAAGGGGCGCTTCATTACTTAAAAGATTTAAGCATTACACCCGGCCTCTGCATAACTAAAATGCACATAGCCAAACAAGGTCCTCTCACACAAACGAAAAATAAAAATGGTGAAATACAAAGAGACATGTAGAGTCCGTATAACGCCTAAAGCGTAGGGGGGTCAATCCTAAGATCATGCTGCCACCCATGTTGGGTAAAAATATCTCTCACCATAGCCTCCAATCGTGTACACACCTCCGTAAATATATCTCGATTCTCCACGCGTTGTAGAGAGGACCATAAACGAAGAGTCCCGGTACATCTGAAGATAACCTGCATCAGAGAAGTACTTTTATCATTAAAAACCTTATCATTTTTACATAGCCAAAGCGACCAAATAACGGCATGCGCTCCCACCCTGAGAAGAGTTCTAAACCTGTGATCAATCCCATGTAACCAGGTCCCAAATACATTAGCAACAGTACAAGGAGGATACAAGCCAGAAGCTATTTGGATGACTGACCATATAGAACGAGCCAATTTGCATTGGAAGAATAAATGTTTTATTTTCTCATGATGGTGAAAAAAGACACATTGCGCACTTCCATGTCAATTCCTCTTAATAAGGTTATTTTTAGTAAGAATTACTCCGCAACGAAGATACCATGCAAAGATTTTATTCTTAAGAGATATCTTCATCTTATCTTCTTGTTATTATCAACTGGCACATCAGACTGGATTGACGCTCTATCCATTGACTCCACTAAGAATTGTCCATTCCCATGGAGGTCCATCGGAATACATCAGACCCATGTGACAATTGCACCGTCGACAACCGCTGGAGCAGGATGTTCCACGATTGGAGTATGGGTCCAATTAAATCTCTTCTGAACGTCACATTTGGTGGAAATGATTCCATTACTGTGGCGATAGTATCACCCTTGTGGCGCACAATGTTGTATAGAGCTGGATATTGTTCCCGGAGTGTGGCATTTCCTAGCCACTTGTCCTCCCATAATCTAATTTCCGAGCCATCCTTAATCAAGAAGGATCCATAGCAGAAGAAATATTTCTTCGTAGCCATTAGACCCGCCCAAAAGTGGGAATCCCCAGGCTTCCAGTATACTTGGGATACCGCCTTGGAACCCACATATTTCCTCCTTAGGAGGGTTTGCCATACACCATCTTGCATCAGTAATTTAAACAACCATTTGCCGAGAAGGGCCCTATTCTTAACCTCAAGGTCATGAATGCCCAACCCGCCTAGATCTTTGGGACGGCAAACCACACTCGATTTAGTCAGTCGATATTTCTTTCTCTGACTATCTCCTTGCCAAAAGAATCTTGATCGGAAATAATCCAATCTATGTAAGACTCCTTTCGACAACTGGAAGATAGATACCAAAGTTAGACCAGGTCGAATTGCAAAAATGTGCTTTCGTAATTTTGGTTACTGTCACCCATGCCATTCACCTCATGGGAAAACAATGAATGGCTACCAACCATTGTATTTGTCACAATAAGTGAGTTTTTGGTCATTGCCCTTTATATACACAACGACGGCGACGACCAGGGAGGGCGCTGCTCCTGGAAGGACACCCTCTTGGGACGCGGCCGCGCTGGAAAGGAGTCGGCGGTGCAGCAAGAAGCCACCTCGCGCCGTCGCAGCCGCTCCCCGGGCCAGCGGCGCTCGCCCAGCTCGCGGGGCCGCCACCTCTCTGGCCGCCGCCGTGACTGCGGTGACAAGCAGGCTGGGCAGGCAGTGGAGCCCGCTCTGCTCCAACCACCGCGGCCACTGCTTGCCCCGACGACTGCTGAGGCAGACCCCATTGCTGCCTTCTTCGCCGGCGCCAAGAACCAGCTGCCGACGACCAAGGCGTTTGACTGCATGGCGGCTGAGCTGGAGGTCCACGTGGCGGCCACGGTGGCTGCCCCGCTGGAGTTCAACGGTCAAGCCGGTGGGCCAGTGATGCTGGAGCTTGGGCCGCCAGATGTGTTTGGCCCAACGCTGGCTGGCCCGATGGAAGCCATGAGCCACTTCAGCTGCCAGGTGTCGGCCCGCTCAGCGGTGGTGGAGCTGCAGCTCGGCGCAGTCACGACTCAGGTGCGCCATCTACAGCTGGGACGAGAGGCGGAGATCATAGAGCCACAGTAGCTCTTCCAGGCCGTTCCACCGCTGCTGATCAAGGATGTGCCAGCCCGCCGCTCATCAGCCCCACCCAAGACCAGGGCTGCACCGGCTCCGGTTCGACAGAGTGCTCGTCAGGCGGCCAACCAGTGCTCCGTGCCGGTCGCGCAGCGCGCCGCCCTTCGGCTCGTGCGGGACCTCGGCCTATTGGGGCCAAAGGAGAAGATGACCCCCAAGGCTGCAGAGAAGCTTTTGCGCTAGTTCGACGAGCCCCTCACTGACGAGGACATCGCCTGCATCACCAAGCTCACCCGTCTCAACGGCGAGGCGCTGCGCGAGGCGGCGGGGATGCATGGTGCTGATGGAGCTGCCGAGGAGGCCATAGTTTGATCATGTTGGTAGCTGATAGGACTAGTCTTCAACGACGCCCGGTGCTCTGCCGGGTTGAGCTAGGGTCATTTGTTGTCTTAGTGTTGAGTAGCTTGTGGTTTAGCTGGCGACGGTGTGGTTTTGGGTCTATTGGTGGGCACCGGCATTCCCCGGCAAGAAGGGTTGTGTACCTGTTTCTTTATTGGATTAATAGATGGTGTAGTCGTCGGAGCAATGCATTGTTTCCCCATGAATGACATCCACTGCCCAATCCTTAGTTGGAACGTGAGGGGGCTTAACATGCCAGCCAAGCGAGACACGATCTGTGAGGTTGCAGCTGCGCTGCGCCCTGCGATCCTCTGTCTCCAGGAGACAAAAATTGATAGCTGGTCGCCTTCGTTGGTTAGGGAGATTGGAGGAGCTCGCCTGGTCGACTGCATCGTGCTTCCTGCGATTGGTTCCAGGGGAGGTATTGCGATCTTATGGGACAACCAAGCGGTCTCCGTTACATCCCATGCGATCGGAGAGTTTCCCATCACTGCCAAAGTCACTGTTCTGAGCTCGAGGGCGGAGTTCTGGCTCACGACAGTTTACGGGCCAGCCGATGACGCAAGAAAAGAAGCGTTTCTGTCAGAACTAGCTAGAACGGCACCGCCTGCAAGTGTACCATGGCTCCTCAACGGAGATTTTAACATCATCTACGAGGCGCGGGACAAGAACAATCTAAACCTCAATAGGAGGATTATGGGTAGGTTTAGATCGGCAATTGATGTAGCTAGGCTTAGAGAAATCAAATGCAAAAACCGCCGGTTCACATGGAGCAATGAGCGTCAAAACCCTACGCTAGTTAGCATCGACAAGTTCTTCTGTAATATTAGTTGGGAGAGCCTTTTCCTCGCTTACGGGCTGATGGCCGCTTCGACGGCGTGCTCGGACCACTGCCCGCTACTGCTGGCGTCATGTGCCGCGCCGATCCGGCAAGCTCGCTTCCGTTTTGAGTCCTTCTGGCCAAAATTTCCGCGTTTCCAGGAGACAGTGCAACGAGCATGGCAGCGTCCGGTACAGTAGAATTGTGCCTTCGCCAGGCTACGGACAAAGATGTCAAGAACGACATACGATCTGAAGTTATGGAGCAAGTCTTTATTCAGTGACGCCAAAGAACAGTTCCACATAGTAAATGAAGTCATATTAAGGTTGGATGTGGCCCAATGTTGGTGTACTAAAGTTTGGGTCTTTTAGTACCCCATACTTGTGCACGGACGGTTGTAGCCATACCAGCGGCAAGGCCTGCCGGAGAACAGCTGGAAACAAATACAAGATTATCAAGAAGGCATTCAAGCCAACGATCAGAAGACAGAAGACCGAGGGCTGGGTTCCCGGCAAGATCTTGCCGGGAAGGCTCGCGAAGGCCCGGCAAGGCCTCGCACCCGGCAAGATCCCACCGCCCTGCCACCGCTCCAGTGCAGCGACCAGCCTGTCGTTTAGGGCTTGTCCTCCTGGATGCGTGTCATGGCACTAGCGACGGATGGGATTAAGCGGTGCTGATGGGACGGGCTCTTTTTCCGTCCCCAAGAAAGTAAGGGACACCTAAGTAGAGCATTTAATGCGCTTGTCCTAAGTTGTCAGGGATAAGCATGTTAACACTGTAGCAACTTTACACCTCTTGTACTTGATGTTTGCCACTGTTGGTGACCCCTTTGTCATATAAAAGGAGGCCCAAGGCGAAGCTACAGGGGGAGGAGCTTTTTGGCCCAGTTGGATGCGTAGCCTCCCTCCTTGCGCACTGTTCACCAAGAAGCGCTCCGTGTACCTGAGCCTAAACACCCACAATAAACCAAAGCAGGAGTAGGGTTTTACGCTACTCAGCGGCCCGAACCTGGGTAAAAGATCTCCGCGTTGATCGTTGGATCCGCTCTTTGTGTACATCTTCTCCCTAGCCAAACCGTAAAGGGATCCACGCAATCCCATAGGTGTCGTATGCCGACACCCAAGAAAAAAGGATCCTCACCAACACTGAATTCACACTGAGAAAGCTCCTAAAGATACGTCTGGTGGGGCTAGCAGCGGTCGAGAAAGCACGAAAGAGGCAGTCGTCAAGATTGATGTGGCTAAGGGCAGGAGATGCTAGCACCAAGTTTTTTGATGCCAAAGCCTGCTCGTGTAGGCGAAAAAACTTCATCTACTCCATCCAACATGAAGATCAAGTGGCAACAGTGCACGACGACAAGGCCAAGGTTATACATGATCACTTCAGCAAAGTTCTTGCAGCTGAGGAAACAAGGCAAACCACCATCAACTAGGAAGCGTTGCAGCTACCCATGGTGCTGGCAGGGGGGCTCGACAACCCTTTCACCGAAGAGGAAGTTTGGGCAGCTGTGCTGCAATCTCCACCGGAGAAATCTCCTGGTCCGGATGGCTACATTGGGATTTTCTTCCGATCCTGCTGGCCA
The DNA here is from genome assembly GCA_039707655.1 of Elymus sibiricus. Lineage (NCBI taxonomy): Eukaryota > Viridiplantae > Streptophyta > Magnoliopsida > Poales > Poaceae > Elymus > Elymus sibiricus. Next base: position 403,559,212 of record CM077672.1, read on the forward strand.
ACAATAAAACAGGACATCATGAGGGTGTTCCATCAGGTGTACAACCTTGCTGGCGGGGATCTGGGACTGCTCAACACAGCCATGGTGGTGCTGCTGCCAAAGAAAGATGGGCCCACAAGATTAACGGACTACCGGCCAATTAGCTTAATTCACTCAATGGCGAAGTTGATCACCAAAGTTCTGGCACTAAGATTAGCAAGGGTGATCCAAGCCCTCATCTCACCGGCTCAAACTGCTTTTCTGAAGTCGAAATGCATCCAGGACAGTTTTTTGTATGTCCAAAATGGTGTCAGAAGTCTGCACACGAAGAAACACCCGGCCATGCTGCTGAAATTGGACATCACCAGGGCCTTCGACAGCATCTCCTGGACATATCTGCTAGAGCTACTACAGAAGATGGGATTCCGTGCAAAATGGAGGGACTGGATCGCCTGGCTGCTAACTACTTCATCCTCCCAGTTCCTGCTGAATGGCACGCCGGGGGAAAAGGTTTTGCATCGAAAGGGGTTACGACAAGGTGACCCAATCACACCTTTGCTCTTCATCCTGGCAATTGACCCTATTCAGAGGCTCATTGAGGCAGCAGCGGAGAGACACATGCTACAGCCACTGCTGGGGAGGGAGATCAAGTTGAGGGTTAGTTTGTATGCTGACGATGCTGTCATCTTCATGAACCCAAACAAGCAAGAGATGGATGTGCTGCTGGACATATTGAAAAACTTTGGGGAGGCCACGGGCCTGAAGATCAACTTGACAAAGTCAACTGCAACTCCCATCTGCTGCGATGGAATTAATATTACAGAAGTTCTCCAAAATTTTGGAGGCCAGGTCGTGGGCTTCCCTCTGAAATACCTCGGCCTGCCACTGACCCTGAAGAGAACGCGGCTTGTTCATCTTCAGTTTGTGCTTGACCGCATCAAAGCTCGACTTGCCGGCTGGAAAGGCAAGCTCTTGACAGTGGCTGGCCGCAGGGTGCTTGTCAGAGCCGTTCTCAGTGCCATCCCAACTTTTGCCCTCACGGTGCTACGGATGCCAAAGAAATTCTTCAAGGAAATTGACAAGGTGCGGCGCAAGTTCCTCTGGGTACAAGATGAAGAGCTATCGGGAGGTATTTGCAAAGTAAGCTGGGCCAAGGTTTGCACACCATCTGAAAATGGAGGGCTGGGAATCATGGACCTGGAAAGGTTTAGCCGCGCTCTTCGATTGCGCTGGCTCTGGTTTTCATGGAAATTCCCGGACAGGCCATGCGTGGGAACAGAATTACCTTGCAGCGAAGCTGACACAACTCTCTTCAGCGCGGCAACGGCAGTGACGATTGGTAATGGGCAGACGGCAAAGTTCTGGACCTGCTCCTGGGCGGCGTCACAGAGTTTCAAAGTGCTATTCCCCACGCTGTTCAAGCACTCCAGAAGAAAGAACCGGACGGTGGCTGCGGCGATCGGCCATGATGCATGGATCAACGACTTGGCTCACGGGCAAACTGACCATCTCCTGCATGATTTCCTGGACATGGCAAGACGCGTCAGAGCTGCGGCAGCAAGCATCAGGCAGGATGTGGCGGACGAAATAAAGTGGAAGCTCGAGGCGAACGGCATGTACTCAACTAGCTCGGCCTACAAGGTGCAGTTCCAAGGTACTTGCAAAACCCCGCTGAAAAGCTTGATATGGCAAGTCTAGGCACCAGGAAAGCTGAAAATCTTCAGCTGGCTGTTGCATCTAAATAGACTATGGTGCAATGATAGACTGCAGCGGCGTGGTTGGGAAAACTCATATTTCTGTCAGTTTTGCCTGCGGAGCCTCGAAACATCGGAGCATCTATTCTGGTGCTGCCCGTTCAGAGTCCGGATCTGGGAGAGGCTATCATCTTGGAATGGCTGCGATGCTCTGCGAGGGCCAGTGAGAGAAAACAGGGGAAGCTCCACGGAACGGGTCATGCAAATTATCCAAGCTGCAAGACCGGAGCACAGGAAGGGCCTCAAGTCCATAATAATCCTAGGGCTATGGGAAATTTGGAAAGAGCGAAATAGCTGCACTTTCAGAGGGAAAATCGGATCTGACAGAGACGTGACCGAGGCAATCCGGCGAGGGGTTGAATTGTGGAGGCAGGCTGGGGCTTGCTGTTTGCAAAGCCCTTTCGCAGAACCACCTACTGGAATTGGCTAAAACCCCCCTGGTGCTTTGATAGTCTAGTTAGCAATTTTTTCTTTTGGTCTTTTTGATCCTAGGATCATCACCCCATGTATTTCAGTGTTTTTCCACTGCTTTCTGCTTACATTAAATGAAATGCCAGCAACATGCTGGATCTTTAAAAAAAAACAACTTCGTTTGAGCAGATGACAACCTTCCTATTTCCATTAATCTCAAGATGTGGGTAGATTTTTCTTCTTTGTATCGATAACAATAGCTCAATACATCAAATAGGTGATAGTCACATATAGATATCGAGTTGACGGTGAGAGAGGAAACAATACAAATGTTAGAACCTACGCGAATGGAAGACATCGAGAATAGTGACGGTGCAATTGTTGGATCTTCATGAGACTGAAATGTTACTGCCCCTTCTCCTCATGGCATTTCCTTTTCCCTTTTCTGATTTAGAAAGAGAAAAACAGATTCCAAAACAGAGCAGCTTGGTCGAGATTGAAATGCACAAACACGCCCATCGGTCGATACAGAGAGCAGCCAAAACAAAAGCAGTTGGCGATTCGGTGTATGGATGCCAGCACCTCTTGAATGCCAGGCGAGCGCTCTACCATGTCAGCTAGTACGCCGTAGTATTCTGCCCGTTTTTGCAGTTAATACAGTACTAATCGTTTTTGCAGTTAACACAGTATCCTGTCGACTCGTTTTTTTTCGAGGGTTTCTGTCGATCCATTTGATTGACGAACGAACTAGGCTGCAGCAGCACGGCAGGGCCTACGAGCAGACACGTGGCCCAACGATACCTTTGGAAAGTCTATCCAATCTCGAGGCCCACATATGAACAAACCCAAAACGTCCGGTCCCCGCATTAATTCGGCCGATGCATGGTTTGACAGGACAAGGATGCATGACACGTCCTCTCAAAATTTCCAAGGCTCTTCCATCAAAAAAAATAAAATTCCAAGACTCCAAGCCATTTTTTTTTTTTTGAGGGGAGCTCCAAGCCATTCTGAAAGTGATGGTTATGCTATGCTACTTCAATCAAAAGGGAGAAAAAAGATAAAAGAAACGCCGCGAGACAGCTGCCTCAAGGAGAGAAAGGAAATTTGGACAAGCAATTCGACACAGTTTCACGTTTGGAGTTTTCGCTCTGGTTTTCCTTACCGATTACGAGTAGATTATTGTTATTTTGCTTGATGAATATCCGGAGTATTTGATGACTAATATGACAGCTTCAAGTCGCTTGCACCATGCATGTAAATTAGGTGGGCATCTGGTGGGTGAAATTAGGAGGGGATTTGACTTGTATGAGATTTAATCCCTGCCAAACCGCTTCTTGAAGTCACCCTCAAACGTTTGGAGAGGGTGAGACCTGGATCTGGCAAGGTGATTGTGGAGGAGGCTCTCAGGAGCAAAGGAAAGAAGAGTGGCGTCACAGAAAAGGCGTCCGCAGCTGCTTGATGGATGGTTATCAGTCTCTTGGGTTGCCCTTATGGCCTGGCTTGTCTTCGTGGATTTGGTGGTGCCTGTGGTCTTCGGCCGAGTTACTCTTGTTGGGGTGTCTTTGCAATGTATTAGTGGTCGTTAGGTGTTGGGTATGGTTGTCAGGCGATCGTTTGCTTATGGGTTGCATGCTCTACGAGTAGTCCACGTGTGATTGGTCTGTATCGGTTTTCGCCCGGTTTTTCGTTAATTAACTGGGCAATTCTCTTCTGCTTAATTAATCAACAAGACAAATCTTTTGCCTCCGTTTCGAAAAAAAAACCCTTCAAATCCATGTGAACCGAACGCATCCTAAATGGGAGAAGGAAGGCAGTGAAACTGCTGCCTAAGGGTGTCTCTAGCCGATCCCCTAAAAAATAGAGTAAACGGCAGAATAAAACTTAGTGGAGTAAATTTAGTTGCTATAAGTTTTGGTTGTTTCTAGCCGGCCCCCTAAACTTAGCGGAGTAAAACTTGTTTTGGTCGTTTCTAGCACACCCCCTAAACTTAGCGGAGTAAAACTTATAATTGGCTTATGCATTTCGCCAAACACTTGCTATGCGTCTCTGCTGCGTGCGGCAACCATGGTGACCACGCCGGCGACGCGCCATCGACCACACGTCCGTCGCCGAGTCGGTACACGTCCATCGTCGAGCCGGTATGTGCCCGCTAAAGCCACGGCAGAGAAGACCATCGGCCACACTCGGTACCACGGCGAAGCAGATGACTGTGCGGGACCTCGCGACGGAGGCCTTTGATCAAGCGATGGGTGATGTCTGGTAGCTAAAGCGCACCTCCACGTCGAGCAGCCGCTGCACCGCCGGGAGCAGCTCCTTGCGAGTCCGTACACCGGCCCGGTCGATGGCAAGGTCCGAAGTCAACATCGAGGGAGTACTTGACGGGGTGCTTCACGCAAGTCGCGAGGCGGCTGCAAACGCGAAGGAAATTTTTACTCCAGCCGGTCGCGGTGGAGTATTTTTACTCGTCCCGAAGGTCGAGGAGTAATTTTTTTACTCCTCTAACCGGTTTAGGAGATCGGCAAGGTGCTGGTTGGTTAGAGGAGTTAAACTGAAAATTTACTCCTCTATAGCTATTTAGGGGATCGGTTAGAGATGCCTTAAGGAGAAAATTTCCTCAAGGAAGTAGTACCTCCATACCAAAATATAAGATGCTTTTGTCGGCTAAACTAGCTTTAAAAACGTATTACATTTTGATACGCAGTTAATACTATTTGCCTACATAATTTCATATTTAATGTCTCTGGACACTTGCACATTGTCTTAGCTTTATCTTAAGCATAAGCAATGCAATGCAATGCATGCCGACCATATTGCATGCATGCATGCATACCACACATCGTCTCGCTGTTCTCCGCCAATCATGGTACTCCTTACGCGGCCATGTGACCTATACTAGCTTTGCGTGGCCAACAACCGATGCTTGCAAAATGCCAAACTGAGGTCGGCCGCCAGCTTCCCTTACAAAAAACACACAGTAGCGCGAGGCCAGCTCATGGGCTATAAAATTGGCATGCAGCGCTCCGGTCATTGCATCACAAAGCAACACAACAAGTAGCCACATCGCGCTTAGCTGGGCTTCAAGAGAGCTACAAGGTACGTAGTGACTAGCGGTCACGAGCGCGCGCCCATGGCTTCCACGTCGACGAGCTACGGGGCCATGGCGCTCGTCATGGCCGTCATGCTCACCACGTGCCATGCTGCGCGCCTCCTCGCCGACGTTCCGGCCTTGCCCACACCGACGCTGCCAACCTTGCCCCCCGTGCCGGTCGTCCCTACAGTCCCTGCCGTGCCAGGCGGCGTCGTTCCTACGGTGCCCACCGTACCGAGCGTCCCGACGGTTCCCACCGTGCCAGGCATCCCGACGGTGCCGACAGTTCCCACCATGCCGGGCGTACCGGCAGTGCCCACGGTGCCAGGTGTGCCGGCGGTACCAGTACCTGGAGCCGTCGTGCCGACCATCCCGGCGGTTCCCACCGTGCCAGGCGTGCCGACGGTGCCGCTGCCGGCAGTACCAGGCGCTGTCGTGCCAACAGTGCCCACTGCGCCGAGCGTGCCGATGGTTCCCACAGTGCCAGGCGTGCCGACGTTGCCGACGCCGTCCGTCCCCGGCGTACCTAACGTGCCGCTGCCGCCTATGCCGTCCATCCCCGACCTGCCCAAGGTGCCACTGCCACCGATGCCGTCCGTCCCTGACCTGCCCAAGGTGCCACTGCCTCCGATGCCGTCCGACCCCGGCGTGCCCAAGGTGCCACTGCCGCCCGTGCCGTCTGTTCCCGGTGTGCCGGCCGTGCCATAGTTCCTTGCACCTCCACCGTCGACGGACTAGACGTACGTACGTGCCCACATGCACGATTTACGAGTGTAATAAAACTGTAACGTTCCAACCATATGGTTACTTTAACTTAGTATTCGTTTGAGCAGCACTTGTGTCTACGTGCAAGTAAAAAAGAAGTACCCACTTGTGTACGTGTGTGGTAGTATATCTTTTCGATAGGAGCGTGTGGTGTGGATGTGTGTACTGTATGCTTGTACGTTTATGTGGTGCAAGACATTGTTTGTGTAGGCAGAGGGGTATTGCTCCATTTATACGTGTGCCACTGTACAATATTAGTTTCATTTGTATCAATATATACACTATTCATGTAGATATAAGCTTGAGTAGTTTGGCTTTACGTGTATGTATCTCAGATTCAAGAGCTTATATGGAGCTAGAGAAAGCTTTCAAATTATCCCAATATTATATAAATTTGGTTTTTTTGGGTACAATATATAATGATCATATGCTTTATATGAGTTCTGCTAAAGAATAGTAACCAATGGAGTGGGGCGTTTTGATGACCGGGCTCCCGAAATTTTTGAAAAAAATCAAAATTCAAACTTTCAGTTTCAAAAAAATCTGAAAAAAATATGCAAGTATACAAGGATGAAATGTATATGTGTGTAAAAAAACAGGATGAAATACCTTGAAATGTGATCTGTACTAAAAACAAATTCCACTAGTGAAAAAACGGGATTTAGTCCCGGTTGGAAAAGGCCTTTAGTTCCGGGTCACCAACCGGGACAACTAAATCGGGACTAAAGGCCCCCACCCTTTAGTCCCGGTTGGCCACGACCCGGGACTAAAGTCCCTCCACGTGACCACGAGCGCGCGCCGGGGGCTGGAGGACCTTTAGTCCCGGTTGGTGACACCAACCGGGACTAAGGCCCCTCCACGTGGCCGCGAGCTAGCGCCGGGGGATGAAGGACCTGAACCGGGACTAATGATTTTGTGTTGGGATTTAGGGTTTTAGGGTTTAGGGTTTATGGTTTATTTTTCCTTTTCATTTTGTGTTTTCCATTCAATTCTTTTTCATTTCAAACATATTTTACGCTACTACATACTGTACACGTTATGCATATATAATATAATTTTTCGTACGACCATACATACATCATATAATTTCTCGTACGACCATACATATATATATATACAATTTGGTATATACAATTTCTCTTACAATTTGCAGATCATTACATGCAGGCATTAAGTGCAATGGTATTTTCCGCTTTCAGATATGACCTCCGTAAGCAAAAATCCCGCAATTTCCTTTTGAATTGCTCGTATGCGGTTCTCTGATAGGAGCTTATCCCGCATCTCGTGAATCTTTAAAGAAGGAGATCAATATGAATATATTAGTTGTGTGTATATATATTAGATCATCATAAAAAAAATTGTGAATAGTATTTACGTACCTGAAGTTGTCTTGCATCTCTGCGCCATTCGGTCGTAATGCGAATGTTCTCGCAAACGTAGTATGCACATAAATTAGTCCCCTGTTGCTGCCTCATGCACTTTGCGAGAATATAATTCAATCAGATAATAATCAAGCATGATAATTGTATTGAAAATAGAATTAAAGAGATGCGCGGACCTAGCTAGTACTACTTAATTACCTTGGTCTGTCGCCATTTTAGCTTCGGTTTCCATTCACCGACAACCTCTTTGATGAACCGTTTCCAAACCCTGCCCGGCAAAGAAAATGAATAAATGAGTTATTAATTACTCGATATCAGTAAATGAACGAAAGAGGCCGATATAGTGCGATAATGATTGAAATTACCTGTCGAGCATCAAAACCAAGCTGGTGTATTCTCGAGGGTCTTTACCTAGTGAGTCCAGGGTTTCAACAGTTCCAGCGTCAACTCTAATGATTAGTAGGATTCAGTGGAACCTGCGCACACGTTTATATAAGCAGGCATGCATAACTCATCAACTACACTTAACATCGAGTATACATGTGCATCCTTCGGGCCGGGCCGGGCTTCAGGTCGGGCCTAACCAAGCCCGAAGCAAAAAACCCAGGCCCGGGCCCGGCCCGGCCAGGGCGTCAGGCCTAAAAACCAGGCCCAAGCCCGGCCCATCGCTGCAAAAGCCCGCCGGGCCTCTTCGTTAAATGTCAAATATGGCGGGCCCAGGCCCGGCCCAGCCCGGCCTTCGGGCTCAAAACCTAGGCCCAGGCCCACCCCGCGGGCAACACCGGGCCGGGCCGGGTCAGGCTTTTTCGGGCCAGGCCGGGTCGGGCCGGGTAGCCCATGGCCAGGTCTAACATCGAGTAAGCAAAATAGAATTTGTAGTACAAGAGAGTAACACTCACTTGAAGATGTAAGGAAATAGTATGTCTGTTCTGGTATTTTGTGGCTTCATAAACCTTAGCAAGTTTTCCTCTGAGTCTCGGGGGTGGTCTTGTATCATTTTTTCATAAATGATATATGGGTCAACGAACCCAATGCCATAGATTCCACCTCTTTTGCATTCGAGAATCTTCATTCTGCATAATAGCGTACAAAAGAATATAGTGAGGATAATTACAGGCAATGCGCGAGCTGAGCTAGAGACTTAAATTACATAAAGAAATCACTTACAGACAATAGCAACTGACGATAGATTTGTCGAGTGCGTCTTGATTGTATAACTGAAAAATTTCTGGAAACTCAATCATTATCTCATTTTCATAGAAGTAATGCTCTTCCTTGACTTTCACAATGAGCATCTGTCGCCCGTTCTTTACTTCTTTCATGTACTACTCATGCAATCTTCGCATTTATGTTGATAGATGCGGGACCTGCTCAGGTCTGACCAGAGGGTTCCCGGGGACATATTTCCATGCTAATTCAGCCATGGGGACTTCCTCGGTGCCTAGGAGTTGATCAACACTGATACCTAAGTCGTTAGCAGCGTCGGTTACCTTATCGGTAATCACCTTGAGCGGGGGGATCGATTGCATTGCCTGTTCTCCGAGCTGGGGAACTGTTTTCCCGCTTTTATTACTACTTGTACGTCTCGACTGCTGCATTTGTTCCTGATATGACTTCCTAATAGAACGTTCATAGTCTGATGGCCTATTCTGCACATGTGCCGGGGCTCGCTCTAGAAGTTCCACAAAGTGCTCTACGGTTTTCGCAGGTATTATCTCCTTTGGCGGCGGGGGCGGTTTCGGTGCAAAATGGGACTTCACTTCGGAAGCCACGACCGCTCTGGTTTCCTCATCAGTCATCTCATAAGCTAACTTCTTTTTGGCAGCATGCACGTCGTTGGCTTTCTTCTTTGGTGCTCTCTTCCGCTTTTGGCCCTGCTGCTGGGACATAGGGGGTGGAGTCGGCTGGCGCGGCGGAGATCGATATGGCAGAATCGCATTGGGCTCCGTCTCGAGGTGGGGTGGAGTCGGCTGACGCGGCGGACTTAGAGGTGTATTGCTACTCGGAGGAGTCGGTGGCCTTGGCGCCGAGTTTGGAAACACGATGCATTCCTTTCTCCATACAATGACACCACGTATGACTTCTCCTAGTGTCTGCTCCCCTTCACCTCCAGGAATGTCAAGCTCTAGTGAGTCATATCCCGACAGAACTTCATCCACCCCGACACGAGCATAGCCAGCTGGAATCGGATTGCCATGGATGGTTGCTTCAGGTGCATTCAGTAAGCAAAGTCGACCGCCACCTTCATGGATATGTTCTTCATTTTCATGTGTAGCTCACAACTTGTCCTCTCTTTGATATCATCCACGGGGTAGCGAGCCAGCAGTGCATCATCGGCCCGGACCCCCATGGAACCCACGCTGCTTTTCCGCATAGATGGGACGGTACTATCCAATGCTGGATCTGCTTGCTCCTGCCGCGGAGACGCCCTTTGCTGGCTAATTGTGTCGATCTGCTCCTGCTGCGGCATTAACATGTGTTCCAACTCCGCGTTCTTTGTTTCTACCTTCTGAAGCCGGTCTGCATCCTGCTTCTTTTTTCTCTGACGGCTTCTATAAGTGTCGTCCACTCCGAAAACCCCTGAACCCATGGAACAACGCCTTTGCCTCGTGTTCGTCCTCCGTGTTGAGGATTCTCGAGGGCGCGTGTAAGCTCGTCGTTCTCTCTCTCAGGCTGGAACAACCCCTTTCGAGCATCTTCTATTGCTTCAAGTAAAGCGTCCGAGGCTGTTTTAAGATCTGCCTTTTCAATAATCTGCCCTGTCGCTGGGTCGAACAGTCCCCCATGCGCATAAAACCAATTCCTGGACCTCTGGGGCCAATCCGCTATAGCTGGAATGACCCCTTCAGCAAACATCTTGGCCTCAGCTGCTTCCCACTTAGGCACGGCTCTCTTGTAGCCACCTGTCCCCAGAACATGGTGATACTCTTTTTTCTCAGCATTTATCTTGTTTTTTCTCGACCTTTCCAGAGCTTCATCCGATTCCTTGTATTCCACAAATGCGTCCCAGTGATCTTTTATCTTCTCTAGTGCTCTAGTGAATTATGGAGTCTTCTTTTTTGCCTTGATGTAGTCGCTCCATAATCTTTTCTTCCAGCTCTAGAATTGTGTGGCCATCTTCTTAAGAGCAATCTGCTTGACTTTCAACCGTTGGCCATCTGTGAAACCCTCTAGTAGGTTGAAATGTGACATGAGCGTATCCCAAAGCAAATTTTTCGATCTTTCGTCGACATAACTAACTCCTCGATCTTCCTTTGGCTTATTCCATTCTCGAATGGTGATCGGGATGTTCTCCCTAACAATAACTCCGCATTGATGGATAAATTTACGGGCATTTTGTTCAGGAGCAATCGGTTCGCCATCTTCTGCGACTTCATCGATGTTGAACTTTATGCCATCGCCCAACTTTTTGGCCCGGCCTCGTACCCTTCTAGAAGATTTGCTCGATCCGGAGGGCTAAAAGAAGAAAGATTCGTTAATATATATATACAAATCAATTAATACATCTAATGATCACCAGAGGCCTAATATATATATACCTCGCCGGACTTTGTTAATTGTCTAGCATTTTCTTCGCCATCATTGTTTGTTTGCCCTTCGTCTCTTGGTTCTTCCTCAAGTCCCTCACCGGAGTCGTTCAGAAATTGTGAGCCGTCATCTGGTTCATTCTCTTCGTTTTGGGAGGAGCATATCATGTCGAAGATGATATCCTTTTCATGGTCTCTGCGGCTATCGTCCATAGCTTAACTAATCCAGAAAAAAGATAAAACAAGTAGAATGCATTCAATAAGCAAAAACTGAATCATAGTATCGAGAAGAACACTACCGGAGATGCAATCAATACACAGCAATGCAACAATATGATGATGTGGATTGTGCTAATGCAACTAGCAACAAGTGCAATGAAGTCCATTTGAACCAAGGGTTCAAATGCAAACTCCAATTTAAGCATTTTAAATGCCATTTAGATGTTTTCACTTATACAGCAAGTATAAGTTGGTTTTTCATGCATGAAAATTTTACAGATGGATTCCTTGAATTTTTCTGATAATTTTTCATATATAAATTATTTCATTCTGAGCTACGGTTAATTTTCTATGAATTTTTGAAGTTTAAACCATTTTCTGGATTTTTCTGGGTATTTAGAAATAAAAAAAATCCAGTAAATGATTTACTGCGTCAGCATGACATCATGCTAACGTCAGCAGGTCAACGGAGCGGCCCAAGTCAAACTGACCAGTGGGACCCGCGTATCAGTCTCACAGTGACTAAACCAATTTAATTAAACCTAAACTAAATAATTAACAGGGGGGCTAGCCCACATGTCATTGACTCGGGGAGGTCAAACCCCCGGTCAAATGGGGTCAAACCCACCGGAGTTAAGTCGTCGGCGGGGGCAGATGCGGCGGCGAGCTGCGGGTTTGGCCTACGGGCCACCATTCGAGGCGCGGCTGGGCTCGTTGGAGAGCTCTCGCCAGCGCGCATCGGATGGGGGTGTTGGCCGGAGACGACGGCCACGAGCTCGGCAGTGGCGGCCGGCGTTCAGGCATGCGCGGGAACGCGGCTGCGATGGCCTAGGCGATGCGGGGCTGGCACCTACGGCGTCTACGCGGCGCGGTGAACACGGTGGACACACGCCCGGGACCAAATGGTCACCGGAGCGTCGGCGGCGGCGAGCGCAGGCGGCGGCGGGTTCGGGTGCAGGTGGTGCGATGGCTACGGCGTGCGACAGAGGAAACAGAGAGGGGGGTTCGAGGGAGAGGCTCACGTCGATTCCAACGGTGCGGACGGCGAGCTCGGAGGAAGACCGGAGCAAACGGGGCGGCAGAGGCGATCTCGGCGGTCGGACGTTAAAGACGAGCGGCATGGTGGCGTGGTTCTGTTTCCTTCTCTCGGGCGATGGCTGGCACCGGGACACCGGGCGGTTATATACACAAGACCTTTAGTCCCGGCTCCAGCCACGAACCGGGACTAAAGGTCCTTTAGCCCCGGCTCCAGCCACGAACCGAGACTAAAGTCTAGCCTTTAGTCTTGCCGCCATCCATGAACCGGGACTAAAGGTCTCTTTTCGGCGGCCCAAATTCCGCGCGGGAGAAGGAACCTTTAGTCCCGGCTGGTCGTTGCAACCGGGACTAAAGGTGTCTTTTTAAAGTGATTCTTTTTGTGTAGAAAACTTTAGGTAAAACTCTTAGAATATTTAGAGTTTTTGAGTGAATCTTTTTTGCTTTAGGTCACAAAAATTATGAACTTTCTGTTAGTGCCAGTAGTTTTCAAATTTGAATAGTTTAAATTTGAATTCTTTGAAATTTGTGTGAATCACTAGTTTGTGAATAACTTTAGTTTAAAAATAGATTTTTGAGTGATTCTTTTTCCTGCTGTTTAATATTAGTGTGTTTTATCAGTATGTTCAATTTGGGAATTTTAGGATATTTTAAATAGGTGTTTTAATCAAAAACAGATTATGTTTAGCTCTTTTAGTTTTATACCTTTTTCCTTTGTTTTAATTATTTTAGTTTATGTTTTCCTGTTATTCTTTTGCCAAATTATATTATGTTTCTGTTAGTCAACATGAGGAGTTTTAATTTTCATTTTGAAGAAATTATTTGACAGATTCAATTTGTCCATATATAAGATTTTCAACACATGGTCATGTTCAAAATATTGGTCAAAACCCTCAATTACCCTTTCTGGATATTTCAAGCTTTTGAAATATTTACAAAGGAAATATTCACCATAAATTCCAAGAAAATTCTAGCATGTCACAAATGCCATATTTGATGATCTTGCCAAGTCTCATGTCTTGGAGAACAAGATAACATCATCAAATTCCCTCAAAACCATCTCTGTCCATTTTCTAGTTCGAGCAACTTTACATTGCTAAACATGTCCAAATGAGCTCAAACTTGGTACACCTGCTAAAATGGTCTAAATATTCATCTAGGCCAAGTGGTGCATCAAGGAGAACAAATTAGCTTGGTCAAAGTATGCCAAGACCAATTCTGCCCATTTCTAGGGTTTGACAAAGTTACATTGGCAACTTTCTCCCATTGATCTCAAATTTTTACCACATTGCCAGATGGTCATGAGCATCATCCCCATCAAGTGGCACAAGTTGGAGAAAAAGTTAACTTGATCAAAGCTTGTCAAAACCATTTCTGCCCATTTCTAGGGTTTGAAATATTTACATTGCCAAGTTTCTTCAAATGAGCTACAAATTTGCACCCTAGCTCAAATTGATACCAAGCTCATTCCTGTTAAATTCCAAAGCCATTGGATTCCTCTAAGTACCTCTATTCATCATCAAACACCTTCTGCCAAAATCTTGTGGTCAATAATTGGGGTACCAAATGGATTCACCTTTGGCTCAATTTTTTACCAGAGCTCACCCTAGTCATATTCTACCTACAGTAACACTCTCTCTTCCATAGCTTTAAAATACTAAAAGGACAGGAATAATTGACAATTCATAACTTAATAAATAATTATTCAAAAATCATGTTTCAAATGCCAAAATGCCCTAGCTTTTTGGTTGGATTCCGACGCTCCGGAGTCCACCTAGGAACACCCAAAACACATATATACCCTAACTCTTACAAAGATTCCCTCCGGTTTGTCCGAAGTGGGACTTTCCAGCTATAAGTCCGGAAACTCACTAGAGAGAAAGTGATGACGGTGAAGCCGGTCACATCCCAGAGTGGGATCTTGGGGTATAAAACTTTTTCTTCGCGCGTGTCCGTTGCTTATGATTATGCCGTAACCATGGAGAATCTTCATCATTTAACAGGATGCCTGAGTCAGTCTTCACTGTGAAGGGAGGAATTTCATCAAACTTTTCATAATCTTCTGACATGTCTATCTTGTCCTCCACTCCCATGATGTTTCTTTTCCCTGAAAGAACTATGTGGCGCTTTGGCTCATCGTACGATGTATTCGCTTCCTTATCTTTTCTTTTTCTCGGTTTGGTAGACATGTCCTTCACATAGAAAACCTGCACCACATCATTGGCTAGGACAAATGCTTCGCCTATGTACCCAAGATTGTTGAGATCCACTGTTGTCATTCCGTACTACGGGTCTACCTTTATCCCGCCTCCTGTCAGATTGACCCATTTGCACCGAAACAAAGGAACCTTAAAAGAAGGTCCATAGTCAAGTTCCCATATCTCCTCTATGTAACCATAATATGTGTCCTTTTTCCCATTGTTGTTTTTTGCATCAAAGCGGACACCACTGTTTTGGTTGGTGCTCTTTTTATCTTGGGCGATCGTGTAAAATGTATTCCCATTTATCTCGTACCCACTACTGGAATCAGCTTCTTTGCCGTCTGCCATAACAGACGGCAAAGGCAGGCCTGGCGGACGGCAAAGCCTTTGCCGTCTGCCAGCAGACGGCCAACAGTCCGGCCGAACAGCTAACAGCAAAGGCCCCTTTGCCGTCTGCCGGCAGACGGCAAAGACCCTGGACGGCAGACAAAAGGTGCCAGCCCCGTTAGGGGGCTAACGGCGCTCTTTGCCGTCTGCCAGCAGACGGCAAAGAGCTGAAGCTGACGTCAGCTGACGTCAGGCGTCAGCTGGGCCAGCGCAGGCTCTTTGCCGTCTGCCAGCAGACAGCAAAGAAGCAAAGGTCTTCGCCGTCTGCCAGCAGACGGCAAAGGGGCCAAATAGGCCAGCCCAGGTTGCACAGGCTGCTGCCACGTGGCCTCTTTGCCGTCTGCTAGCTGACGGCAAACCTCTTTGCCGTCTGCTAGCAGACGGCAAAGTGGCTATATTGCCACTGTTTTTTTTTCTTAAATTCAATCAATTTCACAGATATATATATATATATTCATTTCAAAATATTTCAACAAGTACATATAGCCAACATATCCCTGCCATATGGATATGATCATCCAACACATATATACACCAAATGAAAAGTCCAACATATCCAACAATTAAGCAAAAGGTCCATATAGTTTCATCCATACATACATATATAGGTAGCAAGTTTCACATTGTTCATCCTACAAAATCAAAACAAAAAGAAGCACAAGAAGAAGAGTAGACTCCATCAACGCAAGCTTCCTCATCGAAAGCAAATCTGCAAATTGGGAAAGAAGAAAGTTAGAAGAAGAAGAAGAAGACTAGAAGAAGAAGACTAGCTAGAAGAAGAAGAAGAAGAATAAGAAGACTAGAAGAAGAAGAAGAAGAAGAAGAAGAAGAAGAAGAACAAGAAGAATTTTTCTTCTCTTTCTTTTTCTCCTCTCCTCTTCTTTATCTTCTTCTTATTCTAACTAAGGTAGGTAAAAATGCCATTTTTTAGCTAAGCTAGGAAAAAATGCTAAGTGTAGGTCATTTTAGAGCTAAGCTAGGTAAATAGGTCATTTTGGAGCTTAGTAAGGTTATTATGTCATTTTCGAGAATGATGCCATTTTTGAGCGAACTTACGTAAGTATAGCTCATTTTTTATCTAACTTAGGTAATTATGCCATTTAGGAGGAAAATAAGCTAAGTATAGAGAAAACGTACCCTCATCACAACAAATGCGATGAAGATCGCAACTAAGGTAACAATTGATCCAACAACATAATGATACCAAGCCTCATTATCAATGGCATATTTTCTAATCTTCTTAATCTTCAAGCGCATTGCATCCATCTTCAAGCGCATTGCATTCATCTTCATCTTGTGATCATCGACGACATCGGCAACATACAACTCCAATGTCATCTCCTCTTTTTCAATTCTTTTAATTTTTTCTTTCAAATACTCATTTTCTTTTTCAACTAAATTTAACTTCTCGACAAGAGGGTCGGTTGCAAATTCCGGTTCACATACCTCCTAGATTAAAATATCTCTATGTCAACTTGATGGCCATAATTGTCATAAATGCAAAATGCAACAAATAGTTATAAAAGAGAATTTACCACATCCGAATCATAAAGCAGGCGAGGGCCGACGGGGACGGATTTCAAGATCATGGCACTATGTATAAGAAACAATCATACAAAGTAAGAAAATTATACAAGTAACTATATAAATCATACAATCATACAAGAAAATGGCAAGTGTAGGTCATTTTAGAGCTATCCTAGTTAAAACCGGTCATTTTGGAGGTAGGTAAGGTTATTTTGTCATTTTGGAGGAAAGTAAGCTAAGTCAATGTCATTTTGGAGCTAAACCAAGATTATCATGCCATTTTTTACCTATGTATGCTAAGTATGTCATAAATTAACTAAAGAAGCTAAGTATAGGTCATTTTGGAGCTATCCTAGGTAGTTATGCCATTTTTTAGCTAACTAAGCATATTAAGTCATTTAGGAGGAAAAATGCTAAGTATAGGTCATTTTATAGCTATCCTAGGTAAAGTATGTCAGTTTGGAGCTAAGTAAGGTTATTATGTCATTTTCGAGGAAAATAGGCTAAGTCAATGTCATTTTGTTGAATACCTAATAACATGAACTAATTAATAATATATATGTACATAATAATAATTGAATACCTGACATTACTAATATTAATCTTCATCGTCTATATATGCTCCAGGATCAATAAATGCGGAATCATCATCACTATCAGTAATGACGTGCTCATCAGCATCATCAATAAATGCATCAACATGTGGAAGGCCTCCTTTATGTAATCGGTCAAGCATTGACAGGTCATCCGCAGCAGTAACCTCTTCTTCTTCCGTCTCATCTTGTTCCGGCTCAGGGGTGAAGTCGGATTCACTGTCGCTGTCTACCTCAATGTTCTGGGGTGAAGTAGAGCGGTTCTTGAAACGTTTTTTGGAAACACATGTTTCTTGGCAGAATTCTCCTTCATATGTGTCTGGGTTAATGTGAGGGTCATAATCATCTTCATTGAGGAGAGGTGGTCTAAAATGTGGCGGCACATCATAAACGACATCCCAACCATTCAGATTTGGATCAGTTTGGCAGGCCCACGGTAGATAGAAAACTTGGGTCGCCTGTTGAGCCGTAATATAGACATCGGGAACATCTAAATGGGTGCTTTGTTTGATTTCCACTAGCCCTATATGTTCATGAGTCCTTCTAGTCTCCTTTGGCTGGAACCAATAACATTTGAAGACTACGACGTTTGGTGGGTTTTCACCAAAGAATGTAAGTTCATAAATTGCTTCAACTCTTTGATAATACTCGACCCCTCCTTCGCCGACAGCGGAGACACAACAATTTGTAGACTTTCGGTCGGCCATAGATAGCTCTTTGCCAAAAGTACGAAAGCGATACCCGTTGATGTCGTATTTGTCAAATGAACGGACCTTATAGTCAAAACCATTTGCGACTTGTCTCAATTCGGAGTCCATAGACTCTGCATTAGCCTACAAGTTTAATACGAAAGGATTGTTGCATTAGCCGCAAACTAGACGAAGAAATGAAATGGTCTAATGGAAATTACCGTTTGTTTGAACCAAGAGATGAAACCGGGATAGCCTCCTCCATGCTTTGCCAGAAGCTCATACTCTTCGATGGAATCCTTTTGGATCACCGCTCCATCCGAGAATTTGGCGACGTATCGACTGTATCACATATCCGGGAATAAGAGCATTTCAAAGGAATTAGAAGTTGCGAAACAATGTACCGAGAACTTACTCGATGTACGGCCGCACTTCTGTTAGGTTGTTGAAGATATACAACGAAATGGTCCACCATTCTTCGACATCCAACGGTATTGCTTTCGAAGCACCGGCTGGTGCGAGGTTCCCTTTGAATAGGCTGAGGTTGTATCGACCTTTTTCATGGTCGCCATCATTGTACCGAGGCTTCGGATTATGCAAATGACGATACTTGGCTTTGTAGTGTGCTGTCACGAAGTTTGTGGCCTCCTCAGTAATGAATGCCTCGGCCATCGATGCTTCAATTCTACGTTTATTTTTACATTTCGCTCGAAGCGTCTTCTGCATCCTCTCATTTGCGAAGCACCAACGATTTTGCACGGGCCCCCCCAATCTTGCCTCGGTCGGGAGATGCAAAATCAAATGCTGCATTGGATTAAAGAATCCCGGTGGAAAGATCTTTTCTAACTTGCAGATCAACTCCGGCGCCAACTCTTCCAATTCGTCTAGCACGTTAGGCGATAGTTCTTTCGCACAAAGAGCACGGAAGAAATAGCTCAGCTCTGCCAGTACTAGCCATTCATCCTCAGGGATAAAGCCACGCAACATCACCGGCATTACCCGCTCAAGCCATATGTGCCAATCATGACTCTTCATACCAAATATTTTCAATTTGTCAAGACTCGCTCCCCTCTTTAGATTCGTTGCATACCCATCGGGGAACATCAATTGCATTTTCACCCACAAGATCATTTCCCTCATAGCTGGCCTTCCAAGATTGAACCATGCCTTTGGCTTCCTCCAGTTCTTGTTTCCTTTCGGTTGTCGCATGTTTTGTAACGGTCTATCACATAGAGCCTCTTGATCGACTCTAGCCTTAGGGTTATCCTTTGACTTCCCCTCTATGCCGAACAATGTACCAAAAAGGGCCTCGGCGATATTCTTTTCAGTGTGCATCACGTCGATGTTGTGTGGGCAAATGAGGTCTTTAAAGTAAGGCAGATCCCACAAGCATATCTTGTGAGTCCAGGCGTGTTCCGAATTATACCCTTTGAAATATCCTGGACGCTCTGGATTACGCTCGAGAGCGTTTAACTGATCCAGGGCCTGTTGGCCTGTCAATGCAGGTGGTGTAGAGTTTTTGACAACTCTACCTTTCATGAAAATTTTCTTGTCTTTTCTGAACTTATGGCCAGGATCCAGGAACTGTCTATGCAAGTCGAAGCAAGAATACTTGCGACCCGCCTGCAGCCAACGGAACTGACGAGCTGCCTTGCATGTGGGGCACGGGAACCTTCCATGCACACACCAGCCAACGAATAGCGCATACGCCGGCAAGTCATGCGTCGAGTACATGTACCACACATGCATTTTGAAGTTTTTTTTGTAGCGGCGTCATATGTCTTGATCCCATTATCCCAAGCTTCTTGCAATTCATCCTTAAGCGGCTGCATGTACACATTCATATTCTTCCCCGGATAGTTGGGCCCTGGAATTATCAACGTCAAGAAAATGTTCTTTCTTTTCATAATCTCTCCTGGGGGGAGATTGAGTGGAATGACAAATACAGGCCAACAACTGTATTGTGTTGCCGTCATACCAAACACTTGGAACCCATCCGTGCTGATGGCGACTCGAGGATGCCTTGGATCTGCCGCTTTGTCCTTATGTAAAGCATCGAAGTGCTTCCACGCAAAAGCGTCTGAAGTGTGTCCCAACATCGGATTCCTATCTGCATCTAGTTCGGTTCTTTTGCCCAATTTATGCCACGTCATCTGTCTGGCCGTCTCTTCGACCATGAAAAGACGTTGAAGTCTTGGTATGATTGGCATATACCGAAGAACATTAACTGGGATTTTGGTCTGACTCTTCTCACCCATACCGTTGTCTACCACAACATACCTGGAAGACTTGCAAATGGGACAATAGTTGAAGCCCGCATACTCAAGCCTTCGGGGTCGGGGTGTCGTGTCGGGGTCGGGGTGTCGTGTCTGGGTGTCGTGGTGTCGGGGTGTCAGGGGTGTCGAGGTGTCGGGGTCGGGGTGCCGTGTCGGGGTCGGGGTGTCGGGTCGGGGTCGGGGTGCCGTGTCGGGGTCGGGGTGCCGTGTCGGGGTCAGGGTCGGGGTCGGGGTCGGGGTCGGGTCGGGGTCGGGGTCGGGGTGCCGTGTCGGGGTCGGGGTGTCGGGTCGGGGTCGGGGTTTTTCCTCTTTTTTTCTTTTCTTCTTCTTCCTCTTCTTCCTTTTCTTCATTTTCTTCCTTTTTGTTCCTTCTTCTTCTTCTTCTTCCTCCTTTCCTTTTTCCTCTTCTTCTTCTCCTCCTCTCCTCTTTTTTCTTCTTCTTCTTCCTCTTCTTCTTTTTTCTTCTCCTCCTCCTCCTCCTCCTCTTCTTCTTCTTCCTTTCCTTTTTCCTCTTCTTCTTCTCCTCCTCTCCTCTTTTTTTCTTCTTCTTCTTCTTCTTTTTTCCCTCTAAGTTTTTTCTACCTAATATATACTAACTAATATGAACTAATAACTAACTAATATGAACTAATAAAAATAGAAAAAAAAACATAAAAAGGGGGGAGGGTGGAGCTCACCGGAGGGGGGGTCGAGGCGGCGGCGCGGGGCGGCGGAGGGGGAGGGGCGGAGCTGGGTCGTCGGGGGTGCCTGCTCGCCGGCGACCCGATGCGGCGGAGCGGCGGGGCAGGGGGCGGCGGGGGCGATGGGGCCGAGGTGGTGGAGGAGGGCCGCGGGGAGGGGGCGGGCGGCGCCGCAGCCTGGCTCCGGCGGTGGTGGAGAAGGGCAGCAGGGAGGGGGCGGTGGTGGAGGAGGGCTGCGGGGAGGGTGCGGCGGCGGGAGGGCGGGGCGGCGGCGCTGAGAGAGAGAGGGAGAGAGATGTGAGAGAGAGAGAGAGAGAGAGGCGCGGGGCGCGGGGCCGAAAGTTAAGTTCATTTCTTTGCCGTCTGCTGGCAGACGGCAAAGACGGCGACCGTTAGCCCGCCCCCGCCGTGACATTGTGGGCCCCACCCTCACTTCTTTGCCGTCTGCTGGCAGACGGCAAAGAGTTCTTTGCCGTCTGCCAGCAGACGGCAAAGAAGTGGCAGATGGCAAAGAGCTTGACCTAGCCAGTGCCGTGCCCCGTGGGGCCCACTTTGGTCTTTGCCGTCTGCTCGCAGACGGCAAAGAGTTCTTTGCCGTCTGCCAGCAGACGGCAAAGAAGTGCAGATGGCAAAGACCCTCTTTGCCATCAGCCAGATCTTTGCCGTCTGCTTTGCCAAAGCAGACGGCAAACAACCTGTTTGC
The DNA here is from genome assembly GCA_039707655.1 of Elymus sibiricus. NCBI lineage: Eukaryota > Viridiplantae > Streptophyta > Magnoliopsida > Poales > Poaceae > Elymus > Elymus sibiricus. The sequence goes on from CM077672.1 coordinate 403,580,428, forward strand.
CATCTGCCAGCAGACGACAAAGAGCTGGCAGATGGCAAAGAAGCTGATTCCAGTAGTGACCCTTTGAAAGTCAATATAGTCGAAGATGGTGACTTGGCCAACAAGTACAGCTCATCTCCAACAGTGGTGTTATTCATGAGATGTGTTTGCAACCAACCGCCGAAAGTCGCCATGTGTGTACGTTTAATCCAGGGGTCAGACTGCTCCGGGTTCTTGGAGCGTACAATATCCATGTGTTCCTCGATATACGGAGCCACCAAGGTGGAATTTTGTAGAACTGTGTAGTGTGCTTGAGTGAAAGAATGCCCGTCCATACTTATTACTAAATTCTTTCCTAGCGTACCTTTTCCACTCAGTCTCCCCTCATGCCGCGATTGAGGAACACCAATCGGCTTAAGGTCGGGAATAAAGTCAACACAAAACTCAATAACCTCCTCTGTTTCATGGCCCTTGGAGATGCTTCCTTCTAGCCTAGCACGGTTATGAACATATTTCTTTAAGACTCCCATGAACCTCTCAAAGGGGAACATATTGTGTAGAAATACAGGACCTAGAATGGTAATCTCTTCGACTCGGTGAACTAGGACATGCGTCAAAATATTGAAGAAGGATGGTGGGAACACCAACTCGAAACTGACAAGACACTAGACCAAATCATTCTGTAACCTTGGTAGGATTTCTAGATCGATTACCTTCTGAGAAATTGCATTGAGGAATGCACATAGCTTCACAATGGCTAATCGAACATTTTCCCGTAGAAGCCCCCTCAATGCAACCGGAAGTAATTGCGTCATAATCACGTGGCAGTCATGAGACTTTAGGTTTTGAAATTTTTCCTCTGCCATGTTTATTATTCCCATTATATTCGACGAGAAGCCAGACTGGACCTTCATACTGCTTAGGCATTCAAGAAAGATTTGCTTCTCTTCTTTGGTAAGAGCGTAGCTGGAAGTAGCTTGATACTGCTTTGGTTGCATGCCGTCTTTTTCGTTCATACGTTGCTGGTCCTCCCGTGCCTCTGGTTTATCTTTTGTCTTCCCATACACGCCCAAGAAGCCTTGCAGGTTCACGCAAAGATTCTTCGTCACGTGCATCACGCTGATTGCAAAGCGAACCTCTAGGACTTTCCAATAGGGTAGCTCCCAAAATATAGATTTCTTCTTCCACATGGATGCGTGTCCGTTAGCGTCATTCGAAATAGATTGTCCGCCAGGACGTTTTCCAAAGATTACTTTTAAATCCTTGACCATATCAAATATATCATCACCAGTACGGTGGACAGGCTTCTTCTGGTGATCTGCCTCACCTTTGAAATGCTTGCCTTTCTTTCTTAAGAGATGCCTGATCGGAAGAAATCGACGATGTCCCAGGTACACATTCTTCTTACATTTATCCAAATATATACTTTCAGTCTCATCTAAACAGTGCGTGCACGCATTGTATCCCTTGTTTGTCTGTCCTGAAAGGTTACTAAGAGCAGGGCAATCATTGATGGTTACAAACAGCAATGCTCGTTGGTCAAATTCCTGCTGTTTGTGCTCATCCCACACACGTACACCTTTTATATCCCACAACTGTAAAAGTTCTTCAACTAATGGCCTTAGGTACACATCAATGTCGTTGGCGGGTTGCTTAGGGCCTTGGATGAGCACTGGCATCATAATGAACTTCCGCTTCATGCACAACCAAGGAGGAAGGTTATAGATACATAGAGTCACAGGCCAGGTGCTATGACTGCTGCTCTGCTCCCCAAAAGGATTCATGCCATCTGTACTTATTCCAAACCATAAGTTTCTTGCGCCATCTGCAAACTCCGGCCACTTTCTCTCGATTTTTCTCCACTGCGAACCATCAGCGGGTACTCTCAACATCCCGTCTTTCTTACGGTCTTCCCGTGGTATTATAGGAGCATACCACATCACCTTGGCAGGAACCCTCTTCCTGGGGCGCTCACCCTCAACATCACCAGGGTCATCGCGGCTGATCCTATAGCGCAATGCACTGCATACCGGGCATGCATTCAAATTCTCATACTCCTCACCGCGGTAGAGGATGCAGTCATTAGGGCATGCATGTATCTTCTGCACCTCAAATCCTAGAGGGCAGACAACCTTCTTTGCTTCGTACGTACTGTCGGGCAATTCGTTATCCTTTGGAAGCATCTTCTTTATCAGTTTCAGCAACTTTTCAAATCCCTTGTCACATACACCATTCTCTGCCTTCCATTGCACCAATTCCAGTGTGGTACCCAGCTTTTTCTTGTCATCTTCGCAATTTGGGTACAACAATTTTTTGTGATCCTCTAACATGCGCTCCAACTTCAACCTCTCCTTTTCACTTTCGCAATTTCTCTTTGCATCAGCAATGGCCCGACCAAGATCATCAGCGGGCTCATCTGATGCCTCTTCTTCAGCTTCCCCCATTGTAGTACCATCGTATTCAGGGAACCTAGGATAGTTGTCATTATCCTCTTCTTCTTCATTGTCTTCCATTATAACCCCTCTTTCTCCGTGCTTGGTCCAATAGTTATAGCCGGACATGAAACCGGACTGAAGCAGGTGGCTGTGAAGGATTTTTGAGGTAGAGTAATCCCTATCATTCTTACAGACACCACATGGACAACACATAAAACCATTCCGCTTGTTTGCCTCAGCCACACGCAGAAAACTATGCACGCCATTAATGAACTCGGGAGAGCATCGGTCATCGTACATCCATTGCCGGCTCATCTTCATTACACAACATCGAAGTGACCAAATTAATACATGTTCATACATAAAGTTCATACATACTTCTCATAAAACAACATACAACTATCTAGCTAAAGCATTTAAATGCAACAACAAATGCGATCAAAATCGCAACTATGGTAATAATTGATCCAACAACATAATGATACCAAGCCTCTTTATTAATGGCATATTTTCTAATCTTTCTAATCTTCAAGCGCATTGGATCCATCTTGATCTTGTGATCATCGACGACATCGCCAACATACAACTCCAATTTCATCTTCTCTTCTTCAATTCTTTTCAATTTTTCTTTCAAATAATCATTTTCTTTTTCAACTAAATTTAACTTCTCGACAAGAGGGTCGGTTGCAATTTCCGGTTCACATACCTCCTAGATAAAAATATCTATGTCAACTTGATGGGCATAATTGTCATAAACACGAAATGAAACAAATAGTTATAAAAGATAATATACCACATCCGAATCATAAACCGGACGACGGCCGACGGGGGCAGATATCAAGACCATGGCACTATATATAACAAACAATCATACAAGTAAGAAAATTATAAAGTAACTATCTAAATCATACAAATAAGATTTTTTTTTACAAAAAGGATAAGAACAAGAGGCTCACCAAGGTGGTGCCGGCGACGGGACGGCGCGAGCGATCGACGGCGGTGAGGACGGGGACGGGAAGGCACTAAGTAAACCACACCTACACATATGCAAACTAAGAAGCTTGGACTCGGGCTGGACGAAGCAGCTTTATATAGGGAAGACTTTAGTCCCGGTTGGTGATACCAACCGGGACTAAAGGTCTATCTTTAGTCCCGGTGGCTGATACCAACCGGGACAAAAGAGGCTCGCAGGGGCCCCAGCCTGCCGCAACCCCTTTAGTCCCGGTTGGTATCTCCAACCGGGACTAGAGGTCCCATTTGAACCAGGACTAAAGGGGGCCGTGCCCCCGTCCGCTCCTAGCCGTTGGAACCGGGACTAATGCTCACATTAGTCCCGGGCCCAAATCCAGCCGGGACTAATGCTCCGGATCAAAGGTAGGTTTTCTACTAGTGTTCATAACTTTGAGGATGAATAGTACCACTAGATGACCCATTGCACCAATTAGCGCAGAGACCAACTCCAGCCCAAAAGCTAAGTGGACTACTTGAAGTATTTTTTCCCCTCAACTATCTGCAAATGATTATGTTCATATTACGTTTCTATTTCCTTGGCAATAATCATTGCCCATAGCCCACTTTGGCGATTTGTTTTTGATGACATGAGACTCTGTTCATGATGGATTTTTTCCCAACTATCTACAAGTGCACAATGACCAATTACAACTAGAAATTAAGCAAGCTATTGGTGACACATTACTTTTGATTTATCTGTGCTAATGTCCAACTATGCTTCTTTGGACGATTTTCTTAAGAAGGGGAAACCATTAGGGAGTGTTGAATTAATGATATGTCTAAAATGTATCTATAATTTTTTTTGTTTCATGCTATTATATTATCATTTTATATTTTATAGCATTTTATATTATTATTTTTGGACTAACCTATTAATTAGTGCCTTGTGCCAGTTGTCATTTCTGCATTTTTTTGGTTTCGCAGGAAATCAATATCTACGGAGGTCAAAATACCTTGCCGATTTAATACTTTTTTTCCAGGCAACGAAGGACCCAGGAAGCTTTGGGGAAGATCGAGAGGAGCTACAGGCAGCCCACATGGCCACTTGCGTGGCCAGGGGGGTAGGTTGCGCCCCTCGGCCATGTGGGGCCCACCTGCAGCACCTTACGTCGATTCCAGCGCCATAAATTCCTATAAATACTAAAACCCTCTGGGATATTTTCATACAATTTTTCCCGCCGACGCAAGTTATTGTTTCACGAATATCCAATCTAGAAGCCTATTTCGGAGTTCTGCTAGTGGGGGAATCCATTGTAGGAGGCTTATTTATCAATCTTGCTGCCTCCATGACCATGTGTGAGTAGTTCCATTAGAACCTTAGGGTCCAAGTAGTAGCTAGATGGTTCTCTCTCTCTCTCTCTCTCTCTCTCTCTCTCTCTCTTTTGGATCTTCAATACCATGTTCCTGTGAGCTGCTTTACATGATCGGGATCAATTCGATGTAATCCGTGGTCTGTTTGTCGAGATATGATGAATTGTAACTTGATGATCAGATTGTTCATTGAAATCAATTGAATATTTTGAGGTTTTCTTCCAGTATAATTAAATAGTTTTGCATGCTCTCCGATCTATCTTCTCTGGCCAAATTCGATGGGTTTTAGAGGGAGTGCTGCTTTGTAGTGGGTGCAATCTTGCAGTGCTCTAACCAAGCGACAATAAGGTAACGACATGTATTGTATTGTTGCCACTAATTAAGGATAAATGTGACGCCCCCGACTCAACCGTGCACTAATCATACACGCAAATGCGCACGATCAAGCCCAGGGACTCACGGGATGATATCACAACACAACTCCAGACACAAAATAAAATAAAACAAGCTTTATATTACAAGCCAGGGGCCTCGAGGGCTTGAATATATAAGCTCAAATTACACAAGAGTCAGCGAAAGCATTAGTATCTGAGTACAGACATAATTAGACAAGGTTGCCTTAAGAAGGTTGAGCAAAACAACGACGTCTAGATCGAAAAGGCGCAAGCCTCCTGCCTGGGAGCCTCCGAACTACTCCTGGTTGTCGGTCTCCACGTAGTAGTAGGTTCCGTCGGGGTAGTAGTAGTCATCGACGGAATCAGCTGGCTCCGGGGATCCGTCATCTGATCGCAGCAATCGGGTATGGGGGAAAAGAAGGTAGCAAAGCAACCATGAGTACTCATCCAAAGTACTCGCAAGACTTACATCAGATCTATGCTAATATGCATCGGTATCAAAGGGAAGGGGCGGTATCTGTGGACTATACTGCAGAATTGCCAGAATAGAGGGGAAAGCCTAGCCTATCAAAGACTAGCATCTTGCAGCGTCTTGCAGCATTAGAAGAGTGCAGATTAGCAGCATAACATAAAGTAATAAGTAATAGTAGCAAAGCCCAGAGATTCTTCCTCGACTCCCAGCGAGAAAGCAATCCCGGAGCTAACATGTTAATTAAGTACCACAAGTATCTAGTTCTAGTTGTAGTAGATCGGGATACTCTCCGAGCGTTCTGTTACCGTGGACACGGCTATTCGAATAGATAACTTTCCCGCAGGGGTGCACCAACTTACCCAACACGCTCAATTAACTCCGTCCAGACACACTTTTCCGGGTCATGCCTGGCCTTGGCTGATCGACATGCCCTAGTCCTACCTAGGCTCAACAGAGAGGTCGGCACGCCGGTCTACATCCTAAGCGCTCAGGGGCCTTGGGCCCATCGCCCTTTGCACTCCTGCGCATTGCGAACACGGCCGGGACCAGACCTAGCCCCTGTATACACACACAGGCTATCGCAGTCCATCCGGGCGCGCGCCGCTCAACTGCTGACGTCTGAGGAGCTTTCGGAAGAATCATACGACGCCGAGTGCCCATACTTATTCCTACGTGGTGGTTAGTGCGAAAAGGCCAGAGGCCTACTCAGATCACATATCCAAACCCATTAGTGAGTTGGGAGTGCGCGGTGACGATCAGTGCTCCTATCGCCCCGTCTCGCGGACTTACGGCAAGGATCAAGCCCATCCCTCTCTAGGGCGGTCTCCCTGTAGGGGAACGCAGCAGAAAAGAAAAAATTTCTGACCTACGCACCAGCCCAGGACCACTATGAAGACTGCATACAAGGTTTGACCTTTTCGTTACCGACTCGTAGCGCAGCGGAAGTAGAGTCGATCGCGATCGGCGGTGCAGATCCCCGCAGCTAGGATTTAAAACCTCCCAACTGCGAGGATGTACTCCCTCATCAGCTCACCGGACGGATCTCCGGGAAGCCCTTCGGGAGGCCTTGGGACAGTCCGTCAAATAGTCCCACCGGACAGATCCTCGGACAGCCCTACGGGAGGCCTCTGGATAGTCCCACGGATAGTCCCACCGGACGGATCCTCGGACAGCCCTTCGGGAGGCCTCTCGACAGTCCCTCAGATAGTCCCACCGGACGGATCCTCGGACAGCCCTCCGGGAGGCCTCACGGACAGCCCTTCGGGCGGGTCAGTCGGACAGCCCTCTGGGCAGATACTCGAACAGCCCCTCGGGCAAAGGATCGAAACCACGACCTCTCTATGGGGTTGCACACATACGGTGTCATCTATCCTGCAGGGCTTCGCCATCTAGAACTAGTTCTCACCGAAACCCAGACAGCCTTTCGGCTCTATGAAACTATTTCGCTGGGAGGGAGAGAGAAGCCAAAAATGTCATGGCATGTGTATGAGAGCAGGGGATGAGTCTTTAGGCAGCCCCCTCCACCCCTATTTATAGGCCAAGCCCAAGGGTGGCTTCTCCAAGAAGCCAAGGGGAAAAATACCAAAAGGCCCTCAAGGTGGCTTATCCAAGAAGCCACCCAAAAAGCACTTTCACTATTCATGGAAACATTTCTGTGGGTCTTAGAATAATTCCGGTACCCACTAAAATGGTTTTGGACGTGTTCCGAAACAATTCCGGATTAGTGATTTTCATCTGCGAAAAGCAACCAAACCGGTTCCGGCAGCTCCGGAACTTTTCCGGTTTTTATCCCGGAAAAATCCTAGAAGTTTCCAGAATAATTGTGGCACCCTCCAAGAATTTCCAGGCGTGTGCCGAAACCAATTTGACTTAATGGCATACCCCGAAACTATTCCGGTGTTCTCTTCGGAACATTTCCGTTGTCTCTGAAACTTTTCCGGTGACTTTCTCTCAGACTCCCTGTCTAGTATTCAGCAGATAGATAACCCTTAAGTGTGTGACCCTATAGGTTCGGTGAAGTATAGACATGACCCGGAACACTTTCCGATCAATGATCAACATCGGAGCCGTGGACACCCATATTGACCCCTATACCCACACGAATGAATATTCGAGTGAACCTTCAGTTGCCGTGTGCTATTCCTGTTGCTTCGTGATATGTTACAAATACCCGAGGTGAGAATCATCGGCATCCCCGTGGATCAACACTTGTCCACAATGCCAGTTACCTCGTTATCGGTTTTGTTCTCTTTTCTCGTTCCCGTGTTCCGGCATCCCAGTGATCAAATCACAATGTGTCTGGCTAGACGATGGTGGATACCGTAACACCGAGAGGGCCCAGAGATATCTCTCCATCGTCGGAGGAGCAAATCCCAATATTGAGCTATCAAGTCCGTTGACATACTTTCCCATGAACCCGTAAGCCGGCGTAATAGCCACTCACACTAGTGGAAAACTGAGCTTTCATCCGGAGCACTAGTCCCGGTCGGGTTGGGGCCCGGGACTATTGTGAGCATTAGTCCCGGTTCCAACGGCTAGGATCGGACGGGGGCACGGCCAGGATTAGTCCCGGTTCAAATGGGACCTCTAGTCCCGGTTGGTGATACCAACCGGGACTAAAGGGGTTGCGGCAGGCTGGGGCCCCTGCGAGCCCCTTTAGTCCCGGTTGGTATCACCCACCGGGACTAAAGATAGACCTTTAGTCCCGGTTGGTATCACCAACCGGGAGTAAAGTCTTCCCTATTTAAAGCTGCTTCGTCCAGCCCGAGTCCTAGCTTTCTCTCCTCTCTGCTTCCTTCCGCAAGCTCGAGTTCATCCTCCATTTTTGCCAAGATTTGTCAAGATTGGAGGCACCCCATCTATCCAAGGGTTCTAAAAGGTTAGCAACTTCATCCTTTCCTCTCTCATTGCTAGTTTAGCTCGTTTCATGCTCTATAAGTAGAGTGATTTGTGGGTTTTAGTTTGGGAGTAATTATGTGGGAGTTTATTTGATTTATATGCAATTTGAGCTCAAATTAACTTCTTAGTTTGCATATGTGTAGGTGTGGTTTACTTAGTGCCTTCCCGTCCCCGTCCTCACCGCCGTTGATCGCCCGCGCCGTCCCGTCGCCAGCACCACCTTGGTGAGCCTCTTGTTCTTATCCTTTTTGTAAGAAAAAATCTTATTTGTATGATTTAGGTAGTTACTTGTATAATTTTCTTACTTGTATGATTGTTTGTTATATATAGTGCCATGGTTTTGATAGCCGTCCCCGTCGGCCCTCGTCCGGTTTATGATTCGGATGTGGTATATTATCTTTTTTAACTATTTGTTTCATTTCGTGTTTATGACAATTATGCCCATCAAGTTGACATAGATATTTTTATCTAGGAGGTATGTGAACCGGAAATTGCAACCGACCCTCTTGTCGAGAAGTTAAATTTAGTTGAAAAAGAAAACGATTATTTGAAAGAAAAATTGAAAAGAATTGAAGAAGAGAAGATGAAATTGGAGTTGTATGTTGCCGATGTCGTCGATGATCACAAGATCAAGATGGATGCAATGCGCTTGAAGATTAGAAAGATTAGAAAATATGCCATTAATAAAGAGTCTTGGTATCATTATGCTGTTGGATCAATTATTACCTTAGTTGCGATTTTGATCGCATTTGTTGTTGCATTTAAATGCTTTAGAGAGTTGTATGTTGTTTTATGAGAAGTATGTGTGAACTTTATGTATATATTTTTGCAGTAATAACATTTGGTTACTACTCTACTTTGGTTTTAATGTGATGAACATGTATTAATTTGGTCACTTCGATGTTGTGTAATGAAGATGAGCCGACAATCGATGTACGATGACCGACGCTCTCCCGAGTTCATTAATGGCCTGCATAATTTTATGCGTGTGGCTGAGGCAAACAAGCGGAATGGTTTTATGTGTTGTCCATGTGGTGTCTATAAGAATAATAAGGATTACTCTACCTCAAAAATCCTTCACAGCCACCTGCTTCAGTCCGGTTTCATGTCCGGCTATAACTGTTGGACCAAGCACGGAGAAACAGGGGTTATAATGGAAGACAATGAAGAAGAAGAGGATGATGACAACTATCCTAGGTTCCCTGAATACGATGGTACTACAATGGGGGAAGCTGAAGAAGAGGCATCAGATGAGCCCGCTGATGATCTTGGTCGGGCCATTGTTGATGCAAAGAGAATCTGCAAAAGGGAAAAGGAGAGGTTGAAGTTGGAGCGCATGTTCACTCACACTAGTGGAAAACTGACCTTTCATGCGGAGCACTAGTCCCGGCCGGGTTTGGGCCCAGGACTATTGTGAGCATTAGTCCCGGTTCCAACGGCTAGGATCGGATGGGGGCACGGCCAGGATTAGTCCCGGTTCAAATGGGACCTCTAGTCCCGGTTGGTGATACCAACCGGGACTAAAGGGGTTGCGGCAGGCTGGGGCCCCTGCGAGCCCCTTTAGTCCCGGTTGGTATCACCCACCGGGACTAAAGATAGACCTTTAGTCCCGGTTGGTATCACCAACCGGGAGTAAAGTCTTCCCTATATAAAGCTGCTTCGTCCAGCCCGAGTCCAAGCTTTCTCTCCTCTCTGCTTCCTTCCGCAAGCTCGAGTTCATCCTCCATTTTTGCCAAGATTTGTCAAGATTGGAGGCACCCCATCTATCCAAGGGTTCTAAAAGGTTAGCAACTTCATCCTTTCCTCTCTCATTGCTAGTTTAGCTCGTTTCATGCTCTATAAGTAGAGTGATTTGTGGGTTTTAGTTTGGGAGTAATTATGTGGGAGTTTATTTGATTTATATGCAATTTGAGCTCAAATTAACTTCTTAGTTTGCATATGTGTAGGTGTGGTTTACTTAGTGCCTTCCCGTCCCCGTCCTCACCGCCGTTGATCGCCCGCGCCGTCCCGTCGCCGGCACCACCTTGGTGAGCCTCTTGTTCTTATCCTTTTTGTAACAAAAAATCTTATTTGTATGATTTAGGTAGTTACTTGTATAATTTTCTTACTTGTATGATTGTTTGTTATATATAGTGCCATGGTTTTGATATCCGTCCCCATCGGCCCTCGTCCTGTTTATGATTCGGATGTGGTATATTATCTTTTTTAACTATTTGTTTCATTTCGTGTTTATGACAATTATGCCCATCAAGTTGACATAGATATTTTTATCTAGGAGGTATGTGAACCGGAAATTGCAACCGACCCTCTTGTCGAAAAGTTAAATTTAGTTGAAAAAGAAAACGATTATTTGAAAGAAAAATTGAAAAGAATTGAAGAAGAGAAGATGAAATTGGAGTTGTATGTTGCCGATGTCGTCGATGATCACAAGATCAAGATGGATGCAATGCGCTTGAAGATTAGAAAGATTAGAAAATATGCCATTAATAAAGAGGCTTGGTATCATTATGCTGTTGGATCAATTATTACCTTAGTTGCGATTTTGATCGCATTTGTTGCTGCATTTAAATGCTTTAGAGAGTTGTATGTTGTTTTATGAGAAGTATGTGTGAACTTTATGTATATATTTTTGCAGTAATAACATTTGGTTACTACTCTACTTTGGTTTTAATGTGATGAACATGTATTAATTTGGTCACTTCGATGTTGTGTAATGAAGATGAGCCGGCAATGGATGTACGATGACCGACGCTCTCCCGAGTTCATTAATGGCCTGCATAATTTTATGCGTGTGGCTGAGGCAAACAAGCGGAATGGTTTTATGTGTTGTCCATGTGGTGTCTATAAGAATAATAAGGATTACTCTACCTCAAAAATCCTTCACAGCCACCTGCTTCAGTCCGGTTTCATGTCCGGCTATAACTGTTGGACCAAGCACGGAGAAAGAGGGGTTATAATGGAAGACAATGAAGAAGAAGAGGATGATGACAACTATCCTAGGTTCCCTGAATACGATGGTACTACAATGGGGCAAGCTGAAGAAGAGGCATCAGATGAGCCCGCTGATGATCTTGGTCGGGCCATTGTTGATGCAAAGAGAAACTGCGAAAGGGAAAAGGAGAGGTTGAAGTTGGAGCGCATGTTAGAGGATCACAAAAAATTGTTGTACCCAAATTGCGAAGATGACAAGAAAAAGCTGGGTACCACACTGGAATTGCTGCAATGGAAGGCAGAGAATGGTGTATCTGACAAGGGATTTGAAAAGTTGCTGAAAATGATAAAGGAGACGCTTCCAAATGATAACGAATTTCCCGACAGTACGTACGAAGCAAAGAAGGTTGTCTGCCCTCTAGGTTTAGAGGTGCAGAAGATACATGTATGCCCTAATGACTGCATCCTCTACCACGGTGAGGAGTATGAGAATTTGTATGCATGCCCGGTATGCGGTGCATTGCGCTATAAGATCAGCCGCGATGACCCTGGTGATGTTGAGGGTGAGCGCCCCAGGAAGAGGGTTCCTGCCAAGGTGATGTGGTATGCTCCTATAATACCCCGGTTGAAACGTTTGTTCCAAAACAAAGAGCATGCCAAGTTGTTGCGATGGCACAAAGAAGACCGTAAGAAAGACGTGATGTTGAGAGTACCCGCTGATGGGTCGCAGTGGAGAAAAATCGAGAGAAAGTGGTTGGACTTTGTGGATGATGCAAGGAACTTATGGTTTGGTCTAAGTAAAGATGGCATGAATCCTTTTGGGGAGCAGAGCTGCAGTCATAGCACCTGGCCTGTGACTCTATGTATCTATAACCTTCCTCCTTGGTTGTGCATGAAGCGGAAGTTCATTATGTTGCCAGTGCTCATCCAAGGCCCTAAGCAACCCAACAACGACATTGATGTGTACCTAAGGCCATTAGGTGAAGAACTTTTACAGTTGTGGGATATAAAAGGTGTATGTGTGTGGGATGAGCACAAACAGGAGGAATTTGACCTACGAGCGTTGCTGTTTGTAACCATCAATGATTGGCCTGCTCTTAGTAACCTTTCAGGACAGACAAACAAGGGATACAATGCATGCACGCACTATTTAGATGAGACTGAAAGTATATATTTGGATAAATGTAAGAAGAATGTGTACCCGGGACATCATCGATTTCTTCCGATTAGACATCTCTTAAGAAAGAAAGGCAAGCATTTCAAAGGTGAGGCAGATCACCGGAAGAAGCATGGCCACCGTACTGGTGATAATATATTTGATATGGTCAAGGATTTAAAAGTAATCTTTGGAAAGGGTCCTGGCGGACAATCTGTTTCGAATGACGCTAACGGACACGCACCCATGTGGAAGAAGAAATCTATATTTTGGGAGCTACCCTATTGGAAAGTCCTAGAGGTCCGCTCTGCAATCGACGTGATGCACGTGATGAAGAATCTTTGCGTGAACCTGCTAGGCTTCTTGGGCGTGTATGGGAAGACAAAATATACACCGGAGGCACGGGAGGACCAGCAACGTATGAACGAAAAAGACGGCATGCATCCAAAGCAGTATCAAGGTCCTACCAGCTACGCTCTTACCAAAGAAGAGAAGGAAATATTTTTTGAATGCCTGGGCAGTATGAAGGTCCCGTCTGGCTTCTCGTCGAATATAAAGGGAATAATAAATATGGCAGAGAAAAAATTCCAAAACCTAAAGTCTCATGACTGCCACGTGATTATGATGCAATTACTTCCGGTTGCATTGAGGGGGCTTCTACCGGAAAATGTTCGATTAGCCATTGTGAAGCTATGTGCATTCCTCAATGCAATTTCTCAGAAGGTAATCGATCCAGAAATCCTACCAAGGTTACAGAATGATTTGGTCCAATGTCTTGTCAGTTTCGAGTTGGTGTTCCCACCATCATTCTTCAATATTATGACGCACGTCCTAGGTCACCTAGTCGAAGAGATTACCATTCTGGGTCCTGTATTTCTACACAATATGTTCCCCTTTGAGAGGTTCATGGGAGTCTAAAAGAAATATGTTCATAACCGTGCTAGGCCAGAAGGAAGCATCTCCAAGGGCTATGGAACAGAGGAGGTTATTGAGTTTTGTGTTGACTTTATTCCTGACCTTAAGCCGATTGGTGTTCCTCAATCGTGGCATGAGGGGAGACTGAGTGGAAAAGGCACGCTAGGAAAGAAAGCAGTAATAAGTATGGACGGGCATTCTTTCACTCAAGCACACTACACAGTTTTACAAAATTCCACCTTGGTGGCTCTGTATATCGAGGAACACATGGATATTGTACGCTCCAAGAACCCGGAGCAGTCTGACTCCTGGATTAAACGTACACACATGGCAACTTTCGGCGGTTGGTTGCAAACACATCTCATCAATAACACCACTGTTGGAGATCAGCTATACTTGTTTGCCAAGTCACCATCTTCGACTATATTGACTTTCCAAGGGTACGAGATAAATAGGAATACATTTTACACGATCGCCGAAGATAAAAAGAGCACCAACCAAAACAGTGGTGACCGCTTTGATGCAACAAACAACAATAGGAAAAAGGACACATATTATGGTTACATAGAGGAGATATGGGAACTTGACTATGTACCTTCATTTAAAGTCCCTTTGTTTCGGTGCAAATGGGTCAATCTGACAGGAGGCGGGGTAAAGGTAGACCCGCAGTACGGAATGACAACAGTGAATCTCAACAATCTTGGGTACACAGATGAACCATTCGTCCTAGCCAATGATGTGGCTCAGGTTTTCTATGTGAAGGACATGTCTACCAAACCGAGAAAAAGAAAAGATAAGGAAGCGAATACATCATACAATGAGCCAAAGCGCCACAAAGTTCTTTCAGGGAAAAGAAACATCGTGGGAGTGGAGGACAAGACAGACATGTCAGAAGATTATAATAAGTTTGATGAAATTCCTCCCTTCACAGTGAACACTGACCCAAGCATCCTGTTAAATGATGAAGATTCTCCATGGTTACGGCGCAATCATAAGCAAGGGACATACACGAAGAAAAAGTTTTATACCCCAAGATCCCAATCTGGGTTGTGACCGGCTTCATCGTCATCACTTTCTATCTAGTGAGTTTCCGGACTTATAGCTGGAAAGTCCCACTTCGGACAAACCGGAGGGAATCTTTGTAAGAGTTAGGGTATATATGTGTTTTGGGTGTAACACCGTCATCACTTTCTCTCTAGTGAGTTTCCGAACTTATAGCTGGAGAGTCCCACTCTGGAATCTTTGTAACAATTTGACATCTTATTTATTAAGTTATGAATTTTCAAAATTAGGAATTATTCCTATCCTTTTAGTCTTTTAATTACACAGAGGAGTTAATCAATGCAATTATGTCCAAACAAAATATGAATGTGTAGGTTATGTTAAGACAAACAATTTGACATCTTATTTGCTCCATTTGGCTTAACAGAACTGAAGATATGAATTTTTAAAGTTTAAAATAATGTCTTCAATTACTGTATTTAATTAATAAGTGCAAAATTAATTATGCAACTTCCTGTCAAAAGGATACTAGTTGATACAAATCTTCAAGATGAATCCACAGAAATTTGAATCAACTCATTTGGTTTAGTTTTCAAATTGTTATGCATTTTACAAGAATTAATTTCAATCTGTAAAATTGAATCTGTCAAATAATTTCTTCAAAATGAAAATTAATTGAAAGACACCTTTAGTCCCGGTTGCAACCACCAGCCGGGACTAAAGGTTTCAGCTCCCGCGCGGAATTTTGGCCGCCGAAAAGGTTGGCCTTTACTCCCGGTTCGTGGCTGGAGCCGGGACTAAAGGACCTTTAGTCCCGGTTCGTGGCTGGAGCTGGGACTAAAGGTCTCGGGTATATAAATTCCGGGACTTGGTGTCCCGGTGCCAGCCACCGCCCGGGAGAAGGAACAGACGCCGCCAGGCTGCCGGACCCCCCGTCATCGGACCGCCCCGCCGTCGCCGCTCCGTCGTCTCGATCCGGCCTCCTCCCCAACGGCTCCCTCAAGCCTCGCTGCCTCTCTTCCCTCCAACGCCGGTGAGGCCCGGCCTCCTCTCCCCTTGTCCTCGTCGTGCCCCGCCGCTCGCCCCCGCCACAGCCGCGCTATCCCGCCGCCCGCCGCTGCCCCCGCCGCTCGCCAAGGACCACCAGAGCTTCGTCCCCGACCGCCACAGAGCCGCCGCCACCGTCGACATCACCCGAAAAACATGTTTTGTTTTATTTCCTGCACGTTCGCTCATTTGCACCGCGGGCGCACAACCTAGGCCTATCAGAAACTGACACGTAGCCCCCCCCCCCCCCGGTTCTCCAGTTTAGCTTTTTCTTTTCTGTTTTGTTTTTCTAAACAGAACAGTTTCTGTTTTTAGAATTTGAATAACCCTTAGAATATTTAGAGTTTTTGAGTGAATCTTTGTGCTTTAGGTCACAAAAATTGTAAACTTTTTGTTAGTGCCAGTAGTTTTCAAATTTGAATAGTTTAAATTTGAATTCTTTGAAATTTGTGTGAATCACTAGTTTGTGAATAACTTTAGTTTAAAAATAGATTTTTGAGTGATTCTTTTTCCTGTTGTTTAATATTAGTGTGTTTTATCAGTATGTTCAATTTGGCAATTTTGAGGATATTTGAAATAGGTGTTTTAATCAAAAATAGATTCTGTTTAGCTCTTTTAGTTTTATACCTTTTTCGTTTGTTTTAATTATTTTAGTTTCTGTTTTCTTGTTATTCTTTTGCCAAATTATATTATGTTTCTGTTAGTCAACATGAGGAGTTTTAATTCCTGTGAAGAAAAATAATTTTATTATTTCTTGTTATTTGTTTAGTAGGAAATATTGTTTTCTTCATATTTAGAGTTTGATAATAGATTTTAAAGTGATTCTTTTTATGTAGAAAACTTTAGGTAAAATACTAAATTACTTTATCTTTCTTCTGGATTAGTTAAGGTGTGGACGATAGCGGCAGATACCTTGAAGAGGACATATTCAACATCATACGCTCCTCCCAAAACCAAGAGCATGAGCAATTTGACGGCTCACAATTTCTGAACGACTCCGGTGAGGGACTTGAGCAAGAACCAAGAGACGAAGGGCAAACAAACAATGATGGCGAAGAAAATGTTAGACAATTAACAAAGTCCGGCAAGATATATATATATATATATATTAAGCCTCTGGTGATCATTAGATGTATTAATTGATTTGTATATATATTAACAAATCTTTCTTCTTTTAGCCCTCCGGATCGAGCCAATCTCCTAGAAGGGTACGAGGCCGGGCCAAAAAGTTGGGCGATGACATAAAGTTCAACATCGATGAAGTCGCACAAGATGGCGAACCGATTGCTACTGAACAGAATGCCCGTAAATTTATAAATCAATGTGGAGTTATTGTTAGGGACAACATCCCGATCACCATTCGAGAATGGAATAAGCCAAAGGTAGATCAGGGAGTTAGTTATGTCGACGAAAGATCAAAAAATTTGCTTTGGGATACGCTCATGTCACATCTCAACCTACCAAAGGGTCTCACAGATGGCCAACGGTTGAAAGTCAAGCAGTTTGCTCTTAAGAAGATGGCCACACAATTCCAGAGCTGGAAGAAAAGATTATATAGCGACTACATCAAGGAAAAAAGAAGACTCCAGAATTCACTGGAGCACTAGAGAAGATAAAAGATCACTGGGACGCATTTGTGGAGTACAAGGAATCGGATGAAGCTCTGGAAAAAATAAGATAAATGCTGAGAAAAAAGAGTATCACCATGTTCTGGGGACAGGTGGCTACAAGAGAGCCGTGCCTAATTGGGAAGCAACTAAGGCCAAGATGCTTGCTGAAGGGGTCATTCCAGCTACAACGGATTGGCCCCAGAGGTCCAAGCATTGGTTTTATGCGCATGGGGGACAGTTGGACCCAGCAACAGGGCAGATTATTGAAAAGGCAGATCTTAAAACAGCCTCATACGCTTTACTTCAAGCAATAGAAGATGCTCGAAAGGGGTTGTTCCAGCCCGAGAGAGAGAACGACATGCTTACATGCGCCCTCAAGAATCCTAAACACGGAGGACGAACACGAGGCAAAGGCGTTGTTCCGTGGGTTCGGGGGTTTTCGGAGTGGAACGACACTTATAGAAGCCGTGAGAGAAAAAAGAAGTAGGATGCAGACCAGCTTCAGAAGATAGAAACAAAGAACGAGGAGTTGCAACGCATGTTAAAGCGGTAGCAGGAGCAACTGGACACAATTAGCCGGCAAAGGGCATCTCCGCGACAGGAGCAAGCAGATCCAGCATTGGATAGTACCGTCCCATCTATGCGGAAAAGCAGCGTGGGTTCCACGGGGGTCCGGGCCGATGATGCACTACTGGCTCGCTACCCCGTGGATGATAGCAAAGAGAGGACAAATTGTGAGCTACACCAGAAAATGAAGAACATATCCATGAAGGTGGCGGTCAGCGTTGCTTTACCGAATGCACCTGAAGCAACCATCCATGGCAATCCGATTCCAGCTGGCTATGCTCGTGTCGGGGTGGTTGAAGTTCTTCCGGGATATGACTCACTAGAGCTTGACATTCCTGGAGGTGAAGGGGAGCAGACACTGGGAGAAGTCATACATGGTGTCATTGTATGGAGAAAGGAATGCATCGTGTTTCCAAACTCGGCGGCAAGGCCACCGACTCCTCCCAGTAGCAATACACCTCTAAGTCCACCCCACCTCGAAAGGGAGCCCAGCGCGAGTCCATATCGATCTCCGCCGCGTCAGCCGACTCCACCCCCTATGTCCCAGCAGGGCCAAAAGCGGAAGAAAGCTAAGAAGAAAGCCAACGACGAGCCTCCTGCCAAAAAGATGTTAGCTTACGATATGACTGATGGGGAAACTAAAACGGTCGTGGTTTCCGAAGTGAAGTCCCATTTTGCACCGAAACCGCCCACGCCTCCAAAGGAGATAATACCTACGAAAACCGTAAAGCACTTTGTGGACTTTCTTGAGCGATAACCGGGACATGTGGAGAATAGGCCATCAGACTATGACCGCTCTATTAGGACGTCATATGAACAAATGCAGCAGTCGAGACGTAGAAGTACTAATAAAAGCGGGAAAACAGTTCCCCAGCTCGGAGAACAGCAATGCAATCGATCCCCCCGCTCAAGGTGATTACCGATAAGGTAACTGACACTGCTAGAGACATTGGTATCAGTGTTGATCAACTGCTAGGCACCGAGGAAGTCCCCGTGGCTGATGTAGCATGGCAATATGCCCTCGGGAAAACTCTGGTCAGACCTGAGCAGGTCCCGCATCTATCAACACAAATGCGAAGATTGCATGAGTGGTACATGAAAGAAGAAAAGAACGGGCGAGAGATGCTCATGGTGAAAGTCAAGGAAGAGCATTTCTTCTATGAAAACGAGCTATGCATTGAGTTTCCAGAAATTTTTCAGTTATACAATCAAGACTCACTCGACAAATCTATCGTCAGTTGCTATTGTCTGTAAGTGATTTCTTTCTATAATTTAAGTCTCTAGCTCAGCTCGTTCATTGCCTGTAATTATCCTCACTATATTCTTTTGTAAGCTATTATGCAGAATGAAGATTCTCGAATGCAAAAGAGATGGAATCTATGACATTGGGTTCGTTGACCCATATATCATTAATGAAAAAATGATACGAGACCACCCCAAAGACTCAGAGGATAACTTGCTAAGGTTTATGAAGGCACAAAATACCAGAACAGAAATACTATTTCCTTACAACTTCAAGTGAGTGTTACTGTCTTGTACTACAAATTCTATTTTGCTTACTCGATGTTTAGTGTAGTTGATGAGTTATGCATGCCTGCTTATATAAACGTGTGCGCAGGTACCACTGGATCCTGCTAATCATTACAGTTGACGCTGGAACTGTTGAAACCCTGGACTCACTAGGTAAAGACCCTCGAGAATACACCAGCGTGTTTAGGATGCTCGACAGGTAATGTCAATCATTATCGCACTATATCGGCCTCTTTCGTTCATTTCCTGATATCAAGTAATTAATAACTCCTTTATTCATTTTCTTTGCCGGGCAGGGTTTGGAAACGGTTCATCAATGATGTTGTCGGTAAATGGAAACCGGAGCTGCGTTGGCGACGGCCCAAGGTAATTAAGTAGTACTAGCTAGGTCCGCGCATCTCGATAATTCTAGCTTCAATACCATTATCATGCTTGATTATTATCTGATTGAATTCTATTCTCGCAAAGTGCATGAGGCAGAAATAGGGGACTAATTTATGTGCATACTATGTTTGCGAGAACATTCGCATGACGACCGAATGGCGCAGAGATGTAAGACAACTTCAGGTACGTAAACACTATTCATAATTTTTTTATGATGATCTAATGTATATACACACAACTAATATATTCATATTGATCTCCTTCTTTAAAGATGGAAGAGATGCAGGAGAAGCTCCTACCAGAGAACCGCATACGAGCAATTCAAGAGGAAACTGCGGGATTTTTGCTTACGGAGGTTATATCTGAAAGCGGAGAATACCATTGCCGCTAATGCCTGCATGTAATGATCTCCAAATTGTAGGAGAAATTGTATATATACATATATATATGTACGGTCATACGAGAAATTATATGATATATGTATGGTCGTACGAGAAATTATATTATATATGCATAACGTGTACAGTATGAAGTAGCATAAAATATGTTTGAAATGAAAAAGAATTGAATGGAAAACACAAAATGAAAAGGAAAAATAAACCATAAACCCTAAACCCTAAACCCTAAAATCCTATACCCCAACACAAAATCCTTAGTCCCAGTTGGTGACACCAACCGGGACTAAGGTCCCTTCACGTGGCCCTTAGTCCCGGTTGGTGTCACCAACCGGGACTAAAGGTCCTCCAGCCCCCAGCGCGCGTTCGCGACCACGTGGAGGGACTTTAGTCCCGGGTTGTGGTCAACCGGGACTAAAGGGTGGGGGCCTTTAATCTCAATTTCGTTGTCCCGGTTGGTGACCCGGGACTAAAGGCCGTTGCCAACCGGGACTAAAGCCCCGTTTTCCACTAGTGCCAGTTACGGATGACGTTTAACAAACCCCAAAGTTCATGAAGCAAGCATGAAGAAACTCGACACTCTCATGGTCTAAGGAATTATGCAAACATTAACGTTTTCTGTGTTATTAACCATTAACTTGTGACGAATGAATCTCATAGCATAACATCCATTCGGGTCGATTCAACACAAGTGTTCTCCTAACATTGTGCCCTCAAAGTTGCCAGCATAGTCATGCCCATGATCAGGAAAACAGAACCATCATGCAACACTTGAGCTAGTCTTAGAGGCCAGACTAGGAATACTTTTTACCATTTATTATTCCACACGTGCATATGAGTCTTCCTCCGAGCCTCGTGGTTATTGCAGACTCGAGAACCATAGCAGTTATAGCATGGAATATAAACTTAACTACAAACATGGAGATAAATAATAACACTTATTATTGCCTCTAGGGCATATCTCCTACAGACTCCCACTTGCACTAGAGTCAATAATCTAGTCAATGCTGATGCACTTTACACATATGGCATACCGGTGTAAAACATGCTTCGCTTGTGGTATAGTCTGATGTCCAACAGATCTGACAACTTCAGTTCCGTGTGTATTTCTGCGTATCCTCGCGTTTTCACGTTTTCACAAAATTCATATTTTGTGTGGACTTGGCTTCGTATATATGTGAATCACTGGTCAAACCTTGATTCCTTAGACTGAGCTATGGAGCAACTATCTTCAATAGTGTTCCATTGACCAAAGCCATCCTGGAACCATACTAAGTTCATGAACGAACTGTACGATTCAACATCTTCTATGTCGCTTTGAAAGCGGCAACATACTTAGCCTTAGTTATAGAATTCGCCACCATATCGTGTATTACACAAAACCCTTAACTTAAATCGAAAATCGCATGGAGTATTGATGAAGACTGTATCGATGCAATTACTTACAACGAGCACTTCATAATCTCTGCTTGCGAGAAAACATGTCATCAGTGCTACTCCAGTACTCAATGACATTTTTCACTGTTGTCCCATGATCAGTACTTTGATCACTTTGGTATCTATACTCGCAACTCCTTGGGAGTACTGGACATATCTGGTTGTTTTACATACCATGGAATACATGATTAATCCAAACACGAAAGTGTGTGGAATCTCCATCATGTATTTTGCTCATCAGTGTTTTGGGACACCGAGTCTTGCAAAAACCATTTCCATGTGACTTCGGCAAGAATCACGCCTTGGCGTTTTAATGCTAAACTGTTTTAGCATCTTGTCAATATGTATTTTTGGCTTAGCCTATTAGGCAATTCTATCTCATAGATAAATATGCCAAATATCAAGGCTATTTTGCCCAAGCACTTCATTGAAAAACTATTTTTAATGAAGTCCTAATTCGTGTCAAGAAATTTCCAATCAACAATGTGTCAAGAACACAAAGTTTTTAGAAATATTATTATGCTCCCACTTACTTTCTTGAAAGCACAAGCATCTTCGTTATCCATTGATGAAAACAAACTCTTTTGACTATTTCATCAAAAACGAAGATTCCAACTCCATTTTGCTCTCTTCTATCCATTGCTGGAACTCTGAAGTTTGCATACTTACTAGCATCCTCTGGATTGACAAAATACCTTGGACTGTACCACATGCAAGTCCTAGGTTGCATTTCCATCACATGGAAATCCTTTTGGCATCCATGTATCATATCTCAAGATTGAAATATGTATTAATTGCTAGTTTAACCCGATCTGACTTTAAGCATCGCTATGGTGAGACAACCTCATCGTAGTCAACTCCTTGAACTTGTTATTGCAACAAGTCGAGCTTTATGGATAAAACATTTTATCCACATCAGTTTATAGTTCCATTAATGTTCGTTAGACTCTAAGTCTTCCGAAGGGTTTATCAAGATATAATCTTGAATAATTTATGGAAACTATCTCGGATTATATTGGCATTTAGCCAATTCTGGAGTCAGGGCCCATCAACGCTTCCTTGTGTATCATAGGTATACTGTTGTCTAACAACAATATCTCGCTTGCGCACCTGAGCGGTTTGCACGAGTTTTGCCTACGTGGTTCAGTTGCAAGTTTGACCGAAGTCCATACATCTCATGTAGAGGCTTCCGTATCAGTCGTAGTAGGAAACTCTGGAATTACTTCCAAGGTTTCTTTCCTTTGATCTGATGACGAAGATACTGTTATCTCGTCGAGTTGCACTGTTCTCCCACTCACCTTTTTGCAAGAACCATTCACATTAAAAGCATACCGTTCTTGGTGGCAAACCTTTTGTTAAGAAAAGACAAAGCATGGTTGGGCGTACCATACCATGGCGTCATTTCAACAGACTTGATGGCGCTCTTTTCAGTGTAAAAGCCGCAGTCTCTAAAGCATTACCTTTAAAAGGGATAATGGCAAATTGATTTATGTCATCTTTGATCTTACCATGTCAAAAATGGTTTGAATACATCTTCACGGACGTACCACTCACAGTGGAGTTCCGGGAGGTGTAAGTTATTAAACCTTTTTCACAACTCATCAGACATTCGCTAAGCTTGTAACTCGAATATTCCTTTCCGCAATCAAATTGCAGAAACATAATTTTCTTGTTACAATAATTTCTACTTCATATTAAAACCCTTATGAATGATTTCAAAAGATCCAGACTTACGTCTCATCAAGTAAATATCCATATATCCACTTGAGTCATTTTTGAAGATAGATAAATCCACTTCCAGCAACAACATTTATTGGACTACACACATCAAAATTTATGATCACCAATAAGTTTGTTGCTCGTTCCTTATGGCCTATGAATGGTATTTCAGTCACTTCACTTTTCGGAGGAAAGTTGCAAGCGTAAGATGATTTATAATCAAACGACTTCAAAATCCATCATTATGGAATTTCTCCATACGGGTTTCTCCAATGTGACCAAATGCAGTGCCACACATGTGTGGTATTCTTTTAGTCTTGCGACATTTAGCGTCAGTGTTATGGATGTATCATATTACCATCAATATTCATAACATACATCCCATCCATGATGGAAGCATGGCTCTTATGTTATTCATAACACTGGACAACAATTGTTCTTTTACGAACAACCCTTTTGCAACAAACATTATGCAGTGGGCTAGAGTGTGTAAAAACTCTAAAATGAATTATGAAAGTAAATTCGGAGGTAATATATTATTATCAATATTCATAACATACATCCCATCCATGATGAAAGCATGGCCCTTATGTTATTCATAACACCGAAAATCAAAAGTTCTCTTATGAACAACCTTCTTGCAAGATACTTTATCCAATGGGCTAGAGTGTATAAAAACTCTAAAATGAATTATGAAAATAAATACATAGGTAATGTACCGAGTATAGCAACTTTTACTATGTTCCCAGCGCATATCTAAACCTCACTCCGGCAAGTCTTTTAGGCCGTAGTAGTCCTTGCATCGAGTCGCAGCAGAATGCAATCGAGGGGTATCTTTTGTGATCAACTCACAATACCCAAGAATTAGTGATTAACATGTTTAATCATAATTCCCAAGAACTATTTCTTTGACCAGCCTTCCATACAACTATAACTCGTATGACATTCATACATGAGCTGGATATTCCAGTCTTCACTCTTTTTGCCTTTATACTTCTAACAGTTTAACTTTTAGTATTTCTCCTACTCTCAGAAGAAGCACCCAACTTTAAGAGTGGCGTTAGCCCTGGACTTCCTAGGTGTGTAAGTCACACTAACACCCTTTGGACATTTCCTTTCTCTTTAAGTTGTTGTTTTATTCACCTTCATCACATGATAGGCGTTCTTCTGGATCCCTCTGTTATTAGTCAAATGCAGAGTAAACACTTTTAGTAATAGTTTGCAAAACAAACATTGCTTTGGATATTACATATCTTTTAGCCTTTGTTTGTGTCTGAAAATGATTTTCAGTTCCATGAATATCACATAGTTATCCCTAAACTTTTGAAGTTCGGGTCTCATGGAAACAAACATATTGCACTTGACCATAACGGAATTCTAGCTTTTGGATTGAAGGACGAGAGTCACATTATCCATAGCATTAGCAGGAGAATACCAAAAGCATGCGATAGGACAAAATCCTTCTCGGCACTTTTGAGGACAATCCTCACATTATGTTACCAACCGTAAAGTTTTAACCAAATATTTAACAGCTTACAATTTTAACAGGGAAGGTGGAAACGCGAGCCATTATTCTACAACTATTATGTAAATTACACTTTAGACAAAGTTCATAATTAATTGCACTGAGAATTAAACGCAAGTTAATTCTAAAGTGCGCCCCCACTCAAATCAATATCTCTCATAATTGATTGTGAGTGATACAATACCCATATTACAATTCAACGCCAAGGATGCATCCATCTCAAGTGACGAGAATTGCAATCGGTAGGCCAACTTGCCAATCACATCTCTATGTGACTCTTGTTCATCTTTCGATGGGCGTCTTCCGAGCTTAGGACGATCAAGCCAGAACGTCAAGACAACCAAGTGATCTCACTGCGAGGTCTCAACTCACCCGCCTTACACTTCTCTAATTGTTCGTACCCATGCATCCATGTGATACCCCGAAGAGATAGGTGCCGTGACGGTGCTACACTTGGGAGAACACTAACTACTTGATATTTTTGTGAGAGATCACCCTAATAAAAAGCGACTACCGCGCAATCAAGAAGGGTGCATCATAAGGGATAAACATCTCAGGCAATTCATAATAGCATGATATGGTATAGCCCTTTCTGACGGAGAAGTCTTGTATTTCTTCGTCTTCGGCATTCGCGTCAGTGTTCACCTTCGCGAAGTTTGCCACCACCTTGTCGATGCACCAGATAATATTGCTATCTCTATAGCTAATAAAATAAGTGCATTACAATAGGTTGACACGCAGGTCATTAAAGTGACAATCATATGGCTCCAGCCATCATGCCGAATCATGACACGCAGGTTATGTTAATTTACATTATATAGTCATATCACACATAATCGAATTAATATGAGCATTGCTATACCACATCACATACACACCATCCTGCAAAACCAAGTTAGACGCCTCTAATCGGTTTATGCAAAATTTCATTTTACGTGGCTTCTAAGGTTTCGAACAAACCGCAGCTACCAACGTCCATCATCAAGTATGATTATTCAAGTCGCTAGATTAACTTTACGGGGTGTATGAAACACGAGATAATAAAATCTCGAACCCCATACTGAACTTCATCATACGCATGACCCCCGTGCAGATCATATCTGCATTGCCCTTTTGTCTGCGAAATTTCATCTTTCTCTATAACTATGGTGGAATTCAATGAACTGTTAGCACTTCGTTGATCAATCAGGATCACGGATTGCCAGAACTTTGAAACTCCACCATGCTGTTATCAAGATCAGAAATATGCAAATTCCAGGGAAGCAACAAGAATATCGGGTAACAGATTTCATCTGCTACCCACACGAATAATTATCAACAGTAGGACTCATCTACTACAAATTATATTGTGCAACACCCATACATCTCTATGTATTCTAGATCATAACCTGCATCTACACATAGCACGGCTCTTGATGCCACTGTAGGGGAACGCAGCAGAAAACAAAAAATTTCCGACCTACGCACCAGCCCAGGACCACTATGGAGACTGCATACAAGGTTTGATCTTTTCGTTACCGACTCGTAGCGCAGCGGAAGTAGAGTCGATGACGATCGGCGGTGCAGATCCCCGCAGCTAGGATTTAAAACCTCCCAACCGTGAGGATGTACTCCCTCGTCATCTCACCGGACGGATCTACGGGCAGCCCTTCGGGAGGCCTCGGGACAGTCCCTCAGATAGTCCCATAGGACGGATCCTCGGACAGTCCCTCGGCTAGTCCCACCGGACGGATACTCGGACAGCCCTTCGGGAGGCCTCTGGACAGTCCCTCGGATAGTCCCACCGGACGGATCCTCGGACAGCCCTCCGGGAGGCCTCACAGACAGCCCTTCGGGCGGGTCACTCGGACAGCCCTCCGGGCAGATACTCGAACAGCCCCTCGGGCAAAGGATCGAAACTACGACCTCTCTACAGGGTTGCACACATACGGTGTCATCTATCCAGCAGGGCTTCGCCATTCAGAACTAGTTCCCACCGGAACCCAGACAGCCTTTCAGCTCTACGAAACTATTTCGCTAGGAGGGAGAGAGAAGCCAGAAATGTCATGGCATGTGTATGAGAGCAAGGGATGAGTCTTTAGGCAGTCCCCCTCCACCCCTATTTATAGGCCAAGCCCAAGGGTGGCTTCTCCAAGAAGCCAAGGGGGAAAATACCAAAAGGCCCTCAAGGTGGCTTCTCCAAGAAGCCACCCAAAAAGCACTTTCACTATTCACGGAAACATTTTCCCGCGACCGTTAAATCCGAAAATATTTCTGTCGGTCTTAGAATAATTCCGGTACCCACTAAAATGATTTTGGACTCGTTCCGAAACAATTCCGTATTAGTGATTTTCATCTGCGAAAAGCAACCAAACCGGTTCCGGCAGCTCCGGAACTTTTCCGGTTTTTATCCCGGAAAAATCCCAGAAGTTTCCAGAATAATTCTGACACCCTCCAAGAATTTCTAGGCGTGTGCCGAAACCAATTTGACTTAATGGCATACCCCGAAACAACTTTTCAGTTTTACCGAAACTATTCTGGTGTTCTCTCCGGAACGTTTCCGTTGTCTCCGAAACTTTTCCGGTGACTTTCTCTCAGACTCCTTGTCTGGTATTCAGCAGATATATGAGCCTTAAGCGTGTGACCCTATAGGTTCGGTGAAGTATAGACATGACCCGGAACAATTTCCGATCAATGATCAACATCGGAGCCGTGGACACCCATATTGACCCCTATACCCACACGAATGAATATTCGAGTGAACCTTCAGTTGCCGTGTGCTATTCCTGTTGCTTCGCGATATGTTACAAATACCCGAGGTGAGAATCATCGGCATCCCCGTGGATCAACACTTGTCCACAATGCCAGTTACCTCGTTACCGGTTTTGTTCTCTTTTCTCATTCCCGTGTTCTGGCATCCCTGTGATCAAATCACAATGTGTCTGGCCAAACGATGGTGGATACCGTAACACCGAGAGGGCCCAGAGATATCTCCCCATCGTCGGAGGAGCAAATCCCAATCTTGAGCTATCAAGTCCCTTGACATACTTTCCCATGAACCCATAAGCCACCGTAATAGCCACCCAGTTACGGATGACGTTTAACAAACCCCAAAGTTCATGAAGAAAGCATGAAGAAACTCGACACTCTCATGGTCTAAGGAATTATGCAAACATTAACTTTTTCTGTGTTATTAACCATTAACTTGTGACGAATGAATCTCATAGCATAACATCAATTCAGGTCGATTCAACACAAGTGTTCTCCTAACATTGTGCCCTCAAAGTTGCCGGCATAGTCATGCCCATGATCAGGAAACCAGAACCATCATGCAACACTTGAGCTAGTCTTAAAGGCCAGACTAGGAATACTTTTTACCGTTTATTATTCCACACGTGCATATGAGTCTTCCTCCGAGCCTCGTGGTTATTGCAGACTCGAGAACCATAGCAGTTATAGCACGGAATATA
This sequence comes from Elymus sibiricus, assembly GCA_039707655.1. NCBI lineage: Eukaryota > Viridiplantae > Streptophyta > Magnoliopsida > Poales > Poaceae > Elymus > Elymus sibiricus. The sequence continues at coordinate 403,608,596 of CM077672.1, forward strand.
AACTTAACTACAAACATGGAGATAAATAATAACACTTATTATTGCCTCTAGGGCATATCTCCTACACTGCCTGCCCGGCCGTGCCGCGTAATTATCTCGCGGGTACCCTCCAGGTCAACCCGACTTCACAATATACTGTCGGGAACTCAGGTCCACCTCTGCCGGGGTGGTACCGCCTGTCCCTTCAGTCCCGCAGTAACAGTTAAAAGGGGCAACAGTGTAAGGTAAACATTATGTCTGTAACATCGAGGGGGAAATCCGAGGAATCACCCCCGATGGATTCCCACTCGATGTAACCGTCAAGGTGAACTTGGAGGAATCACCCTCGATGGCTTCACACTTGAGGAGCTGCACGACAGAGGCATCATCGGAGGCGGTGAAAGAGGAATCACCCTCGGTAACCCACAACCGACTTGCTACGCTACAGAGATATCATCAGGAGTGAGGTAGGAGGTATCACCCTCGGCACTCGATAGTAGCTCTGTAGAGTCGTACAGCTAAGGGGGTGTGCGGTGATGTGTCGGTCTCTGCACGTCGATCACATTGATCGAGCATCCGAAAGTAAAGCATGGCAACACTGACAAGGGTGCGGGGCCACTGATGGATCACTAACCAACCTATACTAAGCATATAGCATAGCAGGTGAAGTATCAACAGCAGGTTACAAAATCAGGCTATGCATCAGAATAGGAGCAATCGAATACAGTAGCAAAATCTAATGCAAGCATGGGAGAGAAAGAATGGGCGATATAGGAATGATCAAGGGGGTTTTGCTTGCCTGGAAGCTCTGTGGTGGAAGAGGGGTCGTCGGTGGTGTAGCAGTCCTCATGGGTCACGTCAGACTCGGGGGCTACCGAAGAGAAGAGGGGGAGGAAACAAATAAATACACAGCAAACAAATGCAACACAGATGCATGACATGGCAATATGCTGTGATAGAGGTGACCTAACGCAGTGCTACTCATTACAGACGGAGCGGGAAAATATCTGGGAATATTTTCCCGGCTTAAGGCAATTATCGGACAGACGATCCGGAGGGGAAGGTTCCATGTTTGCAGTATTGGAGGCATGTGACAGGTATGAGGATGGCATATTCGGATTCGTCTTATTTTTCTGATCATTTTTCATATATAAATTATTTTCATCCGAGTTACGGATTATTTTATATGATTTTCCAAAGTTTTAAACATATTCTTAAATTTCTGGAATTTATTTAATTTTGAAAATAAATGGTTAAATTGTTAGGCGCACACTGAACAGTGTACACAGCAGAGACCTGTGAGGCTGACAGGTGGGGCCAGTTGACTGGGTCAACTGCCTAGTCAGCAGAGGCTGACTAGTGGGCCCAGCTGCTGACTCAGCAGGTGACTGGGCCGGCCCTATCCATTTAAACAGTGGGCTGGGCCCACCTGTCATACACAGTGGCTAATTAGTGTATTAGTTTAATTAACTGGGTTAATTAGCTAGGTGGGACCCCACTGTCAGTGACTAACTAATTATCAGATTAATTTTATTTAGAAAAATAGTTAATTAGCGTGGTGGGGCCTACATGTCAGTGACTGGACCCAGTCCAGTCAGCACGTTGACTGGGTCAACGCGGTTAACGGGGCCCGCGGGACCCACTGGCAGTGACCCAGAGTGGGCCCCGTGGCCGGCCACGTCAGCGGCGGCGCCGGAGTTGGCTCCGGCGACCAAATCTGCGGCGGAGCGGCTCGGGCCTCGTCGGAAAGGGCTCTACAGGGGGCCATTTGACGCGCGCGATAGCGCGTTCGAACGGGCGAACTAAGCCGCGTCGGATGGTGGCCGTGGCATGGGCTACGGTGGTCAGGCTCGACGGCGGCGAGCTCGCGGGCGGGCGCCGGAGTTCGGGTCCGGGCGAAAACGTAGCTAGGGGCGTCAGCGGGCTGCGTGCGTGCGGGCGTTGGGCTACTGGGAGCTCCAGGAGCTCGGTAGCGAGCTCGGATGCGGGCTGCGGCAACGGGGACCACGTCGGTGAGCTCAACCGCGGCGGCGGGTGTGTCCATGATGGAAGCGACGGCTACGGGCACGGAGAAGAGCAGGGGAGTGACGGGATCGACGCGGGTGCTCACCGGGTGGCACACGGTGGCCGTTGGGGGGCTTAGGAGCTGCAGACGGCGGAAAATCGAAGCGGTGGAGCTCCGGCGATCCGAGGAGGAAGAAGAGGGCGTGGCGGTGATGCAGTGGCTCCGAGCTCCAACGGACGGCACCGGAGGGCGTAGCGGTCGACGGCGAGTCTTGTGGACACGGTGGTGAGGCGAGGCGACGGAGGTGGCTACGAGAATGGCGCGGCCATGGCGACGGCAGCGCTCGGCGAGGCGGGAGAGCGAGGGGGAGAGCAATGGAGAGAGAGGGAGGAGTGGATAAGGCGTCGACGATGTCGAGGGGCTCCCTCTTATCCCCTCGGCGGCGCTGTAGCGTCGCTGTGTCGGCATTTGGCCGGTGCTCGCGCAGCCACGGGCACGCCGACACGGGGGCGAGGAAGACGACGACCGCGCGGGAGGTAGGCTGGGCCAGCTGGGCTTGTCACTGTGCACTAAGGCCCAGTGCACAGTGGCTTTTCTCCTTTTCTTTCTATTTATTTTTCTGTTTCTTTTATTCTTTTCTGTTTTGCATTTTCTCTTGATAGCAAATGATTTTTGTAAAATTTGAAACTTGTCACATAAATACATTGCAATATTTGGTACAGCCACAAAAAGTTTGGGAGAAGTTTGAAGATGTTTGAATTTTTCACAAATGAAAAAGCATTTAAATATGCTGATTTGGCACTGTTTTAATTGATAGAGCCCAATTAAGCAAATAAGTGATATTGTTTTCCTTAACAAATAATTGTTATGCAATATTTGCTAAATGATGGACTATTTTGCAGCCATGTTTGTGAAACTTTAAATTTCACTTATAATTTGAATTGATTTCTGTGGTGGAATTTGAAATGAGATATGATTCCAAAGGTGATCAAGAATTGTAAACCAAAGTAGCTTAGCTTAATGATGAGGATCAGTGTAGCTCATTACATAGGGGTGTTACAATAAAATAACGGTGTCTCGTCATATTGATTGATGTTTTGTTGTCTACATTATGTCATCTTGCTTATTGCAATGCTTTGTTACTTGCAATCTTAATACCTCGAGATGCATGCTGGATAGCGGTTTGGGGTGGAATATTAGTTGTAGATGCAGTTGGATTAACGGTCTACTTATCACGGGCGTAATGCATATATGAGTTTATGCCATGAATGATCATAATCATTAATAAATATTGCAATTTAATCCACACACGGCCTCAACAAAACCCACACACAGCCACCATAGCCAGCCCAGCTTTGAATATAAAAACCAACCAACCCAGCCATTACACCCCACTCAAAACCCTATTTTCTAGCCGGAAGCCCCCATAGTGCAAGAACCCTAGAAAGATGGATCCAAGCCTTGGAGAGGTGACTGAAGATGAGCATGAGGGGTGGCAGGTTGTGGCCGCAGAGAGCACTGGTGGTGAGGCTCGGAGGGAGAAGTCTCAGAGGGCACTGGTTGCAACATGATACTCGCTGGAGTACAGCCGTCGGCTGTCCAACAAGATCCCGGAGTCCTGCAACGAGCAGGAGTATGAGGAGGTGTTCCCTGGTGGCAGGAGTCGTACCTTCGACCAAATCATCGCTAGGGCGAGACGGAGGGCAAACTTACATCCATAACCAGCCAACCAGAGCTCGTTGGATAAAGAATTCCTTACCCTTGATGAATCCTGGTGTAATAATCCTCTATGTATGAAATCATCTAGTTTCTACGGATCCTCTATGTATGAACCCTTTCATGAACTTGCTCTTTGTATGGATCCTTAATGAATTAAGTATCAGTGCCTACATGTGTTTAAACAAGTACTTTGGAGCGTATCTTCTTATTTTGGTCACCACAGTCTAACCAAACAGATCATAAGAAGTTTAGCCAAACCAATTAGTTCATCATAACACACCAAACAAGTAACATAATTTAATTCAGTACCACATAAGTATTAATGGCATTGCTAACTAACCTACTATATTCCTCACTACATTCCTAATATCTTACAATTCTGCAGACTGACACACTACAGATCAATGAGCATTTGCTAAACTACCATTAAATGTAAAGGGTACCTCACTTGGCAATACTTAATTAGTGCTAGGTTAAGTGGCTAGTAATCAAGGAAGCACCAACAAAACAATGTCAATTCTACACTCTATATACCAATATCACTGCATCATCTACTCTACTCTGCCATTTCAGTTACATGTGTTACATAGGCACAATGACAGTTTTTTGAAACAACAAACCACTCCAACAATTCTACATCTGAAAATTAAATTCCACAAAAGCTTGATCTGCTGCTAACTTACCTGCACATAGCAGCCTGCTACTGGGACCCACCTGTCATAAGCCTACTTAAAACTTAACCATTCGGTCAATAGAGTTTTTTGAAATAACAAAACAATTTTGTGACAATGTTTTGAGAATTTTTAAAAAGAGGACATTTCTTTGGAACCCCAGCCCCAAAAGTGGTAGTTTTTAGCTATATACTCTGTTACATTGCATGTCAATGTGAACCCTCTTGAAAACTAAAGGCCAATCTTTCCACAGAGGATATGAAATAGTTAATGGCCTCTTTGATCCATATGAATCTTAAAAAGTAGGAAAACAAAAAGCAAAACATTGTAACTTGTGAATGGGATTCTAATAGAGTATTGGAGTGGTTGAATTTGCACACAATTGTGTTTGTTCGATTATAACATAGGGAACACAAAAATAATCTTTTCAAGCAGTAGTACAGAAAAGAAATATAGTGGAAATCCTTAGAAAAAAAAACTCTATAGAACTCAACCCTACAAAACAAACAAGCCACATTGCAAAAAATCCCTAATGCTGCAATGTGCAAATTTCTTATGAAATTGTTCTGACAATACATGTCCTAGTTACATAGGTATTATTGCTGGTACTGATGCATATATTTTCTCCCTTGTGGAATTTTCGAATTTCCATCTTCTCTTTTTTTGAGAGAGAAACCATATTTCCCTATTTTTATAATATTTCAGGAACTTAAGATTTTCCAACCGATAAATTCTGTTGTATTGGCCTTGTCTGTATAAACTTCAGCACGGTATTGACCTTGTGTGATCTATCCAAGTCACCACAAAGGCCATGTGTGTACGTCGCCTCTCTCACTGAAAGAATAATCCACCTTTATGAGACACACATGTGTTAAATCTGGGGTTTGATCTCTGGTGGGCTGAAGGTGCAACCACCCTTCTAATCATCCAACCACATGTACGGTTGATTATTTGATCAACTGCGATACATTGATATATACATTTTGTCATCTTATTCGCGAATGAGACAGTGGTGTTGATTTCAGATTTCACATTGGAGCCTTGGAGAAATATGCAAACTGTATATACGCCGAAGATACACAGTACTCCCTCCTTTCCGGTTTATAGGGCTCAATTTCAAAATCTCTCCAACCAAGGTAGATGGTGAGTGGTGAAATAAATTTTATAGTTTGCATAAGTACTTAATTAGTACGCTCGTTTTCCTCAAAAAGTAATGTTTACCAATGCATTAATTACAACGCATGCATGCATGACTACTAAATGTTCATGAACTTCTACATGCATTGGTGAGTTTTCTCTTAATACTTGCATTGGGTGATTTAATGCACCTCAAAATCCAAACATGTGATGATAAGTATTAAATTTTGAGACTTATAAAACGGAAAAACGAAATTTTAGAGATGAGGCTGTAAACCGGAAAGGAGGGAGTAGTACAGTACTGTCAGACCAAGTGCACCTTCCCGAAACACCATGACGACGCCAGTTGAAAAATGATGGCAGGAACGAAATGGTTGAGCAGATCGAAGCCGCAGCGCCGACCAGCTCCCCTCCTCCTCACCTAAACACAGAAAATTGTAGATATCGCCTAGCTACCTTGACCACACAACACAAAGCGCTTCTCTTTTTGGATTGACGACGCACGCACAAACATTCTCAATCTGGCCAACAACCAACCTAATGTCCTAATCACTCCATTACTTGGGGCTATAAATTGCCAGGCATTGACCCATGTTCATACATCGCAGCAGAGCAGAAGCAACATCTTGCAATCACCACCCCGCACACAAGAGAATACTATCTCTCACCAGTACTACCGCTAGCTCCAGCCATGGCTTCGAGCGCGAGCATGTTGGCCATGATCACGGCGTGTGCGCTCCTCCTTGCCGGCAGCAAGTGCCACGCCGCCCGCAACCTGGCCGACACGACCCCCGCGGCTGCCGCTCCGGCTGCTAGCGCCGTCCCTGGACTGCCGGCCGTGCCGACCTTGCCTGCCGTGCCCACCGACACGGTCACCCTGATGCCACCCATGCCGTCGGTCACCCTGCCCACCGTGCCGAAGGTGACGCTGCCGCCAATGCCCGCCATCGTCGTGCCCAAGGCGGTCCTACCGCCCATGCCCAAGGTCACCCTCCCCACCGTGCCGCAGGTGACGATGGCGCCGATGCCCGCCGTTGTCGTGCCCAAGGTGACGCTGCCGCCGTTGCCGTTCATCCCGAATGTGAACGTGCCTATGCCGTTCGTGGCGCCGCCCCCGTCAGCTTAGGCGCGCCCACGTGGCGGTGCTCTCGCCCTGTCCATGTCTACGAAAGGGCGCCGTTCGTGTGAGAGTAGCGCCAGGTCACTCCGTGGACAGGACATACATTGTCTTATATATATGCAAGCTCGGTGTTTTATATGCGATGTATCACAGTATCAGTAATTCTTGCCGTTTTTTACGTCTCAGTAGTATATGTATTGGTAGTGTTTGAATGTTGAGGGTTTTGTCCCATTGTATGTATTTCCTAATCTTCTTAAATACAAATTACTATTTACGGCATGTTATCTTTGTCTTTTATAACTCTAACGAGTGATGGTACAATTGTCTCTGTCCTCTCAGGTGCTCGAAAATATAAGAGAGGTGATTTAGCTCTTTTTGAGTAAACCATTAGGAATTTTGTTTATTTTTTCCTGCACCAAAAGTAATAGTGAATTACACAAAATTAAAAAGTGTAATTCCACCAAAAAAAGGGTGTCTGTACAATAAAAAATTTGCAAATTACACAAAGTAGTGCAATTACACCAAAAGGCACCATAACACAAAATAATGCAAATTGCATACGAGAGTGTAATTACAAAAAATGCAATTGCATAGAAATAAAAGTACAATTACACAACAAGGTGTAGTTGCGCAAAAATATAAATATGATTGAACCATACAATAGTGTAACTGCAGAAAAAGTGCAAATGCACACCAGATTTTAATTGCTTACAAAAACTAGACTTGCACCCAAAAACTGCAAATGCACAATTTATTTCCATACCCGATAGGCAAAAACAACTACAAAAGAAAGAAAAATATAGGTGCCAAAGATAAATTACTAAAACTATTTGGAAACAAAAATAAACACAAACATTCATAGTTTTTTTGTAGGAAAAAAAACATTACTACTGCTTCTTGGGTTCCAAATTACTTGATTTTCTCGGTTTGTCCTTAGTCAAGCTTTTTGAAGTTTAATCAAGCATATAGAAAAATATGCTAATATTTAGAATATCAAATAGATATAGTAATTTGGTGTTGTATATGTTAATATATTTTATATATAAGCTTAGTCAATTTTAAAAAAAAAACTTGACTTAGGACAAAACTAATACTCCATCTGATCCATATTACATGTTGCTCAAACAGATGTATCTAGCACCAAAATATGCCTTAATACATCCATTTGAGCGACAAGTAATGGATCGGAGGGAGTACTTGAAACAAGTTGGAAGGGGAGTAAATAATAGTGTAGCTTGATGGCAAGGGCTTACTGCCAAAGTGGCAGTTGGCGGTCTCAAAGCCCAATAAGTTTTTCATGCCGATTCAAAGCCAATCGGTGAGCATGCTCACACGAAGTGTTAGATTGCAGATTCAAGGCCCACTAGGTTTGCACGCTTTTCCAGATATTTTTCTCAAAACACAAAACAACTCAAATCCAAATGCAAAACAGCCACCTGGATTTTAGCAAATCCGCTTGCTATTTTCTCATGTTTTTCTCAAAAATAAAGAACAACTCGAATAAATGCAAATCCATTAAAAACACAAAACAACTTGAATATAAGTGCAAATCTGACGGCAGGAAAATTACCAGTCTTTTATTCAAAATCATTCGCGTTGGTTTTAGCAAACCTACATGCTTATTCCTCCTGGCCAAGTTGTCCATCGACAATGGATGCGACAAGTAAAATTTCGAAACTCCAAGTCTTCCTAAAGAAATAGTGTGGGTCACTGTTGGTTTGTGCACCGGAAATTCGCATGGGCACGCACCTGTCAAGTCCTGCTGCCCGCTCGTTTTGCCTCGCGATTCGTGCAGTAGTTCAATCCGGCACTAGGGTACAATAAGTTTTAAGTATGAATGTTGAAACTTACGATTTTTCCATCTAAAACTGTCAAGTTTCAACCAGTTTCAGAGATATAATTTTAAGCAATTTTTTCTGTCGATCGTAGACACAAAATAATTGATTTTTATCGGTCACACGTACTAAGTTTCAACATTAAAAGTCATCAAAAAATATTTTAAATGGATCTTATTTGAAAGCGCTGGTCACAACTAACACGAATATGAAAACAGAACTTAATTTGAAATTTCTGTTTAAAAAATATAAAACTGTGAAAATCGGAAGCCAAAATAAAAAGCAGGCACCAGGGACATGGGTGCCCCCGTACTTGCGTGCCCCAAATCCTCGCCCGTTTGTGCACGTGTGTTTGGCGTGCTTTTGTGATGTCTGTCGCGCCGGCGAGAGCGGGTGTGGCCATGTTGTGTTGAGAATGGCCCTGTGGTGTGTCATTGTTTTAGTGGGCTTGGCCTCATTCTTTTTACGCAGTTTTCCGTAATAAACTGAGAAACAATCTTTTCTACTATATATATAGCGGGTAAAGTAATTGTCTCACGTTTGGAAAAGAAAAGAGAAAAACATAGTGAAAAACGGTGGGCTTGCCTGTATAGTCCAAGCAACTACACCATCCGATCCTTTTTACTCTGCATATGAAATTTGTCTGAAGTCAAAATTCGTAAAGTTTGTCCAACTTTATATATAAAAATTTGCAATCACAATACGAAACCAATATCATTAGATGCGTCATGAATTTAATTTTTATACTGTACTATTGTAGGTATAGCGTTAGTATTGTAGATGTTTATATATTTTATATAAATATGGTCAAACTTTATGAAGTTTGACTTCGGATAAATCTTATATATGGAGTAAAGAGTCCCAGAGGGAGTACAACACGATCGACCAGTGAGTTGCAACCAGAGACACTCCCGTACCATTAAATAATCCCGTCCCCGTCACGTCTGCATCAACAACCGCCGTAGGAACCCTTCGTCCTCGTCAACGACTCCCGGCAAGAACCGGGACAGCGTCGCGCGCCCTTCCCAGTCTCGAACGCTCCTCGCGGTCGGTGCTGTCGTAATTTCATTATCATTCGAATATGTGTGGATTTGACGACTTCGTTGCCTTCCCATCATGTTGGGTTAATTCTTTTTTGCCTTGATTCTCATGTCTGGTGAGAATTTTCTGTAAATCATGGTCAGGATTTGTTGTCTGGCCCGCGTATCCCTCCTCGCTCCTTATTGTTCTCTCCCATGTATTGGCAGCCTGTTTGTTGATTTTTGAGGAGGCTGATTGATATTATGGCTAATCTGCAATCGTATATAAATTGATGAGAATCAGTTTAAGGGAGCGAGGTGGGACAAAAAATCGAACGTAATCAACGCGACACTACTAGAAAAAACCCTATTAGTGGCGCACCTATTTTGGCTATTAATGGCGCACTATAGGTGCGCCACTATTAACACGCCACTAGTAATAAATAGTAATGGCGCACCTCTGGTGCGCTATTACTATTCCAAATACTAGTGGCGCACCATGTGGTGCGCCATTACTATTGCTACAGGTGCGCCACTACTAACCTTTAGGTGCTCCACTGGTATTCCGTCCAGGTGCGCCACTAATAGCCTTATAGGTGCGCCACTAGTAATAAAGGAAGGTGCGCCACTAATAAGGGCTGAAATGCGCCACTAGTAATGTATTTGGAAAACAAAAAAAAAATCCAAATTTACAGAAAACAACCTATAAGGAAAAATAATTTAAAAACAAAAAATGAAATAGAATCATATTTTTTATTATAGTAAGAATATTACAATGTCTTTACAAGTATCCAATAAAAGGAAAATTGCAAGGAAATAAAAGAAAATCCTAAAACTAATCTTCTAGTAATCTTTTCTTCTTTTTCTTCACTTTATCCCTGCAAAATGTAACAAAATAAATAGAAAGACAAACAAACTATTTATAACATGTCAATACTGTCATTTTTTATGCAGAACTAGATATGAGCATATATTTCCAGAATTACATGGTGTGAATATTGTATGAGTAAGATTACATGGTGTCAATACTGTCATTTTTTATGCAGAACTAGAACTGTTACAACCCACATCTACACCTACAGGAAGACTTAGTGGTGCTACTGTTAAGAGAAATTCTTTAAGCCTCTGAACATTTTGCATGTCTTTGAACAACCGACTAATCATATGCCTGGGAGAACATTCTTAAATTCTAAACACACTGTAGAATCTCCTGATGATACAACCTTTATCTCACTGTCATTTACAATGACATAACGATGGAGGAATTTTTGCACCGGCCACCATCTCCATCTAATTAATAATAGAACAATGATGATGATCAAGAATTCAAAGAAATCAGAGGATTGAGTTAAAATAGAGAACATGTCCTGCTCCAATTAATTCATTGGATAATACAGTTTTTCTACAAAAATACTAAACTGGAAAAAGGCTCCAGCTTGGTATCAATTTTGATTCTACTCAGCACCTATAATGGTTTGCATTCTTACTCGGATAAGGTTTTGCACAAATCATTCTATTAAACACAATTACAATTGGCACATGTTCTGTAACAAAAGTCAGACAACCAACAAATAAATCTTATCTACAGTACCATAAGCATATGAGCATTTGCAAAAAAACAAAAAAAACTTATTTACAGTACTATAAGCACATGAGGCACTGAAGTTGATAACCTGAAACAAAGTGAGCCTACAGAAGGAGGGAGTCAAACTGCCACCAAGACTGTGAAGCAAGTTCTAAAGAGAGTTTGATGCTAACAAACTTGCCAAAAAAATATCAAGAAAAGAATTAACAGCTACAGTCCAATTCCTCGAACATTTCTTGCAGAAGAAAATAAAAATAAAGTTGCTAAATCATAAAATCATTGTGGCAGTATGTCTACAAAGATCAAAAAGGGAAATCTGTACGGGAAAACACTGAAGAAATCCACATCCATATCTTAAGAAAGATTTTAAGTATGCCTGGAATTAGAACCATATATTTTTCCCATAGACCTGCAAACGATTGGAGAAGGTAGAACACTGAAGAAAGGGTTCTCAGAACACTTACGCTTTCCTGAAAAAGATGACCGGAAATCACTCCAAAGATCTTTGCTCAAGAATTTTGACAGCACAAAAGCAAGAATTACATATTCTCTACATATAACTATTTTTTCAAGTACTGCAAAAATATATTTCTTAGCAGAGGATCCTGAAAATGTAGAACTTGATGCATACGCCTGCATATAGCAAAAACAATATTAAGTATAATTTTCTTGAGATGAGACTGAATATGGAAACAGAAATTCGAAAGTACAACACATGCAGATGTTATCTGGACTGAATGCTATAACTATGTGATTAACAAATGCCCTCAACCCCGAATATTATGCCAAAAAAACCATTTCATGTTGTGCACAACTTACAGTTGTTACCTAGGGATTATACTGAACTTGGTTCCTATTCCTACATCATGGAGCATGGTCATGAATGTATCTTGTTTATAAATTGATCACCAAGCACAGATTAAAAACCGCTCCTTGAATATAAGCATCATTTTCTCTGTAATTTTTCAATTAGACAAAACATGCAGTCTCATTCGGACTTGAGGCATTAATTGAATATGAAGCTACAAAAATCCAAAGGAAAAGAGTAGCAACATAACACAGTTTTAGTTGTATGGTAATATGATGGATTTAATCTTTTTTAGACATGAACTGGATTACCTTCAGAGAACCATATACTGACGTGTTGCTTGCATTCACATGTTCCTTTACTTCCGCAAGATTCTAACAAACTGCAGAAAAAATTCAACAGAGAAAGATGATATACAGGAACACTAAAAGGAGTATGGGCAAGCCTGAAAACACATAAGCATAGCAAATCAACGATATTTGTGAAGAGTACAAAATCTGTGTGAACCACATAAGTACGGAAAGAGGAAAAAGTACTGTATATAAATCCCAATGTTGCACGCATCCTAATTGAAAGATACTGAACTGATTTTTCTCTCCACGTGCTGCGTTTCGACGTACCCCAAGAGAACACCTTGCGAGGAACATTTAATGAATTCATACACTTCTGTTGATAGGTCAGAAGAACATATAGTAAACAGAATATGCCTCGTCAGAGAAAACTGAAACTACAATAATCTTAATGACCTCTAGGACTAACTTTTACACGAGTGAAAGAGCTACATCTGCAGACATTCTACCGACAATGGCTTCATTCTTACACTAATTCTCAGGACATATTCATGATTACAACAACATTCATGTTAAGTAAACAAAGGCTAACTGCTGCTTGTTCAAATAAATAAATAGGTGATTAAAGCAAACATGGAAAAATAAAGTAGTGTAAGGAAATAACAAATTTCTTGCTAGAGAACATCATATTCTTGGGGTGCTGCTGTCATTAACTATCAGTATAATAGCAGAAATCCTTATATCGTCTCAAAATGAGCAGAAAATTAATTTATATGTTCCAGCTTATGTTCTCTGGACCAAGAGAAAATAATTATGGAGATGAAACATAATCAAATCAGCTTGAATTCTATTTATATGGTTTACATATGACAGAATCCCATTTTATATGGTCTATTTGTGCAATTGTATGGCTAATGTAAAGAACAATTATTGGCGTGGTAAGAATGTATGGTTACAAATACAGTACAATTACTGCTGTAACTGAGAAATTAAACTCATAACTGTATGCTCTCTGATGTCAATAGTTTGGTTCAGTTTATTTCTAACCATGCATTTTATTCGGAGACATTGTGCAATAAGATACTTACTCACAAAGCAAGCATCATATCAATTTTGTACTGTCCGAAATTGGTGCCTGAGTGTATTTTCAGTTCAGGGATGTGCATGTATAGAGGTTGACCTTAGCGCATCACTCAACTAAAAGTTAATTTCAGTAAATTAAAAGAACTTTTATCTTATCTCGTTATTAGACTGCAGAACAAATGTTCCATTGATCTATTGCTTAAATCTGAATGTTTAACTGTGTCATTCTCTTTCTTGCTGAAAACACAGAGATGCAATTGTTCTTAACTAACAGTCCCTTACCCCTTCCTCTTATATAACAAACTAAATAAGAGAGAGAGAGAGAGCTCGGGATGGAGGGAGGGGAGAGGACGCACGTGAGGGGCTCGGGAGAGGTATTGGGTCGAGGTGCTCGTCCTCCTCGCCTGGAAGCACAGTCGCGGCGGCGGGGACTTGGAGCGGGGTGGTTCGCATGTTCCGATGGAGCTTCTGGTGGCGTAGTAAAACGACGGCGGCGGCTGCTTTGCTCCCTCCGGCGAGCTCGGACGGCGGCGACTGCTGGTGCTCCCTCCGGCGAGCTCGGACGGCGCGGCTGCTGGTACTCCCTCCGGCGAGCTCGGACGGCACGGGAGGAGGCGGATGCCTCGATCCAGAGCTCGCCGAGGCTGCAAGCGAGGCGGGGTGCTCCCCCATGCTCCCTCCGCTCCGGCGCCCAGCGCTCCATCTGCTCCACGGCGGGAACGAACAGGAGAAGCAGAGAGGGCGGGGTGGACGACGGCGGCGAGCGAGGCGGGGTGGCCGACGGGGAACGAGGCGGGGCGGGGCGGGGTGGCCGACGAGCGAGGCGGGGCGGGCGGGATGGCCGACGAGGGAGACGGGGCGGGGTGGCCGGCGGCGAGCTAGGCGGGGCGGGGCAGGGTGGGGTGACCGGCGAGTGAGGCGAGGCGGCTGCTGGGTTACCAGAGAGAGAGAGATGTGGGGATAAGGGAGAGAGAGATAAGGGGATAAGGGAGAGTGGTGGGGACGGGAGTGGTGGGGATAGCAATGGCGCACTACGTAGGGTGCGCCACACCTACCAGGGTTAGTAATGGCGCACCGGGGTGTGGTGCGCCATTACTAGTTAAACTAGTAATGGCGCACCACACCCCGGTGCGCCATTACTAGTTTTGAAAAAAAAAATTGAAAAAAAAATTGTTAGTAGTGGCGCACCGGGGCGTGGTGCGCCATTACTAGTTTAACTAGTAATGGCGCATCACCACCCGGTGCGCCACTGGTAAGTCTGGGGAGGGGGGTGTGCCCAGGAGAAACTTAGCAGTGGCGCACCACACACCAGGTGCGCCATTAGTAATATGGACATTAATGGCGCACCCATATCTGGTGCGCCACTGCTATATAGCAGTGGCGCACCACATACATGGTGCGCCATTAATGTCCATATTAGCTATAGCCGTTTTTCTAGTAGTGCGAGTTTGCGTGCGTGCGTGATGGTTGGACGGGCAGAAACTCTGCTGTTTCTAACGTAGGACGTGACCGCGGGTTGAATACTAAAATAAGCAGGGTCCTGTTTGTAAAAATGAAACGTTTTTTCAGATATATCCACTTAAATAGGTACTGCGGGTTGAATACCCAAAACCATAGGAGCTTTTTTGTAAAAACACCGTGACGACAGACGGGCAGAAGCAATAACTGCTTTATTATTACTAGCACAAATGCCCGTGCGTTGCAACGGGAGAAAAATAACGGGGTGCTGATGATAAAAATGATATACCGATTGAGAGTGATCATATGCACAGAACTGATTGGAGGGAACTTAATGGGACATACCCTATGCATCCGGGAGACTTCGTGTATCCATGTATCTGTCTTCCCTCGGCTTTCTGATCGAAATCGAACGCACAACATCGAAACATGAATAATTTGCATTTAGACGCTCACCTTGCCACTTAAGTCATTGTGTCTTTGTGGTGACCTCCTTTGACTAATATAACAACGGCTTCATCTCCCGATCTGACAAGGCAGGAGGTGAATTAAGTCTAGCGGACCTTCACAAGAGGCTCTTGCAAGCAACAAAATTGAGGTTTCGCAAGCATGCACGCTCGACTGCCCATGAGATCACAAGATGACAAAAATATGGCAATTCGGTCAGAAAGGCCATATATACCTGATTGCAAGCACATGTGCTAAGTCTGATTAGCATGTACGTGAGGTTGCAGGTCCTTCTGAAGTTGTAGGTCCTCATCGCCGGCTGGTGGACAACACCCGCCGCCGGGGCCGGGCAGCCATGGTGTGTGGTCACCACCACGCAGACCGCTCCTCTGTGTTGGTCCGCCTCGCCGCCTCGCTGTTGCACTATGTGGTCGACCGATGGCTAGCGCCGGCCAAACTGCCGCGTCGTGCATGTCCGTCGGGTCGCACATTCTCGCATCAGTTTAGCAGCTCACAAACCCCACATCCCTATTAACATTAATTTATATTTATACTTTGGCATTTAAAAAAATGATGTCCGAAAGGTAAAGAGTTTACAATGCTTGGCGCTCTTTTGTTGACACATTGCCGCCTCATTGGGGATCATGATTAGGGCACACAGAGCTGCGGGAGAGATGGTAAAACGGAGGAGAGTGCTCCCCTATCCTAGCTGGCGTGCCGGGGCGAAACATAACGTGAGCAAGATGGGGTGTTGTCACATTCTCTCTACTCTTCATCCCTCCCTCTCCCCTCCCTATCTCACCAAAGACATCGGTGACATCCAGAGTTGAGGAATATCTTAATTGTCAGCAAGTGTGAGTGAGCTCCAAATACCTTCTCCCTTTGAGAAATATCTAGTTCCAATATTTCACTCACTTTTAATTATTGTATGTGATAATGTATTCATAAGATGTCGTAGGCATGGACATTAAACTATAACAGTAACAACAAACATCAAGTAATTACCCGCAAAAAAATCAGGTAATTATAATCGGCGAAATTACTTCACGTGCGATAGAATCTAGTACGATTTCCGTCCGACATGACAGTGGATGGTGAGGATGCTTTTTACATATGCGATCGACGCTGCCTATTCTGCATCCTACAAAAATCGTAAGAGATCTCTCGTATGTGAATCACTGTTATAATCCGTACTCATTCAGATTTATTTTTTCAATCGGTAGCACACGTAGCTTCCAACAGCTTCTGATCGGTTAGAAAAAGCAATAGACCAAAAATCCCCACCGAGCTCCCTTATCCACACAGCGTTGCCTCTCCGCACGACGATGCACCCCCGGTGTGCGCCGGGGCCGGTGTGCACGACAGCTGGGCTGTGCGGGCGAAGGTGAGCGAAGACGGCGCGCTGGTGGCGGTCTCCGTCGAGTGCACGCCGTCCTGTACTCCGACGCCCGGTCTTATTTATCGTCGCCTTGCTTGGGCCTAAATAGCTCGTGAGGCTCGGCAAGTTCCGTTCCATTATTCCTCTGCTCCGACTCCCGGCCTTTCTCTTGCTTGGGTTATACGTGAGGCATCTCCCTCTTTGATTGGCCGTGCATGCATGCGTGGCTTTTGCTCCCGGTGTTTTCCCACGTCGTCTCATGAATGCCTGCTTTTCCTCTCGCTGTTTTCCCACGTCTCACGTGTCACGTGAGTGCTAGTTTCCTAGAGGTATATTAACTGGTCTAGGTGGATGTGAAAGACCGAGGTGGTACTTTTAAATACGTGAAGCCATCATGCGACTCAGGCACAGGCAGGTATTTTAGCAAGGATCAGGATGGACGAAACATTGCATATACTTCTTTGGGCCAAGGCCCAGCCGGACGTACAAGCATAGGGAGGCGACGTATTTTCTAATGGACGGACGCACAAATTTGTAGTACCACCTCGGATAGAAAAAAAAATCTGAATTCGTTTCAGCGGTGGACGGGCGAGGTGGACGGACGAAATATATATATATATATATATATATATATATATATATGGAGTAAAGAGTCCCAGAGGGAGTACAACACGATCGACCAGTGAGTTGCAACCAGAGACACTCCCGTACCATTAAATAATCTGATGCTACTAGCAGATGCTACCAAAAGTCAATACCAACAATGGCACTGTCTTTTGAAGATACTCCTATACAATACTACCGTCTCCGTCAGTGCGCCTTCGCGCGAGAACGTGTGACTGATGCAGTTGAGAAATGATGGTACGAATAATCAAAGACGGTTGAGCAAATCGAAGCTGCAGAGCCGGCCAGCTCTTTACCTAAACCCAGAAAATTGTACTAGCTACCACCTACGTACCTCGACCACCATGCAAAGCACTTCCCTTTTTGGATTGACGACGCACGCACAGACATTCTGAATCTGGCCAACAACCGACCTAATCACACGATCACTTTGAACTGTATAAAATTCCAGCCATTGACCCATGTTCATACATCGCACCAGAGCAGAAGCAACATCTTGCAGTGACCTGCTACACACCAGAGAAAACCATCTCTCAACAGTACCTTCGCTAGTTCTAGCTATATGGCTTCCAACGCGAGCATGTTGGCCGTGATGATGGCGTGCGCGCTCCTCCTGGCCGGCAGCACGTGCGACTGTTGAGTAAATAGGCAATTTTCTGATTAATTTAATTCACGAATAAATTACTAGCATGGCATTGATAGAAATAAACACATGCTGATATTCGGTAATGCAAGCACATACTACGCTAACAGCAGACACATCTACGTATAACGCTAGCATGGCTAAAACAGAAATCAGAAGGAGCGGGATAAACGAGTTATACCCTCCAGTAGGCCAGGCAGAAGCCGCGGCGGCGGCGGCAACAGCAGCGGCATCCTCGGCGGCCTTCTTCTCGGCTTCGGCGGCGGCTTTATCGGCATGGGTGGACATGGTGATGACGAAGTCGATGCGGCGGACGTGAACGAAGTAGGGGAACAGACGAACGGAGGCGAGCAATCGCGTAGTCGCTCCCCAAAAACCTAATCGTCCCTCTCCCGTACAGGATCCGGAGAGGCGGGGTTTCGAAGGCCTGCTCTCCCGTCGACCGTGTACGCGGCGGACGGGATGGGATCACCGGCGGCAGCAGCAGCAATGGAACGGCGGCAGTGGGCGTGGAGGCAAGGCAGAGATGCGATCTGTTTCGCGTGACGGCTAGGGTTCGCGGCGCCTCACATATATAGGCATGGCCCCGTGGAGAGACGTGGGCTGAACCCACGTCCAAGTTGGTGACAGCCCACGATCTGACGTCTCAGATCGTGGCCCCATCTGTCAAAGACTCTCCGTTCCTGACCGGCAAAAAGAAGCGCATAGGTGTGAGCTCGTCTCGGATCAATCCCGCAACCCGCGGCGCGTCGTGACGAGGCGTGGCGTGGCAAGGCGGGCGGCGAAGGAGGAGCGCGCTGGAACCACTTCTCTTCTCAAGCTCCAATAGCATGTGGAAGAGAATCCTTTATAAGGAGGTCCAACTCCTTCTCCACTAGCGGTATGGGACTAAACTTTCCACCACACCTAGTGCCATATACCCACATGGGCCCTTAGAGATTAATCTGAAATTGTTAGATGTGCCCTAAGCCCAACTCATATTTCAACAATCCCCCACCAGATCTCAAGGACCCATTATGTCCTTTGTTCCAAACACTGTTTTGATATACCAGTATTTCAGTGAAGACCGGTTAAGGTTGAACTTCACCTAGAGCAAGTAGCTACACTCCTTCACAACTGAACAATGGACTATGCCTTGAATTGTCAGTTTGGCGTAAAGAAGTTTCACCACAGGTCTTACTAGTACTAGACTGCCGAAGGCTGACCCCTCGGGTGGAGCATATTGGTCACACTCCTGGCCTATTCATGAGCTTGCTAGAGATCACCCCAATCTCATAGACTGTGACCAGCAATCGGGCTCATATAGGTGTGTTCCTCCAAAGATCGCTCTGTAGGACAGCATCTTGCTTATATATATAAGCCTTGGAACACATTAAGACAGTAGTCAACCTACCATACAGTTTCCGAGAGTATTGCATCTCCAACGGAGTGGGTTAGTAAAGTTACTCTCCTCAGTTCACCACTGGCGTGTTTTCCCAGGTCCTACTTCACGGGATCTCCGATCACATAGGTTGGGTTACCACTATGGCAACTCATGTGGGTCTCATACTCATCTCCCTCGATGCACTATCTATCACAACACGTGATAGCCCTTTAGTAAAGGGATCTGCCAGATTCTTAGCCGTTTGGATATAATCCAACGCTATCACTCCGGAGTTTCTTAATTTTCTGACAGCTTTTAATCTCATTCTTATGTGTTTGTTGGACTTCATGTTGTCCTTTGAACTCTTCACCTTGACAATAACTGTTTGATTGTCACAGTTCATAAGAATGGCCGGAACCGGCTTCTCAACCACTGGCAAGTCCATCAAAAAATCTCAAAGCCATTCTGCTTCGCCACCAGATGTGTCTAATGCTGTTAATTCTGCTTCCATTGTCGATCTCGTTAAGATCGTTTGCTTGCAAGACTTCCAGGAAATAGCACCACCTCCAAGAGTAAACACATACCCAGTTGTGGCCTTCATCTCATCAGCATCAGAGATCCAATTCGCATCACTATACCCTTCAAGTACCGATGGGTATCCGGTATAGTGAAGTCCATAGTTCATAGTACCTTTCAGATAGCGCATAACTCTTTCAATAGCATGCCAATGTACATCACCCGGTTTGGAAACAAACCGGCTCAGTTTGCTCACAGCAAACGCGATGTCAGGCCTCGTTGCGCTCGCTAGATACATGAGTGAACCAATAATTTGAGAGTATCCCAATTGATCTTTAGGTATGCCTTTGAAATTTCGAATCAGCACACTAGGATCATATGGTGTTTGAGATGGTTTGCAGTCCGAATATCCAAAACGACTCAACACCTTCTCAACATAATGGGATTGCAGAGGTGTAATCCCACCCTCATCATCTCTCAATAGCTTGATGTTCAAGATAACATCAGCCACTCCAAGGTCCTTCATCTCAAAGTTCTGAGATAAAAAGGACTTAACTTCCTCAATCACTTTGAGGCTAGTTTCAAATATCAGTATGTCATCAACATACAAGCACAATATAACTCCTTCGCCCCCACCATAGCGATAGTATACACATGTGTCAGCTTCAATAACAAAGAAGTCAACAGATGTCAAAGTTTCATTAAATTTCTCATGCCATTGCTTAGGTGCTTGTCTCAGGCCATATAAAGATTTCAGCAACTTACACACCTTTCCTTCCTGACCATCTAACACAAAGCCATCAGGCTGTTGCATGTAGATTTCCTCCTTTAGCTCTTCGTTCAGGAATGCCGTCTTAACATCCATCTGGTGGACGAGAAGACCATGCGAGGCTGCCAACAAGAGTAATACTCGAATGGTGGTCAGTCTGGCCACAGGTGAATAAGTGTCGAAGAAATCTTCTTCTTCTTTCTGGGCATAGCCCTTGGCCACAAGCCTAGCCTTGTACTTTTCAATAGTACCGTCGGGCCTAAGCTTCTTCTTGAACACCCACTTACATCCCAATGGTTTGCAACCATAGGGACGCTCAGTAATCTCCCCAAGTCCCGTTAGCCATGATGGAATCCATCTTGCTACGGACCGCATCCTTCCAGTAGTCAGCTTCTGGAGATGCATACGCTTCTGAAATAGAAGTGGGAGTATCATCCACGAGGTACACAAGGAAATCATCACCAAAGGTCTTTACAGTCCTTTGTCTCTTACCCCTACCAAGGGTTTCCTCGTCATCCTCCTCAGGATTTTCATCATGTGTTTGTTCATAATATTCCATAGGAATGGTAGGCTCAGGAGTCTCCTCAGATTCCTGTCTAGAAGTGCTTTGCATATCTCTTAGAGGAAAAATATCCTCGAAGAATGTAGCATCCTTAGACTCCATAATTGTACCGACCTTCTGGTCAGGTACCTCAGATTTCACTACTAGAAATCTATAGCCAACGCTATTCTTCGCGTAGCCCAAATTAATGCTGTCCACGGTCTTTGGTCCAAGCTTACGCTTTTTGGGGATCGGCACGTTGACTTTCGCCAAACAGCCCCAAGTACACAAGTACGAGAGTGTTGTCCTTCTCTTCGCCCATTTCTCATAGGGAGTGATCTCATTATCCTTTGTCGGAACTTTATTCAGGACATGACATGATGTCAATATAGCCTCCCCCCACCATGCCTTGGATAAACCCGATGTATCTAACATGGCGTTAACCAAATCGGTTAGAGTACGGTTTTTCCATTCGGCAACCCCATTTGACTGGGGTGAATAGGGAGGCGTCCTCTCATGAATAATACCATGTTCCGCACAAAAGGAATCAAACTCACTCGAGAAGTACTCTCCACCACGATCTGACCGGACTCGTTTAATTTTCTTTTCAAGTTGATTCTCAACTTCTGCCTTATAGATTTTAAAGTAGTGTAGAGCCTCATCTTTAGTATTTAACAGATACACATAGCAATATCTAGTGGAATCATCTATCAATGTCATGAAGTATTTCTTTCCACCTTTAGTCAACACACCATTCATCTCACAAAGATCAGAATGTATGAGTTCTAATGGCGCCGAGTGTCTTTCCTCCGCAACCTTGTGAGGCTTGCGAGGTTGCTTAGCTTGCACACACGTAAGGCACTTAGAACCTTTGGCTAAAGTAAAACTCGGGATTAAATTCAGTTTTGCTAGCCGCGTCATAACACCGAAACTAATGTGACAAAGACGTGAATGCCAAACTTCAGATTCATTAACACTCGAATAAATATTGTTCATGACTTTATTACAAAAATCAGCGAGAGAAAGGCGGAACATTCCTCCGCATTCATAACCCTTTCCAACAAATAGTCCATATTTCGTAACAACTACTTTATTAGACTCGAATACCAACTTAAACCCTTCTCTACACAGAAGGGAGCCACTAACAAGCTTCTTCTTGATGGCGGGACATGCTGCACGTTCTTCAGCTGCACGATCCTTCCCGAAGTAAACTTCAGATCGACCGTGTCAACACCATGAACAGAAGCACTCGCGCCATTCCCCATCAATACGGACCCGTGACCTGTGGCCTGGTAAGAAGAAAACAATGAAATGTCAGCACACACATGAACACCTGCACCAGTGTCCACCCACCAATCGGTGGACTGACAAACTGAAAATACAGCAAATAAATTACCGTACCCAGATGCACCACTTTCATTGTTGCCCACAATCATATTGGCAGACTTGGAGTCCTGCCCTGGCTTCTTGTACTTGTTTGGGCAGTTGTTGGCCCAATGTTCCTCCGAACCACAAGTAAAGCAGCCATCTCCCTTCTTGTTCTTCTTGAAAGTCTTCTTACCTTTCTTCTTAAAGTCGGTATTCTGTTGGACACCGTTCTTTCCCTTGGGCTTGTGGGAATTGAAGTTCTTCTGACGCACCATATTGGCCACAGAAGTTCCTTCGACCCCTTTTTCATGCGAGTCTTTTGCTCTCGAGTTCTGCTCAACACTCAGATGGCCGATGACATCCTCTACTGAGAATTCACGCCTCTGATGTTTCAGAGCGGTAACAAAATTCCTCCAGGAATTAGGGAGCTTAGCGATTATACAACCCGCGACAAATTTGCCCGGTAAATCGCACTTCAGAAGCTCAAGCTCCTTAGCGATGCATTTTATCTCATGAGCCTGTTCCAATACAGAACGGTTCTCAACCATTTTGTAATCGTGGAACTGCTCTATAACATACATCTCGCTCCCAGCATCGGTGGCCCCGAATTTAGATTCGAGCGCCTCCCACAAGTCCTTGGCAACCCGCACATGTAAATATGCGTCAACCAGCTTATCTCCGATCACGCTCAGAACTGCTCCGAGGAAAACGACGGTGGCCTCCCTGAACGCCTTCTCCTGTTCAGGAGCAATCGTTCCCGTGGAAGGGACACCGGCGACCCAGAACACGTTCATAGCCGTGAGCCATAAGGTGGTTTTGGTCTGCCAACGCTTAAAGTACGTACCGGTAAACTTATCCGGTTTTAGTGCAGCAGCAAAACCACTAGCCGAAAAATTCCTACAGACATTAGGTTTTTGGATTGTTGAGTAAATAGGCAATTTTCCGATTAATTTAATCCACAAATAAATTACTAGCATGGCATTGACAGAAATAAACACATGCTGATATTCGGTAATGCAAGCACATACTACGCTAACAGCAGACACATCTACGTATAACGCTAGCATGGCTAAAACAGAAATCAGAAGGAGCGGGATAAACGAGTTATACCCTCCAGTAGGCCAGGCAGAAGCCGTGGCGGCGGCGGCAGCAGCAGCGGCATCCTCGGCGGCCTTCTTCTTCTCGGCTTCGGCGGCGGCTTTGTCGGCGTGGGTGGACATGGTGATGACGAAGTCGATGCGGCGGGCGTGAACGAAGTAGGGGAACAGACGAACGGAGGCGAGCAGTCGCGTAGTCGCTCCCCAAAAACCTAATCGACCCTCTCCCGTACAGGATCCGGAGAGGCGGGGTTTCGGAGGCCTGCTCTCCCGTCGACCGTGTACGCGGCGGACGGGATGGGATCACCGGCGGCGGCAGCAGCAATGGAACGACGGCAGTGGGCGTGGAGGCAAGGCAGAGATGCGATCTGTTTCACGTGACGGCTAGGGTTCGCAGCGCCTCACATATATAGGCGCGGCCTCGTGGAGAGACGTGGGCTGAACCCACGTCAAAGACTATCCGTTCCTGACCGGCAAAAAGAAGCGCATAGGTGTGAGCTCGGCTCGGCTCAATCCCGCAACCCGCGGCGCGTCGTGACGAGGCGTGGCGTGGCGAGGCGGGCGGCGAAGTTGGAGCGCGCGGGAACCACTTCTCTTCTCAAGCTCCAATAGCACGTGGAAGAGAATCCCTTATAAGGAGGTCCAACTCCTTCTCCACTAACGGTATGGGACTAAACTTCCCATCACACCTAGTGCCATATACCCACATGGGCCCTTAGAGATTAATCTGAAATTGTTATATGGGCCCTAAGCCCAACTCATATTTCAACAGCGACGCGGCCCGCAACCTGGCCGACACGACGTCGACGGCTGCCGCTCCGGCTGCTAGCACCGTACCTGGCCTGCCGGCCGTGCCGACCTTGCCTGCCGTGCCCACGGACACGGTCACCCTGATGCCACCCATGCCGTCGGTCACCCTGCCCACCGTGCCGCAGGTGACGCTGCCGCCCATGCCGGCCATCGTCCTGCCCAAGGATGTCCTGCCGCCCATGCCCAAGGTCACCCTCCCCACCGTGCCGCAGGCGACGATGGCGCCGATGCCCGCGATTGTCGTGCCCAAGGTGACGCTGCCGCCGTTGCCGTTCGTCCCGAATGTGAACGTGCCTATGCCGTTCGTGGCGCCGCCCCCATCAGCATAGGCGCACCCACGCGGCCGTGCTCTCGTCCTGTCCACGATAGGGCGCCGTTCATGTGAGATTGGGGCCAGGTCGCTCCGTGGACACGGCATACATTTTCTAACACGCAAGCTCGGTGTTTTATATGCGATGCATCAGTAGTTCCTACTTTTTCTTAGTGTTTAACTGTTGAGGGTTGTCCCATTGTATGTATTCGTGTTTTTCCTACATACAAATTTCTATTTACGGTAAGTTATACTCCCTCCGTCTGGAATTAGATTACACTCAAACGGAGTGCGATAATCCGTTTGACCGTCAACTAATTCCGGACAAAGGAAGTACTTCTCTTGCATAGCTGAGTTGACGAGTGATGGCATATCATCTCTTCCCGGACAGGTGCTTAGAAAATCATCCTTAATCCCGCAAAAAAACTTCTATAAAAAAAGGGTGCAATTGCACCAAAAAGTGCAATTACAAAAATAGTCCAACTTGCATAAGAGAGTGTAATTACACAATAGGTGTTGCACAAATATAAAAGTACAATTGAACCATAAAAAAGTGTAATGGCACTAAAAAAAATTGCAAATGCACTTAATTGCGCCCAAAAAATGAAAATGCACAATTTTTCTATGCATGATAAACAAAAAACGAATAAAAATATAAAAAAACTATAAATGTCAAAGATAAGTTACTCCCTCCGATCCAAATTAATTGACGCAACTCTTGTACAACTTTGTACTAAAGTTATACTAAAACAACATCAATTAATATGGATCAGAGGGAGTACTAAAACACGTTTGAAAACAAAAATAAACACAAACATTCTTTGGAAATGCATTTGTACATGCGCAAGCAGTACAGGAGTTATCATGTCCATCCATTGACAAAAGGCTGCGTTGAGATCTGGAAAAAGCGGTGCTGGAGGAAATATGTTTCTAGCCATTCTGCATACTTTGAAAATGAGAGAACTGATGCGATCCCTGCGACATGACATAAAGGCATCTCATGGCCCACTCAAAGCCCGTAAAGCCCGGTAAAAGGCAGGCCATAGCCTTTTTCAGAATAATCAAAGCCCATACGGAGCACTATGCACCATTTGCCTGTGAAAAATGAAGCTGGACAACAATACGTTGGTGTTTCGAGTGCAAAGCAAGAAGCTTCTGAACAATAAGATCAGATTAGCACCCAGCTATGGTATACGTATTTTCTAGATGTACCAAAGCTAAGTAAGCTAGCATCAATGAATCACCAAAGTCAGCAAGGAAAAATTGAATGTACAGACAACAAATTTGGAAGAAACAACACCTATTTCTTTTTGTTTCTTCTCGATCGATGCCATGGTTGCCCGTGAGAAGGGAATACCATTTTTTATATGCTAGCAAGGCCGACTCTACCTCTGTCCGACCGTCCCCAATCGTATTCAAAGAACTTCCTGTACTTGGCTATGCAAAGTCAAGGTAATCAAGTGATAAAAAACCAAGGTAATCAAATGCATACAAGCCCATGGATATATATATATATATATACAAGTCCTGGACAGTTTATCACCCATCGGCGCTGGAGGAATGTCGCCACCAGGGCGACAACGGCGGCATCGGCTTTGGGCCTTGACGTCTCGTCCTCCAACAGCACAGCCGAGATGACGCCAGCTTTTGAGGGAGAAATGTGATCAGCCAATACTGCTGGAATGTACAGCGCACACCATGCGACGCTTCTCACCTACTTGCTCAACCATCAACGGAGTCCTTCAACTAGAAGAATCAAGTTTCCAAATCAGAAAAGCAAAGTAGCACTTCATATAAAGAACGGGGAACAGGCTTACTGATGAAAGACCGTGTACCTCTGTAACTGACTACGGAGGCCAAGCCATCGCTCAATTCGTCGTCTGCAAACCAACTGGTCACCCCAGCTAAAATAAACTACACCCAACAAATCCGCAGCTGATGCCTTTTGAATCTATCTGTATCTAACATCACAAGACACACACGGATAAACTCCAGAATAAAGAAAATCGGGAATCACCAGGTAACAGATGTTAAAATCACGAGCAAATCTTCCTGCTAGCTTGGTTGCATCTGATCCTCTGCTAGCTGAAGACTAGGACTAGGAGTGCACAGCGTACATGCCGAATCATGGAGGGATCCAAACTGTTCCGATTCCAGCCAGAAGAGCAGCTCCGAATGTTTCTTGTACTTTATTTTGAGTTAAACAGGGCACTTAGGCTGGGTTGAGAGGTTATTCTGAGAATCTGCTATAAATGGTCACAATGCAACAAGTGCAATCAGCAAACTTGCGATGCGTAGACATTGACAGTCAAGAGCAGTGGCGATTCCACTAGTGAGGCTTCAATAGGCTTAAGTCTACCCTCCAAAATCCTATTTAAGCTAAGCATACCACTTGACAAGTATAACCTGAAGCTTTACATGCAACAATTGCAATGCATTTGCTAATTAGAGACTTTATGTTTTAAGCCTACCCTCCAATGTCAAGCTAGATTCGCCACTGGTCAAGAGTGCGACCAAGCACCATCAGCCAAGAAATTCAGAGTTCTCTCACAATAAGCGAGAACCCACAAATTCAGAGTTCTCTCACAGGCATTGATTTTGTGAGAACTTCCAAAGCGGTGTGACTGGACTGCAGTTTGAACTTCCAAAGAAATGTTGGGCTAATGCTGAAGAATGTGAAGTTGTGACAAAGCATTTTTTTAACATAGAACTGGACTAGTTTGGAATATTTTGCTCCCTCAGGTAAACTGCTAGGTGATGTCTGCTCCTACCACCTGACGTTCAGCACCTTCTTCACAGGCAGAGTCATGGGCAGCAACCAATGATACAAAAAATGCTGAAGGTCAAGACAGTGATGGTTCATTATTTTGCAAATATCTACTCCCTGCAGAAGGATAGGTCAATACCTTCAAAAGAAAAGGCTCTTGATACCAGAACAACAATGTGGCAAACAACAGGCTTAAAGCTTCAACATGTATGGAGTATTCGCTCAAGAAGTTTAAATATCTTACGATGGGAATAATTTATTGTACTTGCATCACAAGTAATAGTTCATTACCCATCAATAGTTACCACCAAAGGCGTGCATAAGAGACTGTCAATAGATCCTATTGACAAACTGTATCAATAAATAAACTCTTAAATACAGCAATATACCTTCCACCCCTTCATAAAGAAATCGATATTTGTCTTCTTTCTTGCTAAAGGAACCATGAACCGGTTAACAGATTCCTTAAGTAGTTACTCCAATGAAGGGGAAACTTGACATGATTAGTGAAAATATAGAAGCCACACTGGAGATGTGTCGGCATTAGTCATGTTATTGCATGCCAAAAGAAAATGAATCATTCAAAGGACTACGGAGGACAGCAGACCACTAATTCCTTTGTAATTGCCTTCCCAGCAGGCACATCAAGTGCCTGTTCCTAGTCCCTCACTCCAGTCCGTTTCTTAATGTTTTGTATTCAGAAAATGGAGAATTAATGCCCCATCTGCTTTCAGGCATCAAACAGAGGAAACCAAAGGTGGTGGCCAGGAACTTAATTGACCTCAGGTTCAATAACAAACATATGTCCTAGAATTATGTTACCTAATAAATCACAAAGATAAGAAATAATTCTAAGAGCATAGGGGAATATTCAGGGCACGTAGCTGACAATATTGGTTTTTATATATGAATTATGTTCGGAAAAGAACAAGAGTGGAATGCATACCCAAATTCTACAACATGGCCACCTATGCAGATACAGCTGGAA
This sequence comes from Elymus sibiricus, assembly GCA_039707655.1. NCBI lineage: Eukaryota > Viridiplantae > Streptophyta > Magnoliopsida > Poales > Poaceae > Elymus > Elymus sibiricus. Next base: position 403,636,926 of record CM077672.1, read on the forward strand.
AGAACATGTGAATAACTTTTACATTGTCTAAATCTACATTGTGGAAGCACCAACATATCACAGTGCGTCCATTTAACTTGATAGAAGCACCTTGCATAACACAATAAAACCAAGCATACAAATTCAATTCTCATATCAGAACAGAAGGGCACATATAATCAACAAATTATGACCTAAACCAGACATTAGTGATCAGAAGGAGGTTGTTGAGCAAAATCTCGAAACTGGAGTTGTAGGGGAGGGAGGAAAGTGAGAGCATACATAAGCCAAGAAGAATTGAGAATGAGAGAGATTAACATAAAACTAGTAATCTGGGTCAGGGAGAAAAATAAATGGAGGTAGCAGCAAGGAAGAGGATGTGAAAATTGTGGGGGAGTTGAGGCACGCCGGTGTGAGCGTCGCAGAGAAAGTTGAGGAACTGGCGGCAAATAGCAGGCAAAGCAACTGCAAAGCAGGTTCACTTACCAACCTCATAAAGATGACAGCTTCTCCGGCGCTTAGACTTCGGATTTGCTAGCCCGGGAGGAACGGAATTGAAGGATACCACAAATTTAGGGAGACTCGACGCCGAGGTGCATCGAAGAAGAAGCCCATGTGAATATGGGAATTTCTACCCGTGATGAGATGACTTTTTCTTCTAGAATGAGAGCGAGTGGCACTCCTGGTAGGCAATCTTCGACCGACTGTACCGAGTACGAAGCTCGAAGATCAATTCCAGCACGATCAACTCCAGGGCTCTCAAGTCAGTCTTCGAAGCAACGTTCCAAGAGATGGTAGACCTCTAGCGCGACCACATTCACACTGTAAAAAGCCCTAGTCTGAAGTCTGTGACTGCGAGGGAAACCATTTAGAACTCCAAGCTGCCGTGCGCCACCCCCTCAGAGCTTCGTCGGCAGTAGCGGCAACCTCCCCTCCTAGCCCCCTCCATGGCAACATGCCTCCCCTCGCTCCTGGTGTCCGAGCGGTGCTCCATCCATGTCCTTCCTGATATGCCCCCATCCACCAGGTTCTTGTACACGGAGATCGTTGCCTCCCTGCCATGGTGGCGCCCCCTCCCCCGGATTCGGGCTCTCTTGCGGTCAGCTGTTGTCACGCCTCATGACGGTTGAACAAGACGACCCATAATGGACCCACCACATCTCGCTATCGGCCAAGCCCCCCTCCCCTCCACACACTGAAGAAACCCATCCCCGTAGAGCTACTCGAGAAGTACCTCGACTACTTTTCTGAGAAGCACGAGCTAAGTGTATGTTGCCCCCGTGTTAACTCCGCTCCAAGGTGATGGCCATGTCGCGAGTGAGTGGAAGAGGCCTCATAGTCCAACCGAGGCACAACACCATGATCCACATTGCACCTAGCCCGCCGTGGGTGTTGGTACGAGTCGGCTCCACTCCACCAACTCAAACATCACAGCCGGATCTCGTGCTTCCCCGCCACCATTACAGGTGGCTCCATCGCCACCACTCCACCCCATGGACGCGAGCTCTCCTGAGGTTTGCATTATCGAGCACGTACCTGTCATCAACGTTGAGGAGACCAAGTTGCATTGCGTTGTGCTCGCCTCTGCCTCTGGTCAAGCTAGCAATGGTTAACCGTTACCCGCATCCCCATGAGTATTACTCTATTAGAGGACATGGATGGGCCGGTTTTAATGCCCATGGGGAAGCTATCGGGTCAAATACCTTACCCAATAGGTAAGACGGGGACAGGGATCGGCTAGGATTACCCATACCCGTTAGTCGCCTTACCCAAGAAGGCCTAATATGTGGACCCTAAAATCAGTAGACCCCATGTAATTCCCGCACATACCCCCCCCCCCTCTTTAATTTCTACCCATCCCGACCATTTAGCGCAAAAAGAGACCCTAACTTAGCCAGAACACACGGATGAAATGTTTTTGTTGATGAGTGTTGTTTTTTATTGTGGGCACGGGTTTCATGGCGGGGACGAAAAACCGGTTGGGACAATAATGGGAAATTTTCTATCCCCGTGAGTGGGGATGGGGACAGCGATGGGCATGGGAAGGCTATCACGGGGACAAGGTTGGGAGTCCAATACCCTCCTAGGTAATCCCCATTGCTAGCTTGAGTCTGGCAACTGCTGCACAATCTCACCGGAGGAGACGGCGCTGCCGGACGCTGAGGTGCTCATGGTACCATCCTCAGTGTCTCGGTGCACACCTCGTTAATCGCACCGAGGACCATGAGCACACGCTGGCCAACCCTGTCCTGCCGTCGACGAGGTTCTACCTGTCTCTTTGGCCCTGGACTCGGCAGGTCCACACGACCAGTGTGGTCATGCGGTATGAGGTAGAGGCCAACCTCTCTGGGACATCTAGATGATGCAATCCCTTATGGCGTCCTCATGATGCCTCAACGGCGCCGAAGAAGCCACTATTCACCGCCAAGACTTGCGCCGCTTTGGGTCTCTGGATGGACCACTAACCTTGTCCTCCCTACCACATTGATAATTTGTTGCATCATGTGCGATCCCAGCCCACGCCAGCCACCGACGGTGGGCCTCCCTTCGGTTTCGAAGGCAATGGCTCCTCGTCGTGCCCTTCTCCGGATGATGATACTGGTGTGCCGCTCCGCGCCTTCATGGCCTATGTCGACATGAAGGACAAGTCGCTAGCCTCACATGATGTCGCTGCTCATAAACCATCTCCCATTGATGTTGTGAGCCTGTTTTGTTCAGCAGAGCTGCGTCCTACTTTTGCCAGCGGAGACCTCCCCGCCTTCGTCTATGTCGAGGCAGCCTGCGCCGTCGGCGTCGGAAGTTGTCCCCAACTACTTCTTGGTCCCATCGGAGAACGGCCAATGCACTTCATTGTGCTACGGTTCATGGTTGGCGTCTGAACCACCCGAAGGACCCACAACCGTTCAACCGCCCGATCCAGTGGGCTCCACGTCCCGGACAAAAGCGACGGTCAATCTGCCAGCTGACATTAGAGTTGTTGTGGCTCCTTGTTTCAACCCATCTTTGGACCAATGCGAGGAACCTGTTGGTACCCTCCCTTCTAAAAGTGGCTGCATGTTGTCTGCTTATGTGGATTCCTAGGGAGGTCCCTCCAGTCTGGCGGGCCACCCACCAGTCATGTCCCTGATACGGTTGCCACACCATGCAGCTGACTCTACCAGGCCCAACCATGGTACTCGACATGTGGCTCCACCCCATGTCCCTTCCTTCGAGGCTGATGCTGTCAGGCCTAGCGCCAGTTGTCTCGCTCCATATATGCAACTTACGCGCTTGTGGCGAGTCATGCTTCCCCTACACGAGCTAAGGTGGGTTGACGTCTTGTCTCACGTGCGCCAGCCGTTCGACGCAGCCTCGCATCCGAGATGGACTGTGCCCTCTGGCCCACCCACGGGCAGGCTCTCCCAAAGCCCCAGTTGCGCATCGACATCACTAAGTTGTCGCTTGTGGACGTGACTCTCATGTCACTGCTCCCAGGTGACGAGTCTTCCAAGGACACATCTTGCTGCATCAAGGCATGCATGTTTCCCTCCTGACACTCGAGTTCCATCCACATGGCGTCGTAGCGGCTACATCGCCATGTTCAAGACCATTGCTGGTTGCACCCTTAGGACAATTTTTTCGGCTAAAAAAATTATCATTTGCGCTGATGACCTCCAACGTTACCCGGACTCCTTCATGTGCGACCTGTCTAGCGATGACGTCAAGGCCATCAAGAAGCTTTTCATCTGCAACATGGCGGTGGTTGCCTCCCAGGAAGGTCACGACACGCTAATTAGGGAGGCCTGCTAGCCCCTAGGTCGCCTTCTCCGACATGACGACGCCCAACGAGAACATTATCATGTGGAACGTGTGAGGCCTTAATGTGTCAGCGCAATGTAATGTGCTCCATGTTGTTCGGGAGGAACACATCTCCCTTCTCTGTGTTGAGGCGACGAAGCTAGCTGTAATTGACAATCATCCCTTGACTTCTTGGCCCAGGTTTCGTGTATCTTCTCTTGCCGGCCACTGGAACCCACGGAGACATCTTGGTTGCTTAGAGATTTGACTCTTGGAATGTTTATGGGGAAACCTCCACACCTTCGCCCTCTCTGTTCTTCTCAGGCACCCCCTTAGGGCCAATTCTTTTGAGTTGTACCTTATGCATAGGCTGCTCTGGAAATAAGCCCAGATAAGCCGATGTGAAAATAAGTCCCTCAGAATAAGCCACCCAGTTCTTATCAGTTCATGTCCTTTCAGCTCAAAGTGTGATATACTCGATGAAAAGTCTGTAATGCCCCTAGATTGTAAAAATAAATAAACGATATTGAGTTATTTTTTAGCATTTTGGGGCCCATATGAACATAAAATCAATTTTCAAACATCATGAAATATTATAGTCGAAAAATGGAAGATCATTATCACACATACGAATATCATGCAAACATCATTGTCTCACATACCAGTCCTTGAGAATATGACATGAATAAGGAAGATCTTCAATGTGTTACATGGTTCTCCCAACAAAAGCATATTACCTTCGTCGATGGGTGCAAAGTGATAAGAAGCGCTCTCCTTGTGAGCATAAGATCCATTCTCAACCGGGTCGAAATGCAACCATTGAAGGTTAAAACATAAAAAAATTCACCCCGAAGCTTGAGACTCGATACTCTAAGAGCACCACCTAGCCAAAGTCACCTTGTGCTACCGCCATATATTGCCGAATAAGATGGACACACACACCATGCTCATGGAATTTAAATTTGAACCGTTCTATGGCATGCACTCCGAGAGACCACCGATCGCGTGCATATCCTTCCTGACACATCTCGGGTTCACTCATTTTTTTAAAGGAGGCTCAATTCATTTTGTCCCACCATATGTGTAGTTCACACAAAGAAGTGGAGGAATCCAACTATCTAACCCTCTTGGGCGTGTAGTTCTGGGCAAGGGCAACAAAAAACGGCAAAGCTCAGCAAAGTGATGGTGACAATGAGCAGGAAGTAGTAATTTTGATGTCCATTATCTAATTCTGGTGGAAACCATCCCAACGAGACAAACTGGAAGTAGAAGGTCGTCGACGTGCCCTTTCATCGTCTCTAGCGACTGGTCATAGAAGAACTTCAGCTGCCCCACAGAGAGCGACGCGTTAGAAGGAATAGAGAACAGAGGTGAGCTTCACCTTCCCAGGACGACCAGGTGCTCGGGCTCATGACCAGCAGCTTGGATGAGGGCAGCAGGACGAGGTGTTGCTCCTATTGGGCTCAGGCCAACTACGTTGCGCCTCGAAGCTCGTCGGTGTACAAGCGTCGGGGGATCGAAGGGGAACGACGGGGGCTAGAACGGCTACCCTCCATCCATGGCAGCGACGACGGACGAAACGGGAGGACGGGACGGCGGCAGGGGAGGACTGAACTGAGATGCGATGGCGGCTCAAGTGGCAGCGGCTAGCAGGAACCCTAGCTGCGCGGGACGAGGATCTCCTGTATATTCACTCATGCGAGGGGCTGAACGAGTCCAGTCCTTTTTTCCCGGCTGTTCGAGACAATAATGGAAGGTTGGTGCGGTGGCATTTTGGTTGTAAATTGTGCAAATAACAGTGCAGTTGGATATACCTTTTCATTTTTAGGTGAGTTGTTGCTGGAAGCCACCCTAGCCCCATCTTATTTCCATTGTAAAGGAGGAGCACCTGAAAATAAGTTAAGCCCAACACCCAAAACGAGTTCTTTTGAACTTTTGGCTTAATTTGGTAGTAAGCTGATGTAAGTTGCAAAAGAACTGGCCCTTAGTGGCTCTCAACTGTATATGGTCCTTCCGCGGATGCACATCAGCTCGCCTTTCTGCAAGAGTTGCGCAAGTTCCGCTCCTCGCACCCTGGTCCTTGGGTCGTGACCAACGACTTAAACTTGACCTACCAGACCCAGGGGTAAGAATAACACTAACCTTGACAGAAGATGTATGGGCAAATTCCATCCTTTCCTTAATGACCTCGAGCTTTGCGAGATCAACCTCATCAAGCGGCGCTACACTTGGAGCAACGAGCGATGGTCCCCCGACGTTGGTGTGGCTGGACCGCTTGTTCTGCTCCATGGACAGGGAATAACGACTTCCTAGTTGCTTGTTTAGCGTTGGATCCTCCATGGCGTCAGTTCGCTGCCCTATTATCCTGTACACCACACTTTTGACGCCTAGGGCTCATATGTTCCACTTTGAGGATATCTAGTCGAAGTTTGACTGTTTCCACCAGGTGGTTGCAATGACTGGAATGTGCTGCCGCACCTCGACCCAAACCAGAGTTTGGGTGTCATTGCTAAAGCGTATGGCCAGCACCTTGCAGTCGTGGAGCGATCGACATATTGGTAGCATCAAGCTACAACTATTAGTTGCCATAAACATGGGTCGACCGGGTCGAGGTACGGGGTCGCGGGTCGAGGGTCCCTGATGGTGAAATCGATGGGTCGACCGTGGGTAGGGTTCTTCGGGACGATAGTTCGGTATGCGGGACGTGATCCGGGTCGATTGATTGGATCGATACAGATTATTACTCATATAAATTGTTGAATAATATAAGGAAAACCCTCGTAAGAAAATAGAGAAGGGAGGGTCGGGCCACGCAGATATTTTCTCGAGAAGTCTCTCGTTCCCTCTTTCCCTTGAGTCCACAGACGAAGACCGGGCCAATCCGATGCCTTCTCCGCCGGAGTAGCCGGTCGGAAGTGGCGTAGGAGAGGCGCCGGAGTTAGGGCTGTACATAGTAGCAGTAGTTCTAGTACATCTAGGGTGTCTCAGCGAGCTGCTGGTCTTCGGCTTTATGCCGATCGTCGGCTCTATGCCGGGAGGTGGGTGTCGGATCCGTCGAGCTGGATCTTGGCCTGGCTAGTGGCGATTCTTCTCGTCGCGGAGCTCCGGTGGTCGGGGCCGATGGTGACGGGGAGGAGCTCTGCCAGCACCTCCGTCAATAAAGCTCGTTTTGGCAGATTCATTCATCGTGTTCCAGGTGTGCGTCTCTTCTTCTTTGCTCATGATGATGCGGAGGAGATGGGGCTCGTGCTGCTGGGCTACGGTGAGGCGGGTCTGCATCAGGGTTGCTCTGGAGCTTCTCCTGGGAGGGCATCCGCGACAGTTCTTCAACTGTCACCTCTGATGGTCGAAAGGCGACCCCTCCCGCCTCCGTCGTCGGCTTTGGCTTCCTCTGGTCGGCGTCATCAGGTGATGTTCAACCTCCAGGCTGCAATGCCAAGAAGGAGGCCTTCTTGCACCGGTACGGCGTGCTCCCGCTGCACCGCACCAAGTGGTTTTGTCCCCGGCAGCGATGTGGTTGGCCGTGCTGCGATGCTCAGATGTGGTGGAGAAGGAGCTGGACCCGATTGCGTTCTCCAAAATCTGTTTAGGGTCATCTATGCAAATTGTAAGGATCCGTGTGTAATTTCCATTTTCTTTTTGGTCCTTGCTATAATATGTATCTCCACCGCTGAGGTTTAATAATGATACCTTCTGGTTCCTTCGAGACCCTCCCCTGTTCAAAAAAAAAAGAAAGAAAAAAGGATAGATTTTAGCCTTATTCTTGCTAGCCCATTAGGCCCATCAGGTGACCTAGCTTCAGTCCCGAACGGTGCTTCTCTCTCGTATTGTCTCACGCATATGCCGCCAGTTACTTTTCTCACGCGCGATGCCGGCGGCGGGCGGCCTTCCCATCATTCCATGGCTAGTCCTACGGCGGCCACGGTGACCAAGACTGCAACAGCGACGGATCTACGAGGCTATGACTGGACGGCAAGCTAAGGTCTTCCTCCTCCTTCATCTACCCCTCCTTTCACACCTCTTCTCACTGTCTGCCTTGCTCCCTAACGGATCCACGCCGCGTCATACTGAGTCGCGTACCTGCAGTCGATCCACGTCGATCCGCCGTCGACCCCGACCCTCAATCTGGGTCGAACGACCCCGGGTCGTGGGATGCGGCATCGACCCGCGAACCAGGCTACTATGCTTCCTCCTATGGGTCTTGCAAAACGCCAGCTTTGTCAACAGATTCATCGAATGGGTCTGCATTATTCTGTCGTCGGCATCCTCAAAAAATCCTACATAACGGGGAGGCCAAAAGGCATGTTCTTCACCGTCGTGGCCTATGGCAAGGCAACCCCCTTTTGTCGTTGTTGTTTCTTTGTTATGGAGGTGTTCAACGCCTTGCTAGTCCATGCGAAGGGCATATGCATGTTGGAGCCATTGCGCTGCTATGGCATCAAGCACCGCACGTCATTGTACGTTGTAGATGTTATGAATGAGCAACTAACATTCACAGTGGGCCAAAGGACAGTACATATACATGTGAGGTATTACAAGCGGTAGTACCGCACTCAGAGCAGTAGTACCGCACTCGGGCGGTAGTACCGCAGAGAACACACCAAACACACATCTAACACCCCCCCTCAAACTCATGGTGGATCAACAACACTGAGTTTGGAGAGAAAGAAGCCATGCTGCGCTCGAGTCTGTGCCTTCGTGAAGAAGTCCGCCAACTGTAACTCAGAGGGCACATAGTGAAGAGCCAGTGTCTGATCCTGCACAGCAGCACGTACAAAGTGGGCATCCATGCCGATGTGCTTGGTGAGCTCATGCTTCACCGGGTCACGCGCAATACTGATAGCACCGGTACTGTCTGACAGTAAGGGAGTCGATGTAGTAGCAGACACACCAAAATCCTCAAGTAACCATCGTAACCAGATCACCTCAGCCGTCAGCATAGCCATCGCTCGCAACTCAGCCTCTGTACTCGAGCGAGCAACCGCAGTCTGTTTCTTTGTCTTCCAGGCAATAAGAGAGCCACCAAGGAAGACACAGTAAGCAGACAGCGAGCGTCGATCAGAGGGATCACTAGCCCACGTAGCATCAGAGTAGGCCTGGAGCTCGAGAGAGCTGGAGCGGGGAAAGAAAAGGCGATGAGAGATCGTGCCACGAAGATATCGTAGAACACGGAGGAGGTGACTATAGTGGACAGAGGTGGGGGCTGAAACAAACTGACTGAGAATGTCGACAGGATAGGAGATGTCAGGACGCGTAACAGCAAGATAGACAAGGCTCCCAACGAGGTGGCGATAGCGAGTGGGATTAGGAAGAGGGTCACCGTCAGAAGCACGAAGCTGAACGTTGAGCTCCATAGGAGTCACAACAGTGCGCTCATCACCGAGAGCGGCACGAGTAAGAAGATCCTGAATATATTTTTCCTGGGAGATGAAGAAGCCTGCAGAGGTCTCAGAAATCTCGATCCCAAGAAAGTAGCGAAGAGGACCAAGATCAGACATCAGAAACTGTTCCCGGAGGCGGGCCTTAACAAAGGCAATATACTCAGAATCGTCACCAGTGATGATCATGTCATCCACATATAGAAGGAGAAGAGTCCGACCACGAGGAGAGGTGTGGACAAACAGTGCTAGATCATGATCACTAGGCAAGAAGCCAGCGGCAGTAACGACAGAGGCGAACCGCGAGAACCAGGCGCGAGGGGCCTGTTTAAGACCATAGAGGGAGCGGCGAAGTCGGCAGACCATACCATCAGGAGCATAGTACCCCGGTGGTGGCTGCATATAAACCTCCTCACGCAACTCACCATTGAGAAAAGCGTTCTGGACATCAAGCTGAGATACAGACCAATGATGAACAGAAGCCACAGCGAGGAGAGTGCGGACAGTGGTCATGTGGGCCACAGGAGCGAATGTCTCATCATAATCGCGTCCCTGCTCCTGCTGAAAACCACGAGCCACAAGACGAGCTTTGTATCGCTCAAGGGAACCATCGGAGCGAGTCTTAATCTTATAGACCCACTTGCAGGTGATGGGACGAACACCGGAGGGAAGAGAAACCAGATCCCACGTGCCATTGCGCTCAAGCGCCGCAAGCTCCTCGGCCATCGCAAGCTGCCATTCAGGCTGAGTCATGGCAGCCCGATAGGTGGTGGGCTCAGCAATGGCAGAAAGACCATACCGGTCAGGAGAATAGCGATCAGGTGGGGGACAAGGCCTAACACGGAGGTTATGGACCGGCGGAGGCGTGAGAGGAGCTGCACTGGAAGTAGAGGGCACATTAGTAGGATCATCCACAGCACGAGGACGACGAGTGTAGTGGAGAGGAAACGGGGAGTGAGGTCGAAAGACTGGGGAGGAGGGTGGGGAGGGAGGGGATGGTGGAGACGAGGGAGAGGAGGAGGAGGGAGGGGATGGTGGTACCGGTGGTGTAGGGGGACGCACCGGGGGAGAGGGAAGAACAGGAGGCACAGTGGGAGATGTATCAGGAAGGATAAGGAAGGAAATATCTTCCACGGAAAAGCTCGAGGAGGAGGGACGCGGATAGTAAGAACGAGACTCATCGAACGTCACATCACGAGAAATGCGCAGACAGCGACCAACAGGATCCCAACAGCGATAGCCCTTGTGCTCATCACTGTAGCCAAGGAAAACACACTCAACTGACTGAGCAGTCAACTTGGTTCGTTCTCGCGGAGCAAGAAGAACATAGCACACGCATCCAAACATACGAAGAGCGGAGTAGTCAGGAGAGCGACCAGAGAGACGCTCCATAGGAATACCACCCTTCAAGGCAGCCAAAGGCTGAATGTTGATGAGGTGGGTGGATGCGGAAACGGCCTCAGCCCAAAAATGGGGTGGAAGAGAGGCGGCGATCATCATCGCCCGAGCTGTCTCAAGCAAATGGCGATGTTTGCGTTCAGCAACTCCATTCTGAGCATGGGCACCAGGGCAAGAAAATTGGGCAAGAGTGCCCTGCTCCGCAAGAAAACCACGCAACATGTGAGAGATATACTCTCCAGCTGAGTCAGCACGGAAGATACGGACAGGCGTGGAAAATTGAGTGCGAACCATGGCAGCAAAACGTTTGTATATGGGGAGAACCTCGTTGCGAGATTTCATACAATAAAGGCAAGTGTAGCGAGAGAAATCATCAATAAACAGAACATAGTAGCGATGACCCCCTTTCGAGTCAAAAGGAGCAGGACCCCATACATCAGAATGAACTAAGTCAAAAGGACGCTGAGATACAGACTCACTGGTAGGATAAGGTAACTGAGTCTGTTTGCCAAGTCTACAACCTTCACAATGCAACGAAACATCACCGGAGACAGACCCTAAGACGCCTTGGTGTACTAATGAGGACAAGCGAGAGCCACAGATGTGACCAAGTCGATGATGCCACTGCTGGAAAGACGCAGAAGAGGAGGCAGCAAGAGCATGTGAACTGGCGTATGTGGTAGCAGCGGAAGGAACACGAAGCCAGTCAACCTCCCAAAGGCCCTCAGACTCACGGCGCCGAGGGCCACCGCCAACCAGAGCCTGAGTGCGACGATCCTGAACAGAACAAGAGTCGGCATCAAGAATGACACGACAGCCAGAATCAGTAAGTTGGGCAGCGGAAAAGAGATTCATGGTAAGACGAGGAACATGAGAAACACTAGGAACCGAAAAAGACGGAGTGGAAAGGATGCCACGACTAGCAACAGGAAGAGGTGTGCCATCGGCAGTGAGAACATTAAGAGGAAAATCAAGAGGTCGAAGAGAAGATAAAGCAGAAGAATCAGAAGACATATGAAAAGAAGCTCCAAAATCCAGAACCCACGAGGATGTACCTGACTGAGTAGGCTCCGGCGGGGGCGGAGTGGTGGTGGCAGTCACAGCGGCAACAGAACCCGTCGAGGAAGAACCAGAGGAAGCCAACATGCGCTTGAGCCGCACAATATCCTGGTCAGTGAGCGACAAAGTCGAGGAGGACGCACGAGTCCCACTAGAAGAAGAGCGCTTCAGGTCTTTCCGCTTCTTGTGACAATCAGACTCTGGGTGACCTGGCCTGTTGCAGTAGCCACAGAAGGTGTGCGAGCGCGGCCGACCCTCTCCTGAAGAAGGAGGGTGACCCGCCCCCCTGGAGGTGTAGGCAGGAGCGGTGGAGTGGTGAGGCGAGCAGACGACACAGGAGCTCGGGCAGCAAGAACAGTGGGAACCACAAGCAGACCAGCAGAACGGAGGCGTGTCTCCTCAGCACGAAGCTCTGCAAGCACCTCCGAAATAGGAACACGACCACGAGCAAGCAGGTGAGCACGCCGAGGCTCAAACTCTGGACGAAGGCGAGATAAGAACTCATGGAGGCGATGAAACTCCAAGTCAGACCGCACCATCTGGCAACACCGGCAAGTACCACAAACAACTTTCCTGAGAGAGTCAAGCTGGCGCCAGATGACAGAGCTCTGTGAGTAGAACTCATCAACAGAAGAGTCACCCTGATGAAGAGCGTGCTCCTGACGCACCACAGATAAGTAGAGAGCATCACCAGATGGCTGATATCGCTGACAAAGATAGAGCCACATCGCAGCAACAGGACCGAGACCCATGAACTCAGACGCAAACTGAGGTAAGACACTCGCAGTAAGAACAGCAGCAGCTCGAGCATCATCGTTGCACCACTGAGTGTAAGCAGACAGATCATCTCGGTAAGCAGAAAGAGCATCTGAGTAGGCAGATACCTGCTGATCATAAGCATCAACCGCAGCATCGTCAAGGGCCTTGGCTGTATCCCGATCAGCCTGAGAAGCATCAGCAGCAAGAACAGGCGGCACCGGCGGGGTAGGAGCCACAGGTGCAACAGGGCAAGGCAGACAGGGAACCTCGCCAGAGAGAACGCCCCACAGGAGAAGACCGCGCATGTGGATGCGCATGAAACCCACAAACTCAGCATAGTTGGTGCCATCGAAGATCACCGAGCACCGAGGAACAACCACATAGCCCGACGAAGACATGACGCCTGAGTGCGCGGTAGTACCACACTTCTCAGCGGTAGTACCGCTTCGGGCGGTAGTACCGCCCTTGCCAGCGGTAGTACCGCGCTGCACAGGGCGGTAGTACCGCTATGCTACGCGGTAGTACCGCTTGTGCGGTACTTCCGCGGTCCAGTGCCGTGGGCACTTCCGCTTATTTTAGTCTTCTGGTATGCCTGGCCTTGAGCGGCAGTAACGGGCGGTAGTACCGCTTCGGGCGGTAGTACCGCTCTTGCCAGCGGTAGTACCGCTCTGCACGGTCCGCTGCGGGCTGATCTGGATCGCGACCGAGCAGGGGCGAGCGGCGAGGCGCTGCCCTGCGGAGCCGGGCGCTGGGTGGCCGGAGAAGAGGCTGGGCAGGGGCGGCCGAAGCCGAGCCGGGTCACCCAGAGACCGGAGACGAGGCTGGGGAGGCGCGCGAGGAGGCCGGACGGCGCCGAGCAGGGGCGGCCAGCAGCGCGGCCGGACAGGGGAGGAGGAAGCTGGACGGGGGCTGCCGAGGCCGAGCCGGGAACGGGGCTGGGGAGGCGCGGCCTGACAGGGGGCGGCCGGCGACGGCGCCGAGCAGGGGCGGCCGAAGTTGCTCAGCGGCGACGAAGCCCCGGGCGGAGTAGCCTGGCGTCTGATACCATGTTATGAATGAGCAACTAACATTCACAGTGGGCCAAAGGCCAGTACATATACATGTGAGGTATTACAAACGGTAGTACCGCACTCAGAGCGGTAGTACCGCACTCGGGCGGTAGTACCGCAGAGAACACACCAAACACACATCTAACAGTAGACATGGTTGTCCTCCTGTCTCCAACATGCAACCTAATCTTGGGACGGGTTTGTGCTCTAGCTCTTTTGTAACATGTCGGGCTTATGCACCAATTTCGACAAGTGCTCCATTGCCCCAATCCATTGCGGCGACCTCAAGCTTCAAGTGACCAGAAAAAGCTTCCCATGTGCCTTCTCGCTGCTCACGTGCACCTACCTCCGCCCGCTTTGTCATTCAAGAAGATTCGCAAGGTCCACCCGGAGCCTCTTCTGGAGAAAGTTCTCAACGACATCCCCACATGGATTGCTAATCTGCTCAACATTGGAGTTGGCTCATGCTTCTCAAATTGATGCTTCTCGCCATCCCAGTTTATCATGCCATCCCAATTAATCATGCTATCGCCATGCAACTACCATTGTGGTTACTTGCGGCGATTGAGAAGTGCATTCGCGCTTTATTTTGGAGCGGGATTGACAGAGCCAGCGTCGGGCAATGCATGGTCACATGGAGCAAGGTGTGTCACCTTGTGGAACTCAGCGGCCTCGAGATCCTTGACATGCGCATCCTCAGCTACGATCTGATGGTTGTAGCAGAAGCACTCCCACTATTGATGTTGGTCAAGCTAGCGTCCCCTGTCAAAACAAGGTATAATCCATGTTTGACGCGCCCACTTCTTCCTACATCAACGATGGAAATTCGACCCTTTCTAGACCGATAGATGGCTGGAGGGGCAGTCCGTCCAGCTCCCCGCGCTAGCACTCTTACAGGCATCTCCCCCGCAACTCACAGCATGTGCACCTTGCATCGGGCCCTCGCAAACCATTCATGGATCCAGCACATCACCGGTGCGCTGACGGTGCAAGTCATCACGTACTACCTGCACTGTCAATTGAGCAACGTCGCCCTATGACCGCGTCACAGGTCACCTGCTTTGGTAGTGGACGACATTGTCCAAGTACTCCACACGTTCTGTGTATCGTGCTTTCTTCCATAGGCTTCATCTCGTCCCCCATAACAAGGTGTTGTGGAAAGTGTGGGCATTGTTTATGATCTACTGATCGTTAGCGGCGCCACGGCCTACACAGCCACGTCGCCTGCCCCTCTGCTCTAGTGGCCCTGAGACTGTCGAGCACCTGTTAGTCAGGTCCATCTCGACAACAATTTGGCAATCAGTTCTTGCCTCTTGCGGCGTCACCGCTACCCCGAGGGCCCGGTTGGCACATACTGGAGAAAAGCGTATTTGGACGTCGGTGGTGTAACAGGGGCAGTCCCCTCCCACCACCTCAATGTTAGCCCCGCTGGCCAACCCTAACGCTGTCGTATCATGAAAACCACTCTTCTGAATATTTTCTTTCAAAAAAAACTCTTCTGAATATATAGACTCGCAAAGCTTTTGCGAGCTCACAAAAAAAGGATTGTGACTACCAACGACACCATGACGTTCAATGAGACGACTAGAAGATCTGAAACGCTAAACAACGCAATTGAATGATTGAGGACATCAAATCGTTATGGGAGGTCGTGAGTGGCAGTTTTACTGTTTTTTAATAAAAGTTTGTTGGTTAGTAGCATCACTAAGATCGGGAAAGCAACAGATAGAAACAATGTGTTGCATCGTTTATATACAAAAGTAAGCCTTGGCTGCAAAAAGGCTCCTGAATATGGCACTATTCCTTTTGGTATTTTCCCTAAGTTTGGCGACTTAATTCAAACAATTAACATGTCCTTTACTAGAAATGGAACCAGGAAATTAGGTGGATGATCCCTCCGGACCTCACAGGATCTCACAATGAAACTGAAGCGAGCAAGTTCATGTGACACCTCAATTGCTTCTGGCCCATGGTGCCTTATAGTCGCCCTGCCGAAGCTACTCATCATGTTTCTTGGCCACAGTGCCTTATAGACCCATCAGAACCACTTCAGCTTTTATCAAAGGAACGTCGAGAGCATGGTACTTGTATCTGCATGCAGCCGCTATAAATCCACCAGCTGAGTCACGGAGAACAGCCTCGGGGGCCCATTACCTCCATTAGCATGGAAGGAGGCGTCCACATTGAGCTTGAAACTACCTGATGTTAGCCGAGACCATTTCTGAACTGAGACTGGTGCTCGCACCTTCCGAGCAATGGAGTTTTCAACTATCACCTTGATGCACATCATGGCACGCACTGCTTGTCCTGCCTTTTCCTCATGCACGATGCATCAGCGCTCCCACGAGATATACCAGCAGGCGACCATTATCTTGATCAATCACATTCCTAAGCGCTAGTCCCCCTGGCTTCTCTACATACAACAACTCCAAGATAATAGAGTCTGACATGTGCATTGATATCGCAGACTTGACACTACAGCAAAAACAAGGAGTAGAAGCGGCCCAGTGAAGTGGTTGGAGCCTAGAGATCAAAGCCACCAGTAATACCCACATTGAGGCGGTTATTCTTGTTATAGAAAGCGTCGAAGGCGGTTAGAATTCCAAAACCACCTGCAGGAAAAAATTGAGGCGGTTGTTACGTTGACACCGCGTTTAGTTTCTCACCACCGCATGCGGCTTGTTTCTATTTCAAAACTGCTTGCGGTGGGTGAGTACCTCAGGGTGCAACCTTTCCCTTCTCTCTGTGCACATCACTCCACCGACTACGTCTCCCACATGCGCCTTCCCTTCACACTTGGTGCTTGTGTGCATGCGACCTCGTCTCCGCCACCGACTTATTCATCCGTTACTGGTTGTGCTACACCGCCTCCTCTAGCGGCTTACACAGGTTGGTGGTGGCCACTCCTCTGGTGATTCTACGATGACCACTTCAATGGTGTCCTTCATCGCGCAGGAGATTGCACGACTTTTGACACCTACTTTTGCTTCTGATTCATCGCCCGATGCTTCTTCATCGACCTCTTCAGTTGAGCCCCCGACTATGCTGGAGGTTACGACACTTCAATGTCTGATAGATGGTTCTTTTGGTTCTCCATCAACACTTTTACAGGTTTTGCTACTGATTCTTCTGGCACCGAGAGACCACTTTTTACACTGTCAGGTACATTTCCATGGGTCCTTGGTACTGGAGCTACTTTTCATATGACTCATGATGCTTCCGTTTGTCCTCCATTCAAACCTCTAGATTCTCTTGTTCATGTTCTTATTGTTGATGGTACTTCCCTCCCAGTCGATAGTCGAGGCACTCTTAACACTTTGTTTTGTCATGTTCCTTGACTTACAAAGTAGCTCATTTCAAGTGGTTAGGTTGTTAACACTAGTTGTAGTCATTCTCGACTCTAACTCTTGTTCTAATTAAGATCGTCACACGGGTGCTCTACTTGGTTTTGGCTCTCGGTGTTGTGACTCCCGGGCCCCCGAGAGCTTGACTGGCTTCACTTTCTCTCCGCTGCCACAACCGCCAGTCTCTTTGCCTCTATTACCTCGACTAGCAGCTCTTTGTGGCATCATCGTCTAGGTCACTTGTGTGGCACTCGTCTCTTATTCTTAGTTCGACGTGGTCTTCTTGGAGGTGTATTCTTAGTCTCTAGCGGTGTATCTTTAGGCTGTCAGGTTTTGTGGGTTTAGTAAACAAGTTCAGTTACCTTATCCTTATAGCAAGACTGTGTTTTAGCGTCCTTTTGATCTTGTTCACTCTGATGTTTGGAACCAAGCTCCCTTTGCCTCGAAAGGAGCCATTGTTATTATATTATCTCTCGACACACATGGATATATTTTATGTCTTTTTGGAGTTAAGTCTTATCTATCGGTAAGAAGTTTGCCGCCATGGTTCATACCCATTTTTCCAATCATATCTGTGCCTTTCGTGAGATTCTACTCATGAGTATCTCTCTCATTTGTTGCACCGATTCCTTGTTGAGCAGGGCATACTTCCTCGGTTCTCTTGTCCTGGAGCTCATG
Source organism: Elymus sibiricus (assembly GCA_039707655.1). NCBI lineage: Eukaryota > Viridiplantae > Streptophyta > Magnoliopsida > Poales > Poaceae > Elymus > Elymus sibiricus. The sequence continues at coordinate 403,654,347 of CM077672.1, forward strand.
CTCATAATGGTGCTGATGAGCGCAAGCATCGTCACTTTCTTGAGGCGGCTCATGTGTTAATGATCATCGCCTCTCTTACGCCTAACTTCTGGGTTGAGGTCATTTCTACTTCCACCAATCTCATCAACATTCAACCTTCCTCTGCTCTGCAAGGTGACAATCCTCTCGAGCATCTTTTTTTGGTCGTTGTCACGACTACTGACCGCTTTGTTTGTTTGGTTGTGTTTGTTACATTCTTCTTGCCCCATGTGAACGCACCAAACTAACTGCTTGGTCTGTTTTTTTTGTCAAACTTGCCCTGCATCCATTAAAACTAGGAGCCAAAAGGCTCAACAGAGAATACAGTTCGATTTACAACACATGCCACAAAGAAATAGAAAATTACAATCAGGCCCTTAGGATACACGTGTAGAGTAACATCTATACGTGTTATGAGCTTTGTCTCGAACTGCCACGATGACGCAAAGCGCTGAACATGCGTCTGGCTGGGAACCTCGCCGCCGACCACCACCGACCGCTTGCACGTAGGCCATGGCCGCCGCCAGCATGACGAGGATTTCGCCGGACCAGGTGCCTGCAAAGATGGAGGAAGCAACCACCGAAGCCAACAAAAGTTCTAAGCACGACATCGGAGGCCAAGCAGCAAGTCGAGACCGAAGCAGCAGAATAAGGTGATGCAGCAACCTCAGTCGTCGACCAGCAACCCCTCTAGCGGGCAAAGAACACTCACTGGGGGAAAGTGGAACGACGCCAAGATCGACACCCTCCTTCCAGCGCCAAGAACCCATGAAGGGGCCTCCGGTGGAGGTTAAAGGGCTGCAGGAACAGAGTTCGCTGAAATTGACATTTAAGAACAACCTCCCCCAAGAGCAAAATAACAAAGATGAAACCATCTCATGGGAAAGATGAGGTCAATGCCAAAAGGTGAACCAGAAGGCATGCATCGGCCCCGAATCGAACTCCTCTTGCCCCCAAGTGAACTGATCTGAATAAATCAGATCTGAAGCGTAGCAAAGGATTTGCTGGGAAGAAGATAAAGTAGAACATTGGACCGGCAACCAAAACAACCAACGGTAGCAGGGGATTATTGGACTCAAGGAAAGGAAAAAAGGTGATCGGGCTGCCGGCATAGAACCAAAGCTTCCTCTTCCGTGGCATGCCAAAGGGGAGGAAGGGGATTCGGATCCGACGTGCACCGAGTGGAGATTATTTTGGAGGGCACCTGACGGGGCGACAACAGTCGTATCAACGTCAAGGAGAGCCTTGATGACGACCGACTGAAGACCGCCACCAGCAGGGCTCAATATGTTGAATGTGTCTTCTTAGGTTAAAGTGATAAGCACAAGGGCTATCAGGGTTGGGATCATGTTGGTCGTCAGATGCGCATTTCTGGAGCTGTGATTTTTGATGAGTCTCATCCTTTCAATCCACGTCCATCCTCTCCTTTGGCCTCCCCCATCGAGGATATTTGTTTCCTCGAGGATAGTTGTTTCCTCACTTTTCCTGATACACCTATCAGTCATGTATTGTCCACGTCCATCCATCCATCGTGTCTTCCCGTACTACTGTTGTAGACCCTATGCCGTCGTCACCTAAGGCAACCTCACTTTGCTCGTCCCATGTGGCTTCTCCGGTGATTCCCCCTTGTCCTTTTCTTTACCACATTAATCGTCCCCGTGTTGTGGATTCTTCTGATGCACCATCTTCCTCGACCACCATGCCTCCTTCTGTTGGCAACACACCACCTCTAGCTCAACCTACTTATGGCTTCCGCTCGCCTGCTTCCGCCTATTGACCACTATGGTTATTCTGGCGACGCTCTTCTCGAGAAGACTTCTTATTGTGACGTTGTTGTTCATCCTGAACATGTGATGGCAGAGGAGAGTATTGCTCGTGAGTGCACCAGCACGTTGGATCTCATTTCCCTTCTTCCCCGCGCTCGTCCCACCACTTGTAAGTGGGTATACAAGATTTAGACTGATGGTTCTCTCAAACGTTACTAAGCTCATCTTGTGGCCCGTGTCTTTCAACACAAATATGGTCATGAATACGATGAGACATTTTCTCATGTGGCCCACATGACCACTCTTCACACACTTCTCCTTGTGAATTCCTCTACTCGCCACTGGTCTCTCTCAGCTTGATGACAAAAATGCCTTTCTTAATGGTGAGTTGCATGAGGAGAGCTACATGTAGCCACCACCTGGGTATTCTAGTCCTGACGTAATGATCTGTCGTCTTGATCGCTCTCTCTATGCCCTTAAGCCAACCCCTCGCGCTTGGTTTGAGCATTTCGTGTTAGTGGTGACTGTGGCTGGTTTTCCAGCGAGTGCTCATGATCTTACACTCTATGTCGACCTTTCAGCTCGTGGTCGGACTCTTCTATATGTCGATGACATGATCATCACTGGCAACGACTCGGAGTACATTACCTTTGTGAAGGCTCGTCTTAGTGAGTTGTTTCTTATGTCTGATCTTGGTTCTCTTTACTACTTCCTTGGATTGAGGTTTCCTCTACCTCTAATGGCTTCCTTATTTCCCGTCTAAGAGAGAAAGTTCTTCTAATTCTATGAATCTTTTTAGAATCCTAAGAGAAGTATCTCCAGGATCGTGCTCGCATTGCTTTTAATGATGAGCACAATGCTGAGACTCCTATTGAGCTCAACGTCCACCTCTGTGCTTCTAACGATCAGCCTTTGTCTATTTTTGACGTGCTCCGTCATCTTGTTGGGAGTCTTGTCTATTTAAATGTCACTCATCAGGACATTTCATATCCTGTTCACAGTCTAAGTCAGTTTGTCTCTACTTCCACTTCGATCCATTACAGTCACCACATCTGTGTTCTACGATATCTTCATGGGACCTCTCGTCGTCTCTTCTCCCACACTCAAATTCATCCATCCCTTTCTCCTTAGTGTGTTTTCTCGGTGGTTTTCTCATTGCCTGGATCTTCATGAGAGACTCGTCGTTTCTTCTTCCCACGCTCAAATCCGTCAATCCCTTTCTGCTTAATGTTTTTCTTGGTGGTTTTTGATTGCAAACAGACTACACTTTCTTGTTCGAGTGTAGATGCTGAGTTGCGACCTACGACTATTTTGACAGTAGGTAACTTGGCTACCATGGCCACTTGAGTATTTTGGTGTTTCTTTCACTACACCTACTACTCTCTTATCAGATACAAGTGCTATCAGTATTGCGTGCGACCCTTTGAAGCATGAGCTCACCAAGCATATTGGTGTTTGATGCTTTCCTTCCTGTGCGAGATCAAATTATTGCTCTTCGGTATGTGCCTTCCGATTTATAGTTGGCCGATTTCTTAACGAAGGCCCAGATTAGAGCACAACACGACTTCTATCTCTCCAAATTCAGTGTTGTTAATCCACCATGAGCTTGAGGATTTTGGTGCTTCTATCTCTCCAAAAGAGATTGATCCAGTTTATAAGGGAAACTGGATTGAAAACCAAACGAAGCAGGCCAATTTACAAGGAAAAGTAGGCCAAAAACCACACAAGCAACATAGCCTCATCTACGGCACGACACATTCGACAATTGCACTAAACACATTCCGCCAGATCCAGTATTGCCGCTCCAATGATCCCACTCGTGTGCGAGCCACACGGCAGAAGTGCCCTGCCGCCGACAACCAAACACACCCACTAGGCACAATAGTTGTGGCACCTCACTCCACAACAACCACGTCATGCCATCCCGAGTAGTAGATTCACATGTAGACACCGGATCTACCCACTGTCACGGCTGAAGCACAGGCATAGGGTGGTGGATGATGCCTTCTCCTCCCAGTGCCCTCTTCTATCTTCCGTCTCCCTCGCTTCCCCTATCGTCATCCCATGGCCACTCTGCTCTGGGTCCAACAAGGTTGATGGCGTGCGCTCTCGACAGCTTTTTCACCCCTTCCCCACACCTCCCGTGTACTCTCCACTGCCTGCTAGTCCAATTGGGCATCCTTTTCCTGTCTACGAGTTGTTTTGAGCGCTGCCTTGTTCCTACATCCCGTGCTCCCATGCAGGTTGTCGCCATAGCTGCTAGCTCAGGCACCGCCAACGGTGGAGCAAGAGCATAGGCAGTCGGCACCGTCCCCGTCTTACGCAAGGACGCAGAGTGCCCAAGAGCACGACGCTACCTGTCGCCAAGGCCAGGGACGCCCAGCAAGGGAACGTGGAATGCGGAATCAAGTATGTGTCACACAACCCGCAAACAGGGTAAGGACGACAAGCCAGATCGGCGGGAAACGGAGAGTGCAAGGGAGGTAAAAGGAAGCGATAAAAACGCTATCGGGACGGCACACCCGCCATCCTCTACCATTTCTTCGCTTGAACTTGCACAGAGGTGCCCTGGGTTGAGTTGCTAGCCCTAGTTTTCCCCTCATGGTATTCTATAAGACCTGTCACTTTCTTTCCCCTTGGCGCCAAGGGAGGGTCCTTGGCCGACACGGGGTTGCCTGCAATCAATAACCTCTTGCAAGGTGACTTCATAACAGAATCCCCTACATTAACATTGTTTGCATTGTGACATTGCATGTACCTGTATTTCCATTCGTAGGGTCAAAATCAACTTTCTCCTTATACATCGGGTCGAGTCCTGCCCAATTTACCCTCCACAACCACCTTGGCCTCTACTGCCCAGCCACCTCTTCCACAGGTAGTGCTACCACGAGGTTGAGAAATGAACTCATTTCTAGGTTGGAACTATCATAAAGTCGCCAAACTGAACTTCTTTGGATCATGAACCCCATCCCCGCATTATTCTATAACATCGCCAATCTTATCGTAATTTGCGCAAAAATGTGACATCTTCTCATATAGCACATGGAACATTTGGGACGGTTTACCTAGCTCAACATTCCCTAAGAACATCAAAGGGGGCTTCTCCAGTTTGATCTTGACGTGCACTCAAAGAAACTTTCATATTCAACGCCATTTAGCCCAAGCTCCAATCTAACACTTCTCATGTCTGAAGCCATTGCTCTAGCCACTGGTCTGTTGGCTGCAAGTCCGGTCGACCCATGATCCGAGCCCAAACACGTATGGAGTTATAAGGGGGACATATTCTAGAATACTCAATTACCATAGCATGGTGCCTAAAGAGCCAAGGACCCCATGCATGGTTGTGATTCCAATCCCCAAAACACTTAAACTCCGTCGTAAAAATGTAATTGTCAAGTGGTATGGATTTGACATCCTTTGCACTACCCCAAGCCACCTGCATGGTGCTGTAAAAAGCGGGATGACTGAAGGAAGCCTTGACCTTAATCAGCACCGCCCAACGAGCTTCACACATGGGCTCTCCAATCAATCTTGGTACTAAAGGAGGAGGAAGATCGCCTGCTTTGGAAGCAGACATACATCGTCCAAGTACTTCGCGTATCGTGTGTTCTTCATGGGCTTCAGCTCGTCCCCTACAACAAAGTGTTGTGGAAAGAGTGGGCATCCATCAAATGCAAGATCCACATGTGGCTCACCCCCCAACAACGTTTGTGGTCTACCGGCTGTCATCGGTGCCACGGTCTGGTCAACCATGTCGCATGTCACCTTGAGGTGGCTTGTGCATTGATGATCGTCGGCTCTCTTCCGCGCTACTTATGGGTCGAGGTTGTTTCTACTTGCCCCCCCCCCCGCCCCAAACACACCGAATTGACTCCTCGGTCTATGGAATGTGTGTTATTAGGTTGCAATGATGAGCACAAGGGCTATCAGTGTTGGTATCCTATCGTTTGGCGGATGCGCATTTCTCGAGATGTGACTTTCAATGAGTTACATCCTTTCTATCCATATCCATGTCCTCACTTTTCCCGATACACCTATTAATCATGTATTGTCCTCGTCTACCCATCCCATCGTGTCTTCCCGTACTACTATAGTAGACCCCATGCCGTCGTCACCTACGGCTTCCCCACCTTGTTCGCTACCTGAGGCTGCCTCACCTCGCTTGTACCCTGAGGAGCTTCTCCAATGATTCCCCTCCTCCCCCTTCCACTGCTCTCCTCTTCTTTACCACCTCTGTTTTCGAATCGCTCGACTAGTCGCGACTAGTCGACGAGTCGCACTGGCAGGGTCGACTCAGCCTGGCGACTCGACTCATGGGATGAGTCGAGCGACTAGTCTCGACTAGTTGTGTTTTCTGGGTCGAACGACTCAATTTTTTTGGGCCCCACCTGTCATATGATTTTTTACTGTATTTGCTCCCTCCCCTCCTCCCCTGGTTGTTGCTGCTGGTCTGCTCCTCCCCTGGTTGCTGCTGCTGGTCTGCTCCTCCCCTCCTCCCCTGGTTGCTGCTGCTGGTCTGCTCCTCCCCTCCTCCCCTGGTTGCTACTGCTGGTCTGCTCCTCCTCTCCTCCCCCTGGTTGTTGCTGCTACTGGTCTGCTCCTCCCCTCCTACTACCTACTGCTTAACTCACGTCGACTAATCGCATGTCAACTCGTCGCATGTCAACTCATCGACCATGAGTCTAGACTAGTCACGACTAGTCTAGAGTCACCCCCTCCGAGCGACTCGTCGACTCATCAACTCAAAAACCTTGTTTACCACATTGGTTGTCCGCGTGTTGTGGATTCTTGTAATACGCCATCTCCCTCGACTACCACACCTCCTTCTGTTGGCAATGCACCACCTCCAACTCAACCTACTATGGCTTTCGCGCTCGCCCACTTCCGCTTATTGACCGCTATGGTTATTCTGGCGCCGCTCTTCTCGAGACGACTTCTTATCGTGAGGCTGTCTAAAATGCCTTTCTTCATTGAATGAAGTGATAAAAACGCTCTTATATTATGGGACGGAGGGAGTACATACTAAATGGGAAAACAAGGCATATAGGGACAAACTTACAGCATCCACGACGTCCTTACCGACCCTAAATGTTGTTTGAACAGTTGTAGTGATATAAAATGAGTGCCAAAAGAGAGCAGCACACCACAGCAAGATAATTGGAATTTCGTCATCCTGAAAACAAGGCCACATGATATTAAAAATAGCCGGAGTAGGAGTCGGAATTTCATGAAGGAGGCAAACAGGGAACAAATTAAGTGGTGATACTACCACTAGTAGAAAAAGGGCCTTTAGTCCCGGTTCTAGAGGGCCTTTAGTCCCGGTTCTGGAACCGGGACTAAAGGGTCGGGACTAAAGCCCAAAACCTTTAGTCCCGGTTCGCTTACGAACCGGGACCAAAGGGGCTCCACGTGGCCGTTGCGGGAAGCCCAGGCAGGAGGACCTTTAGTCCCGGTTGGTAACACCAACCGGGACCAAAAGGCATCCACGTGGCCGCTGCGGGGAGCCCAGGCAGGAGAACCTTTAGTCCCGGTTGGTCACACCAACCGGGACCAAAGGTCATCCACGCGTGAGCATCTGGCAGCAACTGGGGTTTTTTTTTTTGAAGGGGGGGGGGGTTGGGGGGGTTTTGGAGGGTTAATTTAGGGGTTTCATATTGTGTTAGCGAGCTAATAGGGAGAAGTGTCCTCTCTTTCTCCGTGCTCGGTCGACGGTAGCTACTATACATATAGAGATAACTCGATGCTAGCTAATAAGAAAATGAAGGAAACCATTAATTACACAAGATCGTCATGCTGAACATATATAGAGAGAAGTGACATCTCTTTCTCCGTGCTTGGTCGAACAACAAGTTTTCGTATATCTATCCGACGGTACTACATATATACAATATAACATATTTTACAATCCCTAACATCATCTACCTAAGATCCAATCACAAATCCGCATGGTATTCCCTGTCTTTAGGTATGACGTGGTCAAGAAAGAATCCCGCCAATTCCTCTTGAATTGCTCGTATGCGATCATGTGGTAGGAGTTCATCCCGCATCTGCCAGATCTAATTTAAAGAAGGGGGTCAATACATGCATATATATGAATAAAACTCAACACAATTGATGGTAATATATAAAATAAAATTGTGAATATTATTTACGTACTTCAAATTGTTTGTCAGAGAAGCCCCGCTCAGAGGTCGAGTGGCGAATGAACTCGCATACGTAGTATGCACATAAAACAGTCCCTTCTTTCTGGTACAAGCACTTTACGAGAATAGAGTTCAATCAAACTGATAAGCAAGCATGGTAATGATATATTGATGAAAATTTGAATCAATTAGAGATGCGCGGAACTAGCTAGTACTACTTACTTTGGGGTGCGTAAATCGCAACTCTTTGTTTAGACCGGGAACCTTTTGGGTGAATTTCTTCCAAACCCTGCCAGGCAAAGAAAATGATTACTTGATATCAGGAAATTAACGAAAGTTGCATGCCGATATGGTCCCGGTATTGACTGAACTTACTTCTTGAGCATTGCAGTCATGTCCGCATAATCCTCGGGATCTTTACGTCTCGAGTCTAAGACAGTTACTAATGCCCCGTCAAGCTTAATGGATAGCAGAATAAAGTGGAAACTGCGCACGCATATATAACTCATCAATTACATTACTTAACCTCGAGTAAGCGAAACTGAGTATACAGAGAAGACAGCAATACTCACTTGAAGTTGTAAGGAAAGAGTATTTCCCTTTTGTTTTGATGTATAAGGAACGACTGTAGCAAGTTCTCCTCGGTCTCTTTGATTGAGTTTTGTACCGTCCATTCATTTACGGCATCTGGGCTAATGAACCCAACGTCGAAGATTCCTACTTTTTTGCATTCGAAGATCTTCAATCTGCATAATATAGTGCGGATAATTATATATACATGCAATGAACGAGCTGAGCTAGAGACTTAACTATAGAAGTAATACTTACAGATAGTAGGAAGTCATGAGTTGTTTGTCGAGGGCCAGTTGATTGTATAACTGAAATAACTCCACAAATTCAATAGGCATCACGGGAAGTCCAATGAATTCGTGCTCTGGTTTCACTGCCATATACATAGTGTCTCTCCCAGACTCCCTGCAGGTTTTCATGTACCACTCATGCAATTTGTACATCATCGTTGTTAGAGGAGGATGATCAGGTTTGACGAGAGGCTTCCCGTGCACGTATTTATATTCTTCTTTTGTTACCTCAGCCGTTTGAAAAATTACATCATCCCCCAAGTAATCACCAGGATTGGTACCAGGCACCATCCCCGGATGATTAGCGACGATATCGCTAGACACCTTGAGCGGGGGGCACGATTTCTTCTCCTGTTCGCCGAGCTGGGGAATTGTTTTCCCACTTCTTCGTTCTGCTAACCTTGCATCACTGGAAGTACTTCCCGACCGCCGTGCTTCTTCATATGTCTTTTTAAGAATGCGGACATAGTTGGAATCCGGCGGAGGCGGTGGTGGTCGCTTCAGGGCATCGATAGTGCGCTTCACTTTCACCGGATCTAGCTTCTCCTTCGGAGGTGGAGTTTTCTTTGCAAAATGGTCCCTCACTTGGGCACGACATATGTCCTCGTTTTCCTGCTCGGTCCTCTCATATGGTAACTTTTCCACAGGCTTGAGAGATGGACCGTATCTGAATTGCCTCCCGCCTCTGCTTGTACTGCTAGCCGCCGGAGCGGCGGCGTCTCTCTTCCGTCGTTGCTGACGAGGCGGAGAAGGAGGCGGAGTGCTCCGACGCGCCGGAGTAGGCGAAGGAGGAGGCGGAGTGCCCTCACGCGTCGGAGGAGCCGGAGAAGGAGGCGGAGTGCCCTGATCACTCGCCGGAGGAGGAGGAGGAGGAGGAGGCGGAGTGCCCTGACTCGCCGGAGGAGGAGGAGGAGGCGGAGGCGTCCAGTTTGGAAGCTTGATGTACTCCTTCTGCCATAGACATGTACTCCTCAGAGCACGAACCAGTTGATTCTCCCCTTCACCTGTAGTGTGGTAAAACTCGAGCTCCTCAAATCCCTCCATTACTTCATCCACCATCACAACAGCATAGCCATGTGGAATCGGAAGGCAGTGAAAAGTTCCGTTGGGTTGAGGAGGTGCAACAGAGCCGAGAGCCGCCTTGAAAGTGAGGTTATGGCATTTCGTCATAAGCTCGCAATTTTGATCCTCCGTGATAGTATCCACGGGGTAGATAGGCTCCGTGAAGTCAGTCTGAACGGGCTCCATGGAAGCCACGCTGCTTCTCCGCTGAGATGGCGGGGTAACTTCTGGGGTAGCTTCGTGCCATTGAGATAGTTGGCCGGCAGCTCGCTGGCTCTCAGCTTCCTCTAGCTTTTGTAGTCTTGCACTCATCTTCTGCATGCCGCTCGGCTCCGCTTTCCTCTTTCTCTCCCGGCTTCTGTAACCGCCTGCATCGGGAAACCCAAACTTCCACGGAACGGAGCCTGGTGTGCCTCAGTCAGCTCGTCCTTCTCTCTGTCGGGAATGAACGTCCCTTCCTGCGCTGCGGTGATATACTTCTGAAGCTTCGTGACGGGTATTGCAAGTTGCTCGTCCGTCCAACGGCACTTCCCTGTTTCAGGGTCCAAAGTTCCCCCAACCCCGAAGAACCAAGTCCTTGAACGGTCTGGCCAGTTCAATGTCTCTGGTTCGACCCCTTTAGCAATCAGGTCATTCTCAGCTTTGTCCCACAACGACCGGGCTTTGAGGTAGCCACCTGACCCCGTGTGATGGTGATACTGCTTCTTTGCAGCATTGTTCTTGTTTGTCTCTGACATTTTCTTACTCTTGTCTGATGTCTTGTAGGCCACAAATGCGGGCCAGTGATCTCTTATCTTCTCAAATCGGCCGATGAATTCTGGAGTCTCACCTTTGTCGACAAACTTTGATTTCAACTCCTTCTTCCACCTCCTGAATAGATCTGCCATCTTCTTAAGAGCACACGCCTTGACCAGTGGCTCTATAACGGGCTTATTCGGATCCTCCTCTGGCGGTAGGGTGAAATTTGCCTTCAGCAAGGTCCAAAGATCATCTTTCTGTCTATCGGTGACATAATCACCTTCAGGGGCGTCGTCCTTAGGCTTATTCCATTGCTTGATGCTGATCGGGATGTTGTCCCTAACGATAGCTCCGCACTGAGCAGAAAATGCGTCCTTGGTCCGCTTGGGTTCAATCGGTAGGCCATCGTCCGCGAGTGCTGTGATCGTGAACCTTTCATCCTTGCGCAACCTCTTCTTCGGGCCTCGTCTCGTTACCGAAGTTTGGCTCGATCCGGAGGGCTATAAAAGAAGAAAGAAGAGTTAATATATGTACATACCAAAACAATTAATGCATCAATTAGCTAGTCAGCACCTCCGGAGCCATCATGATCATGTCACCGGAGCCATCATGATCATGTCCTTCCTCCTCCATTGTTCCATCGGTGTCGTTGAGAAACGACAAGACAGCATCACCTCCGGCGAGGATTATCTCCCCCAACAACTGTTCTTGTTCCAAGTCTCTTTGATCCATAGTTTCTGCAAATATAGAAGAATATATATATAGATGAGATCAGAAAAAATTTGGATCAACTTGTGCACATCCATAATGGGGGTATTCTTGATAAATCTATGTTACCGGAGTTATCTATGTTACCGAAGGGGGTAGACGACAACGACGCTCACCCCTCATGTCATGTCCGACGTCCCTCCTCATGTCGAAGTTATCGGGGAGGGGGTAGACGACAACGACGCTCACCCCTCATGTCCGACGTCCCCCCTCATGTCGAAGTTATCGGGGAGGGGATACAGGTGGCCTCGAGAGTTGGTCGGGCGAGCGGACCGGGAGTAAGTAACTTTTAACTCATTTTAACTCATTTTGAATATATGAACATTTTAACTTTTACGGGTAGGGGCGGGAGGGGGTTGATCGACGTCTCCCCCCCTCATGTCGAAGTTACCGGAGTTTTCTATATGAACAAAAAAAATCCACATGACATGTCCGACGAGCGGACCGCCTCTCTCTCATGCATGTCCGACGTCCCCCCTCATGACAAAAACTTTCTATAAAAAAAAAGCATACATCTATGAACAAAAAAAATTCTATGAACAAAAATAAAATTGTATCAATGCATATATAAAAACTTTCTATGGATCATCATTGCTCATATATCAATGCATATATAAAAACTTTCTATGGATCATCATTGCTCATATATAAAAACTTTCTATAAACAAAAAAAAACATACATCTATGAACAAAAAAAAATCTATGAACAAAAATAAAATTGTATCAATGCATATATAAAAACTTTCTATGGATCATCCATCCATACATACATACTGCATATACATACATACATACAGCATCCATACATACATACATACATACTGCATATACATACAAAAAAAAAAGGCAGATCCGGCCGGGGCGGCGGTGGCGGCGCGGCAAGCAGAGCAGGGGCACGGCGTGGCAAGCAGAGCAGTGGTGGCGGCGCGGGGGAAGGGGGGGCTCACTGGGGGCGGCGTCGGGGCAGGGGCAGGGGGGCACGGCGGGCGGCGTCGGGGCAGCAGGGGCGCGGGGAGCGGCGCCGGCGTCGAGGCAGAGGGCGTCGAGGGCGTCGGGGCAGCGGGGGCTCGGCGGCGATGGCGACGAGGAGCAGCCTGACGGCGTCGACGGGGCAGAGGGCAGTGAGGGCGTCGACGGCGAGCTCGGGCAGCCTGGCGGCGTCGATGTGCTCGGCGTCGTCGGGGGAAACTGGCAAATTTTCCCAACTCCCGCTTATATAGGGAGACCTTTGGTCCCGGTTGGTGCCACCAACCGGGACCAATGCCCACCTTTAGTCCCGGTTGGTGCCACCAACCGGGACCAAAGGTCTCTTTTCGTCAGCCCAAAGGGCGGGAAGCAGAGACCTTTGGTCCCGGTTGGTAGCACCAACCGGGACTAAAGGGTGGCATTGGTCCCGGTTGGTGGCACCAACCGGGACCAAAGGTTGGTATTGGTCCCGGTTAGTGCCACCAACCGGGACTAAAGGGTGGTGCTGCCCGGGGCCAAAAGTTTAGTCCCACCTCGCTAGCTGAGAGGGCTTGAGAGTGGTTTATAAGCGCTGCTGCGCCAGCCCTCTCGAGCTCCTCTCAACTGCAGGCTTATGGGCCTAATCGCACACACCTCTGCTTGTAGGCCTTCTGGGCCTTTTGCGGGCCTGAATCCTGGCCCAACTAGATGGTTGGGTTTCTAGTCGTATTCAGGCCGTTGTGGCCCAGTAGGCGGCATTTTTTTTAATTTTTTTCTACTTTTTTTGTTTTCTTTTTTGCTTTATTTATTTTCTTTTGTTTCTACTTACAGTTTTTCAGTGATTCTTTTTGCTTTTAGGTCACAAAAATTATAAACTTTCTGTTAGTGCCATTAGTTTCCAAATTTGAATAGTTTAAATTTGAATTCTTTTAAATTGGTGTGAATCACTAGTTTGTGAATAACTTTACTATAAAAATAGATTTTTGAGTGATTCTTTTTCCTGCTATTTAATATTACTGTGTTTTATCATTATATTCAATTTGGTAATTTTTAGGTTATTTTAAATGTCTGTTTTAACCAAAAACAGATTTTGTTATTTTAGTTTGCTATTAAAGTTTCTAAAAAAAATCTTTATGAAAATTCTTTTTGCTATTAATGTTTTGAACAAAAAATACTTTGATAACTTTAGTTGCATAAATTTTATATAATTTTAGTTTCATAAATACTAGAGGTTTATAAAATATTTTTAGTTGATTCCTTTGCTAAATGACCCTGAAATTGAAAAGCACTTCAAATGAACTCTGAAAAGGTTGAAAGTTGGCATGGTATCATCATTTCACCCACATAGCATGTGCTAAAAAGTTGAGAGGGTTACGGCAAAAACTGGATGCACTTCGTGTACAAAATGGACAATCTCTTTCGAAGTATCAGGGTTTCGGACGAAAACTCATCTGTTACAAAGGGATTTCATTTAATTTCTTCACATGTAACTGCAATGATATAGTTGTGGAGAGAAAGTCTTCACTTTTTCTTCGCTTGTGTCCTTTGCTTATTGCGCCGTAACCATGGATAATCTTCATCGTTTAACAGGGTGCTTGGGTCAGCCTTGACTTTGAAGGGAGGAATTTCATGAAACTTTTCATAATCTTCAGACATGTCTGTCTTGCCCTCCAATCCCACGATGTCTCTTTTTCCTGAAAGAACTATGTGGCACTTTGGCTCATCGTATGATGTATTCGCTTCCTTATCTTTTCTTTATCTCGGTTTGGTAGACATGTCCTTCACATAGAAAACCTGCGCCACATCATTGGCTAGGACGAATGGTTCGTCTGTGTACCCAAGATTGTTGAGATCCACTGTTGTCATTCCGTACTGTGGGTCTACCTGTACCCCGCCTCCTGACAGATTGACCCATTTGCACTGAAACAAAGGGACCTTGAAATCATGTCCATAGTCAAGTTCTCATATGTCCACTATGTAACCATAATATGTGTCCTTTCCCCTCTTGGTTGCTGCATCAAAGCGGACACCGCTGTTTTGGTTGGTGCTCTTTTGATCTTGGGCGATCGTGTAAAATGTATTCCCATTTATCTCGTACCCTTTGTAAGTCAATACAGTCGAAGATGGCCCCCTGGCCAACGAGTACAGCTCATCAGAAATAGTGTTGTCACCCATGAGACGTGTTTGCAACCAACTGCCGAAAGTCCTGATGTGTTCATATGTAATCCAGTCGTCACACTGCTCCGGGTGTTTGGAGCGCAGAATATTCTTGTGTTCATCGACATACGGGGTCACCAAGGTAGAATTCTGTAGAACTGTGTAGTGTGCTTGAGACCAAGAATGCCCGTCCCTACATATTATTGAGTCCGCTCCTAGCGTGCCTTTTCCAGTCAGTCTCCCCTCATACCGCGATTGAGGGAGACCAATCTTCTTAAGGTCAGGAATGAAGTCAACACAAAACCCAATGACATCCTCTGTTTGATGGCTCATGGAGATGCTTGCTTCTGGCCTAGCGCGGTTACGAACATATTTCTTTAAGACTCCCATGAACCTCTCAAAGGGGAACATATTGTGTAGAAATACAGGGCCCAGAACGACAATCTCATCGACTAGATGAACTAGGACGTGCGTCATCATATTGAAGAAAGATGGTGGGAACACCAGCTCGAAACTAACAAGACATTGCACCAAATCACTCCTTAACCTTGACAGGATTTCTGGATCGATCACCTTCTGAGAGATTGCATTGAGGAATGCACATAGCTTCACAATGGCTAATCGAACGTTTTCCGGTAGAAGCCCCCTCAATGCAACCGGAAGCAGTTGCGTCATAATCACGTGGCAGTCATGAGACTTTAGGTTCTGGAACTTTTTCTCTGCCATATTTATTATTCCCTTTATATTCGACGAGAAGCCAGACGGGACCTTCATACTAAGCAGGCATTCAAAGAAGATTTCCTTCTCTTCTTTGGTAAGAGCGTAGCTGGCAGGACCTTCATACTGCTTTGGATGCATGCCGTCTTTTTCATGCACACGTTGCTGTTCCTCCCGTGCCTCCGGTGTATCTTTTGTCTTCCCATACACTCCCAAGAAGCCTAGCAGGTTCACGCAAAGATTCTTCGTCATGTGCATCACGTCGATTGCAGAGCGGATCTCTAGGTCTTTCCAATAGGGTAGGTCCCAAAATATAGATTTCTTCTTCCACATGGGTGCGCGTCCCGCATCGTCAGTCGGAACAGATAGTCCGCCAGGACCCTTTCCAAAGATTACTTGTAAATCATTGACCATATCAAGTATGTGATCACCAGTACGAAGGGCGGGCTTCTTCCGGTGATCTGCCTCACCTTTGAAATGCTTTCCTTTCTTTCGACATTGATGGTTGGTCGGAAGAAATCGACGATGCCCTAGGTACACATTCTTCCTGCATTTGTCCAAATATATATTGTCGGTGTCATCTAAACAGTGTGTGCATGTGTCGTATCCCTTGTTTGTCTGTCCTGAAAGGTTACTGAGAGCAGGCCAATCGTTGATGGTTACAAACAGCAACGCATGTAGGTCAAATTCCTCCTGTTTGTGCTCATCCCACACACGTACACCTTCTCCATTCCACAGCTGTAAAAGTTCTTCAACTAATGGCCTTAGGTACACATCAATGTCATTGCCGGGTTGCTTAGGGCCTTGGATGAGCACTGGCATCATAATGAACTTCCGCTTCATGCACAACCAAGGAGGAAGGTTATAGATACATAGAGTCACGGGCCAGGTGCTATGATTGCTGCTCTGCTCCCCAAAAGGATTAATGCCATCTGCACTTAAACCAAACCATACGTTCCTTGCGTCACCTGCAAAGTCCCCCCACCTTCTCTCGATTTTTCTCCACTGCGACCCGTCAGCGGGTGCTCTCAACTTCCCGTCTTTCTTACGGTCTTCTTTGTGCCATCGCATCAACTTGGCATGCTCTTTGTTTCTGAACAGACGTTTCAGCCGTGGTATTATAGGAGCATACCACATCACCTTGGCAGGAACCCTCTTCCTGGGGCGCTCGCCCTCAACATCACCAGGGTCATCTCGTCTGATCTTATACCGCAATGCACCGCATACCGGGCATGCGTTCAAATCCTCGTACTCACCGCGGTAGAGGATGCAGTCATTAGGGCATGCATGTATCTTCTGCACCTCCAATCCTAGAGGGCATAGAACCTTCTTTGCTTCGTACGTACTGCCGGGCAATTCGTTATTCTTTGGAAGCTTCTTCTTCATTATTTTCAGCAGCGAACTAAATCCCTTGTCAGATACACCATTGTCTGCCTTCCATTGCAGCAATTCCAATGTGGTACCGAGCTTTCTATTGTCATCTTCGCAATTTGGGTACAACCTTTTTTGTGATCCTCTAACATGCGATCGAACTTCAACTTCTCCCTTTCACTTTCGCATTCTCTCTGTGGATCAACAATGACCCGGCGAAGATCATCATCGGGCACATCGTCTGGTTCCTCTTGATCTTCAGCTTCCCCCATTGCAGCATCACCGTATTCAGGAGGCGGGTAGTTGTCATCATCCTCTTCTTCTTCGTTGTCTTCCATCATAACCCCTCTTTCTCCGTGCTTGGTCCAAACATTATAGTGTGGCATAAAACCCTTCTCAAGCAGGTGGAAGTGAAGGGTTTTAGAGTTGGAGAAAGCTTTCGTATTCTCACAGACAGTACATGGACAATGCATAAAACCATTCTGCTTGTTTGCCTCAGCCGCTTCGAGAAAATTATGCAGGCCGTTAATATACTCGGAGGTGTGTCGGTCACCGTACATCCATTGCCGGTTCATCTGCGTGCGTTATATAGTTCTTATTATTGAACAACATATAACTCTCTAGAGCATCTAATTAAAACACACAAGTAAGAACTTTTTTCTTTTAGAAAGAAGATAAGAAGAAGAGGCTAACCACGGTGTTGCCGGCGCCGAGATGGGCGCGGGCGATCGACGGCGGTGAGGACGGGGACGGGACAGGACGGACCGCCAAACCTAGACAAATCTTGAGAAAAATGGAGCTTGGACAAGGAGCTTCGAGAGGAGAAAGCTTAAGTGTGGCTCGGGCATTTCATCGAACACCTCATGTGCATAGGAGGTGAGCTAGAGCACCACAAAAGCTCTCCCACGGCCGGGCAAAAAAACAGAGCAATGCATTGCTCTGCTCGCAAGAGGGGGCTATATATAGGCCAACCATTGGTCCCGGTTCCAGCCACAAACCGGGACCAATGGTTGTGGGCCAGGAGCGAGGCGCATTGGTCCCGGTTCGTGGCTGGAACCGGGACAAAAGGGGTCACCTTTAGTCCCGGTTCGACCCCTTTAGTCCCGGTTCCAGCCACAAACCGGGACCAATGGTTGTGGGCCAGGAGCGAGGCGCATTGGTCCCGGTTCGTGTCTAGAACCGGGACAAAAGGGGTCAGACGAACCGGGACCAATGGCCCACGAGGCCCGGCCGGCGCCCTGGCCTCACGAACCGGGACCGATGCCCCCATGGGTCCCGGTTCGTGAGTGAACCGGGACTAATGGGCTTCTCAGGGGTGGACCAATGCCCTGTTTTGTACTAGTGTACATCCCGAAACGAACAACACTGCTCCATGTATGTGATGGGAAACTAGATGCATATGTGCATATACATATTCGGGTGTGCTGCCTGTCTGCCTGGTTGTTGAGTGTGAAGTATTTCAGACTTTTGAGTGGGATGGGAATTAACATGAACATGAGCTATACATATTCTATCAGTTGCTGCTCAAAGACATATATATTCAACAAGTTTGAATCAGGCAGACCAATGGCAGCATGATAATCACAAGGCAGAGAAATAAACAAGCAAACAAAGTAGCACCATCATTATGCAAGGATGGACTGTAGCAGCCTAACCAAACATAGCCATGACACGATGGCCGCGACAAGCTCAGAGCAACCACTGTAGGCAAGGAGGGGAGCTCTCTGTGGCTGTTTCTGTAGCCGCTGCCGCCATCGCATGAAAGCAGCGCCGAGGTGCCTGCCACGACGAACCCCTTGTCGTCTGCACCGGTGATGGTGTTGTACCGAATCGAATCCTGCTGCACAAGAAGGACAAGAGAAATGACAAGATAATCTTGATATCAAATCGAAAAACAAAAGAAGCAATCATGGACTCGAGCTTGGAGAAAACATGGGGTGACCTAGTTGAGGTAAGGTACAGAAACAACAATGACCTAGTTGAGGTACTCCCTCCGTAAAGAAATATAAGAGTGTTTAGATCACTACCTTAGTGATCTAAACGCTCCTATATTTCTTTACAGAGGGAGTAATACATAAGCATTCTCTGCAAATTGGAGGCAGCAAGCCACCTTGACAATAACCAACTTGTTTGTCGATACACGCGCACACAGCTAGGGTATCGATCGGTCAGTGTGCAGAACATCAAAAACTGAAACTCGTCCAAGAAGAATTCCTTAGCAGAGATAAGAAAATCAGCTCATGTTCATATAAGAACTAAACCCCTGTACATCACATCAACATGATCTGCTAATATGCAGAACACATTTGCAACACACATACACTTTGACATTACAAAGTAAGGTTTGCGTTAAATCTTATTGCCAGTAAAGCACTGAATATATTAACCATGCACAAAAATTTTCACTTTGACATTACAATATTGCCCCATTATGTGTAGCATGATTGGGATCTGGAAACTTCACAGATCACATTTTTGGACTCTTAAGTAAATATTCCAGCATAGCAGTTCAAGACTATTCACACATGTGCATCCCCTGTGAAGATGTCATGTTTGTTACATTGAGAATTTTCTGGAGCATACACCCCATATATATTAACTTGTATCTTTTGTTTCCTGGTATTTTACATGGACATCAAAACAATCAAGTTTCTTCTCTTTTGGATTTAACCATAAGATATGTTCAAGGATAGCTATAAGTTTGTAGACCTGCCCAGATCAGCCATAAAAAAAACCTTCCCGATCATGTGCCCAACTATAGGTGAGAGCTTCCACATGTAGGATTTCATTAAAAGAACCAACATGCAAGCAACTGGGCAGTACTGTTTGGACAAAAAAACTATTTTACTAAGGTGCAATAGCAAGTAGCAACTACTTACCAAGGACAATTTGTCAGACATGTTCAATGCATCATGTCTACAATACATGATAGGAATAGTGATCAGGTCGCTCGCACTTTCACTTGCCATCCTCGCTAATAGAATATGCTGAAAGAGCAATCGTCACATCATTGCGTAGAGTGCTTGGATCCAAGAGAACATCCGTCTCTCCTTCCAAATCCTCCTGCATTATCACCGCAGAGTACGATCAAACCACTCTATCAGCTCATCAAGAGCACAGCAGAGCAACACGATTTGAATAGGCACACGACACTTGTAAAACTAATCAGAAACAATAATAATCAGATAATCGTGAGGACATGTTCCTAAACAAGAAGTTGCATGTGACACCAGATTATCCCATCACCAATGCGGAGCACGAGACTGACAGAAAACAGAGAGGTGCAGCGTATCCAATTATTCATTATAGAAGCAAGCTCAAACTGGGCTTGTAGTCGGTGGTGCACCTGCACGTAGAATACACTATGGCCATGGAGGTCAGAGTTGTGGATGTGGAAGTAATTGTCACCATGGTGTGGCGCAAGTGGTCGAAGAGCCGTTAAAAAATATTGAAAAGACCAGTATGTGGCCGTTACAACTAAAATCAGAAGAAAGTTTGTTTTTGAATCTAATGATATGTTCATTTTTCTTGTAGGGCATGGGATTTGCGACTACTTTTGAATAACATTTCATAACTTAACGGGCAAAGCATTAATGACCCTTTCAGAGATGACAAAAACAGGAAAATAGCTTCATATATTACTTATTCACCTTCAGGATCAACAAAGTTTCGAGATGTTTTCTCGAAACAATCTCAACAAAATCAAACCCGCGAACAGCAATATTTCGAAAATCATCTCTATTCCCAAGCAAAGGTCTCTAATTTTTCTCTCGTAAATAACCACCGAATAGATAGATACCCACAAGACTTAGAGTTTCCAATTCACCTCTCAGACACATTACTCCCTCCAATCCAAATTAATTGTGGGAGTACTATTATCATTCCACAAATCAGTTCCATAATCATTCACAAACCACACAATGGAACATACACAAAATCAGTTCCATTATCATAGCCATATACAATGCAGCCGTGGCCAGCAGGAACATTACCATAGTTTGGCATTAAAGCTACGGCATCAACTAACTCTAGAATATTGATGAAATCTCCGGATAATCCAAGCAAACAACCTGAGGGCCTCTAGTAACGGCGGTAATCTCTCGCCTCTCCCACATCTAAAACGATCATGAGACCAGAATCGCTCCCACGCAACGGCGGCAACACCAAAGCACTACGTGAACAAGCGCGCTCGTAGTGGGGGGGGGGGGGGAGACAAACCTTACCGACTAGCTCTGCAGGCAGGCTACATAGGTCTCCCGCGCTGTCGCAGCCGCAGCCGCCATCCGCCATGGACACCCGCCAGTCCATCTCCGTCGCAGCCGCGCGCCAAAGGATCACCGATGCGCCACTGCTCGCTGGAATCCTAAATCCCCCGCCGGCAGATTGAGGCAGAGAAAGAGGCTGGGAGGGGAGGCGGGACTGCAGGAGCAGGGGCGCTCATCTCTCTCTGCTCGCTCGCCTGCCGCCAGATGAGTTTCTAGGGCGAAGGGGGAGCGGGGCCGCGGCGGGGAAAGAAGAGGACGGGTCGGCATCGGAGAAAAAGGGATTCGGGGTCGGTTTCGTTTTTTTTTTTTTTTTTGAGTAACGGGGTCGGTTTCGTTTTTTTTTTATTTAGTAACGGGGTCGGTTTCGTAGGGCGTTTCGGCCTGCTATCGGTTCACTCATGGGCCCTCGTGTCTCCGGTTCTAGCCTAAGAAAAATTGGAACATAATCGGCTGAATGTTGCGTACAAGAAAATATTTTGAAATACACGGTGACCATTTTTTATATAGGGCAAGCATATATCTTTAATACACGATGAACCTTTTTAAAAAACATCATGAATACAGTAGTTTTTTATCACGGCTGACATATTTTAATGCAAAGCAAACATTTTTGTACTAAAATATACGATGAGTGATTTTTAATATGTAAATTAAAGGATGAACATTTTTTCCAATACAAGATGGACATTTTTGTAAACTACACAATAAAAAGAATTACTGGGTGAACTTTTTGAAAAATACATGATTACCATTTCCTTTTTTTCTTTTTTTTTGTGAATACTACATGATTACCATTTTGAATACATGGTGAAAAAAATTAAAATACATGATTAACATTTGTTAATACACAATGAACATTTTTTGTATACTATCAACATTATTAAAATACACGATGAATATTTTCTAAAACATGATGAAACTTTTTTAATACATGGCAAACATTTGTAAATACGCAATAAACGTTATTGAAATACATGATGAACTATTTTCTAAATGGATGATGAACATTCTTTTATACATGATGAACACTCCCTTATACACGGTAAACATTTTTAAATGCGAAGTCTTTTCAAAAATACATGACTAAAAAATTTAATACACAAAGAACGTTCTTTTAAATACGCGATTCACATTTTTTAATACACAATCAATAGTTTTCGTACACGATCAACGTTATTATAACACAAAGTGAATAATTTCTAGAACCTGGTGAACATTTTGAAATACACAATAAATATCTTTAAATACATGACGAAATATTTTCTAAATAGACGATGAATATTCTTTTATACATGATAAACATTTTTTAATACACTATGAATATTTTTGAATTGAACGATGAATAGAAGTATCAGAATAAAAATAATAGAAAAGAAGTAAAAATAGGAAAATGAAAACAGAAAAGAAAAAAGAACAAAAGAACAAAAAAGGCAAAATAAAAACAAAAAAGAGAAATAATATCAAAGGAAAATAAATAAAGAAAGGCACATGAACTACCGACAACCCTTAGAAAACAGGGAAAAGAACAAAATTCTGGGAGACAAAACCCAAAAAACAAATGTTGTCTACTACGCGGTCTGAATCGCAAGAGAAAATCGCTTGCTGGGTTAATCGGCTATGGCCCATATCAGTTGCCCTCGAGGTGAGCCCGAAGAATCAGGGGGAACTTTCAACAGGGTTCGGTTGGATAGGGACCTGACGCATCCGGAGTAGGCGAACTGTTTCCCAGGCGCGTCAGTGAAGCATCTTACAGCGGCGCGGTCTATCTCTATACTACTTTAAAAAAAAGTTAGCGTTCCTTTTCTACCGGCAAATGCTTGGCTAACCGGTTCTCCCCCTCCCACCAGGTCCCTCTATCGATTTTTTTCTTCCAGCCAATTTTTTTGTCCTCCACGGCCTTTGTCCGCACCTCCCACGTATGCTAATCAGTCACCTTAATTTACTTACCTTCTAAACCAATTTCACCTAAATTTACTTATCAAACTTCTCATGAAACTATAAGGTAAATCACATGCAGGATTTGATAAATATTTATTTACACAATCGTATTAATATGGGCAGTTAGATCACGAGCTAGCGTACTAGAATATGCATATCCCATTGCAATGTACGGGCATTGTCATAGTCATTATTAAACATTAGACTCGGTACAAATACAAACATATACGAAAACTACAGGAGAAGTCGAGAAAAGAACATAGCCCTGGACACTTTGCAAAAGGGACCCCAATGAAAAATATTAAAACATAAATGTTCTTT
Organism: Elymus sibiricus; assembly: GCA_039707655.1. Lineage (NCBI taxonomy): Eukaryota > Viridiplantae > Streptophyta > Magnoliopsida > Poales > Poaceae > Elymus > Elymus sibiricus. Next base: position 403,677,416 of record CM077672.1, read on the forward strand.
AGAGTCCCTTCAAACAACCGATTTTGTAGCTGCCGCCAGCACCCAACGATGTCGTGACGCACACCAGAAGTTGAGGCAAGCCCCCAACAACTCTAGATCCAGGCCACCACCATCGCCTTTGAGGCTTTGAGAGCGGATGAATAGGCCCGATGCTTGCAACGAGGCACTTGTCGATGTGGCATGTCGGTCGGGGATCGTCCCCATGCTGATCCAGATCCAGCTCTGCCGCTTCCCACCGCCGGAGAAAGGGAAGAACGCCAGATCCGCCGCCCACGGACTACCAATTTTGCTTCAGAGTCACCATCTCTTCCCCGCTACTAACGCTGTCCGGACAGAGAGCAACCGCCATCCACAAGGAAGTAGACAAAAGTGCATTGCTTCGAGTGGGTGGCAAGCAAATGGGTCCACCGTCCCATCGACGTCGCCTTGGAGGGCATCGTCATTGTGAGGAAGAGACCGGGGCCAATTTATTTGACGCGACGCCGCCCTCACCGCTCTGGCGCCATCGGACGAAAACCTAGCCCTACCCAATTGAGTTGTGTTTGTGTGATTAACATGTTTGTGATGTTTGTCACACAAACCGCGAGATGGTTGTGGCCATGTTGTGTCAGGTTTTGAGTGGGTTTATCGATACGACGAGAGTGAGTGTGGCCCTGTTGTGTCGTTGTCCGAGTGGGCTTGGTGCACCGTTTGAATCGAGTTTCGTAAATAACCGAACAACAATCTTCTTAAGTAGTGAAGCGGACAAAAAATTGCCTCACGTTGTGGGAAAAAAAAATACTTCCTCCGTCCCATAATATAAGAACGTTTTTTACACTACACTAGTGTCAAAAAACGCTCTTATATTATGGGATGGAGGGAGTAAAAAAGAACAGTCAAAACGATGGGGTTGCGTATACAGTCCAAGCAGCTTGGCACCTTCCGGAGAACGTGTGACTGAGCCAGACAGCCAGTTGAAAAATGATGGTACGAATAATCAAGATGGTTGAGCAGATCGAAGCTGCAGCGCCGGCCAGCTGCCCTTCTCACCTAAATACAGAAAGTAGCTATCGCCATGCGAAGCTCCCTTTTTGAATCGACAACGCGCGCACGCACTAACATTCTCAACCTAGCCAACAACTAACCTAATCACGCCCTCGCTTTGAGCTGTATAAATTGCCAGGCATCGACTCATGTCCATACATCGCAGCAGAGCAGAAGCATCTTGCAATCACCTCCCACACACGAGAAAAAAAAACTCTCTGTAACTACTTTCTGGCCATGGCTTCCAACGCGAGCATGTTGGCCATGATCATGGCGTGCGCGCTCCTCCTCGCCGGCAGCACATGCCGCGCCGCCCGCAACCTGGCCGACACGACGCCAGCGGCTGCCGCTCCGGCTGCTAGCGCCGTCCCTGGCTTGCCGGCCGTGCCGACCTTGCCTGCCGTGCCCACGGACACTGTCACCCTGATGCCACCCATGCCGTCGGTCACCCTCCCCACCGTGCCGCAGGTGACGCTGCCGCCAATGCCCGCAATCGTCGTGCCCAAGGCGGTCCTGCCGCCGATGCCCACCGTGCCGCAGGCGACCATGGCGCCGATGCCCGCCATTGTCGTGCCAAAGGTGACGCTGCCGCCGTTGCCGTTCGTCCCGAATGTGAACGTGCCTATGCCGTTCGCGGCGCCGCCCCCGTCAGCGTAGGCACGCCCACGCGGCGGTGCTCTCGCCCTGTCCACGATAGGGCGCCGTTCATGTGAGAGTGGCGCCAGGTCACTCCTTGGACGCGACGTACATTTTCTTACATGCAAGCTCGGTGTTTTATATACGATGTATCAGTAGCTCCTTCTTTTCCTTTACGTCTCACTATATGTATTCTTGGTTTTTCTTTTTTGTATGGTTATTTTCTTGGTATTTGACTGTTGAGGGCGGGTGTTTGTCCCATTGTATCTATTCGTGTTTTTCCTACATACAAATTACCATTTTCGATAAGTTATATACTTGACTTACATAACTTTTTTTTTTTAACACACTTGACTTACATAACTCGGTTAACGAGTGATGGTACATCGTCTCTCCCCTCCCATGTGAATAGTCCAAATTGCATAAGAGAGTGCAATTACAGAAAACGTGTACTTGCACAAATATAAGAGTACAATTGAATCATAAAAAGTGTCCTATTCTGGTGCGCTGGTCCTATGGGGCCTTAGCACGACGACTTCCCGACTGTCTACTACAACAAGTTGTGCCCGACTCCGGCGGTGGAGGGGCGATGATGGCGGCGCGCCTTCGGCTCGCTTCAGTGCTTGTAGTCGTCGCTAGGTGGTCTACGGATCTGGATGTAATTTTTATTATTTCTGGTGTTCGTTGTACTGCCATGATTGAAGATGAATAGATTGGAAGTTTTTCGCAAAAAAAAAATCATAAAAAGTGTAATTGCACAAAAGAAATGTGAATGCACAAAAAAGATAATTGCAGCCAAAAATAGTCGTTTTGGAGCATCGATTTTCTCTCTCTCCTATAGCATTTAGAAAAATTATCTACACGAAAATTTGCACGCATGTAGAACATTCAACAATTCTTGTTATTTGCCATTTTTACTGTTCATGGTGGGTGCATTTGAAATCGGGAACAGATCACTTTCACCAAAGCGACAGTTGGAGGGTTCACAGCCCACAAGGTGAGAATGCTCATAGGAAGTGGTAGGTTGAAGATTCAAGGCCCAATACGTTTGCACACTTTTTCGGTTATTCTTTCTCAAGACAGAAAGCAACTCAAATCTGCGGGCAACTAATTGGGGGGCACCCCCTCGCTGGGTGTCCGAGCGGACACTTTTTCCTGCGGGGAGCGCCCCAGCGTGCCCCAGAGCCGCCATGTTTTTTTGGGGGTTTTCTGTGTTTTTGGGGGTTTATGGTTGTTTTGGAGGTTTTTGGGGTTTTTTTTTACTTTTTCAGGTTTTTTTTAAGTTTTTGATTTTTTTTTCTCTTTGGTTTTTCTTTTTCATGAGCGCCCACATGAAGCACACTTTTGTTTTTTTCGCGTGAAGCACAGTTGTGCTCCCACATGAAGCACAATTATGCTTATCATGTGAAAGCACAACTGTGCTTTTCTGAAAAAGTGAAGCACAAGTGTGCTTCTGCATGAAGTACATATGTGCTTCTCTGAAAAGTGAAGCACAATTGTACTCCCGCAAAAAGCATAGTTGTGCTTCTCGCATGAAATGCACAATTGTGCTTCCCCAAAAAGTCAATGACAGATGTGCTTCCGCATGGAAGCACAACCGTGCTTCTATACTTTTCCCCAAAAGTAAACACAAATGTCAATCATAGATGTGCTTCCGCATGGAAGCACAACTGTGCTTCTGTACATTTCCCCAAAAGTAAACACAAATGTGCTTCCGCATGAAGCAAAGTTGTTTTTGGTTTTCAATTCTTTTTGGTTTTCATATTTTTTTGTCTTCATTTTTTCAGTTTTTGGTTTTTTCCGATAAAAAGTTCATCGAAACCTATTAACGTATGATCTACTTTTTAAGATCTCGACCCGAGAAATGCAAGGTGAAAACAGTTCATGATTTGAACGCAAGATTCAATAGATAAAACGGTTTGAAAAATTAAATCTACGAAAAATGCACTAACAAACCCAGCTATGCCTCCCGTATATGGGAAGAAATGCTACCAATAGAAACTCCTCGGTTGAGACAAGTGTCGCACATGTAGTGCGCTACTTCTCACCACCATAGGATGCGGGGGTGACCTTTGCAAGGCGTACCCTCAAATTACTGTTTTCGCTCAAATCTAAGTGCACATAAATTGGCTATGTTTTATCAAGAAAAAAACAACCACATGGGTTTTAGTGGATTCACTTGCTCATTCCTTCTTTTTTGCCCTAAAAAACACAAAACAACTCGAATCGAAAAGCAGATTCAATGGTAGAAAAGTTGGCTGAGTCTTATAAAAAAACAATCTCTTGAGTTCTATCAAACCTGCTTGCTCATTCCTCCTAGCCAAGTAGTCCATCAATAATAAATACGAAAAGGGGAATTTCAGAACTCCCAGTCTTCCAAAGAAAACCGAGTTGTGTGTGTGATTGACATGTTTTTTTTATGTTTGTCACACAGTCGGCGAGAGTGGTTGTGGTCATGTTATGTCAGCTTTTGTGTGAGCTTGGCCCTACAACGAGAGTGGGTGTGGCCTTGTTGTGTCGTTGTTTGAGTGGGCTTGGCATCATTTGAATAGGTTTTCGTCTGGTTTTTCGTAATTAACTGGACTACAATCCTCTTTATTTTTCAAACGACAAAAAATTGCCTCACGTTTCCAGAAAGTTAAAATTCAAAAGAACAGAGTCCAAATAGTGGGCTTGCTTATATAGTCTAAGCAGCTACGGTAAATGTTTTTTTCCTCGGCCGATATTTTGGGAAATCGCTCAGTAACCCACATTTCCACTACCAGCTGAGAAATTACGATGCCGGAAGATTTTTTTTCAATAACTCGAATTTAAACTCTAGAGGACGATCATATAGCATCCATATGCTACCTATATCACAGAACGGGTCTAAGCCCACTGGATAGTCTTGTAAAGTTTATTTTTAGATAAAAGGCATCAACCCAACTTTATATTAATAAAGCCACCAAGCGTCACATACAGGTTCCACAACAAAAAGACAGAGTACGAAGTAACAGTTCAGACAGCCACAACTGGCAACAAAAGAGGATGGCACACAGGGCAGCAAAACTAAGGAGACAGACGCTAGAAACCTTCTAGGGATGCCGAGTTGGATCTCTACTTAGAATGGAATTTGTCGTTGCCCTAACGCGAGAGATCTGGTCGGTCAGACCTAGGCTTTCCCCCCGGAGCTCGAGACCGGGTGCTCGAGTAGCACCACCATCGAAATCACTCAAGTGTTGTCGCCACCATTTTTCCGCAATCCGAGCAGCTGCATGCAATGCGACCGCCACCGCTGCACAACCATCCCTCTGCGTCAAGCCCTCGTTCACAATTTGCTTCTCATCGCCGAAGTCAACCACTGAATCTTGAGAGATGAAGACTCCCGAAGATCTTTCGGTGACTACAACTGTCATGGAGCCGTAGGAGGTAGTTGCAGCACAGTCTGCAGTCACCACCACCTGACCTACCAAATCTATATCACAACTACCAAGCCGTGGACCGCATGAAAGGCCAGCACCTCGCTGCCGCGGTCCACGTCCCAGTAGAGAGCTCAATGCACGCCGACCCAGGCCTAACCCGGCCGGATCTGACTAGAAACCAGCCCGCACACAGACAGAGGTGCTCCTGCAGCATAGTGATGACCCACAAGTATAGGGGGTCAATCGTAATTAATTCGATAAGTAAGAGTGTCGAACCCAATGAGGAGCAGAAGGAAATGACAAGCGGTTTTCAGCAAGGTATTCTCTGCAAGTACCGAAAGTAGTGGTAACAGATAGTTTCGGTAGCAAGATAATTCATAACAAGTAACAAGTAACAAATATGATAAGGTGCAGCAAGGTGGCCCAATCCTTTTTATAGCAAAGGACAAGCCGAAACGAACTCTTATAATAAGCAAAGCATTCTCGAGGACACATGGGACTTTCATCTAGTCACTTTCATCATGTTTGTTTGATTCGCGTTCGCTACTTTGATAATTTGATATGTCGGTGGACCGGTGTTTGGGTGCTGTTCTTACTTGAACAAGCCTCCCACTTATGATTACCCCCTCTCGCAAGCATCCGCAACTACGAAAGAAGAATTAAGATAACTCTAACCATCACATGAAACATATGGATCCAAATCAGCCCCTTACGGAATAGCGCATAAACTAGGGTTTAAGCTTCTGTCACTCTAGCAACCCATCATCTAATTACTACTCCACAATGCCTTCCCTTAGGCCCAAAGATGGTGAAGTGCCATGTAGTCGACGTTCACACGACACCACTAAAGGAAGCACAACATACATAGCATCAAAATATCGAACGAATACCAAATTCACATGATTACTTATGACAAGACTTCTCCCATGCCCTCAAGAACAAAAGTAACTACTCACAAATCATATTCATGTTCAAGATCAGAGGGGTATTGAATAGCATTAAGGATCTGAACATATAATCTTCCACCAATTAAACCAACTAGCATCAACTACAAGATGTAATCAACACTACTAGCAACCCACAGGTACCAATCTGAGGTTTTGAGACAAAGATTGAATACAAGAGATGAACTAGGGTTTGAGATGAGATGGTGCTGGTGAAGATGTTGGTGAAGATTGGTGCTCCCACGATGAGAGGATCGTTGGTGATGTTGATGGCTTCGATTTCCCCCTCCCGGAGGGAAGTATCCCCGGCAGAATCGCTTCACCGGAGAGCAAAATAGCTCCTGCCCAGGTTCCGCCTCGAGACGGCGGTGCTTCGTCCCGAAAGTCCTCTTCTGATTTTTTTTCTAGGGCAAATGGTTTCATATAGCAGAAGGAGGGGGCCAGAGGCCTGCCAGGGGCCCCACAAGCCAGGAGGGCGTGCCTAGGGGGGTAGGGCGCGCCCCCCAGGCTTGTGGCTTCCTGGTGGGGCCCCTTCTATTGATTCTTTCACCAGTATTTTTTATATATTCCAAAATAATTCTCCGTAAATTTTTAGGTCATTTGGAGTTGTGCAGAATAGTTGTCTCTGTTTCACCCCTTTCAGGTCCAAAATTCTAGCTGCCGGCATTCTCCCTCTTCATGTGAATCTTGCAAAATAAGAGAGAAAAGGCATAAGAATTGTACCATAAAGTGAAATAATGATCAAAAACATAATAATTATTAGTAGGAAATCATGATACAAATTGGACGTATCAACTCGCCCAAGCTTAGACCTCGCTTGTCCTCAAGCGAAAGTCGAAATCGATAATCATGACCACATGTTTAGAGGGATAGACGTCGATAAAAATAAAATACGGACATGGAGCATCATGATCTTTATTATAACAACAATATATCATCATAAAACTTCTCATGAAAAAGTGACAATTCATCCACAAGTTAAAGTATGAACCAAAAACCAAATTGAAAACTAACAAACTATGATCTCAGTCACTGAAGCAATTGCAATTCATCATATTATCAGAAAGAGTCTATGTAAGAGCTTTATTTAGCAAGTTCACATACTCAACTATCATTTAGTCTTCTATGATTGCTGACACTCACGACATACTTATGGAGCAAAAGTTTCAGTCAAACACATAGAAAGATAGGGGCTTATAATTTCGCCTCCCAACGTATTTACCTCAAGGGTAATGTCAACAATAATAACTCATGATCACCTACATCCAACTGGATATATATGCATGGATCAATCCCCACCACATGATGCTTGCCAAGAGAGAAAATAAAAACGGAATAGAGGAGAATACTATTGACTCTTGCATGAAAGTAAATATACAAAGTAGAAGATAGGGCCTTCGCAGAGGGAAGTAGAGGTTGTCATGCGCTTTTTGTTTTTTGATGTGCAAGCTCTTAATGTAAAGGAACATCACTTTATATTGCCCTTTGTGATAGCGACCTTTATTATGCAATCTGTCGCTTTTATTGCTCCACCATCACAAGATCCTACAAAGCTTATTTTCCCTTATAATAAAAGTTCATACATGTTTAGGAGCAATTTTTATTGCTTTGCACCGATGACAACTTACTTGAAGGATCTTATTCAATCCATAGGTAGATATAGTGGACTCTCATGGCATGAAACTGGGTTTAAGGGTTTTTGGATGCACAAGTAGTATCTCTACTTAGTGCGGAATTTTGGCTATCAAAAGATAGGGGGCAAGCACCACATGTTAGAGGATCCAAAACAATATAACTTCTATGTGAATATAAGCAAATATAACCCATTACATTGTCTTCCTTGTCCAACGTCGACTAATTGACATAGAATATTTGATGGGGGCTCACAATCATAAAAGATGTCCAAGATAGTGTATTTATATGTGAGACCTCTCTTCCTTTATTACTTTTTCATGAATTGCAACAATGACCAATGCTATGTTTGTCAACTTCCAACAAGTTTTATCAATTATACTTCTTTTATGTGAAGTCATCACTCCCCATGGGATTAGCATATGATCTTACTTTTTATTCTTTATTTATTTCTAAGATTGGATCATCAAAAGCAAAACACTCAACTCAAACTACTCTTTATTATATAACTTTCACACACGATTACATAGATAGATAGATCACAAAGCAAGCACTCGAAATTAAATCATACTAAAACTTTATTCTTCTAAATCACGAAATAACTAAGGATCGAACTAAGATAGATAATGATGATGAAAAAGTGATGGTGATACGATACCAGGACACCTCCCCCAAGCTTGGCACAAGCCAAGGGTGGTGCCCATACCCATGTACTCAAATCTCCTTCTTGGGTGATGGTGGTGATGTGGTGGTAGGATTGTCCTTCAGCTTCAGCAAGTACTCCAAATTTCCATTAATCCTCCGAAGAGCTTGATTTTGCTCCTCTAACACAATGACGTCATGGGTAAGCGACGTATTTTGAGCACAAATTGCTTCAAAAACTTTTAGTGTATCAATTGCAGATGGGGGAAAATTATCATAAAGAGTTTACCTTGAATCTCCCTTTTCTCGTGCTTCCTTCCTTAGCATGGCTTGATCTTCTTCTTCTTGAATCTGGTCTTCTACGACCTTCCCCGGTTCCTCCTCCATAGCAATATCCTCCTCTCGAACGACCACTCATAATATACTTCGCTGAAAGGACGTTTGCTGGGTGAAGGTTGAACAATCCAGTGCTTGATGCAGAGTCTTCGGGGAGCCATGGTGTGACACCCCTGCTCGACCGTGCACTAATCATACACGCAAATGTGCACGCTCGAGATCAGAGACTCACGGGAAGATATCACAACACAACTCTAGACACAAATAAAATAATACAAGCTTTATATTACAAGCCAGGGGCCTCGAGGGCTCGAATACATAAGCTTGCCCATACAAGCATCAGCGGAAGCATCAGATATCTGAGTACAGATATAAAAAGAAAACAGACATGCCCTAACAGGCAGGGCAAAACAACAACACAAATCGAATAGGCGCAGGCCTCCTGCCTGGGAGCCTCCTAACTACTCCTGGTTGGCTGGCTCAACCCAGTAGTACGTGCTGTCGGGACCCTCCTGGTAGTAAGCTCCTGCAATGGCATCTGGCTCCTGGGCTCCAATGTCTGATGTATCATCAAAAGGGTATGGGAAAAAGAATATCAGAGCACCCGTGAGTACTCATCCAAAGTACTCGCAAGACTGACATCAGATCTATGCTAAGTATGCATCAATATCAAAGGAAAGGGGCTTTATCTGTGGACTAAACTGCAGAATGCCAGAATAGAGGGGGAGAAACCTAGCCTATCGAAGACTAGCATCTTGAAGCAATCTTACAGCATTAGAAGAGTGCAGATTAGCATATTAAATTAACAAGCATGTTGAAGCAAAGCCCAGAGATCCTTCCTCGACTCCCTGCGAGAAAGCGATCCCGGAGCTTATAATTAATTAACAAGTATCCAGTTCAAATAGTGGTAGATCGGGATACAACACTGAGCGTCCTGTTACCGTGGACACGGCTATTCGAATAGATAACTTCCTTGCAGGGGTGCACTACTGTTATCCAGCACGCTCGATTACATCTGGCCGGACACACTTGCTGGGTAATGCCCGCCCTCGGGTAATCGACACGACGCAGTCCTACCTAGGCTCAGCAGAGAGGTCAACACGCCGGTCTACATCCTAAGTGCGAAGGGGTCATGGGCCCATCGCCCTTTGCACTCCTGCACGTTGCGAGACTAGCCGGGGCCCAGGTGCGACACTGTATACACAAGTGACGTAACCAGCCCACCCCAGCAATCAGCCCGCATATCTGAACTGTGACATCTGAAGAGCTTTCGGGAGAAACAACGACGTGGAGGGTCCCATAAACCATTATCCCACGTGGTGGTAGTGCGTATAGGGCCAACGATCCACTCAGATCAAATACCCAAATCCGTTAGGCGTTTTTAGTAACTCGCAGAGGCGATCAGATTACCTGTCGCTCCGACCTGGTAACACACGGATACCGATCAGGGAGGTCTCCGCCTGCCCTGTCGTTCCGCCACAATAATATCTCGCGGGTGCCCTCCTGGCAAGCCCGACTTCATAATTCCCTGCGGGTACCCCTCGGGTCGACCCACCTGCGATAAAGGTCAAAGTATCGGTGTGTCCGAGGTAGCGAGAAGGAATTCGAGGAATCACCCTCGATGGTTTCCCACTCGCGGAGTTGCACGACGGAAGCTTAATCGGAGGTGATGAAAGAGGAATCACCCTTGGCAACACACATCCGGATAGCTATTCTACAGAGGCATCATCGGGAGTGAGATGAGAGGATTCACCCTCGCCACTCAATGCCAGCTCTGCAGGGACGAGCAACTTAGGGGGTGTGCGGTGTTGTGCTGTTCTCCGCCCGTTCGATCATATCGATCGGGGCACCAGTACTAAAGCGGGGGCAACTACAGCAAGGAAGAGGGGCCACAGACGGTTTATCATCCAACCTATACTAAGCATCTTGGATATCAGGCAGGTATCAATAACAGTTACAAGAACAGGCAATGCAGTAGAATAGGATAAAGCAAAACAGTAGCAATTTCTAATGCAAGCAGGAGGGAGAAGGAATAGGTGATATAGGCATGCGTCAAGGGGGGTTGCTTGCCTGGAAGCTCTGCTGAGAGGGGCTGGTCGTCTGACGGCTGCTCGTCGGGAGCGTGGTCGTACTCTGGTGCGTCGGCGTCGGTCTCGGCGTCTATCGGGAGAGAAGGAGGGGGAAGAAACAATAAATTCACGGCAAAAATTCAATCACTATGCATGACATGCCTAAATGGTATGCAGATGGGATATATTGCCTATCTAAATGTTTTAGTTAATTTAGGAATTTATTTGGATTTATTTTATTTAAGTTATGCACTATTCATTTATCACAATCGGGCAAAAAGTTCCATGTTCGATATGTTAGAGGGGTGTGGCAGGTATGTGGGTAAGATATTCGGATTCTTCATATTTTTCTGATCATTTTTCATATATAAATTATTTTCATCCGAGTTACGGTTTATTTTATATGATTTTTCAAAGTTTTATTGAATTTCTGGAATTTCTGGATTATTTTTATTTCGAAAAATATTAAATGCAAAATGCTACGGGTACCCAGCTCTGTGTACACCAGAGTGCACACAGTGGCTGACCAGTGGGCCAGGTTGACCAAGTCAACCGCCCAGTCAGCAGTGGCTGACATGTGGGCCTAGCCTGCTGAGTCAGCAGCTGACTGGGTCAATCTTATCCGGTTAAACAGTGGGCTGGGCCCACCTGTCATTCACAGTAGACTAATTAGGGTATTAATTTAATTAACCAGGTTTAATTAGGAGGTGGGTCCCTATGTCAGTGACTGTTAGGTTAATTTAATTGGCGTTTAAACTAATCCGAAGTTAATTAACGAGCGGGGCCCACCAGTCAGTCTCACAGGGGCTCGGGTTAGTGGTTAATCACACGGCCAGGTCAGCTCGCCGGCGGCTAGTCGCCGGCGGCCTTATCCGCGGCGGCGCGGCTCAGGTGTCGCCGGAAAACGCGCACAGGCCACCGTTTGGATCGGGACTAGGCGCGTTCGAACGGGGAGACGACGCTGCGTCGATCTACGGCGGTCTCGCGGGCTAACTCGGCTGGAGTTCGGCGCTACGTCGACACCGGCGGCGAGGTGTTTCGGGCGAGCTCCGGCTAGTCGCCGTGGGGCACGGCAGGCTACGGGGTTGGGCGCGTTGGAACCGCACTGTGGCGCTGAGCACGGCCATGCGCTCGAACGGCCATGGCAGCAACTACCTCGACGGCGGCGAGCTCCACGGCGGAGGCGCATTCGGGCGGCGATGGCAGCGGCGGCCACGGGCGGCGAGGAGCAGCGCTAGGAGAGGGGAAAGGAGGGGAAGCTCACCGGGGAGGCACATGGGGGCCCGGCGGAAGGTTTAGTAGCAGCAGTTCGACGGCATTCGCCGGCGAAGCTCCGGCGACCGAAAACGAAGAGGGGCTCAATCCCGGCGTTGTGTTGGCGCAGGGCTCGGTCCAGTGGTCGGAGAAGAAGGAGAAGAGGCAGGCGGAGCGATTGAGCTCGGTCTCAGGCGGCGAGGACGGCGGTAGCCACGACTGTGAGCTCGGCCATGGCGGCGACTTCGGGCATTTGCACGGGGAGAAGAAAGCAGGCGAGGGGGAAGAGGATGAGGGCTAGGGTTAGCCCTGGGGGTCCGCGGGGATTTTATCTACGCAAGGAGCACGGCGGATGGCCGACGCGTGCGGCATCAGCGACGTGTCGACGGGCGCAGCCGACAACGCGAGGAAGGCGGCGGGAGGTGGAAGAAAGGCCGTGGTGGGCCGGGCCTGTTCTTACTGTACACTGGAAGTCCAGCGCGCCAGTAAGCCCCAACCGTTTTCTTTTTCTTTTTCTATTTCTGTTTTAGTTTCTGTTTTGTAATTGTTAGGCCTCCAATTGAGTTTTGTAAAATGTGTGGCTTGGTTCAAGTATTACAGTGCATTATTACCCAACACCAGAAATTGGTGTGGATAATTTATGATTTCATTTGCAATTCTATTAAATAAAATGGTATTAAAATGTTGATGTGAGCTACTGTTTTAGGTTGATAGAGTCCATTAGGCATTTTTAGTGATGTTGTTTTCCTGAACATAATTAGTTATGAATTATGTGCTATTTAATGAACATTTTTATTTCAATTTTGATCAACTTTTATTTTTCACTTTGAATTTGAACTTCAATTTAAATTGGAATTTGAAATGAGATATGATGCAATGATGATCAAGCATAGTTAACCATGATGACTTGGCAGTATCAAAAGGTGATCACTGTAGCTATTACATGGGGATGTTACAATTCTCCTCCTCTAAAAGAAATTCTCGTCCCGAGAATTAAGAGGTAGGCTGAAAGAAAGCGGGGTATTCTTCACGAAGATGATCCTCGTGTTCCCAAGTGGCTTCATCTTCAGAATGATGCGACCACTGAACTTTAAGGAACTTGATCGACTTCTGACGGGTTCGTCGCTCAGCTTGATCGAGAATGCGGATCGGATACTCTTGATAAGATAGATCTTCTCGCAATTCAAGCACTTCATGATCCACTGCTCGGATAGGATCTTTGAAGCAGCGTCGGAGTTGCGATACATGAAAGACATCATGCACTTGAGAAAGGTTCGGTGGCAATTCCAATTGATATGCCACTTCTCCTCGATGGGCGAGAATACGGAATGGGCCAATGTAGCGAGGAGCTAACTTGCCCTTGATTCCAAATCGATGAGTGCCCTTCATCGGCGTGACACGAAGGTAAGATTGCTCGCCAGGCTGATAGACCATTACCTTGTGCTTTCGGTCATAGTTGCTCTTTTGACGAGACTGAGCAGCTTTCAAATGTTCACGGGCAATGCGGACTTGCTCTTCAGCTTGGTGAATAATGTCTGGTCTGACGAGTGATCGTTCCCCAGTTTCTGACCAATTCAGAAGGGTTCGGCATTTACGTCCATAAAGAACTTCAAACGGTGCCATCTTCAGACTAGCTTGGTAGCTATTGTTGTAAGAGAATTCGGCATATGGGAGAGATTCTTCCCATTTCTTACCGAATGAGATGACACAAGCTCGAAGCATATCTTCAAGCACTTGACTGACTCGTTCAACTTGTCCCTGGGACTGGGGGTGAAAAGCGGTGCTGAAGGACAGATGAGTTCCCATAGCTTCTTGGAAACTGTTCCAAAACCTTGAAGTAAAGAGGCTGCCACGATATGAGCTGATCTCCAACGGAACCCCGTGGAGTGACACAATTCTGGAAACATACAAGTCTGCTAACTGGCTAGCAGTGATTGTCTCCTTGACTGGCAGAAAGTGAGCAACCTTTGAGAATTGGTCAATGACGACGAAGATAGCATCATGACCCTTCTATGATCTGGGAAAACCAGTAATGAAATCTATTTCGACTTTGTCCCATTTCCATTCAGGAATTTCAAGGGGTTGCAGAGTTCCAGCAGGCCTTTGATGTTCTGCTTTGATGCGACGGCAAACGTCACACTCAGCGACATACTGAGCAATATCTCGCTTCATACCAGGCCACCAATATCTCTGTCGGATGTCTTGGTACATCTTGGTACTACCAGGGTGAATTGAAAGAGGTGTATCATGAGCTTCTTTCATGACGCGCGGGGTCAGATTCAGGTGTCCCGTTCTAGGAACCACTAAGCGGTTCTTGAAGTACAAGGCGCCATCAGTAGCAATGGTGAAGAATAAGGGCTTTCCCCTTTTGATATCTCGCTTAATTTTCTCGACCTCAGAGTCAGCCTTCTGTATATGCTTGATGAGGTCATCGAGCTCTGATTCAACAACCAGGGTATTGAGATGACCCTGTGGAACAATGTGAAGGTTCAATTTGCGAAGTTCTTCATAAAGCATAGGTTGCGCTTCCTGAACCATGAGGTTGTTGCAATAAGCCTTGCGACTCAAAGCATCGGCCATTACATTAGCCTTGCCAGGGGTATAAGAAATATTCATGTCATAGTCAGCTATGGTCTCAAGCCATGTTTGTCGACGAAGGTTCAGATCTGGTTGAGTATACAGATACTTGAGGCTTTGATGATTCGTATATATCTCGCAACGATTACCGAGATGGTAATGTCGCCACAGCTTCAAGGCATAAATAACTGCAGCAAGCTCGAGATCATGTACTGGATAATTTTCCTCGTGAGGACGCAATTGGCAAGAGCTATAAGCAATTACCTTGCGCTCTTGCATTAGGACACAGCCTAATCCTTGACGAGATGCATCACAGTAAATCACGAAGTCCTTTTGGGAATCCGGGGGTGCTAGCAATGGAGCAGAAGTCAACTTATCTTTGAGTGTCTGAAATCTTTCTTGGCACTTTTCTGTCCACTCAAATTTAACACCTTTGTGGAGCAGGTCAGTCAACGGCTTAGCAATCTTGGAGAAGTTCTCGACGAATCGGCGGCAATAGCTTGCAAGGCCAAGAAAACTCCTGACTTGCTTGACATTCTTCGGAGGAGTCCAGTCAAGAATAGCCTGAACTCGTTCTGGGTTGACAACAATGCCATCTTTGGAAATCACGTGACCAAGATAAGTCACCTCAGATAACCAGAATTCACACTTGGAGAATTTGTTATATAGTTGATGTTCTCGAAGTTTCTCCAATACCAGCCGAAGATGTACGGCGTGTTCTTCTTCGTTCTTGGAAAATATAAGGATATCATCCAAATAAACCACGACAAACTTGTCGAGGTAGTCCATGAAGATATAGTTCATCAAGCGAGAGAAGGTTGCTGGAGCATCAGTTAATCCGAAGGACATGACGGTGTACTCGTATGATCCATAACGAGTAATGAAAGCGGTCTTCGAAATATCCTCCTTACGAACTCGGATCTGATGATAACCCAACCTTAAGTCGAGTTTAGAGAACACAGAGGATCCAACAAGCTGATCATAGAGATCGTTGATCCGGGGAAGTGGATATTTGTTCTGGATTGTTGCTTGGTTAATGGGCCGATAATCCTGGACCAATCGGTTCGTTCCATCCTTCTTCTTAACAAAGAGAGAAAGTGCTCCCCAGGCAGAGGAACTGGGACGGATGAAACCCTTTTTAAGTGACTTGTCCATTTCCTCCTTAAGCTCGAGAAGTTCATGCGGAGGCATCTTATAAGGACGCTTCGCAATAGGGGTAGTGCCAGGTTTCAAGTCGATGACGAACTCAACGGCTCTAACCGGGGGTATTCTAGGAAGTTCTTCCGGAAAGACGTCCGGGAAATCGCGAACGACTGGAACGTTCTCAATTCCCTCAAGAGGTGTGGCGTTCAAAGCATTCAGAGCATATATCTGAGCTTCGGCATTCCGAGTAATTCGGGCGGTGTAGTTCACTATCTCGTCGGAGGGATGAAGGAGTTGGACGACTTTAGTGGCACAATTGATCGAAGCAATGTGAGCTTTCAACCAATCCATTCCCAGAATGAGATCTATGGTGGAAGACTTCAGAACAATAGGGGACCCAGTCGCATCAACAGCCATGGTCTGGCATATGAGCTGTCTTGCGGGACGCATCTGTAACAAAGGGAAATAGAGGGAATTCAGGATTGTCAAATGACAGTGTGAGAAGTATAATATAACTTGGAGAGAAAGGTTAAACAAACCAATGGAAAAGGAAATGTGATTATCAGATTAATCAGATCAATGTGAAGGAACAAGTGCAGATAATCCAGCTCTCCGGGTGGACGTGAATACGAGAACCTAGGGTCGGAGTTAGTAAAATCATTTAACCCGAATATAAGAGGATTCAGAGTCCCAGAGTAAGGAAGAGGAATAAAAGATCCTAATACCACCCATTTGGCGACGTGGGCCCGTAAGCCACACAGCCATGTTAGTAAATTATAGTTTTTGAACGTCTAGACTCAACTTCGACCAAGGAATCGGAAGGGGGCTTCCTACAGGCAGTCGGCTCTGATACCAACTTGTGACGCCCCTGCTCGACCGTGCACTAATCATACACGCAAATGTGCACGCTCGAGATCAGAGCCTCACGGGAAGATATCACAACACAACTCTAGACACAAATAAAATAATACAAGCTTTATATTACAAGCCAGGGGCCTCGAGGGCTCGAATACATAAGCTTGCCCATACAAGCATCAGCAGAAGCATCAGATATCTAAGTACATATATAAAAAGAAAACAGACATGCCCTAACAGGCAGGCCAAAACAACAACACAGATCGAATAGCCACAGGCCTCCTGCCTGGGAGCCTCCTAACTACTCCTGGTCGGCTGGCTCAACCCAGTAGTACGTGCCGTCGGGACCCTCCTGGTAGTAAGCTCCTGCAATGGCATCTGGCTCCTGGGCTCCAATGTGTGATGTATCATCAAAAGGGTATGGGGAAAAGAATAGCAGAGCAACCGTGAGTACTCATCCAAAGTACTCGCAAGGCTGACATCAGATCTATGCTAAGTATGCATCAGTATCAAAGGAAAGGAACTTTATCTGTGGACTAAACTGCAGAATGCCAGAATAGAGGGGGGAGAAGCCTAGCCTATCGAAGACTAGCATCTTGAAGCAATCTTGCAGCATTAGAAGAGTGCAGATTAGCATATTAAATTAACAAGCATGTTGAAGCAAAGCCCAGAGATCCTTCCTCGACTCCCTGCGAGAAAGCGATCCCGGAGCTTATAATTAATTAACAAGTATCCAGTTCAAATTGTGGTAGATCGGGATACAACACTGAGCGTCCTGTTACCGTGGACACGGCTATTCGAATAGATAACTTCCCTGCAGGGGTGCACTACTGTTACCCAGCACGCTCGATTACATCTGGCCGGACACACTTGCTGGGTAATGCCCGGCCTCGGGTAATCGACACGACGCAGTCCTACCTAGGCTCAGCAGAGAGGTCAACACGCCGGTCTACATCCTAAGTGCGAAGGGATCTTGGGCCCATCGCCCTTTGCACTCCTGCACGTTGCGAGACTGGCCGGGGCCCAGGTGCGACACTGTAGACACAAGTGACGTAACCAGCCCACCCCACCAATCAACCCGCATCTCTGAACTGTGACATCTGAAGAGCTATCGGGAGAAACAACGACGTGGAGGGTCCCATAAACCATTATCCCACGTGGTGGTAGTGCGTATAGGGCCAACGACCCACTCAGATCAAATACCCAAATCCGTTAGGCGTTTTTAGTAACTCGCAGAGGCGATCAGACTACCTGTCGCTCCGACTTGGTAACACACGGATATCGATCAGGGAGGTCTCCGCCTGCCCTGTCGTTCCGCCACAATAATATCTCGCGGGTGCCCTCCTGGCAAGCCCGACTTCATAATTCCCTGCGGGTACCCCTCGGGGTCGACCCGCCTACGATAAAGGTCAAAGTATCCGTGTGTCCGAGGTAGCGAGAAGGAATTCGAGGAATCACCCTCGATGGTTTCCCACTCGAGGAGTTGCGCGACGGAAGCTTAATCGGAGGTGATGAAAGAGGAATCACCCTCGGCAACACACATCCGGATAGCTATTCTACAGAGGCATCATCGGGAGTGAGATGAGAGGATTCACCCTCGGCACTCGATGCCAGCTCTGCAGGGACGAGCAACTTAGGGGGTGTGCGTTGTTGTGCTGTTCTCCGCCCGTTCGATCATATCGATCGGGGCACCAGTACTAAAGCAGGGGCAACTACAGCAAGGAAGAGGGGCCACAGACGGTTTATCATCCAACCTATACTAAGCAGCTTGGATATCAGGCAGGTATCAATAACAGTTACAAGAACAGGCTATGCATTAGAATAGGATAAAGCAAAACAGTAGCAATTTCTAATGCAAGCAGGAGGGAGAAGGAATAGGTGATATAGGCATGCGTCAAGGGGGGTTGCTTGCATGGAAGCTCTGCTGAGAGGGGCTGGTCGTCTGACGGCTGCTCGTCGGGAGCATGGTCGTACTCTGGTGCGTCGGCGTCGGTCTCGGCGTCTATCGGGAGAGAAGGAGGGGGAAGAAACAGTAAATTCACGGCAAAAATGCAATCACTATGCATGACATGCCTAAATGGTATGCAGATGGGATATATTGCCTATCTAAATGTTTTAGTTAATTTAGGAATTTATTTGGATTTATTTTATTTAAGTTATGCACTATTCATTTATCGCAATCGGGCAAAAAGTTCCATGTTCGGTATGTTAGAGGGGTGTGGCAGGTATGTGGGTAGGATATTCGGATTCTTCATATTTTTCTGATCATTTTTCATATATAAATTATTTTCATCCGAGTTACGGTTTATTTTATATGATTTTTCAAAGTTTTATTGAATTTCTGGAATTTCTGGTTTATTTTTATTTCGAAAAATATTAAATGCAAAATGCTACGGGTACCCAGCTCTGTGTACACCAGAGTGCACACAGTGGCTGACCAGTGGGCCAGGTTGACCAAGTCAACCGCCCAGTCATCAGTGGCTGACGTGTGGGCCCAGCCTGCTGAGTCAGCAACTGACTGGGTCAATCTTATCCGGTTAAACAGTGGGCTGGGCCCACCTGTCATTCACAGTAGACTAATTAGGGTATTAATTTAATTAACCGGGTTTAATTAGGAGGTGGGACCCCAAGTCAGTGACTGTTAGGTTAATTTAATTGGCGTTTAAACTAATCCAAAGTTAATTAACGAGCGGGGCCACCAGTCAGTCTCACAGGGGCTCGGGTTAGTGGTTAATCACGCGGCCAGGTCAGCTCGCCGGCGGCCTTATCCGCGGCGGCGCGTCTCGGGTGTCGCCGAAAAACGCGCACAGGCTACTGTTTGGATCGGGACTAGGCGCGTTTGAACGGGGAGACGACGCCGCGTCGATTTACGGCGGTCCCGCAGGCTAACTCGACCGGAGCTGGGCGCTACGTCGACGCCGGCGGCGAGGTGTTTCGGGCGAGCTCCAGCTAGTCGTCGTGGGACACGGTAGGCTACGGGGTTGGGCGCGTTGGAACCGCACTGAGGCGCTGAGCACGGCCACGCGCTCGAACGGCCATGGCAGCAACTACCTCGACGGCGTAGAGCTCCACGGCGGAGGCGCATTCGGGCGGCGATGGAAGCGGCGGCCACGGGCGGCGAGGAGCAGCGCTAGGAGAGGGGAAAGGAGGGGAAGCTCACCGGGGAGGCACACGGGGGCCCAGCGGAAGGTTTAGTAGCAGCAGTTCGACGGCATTCGCCGGCGAAGCTCCGGCGACCGAAAACGAAGAGGGGCTCGATCCCGACATTGTGTTGGTGCAGGGCTCGGTCCAGTGGTCGGAGAAGAAGGAGAAGAGGCAGGCGGAGCGATTGAGCTCGGTCTCAGGCGGCGAGGACGGCGGTAGCCACGACTGCGAGCTCGGCCATGGCGGCGACTTCGGGCGTTTGCGCGGGGAGAAGAAAGCGGGCGAGGGGGAAGAGGATGAGGGCTAGGGTTAGCCCTGGGGGTCCGCGGGGATCTTATCTACGCGAGGAGCACGGCGGATGGCCGACGCGTGCGGCATCGGCGACGTGTCGACGGGCGCAGCCGACAACGCGAGCAAGACGGCGGGAGGTGGAAGAAAGGCCGTGGTGGGCCGGGCCTGTTCTTACTGTACACTGGAAGCCCAGCGCGCCAGTAAGCCCCAACCGTTTTCTTTTTCTTTTTCTATTTCTGTTTTAGTTTCTGTTTTGTAATTGTTAGGCCTCCAATTGAGTTTTGTAAAATGTGTGGCTTGGTTCAAATATTACAGTGCATTATTACCCAACACCAGAAATTGGTGTGCATAATTTATGATTTCATTTGCAATTCTATTAAATAAAATGGTATTAAAATGTTGCTGTGAGCTACTGTTTTAGGTTGATAGAGTCCATTAGGCATTTTTAGTGATGTTGTTTTCCTGAACATAATTAGTTATGAATTATGTGCTATTTAATGAACATTTTTATTTCAATTTTGATCAACTTTTATTTTTCACTTTGAATTTGAACTTCAATTTAAATTTGAATTTGAAATGAGATATGATGCAATGATGATCAAGCATAGTTAACCATGATGACTTGGCATTATCAAAAGGTGATCACTGTAGCTATTACATGGGGATGTTACACATGGCGATCTAGATCTGTCAGAAAAATAGCCCGAAATAAGAACAGAGGAGAAACTTGCGATGCGGTGGTCAAAACACCCGTGAGAATATATAATGAATTTTTCCCGTGCAAAACAAGTAATATGGAAGAAAAACAGAGTCGGGAAAGTCCACGAGGGAGCCACGAGCCTGGTAGGCGCGCCCTGGGGGGTAAGG
The DNA here is from genome assembly GCA_039707655.1 of Elymus sibiricus. Classification (NCBI taxonomy): domain Eukaryota; kingdom Viridiplantae; phylum Streptophyta; class Magnoliopsida; order Poales; family Poaceae; genus Elymus; species Elymus sibiricus. Next base: position 403,698,230 of record CM077672.1, read on the forward strand.
CGTGCCTCCCAGGCTTGTCGCCTCCTCGTGTACTTTTCGGACTGTTTATTATTTTCCTAATTTTTTATATATTCCAAAACGGACAGAAAGTACTTTTATGGAAGTTTTGGAGTCGGTTTTACTTACCGTACCACATACCTACTCCTTTTCAGGATTCCGGAGCGTTCCGGAAGGTTTCCTCTATGTGCTCTTCCGGTGTCATTGTTTGAATAATATTAGTTTCAACATTAATGGGCGTACCTGAGATATAATGTTTAATTCTTTGTCCATTAACCACTCTCGGACTATTGCCTTAGGAGTTGTTTAGTTTGATGGCTCCGGAGCGATAAACTTCTTCGATGATGTACGGTCCTTCCCATCTAGACAGAAGTTTTCCTGCAAAAAATCTTAAACGAGAATTGTATAATAAAACATGGTCACCTACTTTGAATTCCCGTTTTTGAATTCTCTTATCATGCCATCTTTTAACTTGTTCTTTAAACAACTTGGCATTTTCATAAGGTTGGGTTCTCCATTCATCTAGAGAGCTAATATCAAATAACCTCTTTTCACCGGCAAGTTTAAAATCATAGTTGAGTTCTTTAATTGCTCAATATGCTTTATGTTCTAACTCAAGAGGTAAATGACATGCTTTTCCATAAACCGTTTTATAAGGAGACATACCCATAGGATTTTTATAAGCAGTTCTGTAAGCCCATAGTGCATCATCAAGTTTCTTAGACCAATTCTTTCTGGATCTATTAACGGTCTTTTGAAAAATCAACTTTATTTCTCTATTGGTTAATTCAACTTGACCACTATACTGAGGATGATAAGAAGATGCAATTCTATGATTAACATCATATTTAGCAAGCAATTTATGGAAAGTGATACGTCTCCAACGTATATATAATTTTTTATTGTTCCATGCTATTATAGTATCCACCTTGGATGTTTTTATATGCAATTATATGTCATTTTCTGGGACTAACCTATTAACCTAGTGCCCAGTGCCAGTTGCTATTTTCTGCTTGTTTTTGGCTTTTCAGAGAAACAGTACCAAACGAAGTCCAAATGCCACGAAACTTTTCGGAGATTTTTTTCTGGACAAAAGAAACCTTGGAAGCTTCGGGAGGAGGCTAGAAACCTCATGGAGGCTTCACAAGGCAACAGGGCGCGCCCCAGGGGGGCGCGCCGTGTTGCCTTGTGGGGCCCACGTGACTCCGTTTGACCTAATTCCACTTATATAAATTCACAAATATTGGGAAACCATCAGAGAGCCAGAATATAAAACCTTTCCACCGCTGCAAGCCTCTGTTCTTCCGCGATCCCATCTGGAGGCTGATACGTCTCCAATGTATCTATAATTTATGAAGTATTCATGCCATGTTTATTATAGTTTTGTATAATTTTGGTGCACTTTTATATGGATTTTATATGATTTTATTGGACTAACATATTGACCTAGTGCCCAGTGCCAGTTGCTGTTTTCTGCTTGTTTTTGGTTTTCCAGAAAATCCATATCAAACGAAGTCCAAATGCAGCGAAACTTTTTGACGATTTTTTCTGGAAGAAAAGGGACCCAGGAAGCTTCGGGAGAGCAGCAGAAGACCCACAGGGGCCCCACAAGCCACCTGGGCGCCCCCCTGGGGCGCGCCCTGGTGCCTCGTGGGCCCCCTGTGGCTCCTCTTCGCGTGATTCCAATGCCAAAAATTCCTACATATTCAGAAACCTCCAGAAATAACCCTAGAACTTCGACTCCGCCGCCGCAAGCCTCTGTACCTCCATGATCTCATCTACAGCCCTTTTCCGGCACCCCACCAGAGGGGGAAATCATCACCGGAGGCCATCTTCATCATCCCGGCGGTCTCCATGACGAGGAGGGAGTAGTTCACCCTCGAGGCTAGGGGTATGTACAAGTAGCTATGTGTTTGATCTCTCTCTCATGTTCTTGATTTGGCACGATCTTGATGTACCGCGAGCTTTGTTAATATAGTTGGATCATATGGTGTTTCTCCCTCTCTATCTTGTTCTGATTAATTGAGTTTTTACCTTTGAGGTTTCACTATTATCAGATTGAATATTTTTATGGATATGAGAACACTTGATGTATGTCTTGCATATGAATACCCGTGGTGACAATGGGGTATTATATTGATTCACTTGATGTATGTTTTGCATATGAATACCCGTGGTGACATTAGAGTTGGTTGATGCGTATCATATGGTGTTATTTTAGTACGAACTCTAGGGCTGTTTGTGACACTTATAGGAATAGCTCAATAGATTGATCGGAAAGAATAACTTTGAGGTGGTTTCGTAACCTACAACAATTTCTATCTTATGTTCTCTGCTAATAGGAACTTTGGAGTGATTCTTTGTCGCACGTTGAGGGATTGTTATATGATTCAATTATGTTAGCACTGTTGAGAGATTGCACTAGTGAAAGTATGAACCCTAGACCTTGTTTCTAAGCATTGCAATACCGTTTGTGCTCCGTTTTATCACTTGCTACCTTGCTGTTTTTTTTATTTTCAGATTACAAAAACCTATATCTACTATTCATACAACACTTGTATCACCATCTCTTCACCGAACTAGTGCACCTATACAATTTACCATTGTACTGGGTGTGTTGGGGACACAAGAGATTTCTTGTATTTGGTTGCAGGGTTGTTTGAGAGAGACCATCTTCATCCTACGCCTCCCACGGATTGATAAACCTTAGGTCATCCACTTGAGGGAAAATTGCTACTGTCCTACAAAACTCTGCGCTTGGAGGCCCAACACGACTCTACAAGAATAAGTTGTGTAGTAGATGATACGTCTCCAACGTATCTATAATTTATGAAGTATTCATGCCATGTTTATTATAGTTTTGTATGATTTTGGTGCATTTTTAAATGGCTTTTATATGATTTTTATGGACTAACATGTTGACCTAGTGCCCAGTGCCAGTTGCTATTTTCTGCTTGTTTTTGGTTTTCCAGAAAATCCATATCAAACGAAGTCCAAATGCAGCGAAACTTTTTGATGATTTTTTCTGGAAGGAAACAGACCCAGGAAGCTTCGGAGCAGCAGCAGAAGAGCCACAGGGGCCCCACGAGCCACCTGGGCGCGCCTGCCCTCCCAGGTGCGCCCTGGTGACTCGTGGGCCCCCTGTGGCACCTCTTTGCGTGATTCCAACGCTGAAAAATCATATATATTCAGAAACCCCTAAAAGTTAACGTAGATGAGTTTTTACGCCGCTGCACACCTCTGTACCAAGGAGATCCCATTTGGAGCCCTTTTCCGGCACCCTGCCGAAGGGGGGAATCATCACCGGAGTCCATCTTCATCATCCCGGCGGTCTCCATGACGAGGAGGGAGTAGTTCACCCTCGGGGCTGAGGGTTTGTACCAGTAGCTATGTGTTTTATCTCTCTCTCGTGTTCTTGATTTGGCATGATCTTGATGTATCACGAGCTTTGTTAATATAGTTGGATCATATGGTGTTTCTTCCCTCTCTATCCTTATTGTGATGAATCGAATCTTTTCCCTTTGAGATTTCGTTATTGTCGGATTGAATATTTCAGATTTGAGAACACTTGATGTATGTCTTGCATATGAATACTGATGTCTACTACACAACTTATTCTTGTAGACTCGTGTTGGGCCTCCAAGCGCGGAGTTTTGTAGGACAGTAGCAATTTTCCCTCAAGTGGATGACCTAAGGTTTATCAATCTGTGGGAGGCGTAGGTTGAAGATGGTATCTCTCAAATAACCCTGCAACCAAATACAAGAAATCTCTTGTGTCCCCAACACACCCAATACAATGGTAAATTGTATAGGTGCACTAGTTCGGCGAAGAGATGGTGATAAAAGTGTAGTATGGATTGTAGATATAGGTTTTTGTAATCTGAAAATATAAAAACAGCAAGGTAGCAAGTAACAAAAGTGAGCACAAATGGTATTGCAATGCTTAGAAACAAGGCCTAGGGTTCATACTTTCACTAGTGCAATCTCTCAACAATGCTAACATAATTGGATCATATAACCATCCCTCAACGTGCGATAAAGAATCACTCCCAAGTTCCTATTAGCGGAGAACATAAGATAGAAATTGTTTGTAGGGTACGGAAGCACCTCAAAGTTATCCTTTCCGATCGATCTATTGAGCTATTCCTATAAATGTCACAAACAGCCCTAGAGTTCGTACTAAAATAACACCATATGATACACATCAACCAACTCTAATGTCACCTAGATACTCCAATGTCACCACAAGTATCCGTGAGTTGATTATACGATATGCATCAAACAACTTCAAAATCATAATATTCAATCCACACAAAGAACTCCAAGGAGCACCCCAAAGTTTCTATCGGAGAAAAGATAATGAAAACGTGCATCAACCCCTTTGCATAGATTACCCCAATGTCACCTCGGGAATCCGCGAGTTGAGTGCCACAACATACATCAAGTGAATCAATATAATACCCCATTGTCACCACGGGTATTCATATGCAAGACATACATCAAGTGTTCTCAAATCTGAAATATTCAATCCGACAATAACAAAACCTCAAAGGGAAAAGATTCGATTCATCACAACAAGGATAGAGAGGGAAGAAACACCAAATGATCCAACTATATTAACAAAGCTCGCGGTACATCAAGATCGTGCCAAATCAAGAATGCGCGCGAGAGAGAGAGAGATAAAACACATAGCTACTGGTACAAACCCTCAACCCTGAGGGTGAACTACTCCCTCCTCATCATGGAGACCGCCGGGATGATGAAGATGGCCTCCGGTGATGCTTTCCCCCCTCCGGCAGGGTGCCGGAAAAGGGCTATAGATGAGATCGTGGAGGTATAGAGGCTTGCGGCGGCGTAAAAACTCATCTAGGTTAACTTTCGGGGGTTTCTCTTTTTATAGGATTTTTCAGCGTTGGAATCAGGTCAGACGGAGCCACGTGGGCCCCACGAGGTACCAGGGCGCGCCTGGGGGGGGGGGGGTGGCGCGCCCTGGTGCCTCGTGGGCACTGGGTGGCCCCTCTCCAATGGGTCTTGGTTCCAGTATTTTTTATTTATTCCATAAAAAATCTCCAAAAAGTTTCATCCAATTCCAAGAACTTTTATTTCTGCACAAAAAACAACACCATGACAATTCTGCTGAAAACAGCGTCAGTCCGGGCTAGTTCTAATCAAATCTTACCAAAACCATATAGAATTGTTATAAACATGGCATGAATACTTCATAAATTATAGATACGTTGGAGACGTATCAGCATCCCCAAGCTTAATTCATGTTCGTCCTCGAGTAGGTAAATGATAAAAGAAATAATTTATGAAGTGTGAATGCTAGCATAGTGCATAAGTTTGATCAATGATAATTTCAATCACTTTTTCTAGCATCAATATATATTATAATCAGTAGCTCATCTCATAAAACTTGTCATGATCAAGTAGCAAGCTATTCACATGTTTAAAGTATAGGCCATAAACTTTCTTGAAAACTAACAAACTATGTTCTCAGTCATCAAACAATTGCAATTCATCTTATTTTCAGGAAGGGTCTATGTAAGAGTTTTGATCTAGCAAATTCCACATACTCAACCATCATTTAGTCTTCCATGATTGCTGACACTCAAAGCATATTTTTAGAACAACCCGTTTTAGTCAAACACATAGGAAGATAGGGGCTTAATGTTTTGCCTCCCAACTTATTTATCTCATGGATAATGTCAACAATAATAACTCATGATCACCTATATTCAACTGGATATATGTGCCTGGATCTTTCCCTACCACATAATGCTTGCCAACTAAAGAGTAAATAGAGCGGAATAGGGATGGACATTAATGACTCTTGCATAAAAGTAAATACAGAAAAGTAAATACAGAAAAGTAAAAGATGGGCCCCTCGCAGAGCGAAGCAGAGGTTGCCATGCACTTTTTATTGTTGGGTGCACAAGCCCTTAATGCAAAGGAATGTCACGTTATATTGCCCCTTGTGATAGCAACCATTATTATGCAGTCCATTGCTTTTATTTCTTTACCAGCGCAAGTTCGTACAACGCTTATTTTCCTTTGCAATAAAAAATCATACATATTTTAGGAGCAATTTTTATTGCTTTTTGCAGGGATGACAACTTACTTGAAGGATCTTATTCAATCCATAGGTAGATATGGTGGACACTCATGGCAAGAAACTGGGTTTAAGGGTTTTTGGATGCATAAGTAGTATCTCTACTTAGTACGAATTTTTGGCTAGCAAAAGATCCTAAGCAAGCACCACATGTTAGAGGACCCATGACAATATAACTTCTATGTGAATATAAACAAACATAACTCATTACGTTGTCTTCCTTGTCCAACGTCAACTACTTGATCAAGCTTGAAAATAATTAATGGGGGCTCACAGTCATAGAAGATGTCCTAGATAGTATATTTATATGTGAAATTTCTCTTCCTTCAAAATTCTTTCATGAATTGTTCAAGTGACCAATGCTATGTTTGTTAACTTTCAATAAATTTTACCACTTATACTTCTTGTATGTGAAGTCACTACTCCCCATGTGACAAGCATATAAATTTCAACTTTATGATATTCAATTCATTTCAACAATTTACTCACAGGATATGAGTGAAGCGCAAGAGTAAATGACAAACTACTCCAAAAAGATATAAGTGAAGATCAAATGAGTAGTTAAGTAAATAGGTAGCTATGTGAGGACTCTCTCTCATTTAAAAATTTCAGATCTTAAGTATTTTATTCAAACAGCAAAGAAAACAAAATAAAATGACATTCCAAGAATAGCACAACTCATGTGAAGAAGCAAAAACTTAGGCTCAACCAAGACTAACCGATAATTGTTGATGAAGAAAGGTGGGATGCCTACCGGGGCATCCCCAAGCTTAGATGTTTGAGACTTCTTGAAATATTAATTTGGGATGCCTTGGGCATCCCTAAGCTTGAGCTTTTGTGTCTCCTTAATTCCTCTCATATCATGGTTTCCCTAAATCTTAAAAACTTCATCCACACAAAACTCAACAAGAACTCGTGAGATAAGTTAGTATAAATCAACTTAAAACCTTAACATTCTCTACTGTAGAAAATTACTAAAATTATAATTTTACATTGCATACTAAATGTCTCTGCATATTTAATACTCCTATCCTCAAATAGAATCATTAAACAAGCAAACATATGCAAACAATGCAACTATAACAGCAATCTGCCAAAACAGAAAAGTCTGTAAAGGGTGAATAAGAATTCATACTTCCCTAACTCCAAAAATTATGAAAAATTACCACGTGACAGATAACTCATGCATTCTTACTGTTTAGAAATTTCAGATTTTTATCATGTTCTGACTATTCAGTAATATTCTGGACATAACAGAAAACTTTCTGTTTTCAAACAGCAACACATGAACTTGCAAACTGAGCATGGTAAAGGCTATAATTGGCATTTTATTGAACTAAAAGATACAAAACATGATTATTGATAGCAGCAAGAAAATCTCAACAAAATAAAATGACGCTCCAAGCAAAACTCATATTATGTGACGAATAAAAATATAGCTCCAAGTGAGGTTACCGATAATGTTGAAGACGAAAGAGGGGATGCCTTCCGGGGCATCCCCAAGCTTAGTTGCTTGGGTCTTACTTGAATATTACCTTGGGGTGCCTTGGGCATCCCCAAGATTAGGGTCTTGCCACTCCTTATTCTCCTCATATCGATATCTCACCCAAAACATGAAAACTTCAATCACACAAAACTTAACGGAACTTCGTGAGATAGGTTAGTATGATAAAAATAAATCATCCACTTAGGTACTGTCAAGACAAGATTAATAATTGTTATCACATAATGCCTACTGTATTCTATCATTTCCACAATTTATATAACTCAATCTAAGCTATGGAAGCACTAAAACAAGCAAACTATGCACCGAAAACAGAATCTGTCGAAAACAGAACAGCATGTAGTAGGCGATTTAAAAACCATACCTCTGTACCTCCAACAATTCTGAAACATTAGGACAACGTAAAAAAGTTGTAACCCAATACTGTGTAAAAATTTCAGAATTTTCTAACGCTCCAGTACAGAATAGAAATTCCAGCACTGGACGCAAAAGTTTCTGTTTTTGCACAGAATCAAATCAACAAGCATCCACACTATCCCAAAGGCTTTACTTGGCACATTATTGAAACAAAACATATAAAACATGATTACTACAGTAGCTTAATCATGTGAACACAAAAAAATAGTAGGGGTAAATGTTGTGTTGTCTCCCAACAAGCACTTTTCTTTAATGCCTTTTAGCTAGGGATGATGATTTTAATGATGCTCACATAAAAGTGAAGAATTCAAACACAAAGAGAGCATCATGAAGCATATGACTAGCAAATTTATGCCTAAACCACTTCCTATGCATAGGGATTTTGTGAGCAAACAATTTATGGGAGCAAGAATCAACTAGCATAGGAAGGCAAAACAAGCATAATTTCAAAACTTTCAACACATAGAGAGGAAACTTGATATTATTGCGACACCTACAAGCATATGATACTCTCTCATAATAATTTTCAGTAGCATCATGTATAAATTCAATAATATATCCATCACACAAAGCATTCTTGTCATGATACATAAGCATAGAATTTTTATTACTCTCCACATAAGCAAATTTATTCTCATTCATAATGGTGGGAGCAAATTCAACAAAATAACTATCATGAGATACTTGATTGGCATAATCCATTTGAAAATTAAAATCATGATGACAAGTTTCATAGTTATCATTATTCTTTATAGCATACATGTCATCACAATAATCATCATAGATAGCAACTTTGTTATCATAGTCAATTGAAACCTCTTCCAAAATAGTGGATTCATCATTAAATAAAAAGTCATTACCTCTCCAAATCCACTTTCATCAATATAATCATCATAAATAGGAGGCATGCTTTCATCATAATAAATTTGCTCATCAAAACTTGGGGGACTAAAAATATCATCTTCATCAAACATAGCATTCCCAAGCTTATGGCTTTGCATATCACTAGCATCATGGATATTCAAAGAATCCATACTAGAAACATTGCAATCATGCTCATCATTCAAAGATTTTATGCCAAACATTTTATTGAATTCTTCTTCTATCAATTGAGCACAATTTTCCGATCCATCATTTTCAAGAAAGACATGATAAAGACGAATAGTATGAGGCAACCTCAATTCCATTTTTTTAGTTTTCTTTTATAAACCAAACTAGTGATAAAACAAGAAACTAAAAGATTCGATTGCAAGATCTAAAGATATACCTTCAAGCACTCACCTCCCCGGCAACGGCGCCAGAAAAGAGCTTGATGTCTACTACACAACTTATTCTTGTAGACTCGTGTTGGGCCTCCAAGCGCAGAGTTTTGTAGGACAGTAGCAATTTTCCCTCAAGTGGATGACCTAAGGTTTATCAATCCATGGGAGGCGTAGGTTGAAGATGGTATCTCTTAAACAACCCTGCAACCAAATACAAGAAATCTCTTGTGTCCCCAACACACCCAATACAATGATAAATTGTATAGGTGCACTAGTTCGGTGAAGAGATGGTGATAAAAGTGTAGTATGGATAGTAGATATAGGTTTTTGTAATCTGAAAATATAAAAACAGCAAGGTAGAAAGTAACAAAAGTGAGCACAAATGGTATTGCAATGCTTAGAAACAAGGCCTAGGGTTCATACTTTCACTAGTGCAATCTCTCAACAATGCTAACATAATTGGATCATATAACCATCCCTCAACGTGCGATAAAGAATCACTCCCAAGTTCCTATTAGCGGAGAACATAAGATAGAAATTGTTTGTAGGGTACGAAACCACCTCAAAGTTATCCTTTCCGATCGATCTATTGAGCTATTCTTGTAAGTGTCACAAACATCCCAAGAGTTCGTACTAAAATAACACCATATGATACACATCAACCAACTCTAATGTCACCTAGATACTCCAATGTCACCACAAGTATCCGTGAGTTGATTATACGATATGCATCAAACAACTTCATAATCATAATATTCAATCCACACAAAGAACTCCAAGGAGCACCCCAAAGTTTCTATCGGAGAAAAGATAATGAAAACGTGCATCAACCCCTATGCATAGATTACCCCAATGTCACCTCGGGAATCCGCGAGTTGAGTGCCAAAACATATATCAAGTGCATAAATATAATACCCCATTGTCACCACGGGTATTCATATGCAAGACATACATCAAGTGTTCTCAAATCTGAAATATTCAATCCTACAATAACAAAACCTCAAAGGGAAAAGATTCGATTCATCTCAACAAGGATAGAGAGGGAAGAAACACCATATGATCCAACTATATTAACAAAGCTCGCGGTACATCAAGATCGTGCCAAATCAAGAACGCGCGCGAGAGAGATAAAACACATAGCTACTGGTACAAACCCTCAGCCCCGAGGGTGAACTACTCCCTCCTCGTCATGGAGACCGCCGGGATGATGAATATGGCCTCTGGTGATGCTTTCCCCCCTCTGGCAGGGTGCCGGAAAAGGGCTGTAGATAAGATCGTGAAGGTACAGAGGCTTGCGGCGGCGTAAAAACTCGTCTAGGTTAACTTTCGGGGGTTTCTCTATTTATAGGATTTTTCAGCGTTGGAATCAGGTCAGACGGAGCCACGTGGGCCCCACGAGGTACCAGGGCGTGCCTGGGGGGGCGGGGGTGGCACGCCCTGGTGCCTTGTGGGCACTGGGTGCCCCCTCTCCAGTGGGTCTTGGTTTCAGAATTTTTTATTTATTCCATAAAAAATCTCCAAAATGTTTCATCCAATTCCAAGAACTTTTATTTCTGCACAAAAAACAACACCATGGCAATTCTGCTGAAAACAGCGTCAGTCTGGGTTAGTTCTAATCAAATCATACCAAAACCATATAGAATTGTTATAAACATGGCATGAATACTTCATAAATTATAGATACATTGGAGACGTATCAAATACCCGTGGTGACAATGGGGTATTATATTGATTCACTTGATATATGTTTTGGCACTCAACTCGCGGATTCCCGTGGTGACATTGGGGCAATCTATGCATAGGGGTTGATGCATGTTTTCATTACTTTTCTCCGAAAGAAACTTTGGGGTGCTCCTTGAAGATCTTTGTGTGGATTGAATATTATGATTATGAAGTTGTTTGATGCATACCGTATAATCAACTCATGGATACTTGTGGTGACATTGGAGTATCTAGGTGACATATCGCAACCATTCCAACAAGTTGGTATCAGAGCCATACCGACTATAGGAGCCCCTTGTTTGATTGAACAGTTGACGAGTCTAGAAGAAATATTTTGAGTCCTAGTTATATATCAGAGAGTAGGAATTCTTTTTACTCCTTATCCCCTTCGTCGCTCTGGTGAGGAATTGTGGCGAGGTGTTTTATTCTACTACCTCTTCTCACTCAAATTTTTTTAGGATCACGCGGGTATTGTTGGAATGGTTGCGATATCGGTGTGACGTGACTCTGTTCTTGGTGCCTCCTGACCGTATGGATTGGACCCAGGGAGTTGAGCTCCAAGGGGTTTTGTCACACTCGCTATCGTTTCGGTTCCGGAATACCAGAGGACGCCGACATCGAAACGCTTCTATACTTTTTGTGGTGGCAAATAGTGCCGTGACTTTTCCCCAGTACTGGAGGAGATAGCTCGGATGATCCACCATGGCTAGTATCGTTGTGTTTTCGAAGGTTTGAGGTAGACGAATTTGCGAAGTTTCTCGGTCGTGTGTTGAGGGTTGCGGATGCGGTTGCAGCTGATTAGGTTGTTGTTTGCTGAGTAGGTTCCTAGATCCGCAACCTGATCTCATAACCAAGAAGTTTCGGAAGTTCCTAGGGGAATTCAAGTATCACCTAGGATATCTTGCCAACAGACACATGATACGATATGGGTCTATCATATGTTTGTTTCCACCTTCGTTACCTTGTGCATTATTCTAACATTCTTTCCAGGTGGCTTCTCAATCTGTGGTGTATCATCTATCTTTCGGAATGCATTCGTTCATATCTGTTCGGATGCTAGCTTGTGAGGAATTCTGTTGCAATATCTATCCTATTGATTCAGCTTTTCAATTATCTCATTGAACATTCTAACGGTTGTTTCCATCTTCAGGATGGCTCCCGCAACCCGTTCGAATCCGACCCATGATGATGGGGAGCAGTCAGAACCTCCACCTCCACCTCCTCCTCCACCTCCGCCTCCGGACGCATGGCAAGCTTTGATGGCAGCAACCAATGCCAATACTCAGATGATGCTCCAGTTTATGCAAGAGCGGAATCAAGGGTATTAAGGCAATCAAGGCCAAGGCAACTTCAACAATCAACCTCAATATGCAACTCTCAGCCAGTTTCTCAGCAACCAGCCCAAGTCCTTCAGTTCGTGCACTCAGCCTCTCGATGCTGATGATTGGTTACTGGATATCAACAAACACTTCGAGTGCAGCAATGTCAGACATGAGGACTATGTCAAGTTCGCTTCTTTCCAGCTCAAGGACCAGGCATCCGAGTGGTGGCAGCAGTACAAAGATTCGAGAGGTGGTCGAGTCATCAGTTGGACCGACTTCTGTCATGATTTCAGAGCTCATCACATTCTGTCAAGTGTGTTTGAGGAGATGCGTGAGAAATTCAGAAATCTCAAGCAAGGAAGCATGTCTGTCTACCAGTATAACATTGAGTTCTAGAATCTCACTCGTTATGCCAAGCAAGACATTCCAGATGACAAGAGCAAGATCTACCAGTTCAGGGGTGGTCTCAGAGAGGACCTACAGCTTGCTCTCATCCTAGTCGATCCGCCTGAGTTTGATCAGTTCTATAACTTGGCTCTCAAGCAAGAATCAGCTCAGATCAAGTTTGATGCTTCTAAGAAGAGAATCAGAGATGCAGTTCACTCTTCTTCCTAGTCTCAAGTGGTTGCCAAGCAGCAGAAGTTCTGGTTACCTCCTCCTCCTCCTCAGTTTCGTCCTCAGCATCAGCAGAAGCAGTTTGGTGGTTGTGGTTCTTCCCACCCGCCCAACCCAATGTACCAGCAGAGACCTCAGGCTCCCAGGGCAGTTGTTCCTCCTCCTCGCCCGCTCTCGGAGGTTACTTGTCACAAGTGTGGTCAGAAAGGACACTATGCCAACAAGTGCACCCAGAAGCGCCTTCCACCTCCTCCTCCCGGCAAGCCTCCAAGCAATGCTATTGTCAAACATAATCCCAAGTGTGCAAGAGTGAACATGATGAATTCAGCTCAAGCAGAGGAGTCTTCTGATGTGATCATGGGTAATCTCTCAGTCAACTCCATTCCAGCGAAAGTCCTTTTCGATACAGGTGCATCGCATTCATTCATATCTTACCCGTTTGCATCCAAGCACAATTTGCATACTGAACAATTGCAAAGACCTATGGCTGTTGTTTCTCTGGGTATGCACATGAGTTCTTGATTGATGACTCCTAATGTCAACATCAAGATGGGTAATTATTCTTTTCTGGCTGATCCGATGGTCCTTGGAAATTCCGATATTGATCTCATTCTCGGCATGAATTGGCTTTCTAAGCACAAGGCTTCTCTTGATTGTGCGGCCAAGGAAGTTAAATGGACTCATCCTTCTGAAGAGGTCATTATCTTTGCTGCTCGTGATGATACTTTTCGGTTATTCTCCCTCAATGAGAAAGGTGAGATTAATGCCATATGAGGATGTTTTTCCAGAAGAGTTGCCAGGAATGCCTCCTCACCGGCCTGTTGAGTTTGTCATTGAGTTTGAGCCCGCACAGAACCCGTATGCAAACGCCCCTACAAGCTTGGGCCAGAATAACTGAAAGAATTGAAGAGACAGCTCGATGAACAAGAGCGTCTGGGCTTGATCAGACCAAGTTCATCTCCTTGGGGTTGTGGAGTTCTCTTTGTCAAGAAGAAAGATGGCACGTAAAGACTTTGCGTTGACTACCGGCCATTGAATAAAAAGACAATCAAGAATAAATATTAACTTCCCAATATCAATGAATTGTTCGAGCAACTCAATGGTGCAAAGGTGTTCTCAAAACTCGATCTTCGGATGGGATATCACCAAATCTGTATTCGCGAAGAAGACATTCCCAAAACAGCTTTCAGGACGAGCTTTGGTTCATATGAATACACAGTGATGTCCTTCGGCCTTGCAAATCCACCTCCTACCTTCTCTCGTGTGATGAACTATGTGTTCAATCCTTACACCAACGAGTTCGTTCTTGTCTATCTCGATGACATACTGGTTTTCTCCAAGACTGAAGAGGATCATGCCAAGCACTTGCGCTTGGTACTTGATAAGCTCCAAGAGCATTGGTTCTATGCAAAGTTCTCTAAGTGTGAATTCTGGCTTGATGAAGTCCTTTACCTCGGTCACATTATCTCTGCCAAGGGCATCTCGGTAAATCCTGAAAAGGTTGAAGCCATTGTCAACTGGCAGCCACCTCAAAATGTCAAGCAACTTCGAAGCTTTCTCGGGCTTGCAAGCTATTGCAGAAGATTCGTGGAGAACTTCTCCAAGATTGCCAAGCCTCTGTCTAACCTTCTCCAGAAGAATGTCAAATATTCTTGGACTCCTGAGTGTGATGTTGCATTCAAGACACTCAAAGAGAAGCTCATTACTGCTCCAGTTCTCACTCCTCCAGATGAATCCAAGCCTTACCAAGTCTTCTATGATGCTTCTCTGCAAGGTCTCGGTGGAGTACTAATGCAAGAGAAGAAAGTTGTGGCTTATACCTCTCGGCAGTTGAAGCCGAACGAGAGGAACTATCCTACTCACGACTTGGAGTTCGCAGCCGTCGTCCATGCCTTGATCACATGGAGACATCTCTTGTTGGGCAGGTAGGTGGACATTTTCACCGATCACAAGAGCCTCAAGTACATATTCACTCAGCCCAACCTTAATCTCCGTCAGACCCGATGGGTGGAGATGATTCAAGAGTACAACCCGAGCATTGAATACACTCCAGGCAAGGCTAATGTTATCGCGGACGCTTTGAGCAGAAAAGCGTATTGAAACAGTCTTATTCTCAAGCTGGTCCAGCCTGATCTATGTGAGGCTTTCAGGAAGCTCAATCTCCAAGTTGTCACGCAAGGATTTCTCGCAAACCTCCAGATCACTCCCACATTGGAGGATCAAATTCGCGAAGCTCAGCTCTTAGATGCCATGGTGAAGAAGGTGAAACTCGGCATTGCAAAGAGCATTCCTAAATACAAGTGATATCGAGTGGATGACAGGGATACCTCGTTCTTTGAGGACAAGCTAGTTGTGCCAAAAGGGGATCTCAGGAAGGTCATAATGAACGAAGCACACAATTCTCTCTTGTCTATCCATCCAGGCAGCTCCAAGATGTACCATGATCTTGAGTCAACTTATTGGTGGACTCGCATGAAGCGTGATATTGCTCAGTTCATGAATGAGTGCGATGTGTGCCGCAGAGTGAAGGCGGAACACCAGCGTCCAGCAAGACTTCTCCAACCTCTACCCATTCCCGGGTGGAAATTCGATCATATTGAGATGGACTTTGTCACCGGCTTTCCCAAGTCCAAGAGAGGGAATGACGCCATCTTTGTGGTCATTGACAAGCTCACTAAAGTCGCTCACTTCCTTCCAGTCAAGGAGTCTATCACTGCAGCCCAGTTGGCAGAGCTGTACACTTCCAGAGTGGTCTCCTTGCACGGTGTTCCTCAGTTGATCTCCTCAGATTGTGGAAGCATCTTGACTTCCAGATTCTGGGATTCCTTCCAGCAGGCCATGGGCACAAAGATTCGCTTCAACACAGCTTTTCATCCTCAGACTAGTGGCCAAGTCGAGAGAGTCAATCAAATTCTCGAGGATATGCTGAGAGCGTGTGTCATCTCTTTCGTCATGAAGTGGGAAGATTGCCTTCCTTTTACCGAGTTCTCCTACAACAATAGTTTCCAAGCAAACTCGGGCAAGGCACCATTCGAAATCCTCTATGGCAGAAAGTGCCGTACTCCCCTCAACTGGTCTGAAACCGGTGAACGCCAACTTCTTGGCAATGATATGATTTCTGAAGCTGAAGAGATGTGTCGTATCATCCGTGAAAATCGGAAAGCAGCGCAATCACGCCAGAAGAGCTACTATGATAGTAAGCACCGTGATTTGCCTTTTGAGATTGGAGACCATGTCTATCTCCGTGTTTCTCCTATGAAAGGCACCCAACAATTCGGTATCAAAGGAAAGCTTGCTCCAAGATACGTGGGCCCTTTCAAGATAGTTGGCAAAAGAGGCGATCTAGCCTACCAACTCGAGCTACCTTCCAATTTCTCAAATGTGCACGATGTGTTTCACGTGTCACAGCTTCGCAAGTGCTTTAAAACTCCCGAACGCACCATTGACTTCCAAGACATTGAGCTCCAAGATGACTTGTCTTACCGGGAGCATCCCATTGCCATTCTCGAAGAAACTGAGCGCAAGACTCGCAACAAGTCTATCAAGTTCCTGAAAGTGAAATGGTCTCATCATTCCAACCAAGAAGCCACATGGGAGCGCGAGGACCACCTCCGTTCTGAATATCCGGAGTTCTTTCGTTCCTAGATCTCGGGACGAGATCCTCTTGTAGTAGGGGAGAGTTGTAACACCCCAGATGTAATCCTTCCATATTTGTACTCACCAACATTGCCATATATGGAATTATCATGATGATCTTCATGGATGGGCTTCTTCTCATGTTGTGTTTTGCTTTCTTTTCATTTTGCATATCATCTTCATGCCATTTTGACATAACATGCCATTTTTTTTGTGTGATTTAATGCAATGTCATATGAGCAACTTGTCAACATGAGTTTGGAGCTTTTTCATGCCATCTTGCTGCCAGTATTTATTTCATGCCATGACATGCCATGATAGGAGTGCAACAAGCTTGCAAACATGCTTAGTCTTTGTTACTGTTTTGCACTTGTTAAAGTTCTGCTGAAACTTGCTATGTTTCCTTGATGTTAGCCACTAATCTATGCATCTTTTGGACATGTCCAGTAGACATGATTTGTTCTTTGTCAGTAGTACATTCATGCCATGCTAGTTGTTGCCATGTTAATCTCCTGTAGCATATTTAAATGTTGCTCTCAACATGCCTAGTCAATGTAGCAGTTTTCTGTCAACATTAAGTTGCCATGTTGTGAGCTCATTTCTGTTGAATCCATGCTTCATATGAATTTGTGCAATGGAATGAAATGATCTATGCCATGTGTACTGTAGCTGCATGCCAACTTCTTGCATTTTAGAGTACTGTAGCTTGCTGTTTTGATGTGCATAAGATGCCATGTTGCTGTTAATTTCAGTTTTGCATTGCATATTGTGTTGCTCACCATTTGAGTTTCGTGCATCCATTCTTCGTGATCTTTATATCGATTTCAATTGAAATCTTCCATTCTTTCCAGAGGCACACTTGGATTGCCAAGATTTTGCCCATATCCATCTTTTGCTTCACCGTCACATCTCGTTAACATTT
This sequence comes from Elymus sibiricus, assembly GCA_039707655.1. NCBI lineage: Eukaryota > Viridiplantae > Streptophyta > Magnoliopsida > Poales > Poaceae > Elymus > Elymus sibiricus. Next base: position 403,715,739 of record CM077672.1, read on the forward strand.
CTATCGTCCCGGTAGCACCGATGCTTCATTCATGTCATGCTCATTTTCTCATCATGCCATTTCGCGCATCATTTTGTTTGTGCATCTATGCCATGATTGTTTGTTTATTTCGGTGCTTGTTCTTTCTTTTATGTAGTTCCGGGAGACGAGTCCGAGTTCGAGGAACCGATTGAGAACGTGTTCGAGGAGCAGTCTTACTTTCCTACCGAAGAGACTTCAGGCAAGATGATCATTACCCTTGATAACACTACTATCTTTTCTTGCTAGTTGTCTCGTTGCTATCGCTATGTCACGCTTCCTACCACATACATGTCAGCCTCTCATATGCCATGATACAGCCTCTAACCACCCTACCCAGCAAACCGTTGTTTGGCTATGTTACCGCTTTGCTCAGCCCCTCTTATAACGTTGCTAGTTGCAGGTGCAGTGCAGGTTGTTCCATGTTGGGACATGGATATGTTGGGATATCACAATATCTCTTATTTAATTAATGCATATATGTACTTGGTTGTGTGTGGAAGGCTCGGCCTTTTGCCAAGTGTTTTGTTCCACTCATGCCGCCTTAGTTTCCATAATGCCGGTGTTATGATCCTTGATTAGCGTTCCTAACATGCTCAGGGGAATGGGACCCTCTTGATAGTTTGCTTTGAATAACCGCTTGCAGCAAGACCCAACTTTGGTTTTACCATTTGCCTAATAACAACTAAAACTTGTATAGGGAGTAATTAACCTGAGGATTCTTAATCAACAACCCCAGGCCAGTGCTCCTCATGAGTGTTGGTCCGAAATGGGCAGACTGCGAGGCCACCACGGGGAAACTCGAGGCATTGGTTTTACTCGTAGGCTTTCCCATCCGATCGTGGCCTGATTTCGAGATACGCGCGGCTCCAATCGGGGTGTCGGCACGTCGGGAGGTCTTGCTGGACTTGTGTTACCATTGTCGAAATGTCTTGTGCACCGGGATTCCGAGGATACTTCGGGCTATCTCGAGGTTGAGGTTTTTTAACCGCAGCTTGTGTTGGTCTATGATGGACCAGGTTGGAACACCCCTGCAGGGTTAAATCTTACGCGAAGCCGTGCCCGCGGTTATGTGGCGACTTGGATATTTTTAACCTCCGGTTGTAGAGAACTTGCCACTAATTCTAATAAAATACACCAACCGTGTGCGTAACCGTGATGGTCTCTTTTCGAGCACGTTCGAGAAGAGAACACGGTGGGGTTATGATTGAACCGTAAGTAGGTGTTCAGGATCACTTCTTGATCATATTAAACTTGCGACCGTTATGCGTAGTATGCTCATCTTTATTCTTGTACTCGTAAGTTAGCCACTTAAACATGCTTAGTGCTTGCTGCAACCTCACCACATTTACCCCTTCTATTCCTATAAGCTTAAATAGTTTTGTTACCTTGGGTGATGAGATTGCTGAGTCCCTGTGGCTCACAGATTACTACATAACTCCAGTTGCAGGTACGCTTGAGTCAGACACATGTGATCCCGAGATGCTCCATTGGGAGTATGATGATGAACGTGGGCGTATGTACGTCACGATGCGAGATGATCAGTAGTGGGCCCTAGTCGGTTGATCCGGGGATAATAGCTGGGTGGTGTTTTCTCGTTTGATTTCATCCGTAGTCAGACCCTATCTTTCATTTGGATGACTGTATGATGATTATGATATATTTAGGCTGTAGCATGTGGCGAGTGTAAGCCTTTATCTAGTATTCTCACCTGTTCATTCGGTTGTATGTATTTGAGAATCACCTTGCTATGCATTCCAAAATGAGGTTCTATCACGATCTTGAATTCATCACGGGATTGCGATAGAGCTTCATATTGGGCGTTACATGTTATTTTAGTACGAACTCTAGGGCTGTTTGTGACAATTAGAGGAATGGCGCAATAGATCGATCAGAAAGGATAACTTTGAGGTGGTTTCGTACCCTACAAACAATTTCTATCTTATGTTCTCCGCTAATAGGAACTTTGGAGTGATTCTTTATCGCACGTTGAGGGATTGTTATATGATCCAATTATGTTAGCATTGTTGAGAGATTGCACTAGTGAAAGTATGAACCCTAGGCCTTATTTTCAAGCATTGCAATACCGTTGGTGCTAACTTTTATCGTTAGCTACCTTGCTGTTTTTATTTATTCAGATTATAAAAATATATTTCTACTATCCATACTACACTTTTATTACCATCTCTTCGCCGAACTAGTGCACCTATACAATTTACCATTGTATTGGGTGTGTTGGGGACACAAGAGATTTCTTGTATTTGGTTGCAGGGTTGTTTGAGAGATACCATCTTCAACCTACGCCTCGGACGGATTGATAAACCTTAGGTCATCCACTTGAGGGAAAATTGCTACTGTCCTACAAAACTCTGCACTTGGAGGCCCAACACGAGTCTACAAGAATAAGTTGTGTAGTAGACATCAAGCTCTTTTCTTGCGCCGTTGCCGGGGAGGTGAGTGCTTGAAGGTATATCTTTAGATCTTGCAATTGAATCTTTTAGTTTCTTGTTTTATCACTAGTTTGGTTTATAAAAGAAAACTACAAAAAAAATGGAATTGAGGTTGCCTCATATTATTCGTCTTTATAATGTCTTTCTTGAAAATGATGGATCGGAAAATTGTGCTCAATTGATAGTAGAGGAATTCAATAAAATGTTTGGCATGAAATCCATGAATGATGAGCATGATTGCAATGTTGTTAGTATTAATTCTATGGATATCTAAAATACTAATGATGATTGCACTAGTCATGACAAAAATGTTTCTTATAAGCATGTCAATTTTTGTGGAGTGCATAAAGTTTGTGAAGACATGCCTTATAGGGATGATAGATTTTGTAAGAAGCATAAACATGATAGAACCAATTTTTTGCTCAAAGTGATAGATGAATTTGCTACAAAATTATGTTCTCTTTATCCTATTACTTGTGAACTTTGCAATAAAGTTGGTCACCTTAATTTTCAATGCATACTTTTTCATGATCGAATCATGGCTAAATACTGTAATGACTTGACCATTCTTGAACTATATAATGAGCTTTATCTATTTTTGGTGTGTGAAGAATTGACACATAAAAATAGTTGGTTTGAAGTATTCATTCTCACAGACAACATTGAAACTAATCTAGAGGAAATCTATATGTTTTGTGTGATAAATTGCAATGAGAATGCTTATATTGCCAACTACAGAAAGATGGGAAAACCAATAGAATATAAAAGGAACACTAATGAAAGGGTAAAGATTTCCACTTTCCCTCCTATTGTCTCTCATGATGAAATAGGTGACGAGGGGGAGCTTCCTATTCAACCAATCTCATCAATAAGAAGCTCGGAAAAATTGATTAAACCCACACATGATGTGGTGAAGAAGAAGAAAAGAAGAAAGAGTAGAGGTAAAAAGGTATCCCTCCCAAATAATGTTGCCCCTATTATTGTTGTGCCTCATGAGAGTGAATCAAAAATAATTGTGGAAGATGATATACTTGATGATGATATTCCTTCTTTGTCTTATGGTACAATGTCCGAAGGAACTATTGAGGATGATTTTATTATGCCTATTACTCATTATGATGATTATGATTGGGAGAATAATGATACTTCTTATAATCTTGAAAATATTTTAGGCACTGATACGTCTCCGTCGTATCTATAATTTTTGATTGTTTCATGCCAATATTCTACCACTTTCACATAGTTTTGGCAACATTTTATATTATTTTTGGGACTAACATATTGATCCAGTGCCCAGTGACAGTTCCTGTTTTCTGCTTGTTTTTTGTTTCACAGAAAATCCATATCAAACGAAGTCCAAATGCAATACAATTTTATGGAGAATTATTTTGGAATATATGTGATTTTTGGGAGGTGGAATCAACGCAAGGCGGTGCTCGTCGGCCCCACGAGGCACCAGGGCGCGCCAGGGGGGGCCCGGAGCGCCGTGGTGCCTCGTGAGGCCCTCGAAGGTCGGTTGGTGCTCTACTTCTGGCGCAAGGAAGCTAATATCCAGAAAAAAATCGTGTTAAAATTTCAGCGCAATCGGAGTTATGGATCTCCAGAAATTTGTGAAACGGTGAAAGGCCAGAAAACAGGAACGCGAAACAGAACAGAACAGAGTGAGAGAGATCCAATCTCGGAGGGGCTCCTGCCCCTCCGCCACCATGGCGGCCATGGACCAGAGGGGGAACTCTCCTCCCATCTAGGGGGGAGGCCAAGGAAGAAGAAGAAGGAGGGGGGCTCTCTCCCCCTCTCTCCCTGTGGCGCCGGAGTGCCGCCGGGGCAAGGATCATGACGGCGATCTACACCAACAACTTCGCCGCCGTCAACACCAACTCTCTCCCCCTCTATGCAGCAGTGTAACACCTCTTCTTCCCGCTGTAATCTCTACTTAAACATGGTGCTTAATGCTACATATTATTATCCAATGATTTGTGGCCATCCTATGATGTTTGAGTAGATTCTTTTTGTCCTATGGGTTGATTGATGATCGTGATTGGTTTGAGTTGTATGTTTTATTTTGGTGCTGTCCTATGGTGCCCTCCATGTCGCGCAAGTGTGAGGGATTCCTTCTGTAGGGTTTGCAATACGTTCATAATTCTCTTATAGTGGGTGGCGTGAGTGACTGAAACACATACCCGAGTAAGGGGGTTGTTGCGTATGGGAGTAAAGATGACTTGATACTTAATGCTATGGTTGGGTTTTACCTTAATGATCTTTGGTAGTTGCGGATGCTTGCTAGAGTTCCAATCATAAGTGCACATGATCCAAGTACGGAAAGTATGTTAGCTCATGCCTCTCCCTCATATAAAATTGCAACAATGATTACCGGTCTAGTTATCGATTGCCTAGGGACAAATAACTCTCTTGTGTTACAAAAGCTTTCTACTAAACAACTAACTTTTATTATTTTGCAAATTACTCGTAGTTTTATTCTCGCAAAGTACTTCTAGTTTTATTCTTGCAAACCTATCCTATCATCTACAAAATAGTTTCATACTTGTTCTAGGTAAAGCGAACGTTAAGTGCACGTAGATTTGTATCGGTGGTCGATAGAACTTGAAGGGAATATTAATTCTACCTTTAGCTCCTCGTTGAGTTCGACACTCTTATTTATCGAAAAAGCTACAATTGATCCCCTATACTTGTGGGTTATCAAGACCTTTTTCTGGCGCCGTTGCCGGGGAACAATAGCGTGGGGTTGATATTCTCGTGTGTGCTTATTTGTTTTATCACTAAGTAGTTTTTATTTTCTGTTCTAAGTTGTTTTATATCTTTAGTTATGGATATGGAACATGAAACACCAAGAAAATTAGTTGTAGTTGCTACTCATGGAGATGGGGAACCTCCTAAAACCCTCGATGCTCGTTATGTGGAAAACATTAAATACTATTTTGATAATCCTGAGAAAACTCCATTCAACTTGATAATGGGAGTTACTTTGGATCAACGAGAATACTTTAGGGATTATCGCTTGTCTCAAAAAGGGAAACTCTTATGGGATCAAATTCATTATTTGCATTGGTATGCTCGGAATTTATGCTTAAGATATGCTTATACTTGTTGCTCTAAGATGAAGGCTCCACACCTTCCCTTTTCATGTGAATTTAATGATAATGAAACCTTAGCTTCTTATGCTAATGGTATATATGATTACTATGATGTGGAACAAATAGAAGAATTTGTTGCTTTTAAGGGTGCTTATGAAATGGAATGTTTGTTTGAAAAGTATGAAAATTATGATGATTCTGTTTACCGATCTGAAAATTTTGCTATACTTAAATATTGCTATGAGAATTATGAATACAATGCCTATATTGATCAATTTATTGAGAAAGTCTCCGCGGTCTCAGAAGAGACTAATATTTTGCAGGAATCTATGGAAGAAGAAATTGATGACACTGTGAGCTCATTAGATGAAAAAGATGACGAGGAGAGCGAAGAACAAAGGGAGGAAGAGTGGATTAGCTACCCGTGCCCACCTTCTAATGAGAGTAACTCTTCAACTCATACATTGTTTAATTTCCCTTCGTGCTTACCGAAGGATGAATGCTATGATAATTGCTATGATCCCTTGGATTCGTTTGAAATATCCCTTTTTGATGAAATTGATGCTTGCTATGCTTGTGGCCATGATGCCAATATGAATGATGCTTATGGAGATGAACTTGCTATAGTTCCTTATGTTAAGAATGAAATTGTTGCTATTGCACCTACACATGATAGTCCTATTATCTTTTTGAATTCTCCCAACTACACCATATCAGAGAAGTTTGCTCTTATTAATAATTATATTGATGGGTTGCATTTTACTACTACACATGATGATTTTGACGGATATAATATGCATGTGCTTGCTGCTCCTACTTGCAATTATTATGAGAGAGGAACTACATTTCTGCCTCTCTATGTTTTCAATATGATAGAATTGCAAGAAACTGTTTATGCTATGCATTGGCCTTTACTTGATGTGCATGAATTGTTCTTTTATGACATGCCGATGCATAGGAAGAGAGTTAGACTTCGTCATTACATGATAGATGTTGCTTTGTGCTCACTACTAAATTTCAAATCATTGTTAATTAAAATTGGCTTTGATATACCTTGGGATCCGGGTGGATCGGTTACATGAGCACTTTATGCCTAGCTTAATGGCTTTAAAGAAAGCGCTGCCAGGGAGACAACCCGGAAGTTTTAGAGAGTCATTTATTTCGGTTGAGTGCTTTTATAAAGTTTGAAAAACAAAAAATATAGAGGGGAACCTAAAACTTTTCAAAAAGAAAAGTGAAAGTGAGACAGATGAGCAATGTGGAAGTGGGGGCTAGCCTTGAACTTTGTTCATGCCCATGGAAACTTTGTGAACCTTGATTACAGAAATTTTTTAACAAAAATATTTATACCCTTGTACAAATCCATTCTATTATAAAAATAATGTGCCAAGATTTACCGTTAGGATGTTTAAATTGCTTGTTTGGTATGTGCGGTGCAAAAACAGAAACTTTTTGCTGTAGTGCGTGAATTTATATTGTTTACTGGAAAGTGCAAAAATTTTGAAATTTTTACACAGTACTGCTATGCAAACCTTTTATTTTATCCTAATTTTTCAGAATTTTTAGAGTTACAGAAGTATGGTCAATGTTCAGATTACTACAGACTGTTCTGTTTTTGACAGATTCTGTTTTTGATGCATTGTTTTGCTTGTTTTGATGAAACTATGGATTGTATCGGAAGGTATAAGCCATGGAGAAGTTAGAATACAGTAGGTATAATGCAAAAATAAAATATGAATGGGTTTGCAACAGTACTTAAAGTAGTGATTTGCTTTATTATACTAACGGATGTCACGAAGGTTTTGTTAAGTTTTGTGTGGATGAAATGTTCAAAGATCGAGGAGGTATTGATATGAGAAGAATGAGGAGAGGAAAGAGCTCAAGCTTGGGGATGCCCAAGGCACCCCAAGTAAATATTCAAGGAGACTCAAGCGTCTAAGCTTGGGGATGCCCCGGAAGGCATCCTATCCTTATTCAACAATATCGGTATGTCTCGGTTTTTGTTTTGTTCACATGATATGCGTAAATTCTTGGAGTGTCTTTTGTGTTTATTTTTCCCTTTTATTTTATGCACCATGCTGGTATGAGATAGTCCTTGGTTGATTTATAGAATGCTCTTTGCACTTCACTTATATCTTTTGAGTATGGCTTTATAGAATGCTTCATGTGCTTCACTTATATCATTTGAAGTTTGGATGCCTGTTTCTCTTCATATAGAAAACCGTTATTTGTAGAATGCTCTTTTGCTTCACTTATATTTGTTAGAGCATGGTCTTTTGTAGAAAGAATTAAACTCTCTTGCTTCACTTATATCTATTTAGAGAGTCAACAGGAATTGGTCATTCACATGGTTAGTCATAAAATCCTACATAAAAATTGTAGATCACTGAATATGATAAGTTTGATTCCTTGCAATTGTTTTGCGATATAGAGATGGTAATATGTGGGAGGTACTAGTGAATGATTGTGGTTTAGTAGGAATATTGGTGTTAAGGTTTGTGATTCCCGAAGCATGCACGTATAGTCTCTCGTTATGCTAAGAAGTTGGAGCATGATTTATTATTGATTGTCTTCCTTTGCGTGGAGGTCGGGGGCGCGCGATGGTTAACTCCTAACAACCTCCCCCCTAGGGGCATGCGTAGTAGTACTTTGCTTCGAGGGCTAATAAACTTTCGCAATAAGTATGTGAGTTCTTTATGACTAATGTGGATTATACGCACTCTCACCCTTCCGCAATTTGCTAGCCTCTTCGGTACCGTGCATTGCCCTTTCTCACCTTGAGAGTCGGTGCAAACTTCGCCGGTGCATCCAAACCCCGTGATATGATACGCTCTATCACACATAAGCCTCCTTATATCTTCCTCAAAACAGCCACCATATCTACCTATTATGGCATTTCCATAGCCATTCCGAGATATATTGCCATGCAACTTCCATCATCATCATATACATGACTTGAGCATTCATTGTCATATTGCTTTGCATGATCGTAAGATAGCTAGCAAGATATTTTCATGGCTTGTCCGTTTTTTGATATCTTTGCTACGCTAGATCATTGCACATCCTGGTACACCGCCAGAGGCATTCATATAGAGTCATATTGTTCTAGATATCGAGTTGTAATTTTTTGAGTTGTAAGTAAATAGAAGTGTGATCATCATCATTATTCATTATTAGAGCATTGTCCCAGTGAGGAAAGGATGATGGAGACTATGATTCCCCCACAAGTCGGGATGAGACTTCGGACAAAATTCAAAATTTTAAAAAAAAGGAAAAAAAAGAAGAAAGAAAAAAAAGTGAGGCCAAAAAGAGCCCAAGAAAAAAAAAGAGAAAACAAAAAAAATGAAATGAGAGACAAAGAGAGAAGGGGCAATGTTACTATCCTTTACCACACTTGTGCTTCAGAGTAGCACCATGTTTTTCATATAGAGAGTCTCCTATGCTTTCATTTTCATACACTAGTGGGAATTTTCATTATAGAACTTGGCTAGTATATTCTGAGGATTGGCTTCCTCAATTGCCCGAGGTCTTGAGCAAGCAAGTTGGATGCACACCCACTTAGTTTTCAGTTTGAGCTTTCATACACTTATAGCTCTTAGTGCATCAGTTGCATGGCAATCCCTACTCCTCGCATTGACATCAATTGATGTGCATCTCCATAGCCCGTTGATTAGCCACGTCGATGTGAGACTTTCTTCCTTTTTTGTCTTCTCCGTATTAATCTCTACCACCGTATTCTATTCCACCCATAGTGCTATATCAATGGCTTGTGCTCATGTATTGCGTGGGGGTTGAAAAACCTGAAGCGCGTTAAAAAGTATGAACCAATTGCTTGGCTGACACCGGGGTAGTACATGATTTATATTTTGTGTAAAGAAGATGGAGCATGACAAGGCTATATGATTTTGTAGGGATAGCGTTCTTTAGCATTTTTATTCTGAAAGGCATGATTGTTTGTTGGGATGCCTGAGTATTGATGTCTTTATATCAAATTATAGACTATTGCTTTGAATCACTCGTGTCTTAATATTCATGCCATGATTAGATTATATGATCAAGATTATGCTAGGTGGCATTCCACATCAAAAATTATCTTTTTTATCATTTACCTACTCGAGGACGAGCAGGAATTAAGCTTGGGGATGCTGATACGTCTCCATCGTATCTATAATTTTTGATTGTTTCATGCCAATATTCTACCACTTTCACATATTTTTGGCAACATTTTATATTATTTTTGGGACTAACATATTGATCCAGTGCCCAGTGCCAGTTCCTATTTTATGCTTGTTTTTTGTTTCACAGAAAATCCATATCAAACGAAGTCCAAATGCAATAAAATTTTATGGAGAATTATTTTGGAATATATGTGATTTTTGGGAGGTTGAATCAACGCAAGGCGGTGCTCGTGGGCCCCACGAGGCACCAGGGCGCGCCAGGGGGGGCCCGGCGCGCCGTGGTGCCTCGTGAGGCCCTCGAAGGTCGGTTGGTGCTGTACTTCGGGCGCAAGGAAGATAATGTCTAGAAAAAAATCGTGTTAAAATTTCAGCGCAATCGGAGTTACGGATCTCCAGGAATTTAAGAAACGGTGAAAGGCCAGAAAACAGGAACGCGAAACAGAAGAGAACAGAGAGAGAGAGATCCAATCTCGGAGGGGCTCCTGCCCCTCCGCCGCCATGGCGGCCATGGACCAGAGGGGGAACTCTCCTCCCATCTAGGGGGAGGCCAAGGAAGAAGAAGAAGGAGGGGAGCTCTCTCCCCCTCTCTCCCGGTGGCGCCGGAGTGCCACCGGGGCAAGGATCGTGACGGCGATCTACACCAACAACTTCGCCGCCGTCAACACCAACTCTCTCCCCCTCTATGCAGCGGTGTAACACCTCTTATCACCACTGTAATCTCTACTTAAACATGGTGCTTAATGCTACATATTATTATCCAATGATTTGTGGCCATCCTATGATGTTTGAGTAGATTCTTTTTGTCCTATGGGTTGAGTGATGATCGTGATTGGTTTGAGTTGTATGTTTTATTTTGGTGCTGTCCTGCGCGTCGCCACTCGGTTAGGCACGTCCTCACCACTCGGCCACTCCATGCGTCGCCACTTAGCTGGACACGTCCTCACCACTCGGCCGCCCTGCGCGTCGCCACTCGGTTAGGCACGTCCTCACCACTCGGCCGCCCCCGCGCGTCGCCATTGGTTGGGCACGTCTTCATCACTCAGCCGCCCCACGCGTCGCCATTGGTTGAATACGTCTTCACCATTCGGCTGCCCTACGCGTCGCCACTCGGATGGACACGTCTGCATCAATCGGCCGCCCCGCGCGTTGCCATCGGTTGGACTCGCCTTCACCACCGCGCCGCTCCGCGCGTCGCCATTCGGTTGGGCACGTCTTCATCACTCGGCCGCCCCGTGCGTCGCCACTCAGCTGGACACGTCCTCTCCACTCGGCCGCCCTGCGCGTCGCCACTCGGTTAGGCACGTCCTCACCAATCGGCCACTCCGTGCGTCGCCACTCAGCTAGACACGTCCTCACCACTCGGCCGCCCTGCGCGTCGCCACTCGGTTAGGCACGTCCTCACCACTCGGCCACCCCCGCTCGTCACCATTGGTTGGTACGTCTTCATCACTCAGCCGCCCCGCGCGTCGCCATTGGTTGGATACGTCTTCACCATTCGGCTGCCCTGTGCGTTGCCACTCGGATGGACATGTCTGCTTCAATCGGCCGCCCCACGCGTAGCCATCGGTTGGACTCGCCTTCACCACTCCGCCGCCCCGCGCGTCGCCATTCGGTTGGGCACGTCTTCATCACTCGGCCGCCCGAGCGTCGCCACTCAGCTGGACACGTCCTCACCACTCGGCCGCCCCGCGCGTCGCCACTCGGTTGGACACGTCCTCACCACTTAGCCGCCCGCGCACCATCGCTAGGCTGGGCACGTCTTCATCAACTTCATCACTCAGCCGCCCGCGTGCCGTCGCTCAGCTGGACGCGTCTTCATCCCTCGGCCGCCCACGCGCCGTCGCTCACCTGGACACGTCTTCATCACTCGGCTGCCCGCGCGTCGTCGCTCAGCTAGACGTGTCTTCATCACTCGGCCGCCCGCGCGTCGTCCCTCAGCTGGACGCGTCTACATCATTCCGCCGCCCGCGCACCATCGCTCAGCTGGACGCGTCTTCATCACTCGGCTGACCCGTGCGTCGCCTCTCAGCTGGACACGTCCTCACCGCTCGGCCGCCCTGCGCGTCGCCACACGGTTAGGCACGTCCTCACCACTCGGCCACTCCGTGCGTCGCCACTCAGCTGGACACGTCCTCACCCCTCGGCCGCCCTGCGCGTCGCCACTCGGTTAGGCACGTCCTCACCACTCGGCCGCTCCGTGCGTCGCCACTCAGCTGGACACGTCCTCATCACTCGGCCGCTCCGCGCATCGCCACTCGGTTGGACACGTCCTCATGACTCGGTCGCCCGACGCATCGCCATCGGTTGAACACGACTTCACCACTCGGCCGCTCGCGCGCCGTTAGACAGCTAAGTCATTCTTCACACACTGCACTTCCGCCTCATTTGGGTCCAATACTCCAATGAGTTCAGTCGGATCCTTCACTTCGACAAATTCGATCGGATCCTTCGCTCCTTTAGACTCTTGCTGGTTCGGAACCAGCAAGCCCCTTGCACACCTAGCGGGTGTCTATGGGTTTTATTTACACAAATCATTTCAGCACACATCAAATTCCCTCGAGAAATTTTTACGTTGGCTTGTGCTATTTTCATACACAGCTTACACGATCACTTGGCGCCTCTGTGCGCCAACTCCATTGCTACTCGGACTCGGTCACCGCACCGATCCTAACGCACCGCAACACCGACCCGTCGCTCTGTTGACTTCGGACACATCTAGCCGCCCCCTCCGTGGAGTCTTGTTCATCGTGTCAACGACATTGACCTCGTCGTCATGTTGGGCATGAGACAGGTCCCTCGTCGAAACCTGTAGTGCGCTCGGGGGCTACGCCGCACTCGGGGGCTGTAGCTCATTCAGAATTGCACTCTCCTGAGTGGTCTAGTACTTCATCAGCAGTCGGATCCGCCACTTCGACAAGTTACATGATCACTCAGATGCTCTACGCACCATCTTCGTCGCTACTCAGACTCATCCGCCACGGCGGTCTTGTTGCACTGCAACCACGCTACACCGACCTCGTCATTGCACCAGCTTCAAAAACATCTGACTGACTCCTCCGAGGACATTTTTTGTCGTGTCATGGCTTCGATGACTTCGGCTACATCCCCAACGCGGAAACAACCAAGTTACTCATATGATCAAACCTCAGATCACACTCTGTAGCGAGCTTACCTCTTGCGAGCATCACTCGGGGGCTATGCCACAGCCGAGGGCTATGCCACCGTCAGGAGTTACGCCCATTTGATCAACCTGTTGATCATGTCAGGAATATTTTTTTCTGAACATACTTACTCGGTCCACCAAAGATCTATAAGGGTAGCATCGTTCACCCGAACGATCGCCCAAATCATTACCTGGAGTCATCTTCAGGACCGCAAAAGGGTGAAAATGACGCTCCTCTACGGATACACTTGGCCCTTCTTCTAGGCTCCAAGGCGTCAGTTTCACAAACTTGGACTCGGAGATGGCATATGCTGGTGTTCCCCCGGGATAATGAGTGGCCTCTCTCCGGAGAGTCAGTCCACGCGCTAGCCTCGCCACTCGGGTTTTCATGGCACGTCCACCTCGGACCACTAGTCTATCTCCTCCGGGAGACATACGAGTGCCACCAAGTTTTTCCTCACAGTCAACATACCCCAATCAGTCGGGAAGCACGTCCACTCGGACGATCGCCCAAATCATTACCTGGAGTCATCTTCAGGACTGCAAAAGGGTGAAAATGACGCTCCTCTATGGATACACTTGGCCCTTCTTCTAGGATCCAAGGCGCCAGTTTCACAAACTTGGACTCGGAGATGGCCTGTGCTGGTGTTCCCCCGAGATAATGAGTGGCGTCTCTCCGGAGAGTCAGTCCACGCGCTAGCCTCGCCACTCGGGTTTTCATGGAACGTCCACCTCGGACCACTAGTCCATCTCCTCCGGGAGACATACGAGTGCCACCAAGTTTTTCCTCGCAGTCAACATACCCCGATCAGTAGGGAAGCACGTCCACTCGGACAAATACCCCTTTCATGCAAAAGAGTGAGACCGGCGCTCCTCTACGGATACACTTGGCCCTTCTTCTAGACTCTAAGGCGTCAGTTTCACAAACTTGGACTCGGAGATGGCCTGTGCTGGTGTTCCCCCGGGATAATGAGTGGCCTCTCTCCGGAGAGTCAGTCCACGCACTAGCCTCTCCACTCGGGTTTTCATGGCACGTCAACCTCGGACCACTAGTCTATCTCCTCTTTGAGACATACGAGTGCCACCAAGTTTTTCCTCGCAGTGTCCAACTTTTCTCTCCAGTCGGCAGTTTCAAGACCGAAGTTATTTACCGTGCCACCGCCAGTCGGCATGTTCCTCACTCTGCTTTCTACTTTTTCAGAAAATATGCTCAATACCTAACGCTCACTCTTCGTCTCCAACCCGGTCCCAACCCGATCGTCTGGTTGGCAAGAGCAAAAGCTAACGGTCAATATAAGAAGTACTCCTTGCAGTGTCCAACTTTTCTCTCCAGTCGGTAGTTTCAAGACCGAAGTTATTTACCACGCCGAGTGCACGAAGATTCACCTGCTTGACCCAGTTCTAGTATGAATTTACTTACCGTGCCAAGTGCATGAAGATTTGCTTGACTAACCCAGTCCCAGACTAAATTTATTTACTATGTCGAGTGCATGAAGATCCATCCGATCGACTCAATTTCAGACTAAAAGTTATTTACCGTGCCGAGTGCACAAAGATTCACCTGATTGACCCAGTTCCAGGCTGAACTTATTTACTGTGCCAAGCAGAGGAAGATCCATCAGATTGACTCAGCTCCAGATTGCAGTTATTTACCGTGCCGAGCCCACGAAGATCCATTCCGAATGCATGAAGACCCGCCACAGTTCTAGACTGAAGTCATTTACCGTGCCGAGCGCACGAGGGTTCACCTGTTTAATTCAGTTCCAGACCAAAAGACTTAAACCCTATGGCAGACTCATCTAGTCCGACAGAGGCTCGGGGACTACACCCAGTGGGTGCACTCAGCGTGCCCCCACTGGAAGAGAAACCAAAAAGAAACATTCTGCTCGGTCAAGTCCAGCAACAACATTCGAGTACAACAAATATTACAGACTCCAACCGACTACCAGCAATCAGTCAGAGTCTCGGGGGCTACACCCTATGGGTGCGCTGATCGCGCACCCATAGAACAAAATTCTGAGTATCTTCACTCAAGCAAACGTCTCGTGCCCAGGCGCGAAGAAATTCCGAGTAATCAGCTACTCGATACAGGACCGGCTCCAAATCACTCAAAAAAAATTGCTATAAGGTGAGTTTAACGCTCCTCCACGGACCCGTTTGAACCTTCTTCTAGAACTCAAAGCGTGAAACTCATAAGTTTGGATCTAGAGCTGACTTGTATTGACGTTCCTCCGGGATAAGAATGGCATCTCTCCGAGAGAGCAGTCCATGCGTCAATCTTGTTGCCTAGATTTAATGACTCTTCCATACTTCGATCACGAGTCATCCTCTTCCGAGAGATGAACGACTGTCACCAAGTTTCTCCACACGGTCTCTGTCGATCTGCGTGCGCACGTCTCTGATTTCGAATCCCGCAAAATCTGGGATCTAGCAATTCGATTGGTCAACCTTTAAAACCCTTCCAAAAACGCTCAGATCTGGTCCGCCACCCGACGCGTGAAGGGCTCATTTCACTCGGACACCATGTAGTCCGGAATCTGTCAAGGCAACACGCGGAGATAAGACTGCCGGGTGACCAGAGGGAGTTCATGAGTACCTCTGTAGCACTTGACTCATCTGGGAATTCACCTTGACTCGACCCGCTCAACCTCGACCGATTCGGGGGCTAATGACGAGGACATGTATTGGGGCTAGGGTAACAGGCCTGACCTAAAGACCCTACCCATGGACACCGTACACTTTGTACTGGGCCCCTGGGCCAGATCGCCGTTCAGATGTACCGCAACTTGAAAGTCACTCGGACGGCAACAACCACTCGGAGCATAGCACTCCACTCAACGAACTCATTCCACTCGGACATACGAAGACCAATAGTCAGCATGGCGGTTTCGTAGTGGGCAGATATTATGGCATTGATGGTCCACCTTGTAACATCAGAGGTGAGGGGGTGGCACACTCTATATAAGCCACCCCCACCACTAGACTGGGGAGAGGCCCTCATTCTTCTCCCTTGGCTCTCTCGCCATTAGTCTCAGGACTTAGCTCAGGCATGGAGATCCGTTCTCCTCTTCCTCTCTCACACATTGTAATATCCGGATTCATACTCAGATAAAACAAAGCCTCTCCGGAGCACGAGACGTAGGGCTGTTATCTCCACCGCGAGAGGCCCAAACTCGCTAAAATCACTCGTGTCACATGTTTGCATCTCGATAGATCATGCTCCTTTACCCTACTCCTCTCTATTGTCGGAATCGTTCCCATGACACCAAGTAAAACACATATCATGTGAAGTATAAAAATATAGCTCCAAGTAAAATTACCGATGGTTGGTAGAAGAAAGAGGGGATGCCTTCCGGGGCATCCCCAAGCTTAGACGCTTGAGTCTTCCTTGAATATTACCTTGGGGTGCCTCGGGCATCCCTAAGCTTAGGCTCTAGCTACTCCTTATTCCTTCATCCATCGTGATCTCACCCAAAACTTGAAAACTTCAATCACACAAAACTCAACAAAACCTTCGCGAGATCCGCTACTATAACAAAATAAATCACTATTTTAAGTGCTGTTGCAAACCCATTCATATTTTATTTTTGCATTATACCTACTGTACTCTAACTTCATCATAGCTTATACCCCCCGATACAATCCATAGATTCATCAAAACAAGCAAGTAGTGCATCAAAAACAGAATCTGTCAAAAACAGAACAGTCTGTAGCAATCTATTTAAGAGCCATACTTCTGTAACTCCAAAAATTCTGAAAAGTTAGGACAACGTGGGAAATTCATATATCAATACTGTGTAAAAATTTCAGATTTTTTCGACGCTCCAGTACAGAAACAAAATTCGGGCACTGGACGCGAAACTTTTTGTTTTCCAAACAGCATCAATTATACTATCTTCCAAATCATCCCAAAGGCTTTACTTTGCACAAACACTAATTAAAAACACAAAAACACAATCATACCAGTAGCATAATTGTGAAAACACACAATAACAGAAACAAAAGATAAAAATTTATTTTATTCATTGGGTTGCCTCCCAAGAAGCGCTATTGTTTTATGCCCCTAGCTAGCCATAATGCATAGTTTTAAGTATTGTCATCTTTGGTTTCCAATTCCTCAATCACACATCCATTTTTTCTAATAGATTTAACATAGGTGTTTCTCACCATAACACTTCTAGGCACAAAATCAAGAATTTTACTTTTGTGAATAGGTTCCTTAATTATACCAACGAAATCGAGGTGCACGCTAATCATTTTAAGATCCTCATTTCCCTTACTAGAAGTAGCACCATTGGTTTTAGGGACATATATAAAATTGCAATTCTTGCTAAGTGTAGTTTTTTCAATAGTTTTAGCGGAAGAAAAAGCGGCACCTAGTTTATTAATAATTTCCCCCAACTTATCGATCCTAGCGGGACTTTGTTCCACCCTTTCATTAATTATTGGTTCTTTCTCTTTTAGCATCTTAAGAGCAATCCCTACTTTTTATCTAAATTGAGTGACATGGTTATGAATCTTTTTATCTAGATTTTCAATATGCTCAACGAGAGGCATTTTATTTTCAATAGCATCTAACCTTTGCATAACATGTTTCAAGGTCAAAGTTGTTTCATTAATAATAATAGGCAGTGATCCCACTAAATTTCCCATAGCATTAAAAGCATCCGTAGAGGGACACATCAAGAAATTTCCTCCAGTAATAGTATCAAGCACAAATCTATTCCAAGTAGTAATGCCCACATAAAAATTGCGAAGAAGGATGGTAGATGATTGCTTACGAGTTGATCTATTGTGAGCATCACAAATCCTATACCAAGCATCTTTTAAATTCTCTCCTCCCCTTTGTTTGAAATTAAGTACTTCATTTTCAGGGGTAGTAGTAATGATCGAAGAACTAGCCATAATGATAAAGCAAGTAAGCAAACGAGCAAACAAGAAAAAAGGCAAACGGAAAATATTTTTGTATTTTTGTAAAAATGTTTTAGAAGTGGGGGAGATGAAAACGAGAGGCAAATAAAATAAATGCAAGGAGATGAGAGTTTATGCAAAGGTACTTGATAGATGTTGATGATGTCTCCCCGGCAACGGCGCCAGAAATTCTTCCTGCTACTTGTAGCTTGCATTGGTATTATCCCCGAAGAGGAAGGAATGATGCAGCACAGTAGAGATAAGTATTTCCCTCAGTTATGAAACCAAGGTTATCAAACTAGTAGGAGAATCACGCAACACCTCGTTAGCAGTACCTGCACACAAACAACAAATCCTTGCACCCAACGCAAACGAGGGGTTGTCAATCCGTCGGCGGTCAATTGCAAGATTAAATTGTATGTGATAGATAGATTGAAACAAAAAATAGAAAATAAAATAAATAAAGAAAAAGTGCAGCAATATTTTTAGGGTTTTAGCAATATGATTTAGATAGACCAAGGGGCCATAGTTTTCACTAGAGGCTTCTCTCAAGAAAATAACATACGGTGGGTAGACAAATTACTGTTGGGCAATTGATAGAAAAGCAAATAATCATGACGATATCCAAGGAAATGATCATGTATATAGGCATCATGTCCGAGACAAGTAGACCGACTCCTGCCTGCATCTACTACTATTACTCCACACATCGACCGCTATCCAGCATGCATCTAGTGTATTAAGTCCATGAAGAACAGAGTAACGCCTTAAGAACGATGACATGATGTAGACAAGATAAACTCACGTATGAATAAACCCCATCTTTTTACCTTTAATAGCAACGATACATACGTGTCATGTCCCTTTCTATCACTGGGATTGAGCACCGCAAGATCGAACACATTACAAATCACCTCTTCCCATGGCAAGATAAATCAATCTAGTTAGCCAACCCATATCAATAGATCGGAGAAGAAATACGAAGCTATAATAATCATGCATAAAAGAGTTCAGAGAAAACTCAAATAATATTCATCGATAATCTGATCATAAACTCACAATTCATCGGATCCCAACAAACACACCGCAAAAAGTGATTACATCGGAAAGAACTCCAAGAACATCGAGGAGAACATTGTATTGAAGATCAAAAAGAGAGAAGAAGCTATCTAGCTACTAACTATGGATCCGAAGGTCTGTGGTAAACTACTCACGCATCATCGGAAGGGCAGCAAGGTTGATGTAGAGCCCCTCCATGATCGATTCCCCCTCCGGCGGAGTACCGGAGAAGGCCTCCAGATGGGATCTCTCGAGAACAGAAACTTGCGGCGGCGGAAAAAGTATTTCGTGGACTCCCCTGAGGGTTTCTGATTTTTTTGGAATTTATAGTGGTGGAATTAGGTCAAACGGAGCTCTGTGGACCCCACGAGGTACCAGGGCGCGCCTGCCCCCTCAGGCGCGCCCTCGTGCCTCGTGGGCACCCCCTGGGGCTTCTGTCCTTCTCCTGAAGCTTCTAATGTTTATCTTGTCCAGAAAAAATTCTCCAAAAAGTTTCGTGGCATTTGGACTTCGTTTGGTATTGATTTTCTGTAAAACAAAAACAGGGCAGAAAACAGCAACTGGCACTGGGCACTAGGTTAGTAGGTTAGTCTCCAAAAATGATATATAATTGTTGTAAATGTATATAAAAACATCCAAGATTGATAATATAACAGCATGGAACAATAAAAAATTAGAGATACGTTGGAGACGTATCACTATCCTATCTCACAAGTTCCGTTAAGTTTTGTGTGATTGAAGTTTTCAAGTTTTGGGTGAGATATCGATATGAGGAGAATAATGAGTGGCAAGACCCTAAGTTTGGGGATGCCCAAGGCACCCAAGGTAATATTCAAGGAATACTCAAGCGTCTAAGCTTGGGGATGCCCCGGAAGGCATCCCCTCTTTTGTCTTCAACACTATCGGTAACCTCACTTGGAGCTATATTTTTATTCGTCACATTATATGAGTTTTTCTTGGAGCGTCATTTTCTTTTGTTGAGATTTGCTTTCTGTTATCAATAATCATGTTTTGTATCTTTTAGTTCAATAAAATGCCAATTATAGCCTTTACCATGCCCAGTTTGCAAGTTCATGTGTTGCTGTTTGAAAACAGAAAGTTTTCTGTTATGTCCAGAATATTCCTGAATAGTCAGAACATGATACAAATCTGAAATTTTTACACAGTAAGCATGCATGATTTCTCTGTCACGTGGTAATTTTTCAGAATTTTTGGAGTTTGGGAATTATGGATCCTTATTCCCCTTTTACAGACTGTTCTGTTTAGACAGATTTCGGTTAAAGTTGCATTGTTTGCATATGTTGCTTGTTTAATGTTTCTATTTGTGGATAGGAGTATTAAATATGTAGAGGCATTTAGTATGCAATGTTAAATTATAATTTTAGTGATTTGTTACAGTAGGAATGTTAAGGTTTTGAGTGGATTTATACTAACTTATCTCACGAGTTCTTGTTGAGTTTTGTGTGGATGAAGTTTTTAAGATTTAGGAGAAACCGTGATATGAGAGGAATTAAGGAGACACTAAAGCTCAAGCTTGGGGATGCCCAAGGCATCCCAAGATAACATTCCAAGAAGTCTCAAGCAACTAAGCTTGGGGATGCCCCGGTTGGCATCCCACCTTTCTTCATCAACACCTATCGGTTAGCCTAAGTTTTTACTTGTTCACATGTTATGTGCTATTCTTGGAGTGTCCTTTTATTTTCGTTTTGTTTGTTGTTTGAATAAAATTATCAAGATCTGAAATCTTAATTGAGAGAGAATCCTCACATAGCTACCTATTTACTTAACTACTCATTTGATCTTCACTTATATCTTTTTGGAGTAGTTTGTCATTTCCTCTAGTACTTAACTTATATCTTTTTGAGCACGGTGGTGATTATATTTTGAAGAAATACATACACTCTCATGCTTCACTTATATTATTTTGAGAGTTGACAATAGTAATGGCAATATGCTTAAGATATGAATTTGGTCGCAAAGTGATGAATATTCAAGAGGGATATAATAAAAAACTTTCGTGAAAGATCATTGGATATGATAAGTTTGATTCCTTGCAATAGTTTTGCGATATGGAGATGATAATATATGAGTCATGTTAGTGAGTAATTGTGATTTAGTAAGAATATTAGTGTTAAGGTTTGTGATTCCCTATGCATGCACATAAAGTCAATAGTTATGCAACGAAATTATATCCTACTTATGGGGCATTATTCGGTGTTAGTTATGTTCAATGCATGTTTATGACCGTTTTCACTTTTTGGTTGGTTGCTTCTCAATCTATTTGCTAGCCTTCAATTGTACTAAGCGGGAATACTGCTTGTGCATCCAAACTCCTTAAACCCAAGTTGTGCCAAATGAGTCCACCATACCTACCTATATGCGGTATTTCCATGCCGTTCCAAGTAAATTTGCATGCGCCAACTCTAATTTTTTAAAATAATTTTCCGTTTTGTGTGCCCGTACCGCTCATGAAGCGGCAGGGGGTGGCCAATATTTTCCATGTTAGGTGTGTTATTCTCACGATGAGTGTTTATTCACTTGTCATTGGACGAGAGAGTGGCTGGTAATAGGATGCCCAGTCCCATAATGAATCAAAAATAATAATAACAAAATTCCTTGGAAAGTGTTGGTATGGAGGGCACCCGTGGATACACTACAAGGATACCCCCTATAAAGCAACACATATTCTACAACCTTTTGACTATAAGTTGCAAAATTCACAAGAGATACGCATATAAGTGTTGTAGCATATGTGTTGTAGATGTGCAACTCGTGACCATAGTGTCCTACACAGATTGCAACAGATCTTATATGTTGCCTTGTATGTGTTGTAAATTATATTTGTTATATGACTGCATATATCTCTACTATTAAAAATTAATATTAATTATACACGCCGGTGCACATAAGGAATGTGACGTGAAAAACTATGCTAATTGTTCGAGCAAAAATCAAATCGCGTGTGGTCCCTTTTATTCTCCGATCCAGAACATTGGCGAAGGCACAGGATGGGCCGCTCCACACGCTAGGAATTCGGCCGGGCCTGTATACCACGTAGGTAATAAGAGATGGCCTTGGAGAAAAGAATTAGCCTAGTAACAACCAACTCTGCTCGTCGTGCCGAAGCGAACGCAGGGACCACCTATATGGCACGTACCGCGCCAGGGAATAGCAGCGCGCACACCCCCCTCTCCCCACGCGCCCCTCGTGGGCCGGCCCATGTGCGGGGCGGGAAGCACCTTGTTTTTTTTTTGCTTTTTGCTTTTTTCTGTTCTTGTTTTTTTCCTTTTTTAAAATAATTCGGGATTTCAGAAAAGCTGCAAAATGTGAAATGTTCATGAATTCAAAAAAATGTTCATGATTTAAAAAAATGTTCGGGAAATGATAAATGCACATATATTTGAAAAAATGTTCACCGAATTCAAAAAATGTTCGTGATTTCTAAAGAATGAACAGTTTTTGAATTTTAAAGAATATTTCTTATTTTGATGAACAAATTTTTATGAATAGTTTTTAATAATGATGAACATTTTTTTGTATTTTGATGAACAAATTTTGAATTCGATGAACATTTTTTAAACTTGATGAACAAAATTTGTATTGAAGAACATTTTTTTGAAACATAGATGAAGTAATTTTAAATTTGATGAACAAATTTTTAAATTGGTGAACAAATTGTGAAAATTGATGAACATTTTTTTAATTTGATGAAGAAATTTTGAATTTGATGAACATTTTTTTAAATCCGATGAAGAAAATTTGAATTTGATGAACATTTTTTGAAAATCGATGAACAAAAAATGTTCGCAAATTTGAAAAAGCAAATTCGAAATAAAAAATGAAAAAGTAAAAAAAGAAAAAAAGAGAAAGAGAAAAAGGAAAAGGAAAACAGAAAAAAGGAAAAAAAAGAAAAATGAAAAAAAGAAAAAGAAAAAAACAAAAACAGAAAAACAAGGAAAAGACCAAAGAAAAAGAAACCGGGAAATGGGCCGGCCATACGTACACCCGCGATATAGGAGCTGCGGCGAACGGAACCACGCAGGTCGATAGACTCAAATCGAAAGAAAAAAAAAAGAAAAAACCACGCACGGTCGGTCAACCCTCTTTCTCCAATCTCGCGACTACTCGACCCGCTGTCGGGAGCCAGCCGAGCCGCCCGCCTCGCCGTCCCTGCCCGGCCGCCCGGAGCCACCGGTAGACCGCCCTGTGACCCTGACCGGCCTGAAGGCTGACACCCGCGACCTGCCGCTGCCTGCCCCGCTTGGCGCCCGGCCGGCTGCTGTCCGCGCAGGCGCACACGGCGCACCAATAGTAAATAGGAGTAGGATTTATCCATCACACACATCAGCAGGGGCTCGTTTTTGGAGACGATCTGCAGCAGAGGAGGAAGAGGAGGTGTTGTGGTTGAGAGCTTGGGGACGCATGACAGCTGAGGATGGCCGAAGAGCAGAACAGCAGCAAAGAGCTTCGCGGGGGATCAGACTTCACGATCTCCTTGTCTAGTGGAGCGCGCGTCAGGAGGGAGGGGCCTCGCGGTGGATCAGACACCGCCGCCTCCTGTGTCTGGTGGAGCGCGCGACGAGGATGCAGGCCGGAGGTGTCACACAAGCATACTTTTTTGGAAAACTCTTATAATCAACCGGATGATTTCCAGCTCTCCATCAGCCGCCTTGTTTGTGCGACACATGCCTCTGTGGGGGCCTTCACACCACCCCCCTTTCTCTTATCTCTAGCCGAGAGAGACACAGCCACATATTCCTCCAAGCTCCTCCTCCCTTCCTCCCTTCCCGATCTGCTGCCTCCTTCAAGCCCCTCCTACCTACACAATCTGCTGCCTCCCTCAAGCTATGCAGCTAAATCGATGGCCTCCATGCACCAGCCAAGAGAAAGTCAAGTGGAGGGAGCGCCCCATGGCTGGATTACGCTGCTGCAAAGCTCGGTGCCTCTGCTGCGAGCCCGGGGCGGCGGAGCTGAGAGCATGGACGCCGGCTGACGAAGAGATGTGGTGGGTGTCGTTAGTCAGAGCTGCAATGAAGCGCAGAGTTAGAGTAGCGTTGTTGCTTGTGCTGATTTTGTGCTGGGAATGGTGGATGTGAGGAGGAAGATGCACTGCTGCATTTTCTTTTAATCGAACGGCCACTTGTGCGTTGATCGAACGGCTGCCTAGGCGGATGATTTCACTAGGAAATCATCCGACAGATTTGTAGCAGCCGCCTACTTTTTTTGACCGGTAGGGAAATATTATGAGGTCACAAAATAATGAGGCATGATAGCATATAAGAATGATTTTATATCTTTTTTATTATAATATATTAATGATATTAAAACACACATATACAATTAAGTACGAGCGCCCAAATTCTCTCGAAC
Organism: Elymus sibiricus; assembly: GCA_039707655.1. NCBI lineage: Eukaryota > Viridiplantae > Streptophyta > Magnoliopsida > Poales > Poaceae > Elymus > Elymus sibiricus. Next base: position 403,739,980 of record CM077672.1, read on the forward strand.
CGACACAAATCCGGGGAGGTTTGCGGGCGTCCGGACTCGTGCTAATATACGCGGTCCCACCAAACCCCTCTCCCGTGCGAACCACTCTCAAAACTGCACATGCGCATCGATGCCGATCAGCTACTCCAGAGCAGGCGTGACTTGATGGCCTTGATGGCGGTCAAAGCGACCAGACAGGACAAGAGGGCGGCGCCACTTCAATGCGGCGCAGCGGCCGGAGTAGGCTTCTTGAACGCCGCGCCCACATTGAACCAGCGTCGGTCCGCCTACCCGGGCTAATTAAGCAGGGCTCCGGTGTCGGCCAACCCCATCTCATCTCCTCTCTGCTGCTCTTCGCACAACCATAAGATCCGATCCGATCCGATCCTCTCTTGGACTAGCAAGATGGGCAAGTCAGGCTTTCCAGGATGGTTCTCGGCGCCAACCGAGGGATCTCTCTCCGGATCGTGGCGCCGTCGTGCGTGGTCTTTTGACCGATCGTCCTCCTTTGTGCCGTCGAAGGAGGAGGGTCTTGCTCTCCTCGGTTGACGAAGAGCATCATCAGCCGCCCCTCCTCGACGAGGCTGCCACAACAGACGAGGAGTTCCAGCGGCAGTTTGAGCTCCCTCCGTGATCACGGCTTGGCGCCGCCCTCGTCGCTGCCCTTGTCGCCTCACTGCTGCCATCGCCGCCCTGTCGGTGCCCACTCGCCGTGAAGCAGGAGCCATACCTGGCGCTCACGAACGCACGCGGGCGCCTCGTGCATTACCTCGGACGCGGCGGCAGGAGAACGTCGCCGCAGTGCCTTGACGGCGGCAGAGTCAGTGGACCGGCGCAACACGTAGCACCGTGCCGTGTTCGGGATGTCGCACATCTCGCCGGACTAGGTCCTCGCAAACGCCACGCTGGCGGAGGCCTATGCGCAGCCTCAAGGGGAGGGGCGGGCGAAACGGGGCGACGTCCGCGGCCGACGCTGGCCTGTGCATGACGGGGGAGGAAGCTGAGCGGCTACACCGCGTGCGGCAGGTCACGGCCAATCAACACGTTTTGAGTAATAGAAAACATTATTACTTCATCCATATTGCACTGAATTTGTACAAACATAGAAGAAGCACGTTGTGTTTGGCACAAATATAGGGCAAATATATGCACAAGTCCCTGTCAAGGGCCAGATGATAATAAAAAATATTTTAATTTGTTTCGCTTCAAATTTGTAGTCGCTCTTATTTGTTTATTTATTTATTTCACACCAATTTTTTCCCTTTCCCTCTGTTCTCTCCCGCCAATAGCCACTAATTCTAGTGAAAAGAAAATAAGTATGCGCGCTTCGCAACATCGGCCCTCGCAAGGAGGTAACTACGCCACCAAAATCGGAAACCTCCTTCTCCCCTCCCCAATATTAACGCAGTTCCCTTCCTCGTCTTGTACGTGTAGGAGATATGCCCTAGAGGCAGTAATAACAGTTATTTTGTATCTCCGAGTTTGTAATGAATGTTTATGTTCCATGCTATAACTGCAATGATTCTCGAGTCTGCAATATCCACGAGGCTCGGAGGGAAACTCATGTGCACGTGTGGTATAATAAACGGTAAAATGTATTCCTAATCATGCCTCTAAGACTGGCTCAAGTATTGCATGATGATCCTGTTTTCCTGATCATGGGCATGTCTATGCCGGCAATTTTGAGGGCACAATGTTAGTAGAACACTTGTGTTGAATCGACCCGAATTGATGTTATGCTATGAGATACATTCGTCACAAGTTAATGGTTAATAACACAGAGATAGTTAATGTTTGCATAATTACTTAGACCATAAGAGTATCGAGTTCCTTCGTACTTGCTTCGTGAACTTTGGGGTTTGTTAAACGTCATCCGTAACTGGGTGGCTATTACGGCGGCTTACGGGTTCACGGAAAAGTATGACCAGAAATGAGATAGCTCAAGATTGGGATTTGCTCCTCCGACGATGGAGAGATATTCTCGGGCCCTCTCGGTGTTACGGTATCCATCATCGTCTGGCCAGACACGTTGTGATTTGATCACTGGGATGCCGGAACATGGAAACGAGAAAAGAGAACAAAACCGGTAACGAGGTAACTTGCATGGCGGACAAGTTGTTGATCCACGGGGATGCAATAAATCTCACCTCGGGTGTTTGTAATATATCGTGAAGCAACAGGAATAGCACACGGAAACTGGAGGTTCACTCGAATATTCATTCGTGTGGGTATAGGGGTCAATATGGGTGTCCACGGCTCCGATGTTGATCATTGATCGGAAAGTGTTCCGGGTCATGTCTATACTTCACCGAACCTATAGGGTCACACGCTTAAGGGTCATCTATCTGCTGAATACTAGACGGGGAGTCTGAGAGAAAATCACCGGAAAAGTTTCGGACAGAGCGGAAACGTTCCGGAGAGGACACCGGAATAGTTTCGGTAAAACTGAAAAGTTGTTTCAGGGGATACCATTAAGTCAAATTGGTTTTGGCACACGCCTGGAAATTCTTGGAGGATGCCAGAAGTGTTCTGGAAATTTCTGGGAATTTTCCGAGATAAAAACCGGAAATGTTCCGGAGCTGCCGGAACCGATTTGGTTGCTTTTCGCAGATGAAAATCACTAATCCGAAATTGTTTCGGAACGCGTCCAAAATCATTTGTGTGGGGACTGGAATTATTCGAAGACCCACAGAAATATTTTCGGATTTAAGGGTCGCGGAAAATTGGTTCCGTGAATAGTGAAAATCACTTTATGGATATTTTTATGGAAAGCCACCTTTTGGGATATTTCCCAAAAGGCTTCTAGAAGGGCTTGGGGGCCCAGGAAGCCCCTCATGGGGTGCCCCCAAGGGGTGGCCGGCTAAAGGAGGTGGAGCTCCTTGGAGCTCCACATGCCATCCCTTTTTGCTTTATTCATTTATGTAAAGACATAAAGTGGGGGTACTTTTGGTATTTTTGAATGCCAACTTTACCCCTTGGCTTTCCTATAAATAGAGGTGGAGGGGTGCTCTCCAAAGCTCATCCTTGCTCTCATACACATGCCATAGACTTGTCTGGATTCTCTCTCCCTCCCAACGAAATAGTTTCGTAGAGCCGAAAGGCTGTCTGGGTTCCGGCAGGAACAAGTTCTGGACGGCGAAGCCCTGCCGGATAGCTGACACCGTATGTGTGCAACCCCGTAGAGAGGTCGTAGTTTTGATCTTTTGCCCGAGGGGCTGTTCGAGTGTCCTCGCGAAGGGCTGTCCGAGTTTTCGTTCGAGTTTCGAGAGTCCTCCCGAAGTGCTGTCCGTGACATCGTCCGAGGGACTGTCCGACCGCCTCCCGAAGGGCTGTCCAACGAGGGAGTACATCCTCGTGGTTGGGAGGTTGTAAATCCTAGCTGCGGGGATCTGCACCAACGATCTACACTGACTCTTCTTCCACTGCGCTACGAGTCGGTACGGATTAGATCAAACCCTGTATCACATCTCCATAGTGGTCCTGGGCGTGCTCGTTGTATCGAATTTTTTTGTTTTCTGTCGCGTTCCCCTACAGTGGTATCATGAGCCATGCTATGCGTAGATGCAGGTTACGATCTAGAATACATAGAGATGTATGGGTATTGCATAATATAATTTTGGAGTAGATGAGATCTATTGCTGAAAATTATTTATCCGGGTGGCAGATGAAATCTTTTACCCGATGTTCTTGTTGCTTCCCTAGAATTTGCGTATTTCTGATCTCGAGACAGCATGGTGGAATTTGACAAAGTTCTGGCAATCCGCGATCCTGATTGATCAACGAAGTGTTATCAGTTCTTTGGGTTCCGCCATAGTCAAAAGAAAGATGAAATTCGCAGACGAAAGGGCAATGCAGATATGATCTGCACGGGGGTCATGTGTATGACGAAGTTTAGTATGAGGCTCGAGATTTTATTATCTCGTGTTTCATACACCCCGCGATGTTACTCTAGCGACTTGAATAATCATACTTGATGATAAAACGTTGGTAGCTGCGGTTTAAGTCAAAACCTTAGAAGCCACGTAAAATAAATTTTTGCATAAACCGATTAGAGGCGTCTAACTTGTTTTTGCAGGATGTGCATGTGATGTGGTAATACAATGCTCATATTAATTCGATTATGTATGAGATGACTATATGATGTAAATTTACTAACATGACCTGCGGGTCATGATTCGGCATGTTGGCTGGAGCCATATGATTGTCACTTTTATGACCTGCATGTCAACCTTAAGTAATGCACTTATTTTATTAGCTATAGAGATAGCAATATTATCTGGTGCATCGACAAGGTGGTGGCAATCTTCGCGAAGGTGAACACTGACACAAATGCCGAAGACGAAGAAATTAAAGACTTCTCCGTCAGAAAGGGCTATACCATATCATGCTATTATGAATTGCCTGAGATGTTTATCCCTTATGATGCACCCTTTTGATTGTGCGGTAGTCACTTTTTATTAGGGTGATCTCTCACTAAAAATATCAAGTAGATAGTGTTCTCCCAAGTGTAGCACCGTCACGGCACCTATCTTTTCGGGGTGCGCCGTGTCACACGGGTACGAACGATTAGAGAAGTGTGAGGTGGGTGAGTTGAGACCTCGCAGCGAGATCACTTGGTTGTCTTGACGTTCAGGCATGACCGTCATGAGCTCGGAACACACGCATCGAAAGATGAACAAGAGTCACATAGAGATGTGATTGGCAAGATGGCCTACCGGTTAAGATTTTCGTCATCAGTGGTGTTACACCAATGGCGAACAATCAAGACACGGATCTTGAATCACTCATAATCAATTTTGAGAGATATTGATTTGAGTGGGAGCGCAATTTAGAATAAAATTATTTATTCACTAGTGCAAATTAATTATGAACAAAGTCTAAGTTAAACTTGTGTTTACCGTTGTAGATCAAATGGCTCCCAACACCGCGTTCAACTTAGGCCCGATGTTAGAGAAAGAGAAGTTAGCTGCGACTGGAAACAACTATGCGGACTGGGTCCGTAACCTGAGGATTGTCCTCAGGAGCGCTAAGAAAATGTATGTGCTTGAAAATGCTCTTCCAGCTAAACCGGCGGCCAATGCCCTGGAAGATGAACAAAATGTCTGGGCCACTAAGGATGATGATCACAACTTAGTGCAGTGCCTCATGCTAGCTTGCATGAGTGCAGGGCTTCAAAAATGTTTTGAATTCCATAAACCCCGTGATATGATCCGGGAATTGGATGCTCTGTACAAGGAAACCGCAAGATCTGAACGATTTGATATCATGAAGGCCTTGATGGAATGCAAGATGGCTGAGGGTAGTTCAGTTGGCGAACACGTGGTCAAAATGATTGGCTATGCTGAAAGTCTTAAAACCCTAGAATTTCCAATTCCGCCTGGCCACATGATGGACATGATGCTTTCTTCACTCCCCCCGTCTTACAACGGTTTTGTCATGAACTACAACATGAGTGGGATGGAGAAAACACCGGAAGAGGTGCTCGCCATGCTGAAAACTACTTAAGGAGGACTGCGGAAAAATCGCAAGCAGGTGTTGCTTCTGAATAAAACCGCCAGTTTCAAAAAGAAAGGCAAGCCAAAGAAGGGCAAGGGCACCGGTAAGACTGGCTCCCACAACAACTCTAAGGGCGGAGCCAAGAATGAAACTGAGTGCTTCTACTGCAAGGGCACAGGACACTAGAAGAGAAACTTCAAGAAGTATCTGGAAGATAAGAAGTCTGGTAAAACCGGAAAAGGTATAATTGTTATACAAGTTAATGTCATTGACGTTTTGCTTGCTAGCGAAAATTCTAAGTCTTGGGTATTTGATACCGGATCGGTTGCTCACATTTGCAACTCGATACAGGGACTGCAGAAGGTGCGCAAGTTAGCAAAGAATGAAGTCGTGATGCGCGTCGGGAACGGCGCTGGGATCGCCGCTCAAGCCGTCGGCATTATGCCTCTACGTGTCCCTTCAGGATTTATCTTAGAACTAAATAACTGTTATTTTGTTCCACTATTGTGTAGAAACATTATCTCCTGATCATGTTTAGTACACGATGGGTATTCATACAAGTCTGAGAACAATGGTTGTTCACTTTATTGTAAGGATATGTTTTATGGATTTGCACCCATTGTTGGGGGCCTTTTCATACTAAATCTTGAATGTGGAAATGATGTCTTTAATGTGAATGCTAAACGCCTTAAGAACGCTGATACCGCCACCACTTTCATGTGGCACTGTCGCCTTGGCCACATCGGAAAGAAACGCATGCAAAGACTCCATAAAGATGGAGTTTTACCGTCCTTTGATTTTGAATCATTTGACACATGTGAAGCTTGCTTGATGGAAAAAATGACCAAGATGCCGTTCACGGGTCATCCTGAACGGGCGAGTGAATTATTGGAAATAATACATAGTGATGTATGTGGTCCAATGAGCACAATCGCACGGGGTGGGTATTTTTACTTCGTGACTTTTACTGATGATTTAAGTCGGTATGGATATATCTACTTAATGAAGCATAAGTCGGAAACCTTTGAAAAGTTCAAAGAATTTCAGAATGAGGTAGAAAATCATCGTAACAAAAGGATTAAGTTTCTGCGGTCTGATCGCGGGGGCGAATATCTTAGTCATGAGTTTGGCCAACATCTGAGTGACCGTGGAATCGTTTCATAGCTTACGCCTCCCGGAACTCCACAGCGAAACGGAGTGTCGGAAAGACGTAACCGAGCCCTGTTGGACATGGTGAGGTCGATGATGTCTCTTACAGATCTGCCGATATCTTTTTGGGGTCACGCACTGGAAACTGCCGCTCACACACTATACAAAGCACCGTCTAAGTCTGTTTCGACGATGCCATATGAGATATGGCATGGGAAGAAACCCGACCTGTCGTTTCTCAAAATTTGGGGTTGTGAGGCATACGTAAAACGTTTACAACCAAGCAAACTTGATCCCAGATTAGACAAATGTTACTTTGTAGGTTATCCCAAGGAGACAGTTGGGTATTCTTTCTACCACGCCTCCGAGAACAAAGTGTTTGTTGCAAAACATGGAGTCTTTCTTGAGAAAGAGTTTCTCACTAAAGAAGTGAGTGGGAGGACAGTACAACTTAATGAGATTAGTGAATCTTCGGCAACCGTTGATATGGCTAAGGAACCGGAAGAAATTCCGCTAATTATCCCTACAACCGAGCCGGAAGTTGTCGCATGTGATGCGGAAACTTCAGACAATGTTGTAACTGAACCGCGCAGATCACGTAGGGCTATCCAGCCACCTGAGTGGTTTCATAACAAAATCTTCATTCTTGAAGACAATGAACCTGCGCACTACAAGGAAGCGATGGTGGGGCCCAGCTCAAGGGAATGGCATAAGGCCATGAAATCCGAGATGGAATCCATGTACGAAAACCAAGTTTGGAACTTGGAAGAACTTCCAGAAGGCGTAAAGCCCATTGGTTGTAAATGGATTTTCAAAAGAAAGACGGACGCGGATGGTAACATTACTATCGACAAAGCTAGACTTGTCGCGAAAGGGTTCACGCAAGTTCCAGCAGTGGACTACGATGAGACTTTCTCACCCGTAGCTATGCTTAGGTCTGTTCGGATATTACTAGCAATTGCTGTTTATTTCGATTATGAAATATGGCAGATGGACGTCAAAACGGCTTTCCTAAATGGAAACCTCAAAGAGGATGTATACATGATACAGCCAGAAGGTTTTGTCGTTCACAAGGATGCTGGAAAGGTATGCAAACTTCAGAAAGCCATTTATGGTCTGAAGCAAGCATCAAGGAGCTGGAACATTCATTTTGATGAAGTTGTCAAACAGTTTGGCTTCATCAGGAATGACGAAGAATCTTGTGTTTACAAGAAGTTTAATGGGAGCGCAAAAGCATTTCTAATCTTGTATGTGGATGACATATTGTTGATTGGAAATGACGTGAATTTCCTTAGCGAAATAAAAGATTCATTGAAGAAAAGTTTTTCAATGAAAGACTTAGGCGAAGCGGCATATGTATTGGGCATTAGGATCTATAGAGATAGATCAAAACGTCTAATAGCGCTTAGAGAAAGCACGTACATTGACAAGGTGTTGAAAAGGTTCAACATGGAGAACTCCAAGAAAGGCCTACTCCCCATGTCACCTGGCACAGTGCTTTGCAAGAATCAGTGTCCTCGGACTCTCGATGAGCGAGTACAGATGAATGATGTTCCATATGCCTCGGCAGTTGGTTCTATTATGTATGCCATGCTATGTACAAGGCCGGACGTTTCCTATGCGCTAAGTGTTAGCAGCCGGTACCAAAGTGATCCAGGATTGGAACACCGGGCCGCAGTCAAGGGTATTCTTAAGTACCCCAGAAGGACCAAGGATTTACTCCTTGTGTACGGAGGTGATGAAGAGCTCATTGTAAGTGGTTACACTGATGCAGGCTTCATGACTGACCCAGATGACTTCAAATCTCAATCAGGCTATGTTTTCATATTGAACGGCGGGGCAGTTGATTGGAAAAGTTCCAAACAAAAGACTGTGGCGGATTCTACGACGGAGGCGGAATATGTTGCTACTTCAGAAGCCTCCAAGGAGGCGGTATGGATCAAGCAATTTCTTGAAGACCTTGGTGTGGTTCCAAGTGCTCTGGACCCGGTGGAGATCTATTGTGATAATAGTGGCGCCGTGGCTCAAGCAAGGGAGCCAAGTTCGCACCATAAGACAAGACATATTGAACGCAAATATAAACTCATTCGACATCATGTCGACGCGGGTTTAGTGAAAGTACGCAAAGTTCACACAGATCTGAACGTGTCAGACCCGATGACAAAGCCTCTACCACGAGCAAAGCATGAGCAGCACCGGATAGCCATTTGTGTTAGGGAAGCCATGTAACTGGATTATGACTCCAGTGCAAGTGGGAGTCTATAGGAGATATGCCCTAGAGGCAGTAATAATAGTTATTTTGTATCTCCGAGTTTGTAATGAATGTTTATGTTCCATGCTATAACTGCAATGATTCTCGAGTCTGCAATATCCACGAGGCTCGGAGGGAAACTCATGTGCACGTGTGGTATAATAAACGGTAAAATGTATTCCTGGTCATGCCTCTAAGACTGGCTCTAGTATTCCATGATGATCCTGTTTTCCTGATCATGGGCATGTCTATGCCGGCAATTTTGAGGGCACATTGTTAGTAGAACACTTGTGTTGAATCGACCCGAATTGATGTTATGCTATGAGATACATTCGTCACAAGTTAATGGTTAATAACACAGAGATAGTTAATGTTTGCATAATTCCTTAGACCATGAGAGTATCGAGTTCCTTCGTACTTGCTTCGTGAACTTTGGGGTTTGTTAAACGTCATCCGTAACTGGGTGGCTATTACGGCGGCTTACGGGTTCACGGAAAAGTATGACCAGAAACGAGATATCTCAAGATTGGGATTTGCTCCTCCGACGATGGAGAGATATTCTAGGGCCCTCTTGGTGTTACGGTATCCATCATCGTCTGGCCAGACACATTGTGATTTGATCACTGGGATGCCGGAACACGGAAACGAGAAAAGAGAACAAAACCGGTAACGAGGTAACTTGCATGGTGGACAAGTTGTTGATCCACAGGGATGCAATAAATCTCACCACGGGTGTTTGTGATATATCGTGAAGCAACAGGAATAGCACAGGGCAACTGGAGGTTCACTCGAATATTCATTCGTGTGGGTATAGGGGTCAATATGGGTGTCCACGGCTCCGATGTTGATCATTGATCGGAAAGTGTTCCGGGTCATGTCTATACTTCACCGAACCTATAGGGTCACACGCTTAAGGGTCATCTATCTGCTGAATACTAGACGGGGAGTCTGAGAGAAAATCACCGGAAAAGTTTCGGACACAGCGGAAACGTTCCGGAGAGGACACCGCAATAGTTTCGGTAAAACTGAAAAGTTGTTTCAGGGGATACCATTAAGTCAAATTGGTTTCGGCACATGCCTGGAAATTCCTGGAGGATGCCAGAAGTGTTCTGGAAACTTCTGGGATTTTCCGGGATAAAAACCGGAAATGTTCCGGAGCTGCCGGAACCGATTTGGTTGCTTTTTGCAGATGAAAATCTCTAATCCGAAATTGTTTCGGAACGCGTCCAAAATCATTTGTGTGTGTACTGGAATTATTCTAAGACCCACAGAAATATTTTCAGATTTAACGGTCGCGGAAAATTGGTTCTGTGAATAGTGAAAATCACTTTATGGATATTTTTATGGAAAGCCACCTTTTGGGATATTTCCCAAAAGGCTTCTAGAAGGGCTTGGGGGCCAAGGAAGCCCCTCATGGGGGCCCCCCCAAGGGGTGGCCGGCCAAAGGAGGTGGAGCTCCTTGGAGCTCCACATGCCATCCCTTTTTGCTTTATTCTTTTATGTAAAGACATAAAGAGGGGGTACTTTTGGTATTTTTGAATGCCAACTTTACCCCTTGGCTTTCCAACAAATAGAGGTGGAGGGGTGCTCTCCAAAGCTCATCCTTGCTCTCATACACATGCCATAGACTTGTCTGGCTTCTCTCTCCCTCCCAGCGAAATAGTTTCGTAGAGCCGAAAGGCTGTCTGGGTTCCGGCAGGAACTAGTTCTGGACGGCGAAGCCCTGCCGGATAGCTGACACCGTATGTGTGCAAACCCGTAGAGTGGTCGTAGTTTCGATCTTTTGCCCGAGGGGCTGTTCGAGTGTCCTCCCGAAGGGCTGTCCGAGTTTTCGTTCGAGTTTTGAGAGTCCTCCCGAAGGGCTGTCCGTGACATCGTCCGAGGGACTGTCCGACCGCCTCCCGAAGGGCTGTCCGACGAGGGAGTACATCCTCGCGGTTGGGAGGTTGTAAATCCTAGCTGCGGGGATCTGCACTGACGATCTACACCGACTCTTCTTCCGCTGCGCTACGAGTCGGTACGGATCAGATCAAACCCTGTATGACATCTCCAAAGTGGTCCTGGGCGTGCTCGCTGTACCGATTTTTTTTGTTTTCTGTCGCGTTCCCCTACAGTACGAAGGATCCCTTCTTCAGCCGATCCATCATGGCTTGCCCTCCCTCGTGAGTCTCATAGCTCGCCCCGCCGATTCCACCATTGAGGTTGAGGGCACAAGAGGCGTGTCTTGTTCAGCATCTGGGACGGCAAGCAGATCAATCCCCACACCCGATTCAAAGAAACAGAAGGTAAATACTAGTACGAGTTTAAGATTTTGCCTCCTCCCACCTTCTTGGTTCAGATCTATCCCTTCTATGCTTTCTAATTACTCTTCTCTTGAGTGAATTTGAGAGTGCACACCAAGTGTTTGATAGTTGTCCTCTGTTATTGGTTTAGAATTTTGGGAGCCTTCGAATAGAGTGGGTTACTTCTGGTAACAGTTGGGGTGTCAGGTGTGGATGCGTGCAGTATTTCAATCTAGTTCTCCACCATTACTACCTTGGTGAGTTCAATCTCTCCATAGACTTTCTTTATGGAACTCCAATTCTGACTATCATGTTCCTGTTGGGTCGTATAGTTGGGTTAGTTCTTATGAGTATATAGTTGGGTTAGTTCTTAGGAGTATCAGAACATGATCTGCAGCCCCCAATAATTTGAATGTTAATTTTTTATGAATATCTGAACATGATCTGCACCAGCACAACTAACAGTCCAGTCTGCACAATGACACACTTGTTCTGAAAACTAGAAAATACCCCGCACGTTGCTGCGGAACTTTGGAGCATGCATTGGTTGAGGGTTAAATAGGAAGACGAATGATTTTGTAAGTAAACAACATTAAGAACTTTGCAGCATGCATTGGTTGAGAATTAAATAGGAAGACGAATGATTTTTGAAGTAAAGCAACGTTAAATAGCAGCCAGGTCAGAACGCTAATGAAAGAAACCCAGAAGTAGTGAACATATGTAGAAATCAGTTGTGAACCCAGGACAAAGATGACAGTGGCGCACATCTAGTAGACCTTGGTAACTAAGTTCAGAATTACACATATATACACAGAGTGCTTGTTAGATGTCATGATGTCCCTAGTAGCCTGTAGGGAGCTTGCCTTGATGTGGGTCGTGTGGGTGTGCCCATCACCATTTAAAGTAACTACTGGTTATTTCTGTTCTGAAGAATGAAGGTGAGGACATGTCGAGGCTTGGTCCTATTTGTAGTGATATGTGGCGCAATATTCCAGCGTTTTCCGATTGTATTTTTCTTAAGATCAAAAGAGATCAAAACTTTGTAGCCCAAGAGATTGTGTGTTATGTCCGTTCAGGTCAGCATCAGAGGTGTATGGAACTCCCAGGTGTTGGACCAGATCGCTCATGTTGTTACTATAGACTGTACTTATAATGCTATGGGTTCTGAATTAAGATCCCTTCTTACCCTCAAAGAGGAAAAAAGAAAAATCCACATGTACCTGATCTCCCGCGCAACCTCTATGTTTAACATAGATTTATTAGCATGGGGAAAACTCACTTGATAAAACATACGGATCTGTTATTAACCTGAAAATGTAAGGCAATCAGTTTACATGTTGTATATGGTGAGGAGAATATGGGAAAAGTTTCTTCTTTTTCTTTGGAGCAAGAGAGGGTTGGGCCTCTTGGCCTTCGATGACTGCATGATTGGGGAAAGGTTGACTTTTTGATGGGAGAGAGGCTGGCCTTTGAGCGGCCGTTAGGAACTTAGGATAGAAAAAAAAAACAGTCCATGCAAACGGAACTGCTGATGTGGCGTATGTGCTGACTTGTCAGATTTGCAAGTATCAAACAAGAATTCTGTTTCAGATAAGGTTTGTCAACTTAAATAATCTTTACAACCTGTCATTGCTGAGTTTTAAGTTGTGCTTGCACATTTTGCAAATTGCATATACAATACCCAAAACTTGATGTGTATTATTTTATCCTAGAACAAAGAAACTATGGTTCATAATGGTGGCAGTGCACGGCAACTAAAAAAATGTTCTGCTGGACACAAGGTATCATCATAGTCCCATATACAAAATATTATCAAACTATAGTGCTCTCATGTTTATGTGTTTACTTGTTGCTATCAAAATGTTGTGCAGAACCAAGAAACTTCTGATCATAATTTCAGTGCTCAGCAAGGGAAAATAAATTCTGCTGCACACAAGGTATATTTCCATTACCATACACAATATGTTCAAAATATATTGCTCCGATGGTTATGTATCTTCTGGTCGTCTTGCTATCAGAATGTTGTTCAGAACAAAGAAACTTTGCTTGAGATTGTGAGTGCACGGCAGGGATAAAAAACTTCTGCTGCAAACAAACTGGTATCTTTTCATAATCACATACACATTTATGCTCAAACTATAGTGCTAGCTTTTTTATTTGTTTATTACTTCTTCTTTGCTATCAAACTGTTGTCCAGACCAAAAAAACAACAAAAGGTGCTAATGCAAGCAGTAAGAGTTCTCAGAGTGGTTCGCTGAGCTGGTTGGGTGCCAGTGAATTACCTGTAAGAGTGCTCATTCATTTCATATGTTCCTCTGTTTTGTTTCTATTTTTTTTCATATGGTTACTTTGATTTTCTCGAACAGGCAGGAACTAAAGTATTCTTGAAGAGCCTGAAAAACCATAACAGGGACGTAGCTCTTGCTACAATTGTAAGTTGTGATCCTAAATTTAAACTTGATGGTGCTGAAATTAGAAATGAATTTTGGGCGGTGCATGTTGATATGGCACTTGTGAAAACTGAAAATTTGGTACCGAGTCACAAAAACTGCAATACTCTCGGTAATGCAGAAAAAACAAAGATTGCACGGCCCTCAACCTTTGTACATGACTAATATCTTGCATTGTGTGTTAACAGTTCATTTTGTTTTCTTGTTTGTAGATTCAAAAGATAAATGGATGAGTATATGCGTGCGTGGCAAGTGTACTGCAATGATGATGTTGATGTTCTGTTTCATGATGGTGACGATGATGGATGCTTTCAGTTTTAGTTATGTTGTGGGGATGACGTTCCTGTTGGATGTTGTTCCTCGATTAAGTTTTAGTTAAGTTGTAGGGATGTTTATGGATGCTTTCAGTTTAAGTTTCATTGTTAAGAAAATAGTTAGATTATGCATCACATTTGATGATGTTCCTCTTGTAATATCCACTATTGTAATCCAACAATTTTATCTCATATATGATTTCTTCCTCTTGTCAGTATATTCTCTTGTTTTTCCTTCACTTGAAATACATAATTGCATGGAGCATTGATTACATACATATAAAAATAAATAATAATAATAATAATAATAATAATAATAATAATAATCACACTATATCTATGCGAACACTTGAAGCGTAGGAAATTCTCCGTTGCCAAGTAATGGGATTTTGATTCTTGTACATTAACCACCAACATATAGAACTGTTGTAGCAGTCTGCTTTATCTGTTCTAGTCTAGCAACGGTTCCTTTTACCAACGGCAATATAAGTGTTGTATTATACGCTAGCAACACTGGATAAGGCTACACATCTCAAACCGTTGGTAAAGACGTTCGCAACGCATATATGAGCTTTTAGATACGGAAAAAGCGTTGCTATAGCGGGGGTCTTGTTGTAGTGATACAGCTAGCCATGGATTGTGAAAGAAGGGTGGAAAGGAAATAAACTTTATTTTCTGTTTGGGAACCACCTATGATGTGTCTAGCATGGAAAATATTAGGAATTCTCGGTCGTTTTCGTTGACAGGAAAAGCATGCCTCTCAAAAATACTTTTATCTCTCTAATTTAAGCTTTGAGCTCTGGCACATTTGCAAATCTCTGCTTCCCTCTGCGAAGGGCCTATCTATTTACTTTTATGCAATTTTTATTTTTGTTTTGAGTCTCCATCTTCTCTTATAAAGCTCCAACTAGAGAGCACTATTGTCATACTTGTGCATTGTGTGTAGCTAATATTGAGTGTGTCTCATGAATGGATCAATGAGTGAGCATAATGGGCTAGGGATAACTTTCTTTAGCGTTGATATTTTGAAAGACATGGTTGCTTGTTAGCATACTTGAGTATTTATATCTTCACGTCAAATTATAGACTACTGCTTTGAATCATTCAAGTCCAAGTGTCCATGCAACAAAAGAAAAGATTATATGATGATTATGATAGGTAGCATTCCACATCAAAATTTCTGTTTTTAATTGCTACTTTATCATGATGAGTTTTATGAGAAAAAGTTGCTGTTATGATGCTAGGAAAAGTGATTGAAATTATCATTGATCAAACTTATGCACTATGCTAGCATTCACACTTCATAAATTATTTCTTGTATCATTTACCTACTCGAGGACGAGCAGGAATTAAGCTTGGGAATGCTGATACGTCTCCAACGTATCTATAATTTATGAAGTATTCATGCCATGTTTATTATAGTTTTGTATGATTTTGGTGCATTTTTATATGGCATTATATGATTTTTATGGACTAACATATTGACCTAGTGCCCAGTGCCAGTTGTTGTTTTCTGCTTGTTTTTGGTTTTCCAGAAAATCCATATCAAACGAAGTCCAAATGCAGCGAAACTTTTTGACGATTTTTTCTGGAAGGAAACATACCCAGGAAGCTTCGGAGGAGCAGCAGAAGAGCCACAGGGGCCCCACGAGGCACCTGGGCGCGCTTGCCCCCCCAGACGCGCCCTGGTGCCTCGTGGGCCCCCTGTGGCACCTCTTTGCGTGATTCCAACGCTGAAAAATCATATATTTTCAGAAACCCCCGAAAGTTAACCTAGATGAGTTTTTACGCCCCGCAAGCCTATGTACCAAGGAGATCCCATCTGGAGCCCTTTTTCGGCACCCTGCCGGCGGGGGGAATCATCACCGGAGGCCATCTTCAACATCCCGACGGTCTCCATGATGAGGAGGGAGTACTTCACCCTCGGGGCTGAGGGTTTGTACCAGTAGCTATGTGTTTTATCTCTCTCTCGTGTTCTTGATTTGGCACGATCTTGATGTATCGCGAGCTTTGTTAATATAGTTGGATCATATGGTGTTTCTTTCCTCTCTATCCTTATTGTGATGAATCGAATCTTTTCCCTTTGAGGTTTCGTTATTGTCGGATTGAATATTTCAGATTTGAGAACACTTGATGTATGTCTTGCATATGAATACCCGTGGTGACAATGGGGTATTATATTGATTCACTTGATATATGTTTTGGCACTTCCTACTTGTAGCTTGCGTTGGTATTATCCCCGAAGAGGAAGGGATGATGCAGCACAGTAGATATAAGTATTTCCCTCAGTTATAAAACCAAGGTTATCGAACCAGTAGGAGAATACGCAACACCTCGTTAGCAGTACCTGCACACAAACAACAAATCCTTGCACCCAACGCAAACGAGGGGTTGTCAATCCCTCGATGGTCAATTGCAAGATTAAATTGTATGTGATAGATAGATAGATAGAAACAAAAATACAAAATAAAATAAATAAAGAAAAAGTGCAGCAATATTTTTAGGGTTTTAGTAATATGATTTAGATAGACCAGGGGGCCATAGTTTTCACTAGAGGCTTCTCTCCAGAAAATAGCATACGGTGGGTAGACAAATTACTGTTGGGCAATTGATAGAAAAGCAAATAATCATGACGATATCCAAGGCAATGATCATGTATATAGGCATCATGTCCGAGACAAGTAGACCGACTCCTGCCTGTATCTACTACTATTACTCCACACATCGACCGCTATCCAGCATGCATCTAGTGTATTAAGTCCATAAAGAATGGAGTAACGCCTTAAGAACGATGACTTGATGTAGACAAGATAAACTCACGTATGAATAAACCCCATCTTTTTACCCTTAATAGCAATGATACATACGTGTCATGTCCCTTTCTGTCATTGGGATTGAGCACCACAAGATCGAACCCATTACAAAGCACCTCTTCCCATGGCAAGATAAATCAATCTAGTTGGCCAAACTAAATCAATAGATCGGAGAAGAAATACGAAGCTATAATAATCATGCATAAAAGAGTTCAGAGAAAACTCAAATAATATTCATGGATAATCTGATCATAAACTCACAATTCATCGGATCCCAACAAACACACCGCAAAAAGTGATTACAACAGATAGAACTCCAAGAACATCAAGGAGAACATTGTATTGAAGATCAAAAAGAGAGAAGAAGCCATCTAGCTACTAACTATGGACCCGAAGGTCTGTGGTAAATTACTCGCGCTTCATCGGAAGGGCAGCAAGGTTGATGTAGAGCCCCTCCGTGATCGATCCCCCCTCCGGCGGAGTACCGGAGAAGGCCTCCAGATGGGATCTCTCGAGAACAGAAACTTGGGGTGGCGGAAAAAGTATTTCGTGGACTCCCCTGAGGGTTTCCGATTTTTCTGGAATTTATAGTGGTGGAATTAGGTCAAACGGAGCTCTGTGGGCCCCACGAGGTACCAGGGCGCGCCTGCCCCCCAGGCGCGCCGTGGTGCCTCGTGGGCACCCCCTGGGGCTTCTGGCCACCTCCTGAAGCTTCTAGTGTTTATCTTGTCCAGAAAAAAAACTCCAAAAAGTTTCGTGGCATTTGGACTTCGTTTGGTATTGATTTTCTGTAAAACAAAAACAGGGCAGAAAACAGCAACTGGCACTGGGCACTAGGTTAATAGGTTAGTCTCCAAGAATGATATATAATTGTTGTTAATGTATATAAAAACATCCAAGATTGATAATATAACAGCATGGAACAATCAAAAATTATAGATACGTTGGAGACGTATCAGCATCCCCAAGCTTAATTCCTGCTCGTCCTCGAGTTAGTAAATGATAAAAACAGAATTTTTGATGTGGAATGCTGCCTAACATATTCATCATATTTTCTTTTCTTTTATATCATGGACATTGGACTTGAATGATTCAAAGCAATAGTCTATAGTTTGACATGAAGATATAAATACTCAAGCATGATAACAAGCAACCATGTCTTTCAAATTATCAATGCTAAAGAAAGTTATCCCTAGCCCATTATGCTCAATCATTGATCCATTCATGAAACACACTCAAATATTAGCTACATCCAATGCACAAGTATGACAATAGTGCTCTCTAGTTGGTGCTTTTGTAAGAGAAGATGGAGACTCAAATAAATTAAAATTGCATAAAAGTAAATAGATAGGCCCTTCGCAGAGGGAAGCAGAGATTTGTCAAATGTGCCAGAGCTCAAAGCTGAAATTAAAGAGATAAAATATATTTTGAGAGGCATGCTTTTCCTGTCAACGAAAACGACCGAGAATTCCCAATATTTTACATGCTAGACACATCATAGGCGGTTCCCAAACAGAAAGTAAAGTTTATTTCCTTTCCACCATTCTTTCACATTCCATGGCTAGCCGTATCCATGGGTGCCCTCCATACCATCACTTTCCAAAGAATTTTGTTGTTATTATTTTTGATTTCATTGTGGGACTGGGCATCCCTATTACCAGCCACTCTCTCGTGCAATGACAAGTGAATAAACACTCATCGCGAGAATAACACACCTAGCATGGAAAATAATGGCCACCCCCTGCCGCTTCATGGGCGGTACGAGCACACAAAACGGAAAAATTATTTTTGAAAATTAGAGTTGGCACACGCAAATTTACTTGGAACGGCATTGAAATACCGCATATAGGTAGATATAGTGGACTCATTTGGCACAACTTGGGTTTAGGGATTTTGGATGCACAAGCAGTATTTCCGCTTAGTACAAAAAAAGGCTAGGAAATAGATTGACAAGCAACCAACCAAAAAACAAAAACGGTCATAAACATGCATTGAACATAACTAACACCGAATAATGCACCATAAGTAAGATATAATTTCGTTGCATAACTATTGACTTAATGTGCATGCATAGGGAATCACAAACCTTAACACTAATATTCTTACTAAATCACAATTACTCACTAACATGACTCACATATTATCATTTCCATATCGCAAAACTATTGCAAGGAATTACACTTATCATATCCAATGATCTATATGAAATTTTTTATTATATACCTCTTGAATATTCATCACTTTGGGACAAAATTCATATCTTGTGCAAATTACCGTTACTATCATCAACTCTCAAAAAGATTTAAGTGAAGCATGAGAGTGAAAATATTTCTTCAAAATTTCAATCTTATCAATTCTCAAAATAATATAAGTGAAGCATGAGAATTCATTTCTTCCAAATTTCAATCTTATCAACTCTCAAAATAATATAAGTGAAGCATGAGAATTCATTTCTTCAAAATTTCAATCTTATCAACTCTCAAAATAATATAAGTGAAGCATGAGAGTTTATTTCTTCAAAATATAGCCACCACCATGCTAAAAAAGATTTAAGTGAAGCACTAGAGCAACTGCCTAGCTCCAATTTTTTTTTAAGTGAAGCACATAGAATATTCTAACAAATGATGATAAACGTGTGGCTCTCTCAAAATAGGTGTGTTCAGCAAGGATGATTGTGACAAACTAAAAAGCAAACAAAGCAAAGACTCATATAATACAAGATGCTACAAGTAAAACTCATATCATGTGACGAATAAAAATGTAGCTCCAAGTAAAATTACTGATGGTTGGTAGAAGAAAGAGGGGATGCCTTCCGGGGCATCCCCAAGCTTAGACGCTTGAGTCTTCCTTGAATATTACCTTGGGGTGCCTCGGGAATCCCCAAGCTTAGGCTCTTGCTACTCCTTATTCTTTCATCCATCGTGATCTCACCCAAAACTGGAAAACTTCAATCACACAAAACTCAACAAAACCTTCGTGAGATCCGTTAGTATAACAAAATAAATCACTACTTTAAGTACTGTTGCAAACCCATTCATATTTTATTTTTGCATTATACCTACTGTACTCTAACTTCACCATGGCTTATACCCCCCGATACAATCCATAGATTCATCAAAACAAGCAAGTAGTGCATCAAAAACAGAATCTGTCAAAAACAGAACAGTCTGTAGCAATCTATTTAAAAGCCATACTTCTGTAACTCCAAAAATTCTGAAAAATTAGGACAACGTGGGAAATTCATATGCCAATACTATGTAAAATTTCAGATTTTTTCGACGCTCCAGTACATAAACAAGATTCGGGCACTGGATGCAAAACTTTCTGTTTTCCAAACAGCATCAATTATACTATCTTCCAAATCATCCCAAAGGCTTTACTTGGCACAAACACTAATTAAAAACACAAAAACACAATCATACCAGTAGCATAATTGTGAAAACACACAATAACAGAAAAAAGGTGAAAATTTATTTTATTCATTGGGTTGCCTCCCAACAAGCGCTATTGTTTTATGCCCCTAGCTAGGCATAATGCATAGTTTCAAGTATTGTCATCTTTCAAGTTGATTCCATAAGTGGCCCTCATAATTGATTCATATGGTGCTTTAATTATTTTTCTAGGGAAATGCCCCATATCCTTCTTTAATGGAAATTGAAATTTTATATTCCCTTCTCTCATGTCAATAACGACACCAATGGTTCGTAAGAACGGTCTACCAAGTATTATGGGGCAAGAAGAATTGCATTCAATGTCAAGCACAATAAAATCAACAGGCACATAGTTTCTATTTGCAAGAATAAGAATATCATTAATTCTTCCCAAAGGCTTTTTAATAGTAGAATCCGCCAAGTGCAAATTAATAGAACATTCATCTATATTGGTGAAACCTAGCACATCACATAAAGATTTTGGAATTGTGGAAACGCTAGAACCCAAATCACATAAAGCATTGCACTCATAATTTTTAATTTTAACTTTAATGGTGGGTTCCCATTCATCATATAATTTTCTAGGAATTGAAATTTCTAGTTCTAGCTTTTTTTCTAACGCTTTCATCATCGCTTCTACGATGGGTTTAGTAAGAGCCTTGTTTTGCTCATAGGCGTTGGGTGAATTTAACATGGATTGTAACAAAGAAATGCACTCAATCAAAGTGCAATTATCATAATTAAAATCTTTGTAATCCAAGAGAGTGGGCACATCGCTATTTAAAGTTTTTACCTCTCCAAACCCACTTTTAGTAATTTTTTCATTAAGATTTTCACCCTCCGAATTATGGGAACGCCTACTAGCTAAAGTTGACTCTTCTTCTGTCCCCTTTTCATCAAGTTTTATATTGCTAAAGAAAGAATCAATAGATGAAACACCAGTCATTTTAATATCCTCATCATTACTACGATAAAAACCGGGAGGAATCGCTTTTTCTAAAAATTCTTGTTTAGCTTTTAGCATGGCGGTTCTTTTCTTACTCTCATCCATGGAGATATATAAAGCTTTAATTGATTCATTAATATAAATTTTAGGTGGCAAAATTTTAGTCTTAAGATTTTCCACATCATGAATAATTCTATCAATGCTCCTAGACATATCATCAAGTTTACTCAATTTTTCTTCTATCGCAGTGTTGAAAACTTTTTGAACATTAATAAATTCTTTAATATTACTTTCAAGATCAGAGGGCATCCTATTGTTATTATTATAAGAATTACCATAAGGATTGCCATAATTATTAGAGGAATTTCCAGGAAACGGCCTAGCATTAAAATTACCTCTATAAGCATTATTATTGAAATTGTTTCGCGAGACAAAATTCACATCTACGGGATCATTATTTTGGTCAATCAAAGTGGACAATGGCACATCATTAGGATCAATATGAGCATTTTTGCTAGCAACCAATTTCATAAGCACGTCAACTTTATCACTCAAAGTACTAATTTCTTCAATAGAATTCACATTTTTACTAGTAGGAGTTCTTTCAATATGCCATTGTGAATAATTTGCCATAATATTATCAAGAAATTTAGTAGCTTCTCCCAAAGTAATTTCCATAAAAGTACCACCCGTGGCGGAGTCTAAAAGATTTCTCGAAACAAAAATCAATCCCGCATAAAAATTTTGTATGATCATCCATAAATTTAAACCATGAGTAGGGCAATTTCTTATCATTAATTTCAATCTCTCCCAAGATTGAGCAACATGTTCATGATCAAGTTGCTTAAAATTCATAATTTGATTTCTAAGAGAAATGATTTTCGCGGGAGGAAAATACTTAGTAATAAAAGCATCTTTACACCTATCCCAAGAATCGATACTATTTTGTGGTAAAGATGAAAACCAAATTTTAGCACGATCTCGCAATGAGAATGGGAATAATTTTAATTTCACAATATCATTACCCACATCTTTTTTCTTTTGCATGTCCCAGAATTCTACGAAAGTGTTAAGATGGGATGCAGCATCTTCATTAGGACTACTGGAAAATTGTTCTTTCATGACAAGATTTAACAAAGCCGCATTAATATAACAAGTCTCCACACTAGCGGCGGGAGGAGCAATCGGAGTACTAATAAAATCATTATTATTAGTATTGGAAAAATCACACAATTTTGTATTTTCTTGAGACATTGTGACTACGCAAACAAGATAACAAGCAAGCAAACAAGCAAACGAGAAAAAGGCAAACGGAAAATATTTTTGTATTTTTGTAAAAACGTTTTAGAAGTGGGGGAGATGAAAATGAGAGGCAAATAAAATAAATGCAAGGAGATGAGAGTTTATGCAAAGGTACTTGATAGATGTTGATGATGTCTCCCCGGCAATGGTGACAGAAATTCTTCCTGCAACTTGTAGCTTGCGTTGGTATTATCCCCGAAGAGGAAGGGATGATGTAGCACAGTAGAGATAAGTATTTCCCTCAGTTATGAAACCAAGGTTATTGAACCAATAGGAGAATCACACAACACCTCGTTAGCAGTACCTGCACACAAACAACAAATCCTTGCACCCAACGTAAACGAGGGGATGTCAATCCCTCGGCGGTCAATTGCAAGATTAAATTGTATGTGATAGATAGATAGATTGAAACAAAAATACAAAATAAAATAAATAAAGAAAAAGTGCAGCAATATTTTTAGGGTTTTAGTAATACGATTTAGATAGACCCGGGGGCCATATTTTCACTAGAAGCTTCTCTCAAGAAAATAGCATACGGTGGGTAGACAAATTACTGTTGGGCAATTGATAGAAAAGCAAATAATCATGACGATATCCAAGGCAATGATCATGTATATAGGCATCACGTCCGAGACAAGTATACCGACTCCTGCCTGCATCTACTACTATTACTCCACACATCGACCGCTATCCAGCATGCATCTAGTGTATTAAGTCCATAAAGAACGGAGTAACGCCTTACGAACAATGACATGATGTAGACAAGATAAACTCATGTATGAATAAACCCCATCTTTTTACCCTTAATAGCAATGATACATACGTGTCATGTCCCTTTCTGTCACTGGGATTGAGCACCGCAAGATCGAACCCATTACAAAGCACCTCTTCCCATGGCAAGATAAATCAATCTAGTTGGCCAAACCAAATCAATACATCGGAGAAGAAATACAAAGCTATAATAATCCTGCATAAAAGAGTTCAGAGAAAACTCAAATAATATTCATGGATATTCTGATCATAAACTCACAATTCTTCGGATCCCAACAAACACACCGCAAAAAGTGATTACATCGGATAGAAATCCAAGAACATCGAGGAGAACATTGTATTGAAGATCAAAAAGAGAGAAGAAGCCATCTAGCTACTAACTATGGACCCGAAGGTCTATGGTAAATTACTCATGCATCATCGGAAGGGCAGCGAGGTTGATGTAGAGCCCCTCCGTGATCGATTCCCCCTCCGGCGGAGTACCAGAGAAGGTCTCCTGATGGGATCTCTCGAGAACAGAAACTTGCGGCGGCGGAAAAAGTATTTCGTGGACTCCCCTGAGGGTTTCTGATTTTTCTGGAATTTATAGTGGTGGAATTAGGTCAAACGAAGCTCTGTGGGCCCCACGAGGTACCAGGGCGCGCCTGCCCCCCCAGGCGCCTCTGGTGCCTCGTGGGCACCCCCTGGGGCTTCTGGCCTCCTCCCGAAGCTTCTAGTGTTTATCTTTTCCAGAACAAAATATCCAAAAAGTTTCGTGGCATTTGGGCTTCGTTTGGTATTGATTTTCTGTAAAAGAAAAATAGGGCAGAAAACAGCAACTGGCACTGGGCACTAGGTTAATAGTTTAGTCTCCAAAAATGATATATAATTGCTGTAAATGTATATAAAACATCCAAGATTGATAATATAACAGCATGGAGCAATAAAAAATTATCGATACGTTGGAGACGTATCAGCACTCAACTCGTGGATTCCCGCGGTGACACTGGGGTAATCTATGCATAGGGGTTGATGCACATTTTCATTATCTTTTCTCCGATAGAAACTTTGGGGTGCTCCTTGAAGATCTTTGTGTGGATTGAATATTATGATTATGAAGTTGTTTGATGCATATCGTATAATCAACTCATGGGTACTTGTGGTGACATTGGAGTATCTAGGTGACATTAGAGTTGGTTGATGTGTATCATATGGTGTTATTTTAGTATGAACTCTAGGGCTGTTTGTGACAATTATAGGAATGGCTCAATAGATCGATCGGAAAGGATAACTTTGAAGTGGTTTCGTACCCTACAAACAATTTCTATCTTATGTTCTCCGCTAATAGGAACTTTGGAGTGATTCTTTATCGCACGTTGAGGGATTGTTATATGATCCAATTATGTTAGCATTGTTGAGAGATTGCACCAGTGAAAGTATGAACCCTAGGCCGTATTTTCAAGCATTGCAATACCGTTTGTGCTCACTTTTATCGTTTGCTACCTTGCTGTTTTTATTTATTCAGATTATAAAAATATATTTCTACTATCCATACTACACTTTTATTACCATCTCTTTGTCGAACTAGTGGACCTATACAATTTACCATTGTATTGGGTGTGTTGGGGACACAAGAGATTTCTTGTATTTGGTTGCAGGGTTGTTTGAGAGATACCATCTTCAACCTACGCCTCCCACGGATTGATAAACCTTAGGTCATCCACTTGAGGGAAAATTGCTACTGTCCTACAAAACTCTGCGCTTGGAGGCCCAACACGAGTCTACAAGAATAAGTTGTGTAGTAGACATCAGAGACCTTTTCCGGTACTCTGCCGGAGGGGGAATTGATCACAGAGGGCTTCTACATGAACCTTGCTGCCCTTCCGATGATGTGTGAGTAGTTTACCATAGACCTACGGGTCCATAGCTAGTAGCTAGATGGCTTCTTCTCTCTCTTTGATCTTCAATACAATGTTCTCCTCGATGTTCTTGGAGTTCTATCCGATGTAATCTTCTTTTGCGGTGTGTTTGTTAGGATTCGATGAATTGTGAGTTTATGATCAGATTATTCATGAGAAATATTTGAGTCTTCTCTGAACTCTTTTATGCATGATTGTTATAGCTTTGTATTTCTCTCCGATCTATCGATTTGGTTTGGCCTACTAGATTGATTTATCTTGCAATGGGAGATCAGGTGCTTTGTGATGGGTTCAATCTTGCGGTGCTCAATCCCAGTTACAGAAGGGGACATGACACGTATTTGTATTGTTGACATTAAGGATAAAAAGATGGGGTTTATTCATATTGCTTGAATTTGCTTCTCTACATCATGTCAGCTTGCTTAAGGCGTTACTCTGTTTTTATTAACTTAATACTCCAGATGCATGCTGGATAGCGGTCGATGAGTGGAGTAATAGTAGTAGATGCAGGCAGGAGTCGGTCTACTTGTCTCGGATGTGATGCCTATATACATGATCATTGCCATGAATCCGTCATAATTATTCGCTTTTCTATCAATTGCCCAACAGTAATTTGTTTACCCACCGTATGTTTCTGTGCTCGAGAGAGAAGCCTCTAGTGAAAACTATGGCCCCTGGGTCTATCTTTATCATATAAAAAACCTAAAAATACCTTGCTGCAATTTATTTACTTTTATTTTAATTAGTGTTGTAGTTTATCTATTTACCTCGATAAGATTTAATCCTTGCAAATAACCGCAAAGAGGATTGACAACCCTCTTATTTGTGTTGGGTGCAAGTGTTTGCTCTTGTGTGTGCAGGTGCGCTTAACGGAATTTTGCTTGGTTCTCCTACTGGATTGATAACCTTGGTTCTTAACTGAGGGAAATACTTATCTCTACTGTACTGCATCATCCTCTCCTCTTTGGGGAAATACCAATGCAGACTACAAGTAGCAGAAAGCACCATGAATAAAATGTGAACCACCATCAGTCATTAAATATCTAGGGACTCCAAACCATGGAAATATAACTTCTTTAAGCATGTTAATGGAAGTGTTATGATCAACACTACTAGTTGGAATAGCTTCTACCCACTTAGTAACATAATCTACAGCAACCAAAATACGATTTGCGATGCTCAAAATAGATCAACTCGTAAGCAACCCACTACCGTTTTTCTTCGAAATTTTTATGTGGAAATCACTACTTGGTATAGATTTGTTCTTGACACTATTACCGGAGGGAATTTCTTGATGTGTCCCACTTTGGATGCTTTCAATGCTATGGGAAATTTAGTGGTTTCACCCCCTATCATTATTAATGAAATGGCATTGACTTTGGAGCATGTTATGCAAAGGTTAGAAGCTATAGAAAATAAAATGCCTACTATCGAACATCTTGAAAATTTAGATAAAAAGGTCCACAATCACATTACTCAATTTGGTTCCAAGGTGGGGATTGATTTGAAAACTTTAAAGGAAAAGGAACCAATAATTAACGAAAGGATAGACCAAAGCCCCGCTAGAATTGATAAGCTAGAAGAAATTATCAACAACTTGGGTTCCGCTTTTTCCTCCACTAAAAACATTGATAGGACTCCTCCAAATAAAAATTGCAAGTTTATATATGTTCCTAAGGTCAAGGGTGATACTTCTAGTAAAGGGAGCGAGGATCTTAAAATGATTAGCGTGCACTGATACGTCCCCAACGTATCTATAATTTATGAAGTATTCATGCCATGTTTATAACAATTTTATATGGTTTTGGTATGATTTGATTAGAACTAACCCGGACTGACGCTGTTTTCAGAAGAACTACCGTGGTGTTGTTTTTTGTGCAGAAATAAAAGTTCTCGGAATTGGACGAAACTTTTTGACGATTTTTTTGGAGCAAAAGAGACCCCCGAAGCTTCGTGGAAGGACCAGAAGCCTCACGAGGTGCTCACAAGGCACCACGGCGCGGCCTTAGGGGGTCGCGCCGTGGTACCTTGTGGGGCCCTCGTAGCTCCGTTTCGCGTGATTCCAACGCTGAAAAATCCTATAAATAGAGAAACCCCCAGAAATAAAACTAGAACTTCGACGCCGCCGCCGCACACCTCTGTACCGAAGAAATACCATCTAGAGCCCTGTTCCGGCACCCTGCCGGAGGGGGGAATCATCACCGGAGGCCATCTTCATCATCCCGGCGGTCTCCATGACGAGGAGGGAGTAGTTCACCCTCGGGGCTGAGGGTATGTACTAGTAGCTATGTGTTTGATCTCTCTCTCTCTCTCGTGTTCTTGATTTGGCGCGATCTTGATGTATCGCGAGCTTTGTTAATATAGTTGAATCATATGGTGTTTCTTCCCTCTCTATCTTCTTGTGATGAATTGAGTCTTTCCCTTTGAGGTTTAGTTATTGTCGGATTGAATATTTCAGATTTGAGAACACTTGATGTATGTCTTGCATGTGGATACCCGTGGTGACAATGGGGTATTCTATTGGTTCACTTGATGTATGTTTTGGTGATCAACTCGCGGATTCCTGTGACCTTGGGGTAATCTAGGCATAGGGGTTGGTTGCACGTTTTCATTATCTTTTCTCCGATAAGAAACTTTGGGGTACTCTTTGAAATTCTTTGTGTGGATTGAATATTATGAATCTGAAGTTGTTTGATGCATATCGAATAATCAACTCACGGATACTTGTGGTGACATTGGAGTATCTAGGTGACATTAGAGTTGGTTGATGCGTATCATATGGTGTTATTTTAGTACGAACTCTAGGGCCGTTTGTGACACTTATAGGGATGGCTCAATAGATTGATTGGAAAGGATAACTTTGAGGTGGTTTCGTACCCTACAACAATTTCTATCTTATGTTCTTCGCTAATAGGAACTTTGGAGTGATTCTTTATTGCACGTTGAGGGATTGTTATATGATCCAATTATGTTAGCACTGTTGGGAGATTGCACTAGTGAAAGTATGACCCCTAGGCCTTGTTTTCAAGCATTGCAGTACCGTTTGTGCTCACTTTTGTTAGTTGCTACCTTGCTGTTTTTTATTTTCAGATTACAAAAATCTATATCTACTATCCATATTACATTTGTATCACCATCTCTTCGCCGAACTAGTGCACCTATACAATTTAAAATTGTATTGGGTGTGTTGGGGACACAAGAGATTTCTTGTATTTGATTGCAGGGTTGTTTGAGAGAGACCATCTTCATCCTACGCCTCCCACAGATTGATAAACCTTAGGTCATCCACTTGACGGAAATTTGCTACTGTCCTACAAAACTCTGCAATTGGAGGCCCAACAATGTCTACAAGAATAAAAGTTGCGTAGTAGACATCAAGCTTTTTTCTGGCGCCGTTGCCGGGAAGGTGAGTGCTTGAAGGTATATCTTTAGATCTTGCAATTGAATCTTTGAGTTTCTTGTTTTATCACTAGTTTGGTTTTGTAAAAGAAAACTACAAAAAAAATGGAATTGAGATTACCTCACATGCTTCATCTATATGATTTCTTTCTTGAAAATAAGGATTCCGATAATTGTGCTCAGTTGCTGGAGGAAGAATTTAATAAAATGTTTAATGTGAGTCCTTTGAATGATGAGCATGATTGCAATGTCGTTAGTATGCTTTCTATGAATATCCATGATGCTAATGATATTCAAAGCCATAAGCTTGGGGATGCTATGTTTGATGAAGATGATATTTTTAGTCCCCCAAGTTTTGATGAGCAAATTTATTATGATGATAGCATGCCTCCTATTTATGATGATTATATTGATGAAAGTGGGTTTGGAAGAGTGTCAAATCTAGGTACTAATGATCCCACTATTTTGGAGGGTGTTGAATCATATGGCAATAATTATCAAAGTGGATTTGGAGAGGTCACAACTTTATTTAATGATGATTCCACTATTTTGGAAGAGGTTACAATTGGCTATGATAAGAAAGTTGCTATCTATGATGATTATTGTGATGACATGTATGCTATAAAGAATAATGATAACTATGAAACTTGTCATCATGATTTTAATTTTCAAATGGATTATGCCAATCAAGTATCTCATGATAGTTATTTTGTTGAGTTTGCTCCCACTATTATGAATGAGAAGAAAATTGCTTATGTGGAGAGTAATAAAATTTCTATGCTTGTGGATCATGAAAAGAATGATTTATGTGATAGATATATTGTTGAATTCATTCATGATGCTACTGAAAATTATTTTGAGGGAGGAATATATGATTCTACATATCTCAATAATATAAAGTTTCCTCTCTATGTGTTGAAAGTTTTGAAGTTATACTTGTTTTGCCGTCCTATGCTAGTTGATTCTTGCTCCCATAAGTTGTTTGCTTACAAAATACCTATGCATAGGAAGTGGGTCAGGCTTAAATGTTCTAGTCATATGCTTCATGATGCTCCCGTTATGTTTCAATTCTTTACTTTTTTGTGAGCATCATTGAAATCATCATGCCTAGCCAAAAAGGCTTTAAAGAAAAGTGCTTGTTGGGAGACAACCCAATATTTATACCTACTATTTTTCTTGTGTTCACATTATTAATATACTGTAGTAATCATGTTTTATATGTTTTATTTCAATAATGTGCCAAGTAAAGCCTTTAGGATAGTGTGGATGCTTGTTGATTTGATTCTGTGCAAAAACAGAAACTTTTGCGTCCAATGCTAGAATTTTTATTATGTACTGGAGCATAAAAAAATTCTGAAATTTTTACAGAGTATTGGGTTACAATGTTTTTACGTTGTCCTAATTTTTCAGAATTTTTGGAGGTACAGAAGCATAGTTTTTAAATCGCTCACTACACGCTGTTCTGTTTTTGACAGATTCTGTTTTCTGTGGATAGTTTGCTTGTTTTAGTGTTTCCATAGCTTATATTGAGTAATATAAATTGTGGAAATGATAGAATACAGTAGGCATTATGTGAGAACAATTATGAATCTTTTCTTGACAGTACCTAAGTGGATAATTTATTTTTATCATACTAACCTATCTCACAAGTTCCGTTAAGTTTTGTGTGATTTAAGTTTTCAAGTTTTGGGTGAGATATCGATATGAGGAGAATAAGGAGTGGAAAGACCCTAATCTTGGGGATGTCCAAGGCACCCAAAGGTAATATTCAAGGAATACTCAAGCGTCTAAGCTTGGGGATGCCCCGGAAGGCATCCCCTCTTTCGTCTTCAACACTATCGGTAACCTCAGTTGGAGCTATATTTTTATTCGTCACATAATATGAGTTTTGCTTGGAGTGTCATTTTATTCTATTGATATTTTCTTGGTATTATAAATAATCATGTTTTGTATCTTTTAGTTCAATAAAATGCCAATTATAGCCTTTACCATGCTCAGTTTGCAAGTTCATGTGTTGCTGTTTGAAAACAGAAAGTTTTCTGTTATGTCTAGAATATTCCTGAATAGTCAGAACATGATAAAAATATGAAATTTTTACACAGTAAGAATGCATGAGTTCTCTGTCACGTGGTAATTTTTTAGAATTTTTGGAGTTAAGTAAGTCTGAATTCTTATTCACCCTTTACAGACTGTTTGGTTTTGGCAGATTGCTATTATAGTTGCATTGTTTGCATGTGTTCGCTTGTTTAATGTTTCTATTTGTGGATATGAGTGTTAAATATGCAGAGGCATTTAGTATGAAATTTTTAATTATAATTTTAGTGATTTTTTACAGTAGAGAATGTTAAGGTTTTGAGTTTATTTATACTAACTTATCTCACGAGTTCTTGTTGAGTTTTGTGTGGATGAAGTTTTTAAGATTTAGGAGAAGCCATGATATGAGAGGAATTAAGGAGACACAAGAGGTCAAGATTGGGGATGCCCAAGGCACCCCAAGATAATATTCCAAGAATTCTCAAGCAACTAATCTTGGGGATGCCCTGGTAGGCATCCAACCTTTCTTCATCAACACCAATCGGTTAGCCTAAGTTTTTACTTGTTCACATAATATGTGCTATTCTTGGAGTATCCTTTTATTTTAATTTCGTTTGCTATTTGAATAAAATTATCAAGATCTGAAATCTTTATTGAGAGAGAGTCTTCACATAGCTACTTAATTGTTTAACAACTCATTGTTCTTCACTTATATCTTTTGGAGTAGTTTCTCGTTTACTCTCGTGCTTCACTTATATCCTAAGAGTAAATTGTTGAATGAATTGAATAACATAAAGTTGAAATTATATGTGCTTCATATGCTTGTCCCATGGGGCGTAGTGACTTCACAAATAAGAAGTATAAGTGGTAAAATTTATTGAAAGTTAGCAAACATAGCATTGGTCACTTGAACAATTCACGAAAACATATTAAAGGAAGAGATTTCACATATAAATATACTATCTTGGACATCTTCTATGATTGTGAGCCCCCATTAATTATTTTCAAACTTGAGCAAGTAGTTGATGTTGGACAAGGAAGACAACGTAATGGGTTATGTTTGCTTATATTCACATAGAATTTATATTGTTTTGGATCCTCTAACATGTGGTGCTTGCCCCCTATCTTCTGCTATCCAAAATTCCGCACTAAGTAGAGATACTATTTGTGCATCCAAAAACCCTTAAACCCAATTTCATGTCATGAGAGTCCACTATAGCTACCTATGGATTGAATAAGATCCTTCAAGTAAGTTGTCATCGGTGCAAAGCAATAAAAATTGCTCCTAAACATGTATGAACTTTTGTTGTGAGGGAAAATAAGCTTTGTACGATCTTGTGATGGTGGAGTAATAAAAGCGATAGACTGCATAATAAAAGTCGCTATCACAAGGGGCAATATAAAGTGACGTTCCTTTACATTAAGAGCTTGCACATCCAAAAACAAGAGCGCATGACAACCTCTGCTTCCCTCTGCGAAGGGCCTATCTTTTACTTTATGTATTTACTTTTATGCAAGATTCAATAACG
The DNA here is from genome assembly GCA_039707655.1 of Elymus sibiricus. NCBI lineage: Eukaryota > Viridiplantae > Streptophyta > Magnoliopsida > Poales > Poaceae > Elymus > Elymus sibiricus. The sequence continues at coordinate 403,772,024 of CM077672.1, forward strand.
TTCTTCTCTATTCCTTTTTTATTTTCTCTCTTGGCAAGCATCATGTGGTGGGGATTGATCCAGGCATATATATCCCGTTGAAGATAGGTGATCATGAGTTATTATTGTTGACATTATTTATGAGATAAATAAGTTGGGAGGCAAAACATTAAGCTCCTATCTTCCTATGTGTTTGACCGAAACAATTTGTTCTAAAAATATGCTTTGAGTGTCAGCAATCATGGAAGACTATATGATAGTTGAGTATGTGGAATTTGCTAAATCAAAGCTCTTACATTGACCCTTCCTGAACATAAGATGAATTGCAATTGTTTGATGACTGAAAACATAGTTTGTTAGTTTTCAAGAAAGTTTATGGTCTATACTTTAACATGTGAATAGCTTGCTACTTGATCATGAGAAGTTTTATGAGATGAGCTACTGTCTATGATATATAATTATGCTATAAAAAGTGTTTGAAATTGCCATTGATCAAACTTATGCATTATGCTAGCATTCACACTTCATAAATTATTTCTTTTATCATTTACCTACTCGAGGATGAGCAGGAATTAAGCTTGGGGATGCTGATACGTCTCCAACGTATCTATAATTTATGAAGTATCATGCCATGTTTATAACAATTTTATATGGTTTTAGTATGATTTGATTAGAACTAACCCGGACTGACGCTGTTTTCAGTAGAACTACCGTGGTGTTGTTTTTTGTGCAGAAATAAAAGTTCTCGGAATTGGACGAAACTTTTTGACTATTTTTTTGGACCAAAAGAGACCCGCGAAGCTTCATGGAAGGATCAGAAGCCTCATGAGGTGCTCACAAGGCACCACGGCGCGGCCTGGGGGGGGGGGTCGCGCCGTGGTACCTTGGGGGGAGTGTGTTTCATGAATGGATCCATGATTGAGCATAATGGGCTAGGGATAACTTTCTTTAGCATTGATATTTTGAAAGACATGGTTGCTTATTAGCATGCTTGAGTATTTATATCTTCATGTCAAATTATAGACTATTGCTTTGAATCATTCAAGTCCAATGTCCATGCTATAAAATAAAAGAATATGTGATGAATATGATAGGCAGCATTCCACATCAAAAATTCTGTTTTTATCATTTACCTACTCGAGGACGAGCAGGAATTAAGCTTGGGGATGCTGATACGTCTCCAACGTATCTATAATTTTTGATTGTTCCATGCTGTTATATTATCAATCTTGGATGTTTTTATGTACATTTACATCAATTATATATCATTTTTGGAGACTAACCTATTAACCTAGTGCCCAGTGCCAGTTGCAGTTTTCTGCCCTGTTTTTGTTTTACAGAAAATCAATACCAAACAAAGTCCAAATGCCACGAAATTTTTTGGAGATTTTTTTCTGGACAAGATAAACACTAGAAGCTTCGGGAGGAGGCCAGAAGCCCCGGGGGTGCCCAAGAGGCACCAGGGCGCGCCTGGGGGGCAGGCGCGCCCTGGTACATCGTGGGGCCCACAGAGCTCCGTTTGACCTAATTCCTCCACTATAAATTCCCAAAAAATCAGAAACCCTCAAGAGAGTCCACGAAATACTTTTTCCGCCGCCGCAAGTTTCTGTTCTCGAGAGATCCCATCTGGAGGCCTTCTCCGGTACTCCGCCGGAGGGGGAATCGATCACAGAGGGGCTCTACATCAACCTTGCTGCTCTTCCGATGATGCGTGAGTAGTTTACCACAGACCTTCGGGTCCATAGGCAGTAGCTAGATGGCTTCTTCTCTCTTTTTGATCTTCAATACAATGTTCTCCTCGATGTTCTTGGAGTTCTATCCGATGTAATCACTTTTTGTGGTGTGTTTGCTGGGATCCGATGAATTGTGAGTTTATGATCAGATTATCCATGAATATTATTTGAGTCTTCTCTGATCTCTTTTATGCATGATTATTATAGCTTCGTATTTCTTCTTCGATCTATTGATTTGGTTTGGCCAACTAGATTGATTTATCTTTCCATGGGAAGAGGTGCTTTGTAATGGGTTCGATCTTGCGGTGCTCAATCCCAGTGACAGAAAGGGACATGACACGTATGTATCGTTGCTATTAAGGGTAAAAAGATGGGGTTTATTCATACGTGAGTTTATCTTGTCTACATCATGTTATCGTTCTTAATGGACTTAATACACTAGATGCATGCTGGACAGCGGTCGATGTGTGGAGTAATAGTAGTAGATGCAGGCAGGAGTCGGTCTACTTATCTCAGACGTGATGCCTATATACATGATCATTGCCTTGGATATCGTCATGATTATTTGCTTTTCTATCAATTGCCCAACAGTAATTTGTCTACCCACCGTATGCTATTTTCTTGAGAGAAGCCTCTAGTGAAAACTATGGCCCCCGGGTCTATCTAAATCATATTACTAAAACCCTAAAAATATTGCTGCCTTTTTCTTTTATTTATTTTATTTTGTATTTTTGTTTCAATCTATCTATCTATCATATACAATTTAATCTTGCAATTGACCGCCGAGGGATTGACAACCCCTCGTTTGCGTTGGTTGCAAGGATTTCTTGTTTGTGTGTAGGTACTGCTAACGAGGTGTTGCGTGATTCTCCTACTGGTTCGATAACCTTGGTTTCATAACTGAGGGAAATACTTATCTCTACTGTGCTGCATCATCCCTTCCTCTTCGGGGATAATACCAACGCAAGCTACAAGTAGCAAGAACACTTGATGTATGTCTTGCATGTGGATACCCGTGGTGACAATAGGGGATTCCATTGGTTCACTTGATGTATGTTTTGGTGATCAACTCGTGGATTCCCGTGACCTTGGGGTAATCTAGGCATAGGGGTTGGTTGCACGTTTTCATTATCTTTTCTCTGATAATAAACTTCGGGGTACTCTTTGAAGTACTTTGTGTGGATTGAATATTATGAATCTGAAGTTGTTTGATGCATATCGAATAATCAACTCACGGATACTTGTGGTGACATTGGAGTATCTAGGTGACATTAGAGTTGGTTGATGCGTATCATATGGTGTTATTTTAGTACGAACTCTAGGGCCGTTTCTGACACTTATAGGGATGGCTCAATAGATTGATCGGAAAGGATAACTTTGAGGTGGTTTTGTACCCTACAACAATTTCTATCTTATGTTCTCCGCTAATAGGAACTTTGGAGTGATTCTTTATCGCATGTTGAGGGATTGTTATATAATCCAATTATGTTAGCACTATTGGGAGATTGCACTAGTGAAAGTATGACCCCTAGGCCTTGTTTTCAAGCATTGCAATACCGTTTGTGCTCACTTTTGTTACTTGCTACCTTGCTGTTTTTTATTTTCAGATTACAAAAACCTATATCTACTATCCATACTACACTTGTATCACCATCTCTTCGCCGAACTAGTGCACCTATACAATTTACCATTGTATTGGGTGTGTTGGGGACACAAGAGATTTCTTGTATTTGATTGCAGGGTTGTTTTAGAGAGACCATCTTCATCCTACGCCTCCCACGGATTGATAAACCTTAGGTCATCCACTTGAGGAAAATTTGCTACTGTCCTACAAAACTCTGCACTTGGAGGCCCAACAACGTCTACAAGAATAAAAGTTGCGTAGTAGAAATCATGCACCCCAATTTCATTGATATAATTAAGGAACCTATCCATAAAAATAAGATTCTTGATTTTGTGCCTAGAAGCGTGATGATGAGAAACTCCTATGTTAAATCTACTAGAAAAAATGGATGTGTGATTGAGGAGTTGGAAACCAAGGATGACAATACTTGAAACTATGCATTATGCCTAGCTAGGCACTACTAGAAAAAAGCACATTAGTGGCGCACCACATTTGGGTATTAATGGCGCACCATAGGTGCGCCACTATTACCACGCCACTAATAACAAATACTAATGGCGCACCCCTGGTGCGCCATTAGTATTCAATATAACAGTGGCGCACCTTGTAGTGTGCCATTACTATGGCTACTGGTGCGCCACTACTAATGCAGATGAGGGGGCCCTGGTAGCCAACAGGTGCGCCACTGATGTCTCTATAGGTGCGCCACTGATATTTTGCAAGGTGCGCCACTAATGTGCTGGCAGGTGCGCCACTACTATGAATTATAGGATTTTTTTTATTTTTTGCTTTTCTGATATTTGCACAGCACAGAATATATTAATTATACAGCACAGAATATACAATACAATACAGCACCACAATTAGTCAAGTATAAACAGGACATAATACAATTCATCACATTAGTTTCCGAATTCGAAATAGCGAACAAAGTTCAAATATTAGACAAGTTTAGGTCTCGAGACCGAGTAGCGAGTTTGTCGTCACATTACAAAGTCGATATCATCTAAACTACCATCACATAGAAGAGAGCTGCGGTCACGATGAGCATCATCGCGATGAAACTGGTCTTCATCCGGTTCCTCCTCCGCTCCCTCCTCTCTCCCGCTAGATAGCGCGCGTATCTAGCTTCCGCCTCCGCCCTAGTGGTGTACCCTTTGTAACTGTTACCGCTGAAACGGTGAACCTGTTTCCGACACTCCTCCCAGTCGTCATAGACTCCGGGAACCTCACCCTTGTACACGACATACGACGGCATCTCTATGCACTAGACAAACAAAACGTTAGTAGCAATTCACAGATAATATATAAGCAATATATAAGTATGCAACAAAAGGATCGGAAGAGAAAAGAAACACATTAATAGCACGGTTCATGGTCCTACTAATAAATAGCATCGATTACATATAAGTTGAACGACTGTCCAAACTAAAGAGACATACAAGTTCATTAAAGTTTAATTACAACATGAGCTAATCGATATTTCAGAACTACATAGCATCAATACTTTCGACTCGACTCAGGGACCGGAGCATGGATGAAGCCGCCGTCTTTTGTGATGGTCATGAATGTGCGGTCGTTGTCAGCCTGCATTTGTAGCATTGTTTCTATTTCACTATTGGACGGTTGATACTTGAGGTAGAACTGCCCCGAGGTACGAAGGACATCTTGATAGATGATGTCCGCTAACTCCGACTGGATGCGAAAGAATTCTTGTCTGATGTCCTCATCCTGGATTGCCGACAAGCGTGCGGCCCATTCTTTGAGATCATTTGGTAGCATACGCTGATGATGGTTCCGTACGATCGCCCGCATGTGATGGAGGGCGTAGTAGGCATCCTTCTGACTGCCAGGCGGCTGCTTGACGCAGGGGAACGTCGTTACGTGGGTGAACACGTGCTTGCCGTACCTACAAATTGGCCTCCTGAAGGTGTCTCCAGATTTGGCGTAGCCGGGGAGAGCATCATCAAGAACTTTCTTGATATCTATGTAGTTTTTCTTTGACTGGCGGTCCGAGTCGAAATACGTGGCCATGGAATATTTCGGGCTTAAGAGGATGAGTGTGCAATGTGTGTCACTGCACAAAACACGGAATGTTAGAAAAAAAAAGAACGATCGAAATCTAAGAAATCATAAGTTACGGGGCGGTGAGGGGATGACTTACTCGGAAAAGTAAGGCACGAGGAAGTTATCCTTATCTGGGTTCGCCAGAATGACGCCTTCGAGGTATGAACTCGCGACTTGCCGGTCCCCAACGCTGCCCAAGATCTTGGCACGCATGTAGAAGGGGTCGACTATCACGATGTCTGGGGTCTTGTCTCTAATGATCCGCATCTCCATACTGAGCGAAAATAGCCGAATGAAGGTGTAGTGCAGCGGATAAAGGTTAAACATAGCGAAGATGTCATCAAACCGCAGGACGATCATACGCCCGATGGGGCTATCGACAAAGCCCTTGCCCTCTGGCACCTTGGCCACGAAAACCGGGTATGCCACATCATTCTCGGATAGACGCCGCTTCTCCATAGAAAGAACACCGTCATGCAGACTCCGCATAGCACCGGTTGCAGCATTGAGCAGATTAGTCGGTAGCATCGGCCTACCCGCCACATGCACCCTCCTCGAGATATCCTTAGGTATTGGTGGCCCGTCCTGACCACGGATCGTACTCGGTGCCGGCTGGCTCGCACCCTTGTTATTTTTTCTTTTCCGTTCCTTCTGCTTCTTCTGCTGTAATGGGATCGAGTTCTGCTCAGAGACCACCTTCTTGAGTGTGTTGGGGCTGATAATATTTCGCACCTCGGCTGTTTGAGTCTCGGTGAAGGCGGCATCTGGAGGCGTCTCCTGAGAACTGAACAGACGACGCCTGTTGCAATTGGGTTTCTCCGCGGTACCAGCTAGATCGCGATCGTCTTTTGCAGGGTTGGGTTCTTGAGAAGGAGGCCCCAAGAATTCGTCACAGTACCCATGTTCGTTGATGTACTTATCGACGTTGGAAAATGTACCGTCGTCGTCGTCCGGATCCTGTGCCATATGCATGTCCGGATCAGCTGACGGCGGTAGCGTTGCGGCGGTCTTGCCATGGCTTGGCGCCGACACGACTGGCGGTGTTGTCTGTGGGGTGGTGTCCCCTCCCCCAAACGAATCTGGCTCTTCGGCCAAAGCATGGACCAGTTTAAGTAGGCGTTGAGGGTCATCACATCATCTTCGTCGGCCCCAGGGGGTCGATACGGAGGTAACAAGTCGTCGCAGCCCCGCAGCACCCAAACCAGTTGAACCCTATACACGGTGGGTGGCATCGGATTACCGTGGAACACGCGGTTGTCCGGTTCAACGATTTTGGCCTTGGCGACATCGATCAACTCGCCGTCCACGAAGTGCAGGAGAGTGCATGGAACGTTGGCGGCGCCCTGCGAAAACATGTAGGGCGTCAGGGATGCCCAGTCAAAGGCAAGGAGATGAAGTCATCGGCCAAGGCTTAGTTACCGTGATGGCGTCGAGCTCAGCTAATGTCGAGGCACCGCCAACGGCGGGCGTGCAAGTGACGGAGGGGCCGCTTGCTGCCGAGGTGCCGGCCGGCGTATTCTTCCCACACCCGGGTGCATTAAGCTCCAATACCGGCGCCGTCGCCGGAGACACCAATGCCGCCTCCGCCGGAGACACCAATGCCGGTGCGTTGTGCGAGTTTCTACCCGTGAAGCTGGGAATCGGGGGCGGCCCCTGTTGGCCGCCCGCAATCCACCCCCGCAGCCCCTCAAGCAAGGTAGGCACAATGGCGGTGATCGTCGCTCCCAGTTTGTCTCGCACTTGCTCTTGGACTATCTCCGGAATCCGCGCCACTTGTGCCTTGAGTTCTTTAACCACGCGCTCCTGGCTTTCCGAGCTGGTCTTTCTCTCCTTTTGCCCAGCCTTATAGTATTCCGACCATTTCGTGGACAAGGCTTCGCCAGCCACACGACCAGCTGACGACGGCTTACTGAACTTATCCTTGTGTTTCATTACGTTCAACGCCCTATTTAAAGTGGTGTCCCAAGGGGCAGACGGGGAGCTCTGAGACCCCGCGCTACTGCTTTCAGTTTCCTGCGGAAGGAACGTGAACCATTTAGAAATTTGGCTTCATTAATTAGAATGCAACCATATGGAGCTAATTACGCGGGGGTGTATTCCTTACCAGAACACGCTCAAGATCCTTCACCTTCGGATCCGTGGTAAGCTCCTTTGTTACCGGGTCCACCTTGTACCGGGCCCTGACATAGTTCATGGTCTGCTTTTCATGGTATTTATCGAAGAGGGGCGGTAGGCCTTGCGCGGCATGCTCCGCGTCCTCCTTGTCCCATTTAGGTTCCGCCACTCTGTAACCGCCGGGACCGAGTTTGTGGACCCCTAAGTTCAAGTCCCGCATATCTTTCCCCCACTGACTTGATTCCGTGGATGCGTTGCTCTCGCACTTGATCTTGAACTCCAGGTAGTCAGCTTCGCTGATCGAAGGATTTTTCTCCTTGATCTTCTCATAACTATCACCTCTTAGAATCATTCTCTTCACCGCGGCTCTCCAAGTAGCCAGGGATGTGCTCATCTTCGTGAGGGCGGCACTGTTCAATTTATTCCCTGAGAGGCGTGTGTTTGCGAAGTCACCGGGGAACTTGTATCGTTCGTGCAGCTTCGTGAAGAGGAGGTTGCGCAAATTCCCTCGGTCACGATGCCTTAGGTTCTCGGTGTTGATCGAGACGGTGCTCCGGAGAATGCACCCGAGTTGTCCCGCGTACCCACCGACTAATTCTTTGGGCGCCATTGGATGCCCACTGGAGGACACTTCAGTAAATTCCTCCTTGACGGTGCCGAGCACGTTCGGGCTCCGATCCTTCCGTTGCCTCTTCGGTTGGCTGCCATTTGTGCGTTCGCTGCCATCATCAGTGGTGGCATCCCCGGCGGCACCATCAGTGGTGTCATCCCCGACGTCACTAGGGGTTGTGTAGTCAGGATCGGTGTCTTCCGCGGCGTCCTCATAGCGGTGAGGTTCTTCCTCCATCTCCTGGGACAGCTCCCAGAATGGCTTGCCTGAACCGCCGGCCTCATCGTTGTTGGCCATGTTCGCTCTAAATAGGAAAAAATGGCTAATAATTAGTGCCATGGTGATCTTAAGCACATTGCTCCTGCTTTGTTGGGAACTGATAATGCTCGGGTATTTTCTTTCTAAAAAAACATGCTTATTTTAATTTGACTTCACAAAAAAAGAACCTCTTGTTTTACTTTAATTTGTATCTATCCTCGGAACAACATTCCAAGATATCTGAAGTACACTCAAAATAAGTGTCATGACAAGAAATAATAGTGTCCTAAAACTATTAATAGAGCATGACAGGGGTAATTTCATTGACATAAATTCTAGGAAAAATTCGGCATGACCTTTGCTAAAAAAGGTCGTGCCGGAGTGCCAGAAATTTGCCGGACGGAAATTAATCAACGTTCCGGCAAAACATTGGCAACTCAATGTACCTGCACATAAACCCCAAACCAAAAGGATACAGCCCAGCAAGGGAGCCCAATCCAGTGGATATGCACTACACAGCCGTAGGAGCAGGGGTGAAGAACCCAGCGAGCTGTCATCACCACAACAACCAGAACAACAGTATTGGTTCACGGGAGCACATGAACAAGCACCCACGTGTGTGACAGACGAGAGTGCCAACTCATGTCTTCATATACAGACTTGAGCTTTTATGGTTGGTTGGTGTTTTTACCTTGGTGGAATTACTGGTGGAGTGCTTTCTTTCGGACCGATGTTTCTGCTCCTTCTCTAGCAAGCACAGCAGCCTCTTGTCCGCTTCGTGCCACTGGAGCAGCCAAGATACCAAGAGAAATGAACAACACACTTGTCAGACCACCAGAACAAGAAATTCAGTTAACTGTTAATGACTAGCAGATATAGGATGCTGTAGTCCTATAAATGCAGTTAAAAACTGTCAAAATTCATTTATGGAGCTGTTCTCAATACTGTACTACTCCATGATACTCCCTGGAGTATTTGTGATCTGTAACTTAAATTTAGATAGCACATAGTACATTTCAATTATTTTACAGCATTATACATGCAAAAATTACAAAAATTTCTAAGCATTGTACTCTACTAGCTTAGACAAAAGATGTTTATGATGAGATCATTTGTTTATATACAAGAGAGCCATTTCTACTGTGACAAAAGACAGTTATTGACTCTTGGACAAAAACTGTCTCAGTTAATCTCACTTCTGAACATAACAGTATTATTGTTTCAGCTCTAAATATTTACACGCACCTAGCTATCTGTAAATTAGAATTCTACTCCAGTAGTATATACCAGCTAGCTTTGAGGCAAATACAGTATGCAGATTTGAGGCAACAGTTCATATGCATCTTCATATCAATCTGCCAGCTAACTATAAGATTTGAGGCAAATACCAGTTCATATGCATCCATCCACACTAGCAAAAAAATTATCCAGCAATCCATCCATCCATTCACATACGGCAGAGGATACAGAGAGGGAAAGAGAGGAGACAAAGAACTCACCGGCGGCCAGGAGGGGCCGTCCGGGGGACGGGCGGGGTCGGGGCGGCGACGGAGCGAGGTCGAGCGGCGAGGTGGCCGCCGTCCTGCGGCGAGGCGGGGCGGGGTCGGGCGGCGTGCGGCGGTGATGCTGCGTCGTCTGGCGGCGCAGCCGGGAGGGGGCGTCCGGGCGGGGTCGAGCGGCGACCGGCGACGGAGCGGGGTCGGGCGGCGACAGTGTTCGATGGGCAGGAGAGGGGAGGGAGGGGGTGGAGTCCGGCGCCGAGCTGGGAGGCGACAAGGTGGATGGCGGCACGATGTAGGAGGACGAGGGGAGGAAAGGGATCGGGGTGGGAGACGAGGCAGGGGAGAGGGGAAGCTGTGTAGTGGGGGGAGGGTTAGCAATGGCGCACCTCGGAGGGGTGCGCCATAAAAAAGGATAGTAATGGCGCACCTTTTAGGGGTGCGCCATAAAAATTGGTATATCAATGGCGCACCTTTTAGGGGTGCGCCATAAACACTGGTATATCAATGGCGCACCTTTTAGGGGTGCGCCATAAACACTGTGATAGCAATGGCGCACCTTCTCCTGGTGCGCCATTACTATCTTTTTTTATTTTTTTGAATTTTTAGTTGCATGTAATAATTTAAGATTTGAGATAAAAGAAAAGGAAAATGCAAATGGAGTGATAAAACCATTGTGCAAAGATTTAGAATTAGATGACATGGTTGAAATCAAGTGACATGAAATAATTAACAGTCATCAAAGATTGAGCTTGCCATTGACACACACACGCGACCGACACGTCGTGATTCGATCTTAGCTATCTTTTCACAATCTTCTTGCCCTTCTTTCTCGCGGTTGAATAATTTAGCCCCGGAACCCCTTGAATTCTTCTCTTGAACGGACGTCCTTTAGGTAGGGTGGTCCTGCTTCTTCTTGTGGTGTATGGTACTTCATCGTCGTCGTCATCTTCCATCTTCGGGTCGCCGTACTTGTCGAAGTCTTGCTCATTGGCGACTCCATCCATTCTGATGATGTTCCTTTTGCCTCTCCTCACGACAACACGACTGGGCTTTGACGGGTCGGTAATGAAGAAGCATTGGTCCACTTGGCAAGCCAGTACCCATGGCTCATTTTTCGCGGTGACGTTTGCGCCCGCGGTCTTGGATTTGGCTTCGGGAATAACCATGGTGGTGAAATACCGGTCTTCTTTTAGGACGCTCTTGGCCCATCTGACACGGAACATCGGGACCTTCTCTCCAGCGTAGCTCAGCTCCCAGATCTCCTCGATCCTTCCGTAGTATCTGTCCTAATCGTTACCGGTGTAGGATTCCATCGTTACCCCGGAGTTCTGATAATCGCTCTTCATATCCTTTTCCTCGGTGTAGAATGTGTAGCCGTTGATATCGTACGCCTGATAGGTCATCAGGTTGTGCTCGGCACCCTGTGACAAGGCGAATATGAGTTTTTCTTCCGCGGAAGAATCCTCATGTAAAGGGTACGACAGAAGCTTCTCCTTGAACCAACGCGTGAAACATGAGTTGTGCTCTTTGATTATATCTCCGTCCGTCCTCTGTTGGCCTCGGTCATTGTACGTCTTCTCAATAAAGGTTTTGTGCTCTACCACCCAAGGATCGACCACGTCTATGTGTTGTAGCGTGACTAGGTTTGCTCTTTCAAAGTCGGCGAGTCGACCCTTGAAGTCGACATGCATTTCGCGGCGACCCTCGCGGTGACCCCATCCAGCGAGCCTGCCGAGGTGCCTATTGACGGGCAGACCAACGGGTTTCTCGATGCCTAGATAATTCGTGCAGAAGGAGATGCACTCTTCGGTCAGAAAGCCCTTGGCTATGCTTCCATCTGGAAGTGCCCTGTTGCGAACGTATCCTTTGATGACACCATTCATCCTTTCGAATGGCATCATGCTGTGCAGGAACATCGGCCCGAGTTGGATGATATCCTCCACGATATGGACCAGCAGATCCACCATAACGTCGAAGAATGCGGGCGGGAAGTACATCTCAAGCTCGCATAGTATCACCACGATCTCTTCCTGTAGCCTTCTGAGTTGCCTCATGCCAACCGACTTCCGAGAGATGACGTCGAAAAAGTTGCATAGGCCAAATAGCGTTTCACGGACGTGCGCGTCCATGATCCCACGGATTGCAACTGGAAGTATCTGCGTCATCAGCACGTGACAGTCGTGAGACTTCATCCCGCTGAACTTCTGCTTCGCTGAGTCTACGTATCTGCTTATCTTCCCCGCGTAACCGTAAGGAAGTTTTACTCCTACGAGGCAGGTGAAAAACTGCTTGATCTCCTTCTGACTTAGAGTGAAGCACGCGGGAGGGCAGTCATATTCGATCTTCTTGGCCTTTTTGCCTTTGCGACGACTTTCCGTGTCCTTCGCCTCATCATCATCATCATCATCATCATCATCATCATCATTAGGGCGTTTTGCGTGAAGCTCCTCCCTGATGCCCATTGATTGCAAGTCTGCCCTTGCTTTCGGCCCATCTTTGGTCCTCTCTGGCATGTTGAGCAGGGTACCAAGTAGACTCTCGCACACGTTCTTCGTGATATGCATGACATCAAGGCTATGAGGCACACGGAGGATCTTCCAGTACGGCAAGTCCCAGAAAACAGACCTCGTTTTCCATACCTTCAGCAGCGGCTCTGGCGCCTTTCGCTTCTTTCCCGGCGGTGGGCACTCTTTCCAATTTTTCAACAGCTCGTCTATTTCCTCGCCGCTCCTCGTACGTGGGGGTCTTCGGGGTTCGGTTTCACCATCGAACAGATCCTTGCGTTTTCTCCATGCGTCATCGTCGCGAAGCCACCTTCGATGTCCCATGAACACGGTTTTCGAAGACCCGGGATCTCTATCTAGCTGGCGATACGTTGTGTCATCCATGCACCTAACGCATGCACAAAATCCGTGGACCACCTGCCCCGCGACATATCCGTAACCGAGATAGTCGTGCACCGTCATGAGCAGTGCGGCTCTCATAGGGAAATATTCTTTCGCTGCGGCGTCCCACGTATTGGCTGGTGTTTTCCACAGCGTGTCTATTTCCTCTTTCAGCAGCCCCAGATACAGATTGATGTCGTTCCCTGGTTGTTTCGGCCCTTCAATTAGCATACTCATGTGAATGTACTTCCTCTTCATGCACATCCAGGGGGGAAGGTTGTACATCCACACAAACACAGGCCAGGTGCTATGTGTGCTTCTCTGGCTGCCAAACGGATTGACTCCATCGGTGCTCGCGCCCAGCATGATGTTCCTTGGATCGTCCCCAAATTCTGGGTGTTCGAAGTTCAACGCTTGCCACTGGCTCGCATCCTTAGGGTGACTCAGCATCTTGTCTTTTTTATTTATCTCCGGATCATTTCCGTCATCTTCTCGCTTCTTCTCCTTCCTATCCGCGTGCCAACGCAGGAGCTCTGCTAGCTTAGGGTCCGCGAAATACCGCTGCAGACGAGGAGTGATCAGAAAGTACCACACCACTTTTCGAGGAGCTTTCTTCCTCTTCTTGTATCGAGTGACGCCGCACACCGGACATATGGTAGACTCCGCGTGCTCGTCCCGATAAATGATGCAATCGTTCATGCACACATGGTATTTCACGTGCGGTAAATCCAAAGGACACACGATTTTCTTTGCCTCCTCGAAACTGGTCGGGCACTTGTTCCCCTTGGGAAGACGTTCGTGCCAGAATGACATGTTCTCGTCGAAGCATGCGTCGGTCATTTTGTGTTTTACCTTCATCTCCAGAGCCATGAGCGTTACTTTCAGGCGGGTATCCTCGGGCCTACATCCTTCATACAATGGAGTAACCGCGTCTATCTCCAGTTGATCCAGCTTGGCTTTCTCTCGGGCGGCAGCTCTTGCGTTACCCGTCTGCTTGAGAAGCAGCTCTTGAATATGAGGGTCCTGCACCCAGCCCATCGATGGTCCATCGTCGTCTGCTCCGGCATCTTCATCTTCATGATCATGCCCTTCGTCTTGATCTTCCTCATCATCATGTCCGGCATCTTCTACATGATGACTGTGTCCTGCATCTACTTCGTGATCATGTCCTGGAGATTCTTCGTCTTCTCGCCGGCCGCCCTCGCCGCTATTGTCTTGCTGCCCTTCCTTATTTCTTGCTCGGCCCCCATGGACGACTTCATAATCATCTTCATCACCTTGCCACCGATAGCCATCGATGAAACCACGCACGAGCAGGTGGTCCCGCACCTGTCTGGAATCCGGGTCCATAAGGCTCTTCAGCTTGCATCTTCGACACGGACATCTTATCTCCGTCTCGTTCTTTTGAAGTATCTCGGCCTTCGCGGAGCTCAAAAACCTATTCACGATGCCTTCGGTCATCGTGCGGACCATGGTCGCCTGCGGGGTAGAGCAAAACGATATTTTAGAACCAAAAAAAAATTTGGCATGACTTTGCCTAAAAATAGGACCAAAAAGAATGCATAGTGCCAAATTCTCGCCGAAACGGAAATGAATCAACATTCCGGCAAAATATTGGCAACTATCGCATTTCAAATACCGGTACCTGCAAACACAAACATATGCAACACCACAAACATACGTAGATCTAGCTCAATGAGAAAAGTGTAGATCTAGGCCATAAAAAGTGTGTACGTTGGAGGGAGAAAAAAGTAGATCTAGAACATAAAGAAAGCTTTCCCCTTACTTACCTATCAAAAAAAGGAAATTTAACCACTTATTTGGGTGAATCTATGGTGCAAATGAGGTGAGGAGGAGGAGGCAGCCGAGACCAAGCTTGGTAGAGGTGGAGAGAATGAAGTGGGGAAAGTGAGTGTGGTAGGTGGCTGTCAAAAATATCTAGCTGCTCTCAGGCTAGTAATGGCGCACCTCCTAAGAATGCGCCATTGGTAACCAGGGTTACTAATGGCGCACCTGGTGCGGGTGCGCCATTACTAGTTTTGAAAAAAAAAATTGTTAGTAATGGCGCACCGGGGTGTGGTGCACCATTACTAGTTAAAACTAGTAATGGCGCACCACAAACTAGTAATGGCGCACCACACCCCGGTGCGCCATTACTAGTTTTGAAAAAAAAAATTGAAAAAAAATTGTTAGTAGTGGCGCACCGGGGTGTGGTGCGCCATTACTAGTTAACTAGTAATGGCGCACCACACCCCGGTGCGCCACTGGTAAGTCTGGGGAGGGGGGTGTGCCCAGGAGAAACTTAGCAGTGGCGCACCACACACCAGGTGCGCCATTAGTAATATGGACATTAATGGCGCACCCATATCTGGTGCGCCACTGCTATATAGCAGTGGCGCACCACATACATGGTGCGCCATTAATGTCCATATTAGCTATAGCCGTTTTTCTAGTAGTGAGGGCATAAAACAATAGCGCTTGTTGGGAGGCAACCCAATGAATAAAATAAATTTTTGCTTTTACCTACTGTTTTTGAGTGTTTGCATGATTATAGCTTCTGTTATGATTGTGTTTTTATGTTTTAATTAGTGTTTGTGCCAAGTAATGCCTTTGAGATGATTTGGAAGATAGTATAATTGATGCTGTTTGGGAAACTGAAAGTTTTGCGTCCAGTGCTGGAATTTAATTCTGTACTGGAGCGTCAGCAAATCTGAAATTTTTACACAGTATTGGTATATGAATTTCACACGTTGTCCTAATTTTTCAGAATATTTGGAGTTACAGAAGTATGGCTTTTAAATAGATCTTTACAGACTGTTCTCTTTTAGACAGATTCTGTTTTTATTGCATAGTTTGCTTATTTTGATGAATCTATGGATCGTATCGGGGGGTATGAGTCATGGAGAAGTTGGAGTACAGTAGCATTATACCAATATTAAATATGAATCAATTTACTACAGTACCTAAAGTTAAAGATTTGTTCGTTATACTAACGCATCTCACGAGGTTTCTGTTGAGTTTTGTGTGCTGAAGTTTTCAAGTTTTGGGTGAGACTACAATGGATAAAGGAATAAGGAGCGGCAAGAGCCTAAGCTTGGGGATGCCCAAGGCACCCCAATGTAATATTCAAGGAAGACTCAAGCGTCTAAGCTTGGGGATGCCCCGGAAGGCATCCCCTCTTTCGTCTACAATCTATCGGTAACTCACTTGGAGCTATATTTTTATTCATCACATGATATGTGTTTTACTTGGAGCGTCTTGTGATATAGTTTGTTTGCTTTTGTTTGCTTTTTAGTTTGTCACAATTATCTTTGCTGAACACACCTTTTTGAGAGGGACACACATTATTCGTGATTTGTTAGAATACTCTATGTGCTTCACTTATATCTTTTGAGCTAGGCAGTTGCTCTAGTGCTTCACTTATATCTTTTAGAGCACGGCGGTAATGATATTTTAAAGAAATAGTTGCACTCTCATGCTTCACTTATATATTTTTGAGAGTCTCATGATAGCAATGGTAATATGCGCGGGTTATGAATTTGGGCCTGATATGATAGGTACTCAAGAGGGATATAATAAAAACTTTCATGTAGATCACTGAATATGATAAATTTGATTCCTTGCAATAGTTTTGCGATATTAAGATGGTAATATGGGGGAGGTATTAGTAGATAATTGTGGTTTAGTAAGAATAATTGTGTTAAGGTTTGTGATTTCCGAAGCATGCACGTATGATCTGTCGTTATGCTAGGAAGTTGGAGCATGATTTATTGTTGATTGTCTACCTTATGAGTGGCGGTTGGGGACGAGCGATGGACCTTGTCCTACCAATCTATCCCTCTAGGGGCATGTGTAGTAGTACTTTGCTTCGAGGGCTAATAAACTTTCGCAATAAGTATGTGAGTTCTTTATGACTAATGTGAGTCCATGGATTATACGCACTCTCACCCTTCCGCAATTTGCTAGCCTCTTCGGTACCGTGCATTGCCCTTTCTCACATTGAGAGTTGGTGCAAACTCCGCCGGTGCATCCAAACCCCGTGATATGATACGCTCTATCACACATAAGCCTCCTTATATCTTCCTCAAAACAGCCACCATACCTACCTATCATGGCATTTTCATAGACATTCCGTGATATATTGCCATGCAACTTCCACCGTTCCGTTTTTATGACATACATCATCATTGTCATATTGCTTTGCATGATCATATAGCTGACATAGTATTTGTGGCTCAGCCATCGTTCATCATTTCTATACATGTTACGCTAGCATCATTGCACATCCTGGTACAACTGCCAGAGGCATTCATATAGAGTCATATTTTGTTCTAGTATCAAGTTCTAATGCTGAGTTGTAAGTAAATAGAGGTGTGATGATCATCATTATTAGAGCATTGTCCTAGTGAGGTAAGAATGATGGAGACTAATGAGTCCTCGAAAAAGTGGGGATGAGGTCCATGAGATCGTTCTAAAAAAAGAAAAAAAAGAGGGCAAAAAAGAGCCATAAAAAAAGAATAAAAAAATATAAATGAGAGAAAAAGACAGAAGCGGCAATGTTACTATCCTTTTCCACACTTGTGCTTCAGAGTAGCACCATGTTTTTCATATAGAGAGTCTCCTATTTTCTCACTTTCATATACTAGTGGGAATTTTTCATTATAGAACTTGGCTTGTATATTCCGATGACGGGCTTCCTCAAATGCCCGAGGTCTTCATGAGCAAGCAAGTTGGATGCACACCCACTTAGTTTTCATGTTGAGCTTTCAAACACTTATAGCTTTTAGTGCATCTGTTGCATGGCAATCCCTACTCCTCGCATTGACATCAATTGATGGGCATCTCCATAGCCCGTTGATTAGCCTCGTTGATGTGAGACTTTCTCCATTTTTTTGACTTCTCCTATTTATCTTTACCACCATACTCTATTCCACCCATAGTGCTATATCCATGGCTTGCGCTCATGTATTGAGTGGGAGTTGAAAAAGCTGAAGCGCGTTAAAAAGTATGAACCAATTGCTCGGCTTGTCATCGGGGTAGTGCATGATAAATACTTTGTGTGAATAAGATGGAGCATGACAGGATTATATGATTTTGTAGGGATAACGTTCTTTGGCATTTTTATTTTGAAAGACATGATTGTTTATTAGTATGCCTGAGTATTGATGTCTTTATATCAAATTATAGACTATTGATTTGAATCATTTGGATCTTATTATTCATACCATAAGAGAAAGATTACATGATGAAACATGATAGGTAGCATTCCACATCAAAAATTCTGTTTTTATCATTTACCTACTCGAGGACGACCAGGAATTAACCTTGGGGATGCTTGATACGTCTCCAACGTATCTATAATTTTTTTGTTCCATGCTATTATAGTATCAATCTTGGATGTTTTTATATGCAATTATATGCAATTATATATCATTTTTTGGGACTAACCTATTAACCTAGTGCCCAGTGCCAGTTGCTGTTTTCTGCTTGTTTTTGGCTTTTCAGAGAAACAGTACCAAACGAAGTCCAAATGCCACGAAACTTTTTGGAGATTTTTTTCTGGACAAAAGAAACCTTGGAAGCTTCGGGAGGAGGCCATAAACTTCACGGAGGCTTCACAAGGTAACAGGGCTCGCCCCAGGGGGGGAGCGCCGTGTTGCCTTGTGGGGCCCACGTGACCCCGTTTAACCTAATTCCACTTCTATAAATTCACAAATATTGGGAAACCATCAGGGAGCCAGAAGATAAAACCTTTCCACCGCCGCAAGCCTCTGTTCTTCTACATCAACCTTGCTGCCCTTCCGATGATGTGTGAGTAGTTTACCACAGACCTACAGGTCCATGGCTAGTAGCTAGATGGCTTCTTCTCTCTGTTTGATCTTCAATACAATGTTCTCCTCGATGTTC
Source organism: Elymus sibiricus (assembly GCA_039707655.1). NCBI lineage: Eukaryota > Viridiplantae > Streptophyta > Magnoliopsida > Poales > Poaceae > Elymus > Elymus sibiricus. Next base: position 403,790,704 of record CM077672.1, read on the forward strand.
TTGGAGTTCGATCCGATGTAATCTTCTTTTGCGGTGTGTTTGTTGGGATCCGATGAATTGTGTGTTTATGATCAGATTATTCATGAGAAATATTTGAGTCTTCTCTGAACTTTTTTATGCATGATTGTTATAGCTTTGTATTTCTCTCCGATCTATCGATTTGGTTTGGCCTACTAGATTGATTTATCTTGCAATGGGAGAGGTGCTTTGTGATGGGTTCAATCTTGCGGTGCTCAAATACCAGTGACAGAAGGGGACATGACACGTATTTGTATTGTTGCCATTAAGGATACAAACATGGGGTTTATTCATATTGCTTGAATTTGCTTCTCTACATCATGTCAGCTTGCTTAAGGCGTTACTCTGTTTTTATTAACTTAATACTCCAGATGCATGCTGGATAGCGGTCGATGAGTGGAGTAATAGTAGTAGATGCAGGCAGGAGTCGGTCTACTTGTCTCGGATGTGATGCCTATATACACGATCATTGCCATGAATCCGTCATAATTATTCGCTTTTCTATCAATTGCCCAACAGTAATTTGTTTACCCACCGTATGTTTCTGTGCTCGAGAGAGAAGCCTCTAGTGAAAACTATGGCCCCTGGGTCTATCTTTATCATATAAAAAACCTAAAAATACCTTGCTGCAATTTATTTACTTTTATTTTAATTAGTGTTGTAGTTTATCTATTTACCTCGATAAGATTTAATCCTTGCAAATAACCGCAAAGAGGATTGACAACCCTCTTATTTGTGTTGGGTGCAAGTGTTTGCTCTTGTGTGTGCAGGTGCGCTTAACGGAATTTTGCTTGGTTCTCCTACTGGATTGATAACCTTGGTTCTTAACTGAGGGAAATATTTATCTCTACTGTACTGCATCATCCTCTCCTCTTTGGGGAAATACCAATGCAGACTACCAGTAGCAGAAAGCACCATGAATAAAATGTGAACCACCATCAGTCATTAAATATCTAGGGACTCCAAACCATGGAAATATAACTTCTTTAAGCATGTTAATGGAAGTGTTATGATCAACACTACTAGTTGGAATAGCTTCTACCCACTTAGTAACATAATCTACAGCAACCAAAATATGAGTATACCCTTTGGATTTAGTAAAAGGTCCCATATAATCAAAACCCCAAACATCAAATGGTTCAATAACAAGTGAATAATTCATAGGCATTTCCTGACGTCTACCAACATTACCAATTCTTTGACATTCATCACAAGAAAGGACCAACTTACGTGCATCTTTGAAAAGAGTAGGCCAATACAAATCAGATTGTAATACCTTATGTGCAGTTCTGTCTCCCGCATGGTGTCCTCCATATGCCTCAGAGTGACACTTACGTAGGATTTGTTCTTGTTCATGCTCAGGTACACAACGTCTAATAATACCATCAACTCCTTCTTTATATAAGTGTGGGTCATCCCAAAAGTAATGTCTTAAATCAAAGAAGAATTTTTTTTGTTGGTATGTGAAACTAGGTGGTATATATTTAGCAACAATGTAATTAGCATAGTCTGCATACCAAGGAGTATTGCGAGAAGCATTTATGACAGCTAATTGTTCATTAGGAAAATGATCATTAATAGGAAGTGGGTCATCAAGAACATTTTCCATTCTAGACAAGTTATCAGCTACGGGATTCTCAGCTCCCTTTCTATCGACAATATGCAAATCAAATTCTTGTAGCAAAAGAACCCACCTAATAAGTCTTGGTTTAGCATCTTTCTTTTCCATAAGATATTTTATAGCAGCATGATCAGTGTGAATAGTAATTGTAGGATCTGAATTTTTACATGCAAACACAACTGCTAAAAATTCTTTCTCGGTAGTAGCATAATTTTTTGAGCACTGTCTAGAGTTTTACTAGCATAATGGATAACATTTAATTTCTTATCAACTCTTTGTCCTAGAACAGCACCAACAGCATAATCACTAGCATCACACATAATTTCAAAGGGTAAGTTCCAATCAGGTGGTTGAACAATAGGTGCAGAAATTAAAGCTTTCTTAAGTATTTCAAAGGCTTCTACACAATCATCATCAAAAACAAATGGAACATCTTTTTGCAAGAGATTAGTAAGAGGCCTAGAAATTTTAGAGAAGTCTTTTATAAACCTTCTATAGAAACCAGCATGACCGAGGAAACTTCTTATACCTTTGATATCTTTAGGACATGGCATTTTCTCAATAGCATCAACTTTAGCTTTATCAACTTCAATACTTCTTTCAGAAATTTTATGCCCAAGAACTATACCTTCATTCACCATAAAGTGGCACTTCTCCCAATTCAAGACAAGATTAGTTTCTTCACATCTCTGCAAAACTCGATCAAGGTTGCTCAAGCAATCATCAAAGGAAGTTCCGTAAATGGTGAAATCATCCATGAAAACCTCAACAATCTTTTCACAAAAGTCAGAGAATATAGCAGTCATACATCTTTGAAAAGTAGCAGGTGCATTACATAAACCAAAAGGCATACGACGATAAGCATAAGTTCCAAAAGGACAAGTAAAGGTGGTTTTCTCTTGATCTTCAGGTGACACAGGTATTTGAGAGAAACCAGAATAACCATCTAGGAAACAAAAGTGTGTATGCTTAGATAATCTTTCTAACATTTGATCAATAAAAGGCAAGGGGTAATGATCTTTCCTAGTAGCTTTATCTAATTTCCTGAAATCAATTACCATCCTATAACCAGTTACAATTCTTTGTGGAATAAGTTCATTTTTATCATTAGGGACAACGGTAATACCTCCTTTCTTAGGAACACAATGAACAGGACTTACCCATCTACTATCAGCTATGGGATAAATTATACCTGCCTCCAGAAGCTTTAATATTTCAGTTCTTACCACATCCTTCATTCTAGGATTCAGCCTTCTTTGATGATCAATAACGGGTTTAGCATCTGGCTCCATATGAATTTTATGCTGACATAAAGTGGGACTAATGCCCTTAAGATCATCAAGAGTATATCCAATAGCAGCTCGGTGCTTCTTCAGAGTTTTAAGTAATCTCTTTTCTTCATGCTCTTTGTCGATTTCCCAATCTTCGGAGTTACGTTTAATTCTTTCCAGAAGATCCCATCTGAATTCAATAGTTCTCTTCATAAAGGAACCAGCAGAAGAAGTATCGAGCATGGATTGATCGTTATGAGAAAGCCGAGCATAAAAGTTTTGAAGAATTATTTCTCTTGAGAGCTCATGATTGGGGCATGTGTGCAACATAAACTTAAGCCTCCCCCAAGCTTGAGCGATACTTTCTCCTTCACGAGGCCAAAAATTATATATATAATTCTGATCTGGATGAACTAAATGCATATGATAAAATTTCTGGTGGAATTCCAGCTTCAACCGGTTCCAGCCCCATGTTTCAGTATCATCACATAGCCTATACCATGTCAATGCCTTTCCCTTCAAAGATAAAGGGAATACTTTCTTCTTCACTCCATCTCCGGATAGACCAGCAAGCTTAAACAATCCACAAATTTCATCCACATAGATCAAGTGCATATCAGGATGTACCGTTCCATCTCCTGCATAAGGATTAGCTAGCAGTTTCTCTATCATACCCGAAGGAATTCATAATAAATATTTTCAGTAGGTTCAATAGGTTGAGGAGAAACTCTCAATGCTTCCGGTCGAGGTGAAGATACCCCGAATAAGCCCCTCAAAGGATTACTTTCCATAGTGACAAGTGACAGTAAATTTCAGCACGTAATATAAATGTTTCCTTACCAAATTCCACTCAGCAAAGGCACTTCACCTCCCCGGCAACGGCGCCAGAAAAGAGTCTTGATGACCCACAAGTATAGGGGATCAATCGTAGTCCTTTCAATAAGTAAGAGTGTCGAACCCAACGAGGAGCAGAAGAAAATGACAGGCGGTTTTCAGTAAGGTATTCTCTGCAAGTACTGAAAGTAGCGGTAACAGATAGTTTCAGTAGCAAGATAATTCATAACAAGTAACAAGTATGATAAGGCGCAGCAAGGTGGCCCAATCCTTTTTATAGCAAAGGACAAGCCGGAACGAACTCTTATAATAAGCAAAGCGTTCTCGAGGACACATGGGAATTTCATCTAGTCACTTTCATCATGTTTGTTTGATTCGCGTTTGCTACTTTGATAATTTGATATGTGGGTGGACCGGTGCTTGGGTGCTGTTCATACTTGAACAAGCCTCCCACTTATGATTACCCCCTCTCGCAAGCATCCGCAACTACGAAAGAAGAATTAAGATAACTCTAACCATAGCATGAAACATATGGATCCAAATCAGCCCCTTACGGAATAGCGCATAAACTAGGGTTTAAGCTTCTGTCACTCTTGCAACCCATCATCTAATTACTACTCCACAATGCCTTCCCTTAGGCCCAAAGATGGTGAAGTGTCATGTAGTCGACGTTCACATGACACCACTAAAGGAAGCACAACATACATAGCATCAAAATATCGAACGAATACCAAATTCACATGATTACTTATGACAAGACTTCTCCCATGTCCTCAAGAACAAAAGTAACTACTCACAAATCATATTCATGTAAGATCAGAGGGGTATTGAATAGCATTAAGGATCTGAACATATAATCTTCCACCAATTAAACTAACTAGCATCAACTACAAGATGTAATCAACACTACTAGCAACCCACATGTACCAATCTGAGATTTTGAGACAAAGATTGAATACAAGAGATGAACTAGGGTTTGAGATGAGATGGTGCTGGTGAAGATGTTGATGAAGATTGGTCCTCCCACGATGAGAGGATCGTTGGTGATGTCGATGGCTTCGATTTCCCCCTCCCGGTGGGAAGTATCCCCGGCGGAATCGCTCCGCCAGAGAGCAAAATAGCTCCTGCCCAGGTTCCGCCTCGAGACGGCAGCGCTTCATTCCGAAAGTCTTCTTCTGATTTTTTTTAGGGCAAATGGCTTCATATAGCAGAAGAAGGGGGCCAGAGGCCTGCCAGGGGCCCCACAAGCCAGGGGGGCGCGCCCCCCAGGCTTGTGGCTTCCTGGTGGGCTCCCTCTGTTGATTCTTTCGCCAGTATTTTTTATATATTCCAAAATAATTCTCCGTAAATTTTCAGGTCATTTGGAGTTGTGCAGAATAATTGTCTCTGTTTCACCCGTTTCAGGTCCAGAATTCCAGCTGCCGGCATTCTCCCTCTTCATGTGAATGTTGCAAAATAAGAGAGAAAAGGCATAAGAATTGTACCATAAAGTGAAATAATGATCAAAAACATAATAATTATTAGTAGGAAATCATGATGCAAATTGGATGTATCACACAACAAGGAGCAACCATGGTGGAGTGCACGGATCCACGCTGGAGGCCATCAGAGGCGCGAGCAACAACGGGATCCATGTGCTAGAGCACCGGATCTCGGCCGCTGGCCACCCGGGGTGCAGCCGCACACCAGCAGCATACCTTGCATAGGGGACGGAGTGGAAGGGGCATGCTAGCCCGGGCAAGCGCATAGGAGCCTGCCGCCGCCGGCCACCGCACGGGGATTTGCCCTGGCGGCGCCAGCCGGCAACAGCAGGGTAGAACAGTGGCGTAGGAGACTATAGCGGTGGCAGCGAAGGATCCGCCCTAGTCGTCCATGAGAACGACGTGGGGGCCTCGCATGAGTCATTTTTCACTATCTAAGATGGTGGTGCAGCACGCTTGGAAGCCAAGACTGGTGATATAGCAGCTATGTTTTTATAATGAGTAGAGTATCATTTTTTGGCTACTTCATTCATTATCTTGGCATGCTCAAAATGACACACCCTCTAAACACTAAGCAAAGTGCTTCTGAGTTACAAGAGTTAATTTTTCCTGCTTCGTTTACGATGTTCAGTTTGATGTTCTTATGATACAAAAACTATGTTTTCACAATATAATCTTCACAATTGTTAGGATACTAGATTTTTGGTTTGCATTTTGTTTCATTATCATGGAATGCTCATAATGACAACATAACAACAAGACATTAATCAAAATGCTTAGCTAGAAGAGAGTATTTTCTATCTTTCTTTGATCATGGTGGCTATCCAGATGGTGCTTTTTACTACACTATGTGTTCAACTAATTTGTTTTTTTTCCAATAGGGAAGGGCGATTCACTATAGCGTAAAGGAGGATGCAAGCTATTTTCATGGAACGTGTATCAGATCGGTACTCGGTATGTGGCCTCTAGCCACAACAACGTACAATATGTAATGCAACATGTGTCAGATTGGTACTAGGTATGGGGCCTCTAGACACAACAATCGTACAGTATGTAAGATATTCATCGACCTAAATATGTACTTTCAATTTTCAACTACCTATTGTGCTTATCAAAAATATTTTTCCTCCGAAAAACCAGGAGCCCTTCGGGAGGCGACTAGGGTTTCGGGAGGACTCGTGGCGGCACCCGCTTGATCTGATCGGCGGGGCGCAGGTAGTGAACCCCTATTCGGCGATGGCTTCGTCTGCTGATCAGGGGAAGGAGAAGGAGGCGCTCTCGCCCAGGGCGGCGAGGGCAAAGCTCGCGGAGGCGCTGAGGAAGATGGAGATAACCGATGAAGAAGCGACTTCGTTGGTGCTTGATGATCTTGAGGAAGGAGCGCAGGAGAAGTGGATGTTGGCTGGCAAAGTACTCCATCGACACATCTTCCACAGCCAGACTATATCCAGCGCGCTTCGGCCGGCATGGGGGAATCACAAAGGTCTGCTCTTCAGGACGGTGGGGGAAAACATGTTTGTGGCAGAATTTGCGTGCCAGAGGGATCATGATCGCGTGTGGGAGGGGTCGCCATGGCACGTTAGCAAGAATGCAGTGATCTTATCAGAGTTTGATGAGTGCATGCGTCCTTCCGAGCTGAAGTTCGACAAGCTGCAATTATGGGCCCGAGTGATGAATCTCCCGTTCAATCTTCGGGCTGAACCGTGGAGCACAGCAATCGCACATCAGATCGACAAAGAGGCAACATCGGTGCAGTTTGAACATGTTGCTGGGTACCTAAGGGCGAGAGTCACTATTGATGTTGATAAACCCTTGAGGCGGTGGATACTAATTGAATCAAAGAGGAAGAAATGCATGGATCCTTATGATATTGTCTATGAGAACGTGCCACATTTTTGCTTCTCATGTGGCAAATTGGGTCACTCGGATCTTTTCTGCATCGCGCCGGGAACGAGGGATGAGAATGGAGATCTCCCGTTCGGTAAAGGTTTGCGGGCGCAAGATGATAGGAAAAAGGCTGCCTCGGGTGAGAGTTCGACAAGGGAGAGTTCAGCTCCCCCGAAAAGTAAAGTGGATACGAAAAACTCGAGCACATCGGCTAAGGGCACGGCTGAGGTAACATCCCCCGTCAAGAACACAAGGAATCAGCAGAAGAGAAAGGGTGGACCTCTGAACCAGAACCAGATGTATAGGAGGGTGGATCGGCCCCTCCTGACAAATTCTCCTCATCAGGCTGAGGAAGGAATAGGAAAGGAGAATGCTTCTCTCGGTGGTTCACCAGAAGGTTCTAAAACTGAGAGGGAGCCAAAGAAAAACAAACCTACCCCGAATAATTCGGACACTTCGGCAGCGGCTGCGAATCAGCCCTGCCCGAAACAATGAGTTGCTTGAGTTGGAACTGTCGAGGTCTTGGGAACCCATCGACAGTTCGAGAGCTTCGCAGTGTGGTGAAGCAGGAAGGGCCCGGTCTCCTGTTTGTGATGGAGACAAAAATCTCAGCTAAAAGGGTGGAAAGTTTGCAGAATTTGCTTGGTTTTGCAGGATGTTTCGCGGTAAACAATACTGGCCTTAGTGGTGGTATTGGTTTGTTCTAGACGGATGAGTTGGATGTGGAGTTGAAAAACTACAGCTCATGCCACATTGACGTCCTAGTAAAGAAGAAGACCCGAGCCTCGCAAGAGTGGAGGGTTACTGGCTTTTATGGATCTCCAAAAGTGGAAGATCGACCTCATAGTTGGAGGTTTCTCCGTACACTCTTTCCAATTCAGCACGAAGCTTGGCTTTGTGTCGGTGATTTCAACGAGACACTTACTGCTTCTGAACATTTCTCTCGAGCGGCACGGCCCGAATATCAAATGAGGGAGTTCAGAGAGGCAGTCGACGATTGCCCGTTTCAGGACCTTGGTTGGTCCGGGACGGAGTACACATGGGACAATGGACAGCAGGGCGACGTGAATGTAAAGGCTAGACTGGATCGGGGGTTTGGCAATCTTCAGTACGTCCACATGTTCCCTGATACACATGTTCGGCATATTGGAACCGCGGAGTCTGATCATTGTTTCGTGATGATAGATCCACGGGAAAACTTGGCCGGAACAAGCACACGAGCTGCTAGACAGCTTCGTTATGAGGATGTATGGCGGACACATGTTGATTATGACCAGCTAGTACTCAAACAGTGGCAAAAGGGAGCTGGACAACATGGTTTGGCCGGTGTGGTCAGTGCTCTAAGTGATATGCAACAGAAGCTTGCTAGTTGGGGAGCAAAAGAGTTCGGGGATCTAACATGCAAGGTCCGGAAGTTGCGCAAAAAGCTTGATCGCCTACGAGCCCGCTCCATGGGGCGCGGTCCTACAGACGAAGAGCGCGCAGTTGGGAAGCAATTGCGTGAAGCTATCCGACAAGAGGAAATCTGGTTGCGGCAACGATCCAGAGTTCTTTGGCTGCGAAAGGGTGATCGCAACACAGGATATTTCCATGCCCAGGCAGCTCAACGGAAACATTTAAATAAAATTGAGTTTTTGGAGAGAACAAATGGCTCAACTTGTCAGACTATTGAAGAGAATCATGCAGAAGTCCAAGGTTTTTATGAAGCTTTATATACCTCCCAGGGTTTTCGACCTATGGACGAGCTGCTCAATCTGGTTCCGCCCAAGGTGACTCCGCTCATGAATGAGCACCTCGACAAGCCCTTCACAGCTCAAGAGGTCAAGGCAGCCTTGTTTCAAATGGCCCCGTCCAAAGCTCCAGGGGTGGATGGGTTTACCGTTTACAGCAGGTTTCTTTCAGCGGCATTGGGATCTTCTTAAGGATGATATAGTGCTGGCTGTTTTGGATTTTTTGAATGGTGGTGAGCTGCCGGTGGGGATGAATGACACCTCCATTACCCTCATACCTAAAGTAAGGTACCCACAGCGCATCTCACAATATAGGCCAATCTCTTTATGCCCTATTTTATATAAGATTGCATCCAAATGTATCACGAACAGAGCTAGGGAGTTTCTTGGAGAAATTGTTAGTGAAGAACAGAGTGCATTTATTCCCGGCCGACTTATTACTGATAATGTATTAATTGCTTATGAGAGCGTTCATGCGATGAGGAGGCGGAAGAAGGGGAAAAATCATGTGTGTGCTGTAAAACTTGATATGATGAAAGCGTATGACCAAGTCGAATGGCACTATCTGGAAGCTATCATGTCAAGGTTGGGCTTCAGTCCGAGCTTTGTTAGACTGACAATGAAATGTGTGACTTCTGTCAGGTTTACAGTACGTGTGAATGGGGAATTGCTGCCTTACTTCACCCCATCTAGGGGTTTACGTCAAGGGGACCCTTATTCGCCCTATTTGTTCCTACTATGTGCAGAGGGATTCACGACGCTCTTAAACAATCTGGGTGGCGCACCAGTGGACAGAGGGATTAGAGTAAGCAATATCTCACCTTGGGTAAATCATCTTCTCTTTGTCGATGACAGTTTAATTTTTATGAATGCAAAGGAAGCGAGTGCCCGAAGGTTGAATCAAGTTCTGAGGATTTATGGTGACTGTTCTGGACAGTGTGTAAACAGAGAAAAAAACTCCATCTATTTTAGTCCGAACACACCGAATCCAGTTAGACAAAATCTGAAGGTTCTTCTTGGTATCACAGTTGAAGCCTTCAACGAGAGATATCTCGGGTTACCTACTGCAACAGGGCGGATCACAAGTGGCACCTTTGATCACCTGAACGAGAGGATTCGAAGCAAGTTGCAGGGCGGGACAGAACGCATGATATCATGTGCGGGGCGAGAGGTACGTCTGAAATCTGTGGTTCAGGCGATCCCGGCGTTCTCTATGAGCTGTTTTAAATTAACAAAGAAAGTCTGCAAGGGATTCACCTCATGCATGGCGCGATACTGGTGGAGTAGTTCTCTGGATTGCCGATCTTTGCATTGGCTAGATTGGGATACACTTGCAACCCCAAAAGAGAAGGGAGGGATGGGATTCAGAAATCTGCAGCTATTCAACCTGGCCCTTCTTGGGAAACATGGATGGAAACTTGTCACGAGCCCGGAGTCGCTCTGTGTACGGGTGCTCAAAGGGAAGTATTTCCCGACTACCGACTTCTTGGATGCCACTGGGCACCCGCACGCCTCTTCTACTTGGCGTGCGATCTTGGCAGGGAGAGAGGCCTTGGAGGTTGGTATGATCAAGCGGATTGGTGATGGCACAACGGTATCGATATGGAATGATCCTTGGATCCCAGGAATTATCTCCATGAAACCGTCGGTGCAGATTGGTGCGACTAGTTTAGACACGGTCTCAGATTTGATTGATGCTGAAACTGGGACGTGGAAGATCAATGTAGTTCGGGAAAATTTCATACCTCCTGAAGCAGATGCTATACTTAACATTCCCTCGCGGCAAATGGGAGGAGATGATAATTGGGCATGGTTAGCAGAGAAACCAGGCGTCTATACTGTCGAATCAGCGTACTGAACTCTTATGATTCGCAACGAGCATCTTGCTCTAGAAGAAGGGTCGGTCACAGAATCCTCAGAGACAAATAAGCAGTTGTGGACAAGGCTTTGGAAGCTGGACGTGGTACCAAAAGTCCGGGTGTTCTGGTGGCGAGTGCTGCGCGGGATCCTCCCTGTTGAGGGCACTCTCAAGCACAGGCATATCGCGACTGTAGCTAGGTGCAAAGTGTGCCTGGCAGCGGATGAAGACATGTATCATGCGTTGATAAAATGCAATCATGCAAAAAGTTACTGGAGGGCAGCACGCGAGTGGCTTGACATCAAGATTCCGGAACTGCATGTGATAACATGGTCTAGAGATATCCTTTGTGATGATAGGTTCGATGCGTCAGATAGGGCAAAAATCATCACGGTGATGTGGGCAATCTGGACATCTCGAAATAATATCACCCATGACAAGGCTAGTATGGATCCTGTTCAGTCACTAAAGATGATCAGAGATGCTCTTGCGGTGTTGGAGCTCCCGACCAAGCACATGAGCATATTGCCGGGTCATGGGTGGAGACCACCAGAAGTAGAGTGGATAAAAATCAACACCGACGCTGGTATTTCCATGCAGGAGCATAGAGGAGGTATTGGGGGTGTTGCTCGATCATCTTTGGGTTTTATTACTGCTTGGTGCAAGCCATGCCCAGGTATCACAGATCCTCTCGTTGCGGAGGCATCAGCACTGCGTGAAGGTGTGGTCGTGGCAATGCTTCGTGGTTTTGCACGGGTGGAGATTGAGGTAGATACTTTGGATGTGGTGAATCTCTGGAAATCGCGCCGGACTTCGCGCTCTGTTATAGCGCCGTTACTCTTAGATATTGAGGAGCTAGCCGCTAGATTTACTTCTTTTGATATTCATCATGTAAGGAGACATGCAAACGTTCCAGCCCATCTTTGTGCAAAACAAGCATGCACATTGGAGGTGACGGAGTGTTGGATGGAACCCCCCCCCCCCCCCCCCCGCGCGTTTTCTGGTTACCAGCCTCATGGCTGATATGGCCGGTGCCTTATCGTATGAATAAAGCTCTTCAGTACCCCGCAAAAAAAAACCTACCTATTGTGCTTAGATGATTTATTGTTCCTTGACCATGAACCGATTTATGTGCTTATTTTGGAATACATCAAGTACTCCCTCCGGCCCGAATTACATGGCCCCCTCCGGCCCGGCCAGTGTACAACGTCATGTTTGTAAAAAACACCTCAGTCATTCAGTTCTTCTCCAACGAAGTCCAAAATCAAAATTTCAAATTCTGGAGCTGTCCGCCCCCGTCTCGCGCCGGAGCTGGGCTCGCGTCGGACCCCTCCTCCTCTCCCTCGCCGCCGATAGCGCCGGCCAGCACCACAGCGCAGCAGCACAGCCTGGGGAACGCCCGCTCGACCCGAAACTCCGCGGGGGCGGCGGCGAGGAGGAGGTCGACGAGGACCTCCACCGGCTAATAAACCTCCACGGGCGCTCCAGCACCTCTGCCGGCCTCCGCTTCCGGCCGCTCCGTCTGTCCGCGAGTCACCATCGCCGGCCTCCGCGTCCGCCCGCTCCAGCTCCCGGCGCTGGACAAGCTCCTCCGCTCCGCCTCGTGTCGAGCTCCCTCCGCTGTGCGCTGTCCGCCGCTCCGCTCCAGAGAGCCCGAGGACGAGGAGGAGGTGGCGTTCATCTCCATCTCTGCCGCATCGGCGAGTTCGACCAGCGCCCTTGGCCCGTCGACGAGCCTGTCCACCTATGGCCGTCGCTAGAACCTGACAAGAACTGACAAAAGAAACGTGAATGTACAGGTGAGCTTAAGCACCTCAGAACTCTGAAATTGTGCTTGCTCATCCGATATGTGTAATCTAGCACATCAAAACCAAATACGGAGTAAATATCAACATTCCATGAGAGATTCAGTGTCATCAAAATTGTTTTTCCTGATGTCCTTAAGCACCAAATAGTTAAGAGTGCAGTTAGATTGTCTCGGAAACACGTACACCATGCACTCATGGTTGCAGTTAGAGTGCTCAGAGCTTTCCGTCAATCTTCAGAGATGTGATAGAGCTGTAGTCTTGATTGAATCTATTCTGTACAATGAGCAGTCGTGGCCACATTCAGAATAACCACAGTGTTGTTAGACAAACATTTGCAACTACAGGTGAGACAAAATGCCTATATGCTTCCAAGCAAATCATCTAGAGAGGACACAAAATGGTCACAGCTAGCAAGTGCTTGTCAGGTAAACTTGTTCTGGAATACTGAGTTGGACATTACTTCTGGAATTCTGGTTGATATTGCTTAGAACTTCCTGGTAATATATTGGTGTATAATTGCCATAGACAATGTTTATTCCTCCTGCACTAAACTTACTTTACAATGTTAATACAATGATGCAGGTACCTAGGCTAAACCTGTGGTCTCCAAGTCAATTTGACTCCACAAGAGGAACATGGCCCTGGATCTCAATCTGACTCCAGCAGATGAAGATGAAGATGTGGAAATACCAGAAGAAGCTGTTCCAATACCAGAATATGTACAAATACCTGTTGAACAGGCACACCACAGAGAGCTGCTAGACAGTCACAAATTTGCGGTATATGTTGCATTGAAAGCTCTTGGGAAAGATAGACAAATTACAAAGGCAGATAAGAAACATGTTGCTGCTCTTCTAGAAACAAGTCTCACCACTGTTCGTAGAATATGGACGTCGGCAAAAGAACAAGAAAGAGAGGGCAAAAGAATAGTGGAGGTAGATGTTTCCAGTAAAAAGAAGGGGAAGTGTGGAAGGAAGAAAACCGAGCTTGGTCTGTCAAGGGTTCCTTCCATTGAGCTAAACAAGAGGTCTACACTAAGGGGGCTGGCAAGAGAGCTGAATGTCGCCTATTCCACCTTGCAGCGAAGGTTCCAATGGGGAGGATTCATAAGGCGCCACACAAATACCATCAAGCCAGCATTGAAACCTGAAAACAAGATTGCAAGGCTGAAATTCTGCACGTCGATGTTTGATCAAACAACAATAGCTGATGACAAACCATCGTTCCTCAATATGGAGAACATAGTTCATATAGATGAAAAGTGGTTCGACATGACGAAAAGAAAAAGAACATACTACCTACTCTATAAAGAGGAAGATCCTGTGCGAACCATACATAACACAAATAGTATCGGGAAGGTTATGTTTCTAACTGCGGTTGCCAAACCCCGATATGACGACCAAGAGAACGTGACATTCGACGGCAAGATCGGAGTCTGAGCGTTCGTGAAAGAAACGGCAGCCAAGAATGACTCCAAGAATAGACTCAAAGGAACGATGGAGGTGAAGTCAATAATTGTAACTAGAGATGTCATGAGAGAATACATTTGTGAAAAGGTAGTCCCGTCTATCGTTGCTCTATGGCCTGACAATGAGGGAACCATATATATACAGCAAGACAATGCACGGACACACATTCTTCCAACTGATCCAGCTTTCCTTGCTGCCGTGCAAGAAACAGGAAGGGATATTAGATTGATTCAGCAACCACCAAACTCCCCGGACCTGAATGCCCTCGATCTTGGCTTCTTTAGGTCAATCCAGTCCATCACGGTTCGCTATGCACCTAACACTCTCCAAGAACTAATAGAGTCGGTTGAAAAGGCATTTGACGGGTATGACGTTGACATCCTAGTCAAAGTGTTCATAACCCTTCAGTCTGTCATGATTGAAGTTATGAAGGATGAAGGAGGAAACGTATACAAGATAAAGCACATGGGCAAAGACAAACTGAAAAACGAAGGAGAACTGCCTTTGGTTCTAAAATGTGATGGTGAAGTGTACCGGAAAAGCATGGAGATTATAGCAAATCATGAGGCCGCATTGGCTCAACACGGTTCATCGAACAACACATCAAAGAGAAAAGCACGCCGGACAGGCCCCCAAGTAATTCTGGATAATGAGACGATGATCCCAGCAAGTGAATATAAGACATGGGTGGATGACCCATCAAGCCTTGTCTCCAAAAGGCGTCGAGTCAGCAGTGTACGTGTGCCATTGCTTGGAATTATCTGTTTTCGAATAGGTCTGAACTGATGCATTTTCTGTTTTTATGTTTACAGAAAATGGATCTCATTCGGGAAACCAAGATAGCCGAATTCCAAGCAGCTCTAGTTGACACACCGGCTGAAGAAGGAACAAGAAAGCTCAAGTTGGTGAATCGGCCGAAGAAAGTACAAGCGGCTCTAGTTGACACACCGACTGAAGAAGGAACAAGAAAGCTCAAGTTGGCGCATCGGCTGAAGAAAGTACAAGCGGCTCTAGTTGGCACAATGGCTAAAGAGGACATAGGACAGCTCATTGACAAATAGGCACATTGGCTCAAGAAGGCATGTAATCCCTATACAAATAGGCACATTGGCTCAAGAAGACATTGGAGTAGTATATTCAAATGAAGATTGACAAATAGGCACACATAGGCATACTAGCATCTGGTACTAGCTTGTAAGATAAGCAATTGTTGTAGCAGTTGGAAGTCCATCTATTAGCAGGCCATGACAAATATCTATTAGCATTGCATCTTTTGTGTTGTGCTGCTGTCTTTGTGCGGGTCTCCGGCGCGATGGCCACCTGCCAGGAAACTAACATTCAGAAACTGAAGAACGATGGTGTGAATGGCCACCTGCCAGGAAACTACTCCCAAGATCACCAATAATCAAAATACTCCCAAGATATGTTGTATGTTCATGGCACTGGTCCTTGTATGTTCATGGCTTAGGTTCAGATGGACTACCTGAACACTGCAGAGCTAGCTACAGTACCATATGTTGTCAACATAACAGTTTGCAAACAATCGATTTGGTCCTGGACTGACACTCATAGATCATATCTGGTGAACCAAAACTACTGAGAGCAACTAGCAATGAGAACCAAAACTACTGAGAGCAACTAGCAATGAGAACCAAAACGGTGAATTTTTTCTCTGACAGAGATAGCACGCATATTCAGTTATTCTGCACCTCATAGATCATATCTGAAAATTGATGCTCTGTTGGACACATGAATTTGCTGGACGGCCAATTTGACTGAAATTTGCTCTAGTGGATCCTAAAATCTTGGAAATTCATACTCCACTGGATACTTGACTATATGTGACGGAGATGGGGGGCAGAGAGAATGAAGGAGGAGGGACTTGCCTGCGACCTCAGGAAGCGGAAGGCCGAGCAGGGTGGCTTGTCCGGGCGGCGGCGGCTGCTGCGGAGTGGTGCGGAGCCGACCGGCCGACGAGCGGCAGCTGCGGAGTGGACAGCTCGCACCGAGGTTGTGTGAGTCGGCCCACTCACGGCCATGGACGCCAAGATCCGTTTTTTCTCCTTTGCTCATGTGTGAGGGCGGCTAGGGTATGGACCTGGAGGAGCGCGGTGAGGGCGAGCGGCGTGCGAGCAAAGGCGAGGGGCGCCGGCGAG
This sequence comes from Elymus sibiricus, assembly GCA_039707655.1. Lineage (NCBI taxonomy): Eukaryota > Viridiplantae > Streptophyta > Magnoliopsida > Poales > Poaceae > Elymus > Elymus sibiricus. The sequence continues at coordinate 403,806,837 of CM077672.1, forward strand.
GGCGGGAGGCGCCGGCGAGGGCGGGGGCGAGACGACGCGGCGCGGCGCGGATGACCCAGTGGGATTCGAAGACGACGACTGGACTGTGGGGTTTGTCATCAAAAGATGGAGGGGGTTTTCACGAAATGTACAGAGGCCAGGTAATCCGGGCCGGAGGGAGTATTAGATTCAGGCATGTGATCTCTAGACCAAGCAACTTACAATATTGTATTTTTTAAATATCAATGAAATGAACAACGTTGTGTTTTTCTTCCGAAGGAGTACTATTGTAGCATCAATTGCTTTATTGTGGTTAAAATATTTATCAATTAAGTTCATCCGGAACTTCATAGAGGTTGCTTTCCCTGCTCTACGCCATCAGACAGATATACTTTCTGATTTTTTGTTGCTCATGTTCGAGAAGAAATGGAATATTGGGATGTCGTATGCTACTGGTTCATCGGACACGGCATGTGTTCTCATCCCCGACTGTTCTGGCAACACTGATGTGGTGGGACACATCTTTGTGGCCAGCAGTTGATGCACACCCTGTCAATGTATTTTGAGCTCTTGGGAGATATCTCGACTTGGAGGATCTAGTCAGGCAAACCATCCACGCATTTTCGATTGAGAATGTAAAACATGTTTCCACGACGCCACTCACTCCTAAGTAGTGCTTGCATGCACCACAGTTGCATCAACCAAGTGATTTATGTCTTCAGACGCCCACCATACAAAAGAACCTAGAAGGTGCGCGGGGTTAGACTCACAAACATTGTGTGTGCGTGTGTGTGTACATGTGTGTGCGTGTGTACATGTGTGTCAACCAAGTTCTAGGCAGGGAACTTCAAAGATCTTACTACTTTATACTACGTGGTCAGGGACCCCAGGTAATAGGCTTGCACATGGATAAGTCACTTTCAAGTACCTCCCTCCATGTTGATGGCTCTAAGTACGATGCAGTTATGAACCATGATAGGTGACAAGTACAAGAATCCGTCTATCATTTTATTAATTATCTTGAGTGGGTTCTACTATCTCCATGCTCAAGGTCGGGACTGAGCTATTTCTATCTTGAGTGAAATATGCTTCTACATCACTCACTATCTACAAGCCCGTATGGCCTATTATTTTACTAATTTTCCTGAGTGGAACCTACCATCTTCGTGCTTAAGGTTGGGGCCATACTATTTCTATCTTGAGTGAAATATGCTTCCACGTTAATGATTAGCTTCAAGCCGGTGTGACCAAATATTAATAATAACTCGTATACACTTTGTACACAATGGAAGGATAGTTATCCCACGCTTTGAATCATTCAATGCACATGACTCATTTTAGTCACGCAAAACTCAAGCAGTCAAGGTCAAAAAGAACATGCAAATAGAAACCAGCTAACATCCCTAAATCCCACCACCGATTAAATGACAACATGCTAACTTGCAATCTATTACTTAATTTAAACTACCGAAAAGAAGCAACACATTTAGTATATACATTGGGGCATCAAAAGAATACATTCAACAGGGTAGAAGCACCAGTACACCAACATTTATTGAACCAGTTAGTGAAGGCAATACACATGATTTTGCCTCCCAGTTCAGCTCACTACCTTTTGCCTGATCCAACAAGTGAAGGCAAGATTTCACCGGAGGCATACTAATATCCAAGACAAGCCTTCGGATAGGAAATGACACATGACCAGTCATTGTTAGATCCAACCAGAGTCAGAACGAGGCTTTGCCTCAGAGCTAAGCCGTCTACCATCTGTGGACCCAACCAACAAACGAAAATTGACGTGTCATTATATGGCAAAGACATGGTGATCGAAGTTGCTCCCTACCGCTTGTACCAGATTGGAAAGAGTAGTTGTGCAGTACAGGCTAGCGTTGCACGAACACAGAGCGTCAAAGCACATATATAGCACATCACTCTCAAAACTCCTCTAGGGCCGCCACGCCACCTGCATCTGTGAAGTCATCCTAAAACGAGCCTCCAAGATCATTTGGTGGATCCATAGAGTGTTGATAGATGAAGACTACATTGCGTACACCATGAAAGGACGCATAAAACACAACCGCCATGTATGGCGATCGACACTATCTAGATTTCTCTGGAGCAATGTACTCTTTCTGAGTCTGGCATGGATGAATACTAGGGGGGGTGCAAGCACATGTACCTCCATTACCAGTTCGGCATCAAATCCAATGCTACAAACACAACGAAAACCATTTCATTATGGGGAAACCCGTTACAGATAACATGGAGAATTTGCATAGGTAAAATAAAGAGGCCACATAAGAAGAGCTAAAAGGAAAGAAAGTAAACCTCGGAGCTCAAGTTAGTACTGCCCAAGGGTAAAAACGGAATGAATAGCACACAACTCTTTTTGAGGCATGCGAGTAGCACACGAATAACAGTGTGCCTTGATGTTAAAGGATGTGGGGCTTACTCACCAAAGTGACAGTTGGCGGGTTTACAACCACTACGATTGAGAATGCTCACACGAAGTGGGTTGCAGATTCAAGGCCCAATGGGTTTGCATGATTTTCTCATTATTTTTATCAAAACACAAAACAACTCAAATCTAACTGCATATAAATCGGATGTGTTTTATCCGAAACAAAAAAGTTACCCGTGTTTTAGTGGATTCGGTTGCTCATTCCTCCTTTTTTGCCCTCAAAATCATGAAACAACTCAAATAAATGCAGATTCAAAACTCTTGAGTTTTAGCAAACCAGCTTGCTTACTCCTCCTGGCCAAGTTGTCCATCAATAATAAATACGAAAAGGGAAATTTCAGAACTCCTAGTCTTCCAAAAAAAAAAAACAGAGTTGTGTATGTGTGATTGACATGTTTTTGTAATGTTTGTGGCACCATCGGCAAGAGTGGTTGTGGCCATGTTGTCTCAAATTTTGAGTGTACTTGGCCCTACGACGAGAGTGGGTGAGGCCCTGTTGTGGCGTTGTTCGAGTGGGCTTGGCACCGTTTGAATTGGATTTTTGTATGGTTTTCTCTAATTAACTGGGCAACAATTTTCTTAATTAGTGAAAAGGACAAAAAATTGCCACACGTTTTTGGAAAATAAATAAAAATTAAAGAAGAATAGCGTCAAAACGGTGGGCTTGCGTATATAGTCAAGCAGCTACGATACGATCGACTAGTTATTTGCAAGCAGAGACGTCCCGTACCATGTAATACTACGGATTTGCTATTTTACACTCGAGTGCTTTTCAATTCGCTGTCATTCAATTTCCTGTCCGTCTGATCTCGCGCTGAGATCCGTGGTTTTCGGGCGCGTTCTTGTTGTCCTGCGTGCGTTTTTCTTGCCGGGTGCGGTTTTATTTTCAGGCAGCCCGTTTCCGCTGCCGTTGTCTCTTTGAATTTTTCGCCATTTCATTTTGGGCGCACTGTTTTGAAAAGGGAGAGGGGTAGAGAGGGAGCGATAGGCAGAGGCGTTCGAGTGGCGGCGGCGGAGGAGGAGGCGATTCCATCGAGTTCTTGTCATTTCCGAGATCCCTCTATGCTCGAGCTTGATTTGCCCTGTCTCTCCCCCCTTTCTCGTGCGATTCAGGGCTCCCCCGGTTGGTTGTTCTTGTCTCTCCCCCTTCTCTCGTGCGATTTGCCCTGTCTTTGTTGGTGTAGCTTCCAGATCTAGGTATGTGGATTGTTGGTAGTTGTATTTTGATGCGTTTTTGTTGCTCTTTTGTAGATTTAGCCGTTGGTTCTGCTTGTAGTTTGTGTAGTTTCCCGTGGATGCCCCTCTGCTCGCGTCAGATGTATGAATTCGTGTGTTAGTTCTGGCTTGTGCTCCCCCTGTTAGGTTCTAGGTGTTCCCGTTTTGATTCCCTCGTTGGAGGCGCTGGTAGGTTGTTCATTTATGTAAATTTGTTTAGATGCTGATCATCTGAATAGGGTTAGGGTTTCTGATTTCTGCTGGTAGTATTGTCTCTGTATTGATTCGTCTGGCTTGCCCTCTGCATGTTTAGTTCTACCATCTGGTAGGGTTAGGGTTTGTGATTTTTGTTGTAGTTGTAATTGTTTTAGCTTGCTTGAGTATGTTATTGTTGTGTATCAAATTCACAGGGGATTGGTCTGGCTCGCCCTCTGCATGTGTAGTTCTTCTCTGCATGTGTATCTGATTTAGGTAGCTTGTTGATGGTATTCTCTTCAACATTTGGTCTCCAAATGTTGTGTAATTTTCATGCTTCTTAGTTTCATTAATTACAGTGGATGTTAACTCTGAATTACACTTTAATGTGTCCCATAATTCCCCAATTGCACTGTAATTTACTAACTGTAATGTACCCAGGAATATTACTGTGGATTTTAACTCCGATTTAGAGTGTAATTTGAATGCTTTGTCTCTGTAATTGTTCGAGGTTGTTTTACTCTGTAATTGTGAGATAGTTTACCCTAGAATTTACCTCTGAGTTGTGCTATATTACATTGTAATATACCGCAGAGTTACTGTGTAATTTCTAAGTTTAAATGTAAATCATTGTATTTGTCAGTTAGATTTCTCTGATTTTTCAGTGTAATTTCCATGCTTTAGCACTGTAATTCTTCTAGTTTCTTCCTTATTTTCTGTGTTAGAACGTCTCAAAGTTTAGTATTCTTGTGTATTCTCTTTAGCATTTTGTCTGTAAATGTTCTGTAATTTTCATGCATCTTTTTTTCATGAATTACAATGGATTTTTTTCTATGATTTACATTGTAATGTTTCCCATAATTCCCCAATTACTCTGTAATTTACCAACTGTAATACTATCTCTGTCCGGAATTACTTGTCGCTCAAATGGATGCATCTAGCACTGTTTTGCAGGAACTTTCTGGTGATGAAGGAGGTTTTGACAAAGCACTTTGAAGTTCTATATGAATCAAGTGTGTTCTTCTTTCTTTGTAGTAGTTGATTTTGTTTTTGGTTATTTTCTTTTTTTTAGGTTGACCAGTGTCTTTTTGTTTTTTCAGAAAGTAAAATGCTTGAAGAGGAAATTATCATCTGCTGTGAGAAGGAATGTGGTTAGTCCCCCTTGATTGTACCTAAAATTATATCTGAGTAAAATGCTCCGAAATTTATTTTCCTTGCATGTAACATTTCCCATAGTATTTTTTTGACTGATGTAGTCCTGTACTTTTGATGTTATTATCATTTCTTTTTGCTTGCACTTCTCATGTTATTTTCTTTTGTTTTTTCCAGTATAAGTTATTAGTCTTTTTCAATGTCTTCTTCATCTTGTTCATGTGAGTCCATTGTCTCTGTCATTTTTCAGTATAAGTTATTTCTTTTTTCCTGCATTTTGTAGGAACATCTCAATGTCTTCTTCATCGAGGAATCCACTGTCTCCGTCTTGTTCATGCGTGTCCTCTGGTTCTTTACCTTCTCCTTCATTATTGTGGTATGTGCTTAGAGTTTGTTTTAGCTGCTCATGTAGTGGGATCAATATCTTCAGTCACCTGCAATTTTAGTCACTTGTTTCAGTTTTGTTTTTCTTAAAGCTTTTATCTATGATATGTACTTGTTTCTGAATTTTTGTGTGCCTACCTGCTCCAAATTCATGCTGTAAAACAGATTTGTCTCCCAGGGATTAGATTTTGCTCTGCCATCTTCGCTTGCTGTTGATACACCATGCATTTCTTCCAATGCCCATAGAGTAAGTTAAAATGTAAGCTACTGCTTTCTTTTCTCAGGACTTATAAGAGTCTTATAAGAGTTCCAATGTCTGCTTACATTTGTTTCTATTCTTGTGTTGTTGATGTTATTTGCTTTGGTACTGGAGTTTTCCTCATTAGCTCCAGTCATGCTTGTAGGCCCATCTCATGAGTGTACCTGCAAGCAACAGGGCAATTTATTTTTTATAGTTGTTCTTTACTCAGATTGGTAGTTCTGCGGTAATTGAATTTGCTTTTACCTTGTATATAATGTCGGAATGTATAAAAGAGCGGTGAATGAAAATGTGTCCTGCAACATATTTTTCTTAGCATTTTTCTTTTTATGTATTTAGCATCTTCCTATAGTTTCTGCTAGCTAGTGGAACTCACATTTAGGATGAGTTCTTCCTGTGACAATCTCAGTAGATCATCTTCAGTTACTGTCTTCATCATGCTCCACATCTGGCATATTTGAAAAGAAAATGCCAGTATTAGCAATATTGAGCAACAAACTGTTTAGATATAGATGAAATTTGCTGGGTACTTTCACTGTTGTACTTTACTTATTTTTGCTATAAATAGTTGGGTATCCCAGTGTAATATAATGGGAACTATCACCGTAAATTATAGAGGACTAGCTCTGGAGTTTCACTGTATTTTGCTGGGTTTTTATAGCACAAGTTCATCACTGCAAATCCTGCATTATTTTAGTGTAATTCCCTATGTCAGTGTTCTGTATTTTTCGAGGGTATTTACAATGTAGGCATTTTCACTGTAATTCCTGGGTATTACAGTGTTAGTTTTGGGTCACTTACACTGTAATTTCTAGGGGTTTTACACTGTAACTCTTGGTCACTTACACTGTAATTCAGTGTAAGCCCTTAGTATTACTTGTGTTTTGGGTACTTGCAGTGTATTTACTGTGTATGTAATCTCTATTTTCTAGGGGATTTACACTGTCAATCTTGGTCACTTACACTGTAATTCAGCGTAAGCTCATCAGTTTTACAAGTGTAAATCAGTGGGTACTTGCAGTGTATTTACTGTGTATGTAATCTGTATTTTCTAGGGGATTTACACTGTCAATCTTGGTCACTTACACTGTAATTCAGCGTAAGCTCATCAGTTTTACTAGTGTAAATCAGTGGGTACTTGCAGTGTAAATTACTGTGTATTTAATCTCTATTTTTTAGGGGATTTACAGTGTAAATCTTGGTCACTTACACTGTAATTCAGCATAAGCTCATCAGTTTTACTAGTGTAAATCAGTGGGTACTTGCAGTGTGATTAGTGCGTATGTAATCTGTATTTTCTAAGGGATTTACACTGTAAATCTCGGTCACTTACACTGTAATTCAGCGTAAGCTCATCAGGTTTACTAGTGTAAATCAGTGGGTACTTGCAGTGTAATTACTGTGTATGTAATCTGTATTTTCTAGGGGATTTACACTGTAAATCTTGGTCACTTACACTGTAAGTCTTTGGGTACTTTCAGTGTATGTACAGTGTAATTTTTACGGGATTTTCTTGGGCGATTACACTGTAATTCTTAGGTTTTTACAGTGTTAGTTGACCAGTTTTGCAAGTTACCTGGGTAATTGCAGTGCTATTTCCTGTGTATGTGCACTGTAATTTCTAGGGGATTTACATTGTAATTTTTGGACTCTTGCACTGTAATTCTTGGTAATTTACAGTGTATGTTCACCAGTTTTGGGTACTTGTAGCCTTGTTTTCATTTGAAACTTTAGCACTGAATATCTGTCAGTTTTTGATTGTTTCTATGCTATCAGGTGCATATTTTCTTTGTATTTGATGTATGCTTTTTCAGAGTTTGCACATGTGATTTTCATCTACCTCAGGTTTGTACTGTATTTACCATGCTTTTTTGCCACTGTAATTCTTGATTATAGACTTCAAAGTTTCTGTAATTACAAAGTTTCACAACTGCTAGCGATCACACATTCCAGAGTTTCCTGTTCTTTCTAATTTTTGTATCTAGTTTCTCTGATAATTTTCTTTTTCAGATTTTCCATGTAAGAGATGAAGCCGGTGAAGGGGTTGAAGAATTGGGGTAGGAGTAGAAGTGTTCCTGATCTGGGGATCGTCTCTTGAGTGATTTTCCTGTGATCTCCCCCAATGTTTGGCTGATGTTCTTCCTTCTTGCCCCTCTCTAGGTACTCCCCCCTCTCCCATGGCTGCCTCCCCGATCTGATTTGGCTCTGTTCTTTCTTCTTCTTCCCATCCTTCTCCCATGGCCCTTGCGTGGGTTGCAAGCTCATGGCAGCTGGTCGATGTGGTCCAGGTTCAGTTGAAACCGGGTCAGAGTTTAACCCGACCCATTTTTTCAGAAATACAGAACATACAATTGCCGGAGGGAGGGGGGTTGGACATACTGGTGACATCTGTTTATTTGTCAGAAATTTTTGAATGTTGTCGAATTGAAAAACAGTCGAATGCTAAATAGACACTACTTTTTTTATTGGTAAACAATTACATATAGACAATGGGACGACCCCTCAACAGTAATAAGAGTACATACACCCTGAGACGTAAACAAAACGTAGGATCTACTGATACATCACGCTTAAAACGCAGAGCTTGCATGTAAGAACATAATATGCGTCGTGACCACGGAGTGACCTGGCGCCACTCTCACATGGCAGGCGCCCCATCAATACATCACGGACAGGGCGAGAGCCCACGCGGACGGGGGTGGCGCCGCAAACGGCATAGGCACGTTCACATTCGGGACGAAGGGCAACGGTGGCAGCGTCACCTTGGGCACGACAATCGCTGGCATCGGCGCCATCGTCACTGTGGGGAGGGTGACCTTGGGCAACGGCGGCAGCACCGTCTTGGGCACAACGATGGCCGGCATGGGCGGCAGAGTCACCTGCGGCACGGTAGGGAGGGTGACCGATGGCATGGGTGGCATCAGGGTGACCGTGTCCGTGGGCACGGCCGGTAAGGTCGGCACGACCGGCAGTCCAGGAACGGCGCTAGCAGCTGGAGCGGCAGCCGCCGGCGTCGTGTCGGCCAGGTTGCGGGCGGCGTGGCATGTGCTGCCGGCGAGGAGGAGTGCGCACGCCATGATCATTCATGGCCAACATGCTCGCGTTGGAAGCCATGGCCAGAAAGTAGTTACAGAGAGTTTCTTTTCTCGTGTGTGGGAGGTGATTGCAAGATGCTTCTGCTCTGCTACGATGCATGGACATGGGTCAATGCCTGGCAATTTATACAGCTCAAAGCGAGGCCGTGGTTAGGTTGGTTGTTGGCTGGATTGAGAATGTTTGTGCGTGCGTGGGTTGTCACTTCAAAAAGGGAAGTGCTTTTGCATGGCGATAGCTACAAGTTTCTGACCGTCTTGATTATTTGTACCATCATTTCTCAACTGGCTACGGTTCCGGAGTCTGATAGCCTGAGAGGCTTCCTAGAGTGCCTAGTTATAATGTCTTTAAATATCTTCAGAATACAGTTCCATTCTTGGGATTGACTTCTGGTAGAATCTGCTAAAAAGTTTCATAATTTCTATGATGAGTTTGTCAGCCTTTCACTCAGTTGACTAATCGAACATGCACTCTCTTTTTGACAAATTCGAAATGAGTAACCAAAGCTTCGTCTGGTCTCCTCACCTAAACTTCCGTTCGGCACCACTTAATGTTGCCGGAACCCTACCATTGTTGTCAATGACCTTGTTCTTTTTGAAAAACCTTCGCCGTTTGTACTGTTGTTAGTGTCACTGACTGATGTTGAGGGCACAGCACAAGCGTAAAGGCCGCTTCTTTTATTTACGATCAAACATTTGAACATGAGCCGCAAAAAAAGAAGTTTTGAACACAAGACACTAGTGTCAATCAGGGCATCTCCAACGCTATCCCCTAATTTTCCATTACATGTCCGAACTTGACGGTCCGGGCACTTTTATACCTCCAACGATATCCCTTGTTTGCCCGTGGACTTAACCGGACGTCCTAAGTCCCCTATTATATCCCCAAATCGGGGGTTGTATAGGCGTGTCCGGACGTGTTGCCAAACACCGTCAACTTAGCATATATAAGACGACTCCAGCGCCATCACAAACTCATTTTTTACTCTCTTCCCCTTCTCTCTCCTCTCTCCATTGGACAAAGTGGTGAATAATTGAGGGATAGTGTTGGATGGCCGAGCACAACGACACCACGGCGGTGTGTTCCTCCTTGCCTGCCTAGCCCAACTGCCCAAGCATGTTTTTGCCAGGGCCATCCACCAAATACTCAGATGTTGGCGGTTGGCCACCAATTTCCTCCCTTTTTTCCCACTTAAATAGTTGAGGTTGTCACGGGAGCTTATACCATCGTAAATGCACTTCGCAAAAAGTTAAGTTCACATCACAACTGAATTAAGAAGTTGAACGGATGAACATGAAGGAATAAGAACGAAAACAACATTGAAATCGTCATCTCTACATCAAAACGCCCAAGTCGGCCTAAAAGACTGCACAAACAACCCACTCTAAAAGCCGTGCGTTAGAAAAATCCGAGGCACCTGTCGATTTACCGAGCACCAAGTAATTATAATGCGAATGCCATGAAATTTGTTAACGATGTTCACCGAAATATCTGAAGTTCACCACGGATTGACTATTCAAAATCAATTAGGCTATTCAAAATTAATTTGTACTTGACTCATGAAACCAGGGGAGGCGACTCGGGTAGGTGCCCACGCCCCCGACCCCGGCGGTCACAGGCAAGCGGCCGGTTCTGGGCCCTGGCGGAGGGCGCCGGAGATGACGACGAGGAGGACGATAGGTATCCGGCCGCCGTCTCGCCGGAGATCGCGTCGCCGACGCCTTCGGACATGATCTGCGAGGCGTTTAATGTGTGGTACTCCGAGGAGGATATCGCCAAGCTGGTGGATGCGACGATCCCTTTCGACGATCCAGCAAGACAAGGATTACAAGAGGCGGACAGGGTGGAGGTTGCTCGTCGGGTCGTACATCGAAGGACAGCGGCGACGGCGGTCCGGCCATGGGAGGGGCCTCTTCCCAAGGTATGTCTTCCCAAGTTAACCTTGTTAGATTTCTTCAACCCGGATTCTTGGACGGTGGTTTCTAGAAAGAAGAAGAGAAGGCCGGTGGTCGTGGCCGCGCCGGCGCCGGCGGCCAGCGTGAGCTGCGAGATCCGGGCGGTGAGGGCAGCCCGTTTGAAATGCTTGTTAGGCCAAGATGGGCCGGATGCAGGCGATGTAGTGCTGGGCTCAGTGCGTACTGGGTATGTGGCCCAGTACAGAGCCCAGACAACTGGCCCGACGTGCGACGAGACGGCCCCGGGGCATGTTACGTCGATCGATCGCGGCTGTCCTCTCGGTTCGACTTTTCCTAGGGTTAGACCTCGAGTGGCGAGACCTGGGTTCCCGTCGCTGCGGCAGGGTCGTGCTGCGAGGATCTCCCCGACCCAGTCTGTTCAGCCGGCGGTGATGGCCGGCCGCGGGAACGGACCTCCGCCGCCGCCCAGACCTACCCTCCCCCAGGCCAGGGCGGATGGAGCCCAATATCCTCCGCCTGCTAGGGACGGGCGGACGGTGGCCATGGTTGCCGCTGCACAAGGAGCCGGCAGCGGCCGCGGAGACTACGGCGTGGGCAGAGAAAATTCCCGGCACGCGGACGGCGGGCGGAATTATGCTCCGCGAGGGCAGTGGGGTGACGATGGTTACAATGCATATGGCGAAGGTCAGCATCGCGGTTCTTCCTCGACAGGCGGAGGCCGTGGATATGGTTGGCAGAACGGTGGTGATGATGGCCGTGGCTACAATGGTCCCCCTGGCACTTTCGTTGAAGGGGCTTCGGGACCAAACTTCCGCCAGCGCGGTTCCTTCCGAGCCTTCCGTGGAGGAAGGGGGGTGGCAGGCGGCCTCCTCCGCCGCGACCGCCACCACCACCTGCGCCTGCACATGGTCCTACACCCCCGGTGGTGACGCCGGTTGCCGTGGTTCAGGTGGAACCCGTGGTGGTACCGGCGGCGGCTGCTGTAACCGCTGTGCCGTCCTTGTCAGGCGAGGCCATGGAGACGGTGCGTGCTTTGGCGGCCGTGAAGGTTCCTGCTGCCAAGCAAGTCGCGGCGAAGCCTCGGGATTCTTCTTCGGACAAAGGGTCCGATAAGTCAGACGGTGAATGAGCTACGAAGTGGGCTCGCAAGAAAGAGAAAATGATTTGTTATCGTTGTGGGGAGCCTGGACGTTTTATTGCTGAATGCACCACGGAGCTATGTGATACTTGTCTCAAACCGGTGCATGGGTCTGGAGAGTGTCCACTCCTCCTAGGGCCTAAGCCAGTGGTTACGATCTATGGTGTTTGCTGTCCCGAACTGATGTTCTTTGAGTCACCCAGTGTTGCTGTGTCCACACACACGACGGAGAGTTCGCGAACGGGTGTGGTCAAAGTGACTAATGGGTCTATGACTGAGGCGCAAATCGTGCAGCAGCTACGTGAGTTGGCCCCAGGTAATTTTCAGTGGGAGCTTGTCAAACTTGAGGATCAGTCATACAAGGTGGACTTCCCGACGCCGGAAGATCTAGCACGTTTACTCAAGTTTGGCATGTGCAGAGTACATAACAGCAATTGCATTCTTGAGTTCGATGAGTGGAAGCAGAAGGAGCCAAAGGGGACCCCGTTATCTCAGATTTGGGTTCGTTTTTCGGGGGCTCCACCTAAGCCTCTCATGGACTACTCGGTGACATGCAGTCTCGGGTCTCTTATTGGCAAGACTGAGAAAGTGGATATGCCTTTCACTCGCACACATGGGGTGGCGCGTTTGCTCGTCAGTGTGGTTGATATTGAGTTCGTGCCGGGCGTGGTACGATGGACTTATGCAGGAGTTATGTATGATTTGGATGTGGACATTGAAACACCTCCGATTTTCCAAGAGGCAGATGGGCAGAATGATGTTGATATGACTGAGGGTGATGGTGGCACAGGTTCACGAGATAAACGTTCTGAGCATAATAAGCGTAATGACGCTTCGAGGCCCCACGGTCAGTCTTCTTCGACGTCTGAGCTTGCCAAGGAGGCAGCTCCGTCGTCTACACCGATGAATACGCTACGGTTCGGATCTTTTTGTGCATCATCGGCTCCCAGTCGACTTTGGAGTCACAGAGTGGAGATGGAGGACACCTCGGAGTGTGTATTGCCGTCGTTGCCGGCGACACCGAGGGAGGATCTGCGGGCGGCCCCGGCTGTCGCGGTCGATGATGGTCGCTACGGGCGCCCGGTGGCCCATGCCAACGGGGCAGACGGGGTGGGGAGATGCGGGAAGGAGGCACTCATCCGCCATCCTCTCCCACTGTCGCCGCTGGTGTCCGCGTCGGCACCCGCGTCGCTGATGCCTGGGCCGGCCGTCGATTCTATGGCCGAGGGGGTGGGGAGTCAAGGGTAGGTGGCCCTTCGCTCACACTCTCCTTCTCCCCCTCCGGCCTCTCAGTTGCGCGCATCGTCCCCCTCTTCGCCGACTCCAGGGGTGGCGCACTCGGCATCTCCTAACGGTGCGCGGATGGAAGCACCGGTGGGGGGTGCCTCGCCGAAGGCCACGATGGTCGAGGCGGCACCAGTTCTGCACACGGCAGGCGCTGCGGTCCAGGCTGGATGGACGATGGAGGAGGTGATTGCCTATGGAGGGATCGTGGACCCGACTTCAGGTGATAGACGTGTGAGTCACCGGATTCAGGCCCAACCTGATGCTGACGATCTGCAGTTAGGGCGTGTTATGCGGGCCGCCAAGCTTCGTGACATCGAAGCGACTACAGGTATGTCTGTCAATACGAGTTGTTCCATTCTGCATTTTTCTGAGCATGATATAATAGATAAGGCGGGCAACTTAGGGATATCTCTAGGTTCTAATGAGAAGGAAATTGCAAAATCGGTCAATGACTTATTAGACTTAGAAGCTGAGAGAACTTTAGAAATGATCCGGAATATTGCAGCGGTAAAGCCAATGAATAATGATGAAATTAGTAACTTGGGAATAACGGCGCTAGAGTGCTTGTGCGATGATCTCATACCACCCTCGGTGTTGGGGAACGTTGCATGGAAAACAAAAAAAATTCTACGCACACGCAAGATCTATCCATGGAGATGCATAGCTACGAGAGGGGGAGTGTGTCTACGTACCCTCGTAGACCGTAAGCGGAAGCGTTAGAACAACGCGGTTGATGTCGTCGAACAACTTCACGATCCAACCGACCGAGCACCGAACGTACGGCACATCCGCGTTCAGCACACGTTCAACTCGGTGACGTCCTCGACTTCTTGATCCAGCAAAACGGCGAGGTAGTGGATGAGTTCCGGTAGCACGACGGCGTGGTGACGGTGATGGTGATGCTATCTCCGCAGGGCTTCGCCCAAGCACTGCGAAAATATGACCGAGGGACGGAACTGTGGAGGGGGGCGCCGCACACGGCTAAGACAATGTTGTGTCCTTTGGGGCGCCCCCTCTCCTCTATTTATATATGTGTAGGGGCTTGGAGTAGAAGGAATAGTGCCACGTGAACAGTAACCGTGAATAGTACACACGTGGACTTGGACTCCAAAGTCCAATCCTATTCCTACTAGGACTCTCCCTTTTTTCCTTCCCTAGCTGTGTGGGCTTTTGAGGACTTGGTGCGCCTGGCCCAATAAGGCCAGGGCGCCTCCCCTTAGCCCACGTCAGCCCTTGGGACGTGGTGGACCCACTTGTGGACTTCCGGACCCCTCCGGAATCCTCCGGAACCTTCTGGAAGCTTCCCGGTACAATACCGAAAAAAACTGCACCTTTTTCTGGAACCCAAAATATGACTTCCCATATATAAATCTTTACCTCTCGACCATTCCGAGACTCCTCATGACGTCCGGGATCTCATCCGAGACTCCGAACAACATTCGGTTACCAATTCACATAACTCATATAACACTATATCGTCAACGAACGTTAAGCGTGCGGACCCTACGGGTTCGGGAATGATGTAGACATGACCGAGACGCCTCTCCGATCAATAACCAATAGCGGAACCTGGATGCTCATATTGGTTCCTACATATTCCACGAAGATCTTATCGGTCGAACCGCAATGACAACATACGTAATTCCCTTTGTCCGTCGGTATGTTCCTTGCCCGAGATTCGATCGTCGGTATCTCCATACCTAGTTCAATCTCGTTACCGGCAAGTCTCTTTACTCGTTCCGTAATACATCATCCCGTAACTAACTCCTTAGTCACTTTGCTTGCAAGCTTCTTATGATGTGCATTACCGAGAGGGCCCAGAGATGCCTCTCCGAAACACGAAGTGAAAAATCCCAGTCTCGATCCATGCCAACTCAACGGACACCTTCGGAGATACCTGTAGAGCATCTTTATGATCACCCAGTTACGTTGTGATGTTTGATAGCACACAAGGTATTCCTCCGGTATCCGGGAGTTGCATGATCTCATGGTCTGAGGAACATGTATTTGACATTCAAGAAAGCAGTAGCAGTAAACAGAACGATCATATGCTAAGCTAACGGATGGGTCTTGTCCATCACATCATTCTCCTAATGATGTGATCCCGTTATCAAATGACAACTCATGTCTATGGTTAGGAAACCTTAACCATCTTTGATCAACGAGTTAGTCTAGTAGAAGCTCACTAGGGACACTGTATTTGTTTATGTATTCACACATGTATTTAAGTTTCCGATCAATACAATTCTAGCATGAAGAGTAAACCTTTATCATGAACAAGGAAATATAAAATAATAACAACTTTATTATTGCCTCTAGGGCATATTTCCATCACTCGGAGCCCGAGGATGTGATAGAGGATACGAGTTCAGAGGTGTATGAGGCACCTCTGCAGCCTGTTAGCACTGAACCGGCCTCTTCCGGTCCTTTGGATGCGAAAGAGATGCATGATAAACCGAAACAATCCTGGACGAGGAAGGTCTATCCTGCATCGGCGGTTCGTAGAAGCGCGAGAGTCAAATTCAAGAAAAAAATTCACGATGACAAATGAAAGGAATTTTTTGGAATAGCAGAGGTCTAGCAGACTTGGCTAAAAAAAGATTTCTTGCGGAAGCGTCACTAGAACATAAACTAGATTTCATTGCCCTACTCGAAATGGGCAGAGACAATTTCACCTCGCAATTTCTTGGCACCTTATCAGGTGGTATAGACTTTGATTGGCACTGTTTACCCCCAAGGGGACGATCCGGAGGGATTCTACTTGGGGTTAAATGTGAAACTTTAGAAGTAATGGATGTTATACAAGGGGAATTTGTCGTTAAGTTTTGAGTTAAGTCCAAACTTGACGGTTTTCGATGGGCCTTGGTGGCTGTGTATGGTGCAGCTCAACCGGAGCTCAAACCTGACTTCCTTGCTGATTTGGTGCGAATTTGTGGGGCGGAAAGGCTACCGATACTAGTTGGTGGCGATTTTAATATTATTCGAAGGAGAGAAGAAAAAAACAATGACAACTTCGATGGAAGATGGTCATTTATGTTCAATGCTATTATCGAAAGCCTTAATTTGAGGGAGATACAACTCACCGGTAGACAGTTCACATGGGCGAACTCGTTGCCGGTTCCAACATACGAGAAGTTGGACCGAGTGCTCACTAGTATTGATTGGGAACAAAAATTCCCTCTGGTAATGGTGCAGGCGTTACAGAGGGCTATTTCAGATCATACACCTCTACTGGTTGATTCAGGGGACGCGACACATCTCGGGAATAAGAATTCCTTTTCCTTCGAACTTGGCTGGTTCGAGAGAGAAGGGTTTCTTGATATTATTGCAAGGGAGTGGGCTAAAGATTGTGGGGGCCGATCGAATGTCGAAAGATGGCAGAATAAGATTAGACATCTGCGACAATTTTTGCGGGGTTGGACCAGAAATGAAAGTGGGATATATAAACAGGAAAAGGAGAGATTGCTCCATCTAATTGAAGTCCTTGACCTCAAAGCGGAATCTACCCTGCTTCACGTAACTGAACGGGCCGCAAAATCTGAGGCAGAGAAGCAACTTCGAGATCTTCTTAGAGAAGAAGAACTGAAATGGGCTCTGAGGGCTAAGACGCTCAAAGTTGTCCAGGGTGATGACAATACTCAGTTCTTCCATATGATTGCAAATGGCAAACATAGGAAGAAGAAAATTATTCAGTTAGAACAAGATGAAGGTATGATAGTGGCGCATGAAAACCTCAAGCTTTACATCTCAAACTACTATAAACAACTCTTTGGGCCGTCGGAGGATAATTTTGTGTCGCTCGACGAGCTCGCAGTTGAGGACATTCCTCAGTTACAGGCAGATGAAAATGAGATTTTGTCTGCACCGTTTACTGAGAAGGAGGTGTTTGAGGCCATTTCACAAATGAAGCCTAATAAGGCACCTGGACCAGATGGGTTCCCTGCCGAATTCTATAAGAAATGCTGGCACATTATCAAAGATGATCTTATGCCGATGTTCCATGACCTTTTTAGCAGCCAGTTACAACTCTTCCACCTCAACTTTGGAACTATCACGTTGTTGCCAAAGAAGGAGGAGGCAGTACGGATTGAGCAGTTTAGGCCCATCTGTCTCTTAAATGTGAGTTTCAAAATCTTCACGAAAGTAGGCACAAACAGATTGACAAGGATTGCCCATACGGTGGTACAACCGAGTCAAACTGCTTTCATGCCAGGAAGACATATACTTGAAGGGGTTGTTGTCTTACACGAAACTCTACATGAAATTCACTCAAAGAAACTCGATGGGGTGATCTTCAAGGTGGATTTTGAGAAAGCGTACGATAAGGTCAAATGGCCCTTTCTCCAGCAAGCCATGCGTATGAAGGGGTTCAATGAGACCTGGAGGAACCAGGTGGACTCCTTTATTAAACAGGGTAGCGTGGGGATTAAAGTGAATGATGACACGGGTCATTATTTTCAGACATATAAAGGCTTAAGACAGGGAGACCCGATGTCTCCTATTCTGTTCAACACAGTGGCGGATATGTTGGCAGTGCTTATCGGGCGGGCCAAGGAGAATGGCCAGGTAGGTGGTCTCGTCCCTCATCTGGTTGATGGAGGGGTTTCTATCCTACAATACGCTGATGACACGATCATATTCATGGAGCACGACATCGCAAAAGCTAGAAATATGAAATTAGTGCTTTGTCTTTTTGAGCAATTGTCGGGATTGAAAATTAACTTCAACAAGAGCGAATTGTTCTGCTTTGGAAGGGCTAAAGAGGAACAAGACGCATATAGACAATTGTTCGGGTGTGAAATGGGATCCTTGCCATTTAGTTATCTTGGAATCCCAATTCATCATCGTAGACTCACGAATAAAGAATGAAAGTGTATTGAGGATCGATTTGAGAAAAAGCTAAGCTACTGGAAGGGCAAGCTTTTGTCTTATGGAGGCCGGCTTGTGTTAATCAACTCAGTGTTGACTAGTATGCCGATGTTTCTGCTATCTTTCTTTGAAGTACCTATAGGGGTACGGAAAAGTCTTGACTTTTATCGATCCCGATTTTTTTGGCAAAGCGATGATGTTAAGACAAAATACAGATTGACCAAGTGGGACATCATTTGTAGACCCAAAGACCAAAGGGGACTTGGGATTGAGAACTTGGAGATCAAAAATAAGTGTTTGCTAAGTAAGTGGTTGTTTAGGTTGTCCACGGAAACGGATGGTATGTGGGCAAAGATTTTGCGTAACAAATACTTACAAACCAAGACGTTGGCTCAGGTGACCGGTAGGCCTAATGACTCGCCGTTCTGGAAGGGGCTCATGCGAACGAAGGATACATTCTTTCGCAGAGCAAAGTTTGTTGTAGGCAACGGTACAACAACAAGGTTCTGGGAAGATACTTGGCTAGGGGGATGCATCTAGCCTTATAGTATCCCTCTCTGTATAATATTGTGCAGCGTAAGGAGGACCACGTTGCTACAGTATTACAATCGTCGCCATTACACATCCAGTTCAGGAGGTCTCTCGTGGGGGAACGGTGGACTTCCTGGCTGCATCTAGTGCGAAGATTGATGGATGTGCACCTTTCGGACCAACCTGATGCGTTTAGATGGAAACTCACTACGAACAGTGTGTTTACGGTGAAGTCCATGTATCTTGATTTGATTAATTCTGGCCCACTCCCGAGATCGATACACATTTGGAAAATTAAAGTTCCACTCAAAATTAAGATATTCATGTGGTTTGTCCACAAGAGAGTGATTCTCACCAAAGATAATTTACTCAAGCGAAGATGGGTAGGTAGTCCACGATGTTGTTTTTGTAACAATGACGAAACGATTCAACACCTATTCATTGATTGTCCGCTTGCTAAGTTGCTTTGGCGTTCGATCCATATAGCCTTTAACATAACCCCTCCAGCCAGCATCGACATGTTATTTGGGACGTGTCTTGCTGGAGTGGAACAAGTGACTGCGGGACATATTCGGATAGGAATATGTGCATTACTTTGGGCTATATGGAACTGCAGAAATGATATGATCTTTAACAGGCAAAATCTCAGAAACTTTTTGCAGGTAATATACAGGGCTACAGTTTGGATCCGTTCGTGGTCACCACACACTCATACGGACTCCAGGGAGCATTTGGCTACTGGGTGCAACCGATGGGAGACGGTCGCACGGGTTATCTACAACCGATTTGGATGGCGGTTCAATAATAGGATAGATGTGTAGCCATCTAGTCTTTTTATACCGCCGGTTGTGGCATTACTTTTTGTTCATCTTTCTTGCTTCTTTTGCGAGCTGTACCACACTGCGTACTTTGTTTGGATTTTAATAAGATGGCCGTATGCATCGTCCTGATGCAGAAGGCCGGGGGCTTGTTCCTCCTTTCCAAAAAAAAAAAAATTAGGCTGTTGCCATGCCCTTTCTTATTCGATTTCCTATTGGGGTGGGCAAGGCATGAGCGCTCGGCAGTCGGCACACATCCCTGTTTTGAAATAGTACTTGTTTATCGTGAAGAAAGAGTGACGAGGAGATGTAGCTGCAGCGCCAGCTCCTCACCTAAACACAGAAATTTGAGGCATTCATGCATGCATCGCATCCCCATTGATCGACAGCTACACGTTCATATAAACATGTTGTCACTTCTGACTAACGTAAACACGATCTGGTTACCAACCATGGTTCCGGAGAAAGTTGTGTTGCCTACCATGGTGAGTCTGGCCAACAACCAATCTAATCAAGCTATCCATCACCTGGGCTATAAGTTCCAGGCATTGATCCCTGTTCTTGCATCGCAACAGATCAGAAACATCTCGCAGTCCCTTCGTAGTAAACCATCTCAGAGAAACTCTAGGAGCAGCCATGGCCTCCACCACGAGCTTCTTGGCCATGATCATGGCGTGCATGCTCCTCGCCAGCACGACGTGCCATGCCGCTCGCCACTTGGCTGACACCACCCCAGCGGCTGCCCCACCAGCCACCGCTGGCCTCCCGGCTGTCCCGACCTTGCCGGCAGTACCACCGATGCCGGCTGTGACGGTACCGGCTGTGACGGTGCCACCTATGCCGACCGTGCCCACCGTGCCGCAGGTGACACTGCCGCCCATGCCCGCTGTTCCTGCGGTGCCCAAGGTGACTATGCCCCCAATGCCCGCCATCGTCGTGCCTAAGGTGACCATGGCACCGATGCCCGCCGCCGTTGTGCCTAAGGTGACGATGCCGCCGATGCCTGCCATTCCTTCCATGCCCAAGATGACGCTGCCGCCGATGCCTTCTATCCCGACCGTCAACGTGCCTATGCCGTTCCTGGCGCCGCCTCCATCAACTTAGGAGTGCCACATGCATGGTGATGCGTGCACCATGTCGACGGTCACACGCTCTCATGTTCCAGTGGCTACATCTCTTTGTTGCTCATGTGAAGTATTTGTTTTCGTGTTGTATGTTTTACATTTCAGTTCAGTTGTTAGTTATTGTGTGTTGATTTTAAAGGGGTGTCCTTGTCCTAGTATATATGCGGCATTTTAATTTATTCACATGTTATATTTGTATCATGTATTTGTACTAGTAAAGAGGTCCATGCGTTGGTACGTTGGTACACAATCTTAATAAAAAAACATTGTTGACTCAAGCTCTTATAAGTTTTTTTTGCACCAAATTAGCTGCGCAATGCGTACTACAGTTCCTTTTAGTGCTCTGAATAAACATGAGCGGACCTATCTAGGAGGAGAAGAAAAATTACACTGGAGGAGGACACGATAAAAACAGTGTGTGTGCTCGCGCGTGTGTGTTGGGACAAGATAGTGTGACAGACCGCTACAATTGCCATCTTCTACCCTCTCTCTCTTCTGTCCCACCAAGTCCCCTGAAACAGTGTAATTAACCATGCTGACGTTTTGAGATACGTACATGGGAAACGTACATATACCAAAAAACCGTGCACATGTACAATTTTTTTTTAAAGTTAGTAATTGTATTTTCATTTGATGTTTTTCGATAGAGAGTATGATAATTACACACCTGTCCTGTGCATGACATGATTTACACAACCAACACAAACACATGCACAAATGAAAAAAAGGAACCGCAAAAGTCCCGTCGAAGCGAACTACAACATCAAACAACAACCATCAAAATCAGCCACCACCCATGACAGCACTCAAACGGCAAGTAAAGTGCTCTAGGAACAACACCTCCAATAAGGTAACGACGTGCGAGCGCCGCCGCCGCCCGATGCTCCACGGAGGCTAGATTTCGGGTTTTCACTCGAGAAGGAAGTATGTGCAAACTCCAGACAATGCCTCCAACAAGGGGATGGTGTGAAGACCACTATTGTGCAACCAATGAAGGTCAGGCCTATAGTTTGCACTCGGGAAATCGAGGCCCTTGCTCAAGAGGACGACAAAACTTAAGTCACCATGTACCGCCACCCTGGCTTTCAATGAAAAAGTCATTGTTGCAAGCCATATAGTCACATTCGAAAGCCCTACACACTCACAATTATAACATGGAACATGCAACCGGACACACCACGTGTACGGGGAGAAGATCAGAGCACGCCCACCAACTTCAACAAGGTCGATGATGCTACCAAGAACCCACACAAAGGAGTCATCCAACAGCCCCAAGTGTCGCGGCTGCAGGCAAAAGGCCATCGGTGTCGCCAAGAACCAACATGGGGCCATCCGGAAGCCCCACTCCATCCTCACAGCAAACAGCTGCTCATGATAGGAGATGAGCATACAAGTAGATGTGCTGGCAAAGAGATCTCTGCAAGGCCCATCTCCCGCTATCTGTCACCATGAGCACCGCTCACGTCATCCACCACACGTCACGCATCAGCCGTCATTGTACACGAAGTCAAGCACACATGTGCCACACCTGCGCCGATCCACCGTTGTCGTAAACCTCGTGTCCCTCGACACCATGCTATACTCGACGTCGATGTGGGCCTTCCATCGCCGCTGAAGACGGGCACCATCATATGGCCTCGTGCCCTCCCCCCCCCCCCCCCCACACACACACATCGATATAGGGCGACAATCGGTGCTACTACCCTAGGACGGACCTAAACGGGACAATTCGTATGAGTCCTCGGATACACGCCTTATTTTTGTCCATCCAGATGCCCACTACAAGAAATATGCTAACTTGCGACCATCAATATTGGTCACTGAATGGTCATTGTTTTCCATTTGTGACCTTTTTATGACCAAAAATAGTTGGTCAAAAGCTGGCCGTCTTTAATGAAACTTAACGACCTTCTTTGTGATATGGTCGTAGAAGGTTACGACCAAAATAAAAGGTCGTAGATTCTACAACCAATTGTTTTGGTCACTGACAGTCTGCCCAGGCCACGTCAGATCCAACGTGGCAAGCTGACGTGGCAAAATTGTGACGAAATGAATTGGTCATTGATTAAAATCAGCCCGGTCCAATTCGGTGTTTTACATGGGCCAAGCCCAACAATTTGAGCCTTTTTCCAAGTCAATTCTTGTGGGCTACATGGGCCAAGCCCAATATTTCAGCTTCTTTATTTTTGGGCCTTGGCCTTCTTACA
The DNA here is from genome assembly GCA_039707655.1 of Elymus sibiricus. Classification (NCBI taxonomy): domain Eukaryota; kingdom Viridiplantae; phylum Streptophyta; class Magnoliopsida; order Poales; family Poaceae; genus Elymus; species Elymus sibiricus. The sequence goes on from CM077672.1 coordinate 403,829,465, forward strand.
ATCAATTGATTTTCTATTTTCACTCATTATATTTTGGAGCTGGTCCCACTAGTCAGATGGGTCCCACTAGTCATAATGCCATACATCGGTCCCACATGTCAAAAATTTCAAAATTGCTCAGATTATATTCATAAGTGGGTCCCAGTGGTCAAGTTTCCATTTCACATCTTTTCAACATACATAATCACTATTTCAAACAGGACATAACAAATATAATTCATCAAATAACACTACATTAGTCTTTTACAATCCGTTACAATATTACAATTTACAGTCTACTACAGTCAAACAGATCAAACAACTCTTTGCTAAGTAGGGCTTCACTGCTTCGCACTTGGCTTCATGGGTTCACACCAAAAAAATTAGGCCTGGAGCTCCTGTAAAAGAGTGAACATAAAGGCTACCAGCATTAGAGTGTACTGCTGCTGAGGCCAGAACCAAACAACTTCAATGGCAACACTAAATGTAAGCAGTAGAGCAGATCTAAAAAGGTAAACAAAATATGCATTATGGTACACTCAAGAAGATGTGATAAATGTTTAGCAAAATTGTTCGTGGGAGTAACCTTAGTCGTTCAAAATCAGAGTTGAAAATGCAAGGAAATTAAGTTACAGAAGACAATCAGGTATTCTATGTACGCATCATTGTCAACAACAAATACAATTCTCTACGAGCGACAAAATTAGTTTTCTTTACATCCTTAATCCTTGCAAGTTGAAAAAAAGACAAGGTAGCATCAAATCAGGTTATAGTTCAATGCACACAGCATGAACAAACAAAATGGTTAAAACACCAATCAAGTAGGCCTCATCCTCTTTCCCATTCCAGATTTGGTGTTGATTAGCTTAGTAGCTGAGGCAGAAACAGAAGCATTTGAGGAGGAAAGCTACGTACATGTGCACTTGCGAGGCCACATATTCCGGGTCGTCCACCACACAAGCCACCATCGTGTACTCGTCGCCATCAGCAACGTTGCTCCTGCAGTAGCAACAGATAACCATTTATAAATTAAACGGACCAGCTATATGTCCATGCAAGTACAGTCCAGCTATAAAGTGGATGGCACAAACAAGCTGGCTGCTTAGATATCACTTTATGCAACAACAAATGATTTTCATCGTGACCCAACATGTTAACATCAGTCGCTCACCGCGGCATCAGCTTCGGGCGCCTTCTTCTTGAAGATGTTCTTCTTCGCCCTTGAAGAAGCATCCGCCAGCAGGCTCGGCGTGCCTACAATCTGCATCATCATGCATGCACAAGTGCGTCAGTTTCAATACAGTAGGCTAGCTTTATAAGGAAGAAAGGAACACTCCATCCATCCATCTGATGCAAATACTTGCACTAAAACTATGATGAACCTGCACCCAAAATTCTATCTCTGAGAGAGAGGGCCCCGCTTGTACAACAACAATACCAACTAACAAGAGCTAATTAATAATCCCTCTTGTTCATACTTGTTCATACAAATCCCTCTTGAATTCCTTGACATAACCAGGATTTAACCACTACCTAATAACAGTAGAAACTCCACAAGATTGCCGTTGTGAATAGAATGACCAATAATGGGGTGTGCACTAGCATCTAAACGTGCAGCACAACGGCAGAAGTAGCCCTGTTTCCATCATGTTGAACAGCACAAGCAGCCATATATGCATCGCAAACAAAGAACACTCGACATCCAACATCTGAAGATATTGCAATGATTTCTAAGCACATCTAGCATACTAGTTTCCGCAAAGAGCATAAGCAAACATGATACAATATCATTTGCATCACATCAACCAAATTATTCAGTCAGCACAGCATGCACATGAACAAAGACATGTTCTGGGTCCTGTCTGATTCACCTAGTTGATGAGGGCGACAGAGCGGGAGACGATCTCGATGTCGTTGCCATCGAGGACGATCTCATCCTTGACCTTCTCGGACCGCAAGATGGTGACTCCGTCGAGCATGTCCACCATCCTCACCTGCAACCAAATCACATCAGAAATCAGCCAACAACGTCTCTGAACCCAAACCCTTGGTAAATCTCTGGTTCAACAAACAACACAGCCCAGGCCAGGAGTGACACAGACCAAACTAGAAGAACGATCAAGGCGCTCAACCAGCAAATCACCCAGTAGCCACCGGCATTCCCAATCCCATCTCCGAACCCGACCCCTTGGCTAATAATCTCAGATTCGCGGTGGCACACATAGCACGGCCCCATCCAATCCGATCCAATCTAATCGAATCGGTCCAGCCCTAGGACCAAAGCCTGTTCTTAACCCTAGCAACACCGGGAGCACCGGCCGACACAGACGCAACAAAATCGCATCGATGCGCGATGATAGCATAGAGGAGGAAGGAATGTAGCAGGGGGGTTGGGGGATTACCTTGAGGATGCCGAGCTTGACGGAGCCGTAGACGATGCCGACGCCGACGGTGGAGACCTTGGCCACCTGCAGAGTAACATCCATCGCGAGGTCGGTCAGTCAGCCAGATCTGATCCGTGAGGCCGCGGACAAATCGTGAATCGGAGGAGAGGGGCACGTGGGTCGCTTACGAGGGTGAGGGTGCTCTTGCCGGAGTAGGGTCCCGGGGTGAACGGCATGGCAGCTGGATCCGGATGACGAGGGTTCGGCGCTGCGATGGCGGAGTCGAGGACTTCGGGCTTCTCTTCTCTCTGCGCCGGTCAGTCGAGGTGGAGCAGAGAGCACGGGTGAGGGAGGCTCGTCGGTCATCGGAGGAGGTCGTGTGCGCGCGGGTGGCAGAGGGGCCGGTGGAGTTGACGGGGAGGGAGAGAACAAGGGGAATCGGCTAGGGTATCGGCTCAGGTGAGAAAGAAAGTAAGGAGGCGGGGGGTGGATGGAAGATGTCCAGGTGAATCGGCTAGGGTTTCGGCTCAGGTGGGGTTGGTGGGGGAGGCGAGGGGGTGAGGGCTGCCGTTGGATCCGGGAGGATCCAACGGTGTTTCATGCATGATCCGCGTGTGTTGTCCATGGACCAATCAGAACGCAATACAGCGTACAACAATATGACCATCTAAATTGGTCGTAATAGATTTAAAAATAAGATGTTAAATCATGTCAGCTATTTTCTTGACCTGAGAAATTCGAAAAAAAATGAAAAACCTTCTCATCGTGTCATCAAATGTGACCTAATTTTTAGAAGAAAAAAATAACAAACTAGTAATAAGACAAATATCTTTAAAAGAAGTGTCCTTAGAAATGCTCGTCATTTTGATCGCATTTTGAAACGGGCATAAGAAATTAAAAAAAATTAAAAAAATTGAAAATCTTCGCATTGTGTCATTATATGTGACCTAGTATCCAGGAAAAATAACAATCTTGGACTACGACAAATGTCTTAAAAAATGTTCTCAGAAACGAGCTATCATGTATGAAGATCCATGGCTTTCAAGGCAAATGGCCACTGTTATGGCATCATTCATGGCATAGTTTGTTCAAATAACATCATATTTTGCACAAGTTTGCATCTTGGAATGACAAACAATGTTGCCAAAGGAAGTTTTCATTTTCTTTGGACGAAAATTCATTTTCCATTTTTCCAGTGGCCAAAATGAGTTTTTTTGTGAAGAACCTACCATATATTTGTTGCAAAATTGAACCAAATCAATTTTCTAAAATATTAGGCCATATTTAATGTGTAATTGACCAAATGGTTGAGTGTCAAAAGCTTTCGATCCACCTCTCGTGAAAGAGACAAATTTCTGCCGATTCATGAGGAAGCGGGTGAAATTTGAACTACAGGTGCCTCATAGTTTGCTCTTTATTTTTTCCAAAAATCATTTCTAGGTACATAAGTATCTATTTAATCAGAGATACTTCAAAAGTTTTGCAAGATTCAACCCCTAGCTACGAACGGTCATGTCCGCCGTATTGACCGCGTTTTGAAACGGCCATAAGAAATTCAAAAAAAATTGAATTTTTTTTGAAAACCTTCGCATTGTGTCATTATATGTGACCTAGTGTCCAGGAAAAATAACAAGCTTGGACTACGGCAAATGTCTTAAAAAAGTGTTCTCAGAATCGAGCTATCATGTATGAAGATCCATAACTTTCAAGGCAAACGGCGAATGTTATGGCATCATTCATGGCATAGTTTGTTCAAATGACATCATATTTTGCACAAGTTTGCATCTTGGAATGACAAACAATGTTGCATAAGGAAGTTTTCATTTTCTTTGGACGAAAAATTCATTTTCCATTTTTCGAGTGCCCAAAATGAGTTTTCTTTAAGAACCTACCATATATTTGTTGCAAAATTAGACCAAATAAAATTTTAAAATATTAGGCCATATTTAATGTGCAATTAACCAAATGGTTGGGTGTCAAAAGCTTTCGATCCACCTCTCGTGAAAAAGACAAATTTCCGCCGATTCAGGAGGAAGCGGGTCAAATTTGAACTACAGCTGCCTCATAGTTTGCTCTTTATTTTTTCCAAAAATCATTTCTACGTACATAAGTATCTATTTAATCAGAAATACTCTAAAAGTTTTGCAATATTTAACCCCTAGCTACGAACGGTCATGCCTGCCGTTTTGACCGCATTTTGAAACGGGCATAAGAAATTTAAAAAAAAAAAAACCTTCGCATTGTGTCATTATATGTGACCTAGTTTCAGGGAAAATAACAAGTTTGGACTATGGTAAATGTCTTAAAAAAGTGTTCTCAGAAACGAGCTATCATGTATGAAGATCCATAACTTTCAAGGCAAATGGCGAATATTATGGCATCATTCATGGCGTAGTTTTATTCAAATGATCTCATATTTTGCACAAGTTTGCATCATGGAATGACAAACAATGATTCCTAAGGAAGTTTTCCCTTTATTTGCACGAAAATTTCATTTTCCATTTTTTGAGTGCCCAAAATGAGTTTTTTTGTCAAGAACCTACCAAATATTTGTTGCAAAATTGGACCGAATCAATTTTATAAAATATTAGGCCATATTTAATGTACAATTGACCAAATGGTTGGGTGTCAAAAGCTTTTGATCCACCTCTCGTGAAAAAGACAAATTTCCGCCGATTCAGTAGGAAGCGGGTCAAATTTGAACTACAGCTGCCTCATAGTTTGCTCTTTATTTTTTTCCAAAAATCATTTCTAGGTACATAAGTATCTATTTAATCAGAGATACTCCATAATTTTTGCAATATTTAACCCCTAGCTACGAACGGTCATGCCTGCCGTTTTGACCGCATTTTGAAACGGGCATAAGAAATTCAAAAAAAAACAAAAAAATCGAAAACCTTCGCATTGTGTCATTATATGTGACCTAGTTTCCGAGAAAAATAACAAACTTAAACTACAGCAAATGTCTTAAAAAAGTGTTCTTAGAAACGAGCTATCATATATGAAGATTCATGGCTTTCAAGGCAAATGGCATTGTTATGGCAACATTCATGGCGTAGTTTTGTTCAAATGATCTCATATTTTGCGCAAGTTTGCATCATGGAATGACCAAATGATTTTTAGACTCTGTAGATATTTGATAAATTATTATATTAATTCTAAAAAATAAGTAATTAGTAAATTAAAGAAGAAATGTTATTCTGATAATATTAGTTATTTTTACATGATTTTAGGAATTACCTAATTATTTTTAGTTTTCTGTTAATCTTATTTTTATTTTTTAATTAAACGGAAAAGTGACTGGGCCGATTTACTTAAGTTGCTGGGCTGGCCTGGCCCGTTTGGCCCACTGGCTCGCTGGCTGGGGAGACAACTCCCAACCGCGGCCCCACTCTCTCATTCCCTCTCTCTCTCTCTCTCTCTCTCTCTCTCTCTCTCTCTGTCTCTCTCTCGATCCCCTTCCGCCGTGACAGCGCCACCGTCGATTCTGACGTGCTCCGGCGGCTTCCGCCGTCGCGCTGTCTATCCATCGGCTCCCCTCGCTCTGCTCTACCCTTCTGTCCGACTAGTTCCTTCGATTACTTCCTCTACTCGTGGATCCCGTGGGGTTTTGGTGTCTAGGGTTTCGGTGGTGGCTTCGCCGGCGTGCTCTGGCACTCCTGCTCGGTTTTCCTCGTCGTCCGTGGCATCACCGTGGTGCAGGGTGCCCCTGGGACGGCGCTCCGATGTGGTCGTGCCCCCTGGAAGGTGCCTTGTGCCCGTGGTGCTCATGGCGCACGGTGAGGCGTCGTGGTGGTGGTGCTCCTCGGTGAGCTCATCTCCATCTCCTCTATCTTTCTGTTTTAGTGATGGCGTCCATGGTTGCTTTGGTGCTGCTCTGGTTGATTTGCTGTGATCATACTCATGCTCTAGTTCATGGTGTAGTTCTATAGTTGTTGATCTCATGCTATCTAGGGTTTGTAGGCTTTTGTTTAGATATGGTTAGTGCTCTGGTTAGGTTATACACCTCCTGGATTTGCTAAATTGGCCTGGATTGTCTCTCTGACTTGTTTAGCTGTAGTGGTGGCTCTGTTATGCATATACTTGAAGATTTCTTCAAGTGCTAAATGTTGCTGTTGCTGTTATAATCCAGTTCATGTTTGGTTGCTATCCTGTGAGCTCCTTTCATGCTCTGGTTTACATATGGATGCTCTAGTTCTATAGCTATGTTCCTGGGTTTGCTAAATTGATCAGTGGTAGTGTTGATCTCTGATTGCTTCCTGTGGGACTCTGTTGTTCATATAACTGAAGAATTCTCCAGTTAGAAAGCTTCCTGGTCACTGCACTACTAGAGTAGTTCATGTAGGTGTGATATATGCTCTCTGGTTTGGTATGGTTAATTCATGGTGTTCATTACTAAATGATTCAGTCCATCTGCTATTTCTTTGAGCTCTATTCTATTGACAGACTAGCTGTTAGTTCAGTTAAATTATTGAACTTGTTACAGTTCAGTTAATGCTACTTTGTGCTACAGTTAAGTTATGAACTCATTTCCTTTCCATTGCTTTGTTTAACTTTGTTAATATGTATATACTATATTTATGTGCTTGTGTGGTGACACACACACACAAACTATTGTTATTACTGTTGTTATGTAGGTGCAGTACTTATATCTAGCCCAGGTGCTAGTGGGTGCATGTGTTCCTATTGCAGGAATTTACCAAGTGTAAGTGGTGCTTGGTGTTCTGCATATATAGTAGATCTGTTTATGTGTGCTTCAAAGGCCTAAAAATTTATACTGGTTATATATATGGACATTATCTTATCTTGCCCAGTCCTTTCTCTCCTAATTCTGGTATTCAACAGATACTCTCTTGGTCTTAGTCTTTTCTCTTCATTCTCTTCTTTCTCTCCTAAAATCTGATAAGAACAGATGCTTTTCTTGATCTTTTGCCAAGCCAATGATGCTGGTCTGAGGCTAATCTCACTGGGATATTAACAGATGCTACACTCATGCTCCTATGATGTCAAAGTCCTAACACTTCTAGGCTATCTGAGGACAAACCCCCCCAAAATCCTACCTTGGTTGGAGTTTTTGTCCAACACATAGCACTGCTGCTACTGGAGGTATATGAACTGGTTTATATTTGTGTGCTAGTGCTAGTGCTGCTTGTTAACATGGTTGTAGATGTCCATCTGTTGTACCACTATGCTTTTGTTGCCCATACACACTGTGGTTGGAGTTTCTGTCTAACAGTATATTCTATTACTGTTGTCAGTTAGCTGTTGATGCCATCTGTTGACATATACAGGTAGTACTGTTTTTAGTTCTATTGGCATGTTTGTATTGCTGTATATAGTTTCTAGGTTGTGTCTTGGGCCAGCTGGACTCATAGTGACAACTGTGCCCCTTCAATTATAACTTTGCAAATGAGCTGGCGTTGTTGTTATGGTGTTTGTGGTTGTTACTTATTGAGCTGGTGCTGTTGTTGTTTTTTGGATTTGTGAGCTATGACTTTCACCTCTTGCAGTACATATATCCTGGACATACTCCACTCTTGGACTTGATCTACTACAGCTATTCTCCCTTGATACTTGATCATGTACTGTTCCTTTTGTTTCTGATCTGCACATTTGATCATGTACTTGGCTTTGCTGGTTTTCTATTGGAAACTTCTGATTAAGGGTATCTGGGCCAGTTCCAAGTAGTCCTAAGTGCCAGCTCATATAATAATGCATTTCCCAAAGGGAATGCAACATTTCTAACGTAACATACTCCCTCTTCTTGTATTGTTTCTTTTGTAGGTCTTGAACTTGAGAAGGAGAAGATTATAAGAAGATCAAGAGAAGAACTAGAAAGGGATTTAGTCTAGGTTTAGTTTAGGTTTACTAAATGTATAGTAATAAAATGTAATTCCTGAATACTTTGTATTTGAATTTATAGTAATAAAATGTAATTCCTGAATACTATGTATTCGTATTTATAGTAATAAAATATATTGTTTCTTTTATCCAGATTGAAAGCTTTGTCATATTACTTTGCACTAATTCATTTATTAATGAAGTTTCTTTTATTCCTTGTTGGATCAAACCTAGTGCTATCCAGACACGTAAGATGAAATTGACACATGGACATGACACATAGGCAAAAATTGACACATAGACATGACACATAGGCAAAATCGATGAGGCGGCGCTCAGTCATATCAATGCATCCACGTTTACAATGTCATGACCATCTAGATTGGTCGTAATCAGCTAGAAATAAGGCTGTCGACCACTACTGTCTGCTTTATGACCATTTTGTGTAAGGCAATTACGACCTTCCTGACCAAAATGGTCGTTATGGTTTAGGGTTTGGACCCTCCCAAACAACTTACGACCAATTGGATCTAAATGGTCGTAGATTTACGACCAATTCACCCATGGACGCTAAGAGGCTAATTTTTTTAAATAATACACTTTTTTTATTAATTTTCAGAAATATTAGGCCGTTTTTTTTAAATAATACATAGTCGACGGACTGCTGGCCGACTGGAACCTGTCGTCCGACCGGTGGCTGACTGGGTCCCGTCGGCCTATCGGTGGCCGACAACTGGCCTCTCGTCTACGTGGCAGCCGACTAGTGGGCAGGCCACGTCGCGGCGCTCCCACTCGGCCCGGCCGCTGCTGTCGGTGGCTGGGGCCCAGCCGACAAGGCCCTGTCGGCCACCCGCAAGCCGAACCGCCAGCCGCAGGCCGACAGGGTGGCAGCCCCGCACCCGGCCCCTTTTCTTCCTCCTCTTCCCTTCTCTTCCTCTGCCTCCTTTCTTTCTTGCTGTTCTTCGTTCCTTCTCTTCCCCACTCGAAAATACTCCCATTTGTACACCAAACTGAGCCATTTTTTTGCCGATTTGCCACCGGGGATGCGTTGTAGATAGTTGGGGGAGGCAAGGGAAACCTCGATCTACTGATGGGGTAGCTCGTGGTGGTCGTGGTGAGCATTTTGTTGGAGCTTTTTTTGAGCATATTGGTGGAGGTTGTGGTGGCGGTGAAGGTGGAGGTGGCGGTGGTGAAGCTCGGGCAGTGTGGTGGAGGTGGTGGAGGTGAAGCTCCGGCAGTGTGGTGGAGTCTCCGGCTCTAGTTCCGGTGATTGAAGTCCGCCGTTCGTTGTTGTTTCGCACGCTTCAAGGGTATAATTCAACATACATTTTACCTGTTGTATTTGCTCCGGTAGTATGTTTGGATGTGAAATATATTAGGTGTGCGGATATTGTTATTTGCTCCGGCAGTATCCGTAATATATTTAGATGTCAAATATTTAGTTGTGTGAATATTTTTAGTTACTCCGGTAATATTTCGTACTATATGTGGATGTGAAATATTTAGGTGTGTCAGTATTTGTAGTTGCTCCGGTAATATCCATAATATATCCTCGCTGTCAAATATTTAGTTCTGTCAATATTTGTAGTTGCTCCGGTAATATCCGTAATATATTTAGAGTTCAAATTTTTAGATGTGTGAATATTTTTAGTTGGTTCGGTAATGTTCCGTAATATCTGTACATGTCAATTATTTAGGAGTGCTACTATATTTAGTTTGTCATGCTGCTTAATAGTTGTCTGTCACTGTTAAAAAAAAAATTAGGTGAGCCGAGATGTCTGATGTATTGAAGTTCGTATTTTACTACGGTTTTGGTACTGTCCAAACAACTGAGACGGGAGCTGATCTGAGTGAATTTGATTACATAGAGGTGCCACTGATCGCCCCTCGAACATGGTCAGTCAGTCAGTTGAAAGAATGGGTGATAGAAAGTTTAGGGCTTAATACTGAAACACACACCGTCGGTGTTCATGCATTGTGGACACAGTCAAGTTCAATCATTTACTTTTATTTGAGGCCAATAGAGCGAGACTCCCAGTGGGTGCGCTGGTTACAAGGTTGTGAACGCAGGGGATGCAATCCTGTTGCCTTAGTGCTTCCCGTCGTGAAGGAGGTCACTGCACATGAAGGCGACGGTGGCTACAATCTTGGCCAGAGCAGTGAAGGGATGCAGTTATCTATGTCAAATGCTGGAGATGATGGTTATGAACCAGGGCAGAGTAGTCAGGTAGAAGGAGGAAATGCCGATGATTATTACAGTGGCGAGGCTTATACTGGCGAGGCGGACGCTGATGAGGTAGATGGGCACATGCAGAACCAGATGGAAGAAGATGACACCGATATTGATAGTGGTCATGCCGATGATTCTGACGAGTCGGATGAAGAAGAAAATGCAGAGGAGGTCCCGAATCCTGCATCATGGAATCATGACTTCTCATCTGCAATGACCGTGAACGATGGGCATGATTCTGCCTGGCAATATCACCAGAACAACATTGCGACGGGTGCTATGTATCCCAACAAAGAAGCTCTGAAGGACGCAATAATAAATTGGGCAATGTCCACGCAAAGGGTTTTCATAGCTGATGTGTCCAGTCAGAAATACTTGATAATGGTATGCAAGAATGAAGATTGTCCTGCCAGGGTGCACGGCTATCTCCCTAAGTATGGCACAAGTTGGGTGATCATGGACTTAGTTCATCACACTTGTCTTATTCCCTGCATCCCTCAAGATCATGCCAACCTTTCATCCACGCTTATTGCAAGGTTGTTTTACAGCGAGATAGTGGAGAGCAAAGCGATGGAAGTGAAGGCAATCCAGACAAAAGTCTTCGTCAGGTTCAACTACAGAATTTCTTATGGCAAGGCTTGGAGGGCTAAGCATAGGGCCCTTCAGAGGAGATTTGGTTCTTATTTCGATGCATATGACTCTGTTGTCCGGCTCCTCCACACACTGCAACAACGGAATCCTGGCACCTATCTCGATATCCAAGACCTCTTCATGCCAGAGTTCCCAACTGTGAGGGTGCTGCATCGACTCTTCTTCTCTTTTGGTGTATGCATCGAAGCTTTCAGGCATTGCCGACCAGTGATATGTGTAGATGGCACTTTTCTCATTGGCAAGTACAAGGGTCAGATCCTGACAGCCATTGGTCAAGACGGCCAAAATCAAGTAGTCCCACTCACATTTGCTTTTGTTGAGAGTGAGAACATTGAAAGTTGGACATGGTTCTTCAGGCAACTGAAAATATCAGTTGTGAAGGATAAGCCCAATGTCTGCATCCTTCATGACAGGCATGCAGGTATACTTAGTGCGATAAAGACACTGACAAACCCTGGCCCTGAGGAACAAACTCCATGGCAGGATTTGCAAAGGTGCATGCGCCATCTGGGGGCTAATTTCTTCTCGCAATTCAGAAATAAGAGCCTGATGAATCTATTCAAAAAACTCTGCAAGCAGAACCAACTATGGAAGTACAATTTGATACGTGACAGACTTAATGTGTGCACGCAGAGACACTTTAGGGACAGGAAAGCTGCAAGAGATGCAGCGGTGAGGGCACATGTTGAAGCAGTAGCTGCACAGTTAGCAACAGAAACATCGGCCGTGGAGGAGGAGCCTGTTGGGCTATGTGACTTGCCAGGATTTGACCCACCTGGTACTAGGAGAAGGCTCGGGAGGTCGATTTAAAACCTTCGAGCAGTGGATAGAGCATGAGCCTCTGGAGAGGTGGTCTTTGTTGCATGACACACATGGAGCAAGGTACGGTGTCATGACTACCAACCTCGCAGAAACATACAACTTTGTCCTCAGAGGAAACCGGGCATTACCACTTACATCCATCGTTGAGGGTATTTTCTATGGCACCGTGAATTATTTCAGAGATAGACGTTAAAAAGCAGAGCAGCATATCTTGAACAACCCGAACACACGTTACTGTGAAAGAGTCATGAAGTACATGGACCAAAAGATGGAAAAAGTTAGGTCACACACTGTAGTCGCCATCGGTAATCAAGAAAGAAGGTTTGAGGTTCGCTTAGCTAACAACAAATTCGGATGTGCAAATGAGTTGAGGACGCATGAGGTGAAAATTGGAAATGAAGCCTGGCCAACGTGTGAGTGCACATGCAACAAACCGAAGTTGCTTCACCTACCTTGCTCACATGTACTTGCTGCTTGCGGGCAGCTACGAATGGACGCAATATCGTTCGTGTCTCCATTTTTTCTGAAAGAGTCTGTCCTCAATACCTGGACAGGTGAGTTGCTGGGATTTCGATCAATGGGTAACTTCAACACCGTCAACCCTGCTGAAAGGCGTTACATTCCAGACCCAGAGAATATGCGTACAAATAGAGGCAGACGGCAGTGTCAGCGCATCCAGAATGATATGGATGAATCTGAAGCAGGAGGCCCGACTAGGCAATGCATTCTATGCAACGAATTTGGTCACAGGGACACTAATTGTCCCACTTTCGTCACTGGGCATGGACGAGGCAACCGGGGACGAAGAGGAGGGAGAGGAGTAAGAGGGAGAGGAAGAAGCTAGGCTGCGTTGAAATTTGTATTAAGTGTGGCACTATGTTCTAAATTTGTATTAAGTGTGGCACTATGTTCTAAATTTGTATTAAGTGTGGCACTATGTTCTAAATTTGTATTAAGTGTGGCACTATGTTCAAAATTTGTATTACGTGTGCCACTATGTTTGAAATTTGTATTTAGTGTGCAACTATGTTTGAAATTTGTATTAAGTGTGGCACTATGTTCTAAATTTGTATGTGCAGGAATGGCGGGAATGTGGTTGCTTAATCGGGACATTGATAGTAAGCATCGTGCTGCGATATGTTATGAGAAGAAGCTCGAGCCCCTGGCCACTCGCACTCCTAAGGAATATTGGAAGATACACCCGCAATGGGTTGACCGGTACGTGCTTTATTTATTTCCTTCAAGCATGTATATTAATGGGACTCACTAACTGAATTGTTCTGACATGCAGACTTAAATGGGCCGGCCTTTTACCTTTCGCGCGTCTGGTTGAATCCACAGAAGGATCCAAACGCCTCGCCATCGACTCCTCTTTGCTCACCTGCTTAGTGGACCGTTGGAGGCCTGAGACCCACACGTTTCACTTCCGCTGGGGAGAGATGGCTCCTACTCTGGAGGATGTGTCACTTTTGCTAGGACTACCGTTGGCAGGTCATGCCATAGGACCGTTGGAGGCACCGGCTGGTTGGGAGCTAGGTATGGCACAACGTTTCGGTGGTGTTTATGCCGGTGCTCCGGCTCTGGCATCGGAGCGTCACGGACCTAAGTATGATTGGTTGCTCCGTTTCCAGGTTAGTTCCCCTACCTCATATCTTTCAGTTGTCGTGCATATGGTTTTACAGAAGATACCTTCACTGTTTACTAATACTTTCTGTTTGCTCAATACAGATCCAAAAGTTCCCGGGGTATCCAAGGGAGTCGTTGAATGCGTCACGGATCACTCGCAGCCTGGAGGCATACCTACTATGGCTTCTCGGCAAGGTGATGTTCACAGAGAACCATGTCACCACTATTAGCGCGTGCTACATCCCTATTGCACTGGAGATCGCGAGCGCTGAGACGCCGGATCAGATCACACAGAGGAGTTTGGGTTCGGCGGTCTTAGCGGCTACATACCGAGGTATGTGCAACGATTGCCAGCTTACATCGGACGCAACAGCCCTTCTTGGATGCCCTCTATTTCTACAGCTGTGGTCGTGGGAGAGGTTCTCTATAGGACGACCGGACATACGTGTTGATGAGCCTATGGAACCCCTGTTCGATGCTGATGGCATCGACATGCCTACTTTCGGTCTGTGTTGGACACGTCGCAGGGTATGTCTCATGTTATAATTTAATGCATCTTATTTGTGCACACTATGGCTGAAACTAACTTTTGTTTTCCGCAGAGACGCTATGCTACTGATCAGACTAGGCGAGCATACACGACATTGAACGAGCAGTTCGATGCGTACACTGGGGTCATCTGGCAGCCCTACACGCAAGCAACCATAGATGCGAGATACCCCGGCGGTATGTCTGAGTTATGCACAAGAGATAGTGATTACTGGATGACGAAATCTAAGATCATCTTCGATGTCTTCGTCAAGGAGATGGCCCAACAGAGGGTTATGAGACAATTTGGTCTTCAGCAGTTAGAGGTCCCTCCCCCTACAGAGAACCCGGTGCCAGGACACATCAACAGGTATTGTCTATTTATTCAATGTTGCATTGTCTTTCACAATTGTCCATTTGAAGCATTAGTTAATTTTTTAACACACACCACAATTTTAGGACCACGAGGAAGGGGATTAACAGGACAGCTGCTGACTGGCTAGTTAGGCTTCAGCAGTACGTTACAGAATGGGAGACTGCGAACACACATCTGTGGCACGAGAATATCGGGTTTGATCTCGATGAATTCAATCGTTACTTGCAGCGGTACATGACCGGAACACGGTTACGCATCGTTGAGCACTCTCACCCAGATGAGATACCTGACCCTAGTCCGTCGGATATGTACCCGGGCTATGATACTTCGGGCTCTAGGCAGTACGCGGTAAGATATATACTCTTTATGTAATGCATCTAGTTGTCACGTACTTTGCCGTGCATACTTGATCATCGTCCTGACAATTTTCAGGCTCACTTGACACTCGGACTCTACGACGATGTGTCCACCTTTGGACGTTCACTGTCGTCTGGACCTATTCTTCAGCATCGGTCTGTGCTCCAGCCCTTCGTGACACGCATGCAGAACAAGATACGAGTTGTCTACGAGGCTATCACGTGCACCCGAAGAAGCGACGTTGTTCACCACCACCAGCAGCAGCAGCAGCCGCGTCCCTCCACGCACCGACATTAGCCACGTCCACGTCTAGCACATACGCCGACGACCAGGCCACCCCCTCCTGACCAACCTGGCAGTTCGACGTGGCAGCACCCACAGCACCGGGGGCCCATGTCGAGCTTCGTGTTTCAGCCACAGCCACAGCAGCAAGGTCCCACGTCGAGCTTCGTGTTTCAGCCACAGCCAGCTGGTATGTCTCTTCATATTTATTGTTTTCAATATCAATTGAGGCGACCTAATTCTTCATGACTTAACGTTCCCTCTTGCAGGAGCCTACGGATATCAGGCGTCCATATCCGGATCCACGTGGGGGAGTGATCAAGATCCTGAGGAGAACATACAGGATCACATGTCGCAGCACACCCAGTGGATGAACATGTATTCGACTCCTCCACCAGGCCCCACACAGGATACACAGTATGACCAGGACGAGTCTGAGATTCCTCCTCGTAACATTAGGGTACCCCACAGGTTTGGATGGTCGACGCCTGATGCACAGCCTCAGCGCAATGGCAGACGTCGTCAGTGACGCTTCTATCTATCAGTAGAGACATGACTATCTACTTATGTATAAGACTTATGTCTATTCTATGTATGAGACAAATGACTATGTACTTATGTATGAGACATATGCCTACTCTATTTTAGTACTCTGTTATCCAACGTCGTGCGCCAACTACAACATCATATTTAGATAGAACATACTCCTCCTACAATAAGACAGTACAAACAACTGGATACAACTACATCTGAATTAAACGGTAGGTAGGACTGAACTTACAACATACAACGTAAAAACTACATGAAGTCATCATCGTCATCCTCCGTCGATGCAGAACTCTTGCCCTTCGACAATGAAGAACTCTTGCCCTTCGACGATGCAGAACTCTTGCCCTTCGACGATGCGGTACTCTTGGCCTTGGTGCTCGGCATGAAGATATCGTCTTCATCCTCGCTGTCGGCAGTGCATAGAAAAGTATTTTCTGCTGCAAACTTTAAGTAGGATTCACCCTTATGCTGTTGCTTCTTCCATCTTTCATGCAACCTGAGAAGTTCCTTCCGTATCTCCTCAAATATCCGGGAAGGCCACCCGCACCTACTTAATGCGTGAGCCAGCTCATTCAGTAGCGTGTCACTACTGATGAGTTTGTCCCACGGAACTAATATGTTGTCAACCCTGAAATCGACGGCTAAACGCAGAAGACATTTGGACATACCAGGGTGAAAACTACAATCAAAAGGATATCCGGACATATTCGCGAGACTACGACACTACACTAGATTGCTTACCCACCTTATTGCCGAGGGTGTTTTATAGGTTGAGAAGACAAAAATAGGCGGGAACTCGGAAGCGGGGAAATATGGCGGGAGATATAGGCGAGAACTAGAAAGCGGGAAAATATGGCGGGAACTAGAAAGCGGGATAAATATGGCAGGAATTAGAAAGCAGGAAAATATGGCGGGAACTAGAAAGCGGGAAAATATGGCGGGAGATACTGGCGGAAACGGCGGCCCGAGATATAAGCACGAACTCAGAAGAGGAAAACGTAGGGGCCCATGCACCTATCGGCTTAGGGGAAGCCAATTAGACCTAATCGGCCTACGGGAAGACAATTAGTTCCAGTCAGACACTAGGTAGCCGACAGGATCCACCACCAGCAGCCAACAGGGCTGTCGACCACCCTAGGCCGACAGGAGGCCAATCGGCCACCCTATAGCCGAAAGGGTACCAATCGGCTTCCTCCTGGCCGACTGGATCCAATCGGCTACCAGAGGGCCGACGATGTATTATTTTTAAAATAAAATAAAACGGCGTAATATTTCTGAAAATTAATAAAAAAAGTGTATTATTTAAAAAAAAATAGCCGCTAAGAGAAGGTTACAAGTTGACATATTTCTTGTAGTGGCCGTATCAATTGTAGTGAAGGGATGATCCGTATCAACTTGCACACAAAATGCTATGCAAATGAGTGGCGCTGATTGGGACAGAAACAACGAGTACCCGACGTGCAACGAGGTACTGCATGAGGGCTTCGCAACGATACGAAGAGGGTCCATCTGCGTCACATTCAAGAGGAGGCTCGCTCCTGGGCCAAGGCAGGGGCTACGGGCCTGGCTAGCATCACACCGTAGGCGCTTCATGACACTTTGGGGCTGAGCAAACCCATCCCTTTCATGCTCGCGCTAGGATATATGCCAATCTTGTGTACGTAGCATCCTAGTGCTCCCACTCCATCTCTCCTGTAACATCTCTCTTGTAACATTACTCTCCTACCTATCAATGAATGATACGCAAGCTTTGCGTATTCGCGAAAAAACGATACGAAGAGGGTGGGCCATGCACCGGGTTGAAACTCTTAGCACGAGCGTTCCGCAGGATACGAGGCAGGTTGAATGGATCGAGCAATTCACAGAAGTACACGATCCATTCTTTTTGTGTGTGGGTTGCATACGATCCATTCTCTAGTTTTTTTTTAATCGAATTAGGAAGCTTTATTACTTAACAATAATTCGGTTACAATTAGCCCTCAAGCCTTGTAGAAGGAAGTCTGGCTCTTAGACAACCATCAATCACACAGATCAAGTGTATGGGCTAGCTTAGCACACGAGTCTGCTACAGAGTTAGCTTCCCTACCAACATGTCGAACCGAAAAATAAGCAAACGATGATGCTTTCTCCCCTTTCTCATCAAGGATAG
Source organism: Elymus sibiricus (assembly GCA_039707655.1). Taxonomy (NCBI): domain Eukaryota; kingdom Viridiplantae; phylum Streptophyta; class Magnoliopsida; order Poales; family Poaceae; genus Elymus; species Elymus sibiricus. Next base: position 403,847,239 of record CM077672.1, read on the forward strand.
GGGAACAATAGAGAGATCGTTATTACGCGATCACCAGAGGTTCACTACCTCTAAGCAATCCGTCTTCATCTCCACATGTGAAAAACCCCGAAGCTGGGCAAAAATCACCCCCTCGCGAAGGGTGAGCGTTCCCACGATTAGTAGATCTGTCACACCTGGGGCCTCGACATCAACTGCCCCATCAGTGTTTATCTTGATCCAACCTGGTTCAGGTGGTATCCGTCGGTGGCCAATAGATATCTTAGTACTGAGCACAGGAAAAGCGATCATGGCAAGATCGTCCTTAGTCCACTTGACTGCCTATTTTGGATCAAATGTCTCCTGATCATGAGTCCATTTATTTTGAGCAGGCCAAATGGCATGCATAATTGTGATGATTTGATCCCATCAATGTAATATCTTTCACCCACGTCAGCGGAGGGAGTGAAGGCAGTTTCAAAAGATAAACTTCCTTTGCTGCAGCCCAATACCTTTGAGCGTGTAAGCATGAAATCAAAGCATGCACCAGGTACTCGTCCATCGACTCACACATGTAACAGCGGCCGATTTCCTTGATAGACCCGAATTTTCGGTAATACTTTGAGCTTCCATAGAGCAGACCATAACTATTTATCTGACAATGATGTCCCCGCTACCACCCCTTCCTCTTGAGCAGAACACTCGTTCTGGGTCACAAGAGCTCGGTATGCCGTCTTTATAGTCTATAAGCCTGATTTTTTTGGAGCCCAAGCCAAGAAATACTCACCACTATTTGCACACAATTGAATGTTCAAAATTACTTCAACGCCTGGGGCCATAAATTTGCGTCGAAAAAAAACCGCTCTCCATACAACAATGTCCGGATCGGTGCGACCCGAGACCGTTACCGGCGGATCATTGCCAATACGTCCCCATGGGTTTGAGAGTAGTAGAGTTTGGGATGCAATCCAGTTGTCATCCCAAATTGATATGCTAGATCCATCACCCACTCGCTGACGGGAATCTCTTAACCTCATACTCCCTGTACTTTAGGTGATTTGATGCAGACATGGGCATGCTAGTTTGAGTTTGGATCAGTAGGCAACATGGCGTGTGCGATGTAGATAATTATCCAACCTAGATAAGTATTTTGTGTCAAGGTTTGACCATCCATATAATTAACAACGAATGATTTATATGAGATAAAATATATATCAGTGGATCGAACGAGGATTCTCATCATATGATTTTTTATAACAAATAGTTATATTTTATTAATTAATTTAATGGTCAAAGTTTGACACTAAATACGAGGGGTCCAATAAATCCAGACGAAGATAGTAATTAATCTAGGTAGTCTTGATCAATTGTATAGATCGTTTTCTTTTTAATCTTCGTTCATGTTGCTCGGTCGGGCTGCACGCTGGCAAGCTGGATAATTTCTTCTTCTTGATTTAGGCCGGATAGCAGCCGATTTCAAGGCTTTGCTAAAGTTTCCATGCGGTGGGCGTAACAGGTCTGATTTTTTCAGCCTATTACTGTGAAAGTAACCCTTGTATACATTTTATATAGTTTTTTTTTTGAGAGAGCGTCGGCTTTATTGATCACTTAAACAAAGTTACATAGAGTCTCCCGGATACAATTCGGAGCAGAAAGAAAAACAGCAAGACTAGTAGAGTTTTTACAAGACTTAGCTAACAAATGAGCAGCTACATTAACTTGCCGACGAACATGCTTGAACACCGCAGAAACGAAGCCACGAGAAGCAATCCTGATGTCTTTAACAACTGAACCAATCCTGGAGCGATCTGGAATCGTGGAGTTAATCCTATGCACCAGCGATTGGCAATCAGAGGCAAAGATCACTTTGGAGAAACATTCATCTCTGGCCAGTTGCACAACCCTTCGAAGGGCAAGGGCCTCAGCCAGTTCGGGCTCCAGCACACCCTGAAGGGGTTCAGTGCAAGCAGCAATGAAACAGCCCTCGTGGTCCAAAGCGACCACACCTGCACCTGACATATTGGTCTCTGAGAAAATTGCAACATCCGAATTGATGACAACCGTACCTGACGGCGGCGGAGTCCAGGTGGAACCGGATGAAGAAGACTCACGCCTGTGGACAGGCACGGGATTGAAGAGGTGCCGCAAAATCAGATCAGTGTAAGCTCTGATCTTCTCCACCGTGTGGCGAGGATGCGGGCCTTCCGGGGTGTTTCGCGCCTCATTGCGGGCTTCCCAGACATGCCAAAGCGTCACAGCCAAGACCGTAGCTTCCCAATCAGAAGATCTAGAGAGGAAGTCAAAAAGCCACAGTTTGGTATTGCTGAACATTGAGCGACGAAGCTTGATGCCGGACCAATCCTTGATCGCATCCCACACAACCCTGGCATGCGGACAGAACAGGATGGCGTGTTCCACACTTTCGTAACGGCCACAGAAGCAGCAACTCTCCGCGTCAGGAACATGGCGTCGCTGCAGTTGAGCCCCGGAAGGAAGGCAGTCATGAGCGAAGCGCCATAGCACCACCTTCATCTTATTGGGTACCTTGACAGACCATATAGCCTTCCAACTCTTCTCCTCGTCAGGTCTGTTAGAGCTCTGACCAGAACCACATTTGCTACGAAATTCCAGAAAACGAGCCGAACGGGCCATATTGTATGCCGAAGGCACAGAGTATTCACCAGAATTGGTAAAGGCCAGCTCGCAAAATCATGTCCGCCATGCCTGCTGATAGGTATACGAAGAATGTCCGAGGCAATGTCTTCTCTGAAAAAAGTCCTGACAGAATCTTCGTTCCAAGAGCTGGAGTCCTCATCAATCAGACATCTAACCTTGGCATTTGCAGGAATCGGCAAGAGAGGATGTAGCAGTTGTGGAGGCGTCGAGGGGATCCAGTGATCCGAGAGGATGCACACATTTTCACCATTGCCGATGCCCCATCGCACACCCCTTTGTAGAAGGCCATGACCAGCCAGAATGCTGCGCCACGTAGCAGATGCAGACCTCGGCGCCGAAGCGTTCCAGAAATCAGAGTTGGGAAAGTACCGTCCCTTTAGGACACGAGCACAGAGCGACGATGGATCCGTCAGCAGTCGTGCTTGGCCAGCATAGCAAGGTTGAAGAGGGCCATGTCGCGGAAGCCCATCCCTCCGAGAGACTTGGGGGTTGTCAGCCATTCCCACGAACGCCAGTGCAGCTTCCGCTTTCCATCTTCTCTGCCCCACCATTCATTGGCAATAATTTGACGAAACTTCTCACAAGTGGCAATGGGGAGTTGGAAGCAGCTCATAATATATGTCGGTATAGCCTGGATGATCGATTTTAACAAAACCACCTTTCCCGCTCTGGAAATAGGACGGTCAGACCACCCAAAGATACTAGCCCATGCACGATCAGGCAAGAATTTGAAGGTACTGGTTGGAGATTTGCCCACCTTCGTCGGCATACCGAGATACGAATCATTGAAGGCTTCGTTAGAAATCCCCACCCGAGCTTTAACCCTCAGTTTGACATGCTCCAGGCAGCCATTCCCAAAGAACAAGGCTGACTTATCCTTATTAATCAACTGACCAGAACCATTACAATAAAGGTTCAGAGTAGATTCCAAAGCCTCCACACTACGAGTATCACTTCTTGCAAAGAAGATGCTATCATCGGCAAAGAGGAGATGTGAGATGGGTGGACCTTGACGGCCATTCTTAATACCATGTAGCACGCCACGATTCTCCTTCTGTAGTAACAGACTTGACAATCCTTCAGTGCATAAAAGGAACAAGTAAGGGCTGATCGGATCACCCTGCCGAATGCCCCTGGAAGTCACAACAGGTTCAGTAAGCTCTCCATTGACCCTGACAGCATAGCAGACGTTAGTCACACATCTCATAACTGAATTAATCCATGCAGGGGCAAAACCAAGCTTAGAGAGGCAGCCATGAAGATAATTCCACTCGACGCGGTCATAAGCCTTCATCATGTCAATCTTCATGGCAAAGAAAGGTTGCTTAGCCCGTTGTTGACGAATAGTATGCAGGCACTCATATGCAATTAGAGTGTTGCCCGTGATCAATCTGCCAGGCACAAAGGCACTCTGAAAATCAGAACTAACAACAGGAAGAAGCCACTTCAAACGGTTAGCCAGGACCTTGGAGGCAATCTTGTATAACACATTGCAAATACTGATGGGCCTGAAGTTCTTGAGGTGCCTCGGCCTAGCAACCTTCGGGATGAGCACAATCACTGAATCACAGAAACCATCAGGGATAGGTTTTCCTTCCAGAAAGCCCCTGACCGCCTGACAGATCTCCTCCTCCAAAAAGTTCCAATGGGTCTGGTAAAATAGGGCTGGAAAAGCATCCGGGCCTGGCGCCTTGGTAGGCCCCATTTGGAACAAAGCAGCTTTGATCTTCTCATTAGTGTAATATTTGCACAAGTCATCGTTCATCTCCAGAGAAACTTTTTGGGGTATAGCATCAAGAACAACAGCATCATGACAGGGTTGTGAAGAAAAGAGCTTACCATAAAAATGTTGCACCATTCCTTTAATCTCTCCCTGTGACTCGCACATCGATCCATCATCCCACTGAAGCGAGTGGATCCTGTTGGTGCGTCTACGAGCAGTGGCTCTGGCTTGGAAAAAAGCTGTGTTCCGGTCTCCTTCCTTGAGCCAATCGACCCGAGAACGTTGACGCTCCATAATCTCTTCACGTTCAAAAAGCTCGCATAGTTGTTTCTCAATAGAACGCTCCTCACCAAGAGACGCCTCCGAGACAGGAGCAGACCGAATGGAGGAGAGACGGCGCTCAAGCTTGTTTATTTGCTTACGAACAGACCCAAAGGAGTCACGGCTCCAGGACTTCAATGATCCAGCAACCCGATGCAGGTTATCCCATGTGGACTGAAGGGACACCTCTCCATTCCTTCCTTCAGCCCAAGCACGTTCCAAAGTGTCCCTGTAATTAGTGGCCCGCAGCCACATGGCTTCAAATTTGAACCCCTGCTGCACTGGACGACGCTCACCCTCCATAGCGAAACGAGATAGTCCAATGAGAATAGCATAGTGGTCTGATGAAGTAGCAATGATGTTTTCCACATGACATTCATCAAACAGACAAGTAAAACCATTGTTCACAACGGCCCTGTCAAGACGGACTTTAACATGGCAGTTGGGATCCTGGCGATTGCACCATGTGAACTTGGGGCCAGAGTAGCCAAGGTCCCTCATCTCGCAGTCCATCAAGCAATCACGGAACGCAGCAATTTGGCTCTCGGAACGATCACGAGGGCCACAATGCTCGTCTTGAGAGAGAACTTCGTTGAAATCCCCACAAATGATCCAAGGTCCATTCCACTGTGGCTTCAAACGCCGAAGAAGGCCCCAGAACCGAGCTCTATCTTCCTTCCTTGGTTCCCCATACACAAATGTAGCTCGCCATGTTGGTGCCAAGTCAGAAGAAACATGAACATCGATGCATCTGCCATTACACGCCTTGAAAGAAACAGCCACCGACTCCTTCCAGAAAAGAGCCAGACCACCACTTTGTCCCTCTGAGCTAACAGCAAAACATCCAGAAAAGCCTAAGGACCACATAAAGCTGCGGACACGTGAATCCCTCATCTTCGTCTCGGACAGAAAGAGGAGGGTAGGTCGGTGAAGCTTCACAAGCCAGCGAAGCTCGCCAACTGTCGAGGCCGACCCCAATCCTCGACAATTCCAACATAGAATACTCATTGCGTTTGGCAGGGCTGCACCGCAGCCTCCGCCGGATCCGCCGATCGAGAAGGGGTAGTTCGCTGTTTCTTGTTTGAGTCACCATCAACACCTTTGCAAGAGCTCTCGGTAACCACAATGGCCAGATCACTTGCAAAACCTGAAGGTTGCCCCTCTGAAAGTTGGACTGGAACTGGATTCTTTGTCAAGCGATCACCCAAAGCTTTACCAAATTTCTCATTCCTCATATCCAGTGGCATCAATGGAGGCGCTGATGGGTATGGCAAAACACCAGGATCAAAGGTAAAAATAAGAATAAGATACTTAACCTGCCACTTGAATTCCTCTGACTGCCTTCTGTTTTGCTCACTTCTAATGTCCATGAGCAGCAGAGTATTCTCCTGACAAGTGCTTAAACCTTGAACATCACCTCCCGTACATCCCATAACCGTAAATGACTTGGATTCCACATTCAATTGAGGAACAATCTTCGCCACACTCACAAATCCGCTGAAATTTTCATCAGCCACCTCGTCTTCAACAGGGGGTTCCTCAACCGGTTCAGAAGTTGATTCCCTACCGGAGAAAGCCATCGAGAGTGGAGGCGCAGACTCCAGGCGAACGACAAAATCGCGCCCCTCCTCCACGGATTCCTCCTTGCCAGCAACGCCCAGGTCGTCGGAATTAAAGAAAGCCACCGCTCGAGCCCGCATAACCTGTAGGCATCGCTCTGGGTCGCGCGAGCTGCGGACCAAATGCAACGCGCGCGTCTTCAACTCTTGTAGGATCCTCGAATCCAGCCCAAGGCTCCCAGGTGCCATCCGAGGGAAGCAGAGAAGCCCACTGGGAGCAGATTTACTGGGGGGAAGGAGACGAGGAGAGAGATAGAACAGGGGATAAAACAGAGCAGCACTCAGGGGCAGAGAGGCGGGAGGGGGAAACGAGAGGCAGCAGCTAGAGCTGGGGAAGACACGAGGAGGAGGGGATCGACTCGAAGCTACAGAGAGCAGGCCGGAGAGAGGTCACAGAGGAGGACAAGGAAGAGGGGAAAACCCAGGAACAGGAGGGCAGCTTGAGGGGATGGAGAGATGGACTTGGGGTGGAATCGTGGGAAGGAGTAGATCAGCTAGGGAATCAGCTGGGGGAGAGAGGATCAGAATTCAGAAGGAAGGGGATCACGGCATGAAGCCAGTCGCCGGCATGTCCAGCCTCAACGTTGGGAAAGCGGCGCACCGGTACATCTCTTTATCTCTTTAGGCTAGATCTTTCGGCTTGGACGTGATCTTTCCCTTTGGATACGCATGTACGGTTTGAAAGTTTTGTACGTAGTTCCTTTCGTACTACTAGTGTACTCACTGTACTGTTGGAGATGTCCATCATTTGTACTGTGCCTCCGTGCCTTGTACTGGTTTGTCTTCCCCATGCTTGCTAGTAACTTCTTTACACGGTCACCTCAAAAAAGCCTATTTGCACGGCCCATCGCGAGCTGCTCGGCCGCCCGGTTGCTACCCATGTTCGATGCAGGCAAAAATCACTGTTCTGACCCGTGGACGAAACAATATCATAAAATGAACCGTTGACGAATTTTTTTCACCCGGCTGACTCTTTTGTGTAGCACCCGACAGTTAGGCGTCACACTACACTGTGTAGCGTCTGGCTCTCAGGCGCTACACGCCTAGCCAGCATCGCACCCCAGGCTGCCTGAAAAATGCTAAGTCAGCCGGGTGAAATTTTTTCGCCAACGGTTCATTTTGTGATATTGTTTCGTCCACGGGTCAAATTTATCCTTTTTGCCTCCGATACATGTCTCTGTGCACCCCACGCTCGCTGGCAGACTGAAAAGATTGTAAACATGCATGCCTCGGTCATGTCAACTCTTTGGCTCCTAGCCCCTTTTGGTAGTACTACAAAAAATAGTTTTCTCGATATGCTGGATAAAGGTTAGGACATCTTCAACGCGAATCATCGAATGCACATCAACAAATGTCCGCGGGGCGCCGGTTATCCAAATGTGGACACCTAATAGTGAATAGTGTGTACTCCATCTGTATCGGTGTATTAGTCAGATTACAAAAAATAAATAATTCAGAACTCTTAGACGTGGTGCATTAACTACCTGCCTCGTTCCCTGTTTTTTGCCATGAAAAAAGAAATCAGCCAATAGAAGACGTGGGGCGTGTATGCATTCAATGACTTGAGACTACTTAACACAACATGCAGTGGTCAATTCTTTGCATGCAATGGTATTAGTTAGCAAATAAACATCAAGTTATCTTGTTTTCCCCCACCTTGGTCGCGGTGCACAACCTAAGATGACTAAGGCCCTCCCAATGCTCCACCTTGTACAGGTGCTAAGGCTGCCACATAGGCAAAAAATCTGAGGTGGCATGGTATTTAAGAGGAGAGAGATGGATGTGGTGACCCCAGGAAGAAACGGTGCTAAGCGCGTGAACCTAGACAAAATACTTAAATGAAAGAAAGCCCACCAATGCATGAAGAACTTTAGTAGCTAAATCATTAACTAGAGTGTGCTTAGCTACAACAAGTTAAGCACCTATGCATTGGGGGCTTTGGTTGCTAAAGTTTTAAATGTGCTTAGCACCTCATCTTAGCACCAATGCATTGGAAGTAGCCTAATACACCGGTACGGAGGGAGTGGCTCATTTGAAATGGGTGGAATATAAAAACGGATCAAACATAAAAGCAAGGTTAGGAAGGGTGACTCCTCCTTCACACGGCCTCACGAAACCGGACCGTGGTCGATCAACGAACGCTGGAGCGCAGTCTAAATCTACCGCGCAAACTCGTCGTCCGTCGCAGCACGGGCGGCTTCTGCTCCTCCTAGTCGCCCGAGGAAATCGGCTCCGGTTTGACGTTGGACGGAAATGTGGACAACAAGGGGCCCGGAGAACGTTGGCGGCGGCGCCAACTAAATCCAAAACCGCGCGTCGGCCACCAGTTGAAGGCGTTAGACTTTTGCCTATCTCGGCGACCAGTGGTGGAGGTGTGCGGAGGATTTGGGAGAGGAGAGGAGGAGGATAGGGCTTGTGTTCGCGTTCGGCCGAATTTAGGGCCAGTTCTTTTGGCAGCTTAAAAAATAAGCCGCCTCGTTCCCAGCTTTTCCTATAAACCGCCTCTTTTATTCACTAGGGCTTCTAGACTAGTTATGGGTAACTAATTTACAAGTTTCAACAAATTTTAGAGGCGGCTTATTTTTTAAGCTGGGGGAGAGACAACTTATTTTCTAAGCCGCCCAAATGAACTGGCCCTTTTAATAGCCGAAGAAGGCGGATCAGGGAAGATTCAATGCGGGCAACGCCGTAGTAGGTTTCTCGATAGATGTGCGCTGTGAATGCGGGTTGACTGGTGATCGGTCAAGCCGGAGTGCATGCGCGACGCGGAGGATTCTGGAATAGGCACAGCGGGAAAGAGGTTTTTGGATGCGTCCGGGTTGTCCAAGTCCAACGTGGCGGGCATCAGGACCCCCCGCACCAAAACCTGCCCCCGGTTTGATATCGGTTTGTGCGATTTTAGACGTCCGGATCGATTCGGTCATTTTTAGTGAGCCGCGTTGGATGGCTAAATGTGACCGAACCGTACGGTCCGAACATTTGTGGTCGATTAGGTGACCCGAATTGGAGATGCCCTTACTTCTAATGGCTGGTGTTGTGGAAATTGCTTCATACTCCATTCTTTTGGGGCTTGTTTGGCTCATAGGATTTTTACAGGAATTTTGTAAGATTCTATTTCATAGGAATGTTTTCATGTAGAGTTCATTTGGTTCAAAGCAGTAGAGCCTGCAAACTGCTATGGAATGCTTTCTACACTACAAATTCCATAGGATTCCTAGCAAGAGGTTAAACCTCTTGGAAAAAATCTCTTTGAGTCTATGATAACTATGGCATCCACTCTATTTTCATAGATAATTCCTGTGTTTTTCCTGTAATGCAACCAAACAACGTCTATTGCCGATTAATTCCTGTATATAGGATTCTAAAGTGCCATGCCATTCCATTCTTCTGTTTTTCTATTCATGGGTTTTCCAAATCCTGCAAACCAAAGAAACCCAGGGTCTCTTTGATTCACATGATTCTAAAAACACGGGAATAGAAAAAACATAGGATTAGAATGTCATGCTTATCTCAATCCTATAGGGTTTTTCATTTGTTTGATTGCATCATAGGAAAAAAAAAGAATCTTTTAAAAAGGTTTGAGTGGATGCTAGAAATCCTATGGGAAGTAGCACAAAGAAATCCTTAGTAAAATTTCCTTTTGGATTCAATCATATGATGAACCAAACAACCAACATAGAAAATATTCCTAAGGATTTTAATCCTTCCAAATTCATATGAAAAATCCTTTGAATCAAATGAGCCCATGCTGGTTTTTTCATGGGAACCCTGATTTTCTTCCTGGGGTTGAATTATTTTTCAGCTCCCTAGTTCGGTTCATATTCATTCTCCATATGTAAAAATAATACATTTTTTGCGGTCTCTTTGTCCTTGTTGCCCTACAAAGCAGACCAGACAGCCCGAACCCCAGTCCCAGTCCCAGCCTTGCTTCACACCACCACCCTCCAGTCCTCAACTCTTGTCTCTCTCTGTCCGTCTTCTCTACCGCTAGCTTCAATGGCGCCGGAGCTGGTTCGTGGTGCACCTCCCACGCCGCCGCTGAGCGGAGCTAGTGGCGAACATGCCGACGGCCAAGTATGTATATATAACCTCTGCCTCTTTATTTCTCTCCTTTCTTGTGAGGGATATATACATAGCATTAACAATCTCTTGCCCCTCCTGTTTCTTGTTCTTCCACCTGCGGCGCTCAGGCACAGGCAGATGCGGTGTCGTCCAACGGCCAGGCTCGGGCGTGCGCCCCAAACAACTTGTTGGTAATTTTTCATTTCGATAGATCTCTTACCCCTCCTGTTTCTTGTTCGGATCCCCGAAGTCTGAACATTCCCCCCTTGTGTTGATGATTGTGCACGCATCACGTCAATGGCGGAGGCGCTTCCATCCTGTACTCGCAGGTTCAGAGGACCCTCCATTCAACAGCACGGACGGAGATTGCTACGATGGAGATCCGTCGTCAGATCACCGACCTTCGCGAGGTCGTGAAGGATCTTGCATTGCGTCGTCGCGGCCCTAGCGTCCACGACCTCATCCGCGTGTTGAATGCCGGACCAGAAGCCCGCCGGGCCATCAAGTTCCCAATCACCTGGTGCGTTCGCCAGATTCATTCAGTAGCCTAATTGATTTCTTGTTTACTAATACGGATCGATCTGGTTTGTTCTTATCAGCTGGGCCGAGTTCATGGAGGCAACGGAGGTTGTCTTGGCGGCGGAGGAGAGGCTTCGGTCGGGCTCGGGCTCGCCTTTACCGCCGGCGCCCGTGGCGAGCCCTGTCGTGGTATTTTCACGGCAGATGCCATAAGATGACTAAAGAGGTGGGGCTACGAGAGGACGCCGGTGGGTTCCGAAGGCGAGGTTGGCACGAGCAAGTGCGAGACACGATACGTACCCAGGTTCGGGGCCCTCTAGAGAGGTAACACCCGTAATCCTGCCGAGTGTAGTATGGGAAGCACAAGGGCTACAAGGTCGCTCCTGGAGCTGTTTGGACGGGGGAGGGAGAAGGGGCTAGGCCACCGTTCTGCCTCTCCGGCGGGAGTGTGTGTGAGCTCTGCGGAGCGAGGAGTTACTAAAGGGAAGTGAAGAGCAACTATGCAACGGAAGGGAGTGAACCGAAGGAAGCTAACTAGAATGTGTACCGACCCCTCTGCATGGAGGCCTCCCTGGGGGTCTTATAGGCCGACCCCCAGGGTTACAATGGTAATGTTACAGAGGCGCGGACCCCTGGTGTCATTGACCTGGAGCCGGTGGTGGGGGCCGCCGGGTCGCCAGGTGCGCCGCACCTGCCTGGCGCGGGGCACTATGGCGGGTCTTGTCTCTCGTCAGTCTGGGTACGAGGCACTGTGGCACGTCTTGTCCGTCGTCAGAGGGAGGTTGGCGCCGTTGTTTCTACAGGACCGTGCCTCCCTGACACCGCCCGCCTCGGGCGGGGGCGCAAGGAAAGCTGCAGCCTTGCCTGTTCTGTCAGCATAAAGGAAGGAGCGATGTAGCCTCGCTTGCTTCGTCGCGAAGGCTTCGTCCCCTCGTGGCAAGCCGGCATGGGCAAGCCGGTCAGGCCGGGTCGCCGTGCCGAGCCGGCTCGCGCTGGGGAGCCGGCGTACTGGCAAGCCGGCCTGAGGGACTTGCCCTGCTCCGATGATTTTTCGACAGGGATCCGGGCTCCGTTGCCTACCCGGGGGTCATCCCCCCGACAGTAGTCCCCGAAGGGGGCCTTCGCAGCTTACCCCCCTGAGGAGCCGGTTTGTTGATGAAGTGCCGGAGTCTGGTCGGGCGCCTCCGCCTGGCCGCTTGCCGGCACCGCGGCGGCGGGCGCCGGGAACAACCGCTGGGGGCCGGCTTCCGGAGACCGGGTCGCGGCATCCCGGCCTGGGCGGGAAACGGAAACGCCCGCCAGATGAGTCTTGCTTCGTACGCCGATTCGCGCCTGCCGCAGCTTGACGGGCTGCCACGTGCGGCCTCGCGGCAGGCAAGGCCTGCCAGCCCACGCGCGCGACGGGACGTGACTGTGGCCCGGGCCCGCCACGACGCGCCCTCGGCCCGCGCGCGAGGGATTTACTGCGCCGGCCGTTGGCGATTGTGTTTCCCCGCACAGTTAATATGCGTGGGGAACGTGCGCGCATAGTGCGGGGGAGTGGGGATTGTGGGCGCAAACGATCCCACTCCCCCACGATTTCTTGCGGTTATAAATGAGGCATAGGGAATGTGCGACGGAAACGCTAACGCACACTCCTGCCCCTCGCTCCTCCGCTGCCCCTGCTTCTTCTCCACCATGACCGAGCGAAACGCTGCCGCCGTCGCACGCCTCGCCCACGCCTGCTGCCGCGTGCCGCAACCCGGGGTCCACGGCGTGCAGTTCTCTCTTCCTCCTCCTCCTTATCGCCGTATCTCGCCGCCCGTAGAGCCCTCCAATGGCGTTGCCGAAGGGCTCTTGGGAGGGATCCATCATGACGGAGCAGAACATTCGCTATCTTCGCCGCACGAGGCGGCTGCCGCCAGCGGAGGTGCTGCTCGCGCGCGCGCCGTGCTCGGAGAGGGTGCCGCAGCCGCGGGAGGGCGAGCACGTGGTCTTCTTCTCGCATTTCGAGCGCGGGCTCGGCCTCCCCGCGAGTCTCTTCTTCCACGCGTGGCTCGATTTCTTCGGGCTGCAGCCGCATCATCTCGGCGCCAACGCCGTGCTGCAGGTTGCCGGCTTCGCCACGCTCTGCGAAGGCTATCTCGGGATGCTGCCGACGCCATGTCCGACTACGGCGCAGCGGTGGTTACCGGCCGGGTGAACGGGCCGTTTCCCAAGCTGCCGCTTGAGGACTCGGCCAAGAAGTGGCAGACGACGTTCTTCTACGTCCGGAACGCCGACCCGGCGGTGGACGTCATCAACCTTCCGCCGTTCGTCGACGTGCCGCCGCTCGAGAAGCCGAACTGGGGCTACTTTCCCAAAAAGCCGCCGCAGGAGATGGTGAACATCTGCAGCCGGGTCAGGGAGATGACAGATCGTGAGGGGTTGAAGCCGGTTGACCTTATCGCGGCCTTCATCGCCCGCCGGGTTCTGCCGCTGCAGCGCCGGGCACACCGGATCTGCGACATGAGCGGCCAGCACGACCCGACCCGGATGTCGACCAAGGAGCTGACGCCGGCTGGGATCGTCCAGCGGGTGAACTACATCTCCAAGGCCGGGCTGAAGGAGGAGGGTGGAACTTCGGGAAGGAGCCCTATCACCGGGCGAACCCGGCGCCGGCAGTGAGTCCCTAGTCTTTATTTTTTACTGCTTCGACGCTATTCTTGTGTCCTAACGCGACGGGAGGGCCGCAGCTATTCGCCAGCCAGCGGAACCACGACGGGCCAAATCCCCAGATTCTGCTGGCCGACCTGCCCGAGTCGGACGCGGAGGACGCCGGCGCCGAGGCGGAAGAGGGGGCGGTCGAGGCGCGCCTAGCCGACGTCACGGCCGGCGGGTCGCGGCATGCGGGTAAGTCTCCGCGCTCGGATCCTCTTCGCGACTGGCCGGACGATGACGAGGAGGGCCTGACCGCTGCCCACGGTGCAGCGTCCTCTGCTGGGGAGGACGCCAGCGTCGACCCCCCAAAGCGGCTGCGGAAGGCGGCCGGTGCCAGGCCGGCTCGTGCGGCGGCGTCTGCCAGCCGGCCGCATGGGAAGGAGGCGGTCGAGGCGAGGCCGGCCGCGAAGCGCCCGGCAGCGGGGCCGGCGCGCGAGAGGGCCGTCGTCAAGAAGAAGCGCTGGCTCGCTCCGTCCGTGGGGCCGAGGCGGGAGGTCCCGACGGTTATTGGGTAAGTGTCTCTCGTCTTATTTCTGACCCTTGCTTGTTTAATCAGTGGGGGCACGCCATCTTGTGGTTTATCTTTTTCTTCCTTATGCCTTCGCTGTGACAAATCTGCCGTGTACAGGTCGGCTCTTGACTTGGCGGTGGCGGCGACAGAGGCCGCGGCGGGCGAGGCCGTCTGGAGGAAGACCCGGAGCAGCTCCATCGACCGGGAGCCGGGCCGGACCGCGGAGGAGGACCTCGAGGCCCGCCAGTCCGGCCAAGATCTTGACGCGGCGACGCGCGCCACCTGGCGGGACCGGAACGAGGCCGAGAAGGCGATGCAGGAGGCCTCGACCCAGGCGTGGGAGAGGGCCTCCGCGAAGCGGGCCAGGCCCACCGCGGATCCGGCCTGGCCGAAGATGGAGAGGGGCTCGGCGCCAGTGGCGACGATCGTCGAGCCGCAGCCGGAAAGGGCGGGCGAGCCGGAGAGGAGGGCGGAACCGGCCGGCGGCGAGTCGGACGTCGATGAGGACATCGTTGTGGACACGCCGCCCCGGGCCGACCCGGCGGAGGGAGGCGAGGGCGGCGGAGAGAGGCGCGAGGCGGACTCTGCGCCATCCGGCCAAGCGCAGCCGACGCCAGCCCCGGAGACCGCGACCGGGGACACCGGTGCCTTGGTGGTCGTGCCGCCCCAAGCCGCCACGAACCCCGAGCGGCCGGGTGGAAGCGGATCCGGCGCCGGGGCCGCGATCCAGCAGCCATGGGCGAGCTCCGGTGAAGTCATGGTCGGGCCGAGAACCCGGGAGGACGACGCGGCGGACGCCTTGCGCTCGCAGCTTCGCGGTCGGGGCGAGCGCCTGCAGGCCTTCGTCCGGGAGGAGCAGGACCGGTCGCGGCAGCTGGAGCAGGCGATCGCGGTGAGTGTTTTGTCCTTTGCTTGTCTCGGTTGCTGAATCAGTGGAGGAGCGCCAGCGCACCCACTGGGTGTAGCCCCCCAGGTTCGGCCGGGATGCGGAGCAGCCGGGTCGAATCTTATACCTCGTCTTCTAATCTTCTGTCTGCGCGCAGCATCTGTACGACCTGCGGGCCAGCGCGTTCAACCGGCTCCGGGAGCGGTACCGCGAGGCCAGAAACCAGCTCGCCTCCAAGGAGGAGGAGCTGCGTCGGGTCCAAGGTACGTCTTGCATGCCTTCAGTGGGTGCGCGCCAGCGCACCCACTGGGTGTAGTCTCCGAGATTCGGGCCGGACTGTGGAGCAGCCGGGTCGAATCTTAGAGCCTTGTCTTTTTCTTCTAATCCTTGCTTCCGGCATCTGACCGGGAATCTCGTCGCGCAGCTGACGCGGCCGAGGTGCCAGGCCTTCGAGGCCAGCTTGCCGAAGCCGGCGAGCAGCGCGACCACGCCGTCGGCGACCGCGACCAGCTCCAGGCCGAGGTGGACTGGCTGGTGGCCGAGAAAGCCAAAGCGGAGGACGCCCACCAGGCGGAACTGGGCCGGCTGGCGGAGGAGCGCGGCAAGGAGGCCGAGGAGCTAGCGGACGCCGGCAAGAGGATCGCCCAGCTCGAGAAGGATCTCGAAGCCCAGGCTCGCGCGTCGGCGATCCGGGAGAACGGGATGCTGGGCGAGGCGCAACACCTTGACGAGACCTTCGCCCGTAAGTGCCATTTTTTTCTTTGGGCCGGCTGGCGTAGCCGGCAAGTTGCTTTCTTTGACTGATTTGTTTCTTTCCTTTGCCAGGAGTCTTCCCGGAGATGCAGGAGGCGGCCGATGCGGCCGTGTACGCCCACCGGGCGGAGCAGCACGAGCTAGGGGCGAACATCGACGCCTATGCCGCCTGGTCCTTCTCGGAGCTCGTCCTCGCCGGCGAGGCCCGTCTTCGGGCCGTGGAGGGGCAGATGCACCGCCTGTTCGAGGCCGGCTTGGGCATGGCGAGTGGCCTCTGGCCGAATGCAGCGGTGCCGAACAGCGTCACCTGGATGGCGCGATAGCTGGAGGCCGGGGTAGAGCGACTCGGCGCGTGGAGAGCCTCCGCGGCCCGTGCCGAAGCGGAGACGGCGCTGCGCTTCGTCGTGTCCTGGTACCCGGGCGTGGACCTTGACCGCCTGGCGGCGCAGCGGGCCGGCGCGGAGGAGGACTTGGCTGAGCGGGCGCAGCAAATCGCCGGGCGGGCCAGTTACCTGGCCTCGTTCGCCCCACACGACGAGTTCGTCTTGGAGCGGACGGAAGACGGCGAGGAGGTCCCCGCCGACGAGTTCGGCTTGCTGCTGAACGACCCGGACGGCAGCTTGGCCGAGACAGGTGCCTACGCCGATGACGAGGCCAACCCGGACGACGACGTCGCGGCCGAGAGGACGGCGGAGAGCGCTGGACCCGACCCGGCGGCTGCGTCCACCTCGGCTGTGCCGACAGCGGCGGGAGATGACGCGGGTGCTGCTTAGGGCTTTTGCTTTTCTCCGTTTTATCCTTCCTGTACTCAAACTCTGTTAGGTAGCAGGTCCACCCACTGGTGTAGTTACATGTAATGAACTTGTGGCCGAAGGCCCATGCTGTATACAAATTTTGCATGTGATTTCACTTTTTGCTGTTCGGCCTTGGGCCTTTTCTCGTTTGTCTTTTCTTCGAGCTTCGTTCCCGCTAGCCGGACAGCCGGGTTGCGGACTGTGGCTAGGACGGGGATTCGTCTTTGAGAGTGGACGCACAATACTTAGGCTTTTTTGGACGTTGAGCGCGAGCGAAACACCCACTGGGCCGGCTGGCGGCAGGCGGCGAAGCCGCCTGGCCCGCAGTCGGTCGTGCGGCGGATAAGCGAGAGAGGGAGGGTTGTGCCGGGTCGGCCGTGCCGGGCTGTCTCCCTTAGCTGTTCTTGCGTAACGAGGCTTCCGGCCTTTGGCTCTTGCCGGCCGGACAGCCGGGAGCCGGCTGTGGCTGGCGAAGAGAGGGCTTTGGCGGTTCGTACGTTTCGAGATGGACTAAGGGGAAATGGCGGGGCGCGGCCAGGCCGGCTAGCCCCCGAGCCCTCGAGCCGGCTATGCCGACTCGGCGGGAGAATAAAAAACTGAGAGGTGCATGGACACAGAGTAAGATGGAAAAGGAAGCCCCCGAGCCAGCTATGCCGACTCGTCGGGACAAAATAAAAACGGGGGGGGGGGGGGGGGGCTTCCTGCTTTCATTAAATTCAAAAGGCGGTGATACATACATGCACGAGTTCAACTGTAAAATGGATGGAGGAGCTCCGCGTTCCAGGGCCGGCTGGACTCCTCGCGCGGCTGCATCTCACTTGCGCTTGTTCGGCTTCTGCGCGTCGATGAGGTAGTACGCGTTCCGGTCGCAGAGAGCCTTGCTGACGATGAAAGGGCCCTCCCAGGGGGAGGCCAGCTTCTGCTGGCCGGCTATCCGCTGGACGAGCCGGAGTACGAGGTCGCCCTCGCGGAATGCGAGGGGCTTGATTTTCTTGCTGTGGTAGTGGCGCAGGCCTTGCTGGTAGATGGCGGACCGGCTGAGGGCCAGGAGGCGCGCCTCCTTGAGCAGATCGACGCCGTCTTCGCGTGCTTCTTTTGCTTCGGCTTCGGTGTACATCGTCACCCGGGGCGAGTCGAACTCGACGTCGGTTGGAATGATTGCTTCGGCTCCGTAGACGAGGAAGAACGGGGTGAACCCGGTGGAGCGGTTGGGTGTCATCCGGAGGCTCCAGAGGACGGCCGGCAGCTCATCGAGCCAGCTGCCGGGTGAGCGCACGAGCGTCTTGACGAGTCGCGGCTTGATGCCGGCTAGGATGAGGCCGTTTGCCCGCTCGACCTGGCCGTTCGACTGGGGATGTGCGACGGAGGCCAAGTCGAGCCGGATGCCGGATGCAGAGCAGTAGTGGGTCAGCGAGCCCTTGGCGAAGTTGGTGCCATTGTCCGTGATGATGCTGTGCGGCACGCCGTAGCGAACCGCGATGTCCTTGATGAACCGGACGGCTATGGGCCCATCGAGCTTCTTGATCGGCCTAGCCTCGATCCAATTGGTGAACTTGTCGACAGCGACGAAAAGATGCGTCATGCCGCCTTGGGCGGTCTTGAAAGGCCCCACCATGTCGAGTCCCCAGACGGCAAAGGGCCATGTGATCGGGATGGTTTGGAGGGCTGAAGCCGGCTGGCGGCTGCGCTTGCTGAAGCGTTGGCGGCCCTCGCACTTGAGGACCAGTTCCTCGGCGTCTTGCAGGGCCGTGGGCCAGTAGAACCCATGGCGGAAAGCTTTGGCCACCAGGGATCTTGAGACGGCGTGGTGCCCGCACTCGCCCTGGTGGATGTCGAGGAGGATCTCGACCCCCTTGCTCTGCTCGACGCAGCGCTGGAACACGCCCGTCGTGCTGCGTTTGACGAGCTCGTGGTTGATGATGCTGTAGGCGGACGCGCGCCGCTGCACTTGTCGGGCTTCCATCTCGTCGCAGGGAAGGTCGCCGTCTTCCAGGAAGGCGAGGATTGGCTGAGCCCAGGACGGCGCCATCACCACCGTGAGGACGGCCGCCGGGATGGGATCCGGGAAGGCAGCCCCCGAGCCGGAACCGGCAGCCCCCGAGCTTGGGACGGCAGTCCCCGAGCCGGAGCCGGCAGTCCCCGCGTTGGATCCAGCAGCCCCCGAGCTGGAGACGGCAGTCCCCGAGCCGGAGCCGGGAACTCTAGGATTGGGTGGGGGCACGTCGGGGTCGTCTGGGACGAAGATGGATTCCGACTCGGGAGACGGCTTGATGGACGGCTTCCGAAGGTGCTCGAGGGAGACGCCGGATGGGATGGCTTGCCGGGTAGAGCCCATTTTCGCCAGTGCGTCAGCTGCTTCGTTGTCTGCGCGGGGGACGTGGAGGAACTCGCAACCGTCGAACCCGCCGGAGAGTTGCTGGACCAGGAAGCGGTAGCTGGCCATGTTGGCGTCTTTGGCGTCCCAGTCGCCGGAGACTTGCTGCACCACCAGGTCCGAGTCGCCGTAGTAGAGGATACGCCGGATGCCGATTTCCCTGGCCAGCCGGATGCCGTGTACGAGAGCTTCGTACTCTGCAACGTTGTTGGAGGCGGCGAAATGGATCTGCAGTACGTACCGTAGCCGGTCGTTCTTGGGGGAAGACAGCACGATGCCGGCTCCCAAACCGTTGCGCATCTTGGAGCCGTCGAAGTGCATGCGCCAGTGAGTCGACTCGGGAGCCGGCGGCAGGTACTGGGTCTCGGTCCAGTCGACGAGGAAGTCGGCCAGTGCTTGGGACTTGATGGTGGTGCGCGGCTCGTAGAGGATCGTGTGGCCGGCTAGCTCGATGGCCCACTTGGCCACCCGGCCAGAGGCATCCCGGCAGCCCATGATCTCGCCAATGGGGGCCGTGCTCACCACGGTAATGGTATGCTCCTGGAAGTATTGCCTCAGCTTCTTGGCGGCGAAGTACATGCCATAGCACATCTTCTGATAGTGGGGGTAGTTCTGCTTGGAGGCGGAGAGCACCTCGCTCAGGTAGTACACCGGATGCTGGACCGGCTGCACCTTGCCCTCCTCAGGGCGCTCGACGACCAGCACCGTGCTGACCGCGTGGGAGGTGGCGGCGATGTACAGCAGTAGTGGCTCTTTTTCAGCCGGCGCGGCCAGGACGGGTGCGGTGGACAGCATGCGCTTGAGGTCGCGGAAAGCCTCGTCCGCTTGGTCGCTCCACTCGAACGCCGTCGTCTTCTTCATCAGCTGATATAGGGGCAGGGCCCTTTCCCCCAGCCGACTGACGAACCGGCTGAGAGAGGCCAAGCAGCCGGTGAACTTCTGGACGTCGCGCAGCCGGGTCGGCTTGCGCAAGCGCTCGATTGCCTTGATCTTCTCCGGGTTGGCTTCGATGCCGCGCGTCGAGACGAGGAAGCCGAGGAGCTGGCCAGCCGGCACGCCGAAGACGCATTTCTCCTGGTTGAGCTTGATCTGGAACCGGCGCAGATTGGCGAAGGTCTCCTTGAGGTCGGCCATGAGCGTGAGGTGCTACTTGGTCTTCACCACGATGTCGTCGACGTAGACGTGCACATTTCTGCCGAGCTGGGGCAGCAGGCATTTCTGCATGCAGCGCTGGAAGGTGGCGCCGGCGTTCTTCAGGCCGAACGACATTCTGATGTAGCAATACGCCCCAAAGGGCGTGATGAATGATGTCTTGAGGGCGTCGGTCGGGTCCAGCTTGATCTGGTGGTAGCCGGAGTAGGCGTCCAGGAAGGACAGGAGCTCGCAGCCGGCTGTGGAGTCGATGACTTGGTCGATCCGGGGCAGAGCGAACGGGTCTTTGGGGCATGCCTTGTTCAGGCTGGTGTAGTCGATGCACATGCGCCAGGTGCCATTTTTCTTCAGGACGAGGACTGGATTGGCCATCCACTCGGGGTGGAACACTTCCATGATGAACCCGGCTTTGAGCAGCCGGGCAATCTCTTCACCGATGGTTCTTCGCTTCTCCTCGGAGAAGCGGCGTAGCGGCTGCCGGACAGGCTTGGCGTCCTTGCGGACGTGAAGTTTGTGCTCGGCGAATTCCCTCGGGACACCCGGCATGTCTTTGGGAGACCATGCAAAGATATCCTGATTCTCACGGAGGAAATCGACGAGCTCGCCTTCCTATTTGCTGTCGAGGCCAGTGCCCACGACGACGTACTTGCTGGAGCTGGGGTCGGCCGGGTTGAGTGGGACCCGCTTCGTGTCCTTGGCCGGCTTGAAGGAGGCTTCGTCGGCCGGCTTGGGTGAAGCCGGCACGGCCGACGGCGCGTTAGCCAGCGCCACGATCCTGTCGAGCTGGCGCCTCTCCTCGGCGATGACCAGCGACTCGACCAGCTTGGAGCCGGCTTTGGCGCACTCGAGGGACTTCTTGTAGTCGCCGACGGCGGTGATGAGGCCCTTGGGACCCGGCATCTTCAACTTCAGGTAGGCGTAGTGGGGGACCGCCATGAATTTGGCCATCGCGGGCCGGCACAGCAACGCGTGGTAGGGGCTGGCCAGGTCGACCACCTCGAACCAGATCGGCTCGCGGCGGAAATGGCTGCTGGAGCCGAACAGGACGTCAAGACGGATCCGGGCACAATGCCGTGGAACACCGTCCGGGTCGGCTCCAGCTGTCGCGCCTCGATGCCGAGCTTGGTCATCGTGTCACGGTCCAGGATGTTGATGCTGCTGCCGCCGTCGATCAGCACCCGCAAAAAGCGGCAGGTGCGTTTCTCGGAGACGAGGGTGGGGTCGAGCACGAGGGCGTAGCCACCCGGCGTGGGCATGAAGGCCGGGTGATCTTCCCGGGTCCAGCTCACCGGTCGGTCGGACCAGTGCATGTACTGTGGAACCGAAGGGATGACGGCGTTCACCTCGGCCGCGTGCTTGCGCTTGGCGTGCTTGTCACCCCCCTCGCTGGTGAAGACGACGTAGGATGCGTCCGGGCGCGGGAAAGGGTTGTCGGCGAGGGCGCCGGGTGGCAGTGGAGGCGGCGGGAGCGGCGGCTGCTGCAGGCCGGCTCCAGGCGGCGGGGGTGGAAGGTTGCCCGTCAACAGGCGCTGCGTGAAATTGCACTGCCGGAGCGTGTGCGTCGATGGCTTCACGCCGCTGTGGTTCTTGCAGGGGGCGTCGAGCATCTGCTCGAAGGTCAGCTTGGGCTGCCAGGCGGCTTTGCCAGTGCGCGGGTGCTGGCTGGCGCCTTGCTCGGCCGGCTGCTCCCCTTCCACGGCGGCGACTTGCCGGTCGTCGTAGCGGGGCGCCGGCTGGTCGCTCCGGCGCTTGCCGTTGTTGTTGTTGTCTTGCCGGCGCTGGTTGTTGTCGCCAGCCGGTTTGGCGGGAGCTGGCTGGGCCGGGAGAAGCTTGCCGTCTGTGTCGATCGTGATCTTCACATTCATCGCGGAGTCGGCCATAGCGTACTTGTCCGCCACGGCCATGAGCTCCGCCAGGGTCTCCGGCTCGTCGCACACCAGCCGGTGCTTGACCAGAGTGCCGTCTAGGCATCCGTCGATGAAGTACTGAATGGCCCGGACCTCGTGGACCCTTCGCAGGAGTTGCGAAGCTCCGTCCACCGCGTGAGGAAGTCGCGCAGGGGCTCGCCCGGCTTCTGGACGGACATGGAGAGCTGGCGAGGCTTGCCGGGTCGCATGTAGGTGCTGGTGAAGTTGCGAACGAACGCGTCTTCGAAATCCAGCCAGGAGTTCACACTGCCGGCTCGGAGGCTGTTAAGCCACGTCCGGGCCGAGCCGAGCAGCATGAGGGGGAGATAACGGACAGCCACGCGCCGGTTGCCGCCGGCTATGCCGACAGCCGTGGTGTAGTCGGTTAGCCAGTCCTCCGGTTTGGTGGCGCCGGTGTACTTTGGGGAGTCGCGGGGCAGCGAGAAGCCTTTGGGGAAGGGTTCTTCGCGAATGCGGGGGCCGAAGCACGCCGGGCCGACAGAGCTTTCCTCCTCCAGGGCCGTGGAGCGCGCCAGCCGGTCGATGCGGTGACGGGCGTCGCTTTCGTCGTAGGGCTCGCGGGGGCCGAGTCGGTCAGCCACGGGACCGCGAGGACCGATTCGGTCGGCCACGGGACCGCGGGGAGCAGGAGCTTTCGGGGCCGGCTCGGGCCGCCGAGCCGGCCGCACGGGGGGCTCCGGCTGCCGAACCCGGCCGTCGCCGGCCGTCTCGCCGGCGTTGCCGTCTCCGGCGGTGGTGGCTTGGTTGTGCCGGCTCCGATCGGCCCGGTGCCGGCCAGAGCGGCTCGCGCTAGTGGCGTGCGAAGACGTCTGCCGCGCGTCCCGGAGAGCCCTCTCCGGGTTTGCGGTATTCCCTGCAGCGGAGCCGGATGGCTGGGCCGGATCAAAACGCGCCTGCTACTCGTTTGCCGTGGCGATGAGGTCGTGGATGCGCTGCTGCTGCTGCTGCAGCTCATCGCCCTCCAGGTACTCGAGATCCGCCATAGCCGCCTGCGCCGCGCGCATGTTCTTGACGGGGGTGTCGTAGACGGGCCGGCCTGCGCCTAGCGCACGGCCGAGTGCGCCCCCACGAGTCCGCACCTCCGCGACCCGGTTGGGCTCGGCGGCGGGCCGAGTGAAACCGTGGGCGCTGTTGTACTCACGCTGGGCGGACTCCAGCCGGCGCCGCGCGGCTATGAGCTCCGTGGCCTCGACCAGCAGATGCTGGCGGTCCTCGTTGAGCCGAGCCGCTGCGGCCGCCGAGTCGGCATCGGGCGTGATGGGGGCTTGCAGACTCAGGATCGTCTCGCGGAGCGGGGCGGCCCGGCGAGGAGGGGCCGCAGCCGCGGCGGCGGCCGCGGCAGCCTTCTCCTTGGCGCGCGGGGAGCCGGAACTGGTGCCGATGGTTAGCACCTCCGCGCGGACGCAGAGAGCGGCGACGTCGTCGGAGACAGCGCAGCTAACGGGGACAGGCGAGTCGGTGCAATTGCACACTTCGCTGGGAAACACGTCGGGGACGAGCACGACGAAGACGCGCAGCGCGCCGAAGGGGACGACGAGGCAGCCTGCGGGGCAGGCGACGTCCCCGCCCGGCGCAGCGCTGCAGTCGGCCGGTTTGGCCGTGCGAGGCGCACGGACCAAACCATGCACGATGCGCTCGCCGGAGCTGGTGAAGGGCCTCGTCCGGAACTTGACTCCAGCCGGCGCCGCGAGGAGCCCCACGGTGGGCGCGAACTGTCGTGGTATTTTCACGGCAGATGCCATATGATGGCTAAAGAGGTGGGGCTACGAGAGCACGCCGGTGGATTCCGGAGGCGAGGTTGGCACGAACAAGTGCGAGACACGAGACGTACCAAGGTTCGGGGCCCTCTAGAGAGGTAACACCCCTAATCCTGCCGAGTGTAGTATGAGAAGCACAAGGGCTACAAGGTCGCTCCTAGAGCTATTTGGACGGGGGAGAGAGAAGGGGCTAGGCCATCGTTCTGCCTCTCCGGCGGGAGTGTGTGTGAGCTCTGCGGAGCGAGGAGTTACTAAAGGGAAGTGAAGAGCAACTATGCAACGGAAGGGAGTGAACCGAAGGAAGCTAACTAGAATGTGTACCGACCCCTCTGCATGGAGGCCTCCCTGGGGGTCTTATAGGCCGACCCCGAGGGTTACAATGGTAATGTTACAGAGGCGCGGGCCCCTGGTGTCATTGACCTGTAGCCGGTGGCGGGGGCCGCCGGGTCGCCGGGTTGCCGGGTCGCTAGGTGCGCCGCACCTGCCTGGCGCGGGGCACTATGGCGGGTCTTGTCTCTCATCAGTCTGAGTACAAGTCACTGTGGCACGTCTTGTCCGTCGTCAGAGGGAGGTCGGCACCGTTGTTTCTACAGGACCGTGCCTCCCTGACACCGCCCGCCTCGGGCGAGGGCGCAAGGAAAGCTGCAGCCTCGCCTGTTCTGTCAGCGTAAAGGAAGGAGCGATGTAGCCTCGCTTGCTTCGTCGCGAAGGCTTCGTCCCCTCGTGGTAAGCCGGCATGGGCAAGCCGGCCAGGCCGGGTCGCCGTGCCGAGCCGGCTCGCGCTGGGGAGCCGGCGTACTGGCAAGCCGGCCTGAGGGACTTGCCCTGCTTCGATGATTTTTCGACAGGGATCCGGGCTCCGTTGCCTACCCGGGGGTCTTCCCCCCAACAAGCCCTGCTCCGTCTTCCTCTCCGAAGCGCAAGGACCCTGAGCAGCCGGCAGCTCCTTTTACTCTGGACGACTAGCTGAAGTGAAGATCGCGCCGGTGCTTGGTGATCCAGGCATCTATTTCCATGGCGGGATGCCTTGCGCGTCGGCTTGTTTTGTTGCGGCAACGTTGGACTTGTTTCATTTTGGGATTGCTCTGTAATAAGTAGTCGCTTGAACTCGTGTTTGTTTCTGCTTCGGCAGCGTGCGGTGGTAAACCTTTCTTTAGTGTTTGTTGGTCCAGAAATCCCAAGACTACCTGTCGATTAGCGTTTCCTTTTGTCTGGCTACTACTCCCTCCGTCCCAAAATAACCAAAATAAGTGTCTTGACTTTAGTACAATTTTGTACTAAAGTTAGTACAAAATTGAGACACTTATTTTGGGACGGAGGGACTACTAGGCATAGTCAATGTATGTTCTCCATGTTTATCAGCTCATGTTTAATTTCTTGTCTAAATTTAGATATTTTATTTCCGGGTTCTCTCTATGTGTGCGTGTGATACCCTAGAAAATATCGTCGACGAGCACTCATCATGCTTATCTCTACACTGTTCATTTCTCTTCCGTGCTCCGTCCACAAGCACTCCATGGTGTAATACTCTCAACACATCGTCCACAAGCACTCCATGGTGTAATACTCTCAACACATGCCGTCAGAGTGTGTTCATAGGGGTGAGTGTATGCGCGTGTATATGAGCGCTTGCGTCTGTACTGTGTTTAAAAAAAAAACACACATGCCGTCAGAACGAGAAAAGCTGCAGCTAGCGCCACCTCCTTGTCCAAACATTCAGAAAATTTGAGAGCCATACATGCCTGCAGACGAAATCACTGTTTTGACATTAACTGCGAAGTTAAGCATGATTTGACCCTGTTTGAAGAAAAAAAAATATGATCTGACATTATTTGGTCGCGCCAACATGTGTGCTTTGCTTGCACAGGCATGGTTGACTGTCCGACGTGGCAAAGGGGTAAACGTCATTGATCGCAGCGTTTACCTCTCTCCTTCCCCGACCCAAAACGCCACGATCCACGGTGTTTTTGCCCGATTAGTTAAACAGCCGCGCGGGCCGAGCCCACCCCATCGTCCCTATCCCCGACGGCAGCCGAAAAAAGAACAGAGACAGCCCCCTCCCACCCCCCCTCTCCCCCACCAAATCCCTCTAGATCCCCTCTTTCCACCCCTCAAATTCATAGATCTGAGATCCACAAGCTTTCCTTGAGGTATTCTCCCCCGTTTCCTCCAATTTATTTCGGTTCAAATCTCTTATTTTTGTTACATTATTCAACCTTGGGTGATGATAGATGAGTAGATACTTTATTCGATTTAGACTTTTTTTGTGTAGTTAGTAGATGACTATAGATGATTGGTAGTGTGTAGATGAAGTGTTGGTGAATATGCAGGACAATTTATTTTGTTTTTGTGAATATGTTGACCCATAGGATATTTTCAAGAGAGATGATGAATATTTGATGGTTTTATGTGGTATGGTTTGTTTGATAATTTTGTCTGATTATAGATGATGTGTGTATGTGCTAGCAATTCGTTTTTTTTTGTGTGCAAGCAAGTCCATTATGTTTAGATGATGTGTGTATGACAATATGGTTTGATTTATATATGATGTGTCTTATGTATATGGTATGCTTAAGAGGAGAATCAATATGTGTGTATGTAGAAGACTTGCATATGAATCAATTTGAGAGGATATTTTTTTAAATTATGGCAAGAAGAATGCATTATGTTTAGAAGCAAATCCGTTTAATGTAATATTGTGAATGGCAAATTAAAAGATATAGCTATGTCTATGTAGACTAGAACAATGCTCGTGCGTTGCAACGGGATATAAATCTTCTAGTACGTCGTCTTGTGATTTACTGTCTATAATAATGCGATTGTGTAAATAAATGATCATCAAATTCTACCCATGAATTATCTTATATTTTGATCCGAAGTTTGGTAAGTAAATTAAAGTGGAACTGGTTCAGAAGGTAAGTAAATTAAGTTGATTTATTATCATACAAGGAAGGTTGGACGAAGGGGTGGTGGGAAGAAAGGTGAAATGGGAACCTTACGTTCTTTTTAAGTAGTATAGAGATGTTGTTGAATATGATTTATGTTGTTGTGTTGATGTTGTTATGCCAAATTACTTGATATAATTTTTCCATACTTGATTTGTAGGATGGCGGATAATAGACCTTGGTACGACAATTTAGTTCAAGAGTACGACAGGGAGCATCCTGCACGGACCATTGAAAATAGGCAGGTAAGAAGCAAGACTTATTAGTTTTTGGTTATTCTCATGTTTGGTCAAGTACAAATCAGAAATCTAATTTTCGGTGATTCTCATGTTCCAAACATTGCTAAACACCCAAAATTCACAAGATTTCATAGACAGCAAAGCATTGAAATTAACATAGTCTTGTCATAGCATATTACTCAGTTCATCACACAAAAAGTCTCTAATGACATGAAAGTTCATCACACACAACAAGCCTCGAATGACATGGAAGTTCATTGCACACAACAAGTCTCGAACTAGAAAGCTCATGACATTGTAAGTCTATCATCGAGGCCATTACCCCTTGTCTACTGGGTCACACGGGGCCATTTCCCCTTCTTGTCGCATGCGTGATCCTCCTCTTGTGCATGACTGTAAGGCTATCTCTTTCAAGCTTCCTTTCCCTCCCCCGCAAAAAAAGCGTCCTTGCCTTCTGCTCCTCACGAGTCACCTTCTTTTTGTGCGCCCTCTCCTCCTCGCGCTTCTTCTGCTCCTTCCTCCCCTTTTCACGAAGCTCATTCTCTTGCGCTTCAAACACTTCATTGAACAACCAATGCCTCCGTAGAAAATCTCAATATTGGTCTTCTTGGACATTTTTTGGTACTTCATGATCTATCCAAGTAAAGTACTTGCAAAGAGGAGGAGGTGACTACATACAAGAAGTGTTTGTGGTAGTGATACACTATTATGCAAACGAGATCACTTGCATGCCATGTTTGTTTGTTTAACATGCCGGTGGGCAGTCATAGGCATTAGTTGGGATACATGAAGAATCTTCTACCTTCTGTCCATGCCTTCTTCCAGTCAGTGGACACCTTCACAACGCAAACATCACCACAACAACATGGTGGTGTTTTTCACATACTCCCCCTTCTTCTTGTCCAAGTTGGCCCCTCCACGTCTTCGGCATGTCCTCTCGGTCGATGCACGGTAGCTTCGTCATGGTATCTGATGAATCCATGCCTACAACAAGAACAATTGTTAGCAAACGACATGAACAAAGAAAATGTGTGAAAAACAAGAAGTGCCCGGAAGAGTATGAACAAACATTTACCATTCATATTATATCAAAAGCCGAACCTCTACCACTCATTTGTCCTGTACGACCATAACACACCCAGAACCCCCTTTACGACAACCACCACCACGTATAACACTCGTCCGTCCTGTACGGCCAACCCCACCAAGCCTGCCTCCTCATTCTGTAGGGTAATGCAGCAGAAAACAAAAAAATTCCGACCTACGCACCAGCCCAGGACCACTATGGAGACTGCATACAAGGTTTGATCTTTTCGTTACCGACTCGTAGGGCAGCGGAAGTAGAGTCGATGACGATCGGCGGTGCAGATCCCCGCAGCTAGGATTTTACAACCTCCCAACCGCGAGGATGTTCTCCCTCATCTGCCCCTCGGACAGCCCTCCGGGAGGCAGTCGGACAGTCCCTCGGACTGTGTCACGGATAGCCCTTCGGGAGGACGCTCGAAACTCAGACGGTCACTCGGACAGCCCTTCGGGAGGACACTCGAAACTCGGACGGTCACTCGGACAGCCCTTCGGGAGGCACTCTCAAACAGCCCCTCAGGCAAAAAGATCGAACCTACGACCTCTCTACGGGGTTGCACACATACGGTGTCATCTATCCGGCAGGGCTTTGCTGTCCAGAACTAGTTCCCACCGGAACCCAGATAGCCTTTCGGCTCTACGAAACTATTTTGCGGGGAGGGAGAGAAGAAGCCAGATCATTGCAATGGCATGTGTATGCGAGAAAGAGTGAGTCTTTAGGCAGCCCCCTCCACCTCTATTTATAGGCCAAGCCCAAGGGTGGCTTCTCCAAGAAGCCAAGGGGAAAAATACCAAAAGGCCCACAAGGTGGCTTCTCCAAGAAGCCACACAAAAAGCACGTTCACTATTCACGGAAACATTTTTCCGCGACCGTTAAATCCGAAAATATTTCTGTGGGTCTTAGAATAATTCCAGTACCCACTAAAATGATTTTGGACGCGTTCCGAAACAATTCCGGATTAGTGATTTTCATCTGCAAAAAGCAACCAAACCGGTTCCGGCAGCTCCGGAACATTTCCGGTTTTTATCCCGGAAAAATCCCAGAAGTTTCCAGAACAATTCTGGCACCGTCCAAGAATTTCCAGACGTGTGCCGAAACCAATTTGACTCAATGGTATACCCTGAAACAACTTTTCAGTTTTACCGAAACTATTCTGGTGCTCTCTCTCCGGAACTTTTCCGCTGTCTCTGGAACTTTTCCGGTGACTTTCTCTCAGACTCCCTGTCTAGTATTCAGCAGATAGATGACCCTTAAGCGTGTGACCCTATAGGTTCAGTGAAGCATAGACATGACCGGAACACTTTCCTGTTGACACCCATATTGACCCCTATAGGTTCAGTGAAGCCGTGGACACCCATATTGACCCCTATACCCACACGAATAAATATTCGAGTGAACCTCCAGTTGCCGTGTGCTATTCCTGTTGCTTCACGATATGTTACAAATACCCGAGGTGAGATTTATCGGCATTCCCGTGGATCAACAACTTGTCCACTATGCCAGTTACCTCGTTACCGGTTTTGTTCTCTTTTCTCGTTCCCGTGTTCCGGCATCCCTGAGATCAACTCACATTGTGTCTGGCCAGACGATGGTGGATACCGTAACACCGAGAGGGCCCAGAGATATCTCTCCATCGTCGGAGGAGCAAATCCCAATCTTGAGCTATCAAGTTACTTGACATACTTTTCCATGAACCCGTAAGCCGCCGTAATAGCCACCCATTTACGGATGACATTTAACAAACCCCAAAGTTCATGAAGCAAGCATGATGAAACTCGATACTCTCATGGTCTAAGGAATTTATGCAAACGTTAACTTTCTCTGTGTTATTAACCATTAACTTGTGACGAATGTATCTCATAGCATAACATCAATTTGGGTCGATTCAACCACAAGTGTTCTACTAACATTGTGCCCTCAAAGTTGCCGGCATAGTCATGCCCATGATCTGGAAAACAGAACCATCATGCAACACTTGAGCTAGTCTTAGAGGCCAGACTAGGAATACATTTTACCGTTTATTATTCCACACGTGCATATGAGTCTTCCTCCGAGTCTCGTGGTTATTGTAGACTCGAGAACTATAGCAGTTATAGCACGGAATATAAACTTAATTACGAACATGAGGATAAATAATAACATTTATTATTGCCTCTAGGGCATATCTCCTACAGACTCCCACTTGCACTAGAGTCAATAATCTAGTCAATACTAAAAGACTTTACACCTATGGCATACCGGTGTAAAATATGCTTCGCTCGTGATATAGCCTGATGTCCAACGGATCTGACAACTTTAGTTCATTGTGTATCTTTGCATCTCCTCGCGTTTTCACGCTTTCACAAAATTCATATTTTGTGTGGACTTGGCTTTGTATATATGTGAATCACAGGTCAAACCTTGATTCCTCAGACTGAGCTATGGAGCAACTATCTGCAATAGTGTCCCATTGACTAAAGCCATTTTGGAACCATACTAAGTTCATGAATGAACTATATATGATTCAACATCTCCTTTGTCACTTCCAATGTGTCAACAGACTTAGCCTTTGTTATAAAAATCGCCACAGTAACCTGTTTGGAACAATTTCCAACTACCGTGCCACCATATTGTGTATTACACAAAATCCTTAACTTAAATCGAAAATTGCATGGAGCATTGATGAAGACTATATTGATGTAATTACTTACAACGAGCACTTCATAATCTCTGCTTGCGAGAAAACATGTCATCAGTGCTACTTTAGTACTTAATGACATTTTCCACTGTTGTCCCATGATAAGTACTTTGATCACTTTGGTATCTATACTCGCAACAGCTTTGGGAGTATCGGACATATCTGGTTGTTTTACATACCATGGAATACATGATTAATCCAAACACAAGAGTGTGTGGAATCTCCATCATGTATTTTGCGCATCAGTGTTTTGGGACACCGAGTCTTGCAAAAACCCTTTCCATGTGACTTCGGCAAGAATCACTCCTTGGCGTTTTAATGCTAAACTATTTTAGCATCTTGTCAATATGTATTTTTGGCTTTAGCTCTATCAGGCAATTTTATCTCGTAGATAATTATGCCTAATACCGAGGCTACCTAGCCTAAGCACTTCATCGAAAACTATTTTCAATGAAGTCCTAATTCGTGTCAAGAAATTTATATTATTTCCAATCAACAATGTGTCAAGCACACAAGGTTTTTAGAAATATTATTATGCTCCCACTTACTTTCTTGAAACCACAAGCATCTTCGTTATCCATTGATAAAATCAAACTCTTTTGACTATTTCATCAGAAACGAAGATTCCAACTCCATTTTGCTCTCTTCTGTCCATTGCTGGAACTCTGAAGTTTGCATACTTACTAGCATCCTCTGGATCGACAAAACACTTCAGACTGTATCACATGCAACTCCTAGGTTGCATTTCCATCACATGGAAATCCTTTTGATATCCATGTATCATATCTCAAGATTGAAATATGTATTAATCGCTAGTTTAACCCGATCTGATTTTAAGCATCGCTACGGTGAGACAATCTCATCATAGTCAACTCCTTGAATTTGTTTTTGCAACAAGTCGATCTTTATGGATAAAACATTTTTATCCATATCAGTTTATAGTTCCATAAACATTCGTTAGACTCTTAAGTCTTCCGAAAGGTTTATCAAGATATAATCTTGAATCATTTATATGGAAACTATCTCACATTATATTGGCATTTAGCCAATTCCAGAGTCAGGGCCCATCAACGCTTCCTTGTGTATCGTAGGTATACTATTGTCTAACAACAATATCTCGCTTCCGCACCTGAGAGGTTTGCATGAGTTTTGCCTACGTGGTTCAGTTGCAAGTTCGACCGAAGTCCATACATCTCATGTAGAGGCTTTCGTATCAGTCGCAGTAGGAAACTCTGGAATTACTTCCAAGGTTTCTTTCCTTTGATCTGATGACAAAGATACTATTATCTCGTCGAGTCGCACTGTCCTCCCACTCACCCTTTTGCAAGAAACATTTTCTTTCAAAATCATACCGTTCTTTGTGGCAAACTTTTGCCTCGGTATAGTGAGGGAGGAATACCCAATAACTTGGGATAACCTACAAAGTAGTACTTGTCTGATTTGGAATAGGTTTGTAAATATTTTACACAAGCCCCATATTCCAAATGTTAAGAAAAGATATAACATGGTTGGGGTTACCATACCATGGCGTCATTTCAACAGATCTGATGGTTCTCTTTTCAGTGTAAAAACCACAGTCTCTAAAGCATTACTTTTAAAAGGGATAATGGCAAATTGATTTATGTCATCTTTGATCTTACCATGTCATAAATGGTTTCATTACATCTTTACGGATATTCCACTCACAGTGGTGCTCCGTGAGGTCTAAGTTATGAAACTCTTTTCACAACTCATCAGACATTCGCTAAACTTGTAACTCAAATATTCCTTTCCGCAATCAAATTGCAGGAATATAATTTTCTTGTTACAATAATTTCTACTTCATATTGAAAACCTTTCGAATGATTTCAAAAGATCCAGACTTATGTCTCATCAAGGAAATATCCATATGTCTACTTGAGTCATTTTTGAAGATACACAAATCCACTGCTAGCAATAACCTTTATCGGACTACATACATCAAAATGTATGATCACCAATAAGTTCGTTGCTCGTTCCTTATGGCCTGTGAACGGTATTTCAGTCACTTCACTTTTCGGAGGAAAGTTGCAAGTGTCAGATGATTCATAATCAAATGACTTCAAAATCCATCATAATGGAATTTCTCCATGCGGGTTTCTCCAATGTGACCAAATGCAGTGCCACACATATGTGGTATTCTTTTAGTCTTGCGATATTTAGCGTCAGTGTTATGGATGTATCATATTATCATCAATATTCATAACATACATCCCATCCATGATGGAAGCATGGCCCTTATGTTATTCATGATACTGAACAACAATTTGTTCTTTTATGAACAATACTCTTGCAACAAACATTATGCAAAAGGGCTAGAGTGTGTAAAACTCTAAATGAATTATGAAAGTAAATATGGAGGTAATATATTATTATCAATATTTATAACATACATCCCATCCATGATGGAAGCATGGCCCTTATGTTATTCATAACACCGAACATCAAAAGTTCTCTTATGAACAACCTACTTGCAAGATACTTTATGCAATGGGCTAGAATGTGTAAACTCTAAAATGAATTATGAAAATAAATACATAGGTAATGTACCGAGTATAGCAACTTTTACTATGTTCCCAGCGCATATCTAAACCTCACTCCGGCAAGTCTTTTAGGCCGTAGTAGTTCTTGCATCGAGTCGCAGCAGAATGCAGTCGAGCGGGTATCTTTGTGATCAACTCACAATACCCAAGAATTAGTGACTAACAATTTAATCACAATTCTCAAGAACTATTTCTTTGACCAGCCTTCTATACATCAATAGCTTGTATGACTTTCATACATGAGCTGGACATTCCAGTCTTCTCTTTTTTTGCCATTATACTTCTAACAGTTTAACTTTCAGTGTTTCTCCTACTCTCAGAAGAAGCACTCAACTTAAGAGTGGCGTTAGCCCCGGACTTCCTAGGTGTGTAAGTCACACTAACATCCTTTGGACATTTCCTTTATCTTTAAGTTGTTGTTTTATTCACCTTCATCATATGATAGGCGTTCTTCGGGATCCCTCTCGTATTAGTAAAATGCATAGTAAACACTTTTACTAATAGTTTGCAAACAAACATTTCTTTGGATATCTAATATCTTTTAGCCTTTGTTTGTATCTGAAACTAATTTTCAGTTCCATGAATATCACATAGCTATCCCAAACTTTTGAAGTTCGGGTCTCATGGAAGCAAACATATTGCACTTGACCGTAATGGAATTCTAGCTTTTGGATCGAAGGACGAGAGTCACATTATCCATAGCATTAGCGGGAGAATATCAAAAAGCATGCGATAGGACAAAGTCCTTCTCGGCACCCTTGAGGACAATCCTCATATTACGTTACCAACCGTAAAGTTTTAACCAGATATTTAACAGCTTATTCAATTTTAACAGGGAAGGTGGAAACGCGAGCCATTGTTCTACAACTATTTTGTAAATAACACTTAGACAGTGTCCATAATTAATCGCACTGAGAATTAAACAAGTTAATTCTATAGTGCGCTCCCACTCAAATCCATATCTCTCATAATTGATTGTGAGTGATTCAAGATCCACATTTCAATTCGACGCCACTGACGGGGTCATCACTGATGACGTGAATTTCAATCGGTAGGCCAACTTGCCAATCATATCTCTATGTGATTCTTGTCCATCTTTCGATGCGCGTGTTCTGAGCTCAGGACTGTCCTGCCTGAACGTCAAGACAACCAAGTGATCACGCAGTGAGGTCTGACCTTCACCCGCCTTACACCTCTCTAATCGTCCGTGCTCATGTGTACATGGCGCACCCCAAGAAGATACGTGTTGTAGACGGTGCTACACTTGGGAGAACACTAACTACTTGATATTTTAAGTGAGAAATCACCCTAATAAAAAGTGACTACCGCGCAATCAAAAGGGTGCATCATAAGGGATAAACATCTCAGGTAATTCATAATAGCATGATATGGTATAGCCCTTTCTGACGGAGAAGTCTTTAATTTCTTCGTCTTCGGCATTCGTGTTGGTGTTCACCTTTGCAAAGTTTGCCACCACCTTGTCGATGCACCAGATAATATTGCTATCTCTATAGCTAATAAAATAAGTGCATTACTTAAGGTTGACACGCAGGTCATTAAAGTGACAATCATATGGCTCCAGCCATCATGCCGAATCATGACACGCAGGTCATGTTAATTTTACATCATATAGGCATCTCATACATAATCAAATTAATATCAGCATTGCTATACCACATCACATGCACATCCTACAAAACCAAGTTAGACGCCTGTAATCGGTTTATGCAAAATTTGTTTTACGTGGCTTCTAAGGTTTCGAAGCAAACCGAAGCTACCAACGTCCATCATCAAGTATGATTATTCAAGTCGCTAGATTAACTTTGCGGGGTGTATGAAACATGAGATAATAAAATCTCGAGCCCCATACTTAACTTCGTCATACGCATGACCCCCGTGCAGATCATATCTGCATTGCACTTTCGTCTGCGAAATTTCATCTTTCTCTCTAACTATGGTGGAATTCAACGAACTGTTAGCACTTCGTTGATCAATCAGGATCGCGGATTGCCAGAACTTTGAAACTCCACCATGCTGTTATCAAGATCAGAAATATACAAATTACAGGGAAGCAACAAGAACATCGGGTAACAGATTTCATCTGCTACCTGCACAAATAATTTTCAGTAATAGAACTCATCTACTACAAATTATATTGTGCAACACCCATACATCTCTATGTATTCTAGATTGTAACCTGCATCTACGCATAGCACGGCTCTTGATGCCACTGTAGGGTAACGCAGCAGAAAACAAAAAATTTCCGACCTACGCACCAGCCCAGGACCACTATGGAGACTGCATACAAGTTTTGATCTTTTCGTTACTGACTCGTAGCGCAGCGGAAGTAGAGTCGATGACGATCGGCGGTGCAGATCCCCGCAGCTAGGATTTTACAACCTCCCAACTGCGAGGATGTTCTCCCTCGTCTGCCCCTCGGACAGCCCTCCGGGAGGCAGTCGGACAGTCCCTTGGACGGTGTCACGGACAGCCCTTCGGGAGGACGCTCGAAACTTGGACGGTCACTCGGACAGCCCTTCGGGAGGACCCTCGAAACTCGGACGGTCACTCGGACAGCCCTTCGGGAGGCACTCTCGAACAGCCCCTCAGGTAAAAAGATCGAACCTACGACCTCTCTACGGGGTTGCACACATACGGTGTCATCTATCCGGCAGGGCTTCGCCGTCCAGAACTAGTTCCCACCGGAACCCAGACAGCCTTTCGGCTCTACGAAACTATTTCGCGGGGAGGGAGAGAAGAAGCCAGATCATTGCAATGGCATGTGTATCTGAGAAAGAGTGAGTCTTTAGGCAGCCCCCTCCACCCCTATTTATAGGCTAAGCCCAAGGGTGCCTTCTCCAAGAAGCCAAGGGGAAAAATACCAAAAGGCCTTCAAGGTGGCTTCTCCAAGAAGCCACCCAAAAAGCACTTTCACTATTCATGGAAATATTTTTCCGCGACCGTTAAATCCGAAAATATTTATGTGGGTCTTAGAATAATTCCAGTACCCGCTAAAATGATTTTGGACGCGTTCCGAAACAATTCCGGATTAGTGATTTTCATCTGCGAAAAGCAACCAAACCGGTTCCAGCAGCTCCGGAACATTTCCAGTTTTTATCCCGAAAAAATCCCAGAATTTCCAGAACAATTCTGGCACCCTCCAAGAATTTCCAGACGTGTGATGAAACCAATTTGACTCAATGGTATACCCTGAAACAACTTTTCAGTTTTACCGAAACTATTCCGGTGCTCTCTCTCCGGAACTTTTCCGCTGTCTCTGAAACTTTTCCGGTGACTTTCTCTCAGACTCCCTGTCTAGTATTCAGCAGATAGATGATCCTTAAGCGTGTGACCCTATAGGTTCGGTGAAGCATAGACATGACCGGAACACTTTCCGATCAATGATCAACATCGGAGCCGTGGACACCCATATTGACCCCTATACCCACACGAATAAATATTCGAGTGAACCTCCAGTTGCCGTGTGCTATTCCTATTGCTTCGTGAGATTTATCGGCATCCCCGTGGATCAACAACTTGTCCACTATGCCAGTTACCTCGTTACCGGTTTTGTTCTCTTTTCTCGTTCCCGTGTTTCGGCATCCCTGTGATCAAATCACATTGTGTCTGGCCAGACGATGGTGGATACCGTAACACCGAGAGGGCCCAGAGATATCTCTCCATCGTCGGAGGAGCAAATCCCAATCTTGAGCTATCAAGTTACTTGACATACTTTTCCATGAACCCGTAAGCCGCCGTAATAGCCACCCATTTACGGATGACGTTTAACAAACCCCAAAGTTCATGAAGCAAGCATGACAAAACTCGATACTCTCATGGTCTAAGGAATTTATGCAAACGTTAACTTTCTCTGTGTTATTAACCATTAACTTGTGACGAATGTATCTCATAGCATAACATCAATTCGGGTCGATTCAACCACAAGTGTTCTACTAACATTGTGCCCTCAAAGTTGCCGGCATAGTCATGCCCATGATCTGGAAAACAGAACCATTATGCAACACTTGAGCTAGTCTTAGAGGCCAGACTAGGAATACATTTTACCGTTTATTATTCCACACGTGCATATGAGTCTTCCTCCGAGCCTCGTGGTTATTGTAGACTCGAGAACCATAGCAGTTATTGTTGGAAATATGCCCTAGAGGCAATTAATAAAGTGTTTATTATTATCATATTTCTCCATTCATGATAATGGTTTATTATTCATGCTAGAATTGTATTGACCGGAAACTTAATACATGTGTGGATAATAGACAAATACTGAGTCCCTAGTAAGCCTCTACTAGACTAGCTCGTTGATCAAAAGATGGTCAAGATTTCCTGACCATGGACATGAGTTGTCATTTGATAACGGGATCACATCATTAGGAGAATGATGTGATGGACATGACCCAACCGTTAGCATAGCAAATGGTCGTTCAGTTTATTGCTATTGATTTCACTATGTCAAACACACGTTCCTCTGACCATGAGATCATGCAACTCCCGGATACCGTAGGAATACTTTGGGTGTATCAAACGTCACAACGTTACTGGGTGATTATAAAGGTGCACTACAGGTATCTCCGAAAGTGTTTGTTGAGTTGGCATGGAACGAGATTGGGATTTGTCACTCCGACTATCGGAGAGGTATCTCTGGGCCCTCTCGGTAATACAGCATCACAGAACGAGTAAAGAGTTAGTTGCAAGATGATGTATTACGGAACGAGTAAAGAGACTTGCCGGTAACGAGATTGAACTAGGTATTGGATACCGACGATCGAATCTCGGGCAAGTAACATACCGCCAGACAAAGGGAACAACGTATGTTGACATATGAGGTTCACCGATAAAGATCTTCGTGGAATATGTAGGAACCAATATGAGCATCCAGGTTCCGCTGTTGGTTATTGACCGGAGAGTCGTCTCGGTCATGTCTACATCATTCCCGAACCCGTAGGGTCCGCACACTTAAGGTTCGATGACGATTTAGTATTATATGAGTTATGTGATTGGTGGCCGAAGTTTGTTCGGAGTCCCGGATGAGATCACGGACATGACGAGGAGTCTCGAAATGGTCGAGAGGTAAAGATTCATATATTGGAAGGCTATATTCGGACGTCGGAAAGGTTCCGAGTGATTCGGGTATTTTTCGGAGTACCGGGGAGTTACGGGAATTCACCGGGAGAAGTAATGGGCCTTATTGGGCCATACGGGAAAAGGAGAGGCAGGCCACGTGAGGAGGCGCCCCCCCCCCCCCCCCCCCCCCCGTTGCCCAAACCGAATTGGACTAGGGGAGGGGGCGCAGCCCCCTCTTTCCTTTCCCTCTCCCTTCCCCCTTTCCTACTCCGTATGGGAGGTGGAATCCTACTAGGACTAAGGAGTCCTAGTAGGACTCCCCACACTTGGCGCACCCCTAGGGGGCCGGCCTCCTCCCTCTCATCCTTTATATACGGGGGCAAGGGGGCACCCCAAAACACACAATTGTCCCATAGCCGTGTGCGGTGCCCCGATCTCTGTTTTCCACCTCGGTCATATTTTCGGAGAGCTTAGGCGAAGCCCTGCCGGAATCACTTCACCGTCACCGTCGCCACGCCGTCGTGCTGACGGAACTCATCTACTACCTCGACGTCTTGCTGGATCAAGAAGGCGAGGAACGTCACCGAGCTGCACGTGTGTAGAACTCGGAGGTGCCGTACGTTCGGTACTCGATCGGTGGAGCTCGAAGAATTGTTCGACTACATCAACCGCGTTGTGAGACGCTTCCGCTAACGGTCTACGAGGGTACGTAGACACACTCTCCCCTCTCGTAGCGATGCATCTCCATGGATAGATCTTGCGTGAGCGTAGGAAATTTTTGAAATTCATGCTCCGTTCCCCAACAGTTATAGCACGGAATATAAACTTAATTACGATCATGGGGATAAATAATAACATTTATTATTGCCTTTAGGGCATATCTCCTACTCGTTCACCATCGGAACGTCATCTACCACCGACCTGGCTAGTGCTAGGATTGCCCCCTTTTGATGTTTTCCTTTTCTAGCATGTCCTCACATTGTGTTCTGTATCATCGCATCTCCCATAATTGTTAGTGTCAGGACCTATACGTGGGAAATACCTCCATGAACAGTTATATATGGTGCGGGTCATGCTATGGGTTGTGAATCATGATGCTGACCGAGCGTTGGTGATAACGAGCTACCTGTAGCTCGAGCACCAAATGGCATTTTCGAAAAAGTATCATCATATTTGACAAAGGTGTTTTCCTTATTTCTGTCATTTATGATGTAATATGCGTGTATTCGTATGAAAACTAATGATTACAATCTTGTGTTAAAGACTAATCAAAATATAAAATAGTATGTAGAAAATTCAGCCGCTTAAATACGTGGGTCACTGCTTGTTTTTTTATAAGCTTTTTTTTAGTCTAAACACACTTCTCTTTATTGATCAATAATAAGGTTCATGGGGATACAATTTATATCTGGTGGGTTTAGGAGCCAAAGATGACGTCCTACCGAAAGTCCTAAAGCATGTCTAGCAAGGCTATGTGCCTCTATGTTGGTCTCAGGTCCTTCGAAAATGAAGGGACACTTGGTGAACTGGCCTGACGTAGCTTGAATCTCCTTGATGATTGTAACATATCTCCCTCCTATGTCTCTGAGTATGTCATTGATCACTCCAGTACAGTCCCTGCAAACTGTTTCTGAGGTGACCCAATCCTAATGAATGGGCGGCCCACTTAGATGTTGGATCACCACTTGTAACGAAAACAGAGGGATGACATAGACAAGCACAACAGAGGAAGTAGGTACTAGCCAAAAGCCAAAACACGTACTCCCTCCATTCCACAATGTAGTACGCTCACGCTTCCCGAAATCTAAGTTTGACCGATAGCGAATTCAGTGGTATAATTTTTGCTCCCGCCGCAGTCGGTCCCGTTGGTTAAATTTATGGTCAAACTTAGATCTCGGGAAGCCCGGACGCACTACATTGTGGAATGGAGGGAGTACATCTCCTGGCCCTTCGCCTCGTGCGCCCGCGCGATTAGGAATCCACGCCTCCCACCGGCGCTACCGCAGATTGACTTCGTCTTCTGTGGCCTTAGGCCTCTTCGGCCCTTGCCAATGGGAGGGCTCCTACTTCGTTTTTAGGGTTTTTTGTGTGTTCGTTTAGGGTTTGTATCCTGTTCAGGAAGAAGAGACGATGTCAATTCCCTGAAATTGGAATAAGGTTCTCTCCGTCTACCCCCGTTCTTGCGGTGCGTCTAGCGACATCAGAGGGGCGTGTGGAGATTTGTCTCTGACGGATCACGCGGGATTTGGTTGGTGTTTGTCTTCGGTGGATCCACTTGGATGTTGATCCGGTTTTCATTCGTATATGTTCGTGTGTCTTCAGGTTGGATCCTTTCGATCTACGCTTCTCTTCATCGGCGGTGGCTGCTGTTCTGGCGCGCTGGTCCTATTGGGTCTTAGCACAACGGCATCCCGACTGTCTACTACAAGAAGGTTTGCCCGACTCCGGTGATGGAGGGGCGATGACGGCGGCGCGCCTTCATCTCGCTCTAGTGCTTGTAGTTGTCCCTAGGTGGTCTACGGACCTGGATGTAATTTTTACTTTTAGTATTTTTTGTCCTGTCTTGACAGTTGATGAATAGATGCTAAGTTTAAAAAAAAAAAACAGAGGCAGAGGTACCACACAAGGCGGCAGAGCTCCTGACGAAACCTGAAAATTAGCAATGCACAGGCAAAAGATGCGGTGCAGGCTGCAGAGGCGTTGACGCGCAGGAACCGCCGGGTGGAAAGGAGCCACACCAATACGGAGAAAAATTGAGCCATGCAGGTGCATCCACTTTCCGGTCTTCCTCGGCTGGCACTTCGATTACCAACAAAAGCTGGAAAAAGCTGTGTTGGCCACTATAATGTGAGTCTGGCCAACAACCAATCTGATTAATCACTTAGTTAAGGCTATATATTGGCTGTTATTAACCCATGTTCTTGCAACCCAACTGGCAACAGAGCAAGAGTAGCCTTGCAATCACTACCCAGGCACGACGCTAAACCCTCTCAAAGAAACAACTAGCTAGCACCGAGCAATGGCTTCCAATGTGAGCTTGTTGGCCGTGATCATGGCGTGCACGCTCCTCAGCGGCCACACATGCCACGGCGCACGCCACTTGGCCGACACCACCCCACCGGCTGCCCCACCCGCTGCGGCTGCCCGCCATCGTCATGCCCAAGGTGACCATGGCCCCGATGCCCACCGTCGTTGTGCCTAAGGTGACGGTGCCACCAATGCCCGCCATTCCTTCCATGCCCAAGGTGACACTGCCGGAGCGACGGCTTCGGTTTTGGTTGTAGGGTGTCGGCTACGGGTTGTTCGGGTGACGGAGCAGGCGGCTCGGCTGGTGCGCGGCCCCGGGGTCGGCGTGTGTTGTTGGTGCCCTGTTGGGGGCGTGTTGTAACGGTTTTCGCCCGGGTTTTCGTTAATTAACCGGGCAACTCTCTTCTTCTTAATCAATGAAAGTGGCAAATCTTTTGCCCTGTTTCAAAAAAACACTGCCGCCGATGCCTTCTATCCCAACAGTCAACGTGCCTATGCCGTTCCTGGCACCACCTCCATCAGCATAGGTCTGCCATGTGCATGGTGGCGTGTTTGTCATTTCGACGGTGGCACGCTCTTCATGTTTGATCCAGTCGCTAGATCACTCAGCAGCTCCCTTGTGAAGTATTTGTGTTCACGTTGTATGTTTCACATTTCAAGTCCTACATGCCATTTAGTGTGTGTCGATTTTCATGGGTTGTCCCAGTACATATATGTGATATATCTATGTATTTACATGTTATATTTACATTGTGTCATTGTTAAATTTGAGTGATAAAAAACTTCAATATTCGCTGAAGGTGTATTTCACATCAACACAGTGCAATTAAATATCTTCACACTCCTATATCATCCAAAGTTTACTAGCACACATTATTTCTATCTCTTTATCGTCTCACCCACCACAAGTTTCTTCTCCAAAAACCTTCTCTCTCTCTCTAGCCCTAGGCAACAACTCACTATCCCCGGTCACCGCCGCCTCCTCCCTTCACAACACGGTGAGCCGCAACCATCTCAACAACCCTTCTCTCTCTCTCTCTCTCTCTCTCTCTCTCTCTCAAACACGTGGCGGTGCCACATGATACCGATGCTCGTCTTGTAGTCTTTGCATTAGCCTCGCCTCCATACGAAAAGTAATTCAAACCCCCTCTTCTACGCATTCTTGTTGCTAGAATCCCTCAAATCACAATAGCTCTGCTACTAGCAACCAAGTTTTTTGCGATTATATAAATTAAATAAGCAAAAAGCGCAAATATGGTAAAAATCAAATGTGAGAACTCTGAGGAAATAGTGATGCATGTAAGAGGAATCGGTTGCTTATAATCTACAACAAAATCCCCACTGCTTGAGGAAATCTTTTAGACGTAGTTGCTGACAATGATGAGTCTACTAATGTTTTTTTTTTTTTTTTTTTGCGGAATGAGTCTACTAATGTTCAAATATTTATCATAGGAACTGGTGAGTCTTACACTAGAAGATTTGTGCCCCCCTCATGTTATGTACCATCCGAAGTATTGCCAGATTTCTAGAACTATTGATTGCCTAAAATTTTGGGTGTACAAAATGTTCGACCATGCTGCCTGAGAAACGATCCTAGATGGTCGGATTTTCCAAATGCACTCGAAACCACCAGAACGGACATATCCGCGTGGTAGGTTGCCACATAGTTGGTATCAGCCCATTTCGAGCCTGTACGAAAACCATCGTCGAACAGAGTGCAATAAACACCATATATTTTCCTCGTATAATTGGTCTTGTTTCATTCTTAATAAAATGGATGTGTGCATCATACTATGCAGAGGACGGTGTTATCCCCTTTTCGAAAAAATAATATATTTTCCTAATATTGCTAAGATCAGAAGAAAATTTATATGAAAGCTACTTATTATTTTTCGAGAAGGGGAAAAGTCCAGATCATATGATGCACACAGCCATGTAAAAGCTAGTTGTTGGAATTAGCTATTTTTTAAATTTTAGCAAATTGGCTTATGACCAAAAAACACATGCATAGACACAACATACGGCGAGAGTGATTGAGAGAGAATGCTTTAAGCCATGTTCAATGCAAGGTGCTCAGAGAGGTGCTCGACCCTTATTTGTATAGCAGAGACGCTTACTCAGGCACTTCTGCTATAAGCTTAAG
Source organism: Elymus sibiricus (assembly GCA_039707655.1). Lineage (NCBI taxonomy): Eukaryota > Viridiplantae > Streptophyta > Magnoliopsida > Poales > Poaceae > Elymus > Elymus sibiricus. The sequence continues at coordinate 403,890,706 of CM077672.1, forward strand.
CAAAAACCGGTTAATTTTTACAAGTACCTATCTAAACACCTTGCATTGTACATGGTCTGGGCAAGTTTAGATGAGTACGCAACGATGAGTCTTGATATTCTATTCTTATAGATTCAATATTGTTCTGTTGATGTGCCACATGTTTGCGGAACCACTGGCACATTATTCGTCAAACCACTTCAGGTCAAAAGGGACCAAAATATTATCTGATTTAAAAAGTTAAAGGCCAATGTTGCCTTATATTCAAAGTGAGACATCAAATTTGAACTCAGGTTAAAGTTAAGGGGAAAAGGGTAATTTTATCAGGGGACCCAAATATTTCTATACACAATATTTAGACAATCAAGCATAAATAGTATTGTCTTGTTATTTATTCATAATTACCTGCAGAAAGTATCATCATATTCCACAAAGATGTTTTCCATATTACAATCATTTATAATTTCATAGACGTGTATTCATATGAAAGCTAATTATTAAAATATTTTATTGAAGACCATTTAAAATACAAATAAATATTAATATAAGGAAAAATCCAGCTGCGCAAATATATGGGCCACACTTCTTGTTTCTGAGATGACCGAATCCTAATGAATGGGCCGACTCACTTCACTTTGAAGCGGAAACCAGCGGGTAACGCAGACAAGCACGACAGCAGAGGTACGATAACAGAGCCGTGTATGCCGAGGTGGACGACGTTGACACGCTGAAACAGCAATGTGTCAAGGAGTAGAACACCAGAGCAGCCCCACCAGCTCCACACCAATACGCGGGAAATTCGATGCTGGTGCATCCACTTTCCGGTCTTCCACGGCTGATCGATCTCGTGCCTCAATCGAGCAAGCATTTTCCTTTTGTTTTAACACGCTTGCACTTCGACTACCAATAGTAGCTAGAGAAACATGTGTTGGCCACTACTATGTGAGTCTGGCCAACAACCGATCTAATCCCTTGGTTACGGCTATATATTGCCTGGTATTGACCCATGTTCATGCATCCCAATCGCAACAGAGCAAGAGCAGCCTTGCAATCAACGCACGACGCTAAACAATCTCAAAGAAACTAGTACTAGCTAGCAGTGTGCAATGGCTTCCAATGCGAGCTTGTTGGCCGTGATCATGGCGTGCACGCTCCTCGGCGGCCACACGTGCCACGGCGCACGCCACTTGGCCGACACCACCCCTGCGGCTGCCCCACCCGCTGTTGCTGCTGTCCCTGGCCTCCCGGCCGTGCCTACCATGCCGACCCTGCCACCGATGCCGTCTGTGCCGACAGTTCCGGCCGTGACAATGACACCTATGCCAACGGTGCCTTCGGTGACCGTGCCGCAGGTGACGCTGCCTCCTATGCCCGCTGTTCCTGCCGTGCCCAAGGTGACCATGCCCCCGATGCCTGCCGTTGTCATGCCCAAGGTGACCATGGCGCCGATGCCCGCCGTCGTTGTGCCTAAGATGACGGTGCCACCGATGCCCGCCATTCCTTCCCTGCCCAAGGTGACACTGCCGCCGATTCCTTCTATCCCAACCGTCAACGTGCCTATGCCATTCCTGGCGCCACCTCCATCAGCATAGGTGTGCCATGTGCATGGTGTTGCATTGACGGTGTCGCGCTCTTCATGTTTGATCCAGTGCTAGATCACCCGCCTGCTCCTGTGATAAACATTTGTGTTCGCGTTGTATGTTTTGCATTTCAAGTATCATTAGTCAGTTACTGTGGGTTGATTTTTTTTAGTGTTGTCCCTATACATATGCGGTATTTCTATGTATTTAATGATGTATTTATATTCTATCATTGTTATATTGGAGGGATATAAAAAGCTTCAAGATACCATGCAAAAAAAAAACTTCAAGATTCGTGGAATGTGTATTTCACATCAATAACCTGCAACTAAAACATCTTCACACTCTTATGATCATTTTGACGGTGGCGCGCTCTTCATGTTTGATCCAGTCGCTAGATCACTCAGCTGCTTCTATGTGAATTATTTGTGTTCACGTTGTATGCTTTGCATTTCAAGTCTCATGTGGCATCTAGCGTGTGTCGATATTCAAGGGTTGTCCCACTCCCACCCACCACAAGTTTCTCTTCTCCAAAATCTGTCTCCCCCTAGTCCCTAGGCACCAACTCACTCTCCCCGGTCACCACCGCCTCCTCCCTTCACAAACATGGTGAGCCACAGCCATCTCTCTTTCCACTTGCGACAACCCTACTCTCTCTCAACCACGTGGCGGTGCCACATGATATCGATCCTCGTCTTGTGCTCTATCTTGGCATTAGCCTTACCCCATATGGAAGTTGTACGAATCCCTCAAACCACGATAGCTCTGCAACTAGCAACCGATTTTTTTGCGACAGTATAAATTAAATAAGCAAACAGCGCAAATATTGGATAAATCAAATGTGAGCAATGTGAGAACTCTGAGAAAATAGTGATGCATTTAAGAGGAATCAATTGTTGATAATCTACAAACAAAATCCCTACTGCTTGAGGAAACCTTTTAGATGTAGTTGCGGACAATGATGAGTCTATTAATGTTCAAGATTTTATCATATGAAGTGGTGAGTCTTACACTAGAAGATTTGTGCCCCCCTCATGGCATGTACCTTTCCTTTCCCTCTGAAGTATACCTAGGTTTTTAAATCATTAGTTTCCTAAAATAAATCTTAAATTCCTACTCTACAACATTTGTGCCGGTGAGATTTGTTTTCTTCATAATGTTCAAGTGATACCTTACCACCCAACAGAAGGCCTCGGATGGTCGGATTTTGCATCAACTCAAAAAGCATTCAAAACCCCCAGATGGAGATATTCGCATGGTTGGTTGTTACACAGTTGGTTTCGGTCCATTTGTAGTAGGTATGAAAACCATCACCCGGGCAGGGTGCCACAAACACCATATATTTTCCTCGTAATCCTAAAATCAGAACACTTATGAAATTTAGTTGTTGGAATTAGCTATTTGTAAAAAAAAATGGCTTATGTAAAAAATAAATATAAACAGGATATTTCAAGAGTGACTGAGAGAGAATGCTTTAACAAATTTAGGAGGAGCATTCAACGACGGTTGTGATATTCTATTCTTACCGATTCAATTTTATTTCGGTGTGTGCCACACGTTTGTGGATCGCTGGCATATTATCCACCAAACAACTTCCATTCAAAAAAGGGACCAAAATATTACCTGATTTAGAAAGCTGAGGGCAAACGTTGTCTTATATTTAAATTGAATCATCAAAGTTGACCTCAGGGTAAAGTTAAGAGATCAGGGGAGCAAATATCCAAAAAAAACTTGGGGGGAGGAGGGGAGGGGGCGACTAAAGACGGACAACTATAAAATAGCATTATATCTTTTCATTTTTACGTGACGAAAAAGTATCTTCATATTTGACGAAGATGTTTTCAATATTTCTTTCATTATAATTTAAAGTACATGTATTCTTGCGAGAACTAATGATTAAAATATTTTATTGAAGACTTCCTAAAATAAATAAAAAATGAATATATATATTGAAATTCTAGCCACATAGATATGTGGGCCACAGTGCTTGTAGGTGACCCAATCCTAATGAATGGACCGGCTCACTTTGATGTTGGATCGCCAGTTGTAATGAAAAACAGAGGGTGGCGCAAACAAGCATAACAGCAGAGGTAACAGAGTCATAAGGGAACTAGTCTTGTGGAAAACTAGGTTTAATAGTTGTGATTTCATGTATGAGTCTAGGAGCACAAATAGTGATGCTCACAATCTCGCTAAGTTTTGTTTTAAACTCTCTTTTGGTAGACATTTGTGGCTGGGTTCTACCCCACCCGAAGTTCTCATCCCTGTAACAATTCAAGTTTGATTAATAAAGCCTGAGGGATGATTCTCAATCTGAAGAAAAAAGCTGAGGTAACAGAGTGGCGTATGCCGAAGTGGACGACAACATTTTACAGCAATGCATGGGCAATTTTTTTTTCGAGGGTGGCAAGGAGAGAACACCGTACCAGAGCAGCGCCACTAGCTCCACACCAAAACGCAGGAAATTCGAGCCATGCAGATGCATCCACTTTCCGGTCTTCCTCAGCTGATCGATCGAACAGACATTTTCCTTTTGTTTTAACACGCTGGCACTTCCGTGACCAACCGTAACTAGACAAAGCTGTGTTGGCCACTATAATGTGAGTCTGGTCCAACAACCTATCTAATCACTTTGTTATGGCTATATATTGCCTGGCATTGACCCGTGTTCTTGCATCCCAACTCGCAACAGAGCAAGAGCAGCCTTGCAATCACTACCCAGGCACGACGCTAAACCATCTCAGAGAAACTACTACTCCCTCTGTAAAACTAATATAAGAGCGTTTAGATCATTAAAATAGTAATCTAAACACTCTTATAATAGTTTACGGAGGGAGTAGCTAGCACGGCGCAATGGCTTCCAATGCAAGCTTGTTGGCCGTGATCATGGCGTGCACGCTCCTCGGCAGCCACACCTGCCACGGCGCACGCTACTTGGCCGACACCACCTCGGCGGCTGTCCCACCCACTGTTGCTGCTGTCCCTGGCCTCCCGGCCGTGCCTACCATGCCGGCCCTGCCACCGATGCCGGCTGTGCCAACGGTGCCGGCCATGACAGTGCCACCCATGCCAACGGTACCCGCGGTGACCATGCCCACTGTGCCGCAGGTGACACTGCCTCCTATGCCTGCTGTTCCTTCCGTGCCCAAGGTGACCATGCCCCCGATGCCCGCCATCGTCGTGCCCAAGGTGACCATGGCGCCGATTCCCGCAGTCGTTGTGCCTAAGGTGACGATGCCACCGATGCCTGCCATTCCTTCCTTGCCCAAGGTGACGCTGCCGCCGATGCCTTCTATCCCGACCGTCAATGTGCCTATGCCGTTCTTGGCTCCGCCACCATCAGCGTAGGTGTGCCATGTGCTGTTAGCGTAGCCTCAACCTTCACGACGCAGCCCGCCGCCGAGTTCTTCCGGCAGAGTACGCGCACGTACAAAGCTTAGGCCAAACCAAGCTACTGGATCGATCTTTGGAGTCACGTAGGAAAGCTAGCTAGCAACACCAGCGATCGGATACGTCGGACGGCCGCACAGGAAACTCAAGTACATGAGATCGTATTCTTTTTCCCCCCTCTGCCATGGCTTCCCAGGGGCTTTTCTGCTTTATTTATATCACATGATTACATAGACTCCAACACAAATACGAGCTAGTACTTGCCGACCTTGGGCTATCTAACCGTGTAACACAATGACTCATCTAACTTGAGACATACGTTTGGAATACCTAACAATCTCTCCCTAATCCAAACTTGTCTACTAACCAACTCGACCACGACAAGTCTAATTGGCTCTCCCCAATTTCGACCTGGCGAATTTTACAGACCAATTCACATATGACCTGGACTATCCAGCCTCGCTAGAAACCTTTTGGAATACACCACCCTGTGGACTACACCATCCACCCTAGCGAGATACATGCCGGCTCCTTGTGGATCACACCACCCTGTGGACTACACCGCCCACTCCAGCCTCATGTAGAGACATGGCCTCATTGAAGAGACTCACCTTCACTGGTTTACCGCCCCAAAATACTTGAACTTGATCCTCTCGTCGAGAAACATAGACGACCTAGACTAGACTGAGAAAACAATATGCAGACTCCACTAACATATTAAAAACACTATGACACGACTCTTAACCTTGTCGCCGTTCGCATCCTCAGAACAATCTTGGATTATCATCAACATCTCCCACCACGGCCTGGTACGCCACTTCCTTCTTCTTCTTCCGGTTAGGGCAGTCTTTCTTGATGTGTCCAAATTCTTGACAAGTCCAGCACTGTACCTTGGATTTAGGAGATCCTCGTCCACGCTCCCTTGCTATCCACTGCGATCTTGTCAACAAAAGTTGTTCACCATCTTCATCGTCCTGGACATATCCCCGCAGTCGTTCCTCGTGAACCTTTAACCTCCCTATGACTTCCTCCATGGTCATCGTCTTCAAATCACCAAACTGCTCTATAGCAGATGCAATCTGAAGAAACTTGGAGGGAACCGCTCGAAGAATTTTCTTGACAGCAATAGCTTCATCAAACTTTTCTCCAAGTCCTCGTATTCCATTGGCGATGGTTGTCATCCTGAGAGCAAAGTCATCGATTGATTCCGTGTCTTTGATCTTGAGCCTATCAAACTCGGATTTGAGGGTTTGCAATCTCGCCTGCTTGATGCGATCGTCTCCAAGACGATTCGTCTTTATCGCCTCCCAAGCATCGTGTGACGTCTCCTTAAACACATCATCCGGGATACTTTGATAGATAGCCGTCAATGCCTTTTGATCCATCGTGTCGTCCACCTTGCCGGCAGCGGCCGGCTCCACAGCATCCCAAACTCCTTGTGTACGCATCAACGACTTCATCTTGATCGCCCAAATCGAGTAGTTGCTCTTCGTCAGCATCGGGTACGTGACAAACACGCTTCCTCCTTTTTTCCGCCATGATCTTGATCGTCGCTCCACGCAGTCGCAGCGCTCACCCGACGATGTAGAACTTGGCTCTGATACCAATTGTTAGCGTAGCCTCAACCTTCACGACGCAGCCCGCCGCCGAGTTCTTCCGGCAGAGTACGCGCACGTACAAAGCTTAGGCCAAACCAAGCTACGGATCGATCTTTGGAGTCACGTAGGAAAGCTAGCTAGCAACACCAGCGATCGGATACGTCGGACGGCCGCACAGGAAACTCACGTACACGAGATCGTATTCTTTTTTCCCCCTCTGCCGTGGCTTCCCAGGGGCTTTTCTGCTTTATTTATATCACATGATTACATAGACTCCAACACAAATACGAGCTAGTACTTGCCGACCTTGGGCTATCTAACCGTGTAACACAATGACTCATCTAACTTGAGACATACGTTTGGAATACCTAACAAGTGCATGGTGTAACGTTCATCATGTGATGTGCTCTTCATGTTAGATCCAGTGGTAGATCACTCGCCTGCTTCTATATGTGAAGTACTTGTGTTCGCGCTGTATGTTTTGCATTTCAAGTCACAGATGTCAGTTAGTGTGGGTTGGATGCAGTACTTCTATGTATTTCCATGATATATTTATATCAATGTTTTAAATAGCGGGCTATGGCAAATAGCGGCGGACCTCCAAAAAGGCTATAGCGGAGCTATAGCGGGCTATAGCGTGCATTTTGTACATGAGACCATTTAGCGGCACCCTGCTGAAAAGGCTATAGCAAGGCTATAGCGGGGCTATAGCGGGCTATTTAAAACTATGATTTATATTCAATCATTGTTATATTGGAGGGATCAAAAACTTCAAGATTCGTGTGTAATCGTGTATTTTCACATCAATAACCTGCAACCAAAAAAATCTTCACACGCCTGTATCATCCAAATTGTACTAGCACGTTTGTTCTCTCTCCTTATCACGTCTCACCTACCGCATGATCTCTCTTCTCCAAATCCTTCTCCCTCCCTGGTCCGTACGCAACAACTATAGGGTTTGCTAAGAGGAGGCTGCTAGCTTTCCCCATGACACTCTGGCGCCGCCGAGGGTTCCACTAGCCTCCGCTTGCCGCTGCGGCGGCGGGCGGATGGGGTAACCTCAGATTTTAAGTGTACATGTTCTTTTTTGTAGGATTTTTAGTTCTTGGTCGCCGGCGAAGTTGGGGCAATGGTGGCGATGGAATCATGGTTCCTCGTCTTTCCCCATGTCGATGTCCTTCCTCGAAGTGTTGTTGACGATCAGATGATGGTGTCGATCACTAAACACTTGGTCTGGTGTGATTAGTGTTTGTTCACGGCGGTGGATGCCCATAGAGGCGATGGCGTTGTGGCGTGTTTTTGTTCTCTAGTTCCATCCTCGTCCGATAAAGCTTAGCCAGATACTGAAATCTCGCCCCTAATGAGGGCTTTGATGTTAATGACATATGGTTAGATGACTAACCTTTGCTTACACAACATGTATGAGTCTTCAGATGAAATAAACAGTTGGTCCAAGAGCCCCCCCCCCCACCCCCCCCCCCCCCCCCAAAGCAAAAAGGTTTAAAGATCGAGGAGGGGGTGGTGCTTCGGTAAACCGGCTAAAACTAATTGTAGACTTGTACTTTGTTAATTATATAAAACTTGTTAAGATTAAATTAATAATTTGGGTTCACCGGCTACCAGCTACTTCCAATGGCGTTGTAGTCCACTTCATGCTTGCACGATTGATTAATAATATGGTGTGACTTATCAGCGGGTTGTCACTGGTTTTGCCGGGTTTTCCGTTAATTAACTTTTAACTGAATGACTCTTCTTCTAATCAAAGAAAAATGGCAAATCTTTTTCCTCCTTTCAAAAAAAAAAACCTTATCTTTTTGCACAATGGTTCAAAGCATATGTAATTTCCTTCCCCAAAATAACATTACATGGAATCTACTCCTTGAGATTAACACGAACGAGAAATAAAAATTTGTTGCAAAGGCAATGCCAGCGATGGTTTTTTTGGTAAGGTGGTGGCTGTTTGGGAAAGATAAACTGTCGAGCGTAAGACGGTCGAATTGATCTCTACAAGTACTGACCTAATCGAAGAATATATTTTAAGCACTAAGTAATTCCCTTGGAAATAATTCCACCATGTCAAAATGAGCATCTTACCTTTATAACTAGAGATGTAAATTGTAGTCTCGACCATTGATCTACCTTAAAAATTATAAACATTTTACAGGGGGTGGGGGTACCTAAGATAACCTCCTAGAGAGGACTGGAGCCTAACTGAGATGGAGGAGCAACATTGTAGTCTAGTTTAAATTTGAATTGTATAACATACTCCGTGGATGAAGACATGATAAAGACAACAATAACATAGGGGAATGAGATAAGAGCGTTATAGACCACCACCATCAATTTCCTTCTTTCTAGCAAAGCAAAAAATTCTAAGGGATCACGAAACTTCACAATACGTGCAATATATAGTTTACACTTACAAGCTCCAATATCCAAAGTACATTAGTTGTTGGAAATATGCCCTAGAGGCAATAATAAATTGGTTATTATCATATTTCTTTGTTCATGATAAAGGTTTATTATTCATGCTATAATTGTATTGACCAGAAACTTAAATACATGTGTGAATACATAAACAAATACAATGTCCCTAGTAAGTCTCTACTAGACTAGCTCGTTGATCAAAGATGGTTAAGGTTTCCTAACCATAGACATGAGTTGTCATTTGATAACGGGATCACATCATTAGGAGAATGATGTGATGGACAAGACCCAACCGTAAGCTTAGCATTTGATCGTATCACTGAGTTTATTGCTATAGCTTTCTTCATGTCAAGTATCTATTCCTAAGACCATGAGATCATGCAACTCCCGGATACCGGAAGAATACTTTGTATGCTATCAAACATCACTTCGTAACTAGGTGATCATAAAGATGCTCTACAGGTATCTCCGAAGGTTTCTGTTAGGTTGGCATGGATCGAGACTGGGATTTGTCACTCCGTATGACAGAGAGATATCTCTGGGCCCTCTCGGTAATACAACATCGTAAAGAGCTTGCAAGCAATGTGCCTAATGAGTTAGTCACGGGATCTTGTATTACGGAACGAGTAAAGAGAATTGCTGATAACGAGATTGAACTAGGTATGGAGATACCGACGATCGAATCTCAGGCAAGTAACATATCGCTGGACAAAGGGAATTGCATACGGGATTAACCGAATCCTCGACATCATGGTTCAACCGATAAAAGATCTTCGTGGAATATGTAGGAACCAATATGGGCATCCATGTTCCGCTATTGGTTATTGACCGGAGAGGTGTCTCGGTCATGTCTACATGATTCTCGAACCCGTAGGGTACGCACGCTTAACGTTCGATGACGCTAGAGTAGTATTGGAATATGTACGTTGGTGACCGAATGTTGTTCGGAGTCCCGGATGAGATCCGGGACGTCACGGGGAGCTCCGGAATCGTCCGGAGGTAAAGATTTATATATGGAAAGTTATTTTCTGTGTTTCGGAAAAAGTTCGGTTTTTTCGGTATTATACCGGGAAGCTTCCGGAAACTTCCGGAGGGGTCCGGAAGTCCACCAAGGGATCCACCACGTCCCTAGGGCCAACATGGGCTGAGAGAAGGCGCCCTGGCCTTATTGGGCCAGGTGCACTAGCCCTCAAAGGCCCAGGCGCCTAGAAGGGAAGGGAGGAGTCCCGAAGGGACAAGAGGGGAAGAGTTGGACTTGGAGTCCAACTCCTCTCCCTTGGCCGCCGGCCCTAGAGGGAAGAGGGGCTGGACTCCTAGCTCCTCCACCCATATAAATATAGAGGAGGGGGCGCACCAAAGCACTGACCAGCCCCTGGGCGCCCCTCTCTCCCGTTACTCCTCCGCCTCGTCCGGACGACGCTTAGCTAAGCACTGTCGGCGCTCCACCACCACCATCACCACCACGCCGTCGTGCTGGTTATGATCCCATCTACTTCTCCTCTCCCGCTTGCTGGATCAAGAAGGAGGAGACGTCATCGAGCTGCACGTGTGCTGAACGCGGAGGTGCCGTCCGTTCGGTACTAGATCGGTTTGGATCGTGATCGGATCGCGAAGAGTACGACTACATCAACCGCGTAATATACGCTTCCGCTTAACGGTCTACGAGGGTACGTAGACACACTCTCCCCTCTCGTTGCTATGCTTCTCCTAGATAGATCTTGGGTGTTCGTAGGAATTTTTTTGATTTTCATACTTCGTTCCCCAACAGTGGTATCAAAGCTAGGTCTATGCGTAGATGTATATGCACGAGTAGAACACAAAAGTTATGGGCATTGATACTCAAATTTCTTATCTCTCTTGTCTTATTTGGATTCGGCGGTATTGTGGGATGAAGCGGCTCGGACCAACTTTACATGTCCTCGCACATGAGACCGGTTCCACCGACTGACATGCAACTTGTTTTGCATAAGGTGACTAGCGGGTGTCTGTCTCTCCTACTTTAGTTGAATCTAATTTGACGAAGGCGGTCCTTGTAGAATATTAAAAGGCAACTTGATTATCACCGTTGTGGCTTTGCGTAGGTAAGAACGGTTCTTGCTAGTTGCCCATAGCAGCCACATAAAATTTGCAACAACAAATTAGAGGACGTCTAACATGTTTTTGCAGGGCATGTTGTGATGTGGTATGGCCAAACGTGATGTGATATATGTTGATGTATGAGATTATCATGTTTTGTAATAGGTTCACGACTTGCATGTCGATGAGTATGGCAACCGGCAGGAGCCATAGGGTTGTCTTTAATTTATTATTCGCCATGTAATTGCTTTACTTTATCGCTATGCGTTAGCAATAGTCGTAGAAGCAATAGTTGGCGGAGACAACCACGTGACGACACGATGATGAAGATCATGATGATGGAGATCATGGTGTCATGCCGGTGACGATGGAGATCAAAAGCGCAAGATGATAATGGTCATATCATGTCACATATTGATTGCATGTGATGTTTATCTTTTTTATGCATCTTATTTTGCTTAGGACGACAGTAGCATTATAAGATGATCCCTTCACTTAATTTCAAGAAATTGTGTTCTCCCTAAGTATGCACCATTGCAAAAGTTCATCGTTTCGAAGCACCTCGTGATGATCAGGTGTGATAGACTCTACGTTCGCATACAACGAGTGTAAGCCAGTTTTACACATGCAGAATACTTGGGTTAAACTTGACGAGCCTAGCATGTACAGACATGGCCTCGGAACACAGGAGACCGAATGGTCGAACATGAATCATATAGTAGATATGATCAACATGGAGATGTTCACCATTGATAACTACCCCATCTCACGTGATGATCGGACATGGGTTAGTTGATTTGGATCATGTATCACTTAAACAACTTGAGGGATGTTGATTTAAGTGGGAGTTCATTAGTAATTTGATTAATTGAACTAATTATCATGAACTTAGTCTGAATTGTCTTTGCAAAATTTGTGTTTTAGATCAATGGCCCACGCTGTAGTTCCCCTGAATTTTAATGTGTTCCTAGAGAAAGCTAAGTTGAAAGATGATGGAAGCAACTATGCAGACCGGGTCCGTAACTTGAGGATTATCCTTGATGCACCGCTAGGTGCCGCACCCCCTCCAGCGTCGTCTGTGGATGTTGTGAACATCTAGCAGGCACGTTCTGATGACTACTCGATAGTTTAGTGCGCCATGCTTTACGGCTTAGAACCGGGGCTCCAAAGACGTTTTGAGCATCACAGAGCATATGAGATGTTCCAGGAGCTGACATTGGTATTTCAAGCTCATGCCCGGGATGAGAGGTATGACACCTCTAACAAGTTCTTTAGCTGCAAGATGGAGGAAATCAGTTCTGTTAGTGAGCATATACTCAGAATGTCTGGGTTTCACAACCGCTTGACTCAGTTGGGAGTTAATCTTCTAGATGACACGGTCATTGACAGAGTTCTCCAATCACTGCCACCAAGCTATAAGGGCTTTGTGATGAACTATAATATGCAAGGGATGGAAAAAACGATTCCCGAGCTCTTCACGATGCTTAAGGCCGCGGAGGTAGAAATCAAGAACGAGCATCAAGTGTTGATGGTTAAAAAGACCACTAGTTTCAAGAAAGGCAAGGGAAAGAAAGGGAACTTCAAGAAGAACGGAAAGACAGTTGCCGCTCCCGTGAAGAAACCGAAGGATGGACCCAAACCTGAGACTAAGTGCTTCTACTACAAGGGGAATGGTCACTGGAAGCGGAACTGCCCCAAGTACTTGGCAGATAAGAAGGCTGGCAATGTCAACAAAGGTATATTTGATATACATGTTATTGATGTGTACCTTACTAGTGCTCGTAGTAGCATCTAGGTATTTGATACTGGTTCGGTTGTTAATATTTGTAACTTGAAATAGGAGCTGCGGAATAAACGAAGACTGGCTAAGGACGAGGTGACGATGCGCGTCGGAAATGGTTCCAAGGTTGATGTGATCGCCGTTGGCACGCTACCTCTACATCTACCTTCGAAATTAGTTTTAAACCTAAATAATAATTATTTTGTGCCTGCGTTGAGCATGAACATTATATCTGGATCGTCTTTATTGCGAGACGGTTATTCATTTAAGTTAGAGAATAATGGTTATTCTATTTATATGAGTAATATCTTTTATGGTCATGCACCCCTTGTGAATGGTTTATTCTTGTTGAATCTCGATCGTAGTGATACACATATTCATAATATTGATGCCAAAAGATGCAAAGTTAATAATGATAGTACCACATATTTGTGGCACTGCCGCTTAGGTCATATTGGTGTAAAGCGCATGAAGAAACTCCATGCTGATGGACTTTTGGAATCTCTTGATTATGAATCATTGGAGACATGTGAACCATGCCTCATGGGCAAGATGACTAAAACTCCGTTCTCCGGAACAATGGAGCGAGCTAGTGACTTATTGGAAATAATACATACCGATGTATGCAGTCCGATGAGTGTTGAAGCACGCGGTGGATATCGTTATTTTCTTACCTTCACAGATGATTTGAGTAGATATGGGTATATTTACTTAATGAAACACAAGTCTGAAACATTTGAAAAGTTCAAGGAATTTCAGAGTGAAGTGGAGAATCATCGTAACAAGAAAATAAAGTTTCTACGATCCGATCATGGAGGTGAATATTTGAGTTACGAGTTTGGTATGCATTTAATACAATGTGGAATTGTTTCACAGCTCACGCCACCTGGAACACCACAGCGTAATGGTGTGTTTTAACGTCATAATCGTACTCTATTGGATATGGTGCGTTCTATGATGTCTCTTACCGATTTGCCCCTATCATTTTGGGGTTATGCATTAGAGACAGCCGCATTCACTTTAAATAGGGCACCGTCTAAATCCGTTGAGACGACACCGTATGAGTTGTGGTTTGGCAAGAAACCTAATCTGTCGTTTCTTAAAGTTTGGGGATGCGACGCTTATGTCAAGAGGCTTCAGCCTGATAAGCTCGAACCCAAAGCGGAGAATTGCGTCTTCATAGGATACCCTAAAGAGACCATTGGGTATACCTTCTACCACAGATCCGAGGGCAAGATCTTTGTTGCCAAGAATGGGTCCTTTCTATAGAAGGAGTTTCTCTCGAAAGAAGTGAGTGGGAGAAAAGTAGAACTTGATGAGGTAATTGTACCTTCTCTCGAATTGGAAGGTAGCACATCACAGAAAGCAGTTCCCGTGATGCCTACACCAATCGAAGAGGAAGCTAATGATGATAATCATGAAACTTCGGATCAAGTTACTACTGAACTTCGTAGGTCGACCAGGGTACGTTCCGCACCAGAGTGGTACGGTAATCCTGTTCTGGAAGTCATGTTGTTAGACAATGGCGAACCTACGAACTATGAAGAAGCTATGATGAGCCCGGATTCCAACAAATGGCTTGAGGCCATGAAATCCGAGATAGTATCCATGTATGAGAACAAAGTATGGACTTTGGTGGACTTGCCCGATGAGAATAAATGGATCTTTAAGAAGAAGACAGACGCTGATGGTAATGTCATCGTCTATAAAGCTCGACTTGTCGCAAAGGGTTTCCGACAAGTTCAAGGGGTTGACTACGATGAGACTTTCTCACCCGTAGCGATGCTTAAGTCTGTTAGAATTATGTTAGCTATTGCCGAATTTTATGATTATGAGATCTGGCAAATGGACGTCAAAACGACATTCCTTAATGGGTTTCTTAAGGAAGAGTTGTATATGACGCAACCAGAAGGTTTTGTCGATCCTAAGGATGCTAAAAAGTATGCAAGCTCCAGCAATCCATCTATGGACTGGTGCAAGCATCTCGGAGTTGGAATATTCACTTTGATGAGGTGATCAAAGCTTTTGGTTTTATACAAACTTACAGAGAAGCTTGTATTTAGAAGAAAGTGAGTGGGAGCTCTGTAGCATTTCTAATATTATATGTGGATGACATATTGTTGATTGGAAATGATATAGAATTTCTGGAAAGCGTAAAAGGATATTTGAATAAGAGTTTTTCAATTAAAGACCTCGGTGAAGCTGCTTACATATTGGGCATCAAAATCTATAGAGATAGATCAAGACGCCTAATAGGACTTTCACAAAGCACATACCTTGACAAAGTTTTGAAGAAGTTCAAAATGGATCAGTCAAAGAAAGGGTTCTTGCCTGTATTGCAAGGTGTGAAGTTGAGTAAGACTCAAAGCCCGACCACGATAGAAGAAAGAGAAAGGATGAAAGTCATTCCCGATGCCTCAGCCATATGCTCTATAATGTATGCCATGTGATATGTCTCCAACGTATCTATAATTTTTGATTGTTCCATTTTGTTATATTATCAATCTTGGATGTTTTTATATACATTTACATCAATTATATATCATTTTTGGAGACTAACCTATTAACTTAGTGCTTAGTGCCAGTTGCTGTTTTCTGCCCTGTTTTTGTTTTACAGAAATCAATACCAAACGAAGTCCAAATGCCACGAAACTTTTTGGAGATTTTTTTCTGGACAAGATAAACACTAGAAGCTTCAGGAGAAGACCAGATGCCAGAAGGGGTGGCCACGAGGCACCAGTATTTTTTGTACTGTCTTGACAGTTGATGAATAGATGCTAAGTTTAAAAAAAAACAGAGGCAGAGGTACCACACAAGGCGGCAGAGCTCCCGACGAAACCTGAAAATTAGCAATGCACAGGCAAAAGATGCGGTGCAGGCTGCAGAGGCGTTGACGCGCAGGAACCGCCGGGTGGAAAGGAGCCACACCAATACGGAGAAAAATTGATCCATGCAGGTGCATCCACTTTCTGGTCTTCCTCGGCTGGCACTTCGATTACCAACAAAAGCTGGAGAAAGCTGTGTTGGCCACTATAATGTGAGTCTGGCCAACAACCAATCTGATTAATCACTTAGTTAAGGCTATATATTGGCTGTTATTAACCCATGTTCTTGCAACCCAACTCGCAACAGAGCAAGAGTAGCCTTGCAATCACTACCCAGGCACGACGCTAAACCCTCTCAAAGAAACAACTAGCTAGCACCGAGCAATGGCTTCCAATGTGAGCTTGTTGGCCGTGATCATGGCGTGCACGCTCCTCAGCGGCCACACATGCGACGGCGCACGCCACTTGGCCGACACCACCCCACCGGCTGCCCCACCCGCTGCGGCTGCCCGCCATCATCATGCCCAAGGTGACCATGGCCCCGATGCCCACCGTCGTTGTGCCTAAGGTGATGGTGCCACCAATGCCCGCCATTCCTTCCATGCCCAAGGTGACACTGCCGGAGCGACGGCTTCGGTTTTGGTTGTAGGGTGTCGGCTACGGGTTGTTCGGGTGACGGAGCAGGCGGCTCGGCTGGTGCGCGGCCCCGGGGTCGGCGTGTGTTGTTGGTGCCCTGTTGGGGGGGGGGGGCAGGCGCGCCCTGGTGCCTCGTGGGCCCACCCCAGCTCCGTTTGACCTAATTCCTCCACTATAAATTCCCAAAAAATCAGAAACCCTCAGGGGAGTCCACGAAATACTTTTTCCGCCACCGCAAGTTTCTGTTCCAGAGAGATCCCATCTGGAGGCCTTCTCCGGTACTCCGTCGGAGGGGGAATCGAGCACGGAGGGGCTCTACATCAACCTTGCTGCCCTTCCGATGATGCGTGAGTAGTTTACCACAGACCTTCGGGTCCATAGGCAGTAGCTAGATGGCTTCTTCTCTCTTTTTGATCTTCAATATAATGTTCTCCTCGATGTTCTTGGAGTTCTATCCGATGTAATCACTTTTTGCGGTGTGTTTGTTGGGATCCGATGAATTGTGAGTTTATGATCAGATTATCCATGAATATTATTTGAGTCTTTGCTGCACTCTTTTATGCATGATTATTATAGCTTCGTATTTCTTCTCTGATCCATTGATTTGGTTTGGCCAACCGAGTTGATTTATCTTGCCATGGGAAGAGGTGCTTTGTAATGGGTTCGATCTTGCGGTGTTCAATCCCAGTGACAGAAAGGGACATGACACGTATGTATCGTTGCTATTAAGGGTAAAAATATGGGGTTTATTCATGCGTGAGTTTATCTTGTCTACATCATGTCATCGTTCTTAAGGCGTTACTCCGTTCTTTATGAACTTAATACACTAGATGCATGCTGGATAGCGGTCGATGTGTGGAGTAATAGTAGTAGATGCAGGCAGGAGTCGGTCTACTTTTATTGGACATGATGCCTATATACATGATCATTGCCTTGGATATCATCATGATTATTTGCTTTTCTATCAATTGCCCAACAGTAATTTGTCTACCCACCGTATGCTATTTTCTCGAGAGAAGCCTCTAGTCAAAACTATGGCCCCCGGGTCTATCTAAATCATATTACTAAAACCCTAAAAATATTGCTGCCATTTTCGTTTATTTATTTTATTTTGTATTTTTGTTTCAATCTATCTATCTATCACATACAATTTAATCTTGCAATTGACCGCCGAGGGATTGACAACCCCTCGTTTGCGTTGGGTGCAAGGATTTGTTGTTTGTGTGCAGGTGCTGCTAACGAGGTGTTGCATGATTCTCCTACTGGTTCGATAACCTTGGTTTCATAACTAAGGGAAATACTTATCTCTACTGTGCTGCATCATCCCTTCCTCTTAGGGGAAAAAACCAACGCAAGCTACAAGTAACACCATGCTGTGTACCAGACCTGATGTGTGCCTTGCCATAAGTCTGGCAGGGAGGTACCAAAGTGATCCAGGAGTAGATCACCGGACAGCGGTCAAGAATATCCTGAAGTACCTAAAAAGGACTAAGGACATGTTTCTCGTTTATGGAGGTGACGAAGAGCTCGTCGTAAAGGGTTACGTCGATGCTAGCTTCGACACAGATCCGGATGACTCTAAGTCTCAAACCGGATACGTGATACATCTCCAACGTATCTATAATTTTTGATTGTTCCATGCTATTATAGCATCATTCTTGGATGTTTTTATATACATTTACAGCAATTATATATCATTTTTTGGGACTAACCTATTAACTTAGTGCCCAGTGCCAGTTGCTGTTTTTTGCCTGTTTTTGGTTTTCCAGAATATCAGTACCAAACGAAGTCCAAATGCCACAAAACTTTTTGGAGATTTTTTTCTAGACATAACAAACCCTAGAAGCTTCGGGAGGGGATGAGAAGATGAAGCAGTGGCCCGTGAGGCACCACGGTGCGCCCCAGGGGGGGCGCCCTGGTACCTCGTGGGGCCCACACAGCTCCGTTTGACCTAATTCCACCTCTATAAATTCTCTAAAATCGGGAAACAAATAGGGGAGTCCATGAAATACTTTTTCCGCTGCCGCAAGTTTCTGTTCTGGAGAGACCCATCTAGAGGCCTTTTCCGGTACTCCGCCGGAGGGGGAATCGATCACGGAGGGGCTCTACATCAACCTTGTTGCCCTTCCGATGATGCGTGAGTAGTTTACCACCGACCTTCGGGTCCATAGTTAATAGCTAGATGGCTTCTTCTCTCTTTTTGATCTTTAATACAATGTTCTCCTCGATGTTCTTGGAGTTCTATCCGATGTAATCACTTTTTGCGGTGTGTTTGTTGGGATCCGATGAATTGTGAGTTTATGATCAGATTATCCATGAATATTATTTGAGTTTTCTCTAAACTCTTTTATGCATGATTATTATAGCTTCGTACTTCTCTCCGATCTATTGATTTGGTTTGGCTAACTAGATTGATTTATCTTGCAATGGGAGAGGTGCTTTGTAATGGGTTCGATCTTGCGGTGCTCAATCCCAGTGACAGAAAGGGACATGACACGTATGTATCGTTGCTATTAAGGGTAAAATGATGGGGTTTATTCATGCGTGAGTTTACTTTGTCTACATCATGTCATCTTGCTTAAGGCGTTACTCCGTTCTTTATGGACTTAATACACTAGATGCATGCTGGATAGCGGTCGATGTGTGGAGTAATAGTAGTAGATGCAGGCAGGAGTCGGTCTACTTGTCTCGGACGTGATGCCTATATACATGATCATTGCCTTGGATATTGTCATGATTATTTGCTTTTCTATCAATTGCCCAACAGTAACTTGTTCACCCACCGTATGCTATTTTCAAGAGAGAAGACTCTAGAGAAAACTATGGCCCCCGGGTCTATCTTAAATATATATTGAAAATCCTAAAAATACCTTGCTGCACTTTTACTTTATTTATTTTATTTTGTATTTTTGTTTGATCTATTTATCTATCACCATACAATTTAATCTTACAATTGACCGCCAAGGGATTGACAACCCCTTGTTCGCGTTGGGTGCGAGAATTTGTTGTTTTGTGTGCAGGTACTGCTAACGAGTTGTTGCGTGATTCTCCTACTGGATTGATAACCTTGGTTTCATAACTGAGGGAAATACTTATCTCTACTGTACTGCATCATCCCCTCCTCTGCGGGGAAATCCCAACGCAGGTCACAAGTAGCAGGAAGAATTTCTGGCGCCGTTGCCGGGGAGACATCATCAACATCTATCAAGTACCTACACATAAACATTCATGTGGCACCCCGGCTCAGAGAACCGGTTTACCAGTGTTTCCAACCCAAAGATCATGTCTTCTGGAAACACTCAACAACTTGGAACGGAGCAGAACTGAACTTTATTGATATACTTCGAGTACAAGCTCGTGATTTACATTGATAACGAGGCCAGAAGCACATCACGTGCTATGACAATATCTACATTATTTATGAAACATAGCAGGGCCTCGGTACTACTGGGTGATTCTACGGCGTAGCGGAACATAGCGCGGAAAACTCCATCCACAGGGACACTGCTGGGACACGGCCTAGTTAGCGTAGCTCAACCCATCGGGACCTCCGTCCTCGGCTTCTCCTGCATCTGGCATGATACGCCAGGTGAGTACTCGGAATGTACTCGCAAGCTCACAGCAACCACAACAATACAGCAAACAATAGCATGGCAATGATCATATTAAGTGTTTAAGTTGCTTACTTACTGTTACCGAGTCCCAACTTACTCTTTTCCGGGTTGTCCCACAACCCTCGGGATACTCGTAATCCACTGAGTACCTCCGAACATAAGGCAAGTTCTTCCATCATTATTATTATTATTACCGTTGACCACTCAGTGTGACCTAGTGCGGACTGTGTCCAATACCGTGGACGCGGCTATTCAAATAGATTCTTACACTCTGCAGAGGTTGCGCACGTTACCCACACCATGAAGCTCCTGGTCCCGTACCCCGGTACACTTCCCTTCTGGGTGGACCGGTGCTGCTCCAACGAAACTTGCCTAACCCGTGACTCCTCCACCGTACCACCGACAATCATACCCTCCCAGGGTCATGTCCTGGGTGGCCCCTGTGTCACCCCGTGACACCTGCCACCGTCGTGGCCAAACAAACTGTCCCAAATGGGGACGCCGGAAAAATAACTCAACTGGCTCACAGGATTATCGTCGCCTACCTGATCAGGGTAGCACGCACACATAACCCTCCCTCTTTGGTGGTACCGATAAAAGAGCACGTGGTTAGACCAAGTCAAGGCCGTCCCATTTCGGCAAATATGGCTGCACGGATAAGTCCGGGTCGGTGGCACTTGATCAACCATTTAGCTTAGTTTTAGTAATATTATAACTAGCAAGATTGTTCAACATGAATAAAATTACTATGGCAGTAGTTTTGCAGCAATATAATTTACTATGAATTACCACATATTTAAATAATGCACAAAATTCAATTAAATGACCAATACTATTGCAATGCTTCATGTAACGGATGATATGGCTTCCCTTGCTCTGTTGGGTTGTCCATAAACTCCTGGTCTTCAAATCCAAACTGATTTCCTTCTGAAAATATTTTAAAATAGCAAAGGAAAATGTCACCTAACACATTTCTGTTCACCAGAAATTCTGTACATGCGATAAAAATACCAAAATTTACCAGAAAATAGAGGGGCTGAAGACAAAACCAATGCAAAAAGAATCAATTGTTTTGGACTTGTGGATAAAACGTTAGGAGTGGTCAAAGTTTCTGGTCAAATCTGATTTAAAAACAGAAAATAGAAAAATCCACAGAGGTCCACGTCGATGGCGTAAAGTGGAGGGGCGCCTCCACTTACCGCTTCGGCGCGCAAGGTGAGCCACTGACGTGCGGGTCCCGCTGTCAGATTTAACAGCAGAGGGGGAGGAACAGAGCACCGCGGAGCTCCGGCGATGGTCGCTGGCGATGCAGACGACGGCGAGGTCGGGCGACTACGGGGATGGAGCGGGCACTCGGAGACGAAGCCGTACGTACCCATAGCTTGGCAAGAGATGGCCGGACAACGTCGTCCCCTTCCTCTCCGGCGGCGGCGGTTTTCGGTGATCGACGGGGACGGCAACTCCGGCAGGGCTTCGATCAGGGAAGAGGTCGGGCGAGGTCAGGAGAGTGAGTGGAGCTCGCGGGTGGAGTCAGTTGAGGCTAGGGTGGAGCGAGACGGCTGGGTGGCGGAGCTCGGGTGGCGGCAGAACACCGGCGAGATGGGAGGCCAGAGGGCCTCTCGGCCTTGGCTCGATGCTCGGGAGCTCGATTGGGAGTGGGTGGAGGGCAATGAGGAGCTGGGAGGGCTGTGTGCGGCCTTTTATAGGCGGAGGCGAGGTTTCTAGAGCGGGCGGAGCCACGGCCACGTCGCCGGAGCAAGGACGCCGCGCTGGCTGGCTTGGCGCGGGCGACGGGATGGAAGAGGGCAGGGGAAGTAAATGCGGGCAGTGGCGGCTTGCGAGGAAGACGACGGCCAGCACGACCACAGTGCCAGCACGGGTGCCACAGTGGCCACGTGCGGTGGTGGCCGTCGGGAGCGATTCCGGCGAGGGGAAGACTCTAGAGTGGCTAGGTGGTTGGCGGAGAGGTCGTCAGCGAGCGAGGACAAGGCACAGCTACGCGGGGCAGTCGGAGTAATCACATCATACGCGGGCGGTGCGCAGAGCGCGCACACTGGCATGCCAGTGCCGTGCTCACCACGGTGGCTGGCACCCCGAGGCCAGGTACGTCTGGCGCACCGTGTCCAGCACGTCGACCTTCGACCACCTAGTCCCCCTGTGCCCCTGGTTTGGCTAGATACACTCTGATTCGAAGTGTAGCTTCAACAACAGTTCCTGACAGTAACTTTGGGGGAGATCTGGAGGAAAGGTGAGCTGGAAATGGAGCCAGTAGAGGTGTCTGGAGTGATCTACTTTGGAAGGACTACAAGCTGGCAAAATTTGAGACATTTTCATCAAAGTTTGAATGCAGTTCATGCACAATTGTTGTACTGGTCCAGAAACTAGATGAGCTTGATGCACTCACCTGGTTGATCTGCTGGAGCTGGAATTTGGTGTGAAGGTGTTATTTGAGGGATAGAAGATGTCATAAAAATTTCAGCTCAATTGGATACCTCTAGATGGTACTTCCTTCACAGAGGTTTGAACTGAGCAGAAACTTGGCATAATATTTCTGCTGAAAATTTCTACTAGACAAGATGATATTTTTGGATATTGTGCCAAGATAGGTTCCCTAGTATCTCAGCGAATTATTTGAGAGTTTTCTGAGTTAAGAAAATATGAGTTGCTTCACAAAGGGCCAGTACTGTCCAGAAGGTAAATGGAGTTTTCTGGACAAAATATTATACTGGACGATGAGATGTTTTTGAAGATTGTGGGAGTAGATGATGACAAGAAGGTGTGTTATTAATTTGTGATTTTTCTGCTCATCAGAACTATAGGTTGCTTCACAACCCATAGTGAAAACAGATTTTCCCAAAGGAATAATTGAATTATTTTGAAAAGAATATGAACTGGAATTTGATCCAGTAGGTGTGTGGCAAGATTTTGGCAAGATGTTGGGGCTTTGGATCACTGAGGAAGAGATTCAAAAAATTTCCCAAGTCCAAAGTCAACTGAACAGATTCAAAAACCATCCAAATTGCGAATAAAACCAGAAAAGTTTCAGAAAGAAAAAGTTGCCAAAACTAGGGTGTCACAAACCTACCCCCCTTAGGATGAATCTCATCCTCGAGATTCGGTTGCTCAGGAAACAAGTGCGGATATGCTAGTCTCAGGAAATCTTCACTTTCCCAGGTAGCTTCTTCCTCGGTATGATGATCCCACAACACTTTGTAAAATTTGATTGTCTTACTCCTGGTAGTTCTTTCCATCTCATCCAAGATTCTGATAGGTTTTTCTTCATAAGTCAAATCCTTAGTCAACTCTAGCTCACTCATATCTGCCTGCTTGATCGGAGGTGCAATGCACTTTCTCAATTGTGATATGTGAAATACATCGTGAACGTCAGACAACTCTGGTGGTAACTCTAACTGATATGCCACTCTACCTCTTCTAGCAATTACTGGAAAGGGACCAATATATCTTGGTGCAAGTTTTCCTCGGGTATGAAACCTTTTTATTCCTTTCATGGGGGTGACTCGGAGATAAGAATACTCTCCAGGCTCAAAAGTTACTTCTCGATGTTTAGGGTCATAATAACTCTTTTGTCGGGACTTGGCTGCTCGAAGACGTTCCTGAATCTCCTTAACTTGCTTCTCAGCCTCGACCATCAAATCCGTGCCGAAGATACGGCTATCTACTATCTGGGACCAATTTAAGGGAGTGCGACATTTTCGTCCATACAGTGCTTCGAATGGTGACATCTTGAGACTCGACTGGTAACTGTTATTGTAAGAGAATTCTGCGTAGGGTAGGCTATCCTCCCATTTGGATCCATGGGTAAGAGCACAAGACCGAAGCATATCTTCCAATATCTGGTTCACACGTTCGGTCTGCCCATCCGTATGGTGGCAAAACTCTACGAAATAAACGACGTGATAGACTTCGGTACACCGTGAAGGCTGACTATCCGGGACATATAAAGCTGTGCAAGCTGATCGTCTCTAAAAGTGGTCTTTACTGGAATAAAGTGAGCCACTTTCGTAAGTATATCCATGATGACCCAGATAGCATCATGGCCTCTTGTTGACTTGGTAGTCCAACAATGAAGTCCATGCATATGGCATCCCATTTCCACTGGGGAACCTGTAAAGGTTGCAATAGCCCAGCGGGTTTCTGGTGTTCAGCCTTGACTCTATTGCAGACATCACAACAGGCGATATAGTATGCAATATCCCTTCGCATTCCTGGCCACCAAAAAGTTTCCTTTAATTCCTGGTACATTTTTGTTCCTTCGGGGTGGATAGAGTATGCAGATTCATGAGCCTCTCTGAGTATTTGATGTCTCAAATTTTCTTGATCAGGCACATATATTCGGTTCTCGAACCATTAGGTGCCCTGGTCATCAATTTCGAAAGACTTGGTCTTCCTTCGCTGAAGGTTCTCCTTGATCCCCGGTATGCTTTTATTAGATTTCTGAGCTGCCTTAATTTCTTCCATAATTGTTGGAGTAATTTCCAACATGTCCAGGCTAATTGGGCCGCATAATACCATGTTCAGCTTGGCAAACTCTTCTTGTAGCCTCGGATGGATTCCCTCCATTATTGCATTTATGGTACCCCGTTTTCTACTGAGAGCATCGGCGACCACATTGGCTTTTCCCGGATGATAATTAATTCCAATGTCATAGTCCTTGACCAGTTCAAGCCATCTTCTCTGTCTGGGATTAAGGTCGGGTTGAGTGAAAATATACTTGAGACTCTTATGGTCCGTGTATATTTCACATCGCTGCCCAACAAGATAATGCCTCCAAATCTTTAATGCATGAACCACAGCTGCCAATTCCAAATCATGAGTGGGGTAGTTCTCTTCATGGGGCCGTAGCTGTCTGGACGCGTATGCTACAACCCTTCCCTTTTGCATTAGAACGCAGCAGATTCCACGTCTTGAAGCATCGCAATATATGTCAAAGCTCTTGTAGATATCCGGAAGAACTAAGACAGGGGCCGTAGTTAGCCTCGTCTTTAACTCCATGAAACTGCTATCACATTCTTCCGTCCAGGCAAATTTGTGGTTCTTTTTCAACAGTTCTATCAATGGCTTGGCTATTTTTGAGAAGCCTTCAATGAAACGACGGTAGTAGCCTGCCAATCCCAGAAAACTGCGGACTTCAGTTACTGTAGCTGGTGTCTTCCAGTTTAATACAGCAGTCACTTTGCTGGGGTCGACGGCCACACCTTGTTCTGAGAGAACATGTCCCAGAAATCCCACCTCTCTTAGCCAAAATTCACATTTACTGAATTTGGCATACAAGCGATGGGTCCTTAGTCTTTCCAGGACAGTACGGAGGTGCTGTTTGTGCTCTTCATCATCTTTGGAGTAGATGAGAATATCATCGATGAATACTACCACAAACTTGTCCAGAAAGTCCATGAAGACCTTGTTCATCATGCTCATGAAGTAGGCTGGAGCGTTTGTCAGCCCAAATGACATGACTGTAAATTCATACAGACCATATCGGGTAGTGAAAGTTGTATTGGGGATATCCTCTTTCCTAATTTTTAACTGATGATATCCTATTCGGAGATCAATCTTGGAAAATACCCGGGCCCCGTTCAACTGGTCCAACAAATCATCAATGCGGGAAAGTGGATATTTATTTTTGATGGTAACCTCATTCAATTGGCGGTAGTCCATGCACATCCGTAGGCTGCCATCCTTCTTCTTAACGAATAGCACAGGTGCTCCCCATGGCGAGGTGCTTGGATGAATATACCCTTTTTGTAGTAATTCATCCAGCTATTTCTTTAATTCCACCAGCTCTGGGGAAGGCATGCGGTAATACTTTTTGTAAATTGGACCGGTTCGAGGAACAACATCAATAGCGAACTCTAGTTCCCGATCAGGTGGCATTCCCGGTAATTCTTCCGGAAATACGTCCGGGAATTCACTGACTACTGGAATCAGGTTTATGTTGGTAGCAGTGGCTTTGAATGCCATTCCCTTCTTTGACATCATTCTGCTAGCAGTGAATTGCACTGTTTGACCTGCCGGGTTAACCAATGTCACCGTCCTGGCGGCATAGTTGATACACACCTGATGTGGTGTCAACCAATCCATCCCCAGTATTATATCCAGTCCAGGGGATTCAATGGCAGCAAGGATAGCTGGAAACTTAACCCCATGTATCGAGATTTCCAGATCCTTGTACATAACATTTGTTCTGAGCATGGAACCAGGGGATTGTACCACCATGATTTTATCCAAAAGAGAAGGAGAAAGTTTGTGTATGGTGGCAAAACTCCGTGAAATAAACGAATGAGAAGCCCCAGAATCAAATAAAATTATTGCAGGTATGTCATTAACCGAAAACATACCAAGGACCACATCTGGTGCTTCGCGGGCTTCCTCAGAGGAGATATGATGGACTTGGCCACGGTAGAAGTTTGGATTTGGGCGGCGTCCAACATTGTTGACTTGTGGCTTGAAGTCAGATGGTGGCTTCCCATTTCTTGTGGGGCACTGCTTGGAGTAATGCCCGCCCTGGCCACAATTAAAGCAAGTGTTGTTGCGGCGGCAGTCCTCCAGCACTGGCTGTTTGCCGAAGGTCTTATCCTGGCTGACGGGCTTCGTATTGTTGTTGCCGTTGCTCCAGGCAGGCTTGTACTCGGACGGACCTGGTTGCCAGATGCGTGGCTTCTGCACAAACTGCTCACGATTGTCCTTCTTGGGTTCAAACTTCCGCTTGCGATCGTCATATCCTGACTTATGCTCTCGTTCAGCTATGAAAGCCTTGTTCACCAAAGTCTGGAAGTCAGGAAAATCCAGCATACAAAGCTGACAGCGGAGGGTATGATTAAGTCCTCCTAGGAACCAATCTATCTTTCTTTCTTCTTTGGGCACGTCATGGGTGGAGTACCGTGCCAGATTATTAAATTTGTTCAGATACTCTCCCACTGACATGCTCCCTTGAGTAAGAGCAAGAAATTCCCTCTGCTTCACCTTCATTATGACGGTAGGAATATGATACTTGCGGAATACATCTTTGAATTTCTCCCAAGAAATATCTTCCCCAGAAGGCCACATTATTTTTGTATTGTCCCACCATATAGCTGCCGGTCCTTCCAGGTAGTGAGTGACAAAAGGAACCTTGTCTGACTCATCACAGCGGGCTATGTCCAACTTCTTTTCCATGGTCCTTAGCCAATCATCAGCTTCCATGGGATCCACAGCTTGACCAAAACTGGGTGGCTTGGTACGCTGGAAATCAGACAATTTAGAGTGTGTCCCATTGTTGTTGTTCTGACCCACCATAGTCTGCATACTTTTCAGAAATTCCATGAGATCTTCATTTCTTTTCTCTTCGGACATTCTCATGATCTGATCAGTGGTCGGTGACTGTGGTGGCGGAGGTGGTAAATCTTCTGGTGACTGTCCTACGTGCCTGGCGGATCGACGAACGGGAGTTCCATCGCCGCCTTGATTACTACACCTCTTCATCCTAAAAAATTTCCCATTGCAACATACCGAATCGATGAGCAACATCCATAAGGGAAACACAGTAGTATGACACCAGGAAAAAGAAATCGAATAAAAAAGAAGAGTAAAACGAACAACATAATTATACAAGGCAACCCAACATCATACATGACAAGCTAGTAGGGGGTTATCATGGCTGGAACTGCTCATACGACAGTTGACATATGCAAAGATGCTATGATGCATGCATTAAAACTCAGACCTCCACTCTACTAGCGTGGGTGGCACGGACACTGACAGACTGAAGACTTCTCGTCATCTGATCCTGTCTCGGAATCTGAGCTGATAATGTGAATCTCGGCCTCCGGATCAAAGGTAACACGGCGACGCTGATGGGAAGGTTCCCTTTCCGAAGGAGAAGAAGCACGACGCCGCAACATCGGAGCAGCTGGAGTAGCTAGGAGTGAGGCCCACTCTGCCGGGGTCTCACGTCGGTTTCTAGACGAAAAGCCTGGCGGTCCCAATGAACTGGAAGGAGTCTCAGAAGGTGGAACGGGTGGAGTATACACGGGTGAAAACGGAGGTGGAAGAGGAGACTGTGCTGCCGCAACAGCTGCAATTGCCCCGCGGGCATGAGTCAGCTCCTCAGCTAGTGAAGTGATCATACGGTAACTGGCGTTCAGATAACGAGATAAAACACCAGTAGCACGATCACTCGCCGGGTCAACAGGTGCGAAAATGACTCGCCCTGTCGCAGGCGACAGGGTGGGGTAATGAAAGAAACCTGGATGTGTCTCATCTCGACCTCATGGAAGCGCAAGTCGGTGAGAGCGTCCATCGCAGCGAACTAGATCGCCAGCTCCGGTGTAGAAGCAGTTCCGCCCGTGGAAGAGCGGGAGTAGCTGCCAATATCCGAACTCGCAGTAAGAAAGGCCTCCGCGTGATACTAGTACACTGAACCAGCAAGCTTCTCTCGGAACACCTGGTACACTGGGTCTTCGCCGTTGGGATACAGCCGAAGCCAGACACTATGGAGCAGAACTGGAAAAGTGAATGGTGCCGGCTCATGATTGTAATGGTACGAAACTGGTGCCATCTACACTCACGAGGCCAACGGTTAGCACAACAATAAGCAATATGCATGCCATGCAACAATCAGGTGCAACAAGCAAAGCACATCCTGAGACTCTAGCTAATCGTGGTTCTAGCGCGGGGTTAACTAGGGTGTCCTACAGTCAACTTGGCTCTGATACCAAGCGCTGTGGCACCCCGGCTCAGAGAACCGGTTTACCAGTGTTTCCAACCCAGAGATCATGTCTTCTGGAAACACTCAACAACTTGGAACAGAACTGAACTGAACTTTATTGATATACTTTGAGTACAAGCTCGTAATTTACATTGATAACGAGGCCAGAAGCACAGCACGTGCTATGACAATATCTACATTATTTATGAAACATAGCAGGGCCTCGGTACTACTGGGTGATTCTACGGCGTAGCGGAACATAGCGCGGAAAACTCCATCCACAGGGACACTGCTGGGAGACGGCCTAGTTAGCGTAGCTCAACCCATCGGGACCTCCGTCCTCGGCTTCTCCTGCATCTGGCATGATACGCCAGGTGAGTACTTGGAATGTACTCGCAAGCTCAGAGCAACCACAACAATACAGCAAACAATAGAATGGCAATGATCATATTAAGTGTTTAAGTTGCTTACTTACTGTTACCGAGTCCCAACTTACTCTTTGCCGGGTTGTCCCACAACCCTCGGGATACTCATTATCCACTGAGTACCTCCGAACATAAGACAAGTTCTTCCATCATTATTATTATTATTACGGTTGACCACTCAGTGTGACCTAGTGCGGACTGTGTCCAATACCGTGGACACGGCTATTCGAATAGATTCTTACACTCTGTAGAGGTTGCGCACGTTACCCACACCATGAAGCTCCTGGTCCCGTACCCCGGTACACTTCCCTTCTGGGTGGACCGGTGCTGCTCCAACGAAACTTGCGTAACCCGTGACTCCTCCACCGTACCACCGACAATCATACCCTCCCAGGGTCATGTCCTGGGTGGCCCCTGTGTCACCCCGTGACAACTGCCACCGTCGTGGCCAAACAAACTGTCCCAAACGGGGACACCGGCAAAATAACTCAACTGGCTCACAGGATTATGGTCGCCTACTTGATCAGGGTAGCACGCACGCATAACCCTCCCTCTTTGGTGGTACCGATAAAAGAGCATGTGGTTAGACCAAGTCAAGGCCGTCCCATTTCGGCAAATGTGGTTGCACGGATAAGTCCGGGTCGGTGGCATTTGATCAACCATTCAGCTTAGTTTTAGTAATATTATAACTAGCAAGATTGTTCAACATGAATAAAATTACAATGGCAGTAGTTTTGCAGCAATATAATTTACTATGAATTACCACATATTTAAATAATGCACAAAATTCAATTAAATGACCAATACTATTGCAATGCTTCATGTAACGGATGATGTGGCTTGCCTTGCTCTGTTAGGTTGTCCACAAACTCCTGGTCTTCAAAACCAAACTGATTTCCTTCTGAAAATATTTTAAAATAGCAAAGGAAAATTTCACCCAACACATTTCTGTTCACCAGAAATTCTGTACATGCGAGAAAATTACCAAAATTTACCAGAAAATAGAGGGGCTCAAGGTAAAACCAAAGCAAAAAGAATCAATTGATTTGGACTTGTGGATAAAACGTTAGGAGTGGTCACAGTTTCTGGTCAAATCTGATTTAAAAACAGAAAATAGAAAAATCCACAGAGGGCCACGTCGATGGCGTAAAGTGGAGGGGCGCCTCCACTTACCGCTTCGGCGCGCGAGGCGAGCCACTGGTGTGCGGGTCCCGCTATCAGATTTAACAGGAGAGGGGGAGAAACAGAGCAATGCGGAGCTCCGGCGATGGTCGCCGGCGATGCAGACGACGGCGAGGTCGGGCGAGTACGGGGATGGAGCGGGCACTCGGAGACGAAGCCATACGTACCCGTAGCTTGGCGAGAGATGGTCGGACGACGTCGTCCCCTTCCTCTCCGGCGGCGGTGGTTTTCGGTGATTGTCGAGGACGGCAACTCCGGCAGGGCTTCGATCAGGGAAGAGGTCGGGCGAGGTCAGGAGAGTGAGTGGAGCTCGCGGGTGGAGTCAGTTGAGACTGGGGTGGAGCGAGACGGCCGGGTGGCAGCAGAACACCGGCGAGATGCGAGGCCAGAGGGCCTCTCAGCCTTGGCTCAATGCTCGGGAGCTCGATTGGGAGTGGGTGGAGTGCGATGAGGAGCTGGGAGGGCTGGGCGCGGCCTTTTATAGGCGGAGGCGAGGTTTCTAGAGCGGGCGGAGCCACGGCCACGTCGCCGGAGCAAGGACGCCGCGCTGGCTGGCTTGGCGCGGGCGATGGGATGGAAGAGGGCAGGGGAACTAAATGCGGGCAGTGGCTGCTTGCGAGGAAGATGACGGCCAGCAGGGCCACAGTGCCAGCACGGGCGCCACAGTGGCCGCGTGCGGTGGCGGCCGCCGGGAGCGATTCCGGTGAGGGGAAGACTCCAGAGTGGCCAGGTGGTTGGCGGAGAGGTCGTCGGCGAGCGAGGACAAGGCACAGCTCCGCGGGGCAGCCGGAGTAATCACATCATACGCGGGTGGTGCGTAGAGCGCGCGCACTGGCATGCCAGTGTCGTGCTCACCACGGTGGCTGGCACCTGGAGGCCACGTACGTCTGGCGCACCGTGTCCAGCATGTCGACCTTCGACCACCTAGTCCCCCTGTGCCCCTGGTTTGGCTAGGTACACTCTGATTCGAAGTGTAGCTTCAACAACAGTTCCTAACAGTAACTTTGGGAGAGATCTGGAGGAAAGGTGAGCTGGAAATGGAGCCAGTAGAGGTGTCTGGAGTGATCTACTTTGGAAGGACTACAAGCTGGCAAAATTTGAGAGATTTTCATCAAAGTTTGAATGCAGTTCATGCACAACTGCTGTACTAGTCCATAAAATAGATGAGCTTGATGCACTCACCTGGTTGATCTGCTGGAGCTGGAATTTGGTGTGAAGGAGTTATTTGAGGGATAGAAGATGTCATAAAAATTTCAGCTCAATTGGATACCTCTAGATGGTACTTCCTTCACAGAGGTTTGAACTGAGCAGAAACTTGGCATAATATTTCTGCTGAAAAAATTTTCTGGACAAGATGATATTTTTGGATATTGTGGCAAGATAGGTTCCCTAGTATCTCAGGGAATTATTTGAGAGATTTCTAAGTTAAGAAAATATGAGTTGCTTCACAAAGGGCCAGTACTGTCTAGAAGGTAAATGGAGTTTTCTGGACAAAATTTTATACTAGACCATGAGATGTTTTTGAAGATTGTGGGAGTAGATGATGACAAGAAGGTGTGGTATTAATTTGGGATTTTTCTGATCATCAGAACTATAGGTTGCTTCACAACCCATAGTGAAGACAGATTTTCCCAAAGGAATAATTGAATTATTTTGAAAAGAATAAGAACTGGAATTTGATCCAGTAGGTGTGTGGCAAGATTTCGGCAAGATGTTGGGGCTTTGGATCACTGAGGAAGAGATTCAACCGTTTTCCCAAGTCCTAAGTCAACTGAACAGATTCAAAAACCATCCAAATTGCGAATAAAACCAGAAAAGTTTCGGAAAGAAAAAGTTGCCAAAACCAGGGTGTCACAAACCTACCCACCTTAGGATGAATCTCGTCCTCGAGATTTGGTTGCTCAGGAAACAAGTGCGGATATGATAGTCTCAGGAAATCTTCTCTTTCCCAGGTAGCTTCTTCCTCGGTATGATGATCCCACAACACTTTGTAAAATTTGATTGTCTTACTCCTGGTAGTTCTTTCCATCTCATCCAAGATTCTAACAGGTTTTTCTTCGTAAGTCAAATCCTTAGTCAACTCTAGCTCACTCATATCTGCCTGCTTGATCGGAGGTGCAATGCACTTTCTCAATTGTGATATGTGAAATACATCATGAACGTCAGACAACTCTGGTGGTAACTCTAACTGATATGCCACTCTGCCTCTTCTAGCAATTAATGGAAAGGGACCAATATATCTTAGTGCAAGTTTTCCTCGGGTATGAAACCTTTTTATTCCTTTCATTGGGGTGACTCGGAGATAAGCATACTCTCCAAGCTCAAAAGTTACTTCTCGATGTTTAGGGTCATAATAACTCTTTTGTCGGGACTTGGCTGCTCAAAGACGTTCCTCAATCTCCTTAACTTGCTTCTTAGCCTCGAGCATCAAATCCGTGCCGAAGATACGGCTATCTCCTGTCTGGGACCAATTTAAGGGAGTGCCACATTTCCGTCCATACAGTGCTTCGAATGGTGACATCTTGAGACTCGACTGGTAATTGTTATTGTAAGAGAATTCTGCGTAGGGTAGGCTATCCTCCCATTTGGATCCATGGGTAAGATCACAAGACCGAAGCATATCTTCCAATATCTGGTTCACACGTTCGGTCTGCCCATCCGTTTGTGGATGATATGCCATGCTATACTTTAGCACGGTTCCCAGGGCTTGGTACAATCGGTGCCAGAATGCTCAAGCGAACAAGGAGCCTCTATCCGACGTGATAGACTTGGGTACACCGTGAAGGCTGACTATCCGGGACATATAAAGCTGTGCAAGCTGATCGGCTCTGAAAGTGCTCTTTACTGGAATAAAGTGAGCCACTTTTGTAAGTATATCCATGATGACCCAGATAGCATCATGGCCTCTTGTTGACTTGGGTAGTCCAACAATGAAGTCCAGGCATATGTCATCCCATTTCCACTAGGGAACCTGTAAAGGTTGCAATAGCCCAGCGGGTTTCTGGTGTTCAGCCTTGACTCTGTTGCAGACATCACAACAGGCGATATAGTATGCAATATCCCTTCGCATTCCTGGCCACCAAAATTTTTCCTTTAAGTCCTGGTACATTTTTGTTCCTCCGGGATGGATAGAGTATGCAGATTCATGTGCCTCTCTGAGTATTTGCTGTCTCAAATTTTCTTGATCAGGCACATATATTCGGTTCTCGATCCATAAGGTGCCCTGGTCATCAATTTGGAAAGACTTGGTCTTCCTTCGGTGAAGGTTCTCCTTGATCCCCGGTACGCTTTTATCAGATTTCTGAGCTGCCTTAATTTCTTCCATAAGTGTTGGAGTAATTTCCAACGTGTCCGGGATAATTGGGCCGCATAATACCATGTTCAGCTTGGCAAACTCTTCTTGTAGCCTCGGATGGATTCCCTCCATTATTGCATTTATGATACCCCGTTTTCTACTGAGAGCATCGGCGACCACATTGGCTTTTCCCGGATGATAATTAATTCCAATGTCATAGTCCTTGACCAGTTCAAGCCATCTTCTCTGTCTGAGATTAAGGTCGGGTTGAGTGAAAATATACTTGAGACTCTTATGGTCCGTGTATATTTCACATCGTTGTCCAACAAGATAATGCCTCCAAATCTTTAATGCATGAACCACAGCTGCCAATTCCAAATCATGAGTGGGGTAGTTCTCTTCATGGGGCCGTAGCTGTCTGGACGCGTATGCTACAACCCTTCTCTTTTGCATTAGAACGCAGCCGATTCCACGTCTTAAAGCATCGCAATATATGTCAAAGCTCTTGTAGATATCTGGAAGAACAAAGACAGGGGCCGTAGTTAGCCTCGTCTTTAACTCCATGAAACTGCTATCACATTCTTCCGTCCAGGCAAATTTGTGGTTCTTTTTCAATAGTTCTGTCAATGGCTTGGCTATTTTTGAGAAGCCTTCAATGAAACGACGGTAGTAGCCTGCCAATCCTAGAAAACTGCGGACTTCAGTTACTGTAGCTGGTGTCTTCCAGTTTAATACAGCAGTCCCTTTGCTGGGGTCGACGGCCACACCTTGTTCTGAAAGAACATGTCCCAGAAATCCCACCTCTCTTAGCCAAAATTCACATTTACTGAATTTGACATATAAGTGATGGGTCCTTCGTCTTTCCAGGACAGTACGGAGGTGATGTTTGTGCTCTTCATCATCTTTGGAGTAGATGAGAATATCATCAATGAATACTACCACAAACTTGTCCAGAAAGTCCATGAAGACCTTGTTCATCATGCTCATGAAGTAGGCTGGAGCGTTTGTCAGCCCAAATGACATGACTGTAAATTCATATAGACCATATCGGGTAGTGAAAGTTGTCTTGGGGATATCCTCTTTCCTGATTTTTAACTGATGATATCCTGTTCGGAGATCAATCTTGGAAAATACCCAGGCCCCGTTCAACTAGTCAAACAAATCATCAATGCGGGGAAGCGGATCATTATTTTTGATGGTAACCTCATTCAATTGGCGGTAGTCCACGCACATCCGTAGGCTGCCATCCTTCTTCTTAACGAATAGCACATGTGCTCCCCATGGCTAGGTGCTTGGATGAATATACCCTTTTTGTAGTAATTCATCCAGTTGTTTCTTTAATTCCACCAGCTCTGGGGAAGGCATGCGGTAATACTTTTTGTAAATTGGACCGGTTCCAGGAACAACATCAATAGCGAACTCTAGTTCCCGATCAGGTGGCATTCCCGGTAATTCTTCCGGAAATACGTCCGGGAATTCACTGACTACTGGAATCAGGTTTATGTCGGTAGCAGTGGCTTTGATTGCCATTCCCTTCTTTGA
The DNA here is from genome assembly GCA_039707655.1 of Elymus sibiricus. Taxonomy (NCBI): domain Eukaryota; kingdom Viridiplantae; phylum Streptophyta; class Magnoliopsida; order Poales; family Poaceae; genus Elymus; species Elymus sibiricus. The sequence continues at coordinate 403,925,759 of CM077672.1, forward strand.
CATCATTTTGCTAGCAGTGAATTGCACATTTTGACCTGCCGGGTTAACCAATGTCACCGTCCTGGCGGCACAGTTGATACACACCTGATGTGGTGTCAACCAATCCATCCCCAGTATTATATCCAGTCCAGGGGATTCAATGGCAACAAGGGTAGCTAGAAACTTAACCCCATGTATCGAGATTTCCAGATCCTTGTACATAACATTTGTTCTGAGCATGGAACCAGGGGATTGTACCACCATGATTTTATCCAAAAGAGAAGGAGAAAGTTTGTGTATGGTGGCAAAACTCCGCGAAATAAATGAATGAGAAGCCCCAGAATCAAATAGAATTATTGCAGGTATGTCATTAACCGAAAACATACCAAGGACCACATCTGGTGCTTCGCGGGCTTCCTCAGCGGAGATATGATGGACTTGGCCACGGTAGAAGTTTGGATTGGGGCGGCGTCCAACATTGTTGACTTGTGGCTTGAAGTCAGATGGTGGCTTCTTATTTCTTGCGGGGCACTGCTTGGAGTAATGCCCGCCCTGGCCACAATTAAAGCAAGTGTTGTTACGGCGGCAGTCCTCCAGCACTGGCTGTTTGCCGAAGGTCTTATCCTGGCTGACGGGCTTAGTATTGTTGTTCTCGTTACTCCAGGCAGGCTTGTACTCGGACGGACCTGGTTGCCAGATGCGTGACTTCTGCACAAACTGCTCACGATTGTCCTTCTTGGGTTCAAACTTCTGCTTGCGATCGTCATATCCTGACTTATGCTCTCGTTCAGCTATGAAAGCCTTGTTCACCAAAGTTTGGAAGTCCGGAAAATCCAGCATACAAAGCTGACAGCGGAGGGTATGATTAAGTCCTCCTAGGAACCGATCTATCTTTCTTTCTTCTGTGGACACGTCATGGGTGGAGTACCGTGCCAGATTATTAAATTTGTTCAGATACTCTCCCACTGACATGCTCCCTTGAGTAAGAGCAAGAAATTCCCTCTGCTTCACCTTCATTATGCCGGTAGGAATATGATACTTGCGGAATACCTCTTTGAATTTCTCCCAAGAAATATCTTCCCCAGAAGGCCACATTATTTTTGTATTGTCCCACCATATAGCTGCCGGTCCTTCCAGGTAGTGAGTGACAAAAGGAACCTTGTCTGACTCATCACAGCGGGCTATGTTCAACTTCTTTTCCATGGTCCTTAGCCAATCATCAGCTTCCATGGGATCCACAGCTTGACCAAAACTGGGTGGCTTGGTACGCTGGAAATCAGACAATTTAGAGTGTGTCCCATTGTTGTTGTTCTGACCCACCATAGTCTGCATACTTTTCAGAAATTCCATGAGATCTTGATTTCTTTTCTCTTCGAACATTCTCATGATCTGATCAGTGGTCGGTGACTGTGGTGGCGGAGGTGGCAAATCTTCTGGTGACTGTCCTGCTTGCCTGGCGGATCGACGAACGGGAGTTCCATCGCCGCCTTGATTACTACACCTCTTCATCCTAAATTTGTTCCCATTGCAACATACCGAATCGATGAGCAACATCCATAAGGGAAACACAGCAGTATGACACCAGGAAAAAGAAACCGAATAAAAAAGAAGAGTAAAACGAACAACATAATTATACAAGGCAACCCAACATCATACATGACAAGCTAGTAGGGGGTTATCATGGCTGGAATTGCTCATACGGCAGTTGACATATGCAAAGATGCTATGATGCATGCATTAAAACTCAGACCTCCACTCTAGTAGCATGGGTGGCACGGACACTGACAGACTGAAGACTCCTTGTCATCTCATCCTGTCTCGGAATCTGAGATGATGATGTGAATCTCGGTCTCCGGATCAAAGGTAACACGGCGACGCTGACGGGAAGGTTCCCCCTCCGAAGGAGAAGACGCACGACGCCGCAGCATCGGAGCAGCTGGAGTAGCTAGGAGTGAGGCCCACTCTGCCGGGGTCTCACGTCGGTTACCACACAAAAAGCCTGGCGGTCCGAATGAACTGGAAGGAGTCTCAGAAGGTGGAACAGGTGTAAACGGAGGTGGAAGAGGAGACTGTGCTGCCGCAACAGCTGCAAGTGCCCCGCGGGCATGAGTCAGCTCCTCAGCTAGTGAAGTGATCATACGGTAACTGGCGTTCAGATAACGAGATAAAACACCAGTAGCACGATCACTCGCCGGGTCAACAGGTGCGAAAAGGACTCGCCGTATCGCAGGCGACAGGGTGGGGTAATGAAAGAAACCTGGATGTGTCTGCATCTCGACCTCGTGGAAGCGCAAGTCGGTGAGAGCCTCCATCGCAGCGAACTGGATCACCAGCTCCGGAGTAGAAGCAGTTCCGCCCTTGGAAGAGCGGGAGTAGCTGCCAATATCCAAACTCGCAGTAAGAAAGGCCTCCGCATGATACTCGTACACTGAACCAGCAAGCTTCTCTCAGAACACCTGGTACACTGGGTCTTCGCCATTGGGATACAGCCAAAGCCAGACACTACGGAGCAGAACTGGAAAAGTGAATGGTGCCGGCTCATGATTGTAGTGGTACGGAACTAGTGCCATCTACACTCACAAGGCTAATGGTTAGCACAACAATAAGCTATATGCATGCCATGTAACAATCAGGTGCAACAAGCAAAGCACATCCTGAGACTCTGGCTAATCGTGGTTCTAGCGCGGGGTTAACTAGGGTGTCCTACAGTCAACTTGGCTCTGATACCAAGCGTTGTGGCACCCCGGCTCAGAGAACCGGTTTACCAGTGTTTCCAACCCAGAGATCATGTCTTCTGGAAACACTCAACAACTTGGAACAGAACAGAACTGAACTTTATTGATATACTTCGAGTACAAGCTCGTAATTTACATTGATAACGAGGCCAGAAGCACAACACGTGCTATGACAATATCTACATTATTTATGAAACATAGCAGGGCCTCGGTACTACTGGGTGATTCTACGGCGTAGCGGAACATAGCGCGGAAAACTCCATCCACAGGGACACTGCTGGGACACGGCCTAGTTAGCGTAGCTCAACCCATCGGGACCTCCGTCCTCGGCATCTCCTGCATCTGGCATGATACGCTAGGTGAGTACTTGCAATGTACTCGCAAGCTCACAGCAACCACAACAATACAGCAAACAATAGCATGGCAATGATCATATTAAGTGTTTAAGTTGCTTACTTACTGTTACCGAGTCCCAACTTACTCTTTTCCGGGTTGTCCCACAACCCTCGGGATACTCGTGATCCACTGAGCACCTCCGAACATAAGACAAGTACTTCCATCATTATTATTATTATTATGGTTGACCACTCAGTGTGCCCTAGTGCGGACTGTGTCCAATACCGTGGACGCGGCTATTCGAATAGATTCTTACACTCTGCAGAGGTTGCGCACGTTACCCACACCATGAAGCTCCTGGTCCCGTACCCCGGTACACTTCCCTTCTGGGTGGACCGGTGCTGCTCCAACGAAACTTGCCTAACCCGTGACTCCTCCACCGTACCACCGACAATCATACCCTCCCAGGGTCATGTCCTGGGTGGCCCCTGTGTCACCCCGTGACACCTGCCACCGTCGTGGCCAAACAAACTGTCCCAAATGGGGACGCCGGAAAAATAACTCAACTGGCTCACAGGATTATCGTCGCCTACCTGATCAGGGTAGCACGCACGCAAAACCCTCCCTCTTTGGTGGTACCGATAAAAGAGCACGTGGTTAGACCAAGTCAAGGCCGTCCCATTTCGGCAAATGTGGCTGCACGGATAAGTCCGGGTCGGTGGCACTTGATCAGCCATTCAGCTCAGTTTTAGTAATATTATAACTAGCAAGATTGTTCAACATGAATAAAATTACTATGGCAGTAGTTTTGCAGCAATATAATTTACTATGATTTACCACATATTTAAATAAAGCACAAAATTCCATTAAATGACCAATACTATTGCAATGCTTCATGTAACGGATGATGTGGCTTGCCTTGCTCTATTGGGTTGGCCACAAACTCCTGGTCTTCAAAACCTAACTGATTTCCTTCTGAAAATATTTTAAAATAGCAAAGGAAAATGTCACCTAACACATTTTTGTTCACCAGAAATTCTGTACATGCGAGAAAAATACCAAAATTTACCAGAAAATAGAGGGTCTCAAGACAAAACCAATGCAAAAAGAATCAATTGATTTGGACTTGTGGATAAAACGTTAGGAGTGGTCAAAGTTTCTGGTCAAATCTGATTTAAAAACAGAAAATAGAAAAATCCACAGAGGGCCACGTCGATGGCGCAAAGTGGAGGGGCGCCTCCACTTACCGCTTCGGCGCGCGATGGTTGCCGGCGATGCAGACGATGGGGAGGTCGGGAGACTACGGGGATGGAGCGGGCACTCGGAGGCGAAGCCGTACGTACCCGTAGCTTGGCGAGAGATGGCCGGACGACGTCGTCCCCTTCCTCTCCTCCGGCGGCGGTTTTCGGTGATCGACGGGGACGGCAACTCCGGCAGGGCTTCGATCAGGGAAGAGGTCGGGCGAGGTCAGGAGAGTGAGTGGAGCTCGCGGGTGGAGTCAGTTGAGGCTGGGGTGGAGCGAGACGGCTGGGTGGCGGAGCTCGGGTGGCGGCAGAACACCGGCGAGATGCGAGGCCAGAGGGCCTCTGGGCCTTGGCTCGATGCTCGGGAGCTCCATTGGGAGTGGGTGGAGGGCGATGAGGAGCTGGGAGGGCTGGGCGCGGCCTTTTATAGGCGGAGGCGAGGTTTCTGGAGCGGGCGGAGCCACGGCCCATTCGTCGGAGCAAGGACGCCGCGTTGGATGGCTTGGCGCGGGCGACGGGATGGAAGAGGGCAGGGGAAGTAAATGCGGGCAGTGGCGACTTGCGAGGAAGACGACGGCCAGCAGGGCCACAGTGCCAGCACGGGCGCCACAGTGGCCGCGTGCGGTGGCGGCCGCCGGGAGCGATTCCGGCGAGGGGAAGACTCCAGAGTGGCCAGGTGGTTGGCGGAGAGGTTGTCGGCGCGCGAGGACAAGACACAGCTACGCGGGGCTGCCGGAGTAATCACATCATACGCGGGCGGTGCGCAGAGCGCGCGCACTGGCATGCCAGTGCCGTGCTCACCACGGTGGTTGGCACCTGGAGGCCACGTACGTCTGACGCACCGTGTCCAGCACGTCGACCTTAGACCACCTAGTCCCCCTGTGCCCCTGGTTTGGCTAGATACACTTTGATTAGAAGTGTAGCTTCAACAACAGTTCCTGACAGTAACTTTGGGAGAGATATGGAGGAAAGGTGAGCTGGAAATGGAGCCATTAGAGGTGTCTGGAGTGATCTACTTTGGAAGGACTACAAGCTGGCAAAATTTGAGAGATTTTCATCAAAGTTTGAATGCAGTTCATGCACAACTGTTGTAGTGGTCCAGAAACTGGATGAGCTTGATGCACTCACCTGGTTGATCTGCTGGAGCTGGAATTTGGTGTGAAGGAGTTATTTGACGGATAGAAGATGTCATAAAAATTTCAGCTCAATTGGATACCTCTAGATGGTACTTCCTTCACAGAGGTTTGAACTGAGCAGAAACTTGGCATAATATTTCTGCTGAAAATTTGTACTGAACAAGATGATATTTTTGTATATTGTGGCAAGATAGGTTCCATACTATCTCAGGGAATTATTTCAGAATTTTCTGAGTTAAGAAAATATGAGTTGCTTCACAAAGGGCCAGTACTGTCCAGAAGGTAAATGGAGTTTTCTGGACAAAATTTTATACTAGACCATGAGATGTTGTTGAAGATTGTGGGAGTAGATGATGACAAGAAGGTGTGGTATTAATTTGGGATTTTTCTGATCATCAGAACTATAGGTTGCTTCACAACCCATAGTGAAGACAGATTTTTCCAAAGGAATAATTGAATTATTTTGAAAAGAATAAGAACTGGAATTTGATCCAGTAGGTGTGTGGCAAGATTTTGGCAAGATGTTGGGGCTTTGGATCACTGAGGAAGAGATTCAAAAGTTTTCCCAAGTCCAAAGTCAACTGAACAGATTCAAAAACCATCCAAATTGCGAATAAAACCAGAAAAGTTTCGGAAAGAAAAAGTTACCAAAACCAGGGTGTCACACTTCATCTCCTTGCATTTATTTTATTTGCCTTTGCCTCTCGTTTTCATCTCTGCCACTTCTAAAAAGTTTTTACAAAAACACAAAAATATTTTTATTAGCTTGTTTGCTAGTTTGCTTGCTTTTATTACCTTCATGTCAAACACACAAGAATAGAAAATAAAACAAAAATTTAAGATACTATGGATCTACTTAAAGTTTTCTACTTGGATCATCTTCGATCCATTTGTGCTCGTGCTGAAACCCCAACTAATTTAGTTGAGGGAAAATCATTAGATGAGCATGCTCATTTTGTGCGTCACCGTTTGTCTGAAAAAGGGAGACTCTTATGGCGTCAAATAAATTGTTTGCTATGTTATGCCTGGAATCTATGTGAAATTTATGATTTTACTTGTTGCTCTGAGAACCCTAAAAAACACCTTCCCTAGCTATGTGAGTTTAATGATAATGAAATCTTATCTTCTTATGCCAAGGGTGTTTATAGTTACTATGATATCGAATAAATTGAAGAATTTGTTGCTTTTAAGGGTGCTTATGAAGTTGCTTCTTTGATTGAAAAGTATGATATTACTCTCTACAAATCTGAAAATTTTGACATACTTAAATATTGCTATGAAAACTATGCTCCTAATGCCTATGTTAATGAATTTATTGAGAGAATGGCTGCTACTTTGGAAGAAAATAATGATATGCATGAATCCATAGATAATTATGATTCCGTTGATTCGATTAAAATATCCCCTGTTGATGAATGTGATGCCTGCTATTCTTATGGCCATGATGCCAATATTAATGATGCTTATAGAGATGAATTTTCTATAGTTCCTTATGTTAAAAATGAAATTATTGCTATAGCACCCATACTTGATAGCTCCTTGAATGAAAAGCAAGATTGCAATGATGTTATTATAAATTCTATTAATGTCAATTGTGCTAATGATATGCAAAGCTACAAGCTTGGGGATGAAAATTTTGTTATGTCCACTACTTATTGCAATGATCATGATTGGGGTGATGATGCTTCTTATGATCTTGAAAATTTATTTAAGCCTCATGATGAATATGCTATTGATAATAATGTTTATAATAGTATTGAAAGTGGGTTTGGGAGAGCGTCAACTTTAGGTAAAAATAATCCCACTATTTTGGAAGAATGTCAACTTTGCATGCATGTGGATCATGTAGAGAATATGTTATGTGATGGCTATATTGTTGAATTTGAATATGATCCTACATGTAATTACTATGAGAGAGGAAAATATGGTTGTAGAAATTTTCATGTTACTCAATTACCTCTCTTGAAGTTCAAATTATTAATGCTCCATTCTTCCTATTTGCATATGCTAGAAATTGCTTGTCTTGATAATTTGTTTTCTTATAAAATGCCTATGCATAGGAAGTATGTTAGACTTAAATGTGTTTTTCACATGTTTCATGATGCTCTCTTCATGTTTCAATTACTATCTCTCATGAGAGCATCATTGAAATCTCAAGCCTATCTTAATGGCTATAAAGAAAGAGCTTGTTGGGAGACAAGCCAACGAATAAAATAAATTCTTGTGTGTTTACATAATTATGTTACTGTTATGATTGTGTTTTTTATGTTTTAGTTAGTGTTTGTGCCAAGTAATGCCTTTGGGATGATTTGGAAGATAGTATAATTGATGCTGTTTGGAAAACAGAAAGTTTTGTGCCCAGTGCTGGAATTTTAGTTCTATACTGGAGCGTCAGAAAAATATGAAATTTTTACACAGTATTGGTATATGAATTGCCCACTTTTACATAATTTTTCAGAATTTTTGGAGTTATAGAAGTATAGATTTTAAATAGATCTTTACAAACTGTTCTGTTTTAGACAGATTCTGTTTTTGTTGCATAGTTTGCTTATTTTGATGAATCTATGGATCGTATCGGAGGGTATGAGTCATGGAGAAGTTGGAGTACATTAGCATTATGCCAATATTAAATATGAATCAATTTACTATAGTACTTAGAGTTAAGGATTTATTTGTTATACTAACGGATCTCACGAAGGTTTTGTTGAGTTTTGTGTGATTGAAGTTTTCAAGTTTTGGGTGAGATCACGATACACTACTAGGAAAAAGCTTATAGGTAGAACTTTACCAATAGCATATGTATAGACCACCACGCTACTGCTAAGTACCAGTAGCGCTGGGATAAAAACATGCTGCTGGTATAAGTTAGCAGCAGCGCTGGTTATGCTGGGCGGCGCTACTGTTAAGTGTGCCACACCACACCCCCATGTCAATTGATAGTAGTAGCGTTTGTGAAACACCCAACACTACTGTTAGTGCCACAGCTGTAGCGCCTGTTATAGATAGCGCGCTACTGCTATTTGTTCTGCGTGTAAGCTTGTGGGCCCCTTTAGCAATAGCGCCCGTTGCAACCCAGCGCTACAGCTAGTGCAAGTACCAGTAGCGCGTGTGTATGGCCAGCGCTACTGCTATGGTCGCCAGCCAAAATATCTACCACCTTTTCCCCCCTTCTTCTCCCTCCCCCTTCCTTTCTCCCCCCCCTCCTCTTGCACTTGCTTATTGGTTCTTCCTTTCAATGCTCCCCCTCCTCCCTCTCTCTTCTTTGCCCCTCCACCCCCTCCTTTAATGCCCTCCCTCCTCCCTCTCTCTTTCTTTGCCCCTCCACCACCTCCATTAATTAATGGCCTCCCTCCTCCATCTCTCTCTCTCTTTGCCCATCCACCAATCTCCACTAGCTAGCTCTCTCCCTCCCTATTAATAGATGTATGTAGGTACCTCACTATCTAGATCTACTAGCTAATTAAGAAGGTGCTCGATATCCCTCTCGACACATAGGTGAGCAAAAAAAGAGTTGTGCAAGAATGGAAATATGTCTGTGTGCGATAGGACCGAAACTATGCGCGATATGAATATACCGAATTGTGTGTGGCATGTGAGTTGCCTATATTGTGTATTTGTTGAAATGTGGGTGACATGAGTTGCCGATGTTTTGCCGAAATGTCGATTCAATTCCGTTTCGGCGAATTTCGGGCAAACTCAATATGTTCTATGTTTAGGGAAGGTCATGTCGAATTTTTGTATGAATTTGATCCATGCATGCGTACGTGGTTATAATTCTTTTGCTCTGCGCATGCAGGTGATCATGAAGGTCAATGGAAGGATGGTGGAAAGATACTGGCAATCCGCGGTGGACGACATGTATGAAAAAACACTGAAGGATGTTTTATGTCCGTGTCGAAAATGCAAAGGAGGAGTCAGGCTCGACCCCTTTAAGGGTGGTAAATTCAAGGCGCACCTGCTCATGCATGGTTTCATGGATGGCCATGCTCGGTGGATAAGTGAAGATGATGATGATGAGGACATCGACGGGGCAGGAAATAATGACATTGGGCCAGACGAAGAGATGACCTATTATGGGCCCGAAGAAGAGGGCCTTAGAAATGGTGATGGCGAAGAGGCAGTACAAGGCGGAGAAGACGCGGACATGCCGCAGTCTTCATCGCTACTAAGTTCAGCCATGCGGGACCTGCATGTTTGAGACCTGCTTCGCAAGGAGACGACTAGCGACAGAGCTGCTTCTAGAGAGGAGGCCAAACTGGCGCAACTGGAGGTAGACTCGATGACTCCATTGTATGATGGTTGCGATCCCGAGGTGACCAGCTTGAGTTTCACGCTAGAACTTCTAAAGACGAAGGCAAAAAACAAATGGACGGATGCAAGCCTGGATGAGCTTCTAAAGTATCTAAAGAAGGTTCTTCCCGCGGGAAGCATGTGTCCTACTAGTGTTGAGGAGGCAAAGAAAATTGTGTGCCCTCTTGATCTGCCACACATTAGATATCACGCATGCATCAACGATTGCATCATATATCGGAACGAGCACGCGGAAAAAACCATCTGCCCAAAGTGCAATGCTTCACGATATAAGAAGGCCGGAAAGAAAGCTCCACAGAAAGTTGTATGGTACTTTCCGATCACTCCGCGTCTGCAGCGGTATTGCGTAGATCCTAAGGAAGCAAAGCTTATGCGCTGGCATGTGGAGAGGGTGAAGCCAGATGACGAAGATGATCCGAAGCTGAGACACCTCGCAGATGCTAGCCAGTGGAGAGCATTAAACGCTGAATTTAAATTTTTCGCAGATGATGAAAGGAACATCGTTCTTGGCGCTAGTACTGATGGCATGAATCCGTTTGGCAACCAGAACACCAATCATAGCACATGGCCCGTGTTTGTATGGATGTACAACCTCCCCCCCTGGAAGTGCATGAAGGAAAAATACATACATATGACTATGCTTATTCAAGGGCCGAGACAACCGGGAAATGATATAAATCTGTATCTCGGGTTACTGAAAGAGGAGCTACAGACCTTATGGACAACGCCGGCCAAGACATGGGACGCAAGCAAAGGAGAGTATTTCTACATGAGAGTCGCGCTGATTACGACGGTGCAGGACTATCTCGGTTACGGCTATATCTCCGGCCAGGTGTGCCACGGATATTGCGGATGCACCAGGTGCATGGATGATACAACTTCTCAGCAGCTATCGAAAGATGGCGGGTCTTCAAAAATCGTGTACATGGGGCATCGAAGATGGCTCGAGAAGGATGACCCGTGGAGAAAGCGTGGAGATCTATTCAATGGTAAGGCTGAGCATCGAGGTCCTCCACGTAAGCGTAGCGGTGCTGAAATATATGAGTTATTGAAGAACTGGGAAGAGCGCCCCTCGCCGGGAAAGACAAAGAAAAAGGCGCCGGAGCCGCTACTGAAGGTATGGAAGACGAGGTCTGTTTTCTGGGACTTAGAGTATTGGCCCAAACTCGACACGCCTCATAGCCTTGATCAAATGCATATCACAAAGAATATCCTCGAGAGCTTGCTTGGAACATTGATGAACATGCGGAGAAGACCAAGGATGGGCCAAAGGCAAGAAAAGACTTGGAATTTTTGAATATTAGGAAAGATCTCCAAATGCCCGGTAAAAAGTCGTCGGAGGAGACGGAGACGGAGTCGGAGACGGAAGATAGGGGGAAAAAGTAAACAAGAAGGAAGAACAATATTGCCCCCCCTCTTGCTTCACCTTACATCCGAAGGAGGTCGATCAATTGTTCAAGTGCCTTGCCGGAATCAAAGTTAGTTTCGGATACTGTGGGAAGATTAGCAGATATCTGGACACCAAGAAAAAAAGGTTCAGCGGGATGAAGTCTCATGACTGTCACGTGATGATGACGTAGCTACTCCCGGTTGCACTTAGAGGGATTATGGACACACATGTCCGTGAGACGCTTATTGACCTATGCCACTTTTTTGATGCTATCTCTCGAAAGTCGATCAATGTCAAGCAACTCCATAGGCTACACGAAGAGATCGTTGTCATACTAAATGAGCTAGAGATGTACTTCCCGCCCGCGTTCTTTGATGTCATGGTGCATCTATGTGTCCACATCGTGGACGACATCATCGACCTAGGGCCGACATTCCTGCACAGCATGATGTCGTTCGAGAGGATGAATGGGGTCATCAAAGGATTCATTCGTAACATGTCCCGTCCGGATGGAAGCATAGCCCAGGGATATCTGACCAAAGAGTGCATCTCTTTCTGCGAGAGTTATCTAGGCACCGGAGACCCTGTTGTTGGTTTGCCCGTCAGCAAGCACTGTGGAAGGCTCGAAGGCGAAGGTCACACCAATGGTCGGAGGGATGTGAATGTGTTCCGCTCGGGCCGACAAAACAACTTTGACAGGGCAAACTTAGTAGTGCTACAACACCTAGATGTGCTAGAAAATTTCGTGACACTGCACAAAGAGAACATCGCAAAGAACTACCATGACCGTGGGGTGCACAGGACGGACGCTGAAGTTATTAGAGAGCACAACTCCACTTTCTTGCGTTGGTTCAAAGAGCGAGTTCTTGTTGGAAATATGCCCTAGAGGCAATAATAAATTGGTTATTATTATATTTCCTTGTTCATGATAATCGTTTATTATCCATGCTATAATTGTATTGATTGGAAACTCAAATACATGTGTGGGTACATAGACAACACTGTGTCCCTAGTAAGCCTCTAGTTGACTAGCTTGTTGATCAAAAGATGGTGAAGGTTTCCTAGCCATGGACATAAGATGTCATTTGATAACGGGATCACATCATTAGGAGAATGATGTGATGGACAAGACCCAAACTATAAACATAGCATATGATCGTGTCAGTTTATTGCTATTGTTTTCTGCATGTCAAGTATCTGTTCCTATGACCATGAGATCATGCAACTCCCTGACATCGGAGGAGTACCTTGTGTGTATCAAACGTCGCAACGTAACTGGGTGAGTATAAAGATGCTCTACAGGTATCTCCGAGGGTGTCTGTTGGGTTGGCATGGATCAAGACTGGGATTTGTTACTCCGTGTGACGGAGAGGTATCTCAGGGCCCACTCGGTAATACAACATCACAATGAGCCTTGCAAGCAATGTGACTAAAGTGTTAGCCACGAGATCTTGTATTACGGAACGAGTAAAAGAGACTTGCCAGTAACGAGATTGAACTAGGTATAGAGATACCGACGATCGAATCTCGGGCAAGTAACATGCCGAAGAACAAAGGGAACAGCATACGGGATTAACTGAATCCTTGACATAGAGGTTCGACCGATAAAGATCTTCGTAGAATATGTAGGAGCCAATATGAGCATCCAGGTCCCGCTATTGGTTATTGATCGTAGAGGTGTCTCGGTCATGTCTACATAGTTCTCGAACCCGCAGGGTCTACACACTTAACGTTTGGTGACGATTAGTATAGTTGAGTTATTTTGTTGGTGACCGAAGGTTGTTCGGAATCCCGGATAAGATCCCGGACATGACGAGGATCTCCGGAAAAGTCCGGAGGTAAAGATTGATATATGGGATAATAGTGTTTGGTCTCCGGAAGGGTTCCGGAATTCACCAGAAGAGGTTCCGGATGTTTCCCGAAGTGTTCGGGTACGAGAACACTTTATTTGGGCCAAGGGATAAAGCCCACGAGGCTTAGGCAAGGTGCAAAAGGAAGTTTTGCTGGCGTCTGGGGTGGTACTACCGCTTATCGTAAGCGGTACTACCGCTACAGGCGGTACTACCGCTTATCGTAAGCGGTACTACCGCTACAGGCGGTACTACCGCTTATCGTAAGCGGTACTACCGCTTGTACGCGATACTGCTGGAATCCGAGTTGGACTCTTTCCGTGCGGGCCAAACTGACCTTGTGCGGGCAAAACCGACCTTGTGGAGGTTTTCTCTCCAAGTTTAGACCCCAGGGCTCAACATATAAATAGAGGGGCAGGGCTAGCACACGGGATACATCAAGATTTCCCAAGCCGTGTGTCGGCAACCCTAACCCTCTAGTTCTCCCGTCATAATCTCCGTAGTGCTTGGCGAAGCCCTGCAGAGATTGTTCCTCACCACCATCACCACGCCGTCGTGCTGCCGGAACTCATCTACTACTTCACCATCGCTCGCTGGATCGAGGAGGTGAAGGCGTCATCAAGCCGTACGTGTGTTGAACGCGGAGGTGCCGTCCGTTCGGCACTAGTTCGTGATCGGATCGAGGGACGACTAGCGATTTGGATCGCGGAGACGTTCGACTACATCAACCGCGTTTCTTAACGCTTCCGCTTAGCGATCTACAAGGGTATGTAGATTCACTCCCCCTCTCATAGATGCTCATCACCATGGATAGATCTTGTGTGTGCGTAGGAAAATTTTTGTTTCCCATGCAACGTTCCCCAATAGTGGCATCATGAGCCAGGTCTATGCGTAGATGAGATCTCGAGTAGAACACAAACGAGTTGTGGGCGTGGGTGTATACATATTGCTTGCCGTTACTAGTTGATACTTGATTCGGCGGTATTGTGAGATGAAGCGGCCCGGACCGACATTACGCGTACGCTTACGCGAGACAGGTTTCACCGCTACGTGCACTCGTTGCATAAAGGTGACTGGCGGGTGTCTGTCTCCCTCACTTTAGTTGAATCAATTTCAATGAAGAGGGTTCTTTTAGAAGATCAAAAAGCAATCACTACACCACGTTGTGGTTTTGCGTAGGTAAGAACGGTTCTTGCAAACCCGTAGCAGCCACGTAAAACTTGCAACAACAATTAGAGGACGTCTAACTTGTTTTTGCAGGGTATGTTGTGATGTGATATGGCCAATTACATGATGAGATATATGTGATGTATGAGATGATCATGTGTTGTATAGAATATCACGACTTGCATGTCGATGAGTACGGCAACTGGCAGGAGCCATAGAGTTGTCTTTAATTATTTTCGCCGTTTTGCTTTACTTTATCGCTATGAGTTAGCAATAGTCGTGGAAGCAACAGTCGGCGCGACAACCTCATGGCGACACGTTGATGGAGATCAAGATGATGGAGATCATGGTGTCATGCCAGTGACGATGGAGATCATGCCGGTGCTTTGGAGATGGAGATCAAAAGCACAAGTTCATGGCCATATCATGTCACTTATAATTTGCATGTGATGTTAATCCTTTTATGCATCTTATTTTGCTTAGGACGACGGTAGCATTATAAGGTGATCCCTCACTTAAATTTCAAGATAAAATTGTGTTCTCCCCGAGTGTGCACCGTTGCGAAAGTTCGTCGTTTCGAGACACCACGTGATGATCGGGTGTGATAGACTCTACATTCACATACAACGGGTGCAAGCCAGTGTTGCACATGCGGAACACTTGGGTTAAACTTGACGAGCCTATCATGTACAGACATGGCCTCGGAACACAAGAGACCGAAAGGTCGAACATGAGTCATATAGTAGATATGATCAACATGAAGATGTTCACCATTGAAACCACCTCAACTCTCGTGATGATCGGACTTGAGTTGGTGGATTTGGATCATGTTACACTCGAATGACCGGAGGGATGTCAATTTGAGTGGGAGTTTTTTAAGTAATATGATTAACTAAACTCATTATCTTGAACAATAGTCTAAGTTGTTTTTGCAATATTTATGTTGTAGATCATGGCTCGTGCAGTAGCACCCCTGAATTTTAATGCGTTCCTAGAGAAAGCTAAGTTGAAAGATGATGGAAGTAACTTTATGGACTGGGCCCGTAATCTAAGGATTATCCTTACGGCTTCCCAGAAGGCTTATGTCCTTGATGCACCGCTTGGTGATCCACCCGCTCCAGTTGAGTCTCTAGACGTTGTGAACGCCTGGCAGGCTCGTTCTGAAGATTACTCAATAGTTCAATGTGCAATATTGTCTGGCTTAGAACCGGGACTTCAAAGACGTTTTGAACGTCATGGAGCATATGAGATGTTCCAGGAGTTGAAGTTTATCTTTCAGAAGAATGCCCGGATCGAGAGATATGAGATCTCCGATAAGTTCTATGCTTGCAAGATGGAGGAGAACGGGTCTATCAGTGATCACGTACTCAGAATGTCTGGGTACTCCACCCGTCTGGCTGAATTGGGGATGCCCCTTCCGCCAGAGGCTATCACTGACCGAGTTCTTCAATCATTGCCACCTAGCTACAAGAGCTTCGTGTTGAACTATAACATGCACGGGATGAACAAGTCAGTCGCCGAGCTGTTTGCGATGCTGAATGCCGCTGAGTCTGAAATTCAGAAGGAGCATCAAGTGTTGATGGTCAATAAAACCACTAGTTTCAAGAAAAATGGCAAGGGTAAGAAGGGTAATTCCAGGAAGAGTGGCAAAGCAGTTTCTCCTCTCGTGAAGAAACCCAAGGCTGGACCCAAACCAGAAACTGTGTGCTTTCATTGCAAGGGAACTGGACACTGGAAGCGGAACTGCCCCAAGTATTTGGCTGACAAGAAGGCGGCCAACAACAAACAAGGTATATATGATATACATGTTATTGATGTGTACCTTACCAACTCTCGTTGTAGTGCCTGGGTATTTGATACCGGTGCGGTTGCTCATATTTGCAACTCAAAACAGGAACTGCGGAATAGACGGAGGCTGGCAAAGGACGAAGTGACGATGCGCGTGGGAAATGGTTCCAAGGTTGATGTGATCGCCGTCGGCACGCTCGCTCTTCGATTACCATCGGGATTAGTGATGAACCTGAATAATTGTTATTTAGTGCCTGCGTTAAGCATGAACATTATATTTGGATCTTGTTTATTGCGAGACGGTTACTCATTTAAATCAGAGAATAATGGTTGTTCTATTTATATGAGTAATATCTTTTATGGTCATGCACCCGATGTGAGGGGTTTATTCTTATTGAATCTCGATAGTAATGATACACATGTTCATAACATTGATGCCAAAAGATGTAGAATTGATAATGATAATACCACTTTCTTGTGGCACTGCCGTTTAGGTCATATTGGCGTACAACGCATGAGGAAGCTCCATGCTGATGGACTTTTGGAGTCACTTGATTTTGAATCACTTGACACATGTGAGCCATGCCTCATGGGCAAGATGACTAAAACGCCGTTCTCTGGAACAATGGAACGGGCAAGTGACTTATTGGAAATCATACATACTTATGTGTGCAGTCCGATGAGCATTGAGGCGCGCGGTGGTTATCGTTACTTTCTCACCTTCACTGATGACTTAAGTAGATATGGGTATATTTACTTAATGAAACACAAGTCTGAAACATTTGAAAAGTTCAAACAATTTCAGAGTGAAGTTGAGAATCATCGTAACAAGAAGATTAAATTCCTACGATCTGATCGAGGAGGAGAATATCTGAGTTATGAGTTTGGCAGTCACTTAAGACAATGTGGAATTGTTTCACAACTAACACCGCCTGGAACACCACAGCGTAATGGTGTGTCCGAACGTCGTAATCGAACCTTATTGGATATGGTGCGATCTATGATGTCTCTTGCCGATTTGCCACTATCGTTTTGGGGTTATGCATTAGAGACAGCTGCATTCACTTTAAATAGGGCACCATCGAAATCCGTTGAGACAACGCCATATGAACTTTGGTTTGGCAAGAAGCCAAAGCTGTCGTTTCTTAAAGTTTAGGGATGTGATGCTTATGTCAAAAAGCTTCAGCCTGAAAAGCTGGAACCCAAAGCGGAGAAATGCGTCTTCATAGGATACCCAAAAGAGACAGTTGGGTATACCTTCTACCTCAGATCCGAAGGCAAAGTGTTTGTCGCTAAAAACGGAACGTTTCTTGAGAAAGAGTTTCTCTCGAAAGAATTGAGTGGGAGGAAGATAGAACTTGATGAGGTTGTTGAACCTTTACTTCAACCTGAGAGTAGCGTAGCATAGAAAGATGTTTCTGTAGAGCCTGCATCAGTTGAAGAGGAAGTTAATGATGATGATCATGAATCTTTGGTTCAAGTTGCTATCGAACCTCGTAGGTCGACAAGGACGCGTACTGCTCCTGAGTGGTACGGCAACCCTGTCTTAGAGGTCATGTTGTTGGACAACGATGAACCTACGAGCTATGGAGAAGCGATGATGGGCCCGGATTCCGAGAAGTGGTTAGAGGCCATGAAATCCGAGATGGGATCCATGTATGAAAACAAAGTGTGGACTTTGGAAGTATTACCTGAAGGGCGTAAGGCTATTCAGTACAAATGGATCTTTAAGAGGAAGACGGACGCAGACGGTAATGTCACCGTCTATAAAGCTCGACTTGTGGCAAAGGGTTTTTCACAAGTTCAAGGAATTGACTACGATGAGACCTTCTCACCCGTAGCGATGCTTAAGTCCGTCAGAATCATGTTAGCAATAGCTGCCTTTTTCGATTATGAAATTTGGCAGATGGGTGTCAAAACAGCGTTCCTTAACGGTTTCCTTAAGGAAGAGTTGTATATGATGCAACCAGAAGGTTTTGTCGATCCAGAGAATGCTAACAAAGTTTGCAAACTCCAGTGATCCATTTATGGACTGGTGCAAGCATCTCGGAGTTGGAATCTTCGCTTTGATGAGGTGATCAAAGCGTTCGAGTTTATACAAGTTTACGGAGAAGCTTGTATTTACAAGAAAGTGAGTGGGAGCTCTATAGCATTTCTAATATTATATGTGGATGACATATTACTGATTGGAAACAATATAGAAATGTTGGAAAGCGTGAAGGAATATTTGAACAAGAGTTTTTCAATGAAGAACCTAGGAGAAGTTGCTTTCATATTAGGCATCAAGATCTATAGAGATAGATCGAGACGCTTAATAGGACTTTCACAAAGCACATACCTTGACAAAGTTTTGAAGAAGTTCAAAATGGATCAGTCCAAGAAGGGGTTCTTGCCTGTATTGCAAGGTGTGAAGTTGAGTAAGACTCAATGCCCAGTGACTGCAGAAGATAGAGAAAAGATGAGTGTCATCCCCTATGCTTCAGCCATAGGCTCTATCATGTATGCAATGCTGTGCACAAGACCCGATGTCAGCCTTGCCATAAGTATGGTCGGAAGGTTTCAAAGTGATCCAGGAATGGAACACTAGACGACGGTCAAGAATATCCTGAAGTACCTGAAAAGGACTAAGGACATGTTTCTCGTTTATGGAGGTGATCAAGAGCTCGTCGTAAAGGGTTACGTCGATGCAAGCTTTCACACTGATCCGGATGACTCTAAATCACAAACCGGATACGTATTTATTCTTAATGGGGGTGCGGTTAGCTGGTGCAGTTCCAAGCAAAGCGTGGTAGCTGATTCTACATGCGAAGCGGAGTACATCGCTGCCTCGGAGGCGGCGAAGGAAGGTGTCTGGATGAAAGAGTTCATGACAGATCTTGGAGTAGTGCCTAGTGCGCTTAACCCAATGACTCTGTTTTGTGATAATACTGGTGCCATTGCTCTAGCCAAGGAACCAAGATTTCACAAGAGGACCAGACACATAAAGCGACGTTTCAATTCCATCCGCGATTACATCAAGGAGGACGACATAAATATTTGCAAAGTACACACGGATCTGAATGTTGCAGATCCGATGACTAAACCTCTTCCAAGGGCTAAACATGAACAACACCAGAACTGCATGGGTGTTCGATTCATTACAATGTAAATCACATAGTGATGTGAACTAGATTATTGACTCTAGTGCAAGTGGGAGACTGTTGGAAATATGCCCTAGAGGCAATAATAAATTGGTTATTATTATATTTCCTTGTTCATGATAATCGTTTATTATCCATGCTATAATTGTATTGATTGGAAACTCAAATACTTGTACGGGTACATAGACAACACTGTGTCCCTAGTAAGCCTCTAGTTGACTAGCTCGTTGATCAAAAGATGGTGAAGGTTTCCTAGCCATGGACATAAGATGTCATTTGATAACGGGATCACATCATTAGGAGAATGATGTGATGGACAAGACCCAAACTATAAACATAGCATATGATCGTGTCAGTTTATTGCTATTGTTTTCTGCATGTCAAGTATCTGTTCCTATGACCATGAGATCATGCAACTCCCTGACATCGGAGGAGTACCTTGTGTGTATCAAACGTCGCAACGTAACTGGGTGACTATAAAGATGCTCTACAGGTATCTCCGAGGGTGTCTGTTGGGTTGGCATGGATCAAGACTGGGATTTGTTACTCCGTGTGACGGAGAGGTATCTCAGGGCCCACTCGGTAATACAACATCACAATGAGCCTTGCAAGCAATGTGACTAAAGTGTTAGCCACGAGATCTTGTATTACGGAACGAGTAAAAGAGACTTGCCAGTAACGAGATTGAACTAGGTATAGACATACCGACGATCGAATCTCGGGCAAGTAACATGCCGAAGAACAAAGGGAACATCCTACGGGATTAACTGAATCCTTGACATAGAGGTTCGACCGATAAAGATCTTCGTAGAATATGTAGGAGCCAATATGAGCATCCAGGTCCCGCTATTGGTTATTGATCGTAGAGGTGTCTCGGTCATGTCTACATAGTTCTCGAACCCGCAGGGTCTACACACTTAACGTTTGGTGACGATTAGTATAGTTGAGTTATTTTGTTGGTGACCGAAGGTTGTTCGGAATCCCGGATAAGATCCCGGACATGACGAGGATCTCCGGAAAAGTCCGGAGGTAAAGATTGATATATGGGATAATAGTGTTTGGTCTCCGGAAGGGTTCCGGAATTTACCGGAAGGGGTTCCGGATGTTTCCCGAAGTGTTCGGGTACGAGAACACTTTATTTGGGCCAAGGGGTAAAGCCCATGAGGCTTAGGCAAGGTGCAAAAGGAAGTTTTGCTGGCGTCTGGGGTGGTACTACCGCTTATCGTAAGCGGTACTACCGCTACAGGCGGTACTACCGCTTATCGTAAGCGGTACTACCGCTACAGGCGGTACTACCGCTTATCGTAAGCGGTACTACCGCTTGTACGTGATACTGCTGGAATCCGAGTTGGACTCTTTCCGCGCGGGCCAAACCGACCTTGTGCGGGCAAAACCGACCTTGTGGAGGTTTTCTCTCCAAGTTTAGACCCCAGGGCTCAACATATAAATAGAGGGGCAGGACTAGCACACGGGATACATCAAGATTTCCCAAGCCGTGTGTCGGCAACCCTAACCCTCTAGTTCTCCCGTCATAATCTCCGTAGTGCTTGGCGAAGCCCTGCAGAGATTGTTCCTCACCACCATCACCACGCCGTCGTGCTGCCGGAACTCATCTACTACTTCACCATCGCTCGCTGGATCGAGGAGGTGAAGGCGTCATCAAGCCGTACGTGTGTTGAACGCGGAGGTGCCGTCCGTTCGGCACTAGTTCGTGATCGGATCGAGGGACGACTTGCGATTTGGATCGCGGAGACGTTCGACTACATCAACCGCGTTTCTTAACGCTTCCGCTTAGCGATTTACAAGGGTATGTAGATTCACTCTCCCTCTCGTAGATGCTCATCACCATGGATAGATCTTGTGTGTGCGTAGGAAAATTTTTGTTTCCCATGCAACGTTCCCCAACAGTTCTGGCTAATCCCCCGGAAGAGGGCTGTCCGGACGGAACGCTCATATACGCCTTAGCACATGGCCCGTCGGTCAACCTCGCGACTTATCAAGCATACGATATCAACGGATACACATTCTACACGGAGGCCAAAGATATAAACAATGATAACCTGAACTCAGGGGTGACGATGGAAGCCATGACCGGGAACGTAATTGAAAGATATTACGGAAGGGTCGATGAGATCTGGGAGCTTGACTACTCTGGATTGCATAGCGCGACGATGTTCCATGTCAGATGGGCTAAGAACGTACAAAGAGAAAACCGACATTTTACTACCATGTGTATACCCGACTCCGATAGCGGTACCGTCAACGCCACCGCCAAAAATGAGCCATGGGTACACGCTAAACATGTGACACAATGTTTCTTCAAAACCGACCCGAGCAATCCCAGCCGTGTTATCGTGAGGAGAGGCAAAAGGAGCATCGTCGGAATGGATGGAGTCGCCAACGAGGAAGACTACGACCAGTACGGTGACCCGATGAGGGAAGATGATGCTGATGACGATGAAACATACGTCAAAAGAAGGATGAAGACTACATTACCTACGAATGATCGTACTCCCTGGAAAAGGAAAAGTCACGACCATGGGCTCAATTATTCGACAACGAACAAAAGAGGATGACGAGACCCCCACGCAGCTTGGCCAATGCAAAAATTGGCTGATCCTGTGGCCGAAGAATCTTCTTCATGTGGAGGTGGCCGGGAGCACACCAACGGGACCTCATCAGGAAGCAGGTATGACCACAACCCCACCTACACAACTACAACAACCATCGTCTGTGCTGCTGGGTGAGATCGAGAGACACGAGGAAGGAGGGCCAACCGTTCCGGCGGATGATGACATCGGCCCCATGGAAGAGGATATGGATCATGACATGGAGGAGGATGACCCTCTCCAGTATCTCAATACCGGCTTTGACCACGAAGTAACGATGAGTCAACCATATGAGATGCATGGTGTACCAGAGACGGAACGTCCTCGGGAGTGCAAGAATTTTTTGTTCATGCAATCCTCGCAGGACACGCCTCCAGATGCTGGTTCCACCCAAGCTCAACTAATTAGCCAGAGGCGTTCAATGCTGAGCCCGACAACACTAGGGGCGGTGGTCAGGGAGGGTCTGACAGACCCACCAGCACCTGAGCCCACCAAGAAGAAGCAGAGGAAGAGACCGATGAGAAAAGGCGATAAAGCTACCAATGTTGCTTCTAGCAGCCAGCCACCTCCGCAGACCAGGGTTGACAGTGTACCGATGAAACATGCGCCATTACTCCATGTCGCGGGAAAGCCAATGGTACCGGCGGATGCGCTAGCTGCCATAACAGGGGATCTCAGGAGACTCCATGACCATGTGCCGTCAACAGAGAGAAGCCTCCTCGCCTCGGATGATCCAGGATACCCACTTTATACGGTTATGGTGTCGTGCAGTGGCAAGATGTACGTCAGCACATGCCCCGCGGACCTGTTCTTCCTGCGATTTGATTACATCTTCGAGATGTTTCAAATGAGGAGATTCGATTTTACGTTCGTCCGCCTGTATGCGCTGCACATGAACTACATCGTCAGGAGAGAGCAAATCACTGGTCTTGCGGTCGCGGACCCATACTACATGCATGAGGGCTTCTTGTCAATCAACGAAGCCAACCGTCAATATGCGAGGGAGTACATCGAAGAATTCTTGGTCATCAATAAGGACAAAGAAAAGATTCTCCTACCTTATCATCCCGGGTAAGTCATCCGCGGATAGCCACTATAACACATACATCCTTTCGTGCATTTCAATAATTACTTTGCACGCATGGAGGCTAACTTGATAGTGTATTTTGCGCAGCAGGGGGGCCGTGCCGTTCTCATCATTCTTTACCCGCGTTTCTCCCACGCTCTATATTTGGACCCATCGAAGAACATAGAGAAGAAAGATTACACACACATAAAGTATGTTCTGGACAGAGCTCTCATGGGCTTCAGCATGCGGGGTGGCTACATCCAAGTCAAAAAAACAAGTAAGGCCAGGCTGTGTTTCGGCCATAAGACTGACTTCTGTTGCCTCCAGCGACCGGCAACAAGTGAGAATGATGGATTCTACGTCATCCATCTAATGATGGAGTACAGAAGGGATGTGCAATCACTTTGCATGACATCTTCATCCGGCGATGCCCATATCCGGAGATGGGCCGAAGCCTTTGGAACCGTGCCGGATAATCAACTTCGAAATGATTTCTACCGGATCCAGCAGGAAATTGTGTCCATCATCATGAAAGACGTCCTCGAAGAGAATGGGGTGTTCTACAACGGCCCAATATCACGAGCTAACGTCCGAACCCGCATAGCCCTACAGCGTCAGGACATGACGCCTTTCACTAAGCTTGGGTGCATCCTCCCAGATATGGCCGGATGGGAAGAGTGCACTGCTTGAAGACAATGTGTCTGTTTAGTTAGTTGTTACTTTCTGTACGACGAAACTTTTGAATGTCTCTGTACGACGAAACTATTAGACGTAAATGGTGTTGCGCTAGTTAATTAGTTTCGGTACGATGAATTTTGTTAACTATGTTTACTATACGTTGCTTCTATTTCATAATTGTTTCTCTCCACAGGCCGGCGTATCTTACGCTGCATATTATGTATCGTTGAATTCGCTTGATGATATATGTGCATCTCTGACAGGTATATAGATCAACGATGGCGAGGAAGTGGTATGCCGTGTATGTAGGGCATGTTCCGGGTGTGTACGATGAGTGGCCGGAGTGTCAGGCCCAAGTGTACCGCTTCCCGGGCGGAAGCCAGAAAGGGTTTGATAGCAGAATGGAAGCCGAAGCTAGTTACTTGAGATTCATAGCGCAACAAAGGATTCAGAACCGGCGCCGCAAAAACTACTACATAATCCCGCTTTTGCTCATCGTGATCGCTCTTCTCTCGTATGTCATAGTTTAGGTAGATAATGAAACATGTGTGTGCGGTGACAATGTAAGAGACATGTGATAATTAACTTGTATCGATATTTCGAGATGTGATGATGAGATCGACATCATTTGTGTTCGATAATGATGAGATGAGACTATGTTGTACCACTTTGATAATGATGATGAGACATTCCTTTTTTCATATAGTTTGAATGTATGTGTATGTTGTAATTATATAAAACCTGTAAAAATACAAATATACCAGAATAAAAAAAAGAAAAAACTAGCAGCAATGAGGGGCTTTAGAGTACCAGCAGCGCTGGCTTACCAGTAGCGTGGTTCCCAGGGACGCGCTACAGAACATTAACAGTAGCGATGGCTAGAAGCGCGCTACTGGTAGGTGTAAGTAGCAGTAGCGCTGGGTAAGAACCGCGCTACTGCTAAAATTTAGTTGTAGCGTCGTAGCAGTAGCGCGGGCACCCGCACTACTGCTAGCCCAAAAACCAGCGCGACTAGTATGCTTTTTCCTAGTAGTGATAGATGAAGGAATAAAGAGTGGCAAGAGCCTAAGCTTGGGGATGCCCAAGGCACCCCAAGGTAATATTCAAGGAAGACTCAAGCGTCTAAGCTTGGGGATGCCCCGGAAGGCATCCCCTCTTTCTTCTACCAACTATCGGTAATTTTACTTGGAGCTATATTTTTATTCATCACATGATATGTGTTTTACTTGGAGCGTCGTTTATTATATGAGTCTTTGCTTTGTTTGCTTTTTAGTTCGTCACAATCATCTTTGCTGGACACACCTATTTGAGAGAGCCACACGTTTATCATGATTTGTTAGAATACTCTATGTGCTTCACTTAAATCTTTTGAACTAGGCAGTTGCTCTAGTGCTTCACTTAAATCTTTTTGAGCACGGCGGTGGCTATATTTTGAAGAAATATTTAAACTCTCATGCTTATATTATTTTGAGAGTTGATAAGATAAAATTTTGAAGAAATATTTGCACTCTCATGCTTCACTTATATATTTTTGAGAGTTGATAATAGTAATGATAATTTACACAAGATATGAATTTGGTCCCAAAGTGATGAATATTCAAGAGGGATATAATAAAAACTTTCATGAAAGATCATTGGATATGATAAGTTTGATTCCTTGCAATAGTTTTGCGATATGGAGATGATAATATGTGAGTCATGTTAGTGAGTAATTGTGATTAAGTAAGAATATTGGTGTTAAGGTTTGTGATTCACTATGCATGCACATAAAGTCAAAAGTTATGCAATGAAATTATATCCTACTTATGGTGCATTATTCGGTGTTAGTTATGTTCAATGCATGTTTATGACCGTTTTCGCTTTTTGGTTGGTTGCTTCTCAATCTATTTGCTAGCCTTCATTTGTACTAAGCGGGAATACTGCTTGTGCATCCAAACTCCTTAAACCCAAGTTGTGCCAAATGAGTCCTCCATATCTACCTATATGCGGTATTTCAATGCCGTTCCAAGTAAATTTGCATGTGCCAACTCTAATTTTTCAAAATAATTTTCCGTTTTGTATGCCCGTACCGCTCATGAAGCGGCAGGGGGTGGCCAATATTTTCCATGCTAGGTGTGTTATTCTCACGATGAGTGTTTATTCACTTGTCATTGCACGAGAGATTGGCAGGTAATAGGGATGTCCAGTCCCACAATGAATCAAAATTAATAATAACAAATTCCTTGGAAAATGTTGGTATGGAAGGCACCTGTGGATACGGCTAGCCATGGATTGTGAAAGAATAGTGGAAAGGAAATAAACTTTATTTTCTATTTGGGAACCGCCTATAATGTGTCTAGCATGGAAGATATTGTGAATTCTCGGTCGTTTTCGTTGACAGGAAAAGCATGCCTCTCAAAATAATTTTATCTCCCTAATTTAAGCTTTGAGCTCTGGCACATTTGCAAATCTCTGCTTCCCTCTGCGAAAGGCCTATCTATTTACTTTTATGCAATTTTTATTTTTATTTGAGTGTCCATCTTCTCTTACAAAGCACCAACTAGAGAGCACTATTGTCATACTTGTGCATTGTGTGTAGCTAATATTGAGTGTGTTTCATGAATGGATCAATGATTCAGCATAATGGGCTAGGGATAACTTTCTTTAGCGTTGATATTTTGAAAGACATGGTTGCTTGTTAGTATGCTTGAGTATTTATATCTTCATGTCAAACTATAGACTATTGCTTTGAATCATTCAAGTCCAAATGTCCATGCTACAAAAGAAAAGAATATATGATGAATATGATAGGTAGCATTCCACATCAAAAATTCTGTTTTTATCATTTACCTACTCGAGGACGAGCAGGAATTAAGCTTGGGGATGCTTGATACGTCTCCAACGTATCTATAATTTTTGATTGTTCCATGCTATTATAGTATCATTTTTGGATGTTTTTATATACATTTACAGCAATTATATATATATCATTTTTTGGGACTAACCTATTAACTTAGTGCCCAGTGCCAGTTGCTGTTTTTTGCCTGTTTTTGGTTTTCCAGAATATCAGTACCAAACGAAGTCCAAATGCCAAGAAACATTTTGGAGATTTTTTTCTGGACATAACAAACACTAGAAGCTTCGGGAGGGGACGAGAAGATGAAGCAGTGGCCCACGAAGCACCACGGCGCGCCCCGGGGGGGCGCCCTGGTACCTCGTGGGGCCCACACAACTCCGTTTGACCTAATTTCACCTCTATAAATTCTCTAAAATCGGGAAACCAACAGGGGAGTCAACGAAATACTTTTTCTGCCACCGCAAGTTTCTGTTCTCGAGAGATCCCATCTGGAGGCCTTTTCCGGTACTCCGCCAGAGGGGGAATCGATCACGGAGCGGCTCTACATCAACCTTGCTGCCCTTCCGATGATGCGTGAGTAGTTTAACACAGACCTTCGGGTCCATAGTTAGTAGCTAGATGGCTTCTTCTCTCTTTTTGATCTTCAATACAATGTTCTCCTCGATGTTCTTGGAGTTCTATCCGATGTAATCACTTTTTGCGGTGTGTTTGTTGGGATCCGATGAATTGTGAGTTTATGATCAGATTATCCATGAATATTATTTAAGTTTTCTCTGAACTCTTTTATGCATGATTATTATAGCTTCGTATTTCTCTCCGATCTATTGATTTGGTTTGGCCAACTAGATTGATTTATCTTGCAATGGGAGAGGTGCTTTGTAATGGGTTCGATCTTGCGGTGCTCAATCCCAGTGACAGAAAGGGACATGATACGTATGTATCGTTGCTATTAAGGGTAAAAAGATGGGGTTTATTAATGCGTGAGTTTACTTTGTCTACATCATGTCATCTTGCTTAAGGCGTTACTCCGTTCTTTATGGACTTAATACACTAGATGCATGCTGGATAGCGGTCGATGTGTGGAGTAATAGTAGTAGATGCAGGCAGGAGTCGGTCTACTTGTCTCGGACGTGATGCCTATATACATGATCATTGCCTTGGATATGGTCATGATTATTTGCTTTCCTATCAATTGCCCAACAGTAATTTGTTCACCCACCGTATGCTATTTTCAAGAGAGAAGCCTCTAGTGAAAACTATGGCCCCCGGGTCTATCTTAATTATATATTGAAAATCCTAAAAATACCTTGCTGCACTTTTTCTTTATATATTTTATTTTGTATTTTTGTTCGATCTATTTATCTATCACCATACAATTTAATCTTGCAATTGGCCGCCAAGGGATTGACAACCCCTTGTTCGCGTTGGGTGCGAGGATTTGTTGTTTTGTGTGCAGATACTGCTAACGAGTTATTGCGTGATTCTCCTACTGGATTGATAACCTTGGTTTCATAACTGAGGGAAATACTTATCTCTACTGTACTGCATCATCCCCTCCTCTTCGGGGAAATCCCAACGCAGCTCACAAGTAGCAATACGTATTTATATTAAATGGTGGGGCGGTCAGTTGGTGCAGTTCCAAGCAGAGCGTCGTGGAGGGATATACATGTGAAGTGGAGTATATAGCTGCTTCGGAAGCAGCGCAAGAAGGAGTCTGGATGAAGGAGTTCATATCCGATATGGGTGTAATACCTAGTGCATCGGATCTAATGACTATCTTTTGTGACAACACTGGAGCTATTGCCATTGCCAAGGAGCCCAGGTTTCACAAGAGAACCAAGCACGTCAAGCGCCGCTTCAATTCCACTCGTAATTATGTTAAGGATGGAGACATAGAACTTTGCAAAGTACATACGGATCTGAATGTGGCAGACCCGTTGACTAAACCTTTTCCACGGGCAAAACATGGTCAGCACCAAGACTCCATGGGTGTTAGATTCATAACTATGTAAACTAGATTATTGACTCTAGTGCAAGTGGGAGACTGTTGGAAATATGCCCTAGAGGCAATAATAAATTGGTTATTATCATATTTCTTTGTTCATGATAAAGGTTTATTATTCATGCTATAATTGTATTAACCGGAAACTTAAATACATGTGTGAATACATAAACAAATACAATGTCCCTAGTAAGCCTCTACTAGACTAGCTCGTTGATCAAAGATGGTTAAGGTTTCCTAACCATAGACATGAGTTGTCATTTGATAACGGGATCACATCATTAGGAGAATGATGTGATGGACAAGACCCAACCGTAAGCTTAGCATTTGATCGTATCACTGAGTTTATTGCTATAGCTTTCTTCATGTCAAGTAGCTATTCCTAAGACCATGAGATCATGCAACTCCCGGATACCGGAGGAATATTTTGTGTGCTACCAAACGTCACTTCGTAACTGGGTGATCATAAATATGCTCTACAGGTATCTCCGAAGGTGTCTGTTGGGTTGGCATGCATCGAGACTGGGATTTGTCACTCCGTATGACGGAGAGATATCTCTGGGCCCTCTCGGTAATACAACATCGTAAAGAGCTTGCAAGCAATGTGCCTAATGTGTTAGTCACGGGATCTTGTATTACGGAACGAGTAAAGAGACTTGTCGGTAATGAGATTGAACTAGGTATGGAGATACCGACGATAGAATTTCGGGCAAGTAACATATCGCTGGACAAAGGAAATTACATACGGGATTAACCGAATCCTCGACATCGTGGTTCAACCAATAAAAGATCTTTGTGGAATATGTAGGAACCAATATGGGCATCCAGGTTCCGCTATTGGTTATTGACCGGAGAGGTGTCTCGGTCATGTCTACATGATTCTCGAACCCGTAGGGTCCGCACGCTTAACGTTCGATGACGCTAGAGTAGTATTGGGATATGTACGTTGGTGACCGAATGTTGTTCGGAGTCCCGGATGAGATCCCGGACGTTACGAGGAGCTCCGGAATGGTCCGGAGGTAAAGATTTATATATGGAAAGTTGTTTTCAGGGTTTCGAAAAAAGTTCGGTTTTTTCGGTATTGTACCGGGAAGCTTCCAGAAGGTTCCGGAAACTTCTGGAGGGGTCCGGAAGTCCACCAAGGGATCCACCACATCCCTAGGGCCAACATGGGCTGAGGGAAGGCGCCCTGTCCTTATTCGGCCAGGCGCACTAGCCCTCAAAGGCCCAGGCGCCTAGAGGAGAAGGGAGGAGTCCCGAAGGGACAAGAGGGGAAGAGTTGGACTTGGAGTCCAACTCCTCTCCCTTGGCCGCCGGCCCTACAGGGAAGAGGGGCTGGACTCCTAGCCCCTCCACCCATATAAATATAGAGGAGGGGGCGCACCAAAGCACTGACCAGCCCCTAGGCGCCCCTCTCTCCCGTTACTCCACCGCCTCGTCCCGACGACGCTTAGCGAAGCGCTGTCGGCGCTCCACCACCACCATCACCACCACGCCGTCGTGCTGGTTGTGGTCCCATCTACTTCCCCTCTCCCGCTTGCTGTATCAAGAAGGAGGAGACGTCATCGAGCTGCACGTGTGCTGAACGCGGAGGTGCCGTCCGTTCGGTACTAGATCGGTTCGGATCGTGATCGGATCGCGAAGAGTACGACTACATCAACCGCGTAATATATGCTTCCGCTTAACGGTCTACGAGGGTACGTAGACATACTCTCCCTTCTTGTTGCTATGCTTCTCCTAGATAGATCTTGGGTGTTCGTAGGAAATTTTTTGATTTTCATGCTTCGTTCCCCAAGATTAGTGCTTGCATCCCCCACCCCCCTCACTCTATCTCTCTCACCCTACCACATGTCTCTCATCTCCCCATCATCCTCTTTCCCTCCCAAGACGTCATCGCATCCGCTCCCTTCGCACACATGGCAAGCCGCAACCATTCCCCTTTCCACCACCAGCAACCCTTGTCTCC
Organism: Elymus sibiricus; assembly: GCA_039707655.1. NCBI lineage: Eukaryota > Viridiplantae > Streptophyta > Magnoliopsida > Poales > Poaceae > Elymus > Elymus sibiricus. The sequence continues at coordinate 403,955,995 of CM077672.1, forward strand.
CCAGCTCTCCTCTCCTCTCTCTCTCTCTCTCTCTCTCTCATAGCTATAGTTGGTAGCATAGATAAGCATGCAACAATGATTCTATTCTATTATTATTTTTTAAATCAATTTTACATTATTGACATGCCCAATGTTTGTGAAATCACTGTCCCATCATTCATAAAAATACTACGATTGGGAAAGGGATTAAAATGTTATTCGATTTCAAAAGTTGAGGAATAATGTTTTATTACATTCATAGTGCGAGACCAAAGTTGAATGCTAAATTTAAGGAAAAAATAATAATTTTATCGCCACAACAAAACTTTTCTATATAAAATATTTAGGCATAAACATTAAAATTATATCATTTTATTTCTTCACTTTTTACCTGTAAAAAGTACTCTCTCTATTCCATATTAAGTGTCGCTGATTTAGTACAAAGTGGAGGAAGTATATCATATTCGACATATGTGTTCCTTATTAACTACTAGTATCATTTATATTTTAGTATAAAATTGTTACTATATATATGTGCATGTTATGGAAATTAATGGTTAAAATACTTTCTTAAAGACTATCCAAAGTATATATTGATACTATTAATAATAATATGTACTCCCATGCAAAATAATAATAATAATAATAATATGTACTCCCTCCGTTTGAAAATAAATAAATTTCCAGGATTGTCCTAAGTCAAACCTTTCTAAGTTTGACCTAGCCTTTATAAAATATTGCAAAGATCTAGTACAATATCAAATATGTATAAGATGAAATATATTTCATATATAAGAATCTAATGAAAGAAAAACGGATGTTCCAGATGCCAACATATTTCTATAGACTTTGTTAAACTTGATAAAGTTTGACTTAGGACATACCTAAATTTTAATTATTTTTTAACATAGAGGGTATGATCTAACCACACAAATGCATGCCCTGCTAGTACGAGCTAACTTTATGAGGCTATCCAATTCTATTGGATGGGCCGAGTCACTTGGATCGCCAGTTGCAACAGAGGAGGGTGATGCACACAAGCACAACGGCACAGGTATGATACAGAGACGACGGAGCTCTGCTGAAACCTGAATACCGCCACCACAGCAGCAAATTAGCAATGCACTGGTCACGGGCTGACGGGCAAAATATGCGGCGCAGGCTGCAGAGACGTTGACAAGCTGATGCAGGAGGGTGGAAAGGAGCAGAAGAGAAGAGCAGCACCACCGGCTCCACACCAAAACGCAGAAAATTCGAGCCATGCAGACGCATCCATTTTCCTTTTGGCTTAACACGCTGGCATCTCGATTACCAACCGTAGCTGTGTTGGACACGATAATGTGAGTCTGGTCCAACAACCGATCTGATTCTGATCAATTGGTTAAGGCTATATATTGCCTGTTACCGAGCCATGTTTCTGCATCACCGCCCACAGCAAAGTAAGAGCAGCCTTGCAATCACTACCCAAAGTCTCAAAGAAACTAGCTAGCACTGAGAAATGACTTCGAACGCGAGCTTGTTGGCCATGATCATGGCGTGCACGCTCCTCGCCGGCAACATGTGCCACGGCGCACGCCACTTGGCTGACACGACTCTGGCGGCTGCCCCTACCGCTGCTGTACCTGGCCTGCCAGCCGTGCCGACCCTGCCTGCCGTGCCCACGGACACGGTGACCCTGCTGCCACCAATGCCGGCGGTCACCCTGCCCACCGTGCCGCAAGTGACGCTGCCGCCCATGCCATCCGTCGTCGTGCCTAAGGCGGTGCTGCCGCCCATGCCCAAGGTGTCAATGGCTCCGATGCCCGCCATTGTAGTGCCCAAGGTGACGCTGCCGCCAATGCCGTTCGTCCCCAATGTGAACGCGCCCATGCCGTTCCTGGCGCCGCCCCCGTCTGCATAGGCGCACTCAGTCCATGGTGCGTTGGCCTTGTCGACGGCCTAGATGCTGGAGCCTGGAGTGGGTAGATCACTCCGTTGCCACGCCGTATATTTCCTTACATGCAAGCTCTACCTTTTACATGTGATGTATCAGTTATTTAATTTATACTACCATTTTCTTTACATCTCCGTATATGTACTGTTAGTGTTTCTTGGCTTTTGACGATTGTCTCATTGCAGAAATTCGCCTTTTTGCATGTGGTATTTGCTTTTAAGGCCAAAATGACAGTTTTTTTTTCTGTTTAAAACGGAATGTCGAAAACTTTCGACATATTCGAATGTGCACAACCATAATTTTAATATAATAGAAGCAAGACAACATGGCAAATCATCTACTTACGAGCGGAGAGTACTTGGAGTGGACAACAATGGCAGAACCACAACAAAGACAAGATAAAAAACACATACAACTAAGTCGACATTCTTCCGGTGAAGCTTTCAAGGAGATATGCCCTCGTGCCGATATCGCCTGTGAAGGCCATGATAGGAATTGTCATTGTAGATGCAGGATCTAACAATTAGACTAGAACATCGAGAGAAGAGACAATCGCTTCAACAATAAAATGACAGAAATAGCATCATTGCCGGGTCAAGCACAATGATAGATGCACATAGGCTCCAGCAATACGAAGAAAGATGTAAGGAGTTCCGTGGTTCCAGTATGAAACATAGTCAGGATCTATACGGACCAGTATCAACATGTAGACATATGCGGTAAAGAAACAACTCGGATACGATTAAATTGCCTTTTTTTTACAACCAGTTGACGCACCATCAAAATATTGTGTGTCTGCCTAACAACATCCAGGAGCTAACATCGTCGCATTTTTAAGAATTCATGCACCAAGCAAAAAAATCACAAAAGACACAATATATTAACTAAACTTAAAGATTTTACATAGCCGTGTGGGATGCTCACCACAAGGGGTGAGATCTTATATCGTTCAACCCATCGTGGCTGAGGACACACCCCTTATATGGCAGGTTGCGTACTTGCTTCATTATCGGACCGCCGATGAAGATGATGATGATGACGGCGGTATACAAATGGGATGAGCTGTGAAACCATCATTCCACACGACACGACGCCGTCTCCGTGCCTAATACATCGCCGCTAAGAATACACAAAAGTAGCACAAGAAGATGAAAATTACACGCTATGTAAAGATTTGGGGTTCTCCTGTCTCCTGCAGCTAGAAGATCGTCCAAAATGAGCCAAACCAGCGTATATGTAGGTGGACAACACTTGCACGCCTGGCAGTTAACCGTGATCAACGACATAGCAGCTTGTCTTTATACATTCTTAGCCCAACCACCCAAGCATGTTTCGGTCCGACCCATCCACCAAATACTCTGATGATGGGCATCAAACTATTTCATTTTCACATTCAAATAGTCGGGGGTTGCCAACATGACACGCAACAAACTGAGTAGACCAACTAAAAGAAAAAACATGACCAAATAAAAAATAATTGCTACATTGAGTCGACTCAATGCATGCAGTGAAAAAACTACAGAAGCTCAAATATGCACATATATCTTATATAAACCTAAAATGCTTCGGAGTTGGATGAGTAATCCACCCTTACTACACGTGGGACCCTAAAATCATTAAAGGCGTTGTGACTGAGTACATGCCCCTTACAAGATGTGTTGAATTGTTGCTCGTTGCCAATTTGACAGAGATGAAGACCAAGAACATGAAAGGACGATCCAAGAGAACCAGTTATCAAAACGATCTCATTAACACGATCACCTACATCACCACAAGATCCATGGAAGTGCCCGAGGGTAATCTGGCGGACCGACAATCAATCAGTCGGGTCATAATACCACGGACTCTATGACGTTGACTAGTGGGTATATCACACTAGGGATAGGATGGAACAGAGACACATATTTCACAAAATATTGCCCGCACTGTTGAAAAGTTGTCACCAAATTTAACAAACTTAACAGTGTCACTATAGTGAATCCCCCACCACAACCACCGAAAAGAAGAATAACTATATTGACGTGTGTACGTGTGTGCGTGTGTGCGTGCGTGCGTGTGTGTGTGTGTGTGTGTGTGTGCATAGTTAGACTAGCCTAGCTTATACTTCTTTCTTTTGTTGTTTTGCTCTGTATAAACTTTCAAAATCTATAAAGATACACTGTGAGAAGTAATTCTCACAGTTTCGGGTCCCAAAAATACCGACACCATCGACACGAATGAAATTTAATTTTGACTTGTGAAGAGACAATTAGTCTCCAATGTTGTTGTTATATATGTTGCCTGAATACTGAGTATATCAAGATGGGTACATGCAAGTTCTATGCAATGTGTGCAAATTATATTGCAGTTTGAAAATTTCACTATTATATGATTGCTCTTGTATATTGTAGAATTGTGCAATTTGTATGCCAGTTTTTGTTGTCATTTACTTTAATTTAATTTAATTAATTTAATTTATTTCTTGTTTTAGATGGACTAATACCAGTGCCATTAATTCATTCTTCCATAGAAAATTTTATGTTTTATATTTTTTTTTATTTTTAAATTTTGTTAATTTGGTAAAGGGGGACTGGTGACTGGTCCAAAAAAATATCAGTCAGGCTGTAATTTATTGGTCCTGCTTTTTTTTTAAGTGAAGCTCATCCAAAGGCATGCCCTAGAGCCGCGTTTGCTCACTTGGGCAAAGATCACCAGAGTCGCCACGTTAGCATTTTTATTTGTCAGAATAAGGAAATTTGAAACCCAGCTCCAGTCCAGTTCCTCACCTAAACACCTGAAATTTGAGCCATCCATGCATTTTCTCACTAGCGTACACACAATTCTGATTACCAACCATGGTTCCAGAGAAAGTTGTGCTGCCTACCACGATGAGTCTGGCCAACGACCAATCTATGCAAGCCATCACCTGGGCTATAAACTGCCATGCATTGAATTGAACCCGGTTCTTGAATCTATCTCTACAGAGAAAAAGCATCTTGCAGTTACTTCCCAGTTTGCATACACGACAGTAAGCCATCTCAGGGAAACTCTAGCTAGGAGCTAGCTAGCTATGGCTTCCACCGCGAGCTTCTTGGCCATGATCATGGCGTGCGCGCTCCTCTCCAGTAGCACGTGCCACTGCACGCGCAACTTGGCCGACACGACTCTGTTGGCTGCCCCTACCGCTGCTCCTGTCCCTGGCATCCCGGCAGTGCCAACCTTGCCGGCAGTACCACCGATGCCGGCTGTGCCCACGGTGCCGGCCTTGACCGTGCCGCAGGTGACACTGCCGCCTTTGTCGGCTGTGCCTGTGCCCACAATGCCGGCTGTGACCTTGCCAACAATGCCCACCGTGTCGCAGGTGACACTGCCGCCAATGCCAGTTGTTCCTTCCGTGCCCAAGATGACGATGCCCCCGATGCCTGCCATTGTCGTGCCAAAGTTGACCATGCTGCCGATGCCCGCAATTGTGGTGCCAAAGGTGACAATGCCGCAGATACCTACCATCCCGAGCATCAATGTGCCTATGTCGTTTCTGGCGCCGCCTCCGTCTGCATAGGCGCCTCTCAACACACATGGTGGTTCTTTTGCCATGTCGATACTTGGCGCACTTCATGTTGCAATGGCTACATCATTTTTATTTTGTTGCAATGGCTACATCATTCTGGTGCTACCACACAGTATTTGGTTTTTTCAAGTGTATGTCTTACATTTTTAGCCTTAGGTTTTTTAATTCCGTATTCACGTCAACATATGTATCGTTGGTGTGCATTGATTGTTGAGGTTGTCCCATTGTAGGTATGCAATATTTCTGTGTATATGTTACATTTACATCTAATTCTCACCATATTTATCTTTAATATTTGTACTATATATTGTACATCAAAGTTAATGACGAGGAATGGTACATTGTTTCTCCTCTTTCGGGCCTACAAAAGTAGGCAGCATACAAAATCTTAAGGAAAAAAAATAAACACCTGACAGATAAAGAAATATTTTTTTAATCAAACTCCAAAAGTTGGGCGATTAATCTGATTGCCAGGTGGAGTCCTAACCATCTCCTTGTCGTTTCACTTTTTCCGTCTGAAATGTTTGACCCTTTCCTTTCAGTTTAAGTCATTGGGTGAGATATAGTCTAATATGGTATCAAAACCAAAAGTTTGTGATTGTGGGTACTTGGTAATGTATATCAGTCCCATTAGTTGTCGATCGTTCACAGTTTTCATCCATTGATCTATAAGGTCGTATATGAAGGGGCCACCGTGTTGTGGGGGTGTTGAGATTTAAATTTTCATGATGCTAGAACATTACTTCTGCTCTCTATCTTCCCTTTCAACCCAGGATTAAGAGTATTGAAGCTAATATCCATAAACGTTGAAAATAGGTGGGGGAGGGAGGAGAGGAGGCTGGGGAGGCTATGTGCATGTGTGTTGAGATATAATATTGGTTTCTTCCGTCAGGATGAACTAATGGATGAATGGTTAGTGTACTAAATGTACAAACAAACAAATTAGAGTCCAAGTCCTAGTTAAATGTAATATGATACTCCCTCCGTTCCTAAATATAAGTCTTTGTAGAGATTCCACTATGAACCACATACGGATGTATATAGATGCATTTTACAGTCTAGATTCACTCATTTTGCTTCGTATGTAGTCCATGGTGGAATCTCTACAAAGACTTATATTTAGGAACAGAGGGAGTGTTAGCCAAACATTTACGAGTAGCATAAAAAAGTGAGCTTTTGTGGGATCTATCATGTTTGTTGTTGTTTGGTGACTCTCGCTTTTAGACACCCAGGGCTCAATTTGAGCATGAGTACCATGATGCCAAAACTGTGTTAGATGGAGGGTTAAATTTTAGATCTAAGTTGTAACTTAGGATGTAATTAGACTGGGTGGGCTACTGCCCAATCATATATAGAGCTCACTGGTGGCGTATCCTTTCAAAATATTGCATAAGAAATAAACCGCTAATCTAACAATCAATAGATTTTGGGATTTTCTGGGTAAATTGGTATCTTCGGGATATTAATATATTCCCCTTTTCAAAAATAGATTTTGGGATTTTCTTCCAAGGTGACCAACAAATTGTCATTTATAAGTCAATAATCTATACCATTGATTATTCATCCAACATAAATTGTTAACTGCCATATTTTTAAAATTATGCATGACTTTAGTGTTATAAATATGAAGCTGGGTAGTTGCGCATTTCTGTAACTAAAATTGCCTGCAACTCTAGGTTTTACAATGTGCAATTTGGTTGACCGATAACATCAATTCTTTAGTCACCTTAGAAAATAGAAAATATGGCCATCTTTCTAAAAATATAAGATGCACTTGACTTTTCACAGTTTCCAATGCAGGACTTTGACTATACTACTACTTGCTTGTAATATGCCTATAATAGTAAAAATGATATCCCCTCTGACCCCAAATGTAGGTTCTATTTGGATTTCTTTTAAGTCACATTACTAAGTTTATAGGAAAAGTTTGACTAAGTTCATAAAAAATACTAGTATCAACAATATTAAGTAAGTTTACTTTGAAAATATAGTTCATGATGTATCTACTGGTATTGCAATTGATGGTATATTTTCTATAAATTTAGTCAAACTTGTGAAAGTTTGACTTAAAGGCCATCCAAATAGGACATACATTTAGGGATGTATTGAGTATATAACATAAATTTTTGCAAGATAAATACAAAAATATTATTCTTAGATGCTGAATCAATATGTTTACATATTACTAGTGATCAAAATTCCTAAAAGTCGACAGCATGCACAATTACAGACCTTTATATCCTTAGACGGAGAGAGTATTTTAACTATTTTTTTTGGCAGAGTGAGGTTTTTTGGGTCTCGGGTTCCTGCAAAAATCAAAAACCAAAACTTTAAGTTGTGTGCTTTTTTTCAAAATAAATATACATGTACATTGGGATGTATAATTCATGTCTATAAATTTTCATGATGAAATATGAATTTATGTGAGCTACACAAATAAGCAAAAAAAAAACTTTATAGTGAATAGTACATGTGCTAGTGTTGCTCACATCAAAATGTATTTCATATTGAAACAGACATGTAGTACATGTGTAATGTTTTTCAGAATTCTTTTAAAACTTCAAAAATGGATTTTCAAAATTTTCAAAATTTGCGCTTCATGGAGTCTGACCTCCATTAGCAATTTCCAAAGTATTTTAACCTATCTGAGGTGGCCCAATCAATATGAACTGTTTCTCTTTGATCGCTAATTGCAGTGGAGAACAGAGTGAGGGAGAGAAGGCATAATATCATAGGTACGAATAAATGGGCGGGGGAGCTCTGACGAATATCGGGGTCGAACAAAAAACATTTGCTCACTTTTTACTGCAAGAAATTATCAAGGCACGGGTAAACGATACGGAGCAGGCTTGGATAAACGTTTTCAGCTCGAAATAGCAGTTGGCAATCAAGGAACAGGACAGAAGAGCAGCAGCACCAGCTCCACACCTAGACGCAGAAAATTTGAGCCATTCAAATGCAGGTGCATCCATCCACACCTTAGAGAAACCTGTGTTGGCCACCATGCATGCATGACGAGTCTGGCCAACAACCAATCTAATCACGTGGTCTGGGGCTATATATTGCCTGTCATTGACTCGTGTTCTTCCATCGCAACAGAGAAAAGGCACCTTGCAGTTGCTTCCCATTTTACATGCACAACATCCCAGAGAAACTCTAGGAGCTAGCTAGCCTGGCATGGCCTCCACCGCGAGCTTCTTCGCCATGATCATGGCGTGCACGCTCCTCTCCAGCAGCACGTGCCACGGCGCACGCAACTTGGCCGACACGACTCCACCGGCTGCCCCTACCACTGCTCCTGTCCCTGGCTTCCTGGCAGTGCCACCGATGCAGGCCGTGCCTACAGTGCCGGCCGTGACCGTGCCACCCATGCCGACCGTGCCGTGGTCACCGTGCCCACCGTGCCGCAGGTGACATTGCCGCCTATGCCCGTTGTTGCTTCTGTGCCCAAGGTGACGATGCCACCGATCCCTGCCATCGTCGTGCCTAAGGTGACCATGACGCCGATGCCCACCATCGTTGTACCCAAGGTGACGATGCCACCGATGCCCGCCATTGTTGTTCCCAAGGTGACGATTCCGCAGATACCTGCCGTCCCGAGCATCAACGTACCTATGCCATTCCTGGCGCCACCCCCCTCTACATAGGCACATCTCCATACGCACGATGGTGCGTTTTCCGGTCGACGGTTGGACCCTTCCTCATGTTGCAGGGCGCAAGATCACTTGGTTGCCACCTCAGAGTTTTTTTTTTTTTTGGCAACGTACATGTCACATGTCAATCTCTGTTGTTGATATTCTCTTTTACGTCAGCGCATGCAGTATTAGTGTGGTTTGATTGTTGAGTTTGTCCCATTGAATGTATGCGATATATATGTAGCATTTACGCCAATTTATATAAAATTTACACAAAGCCATGTTTATTTTTGGTTTTGTTTACTACTGATGGGAGGTGATCAAGTTTGTACGAGTCAAAGTTAAGGATCGATGGTACATCGATTCTCTTCACTGGGACTCAAATTGAGCTAAAAATTGAGCATAGCTAAAAACTACGAGGTTCATGTACCCTTCTTTTGGAAATCTTAGATGCAGCCCCGCGTCCGGGCAGGCGGCACGGGAGGTGATCTCGATCCGGTTTCTGCGACCTCCCACTCCAATCTCTCTTCCCTCGCCGCTGCTGGACCACTCCGCCAGGCAAAGCCCGTGCGGCAGACGGTGTCGGTGGGGCCCTGGTGGTTCCGTGGCGGCGACTCTAAGTGAGCACCAGTGATTGTAGAATTGGGGAGTCCATTGGGGAGGCGAATGGATACTGAGATGATGCAGCTAGCCCAAGCAAGATTCAAGCACGTTTACGCGTTGGCAAGGGAGCCTGCAGCCGTCGCCTAGGGATGGTGACACCTTTTGTTTAGTCGAGCCTGCGTGCTTCTATTTTTTTTTATTTATTTATTTTTTGCAGGTGAAAGAGAGTTTTCATTCATCAACCAGGAACTAGATCGTTCTTACAAAGATCAGAGACCTCACCCGGCCCCGATCCCAACCACACAACCGTGTGTCTTTTAGTTCTACCAAAGGAGGCCAAGTAATGGCTAGCTCCATTCTGCTCTCTACGCACATGTGCTAGTTTAAAAGCTCTCTCTTCCCTCAACAGTCTACTGATCTGATCAACTAACATGGCATGGCGCGACCTATCTCTGTCAGGCGCTTTTACCATGTTTAGAGCTACCAGGCAGTCCATCTCGACCTCAATGGGCAGCTGCGTCCACTGTAGTGCAAGATTGAGGCCCTCCATGCAAGCTAATAGCTCGGCTTCCAGTGGTTCAGCGCACATCCTCAACTCCCTACATGAAGAGAAGATGATCTTGCCGGAGCTGTCACGCAAAATCATGCCGGTCCCAGCCGTTCCAGTGCTTGCGCAGAAGGAGCCATCCACGTTTAACTTCGTCCACCCTTCAGCTGGAGGCACCCAACGTGGCTGAGGGCTAGCAGCAGAAGGAGTCGGGGCATGTGATATAAGCTTGCATGGCATAACTACATCGACTACTTGCTTGCCTTTCACCGGGTCTGCATTGGGGTTGTTCTGGATTCCCACCAAAGAGTCGACGTAGCTCAGTAAGAACCTCTTCGACACCTCGACCGACGGCGGCCGCTTGTTATGTGTCATCTCATTTCGGACGTGCCAGCACCGCCAAAGTGTCATCATGAGCTCCATCCTCTCCGTGTCTGGGAGGTCACAGAGAGTTTGGGCGAGCCACTCTGTGCCCGTACGATGGAAGGTTTCTGCAGCCGGTATTCTCCAATGCTCTGCCATCGCTTGCCATAGCGACACCGCTCTTGGACACCTGCAAAAAGCGTGAAACGTGTCCTCCGGCTCCGTTGCACAGAGGGGGCATTGGTCAGACACTTCTAGACCTTGACGTTTTTTATTAACCCAAGTGGGTAAACAGTCCGTGATCAAGCGCCAAATAAAGGTGCGAACCTTGGGAGGAGCAGGGCACCTCCAAATAAAAGCCCAGACGGCTCGTCGCCCGTCCAGTGCCCTGCTCGCCGTGACTGATGAAGATCGAAGATGATCCTCGAGAGCAAGTCGATAAGCACTCCGCACCGTGAAGTGTCCATTGCGATCAGGGCCCCAAGCAAGGAGATCCTCACCCATCCGCGGTGATGTTCTAATCTTGGCTATCTCGTCTGCATCCACCGGTAGGAAAACATCTCGAATAATGTCCATCCTCCACGCGCCATGATTGTCAAGCAGCTCACTCACCCGCCGTAAACGACAGCGGCCCTGCGGTGTTACCGGTCGGCCAGTACCGCTCCTCGGTATCCAACTATCCCGCCAAATCCTGATTGAGTTGCCATTACCCACGCGCCAAATCAGTCCGGTTTTCAAGAGTTGTAGGCCATGCTCCACTCCCTGCCAAGTCGCTGAAGCCCCTCCAGAGAAGACAGTATCATCCAGATTTCCATTTGGGTAATAACGTGCCTTTAAAACCCGAGCGCACAAACTTTCCGGGTGAGTCAGTAGGCGCCAGGCCTGTCGGGCCAGCAAGGCCTGATTAAAAAGGCGCAAGTCGCGAAAGCCTAAACCCCCTTGGGACTTCGGCTTTATAAGATGGTGCCATGCTCGCCAATGCATCTTCCTCTTCCCCTTTTCCACTCCCCAGAAAAAGTTCCTGATCATCCTCATGAGGTCCTCACAAGTGGAAGCTGGAAGCTTAAACACGCTCATAACATACGTCGGTATGGATTGGGCAATAGATTTTATGAACACTTCCCTCCCACTCTGAGCAAGTTGGCAACCATCCCACTCAATCATTCTCTTCATGTACTTTTGCTGCAGATTTTGGAACCGGTCTTTTGACATGCGCCCATTGGGAGTTGGAAGGCCTAAGTAGCGCTCCTCGAAACCTTGCTGCTGTACCTCCAAGATACGGACTACAGATTCACGATCAGCTGCAAGACACCGTTCACCGAAAAGAATAGAGCACTTTTGAGGATTGATCAACTGTCCGTAGCCTGAGCAAAAGTAGCTAGAGCCTCTTTAATGTTGGATGTTTCTCCTACCGTAGCACGAAAGAAGAGCAACGTGTCGTCAGCAAACATAAGGTGTGAGATACCCGGCGCCCGAGGACATACTCTCACCGGTGTGAATCTCCCCGCCATGGCCCCCTGTTTCAAAATTGCAGCTAGACCGTCAGCCATGAAAAGAAATAAGAACGGTGAAAGAGGATCTCCCTGCCGTAGCCCACGCGACGGTGCAAATGAATCTGAGAGGGCTCCATTCAGATTGACACAATAACGAACCGAGGTGACACATGTCATGATCCACCTCACCCATTGGTTCGCAAAGCCCATCTTTTGCATCACTTGCTCCAGGAATCTCCAGTCCACCTGATCATACGCCTTTGACAAATCTAGCTTGTAAGCACAAAAGCTCTTGTTCGGGTCCTTCTCTTGTTTAATATAGTGTGTGCACTCGAAGGCGATCAAGGCATTGTCCGTGATGAGCCTCCCAGGCACGAAGGCGCTTTGCTCCTCACATATGATATCTCCCAAAATTGGTCGCAATCGGTTAACCAAACACTTGGCGATGATCTTGTACACGACGTTGCAAAGACTGATAGGGCGGAACTCAGCTAGCTTTTGCGGGTTGTCCACCTTAGGAATAAGCACGATGGTGGTGTTGTTCACACCCTCCGGCATGACACCGGTTACAAAGAAAGTCCTAACCACCGCGATGATATCTTCCTTCACAATAGACCAATGGCGCTGAAAAAACCTAGCTGGGAAGCCGTCGGGTCCCGGGGCCTTCAGGGGCCCGATCTGAAAGAGTGCATCGCTGATCTCTTTATCTGTAAATGCTTCACAGAGCTTCTCATTCATTGCATCCGTAATCACATGGTTGAAAAGATTCACCACTGTATCAGGTAGTAAACTAACATCAGCCTCAAAAAGTTTTGCGAAATATGACATGGCCATACCTGACATAACAGAATGTTCAGTTTGAAGAACCTCCTGGTCATCCCGAAGCCCTTTGATCTTATTTTTACGGGCTCTCCAAACAGCTTTCTGATGGAAGAATTTTGTGTTTCGGTCACCATATTTCAGCCACTCGAGTCTAGAGCGCTGCAGCCACATCATTTCTTCCTTATAAAGAAGTTCGTCCATGCGGTCTGATTCTTTCCGTAGCTCACAACGATCTGCATTCATGTTTTGGAGCTCCTCCAGTCTAGTTCTAGACTTCTGAATCTCCCTGGTGATATTTCCCAGTTTATTGTTGCTCCAACTGTGCAGGGCCGACATAGTAGCTTTGAGGGCCTTGCTGACTGCTCCCAGATCACCTTTTGCCCCTGCTTTCGCCCACGCCTCTTCCACAATTTCTGTCAGCGCTGGCTCACGCGCGCTCCCACATCACCTCATACCGTCGAGTCTTGCCCGTCTTGACACGTGTTTCAGGGATACAACGAACAAGCAGTGGGCAATGGTCTGATCTAGGCGAAGTGAGATGCACTACTGCTGCTTCAGGAAAAACATCCCGCCAAGCATTATCGGCCGCAGCCCTGTCCAGTCGCACTTGAACGTTTGCTCGGCCACTCCTCTTATTATCATAAGTATAAGGGTATCCAGAGAAGCCCAAATCCACAAGTTGGCAAGTTTTAAAACAATCTCTGAAAGCTATCATCTGTGCTTGTGGTCTCGGAGAAAGGGATAAATGTTCAAACTCCCAGAGCGCCTCGTTGAAGTCACCCGTGACTAACCAAGGTAAATCTGAAGTATTCCACAGCCTACACAAACTTTCCCACATCAGGTGTCTGTTCTCCACCCTCGGTTCCCCATACACAAACGTGACACGCCAAATAGGATCAGCAGGTGACACACGCACATACACATCAATCCATCTCTCATTAATATCTTGGACATCAACGTGCATCGAATCATCCCAGTACAACGCTAAACCTCCACTTTTTCCTTGACTACTAATACCATCAAAACCACGGAGCCTAACCGATTACGAAGCCTGGTCATTTTATTTTTCTGTTGTCTAGTCTCACATAAGAACACCATCCTTGGGGAATTGACTCTACAAAGAGCCTGCAAATCTCGAACTGTGCGAGGGTTCCCCGCCCCTCGACAGTTCCACACAAGGCAATTCATTGCTCCTGACGGGGCACCCCAATTGGCCCCGTCAGTTTATCGGCGGCCCCTGGGCCGGTAGCCTCCATTCCATCCATGCCATCCATAATTTCTCCATCCTCATCCAACACAAGTGTGCCCTTCTCCACTTCCAGCTTCTCCTTCTTCTGCATTAGTCTTGTTGATGCCCCTGTATGCACCTGCTTCCCTTGCGTGCTTGTGGTCACCATATCATGCGCCCGAAGCGCCGCAACTAGCTTTTTGGACTGGATGGTCGCCAGCACCTGCTTGTCCGGATATGCCTCCACGTGGTCCAGGGATTTCTCGGTTGCCGGCTTCGGGTAGCTCCCTCAGCGGGTGCCCCTTGATCACCCCCACCGGCCGTCGACATCACCACAGGAGCCAACGCGAACAGAGCATCGGAAGTATCTGGCTTCAACATCATCGAGTTGCCTGTCCATAGCTCGTCCTTAGGGTCATGTCGCCGGCTGCGGTCTGGCGGCTCCTTCAACCTTAGATCGAACTGTGTTGCCAGAGGAACCCTAGGGTCCGTGCTGTATGCCCACGGGGGTTCAGCCCCCACGCCGGTTCCTGATTTCATGACACCAGCAGCCTTGGAGTCCAGATACAACACACCATCATCCTTCCCAGATTGGTTTGACGTAGACTTGCCAGAAACCTTCTCACGAGATCCGCTTCCGCGTTTCTCCGAGACACAGGCGGACGGAGCCGCTACAGGACCACACTGCAATCCAAGATCGCAGGTGGCAACGAGGCCAGCCTGCCCGGCGGCCGGATGAACGAGCGATGGTGGCGGCGGCGGAGCGATCGCTCCGGAGTCGCCTAACCCTAGCGAAGCGGTACGCATCGCGTCGACTATCTTCATATGTATCGTAGCCACATGTATATCAATGAAGTGGCCATGAGCCTGCGTGCTTCTAATGGACCTTTTGGTCAGGAACTTTAACTTGTCGTGCGCTGCCCGTGGGGCTATGATGTTTGTTAGTCTTATATTAGTACTCTGCCTATGTTGTGGGCTTTATTAATATAAAGCCTGACGCCTCTGGCGTCTCCGTTCTAAAAAAAATTGTAGAATTACGGCGGCACGACATCCATCTCTGATCATAAGCGGCGGTGCGCACATGCTAAACAGCGGCTATAGCAGCAGCAGACCAACAGTACGCGAGATGCAGCAGAAACGAAAGCGGGACGTGCTGCTCACCTCGATCTGGTGCACGCGTACGGTGGTGTGGCCCTGGAGCGGCTCACTGCTGGCTTCAGGTGTGGTGGCCGTTTGAGCCGCACCGCGTCTGTGTTGCCGGTGGCAGCTGTAGGCGACGGGTTCTGCTCCGATGTGCTGTAGGCAGTGTGGCCGACGACTTGCTTGTTAGGAGTAAACCACGCCTCGGTGTGTCGACGGGCGTGTGCGGCGCGTGCGTTCGAGTCGCTAGGCGTGCGTGCGTGGAGGCTCGCGTGGGCGCTACGTGCAGCAGCTACAAAATCGGCGGCGGCGTTAGTTGGTTAGCGAGTGGGCTAGCCGAGCATGCTACTTGCATTGTGTATGCGCGCATTGCATGCTGGCCAGGTCGTGGCCGTTAAGCGGACGCTGCGTAAGAGTTGTACGTGGGCATGCAGTAGTGCATGTAGGTGATTAGTTAGTGCATGGAATTAGTTGGATCAGCGGCCGTGCGTGGTGGCCGGGTTTGTGCTGGTCCGGGTATAACCCCCCCCCCCCCCCCCCCCCCCCCCCCCTTTGTACTGATCCACGGTGCCGGTGAGTGCCGAGCCGAGTTTGAGCTCGAGAGAAAGAAGCGCGGTTCGTGCTGCGTGGCGCCGTTCGTGCGGCATGGCGTTCGTCGCCCAGAAAATGCAGTGTCCTCCTCTCCATCTTCCACCTCCGTCTGAGCGAGTGAGGACGAGGGAGAGCGGGCTGGTCCGGGGTTTGTCCCAACATTGCTTGATGGAGGTCACGTGTAGCCCGGCTTGGTGGATGTCCGTGACGGCGCATGAAGGTTGCAGGTGCCGCTACTAGATCTGGCCATGGCGTCCCCTGGGCCGATGGAACTCAACAAGGCTCTCTCCAGTGAGGTGCCAGTCAGTTGTGGTGTGCTCTGCCGTGAGTGCTGATCCGTGTAGTGGTCACTCCGGCCTACGATGACACTCTCGCTGTGGATTGCGGTGGGCACTGAAAGGTCTTTGTGATGGTTTCACCTGCCAAATCCGGTGACTATTGTCGGCGGTTTATATTGACGACATTGTGAGATGCACGCAGAAGGCTCCTTTGTGGGTTCTTGTTGCTCTCACTCCAGTCAGTTTGCCTTTAGCGGTGAAATTCAATCTATTGACGGCAGCTTGACGCAGAGGGAATGGTTTGTGCAGTGACGACGGTGGGATTTCTAGCCCAGCACATGTAGCTGCTAGGATCGCGGAAAAGTGGTGGCGACAACACAGGTTGACTTCGATGTGGTGCTTCTCGAGTACCCGATCTCGAGCTCCGGGGTGAAAACCCTAGGTACAGCCTGAGTTGATTATACATGGCAATGTCAATGTTTTTGCGTCGTTACCTTGTTGAAGGCAATGCTTAGATATGCTCGGACTTATTCTTTAGGGTGAAAACCTAGAATTTGTCCTTTGATTGTTGAATCTGACGACGGTGGTGCTTGGGTGTCGTTTCCTTCCTGAAGGCATTGCTGATGAAGAACTGGTGTTGTTGTTGAAGAACCTCGTGGTCATTGTGATGTCAAGAGATGGTTGGTGTTGGTATGCTCATTGTAGTGGTTTGATGATCGTTGTTTTTATCGCTTCGGCATTTTTTTTCTCGCTTAGGCATGGCTTTGGTTTTGTATGACTTTGCTCTTTGCCGACGGTTTTTATGTGTGTGTGCGTTGGTGTTGGTTATGTGCATCCTAACTATGCAGAGCCGGATGTGTGCTCATTGTGTTTGTATCCGCTTGATGCTTCATTTTGAGTAAATAAAAGCCACCATTTGCCGAAAAAAATATGCCAGACAAAGAACGTAATAAAAAGAACAAAAATCGCAGGCACCCATTAATCTGAGCTCAGCACCAACTACTACTCAATGCAAGTTACTTCTAGCTACTCATTGTATTAAATATTGCGCATTAAACTATATGTGTACTACACGAACCATCTCTTTTCATGGATTCTGCTTCACATCTATCTTCTCACACATTTTAATACACAGGCACCCCTATATATCATCCTCCATCACATCACCGCTTCTTCTCATGTGATACAATTCTACACTCGACCCAATGTATATATGATAAGACAAGGCAATGCAGAGTTCCAAATAGATGATAGAAATGGTTATTCGAATTATAGCTGGGTAAAACAAGTTTAGGCTAAACACGTTCAAGGCAAGATGCGTCGACTTTATTGTTTCGAGGAGGGGAAAATGTGTAGGCTTAGGGTTGGAAGGCATCGAAAAGATATAGCATGCAAGAATCATATTGGGATGAGTAAGATCCACCACCAATGGCCCAATTTTCACGGCTACCTCACCTATGCTTGTCGCTGTGCCAGTGACAATGGCGGACATCGAGGTCCCTAGTCGAGGAAGACGGGGACAGTGGTGAAGTAGATCTAGAGGGGTCCACGTGTCAAGAAGAATAACTATTTGAATGAGCTGCAAGACGATGGGCATAGGTGTGCGTGGTCTATAGACCAAGGGTCCCACTTGCAAGTGTGCCAACATGGGTTTAACAGAGATTGGATGATGTCCCTGACTCCGTATATATTATCGAGGAAATGAGAATTATGTGAACTCTCACCTACCCTCTATGTATCCCATCCTTTCTATTCTATTCTTCCCCTTCTCCGATCCCAAGTTACATTCTGTGATTATCCTTAGTTCTGCTAGCGGGCCATCACACCGATCTAGGATTTTCACCACCATGAACAGGTTCTAACAAACTCTAAATAGCACCAACCGACAAACTGAAGTACCGAGTGATGCCACCCCACTTGCTGAGATTGCATCGCCATGCTGATCTACACAAGCACATGTATGTTGGTTGCAACACATTTACGATCATGTGAAAAAAAATCTTATGCTTGTAACAAACACAATTTTCCATTCATTTCGATACCTCAACTCGAAATGGTATTTCAAGAGTGATCGGTACTACAAAGTTGTCCACAGCGCAACATCAATATCTTGGCAGCTAACAACATTTGCTATTGGGTTAAACAACTAAAACAAAACACCCACTGCATAACGGTGTCAACTAAGCAAGATTCTCTAGGCAATTAGTTAATATCATTGCGAAATTTTAATTCCTTCCCCATGTGGTTGCGCCAAGCAGAGTATCCAATATTCTCTAATGCCAATATGCATCCAGAGCAACAGAGAATACGACATATGTAGTGTTGTAAGAATCCTGGCAGTGGCCCAGTTTTTCCGAAAAAGGCTTTCGCCCCGCTTTATATATAAAGCAACGAACCACAAACATCTGAACCATACAACATCAACCCACAATGCACACACCCAAGACGAGATACAAGGGTACGTAAGATCAACAACATCAACCCCAAGCGACCAAAGGATGAACAAAAAGCACCACTACGGGGATGACAAAGCCCTCAACCGTGAACTAGCCACTCCGAGGACCCAAGTTGACCGTCGACACACATGCACTAGTACAAAACAGGGCTTTGGTCCAGGCCAGATAATTGCATTAGTCCCGGTTCGTGAGGCCAGGGCGCCGGCCCGGCCACGGCAGGCACCAGTCCCGGTTCGTCTGACCCCTTTAGTCCCGGTTCCAGACATGAACCGGGACTAAAGGTCCTCGCTCCTGGCGCAGCCCCTTTAGTCCCGGTTGGTGGCTGGAACCGGGACTAAAGGTGTGTCTTCTGTCCCGGTTCTAGCCACGAACCGGGACTAAAGAGATGCCTATATATATGCTCTCCCCTGCCCGCTCACTCCTCTGTTTTTTGGCCGGCCGGTGTGGGAGGTGTGTGCTGCTCTGCTCTCACCTCCTATACACATGAGGTGTTCGATGAAATGCCCGAGTCACACTTACGCTTTCTCCTCTCCAAGCTCGACCTCCAAGCTCCATTTTCCCCAAGATTTGTCTAGGTTTGGCGGTGCACCAACTACACAAGTGTTCTAAAAGTTTAGCAACTTCATCGTTTCATCTCTCACTGCTAGTTTAGCTCATTTCAAATGCTGTAGAAGTAGAGTGGTTTGTGGGTTTTAGTGGAGGAGTGTATGTGGGAGTTCTTTTGATTTAGATGCACAATTTGAGCTGAAATTAACTTCTTAGAGTCTGCACATGTGTAGGGTGCCGTCCCCGTCCCCGTCCTCACCGCCGTCGATCGCCCGCGCCGATCTCGTCGCCGGCACCACCGTGGTGAGCCTCTTGTTCTTATCTTCTTTTTAAAAGAAAAAAATTCTTACTTGTATGATTTAGATAGATACTTGTATAATTTTCTTACTTTTATTATTGTTTGTTATTATATGGTGCCATGACTTTGGTATCCGCCTCCGTCGGCCCTCGTCCTGTCTATGATTCGGATGTGGTATATTATCTTTTATTATGATTTGTTTCATGTAGTGTTTATGACAATTATGCCGACCAACGTGACATAGATGTTTTTATCTAGGAGGTATGTGAACCGGAAATTCCAACCGACCCTCTTGTCGAGAGGTTAAATTTAGTTGAAAAAGAAAACAATTACTTGAAGAAAAAAATGAAAAGAATTGAGGAGGAGAAGATGGAATTGGAGTTGCATGTTGCCGATGTCGTCGATGATCACAAGATCAAGATGGATGCAATGCGCTTGAAGATTAGAAAGATTAGAAAATATGCCATTCATAATGAGGCTTGGTATCATTATGCCGTTGGATCAATTGTTACCTTAGTTGCGATTATGATCGCATTTAAATGTTTTTCATAGTTTCAATGTATGTTTTAATTAGATGCTCTAGAGAGCTATATGTTGTTCTATGAGAACTATATATGTATGAACTTTATGTATTTATTTTTTCAGTAATAATATTTGATCACTACTGTACTTTGGTTTTAATGTGATGATGAACTTGTATTAATTTGGTCACTTCTCTATTCATGATGTTCTGTAATGGTTTTTGATACACTTAATTATATAATGCACGCAGATGAACCGGCAATGGATGTACGGTGACCGACGCACCTCCGAGTATCTTGAGGGCCTGCATAAACTTCTCGAAGTGGCTGAGGCAAACAAGCAGAATGGTTTTATGTATTGTCCATGCCCTGTCTGTGAGAATACGAAGGATTACTCTAATTTGAAAACCCTTCACGTCCACCTGCTTGAGAAGGGTTTCATGCCACACTATAATGTTTGGACCAAGCACGGAGAAAGAGGGGTTATGATGGAAGACAACGAAGAAGAAGAGGATGATGACAACTATCCCCCTGAATACGGTGATACTGCAACGGGGGAAGCTGAAGATCAAGAGGAACCAGACGATGTGCCCGATGATGATCTTCGCCGGGTCATTGTTGATGCAAAGAGACAATGCCAAAGTGAAAGGGAGAAGTTGAAGTTCGATCGCATGTTAGAGGATCACAAAAAAGGGTTGTACCCAAATTGCAAAGATGACAACACAAAGCTCGGTACCACACTGGAATTGCTGCAATGGAAGGCAGACAGTGGTGTATCTGACAACGGATTTGGGAAGCTACTGAAAATAATGAAGAAGAAGCTTTCAAAGGATAACGAATTGCCCGACAGTACGTACGAAGCAAAGAAGGTTCTATGCCCTCTAGGATTGGAGGTGCAGAAGATACATGCATGCCCTAATGACTGCATCCTCTACCGCGGTGAGTACGAGGATTTGAACGCATGCCCGGTATGCGGTGCATTGCGGTATAAGATCAGACGAGATGACCCTGGTGATGTTGAGGGCGAGCGCCCCAGGAAGAGGGTTCCTGCCAAGGTGATGTGGTATGCTCCTATAATACCACGGCTGAAACGTCTGTTCAGAAACAAAGAGCATGCCAAATTGATGCGATGGCACAAAGAAGACCGTAAGAAAGACGGTAAGTTGAGAGCACCCGCTGACGGGTCGCAGTGGAGAAAAATCGAGAGAAGGTGGGGGGACTTTGCAGGTGACGCAAGGAACGTATGGTTTGGGTTAAGCGCAGATGGCATTAATCCTTTTGGAGAGCAGAGCAGCAATCATAGCACCTGGCCCGTGACTCTATGTATCTATAACCTTCCTCCTTGGTTGTGCATGAAGCGGAAGTTCATTATGATGCCAGTGCTCATCCAAGGCCCTAAGCAACCCGGCAACGACATTGATGTGTACCTAAGGCCATTAGTTGAAGAACTTTTACAGCTGTGGAATGGAAAAGGTGTACGTGTGTGGGATGAGCACAAACAGCAGGAATTTGACCTACATGCGTTGCTGTTTGTAACCATCAATGATTGGCCTGCTCTCAGTAACCTTTCAGGACAGACAAACAAGGGATACCACGCATGCACGCACTGTTTAGATGACACCGAAAGTATATATTTGGAGAAATGCAGGAAGAATGTGTACCTGGGACATCGTCGATTTCTTCCGACCAACCATCAATGTCGAAAGAAAGGCAAGCATTTCAAAGGTGAGGCAGATCACCGGAAGAAGCCCGCCCTCCGTACTGGTGATCACATACTTGATATGGTCAAGGATTTACAAGTAATCTTTGGAAAGGGTCCTGGCGGACAATCTGTTCCGAATGACGCTGAGGGACGCGCACCCATGTGGAAGAAGAAATCTATATTTTGGGACCTACCCTATTGGAAAGACCTAGAGGTCCGCTCTGTAATCGACGTGATGCACGTGACGAAGAATCTTTGCGTGAACCTGCTAGGCTTCTTGGGCGTGTATGGGAAGACAAAAGATACACCGGAGGCACGGGAGGACCAGCAACGTGTGCACGAAAAAGACGGCATGCATCCAAAGCAGTATGAAGGTCCTGCCAGCTACGCTCTTACCAAAGAAGAGAAGGAAATCTTCTTTGAATGCCTGCTCAGTATGAAGGTCCCTTCTGGCTTCTCGTCGAATATAAAGGGAATAATAAATATGGCAGAGAAAAAGTTCCAGAACCTAAAGTCTCATGACTGCCACGTGATTATGACGCAACTACTTCCGGTTGCATTGAGGGGGCTTCTACCGGAAAACGTTCGATTAGCCATTGTGAAGCTATGTGCATTCCTCAATGCAATCTCTCAAAAGGTAATCGATCCAAAAATCCTACCAAGGTTAAAGAATGATTTGGTGCAATGTCTTGTCAGTTTCGAGCTGGTGTTCCCACCATCCTTCTTCAATATCATGACGCACGTCCTAGTTCATCTAGTCGACGAGATTGCCATTCTGGGTCCTGTATTTCTACACAATATGTTCCCCTTTGAGAGGTTCATGGGAGTCTTAAAGAAATATGTTCGTAACCGTGCTAGGCCAGAAGGAAGCATCTCCATGGGCCGGCAAACAGAGGAGGTCATTGGGTTTTGTGTTGACTTCATTCCTGACCTTAAGCCGATTGGTCTCCCTCAATCGCGGTATGAGGGGAGACTAACTGGAAAAGGCATGCTAGGAGCGGATTCAATAATATGTAGGGACGGGCATTCTTGGGCTCAAGCACACTACACAGTTCTACAAAATTCTACCTTGGTGACCCCGTATGTCAATGAACACAAGAATATTCTGCGCTCCAAACACCCGGAGCAGTGTGACGACTGGATTACATGTGAACACATCAGGACTTTCGGCAGTTGGTTGCAAACACATCTCATGGGTGACAACATTGTTGGAGATGAGCTGTACTCGTTGGCCAGGACACCATCTTCGACTGTATTGACTTACCAAGGGTACGAGATAAATGGGAATACATTTTACACGATCGCCCAAGATCAAAAGAGCACCAACCAAAACAGTGGTGTCCGCTTTGATGCAGCAACCAACAAGGGAAAGGACACATATTATGGTTACATAGTGGACATATGGGAACTTGACTATGGACATGATTTTAAGGTCCCTTTATTTCGGTGCAAATGGGTCAATCGGTCGGGAGGCGGGGTACAGGTAGACCCGCAGTATGGAATGACAACAGTGGATCTCAACAATCTTGGGTACACAGACGAACCATTCGTCCTAGTCAATGATGTGGCGCAGGTTTTCTATGTACAGGACATGTCTACCAACCCGAGAAAAAGAAAAGATAAGGAAGCGAATACATCATACGATGAGCCAAAGTGCCACATAGTTCTTTCAGGGAAAAGAGACATCGTGGGAGTGGAGGGCAAGACAGACATGTCTGAAGATTATGAAAAGTTTCATGAAATTCCTCCCTTCAAAGTGAAGGCTGACCCAAGCACCCTGTTAAACGATGAAGATTATCCATGGTTACGGCACAATAAGCAAGGGACACACGCGAAGAAAAAGTGAAGAATTTCTCTCCACAACTATTCTGATGATGGCTTTGATCTAGAATATCACTGCAGTTACATGTCAAGAAATGAAATGCCTTTTGTAACATACTAGATCATTGATGGCGCGCGTTGCTGCGCCCGTCTATTTAGGATCTTATTTGTTAGGGATATGAAGTAATTTGTATACATTTGTCTGCAATGCTTTGATGCGTTGGTCTTTCTTGTAGCTTGTTCTTGTTTCCATTTCATTTTTCAATACAATTATGTAACCAAGGAGAGGACCCTGTTGATCTACCATAATGCTATGTAATTGAAGTGAGGAATCCAATTGATCTGCAAGAAAATAGTGTGTTGTCTTTTTTTTCTTAGGTCTAATAGACTTGTTGGATCGAGTTGTGGTATCAAGTGTATGGGATTAAAATTCGGATGGCTGATGGAAACATGTTTTCTGATTGATCGTCACCTGTTTTTGCTCCTAAAAAAACACTATAGCAAAGTGTCACAAAAATTTGTAAACCAAAGTTTGTAAATAATAGATACACCATGTATATATACAAGTCAGTTGCAGGTAAAGCAGCCATGAGAGCAATATACAGTAGGTTCTAGATAGATCTCTTTACACCTAGGAACACTGCAAACTCACAAAGCATGCAGAATGGAAAACCAGAAAAAGAAAGCATCATGTGATGATTGATTAGTGTAACCTCACTCACGGTCAGTTAGGACAGTATAGATTAAATCGAGCCATCTCTCAAGTGTCCAGTATATGTAGTTCTTTCTGCAAAAGGATATTGACCTGTAAAGCAACTTTCATATAATACGAGTTATGAGGGAGAAAATAAATAATGATAATATTTGTAAATTCCACTGAAAATGAGAAGGGTACCAGTTACAAAAACTGAGAAGGGTAGAACGATTAGAAATACACAAATTATAAACAAACTAAGACATGGAACTGTTGTTTCCATATTTAAATTTGATTTTTTTTGGAATTATTGAGAGAAATGCTTACGTACAATAGTACAAGAAACACTTTTCAAAAAAAAGTACAAGAAACAAAATTCATAAAAATGATGTCAACATCATGTCTTATACTCGCATATCTTTGATTCCTCTTACCTGGTGTTCTCCAGGTATTCGGTCCAGCAAAAAAGCTAAACAGAAAGCTTTGTTCTTGTTCTTTCGGCTCAATTTTGGAAAAAATAAAGAATTAATTATAAACCTAACACCAACATACATTGTACACTTGGAATAATTAATTTCATACTGAAAATTATTCCAATAGCTCCAAAGGAGAAAGTTGCAGATAGAGTGCAAAAGGAAGAGAGTTTATTTAACTGGAATGTAAGAAGCCGCTTAATTACGGTACATTCTGAGTAACCAAAAAAGACTAAATTGGAGACTCCTTTGTTGGTCAATGTTGTGAAGAAATACCACTTGGGAACTGCAGTGTCTCTCTGTAAACGAAGATAAGAAAAACCATCTTAGTACTTAATGGATGAAAGATGATAAAAACATCTCTCTCTCTACAAAGCATGTCACTGGATGGCTGAATATATAGAAAAGCACAAAGAAAAGGGCATCCATGGTGTACCTTCTGTCTCCAGCTGCCTCCGATGATGGTCGTTGTAAAGAACTGTACACACATTACTTATGTCATTTTATCGTATAGGAACAAATTAAGAGTGTGTACAACAACATTATGCTTGCCATAAGGCTTTGCTGTCCTAAACAACCTGATGCATATATAGCAAAAATAATAGCTGGCAGTAGCATGTCATGAATAATTATGAACAGATAAGCATGGAAAGTAAGCAGTCACATGAACATATTGGATATGGAATAAAATATGACATTCCACTTAACTGACCTTCCAACAACCATTGGGATCCTCAGTTTCAGAATTCAGGAACAAAAAAAAAACAGAAACACTACTGAAATTTGTTCCAATAAGCCACTACCAGTCCCAAGCACTTGGGCGACAGTAACTGCAACAAATTAAAAGCGGAAATCAACATCAGCAGGAGCCCGATCAGAGTACATACATTGAGTGCGCAGGGATTGTATTGGGGAAGGGAAACCTTCAGCAAAAATTTAGGACAGTAAAATTTGGTGCACCTTACCAGCCCTCTAATGCCCACGATTCACCTGCATCCCGCGATTCTGCTGGATCCCCTCGCGTGCGGCGCGACTTGGCAGGATCCACTCCACAAATCCGTGTCTAATTACACAAACCTTAGAAAACAGTAGGATCAAGGAAATAGATAGATAAAGAACAACCGTAAATTTCATGGAAAATAGGATCAGTAAGACATCGTCACGGAAACAAACAAAATTCATGGTAACACACTTACTGTTAGGTTCCTTTGGGAAACAATAACCATGTATTTTTACTTCCAATAACGTTCATGTTTTGCAATGCATCTATCTGAAAGCATTATATTTTCGGCCTATTTATCCTTAGTAAATCAAGAAAGAGTAAGTTCCTCCATGAACCAAATATTAATTGTCGTCTCTATTAAGAAATAATTCTCCATCGTTAAGAGTCGTGGGCAGAGAGTGCAGAGGAATATGCAGAATCTGCCCAAATCAATTGTCAACGCGTAGCATGAACATCACCTGCACATATTTTTGTTGGGAGAGGATATGAGTATCTTTTTTTGAGACGACACGAGGACATTGACGCAATTTACAGGTAGCATACCTGAGCATGTCGCTGAAGAAGATGTTGCTGCTGGAGTAAGATGTGCATAGACAGCCAGGGAGGGAAGCATTATATAGTACCTGGGAGGTTTGCGACTTTACCAGCCATTAAGGAAATGAATGAATGATAATAGGCCATAATCGCGAGTTTGAAGGAGAGCAGAGCAGTTTCCAGCAGAAGAATGCCATGATTGCGAGGTTGAAGGATAGGAGAGAAGTTACCAGTACACGAGGCATCTGCCATTATCTCCCTCGCCCGCACCTTGACTCCGTAGCACACCTCTGCCACGAGCTGGACTGGATCGGCTCGACGCGGATCCCGGTCCTCCGGTCGCTGGGATCAACCGGATGGACTCGGCTTGACCTGGATCCCGCTCCTCCGGTCGATGGGATCGACCGGATGGACTCGATCCCATCCCTGACCTCAGGTGTACGGACGCTCCTCTGGTCTTCACTAGATGGAATCGGCCGCCCCTCTATGCGGCTCGATTCCGGAGTGGAATCGATGCGGTCCCGTTCCCCTCAGCCTCGATCGGGAATCGATTAGGGTTCGCGAGTTTTTTTTAAGCGGTTGGGTTCGCGAGTAAATGGAGCTGACGCGGTCGCTCGTAGGCCTCCCTCCTTCGAATGGGCTGCCGGCTCGCCGAAGGCCCAATGCACCAGAGGCGTCCGTTTCGGCCCGTGGAGCAGCAGCCCACAGGACAGCCGGGCCAGTTTACACAGATTGCGAAACAGACTTACTTAGACACGAAATCCGACGGCCAGAAACTCCTAGATCAATAAAATGGACGGCCGAAAACCCAAATCGCTGTGAGGGCAGGGATTAGGTGCGGTTATACTGTCCTTAATGAGTTTTCGTCCGAAACCGTGATACTTCGAAAGAGATTGTCCATTTTGTACAAGAAGTGCATCCAGTTTTTGCCGTAACCCTCTCAACTTTTTAGCACATGCTATGTGGGTGAAATGATGATACCATGCCAACTTTCAACCTTTTCAGAGTTCATTTGTACTACTTTTCAATTTCAGGGTCATTTAGCTAAAAAATCAGTAAATGCATGAAAAATAGCAAATGAAGTCAGAAAGGGTTGAAAATTGATGATGTGGCTTTGAATGGTGCATGTTGAACGCACAAAAAGTCTGGAGTTGAAATAAGTTAAAAAAAATGAAATGCCTTTGTAACATATGAGTTTTCGTCCGAAACCCTGATACTTCGAAAGAGATTGTTCATTTTGTACACGAAGTGCATCCATTTTTTGCCGTAACCCTCCCAACTTTTTAGCACATGCTATGTGGCTGAAATGATGATACCATGCCAACTTTCAACCTTTTCAGAGTTCATTTGTACTGCTTTTCAATTTCAGGGTCATTTAGCTCAAAGAATGAACTAATATCAAAAAGAATGAACTAAAAAGCTTTTACAAAACTCTAATAGCAAAAAGAATGAACTAAAAAGAATCAATTAAACTTTCAACCTTTTTGTTATGATCCACTAAAACAAAACTATAATATTCTTCAACAGCAAAAAGAATCAACTAAAAAGCTTTTATAAACCTCTAGTTATTATAAAAGTATTTTTGAAACTAAAATTAAATAAAATTTATGCAACTAAAATTATCAAAGTATTTTTTGTTCAAAACTTTAATAGCAAAAAGAATTTTCATAAAGTATTTTTTGTTAGAAACTTTAATAGCAAACTAAAATAACAAAATATGTTTTTGATTAAAACACCCATTTAAAATAACCTAAAAATTACCAAATTGAATATAATGATAAAACACACTAATACTAAACAGCAGGAAAAAGAATCACTCAAAAATCTATTTTTAAAGTAAAGTTATTCACAAACTAGTGATTCACACAAATTTCACAGAATTCAAATTTAAACTATTCAAATTTGAAAACTACTGGCACTAACAGAAAGTTTATAATTTTTGTGACCTAAAGCAAAAAGAATCACTCAAAAACTCTAAGTATTTAGCTGTAAGTAGAAACAAAATAAAATAAATAAAGAAAAAAACAAACCGGGACTAAAAAGTAAAAAAAAATTAAAAAAATTGCCGCCTACTGGGCCACCACGGCCTGCATACGACTAGAAACCCAACCCGCTAGTTGGGCCAGGATGCAGGCCCGCAGCAGGCCCACTAGGCCCACAGGCAGAGAGAGTGTGTTTAGGCCCGTAGGCCTGCATAAGAGAGGAGCTCGAGAGGGTTGGCGCAGCCGCGCCTATAAACCACTCTCGACGCCTCTCAGCTAGCGAGGTGGGACTAAACATCCACCCGCCCGACGCCGTGCCAGCCGCAGGCCTTTGGTCCCGGTTCGTGGCTCCAACCGGCACTAAAGGCCCCCCTTTAATCCCGGTTGCAGCCACCAACCAGGACTAAAGGTCTCTGCTTCCCGCCCTTTGGGCTGCTGAAAATGACCTTTAGTCCCGGTTGGTGGCTCCAACCGGGACTAAAGGGGGCCTTTAGTCCCGGTTGGAGCCACCAACCGGGACCAATGCTCTGGGTATATAAGCAGCACTTAGGAAGTTTTCAGAGTTCATCTGCAGTTTCCCCCGACGACGCCGAGCACCTCGACGCCGCCAGGCTGCCCCGACGCCGTCGCCCGGTCCCCTCGCCGTGCCCTGCCCCGACGTCGTCGCCGCGCCCCTGCCCTGCCGTCGCCGTCGCCGTCGCCGCCCCCGAGCCCGCGCCCCTGCCCCGCCCCCGAGCCCCCTCCCCCGCCGTCGCCGTCGCCGTCGCCGCCCCCGAGCCCGCGCCCCTTCCCCGCCCCCGCCGTCGCCGCCCCCGAGCCCGCGCGCTCTCCCTCCTCCCCGAGCCCTCGCCGCCCCCGCTGTGAGCCGCCGCCGCCCCGGCCCGCTGTCCATTTTTTTTTGTTTATTAATTATGTTTATGTATTTTTTGTTCATATATAATGTAGATGTATATGTATGTATGGATGGATGGATGAAAATATTGATATGATGAATTTTTTTTGTTCATAGACTTTTTTATGTTCATAGAATTAATATTTTTTTTGTTTGTTAATTTTTTTGTTCATATATAATGTAGATGTATATGTATGTGTATGTATGGATGGATGGATGTATGTATATAGAAAATATTGATATGATGAATTTTTTTGTTCATAGAATTTTTTATGTTCATAGAATTAATATCAAGTGGCACTTTCAGGATATTGAGCAAGTGCCCCCGATATGTACATGTATGTATGTAGATTTTGAGCAAGTGCCCCCATATGATGATTTTTTTTTCATAGAATTTTTTATGTTCATAGAATTAATATCAAGTGGCACTTTTCAAATAAAGTTTTGAGCAAGCTAATGGACTCTAGCAGAGATGCAATTGATACTATCTTGTAGATCATAGGAGAGTGATCAATATTGATATAAGGCACTAACCCATAGGATGTACAGAACAATAGTTGTAGCCTTTGGAAAACAACTAAGTGATGTTTAAAGCTGAGGAATTCTCAGACTTAGCAGAATTTTTAGGATATTGGTAAAACTTTAGAAATTGGTAGAAAATTAACCGTAACTGCGATGAAAATAATTTATATATGAAAATCGATCAGAAAAATATGACGAATCCGAATATGCCCTCTGTTCGTCTATCACAAGCAGCTAGCATAGCGAACCTGGAATCGTCCCCCTCCGGTTCATCTGTCCGAAAATGCAGACTTCGGGAAAACATTCCCGGATGTTATCCCCCTTCACCTATATCGTGTAGTGCCGCGTTAGAACACCCCTAACTCTCTCGGGAATTCAACATATCCCCCGATAACTTCGACATGAGGGGGGGGCGGTCCACAAAGTATCCTCTCTCGAAAGTATAACCCCCGATAACTTTGCATGATGTTTGCGACTAATCCATTGCTCATATATGCATATGATTCCTTGTTGTGATTAGCTAGGTCTATGTTTGCCACTAATCCATCTCTCATGGTTGTATATTGCCATGTTGTAATATTTGCAGAAACTATGGACAGAGACTTAGAAAAAGAAGAGTTGTTGGGGGATATAATCCGCAACGAAGGTGATATCACCTTGTCGTTTCTCAACGACACCGATGGTCAGGAAAGAGAGGATGACGGCTCCGGTGATCCAATGGAGGAGGAAGGAGATCATGACAGCTCCGGTGACCGAATGGAGGAAGAAGGAGATCATGACGGCTCCGGTGACCGAACGGAGGAGGGAGCCTTAACTGTTGCAAAGTCCGGCGAGGTATATATACATATATTAATTAAGCCTCTACTGACTTGATGCATTAATTGTTTTGTATGTACATATATTAACGCTTCTTTCTTCTTTTAATTAGCCCTCCAGATCGAGCCAAACTTCTATAAGGAGACGAGGCCCGAAGAAAAGGTTGCGCCAGGATGAAAGGTTCACGATCGAAGAAGTCGGTCGAGATGGCCAACCGATTGCTCCCAAGCAGAGCAGGGACACATTTATACATCAGTGCGGAGTGGTTGTTAGGGACATCGTCCCGATCAGCATCCAAGAATGGAATAAGAAGAAGGACCCTGAAGTTTCTTATGTCCAGGATAGACAGAAAGATGATCTTTGGACCTCGCTGATGACAAATTTCAGCCTACCACCAGAGGCGGATCCGAATAAGGTCAAGGCGTTTGATCTTAAGAAGATGGCAAAACTATTCAAGAACTGGAAAAAAGATTTGCACAAAAAGTTTGTCGAGAAAGACAAGACTCCAGAATTCACCGGTCCATATGAGAAGATAAAAGATCACTGGCCCGCATTTGTGGCCTACAAGAAATCGGACAAGGGCAAGCAAAGGTCAGCGACAAATAAGCTAAATGCTGCAAAGAAGAAGTATCACCATGTTACGGGGTCAGGTAGCTACAGCAAAGCCCGGCCTACGTGGGACAAAGCTGAGCAAGACCTACTTGCTAAAGGGGTCCAACCAGCGACATTGCACTGGCCAGATCGGTTAAGGACTTGGTTATTCGGGGTTGGGGGAACTTTGGACCCAGACACAGGGGAGTGTGTTTGGACGAAAGCTCAACTTGCAATACCCGTCAAGAAGCTTGAGGAAGCAATCCAGGCAGCGCAGGAAGGGAGGTTACATCCCGACAGAGAGAATGATGAGCTGACACAGGCCCTTGGGAATCCTGAACACCCTGGACAAACACGAGGCACATCAGGCTCCGTTCCGTGGGTGCATGGGTTTCCCGACAGCGGTGGTTATAGAAGCCGAGAGAGAAAGAAGAAAGCGGAAGCAAGCAAAATGCAGAAGATCAATGCAAGATTAGCGAAACTAGAGGAACTTGAGAGCCAGCGAGCTACCGGCCAACCATCTCAGCGGCACGAAGATCCTTCCTTCGACACTGCCCCAGAAGCTACCCCACCATCTCAGCAGAGAAGCTACCCCACCATCTTCAGCCTGATATCACAGCTCCTCGCTACCCCGTGGATAGTATCACGGAGGCTGAACATTGTGTGCTAATGGCGAAATGCCAGAACCTGACCTTGAAGGCGGCGGTCGGCTCTGTTTTACCTCCTCGAGCTGAGGGAACTTTCCATTGCCTTCCGATTCCACATGGCTATGCTATTTTCACGGTGGATGAAATAATGGAGGGATTTGAGGGGCTGGAGCTTGACTACCCTACAGGTGAAGGGGATAATCTTCTAGAAAATGCCTTAAGGAGTACCTGCCTATGGAGAAAGAAGTACATCAAGCTTCCAAACTGGACGCCGCCTTAGCAGACGTAGCCGGATGAGGCCCCTCAGCAGACTCCTCACATTCCAGCTCAGCCGGATGAGGCCCCTTAGCAGACTCAGCCGGATGAGGCCCCTCAGCAGAGTCCTCTTCCGCCTCAGCTGTCTCCGGCGCGTCAGCGGACTCCGCCGCCTCAGCAACAGCGGAAGAGAGCCGCCGCCGCTCCGGCGGCTAGCAGTACAAAAGGCGAGAAGAAATTCAAATTTGGTCCAAGCCTCAGGGTTCCTGCAAAGTTACCATATGAGAGGACTGACGAGGAAAACAAGGACATCAGTGCTGCCGAAGTGCAGGCCCATTTTGAACAGAAACGTCCACCTCCGAAGGAAACAATAGATCCGGTGAAAGCGAAGCGCACTCTGGATGCCCTTAAGCGACCACCACCGCCTCCGCCGCAATCCAACTATGACCGCTGTATTGAAAAGACATATGATGAAGCGCGGCGGTCGGGAAGTACTGCCAGTGCTTCTAGACGAAGAAGTGGGAAAACAATTCCCCAGCTCGGCGAACAGGAGAAGCAATCGTGCCCCCCGCTCAAGGTGTCTAGCGATATCGCTAATCATCCGGGGCTACTGCCCGGTACCACTCTTGGTGATTACGTGGGCGATGATGTACAGTTTGAAACGGCTGAGGTAGTAGAGATCTTTAGATACGAGCACGGGAAGCCTCTCGTCAAACCTGATCATCCTCCTCTAACAACGATGATGCGAAGATTGCATGAGTGGTACTTGGAAAGCTGCAGGAAGAATGGGTCCGATTGTTTGATGGTGAGAATTAAAGATGAGCACGACCTCATTGGAGTCGAGCTGATGCCTGTTGAATTTGTGGAGTTATTTCAGTTATTCAATCAAGAGGTCCTCGACAAACAACTCATGACTTGCTACTGTCTGTAAGTATTACTTCTGTAATTAAGTCTCTAGCTCAGCTCATTCATTGCATGTATATATAATTATCCTCACTATATTATGCAGATTCAAGATCGTCGAATGCCCAAAAAGACAAATCTATGACATTGGGTTCATTAGCCCAAATACCGTAAATGAATGGGCGGTACAAAACAGAGTTAAAGAGACCGAGGAAAACTTGCTAAAAGCGTTCCTTCGACATCAAAACAAAAGGGAAATACTCTTTCCTTACAACTTCAAGTGAGTGTTATTGTCTTGTGCATATTCGGTTTCGCTTACTCGAGGTTAAGTACTGTAATTGATGAGTTATGCGTGCGCAGGTTCCACTATATTCTGCTATCCATTAAGCTTGACGGGGGAGTAGTAACTGTCTTAGACTCGAGACGTAAAGATCCCAAGGATTATGCGGACATGACTGCAATGCTCCAGAAGTAAGTTCAATCAATACCGGGACCATATCGGCAACTTTCATTCATTTCCTGATATCAAGTAATCATTTTCTTTGCCTGGCAGGGTTTGGAAACAGTTCACCGGAAAGGTTCCGGGTCTGAAGAACGAGCTGCGATTTACACACCGCAAAGTAAGTAGTACTAGCTAGTTCCGCGCATCTCTCATTGATTCTAGTTTCATCAATACCATTATCATGCTTGATTATCAGTTTGATTGAACTCTATTCTCGTAAAGTGCTGGTGGCAGGCAGCCGGGAATAATTTATGTGGATACTACGTTTGCGAGTTAATTCGCGACTCGACCACTGAGCGGGGCTTCTTGTCTGACAAACAATTTGAAGTACGTAAACAATATTCACAATTTTATTTTATTACCATCAATTGTGTTGAGTTTCATTCATATATATGTATTGACCCCCTTCTTTAAATTAGATCTGGCAGATGCGGGATGAACTCCTACCACATGATCGCATACGAGCAATTCAAGAGGAATTGGCGGGATTCTTTCTTGACCACGTCATACATGAAAAGGGAGAATACCATACGGAAATTCAATGGGAGTTTGGCGCTTGATGATGTCAGGGATGTTATATTGTATATATGTAGTAGCGTCGGATAGATATACGAAAACTTGTTGTTCGACCAAGCACGGAGAAAGAGAGGTCACTTCTCTCTATATATGTTCATGACGATCTTGTGTAATTAATGGTTTCCTTCATTTGCTTACTAGCTAGCGTCGAGTTCTCTCTATATGTAGTAGCTAGCGTCGACCAAGCACGGAGAAAGAGAGGTCACTTCTCTCTATTAGCTAGCTAACACAATATGAAACCTCTAAACCCTCCAAACCCCCTAACCCCCCCCCTTCAAAAAAAACAAAAACCCCAGCGCCTGCGAGCTGCTGACGCGTGGCTGCCTTTTGGTCCCGGTTGGTGTTACCAACCGGGACTAAAGGTCCTCCTGCCTGAGTGCTGCGAAGCGGCCACGTGGAGCTCCTTTAGTCCCGGTTGGTGTTGCCAACCGGGACTAAAGGTCCTCCTGCCTGGGCTCCCCACAGCGGCCACGTGGAGCACCTTTGGTCCTGGTTCGTAGGCCAACCGGGACTAAAGGTTTTAGGCATTAGTCCCGATCGTTTTGTCCCGGTTCCAGAACCGGGACTAAAGGCCCTCTTGAACCGGGACAAAAGTCCTATTTTGTACTAGTGATGAGCTCCAAGACGATGTCTTCATGAAGGGTACGACGCCGGAGCGCCGCCACCGCCCGATCCAAAGGATCAAGATTTTCACCCGGAGCAAACGGAGGACTAGGAGCAGCCGCGACGGCGTCTTCAGGAAGAGGACGACACCCGCGGGCATCGCCGCCGTCGGTCTGACCACTGCCAGACAGGGAATTCTTCCCGGCACCATGCTCCACCTCCATACAGAGGGTGACAAGTCATGAGAGACCTGCCGCACCACGACCATGCACCGCCGAGCCCCAGCCACCCCGCCGCCCACACGACCAAGGCTGCCAGGCCGCACCCGAGCTGCGAGAACCGCACATGAACACCGCAGCTCCCACCACAGAGCCGCCGCCCTGCATCCCGCACCTCAACGGCCATCGAAAGGGAAGGGCCTCCACCAGCCAGCAGACCCCTACAGAACCGGAGCCGCCAACGGCCGGCACGTCTCTACCGCGCCAGGACTGGAACTGGGGGCACCAGGTCGGGGAAAGGGTGAGGAGGAGGAGCGGCGCAAACCTCGAACCAGCACCCATGCCAATGACGGGTGGCCTCGCCACCCATCCCTCCTGCCTACCTCCCCTACGTCGCCTGCAACGCCCAACCACGGCCACCAGGACAGGAGCGCGAGGAGCACGCCCCGACCGTCCGCCCAACGACGAGGGCGCCAGAGTGGCCGAGATCCGTCCCCGAAGACGAGCAGAAGAGGTGCCGCGAGCCGCGCGAGAACGGGCACGCAGGCGACGTCAACCGCGCAGGCCGCAGCAGACGCGCCCGCGCCCGCCGGCGAGACGCCGCACGCCGCCCACGGCCGCCGCCAGCCTGCCAGATCTGGCCAAGCCCAGACCAGGCCGCCACCGCAGCCATGGGCGCCAGTCCGCCCCGTGAAGCCCACCGCGCCGCCACCAGGCTCCCCCGACCCCGTCGCCAGAGCCCGCCGCCGAGCCACCGCGCCCCTCACCAGCGCGATGCACCGCCGGAAGCCGTTGACCCATGCCAACCACCCCCGAGCGCGGAGTGAAGGAGCCCCGCCGCCACCGGCGCCGGCGGGCTTTGCCCGTCAACGTGGCCCGGCGGCGGCGAGGAAGGGAAGGGAGGAAGGGGGGGCCGAGGCCGGCGGCTAGGGTTTCCCCCCCGGTCGCCTCACGGGAGCGACGCGGGGGAGGGAGGGGTGAGGGAGGCTCTCGTGGCCCAGTTTTTCACATGCAAAATAGTGCCATGGCCCGCCCAGCCCATGACCAGAACACTAAGGTGTGAGAGTAAATCCAGGCCAAGAACGTAAAAAAATTTGGGCTCTTCTTTAGCCTAGCCCACACAACGCTACTGGGAAAAGCTTATAGGTGGGGTCACATTAGTGGTGGGCATAGTCTGGACTAAACCTGGGCATTCGCCGGGCCGGGCTTTGTCAAGCCCGGCCTCAAAATCTCAAGCCCGAGCCCGGCCCAGCATGAAACACATGAACAGTGCCCTTTTTAATTATAATAATTAATTTTGGGATATTTAAATGATATATTATACCTATATTTGTAATAAAATAATGATTGATGCCCTTTTCGGGCTTTTTTCGGGCTTTCGGTCCGGGCTTCGGGCAGAAAAGCTGAGCCCGAGCACAGCTCGGATGTCGGGCTTCCGGGCCGGGTTGTCCATGCCCGGGTCTAGTCTGGACCTCGCCATTGGTATTTCACCTCGATAGCTGTGGCGGGTAGAAAAACAAACCCCCCACTAAAATTTACAGACTAGTGGCAGGTGCAAAATCCGGCCCGCCACTCGTTCTCTCGGCCTAGATTAACTGTGGCACAACAGCATCAATGGCGGGCGAAAAGCAGTAGCCCGCCTATGGTAGTTGTGCCTTCAATGGCGGGCAATTTTCTCTGCTCGTGATTGTTGAAACACTTAGGTAATTTGTGAGAATTTCTTGCATTGGTTTTTTAGATTATAATGTGTTTTTTTATGACCTTGTTA
This sequence comes from Elymus sibiricus, assembly GCA_039707655.1. Taxonomy (NCBI): domain Eukaryota; kingdom Viridiplantae; phylum Streptophyta; class Magnoliopsida; order Poales; family Poaceae; genus Elymus; species Elymus sibiricus. The sequence goes on from CM077672.1 coordinate 403,992,477, forward strand.
TTATATGAAAAAAATGTTTGAACTTCATAGGTTTCATTATTTTCTATATTTTAGACATTTTATTAATAATTTTCTATTTAATTGGATATAACTAAAATTTGAACTACAGTTATAAATTTAAATTTTATTTAGAAAGATTCCAAGAAAGGTCATAAATAAGGTATTAGGTCTAATGAAACAAATAATTGCTACTTTCAAATATGTATATGTCAAAATTGAAATACACGATTTAACTATAATTATATAAAATTATTTTTTTGAATTTCAAAAATATATAATGTTGTCTGTGTTGGAGATATGCCCTAGAGGCAATCATGTATGACAATATCTCCCATGTGTTTATGGATAAAGATGGTCCCTGAACATTAGTAATGATGTGTATCAACAAGTACGTGACTTGTTTATGAGACTATGCATTGTATGATGACTGTTCTAAATGGTCTCTAGTCGGATGTGTGGACACGCAACCGACTAGACCAGCATATGACACGGTGGATGATCCGGTCTCACTAGCCATGTAGCATTGGATGCTAGCTGGATAATATGGACTCGGAAAGATCTGGTCGGATCCAGGAGTCGGATCCAGGTCCAGACAAGGTCCGAGTCGGACATACCAATATGAGACGCAGTTAGATGTGGGCATCTATGAGTCTCTAGTACGACATGCGTTCTGAGTCCTGACATGAGGTCGGCGCATGGACTCGGGATGGTGACCGACCTACTTTGGGCCGACCAAACGCTACTCCATGACTAAGTAGTTATAAAGGTCGGTTCGAACTTGTACAGACACATGCCATGAGACATGGTCGAGCAAAATGGGATATTGGTATTTTCCATTGAACGCGTACGCTGGCAATCTCGATTACCAACCCTAGCTGTGTTGGCCACCATGCATGCTGAGGGCATAGCGGATCATGTTACGGGATTAGGTGGTCAAGTCTCATTGATTCTCTCCCCATAAATCTAGCTGTGGGACCCAAATCGCGGTAAATCCTAGTTCTCCACATCACGTCCGTAAGCACTTTCCGTAAAAGCTGCCTGTAGCTGTAGCAAAGTTGATGCATGCATGACGAGTCTGGCCAACAACCAATCTAATCACGTGATCTGGGGCTATATATTGCCGGTCATTGCCTCGTGTTCTTCCATCGCCACAGAGAAAGGCACCTTGCAGTTGCTTCCCAGTTTGCATGCACAACATCCGAGAGAAACTCTAGGAGCTAGCTAGCCTGGCATGGCTTCCACCGTGAGCTTCTTCGCCGTGATCATGGCGTGCGCGCTCCTCTCCAGCAGCACGTGCCACAGAGCACGCAACTTGGCTGAAACGACCACGCCGGCTGCCCCTACCACTGCTCCTGTCCCTGGCCTCCCGGCAGTGCCACCGATGCCGGTTGTGCCTACAGTGCCGGCCGTGACCGTGCCACTCATGCCGACCGTGACCATGGTCACCGTACCCACCGTGCCGCAGGTGACATTGCCGCCTATGCTTGCCGCTCCTTCCGTGCCCAAGGTGACTGATGCCACCGATACCTGCCATTGTCGTGCCCAAGGTGACCATGGCACCGATGCCCGCCATTGTTGTTCCGAAGGTGACGATGCCGCAGATACCTGCCATCTCAAGCACCAACGTGCCAATGCCGTTCCTGGCGCTGCCCCCCTCTGCATAGGCACATCTCCACACGCACGGTGGTGCGTTCTCCGTGTCGACGGTTGGACGTTCACTCGGTTGCCACCGCAGAGTATTTGTTTCCGCGATGTACATAATACATATCAACCTCTGTTGTTGATATTCTCTTTTGGGCCATTTGCATTTATGTCCCTAACTCGAACCACCTACTCATATATGCCTCTAATTTCGAAGCCTCCTCAAATTTGCCTCTCTGCCGTTATGTGCACTTATAGAAATGCCCTTCTATGCCGTTACTGTCCGGTCAAAGGGTTTTGACCGTCCTGAAAAAATAGCAAAAAATATATAAAAAAATCTAAAATTTTGTGGGATCGAAGATACTCATGTGTGCAAGGTGTGTGCAAATTTTCATGCTGTTTGGACATTACAGGAGCTCGTGGCGAGGAAAAACAGTAAATCTATACGCTTGTGAACAGTAAATTTGAAATAAAATAGCAAGAAAATTCAAAAAAATTGAAATTTTTTGGCATCAAAGAGGCTTGGGTGCACAAGGTGCTTGCAAGTTTTTGTGATCAAATGACATGGGAGTAGCTCTAGCAAAAAAACAAAATAGTCATTTTTTTCCAAAGTTTTTCCCCGAGCCAAATTTTGTTTTTTTCTCCACGAGCTCCTACAATGTCCAAACACAATAAAAATTTGCACGCACCTTGCGGACCCGAGCCTCTTTGATGCCAAAAAATTTCATATTTTTTTGAATTTTCTTGCTATTTTTTTGAATTTACTGTTCACAGGCATACATATTTACTATTTTTCCTTTACCACGAGCTCCTTGAATGTCCAAACAGCACGCACCTTGCGAACCTGAGTATCTTTGATCCCACAAAATTTCAGATTTTTTAGATTTTTTTTTTCTATTTTTTTCAGGACGGTCAAAGCCCTTTGACCGGCTTTGACTGGACGGTAACGGTATAGAAGGGCATTTCTATAAGTGCACATAACGGCAGAGGGGCAAATTTGAGCAGGCTTCGAAATTAGGGGCAATATGAGTAGTGGGTCCAGTTAGGGACACAGATGTAAAAGACTCTTCTCTTTTACGTCAGCGCATATATTATTAGTGTGTTTTGATTGTTGCTGCTGCCCGTTGAATGTATGTGATATTCATATGTTACAATTACGCCAATTTATCTGAAATTTACACCAAGCCACGTTTTTCTTACTACTGTGTACTGTATGGAAGGAGATCAAGTTTGTATGAGTCAAAGTTTTTTTTAGATGGATGAGTCAAAGTTAAGAAGCCTGAACGACTTCCCGCAAAAAAAAAAAAAAAAAAAAAAAAAAAAAAAAAAAAGCCTGAACGACTCTGGTCGCTGGTTGCCACGGAGAAAAGAGAAGGCGACGTCCTGACGGAGACAAATGCAATGGCAGGGTACCGTACGCCGTGGTCGACCAAAACACTTTTTTCACGCGGCAACACAAATTAGCCAAAGACGCGGTGCAGGTTGCAGAAACGTTTTTCTTTCACAAAACCGAAAGGAAAACCACCCCTAAAAAAAGAACAAAAATCCAATCGAACCGAATCGCTCCCCAACTGAAACCCTAACCTCTGCTCTCGCGGCGTCGGCGCTGGTGGCAATCGGATCCTCGGCAAGGTTTCTAGCCCTCTCTGCGGCGTCGGCGTCAATTGGATCCTCAGCACGGTACTTTTCTTCGTCGTCGGCAAGAAACAACGAAAGCTCACCCCTTCTTCCTCGGCAAGATGTCGGGCGTGGACATGGAGCCAGAGATGAATCTCCATTCGATCAAGCAGGAGATGGATCATGAGATTTCCCAGGGGTTATCCAAGGGGACGAAGAGGCGCATCTCCGACAAATGCGAGGACCCGACCCCCCGCAACGTCAAGTTTGCACTGCCTATCAACATGAATAAATATGAACTGGCTGCTGAGGGCATAGCGGATCCCATTGATTGTTTGACCGGCGGTTCGTCTGTCAAGAAGGATGAGCAGGATGAGCAGAGCCCTATGGTAACGGTGGCTAGCCATGTCAGTCCGATCCCCCGGGTTGATGAGCAGCACACGTTCCTTCAACTGGTGGGTCGCATGGATATAGTTAATCTGGCTGAGATGCACACGGAGAAAGTTAAGGCGCTCATGATTTACGACCCCAAGAGGAAAGACGAAGTCCCGAGCCGCTTCTGCAGCTTCCACCTTGCCAACTTCGACCTTGATGAGATGTCAAAAGTTCCGCTTCTTGGGCCGCCATATGAAGAATCTGATTCATGTAAGATGGCCGCTTCATCCATCAATGTCGCTTCCGTGAGGGTTGTTAAAGCCGGTCCCGGTTTCCTGGTTGAGGTTTAAGGTAAAATTATTGCGAGGGATGAGGTTGACTACAAATCACTACCGTAATAAAGCTCTATGCCGACGGCCTTTTCTATGCCGACGGCCTTTTGTCGGGGCCATCGGCATAGATGGAGCTATGCCGACGGTCTGGAAAAAACTGTAGGCATAGATACGCAGTCGGCATACATCGATCTATGCCGACGGCAACCGTAGGCATAGATAGGCTGTCGGCATATATCGATCTATGTCGGCCCGGCGGTTGACGGCGGGCTGACGCCGTCAAATCTATGCTGACGGCCCTGACGGCGGCCGTCGGCATAGATTTTCTCTTTTTTTTATTTTAAATTATTTTTATTTTTTTAAAGTTAAATTTTGATTAATTTAAATCTGACTTATCTAAACTTAAACATACACAAATTATATATCGATTTGGGCTAGAATTTTCCATAGATTATGAATATCCAGTTTGTTTTTGTTTTTGAGTATGTTAGAAATGTGTCCTCATGTACTTTTGCATATAGGTCCTTATACTTTGTTAAAATCACAAGTAATTGATACTTGCATCGATTTTGACAAATTTTATATGGTTTTTTATCAGAATCTTAAAAGGATTCTGTTGCTATACTATGTTTTTAAATTTGAACAAACTAAAATCATGTTTGCTTCAAATTTACAGAAAACACCCTTTTGTTTTGACATTTTTGTATATTTTTCATTCCTTGGCCAAACGAAACAAATTTTATATATACATCCATCAGATTGTTTCTAAGATTATGGTGGCAGGTGTAAACACCCGGCACGCGGCTCCGGAGTATGACCCTCTTTACGGACGGCGCTGCCACCGGCACTTGGAGTGGGAAAACGGTCACGCCGGGTTGACCCGGAGGGAATCTAGTGCATTAGTAGAAAACAGGGTTTTCGTTCTAGCCGGATCGGAGCAATAGTCCCGGTCGCATTACGAACCGGGACTAATGTGAGCATTAGTCCCGGTTCGAGCGGCTAGGACGCCGGCCGGGGCTAGGCGGGCATCAGTCCCGGTTCGATTGGGACCTTTAGTCCCAGTTGGAGACACCAACCGGGACTAAAGGGGCCGATACCCATTAGTCCCGGTTGGTGTCTCCAACCTGGACTAAAGGTCTGTCTTTAGTCCCGGTTTTAGACCCTAACCGGGACTAAAAGTTTGCCTATATATACCCTCGCCCCTGCTCGCCCTCTCCTCTGTTTTTTGCTCATAGAAGATGGGAGGTGTGTGCTAGTTTGTTTTCCCTTCCTATGCACAAGAGGTGTTCGATGAAATACCTGAGAGCATGATGCCACTTGAGTTCACACAAAACAAACATGATATGAGGTGCCCGAGCCACACTTAAGATTTCTCCTCTTTCTTGCCCGAGCCACACTTAAGCTTTCTCCTCTTTCTTGCCCGAGCCACGCAATCCATTCTTCTCCTCTGTTCTTCCTCCAAGCTCCATTTTCCCCAAGATTTGTCTAGATTTGGCGGTGCACCAACTATCCAAGTGTTCTAAAAGGTTAGTAACTTCATCCTTTCATCTCTCATTGCTAGTTTAGCTCATTTCATGCTCTAGAAGTAGAGTGATTTGTGGGTTTTGGTGGAGGAGTGTATGTGGGAGTTTATTTGATTTAGATGCAATTTGAGCTCAAATTAACTTCTTAGTTTGCAAATGTATAGGGTGTCGTCCCGTCCCCGTCCCCGTCCTCACCGCCGTCGATCGCCCGTGCCGATCTCGTCGCCGGCACCACCGTGGTGAGCCTCTTGTTCTTATCTTTTTTTTTTTTTTAAATTCTTACTTGTATGATTTAGATAGTTACTTGTATAATTTTCTTCCTTGTATTATTCTTTGTTATTATATAGTGCCATGGTTTTGATATCCGCCCCCATCGGCTCTCGTCCGGTCTATGATTCGGATGTGGTATATTATCTTTTATAACTATTTGTTTCATTTAGTGTTTATGACAATTATGCCGACCAACTTGACATAGATATTTTTATCTAGGAGGTATGTGAACCGGAAATTCCAACCGACCCTTTTGTCGAGAGGTTAAATTTAGTTGAAAAAGAAAACAATTATTTGAAAGAAAAATTGAAAAGAATTGAAGAAGAGAAGATGAAATTGGAGTTGCATGTTGCCGATGTCGTCGATCTACAAAAGATCCAGATGGATGCAATGCGCTTAAAGATTAGAAAGATTAGAAAATATGCCATTGATAAAGAGGCTTGGTATCATTATGCTGTTGGATCAATTGTTACCTTAGTTGCGATTTTGATCGCATTTGTTGTTGCATTTAAATGTTTTACATAGTTGTATGTTAGTTTCAATGTATGTTTTAGATGCTCTAGATAGTTGTATGTTATTTTATGAGAACTATGTATGAACTTTATGTATTTATTTTTGCAGTAATAACATTTGATCACTACTGTACTTTGGTTTTAATGTGATGAACTTGTATTAATTTGGTCATTTCTCTATTCATGATGTTCTGTAATGGTTTTTGATATACTTAATTATATAATGTAGATGAACCGGCAATGGATGTACGGTGACCGACGCACTGCCGAGTACATTACGGGCCTGCAAAATTTTATCGGTGTGGCTCAGGCAAACGGTGTGAATGGTTTTATGTGTTGTCGATGTGTTGTTTGTCGGAATGACAAGGATTACTCTTCCTCGAAAATCCTTCACACCCACCTGCTAAAGTCCGGTTTCATGCCCAGCTATAATTGTTGTACCAAGCACGGAGAAAGAGGGGTTATGATAGAAGACAATGAAGAAGAAGAGGTTGATGACAACTATCCTATGTTCCCTGAATACGGTGATACTGCAACGGGGGAAGCTGAAGATCAAGAGGCACCAGATGTGCCCGCTGATGATCTTCGCCGGGCCATTGTTGATGCACAGAGAGAATGCGAAAGTGAAAAGGAGAAGTTGAAGTTCGAGCGCATGTTAGAGGATCACAAAAAATTGTTGTACCCAAATTGCGAAGATGGCAACACAAAGTTCGGTACCACACTGGAATTGCTGCAATGGAAGGCAGAGAATGGATTATCTGACAAGGGATTTGAGAAGTTACTGAAAATAATGAAGAAGAAGCTTCCAAAGGATAACGAATTGCCTGACAGTACGTGCGAAGCAAAGAAGGTTCTCTGCCCTCTAGGATTAGAGGTGCAGAAGATACATGCATGCCCTAATGACTGCATCCTCTACCGCGGTGAGGAGTATGAGAATTTGAATGCATGCCCGGTATGCGGTGCATTGCGGTATAAGATCAGACGAGATGACCCTGGTGATGTTGAGGGCGAGCGCCCCAGGAAGAGGGTTCCTACCAAGGTGATGTGGTATGCTCCTATAATACCACGGTTGAAACGTCTGTTCAGAAACAAAGAGCATGCCAAGCTGTTGCGATGGCACAAAGAAGACCGTAAGAATGACGGGATGTTGAGAGTACCCGTTGATGGGTCGCAGTGGAGAAAAATCGAGAGAGAGTTCCCGGAGTTTGCAGATGACGCAAGGAACTTATGGTTTGGTATAAGTACAGATGGCATGAATCCTTTTGGGGAGCAGAGCAGCAGTCATAGCACCTGGCCTGTGACTCTATATATCTATAACCTTCCTCATTGGTTGTGCATGAAGCGGAAGTTCATTATGATTTCAGTGCTCACCCAAGGCCCTAAGCAACCCGACAACGACATTGATGTGTACCTAAGGCCATTAGTTGAAGAACTTTTACAGCTGTGTGATATAAAAGGTGTACGTGTGTGGGATGAGCACAAACAGCAGGAATTTGACCTACGAGCGTTGCTGTTTGTAACCATCAATGATTGGCCTGCTCTTAGTAACCTTTCAGGACAGACAAACAAGGGATACAATGCATGCACGCACTGTTTAGATGAAACTGAAAGTATATATTTGGATAAATGTAAGAAGAATGTGTACCCGGGACATCGTCGATTTCTTCCGATCAATCATCCCTTAAGAAAGAAAGGCAAGCATTTCAAAGGTGAGGCAGATCACCGGAAGAAGCCTGCCCACCGTACTGGTGATGATATATTTGATATGGTCAAGGATTTAAAAGTAATCTTTGGAAAGGGTCCTGGCGGTCAATCTATTCCGAATGACGCTAACGGACACGCACCCATGTGGAAGAAGAAATCTATATTTTGGGAGCTACCCTATTGGAAAGTCCTAGAGGTCCGCTCTGCAATCGACGTGATGCACGTGATGAAGAATCTTTGCGTGAACCTGCTAGGCTTCTTGGGCGTGTATGGGAAGACAAAAGATACACCGGAGGCACAGGAGGACCAGCAACGTATGCACGAAAAAGATGGCATGCATCCAAAGCAGTATCAAGGTCCTGCCAGCTATGCTCTTACCAAAGCAGAGAAGGAAATCTTTTTTGAATGCCTGATCAGTATCAAGGTCCAGTCTGGCTTCTTGTCGAATATAAAGGGAATAATAAATATGGCAGAGAAAAAATTCCAAAACCTAAAGTTTCATGACTGCCACGTGATTACGACGCAATTGCTTCCGGTTGCATGAGGGGGCTTCTACCAGAAAATGTTCGATTAGCCATTGTGAAGCTATGTGCTCAATGCAATTTCTTAGAAGGTAATCGATTCAGAAATCCTACCAAGGTTACAAAATGATTTGGTCCAATGTCTTGTCAGTTTCGAGTTGGTGTTCCCACTATCCTTCTTCAATATTATGACACACGTCCTAGTTCACCTAGTCGAAGAGATTGCCATTCTGGGTCCTGTATTTCTACACAATATGTTCCCCTTTGAGAGGTTCATGGGAGTCTTAAAGAAATATGTTCATAATGGTGCTAGGCCAGAAGGAAGCATCTCCAAGGGCTATGGAACAGAGGAGGTTATTGAGTTTTGTGTTGACTTTATTCCTGACCTTAAGCCGATTGGTGTTCCTCAATCGCGGCATGAGGGGAGACTGAGTGGAAAAGGCACGCTAGGACCGAAAGCAATAATATGTAGGGACGGGCATTCTTTCACTCAAGCACACTACACAGTTCTACAAAATTCTACCTTGGTGGCCCCGTATATCAATGAACACAAGAATATTGTACGCTCCCAACACCCGGGGCAGTCTGACGACTGGATTACACGTGCACACATGGCGACTTTCGGCGGTTGGTTGCAAACACATCTCATGAATAACACCATTGTTGTAGATCAGCTGTACTTATTGGCCAGGACACCATCTTCAACTGTATTGACTTTTCAAGGGTATGAGATAAATGGGAATACATTTTACTCGATCGCCCAAGATAAAAAGAGCAACAACCAAAACAGTTGTGTCCGCTTTGATGCAACAAACACCAATAGGGAAAAGGACACATATTATGGTTATATAGAGGAGATATGGGAACTTGACTATGGACGTGATTTTAAGGTCCCTTTGTTTCGGTGCAAATGGGTCAATCTGACAGGAGGCGGGGTAAAGGTAGACCCCCAGTACGGAATGGCAACAGTGGATCCCAACAATCTTGGGTACACAGACGAACCATTCGTCCTAGCCAATGATGTGGCGCAGGTTTTCTATGTGAAGGACATGTCTACCAAACCGAGAAAAAGAAAAGATAAGGAAGCGAATACATCATACGATGAGCCAAAGCGTCACATAGTTCTTTCAGGGAAAAGAAACATCGTGGGAGTGGAGGACAAGACAGACATGTCAGAAGATTATGAAAAGTTTCATGAAATTCCTCCCTTCACAGTGAAGACTGACCCAAGCATCCTGTTAAATGATGAAGATTCTTCATGGTTACGGCGCAATCATAAGCAAGGGACACACACGAAGAAAAAGTTTTATACCCCAAGATCCCACTCTGGGATGTGACCGGCTTCACCGTCATCTTTGTAAGAGTTAGGGTATGTATGTGTTTTGGGTGTCCTAGGTGGACTCCGGAGCGTCGGAATTGAACCAAAAAGATAGGGCATTTTGGCATTTGAAACATGATTTTTGAATAATTATTTATTAAGTTATGAATTTTCAATTATTCATGTCCTTTTAGTATTTTAATTATACAGAGGAGTTAATCAATGCAATTATGTCCAAACAAAATATGAATGTCTTCTGAGCATTCCAGATAAGCCGCATCATTCATATAAGCATTCACTCTAGCAAGCATTCTAGCAATCAAAATACAATCAATGAATAAAGCAATAAAGAAAACAATAAGAAAAAGCAAATAGAAAGCAAAACAAAACTTCAAGGAAATCCAAATAAAAACTCCTAAGGGAACTGTAGGACTTAACTACAAATAACAAAAATAGTTTTTGTCCTAAATAAAACTTAGCAGCAAAGAAAAATACTAAACTAATAACTTAACAGAAAAGAAAATATAACATTATTAGGTTAACAAAAAGTATTTTATAATATTCTTCAATAGCAAAAAGAATCAACTAAAATTTTCATACAGTACTTTTTGTTAAAAACTTTAATAGCAAAAAGAATTAAATCAAAACTAGGCATGTTTAATAGCAAAAAGAATTAAATCAAAAGTTTTTGAATCTGTTTAAAACAAAACTAAAATAATTTGGATGTTTAGTCCCAGTTGGTGGCTCCAACCGGGACTAAAGGCCTAGCCCATTCGCGCCCTTTCGGTCGCCCCCAAAATAAGCTTTAGTCCCGGTTGGAGGCACCAACCGGGACTAAAGGCCTACCTTCCTTTAGTCCCGGTTGGTGCCACTAACCGGGACTAAAGACCCTTTAGTCCCGGTTGGTGGCACCAACCGGGACTAAAGGCCTGGCGGTATTTAAACTGCCCCTTCTCCCTCCCCCAATCTTCCTTCATTCCCTCGCCCGATCGACCGCGCCCTCGACGCGTCCGCTAGCTCCCGCCGCCGGCCTCCACGCGACGCCGTCAGGCTGCCCGCCGCTCTCCTCCACGCGCCGGCGATGTCAGGCTGCCCGCCGTCGCTCCTCCACGCGCGCGCGCCCCCTCGACGTCGCCGCTCTCCTCCATGCGCCGCGCGCCCGAGCCTGTGCCGGCCCTCCTCCACGCGCGCGCCGTCAGGCTGCCCGAGCCCACGCCGGTGCTCCTCCACGCGCACGCCGTCAGGCTGCCCCGACGTCCGGCGTCCAGGTTCGCCTCTCCGTCCCTCAAGCATTTGCTTTTAGTTACCTACATTTTTGCTAAGTCCCTGAGATTCCAAATATCATATTGCATTCTTTTGGTGTGTGTAACTTTGTGTATGTTGGTCCTATGAACATGATTTATATATGTAAAATGTGCTACTCTTCGTGCTCTACATGATGGTGTCATTTGCATGCATAATAGAGTTCATCTTGATGTGTTAATCTACATTGCAAAAGTGCATCCTGATGTTAAGTCTGAAAACAGCTTATCTCATGGTTGTATATTGCCTTGATGATTCCCATGAACCTGTTGCTCCTATGTTTATGCCATGTTGTAATATTTGGGCTCCATGATATGTACATGAACCTTTTGATGCCATCATTTTAACTCTGCTCATGCATATGCCCAGTTTTTCACTAAGTCATGATCTGTTTCAGAATGTTGCATTTTGCATGGATCATAGTCAATTAATCATGATGTTTATGAACCTGGACCGTAAAGATGAATTGAAGCATGTCATCTCTACTTTAAGTGCATATCAAGTTTGTGCCCATATAGTTCCTGTAGCATGTTGTTTTGATTTACAGGATTTGTGGTGTTGCATCTCCGTGGAGTGATCGTCGACGTTGGAGCTGTTGGTCCACGATCGTCCCTCCGCTGATCGACTACATCCTCTACATCCGAGGGTGCGCTACAATTCCTGATTTGTTTTCATAGGAATTTGTTCTCGGTGACGATGCCCGGCCCGCATCCTCGTCGTCGACTCGGCGGTGACAACCAGTTTGAGAGGCGCCATGTCCGGGACTGGGCTCCGCCGGGCTGGCACTGGGAGGTGCTACCTTCCGGGGCGCGCAGCTTGGTGAGGAATCGGGGTCTCGTCGTCGACCCGGAGCTTCTTTGGTGGCGGTCACGTGGGCCACTATCGGTGCAGAGGGAGCCGGCCCCCGAGAGGGTGGTACGTCGCCGTGTCAGGGAGGAGGACGAGCACGTCCGTCGCTACATGGTTGCGTTGGACGAAAGCTTCTCCAATACCTGGCAGTTTCTTCAGGGATCTCACCCGAGCTATGATCCTGTGATGGTTCTTTCTCTTTGGGTGTTCACCGCCCGTGGCTCAGGAACCGGGAGTCGACGTCCAGTTTGATTGGGCGAGATGTTTAGTGATATTATGTGATATTATTGTTGCATTAACTGGATTATTCGAGATGTATTAGTGATATTATATGATAATATTATTGCATTAACTGGATTATTCGAGATGTATTAGTGATATTATGTGAATTTGTTTTAATAATGTGATTTTTTTAATCGAGATGCAAATAGACATGGAAATGTGAATTTGTTTTAATAATTTGTTTATAGCATTGAAATAACTTGCAAGTCTTTGCAGAAACTATGGAACACGGCAGAGACGAAGAACAAGAAGACGTGTTGGGGGCAATAATCCGCGACGGAGATGATGATATCACCTCACAGTTTCTGAACGACTCCGGTGAGGGAATAGAGGGAGGAGATGACGGCTCCGGTGAGGGAATGGAGGGAGAAGATGACGGCTATGGTGTTGGAACCTTAATTATTACAAAGTCCGGCGAGGTATATTAATTAAGCCTCTGCTGACTAGATGCATTAATTGATTTGTATATACATATATTAACGCTTCCTTCTTCTTTTAGCCCTCCGGATCGAGCCAATCTTCTATAAAGAAACGAGGCCCGAAAAAAAGGTTGGGCGAAAATGAAAGGTTCAAGATCGAAGAAGTTCGTGAAGATGGCGAACCTATTGGTCCCGCGCAGAATGCAAACCGATTTATAAGTCAGTGCGGAGTTATTGTTAGGGACAGCATCCCGATCACCATTCGAGAATGGAATAAGCCAAAGGCGGATGGAGTTACTTATGTCGACAATAGATCCAAAGAAACGCTTTGGAATACACTCATGACAAATTTCACCCTACTGCCAGAGATGGATCCAAATAACAAAGTTATAGAGCCAAAAGTCAAGGCGTGGGCTCTTAAGAAGAAGGCCACACAATTCTGCAATTGGAAGAAAAGATTGCACCAAGACTATGTCCTGAAAGACAAGACTCCAACATTCACCGGAGCATATGAGAAGATAAAAGATCATAGAGACGCATTTGTGGAGTACAAGACATCGGATGAAGCTAAGAAAAGGTCAAAAATAAATAAGCAAAATGCTGCAAAGAAGGAATATCACCATGTTATGGGGTTAGGTGGCTACAAGGTTGCCAGGCCTAAGTGGGAGAAAACTGAGAACGACCTGATTGATAAAGGGATCGATCCAGAGACATTGGAGTGGGCCGAACGGGCAAAGGCTTGGTTCTACGGGCATGGGGGAAAGTTGTACCCAGAAACAGGGAAGTGTATTTTTACAAAAGATCAACTTCCAACACCCCTCAAAGCCCTTAAAGCTGCAATGAAGGACGTGCAGGACGGGAAGTTCAATCCCGACAGAGAGAACGATGAGCTGACACACGCCCTCGGGAATGCTGAACACAGTGGACGAACACGAGGCACATCAGGCTCCGTTCCGTGGAAGATTGGGTTTCCCGACTGCAGTGAGACTTATAGAAGCCGAGGGAGAAAAAAGAAACAGCATGCAGACCGGATGCAGAAGATAGAAGAAAAATTAGAGCAACAGCAGAAGCAAATAGAGGCACTTACCAGCCAGCAAGCTACCGGCCCATCTCAGCGGCACGAAGATCCTGCATTCGATACTGCCGGCCCATCATCTCAGCAGAAAAGCAGCGTGGCTTCCACAGAGCTCGTTCGGCCCATAGATGATATCACGGCTCCTCGCTACCCCGTGGATGATATCACGCAGCGGGAAAATTGTGAGGTACATGTGAAATGCATGAACATATCCGTGAAGGTGGCGGTCGGCTTTGCCTTACCTCCTGGTAATGGAACTTACCATTGCTCTCCGATTCCAGATGGCTATGCTGTTGTCGGGGTGGATGAAGTTATCAAGTGATTTGAGCAGCTGGAGCTTGACTTCCCTACAGGTGAAGACGAGACTGAACTGGGAGATGCCAGAAAAACTACCATTCTATGGAAAAAGGAACACATCGTGCTTCCACATTGGACGCCAAGGCTATCGACTCCTCAAAGTAGCAATCCAGCTCTATCTCCGTCGCCTCAGCCGTCTCCGCGGCCTCAGCAGACTACGTCGCCTCCACCGCCTCAGCAGACTCCGCCGCCTCAGCCGTCTCCGCCGCATCAGGAGACTCCGCCGCCTCCGCCGCCTCAGCACCGGGTGGATAAGCAGAAGAGAACCGCCGCTCCGGCGGCTAGTATTACAACTGCGAAGAAATCGAGAGCAGGTCGTACAAGGTACAGCGTCAAGGAGGCTCCTGCCAAGTTACCATACGAAATGAGTGATGAGGAAGTCAAGAAGCTCGTGGATGATGATGTGAAATGCCAGCTTGCACCGAAATGGCCCGAGCCAAAGGAGAAAATAGATCCGACAAAAGCGAAGCAATTTCTAGAAAACCTTACGCGACCACCACCGCCTCCGCTGCCATCAAACTATGACCGCTCTATTATGAAGTCAAATAAACAGCAGCGGCCGGGAAGTAGTAGTAGTGCAAGGGGGAAAACAATTCTCCAGCTCGGAGAACAGAAAAACCAATCATGCCCCCCGCTCAACGTGTTTTCCGATAAGGATTATGATCCGGAGGTAGTGGCCACTCTTGCTCAATTCTTAAGCGGGGTAGAGTTCTCCACGGCTGAGTTAGCATACAGATACCAGCACGGGAAGCCTCTCGTCAGACCTGAGGAGGAATGGCTTCTACCAACACAAATGGGAAGATTGCATGAGTGGTACATGGAAGCCTCAAAGGAAGGGAAAGACTCACTCATGGTGGGAATTACAAATGAGCGTTACTTCAGAGGAGACGAGGAGATGTTCATTGAATTTGAGGAATTATTTCAGTTATACAATCAAGACGCCCTCGACAAATCTATCATCAGTTGCTATTGTCTGTAAGTATTATTTCTGTAATTAAGTCTCTAGCTCAGCTCGTTCATTGCATATATAATTATCCTCACTATATTATGCAGAATGAAGATCCTCGAATGCAAAAGAGGACAAATCTATGACATTGGGTTCATTAACCCAAATAACATACATGAATATACGGTACAAAACTACGCCAAGGAAACAGAGGATAACTTGCTAAAGGCGTTAATTGAACAACAAACTAAAAGGGAAATACTATTTCCTTACAACTTCAAGTGAGTGTTACTTTCTTGTACACATTCTGTTTCGCTTACTCGATGTTAAGTGTAATTGATGAGTTATGTGTGCGCAGGTTCCACTTTATTCTGCTAGTCATTCAGTTTGAGACAGGAAAAGTACTTGTCATGGACTCGAAACGTAAAGACCCTAAGATGTGGGCGGACCTGAGTGAAATGCTCCAGAGGTAATTTCAATCATTATCTCACTATATCGGCAACTTTCGTTCATTTCCTGATATCAAGTAATTAATAACTCCTTTATTCATTTTCTTTGCCGGGCAGGGTTTGGAAACGGTTCACCAAGAAGGTTAGGGGTGAATGGAAAGAGGAGCTGCAATTTCGACAACTCGATGTAAGTAGTACTAGCTAGGTTCGCGCATCTCTTTGATTCTAGCTAGTTTCAATACCATTATCATGCTTGATTATTATTTTGATTGAACTCTATTCTCGTAAAGTGCTCGAGGCAGGGAGACAGGAATAATTTATGTGGATACTACGTTTGCGAGTTCATTCGCCAGACGACCTGTGAGAAGGGCAGAATTTTACAACAACTTGAAGTACGTAAACAATATTCACAATTTTATTTTATTACCATCAATTGTGTTGAGTTTCATTCATATATATTGACCCCCCCTCTTTAAATTAGATCCAACGGATGCGGGACGATCTCCTACCAAAGGATCGCGTACGAGCAATTCAAGAGGAATTGGCGGGATTCTTACTTGAAGAGGTCATATCTAAAACCGGAGAATACCATCGGGAATTGGTAGGGGATTTTGGTAATTAGATATTAGGGATCGTAAGAGATATTATATTGTATATATGCATGAACGTGTACTACATGTAGTAGCATCGAATATATATACGAAAACTTGTTGTTCGACCAAGCACGGAGAAAGAGGTCACTTCTCTATATTCATGACGATGTTGTGTAATGGTTCCTTCATTGCTATATGTAGTAGCGTCGAGTTGAATGGAAAACATAAAATAAAAATGAAAACCCTAAATGAAAAAGAATTGAATGGTAAACACAAAAAGAAAAGGGAAACACAAAATGAAACCCCTAAACCCTCCAAAACCCTAAACCCCTACAAAACCCTAAACCCCAGCTCCTGACGCGTGGCGGCCTTTAGTCCCGGTTGGTGTTACCAACCGGGACTAAAGGTCCTCCTACCTGAGTGCTACGCAGCGGCCACGTGGAGCCCCTTTAGTCCCGGTTCGTAACACAACCGGGACTAAAAAGGGGGGCCTTTAGTCCCGATTCCTTAGTCCCGGTTGCCCAACCGGGACTAAAGGCCCTTACGAACCGGGACTAATGTCCATTTTTCTACTAGTGGTGGTGGGTTGGGCCCAGACCTTGTTCTGAGATGTTGCTATGGGCTGGCCTATCACAACCAGGTGGAAAGGTCCATCGGTCATAGGCCGCCCGGTGAAAGTGAAAGGCCTAGATCTCCGGGTCAACGGGGCTAGAGTTAGGCCGGTCGGGGGCCTTCAGGGGGTAGCAATGCCACCAAAACATCGCATTGGGTCCTCATACATGTCTTAAAGTGTGGCGGCAGGTTCAAACACCCGGCACACGGCTCCGGAGTGTGGCCCCCTGCACGGACGGTGATAACACCAAAGTAAAGTTCGCGCGGTTTCGTCGTTACGTGAATTTTTCTGAACACTCAGCAAGCGATAAAATCATGAAATTGTTACACGGTGCAGACACATGTGATATAAGATGTGTGGTAATGTTTCATGTTTTTTTGAGATGCAGAAGTATCTGGAAAAAATCCCTCCTTGTGGCTTGTTCTTTGCATGTCTACGAGTGGGGTGGGGGCCTTCGGCGGTTAGCAAACACACCAAATCTTGAGTTGGGTCCTCTTACATGTCTGAAAGTGTGGTGGGGTATTTAAATAGGCAATACGCAGCTCCGGAGTGTGACCCCCTTCACGGACGGCACTGTCGCCAGCACTTAGAGGGGGGAAACGGCCACGTCGGGTCAACCCGGAGGGAATCTTGTGGTGGGTTGGGCCCAAACTTCATATATGATTTTACAAACCACTTCTGGACATCATTTCAGGTGGCCGCCGTGCAGATCTGCAATTTCCCGCATTGAAACCCTACGGATGCAATAAATGTCTCAAATATTGCAGTCGGGCACGAAAAATGCCATGCCCTGGCACGTGTCATGCAATGGCCCCCTTTGAGAACACGAGAAGTTTCGAGGTCAACGGAGCAACGGGCAGTGTGCTTCCTTCACAAACCGGACACGTTCTCTCTCGATAGCCAGATACTACCTCGAAGATGGTGCAGTTTACAAGCGGCCTTCGGTCAGGCTTCTACGAAACGCGCTCAAACTTTTACCACACCCTACAAGGGCCATATGACGACACCTTGCCAGGTCCCAAGGATTTCCGGCATCGTATGATTTTCCGTGGATTTTTACGGCTAGATCCGGCATGCCGCCGAGGTACATTCGCCCCCCGGTGGTGAGGCCTGCCCCTCCTTTGGTTGCACTAGGCCTACGCATACTGCAAAGACATCATATATGATTTTACAAACCACTTCTGGACATCATTTTAGTTGGCCGCCGTGTAGATCTGCAATTTTCCGCATTGAAACCCTACGGATGCAATAAATGTCTCAAATATTGCAGGCGGGCCCGAAAAATGCCATGTCCTGGCACGTGTCATGCAATGGCCCCCTTTGTGAGCACGAGAAGTTTTGAGGTCAATGGAGCAACGGGAAGCGCACTTCCTTCACAAACCGGACACGTTCTCTCTCGATAGCCAGATACTAACTCGGAGATGGTGCAGTTTACAAGCGGCCTCCGGTCAGGCTTCTGCGAAACGCGCTCAAACTTTCACCACACCCTACAAGGGCCATATGACGACACCGTGCCAGGTCCCGAGGATTTCCGGCATCGTATGATTTTCGGAGGATTTTAACGGTTGGATCCGGCATGCCGCCGAGGTACATTGCCCCCCCCCCCGGTGGTGGGGCCTGCCCCTCCTTTGGTGCCGCCGTTCGATGGTGAGGGACGCCGCACGTGCCGTCGTCGAGGGCGACGGGGCAAGCCGGAGAGATGTTTCGTGCGACCGTCAGACAACCAATCTACTGTAACCATCATAGTCATCCTTCTTCCGCCCAAGTATGTCCATGAGGACAGGGTTTTGGGCGTCGGCTACAACTCCGGCGGCCACCGGTTTCGTGCCTAAGTGTTTACCCGGAATAAGATGGTAAAAAAAGAAGAAAAACGAAAGGAAAAAACACAATTGCAAGAGGTTACTTCTCATTGGTGGAAACATTTATGCCTTGGATCGATGACATGGCGCACATCCATCCATCCATCTATCTCTCCATCCCACATCCCTTCATCCATCTAAAGAAAAGGAGAAAAAAAAGAAAGAAAACCCACCCAACCATCCATCTCTCTCTCACTTATCCCTCGATCTCTCTCTCTGTGCTCTCCTCCCGATCCCCTCTATCTCCGCCGCCGCCGCCGCTCA
The DNA here is from genome assembly GCA_039707655.1 of Elymus sibiricus. Classification (NCBI taxonomy): domain Eukaryota; kingdom Viridiplantae; phylum Streptophyta; class Magnoliopsida; order Poales; family Poaceae; genus Elymus; species Elymus sibiricus. The sequence goes on from CM077672.1 coordinate 404,011,298, forward strand.
ATTCCGGCCACTGCCGGCATGCTTCGTCGTCGTGCTCGCCACCTACGGCTCCCCCTCGAGCTGATCTACCTTCCCCACCCGCTCGATTTGGTTATCCTCGCCTCCTGAGGTTGCTCCCATCGATCCCCTCCGCTAGGGTTTCGGTGGTGGTGAGCCCCTCGTTGCCGGCAGTCTCCTGCTCGTTGCTCTGGTCGTGTACGCCACCTCTCACACCTCCTGGTGGTGCCGGTGTTGCCTGGATGATGCTCCTGCCGTGCACGGTGCCCCTCCGCCGGTCGGGACGGCGTGCTACGCAACCCCGGCGTGGGTTGGCGCCGTGCGGTGCTGTGGCGGCTCCCTCGCCGTGATGGGATGGCGGCGTGCTTTGCCGCAACCGCGGCAGGGCGTTGTTACGGCATCGGCTACAACCCTAGCCCGGTGAGTTCCACTTCTCCTCCTCTCTGCCCTACTACTACTTCTACTGTCTTGGCCATGGTTGCGGCTCTGTCGATGCATTGCTACTGGTGATTGTTTTAGGACGAACTAAAGGTTATTCTAATGTTGCCAGTAATTGCTGCTATCCCTTTAGTTGCTCCTGTGGTCATGCTCTTGCTTATGTATTTGGTTTGGTGTTCTGGCTTGTGTAAGAACTTGGATAATGCCACTATGTTATTGACATCCTACTGTCTGTAGTTCAAGTGGTTCTAGGTTGCTTCTATTGTTGTTGGCACTATGGATATAGTTGCTGGTTTTCTTGTACTGTTAATAGTGCTATTGTTATCAGTTTTGTAACACTGTTAGGATCAAAGGCATGAATTACTGGTCTAAGGCTTTACTGATTGTGCTCAGTACTACTGTCCTGAGGCATACTTTTTTAGTTAGTATGCTACTGCTTTATGTCACATGTACATACAGGGGTCACTTGATAGCTTGTTTATACTGTTATATAGTTTTGTATTTTAGTTAGGTGTGAACTATAACTCCTGATTATGGGCAATTATCAATCATGCTTAGTATTGTTTCATTACTGATGTCATATAATTTCTTATACTTTAATTAAATGTTGAATATGACTGCTGGTTGTTACTGCAGTTTGGTCATGGCATATTTTGTATTGCTCTGCTATGTTCCACTTATTTATGAACCATAGTTAGGTCCTAGTTCTATGTTACTAGTATAAACTCTTCCTGTTTATGTGTTGTTATTCTATATTATATGTTGCACTGGTTATGAACACTATCTCATCTTGCCCAGTTCCCTCTCTTCTCAATTGATCTGAACAGATACTATGCTTGATTTAGTCCTTTCTCTCCCCTTTCTTTCTTTCTATTCTAAAATCTGATAAGAACAGATGTTTCCTTGATCTTTGCCCGCCTATGATGTTGCACTGAGGCTCCTCACTGGGATATAACAGATACTACATATGCTACTCATCCCATGATCCGATGATGATTTAGCCCTAGCACTTCTAGGCTTTCCTGAGGACAAATCCCCCAAAATCCAACCTTGGGGTCTTTATGCAGCTTGGTCTTCTGGCCCTGGTGTTCCTGCTTCTTGTGGCATGCCTCCACCTCCTCGCTGCTTCACTCTCTAGGCTCACTTGTATGAGTTCGGTCCAACTCATGTTTGGTGTTTTTACACCAAGTGGCTAACAAGCCTTACTCCCCGGCTCATGTGCTCCATTTATAGTGGTTTGGATGCCTTGTGGGATTTGGTCCTTATCTCTCTCTTTTCTGCTTTGTTTTAATTACTAAAGGAATTCTTTATTATTCCTAGGCTTTATTCATTCCTGGATCTACTCTTCTGACTTGGACTCTAGTAAATGGTTTTGTCTTGGCCAGCTGGATTTAATGGGAAAGTTGTGCCTCTTTTATATTGTTTCATAATTGAGCTAGTGTTATTTCTTTTGGCTGTGCTATTGTTTTTGTTGATTTGTGAGTTATAACTTATTTCCTGGTTTGTCTATTCCTTTGGCACCAACGTCTGTTTATGCACTGGATCTGTTGCTTCTGATCTTCGTGGACACTTAACCATCTGTTGTGCTCTTGATCTCTGAAATGTATAGTTGGTCACTTGCCTTGCTGGTTTCCTCTTGGATCTTCCTAATGAAGGGTTTGGACCAGTTCCAAATACCTGATCCACTAGCTCAAACAGCAATGCATTTCCCAAGGGGAAATGCAACTATAATCCAAATTATTTTTATGTTATTGATTGTTTTGCAGGTTAAGGATCAAGAAGAGAAGATGAAGATCATCAAGAAGATGAACTAGTAGAGGTTTAGCTAGGCTTAGCTTTAGGTCTTTTATTTCTTTTCTTCTTTCAATCTTTAATACATTGCACCTCCTGGATACTTTGTAATTGTTCAAGTTATTAATAAAGTTTCTTATTTCCTATTCAAATTGTAAAATCATTTTGTAATGATTTACTTGTTATTAATATAGTCTCTTTTGACCCAATATGTAATTTCACTTGTACTATTTACTTATTCTAATAAAGATGGAACCTTATTTATTTATTCTTAATTATTTAGATGCATTTCCATTTCATATATATGTGGATATTAGGGCCTGTAGCTATTTAAATTTGCAGCGCAGAAGCAAAAAAAAATGACCAAAACTATGCCTATGGCAAAGCCCTCGGCATAGATGGCTACTAGGAGTACCCAGGCGACGACACGTGGCAAATCTATGCCGACGGCTTTGCCGTAGGCATAGTTTGCATCTTTGCCGTAGGCATAGTCCTCAGCCAGGAGCTGCCACGTGGTAGGGATATGCCTACGGCAAAGCCGTAGGCATAGTTGTGCCACGTGGCAGCTCCTGGTTGGCCGGACTTCGCGACGGCGCCGTCAGTTGCCGTCTTGTCCTTTTTTTGCCGACGGCGAAACTATGCCGACGGCCTATATATCTATGCCAACGGTATGACAAGACTACGCCGACGGGCCTATGCCGACGGCTGCCGTCGGCATAGTTGTTTGCCGACGGGGTTCGGGCCTATGCCGACGGCCTGAGACCGTCGGCATAGGTGGTTATTCCGGTAGTGAATGCGTCTCTCTGTTCGATCGTGAAAGGGACGATGCCCAGCTGATCAACTGTGAGCAGGATGTGCTAGCTCTGACAGGTCCATGCCGAGCATTGGTTACTATGGGCTTGTTGTTTTTCGAGTTTGATTTAAAGATCAAGGGCAAGGGTGAGCCAGATGAGGATGCACAGTTTAGCAAAGGTGTAATACCGTACTATCATAACCCGTATAACAAGCGCATCATCGAGCAGCTACCTAGTTTCGAGAGCACGGTGAAATTGGTATTGCAACATGTGGCGTCTCCGGTGGCAGCTAGTGTCGAAGTCAATGTTGTGAAGAAACAGCCTGGTGATGCTACTGTCCACTTTGATGCGAAAATAACAGTTGGGACTAGCAGAAATTATAGACAGCATATGGTTGTTTATGATAGCAGTCTGCCTAGCCCTAGAGGGGCGGCGTTAGTGAGAGATAATGGCTCTCTTGTGTTGAAACGTAATCTGGTGGCTGTCCAGGGGCCTGTATATGACACCGCATTCGAGGAAGATGAACAGATGACACTCTATGTTTGTTTTCTTGACGCGGGTTCTGAGATTGAGGATGAGGACTATACTAGTCCTGAGGAAGAGGATTATATCAGTGCCGACGAAGAGGATGTAGATGATGATGACATTGGTGGGCTTGACGAACAAGAAGGCCAAGAAGAATGCGATGAAGAGGAAGACCATAAGAATATTGTCACTCTCAAATACCCTCTGATGAGTAAGGCTGTGTGGGAGAACCTTTCCCACAAACTGGAACTAGAGGTCAAGTGGAGTGCCATCCCTCCTGCGCGGTTTGATGCTGAATTCATAACAAGGCTGGCTATCCTTCCAAAAGGTTACAGGTCGCCGAATTATCGTTGGGGTCCGTTCTTTGAGTGAATAGCCATGTTGTATCTTCTTCATTGCTTTGTTTATTTTGGTTGCTATGCTTATTTCTGCTGGGCGAACTCGATCTGTGGCTCAGTGAAATCTTGTGCAGTCATGTACGTAAGCTAAAAAAAGAGCAGAAGCAGCAACACCTAAACGCAGAAAAATCGATCCATTCAAATGCAGGTGCAATCTAGAATTCTTGATTACCAACCGTAGCTAGAGAAACCTGTGTTGGCCAGCATGCTCCATGCATGACGAGTCAGGCCAACAACCAATTTAATCACATCCATGGTTTGCGGCCATAGATTTATCGATTCGTGTCCTTCCATCCCAACAGAGCAAAGCATTTGCAGTCACTGCCCAGACAGGACGCCAAACTGTCTCAGAGAAACCACTAGCTGGCTATGGCTTCCGGTGCGAGCTTGTTGGCCGTGGTCATGGGCGTGCACGCTCCTCGCCGGAAGCCACGGCGCACGCCACTTGGCTGACACGACCCCAACGGCTGCCCCTCCCGCTGCCGCCACCGCCACTGTCCCTGGCTTGCCGGCCGTGCGCACGGACACGGTCACCCTGCTGCCACCAATGCCGGCGATCATACAGCTTGGCATGTACGTACGTTCGTTCTACCTAGCAATCACCCTTGCTGTGGAGGTGAATGGCAGGCCTATTTTGGTTCGTTCAATTCTGTTGGCTGATGTGGTATGTTTTCTGGGCGCCCTCTCTCTAATGCTCACCGTCTGCCAGCTCTCTCCCTCTTATGTTTTTTTAAGCCAACTATTCATTTGACTTTCTTGATAACCTAACCAAGTACTCCTCTGTCCCATAATATAAGATGTCATTACAACCAATATTAAAAGTTACATTGAAAATCTTCATCTCTAACCCACCTTTTGCATCTTGACATTTCTTCAAAACTTCAACTAAAAATCGCAAAAGACCAAATTTGTACAAGCCGAACTAACCTCAATGGTTGTGAAGAAGCCGAACTAACCATAAAACATTTGAAGAGTCCCTTTCGCTCACCCCAATGGGTGAGAACTTATCATCGTTGTAGGCGTTGTGGCCAGTGACACACCCCTTGCAGGACACATTGCCAAACCATTAATTCATTATTCTAGATGTTCGCAAACACAAACGATGATTTTTTGATAAAGGGTAATATATTAATATCAAGATGATACCAAGTACACTCGGCCTCTGCAACAATACAATGTCAAGAGTTAGTCGAGACATCGATGATGCACACAACCAAAAAAGAAGAAGAGAGAAAAAGGCATAACCCTGCCAAAGAAATCAATGGCTCGCCACAACAAAACATTAACATCAACCACCAGTGTTGGCAACACCTGGGTTGCGAGAAAACAAAATATCCAGCAGGGACGCCTCCAGGAAGGAGGCGGTGAGGAGTGTCGCCTAATCCAACCAATGAAGCTATATCAAGGGTTTTCACCCTAGAGAGACTAGTAACCATGCACGTGCAACGCACGTGTCCCTCATTAAATATAAATGTGAATATGCTCAAAGTACCCGAAATTTAAAATCCATGTCCTAGTATAATTTTTAATAAATGGGAATCTATATATAAGTATTCTAGAATGAGCTTTCGGAGATAAATTATAGTTGAACATAAGAATCTTAACATTCCTTTCAAAAACCGACAAATACATTCAGTAAACACCATGCTAGGTGTATGCCAAGTGCACTTCAGAGTTTTACACTCAGCAAACACTATGCCGAGTACATATCTGCCTTTGTTGCAGGGTGCTCAGCATAGAATGTTTTTTCTGTAGTGTATTTGCCCAAAGAAAAATTACAACATCACAAACTGCAGGCTCCCCATAGAGAAAGATCGTTTTGATATACTGAAGAGGCATTTAATATTAATGTGAAAATAAATGAGGTTACATCTGCTGTTAACATGGTATATAGATACAATCCACCAAATACAAATAGGACTATTCAAACAAGACTTCAAATCATAATCTGAAAATAAGGAGGTGCACCTAACTTTGGTGGCAAACAGAGCACATAACAAATCTGACCTGAATAATCATATGCATGTCTGCAAATGCACATACAAACTAATGCACAAAATTTTATTCATATATTAAATAGATCTGCTTATTCAATATTCAAGCTCGTACTATGTACAAATAACCAAGTCAAAAAATATTGCAGGGCGATCGAATACTGGAAATCAACTACATATGTTCAGATTTTCACTGAAAAAACAGGGCAATGAAGCAAGAATACACCGACACTGGATGTCTCCAAGCAGCTCAAAGCAAGTCTCCAAGCAGCTCAAAGCAAAATCCTGTCGGGCAATGACCTCACTATGCGTGTCGCTGTTGTCGGTGGCGTCTTTGTCTTCTATGCATGACAGAAGCAACTTATATGGGGCATGAAGATGACAATAACTGTTGCACGGGCATGATCCCAAGCTAAGCTACGCTCGCCTGAATTAGAATTTGGCGAAGAGCATTGTTGTATCATCACTTGTGTTTGAATTAGAATATATGATAACCGTCTTGCAAACATAATATTCGGTTTCTCTGTTTCTATAAGAAAAATAGAAAACCACAGTCCATCAGTGTGTAATTCCATCTATCAACAGAAGGCCATAAATTTTATTTAACTTTGAATCCAGATTGACCTATTTATTAGCAAAAAGAGTCTATATCTGGAAAAAGAAATTTTGTATTGGAAAATGCATTTGGGAAACTTCACACCAGAATCACTACGTCTTAAGCTCAACTTAACTGGAAGAACCACTACGAAGATTTCAATACAAAATCTTCAGATTGTTATGCAAAAACATTCAGAGTAGCATTACTACATGTGGAAATCATCAAACTAATTAGAAGAGCATACCCTGCGCATCCTTGATCATCATGTCGAACCCCGTTTTCTCGGCGGGTGCCTCGGGCATCGCAGCTCGCAACACCTGCCTGGGTGTCTCCAAGATGGTTGGGACGATTTTCCAGTCCATGCCGCCAGTCCAAGCTGTAATGCATACACAAATTACTACACATATCTCATATGCTTGTCAAATTTCGAGGTGACCAATTCATAATGAAGTTGTCATACAGCCCTCGTGTATGTACTGAACTACAATATTGCAATCCCTGTCACAACTGTTCGGGGATGAATGGCAAGCATAAAAGAACAAAAATTTGCACAATGTGCGCTCTCAAAAGTCGGAACTCTTTGCCCAGATGGATAGGGGAGCCAATACATATAGACCAGTGTGCAACACATGTAATCAACAAATATAAGGTAAAATTCTACTCACCATATTTGGGTCGCAAAATCAATTTCAACAGTACAATCTAATAGTAGAGGGTAACACATAGAAGAGTGTTTACCTCTTGTCTCATGTCTTTGTTGACACCATTGCCATTTCCAAAATCTTCCTGTAGCCTTCCATTTATGTGATCGTTATAAATACACCTCAAATCCGATTTGATCACAAACTGTAAAAAATAAAATGAGCAGATAAGCATCACATTCCAACCATAATCCATCAAACTTTAATAAGTAGTACGAAGGAGACATGTTGTCTACACAATCTTAGCATATACCTGCACAGATAAGCTATAAAAACTATTTTGTTAATTCAGTGAAACCACAAAAGAAACATTACTGGATGAGGTAATAAAGAATAGCTAAATGATGCAACAATGGGAACATATTCAGATTTCAGAATACAATAAGTTTGAGGCTCGTATTAAAAAGGAACTGGTATGCCCTTCGTTTGCTTTTGCTGGAGAATGTTTCAAGGGATTTCTGAAGAACTTTATCGTTTCTAACTAAATTGCAAGGTTAGTTTGGAAAGCCAAATATCAAATTACCATTGAAAAGAATACATATAGATTACACGTTTGCACTTAGTTTATGTACATACCCAGCACCGGGGTGTACCTTCATGTGATCGAAGGCTGATGTAGAGAGCCAAGAGTTACGCAACAATACACATGTTGTGGAGCATCTATATCTCTTATACTAACTTCACACCTCAATATTTCTCTGAAATACAACCATAAAAAATATTAAGCCAAAGTATCTTGTCAAATCTGAAATTTACAGCATGAAAATACTACTAAGATCACAATAAAAAAATTAAGCCGAAGTGTCTTGTCAAATCTGCAATTTACAGCATGAAAAGACCACTAATATCACTCTAGTGTACACTGTCTGAAAATCTGACAGGAACAAAACTCAGAGTGGCACACTATCGTTTTCTCCTGCCAACGTACACATACAGAAATTCAAAAGGAAATTTACCTTTCACTTTACCACTCCCTGCCTTCCCCTTTGCCATTGCTGGCACCATATTCTTCATGTCCATCTTCTAGGTAGCCCACTCGCAACAGCAGCAAGCCACCGGCCATGTCGCCACACTGCCATGTGCTCTTGCCTACAGTCTGCTGCCTGCAGATGTGCCTCATATCCGCCCCAGCGACGCAGTCACCTGTCTGCTCCGGGCCTCCCCCTGCACACCGCTATGCTAGCAGCTTGTGTTTCTACGAAATTCAGAAGGATCCAACATAACTGTAATGCTATGCAAAATGTTACTCCATGCGGAACAGGGCAAATATGCATTGCTATATATATTTAACATTGTCCAGGATAGTTCTTGACCCTCGCCGGAACAAGTCACTTAAGATAGCTTGATTAAATACATTAACAAGAAAATAATGTGGTAGGTTGAACTTCTTTGTCTGAAGCTGATATATCATATTTAATATAGAATGAATGTCACAGATTTACAATGAACCTGTTACATTCCGATTCAGAACCTAGAAATAAAGTGTTATTACATTGCAATATATGAACTGCATGTGAACTCTAGACATAACATTCAGAAATTGGATATTGTGCAATAGACGTGTGAAAGTAAACAGAAGATGGTACACAGGTAGAATAAACATTGGCACTATCCACTATATTTACCATTGAAAAATCACATTTGATTCAAATAAATTGTTACATCTGTCACCTGATCCTCTTCAGCCGTGGGGGACTAGACACGGAGGGGCGGCTGGGCTGGCTGGGGAGGTGGGGCAGATGCGCGGTGCTGCTAGGCGAGGCAGAAATGGAAGGTGGCGGGGCAGATCCGGTCGCCCCCGTCGTCGATCTGGTCGTGAAGAAGGCCGGCAGTCGCGAGGGAAGGTCCGACGGAGCTTTGATCCATGGCCATGGCGTCCTGCAGCGCGGGACTGGAGAGAAGGAGAGAGATTAGTGAGGAGAGGGAGAGAGAATGGAGGAGGAGCGCGCTAGGCGCGGCTGACCTACAGAGGAGGTCATAGGCGGCTTGCAGGAGCACGGGCGGCGACCGGAGGCAGGGTAACTCGAGGCAGATTGGGAGGAAGGGGAAGGGAGAAGCGACGGTGCAATGTTCCTGTGGATCCGTTCTTAATCTGAGGCATGGAGAAAGAAGGGTCGGGGAATCACGATTCGGTTGCAATCGATCCGGGAAATCAGGGAGTTGTGGGCGGGGCCGCGTCGAAGGAAGCGGAGCGGCAGGACGTCTGCTCGGCAGAACATTTAATCTGAGACGTTGATCTCGATAATAGACCATTGATATAATATGGACAGTAGGATGTGTTTAAGTTGACTTGATCGGAAGGTCCTAATTATCATGTGTACAATTTGTTGTGTGGTTTTAGGGGAATTTATGTTTGCTCTTTTAATAGTAGTAGAGATGATTTGAACAACCTCCAAACAATGCCTTCAACAAGAAAATGACAGCCTCTCATTGCTAGCTATGACCAATGAAGATCAGATCTAGCGTTTTCTTCCTGGAAAATTGTGACCTAATATTCAAAGAGTACCACAAATTCAAACTTGACCACCGAGAGCCGATGATCAAAGGGACCAAAGCACCCCCCCCCCCCCCCCCCTCAGTGTTGACTCCGGTGTCACCACGAAAAGACCGGGATGAGGATAGAGTTGTGGGACTTTTATTCGCGTACGTGATGCCATCTCCAACATAAAAAAAAAGTCATCAGCACTGTTTTAAACATCTAACATCAACTGCGGATGTAGATCTAGGTCCCCCATCGCCTAGCACCAAACCGGACGCCGGAAACGTTGGAAGGAGTTTCCCATTTGGTGGCTAGGTTTCGATCATCTCTCCCTCTATATTGGTTCAACCGGTTTTGTCCATGTATCTCTCTCTCTCTCTCTCTCTCTCTCTCTCTCTCTCTCTCTCTCTCTCTCTCTCTCTCTCTCTCTCTCTCTCTCTCTCTCTCTCTCTCTCTCTCTCTCTCTCTCTGGCTCTGACCTCATAGAGCTGCACAATGTGCGGAGGCGCACGCGCTGACGCACAATGATCTTACGCTTGATGAACGTCATCACCTTGATGCCCACCTCATCGCCGGCAGACAAGTTGCGCGCTTGCTACACCTTGGCCAGGTTGCCCTGCCCTAGCATCTTCCCACCTCCAACCTGGCAGCACCGCCTTATTCCCTCGCGCTTAGGGGCCAACCGGTGCACCCTTGATTGCCATTTGTGCCATTGGATCGATGAGGAAGTATCCAAGAACTTCACTAGTAGCTAGCTAACTCTTAAGGATGGATCAAAGGAAAGCATTTCCATATACAAATCGATGTGGAAAGGGAGAGAGATTTGTATCAGTAGCGCCGAAGGGGTGGAGCAGCGTGTAAGGGGAGGAATGGGGATGGTGAGGATCCACGAGGTATTTGCGAAAATCACATATGCAGTTTTGCTCAACCTCAAGATAGCACTGGCACCCGCTGGCTAGACAGCAGGACCGCGTCCGTCTGGGCCAGATGTTGGATGCGCTTCATATCACCGCTCGGCGCCTCTCCTCGCTGCGGGCCCCCTCATGATGTGGCTGCTTGGTGGTCTTTTTCCTCCCTTTCTCTTATGCTTTCTTTGGGCGCCCTTGTGCTAATGCCCCAGTAGAGTTTTTATCTCAGTGATTTCGTACTTGTTGTATGGACATGATGGTTGGTTTATTTATAAAGCGGGGCGAAAGCCTATCTCAAGAGAAAGAGACTAACCCCTATCAACTCTCCCGGAAGGCCATGGCACTTACACTGGCTAATTGCAACCCCCCCCCCCCCCCCCCTCCCCCCTATTAGCTCTAACGCCCTGATTCACATATTCCGCTACCTAATTTCACATTGTTTCATATTTATTAAAACATGTTAAAATTGTAGAAGTGAAATATATATACCACTATCACTATTGAAAAATGAATACGATTAGAAGTGAAACTGTATAAGTGCAACAACATCAGGACCGTTGATATAAAATCCGACGGCTCACAGTTGGCGGATAACGGATAAACCCGCCTACTACCAAGTTGTTAGACAAGTTCCATCAACTTTAACCTATGACCATTAGTGCCAAATTCCTCAGCTGGAGCTGTCATGAGTCAGTCGCATCATCATCGCCACGCAATATCGTTGCAGGATCCGACGAAAAGGCGGATAGATAGATATAGTGGCATGCATTTTGCTTGTAACAAGGTGCCAAGTCCTTGTCAATGGAAAGCACTTGGAACGAACGATCTATGCTACGCACGTAAGCCGATACGATCCGATCCATCATTCATACGCACAAAAGAAAGAAATTGCGTGTAAAAGGCGGCATTTGAACGCATCAAGAAGGACCTGATTACAGGGAGGCCACATCCCATATATGCCGCTACTGCTTTTGTGTTTACTGCTGCAGCCTGTAGGAAAGCGATTGGGTAACTAAAGCAGCAGGAGCTAAAGCAACAAGGCGTGGCATGGACCAAATCCATCTCCTTTACTGGCGCCCGATTCTGTTAAACAAATGAAGCTGCATGCTTGGGATGCTTTTGTCGGCCCCTGTTTTCTTAATCCCGTCAGATCCAGCTCTGCATTACCTTAATCACTAAGCACTACCATGTATACACCTAAATCTCCACGACATTGCTGCAGCTGTAGGGTGGTGAAAAGAAGTGACATTCTGAGGTCTGGCATTCTCAAAACCATATGTCAAAATTGTGCTCAGGAGACGGCATTGCATGTTTTCAGAGTTGGTGATGATATAATTAACATAACACTATGAATATTCAGTGTTGCAACTGCAATGTGATTCGGTGGGAGTGCTTTTGACAGTTGAACCGTATAAAAATCCATGTCAAAAAAAGGTGCACAAAATGGCTGAGAGAAAATAAAACATGAAATGCAATGCTTTGCGATTTTAAATTACTTTGCGGGGGGAAAAGTAGAAAAGGAAACGCGGGCAATATGAATGCGATGAATAATTCAGAAAAAGGCGAAAGTTTGAAAACACACAAAAAAAAGATGGATTGCCAGATCATACACACACGGATCCACACAAGCTAAAAGCAGTCAAAACAGAAGGAAAAGAGAAGCAAGTTGGTACCTTGGCTATGTAAGCTTTGAGCCTAGCCAGAGGCCGTTGGTAGGGAGGAGTGATATGCAGTGAGCAGCAGCAGCAGCAGCTCGAGCAAACCTGCATTGCACTCCATCAAGAATTCAGGATGAATCATGGGCAGCAGCCGTACCACCTTAGCAACACGGTTATCGGCTACCTCAATCTGCTCACGCTGCTCGCCTCCATCCCCATCATCGGCGCGGGCCTCTGGCTGGCGCATGCCGCCTCCGCCGCCCCGGGCCCCACGTGCCAGTCCGCGCTGCAGGCCCCGCTCCTCGCCGTCGGCTTCGTGGCCTTCCTCGTCTCGCTCCCGGGCTTCGTCGGCGCGCGCTACCACGTCTCCTGGGCGCTCTGGCTCTACCTGGCCGCCGTGCTGCTCCTCGTGCTCTTCCTCCTGGGCGCCACCGTGTTCGGCCTCGCTGTCACGGCGGGCGGCGGGGGGCGGACGGTGCCCGGCAGGCCGTACCGCGAGTACCGGATGCGGGACTACTCGCCGTGGCTGCGGAGCCACGTGTCCGCCGACCGGTACTGGCGCCCGGCGCTGGCGTGCGTGGCCAGCTCCAGGGCGTGCCCCAAGGTGGCCGGCTGGACGCCCGACGACTACATGCGGCGCGACCTCACCCCCGTCCAGTCCGGCTGCTGCAAGCCGCCCACGTCCTGCGTGTACGGCGACGGGACGGGGCAGGGGCCGGCGGTGGTGGCGGTGCAGGACGAGGACTGCTTCCGGTGGCAGAACGACCCGGCGGTGCTGTGCTACGGCTGCGAGTCGTGCAGGGCCGGCGTGATGGAGCAGCTGCGCCGGCACTGGCACAACGTGACCATCGTCAACGCCGTGCTGCTGCTGCTGCTCATCGCCGTCTGCTCCTGCGGCTGCTGCGCCTTCCGCAACGCCCGCCGCGCCGAGTACGCCTACGGCGGCCGCATGTCCAAGATCCACCCGCGATGGGATTACTTCTGGTGCGTCTCCCCTCCCTAGCTCGCTCATACTCTCAATTAACCTCCTTCATTACCAGCATAATTATTCACCATTTGCGTTGCATACAATGATTTGATTTGCTTACTTATCCCTGGCAAATGCATGTATGAATCAGGTCAAGGTGGTGGCGTGGCCACAGAGAACAAATCTATTAGCTAACTGAAGCCTCCTTGGTTCACATGGTGTGGTGGTTCCCACGGAAAGGGGGGCTTATTGGCTCGGAATTTGTATGAACAAATAATTTCAAGTGTTTTTGGTCTAAACTAGCTAGTGGTACTAGACAGATAAGAGTTTGCTCCACATGTATGTAGCGCATATCAAGTAAACTACATGATTTTTTATATTTTCGCCGGCGAGCGCTCCATTGCAGCCGGAAGGGAGCGCCGGCAAGCGGTCCATTGCAGCACAACCGAAGTCGCTGCGACGAGGGCCGCGGCGGGCGGTGATTTGTGCAGAAACGACGGCGGCCATGGGCGGCAGCTCGCTTGGAGGGCCGCGTCCATGGACCGAAAGGATTCGTTCAGGGAAAAGGAAGGGGAAAATGGATGGCCTCGCATCTCCCGGTAGAGATAAGGAAGGATGGGCGGTGGATGGGGCCTCACGGGACACGTGGTACGTGGAGCGGGCGGTTTACGCGAGTGCGTATTCAGTCGGTTGAAAAGAATAGTTTCCCTTGTGATTTCGTGTGTCCTGTATTATCAATTCTGATCGCTCATCCTGAAAAATCCAATTTGCCTGAGTTGGAAAAAAAAAGGGACGCGCCTAAATTCATGACGGGCTGTTATTTCTGCAAATGCTATCTTTTTTTTTTAACACAGTACAGACGCAAGCGCTCATATACACGCGCATATACTCACTCCTATGAACGCACACACGCACACCCTATCCCTGTGAGCACCTCCGAAAGACTGAGCCGGCATATCATCTTGAGATTTTACGAAGTCACCGTAGGCGCCTCGTAGTGGGCGGGAACGTCTCCTCCCACTGAACGCGCATCGCCGAAAATCGTGAAATAAATCCAGGATAAATGCGAGCACCAGGACTTGAACCCTGCTGGGCTGGGATACCACTGTCCTCCTGACTATCCAACCACAGGTTGGTTCGCTCCGCAAATGCTATCTACAGTATCATTTTCACGGGACCAAATAGCACGTTGTTTTTCTTTTAAAGGGTTTATTTATTACGGGTTTCGGATTTGGTTCTTTACTCTTTTCCTGGATTTCGTTTTTTCTAGTTTTTCATCTTATGTTTCTTTTTTTCTCTTTCTTTTTTCCTTTTTCCTTTTTCCTTCTTTGTGTTCTGCATTCTCATGTTTGTTCTTTTTTTTTCATTTTTTTCGTTTTGTGTGAAGAAACATTTTTTTGACAAATACTAAAATTTGTTTTGTAAAAGTATTTTTTTATTATGTGGATATCTTATTAAAGTCATATATTTGTTTTTAAATATAAATTATTATTTTAAATATATGAACATTTTATTTTTATTTTTTTGTTTTCTGGAAATATTTTTGTTATACATGGATATTATCTCAAATACACGTTGAAGTTTCTGTACATGGTTTTTTTCTCAAATACATGTTGAACACGTTTCAAAAACACGCTATCATTTTAAACTACACCTTGAACTTTTTTCAAATACTATCTAAAAGTAAGACAGATATTTTTGTAAATATGTAAGTTTTTTTGTAAGTATGTTAATATTTTGTAAATGTGTGAATATTTTTCTTAATAACATGAACTTCAAAAAAACACATTATCACTTTTTGATTGTATGAAAAAATGTTAAAAAATGCATGAACATTGTTTTATTTCCATGTTTTCCTTGCAATGGGGAACAAATTTTAAAATTTATTCCAAATATAGCTCTAAAAAATTTCACGCCGTTTAAAAAAAATACAAACCATTTTTTATTATGTATACACAGCTAGTGAAAAAATGTATTTAAAATAATTAAGAAAAATACATACTTGTTGGATTTTAGAGCGTTTGTACACTATGGTAACGAATGGTGAAATTTGCAACGAGGTAAGGTGAGCATTTGTAAGCAAGCTTGGTTAGCGGGTCGGCCAACCACATAAGGCATGCGACGAGTATATTAAGGGATTATGCTGCTAGAAACGTACGAGAGTAAGGGTTTGAGAAGCAGCCGCCGTTAAAAATACTTCCGGTGCCCTCACCTACAACCTCCATCTTGGCTTTGAGAGGTTGGGAGATCTCGGATCTTCAAGAGTCTTGTGCTCTTTTTTATGTCTATTGGTAATTGTGGTATTTGTGTGGATAAAATTATTATAGTTCTTTCTTTGGCGGTGTCATGGAGCTAGAGAGGTTTGTGTTCTCACAGGTCTGATTATTCGGATATGATGAGTTTATATTATTGTATTATAGTGTTTTTGTGGGGTTGAAATCTTTCGTCGACTCTATAGAAAAGATATTATGAATGGACAACCTGCACTTTGCTACTTGTGAGCTGCGTTGGGATTTCCCCGAAGAGTAGGGGATGAGGCAGTACAGTAGAGATAAGTATTTTCCTCAGTTATGAAATCAAGGTTATCAATCCAGTAGGAGAATCACGCAACAACTCGTTAGCAATACCTGCACACAAAACAACAAATCCTCGCACCCAACGCGAACAAGGGGTTGTCAATCCCTTAGCGGTTAATTGCAAGATTAAATTGTATGGTGATAGATAGATAGATCGAACAAAAATACAAAATAAAATAAATAAACTAAAATTGCAGCAAGGTATTTTTAGGATTTTCAATATATGATAAAGGTAGACCCGGGGGCCATAGTTTTCACTAGAGGCTTCTCTCTTGAAAATAGCATACGGTGGGTGAACAAATTACTGTTGGGCAATTGATAGAAAAGCAAATAATCATGACGATATCCAAGGCAATCATCATGTATATAGGCATCACGTCCGAGACAAGTAGACCGAAACGATTCTGCATCTACTACTATTACTCCACACATCGACCGCTATCCAGCATGCATCTAGAGTATTAAGTTCATAAAGAACGGGGTAACGCCTTAAGCAAGATGACATGATGTAGACAAAGTAAACCCACGCATGAATAAACCCCAACTTTTTACCTTTAATAGCAACGATACATACGTGTCATGTCCCTTTCTATCACTGGGATTGAGCACCGCAAGATCGAACCCATTACAAAGCACCTCTCCCATTGCAAGATAAATCAATCTAGTTAGCCAAATCAAATCAATAGATCGGAGAGAAATACGAAGCTATAACAATCATGCATAAAAGAGTTCAGAGAAAACTCAAATAATATTCATGGATAATCTGATCATAAACTCATAATTCATCGGATCCCAACAAACACACCGCAAAAAGTGATTACATCGGATAGAACTCCAAGAACATCGAGGAGAACATTGTATTGAAGATCAAAAAGAGAGAAGAAGCCATCTAGCTACTAACTATGGACCCGAAGGTTTGTGGTAAACTACTCACGCATCATCGGAAGGGCAGCAAGGTTGATGTAGAGCCCCTCCGTGATCGAATCCCCCTCTGGCAGAGTGCCGGAAAAGGCCTCCAGATGGGATCTCTCGAGAACAGGAACTTGCGGCGGTGGAAAAAGTATTCCGTGGACTCATCTGTTGGTTTCCCGATTTTAGAGAATTTATAGAGGTGGAATTAGGTCAAACGGAGCAGAGGTGGGCCCACGAGGCACCAGGGCGCGCCACCCCCCCTGGGGCGCGCCCTGGTGGCTCGTGGCCACCTCCTCTGTCTTCTAGCCCTCTCCCGAAGCTTCTAGTGTCTCTTATGTTTAGAAAAAAAATCTCCAAAAAGTTTCGTGGCATTTGGACTTTGTTTGGTACTGATATTCTGAAAAACCAAAAACAGGCAAAAAACAGCAACTGGCACTGGGCACTAAGTTAATAGGTTAGTCCCAAAAAATGATATATAATTGCTTGTAAGTGTATATAAAACATCCAAGATTGATACTATAATAGCATGGAACAATCAAAAATTATAGATACGTTGGAGACGTATTAAGCATCCCCAAGCTTAATTCCTACTCATCCTCGAGTAGGTAAATGATAAAAACAGAATTTTTGATGTGGAATGCTACCTATCATATTCATCATATACTCTTTTTCTTTAGTAGCATGGACATTTAGACTTGAATGATTCAAAGCAATAGTCTATTATTTGACATGAAGACATAAATACTCAAGCATACTAACAAGCAACCATGTCTTTCAAAATATCTACGCTAAAGAAATTTATCTCTAGCCCATTATGCTCAATCATTGATTCATTCATGAAACACACTCAATATTAGCTACACATAATGCACAAGTATGACAATAGTGCTCTCTAGTTGGTGCTTTGTAAGAGAAGATGGAGACTCAAAATAAAAATAAAAATTGCATAAAAGTAAATAGATAGGCCCTTCGCAGAGGGAAGCAGAGATTTGCAAAGGTGCCAGAGTTCAAGGCTTAAATTAGAGAGATAAAATTATTTTGAGAGGCATGTTTTTTCTGTCAATGAAAACGACCGAGAATTCCCAATATCTTCCATGCTAGACACATTATAGGCGGTTTCCAAACAGAAAATAAAGTTTATTTCCTTTCCACCATTCTTTCACAATCCATGGCTAGCCGTATCCACGGGTGCCCTCCATACCAACACTTTCCAAGGAATTCATTATTATCATCATATTAAAAAAATCATTTCGGGACTGGGCATCCCTATTACCTGCCACTCTCTCGTGCAATAACAAGTGAATAAACACTCATCGTGAGAATAACACACCTAGCATGGAAAATATTGGCCACCCCCTTCCGCTTCATGAGCGGTACGGGCACACAAAACGGAAAATTATTTTGAAAATTTAGAGTTGGCACATGCAAATTTACTTGGAACGGCTTGAAAATACCGCAAATAGGTAGGTATGGTGGACTCATTTGGCACAACTTGGGTTTAAGGAGTTGGATGCACAAGCAGTATTCCCGCTTAGTACAAATGAAGGCTAGCAAATAGATTGAGAAGCAACCAACCAAAAAGCGAAAACGGTCATAAACATGCATTGAACATAACTAACACCGAATAATGCACCATAAGTAGGATATAATTTTATTGCATAACTATTGACTTTATGTGCATGCATAGGGAATCACAAACCTTAACACCAATATTCTTACTAAATCACAATTACTCACTAACATGACTCACATATTATCATTTCCATATCGCAAAACTATTGCAAGGAATCAAACTTATCATATCCAATGATCTTTCATGAAAGTTTTTATTATATCCCTCTTGAATATTCATCACTTTGGGACCAAATTCATATCTTGTGCAAATTACCATTACTATTATCAAATCTCAAAAGGATATAAGTGAAGCATGAGAGTGCAAATATTTCTTAAAAATTTAATCTTATCAACTCTCAAAATAATATAAGTGAAGCATGAGAGTTCAAATATTTCTTCAATATATAGCCACCACCATGCTCAAAAAGATTTAAGTGAAGCACTAGAGCAACTGCCTAGCTCAAAAGATTTAAGTGGAGCACATAGAGTATTCTAACAAATGATGATAAATGTGTGGCTCTCTCAAATAGGTGTGTCCAACAAAGATGATTGTGACAAACTAAAAAGCAAACAAAGCAAATACTCATATAATACACGACGCTCCAAGTAAAACACATATCATGTGATGAATAAAAATATAGCTCCAAGTAAAATTACCGATAATTGGTAGAAGAAAGAGGGGATGCCTTCCGGGGCATCCCCAAGCTTAGACGCTTGAGTCTTCCTTGAATATTACCTTGGGCATCCCCAAGCTTAGGCTCTTGCCACTTCTTATTCCTTCATCTATCGTGATCTCACCCAAAACTTGAAAACTTCAATCACACAAAATTAAACAAAACCTTCGTGAGATCCGTTAGTATAACAAATAAATCTTTAACTTTAAGTACTGTAGTAAATTGATTCATATTTAATATTGGCATAATTCTACTGTACTCCAACTTCTCCATGACTCATACCCCCCGATACGATCCATATATTCATCAAACTAAGAAACTATGCAACAAAAACAGAATCTGTCTAAAACGGAACAGTCTGTAAAGATCTATTTAAAACCTATACTTATGTAACTCCAAAAATTCTGAAAAATTAGGACAACGTGGGAAATTCATATACCAATACTGTGTAAAAATTTCAGATTTTTCTGACGTTCTAGTACAGAATTAAAATTCCATCACTAGATGCAAAACTTTCTGTTTTCCAAACAGCATCAATTATACTATCTTCCAAATCATCCCAAAGGCATTACTTGGCACAAACACTAATTAAAACATAAAAACACAATCATAACAGTAGCATAATTTTGTAAACACACAAGAAAGAAATAAAAATCAAGAATTTATTTTATTCATTGGGTTGCCTCCCGACAAGCGCTATTGTTTTATGCCCCTAGCTAGGCATAATGCATAGTTTCAAGTATTATCATCCTTCAAGTTGATTCCATAAGTGGCCCTCATAATGGATTCATAGGGTGCTTTAATTATTTTCCTTGGGAAGTGTTCCATACCTTTATTTAGTGGAAATTGAAATCTTATATTACCTTCTTTCATATCAATAATAGCACTAATAGTTCGTAAGAACGGTCTACCAAGTATTATGGGGCAAGACGGATTGCAATCAATGTCAAGTACAATAAAATCAACGGGCACATAGTTTATATTTGCAAGAATAAGAACATAATTTATTCTTCCCAATGTCTTTTTAATAGTGGAATCCGCAAGATGCAAATTAAGAGAACATTCATCTATATTGGTAAAACCTATCACATCACATAGAGATTTTGGAATTGTGGAAACGCTAGCACCCAAATCACATAAAGCATTGCACTCATAATTTTTAATTTTAACTTTAATGGTGGGTTCCCACTCATCATATGATTTTCTAGGAATTGAAATTTCTAGTTCTATCTTTTCTTCTAACGATTTCATCATCGCTTCTACGATGTGTTTAGTAAAAGCCTTATTTTGTTCATAAGCGTTGGGTGAATTTAGCATGGATTGTAGCAAAGAAATTCACTAAATCAAAGAACAACTATCATAATTAAAGTCTTTGTAATCCAAGAGAGTGGGCACATCACTAGTTAAAGTTTTTACCTCTACAGACCCACTTTTATCAATTTTTTCATCAAGATTTTTACCCTCCGAATTATGGGTACTCCCTCTACCTAAAGTTGACTCTTCTTCAGTCCCCTTTTCATCAAGTTTTATATTGCTAAACAAGGAATCAATGGATGAAACACCAATCATTTTAATATCCTCATCATTACTACGATAGAAACCGGGAGGAATCACTTTTTCTAAAAATTCTCGTTTTGCTTTTAGCATAGCAGTTCTTTTCTTACTCTCATCCATAGAGACATATAAATCTTTAATTGATTCATTAATATCAATTTTGGGTGGCAAAATTTTAGTCTTTAAGATTTTCTACGTCATGAATGATTCTATCAATGCTCCTAGACATATCATCAAGTTTACCTAATTTTTCTTCTATCGTAGTGTTGAAAACTTTTTGAGCATTAATAAATTCTTTAATATTACTTTCAGGATCAGAGGGCATCCTATTATTATTATTATAAGGATTACCATAGGAATTGCCATAATTATTAGAGGAATTTCCAGGAAACGGCCTAGGATTAAAATTACCTCTGTAAGCATTACTATTAAAATTGTTTTGCGAGACAAAATTCACGTCTACGAGATCATTATTTTGCTCAATCAAGGTGGATAAAGGCACATCATTAGGATCAATAGGAGTGTTTTTGCTAGCAACCAATTTCATAAGTTCATCAACTTTATTACTCAAAGTTCTAATTTCTTCAACAGAATTCACCTTTTTACTAGTAGGAACTCTTTCAGTATGCCATTGTGAATAATTTGCCATAATATCATCAAGCAATTTAGTAGCTTCCCCCAACGTAATTTCCATAAAAGTACCACCCACGGCGGAATCTAAAATATTTCTAGAAACAAAATTTAATCCCGCATAAAAAATTTGTATGATCATCCACAAATTTAAACCATGAGTAAGGCAATTTCTTATCATTAATTTCATCCTTTCCCAAGATTGGGCAACATGTTCATGATCAAGTTGCTTGAAATTCATAATTTGGGTTCTAAGGGAAATAATTTTCGCGGGAGGAAAATACTTGGTAATAAAAGTATCTTTACACCTATCCCAAGAATCGATACTATTTCATGGTAAAGATGAAAACCAAATTTTTGCACGATCCCGCAATGAGAACGGGAATAATTTTAATTTCACAATATCATTATCCACATCTTTTTTCTTTCGCATATCACACAATTCTACGAAAGTGTTAAGATGGGATGCAGCATCTTCATTAGGGCTACCAAAAAATTGTTTTTTCATGACAAGATTTGACAAAGCGGTATTAATATCACAAGTCTCCGCACTAGCGGCGGGAGGAGCAATCGGAGTACTAATAAAATCATTATTATTATTATTGGAAAAATCACACAATTTTGCATTTTCTTGAGACATCGTGGCTACGCAAACAAGCAAGCAAAGAAGCAATCAAGAAAAAGGTAAACGGAAAATATTTTTGTAAAAACTTTTTAGAAGTGGAGGAGATGAAAACGAGAGGCAAAGGCAAATAAAATAAATGCAAGGAGATGAAAATTTATGCGTAGGTACTTGATAGATGTTGATGATGTCTCCCCGGCAACGGCGTCAGAAATTCTTCCTGCTACTTGTGAGCTGCGTTGGGATTTCCCCGAAGAGTAGGGGATGATGCAGTACAGTAGAGATAAGTATTTCCCTCAGTTATGAAATCAATGTTATCAATCCAGCAGGAGAATCACGCAACAACTCGTTAGCAGTACCTGCACACAAAACAACAAATCCTCGCACCCAACGCGAACAAGGGGTTGTCAATCCCTTGGCGGTTAATTGCAAGATTAAATTGTGTGGTGATAGATAGATAGATCGAACAAAAATACAAAATAAAATAAATAAAGTAAAATTGCAGCAAGGTATTTTTAGGATTTTCAATATATGATAAAGGTAGACCCGGGGGCCATAGTTTTCACTAGAGGCTTCTCTCTTGAAAATAGCATACGGTGGGTGAACAAATTACTATTGGGCAAGTGATAGAAAAGCAAATAATCATGACGATATCCAAGGCAGTGATCATGTATATAGGCATCACTGTAGGAGATATGCCCTAGAGGCAATAATAAATGTTATTATTTATCCCCATGTTCGTAATTAAGTTTATATTCCGTGTTATAACTGATATGGTTCTCGAGTCTACAATAACCACGAGGCTCACAGGGAAACTCATATGCACATCTGGAATAATAAACGGTAAAATGTATTCCTAGTCTGGCCTCTAAGACTAGCTCAAGTGTTGCATGATGGTTCTGTTTTCCTGATCATGGGCATGACTATGCCGGCAACTTTGAGGGCACAATGTTAGAAGAACATTTGTGTTGAATCGACCCGAATTGATGTTATGCTATGAGATACATTCGTCACAAGTTAATGGTTAATAACACAGAGAAAGTTAATGTTTGCATAATTCCTTAGACCATGAGAGTATCGAGTTTCTTCATGCTTGCTTCATGAACTTTGGGGTTTGTTAAACGTCATCCGTAAATGGGTGGCTATTACGGCGGCTTACGGGTTCATGGAAAAGTATGTCAAGTAACTTGATAGCTCAAGATTGGGATTTGCTCCTCCGACAATGGAGAGATATCTCTGGGCCCTCTCGGTGTTACGGTATCCACCATCGTCTGGCCAGACACAATGTGATTTGATCACAGGGATGCCGGAACACGGGAACGAGAAAAGAGAACAAAACCGGTAACGAGGAAACTAGCATAGTGGACAAGTTGTTGATCCACGGGGTTGCCGATAAGTCTCACCTCCGGTGTTTGTAACATATCGCGAAGCAACAGGAATAGCACACAAGAACTGGAGATTCACTCGAATATTTATTCGTGTGGGTATAGGGGTCAATATGGGTGTCCACGGCTCCGATGTTGATCATTGATCGGAAAGTGTTCCGGTCATGTCTATACTTCACCGAACCTATAGGGTCACACGCTTAAGGGTCATATATCTGCTGAATACTAGACAGGGAGTCTGAGAGAAAGTCACCGGAAAAGTTTCGGAGACAACGGAAAAGTTCCGGAGAGAGAACACCGGAATAGTTTCAGTAAAACTGAAAAGTTGTTCCAGGGTATACCATTAGGTCAAATTGGTTTCGGCACACGCCTGGAAATTCTTGGAGGGTGCCAGAATTGTTCTGGAAACTTTTGGGATTTTTCCGAAGAAAAAACCCGGAAATGTTCCGGAGCTGCCGGAACCGCTTTGGTTGCTTTTCGCAGATGAAAATCACTAATCCGGAATTGTTTCGGAACACGTCCAAAATTATTTTAGTGGGTACTGGAAATGTTCTCAGACCTACAGAAATATTTTTGGATTTAACGGTCGGAGAAAATATCCCACGAATAGTGGAAACACTATTATGAATAGTGGAAACACTATTGGGAGCAAATATCTCACGAATAGTGGAAACACTATTATGAATAGTGGAAACACTATTGGGAGAAAATATCCCATGAATAGTGGAAACACTATTATGAATAGTGTGAAAATATCTGAGGGCATTTTGGTATTTTGGGAGCCACCCTACCCCTTGGGTTTTCCTATAAATAGAGGTGGAGAGGCACTCTCCACACTCACTCTTTCTCACATACACATGTCATTGCAATGATTTGGCTTCTCTCTCCCTCCCCGCGAAATAGTTTCGTAGAGCCGAAAGGTTGTCTGGGTTCCGGTGGGAACTAGTTATGGACGGCGAAGCCCTGCCGGATACATGACACCGTATGTGTGCAACCCCGTAGAGAGGTCGTAGGTTCGTTCTTTTTGCCCGAGGAGCTGTTTGAGAGTGCCTCCCGAAGGGCTGTCCGAGTGACCGTCCGAGTTTTGAGGGTCCTCCCGAAGGGCTGTCCGTGACACCGTCCGAGGGACTGTCCGACCGCCTCCCGGAGGGCTGTCCAACGAGCAGACAAGGGAGAACATCCTCGCGGTTGGGAGGTTGTAAATCCTAGCTGCGGGGATCTGCACCGACGATCTACATCGACTCTACTTCCGCTGCGCTACGAGTCGGTAACGATCGGATCGAAACCTTGTATGTAGTCTTCATAGTGGTCCTGGGCTGGTGCGTAGGTCGGAATTTTTTTGTTTTCTGCTGCGTTCCCTGTCGGGGAACGTTGCATGGGAAACAAAAAATTTCCTACGCACACGCAAGATCTATCCATGGTGATGAGCATCTACGAGAGGGAGAGTGAATCTACATACCCTTGTAGATCGCTAAGCGGAAGCGTTAAGAAACGCGGTTGATGTAGTCGAACGTCTCCGCGATCCAAATCGCAAGTCGTCCCTCGAACCGATCACGAACTAGTGCCGAACGGACGGCACCTCCGCGTTCAACACACGTACGGCTTGATGACGCTTTCACCTCCTCGATCCAGCGAGCGATGGTGAAGTACTAGATGAGTTCCGGCAGCACGACGGCGTGGTGATGGTGGTGAGGAACAATCTCTGCAGGGCTTCGCCAAGCGCTACGGAGATTATGACGGAGGAACTAGAGGGTTAGGGTTGCCGCACACGGCTTGGGGAAATCTTGATGTTTTCCGGGTGCTAGCCCTGCCCCTCTATTTATATGTTGAGCCCTGGGGTCGAAACTTGGAGAAAGAGCCTCCTCAAAGTCGGTTTGGCCCGCAAGGCAAGAGTCCTGCTCGGACTCCAGGACCAGACGCCAGGGTCCTCGGCGTCTGGCCCCAGACGCCAGGGTCCCTGGCGTCTGGCCCCTGGCCTCCGCAAAACTTCCTTTTGCACCTTCCTAAAGCCTCGTGGGCTTTACCCCTTGGCCCAAATAAAGTGTTCTCGTACCCGAACATTTCGGGAAACATCCGAAACTCCTTCCGGTGAATTCCGGAACCCTTCCGGAGACCAAACACTATTATCCCATATATCAATCTTTACCTCCGGACTATTCCAGAGCCCCTCGTCATGTCCGGGATCTCATCCGGGACTCCGAACAACTTTCGGTCACCAACATAACAACTCAACTATACTTATATCGTCACCAAACGTTAAGTGTGTAGACCCTGCGGGTTCGAGAACTATGTAGACATGACCGAGACACCTCTACGGTCAATAACCAATAGCGGGACCTGGATGCCCATATTGGCTCCTACATATTCTACGAAGATCTTTATCGGTTGAACCTCTATGTCAAGGATTCAGTTAATCCCGTATGATGTTCCCTTTGTTTATCGGTATGTTACTTGCCCGAGATTCGATCGTCGGTATCTCTATACCTAGTTCAATCTCGTTACCGGCAAGTCTCTTTACTCGTTCCGTAATACAAGATCCCGTGGCTAACACTTTAGTCACATTGCTTGCAAGGCTTATAGTGATGTTGTATTACCGAGTGGGCCCTGAGATACCTCTCCGTCACACGGAGTAACAAATCCCAGTCTTGATCCATGCCAATTCAACAGACACCCTCGGAGATACCTGTAGAGCATCTTTATAGTCACCCAGTTACGTTGCGACGTTTGATACACACAAGGTATTCCTCCGGTGTCAGTGAGTTGCATGATCTCATGGTCAAAGGAACATATACTTGACATGCAGAAAACAATAGCAATAAACTGACACGATCATATGCTACGTTTACAGTTTGGGTCTTGTCCATCACATCATTCTCCTAATGATGTGATCCCGTTATCAAATGACATCTCATGTCCATGGCTAGGAAACCTTCACCATCTTTTGATCAACGAGCTAGTCAACTAGAGGCTTTACTAGGGACACAGTGTTGTCTATGTACCCACACATGTATTTGAGTTTCCAATCAATACAATTATAGCATGGATAATAAACGATTATCATGAACAAGGAAATATAATAATAACCAATTTATTATTGCCTCTAGGGCATATTTCCAACAGTCTCCCACTTGCACTAGAGTCAATAATCTAGTTCACATCACTATGTGATTTACATTGTAATGAATCGAACACCCATACAGTTCTGGTGTTGTTCATGTTTAGCCCTTGGAAGAGGTTTAGTCATCGGATCTGCAACATTCAGATCCGTGTGTACTTTGCAAATATTTATGTCGTCCTCCTTGATGTAATCGCGGATGGAATTGAAGCGTCGCTTTATGTGTCTGGTCCTCTTGTGAAATCTTGGTTCCTTGGCTAGAGCAATGGCACCAGTGTTATCACAAAACAGAGTCATTGGGTTAAGCGCACTAGGCACTACTCCAAGATCTGTCATGAACTCCTTCATCCAGACACCTTCCTTCGCCGCCTCCGAGGCAGCGATGTACTCCGCTTCGCATGTAGAATCAGCTACCACGCTCTGCTTGGAACTGCACCAGCTAACCGCACCCTCATTAAGAATAAATACGTATCCGGTTTGTGACTTAGAGTCATCCGGATCAGTGTCAAAGCTTGCATCGACGTAACCCTTTACGACGAGCTCTTGATCACCTCCATAAACGAGAAACATGTCCTTAGTCCTTTTTCAGGTACTTCAGGATATTCTTGACCGCCGTCCAGTGTTCCATTCCTGGATCACTTTGAAACCTTCCGACCATACTTATGGCAAGGTTGACATCGGGTCTTGTGCACAGCATTGCATACATGATAGAGCCTATGGCTGAAGCATAGGGGATGACACTCATCTTTTCTCTATCTTCTGCAGTCACTGGGCATTGAGTCTTACTCAACTTCACACCTTGCAATACAGGCAAGAACCCCTTCTTGGACTGATCCATTTTGAACTTCTTCAAAACTTTGTCAAGGTATGTGCTTTGTGAAAGTTCTATCAAGCGTCGTGATCTATCTCTATAGATCTTGATGCCTAATATGAAAGCAGCTTCTCCTAGGTCCTTCATTGAAAAACTCTTGTTCAAATATTCCTTCACGCTTTCCAACATTTCTATATTGTTTCCAATCAGTAATATGTCATCCACATATAATATTAGAAACGCTATAGAGCTCCCACTCACTTTCTTGTAAATACAAGCTTCTCCGTAAACTTGTATAAACTTGAACGCTCTGATCACCTCATCAAAGCGAAGATTCCAACTCCAAGATGCTTGCACCAGTCCATAAATGGATCGCTGGAGTTTGCAAACTTTGTCAGCATTCTCTGGATCGACAAAACCTTCTGGTTGCATCATATACAACTCTTCCTTAAGGAAACCGTTAAGGAACGCTGTTTTGACATCCATCTGCCAAATTTCATAATCGAAAAAGGCAGCTATTGCTAACATGATTCTGACGGACTTAAGCATCACTACGGGTGAGAAGGTCTCATCGTAGTCAACTCCTTGAACTTGTGAAAAACCCTTTGCCACAAGTCGAGCTTTATAGACAGTGACATTACCGTCCGCGTCCGTCTTCCTCTTAAAGATCCATTTATTCCGAATGGCTTTACGCCCTTCAGGTAATACTTCCAAAGTCCATACTTTGTTTTCATACATGGATCCCATCTCGGATTTCATGGCCTCTAACCACTTCTCGGAATCCGGGCCCATCATCGCTTCTCCATAGCTCGTAGGTTCATCGTTGTCCAACAACATGACTTCTAAGACAGGGTTGCCGTACCATTCAGGAGCAGTACGCGTCCTTGTCGACCTACGAGGTTCGATAGCAACTTGATCCAAAGCTTCATGATCATCATCATTAACTTCCTCTTCAACTGATGTAGGCTCTACAGAAACATCTTTCTGCGCTGCGCTACTTTCAGGTTGAAGTAAAGGTTCAACAACCTCATCAAGTTCTATCTTCCTCCCATTCAATTCTTTCGAGAGAAACTCTTTCTCAAGAAACGTTCCGTTTTTAGCGACAAACACTTTGCCTTCGGATCTGAGGTAGAAGGTATACCCAACTGTCTCTTTTGGGTATCCTATGAAGACGCATTTCTCCGGTTTGGGTTCCAGCTTTTCAGGCTGAAGCTTTTTGGCATAAGCATCACATCCCCAAACTTTAAGAAACGACAGCTTTGGCTTCTTGGCAAACCAAAGTTCATATGGCGTCGTCTCAACGGATTTCGATGGTGCCCTATTTAAAGTGAATGCAGCTGTCTCTAATGCATAACCCCAAAACGATAGTGGCAAATCGGCAAGAGACATCATAGATCGCATCATATCCAATAAGGTTCGATTACGACGTTCGGACACACCATTACGCTGTGGTGTTCCAGGCGGTGTTAGTTGTGAAACAATTCCACATTGTCTTAAGTGACTGCCAAACTCATAACTCAGATATTCTCCTCCTCGATCAGATCGTAGGAATTTAATCTTCTTGCTACGATGATTCTCAACTTCACTCTGAAATTGTTTGAACTTTTCAAACGTTTCAGACTTGTGTTTCATTAAGTAAATATACCCATATCTACTTAAGTCATCAGTGAAGGTGAGAAAGTAACGATAACCACCGCGCGCCTCAATGCTCATCGGACCGCACACATCAGTATGTATGATTTCCAATAAGTCACTTGCCCGTTCCATTGTTCCAGAGAACGGCGTTTTAGTCATCTTGCCCATGAGGCATGGCTCACATGTGTCAAGTGATTCAAAATCAAGTGACTCCAGAAGTCCATCAGCATGGAGCTTCCTCATGCGTTTTACGCCAATATGACCTAAACGGCAGTGCCACAAGAAAGTGGTATTATCATTATCAATCCTACATCTTTTGGCATCAATGTTATGAACATGTGTATCATTACTATCGAGATTCAACAAGAATAAACCCCTTTACATTGGGTGCATGACCATAAAAGATATTACTCATATAAATAGAACAACCATTATTCTCTGATTTAAATGAGTAACCGTCTCGCAATAAACAAGATCCAGATATAATGTTCATGCTTAACGCAGGCACTAAATAACAATTATTCAGGTTCATCACTAATCCCGATGGTAATCGAAGAGCGAGCGTGCCGACGGCGATCACATCAACCTTGGAACCATTTCCCACGCGCATCGTCACTTCGTCCTTTGCCAGCCTCCGTCTATTCCGCAGTTCCTGTTTTGAGTTGCAAATATGAGCAACCGCACCGGTATCAAATACCCTGGCACTACAACGAGAGTTGGTAAGGTACACATCAATAACATGTATATCATATATACCTTGTTTGTTGTTGGCCGCCTTCTTGTCAGCCAAATACTTGGGGCAGTTCCGCTTCCAGTGTCCAGTTCCCTTGCAATGAAAACACTCAGTTTCTGGTTTGGGTCCAGCCTTGGGTTTCTTCACGGGAGGAGCAACTGCTTTGCCACTCTTCTTGGAGTTACCCTTCTTACCCTTGCCATTTTTCTTGAAACGAGTGGTTTTATTGACCATCAACACTTGATGCTCCTTCTGAATTTCAGACTCAGCGACTTTCAGCATCGCAAACAGCTCGGCGACTGACTTGTTCATCCTGTGCATGTTATAGTTCAACACGAAGCTCTTGTAGCTAGGTGGCAATGATTGAAGAACTCTGTCAGTGATAGCCTCTGGCGGAAGGGGCATCCCCAATTCAGCCAGACGGGTGGAGTACCCAGACATTCTGAGTACGTGATCACTGATAGACTCGTTCTCCTCCATCTTGCAAGGATAGAACTTATCAGAGATCTCATATCTCTCGATCCGGGCATTCTTCTGAAAGATAAACTTCAACTCCTGAAACATCTCATATGCTTCATGACGTTCAAAACGTCTTTGAAGTCCCGGTTCTAAGCCATACAATATTGCACATTGAACTATTGAGTAATCTTCAGAACGAGCCTGCCAGGCGTTCACAACGTCTAGAGACTCAACTGGAGCGGGTGGATCACCAAGCGGTGCATCAAGGACATAAGCCTTCTGGGAAGCCGTAAGGATAATCCTTAGATTACGGGCTCAGTCCACAAAGTTACTTCCATCATCTTTCAACTTAGCTTTCTCTAGGAACGCATTAAAATTCAGGGGTGCTACTGCGCGAGCCATGATCTACAACATAAATATAGCAAAGACAACTTAGACTATTGTTCTAGATAATGAGTTTAGTTAATCATATTACTTAAAAAACTCCCACTCAAATTGACATCCCTCCGGTCATTCGAGCGTAACATGATCCAAATCCACCAACTCAAGTCCGATCATCACGTGAGTTGAGGTGGTTTCAATGGTGAACATCTTCATGTTGATCATATCTACTATATGACTCATGTTCGACCTTTCGGTCTCTTGTGTTCCGAGGCCATGTCTGTACATGCTAGGCTCATCAAGTTTAACCCGAGTGTTCCGCACGTGCAACATGGCTTACACCCGTTGTATGTGAACGTAGAGTCTATCACACCTGATCATCACGGCGTGTCTCGAAACGACGAACTTTCGCAACGGTGCACACTCGGGGAGAACACAATTTATCTTGAAATTTAAGTGAGGGATCACCTTATAATGCTACCGTCGTCCTAAGCAAAATAAGATGCATAAAAGGATTAACATCACATGCAAATCATAAGTGACATGATATGGCCATGAACTCGTGCTTTTGATCTCCATCTCCAAAGCACCGGCATGATCTCCATCGTCACCGGCATGACACCATGATCTCCATCATCTTGATCTCCATCAACGTGTCGCCATGAGGTTGTCGCGCCGACTGTTGCTTCTACGACTATTGCTAACGTTTAGCGATAAAGTAAAGCATTACATAGCGCTTAATGATTGACACGCAGGTCATACAATAATTAAAGACAACTCTATGGCTCCTGCCAGTTGCCGTACTCATCGACATGCAAGTCGTGATATTCTATACAACACATGATCATCTCATACATCACATATATCTCATCATGTAATTGGCCATATCACATCACAACATACCCTGCAAAAACAAGTTAGACGTCCTCTAATTGTTGTTGCAAATTTTACGTGGCTGCTACGGGTTTGCAAGAACCGTTCTTACCTACGCAAAACCACAACGTGGTGTAGTGATTGCTTTTTGATCTTCTAAAAGAACCCTCTTCATTGAAATTGATTCAACTAAAGTGAGAGAGACACACACCCGCTAGCCATCTTTATGCAACGAAGTTACATGTCAGTTGAAGGAACCTGTCTCGCGTAAGCGTACGCGTAATGTCGGTCCGGGCCGCTTCATCTCACAATACCGCCGAATCAAGTATCAACTAGTAACGGCAAGCAATATGTATACACCCACACCCACAACTCGTTTGTGTTCTACTCGAGATCTCATCTACGCATAGACCTAGCTCGGATGCCACTGATGGGGAACGTTGCATGGGAAACAAAAAATTTCCTACGCACACGCAAGATCTATCCATGGTGATGAGCATCTACGAGAGGGAGAGTGAATTTACATACCCTTGTAGATCGCTAAGCGGAAGCGTTAAGAAACGCGGTTGATGTAGTCGAACGTCTCCGCGATCCAAATCGCAAGTCGTCCCTCAAACCGATCACGAACTAGTGCCGAACGGACGGCACCTCCATGTTCAACACACGTACGGCTTGATGACGCCTTCACCTCCTCGATCCAGCGAGCGATGGTGAAGTAGTAGATGAGTTCCGGCAGCACGACGGCGTGGTGATGGTGGTGAGGAACAATCTCTGCAGGGCTTCGCCAAGCGCTACGGAGATTATGACGGAGGAACTAGAGGGTTAGGGTTGCCGCACACGGCTTGGGGAAATCTTGATGTTTTCCGGGTGCTAGCCCTGCCTCTCTATTTATATGTTGAGCCCTGGGGTCGAAACTTGGAGAAAGAGCCTCCTCAAAGTCGGTTTGGCCCGCAAGGCAAGAGTCCTGCTCGGACTCCAGGACCAGACGCCAGGGTCCTCAGCGTCTGGCCCCAGACGCCAGGGTCCCTGGCGTCTGGCCCCTGGCCTCCGCAAAACTTCCTTTTGCACCTTCCTAAAGCCTCGTGGGCTTTACCCCTTGGCCCAAATAAAGTGTTCTCGTACCCGAACATTTCGGGAAACATCCGAAACTCCTTCCGGTGAATTCCGGAACCCTTCCGGAGACCAAACACTATTATCCCATATATCAATCTTTACCTCCGGACTATTCCAGAGCTCCTCGTCATGTCCGGGATCTCATCCGGGACTCCGAACAACTTTCGGTCACCAACATAACAACTCAACTATACTTATATCGTCACCAAACGTTAAGTGTGTAGACCCTGCGGGTTCGAGAACTATGTAGACATGACCGAGACACCTCTACGGTCAATAACCAATAGCGGGACCTGGATGCCCATATTGGCTCCTACATATTCTACGAAGATCTTTATCGGTTGAACGTCTATGTCAAGGATTCAGTTAATCCTGTATGATGTTCCCTTTGTTTATCGGTATGTTACTTGCCGGAGATTCGATCGTCGGTATCTCTATACCTAGTTCAATCTCGTTACCGGCAAGTCTCTTTACTCGTTCCGTAATACAAGATCCCGTGGCTAACACTTTAGTCACATTGCTTGCAAGGCTTATAGTGATGTTGTATTACCGAGTGGGCCCTGAGATACCTCTCCGTCACACGGAGTAACAAATCCCAGTCTTGATCCATGCCAATTCAACAGACACCCTCGGAGATACCTGTAGAGCATCTTTATAGTCACCCAGTTACGTTGCGACGTTTGATACACACAAGGTATTCCTCCGGTGTCAGTGAGTTGCATGATCTCATGGTCAAAGGAACATATACTTGACATGCAGAAAACAATAGCAATAAACTGACACGATCATATGCTACGTTTACAGTTTGGGTCTTGTCCATCACATCATTCTCCTAATGATGTGATCCCGTTATCAAATGACATCTCATGTCCATGGCTAGGAAACCTTCACCATCTTTTGATCAACGAGCTAGTCAACTAGAGGCTTTACTAGGGACACAGTGTTGTCTATGTACCCACACATGTATTTGAGTTTCCAATCAATACAATTATAGCATGGATAATAAACGATTATCATGAACAAGGAAATATAATAATAACCAATTTATTATTGCCTCTAGGGCATATTTCCAACATTCCCTTACAATCACGTCCGAGACAAATAGACCAAAACGATTCTGCATCTACTACTATTACTCCACACATCGATCGCTATCCAGCATGCATCTAGAGTATTAAGTTCATAAAGAACGGAGTAACGCCTTAAGCAAAATGACATGATGTAGACAAAGTAAACTCACGCATGAATAAACCCCATCTTTTTACCCTTAATAGCAACGATACATACGTGTCATGTCCCTTTCTATCACTGGGATTGAGCACCGCAAGATCGAACCCATTACAAAGCACCTCTCCCATTGCAAGATAAATCAATCTAGTTGGCCAAACCAAATCAATAGATCGGAGAGAAATACGAAGCTATAACAATCATGCATAAAAGAGTTCAGAGAAAACTCAAATAATATTCATGGATAATCTAATCATAAACTCACAATTCATCGGATCCCAACAAACACACCGCAAAAAGTGATTACATCGGATAGAACTCCAAGAACATCAAGGAGAACATTGTATTGAAGATCAAAAAGAGAGAAGAAGCCATCTAGCTACTAACTATGGACCCGAAGGTCTGTGGTAAACTATTCACGCATCATCGGAAGGGTAGCAAGGTTGATGTAGAGCCCCTTCGTGATCGAATCCCCCTCCGGCAGAGTGTCGAAAAAGGCTTCCAGATGGGATCTCTCTAGAACAGGAACTTGCGGCGACGGAAAAAGTATTTCGTGGACTCCTCTGTTGGTTTCTCGATTTTAGAGAATTTATAGAGGTGGAATTAGGTCAAACGGAGCAGAGGTGGGCCCACGAGGCACCAGGGCGCGCCACCCCCCCTGGGGCGCGCCCTGGTGGCTCGTGGCCACCTCCTCTGTCTTCTGGCCCTCTTCCGAAGCTTCTAGTGTCTCTTATGTCCAGAAAAAAATCTCCAAAAAGTTTCGTGGCAGTTGGACTTCGTTTGGTACTGATATTCTGGAAACCAAAAACAGGCAAAAAACAGCAACTGGCACTGGGCACTAGGTTAATAGGTTAGTCCCAAAAA
The DNA here is from genome assembly GCA_039707655.1 of Elymus sibiricus. Classification (NCBI taxonomy): domain Eukaryota; kingdom Viridiplantae; phylum Streptophyta; class Magnoliopsida; order Poales; family Poaceae; genus Elymus; species Elymus sibiricus. Next base: position 404,045,724 of record CM077672.1, read on the forward strand.
ATGATATATAATTGCTTGTAAATGTATATAAAACATTCAAGATTGATACTATAATAGCATGGAACAATCAAAAATTATAAATACGTTGGAGACGTATCACACTTATAGGAGATCATCCCCAACTTAAGTTCGTTCTTCGCTCACCAATGAGAGTCTTTATGAAAAGGTGACTTAAGGGCTTTCATAAACCTTTATCAGTAATCAAGTTCATGCAAATGAGCGACTGGCAGTATCTTTGCTCCAGTCTAATTGCAATCTCATTGCTGAAATCTTGGAGTATTTCGTCTTTTAAAGATTGATAAGATGTCCCAAAGGAACTTAATTACATTTCCTAGTTATAGGAGTTACTTTGTTTTTTTTTTCTGGATTTTGGATCCAAAGAAGTGTACTTGTAATAGTTGCGTGTATGAATAAAAATCACAGGTGTTTCTAAAAAAAAGTTCTAGGTGGTTGCGTTGAATGGTTGTATTTGTCTCTCGCCGTGACAAATAGTATTTCTCTAAAATGCAAAAAAGATTTGCAAACGAAGAAACCACATGCGTTTGGGCCAGCCCAGTTTGATTGTTTCTTCTTGTTAAAAAATGCGAGCAGTTTTTAGTCATTTTCTTTCAACTCTTTTTGTTTTCTCAGTTTGCTCTGGTTTTTCAAGTGGTTTTTGTTTTTAAATAATAAAATTATCATAGAAAATAGGTAAAACACATTTTCAAGTTTCATGAACATTTCTTAAAAAGTGTGTGATTTTCCCAAAAAAAACATGGACATTTTCAAAAAAGTACGTGAGCTCTTTCTATAAAAAAATGATGATTTTTCTTCATAAAAACCATGATATTTTTGAAATTCATGATCATTTTTCAAAATTATTTAAAGTTTTAAAAAGAATCAAAAATTCTAATTTTTTTGAATGTTTTAAAAAATCCATTGATATTTTTTGAACTTCAGAAATTCATAAAGAAAAGAAATGGAAAAACCTACAAAAAAGGAGTAAAAGAAAGAAAACTAAAAATAAAAATTCATGAGATAACCTGGAAGAAAAAACTAACCAGAATAATAAATGCAAATAGGCTAAAACCAAAAAGAAATCATGTTGCAAAACCATTACTGAGCCTGGCCAGTGGTGGACGCCTCCTATGCGCAATTCCTCCTCGGCCATTTGCCAAAATTATAGCGATAAAAAGGTTTCACCAATTGCGCCAAGCAGTCCTCCTCTTCGGCGCCATATGCGCCACTTGGTGAACCCAGTGCCCAAGGCGTCGCTCGCATGGGTCTGGCCCAGCAATGCTCACTCACCCATTTTTTCTCTCTCCTATTTTGCTACAGTAGGTACTAGTGTTCTTAAAAAAACTGGCTTTCTAAGTTCATGAATTTAAAAAAACATGAATTTGCAAAACATATTCATAAATTTTCAAAAAATTCATAGATTTTATAAAAAAATGTGAAATTGGAAAAAGTCCATCTATTTTGAGAAAAGTTCACGAGTTCAAAAACAGTTCACGGGATTTGAAAAAGTTTGCGAACTTTAAATAAGTTCATGAATTTGAGAAAAGCTCATGCACTCAAAAAATACTCGAGGATTTGAAAAAAGTTCACACATTTGGAAAATAAAGAAAAATAAATAAATAAAACTAAAAGCAATAAAAGGAATAGAAAACTGAAATAAAAAAAGGTTGAAATCTTCTAGACCGAAGCTTCTAGAAACTTAAAAAAAAAATCGGTTGGGACGATTCAGGCAAAACACGCAGCGACCGCTTTACGTGAGCTGGTTCATTCATGAGCGACCGTAGCTTGCGGGAATGAAGCAAAATTGTTGTCGCGAAAGAGGGAAAAAAATAAATGGTCTGAGACATAGTTTGAGAGGGGGTGTGCGCTAGTTTGTAGATTGCACTATAACCGGCGCTAAAGGTGCTAACCTGGGTTTGGGTGCGCCTAGGGTCTTTGTAGCGCGACGCCACAAGCAAGACCTCCTCGTCAGTGCCTATAGCGCCGAAACAGGAAACCGGCTCACACGTGAACGGCAGCAGGCCGCGGCCCATTAAGCATCACTCCCTCGCTCCCTCCCGCTTCTTTTTGTCCACTAGCTCGCTCAAAAAAAAATACAAATTCATTCGCTCGATCTACTCGCCTTGCTCGTTTTTTCCTCGGCTGCGTTGTGCTGCTGATTCTGGAAAAAGACCGGCCGCCGGTTTTTGTGATTTTGAATACGTTCATGAAATAAAAAAAATCATGCATTTATTAAATGTTCGTGGGTTTTAAAAAGTTCACAAATTTGAAAAAAGTAAAAAATCAAGATTTTTTTAAAACAATTTCAACAGTTCATAAAAACTTGCAAATTTGAAAATGTTCACCAATTTAAAAAAAAATCACGGATTTGAAACAAAAATTATGAGTTTGGAAAAACATGAATCTGAAAAAAGTTCATGAATTTGAAAAAAAAACAGTTCACGAATTTCAGAAAAGTTCAAAAAAATTGATAAATTTCATGAATTTTAGAAAAGTTTGCAAAATTTGAAAACGTCCATAAATTTGAAAAAAGACAATTTGAGGAAATGTTCATGAATTTTAAAAATTTCACGAATTAACAAAATGTTCATAAATTTTAAAAAGTTCATGAATGTTTAGAAAGTTCACAAATTTGAAAACTTTAAAACTGAAAAAATAACAAAAAATAAAAGGAAAAAAGAAATTCAAAAAATTAAAATATAAAAGAAAACAAACAAAAAACCATAAAAACGGTTTGGAATCTTCTAGAGGCTTCACAAATCGGGAAGAAACTTACATGTGCCAGTTAGCACATATGCCTGTAAGTGGCGCTTTAAGCGCCAAATAGGACTTGGGGCCACGAGCGCCTAAGTCTCGCTTAAAGTGAGCGCTTTTTATCTCTTTTTTTGCGCATCACTTAAAGTTAGCGCTAAGGGCGTGGCCATCACTCCAGGGTGGACCGGTGCAGGAAAAGATCTGATGCTTGTGGTGCTACCGGTGCACCGAACTCATGTTGCACGTTTTAAATGTTCAAAAAATTCTGAAAAAATATTTAACACATTCACACAACATTTATGTAGGTTGTCACAAAACTTCAAGTCAAAATACAAAACATAACTCTAAAAACAAAAATGACAAATTCAACACTGAATAGTACATAACATAAGTTGGGCTTTAGATTTGGCCCATTATCTAATGTCAAATTTGTCATTTTTGTATCTCAAGAAATGTTTCAAATTTTGATACGAAATTTTGCGACAACATACATTGATGTTGTGTCAATGTGCTAGATTTTTTTCTTCAGATTTTTAAAAATGTTCTAGGGCATCCGGTGTACCGGTAGCACCACAAGTGTGGGTGCACCGGATACATTCCCGGACCGGTGCCCCGCAGATACATGTCGGACGAGCAGCCCATGTGGAGGAGAAAAGCAAAAAGACGGTCGCTTGCAGAACGAAACGACCTCTTGCAGACGAATCGGCTTCCTCACTGAAAAAAGAAAGAAGGACGGAATGGAGGAGGGAAGTACTAAAGAGCTAGTCATGGAAAGAGATAGGTGGACCACTAGGAGATACTGCTTGTGTTGGATGAGAAATATTCATATGGTGGCCTCACTAATTTTTTCTTAGATGGAGGCTGAGACCACACCTGGGTGATGCTTCCATAGCTCATGCCCTAAGAGCAACTCCTCTGCAGCACACCCTCACGTAGGGCAGGCCCAAAATACTATAGTTTTTATTTATTTTCTGCTCGTGTGACTTCCCGATACCCCCGTGCGTTTGGATCATAAAGCTTTTCTTCCCCGGCCATTCGTACCTGTATTTGCAACAGTGTGCGTGTGTCTACAAGTTTTTTTTTTCATTTTTTTTTCTATTTGAAAAGCACACGGTCAATTTTAAAAATCTAAATGCACTTTTCCAAAATAAACATACTTTTATTAAAAATACGCAAACATCTTCTAAATTTTACGTGAGTATTTTCTATATATATATATATATATATATATATATATATATATATATATATATATATATATATATATATATATATATATAAACACTTTAAACACATAAAATATCTTCAAATACACGATGACTAATTTTCAATATATGGTAAACGTTTTTATTTCCGTGCGAATATTTTTGAAGTACACAATGAATAATGTTTTTGTTTGAGGTGAATATTATTTTAGGGCATGATGAACATTTTTTAATACGCACCAAATAGTTTTTAATACATGAGTCAAGAAAACTCACCACACGTTTAAAAATATGTCTCGCAGTATTTCGGAAAAATGATCATGAAATGTAAATACTTGTTTGCGCAATTTTAGAATAATGTTCGTAACATATACAAAATTATACATGCAATTTAAAAATTCCAACACAAAAAAATGTGTACAGTTTAAAACAAATCATGACATTTTTGAAAAATGTTCTGAAGTGTGTTCATCCTGTATTCATATAATATTCAGTGTGCATTTTACAAATGTTCAATACATATTCAAATCAATGTTGAACATGTATTTAAATATTGTTCAACATGTAAGTGAAAAATGTTTGACCTATATTAAAAAATGTGTACATGTATTTGAAAATCGAAAAATAAAAAGGAAGGCACAAAAATATGAACAGAAAAAACAAAAATAAGAAAACCGACAAAGGAAACATAGAAAAAGAAATAGAGAAAACATGCAAAACCTACTCAAAACCAGGCAAAAAAGGTCCTAAAAACCAATCCATAGTGGAGGAGAACCTTCTTAAAACTGCTTGTGCGCAACTTGTTGGGCCAGCCCACTCGGCGAATTGTGTAGGCGAGCGCTGCTAGGTCTTGTAATAAGGAAGACATACATTTGTTGGCACCTGACACAACTGTGTTTAGGCCTTATTCGTTTAAATCTCTCTTAGAGAGTATTGGAGAGGTTTCAAGGAAGTTGAGGAAGATTTTAACTTGTAGGGGATTTAATCCTTCCCAATCCATTCCATTCCAGTCCCCTGCGGCTGGCTGACATGGGCGCATGGCCCTTGCTTGGCGAATGTGTGTGTCGTGGATCAGGTCAGTCAATATGTCGACTTGGAGGGCGAACGTTGAACGTGGGGTGTACTTCTCATATGGATCACGCACCACATATCTACTAAGTTACTATGTTCGCTCAAAATGGAGCGCTCTCCTTCACTAGCTGAGTGGAGTGCTCTCCTTCCCTCGGTGAATTTATCAATTATTTGTTTTTATTTTTTCACATTTTAATTCATGAACATTTATGAAAAATCCAGAAGATTTTTTTTTTGAAATTCATGAATATTTTTAAAAATTTGCAATCAGAATGGAGCGCTCTCCTTCGCTCGGCTACATGGAGCGCTCTCCTTCTCGGTGAATTTAAGAATTGTTTTTTACTTTATTTTCTATTTTTCACATTTTAATTCATGAACATTTAAGAAAAAACTTGAAGTTCACGAACATCTTCAAAGTCTATGAACATTTTTTATTTTGTGAAGCTTTTTAAAATTTGCGTACATTGTTTGAGATCCACAAATATTTTCTAAATTCATGAACATTTTAAATTATGGTTTTTTAATTTGTAAAATTTTATGAAAATCTTTTGATTTAATGAATTTTTTCAAATAAATGAACGATTGTCGATTTTTTCCGAGTTGGCATTGGAGTGAGCGGGGAAAAAGCTAACAAGCGGAAAAAACTAAGAGAGCGAGCGGGGCAGAGAATCAAAGTGAGCGAGCGAGGGCTTCGTGGGCCGGCTCATGTGAGCGTTATAACAACAATTCCATGATTTCAGTGTCGAATAGGAGCTCCGAAGGGGCTCACACAACCAACATTGGCTGACACTGATGCCGAAACGTGTAAGGACACCACAACCGCGCGGCGGACAACTCCACCCTCCTCTCGGAATAAATAGCGTCTTCAACAGCAGTCAAACACGATAAATGAATGAAAAAACACCGCCAGAATGTAGATAAACCAAAATGATACAACCAACCACAATAACATGCTAAAAAGTTAATCCCAAGAGTGAAAAACGGTGTGGCGAAGCGAGCGTTACCCTAGTATATATTACGATGGACGGTTCTATATAAAAAAGGAGATAGAGTGGTACAAAGGGTCGTGGGAGGAGTGATTGCCCCAATTTACTTTTTTTAGAAATTGCCCCCAATTTACTTGTGTCTTTGGTCATTTGCCTTGTACTCAGACATGGAGCACATGTCTACCTTCCGAATACGACGACACCTTTTTTTGAAGCAAAATATGGAAGTAGAATCTCCTCTCTTTGAGAAGGGTCTTCCAAATCCAATTTAAGATCCATAAGGTCTTTCAGAGAGCCGCTGCTCTTTTTCGGACAAGGTGTTTCCTTCCTTCGATTACCCGGCCAGGGCAATGTAGCTATCGCAATAAGATATGAAAGCTGGGCCACACCTGAGCAAGAAATGAATTCCCCAACATTTGATTCCTTACTAACAAAGGCCTTTTTAGCGAGACAACTCTCTCTAAGGAACTCGGTAGAATATCCCCGTAACTTCGATCGAGTTATCTGTTCCTCTACCCAAGAAAAAATATTTCTATTTTCCATGTCCAATTGCAGATCCCAGAATTTCTTCCCAGATCGTTACGCCTTTAGTGCGGGTCGGAACTTATCCGACAAGGAATTTTCTTCTGATTATGATTCAGTCCAAAGATAGAGACAAAAGAAAGGTAATTATTGAATCAGACTTGTCTTCTTTTTCGGCATGGGCAAAGGTTTGGCAATTCCACCATTAGCAAAGGTTTAATCGGTTGACGGTATCCTTGGCGAAAGGCACCTGATGAGAGTAGTTGTTGCTGCTGTGCTACCTCCAACTATGAAGTTCAGCACATGAATACAGAGTACTTTGTTTCCAAAAACCTGGATCATCAAAGATCTGATTCTATTTCATAATACCCTCTGTCTCTCTCCTAATGGATCCAATCAGAAGGAATTCCCTCGCTTCGATCATGATAGTTGGTCGAATTCCCTTTTCCTTTTTTGTTGAGTACTCGATTGATGCGGCTTCAGATACTTTAATTGTAGATTTGAGTATTAAGCGAAAGGTTACACCTCAGGATAAAAACCATGGATAAGCCCTTTCTCTTTTCTTTCAAGTACCAACTTGCCAAGAGAGGTTTGAAAAAGAATTATCTTTATGCTCCACACCTCATGAAGCTTATCTTGAACCAATCTCAACTTTCCCCATCTTCTAGAGCAAGAGCCTCCTCAATGGCTCAAAGTGTAGAGCTGCCTCCTACGACGTTGAATAATCAAGAATTTCCCTATCTTTTTCTTGAAGCGGCCAAGAATAAAGGATTCACGGGCTCCTAGAATATGGCGCCCTTGGAACAATCTATTTGATTGCAGAGTTTTGTTCCGAAGCAAAGATATCCCTGGAATTTTTTCTGGAAAAGGATCCAAAATTATTATAAAGGTTCGCCAGAAGTATAAAGCATCTCAAACATAATAAAAATTACATTGAGGTACGATCACTGCTGTCACCATCAGAACGAGCTAACGACGCGCTATTGTCGCCGCTGCCATACCGGAGCCGCCCTAACCTCATCGATGATAGTCGGAAAGTCTTCATGTACGTGCCCCTAAGGAGCAGCGCCCCAGAGCAACAGTTGTCGTCGTTGTACCCTTGAGTGATCTAAGAACCTGACACCAGATCTTGCAGTCGCGTACGCACGACACGCTAACCTCGCCACACCAAGGAGTCAACAGGGATATACGCTAGAGCTCCATCTAATCCGTTCTGACGAACAAACTTGAGGAGGATCGGAGCCCGGAAGACCGACTCGAAGGTGAAGTACGGCCATCCGCCTTCTGGTGACATAATGTTGGTCAAAACTCTAAGGGCGCAAATTAATTGGAGGGTTATGATTAAATCCTCGGTAGTTTGAGAAGACGGTGATATAACAGCCTTTGCATGGTGAAAAGAGAGAGCTTGGAATCATGGCATCGTCATGCTTGGCTTTTGCTCTTTGGTGACGTGTCGCCTGCCTCTGTTTGCTCTAGGTTGAGTGAAAAGCTCGCAGATGATGTCGTGACCTTTGACCCAGGGCGAGGGTAGGGGGTCCTCTTCGGCAACGGAGACGAAAGTCAGCGTGTCCTATTCAGCCATCCTGTAGTAGACGACGACACGCTCTCCCTCTTATGCTTCATTCAGTTCATTCTTCTCACTAGTCGTCGCTCCACTGGTTCTTTGCCTTCGTGGATGAGGACCTTGCTGAGCTAAGTTGTGTTTCTTGTTTTGTTCGGTGTCTTGTAAGCTGATCATTCAATGTCTTATACATGTATCTTTCACTGTTACTTGTTCATTAGGGCGTCATTAAATCAGTGTTGGGCTTAGACATCCTTTCTTAAAATAGGAGCAATGTATTGCAAGTGTTCTACTCGTCTAATGTGTAAGTACTGACCAACGCAAGGCGTCTGCATAGAGCATCTCCAACCACGATTGGTTAATATTGATCCTGAAACGTCCGCCGGACGTGGCCGATCAATGATCGGGCATGTCCGTTTTGACCCACCATTTATGCTTGCATGCAACCATGCTCTCTGCATCCTACTCAAATTTTTCGGTCAAATGCATGTGATTGGTGGGATGGAGAGAGAAAGAATAAAGAAAGAGGAAAAGTGGTCCGGAGTGGGCCGCATCCTACGTGTAGGGTTGCCCGGACATGCCGGGCATCCCATATCCTCCCCATATTTCGTGTGGATATGGGGATTTATGGACAGCCTAGTCATACGGGGACAAAATTAAGTATTCGGTTGGGTGGCTTTTTCTTTTCTCTACTGGTCCGGACAGTGACCGGACAGTTCGATTGAACGTCTGAGGGGTCCGTTATAGATGCTGTTAGGCATTTGAGAAAAATGATAGATGTTGCCATGTCCCTCCGTTTGACGGGGTCCTTGTGTCTCAGGCAGCCGCCTCCTCCCCTAAGAAAAGCCTAGGGTTCCTCTGCCTCCCGCCGGCGCCGCCGCCGGTCCGCCTCGTCTCCGGTGGCCTTAGGGCCATGGCGGCGCGGTGGATCCCGGCCCTTGCCGGCGGGAGGGCTCTGTTTTTAGATGTTCCTTCGAGTTTTGTTAGGGTTTGTGTCCTGCTCAGGAAGACGAGACGACGACGGCTCCCTGAAGATGGAATAAGGTTCTCCCCACCTAGCCCCCGTCCCGGTGGTGTGTCTAGCATCGTCGGTGGGCGTGTGGAGGTGTGTCTCCGGTGGATCTGTCCTTGGTGGATTTGCTCGGATCTGGTCGTAGTTCGTCTACGTTGGTGTGTCTTCAGGTTGGATCCTTCCGATCTACGCTACTCTTCATCGGCGGCGGTTGCTGTTCTGCTGTGCTGGTCCTATGGGGCCTTAGCACGACGACTTCTCGACTGTCTACTACAACAAGTTTTGCCTGGCTCCGGCGAGGGAGGGGCGATGACGGCGGCGTGCCTTCGGCTCGCTTCAGTGTTTGTAGTCGTCGCTAGGTGGTCTACAGATCTGGATGTAATTTTTATTATTTCTGGTGTTCGTTGTACTGCCATGATTGAAGATGAATAGAACGGAAGTTTTCTCGCAAAAAAAAATGATAGATATTATTACGTAGCATATGTTTTAGAGTCTCTCCATACGATCGCTCACGAAGACTCCGGTCCACTTCAATCCGTGCCGGAAAAAAAGTTAGTAGAGCGCCGGCGTTTCAACATCGGCACAGCTGCGAACCAACCTGTGGTTGGATGGTTAGAGGGACTGTGGTATCCCCAGCCCACCAGGGTTCAAATCCTGGTGCTCGCATTTATTCCTGGATTTATTTCAGGATTTCCGGCGATGCGCATTCAGTGGGAGGAGATGTTCCCGTCGATGACGAGGTGCCTACGGTGACTTCGTAAATTTCAAGATGATATGCCGGCTCAGTCTCTCGGAGGTGCTCATAGGGGTAGGGTGTGCGTGCGTGCGTTCATAGGGGTGAGTGTATGCGCGTGTATATGAGCGCTTGCGTGTGTACTGTGTTCAAAAAAAAAAAACATCGGCACAACAATTTTTTCCAGGACCGGATGAAAATCTCCGAAATAAGCCAGGAAATGGGCCCGTGGTTTGTGTCCGCATTTTATATGTTCTAACAGTATTGTCTCAAAAAAAATGTTCTAAACAGTACGCGCACGCACAGAGTTTTCATGTGATCAATGTTTACCGCACTTTTCCCAAAAAAAGTAAATAAGGGCATCTCCAACCCGCAAATTTGCTCCGGCATCTGTCCGCGGACAGGAGATAATCCACGGATACTGATGCCAGAGGCCGCCATCCAACGCAGCCCGCATACATTTCAACCACATTTTGAACTAAACGGACGAAATTTATGCAAACCGGCCGGATTTTCATATAAACCGGAAGAGATTCATGCAAACACGTACGGATTTCATATAAACATGACGAAATTCATTATATTTCGGACATACTTCAACTAAAAGCGTAGCTAGTCCGACTCTGGAGGTATAATTTCGGACATACTTCTATTCTAAACCTAATATAAATGATCGCCGGCGCCCGTTCCCCGTGTCCGGCCATGAGCACCGAGAACTGAAGCTCCGGCATTTGCCTTCGCCTTCTCCAGTTCCGCCTCGATGCTCTTCAGCTCTGCCTCCGCAGCCTCCGCCACCGCTGCTTGAGCGACTAATCGGCCGCTGATTATCAGTCCGCCAAGCTGGGCTTCAGGCGGAGGGGAAGAGCGCGGTGACCTTCCTGGGATCCGAGCAGCGGCGATCTACCATGCACTACTCCTCCTCGCTGCCGGCGGTGCCTGCGCACGTGCCGGCTTCGTGGTCGTGGAGGCGGGGCGCGGCCTTGGTGGAGCCGGCGATGTCCTCCTCGTCGTCGCTCTTGCCCCACACCTTGTTCGCCGCCTCATCAAACTCCTTGTAGGCGGCCTCAAGTTCCGCCTGATGCTGGCGGTAACGCCAGTGGGCGAGGCGGATCTCGCAGTAGGACTCGAGCAGCTCCGCCATGTCCGCGTCCGGCGTGATCGCCCTGCCGGCGGCGAGCTACTCCTCCGCCTGCTGGTGCTCCTGGAGGAGCTAGAGGTTGTAGGCCGCGTCGGCATGCGCCTCCCGGAACTGCTCCTCCCGCACCATGTCCATGTAATGGGCACGGGCCTCGCCGATGGTCATGGTGCAATGCACCAGCGACGGCGGCGCTGGCGAGAAGGGTGGCGCCGGCTCGTCCTCGGCCGTGTCCTCCATTGGGACGTTGTCGGCCTCTGGCTGCTTGCCGGCCTGCCAGCCGGCAGCAATGGCGGCCATCTCCTTCTTCTGCTCTGGCGACAGTCCGTCCCAGAGAGCTTTGGAGCACGAGGAGGCCATGGTGGGAGTGGTGCAGAGAGGAGAAAGGGACCGGAGGATGGCGACTGCGGCTATGGTTGGGGCCGCAGTTTATACAGCGGGGCGACTAACAATGGTGGGCGGCAGACAGACGGACAGGTGGCGCCGGAGTAGGTTCCTCGGCAACCGCGTGTCATTAATATGGGCGGCAGACGGACGGACGGCCGTGGTGTCGTTTGAATACGGAGCAGTCGCGTGCACCAGGAAGCGGCGCGGGCGACGCTCTCTCGGTCGGCGCGCCGCTTCAATGCCGGCGCGAGTGAGAGGTCGCGCCCGCTCTGGCCAGGCATGAATGCGGCACTGACGCTCTGGAACGGCGCTGACCGTTTCGGGCGGGAAGCGCGCGCGGACGAGGGAGAGGGTTTGGATGGGCCAGGGCGGTCTGACGTGGGCATGACAGCGGTCCGAACGCCTGCAAAGCCTCCTAATTTGTCTCCGGTTTGCGGGGAAAAGTATGTCCAGACCGCCGTGCGGACCGATACAGACTTACGTTGAATGACACAACACGTCCGGACCGCACGGTCCGAACATATGCGGGCGGTTCGAGGGTCGGCGTTGCAGATGCGCCGAGGCACGAGGTTGACTTGATGGTAAGTGGATGAGAAGATTACGTGACGCATTTGGTAAATTCGAGTGAACAACCACCAAACAAAGATGCGGCGTCGCCGTCGGCAGAGTCCAATCCAACTATCCAATCGAGCGCCTCCTGACGTCGTGGATGAGAAGGCGCTGGCATGGTAATCTGCCTCTGCGCCCCCATTGGTGCAAACCCACCTGGCTCAAGATCACAGCGTACGGCGTGCAAGCACAGACGTTGTCCCGCCTCGAACGAGACAACATACGGAAACGAACGGAATAGAACGATCGGGAAGAAGCTGAGTTTTTCTTAGGGGAAGAAGCGAGCTACCTATATACAGTAGCTCACATCCGTCCCAGCCACACGGTTGCTTTCGGTTCTGCTGCTCCGATTGGATAATTGGGCACGTTTGCCTTTCATCAAAGCTCTTTTTTTTTCTCGGTCGGCTACAAACATAGCCGGTCTTTCATCGAAATTATTCAGCAATTTCTTTTCTTTTATTTATAATAAACGACAAAACATTAAATATATACTACTCCCTCCGTTTTGTAATATTTTTTTAGGCGGCCGTTACATGCATAATTCTTGTCATGATTTTATTATGGACCGGAGGAAGTATTTGATACCAGTATATGCCTGGCTCCTGCAGCAATACAATGGCGAGAACCTATCGAGACATTTAGTGTGCGCACATCCAAATTATTTTGATAGAAAAATACATATGACACGAAAAAGTAGAACCAAAGCAACCAAAATTGTTATTGCTTGAGACCTCCTGTGACACAGACGCTTACTTATTTTTCCCAAATCAAAATCGATCATGTGGGCTGTTGGATACATCTTTCTTTTTCTACATCAATCATGTTGTTCTCTCAATCCAGCCTTGCCTCCATTGATGTCCCGCAATCATGTCTTCCATCTCATCAGGTTCGACGGTTGTCGAAGGCTTCGCTGCCCACCGCTGGCGTATTCTCCTGCTACCTTGGTTACTCATGCGAGATCTTCTTCGTTACCGCCTTGGTGCATCCACCTCATACTAGTTGGCGGACATGTGAGGTTGAAGTTGCCACGGCTTTATTGAAAAGAAAGGCAGACACCTACGCTATAGAAAATGCTATATTATTTAGGATAAGATTATAGGATAGTTTGTTGGTAAGTCCCTCATGTCACATATAGAAGATAGTGAAAATGTTGCATAATGGATTTTTTTAGCTTTTTATTTGGCACTAATTTCTCACATTAAACAAAATAACAACAATTAATTTAAATTGCAAAACATATGATGAAGAGATGACATCTTTTTTCGTTACATAACCAGATGCAGACCAAAGTCTAGGTTTAACCGGAGCATAACCATGGGCTTGGGATCAAACGACCACATGATTTGATGGAAACAAACATTTATGAGAAATATGTCCTCCTTGGGCTTGGGCCTATTTTGGATCCTCCTACGCTATAGACACTTAAAAAAAGAGTGAGGAGATATTCTTTCACCAGGCAAAGATAATCTTCCATCTATCTCTTTTCCAAATCAACAAAAAACGACGTGTGGCATCTTCTACGAAGTACTCGTCTGTAGAGAGAAATCACATCATTAGTCCATTTCCTTGAGAGTGAAGAGGCTATGGAAAGCAGTCGCCTACGCTATAAAAAATGCTATATTATTTAGGGTAGAAATATAGGAAAGTCTGGTGGCATGTCACTCATGTCAGTTATAGAAGAAAATGCAAAACTTTGACATAATGGATTATTTAGGGATTTACTTGGCACTAATTACTCATAATAAACAAAAAAATATGATAATTAATTTACTTGGAAAATATATGATGAAGAGATGCCATTGTTTTTACATATTCAGTTGTACACCAAAGCCTACCATAACCATGGGCTTTGGTTCAAAAGACCACATGATTTAATGCAAACAAATAAATTTACGAGAAATATATCCTCCCTGGGGCTTGGGCCTATTTCGCATCCGCCCCTATCTAGAATGGAAGACAGGTCTGAAGGGATAACACTTAGAAAAATTGTGAGGAGATATATTTGTACCTAACAAAGATAATCTTCCATCTATCTATTCCAACTCAACAGAAAACGATTACTGACATTTTCTCTAAAGTACTCATCTCTAGAGAGAAATCACGAAATCACTGCATTAGTCCGTTTCCTTCACAGTGAAGGAACTATGCAACAAAGTGCGCCAGAGGGCTTTCCCGACAAAAAAAAAAGAGAGGATAGTTTCCTCTCTATTACAATTGCAACTTAACAAAACCAAAACATTTCTCCGGATAGGTAGAAAGGCATAGGGCTCTGGCGAAGACGGAGGTCGATGCCTACAATGATGACGCTCTTAGACGTTTTTCTTTACTTTCGAAACAAGGTCGAATAGTAATTCCTCTACATGGACCGTGCCTAGTCAAATTTGGGGCGGCCGTTGGTGGATGCTGGTGTGGCCGAACTCTTCCCCAAGGTTCGGTGGGGTAGTCGTATGTAGTTCTAGACGAAAGCTTAAGTCATTGAAAAGGGTCGACGACGCAGGAGGACACCTTGGGTCAACGAGCCATTGTTTTTCTCTCATTAGTGTTTAAATCATCATTATATATCCTCTGGTTTTTCCCATCTCAATGAAATGGAAAGAACGCCTGCTTTGTCGTAAACAAGAAACAGAAATCAATTTGAATCGGAGGGAGTAACATTTATTCGAAGTGAAGAATGGCCACGACAGTTTATCTCCAGAGAAGGTGTGTGCCTATTTTGCACAAGGAAAAGAAAAACACGAGCTCGTTCGCCAAAAAAAAAAAAAAACTAATTTGCATTCGTTCAATGACGTAAACACAAAAAAAAAAAAGATGCGACTCCGCTGGGGATCGAACCCAGAATCTCTGGTTTCGTAGACCAGCGCCTTATCCATTGGGCCACGGAGTCCTTGATGAATGTTGTCATCTCTCAAGTCCATTACCAACCGTTATTACCAACCAAGTGTAACACTCAGACTGCAGCCGAACAGTCCGAGCTGCCCAAGTAAGAATCATGTGCGAGAATTCCCGCTCCGCAAGGGTGCGTGCCGGGCGCGGCGGTGCTGTGTGGTGCGCAGCGCTCGGCATGGCGCCCATCAAGCACCAAATACCATCATTTTCATGCTACCTCAAATGCATCCCGCTTCCATCTCAAAAACACACCCCACTTCTAAAAGAAGGAAGAAGAAAGAAAGAAAAGAAAAGGGCCATACTATTCCTCTCTGACTGTTCCAAAGGCCTGCAGGGCAAGGACAAGAACGCTCCAAATCACCAGTTAACGATCTTCTCACAAAATGTTATCCAACGATGATATGACTCTCCACTGTACTCGCGGCATCTCCCCAACGGCGTCCCTTAAATCAGACTCAGTATGCATCTACGGACGCGTCTATATGTGTCTGGGAGACACAGATATGAAAGCCGGTCATCTAACCGTGTGTATCAAATCCGGATAGCAGGGTGGGCCAAGTGAACTTAAAGGACATGTTAGAGGGAATAGAGAGGGAGGATTGGCGTAATACGATGGATGTTGTATTGAGCTTCTCGGACAGTTTATATAGAGTACATGGCTTGGAGGGCAAGAAGCCTCTCCTAGAGATAAGGCAGGAGATGATTACAAATCATAGTCCACCATATACAGAGATATGCCTATATACTCTAACATCCCCCGCAGTCGTAGCAGTAGCGTCGCAGACAACAGGAGCGTCGCGGACAACAGGAGTGTCGAGGACGGTCAGACTGGAGAGAATAGCAGCCGACGGGATGACATCCCCCCGCAGTCGCAGCAGGAGCGTCGTGGACGGTGTCGCGTCGCGGACACGTGGACTGTAGAGGAAGCCGATGAGTTGCTCAAGCGAGGTGATAGCCCTTTATGCCGATGTCAAGGTAGCCGAGAGCGTAGAGTGGTGTAGCCGTGTTCGAGGTAGCCGTGTAAGGGACGCCGTGGTCGATGTCGAGTCGGGGTGGCCAGTGTCGAGGTAGTCTCCGTGGACCGGGAAGAAGAGCGGAGGCGGCGGCGGCGGTGCTCGTAGTAGGCAAGGAAGAACCCGACAGCATGCCAAAGACCAGCGGGGACGGTGGCGTTCCCGCGCCTAGGAAGGCGGCACGGCGCATGCGACACAGAAGTCGATGTGCGTGGACGGCGAAGTGGACCGCATGCCGTGGCGCTACGGCCCGAAGGGGTGACGCAGCGGCAGCGCGCGGGTCGGGGCGACGACGGGGAAGACCTCAGGGCGGCGGCAGAGACCGCGTGCCACGCTCGCTACGGCCCGATAGGGCGACGCAGCGGCAGCGCGAGGGTCGGTGCAGCCACGGGGACAGCCTGGAGCGGACGGCCTCGGGGCGGCGGTGGACCGCGGGCCTCGGCACTACGGCCCGAAGGGGCGACGCAACGGCAACGCGCGGGTCGATGGAGCCGCGGGGAGAACCACGGGGCGGCGACGCGGCGGCCCGATGGGGTGACGCAGTGGCAGCCCGTTGCTCGATCGGTGGAGAGGCGCGCAGTACTCGGGGACAGGGTGGCGACGGTCGGCGCAGAGCGACGGGCGGGAAGACGCGCGGATGACGGCCGTATCAAGCCGCCACGTCGCGCGACGCCGCCGGATCGGAGAAGAGGCCGAGTGGTCGCGCCGGTGTTGGAGTAGAGATGCGTGGGGTCGACGGCGGCGGCGGGCGACGCAAACCGATCTTAGATCGGTGAACCAAAAAAGAAGACCGGCCAAGCGACTGGCGAAGAGAAAACCGATCAAGGGATCGGAAAAAAACTCACCAGGGCAGCCGATCACAGATCGGCGGACGAACCCTGCTACGGGTCGCGCGGCCCCCGGCGGAGATCATGGAGATCGACCTCTCGGGGACGGCGCGGTGCGGAAGCGTGTGCGGCGGCTAGGTCTAGGAACTTGCGGCTGATACCATGTTAAAGGGAATAGAGAAGGAGGATTGGCGTAATGCGATGGATGTTGTATTGAGCCTCTCGGGTGGTTTATATAGAGTACATGGCTTGGAGGGCAAGAAGCCTATTCTAGAGATAAGGCATGAGATGATTACAAATCATAGTCTACCATATACAGAGATATACCTATATACTCTAATAGGACAAAGCACATGGGCTGTGAGGACATGTGGTTCAACTAACAGTGGATCAAGCGGAACCCTCGCAACCCTCGCAAGGTGTCTGGACTCCCGTAAAGCTCCCTAAGTTTGCTTCTAATTGCTCCGTTTCGAAAAAGGTTTGCTTCCGATTTAGTGAAATTTAGACATATGGACTGAACCACGAACGTTTGAGATCTCTCGTTGTATGATAAAAACTGTCCGGACCACGTGGTTCGGACCTTTACGGGTGTTTTGAGGCACCGTGTTGGAGATGCCCTTAATCGTATGACTTAAGCATCTATAGCCGGACCTAGAAAATCCGCCCTCCTAAACATTCGTGGACAGTGACCGGTCACCCCTCAAATGTCCGCGTCCACGACCGGGTATCTCATTAGTATATCCTTAAATCCATACAATATCAGGCAACGCAAACTAAACTCACATACTACATATCGATCACACACATAGCATACAGCTACTTCATCATACATGTCATCGGACTACCAAAGATTGGCATGTTCTAAATACTAGAGCTATGGAGAAAGTTTGGCCTAGACTGCCCTTGCCCCTGTCGTTGCCGTCTTTGTTGCGGAAGTAGCGGTCGAAGATGCAAAATGGATCGAGCCGAATCTGCTCACTGCCGGAGCTGTCTGATCCGTCACTGGCTTCCTCCTCCTCCTCTTTAAAGGGCAATCCAAGTGTCATTTGCGCAGACATAATGGATTTGCACCGGAGCGACTCCGACCGCGGAGCTGGGATTTTCTCCCGAGACCAGCGGAGACCCATTTGGATGGCCAAGTCCTCCTCGTCCCCACATGGGATGAGAGGTCCCATTCGGCGGATCAAGAGATCTCAGAGTCGGATCCGCTGCATGTCATGCCAGAGAAGGCCGAAGATTGTCGGACAAGAGCTTGGGAACGGAGTGGAGTCGCTAGGGTTTGGTCCTAGATGCGGATAGGGGCGGATATATGTGAGGTTTGGGTGGCATCGTGTGGGCCGAATCCGACATGGCGGATGCGCCCGAATGAGTCCGGGCCTCTTTATATTCGCCCCCAATATGAGGGATGCGGCTGATTCGCGATTTCTTGACCGGTTACTGGTCAAGCCATCCGCCTAAACCTACAGTGGTGTTTGAGGAGTCTGGCTGTAGATGCTCTTAGGGCATTTCTAACCGATCCCCTATCCGGCGTTAGTGGAGTAAAAAGTTCATTTTACTCCGCTAACGCGCACCTAACCGATCCCCAATCGGCCGTAAGGGAGTAAATTTTTTACTCCGGCCCCAACTTTCTCCCTAAATATACTCCACCGCTCTCACTCGGGTCACCCCGCCGCCCCGGCAACTTTGCCGGTGCGCCTCCCGGCGACCGCCCACCGGCCCCGCCGATACCTCGGTCCCTCCCTTGCCCCCGCCGCCCTTCTGCCTGACGTCGAGCCCGTTCGGCCCCCTTCGCCGTCGCCGGAATTAAGGTGAAACGCCGCCGCCGTCGCCATTGTTGATTCGTCGAATTGCTTCGTAGCTTCTTCTTTTTCTCTCGGCCGCCGCATCTCACCTTGCTTGCACACCGCTGCAGGTCATTCACTTGCGGTGCCGCCCGCCGGTTTGGTGTAAACGAGACCGGCTGTCCGGTGCACCACCACCACACCAGAAGTGTTCGACGAATTGCCTAGGTGAGTTTTTTTGTTCGTTTCTTTTTGAACCGAGCCGTTTGGATTGTAGATGAAGAGGTTGATGGAGATGTTCTTGGAGGACTCGTCGTCATCCGAAGAGGAAGAAGACGACGATGACTTTGAAACCGTTTTAGGCATGATTTTCAATGATGATGTTCGGCGGCCTAGGAGAGGATCACAGTTCGGCCACATACACATCAACCGTGATAGAGCGGAGGGTCATGCCAAGATCATGAGAGACTACTTTGACCCAAAGCCAACCTATCCGAAGAAGTACTTTCGCCGGCGCTTTCGGATGCACACAAGTCTTTTTCTGACCATTGCAAAAGCCGTTGAGAGATATGATGATTGGTTCAAACTCCGGAGAAATGCATGTGGAGAGATAAGTGCAAGCCCTTTGATGAAGTGCATCTCGGCCATTCGAGTCTTGGCATATGGGTGTTCGGCCGATGCAATTGATGACTATGTCCGCATTGGTGAAGACACAATCTTGGAGGCTGCTCGAAGGTTCACTAAAGCAGTGATCGCTGTCTTTGGCCCGGAGTACTTAAGAGCACCAACCGAGGAAGGCACCCAGAGGCTGATGACTGAGAGTGAAGCAAGAGGATGGCCAGGGATGCTTGGATCACTTGACTGTATGCACTGGACATGGAAGAATTGTCCTGCAGGGTGGAAGGGTTAGTACAAAGGCCATTGCAATGATCCACCGATCATTCTTGAGGCAGTTGCATCGAAGGATCTTTGGATATGGCATTCATTCTCTGGTTTGCCTGGCTCTCACAATGACTTGAATGTGTTGTCAAGATCACCACTGTTTTCCAGGCTTATTACAGGTGAAGCTCCTGCTTGCAACTACTCAGTCAACAGGCACAACTACTCGATGGGTTACTACCTTGCGGATGGCATCTATCCACCATGGGCCACCTTGGTCAAAACAATTCCGCATCCAAAAGGTAACAAAAACATTCACTTTGCCCAATGTCAAGAAGCTACTAGGAAAGATGTTGAGAGAGCCTTCGGTGTGCTTCAAAAGTGCTTTGCAATTGTTCGTGGCCCTGCCGAGTACTGGAACTCCAAGGTTCTATGGCGGATCATGACTTGTTGCATCATATTGCATAACATGATCATTGAAGACGAGAGGGATATGCCTGAGAACTTTTGGTACATCACCAACGGGACTCCGGTTGAGCCAGAGTGTGATACGATCAGGATCCTGGCATTCCTTGAGGAGCACCGCAAGATCGAGAACTGACAAGTTCATGCTCAGCTCCAACAAGATCTTGTTGAGCATCACTGGCACCGTCTTAGCGAGTCCTAGTTGTTCTATCACATGCTATTTGCTACATTTGAACCATTCGACGTGTTTAAATTTGAACAATTCGGTTTGTAAACTTTGAATTCGGTTTGTAAACTATATTCGTGATTTGCTTGAATATTTATATTTATGTTTAGTTTCTATAGGTGTGTTAATATGTAGTTGCAATGTATACTAGAATTGCAAAGTTTAGAAAAAAAAATTACTCCGTTAAATATAGGGGATCGGCTAGGTCCGACCCAAACTTAGTGGAGTAAATACTATACTTCATATGGGTTTACTCCACCGTTTAGAGCATCTCTAGCAGATCCCGCAAACCGGGCCGTCCGCTATAATAAACGCCGGTTTGCGGGATCCATCCCGTATCCCCAGCCCGAATAGATCCTCCAAATCGGGTCGTCCCAGATTTTTTTTTTTTGTAAGATCCCGCATCCGCGAGGCCATTTCCTCCGTATCTCCAGGACGAGGGCCAATTCTACAGGATACTGCAAACGAGCCAACCGCTTGGCGGGAGGGAACTTTCACCGCGTCCGCCTCACGCCCCCGCGCCTCCGCCGACCCCGACCTCGATGCTCCTTCACCGGCGCGCCTCCTCTGGACGCCACACGACACCATGGAGTGGCCGCCCCCTGCCATCCATCCCAAGCTCGCGCCGGCCGAATCGGCCACGGCCCGCGCCCGCCTCCTGCCATTGTCGCGCCTCGCCGTGGCCGGGGAACTCCACAGCGCCTCGCGCGTGGGGCGCCGTGTGTGTCGCTGAAGCCGTTCAGCAAGGAGGAGTGGACGGCGCACCCGGTGGCGCGTCCACCGGCTGCTCGACCTCGCGCATCTGGAGCGAGATGAGCGTGGGCGGGTTGAGCTGGCCGTAGACGTGTGGCTGGTAGCTGGGCACGTACAGGATGTAGCTGGAGCAAGCCACGAGCAGTGGCAGGACGGGATTTTCCACGAGCAGCAGATGGGGCAGGAGCTAGTCGAGGCGGCCGGCGCGACAGGCCATGAGCAGCAGTTAGTCGAGGTGGCCGACGCTGCAGGCTAGCGAGCCACAGGTCCAGCCGGCGGCATGGGGAGGGCGACGCGCCTCGGCGGGCTCCGGCTCCGCCAGGCAGCAGACGGCGGGCTCCGTTGCCATGGCCGCTCCAGGACCCAATTGTAATCTAAATTTCATTTTGAGGGTGTTTTGTGCTACTTTTTAAGGACTCTATTGTAAATGTAACTACTGACACGTGGGCTCCACATCTGACATGATTTTTTTTTACGGGATCCATTCTGCCTGGACACATGCCATACTGTAAAAACGTGTCAAAACCGTTTTGCGGTATCCTCTGAATCGATTTTGCGGTACGAGGTTATAAGAGATCTGCTAGAGATGCTCTTACTACACTATTTTTAGGGGATCAGATAGGAATGCCCTTACCTAATATACTTTTTCTTGAACTGAACTACCTAGTACTCCACTGGATTAACAAAGACCATTCAGCTAATCCGGGGCACATGCGACATCACCTACTTGCGCATATAGTGGCAGAAGAATACCTCAAATGCATGAATTGAGCATAAAGAAGGAAAGAAAAGATCCACCGAATCAGGCGGTGCATCCATCGGGGTTGGTTTCTGGTCCAGTTCGAGTCCAAAGCCGCCGATTCCGAGGGCCGGCACCATCCCCCCCGTCGCCAAGGAGATCCGACAAGGACGCCGAGCGCCGCTGCCGCTGCGCCATCCAACTTCGCAAAAAAATCCCAGTTCCCCGTCCCGTTCCCTCGGGAAAAATCCAAGCGAATTCTCCCACGGGTCCTGCTACTGCCGCAGTGCTGCTGCTCTTCTTCCTCCCTTTCCGACTGAGAGGAGCCAAGTACTCCATACAGTATATACCTGGACTCACTGCGTAAAGCTGCTCGCCTGCTCTGCTCTGCTTCCGTTCGCCAAGAAAAAGGAGGGGAAGAGACTTGTCTTATCACTTCTCACTCTCTCGGCACGCCGGGTTTGCTCCTCCTGATCGAGTGGAGAACAGTGGTGGCGGTGCCCAGCTGAGAGGTCAGCTCAGTGGCCAGGGGTTGGGAGCAGTGGATTGATTATCTCCCTCTCTCTTCCTCCGTGTGCGTGCACGAGGTTCTCTTCTCCATTCCTTTTTGGAAGTGAAGTGATCCTCCCCGTGGGTCTGCTGACTGGAGCTAGACGAAGGAGCGGGGTAGCTTGGCCTGCTCGTTCCCCTTTCTGCTTCCAGGTTTGCTTTGCGGCTCAACTTGTTTATTTTCCCAGGATAGCTTTCGTTTCGTGTTGGGGATAGATGGCTTTCCACGGCCAAGCTTCTTGTTTCGGCTCTCGTCGTCGCTGCTTGCTTGGATGAATGGATAATAGAGTGCTAATCTTCCTTGCAGTCAGTCCCAGCGACCGTGGCATGGACGGCAATGGGAGATCGGCGGCGAACCACAAGAAGCCTCTCGTGTAAGGATTTTCTCTTTTCTTCTTGCCAGAAATTTCCCCCTTTTTCGTTCTTCCGGGCATCCATTGATTGATCCCCTGGGCGCGTCTTCGTCCCATGGGCCATGGCATCCGCAGCGCGGACAACGACCTGGTGGAGCTGCTGTGGCACAACGGGGCCGTCGTCGCGCAGCCGCAGACGCACCCGAGGCCGGCGCCCAGCGGGCTCACCGGCGGGGAGACGGCCGCGTGGTTCCAGGACGACGTCGACGCGCTGGGGAACGACGTGTACGCGCAGCTCTGGAACAGCATTGCGGTGGGCGCCGCCCCGGACGTCGCGTGCGCGGCGCTCCCGGGGCCCAGCTCCCACCCTCCCCCGCCGCCGCCGCCGCGGAGCGGCATCGCCTCCAGCTGGACCGGCGGCGACATCGGCTCCACCTTCTGCGGCAGCAACCTGGTCCCGGAGGTGCCGGCGGGGGCCAGGGAGGAGGCGAGCGCCGCGCCGCCGTCCGAGGGGACGCGTGGGGCCAGCACGCGCGACGGCGGCGCCGGCACCTCGTCGTCCGGCGGGTCCGGGAGCAACTTTGGGGCCTCCGGCTTGCCGAGCGAGAGCGGCGGCCATGCCCACAAGAGGAAGGGGAGAGGCAAAGACGACTCTGATAGCCGCAGTGAGGTCTGTGTTTCTTGGTTTTGCTTGCGATTTACTTGGACTGAACTGAAACTGACTGAAGAAACTGCAGGATGTTGAGTGTGAGGCGACTGAAGAGACCAAATCGTCGAGGCGACACGGGTCGAAGCGGAGGAGCAGGGCAGCTGAAGTTCATAACCAGTCAGAAAGGGTGAGATCAGATGCTACTTGTGTTGTAATCTTACATTGAGCAAGGTGGCTTGCTGTTGGATTGCTTCTTATGGTGTCGTTTGTGCTGATGATGCAGAGACGAAGGGATCGGATCAACGAAAAGATGCGGTCACTGCAAGAACTCATACCCCACTGCAACAAGGTAAGAAATGAGTATTATGCATCTTTTTTTATCAGGTGCAAGTCCCTGGTTTGACATACTGTATCTAATTTATCATTTACATAGAGTATGTTTCTTTCCTTTCCAATCTTTATTATTGAATTTCAGGCTGACAAAGCATCAATATTAGATGAGGCGATCGAGTACTTGAAGTCCCTCCAAATGCAAGTTCAGGTTAGGAGTTTACTGTTCCCTCTACCCGAACTCACATAACCCCATATGACATCAAATTTTTTTTTTTGGAGAGAAATATGGCATCAGTTATTGGTACCTAATTGAGACTGAAATCTACCTCAGATTATGTGGATGACCACGGGGATGGCGCCAATGATGTTTCCTGGTTCTCACCAGTTCATGCCACCGATGGCCGTGGGCATGAATTCGGCATGCATGCCTGCGGCACAGGGTCTAAATCAGATGGCAAGAATGCCATATATGAACCATTCCTTGTCAAATCACATCCCTATGAACTCATCTCCAGCAATGAACCCTATGTATATTGCAAACCAGATGCAAAACATTCAGCTGAGAGAAGCAAATAACCATTTCCTTCAACCAGATGGCGGGCAAGCGATGCTACCTCAGGTACAAACCGATCATAGTACCATGTCTCTTTATGTTCTCAATGTTTGTACAAGGTACTTCTCAGCCATCTTTCATGTGTCCATCTAGCTGAGGTATAGATTTTTTGCAGGCAGCAGGACCATATGCTTATACTCCACAAGTAGCACCAAAAAACCAGATACCGGAAGTGCCGGATTGTACTGTTGTGCCAACTTCTGGGCCCGGACAACCACCTGCACCTGATGGAATTTAGAATGACCTTGAACTTGTAAGAAGTTGTACTAATTCACACATGTTTCTTTTTTCCCAAGGACATTGGTGACGTCTAGATAACTTTTTTCCCAAGGACATTGGTGACGTCTAGATAACTTTTTTTTTTTTTTGCGGGTAAAAACTTATATTACTCAAACATCAACCTTACAATCCTTCTTACATAACTCAATTACTTCTGGGAGGCCAGAGCCTAGCCAGACTACAGTTCTACCTTCTGATCTAGCAAACTTGGAAAGAAAATCTGCAACTAAATTTTGCTCACGGTTGATATGCGTAATACGAGTCATACAAAGAGCCTTCAGATACTTGACTCCCGCCACCAAGGACGCAAAGACAGACCTGTCTATGCCAATATCATTCAGCATGTTCACTGCTGATAGTGAGTCCAACTCAATGTGAATGGGGAGCTCCGTTCGCTGAATAGCGATAGATAGACCCTCCATACATGCGCCTAATTCTGCTTCAAGTGCGTTTCGACAAGAGAATAGTGTCCTGCAAGATGAGTAAATTCTAGATAACTTGAGCTGCATATCAGCATATGGACACTGTAGCATCAGCATTTAGCATTTTTGCAATCATTCTTTGACTGCTTATTAAGCTCTTGGGGTAGCCAACCTACATGAAAAAAATACTCACCGATTTATGCCTATCATTATTCATCTTGTGTATGGAACCAGAGCTGCATACCGTTTCACAGTTTAATTAAAAAAAAAACTCTGGATGAGTAGTATGCAAAGCAACCCTCTTTTAGCTTAACCTTTCTCATGAAAGCTGACCAGTTGTTTTCATCTGATCTGTCATATAATAGACTATTCGTTCGTGCCAATCTTTCTAGTTTTGACATCTTTGAACACTGTCCGTGAATTTTAACGGTTGCACGTCCATTTCATCATCAGTGAAGATGTGGATAACTTGAGAACTCAGAACCACTTGGTTTAACCATCCCTTTCTTGACATTCACAGGGTATGGACTGTGTCGACAACCTGCACATGGGCCATGTTTCTGGAATTTTCTGAAAATACCAACATGATGAGCAGATAGTACCCATATTGCTGTTATATGTCTCGATCAATATGCGTCTGACATAAATACTAGAAGTATTTGTAAATGCTGATAACACCGTTCCCTCCCATTTATGTCAGAAAAACATATCAGTACGCGTCCAACTCCAATTCCCTCTGTACATACTAATCATAACTTTTTGTAGAAAAATGTACTAATCATACTAGTAGTGTTAGGTTTGCAGCCATTTGAAAATAAAGTCCTATGGCAACCTTTACCTTTCATTTTTCTTTTATTAGTATTATTGTCTTAGAGACGTCTGGTTTTTTTCGGGAGAAGGGAAATGAAAAGGGTTTAAATGCTTGTTGTCAAATGGCCAACATCCAACCAACCAGATCCAGGGGGGAAGGAACAGAAGAGGTCAAAACAATTATGTCCTACAGAAGCTTATTGGGTATCAAACC
The DNA here is from genome assembly GCA_039707655.1 of Elymus sibiricus. NCBI lineage: Eukaryota > Viridiplantae > Streptophyta > Magnoliopsida > Poales > Poaceae > Elymus > Elymus sibiricus. The sequence goes on from CM077672.1 coordinate 404,071,487, forward strand.
TCACTCTTCTTTATAGCCAAGGTACAGATCAATGAAGATTGCCTACCGCACTGGTCTCTTACCAATGCATCACTCTTTAACACCATCACTTTCTTTTTGTGGAAAGATTTGGTCTGCAGGGGAAGAACTTGCCGGGCCGCCACGAACCTGTCTGCTTCGCCGTGTCCGCCTGCGAGTGCTGCGTGTGCGTACAGTCACTCCGGTCTCCGGCTGCTTATCGACAAAGTTCTCTGGGCATCCTTGCTCCTGTGGCTCACAGCCTGAGAGAGGGTTCTGTGGTGATACAAGGGTTGCAGTTTCTATCTTGCTTTTGCCTGATGTCTACGGCACCCAACCAAGCCAAGTGCACGCTGCTGCTGTTACATGGTCCTGGCAACTATCAGATTCAGATGCTACTTACCGGGGCCTGCTCGTTGCAGCTGGCCGTGGGATCGTATCCCCTGAGCTTTCCTGTCTACCGCAACTGGTAAAATGCTGGATTCCCTGGAACTTGCTGCTCATCTGTTGCCCTCCTCGGTCGCGCTATATCTCGACGCTTTCTTCTTGATGAAAATGACGCGCTTCGACGCGTGTTTGGGCAAAATAATCTGTCTCTCCAGTGCTGTGCAGTTGTTTTCCTGGATTTGTACAGTTTTGTGACTTGCAAGTTGTTGTGGTAGAAGGATTACTGCCTGTGGCCGGAACTCTGTATGTCTGTTGGATGAACAATCTGCAAGTCAAATCTGAGCAACGATACTTCAATTTGTGGGTCGGAGACCATGATGCACACGCTTGAATTGGCAGAAATGGATTAAAGTAGCAAAATAGGAGGTGAGAAAAAAAAAAGGATTGGCTTCGCCCGGGTTCGAACCGGAGACCTTCAGTGTGTTAGACTGACGTGATAACCAACTACACCACGAAACCATGGCTGATAAGCTTCGATCATCAAGCTATTTGTGAGCATACACATTATGAAAGGAAGGTTTGATTGAGCTACAAGTTTGGTAAATTTTGCATAAAATTCGGATAGGAGAGCGTGGACATCTTTTTTTTTTTTACGTCGAAACTTTGGGGAGCTTTATTGCAAAGTTATTATTAGTTAACAGACGATTACAATCAGCTAGTAGGCTGTCCACAAGGAAACCCGGGCTCTTATCTAGCCACCTACCCCTAAAACAAAACAAGTCAGCTCTCTGCCACAGTGAGTGTGCAAGCAAGTTTTTTTTGCGGGAAAAATTCCGATCTATTTATCTTCTTTTTTTCGGGGCGATTTATTTATCTTCAATCATGCCAGTACAACAAACACGAGAAGCAATAAAAATTACATCTAGTGAGTTATTGACAATCCTACTAACATGCTTGATTGAAAAACTGAAAGATCTCTCCCTTGTTTCTTGAAGGATGGGTGCAGCGTCGTGCGGAAACAATCTATAAACAATCTATCTCCATGATGACATGCGAGAAACCACATAACCTAGCAAAGACTGAGGGAGGACATCTGACAGAGCCAAAAACATCTTTCAAGCTCAGCTTCTACCTTTCCTACTCCCTTGGTTTGACCATCGATAAGATAAGGATATATGAGATGTAAATCTCAAAGGGTTAATTCGATATATGCCTAGGGTTACAAAATACTCCCTCTGTCCCATAATATAAGATACAATTGATATGTTCATAAATTGGTTGTAATAACATTTTATATTATTGGGCGGACGGAGTACATATCGTGCCTATGTATCCGGATAGAGGAAGTACACATTTCATCTCGCAACTCAACAGACGGACGCGCACCTGCACATGAGAGTTCAATGGAGGGGTAGAAGCAAGACGGAAACTCGTTTCCGATAGCTTAAGGTTCAGATATATATACAGGTAAAAAAAGGGAGACACGCGCACGGTTCTCGCCGTCGCCTGCCTCGGATTTCACAGCTCAATTCAGTCTCAGCAGTCTATATATAAACTATACTAGCAAAAATGCCCGTGCGTTGCAACGGGTGAAAATAATCTAATATGTGCTCACTAACGTGAAAATAGTTTGCAAAATAATCTAATATTATATAGCAAAAACAATTTTCTTAACCGGTTGAGCACAGATGCCAAGCGTAAAAAAGCATTTCACTGAATAACCAATTGATCAGTTGGTATCCTTATTGTTACGGCTCGTTACAACAATACCTTTGGTCACCATTTAAAAACAAAGACCAAAACAGATTCTCCAATGACAGAAAAACTTCTTAAATGTTAACAGTACAATCCACAAAACAGCTTAATGGCTATAAGAGCAGGTGCACAAACAAATGAGTTGCAGCATAGAAACCAAGCATAACATGTGCATTCCAACTTTTCAAGTAGAATTTTTGTGGTGTTAGTACCTGGTTCTTGACAGGCTTGGCCATCTTGCTGAAATACTTGCACATTAGAGGCTTGTGCTGCAGCTTGGCAGGGGTGTCCTGCTTGGTCTTGCTCGTGGACAGGACAACATCCTTGTCCTCTCCCGCTGATGGATGGACCTCCACGGTCTTGCTGTTCACTAAGTCTGAAAAACCACATCAGACCACAGCAAGTTAGCGCCTTGCAGAGGAAATTATAAAAAGCTTAGGGCCAGCCAAGAACAGTGCAAGTGGAAAGAGCTACAGACCTGAGAACTTGTAGGAGCGGACATTGTAGAGGTTGTTGGGCTCCTTGCGGAACTGGACCTTGGCGTTGCTGTTGCCAAAATCTGCTAGATCAAGTAGCAGTTGTTCTTCTTCACGAGCTCCCAGACCAGAGACCCTAGAACGGTAGTCATTTGCCTTGGCCTATATCACCGAAAACAACAAACAAACATCGGATCTACAGCTAGCAAGCAGCAGCACGAGACTGGTGTCCTGCAATATTAAGGCAACATTTGACCATTTGAAGGAAAAAATGGATGCTGATTGCAAATGGATATATGGGTAAAATACAACAGCAGCAGCAGCAGCAGTGAAGATTTACCTTTTGATCAAATATGGACAAGCACAAATAGATCTTACTGATAAGAGGAAACATAGTAATGAACAAAAGTGGGCGGTTTTAGCACAGGATGTGATCTAGCCCAGGCTGATTCGCCAACACGAAACCACTAACGAATTTGAAATTTCATTCTATCATGCTAACGCTTTGACCGGAGATGACATTATAATGGAGGAAATCATGAACCGAGGAGCCTAAAAGTAGCACAACATTCCTTGCTGCCCACTTAATTCAGCTTTCGCCTATACAACACCTAAACAACATTTATTTATGTCATAGAGAATCTTTGCATATTTATTTGAGCTAAAGAATAGTGAAAAGTTATTGTAGGAATAAGAGAAATCTGTCCACGGATAAGGATTTGTGCAGGATGAACAAAGAGTAAACCACTCAAGGTATGCCTATGATATAGCGAAGTACAATAAAGAATATAATAAGGCCTGCATGTGACTATAGAATGATGGATTTATGTGTACCACCACAACGTAAAGTAGCTTTGTCAGAAACATGTATAAAAATGCTATAAGTTTGGTCTAAATGCCCAACACAATATGCTGCAAGTTAGGTCTAAATGACCAAACAGTAGACAATTTTCAGAGAGAAACAACCTTGAGGAAGCTGTAAATATGATGGCATAAAGAGCATACTGGTAATGATATGGTAGAGGTGAAGAGCATGCTCGCAATGAGATGGGAGAGGCGAAATTCCTGATAACCTAATATTTTATTTGTTTCTTAAAATAGCCATAGGGGTGACTGAAACTTAAAATTCACTAAGAAATAAAGGTCACAGTTCCAGGATCTGGACCAGGACTGAATTCGCAAACGTTTGTCAAATGTTCGAGAAGTCCACGCTGAGAGTTGTGGTCTGCAGCAGAGCAATAGAGTCAGAAGCAAAGAACAATGGAACTACTCAATTATGAAGAAAAAAGGTAAAAGTGGTACAAACAGAGTACTATGGAGAGCTGCCAATATCACTGTGATAAATACTAAAAGTGAAAGAGGCACCAAAGATACACTACAACCTAGATTATCCAAGTTAATAAATACACTTTCATCCTAGATTGACCATATACGATATTTATTAGACAAAGTTAAATAAGCTGCTATGCTTGTTTTAGAAGGCTAGAAGTTTTCACATTATTCGGAAAACAAAGAGGCAGGCACGCCAAATTCAGTCGCCATATCTTTATACAACACTGATCAAGGGAAGCCCTGTTATGAGATATATATGACTACCATTGGTACATCCTGTGTCTTAAGGTAGCTCTCCAACTACTCAATGGTGACCAAAACAACATGATCTGTGGGATCGGCTCATCAAGTAGACGCAGATCAGGATGTGCAGTACTCCATGGAAAGATATGCAAGCATAATTAGGTGGCAAATTGAACGTGTGTGCTGCATGATTTTCTGCTACCTGAAATTAATGGTGAACAATCTGAGATGAATATAAATACTCATGGGTACCTGGATAAGGTAAATTTATCCTCCTTTGTATATAAATACCAGGATGAAGTCAATTGATCCAAAATAAACCAGACAACAATCTGAGATGTACTGGACTCGATTTTGTATTGTCTCTGATATTCTTCCATGCTTGTTCATGTCCCGACTATGAACAAGCCACAGTAGGTGTCAGTGATGTAGATAGAAACGACTACGGCCGCTAGAGGGGATGCGGCAGCGGGTGGGGATGCTTATTTCACTCCTTTGTTGACATCTACCAGACTTCTTTTATCCAAATTCAGAATCCTACATATATGACAGGATGCTGCCGTCCGTTTCGAAAAAAAAGACAGGATGCTGCTGCGGCGAGATGCTGCTGCCTGCGAAGTGGTGCCATCACGATGTCGCAAGAAGCTATCTTCCAGATGCGAACCTGCATGACTGCATGTGAATAATCTGTCCAGAAATCAAGATCCTACCAAAAAAATATACACCTCGGATAAAAAATTGTGATAGCTCTGCTTTGTTCTGCACCTGCAAGTACCTGGTGTGTGCTCATACAGCCACGCAGCCTCCATTGGGCCACCAACAGCTGCCGGCTTCTTTGCCATAATCGTCCCCTATTGCTGGTTCGCGCGGGGAAGGCCACGGGGCCCCACCGTCGAGCAGAAGTGCGGGTGACTGGGTGAGGATGGCGTGCAGCTCGAAGCAGGGAAGGAACGGGATTGGTGGCAGAGGCGGACCTGTGGTTTGCTTTGACCGGCGTGCGCGCTCGCCATGCCGAGGTGCCCTTCGACGTGCGTTTTCTCTTCGGCAGCGACGCATATGACCTCTGAAATTTGACCTCTCCTCACACCACAATGACGCCTATTCCGCCAAGGCGCAGCCGGCTATGGGATTTGACGACGGGGGCTACGCCGGCCACCTCCTGCAGCCGGCCAGCAACAGAGAAACAAACTCACGCGTGCGTACGCCGGTGCGGCAAAGGGCGGCGGCGTGGACGGCGGTGGTGGCGGAGGCAAACGGTGGCGGCGCGGACGGCGGTGGTGGCGGAGGGGCGGCGGTGGATCCGCAGCGACGAGCGGGGGTGGGGCGACGCCGGGCGGTAGCGGGGGCGGGGGCGGGGCGACGGCGGGATGTGGCAGGGGCGGGGGCGGCGGCGGCGGATCCTCTCGTGAGAAGGAGAGGATGAGGAGACTGCGACCGCTCGTATGAAACGTTTTTTCACTTACGCTCCGGCTATGGGGACTGCGGGTTGATTTTCAAAAAAGACAGGGACTTTTTTGCAAAAAGACCGCGACGGGTTAGCGGCCAGAAGCGATCCGTGCTTTATTATTATTACTAGTACAAATGCCCGTGCGTTGCAACGGGCAAGAAAATCGCAAAACTTGCTTCATGTGTATTACAACTTGCTTCATGTGCATTACGCCTCATTTTTTATATTCAGTTCTGATAAAGATAGGTGATAAGGTTACACTGTTATCACTTTTCAGAGCATGAATGTGGACGTGAAGAAGCTACTCTAATATTATTCATCTGATGAAAGAGTAGTGGTGCATTTACATGAAATAGTCTGTTAATCGGTTTTATTTTTTGGTTTTTGGAGAAGCAAAATATTTCTTTTTCTTTTTCTTTTTATTAGATTGAACATTTTTTGAATTTTTAAATTTAGAATTGGAACATTTTTTAAGCCGAACACTTTTTTAACACATGATTTTTTTTAAAAAAATTATGATTTTTCCTAATGTTGTGAATAATTTTAAATGTACTTTTAAGAAATATCGGAAGATTCTTTTGGAAATTTTGATCATTTTTTAAAGCATGAACATGTAAAAAATGTGAATATCTTTTGAAACGCTATTAATCTTGAAAAACAAACACGCTCAGTGTTCGCAGTTATAAAAATAGGATTGTTGGTGTCATGACCATGGAGTATTGAGTTTGAGAAAGTCGTAGTGACGTGATTCGGTGGCGCCTCCTTCAGCTTAGCACTAACACCGGGTGGAAGAGGAGTGGTGTATGTGTTTACATGGATTGATTAGTTTTGCTTTAACCATGAGAACCGATGGTTAGGACGATAATGGTACCCTACCCTAATAACACCAATTATAAAGACTGAGGTTTGACGCTTATGTCTCATAAAGGTGCATCATTCTTTCCGTGAGAGGCAACGGTCGCGTGGAGAGCCAAACGTTCATGGTAACTTCATCAATCTCAAGACTCATTGTATCAATATCTATAGGGATGAGTGTATGTACATGTTTATGAGAGCTTGCGTTTGTACCGTGTTTCTCAAAAGAAGGTTCCCTTTAACCTTTGCATGTAGCAATTAAATGTGCAGTGAATTGAACCGAAAAAATAATCGCAAGTGTTTAGTGACTCATTCATGTCTTTCAATGGCAATGATAGTAGGATTTTTGGTGTCCCCATTTTTTTATGAAGCTGCAATCATGTCTTTCGACGACACATCATTTGTCATCGCTCTATCATCGGATGAAAGAGCAGTGGTGCATTGAAATGGGAATGTTTATATACAACTTGTTGTTAATATTCGAAAGAAAGCAAGTTCTTACTATGATGTTTTTAGAAAAATCTTGGTTGTTTTGTTTGCAGCATTATATCATCTACAACCACAAACACTAAAATTTGGTCCCCAACCGCCCGGACGTGCTCCGGACACGCCCAGACGCGTCCGCAGGCAATGACCAGACAACACACAAAAATTGGATTCCACAATAGAATACCACATTTTTAAATCATCAAATCCATATTATTGTATGCAACATGAAACCTAATCTAAGCGGAGCTCGTTTGGCTGCATCGTGCCCATGTCGGTGGCCGGCTGTGCCCCTTGAAGTGTTGCTCCAGTCGCCGATGAGGTAGAGTAGGACATGGGATACGTACCGGCTCACGAGACTCGAGTGGCCGCCGTCTCCCATGCCCTACTTTTCCTCGTCGGAGCCCATCGCGTGCACGTTGCCGGTGGACGTCGGATCGATGATGGATCCGTCGTGGAAGGAGCCGACGACATCCACCACGACGCGGTTGCGGTACCGGGGTGGCCGTGCACCATACGTGGCGCCGGAGAGGGTGACTCCACCCTGCCAATGTCCGCCGTGAGGGCTGCTACCGCCTCCCGCACTCGCTGTCTCGCACGACAGGAACACCGCGCCATACTTGCATCAGGAGACACCCATGAGTTCACCTCGGCCTCGGCGTGCCAACGTAGCAGTTACGCATCCGCTAGCACGTTGGGACGCCAAACGGTCTGCACCAACTCCGGTGAGGTAGTTGCGGCACACCTCACGTCGGATCCATGCACCATTTGGGGGACGCAACGGCATCCCAGCGGAAGGAGCGCAGCTAATGCCATCGGGCTGCCTCCTCCCAGGAGCGGCGCAGTGCTAGGCGGACGACGATCTCCTCCCCGGGGCCGCGTGGGATGAGCTCCGGGTCAATGGATATGGGAGGTGTAAGAATGGGATCCGCTGCCCATCATGCCGGAGACGGTGGAGAGATTGCCGCATGGGAGCTTGTGGGCGTAGGGAAGTGGACTTCAGGGGAGTTGAGTGGAGTGGGATGCGGCTAGGGTTTGGGCTGAAGTGCGGGTATGATCCAACTTATGTGGGGTCGGATGGGCCATCGTGACCGAATCCGACGTGGCATGCACGTCTAAGCATCCCATAGCCCTTCAGATACAGGCTGGATATGAGAAGTGTCGGTCAGTCCGAGTGTATGGGCCGGAAATGGGGCATCTGGTTGGATGACAATTTTTGGTTCGAGCATTGTCCGAGCAGCGCGTTTGGGACAGGTACGACAGGTCTGTCTGTGGATGGTCTTATATTTTCGTCCTTTCTTTTTGCACTCTTTGCACTCCCCAAACATAAGTATTTCACGGATTGTGCCTCAAAAAAAACGTAGACTGTAGGTTGCCTAAAAAAACGTAGACTGTATATTCTTTCTCTAGAAAGCACACGCACTTTGGAGAGACGCACACATGCCTCCTTCCTCGTTCTCTCCGCATGTCTCTCCAAGCTTCCTTTTTTCTCTTCCTCCGTTGGCCCCTCGCCCCTCCCTCTCCCTCCCCCTTCCTAATTAGTAGGTTGCAACCCTAGTGCACGAGGCGATCGTCGGGGCGTGGAGGTGTCTGCAGCCTAGCTTGTCCGCCCGCTGCTCCATCATGGCTGTCCTGGTTCTTGGTGTCCCCCTCTTTGGAGGGGCAGGTTCTAAAATTTGTCTTCTTTTTGCCTTAATATAAATCCCTTGCTTTCTCTCTGCTTGATCTACTCAGAGCTCACCGGTCTGGTCTGGATTTGGATTGAGTACTTTGCTTGATCTACTGAAAGCTCGCCGGTCTGGTCTCGATTTGGATTGAGTACGACACGCTCGTGACCCGTTGCACTCTTGTCCCCTCCTCATGGGGTTCGACGAGTTGCACCCTGATCTTCCTTCAATCTTATTTATTCTTAGCCTGTTTATTCAAGGGGTCGGTCCGTCGATTGTGCTATTCCCAGGTATTCCATCGGAGTCAATTCGAGTGCCTTTGCTCCCTCTTCCCCTGTGTAAGGGTTATAATTCGTTGTTCTATTCCCTTCCTCTCGGCTTGTTGATTTCTTATGCAGCAAGGCCATCCGCACAGACGAAACGTTGTGCGATAACGACGTACCGAACGTTGCTTTCCGGCGAAGTTGGCGGAGGTGACATTGGGTAGACTTGAGGTGAACTGGCAATGCAATTACGTGGATTTTCGGTCGAGCCTTTCATCTTATAGCAGCCAATTTTGTGCGAAATCCTGATCGGGACACTCATGACTCCGTATTGGAGTTATTCCCGTATGCAAACGGACGCACGAGTTAAAGAAAAATCAGCCCAATAAGGAAAATCAGCCCAATAGTCCAACCGTCGTACGTGATCCAGCTGTCGTACGTGATGTTGCTGCTCGTACGTGAACAAAATAGCACGGTCGGACCGCCGTACGAGACCAAAACTAACGGGAAAAAAACTAATCGCGGGACGAAACCAAGAATATCACCTTGCTTTATTAGTAGGTATATATAGAGGTATAGATATAGATATAGATATAGATATAGATATAGATATAGATTAGGTAAAGATATACAGACAAAAGGAAGGTCTTGTTACTGCAAGAATGTGCATTTTCCATGTTTCTCCACAATTCGTCAGTCCTGAGCTTTCCAAACCAACTGAATCCAACTGTTGCCGGCACATGACACTAGGCAGTCCAACAGAATGAAAAAGAACACGAAAAATCATCATCCTGAACGAAGCCCTTCTCCCAGTTACAAGAAGATCCCAAGCGAATCATTTCATGACGAGCTTTACGGACGGCGGGAGCCGAGAGCGGAGGGTCTCCTTGGCGGCCTTCCTCGCGCGGTCCCTCGCCGGCTTGTCGCCGACATCCTCCCTGACCCACCTGCCCAGACCTTTGCAGAGATGGTGGTGCGGGTCGATCTGGAGATACGTCCTCCCGGACAGGGTGCCCGCGCGCACCACGCACGCCAAGAGCTCGACCAGCGGGGCCTGGGCGGCGAAACCGCCCACGGTGATGAAACGGAGCTTCTTGAGAGAGATGCCCTTCGGGCCAGCTGACTTGGAGTTGGACGTCATCCCGAGAATGGTGGTCTCCGCTGCATGCCTGGATGCAAGGCCCAAGGTGTGGTCAGTTCATGATGTAGTGATGCAACAGATTCAAAGATGCAAGTGTTTCCAGGCTCTTTTTGCAGGGTTAGAATCTCGACTTACAAAAAAAAAGTATAGTGCCCTCAACTCATATAAAGTAATACTTACACTGGTTTGGCCACCAGTACAGGTTATGTGTAAGAAATTGACATCTTGATCCTTGTCACGCACGGAGCTGTCTTCAAATTTGATGATTTGCATGGATGTAATTTAATATAAATTCTTCATGCTATTTTAGGTAAATTATTCTATGAGAAGACACCACATGATAAGTGCTTTCTTGGAAACAAAACATGGGCCGTTTACAGACCAAAAGAAGGATTTGATGTATACATAAGAAAAATTACCCCACAACTAAATTCTTTGTGTTAACGGAAAATAACCATAGTGGCAGCCACTAGTACATTTGATCTGTTATCACAAGTATGTTGGATGGAGTAGTTTCATTTATCCTAACCTTGTAATGCAGTACTTTTGCAAACAGAGGGCTAACAAGATAATTAATTCTTTTATATCTATGAAAAACATCTGCATTCGAATAATTTTTTATGCAAAGAACAACAAAAAGGAGAGCATTTAGGACATACTTCTAAACGGAGTCTTTTAAGACCAGGAATTGCTTTAAGGAGATTAGCTATTGCAAGAACATTATTCCAAGATGGCAAAATAAACAGGTGGATGGACTGTAATGCCGTGAATTTCTTCGCGTAAAGCATAAAACTGGGCTCCTGCAGAAGAGCAAATGAAACAGTTATGAAAATTGATTATTCCTACAACAGTTAGAAACTGCCAACCGAGTGGTTGCATAACATTTGAAGATAGAGGAACAAAAACATAGATTTGAACTGACCTCCGATGGCGAAAAAAATGTCAAGGTGATTCTGCTGATCGTTTTCATGGCATCTAAATCATTCGGAAGAGAACAATTTCTGTTCCCGAACTTATTTACCAAAAACCTCATATTGGGGGTACTAGCATAACTGATGTGTACCTCATGTCCATCATACTCGAAGACGAGGAGTCTGGTGGCGTGAATCTCAATACTCATCAGCTTGTTGCAATGAAATATATCCAAATGTAACAGTCCTTCATGGGAAATCCTTACATTAACCAAATCGTCGCAGCGTCCCAGTCTCAAAAAAGATGAGATAAGGGCATCAAGAGCAAATGTTCTGGATGCCGGAGTCAGTTATTGTGACACGTATTAGAAAAAGGTATATGATGGAGGAAAAGGCACTGGAATCCAGCGGTGGAGTGAATATGCAATTCGTCAGGTCTAGCTTCCGTATCGAGGACCTTTGTCCATCACCGAAGCAATGCAAAGGGAAGTTATAACGATTTGCAGTCACCAAATGCTCCGGACAAGATGTCATGTTTTTACCCAAGCAAAGTTTCAGATATTTTGCACCCACCTCTGACGCAAACTGGACCCATTTGTCAAGGTGGGCAGCATGAGTAGAGTTCAAATCAAAATGAACCTCAAAGACTCGAACACCGGTTCCATCATGGCTCAGCAACAGGTCATTTACCCTTTCAATGAATAACTCTGATCTTGGTCTCCTAGAATCAGTGGAAGTGGTGCAATCTGAATTGCCTTCAGCAAGAATTTTGTCATCAAGAATAATAGGTCCGTGTTTCCCCGATCTCGTGGAAGCAGTACTAGTCACTCTAGAATCTTGGATTGCAAGCGACGCGAACATATTTTCCAAAACATCATCTGGTAAAGCGTTAGTCAAATTTCCAGCATTTTCTTGGCATGATTTTCTCTTCCTATCCTTGGGACGGTCTCCTGAAAGAAATACAAAATAGATTTATTGCTCCCACCCAACATCAAAGGAATAGACAGCCTAATAATATAATAGCAAATTTGCGACTCCGAAGAGCGGTAGAATGTGGTACGAAGCATCAATAGGGCATCAAGCCTAGATATAGAAAAATTGACCATCCAGCAGAGACAACCTTCGAACACCAAACCAATGATGGCGCAAGACAGTACTCCCTCCGTCCGAAAAAGGTTGTCCAGGGCGCAGCAGTGTATTTTTTGCGAAAACCCCCTCGTCGGTTTAAAACAGCAACAAACAGGACCCTACGGCTTCTTCTTCCTCTGTCCGTCGCCCGCACCTCGCCGGCGGCCGGCGACGTGGGATTCCGCCGCCGTGCTGACGATTCCGGCGCTGGCAGACCACCTGCGACCTCCCACCACCGCCCACCCGCGACACAGCTCCACCTCAACCGCCGCCCACGCACCTGCGCCCGATTCCGCCGCCCGCCCCCGCCGGCGCCCACGGAGGCGAGCTACTCCTCCTCCACGGCCAGCGCCTCCTCTCCACGACCAGGCGCCGCTCCTCCTCCAGGCCCAGGCGCTGCTCCTCCTCCACGGCCAGCGCCTCCTCTCCACGACCAGGCGCCGCTCCTCCTCCAGGCCCAGGCGCTGCTCCTCCTCCACGCCCAGCACGTCACTGCTCGCCCAGCAGCAGATCCTCTACTTCTCACCTGCAGATCAAGAGGAGATCAATTGATCAATACAGAGGAGTATCACCTGTAGCAGCAGTATCTGTAGGAGCAGTATCATCTGTAGCAGCAATTGGTCAGTATTAGCAGTATCTGTAGCAAGATCAAAGATCAAACTTGCCCGGCGCCTCTGCTCTTCAGGTACAACAATTTTATGATTTTTTAAAACATGAGCAAAATGAACATCATAACATGTTTCAGTTAGGATGACCAATACTGTGAAATTTCAGAAGCTGAATTAGAACATGTTTAAATTTCAGAGAACTAATCATAACATGTTGTAAATTGAATCATGGCAACTGATTGTGTAAATTCAGAATTCTGAAGCCTATGTAGCACATGGCAATTGACCGTAGCAGAAATTGATACTGTCAGACAACCCATTCAGACTTAGAATTGATAGTGACTTAGCAGAAATTGATAGTGAAAGAAACAAGGGAGCAGAGCATATAATACATGAGCAGTTTGCATAGAAGAGAAGAAAAAAGAAGAGACATTACACGAAACAGCAGCAATGAGTTTGGTTCAAGCAGAGCATACACAACTGAAAAAAACAATGGCGGAGCATGCAGTGGGTTGCATACAAGAAATTTTGAGTAAAAGTACCTGTCTAAGATTAATGTAGATTCAATTTCTGTAGATTAATGCTATGATGTCTATAAAATTTCAGCAAACAATATAAGTCTCAGGATTTTTACAGCTACTCCCTGGCAACAATTACATCAGATTTCAGTTAAGCAACAATTTTGTCTCAGACAAAAATTTCAGTTAAGTAACAATTACAATAGTCTCAGGATTTTTACAGCTACTCCCAGGCAAATGAAGATCGCAATAAGATTTATATGCCTTTCATTCCTGGAATTGCTGGAGTATAAATCATTAATCATTGATCATTGATGTTTGAGTATAAATCATGAAGAGGAATAAGGTACTGTAGAATTTGTGTCAAAAATTGTTAGCAGGGGAACCTAAATCAGGGAACAATACACAAAAATGAACCTGAATCAGGGGAACCTGAATAAGAGCAAAGTGTTATGAATGAAATTTAAAATTAAGTTAGCAAAGTGTACAAATATTACTACAAGCACAAGCAGTATAAATATTACTAGAATTTGCTCTGAATTTTGACAGTAAGAATAAGAATTTGCTCTGAAAGTCTATTGTATACACTCTCTACAATACAGTGTCTAGAATCACTGAAATAATTCAGATAAACAAAGCACTATTAATTCAGTTTAATACTCTTGGCATTCTTGGAGATCTGCTAGTTTTTGGAAGTTTTTCTTGCTACAGTTAACTGAAAATGTTCAGTGTTCCAATACTGTAGAGAAAACTATAGTGTTTGTAATTCAGTTATGACTCCTTTATTGAAACTGTAGTGTTTGCTAAAACTGAGATGTAAACTAAAGGGGTTTGTGATTTGCAGAAGCTGTAGTATACTCCAATATCAATCTGTTTCAGTCAATTTGTACCATATTGATCAGATAGGATACTAGTATGATGAGAGATCAGTATACTAATATCATTACAGTTTCTTCATTTTCTTTCATTGAAACAAATGATAAATCTCATCCAACATGACTAATCAAGCCATTTTGATCCATAGTAAACTTCAGGTTCTTGTGTAAATGATTCAGTTAGTTTAAATTCAGTTATGACTCCTTTAAATTAAATTCAGTGCCATGGCAGCCATTTCTAGAAATGGTGCCATGGTAGCCTTTTCTAGATTTATTTGAATAATTTGGATTTATTTGAATTTATTTGGATCTATTGGATTTATTTGAATTTATTTGAATTAATTTGGAATAATTTGGATTAATTGGATTTATTTCTATTAATTTTGAATTAGCTAGATTTATTTGAATTAATTTGACAATAAACTCTTATGATAAGATGTAAAGACAAAACTCCAGTTGAGAGAAATAATATCTTCATTAAGGGTCATTACAAGATGTACAAGGTCATTACAAGGAGTAAGAAGAAGAAGCAGCTAAGAATTTGTAAGAAGAAGAAGAATTTGTAAGCATTTGTACAGGGTCATTACAGTCGAGAGGAATTAGCTAGATTCTTCTTCTTCTTCTTCTTCTTCTTCTTCTTCTTCTTCAATTATGTCAATATCAACTAGCAATAGCAAAACAGTAAGGTAACTAGATATTGACAGTAAATGAATGCTACTCCAAATTTTGTTTTCTTTGGGCGAAAAGTTGCTTCTCTTAACAAACTTTTGACTAAATTTTTTTCAAACAGATTAGAACAAGCAAAAAAAAGACATCACAGTTTTAATCAAGGACCAAGTCTTAGATCATTGATAGCCTCTTCAACTCTGATGCTTGCAGTCTACAACATCTGAACCATACAGTGCCAGCTAGCTCAAACAAGATGCAAATCAACATATTATTCGAAACAAGTGCATTTTTCTGTTCACTTTTTTATGGCCACTTGTGAGTTCCTTTATTATAGAGAACCCTGGAGAAAGATAAGCAAAATTACTCCATGTAAAGTTCATTCTAGTTTGGCCTACTGTTCTAGTTTGGCCACTGTTCATTCTACAACTGAATTTACCATCCATTCTGCATTTAGCAAAAACAGTGTCCACGCATGCACTGAGCCAGTTTTATGACATGAAATAAGATGCATTTGAATATGATGTTTATGTGGATTTCTGGACTTTTCCTAAACTTTTTCTGAGCATTTCTGAACCTTTTCTGAACATTTAGATGAACAGCACTAGCTCACTTACTACTCCATGTCTGAACTTTTGCTCTGTAACTAACACTGGCTCACTAATGTGTTCATGATTCCATTTGCTACTGAACCAAATGCAATGCAATTCCTTGCTAAAAGGTCTGATTCTCTTCTAAAAGCTCACCTGAGATCAACGGAAGCAGCATCCGTACTCGTACTCCATTCCTCTGCACCAAGTCCTCTTCCAATCGCTGCACAAACCAAGAGGACAAGAACAAAATCAGCTCACCTGCTTGCTTCACCAGACAGAAATCAGCAGCTAGAAGACGGACTTGCGCTGCCGTGGGCGTGCGGGCAGCGGCGGCGCCGGTGGAGCGAAGAGGGAGGGGAATGGCAGCGGCAAGACGAGCACGGGGCAGTGGCATGTGGCTGGAGCAAGTCTTCGTCTTCCCCATGCCGTGGTCGTCTTCCCCACGCCGTCGACTTCCGCAGCAGCCGCTAGGGGTCTGGAGGAGGAGCTGGTGGATGAGGAGCTCGAGGACGAGGAGCTCGAGGATCTTCCATGCCTCCAGATCGAGCCCCTACTCCCTCCAGGACATGAGCGCCGCCGCCGGAGCCGGCAAGTCGCGGGCTTTGCAGAAAAGGGGATCCTTCCCTCTGGATCTCCTGGTGCGGACGAAGAGAAGCGGCGAGACGAGGGGGAGGATGCGGCCGGCGCGTGGCGAGGCGACGGAGCAGGCGGCGAGGCGGCGGAGCAGGCGGCCGGCGCGTGGCAAGGCGACGGAGCAGGCGCGAGGGCTGCGTGGCTTGTCGGAGGAAAGGGGAGGGGGTTTTCGTAAAATGCAGTTTTCTCGGACGGAGGGAGTATTATTTACCTTTTTAAAAAGCAATTCATTTGATACTAAACGGCTATAAATGGGATCATCAATCAGGGAGATGCTATTCCGCGCGCGCGCGCTGGAACGATCGGTTTCCTTCCTTAGTCTAGCGAACAGGAAACTAAACGCACTTGTCAAAAAAAAGATCAGGAACTAAACGCCCCGGGCCCACTGTTGAAATCACGGGGGGATAAAATATAGAAGGGCACGGCTGGCCGCATCACCTGAATTCACGGGGGCAGTTTTTTTATGGTGCGCGCACACGTGGTGGGCCCCCTTGCCCTTTTAACAGCGCCTAATAGATCGATCGTTGCAACGCGCGATCGTGAAAGAGTCGTTTCGCATCAAGAAATGGAAGTAGCGGCGCAACCTGAATTTTCTTGGGTGAGGAGGGCCCTGTCGATCGACAGCGATGCAAACATGTCGTCCAAATCTTCATGTGCTGATCTGCCGATTAGCTCTCCAGTGCGTGTGTGCCCTCTTCTTATCCTCGCGATAATCCCCTGGAAAAGAGAGTAATGTACACTGTTCCAGTTCAGAACCATCAACGTGACATCAATTCAGGCCTAATTAACTGCTATACCAAACTCAACTAGTTTTCATAAAACTGAAGCCGTTGTCATATTGACAGATTTAATTAACTGCAAAAGGCTTGCCATTTTCAACCGAGGCAAAGGACATGCACGAAATTCCTTGGAGAATCATTCGAGAACCATCATCGAGAACTTAATCTCACACCGGCGGACAACCCTAGCAACTACGAGTAGCATACACAACCCGTGTGGGGGTGTCTACTCGACCCCTGGGCTACGGCGGTAGCAATTAATTATTAACCCTGATGAAAAGCAGAGGGAGGGGAGAGGGAGACCTGGTTGGTCGTTTGCCGGCGTCCACAGTGATGCGCGGCTCATGCCGCCGGCGAGGGGCGACCGACCAGACCAGGGAGCGGCGGTTCCGAGGGGGAGGAGGAGGGTTTGGGGAGACCACGGTCCGAATAATAATAACTTGACGAACGCAGCAGGGGAGACGGGACGGCCGGAGATCGCACGGGGAGGGAGGGAGATCTTCCGTCGGGTTTGTTTGGCGAGGCCAGGAGATATATGGGGGAAGGCAAACTGTACTCAATTCAGTCCCGGTGTCCGATGCTTTGTGGCGCTCGGTATGCCCCGGGACCGTCGATCTCGGCCCCCACTTCTCCATCCAATGGCCCAAACCCTTACTCATAGAGTACCACGCTGCTCACGAAGCCCGCGCTGGCTGTTTCCGTGGGAAGCACGAACCGACGCGACGCCTCGCCCGATCATCTCCGCCCTCCACGGAGTTAGCGTCGTCTGTGGGCCACCTAAGCTGAGCTCTCTGTAAAATCTTTGCTTTATCTTTTTTTACTTAGCGTCGAATCAGCCCTGTGTATACAATCCAATGGCCATCATGTTGTCGCTTCCTGCCTTCGTTTATTACTGCGTACTACCTGTATGTATCTAGACAAATCTAAGATAACCTTTTTGGGACGGAGGTAATACTTGTTGTTGTCTTTTTACTAAGTTTGGGTTGCAAACCACGTCTTACTGACATTTTGCTGCAGTGCATTTTATTTTCAACTAGTACTATTCACGCGTACTCATTCATTGCTGATATTCGTTCCAAATTTTTGCTGTAGATTTTGAAAACCCCTTCTGTTCCTCTCATTATTCCACAAATTCCAGGAAGCATAAACAGCGATGGTTGCGTCCGAGTTAATAAGGCCATCTTTGGGGGCGCCCATATTGATCCGAGGAGCTACCACCACCACCGATGCTAGCCAGACGTTGGTGGGAGATCATCAGCTGAGACCAAAGTTCCTTCGCAAACGGACACTGAGGTAGAATGTGGCCAGCGGTCTCCGATCAGGAGATTCGTTCCAATTTTGATTCTGTGCATCTTGCCATGGAGTAATGCAGATGGCTGGCACTCGCTCATTTGCACGCGGTTATATTAGCTCGATTTAACGTTTGAAAGAAAATACCATTAATCAGGAAAAAAAGAACAATCCGTTGCAACTGATTCGAGTCGTGCTTCTCTGTTATCAATACAGTGCCAAATTGCCAACTACGTTGAGTACGCTTGCACCATGCACAGCACTGTTCTATGTCGACGATTGCGTTTGTTGACGACGATGAACTTGCGGCCCACATCAAGCTCATCCGTGAACAGTCTCTTCAGGCATCATGACGGACGAAGAGCGACAACAAGCCACATCGGCGGCGGGAACGAGAGGCAGCTTGATTGTTCTTTGACCATGCACTGTTCTACGTCAATACTATCTGTCTGTTGACGTCGAAGAGCCCGCAACATGTGTTGAGCTCATCCTGGGGGGGGGGGGGGGGGGGGGGGGGGGGGGGGGGGGGGGGGGGGGTGCTGATCAATCAGCCCGCCAAAATGAAACATGGGATAGGGATCGCTCCAGGGGTGGGGTGCTTTCCTTTTTATATCCCCTATTTTGGTTTGATGTTGAGGATCATTTGGATTAGGTTTTCCCAAAAAATTGGTAGCTTGGTTGTTTTAGGGATGTAATTTCCAAAGCACTAAAAACTACAATGTACACAAATAATATTTTTATTATTATTAGTCGCCTTAGAATTAGTCACATCTCGGTTGACACCGATGATAGTTGATCTGGCTAAGAGAACCGTGTAAAAACTTCATATTTTTATAAATTATTAGAAAAACTAAAAAAGATCACTAGATGAATGAATTATTACGTCACGGCAAACATTATTTTAGATATTAATGAACATATATATAACCCATCAAGGATTAATTAGTTAATTCTCAATCAACTAATATGAATGAATTGTTTTTGGATTTGTATGAATACATTTGTAAAATCAAATCCAGAATATCTGAGACATAGCTCCCTATTTTTCCATGACACCTACATTATATTTGCAACCAACCACAAAAAAGATGCTTACATCAATCCAAAAGGATGTTCTGTCAGGAACTGACCTTGGGCAACGCCAGTGACTTTAGTCCCGCCTCGGATATGGGAGGAGGCTAGGACCTTCTTATAAGGGAGAGTGCCACACCCTCTTCAGGCCGGTCTTTTGGGATGTGGTGGGCTCTCCTTGTAGTGGAGTGTCCGATGCGCACCGGAAACGTCCGAGCATATGCCGATGGACCGGGAGCTGGGCCTGGGTTGCTAACATGTTCCTATGCCATACACGCAAAAAACATGTAGTCGTTGTGCACAAATGATGTGAAAGTAGTAACTAATTTCACAGATATTAGAGAATTACCCATTAATTCCAAAATGTCAGGAAAAAAGAGTCAAAAGTACAAATTGAAGAAACACAATATTAGAGGATATGTTTTTTTTTTGACGGAAAAGCTTCCGGATATTCATGAACTGTCAAGATAGTACACAGAACACCAAAGTACAAATTACATCAAAGTCCGTAGACCATCTAGCGACGACTACAAGCACTGAAGCGAGACGAAGGCGCGCCGCCGTCATCGCTCCTCCCTCACCGGAGGCAGGCAAATCTTGTTGTAGTAAACAGTCGGAAAGTCGTCGTGCTAAGGCCGTACATGACCAGCGCACCATAACAGCAACCGCCGCCGATGAAAAGAAGCGTAGATCGGAAGGATCTAACATGTAGACAAACGACCACTGGCGAACGAAGACCAGATCCACATGGATCCATCGAAGACAAACGCCGACTGAATCCCGCGAGATTCATCGGAGACAAACCTTCACACGCCCTCCAACGATGCAAGAAGCACCGCCGGAACGGGGCTAGGCGGTGAGAATTTATTCCATCTACAGAAACCATGGATCATAAATAAAGATTCAAAGAGAAGCACCCAGGTCACGCAGGTACTATGTACTAATACATACATAATAATAAGATAGTACTAACTTGTAGAACTCACATCGGATATCATGGCTAGTCAGGTACTATGTAGAACTCACATCGGATATCATGATAGGATTTATTCCATCTACAGAAACCATGGATCATAAATAAAGATTCAAAGAGAAGCACCCAGGGCACGCAGGTACTATGTACTAATACATACATAATAATAAGATAGTACTAACTTGTAGAACTCACATCGGATATCATGGCTAGTTTTCTATCCAGAAGGCTCGGATATCATCAAAGAGCGGATCAGCATGACGCCGCAACTCGAAGCATCGAACCCGGCGGCGCTTGGCAGTAGTCAGTTTTCCATTCTTGTCATACTTGAGAGTGAATGTTAAAAGCTGGAGCAGATGGCGACGAGGTAGGTTCTCCTCATTTACCTCCTTCTTAAGAGCATCTCCAACACGCGCGCTATATAAGCCGCGCGCGGGAAAAAGCGCCGTTTTGGCGCGCGGGAGGCCGCGCGGCGCGCTCCAGCAGGCGCGCGAAACTTTGGCGCGCTAAAAAAATCGGTGCGCGCGGGGAAAAAGCAGTAGCGCGCGCGACAGATTTGGCGCGCGACGCCCCGCGCGCTGTTAAAAGCCGCGCCGCGCCTGCGCCTGCGCCAACCCGCCAGCACTTCCACGAGCCTCTTCCTCGCCTCTTCCAGCGCCCCGCCGCCGCCGCGCCTGCTCCCCCGCCTCTTCACCATGCCGCCGCGCCGCCGGAGCATCTCGGACTTCCGCGGCGTCCGTCTCCGCCCCTCCGGCGTGTATTATGCGAAGATCCGCTCCGGCGACGACATACGTCTTAGGCTCGGAACGTTCGAGACCGCCCACGAGGCCGCCCACGCGTACGACGCGGCAACGTGGCGCCTCGGGGGGCCACGGGCGCAGATGAACTTCCCCGACGTGCAGACGCGCGAGCGGGCGCAAGAACTCGCACCTCCCCCGCGACTAGTCACCGAGGAGGATCACCGCCTCCAGCGGAGGCGGGAGCGCCGCCTCCTCATCGCCGAGACGGACGAGCACGCCATGGCGGTGTGGCGCGAGCGCTTCCCGCAGGATGTCGTCGTCGAGAACGAGTTCTGGGCGCAGAGGAGGGCGGAGCGAGCCGCGCGTCAGGCGGAGAAGCGTGCGCGGAAGGAGGCGGCGGAAGCCCAGATCGAGCTGGGAGAAGCGTCGACCTGGGACTCCGATGATTCTCGGTGGGTCGACGCGTTTACGTCGTCGGACGACACCACCGAGGAGGAGGACGAGTAGTTTTATCCAGTGGCGGAGGACGAAAGAGAATTAAGGTGGGGCGAACTCTGAAGCATAAAAAAAATTCTATGCAAAACCGAAGTAGTTCATACACATTAACACGCACACTAATACTTTCACGGGTATTTGGATTGGAGTTACTATCACTATGAAGTACTCAAAATATTTTGTCAACTAAAGCTAGGTCATTGGACATCGGTTCGATGCATGCCAGGACACCAAAGTCGATGAAGATTGGCACACCGGGTAAAGAAGCGGAGGTGAAGGATGGGCCGGTCTCGGGCGATGTGGCCATGGAGCAGTGCAGAGGCGTCTGCTGTCGCCGTACCAGAGGCACCTGGGGACAGGGCAGATCTTCGGGAGGCCGCTCCGATGTCGTCGGTACATAGGAGTCGGCGTCCTGATGTGCGACAGAGGCGATGCTGGTGGTGCCTGCGTTCGCAGAGGCGACGAGAGCCACGACATCGTCGACGACATCTACGCGGGTAGTCATGGCAATGGGGACAGTGGCCTCGGCTGGTCATTGCAGCGGGGACGACGGCCCTCGACGACCGCCACAATGAGATCAAGGAACGCAGCGGCAATCTGCTGGCTTGCCGGCACTTTCGCAGGCACATCGGTGATGGTCGTGTGCGGCACTCGTTGGCAACGCAAATGGATTTTCTTCTGGCCCGAGGGCAGCGGCCCTCACACGAGGAAGAGATTCTTTTTTGAAAGAAAAAAAATGGGGTGTAATTCTGAATTTTTTTGAATCTAGGGTAACTGTTGGATTTTCAGAAGTGGGTCGGTAGGAGCCAGCGAACTGTGCGTGTGTCGTGCATAGATAGCTAGCAGCATCGTGCGTACGACCCAAATAACTAGCCTACTCACAGGTCACGGCCCAACATGAAAGGAGCATCAGGCGTCTTTCTGTTTCGTTTCTAAACGAGATTATCCACAGGCGAGGAACCCATGCATATACGTAACATATACATACAGAATTTTTTGCAGCCAATCAAGGTAGGGCGGGCGCCCTACCTTGCCCTACTAAGTCCTCCGCCAGTGGTTTTATCAGCGTCGTTTTATTAGTATCGTTTTATCTATTTTTTATTTAGCATCTATGAACTGGTTTGTAGTTTGAACTATGTGAAACTATGCTATGAGAATTTGAATTATGTGTTGTTTCAATTTTTTCGTATGTGTTGTTCAAGTTTTTTTTCCAAGCGCCGGCTGGTCGCGCGCACTCTTTTTTACCGTGCCTGCTGAAGCGCTACAGCGGCGCGTTAAAATTTGTTGCGTCTGGTGAAGTAACGACCCATTCCGACGCTGTAAAACGCTATGCGCGCGCTGTAAAAAAAATTTAGCGCGCCTGTTGGAGATGATCTTAGGGTTGCTCTCGTCGTCGATGTCATCTTCCTGGTAAGGGTCGCCCTCGTCGTCGTTGTCCTTTTCATCATATACAATAGAGAAGCACTGCAGGATGCAGAACTTGCTTCTACCTCCCATGTAGATGAGGGCTGCACCAAGGTGCTCCTCGCCGGGGTCCCCGCAGAACATCTTCTCCATGCTGAGCCGCCACAGGGGGGCCGTCTCACTGCCGGCATCATCAGCTTCGACGGGCGGCACGTCGGAGGAGCAGAGGTGGCCGAGGGTGTCCTTGTCCCCGGAGAGGCCAACCCAGGCATCAAGCGCGGGGTCAAAGCGGGCTTGGCCTTTGAACGGCAGCTTCCACCTGCCGTGCTGCTTCCACACGCAGACGCCGTCCTCGGCGCCGGTGTCGAGCGTGAAAGTAGCAGGGGCGCCTTTGCTCACGGTGCTGACGAAGAGCGTTCGGCCGTCGGGGTGCGCCGCGTGGCAGGTGACGTCGAGGCGCCTGAACGGTCAACGGCGGCTTCTCGGCCAGCTTGTCCCACGACCACGCGAAGCTGCTGCGCTCCGGCGGGGGAGGATAGAGGAGCTTGGTCGAGGATCCGGCGTCTACGGAGACCACGTTGCGGCCGATTGGCATGTAGATTGGAGTATGCGGGCACGAGCGGCTGTGGGGGCGAGGGCCGAGGGTGAGGCTCCGCGAGTGGACGTCGAAGACGGGGACGGCGTGCTCAGGCCAGCCGCATTCCGTGACTAGGATCTTGGTGCCGCTGGCGAGTGGCGACGAAGAACTCGCCCGTCTGAGCAGGCAGGCGGATGTGGGCCTGCGGCAGGGGCGACCACACGGGGCCCACCGTCTCGATCTCCCCGTCCTCGTGCCGCGCGGCGTCGTCGTCGGAGTCGTAGTCTGACGACAGGTCCATCTTTTGGATGGCGTACCCATCCCCGTCGTCGACGACGAAGTAAAGGTGGCGGCGCTGGCGCTGACGCTTGGCCTTCAGGGCACCGCCCAGCACGTCGGAGTGACGCTTCGACGACATCGACATCCTTGGTGTTTCTCCTCTTCGCCGTGTTAGATCCGATATCCGATTCCTTCTGGCCCTTCTGTTTTGTAACGAGTTACAGTAATTTTTTACTATTAGAGTATAGATGGTTACGTTACCATATCCGGCAAGATTTGGAATTGTAATCTATCTCTATTAGTTTTGGAGCCCAAGTCTTGTAATCTATATAAACAGCCCTTTGAGGCCCTAATCAAATACAAGTTATTATTCTCCAAACTATCATGGTATCAGACGCCTAGGTTTTCCGCACCTGGCATGGCACCGCCACCCGTGCCGCCGCCCCGGCCGACTCGGCCCCTCTTCTCCATAACCGAGTTCCGCTCCGCCACTTCTTCTTCCTCCTCCACAACTACCCAAATATCTCCTCCTCAATTCCCAATTATCTCCCTCGCCGACACCATTGCCGACGTCTCTCCCTTCATCCCGATCTCGTTAGATCTTGGCGCCCACAACTTCTACCATTGGCGCCACCTCTTCACCATCCATCTCGGCCGCTGCGGCCTCCGCCATCACATAGATCCATCCTACCCTCCGCAGCACGCCGATCCTCGCTGGGTGAAAGATGATCTCACCATCATCCAGTGGATTTACACACGCATCTCCACGGAGCTCTTCAATCTGGTCTCCTCCGACGACGCCACCGCCGCCAAGCTTTGGGCGTCGGGCGTCACTTCAGCAGCTGTTCCAGGACAACTCCGACGCGCGCATCAACGCCCTCAACACCGAGCTCCATACGATCGTCCAAGGAGACGCCCCGGTCACCGTTTTCTGCCAGCGAATCAAGGCGATCGGCGACGAACTTCGTGAACTCGACGATCGCGCCCTCATCAACGCTCTCCTCGTCGGCCTCGGCGAGCAGTTCGAGAAGCAGCAGTCCTTCATCCCCATGCTCAAACCCTACCCCACCTTCAAGGAGGTTCGCTCCCTCCTCCAGCAAGAAGAGAAGAAT
Source organism: Elymus sibiricus (assembly GCA_039707655.1). Lineage (NCBI taxonomy): Eukaryota > Viridiplantae > Streptophyta > Magnoliopsida > Poales > Poaceae > Elymus > Elymus sibiricus. Next base: position 404,096,188 of record CM077672.1, read on the forward strand.
CAAGCTCGCAAGGCGCAACGGTCGCCGCAGGTGTTTCACGCTGCCGCTTCTGCCGCGGCCAGGCTTGCCGGGGCCGCACCTGGCGTGCCGCACCAATCTGCCGCACCCTCCCCTCCTACCGCGGCGGCTGCAGCTACTCCACCGCCTCCAGGCTGGCGCACGAGCCCGAACTACCGGGGCAAGAATCCGATCTACCGGCCCCCTGCATCTCGCTCTGCCGGCACTCCCCCAGCTCCGCCACCGGCCCCCTCCACGTGGCAGCCTCCGCACGATCCCTGGACTGGTCTTGTTCAAGCTTGGCCGATGCCCTGGTCGGCTCCTTCGCCGTACGGTGCCCCGCCTGCTTACACGGGCACGTGGAGCCCTGGCCTCCGCCCGGCAACCGGCTCTCCTGGACTCCTTGGGCCCAAGCCGTCGGCGCATGTCTCCACCGCCACTCCTACGCCACCTCCCAGCGCGCCAGGACTACCGCCACCCTACTATACCTTGCCGGCTCCTTACGACACCTTGCCGGGCTTGCCGGCCTCTTACGGCACCTTGCCGTGCTTGCCGGGCTTGCCGGCCCCGACGGCTTACTACCAGTCGCCGACCCTGCCCTACGCTCCCATGCATGCTCCTGGCCCCTCTGCTCCTCCACAGCAGCCGGCCTGGGATCAAGCCGCCTTCCTCAATGCCATGAACAACTTTACACTCAATAACGAAGGTACGGATTGGATTTTCGATTCTGGTGCATCCTCGCATATGTCTTCAAATATGAATTTGCTGTCAGCTTGCTCTCCTTCTATTTTTTCTACGATCACCATTGGTGATGGTTCCACCATACCTGTTTCCGCCACCAGTCACTCTTACATCCCTTCCTCTTTCGGCAATTTTCTTCTTCGCAATATTCTTGTTTCTCCTTCCCTCATCAAAAATCTTATTTCTGTTCGCCAATTTTGTATTGACAATCGAGTAATTTTGGCTTTTGACCCCTTTGGTTTGTCAGTGAAGGATCTGGCAACGGGGGAGGTACTCGCTCGGTACAATAGCACGGGCGATCTTTATCCGCTTCATGGCACACCCACGTCCACTCCCCGCGCCATGCTTGCTTCAGTGGATTTGTGGCATCCTCGTCTAGGACACCCCAATAAATCAACCTTGTCATCTTTGCTGCAAGAATTTTGTATCCCTAGTTCTAGTGTTTCTCATAATCCCTCTCTTTGTACTGCCTGTCAATGCGGCAAACATGTTAGATTACCTTTTGGAACCTCTACTACCATTAGCACTTTTCCTTTTGAGTTAATTCACTGTGATTTATGGACTTCTCCTGTTCCTAGTGTCTCTGGTTACAAATATTATCTTGTGATTTTGGATGACTACTCTCATTATATTTGGACTTTTCCTCTCCGTGCTAAATCTGAAGCACATGCCATCTTTCTCAATTTTCGACAATATGTTCTTACACACTTTGGCTTGCCACTTAGATTTATTCAATGTGATAATGGTCGAGAATTTGACAACACTCAAAACCGCACCTTCTTTCTCTCTCAAGGCATTCTTCTTCGTTTTTCTTGCCCTTATACCTCCCCTCAAAATGGTAAAGCTGAACGTTCTCTTCGCTCCATTAATGATATTCTTCGCACCTTGCTCCTACAAGCTTCTCTACCCTCTCGTTTTTGGGCCGAAGCCCTCCGCACTGCCACTCTACTTCTAAATATTCGTCCCACTAAGGCTTGTCCTCTTTATTCGCCTTTTCAATCTCTTTTTCTCTCTCATCCCGATTATTCTGTTTTCCGTGTTTTTGGCTGTCTTTGTTTCCCGAATACTGCCTCTACCGCCTCCAACAAACTCGAACCCCGTTCACTTCCTTGCATTCATCTTGGTCTTTCTGATGATCACAAAGGATATCGCTGTTTTGATCCATCTTCTGGTCGCGTGTTTGTCTCTCGCCACGTCACATTTGATGAAAACACGTTTCCTTTTTCTGTCACTCACACCGCATCACTCCCTACCACTACTCCCTCTCCCACGGCAAGGCCGGCAAGCCTGGCACCGGCCCGACCGGCAAGCCCACACCCGGCAAGTCTGGCCAGCTCGACAATCACAGCACCGACAGGCCCGGCAAGCCCGGACCCGGCAAGCCAGGAACCGGCAAGTCCGGACCCTGCAAGTCCGGCAAGCCTGGCAACCACGCCACCAGCAGACCCGGCAAGCACGGTCCCGGCAGGCCCGGTCCCGGCAAGCCCGGCACGCCAGACAAGTCCGGCAACCCCGGCAACCTCGGCACCGCCAACCTCCCCGCCACCACTACCACCCAACGCCGTCCCCATTCCACCACCCACAAATGATCACGTCATGTGCACCCGCGGCAAACGCGGATTTCTTCTACCCACCAAACGCCTCAACCTCACCGCCACCCCAACCCCGGCAAGTCCGTCCAGTCCGGCAACCCCGGCAACCACGGCTTCGCCAAGCACGGCAACCCCGGCAACCTCGGCACTTTCTCCTATTCCCTCTTCTTACAAACGAGCTCTTCTTGATCCTCTTTGGCTCTTAGCTATGCGCGATGAATTTAACGCTCTTCAGCAAAATAATACATGGACTCTTGTTCCCACACCTCCTGGCATTAATGTTGTTTCTGGAAAATGGGTCTTTCGTCATAAATTTCATTCTGATGGCACTCTTGCTCGTTACAAAGCCAGATGGGTGTGTCGTGGTTTCTCTCAGCAACAGGGCATTGATTTTGATGAAACTTTTTCTCCTGTTGTTAAACCCAGTACTATTCGAGTTGTTCTTAGTCTTGCTGTTTCCTCCTCTTGGCCCATTCATCAGCTAGACGTTAAAAATGCTTTTCTTCACGGCACTCTTAATGAAACTGTTTATTGTCAGCAACCATCTGGTTTTGAGGATCCCTCTTCTCCCAATTCTGTTTGCCTTCTTCACAAATCTCTTTATGGTCTTAAACAAGCTCCTCGTGCTTGGTTTCAACGTTTTGCTTCCTTTATTCAAACAGTAGGCTTCATTCCCTCCAAATCTGATTCTTCCTTATTTATTTTTCGCTCATCTTCCCACATTGCCTATCTCTTGCTTTATGTTGATGATATAGTTCTCACGGTTAGCTCTGACTCTTTTCTTCAACATATAATATCTTCTCTTAATCATGAATTTTCCATGACTGATCTTGGTCCTCTTCATCATTTTCTTGGCGTTACCGTTTCTCGTACAAAATCTTCTCTTTTTCTCTCTCAACGATCCTATCTTTTAGACTTGCTTTCTCGTGCTGGTATGTCTGATTGTCAACCCACTCGTACACCGGCCGACGTTGGTGCCAAGTTGTCGGCTGATGGTGATCCAGTTTCTGATCCCACTTTGTATCGTAGCATCACTGGTGCTCTCCAATATGCCACTCTCACTAGGCCCGACATTTCCTACTCCGTTCAGCAAGCCTGTCTTTTTATGCATGATCCTCGTGCTCCTCACCTTGCTCACGTCCACCGCATTCTTCGCTATTTAAAAGGAACTCTTGATCATGGTCTTCTCATTAATTCTTCTTCCCCGACAAGCTTGACAGTTTATTCTGATGCAGACTGGGCAGGTTGTCCAGATACTCGACGGTCCACATCCGGATTTTGTGTTTATTTGGGTGATAATCTTGTTTCTTGGTGTTCTCAAAGGCAGGCAACAGTTTCCAGGTCTTCTGCTGAGGCTGAGTATAGGTCAGTTGCTCATGCTGTGGCTGAAGCGGTGTGGCTGCGTCAGCTTCTCGTGGAACTTCATCGCCCACTGGATCGTGCCACCATCCTTTATTGTGATAACATCTCCGCAGTATACATGGCTTCCAATCCAGTTCAGCATCGTCGCACCAAGCATATTGAGATTGACATACACTTCGTTCGAGAGAAGGTGGCTCTTGGCGAGGTTCGCGTTCTTCATGTACCTACCAGTGCTCAATTTGCTGACATTTTCACCAAAGGACTTCCGACTGCATCTTTCACCGACATACGCTCCAGTCTCAACATCGTTACTCCTGACGCTGAGACTGCGGGGGGATATTAGAGTATAGGTCGGTTACGTTACCATATCCGGCAAGATTTGGAATTGTAATCTATCTCTATTAGTCTTGGAGCCCAAGTCTTGTAATCTATATAAACAGCCCTTTGAGGCCCCAATCAATACAAGTTATTATTCTCCAAACTATCATTTACCAACAGGAAAGCATATCTGCTGGGATCCGGCTCGGACTTGTGATATCTCCATCCTTAAATAGATCCACGGATCAATTTTAGGCAGGCAAGAGATCGACACACACGCCGCCGCCGCTGTCCGATACACAATCCGCGATACTCCACAGTCCACACTCGAGATCAGATGGCAACTTCGCCGACCGGCCTGGGAAACACAGTGGCATTGCCGTGCCCCTCCCTCCCCGTCCTCCCCGACGACGTCATCATGGACATCTTTGCGCGGCTGCCGGCCAAGTTTGTGGGCCGGTGCCACTGCCTCTCTCGCGGCTGGGCCGCCACACTCTCCTTGGACGACTTCGCCGATCGCCACCATCGCCTCGCCAACCACCGCCACAGCCCTAGGGTCTTCTTTTTGCATCACTCATACCGCGATGGACCGTTGCTACACGTCTAGTCGCGGCAGGACAACCCTAACGGTGCACCATCTACCTTGCATGTTCCAAAGGCTGCCAATGACAAAAGGGCCTTACGCATCGCCACACTTGTGTGTCGTGGCCTTGTCATCTTTCAAACACCCAACACAGACATCAACTATCTATGCAACCCGTCAACTGGTCAGATGGCGGCACTCCCAGAGCGCCAGAGGATGTGGTTGTACCGGTATGATGTCATACATCGACATTATGTGAGTCTAGGGCTCGGCTATGATGTACATACAAAGAAACATAAAGTTGTTTGTGTCTACTATCGAGGCCCCGGATGTGATAGCGAGGGACTCCCAAGGTCTGCGGGATGTGATCTCTACGTTGTCAATTCGAACAGGCGCTGGCGGCCGATCCAAGACAAGCCGCCCGCTTGGGTATAAGACCTAACCGGGCGAGCATCTTTGCACAAGGGCAAGTGTATTGGTTAGCCGAATGGAAAATCAACTTCATACCTGCAGAGATGGTCATTGTGTCATTCTCTCTTGCTAATCATACATTTGGGACTCTGCCACCACCACTTGGTATGGACAAGGATATACATAGTTTGCCCAAACATCATTTGACGAAGCTCGATGAGCACTTATGCTTCATTTCCCATAATGTTTCGAACTCATTTTACGACATCTGGCTGCTACCCGAACATGGGGCATGTGTCTGGAATTTGCATTGTCGATTGGACATGAGCAAGATGTCACCAGATATGACCAACCGGTTCGTGAAATGGCTGAACCCACTCGTCACCATCAACAATGGCAGTCGCATCATCCTCATACGACCCCGCTTGTTGGCCCACGAAAACAACTACTCCCGGATGTGTGCATACGACCCAACGACGGGTGATGTTGAGGACATGTTTAGTGGAAGCAACATGGTCTATGACTCCATCACAAACACGACGGACGCTGCAGTGTATGAGGAAAGCATCGTCTCCCTTGGGTGATGTGGCCCGTTTGTGACCTACAACGAACCAGTCAAGTTTCTTGAATCGTATGGTATGGGGTAGTATTTTTCTTAGCCAGTTTGTTTTGCTTTTGGGGTGCTAGAATGTGTATGTAACGAGTTCCTCACTTCATTATGGAAGGATCAAAGCATCTTCCACTTATATATAGGATCCGTCTAGAGCATATCTAGATGTGACATAATTAGTGACATCTAAAGATAATGTCATATGTTTTTATGGTTCCTTTTTGTTGTGGGTCGTCCTAGTTAATACTTGTGGTGTAGGTTGTTACTTTTTTAGCTGGGCATGCGTTGTTTCCTTTTTTTAGTTGTACATTGTTCCCTTTTAGCACAAACTCTCTGCCTTTCACTCTTAGAGACGCCAGCTACAACACGCCGCCGCCGCTATCCCATACACAATCCGCGATACCCCACACTCGAGATCAGATGGCAACTTGGCCGACCGGCCTGGGAAACCCACTGGCGCTGTTGTGCCCCTCCTTCCCCATCGTACCCGACGACCTCATCATGGGCATCTTCGCGCCTGGGCCGTTGTCTCTCCCGCGCCTGGGCCGCCATGCTCTCCTCGAACGACTTCGCCGATCGCCACCATCGCCTCGCTAACCACCGCCACAGCCCTAGGGTCTTCTTTTTGCATCACTCGTACCGCGATGGACCGTTGATGCACGTATGGTCACAGCAGGACAACCCTAACGATGCACCATCGACCTTGTATGTTCCAAAGGCTGCCAATGCCAAAAAGCCTTTAAGCTTACGCATCGCCACACTTGAGTGTCGTGGCCTTGCAATCTTTAAAGCGGATGCCCTCGATGGTACAGAGATAAACTACCTGTGCAACCCATCAACTGGTCAGGTGGCAGCACTCCTAGAGTGCCAGAAGATGTGGTGGTACTGGGATATTGTATTGGATCGACACTACGCGAGTCTAGGGCTCGGCTTTGATGTGCATACAAGAAAATACAAGGTTGTGCGCATCTACTACCAGGGCTCGAATGTGACCCTGAGGGATTCCCCATGTCCGCGGGGTGCGATGTTTATGTTGTCAACTCCACAGGGCATTGGCAGCCATTCCAAGAGAAGCCACCAGCTTGGGTAAAGCCTAACCGGCTGAGCGTCTTTGCACAAGGGCACGTGTATTGGTTAGCCGAACAGAAAATCGACAGCATGACCGCTGAAATGGTCATTGTATCACTCTCTCTCGCTGACCATACGTTCGGGACTCTGTCACCGCCATTTGGTATGGACAAGAACATAGAGAGTTTGCCCAACCACCAATTGATGAAGCTGGATGAGCACTTATGCTTCATTTCTCATAATGTTTCTCACCCGTGTTACGGCATATGTCTGCTACCTGAACATGGAGCACATGCCTGGAATTTGTATTGTCGAATGGACATGAGAAAGGTGTCACCGGATTTGACCAACCCGTTTTGGAATGGCTACACCCACTCGCACTTATCAACAATGGTAGTCACATCCTCCTTGTGCGACCCCGCTGGTTGGCCCACATGAACAAGTCCTCCCGGTTGTGTGCATACAACCTAGCAACCGGTGACGTCGGAGACATATTTAGTGGCAGCAGCATGGTCTATGACTACATCATAGGCTCAATGGACGCCACACTATATGAGGAAAGCATCATCTCGCCTGGGTGACGTGGCCTGGTTGTGACCTATGACGGACTAGGTAGCAGTGGCAGAGCTACAGAAAATACATTGGGCGGGCCAGCATGGCTAGGCCTAAAGGGAGACTGTAAGTTTTCACCATTATGCCCTAGTTTTTACTCTATTTTGGTCCTATCCTGGGCAGGCCATGGCACGCTTTTTGTAACACCCCGATTTTTGGCCCTTTCTTTTTCTTGTGGATTTCTTGAGATTTTTATTTGGATTTCCTTTTCGGGGCCTTTGTGGTCTTGAAACCGGGGAAGGTCATCTTTTCTTCCTCTCTCAAGTGGTTCATCACTCTCAAATATTTCCCAAGTTCATGTCATTTCCATCTTAGCCCAACCCCAATTTTTATTTCTTGGGAATATTCCTTTTTCTATTAAAGGAATAACCCTGTTTGCTCTAGGTTGTGAAGCAACCTATATTTCTGTATTTCCTAAAATTCACACAATATTCTCATAAATTCTTTGGATCATATATTCCACTAATATGTCAAAACCCATCCTGGCCTAGTTCAAAAATAATTCAGGAATATTCATTTTCCATTCTGTCCAGAATGGCACTTTGTGAAGGAAGTGCCATTTATATTTTCTTGATTGCCCTTAAAATTTTTGATCACTCTTTGATATCCAAATAATTGCTACATGCCAAAATTAAGCTTCATTTGCCTAGTAAATCTTCCTCAGCAAATTTCCAAAGTTTCTGTCCAGAGAGAAGCTTTGTGAAGGAAGTACTAGCTAGGCTAATCCAAATGAGTTGAAATTTTGGTAGATCATTCATATGATCAAATCATTACTATACACCAAATTTCATCTCCATACAACTATATATGTGAGCACACCTTAAAATTCTTGCTTCTGGGCACAATTTCAGTTTGTGAAGCAACTATATTTTGTATTGCTTCATAAAATCTGAAATTAATCCAGGACCTAAATATCCCTATATACTTTGAGCATGCCAAAATTCACATCTTTTTTCCAAGTCATTTTCTCCAAAAAATTCCCCCAAGTTCCTGTCCAGAGGAAAGCATTGTGAAGGAAGTACCATTTTTATTTATCCAAATGGTATGAATTTTTTGCAGTGCCTTCATATGACCAAATCATCATCATACACCAAATTTCAGCTCAATCCAATCATCCATGTGAGTGCAACTTCATGATGTAGTTTCTGGACCAGTTTTTGCAGTTGTAAAGCAACAATGTTAAATCCTGGTCCAAATCTTTTCAAAATCCACAGGATTGTAGTCCTTCCTACCCCAAACCCTTGTGACATATTTCTTAGTCCATTGGTCAAGCTATTTGACCACAGTTTCGTGCCCAAGTTTGCTACAGAAAACTTCAGTTGATGCTACCCATCATCACAGAAGTGTTTTAACCAAACCAAGACCACATTGTTTCTCCATCTAGTAGGGTCCACGCGGTAGACATGTTCTTGCTGGCCAGAACGCACCGCGTGCGACTGTGCACGCGGTGTCCACGCGGCTGGGAGGCGTTTGCCGCGCTCTAGGCGTCGTTTTGCTTCGGGTCCCTTCTCCCCGTCCGCCTCTGCTCGTCCCCTGGTGCCGTCCACCCTCCTCCATCGCCCACGTAGCCCTCTGGCCCCTCTCCCCCTCCTCTCTCTCGCCCGATGCGTCGCGGCGACCGCGTCCGGGAGCAGACTGCGTTTGCTCCACCTTGGCCGGTCGGCCACGCCGTCCCCGAGCTCTCCCGAAGCACCTCGTGGCCTCTCTGCACCGCGTGAACCTCCCTGGCCCCTCTCTCCCTCCCCTCCGCGTGGCCTGCTCGCGATAGAGCGCGGCGCATGCGTCGCCGCGGCCACGAGCTCGCACCGGCTATATAAGCCATCCCCGGAGTCCCTCGAGCACAACAGCATCCTCTCCTCCCTCCTAGCATCCTCCCCGACCAGTCAAACGAGCTCGAGGCGCCCTCCCAGCCCGCCATTGCCACCATGGCCGCCGTCGCAGTCCACCTAAATTCGGGCCGCCCGAGCTCCGTTTCTCCCTCTCACCACTATCAATGGCTTCCCCTGGACACGGCGAGCCTCCCCATATCTTCGTTTCCTTCCCGGAGTGCCTAGAGGCGCGGTTTCAAAAACGGCCGACGGCCTCCGCTGCGGACGCCCAAGCCGTCGCCGCTCTGTTCCTCCTCGGCGGTCGTGCTGGGGCCAGGTGGGTGCGGTGTCTCTTCCCGAGCCCGCCGGTGGCCGGACTACGGCCGGAGGTGGCCGGTGGCGCCGGGGCCGGCGTCGGCCGTGCCCAGCCTCGCCTCCTCTGTTTTCCATCGGGGGGAAGACGACGGCCAGAAGGAGAGAGGGAGAGATGTGGCGGGCCCCAGGTGTAAGTGAGAGGAGCCCCGGGCCCGCGTGTTTTAAGTGGAAACGTATTCTGAAGAATACGCTTTCCCGGCCGAAAACGTATTCCTCTGCAGCTTCAGGGTGAAATGTGTTTCTCAGTAGAGAAAGCGTATTTTTTAAAATACGCTTTCTGTTTTTCTACCGCCGGCGCCAAAATCCTTATATTGTGAACGTTCACCCGTTAGCAGCAGAAATGGGCAGATTCTATTTGTTTTTCTGCCTAACGAACGAACGACCACAATTTTTTAACCGTGACTCCGATTCAGGTGATTTCAAAGCCCATGTTCTCTATTCGTCGAGCCCGTTCTGTTGGTATCATTTTCACTAGGTGGTAACATTCTGAAAATGACCATTTTGCCCCTGCCCTTATTCAGCCCCCTTCGAGAGAGAAACATTTCCGGCAGATTTTTCCGCGAGTGTCTCGCGCTTCTCCCTGGTGAATCCTTCATCCCCAGGCAAGCCACAATAGCCACTTGCATGATGGCATTGTAGTAGCCATGGTTTCCATTGGAATATTTAAATAATTGCTTGTTCATTTAATGATTTTGTTAATACTTCGAATATGATTGTGAATCCATGTCCATGCTTATTCCATGTTCATTTTTATCTAGTAAGTCATATGATTGATTGCTAATGTTATTATGTTCATTCTTGTAATCATTTCAGATGCTAGTGATAATGATATGCTCATATGAATCATTATGGTTTGATATGAAAATACTTGTGATATTCATGATCCTCTTTATGCCATGCTCATTTGCATCCCGAAGACTAAAAGAGTTATTGTTGTTGATGATGTTAAATGGTTATGCTGCCCATCCATGGTTACACTGATATCATGCTCATATGCATTGTTATTTCATTATGCTATGTTATTATGACTCAGCTCATCACCATTCAAGTTAAATCGGACATTAATCGAACTTGAACAAATCTGTTGGCTGAGTCATGGTGCCACCGAATCGAGCTCACCAGTGCAACCACACTTGTCTGGATGGGGAGGCCCTAATTCGGTCTATTGTCATGCCTCTCGCCGGAACCTCCAACTAGGGAAGGTTATGTGTGTGCGCTACCCTGATTAGGTGGGCGGCCATAGCCTTGTGTGCCCGAGTTGTATGGATCCAGAGTCCCCGTTTGGGACAGTTTTGTTATTGTGGCCACGACGGTGGCAGCCACAAAGGTGGCGGATGTCACGAGTTGACATCGGGGCCACCCATGACATAGCCCAAAGGGGAGTTTGTCGGAGTGGCCGGGAGAGTGTCATGCAATAGATTGGTTTTGTTGGAATGTCGTTGGTCCACCCGAATGGGAGCACGAGGCCATGAATTCCGTGGTGTGGGTACAATGTACTAACCTCTGCAGAGTGTATAATCTATCGATAGCCGCGTCCTCGGTTATGGACACAGTTCGTAGTAGGTCACACTATGGGTCAACAGTAATAATAACCTAGATAATAAACAACCCCGGTTCCATGAGCAAAGAAGTTGGTTGATCTTTATATGGTCATGCGATGATCACATGTAGAGATCAAGCTCCGTGTGGTCATGGGATGATCACGATGGTATAGTTGATACCGAGCTTGGTTGATCCTGAGGTGATCGTGTGATATTCACGACAGTAAGTTTGTTAATGGTGGTTACGAAGTTGGTCCAAGGGGCCATGGCAACAATCCATGCACACATCATGTATGATAACATGAGGTTCATGCTCATATCATGATTAACATGTACATGCCATGTTCACTCTCATGTTGTTCTAGTAATATCATGCTCATCCTTAATTAACCTGTAATTGCCATGCTGTTGTTTGTCATGATTGCTTTGTTTGCTGTGAGCTTGCGAGTACATTCAAAGTACTCACCTGGCGTGTCATGCCAGATTGCAGGTCATGCCGTGATTGATTGCTTGTCGAGGATCCCGAGATTGTGCGCTATGATGTGTCCCAGCCAGAGTCCCTGCGGAGTGGAGTCCATCACTGTCGTCGTTGTTCCGCTGCTAGAAATTATTCTGCTACGAGAGGTTTCGCTGCTAGCATAGAGCTATCGGAGCAGGCGTAGTATCGCCGTGCCCCTGTAACTTTTGTAATATCAGACCCTTGTACCCATATTATTTGTGATGAAGAGCTGATTTGTTGTATGCCAAGCAGTGCCGTATTCCAGAAGACTTTTTCTGGGCTGGAATACGGGGTGTTCCGGTCTCTTTGAGCCGGGTGCCACACTTTTGCTTGTACATACCTCCGCCAGTGCTAGGTAGGTTTCTTGAGTTGACGGTATAGGGAGGTAGCTGGTTTTGCTTGTAAAGTAATGGAGCGTGTATACAATGGGTCCGTAACTCGCTCCGTTATGGAAGGTCCAATACAAGGATATCGAGAGTTTGCCCAAGCACCAGTTGACGAAGCTTGATGAACACTTATGCTTCATTTCCTGTAATATTTCTCACTCGTGTTACGACATATGGCTGCTACCCAGGATGAATCTAACCTCCTCCCCTCTCCCCTCCCCCCTCTCTATACACTCCCCCTCCCAGTTCCATTGTAATTTTTTCATCTTCTATATAAAAGTTTACTGTCTTGGCATCCCCTACACTTTCAGTTCCAAAACAAAAAGAACTCCTGTAGTTGCATGTGTTGATGACATCTTTAGTGGAAGCAGCTTGGTCTATGACTCGATCATGGGCTTGACGGATGCCGCAGTGTATGTGGAAAGCATCATCTCCCTTGATTGACAATTGATATGGTCCGGTTGTGACCTATGACGGACTAGACATGTCTTAGAAGTATTTCTTGTTGCAAAGATTGATACCACATAGAAGATATCTTCAAGGGATTTTATTGCAATTCTTAATAGTAATAGTTACTTTGAAATTTCTTAGATTTCGAATCCAAAGCATTGTACCTGTAATGGTTATGAGTACAAATAAAGTTGCAGGTGTATCTAACAAAAAGACAGGTCTCTTGAATTGTACGGTACAGAGAGGTAACTGCTCTTGGCCAATTTGTTTTGCTTGTGGAGTACTACTAGACTGTTGAATGGGTTATGATTATTATTTTTAACACAGCACAGACCACATCATCTTGAAATTGACGAAGTCGCCATAGACGCCTTCGTAGTCGATGAGAACGTCTCCTCCCACTGAACGCACGTTGCCGGAAGGCCTGAAATAAATTCAGAAAAATGCGAGCACCAGTGTAAGTCTAGGACTTGAACCCCGGTGGGTTGAGGATACCATCCTAACCATGCAACCATAGGTTGGTTCGCAATGGATTACCATTTTCCTTTTGGCATGTACTTTTTTGTTGTTGTAGGTCTCATGGCCTTGACTTTGTTTCACTCAGCGCTGACTGCCTTCATAAAAAAAAGGAGTCTAAACCACAAAGTTTCAAGGAACCGACCACACATTCTGCAAAAGGAGGTGTGGCAGGTAATATACAACCCTGGTTGTAGTATTGAACTTTCAATCAAATGGGTTGCGGAGAAGGGCACCAGATCCTCCGACTTATCAAGGGAAGTCAGGGCAGCTACAGTAACCTAATTTCCCTTCCAGTTTCGGAACAGTGCCCTAACACAATAATTTAACAACAGTGATTTACGTGCAGTATTGCATAGTCTACACACTACAGTAATATGTGGAAAGTGTCATCTCTCTGACTTGCCTTCTGTATTTTACACATGGAGGCTACTGTAGCATCCTAACTTGGCTCCTGTACGTCAGAGGATCCACTTATGCAGAGAAGTGGAATAAATGGGTCCAAATACATAAGCATCTAGAAAAGAGTATATTCTAGCAAGATGCAAACATTAGCCAATGCAAAATGAACAAGTTTAATATAAATGCTCGATTTATCGCTCAATATTTGTTGGTGCCAGTGAAGTAAAAAATGCTTTCCTGAAGCAGATAGGCATGGGACTTTTAACTAAAATAAATATTTAAACACAAGAACACAGGCAATGTGATAGGTAATCTAACGGTTAATGATGTCAGCATATTAGTATTCAAAGGAAAAACATGGAACAATTTCGGGAAGGAATAAGCTCCACTGCTACTGGCAATACTGTTCTTTTTCTGGGGTGACAATTGGATTCCCCAATTCCAATGCATATCGAAGTTCCCAGGTTGCACTCCTTCGCCACTTAGCCATCTTATCTGAGGTTTTAGTATTCAAGGCTTTCTTATGGCTTCTGCTCAATGACCGCCTGAACACCAAGTAAATGTTTCAGAGGAGAAATCTCAAATTAGCTGATGTCGTTAACTGAATTCTTTGCAACAGGGGGCTCCCTGAGACCAGAAATCATCTGCTTTGGACCTGCAGCTTCAGCAAGGAAAATCCTGAGCCTTTATTCCTGTAGTGATTTCTTCAGTCAAGGCCTCCTTCAGAAATCCTTTTTCATTGAGGTTCTCGCTGCCACAGCATGGAACATTTGAAGCAGAGAAATTTGAAGATTTTTTACAATGTAAATCATAGACAAGGATCCTGGTCCTTCTTTAAAAGGGACGTCTTCTTCTTTCTTACAGAATGAAGGATGATAGCAGAATCCTTTTTAAGAAAAGTTTACTGTCGGGCCTCCCCCACAGTTTCAGTTCCAAAAGAAAAAGAGCTCCTGCAATTACGTACTCCCTCCGTTCCTAAATATAAGTCTTTCTAGAGATTCCTAAATATAAGTCTTTCTAGAGATTCGAATCTCTACAAAGACTTATATTTAGGAACGGAGGGAGTACTTTTTTTAAGGTGTGGAGCCAGCACAATATAATTAAGGGTATTCACATCCACATCCAAGAACCCATCATACTTCCTCATCGTGCAATAGCAGTTGTTGATTGAAAGTTTGTGAAGAAAAAGAAATAGACCTGCATCCTTTAAGCATTGATCTTGCCTTCCTCCAGGAGCCTAAGCTCTTTCACCTCCTCATCTAGGACCTCCAAAATGAAATAAACCAGGAAGAATGAAATTAGACCAGACACTTGTGTACATATATAGAACATCTGTGCTAAGAGGGTCAACTAAAAGAGGAGATTTTTTTTTTGCGAGGAACAAAAAAAGGAGTTAATTGCACGAACCCGCCACATTGAAGGCTAGGTTATCCGAAAACACAGGTTTACATTTATTTTTGGCAAAAAACACCATGTCTAGTGTAATCTTTTTGCAAATAACACTCATCGACGGCTTTGGCTTGGTTGAGCTCGTTTATGACAGAGTCAGGCTGGCATGGCACCGCTTAACACCTCACATGTAACGACGACGTTTGGTAACGTTGTCATCATGTGTGGAGCCCTGTGGGGTCCACCTGTCATTGGAAGAAAAAAGAAAAAATATCTGGCGAAAGTGCTCTTCTAATCCCGAGCTCACATGAGCTCGGGTGAACAGTAAAATCAAAAAAATAGTAAAAAAAATCAAAAAATTCTGAATTTTTTTTGTGAGAAACATTGATGTTTTTTCCACATGCGTGCAAATTTTCATCACCATATGACATCCGTGGAAAATGTGGCAAAAAAAACAAAATCGATGCTCCAAAATGATGAAATTTTGCACGCATGTGGAAAAAACATCAATGTTTCTAAAAAAAAAAATCAGATTTTTTTGATTTTTTTTTTATTTTACTGTTCACCCGAGCTCACGTGAGCTCGGGATCAGAACAGCTGCGTCCAGATATCTGGTTCTTTTTTTGCTCGCCTTATCTTCATCACCGGACCACCCCGCCGCCGCCCGTCCCGCCCCTGGCCGAGGTAGAGGCCGCCGTCGCCGCGTGAAGGTCGAGGCGGAGGTCGCCGCCCGTCCCGCCCCCGACTGGTGCAGAGGCCGCCGCAGCCATTGCCGCGAGGAGGTCGAGCCAGAGGCCGCCGTCCGTCCCGCCCCCGACCGAGGCACAGGCCGCCGTCGCCGTTGCCACGTGGAGGTCGAGCTAGAGGCCGCCGTCCCACCCCTGGCTGAGGCACAGGTCTCGCCGGGGCCAGCGCTCGACCATGCCCCACCGGGGAGCACGGATCCGAGGTGCGGAAGGTAGCGGCGGCTCGGTTCTTGCCGGATCCAGGCGAGGGCGGGCTAACGACGGTGACGGTCGCGGAGCTCGGGTGCCATGGCGTTGGGCGGCAGAGACGCTCTTCCATGCTGCTCGGTTCCGAGAGAGAGATAGAGAAATTAGGGAGGAGAGGAGAACCAGAGAGAGAAGGAAGGATGAAATGCTAAGAGAGGAGTGTTACACTAACAAGCGGGCCCCACGTCGAGCAAAACGAGTCAACGTAACGGTGTGAGAAATGGGAAATGAGTAAAATCAACCGACTGATTTTGTTGAAAGATCAGCCGCTTCGTCCGGCTGCAACGTACCCCATCACTTGTGTGTGGTGAGTCTCTCTCACCTCTGAACCTTATCCCTTCGTCTCTCCCCACCACATATCTCTCTCCGCCGTGGCCATCAAACTCCGGCAGCGCTTCAATAGAGAACTAGAACTGTTAGAGACGACGCAGCAAGCTAGCCCTGACCGGCCGCACCACCGCTGCAATCCCGGCTGCTCGACATCACATTGTTGCAAGCCTTGCGACGGCGTCGATGCTGCATGGTCACACACTAGCCACAACACGCGACGTGCTGCTACCCAGCCCATCCACAAGCGTTGCGAGGCCGGTGCTCTGCTCCTGCCCAAGCACAACCAGGCCACGGGCGTTAAAGAACAGAGCTCAGCTGCTGCAAGGGGTCTGCCACCGGTGCTCCAGGGGCGCCGCCGACGCTGTTGGAAACAGAAGGAGGACGCGTCGTGGCTGTGGACATTGTTGGTGTTGTAAGGCACATCACGGGTGCTTCGATGGAGCTTCCATGCGTGGTTGTCGACGCTACGACGACATCGTGTTGCGGCGGGAGCATCGCATGGGTCGCCGGTGCTGCGATGGAGCATCACCGGCTCTGCGACGATGAACGCGACGGGGCGGCCGATGGTGGTGCAACTCCGGCGATGTTACACGGCCGACGGTGCTACAATGGAGCATCACCGGCTCTGTGACGATGAACGCGGCGGGGCGGCCGATGGTGCCGCAACTCCGGCAATGTTACGCCGCCGCCGATGCTGCAATGGAGCATCGCCGGCTCTGTGGCAATGAACGCGACGGGGCGGCCGATGGTGCCGCAACTCCGGCGATGCTACGCGGTCGCCGATGCTGCAATGGACCATTGCCGGCTCTATGACGATGAACGCAACGGGGCGGCCAATGGTGCTGCAACTCCGGCGATGTTACGTGGCCGCCGGTGCTGCAATCGATCTTCGCCCACCGTTGTGCTTCAAGTTGCAAGGCTAGCGACCGCTAGTGTTGCAAGCTGGCCGGGCGCGGCTGCTCGACGGAGTCACTCAGATGCTGCGTTGCAGCATGCTCGGTTGCGGCAAGCTTGCCGGTGTTCTGTTGCGGTTGCTCGCCAGAGTCACATGAAAGCGGCGTTGCAGTGTTAGAAGGGATAGAGGGATTGGTGGAATCGATTGTTTATTGCTTGAGCCTCGTGGGCATATATATAGGAGTACAATGACCAACTTGGAGTACAAGACAAGGCAGGAACAAATCCTAGTCTATCCTATACTTCCTAATAATCATAATACTCAACATCCCCCCGCAGTCACAACGGTAGCGACGCAGACGGTGAGACTGGAGAAGAATCCGAAGGTAAGCCGACGGACACCCCCCCACAGTCGTAACGGTCGATGCATCGCAGAAGTCGTGGCTGGAGTGGAAACCGACGAGGTTGCTCAAGTAAGGCGGTAGCCCTTTGTGCCGATGTCGAGGTAGCCGAGAGCGTAGGGTGGTGTAGCCGTGGTCGAGGTAGCCGTGCGAGGGACGCTGTGGTCGATGTCGAGTCGGGGTGGCCGGTGTCGAGACAGTCGCCGTGGAGCCGCGGAAGAAGTGCGGCGGCGGCGGCGGCGGCTAGGGAAGCAGCGCGGCGGCGGTGCTCGAAGTAGGCGAGAAAGAACCCGACAGCGTGACGAAGACCGGTGCGGACGGTGACGTTCCCGCGCCAAGGGAGGCGACGCGGCGCATATCACGTGGAAGTCGACGCGAAGGGGACGACAGAGTGGACTGCACGTCGCGACGCTACGGCCCGAAGGGGAGACGCAGCGACAGCGCGTGGGTCGGGGTGACGGCGAGGAAGACCTCAGGACGGTTGCAGGGACCGCCACTACAAGAAACTTGTTAATACATGACGGTCCTAGTCTATCACCGATTTACATGACCTGGAAGCAAAGTGGAGCTAACATGGCATCTACGTGGATCTGACGTGGAGGCCAGCCTAGCCCATGTAGTAACCAGCCCAATTAGGGTTTTGGCCTAATAATTTCATTCCAGTCCAATCGATTAGCCCCTTTTTAGCCCAGCCTGTTTTATCGATGCATCACAATTTACAACAAGACAACGAATTATATTCATTCAAAAAATAGCATTTGTTCACAAGAGAATACAGATTTCCAACAATCTGGTCTGATTGCAAAAAACAAAATTAATATCAAAACATCGCAAGCATATCTACAAGGTTCTATAAGCATTTAAAAAAAATCGAGCAACATGACTTCATTGAAAATGCACTACTAGGTGATTTTAATCTCCAACACTACACCACTTCCAGGCAGCTATTCGGACCCAAGTAATTCCTGCTAAAAAACTTCAATCTCCAGTAACACGTACTAACTGCCAAACCTGTAAAGAATCCCAAACACATACAAAATTATAATAAGTTATAACAACCAGCTCCCAAATGAATATAGAGAGTAATAATATTAGTTGATTTTCAAAGCAATCATCCGATGGACACACCACTACTATATTAAGGTACCATATAAATGTGGGCAACACACGCTAAGAAAAAGCAGACTAGGTACAAGTTAAGAAAATTGTTGTATAAATGCGACATTTTATCATCCAAACATAGAAAGGTCAACATCATTTTAAAACAAAGGATAGACAGATCATTTCATATTCATGAAGTACAACAAAAAATCAAGTTTATATGCACGTGACAGGGCTTGTATATCAAAATGGATGGTTCCATACAATACAATGTAGTTCATAGTTAACAAAACATGAAAATAGTAATACTGGAGGCATACTTTCTTCATCAATTAAAAGTAATTATGTCAATAAACTTGCCTTTTGCATGTAATGTAAAATAAAACCACTCAAAGGCAAGACCATTTTAGCCAATCAAATGATCCATTTAGTGATCTTATTATGCTAAGAGTAGACTAGCAGCAATCTGTGAGCACATGTCTCGGTTACATGTGCAACTCTCGCATATACATACAGTTTGAAATCTGTAACTCATACAAGTATATAGCATGCTCAGGAAAATGTATCTTGTTCTTGAGCTTCCAGTGTTAAAACAGCATGGCAGATATTAGCTATAATGTGTTGCCATTGCAGTTTTATATTGCTGCTAACAAACAAGTTAGGCGATGACAGAAGAGTTCAGAATATGTATTTACCTCCAATGTTCTGTCACCATGGATCGCCGTTGCAGGGAAACCTCTGTTGTATATCCAATAGCTCAATGAATCAGCTTCTCGTTTTGTCTCCACGAAAACCAATGTTAGAGGCTTTTCAGGCTAGACAAACCAGAAAACTAGCATAAGAAAAATCTTACAGAATAATAGTAAATAAACCCAATTGTTACAATCCAAGATGGCAGCAAATAATACCTTGCCGGTGAGTACGATCCTAGATATTTAGATTACAGTATGTCTATTCTTCAAACAACCAACAGCAGCAGTGCAAGCTAAAATATTTTCGAAGAGGAATTCCCTAATAAGATCAGTATAATCATATAGTATAATTACTCAGCAAACCAACATGCATCAACGAGGTATAATGCACGGCCTAGTTTTGTTAGGCTTAGTCAGTTGACTTAATACAAGTAGTACTAACACAAACTATGCATTTATATCCAATTTTATGTTGAATAATTGGATCACGAGCGCTTATCTACAGAATTAGACAAAAAATTACATACATCAAATCTGCAAGAGGAATGCATGTAAATTGACATATATGCACAGTACAAACATTAATAATTTTGTTTACGCGTCTAACAAATCTAGGTACATAGATTGAGCACAATGTGTTTATCCTCTATGGTTAGTCAGAATAGGAACAAATACTATAATCTTCATGTTAATATCCTGGTTGTCAACTCTCCTTAATCATGGCACTACAAAAAATAAATCAAAACAGAAGCCACCATGCATTCAACCTCATTGTCTACTCTACTAAATCATATAATGGCAGAAGTTGGGCCCATGATGATGTTATTCACTGAAACATTATCCAGAAGCAGATGGGCCATTGAGATATCCAATTATGCCCACGAAACAGCAAAAGAGGTGTACCTGACATATTGCGGTCTGTGGGTCATGTTTTACATAATTATATACTTCAACATACATTGCAGAACTCAAGTACTATAGCAGCAGCAGTTGAGGCCATATAAATCCGCCAAAAAATGGCATCACTAAACCTATAGAAGTGGCAAATGATTCTGTAAAGAGATATTGAGATAGTGGTTAGGATGTATCGGATTACTTTGATTCAAGTGCATGACATGATAAATTTAACCACCAAGATCCATGGGGCACAAACAAATTAGTTGAAAATCACACCCTGGTGAAAAATGCGTAACTCTGAACTAGATCAACTAAATAGGTGCAGTTCAGTAGCAATTGAGCTGGGGAATGGAAATAACAGAGAAATCATAGGAGTGGCAGTAGAGAACTAACACTTGGTTGATTGCGGAGCAGCTCCACCACAGCCACCGTGGCCGCTCTCTCAAGCTCTATTGTGCACCATGCGGCGGCATGGCTGTTACGGCGCTACCTAGACCTTCATCCCAAAAACAAGAGATCATAATCAGACAATTAGAGTGTCAAGTGATCGAAATAAAGAGACAGGAATAACATCAAGAAAAAAGATTTAGGATCACTTGTCAGGAGCACTATTGAGGAGGGCGACCTAGGCATGGAGCAAAGGAGTTGAAGAAAAGATGTGTTGTGCCACTATGTTGGCAAGTGCTAGCTCGGTGTGTGCCTCCAGGTGGAGAGAGAGAGCTAACACGTGGCCTTGGTACTAGTACTAGTAGGTGCACAACTAATAGTAGTACTACTCTAAATTGACTCACTAATACATGTGCTTAGTACACGAATTGACAGGTTTAAACCTCTGTATTCTTACTGTAGGACTGCCACAATGTAACAATGTAATTTTCTTCTTAGATTCAGATTAAACTTATTTCTGGAATACATATTCACCCGGCTGCAGGAGACAACAAGAACAGAAAAAGAAATGCCTAGGAAGAAAACTCTAAACAGAACATGTCGACATGTTAATACATTAACAGAAATCATGTCTCCAAGACCTAGGGGAAAACTCTTAACTGAATTAGATCTCGGTAGAAAACTAAATTGAATTAGATCTTGATAGAAGGCCACATACCACAGTGCAGCGGTTTGTCCTTACTTGGTACCCTGCAGTGTACAACATACGAAAAAAATTCAGAGAAAATTCAGTGTAAAAGATTCAGAGAGAAAGCACGCACACACAACACATCGGCTGCTGCACAGGAGCCCTCGATAGCAGCTGCCACCACCTTGTCAGCACACAAACACAACAAATGTGAAAAATGAATTACAGGTTGTCCAAATTTCTGAAATCTTATAGTGGCTACAAATGAGAATAACATATTATCTACTACATAAAAGTTTCGTGTATATCCCTCCTAAGGATCGATTCGTATGCATAATCACCATGAGCTTTCCTCAATTGTTCTACTCACTCTAATCACAGAAAAAATCACGAATTTGTACAACCCTAGCTAGAATATGGGATCTGTGATCACCAAAAGAGAGAGATGCATGTTGCGGGGAGGAGAAGAAAGACCTTGACGCTCTCCAGGGGAGGGGGGAGGTGCGGATGATGTGGGGCTGGAACTCCATGGTGTCTCGAAGGTCTTGAGCTCCATGGCGTCTCGGAGTTCTTGACTTGGTTCCCGTCAGCCCACGGCGCCGGTGGTCCTTCTTCTCCACCTCGTCAGGTCAGCAGCAGCACCAACTTGATGAAATCAAATCACGCCTGCGAAATTTAATCGAATCAAATCAATGAGAGAAGGGAGGAGAGGGAGGCGCGGGGAGGAGAAGAGGGGACCTAGTGGACGAGCTCCATGGCTTGGGCACCGGAAGCACCACAGCGGATCTGGCTGCTGGCTACTCGATCTGATCTGGGAGAGAACGTGAGGGGAGGGTAGGTGAGAGGGCCGAGCCCGTGAGCAAGGTGGCCGGTGGGTGCAGGCGGCGGTGATGTGCCGTCGCTTGGCGGTTGAGGTGGAGGCGGAGGGGAGGGAGAAGATGGAGTGGGATGGGTGGCTCTAGGAGAGGAGGGGGAGGACGGCGACGAGCTGTGGGAGGAGGGAGGCAAGGAGGTGGTGGGCGGCGGCGATGTGTGGGGCGATGGGGAATGAGGGGGCTGTGGAGGAGGGTTAGGGTTAGGTTTTTCTATGGGTAAAGGTTAGGCGGGCTTTAGCGGGCTTTGGCGGGCTTGCGGGGCTGTACCAGGCCGTCCATGACAGTTTGCGAAAACGTCATCGGAAATCCGTCATGGATTAACAAATTTCTTGTAGTGCGCGTGCCACGCTCGCTACGGCCCGACGGGGCGACGCAGCGGCAGCGCGAGGGTCAGTGCAGCCTCGGGGACGGCCTCAGGGCGGCGGTTGACCGCGGGCTGCGGCACCACGGCCCGAAGGGGCGACGCAGCGGCAGCGCGCGGGTTGGTGCAACCACGGGAACGGCCTCAGCGCTACGGCCCAAAGGGGCGACGCAGCGGCGGAGCGGATCAGTGCAGCCACGGGGAGAACCACGGGGCGGCGGCGCTGCGGCCCGACGAGGCGACGCAGCGGCAGCCCGTTGCTCGATTGGTGAAGAGGTGCGCTGTACTCGACGCTTTTCGCAGTACTGAATCACGTGCGCTTGGATGATCGGTCTGATTGCCTGCGAAATCAAAGTGTCCGCTCAGCCAGCGTCAGCCATCCGAACATGGCAGGAGCGCGCGGTGGGTCACCTGGTATACACGCAACACCTAGTTGCAACCGGACTAGCACGTGTGCCATGCGGATGCGAACCCAAGCATCAACGTCCAACCAGACTAGCACGTGGTGTCATGCGGGATGCACACAAGCAACCACGGCTCAATGTGGACCAAGGTAGCACTTGCGCAGCGACGATGCGAAGCCATCGCGCCGTAGGCACAGCACGGGACGCGTCAAAAGCGGTGCGGGCCAGCGCAAGGGGGCGAGCGGCGGCAGGTGTCGAGGCCGTTGTTGGAGTAGAAGCGCGCAGAGGTTGACGGCGGCGGCGGGCGACGCAAACCGATCTTAGATCGGAAAACGAAAAAGAAACGCCGATCAAGACGAACGACGAGAGAGAAAAACCTGGAGCAAGGGCTCGGGAAAAAGACTCTCTAGGGCAGTCGGTCAACACGACCGGCAGACGAACCCTAGGTACGTGCGGCGCGGCCCCCGGCGGCGGTCATGGAGACCGACCATCCCGGGGGCGGCGCGGAGCGAAAGCGGCGGCGGTGGCTAGGGTTTGGATCTCCACGCCCGCAGCGCGCGTGCCCCGTGATGCGCCGAATCAGACGGCCACAAAAACACAGTGTCGGCGAATTAATTTATAGCCAGCTGCAAATCAGCCGAGGGCGCTTCTTTTTCCTCCCTCCCCCCCCCCCCCTTCCGAGCCCCTCTCGCTCCCGAGTCCTCCTCACCTTACTCCCTTCCAAACTCTCGCGGATCTACCCACAGCTGCCGCCGTGCCGTGCCTTGGCGTCACCGCCGGCGCCTCGGGGACGCGCGTCGCTGTTCCCCTTCGTCCCGCCCCGCCCCTCCGGGACGTCCTGCGCCTGCGCCTCCACCCCGTCGGCCGCCATTGGGTCCCTACCCTCCCCTCGAGGGTTACTGTAATCTTGTGAAGCTCAAGAAAGGTTCTTCTATATAGAGTTGTTGCAGAATGGCTTGTGGTGGAGATGAGCAGCAAAGCCAGGATTATCTATTCAAAATTGTTCTGCTTGGTGACTCTTCTGTTGGCAAATCAAATTTGCTAGCCAGATTTGCCAGGAATGAGTTCTTTCCAAATTCAAAATCCACAATAGGAGTAGAATTCCAGACCCAGAAATTGGTGATAGATGGAAAGGAAATTAAAGCTCTGATACCATGTAGAAGTGCATGCTCTAGCCAATGCAACCAAAAGACCGATCTATGGAAGAGGGTCGGACATTATACTCCAACACTCCCCCTCACGTCTATGCTCCTTTGGAGTTTATGACGTGGGCAGCGGAAGCGGGGGCAGGCCGCAATTATTTATTGCGTTTACTGGGTTTTGAACCCTGAACCTCTTGGTTGTAAGTTTATGCACCTAACCAGTTCACCCATCAGACCGATCTGATGGAAGAGACTAGGCAATACATTTATACGTCAACACTCCCCCTCACGTGCGGCTCCCTCAGGCCTAAACGTGGACCTAAAGTGGGCTGCAATTTTAATTGCGCCAGCCGGGTCTTGAACTCAAGACCTCTTGACTCTGATACCATGTTAGAAGGGATAGAGGGATTGGTGGAATCGATTGTTTATTGCTTGAGCCTCGTGGGCATATATATAGGAGTACAATGACCAACTTGGAGTACAAGACAAGGCAGGAACAAATCCTAGTCTATCATATACTTCCTAATAATCATAATACTCAACATGCAGCATGCGTTGATGCTCGGTCATGGCAAGCTTGATGGCGTTTCACTACAAGCTGACCGGCGGCGTGGCTGCTGCAAGCGGGGCGCTACGGGCCAGTGAGATGTCGCCCTCGTCGGAGCTACAGGCTAGCATGTAGGGGAACGGAGGTGCTGGTTTTGCAACTTTCGTGTCTGCCCCTGAGGCGCTGCGGGAAACATGGGCAGTTCAACTCGATCAGGGGATTAAGCGGTCCTGATCATTCCTAATCCGGATGAATAGACGGCTAGCGAGGCGGCTTATCCTTTCCCAGGATCAGCCGGCTTACGCGTAGCAGTGGCCGTGAGAAATTGGTGCCACATCAGCGTGACTGGCGGGCCCCATCTGTCATAAACTCGTGTTTTGTGATAACCTAGCCTTTATTGTGGTGGGTTCTTACAATTAACTCATAGAAAGAGCAACACAAGTAATCTGCACATTTTCACATATGGCACGCCTAAATTGTTTGGTTCGGCGAGCATGACATGAAGAGGCACGCCTACTAATATTAAATACAAACACACGCCACCACACACCGTCTAGCCTGATCTCATGATGTCAGGATCATGTCGCCCCAATCAGTCAATTACTAGTACTAGTCATTACAGGAAGAGACCGAAAAGAATACTAGTCCAGCCTAATAAACATATAAACAAGCATGCACACAGCTGCAGATCAGCAAAGCTCCCAACATCATCACCCTGGAGCAAGCCCCAACCACGAGGCCGAGAGCCGCCATGATCGATTCCGTGACCTCCACGTCGGAATTGGGCGAGGTACGCCGCCATCGACCAAAACTCCCAGGAACTCCAGCCGTCACCTCCTTTGCCGGCAGCCGGCTGTTTTCTGGCTATTGAGAGCATCTCCAACATAGGCGCTAAATAAGCCGCGCGCCTAAAAAACGGCTATTTAGCGCGTGCGCGACCGAAAGAGCATCTCCAACAGACGTGCTAAAACTGCGCGCGCGATAAAAACGGTTCAGTGCGCCCAGAAAAACTGTATCGCGCGCTGTGTATTTGGAGCGCCCGCTACCGCGCGCTGGACAGAAAACAAATCGCGCGCGAGCGACCAACCGCCGCCTGAACTCTCCGGCCGCGCCCGCCTTCGCCCCGCCCCGCGCCGCTGCCGGCGAACTTCAGCCATGGACGGCTTTACACCCGCGACCCCTCCGCCGCCGCCGCAAACCCTAGCGCGGGGTTGACCCCGGCTTCGCCGTCGGCGCCGCACCGGCTCCAAGAACCGGTCTCGCGCGCGGCCTCTTCATGCCACCCCGGACGAACTCGCAGGGTGGCGTCGCGCCGTCACCCGCCGCGAAGCAACGGAGCTCCGTCTCCAAACGACCGACGGCGGCCCACAAGAAGAGGAAAGGGGAAGCCGCTTCTAGGCGCGGGAAGAAGAATGCAGCCGCGAGTCCGGCCGCGCCTCCGCCGCCCGAAGCGCCGGAAAGCTCGCAATTTGTTGCGCCGGCGGCCGATGCACACATGGTGTTCGATGAAATGCCCACAAGGTATGATTTTTGTTTTGTTTTGTTGTTGTTGATAAATGTATACATATGGATAGCTTGATTAGTTTTCTTTTGTCATACTTTGTAGTTTCAATGATGAGACATATATGTCGACTAGGGGTGTTGGCTCCAACAATTGTCATTGGTCTCAAACCAATGAAGTTGATGAAGATGATCATGAATATGAAGTGGATGAGGAGGGTGAGGGTATGGTCGATGCACCGAAAGGAAGGGTGTGCAACTACACCATCGAGAAAGATGTCTTGCTTTGCAACACATGGTTGAATGTGTCTATGGATGCCACCGTTGGAACGGACCAAACTAGAGATACATATTGGGTTCGGATGAAGGAGTTCTTTGACACACACAACAAGAGTGGAATTGAGCGCACCGATAGATCTCTTCGCTCCCGGTGGTCGACGATCAACAAAGATTGTCAAAAGTGGGCGGCGGCAATGACGGCGGTTGACAAGATAAACCCAAGTGGCACTAATGATAGAGATAGGGTAAGTGCCATTTCTTTATGTTCCATGTTCATGCTTCATCTTTTTGTGTTTCAAGTGGTAACTTGTTCTTTTGTTTGTAGCTCAATATTGCACAAAACTTGTTTCGAGGAGAAGAGAAGAAGACCAAGAAAGGCAAGGTTAAGAAAGGGAGAGCATTTGTGTTGCCCCATTGCTACGAAGTGTTGAAGGATGAAGAGAAATGGAAGAAACGTGAACCCCTAGAGGCGGCAAAGAAATGCAATGCAACTATTGATTTGGATGATGATGATGATGAGGCATCAAGTGATGGCGGCAAGAGGAGCCCTACACCAAACTCGGTTGCCTACTCCAAGCCAAAAAGACCAAATGGAGAGAAACTAGCAAAAGAAATGAAGAAGAAGAAGAAGGGAGGAGATGATGAGATAAAGAGTGCTATGGAGGCTATTGTGAAGGCAAGAAAGGAAGCAAACGAGGAGAGGAGGGTGGCAAGGAGCCAAGAGTCGGCGGCCGAGGAGAGGAGGGTGGTAGCCGAGGAGAGGAAGGTGGCATTGGAGGAGAAGAAATTGGCCATGGAGGAGCAAGCTAGATTATTGGAATATGAGAAGTACTTGTTCTTCATGGACACATCTAACTTCGATGAGAGGCAAAAGGAGTACATCAACATTTGCCGTGATCAAGTCTTGGTCCAAAAAAGATTGATGGGCATGGGATGCATGGGAGGCATGGGAGTTACCATGGGAGGCTTGGGAGGCATGGGAGCTACCATGGGAGGCATGGGAGGCATGGGAGCTACCATGAGAGGCATGGGAGCTATCATGGGAGGCATGGGAACAAGCATGGGAGCCATGGGCGCCATGTGCGGCATGGGAGGCATGGGAACAAGCATGGGAGCCATGGGAGGCATGGGTGGCTTGGGAGTTACCATGGGAGGCATGTGTTTTGCGTCTGTCATGGGAGGCATGGGAGCACCTCCGGGTGACATGGGTGGACGCATGGCTTCCGGTGTGCCTCACATGCCTTCGCATGATGCCTTTGGTGATAGTGCGAACACCGTCCGAGTTTCCAATGACGGAGAGGACAAAGAAGAGGAGGAAGAAACGGATGAAGAAACGGACAAAGAAGAGGAGGAAAAAGAGGAGGAAGAAGATGGGGCATGATTGTTGATGTTTAATTCGTTTGTGTGAACTTGTTTGTCATGAACTTGCTTGTGGTTTGGTGATTTTGAGCTATGCCATGAATTTGAACTATGCTATGTTCCTCAACTCATGATTTTGCATATTTTTTAATGTTTGAGATCATCTTGTTTCATATTGTCAAATTGGTATGTGTTGTTTGCCAAGCGCCGGCTGGGCGTGCGCGCTCTATTTTACCGCGCCTGGTGAAGCTCTACAGCGGCGTGCTAAATTTTGCAGCGTCCGGAAAAGCAACCACCCTCTCCGGCGCGCAATAACACTATTTCGGCGCTGCAAAAAAAATTTAGCGCGCCGCGCGGTAGCGCGTCTGTTGGAGATGCTCTATTGCAATCTCGGCTTGCCATCGCGTCCCTCGTGCCGGCAGCGCTCTCTCCGGTCGCGTCCACTTCTTCCTGAATCGACAACAACTCACCAAGCTCCCGCTTGTGCCGCCTGCGGCTTCCGCCGGCAGATGACGATGTCCACTGTTAGAGCTAATAACAATTAGGTTAGTCATGTCTGTGGCACGTACTTCTGGTGTGTACGTGAGTGCTTGACTGCTTGTCCTGGAGGGAATCGATCATGCAGGTTCCTGGGTGCGTATTGTATATATCTGACGGAGCTTGTGTTCCAGCCGGAAAGAAATTACGTGGGCCTCGCCAACGACGCTCTAGCTCCTCGCTGCTTCGACGCCAATGTCCTGCTCGTCGACGACTTTGATCGTGTCAGCACTACACAGGCGCTGATGGAAACAAGTGACATGGCAGAAGAAAATCGCTGACATGGCAGCAAAACAGAAAAGTTTGCCACGGCAGCAGAAAACGGCTGCCATGGCAGTGATTCAGCGAATGGCAACTGCAGTGGCTAAGGAAGGGAAAGTAGTAGTAGCTGGAAAGTGGGCCTAGGAGGACAGCGGGAGGGTAGCTTGCGTGGCGTAGTGTGTGTGAGTGCGGTGTATTATAAACCGTGGGCATCTCTCTGTAAATGGCATCGATGAAATGAACTGAACTCTTATTTCCCTTTCTACTTCTTCTTCCTCTCGAAGTCTCTCTTCTCCACCTACCCCTCTTCACCTACTGGATCCTAGCGATCCATGGCTATCACAGTTGGTATTCAGAGCTTCGTTCGGTCCGTGCACGCTTCCATACTTTCTTGATCGTGCGGTAAAATCCCGCGGAAGGTTGTGGATCGCTCTCGGGATTGATCTGCGTAAATCCGGAAGTGGGTTCACTGATTCG
Source organism: Elymus sibiricus (assembly GCA_039707655.1). NCBI lineage: Eukaryota > Viridiplantae > Streptophyta > Magnoliopsida > Poales > Poaceae > Elymus > Elymus sibiricus. Next base: position 404,124,972 of record CM077672.1, read on the forward strand.
GACCGGGAGTAGCAACGGCGCCGTCGAAGCCGAGCGCACAGGCAAGGTAGGTGCTCTCCGCGAATGGAGGCGATCGAAGAGCGGCTGTTGAAGGAGTTAAGGCGCTCAAATTCGTCCGCGACAAAATCGAGGGGATCGATGCGATTTCCTCGCGCCTGGATACTCTGGACAAGCGAATGGAATAATACACGGGGCGAATCGACGCTGTGCAGGCGAAAGTGAACTTAACAGTTAATTCAATCGCAGATGTGAGGCAGGACCAAGTCGCGGCGGCGAGAGGCGACATTGGCGGCACCCATGTCGCCTGCATTGGGGACACATGAGGGCCTTCCCGTCACTACCACCTCAACCCCCTCCACCACCCTTACAAATACCTAAGCCGAGCATTTCGCAGTATTAACCGGATACGACACGCGGTGGCGAGGCCCAGTTGGTGGCAAGGCGACCGTGGATGCCGAAGATGAACTTCCCCAAGTTTGACGGCTCCGTGGTGCGAATATGGTTGGATGGCTACAAGGCATACTTCATGTTGTACGACATACCAGAGAGCTTCAAGGTTACTTCAGCTACTCAGCATGTGGAGGGTGATGCGGCACACTGGTACCATGAGAGGTTAAGTACCTGGTTTTACACCTCAGGGGTAAACTAGACGGGTTGTGAAACCATAGGGGTTATGTCCACTTCTTTCTCTGTTCCAGATCAAAAACATGATCGTGCGGGTAAGCAACATGAACAAAATAAACCCAATGACACCGACGACCAGCGGCACAGGAAATGCCATAGGTCAACCAACTTCAACCGATTCTGACAGAATTGCAAAACCTCTCTAGCACCATGTCCATCGCGAGCAATCAGGAAGCTCCTTCTGGGGAAGGCGTCGGATAATGGCCTGCCCCGTGTAGCAACACCTGTTGGTGTGCACCAAAGGAAACAGTTGCATACCTTCTTGATTCAGATACACATCGTTAAGGAAAAAGATTAAACCTTGGCGGCTACTCACTAGCGCTTTTGAACAACCTCTGGCGACAAAGATCATCTGGTTTTCCATATTCCAGAGTATGGCCCATCGCAGTAGCAGATTTGAAATTCAGCTATGCCTCCTTGCACCATCCGCCTCATCAACTCAATTGTGACTTCAAGCCCGAGACGAGTCAAAATAAATATAGTTATTTATACTAAATGTAATTCTTATTTATAATTTATTTTTATCAAATACTTCTTCTGTAAACTAATATAAGACATTTTAGATCACTGTTTACAGAGGGAGTAGCAATCATAGTTAACGTATTGTGGTAATATTTAAAAATATATTTTGTAATGAAGCTACATCTTTTCTAATACATTGTGGTTTAGAAACATATTTAAGCCAAATATACTTAATGTGAGAAAAGTAACAAATGGAAAATACTACTTTTTTTCTTGGGTTAATTTGTGACACTTGCATGAATATACAATATGTGAGTGTGTGTGTGGGTGTGTGTGTTTTCTTAAATATTTTAGTCATATGTATGAATGATATAAAAAAATATCTTGATAGAGCGTCTTTGTAGTGAGATCTACACAAATGGGAAAAGAACATAGAGTCATGCTACTTCTGCAGAAGTCATTGGGCCTTCAAATGAAAGGAATAATGTAGCCAACAAGCAAGTATTCTTTTTTCAGTTGAGAACCAAGGTTATAAAACTTCTTATTGTCCCAACTAAGCTAATGAGGTTGTCACTCTCACTAGTCTTGCTAGTCATAAGGATTAATGTATCGCGTGGATGGAACTGATGATTGCAACAAAATAAAATAATGGCTCAGATTGTAAACAATAATAAAAGAGGTTGCTTGAGGTTGAAATAATAAAGGATAATGGACGGGGATCCATAACTTTACTAGTGGTATCTCTCCTAAAAATGTTGCATCGGTGTGGTGAACAAATTACAATTGTGTATTGATCAAATTACAGTTTTTATAATTATGATTATATACGACATGATTGCATATAGGCATTATGTACATGTATCAATAGACCATTATCCAATGTCATCTATAGCTAATACTCCATCCCAAGCCGCTATCTAGCATGCATCTCAAAGGTATGAAGTAAAACAGAGCGTTGCATTAAGCATGGTGACATAATGTTGATAGTTGATACGTCCCAAACGTATCTACTTTTCCAAACACTTTTGCTCTGATTTTGGACTCTAATTTGCATGATTTGAATGGAACTAACCCGGACTGACGCTGTTTTCAGCAGAATTGCCATGGTGTTATTTTTGTGCAGAAATTAAAGTTCTCGGATGGACCTGAAAATTTACGGAGAATTATTTCAGAATATATAAAAAATACTAGCGAAAAGATCTACTAGAGGGGGGCCACCCAGGAGCCACAAGCTCAGGGGGCGCGCCCCCAGGCTTGTGGGGCCCTGGCAGCTCTGTTTACCCTAATTCCAATGCTATAAGTACCTATTCATCCAGAAAAAAATCAGAGAGAAAGAATCATCGCGTTTTACGATACAGAGCCGCCGCCACCTCCTGTTCTTCATCGGGAGGGCTGATCTGGAGTCCGTTCTGGGCTCCGGAGAGGGGGATTTGACGCCGTCGTCATCATCAACCATCCTCCATCACCAATTTCATGATGCTCACCGCTGTGTGTGAGTAATTTCTTCGTAGGCTTGCTGGACGGTGATGGGTTGGATGAGATTTACCATGTAATCGAGTCAATTTGTTAGGGCTTTGATCCCTAGTATCCACTATGTTCTGAGATTGATGTTGCTATGACTTTGCTATGCTTAATGCTTGTCACTAGGGCCCGAGTGCCATGATTTCAGATCTGAACCTTTATGTTTTCACGAATATATTTGAGTTCTTGATCCTATCTTGCAAGTTTTATGCACCTATTACGTGTTATGATCCACATACCCCAAGGTGACAATAATTGGGATTCTTTCCAGTGATTACCGTAGTTTGAGGAGTTCATGTATTCACTATGTGTTAATGCTTTGTTCCGGTTCTCTATTAAAAGGAGGCCTTAATATCCCTTAGATTTCCTTATGGACCCCGCTGCCACGGGAGGGTAGGACAAAAGATGTCATGCAAGTTCTTACTATAAGCACGTATGACTATATACGGAATACATGCCTACATTACATTGATGAATTGGAGCTATTGTGTATCGCCCTAGGTTGTGACTGTTACATGATGAATGTCATCCAACATAATTATCCATCACTGATCCAATGCCTACGCTTTTCGCATATTGATCTTTGCTAAGTTACTTTCATTGTTGCTGCTGTTACAATCACTACAAAACTGCTTCTGCTACTGTTGCTACTGTTACTATTGCTATTGAAACTATCATACTAGTGTGCTACTAAACACTTTGCTACAGATATTTAGTTCTCCAGGTGTGGTTGAATTGACAACTCAACTGCTAACTCTCAAAAATATTCTTTGGCTCCCCTTGTGTCGAATCAATAAATCTGGGTGAAATACTACCCGTGAAAACTGTTGCGATCCCCTATACTTGTGGGTTATCAAGACCTTTTTCTGGCGCCGTTGCCGGGGAGCATAGCTCTATCTGTTGAGTCACTTGGGATTTATATCTGTTGATCACTATGAAGAATCTGAAAGACGCTAAGACTAAGATCGTCCCCTCTATGACTAGAGGAGGTAAGGAACTGCCATCACACTCTGCACTTGATTCACCTTCTGTTTTGAGTAGGCTTGCGACACCACCACCTGCTATTCATTCTGATATGTCGTAAGTTATTGATGATACTACTTCTGCTATGAATGAAACTATTGATGATGCTAGTACTATGCTTGATAATGCTGTCCCACTTGGTGAATTTCTTAATGAACAAATTGCTAAAGCTAAAGGAATTGAAAATGTTGAAACTCTTGAAAATTATGATTCACTTATTATGCCTAGCTCTCCTACTAGAGTTGAAACGCCTAAGACATCTGATGGTTATGTTTTTGATAGGGTGACAGCTAGGGCAATTCTTGCTTGTAATGATAGAGATGAGTTTAGAAAATTGTTTGCTGAGTTGAAAGAAAAATCTACTAGGGAGAGAATGAAATATGATCCTAAGTTTGCTACCTCTCCAATATTTGTTACCGATAAGGATTATGAATTCTTTGTCGACCCTGAGTTAATTACTTTGGTTGAATCTAATCCTTTTCATGGTTATGAAACTGAAACTATTGTGGCACACCTTACTAAGTTGAATGATATTACCACCCTATTTGCTCATGAGGAAAAAAAATTCATTACTACTATATTCTTAAGTTGTTTCCTTTCTCATTAAAGGGTGATGCTAATAAATGGTTTAATACTCTTGCTCCTGGTTGTGTGCGTAGTCCCCAGGATATGATATATTACTTCTCTGAAAAATATTTTCGTGCTCACAAGAAACAAGCTGCCTTACAGGAAATATTTAACTTTGTGCAAATTGAAGAAAAGAATCTCCCTCAAGCTTGGGGGAGGCTTGTCCAATTACTTAATGCTTTGCCTGATCATCCTCTTAAGAAAAATGAAATACTTGATATCTTTTATAATGGACTAACCGATACTTCTAGGGACTACCTAGATAGTTGTGCTGGTTGTGTTTTCAGGGAACGCACTGTTGGACAGGCTGAAGAACTATTGAATAATATATTGAGAAATGTCGATGATTGGACACTTCCCGAACCACCACCTAAGCCAACTCCGAAGAAGAGAGGTATTCTATTCCCCAGTCCAGAAGATATGCAAGAAGCTAATAAATCTATGAAGGAAAAAGGTATTAAAACTAAAGATGTTAATAATCTACCACCTATTGAAGAAATACATGGACTTGATATTCCGCCACAGGTAGTGGAGGTAAATTCTCTTCGTAGATTCGACTAAGGTGATATTCCTTACAATAAACCTGCTAGTCAATGCTTGGATGAATTTGATAATTACATCATTAAGCAAGAACACTTTAATATGTATGTTAGCAATCAACTAAAACGAAATGCCATCATGATTGAACGCTTGAGTGATTTGATGTTTAGAACTGCTAGTGATGTTAAATGCTTGAGTAAACATGCTTCTATGGTCCAGACTCAGTTAGAACAAATAGCTAAGTCACAAAATGATTTGCTTGAAGAAATGAAAAACAAAATGAATGATCATGCTGTTAGAGTTGTTACTAGAGGGGGTAGAATGACTCAGGATCCTCTATATCCTGAAGGTCATCCTAAAAGAATTGAACAAGATTCTCAAAGAAATAATATTGATGCACCTAGTGTATCTAAGAAGAAAAAGAAAAAGAAAAATGATAGGACTTTGCATGCTTCTAGTGAACCTGAGATAGAGAAACCTCCTGAGAACCAAAACGATGTTTCTATTTCTGATGTTGAGACACAATCCGGTAATGAACATACACCTAGTGATAATGACAATGATAATGATAATGAAGATGTTCATGTTGATGCTCAACCAGATAATGATGTAGAAATAGAACCTGCTATTGATCTTGATAACCCACCTCCTAAGAATAAACGATATGATAAAAGAGACTTTGTTGCTAGAAAACATGGGAAGGAAAGAGAACCATGGGTTCAAAAACCCATGCCTTTTCCCACTAAACCATCTAAAAACAAAGATGAGGAAGACTTTGAGCGCTTTGTTGAAATGCTTAGACCTGTCTTTTTGCGCACTCACTTGATTGATATGTTGAAAATGTCTCCCTATGCTAAATACATGAAAGATATTGTCACAAATAAAAGAAAGATACCTGAAGCTGAAATTTCCACCATGCTTGCAAATTATTCTTTTAAGGGTGGAGTACCCAAAAAGTTAGGAGACCCAGGAATACCTACTATACCATGCTCCATTAAAAGAAGTTATGTTAAAACTGCTCTATGTGATTTGGGAGCCGGTGTTAGTGTTATGCCTTTCTCGTTATATAGAAGACTTGATTTGAATAAGCTCACACCTACTGAAATATCTTTGCAAATGGCTGATAAATCCACTGCTATACCTATTGGAATTTGCGAGGATGTTCTCGTTGTAGTTGCAAATGTTACTATCTTGACAGACTTTGTTATACTTGATATGCCCGAGGACGACAACATGTCGATTATCCTTGGAAGACCCTTTTTGAATACTGCAGGGGCAGTTATTGATTGCAACAAAAGCAAGGTTACTTTTCATGTGAATGGCAACGAGCATACGGTTTATTTTCCGAAGAAACAAAGTTCGGTGAATGGTATCAATTGTATTGAAAAAGTTTTGACAATCACTATTGGAGGTTTGAAAGTTCCTCTCCCTACTGTCAAAAAGAAATATGAGATTCTTATTGTTGGGGAAATGCATATCCCCGTTGAGGTAACTTAGTGTTATACGAAAATTCTTCGGTTTCATGCCATTCGGAAATAGTTTGTTAATAAGACTTGATCAATCTTATTAATGGATTCTTTTTGAGGGGCATGTGGTCGATGAATTTAGTAAGCACAACTTTCTGTACCCACCTTTTGCTCTTTGTTATTCGTAGTTAAATAAAATAAAATGCCATGATTATCCTATTTTCTGAATTATCCGTGCAATAAAAAATGGCCCAAAAATAAAAGTTCTCATAATGCCATGAAAATTTAGTATGATTTTTCCAGAATATTTAAGAATTTTTGGCACTGAACACACCCCAGGGGGGTGCACCTATGAGCCACAAGCTCACAGGGCGCGCCTAGCAGGCTTGTGGGTCCCACAGGGACCCACTCACTTATGCCAGCCACCCATCTCCTTCTTCTTCCTCCAGAAAAAATCAAACTTGCTCCCAAGCCCGTGTTCTTGCTCATATTGCTCTGATTTTCGATCTACTTGCTTGGAACTCCGTTTCCAAAACTGTTTTGAGGAATTACTCCTTGGTATGTGACTCCTCCAATGCTCCAATCAGTTTTTGTTCTAGTGCTTTATACTTTGCAAATTTTTGCTGCTGTGGTGACCATGTTTATGAGCTTGCATGTTGAATCTGTATGGTCCAAAGTAGTTTTGATGCATGATATAGCCTCTAGATACTTGTAGGAGTAGTTGCTATCAATTTTGTTGAGTTTCGTTCACTTTTATTTTGAGTCACTAAAAATTTCAGAAATTTTTCAGAGAAAGAAACTATTTAGGAAGATGTTCCATGGTGGTTCCTCGAGCAAGAGTGCTCCTAGGCCCGCGATACGCGAGCCGGATACCGAATCGCCGCGGGAGGCATCGGTTTTGCCATGCGAGTGGCCGTCGGATGCCTTCATGATTCGAGCCGGCATCAAGGAAGAGTTTGATATGTACGTGCGCAATGCCGAGCTCACGGAGTTCTTGACAGATAAGTGCCCGCAATACTATGATCTCACTGACTCCTTTGTGCGGAGATTCGAGTATGTATATCAGCGCACTGCACATGGTGTTATTTTCAACTTATATGAAAAGCCTTTTTGCATGTCCGTTGAAGAATTTAGTAGTGTTTGTAAAATTCCATTTTGGAGGACTTGCACTGAACCTCGTAAATCTGACTGCAATGAATTTCTCATGAACATTACTAGGGGTGAAACTAGAGGCATTACACAAGCTACTATGGGGAGCATTCATTTTCCTACTATACATTATTTTGCTCTGTTCATTGGTAGATGCATTAATGGTAAACATGACCATAGTCATCTTTGCGCCCCTGACCTGAGCATTCTTAAGAGTGCGGTGCTGAGAGATAGACAATTTAACATGGGGGCTATTGTTGCACGTCGTTTACATAATAATGCCTTAGTTGGTGATTTCTTTGGTGGAATTTATGCTACTCGCTTAGCCACTTATCTTGGTGTGCCCATACAACATAATGATACCCTGTTGCCACCGAGTTTTCTTGATTATGATGATATGGAACGCCACCAGTTCCTTGAGAGGGGTGACCCCCTGTTCAGATACAGGCTAATCTTTAACAGGCGTCGTGTTTTCCATATTGTTTTGCCTGCCCCTGATTTCTTTGATTTCCAGGAAAAACATAGACATTTCATACTTGAGGAGGAGGCCGAGGAGTACGAGAGGGCGGCATTGACCGAGTGCCTCAATGAGACAGCTCGCCAAGCTGTGGCAGCTGCACTTCGGTACAACCCGAACTACCATCACGAGCATTATCCAGGCCAGGAGTGGCCATAGACCAACTTAGGCCAAAAGCCTAAGCTTGGGGGAGTACGCATTTCTCACCGACATTACATTCTTGTTCACACACTCATTTCAATTGTCGGTGTTCATCCTTTTTCATTTATATATCCATGTTAGTTCTATTTTCGCTTTCTTCTTGCGTGTTTGAAATTTTTTCGAAAACCAAAAAATATATTTAGTTGTAGTTTCTTTCTTGTTTAGTTAACTCGTAGTAGTAAAAGAAAACCCCAAAAGATTTCTCGTTTCTTCTTTTACTTGTTGGGAGCTTTCTCATGTAAATAGTTTTTCTCGTTTTTCGTTTTCCTTCGTTAATTTGCTTTCTTCAGAAAAACCAAAAACTCCAAAAATACTTCAGTGTGTTTCTCTGAATTTCTTTTCTTTTCATTGAGTCATCGCAAGGAGAAGACCACGATGAAAATGTTGAGTGGCTCTCATATGCTTTATTGTTGAACTAACAAAGAGCCACTATTACTTTGTCTTCTCCTTTGAATAAATGTTTGCAGATTCCAGCTTAGTCCACGGCACCCTTGCACCATTATTATTATTATCACATCGTTCGGTCGTGCAAGTGAAAGGCAATAATGACGATATTTGATGAAGTGATTGCGGTGAAGAAAAGCTGGTATGAACTCTTCTTGTTTTTGTCTTTGTAAATATGTTTAGCTCAGTATTCATGATTCAGCATTATTATGAGTAAACATGTTTGTGATGACAATTAGAGATTATAGTTTCTCATGCCATGCTTAAATAGCTAGGAGTGGATAATGATTTATCTTGAGTGTCAACATGCATTAAAATGGTTGTGATGTAGTATGTTAGCATGGTATCCCCCTCTGAGTAACTCGAGTGGCTTGACTTGGCACATGTTCATACATGTAGTTGAATCAAAACCAACATAGCCTTCATGATATTTATGTTCAGGGTGTTGAAATCCTACTCATGCTCGTGTTCAATGGTAATTATTCACAATGCATGTCTATGATCGTTTTCGCTCTCTAGCTGGTCGCTTCTCAATCTATTTTCTAGCCTTCGCCTGTACTAAGCGGAAATACTGCTTGTGCATCCAAATCCTTAAACCAAAATTGTTCCAGATGAGTCCACTATATCTACCTATATGCGGTATTACTCTGCCGTTCCTAGTAAATTTGCATGTGCCACCTCTAAATATTCAAATGAACATCGGTTTTGTGTGCCTGTACCGCTCACGGAGCGACAGGGGGCGGTCAATATCTTCCATGCTAAGCGGGTTAATCTCAGATGAGTGTTTATTCACTTGTCATTGCATGAGAGAGGCTGGTAATCGGGATGCCCAGTCCTATGCTCAAATCGAAATTATATAATGCAAACAAACTCCCCCGGAAAGTTGTTGGTATGGAGGGCACCCGTGAATTCGGCTAGCCATGGCTTGTGTTGGTATGGTGGAGGGGGAGTAAACTTTACCTTTCCACTTGGGAACCGCCTATAATGTGTTTAGCATGGAAGATATTGAAAATTCTCGATTGTAACATTGACAGGAAAAGCATAGCTCTCAAAATTATTTTAATCTTTGTTTTAAAGCTTCGAGCTCTGGCACCGCTGCAAATCCATGCTTTCCTCTGCGAAGGGCTTATCCATTTACTTTTATGTTATTTTACTTTTATTGTTGAGTCATCACCCTCTCATTTAAGCACCAGTTGGAGAGCACTATTGTCATTTTTATGCATTGAGTATAGTTAATGTTGGGTGTGACCATGACTGGATATCCTTTACCCTGAATTACAATGTTTAGTCGCTGCTTGAATCTTAGGGGTGCTTTGCATTTATGTTTTGCGGTCTCAGAAAGGGCTAGCGAGATACCATGTTGTCATATTATATCATGATTGTTTTTACAAAGTGTTGGCATCCGAGATATCTTATTATTGCTCGCTAGTTGGTTATGTTATTGATATGAGTAAATGTGAGACCTAAGTGTTATCATTCATATGGTTAGTTCATAATTTTTGCTGAAAACTTGGATGCTAGTTAAGTACTAGTAGAACGCCCGTGCGTTGCTATGGGCTACAATTCACATAAATGAATCAACCAAACGATTAGGTCGTCTCCAAGGTTGAAGTTCATTTTTCCCTCATACGTCCTAGCGTGTACGGGTTGCTACGGGCTATAATTCACATAAATGAATCAACCAAATGATTAGGTCGTCTCCAAGGTTGAAGTTCATTTTTCCCTCGTATGTCCTAGCGTGTACGGATATCAAACAAGCGTCCAGGATCACCAAAATCCAATCATCTGGACAGTCCGGGCTCCCCTAAATCCAGCCCATATGTGAAGGAGAAATATGATTGTTCAGACTATTCGCCATGTTGTCTCCAACACGCGGTCCAAAAAAAACACCCCACGACGTACCCTTCCCTTTTCCTGTCGGACCCTCCCCTTCCCGCTCGGTTTTCCGCCATTGCAGGACATTTCTCCCTGAAGCCCAATCCTTGAAAACCGGATGACGCCCACCTCACCGTCGCCATGGTGCCCTCTCTCCTTCACACCATACTTCCCCATAGACAGCCAAGGAGGAGCCCCCCCGCCAACTGCCCCGCTCTCCGCCTTGATCCCCTCCCCTAGTGTTCATGTCGATCCGCCGCCGCTATCAAGGGGGACGAGGTGTGCGCCAAAGTAACATTCATCATACGAGATGGTACCATACTTTTCAAGTCAGGATGGGAGATCGGAAACAACGTTTTAAGGCCTTATAGCTATCGAGAGTTAGGTTTAAAGTTGTTGTAGGCAGTTTTTCATTACTTATCTTGCTATAAATAAAGATCATTGATGACGCTATCAAAAATTCTAAGCATTTGGGTTGATCACAAATAACAAACCACATAAAAACAGATGATATGTGTGAACCTCGTGTATTTTGGGGACAATGTTGCAAATTGCAAGTTAATACTTTTTCTCCGAAAGAGAATTTACATACATGCTTAGTAAGGCAACATCAATGTTTGATTCTGCAACATTAGATGCCAAGACTGCACTCATACATTTTCAAGGCAATATTATTTCAAACCAAACAGATGCACGCTGGTTAGCTTCTTTTACCCTGGAGATTAATTCATCCATATTATCTTGTAGACCATCCATCACTTTGTTTTGCCTGCAATTGTAGTATGTACAAGTACAATGCCATTCAACAGGATACACTTGCACAGAACAGTAGCAAGAAGACAAGTTGGGAGTTGTACATCTCAAACTGATAACGATCTTGTATCTATTTTGTAAAATGATTTCTTAATAGCTGTTTTTTATTGGTGACACGATTATGTGGAAGTTTTTTTCTAACTGAATAAAACTCTTCAGCAGCTGTTGCGGCTCTTCTACTTCTAACTGAATGAAAGTCATCCAACTTAAATCAGAACAATGGGATGACGAAAAGACCGATTTCGTACCAAAATATTTAGAATTTTCTTGAGAACCATGAAACTACGGCTTGATGGGTCCCTAAATTTAAGGACCTCTTGCGGTGTGCACCACCAAACCAAAGCATATGACTTGCTGCTAATAAAATTTAACCAGTACTAAGCGTACAATGTTCTAGCAGCACAATACTATCAGTTAGTCCCAGAAAAGCTGCATATAGGAATGAAAAAAATAACTCCTTGTCACCCTGTGTGTACCAGTATCAGTCTATTCATATTACCATTGATTTTCACATTACAAGGTTATCAACACCAATGAGGTGTTTAGTACCAAAGAGGCCCTCCCAAACGAAAAGGACGACTCCAAGCTCGTAATCTTGTACTGGGTCGTGTATTTGGATTATAAATCTATGAAAATAAACAACCCGTAAATCTGAACAATGTTTTGGGTCGATCTACTTCTTAAGAAGACAATAAATAAAATCTACCAACATGTTATGAGAAACCTGACGGTGCACTGCCCTCAAAACAATCTGTGAACACTGCCATACGTGAGAGTCATTTGTCCTTCTAAATCTGCCATCCTTTTATATATAAACACCATAATGATCATGTACATTATAAAAAAAGAGTAATCAAATTAGCACAAATGAGGGAGAGGGATAGCACAGACAACGACCACGACACGATGCATCACCTTGAAATATTTTGGTTCATATAGAAGTGGACGTGCCAGATCTACACTTGGTAGAGCTAATTAGTGAAATAATCTCCGGAAGTCATACCTGGATCAAGGGACAACAGCCACTCGTACCGCGGCAAGACATCAAGTTCAACATGGTCATGCTCGGATGCTCTCTTGTCTCCCCCCAAGACATCTTTATTGTGAAGGACAACATGGATGAGAACGTCACGGGATGTTGTGATGAGCTCTGCTCGTTATATCTGACTGAAGATCCTGCGGGCTAAAGCAAAGCAAGTTATCATCTGAGGCCTGCAACTAACAGAGTGAAAAAATAAATCTGGCAAATCTAATTGGACACTATGTGCAAAAATTAACAAATTTGCTAGCCAAAGCCTCCACGAACATATCTGATGACCTATAGAACAACATAATTCAGTAGTACTCGTGTGTGTGTGTGTGTGTGTGTGTGTGTGTGGGTGTGGGTGTGGGTGTGGGTGTGTGTGCGCGCGCGCGCGCGTGTGTGTGTGTGTATCTTTTGTATTTTGTTATCGTCATAGGTAAAACTACCATAATCAAATCCTTAAAACTATCTGACATCTACATTGCCATCCATTATTTTTCAAAACGATGTTAACTGAGTGTCTTGTTAATTCAGGGCAGAAAGAAGTAAATCATATCAGGCGTGTTCTCACTCAAAGGATCAGATCACACAGCTCATATAGATTGCAGGGAGATAGCAAAGTAGCTATAACAATTAAGAGCAGATGCGGGGAATATACAACAGCTTTTCCCCAAAAATCTAGTTAAAATCTAGACGTGTCACTTCAATTGTATGGATGGTTAACCTGCATGATTATATCACCAAAAAGCCTACACATACAGAAGGGCCAATATGCAGATTGGTACTTCAGTTTAACATGAAGTTGTTCCATTGAGGTACAACTATATATTGGTTGTGAGGCCACCCATTCATGTTGAATGATAATATCCGGACAATTACGATCATGCACAGATGCCTTACCGGCAAGGTTAGTAAACTTCAGTATGATCCAACATAAATGTAATTTCCGTGAACATGCTTTGAAAAAGATTATCATGATATCTACATCTGTTTGCTCAAAAAAGCTGAAATCAAATGTGCCATGGCACAGAAATGTCATTGTACGCTCCCAAAAATATTTTTCTTCTATACATGGACACAGAGCAAGCTCTAATCAGAGATAACAAAACAAATGTCATCTGAGAGGATATAACTATAATATATCATGACAAACCGTCTCAAAACAAAAGCATCACAAAGTACATACTTATTATCCTAACCATCAGACATCAATAATTAGAAGCACCAAGAAAAGGGAAATTTTCACCTTTGCACATATGTCAAGTGTGTAGTGCAGACTGCTGGGTGTTGCTGTCTCCTCAACCACACATATCTGAAGTCTGAACAAATTCTTCTGCATTTCTCCCTTTTGGATTGTAGCTATGGCTAAACAAAATGTGATACATCCTTCAACATTGACAAGCCGGTACAATGAAATTACTTCCAGTTTCAGAGAACAAATGCACATAGCATTTCTTAAAGAAAATAGTTATATTTAGTGGTAATCACTATGTAGCAAGTATCAGACAGTCTTGCTATTTTGAAGTAACAGTAAGCAACTCCATACCTATTCGTTAATGTAGGGATGAACAATTGATTCAAGCAGACACCGTAGAATTCTTGCTTTAATTCAGATCGCCTCCTGTAATAAAAATGAACTACAGATCAAAAAAAAAGTAAGCTTGCTTAGCTGGAAGTAGCATGAAGATGAGATGATTCCAAATTATTCTCAGAGATTCATGCATACCATATGTGACCACAACCAAGACGATTGGGACATGTATTTCAAATACCATGTCACAGGAGGCATGCACCTGTAGGAGTTCTCCGGCTACTCGGAACACAACAGAGATGCAAGACTGGCAGTGGGCAAGCGCGGCCACAATAATCGGCCTCGGTGGCAGCCTGTCATCCTCGATGGTGGCGTTTCCAGATCGGTTCTCGATGGTCGTCCTCGGTGGCGATACCCAGAGTCCTCAATGGAGGTGGTTCCGGCTCAGACCTCGAGGGCAGCGCCCACCTCGACGCCATGTTGCTGATCCCCATGCGTGGCCCGGATCTGACCACCACGGCCCCGCATGGCAACCAGGCCTCATCGGCACACGGATTCGGCCGCTGCCTTCCCCGTTGCTCTCCCGCGTACCTCCGGTAGGTCGCCGCTCTCATGCCGCCCTGCTGCAAATCCGCCGCCCCGCCCGCTGCTGGGTCGGTGTGGGAGGTGAGGGAACAGCTGAGAGGGAGAGGGGGGAGGGAGAGGGTGGCGGCGCTGAGAGATGGGACTGTTGGTGGCCTCAGCGGCGTCTCCAGGTCGAGAGAGGGAGAGACGCGAGAGGGTGGCGGCGCTGAGGATGGTGGCGTGCGTAGGTTTCTGCTCTTTTTATCTTTTGGTGTCCTATCGTGGAAAAAAAAGCAGATACAGGAGGAGGGGAAGAAAAATCGGTGGAGGGGAAGTCCTTGGATCGATGGGTTTGGAAAGAAATCGATGGGTTTGGAAAGTTCTATTTTGAATATAGATTGATTAGATTAGATAGATACATTAGGAAAGCGTGGTGAGGGATAGATTAGGAAAGCGTGGGTTTTTTTTGTGGTGTTTTTCTCTCTGGTTTTATGCCCACCGGTTTTGCAGGGGAGAAGAAAAAATCGGTAGGGATGGGATCGATCGGTGGTGGAGGTATCGTTCGACCGGGGGGGGGGGGGTGACGAGACGAAAAGACAACGGACTCTTCCATTAGGAGTAGAGATATATACAGACAACAAGAACAAAAGAGTTTGTAAAAGTTTTTCTTTGTCACTTTCAGTTTGTCAACTGAATTGCTTGAGGACAAGCAATGAGTTAAGCTTGGGGGAGTTGATACGTCCCAAACGTATCTACGTTTCCAAACACTTTTGCTCTGGTTTTGGACTCTAATTTGCATGATTTGAATGGAACTAACCAGGACTGACGCTGTTTTCAGCAGAATTGCCATGGTGTTATTTTTGTGCAGAAATAAATGTTCTCGGATGGACCTAAAAATTTACGGAGAATTATTTCAGAATATATAAAAAATACTGGCGAAAAGATCTACTGGAGGGGGGCCACGCAGGAGCCACAAGCTCAGGGGGCGCGCCTACCCCCTAGGCTTGTGGGGCCCTGGCAACTCCGTTTACCCTAATTCCAACGCTATAAGTACCTATTCGTCCAGAAAAAATTGGAGAGAAAGAATCATTGCCACCTCCTGTTCTTCATCGGGAGGGCTGATCTGGAGTCCGTTCTGGGCTCCGGAGAGGGGGATTCGACGCCGTCGTGATCATCAACCATCCTCCATCACCAATTTCATGATGCTCACCACCGTGTGTGAGTAATTTCTTCGTAGGCTTGCTGGACGGTGATGGGTTGGATGCGATTTACCATGTAATCGAGTCAATTTGTTAGGGCTTTGATCTCTAGTATCCACTATGTTCTGAGATTGATGTTGCTATGACTTTGCTATGCTTAATGCTTGTCACTAGGGCCCGAGTGCCATGATTTCAGATCTGAACCTTTATGTTTTCATGAATATATTTGAGTTCATGATCCTATCTTGCAAGTTATATGCACCTATTACGTGTTATGATCCACATACCCCAAGGTGACAATAATTGGGATTCTTTCCGGTGATTACCGTAGTTTGAGGAGTTCATGTATTCACTATGTGTTAATGCTTTGTTTCGGTTCTCTATTAAAAGGAGGCCTTAATATCCCTTAGATTTCCTTATGGACCCCGCTGCCACGGGAGGGTAGGACAAAAGATGTCATGCAAGTTCTTACTATAAGCACGTATGACTATATACGGAATACATGCCTACATTACATTGATGAATTGGAGCTATTGTGTATCGCCCTAGGTTGTGACTGTTACATGATGAATGTCATCCAACATAATTATCCATCACTGATCCAATGCCTACGCTTTTCGCACATTGATCTTTGCTAAGTTACTTTCGTTGCTGCAGCTGTTACAATCACTACAAAACTGCATCTGCTACTGTTGCTAATGTTACTATTGCTATTGAAACTATCATACTACTATGCTACTAAACACTTTGCTGCAGATATTTAGTTCTCCAGGTGTGGTTGAATTGACAACTCAACTGCTAACACTCACAAATATTCTTTGGCTCCCCTTGTGTCGAATCAATAAATCTAGGTGAAATACTACTCGTGAAAACTGTTGCGATCCCCTATACTTGTGGGTTATCAATAGTATATTATCTTTACCTCCAGCTCATCACCGAGACGACACTCAACTATATTTTCATCTTTAGTGGTAGTAACACAATACAAGACTTTTCAACTTTTTGTCACTGCGGTAGATTACTTGCAAGGTTAAACTCAATTAACACACTTGATACGTCTCCAACGTTTCTATAATTTTTGATTGCTCCATGCTATTATAGTATTAATCTTGGATGTTTTATATGCAATTATATATCATTTTTTGGGACTAAGCTATTAACCTAGTGACCAGTGCCAGTTGTTGTTTTTTGCCTGTTTTTGCCTTTTCAGAAAATCAATATCAAACGGAGTCCAAACGGAGAAAAAACTTTTGATTAATTTTTTTTGGACCAGAAGGAACCCTAGAAGCTTCGGTAGAAGACCAGACGAGTCACGGGGGAGCGACAAGCCCGGAGGGCGCGCCCAGGGGGGTAGGCACGCCCCCAGGCTTGTGGGCCCCTCATGGCACCTCTTGACCTAAATTCAGCGCTATAAATTCCCAAATATTCCCAATATACCAGAGAGACAGACGAGAAAACTTTTCCACCACCGCAAGCCTCTGTTCTTCCGCGATCCCATTTGGAGGCCTTTTCCGGTACTCTGCCGGAGGGGGAATCAATCACGGAGGGCTTCTACATCAACCTTGCTGCCCTTCCGATGATGTGTGAGTAGTTTACCATAGACCTACGGGTCCATAGCTAGTAGCTAGATGGCTTCTTCTCTCTCTTTTATCTTCAATACCATGTTCTCCACGATCTTCTTGGAGTTTTATTCGATGTAATCTTCTTTTGTGGTGTGTTTGTTGGGATCCGATGAATTATGGGTTTATGATCATATTATTCATGAGAAATATTTGAGTCTTTTTTGAACTTATTTATGCATGATTGTTATAGCTTTGTATTTCTCTCCGATCTATCCGTTTGGTTTGGCCAACTAGATTGATTTATCTTGCAATGGGAGAGGTGCTTTGTGATGGGTTCAATCTTGCGGTGTTCTATATCCCAGTGATAGAAAGGGACATGACACGTATTTGTATTGTTGCCATTAAGGATAAAAAGATGGGGTTTAATCATATTGCTTGAGTTTACTTTGTCTACATCATGTCATCTGGCTTAAGGCGTTACTCTGTTTTCATTAACTTAATACCCTAGATGCATGCTGGATAACGGTCGATGGGTGGAGTAATAGTAGTAGATGTAGGCAGGAGTCGGTCTACTTGTCTTGGACGTGATGCCTATATACATGATCATTGCTTTGAATATCGTCATAACTATGTGCTTTTCTATCAATTGCCCAACAGTAATTTGTTTACCTACCGTATGCTATGCGTTCGAGAGAGAAGCCTCTAGTGAAAACTATGGCCCCCGGGTCTACTTTTATCATATTTAAAATCCAAAACTACCTTGCTGCAATTTATTTACTTTTATTTTATTTTTTATTTTACTTTATCTACTATCACTATCAGACTTAATCCTTGCAAGTAACCGCCGAGGGGATTGACAACCCCCTTGTTCGCGTTGGGTGCAAGTATTTGCGTTTGTGTGTGTAGGTGCTGCTAATGAGGTTCTGTGTGGTTCTCCTACTGAATTGATAACCTTGGTTCTGAACTGAGGGAAATACTTATCTCTACTGTACTACATCATCCTCTCCTCTTCGGGGAAATCCCAATGCAGTTCACAAGTAGCAGGAAGAATTTCTGGCGCCGTTGCCAGGGAGAAATCACCAAAACCTATCAAGTACCTTCGCATAAACTATCATCTACTTGCTCCTATTTTCATTTGCCTTTTTATTTGCATTTGCCTCTCGTTTTCATCTCCCCACTTCTAAAACAATTTTACAAAAAACACAAAAATATTTTATTTGCTTGATTGCTTTTATTGCCTTCATGTCATTTTCAACACACAAAAACAGAAAATGAAAGCAAAAATTTAAGATCACTATGGATCCACTTAAAGTTTTCTACTTGGATCATTTTCGATACATTTGTGCTCGTGCTGAAACCCCAACTAGTTTAGTTGAGGGAAAATCATTAGATGAGCATGCTCATTTTGTGCGTCACCGTTTGTCTCAAAAAGGGAGACTCTTATAGAATCAAATAAATTGTTTGGTATGTTATGCTTGGAATCTATGTGAAATTTATGATTTTACTTGTTGATCAAAGAACCAAAAAAACACCTCCCCTGCCTATGTGAGTTTAATGATAATGAAATCTTATCTTCTTATGCCAAGGGTGTTTATAGTTACTACGATATCGAACAAATTGAAGAATTTGTTGCTTTTAAGGGTGCTTATGAAGTTGATTTTTTGATTGAAAAGTATGATGCTACTCTCTACAAATATGAAAATCTTGCCATACTTAAATATTGCTATGAAAATTATGCTTCCAATACCTATGTTAGTGAATTCATTGGGAGAATGTCTGCTGCTGATGTCTACTACACAACTTATTCTTGTAGACTCGTGTTGGGCCTCCAAGCACAGAGTTTTGTAGGACAGTAGCAATTTTCCCTCAAGTGGATGACTTAAGGTTTATCAATCCGTGGGAGGTGTAGGATGAAGATGGTCTCTCTCAAACAACCCTGCAACCAAATACAAGAAATCTCTTGTGTCCCAAACACACCCAATACAATGGCAAATTGTATAGGTGCACTAGTTCGGCGAAGAGATGGTGATACAAGTGTAGTATGGATAGTAGATATAGGTTTTTGTAATCTGAAAATAAAAAAATAGCAAGGTAGCAAGTAACAAAAGTGAGCAAAAACGGTATTGGAATGCTTGAAAATAAGGCCTAGGGTTCATACTTTCACTAGTGCAATCTCTCAACAGTGCTAACATAATTGGATCATATAACAATCCCTCAACGTGCGATAAAGAATCACTCCAAAGTTCTTATCTAGCGGAGAACATAAGATAGAAATTGTTGTAGGGTACGAAACCACCTCAAAGTTATCCTTTCCGATCAATCTATTGAGCTATTCCTATAAGTGTCATGAACAGCCCTAGAGTTCATACTAAAATAACACCAAATGATACACATCAACCAACTCTAATGTCACCTAGATACTCCAATGTCACCACAAGTATCCGTGAGTTGATTATACGATATGCATCAAACAACTTTAGATTCATAATATTCAATCCAACACAAAGAACTTCAAAGAGTGCCCCAAGATTTCTACCGGAGAAAGTAGGACGAAAACGTGCATCAACCCCTATGCATAGATTACCCCAATGTCACCTCGGGAATCCACGAGTTGAGTGCCAAAACATATATCAAGTGAATCAATATAATACCCCATTGTCACCATGGGTATTCATATGCAAGACATACATCAAGTGTTCTCAAATCCATAAAAGTATTCAATCCGATAATAGTGAAATCTCAAAGGTAAAAACTCAATTCATCACAACAAGATAGAGAGGGAGAAACACCATATGATCCAACTATATTAACAAAGCTCGCGGTACATCAAGATAGTGCCAAATCAAGAACACGAGAGAGAAAGATAAAACACATAGTTACTGGTACAAACCCTCAGCCCCGAGGGTGAACTACTCCCTCCTCGTCATGGAGACCGCCGGGATGATGAAGATGACCTCCGGTGATGATTTCCCCCCTCCGACAGGGTGCCGGAAAAGGGCTGTAGATGAGATCGTGGAGGTACAGAGGCTTGCGAAGGCGGAGTCAAAGTTCTAGGGTTATTTCTGGGGGTTTCTGAATATATAGGAATTTTTGGCGTTGGAATCACGCAAAGAGGAGCCACAGGTGGCCCACGAGGCACCAGGACGCGCCTGGGGGGTGGCGCGCCCAGGTGGCTTGTGGGGCCCCTGTGGGTCTTCTGCTGCTCCCCCGAAGCTTCCTGGGTCTGTTTCCTTCCAGAAAAAATCATCAAAAAGTTTCGCTGCATTTGGATTTCATTTGATATGGATTTTCTGGAAAACCAAAAACAAGCAGAAAACAACAACTAGCACTAGGCACTTGGTCAATATGTTAGTCCATGAAAAGTGCACCAAAATCATACAAAACTATAATAAACATGGTGTAACACCCCATGTAATTAAGATACAGTAAACCCCTGCAAATTATGCCAAGTCATCTAGTTTTGCAATGCCACTTGTCACTTGGCTTCAGAACAAATTCAAATTCAAAATTCAAATGGCAAGTGAAAATAAAAGTTGATCAAATTTGAAAACAAAATAGTTCATAATATTGCAAATAATCCCAAAGCAATTATAAAAATAAAACGAACATCATTTGGAATCCCAAGTTGACCCTAGCATCCAAAACAGTGCCCAAAACAACATCATTAAATCCATTTTCATTTATGCAAAATCCAAATGAATTCATTTAACTCCCAAACTTTTTGTAGCAGTGCAGAATATTGCAGAGTATTTAATTTGGCAAGTTTCACATTTTACCAAAGTCAATTGGTGTGAAAAGAAAATGCAAAACAGTGAAGAAAATAGAAAACAAAAAAGAAGAAAAGAAAAAGACCTAAACCTACTGTGCTTGTGGGCTTCAAGTCCACAGTAGCCGGCCCGGCCCAACTCCCCTGTCTTCTCCCTCCTCCTGCTCATCCCCGCGCTGCTGTCGCCTGCGCATGCACGCGCACACTCTGGCCCCCCTCTCCTCGCTTGGCAGCGCGCCGCTACAGAGCCACGGCGAGCTAGAAGACCCTCCTCGCCCCCGTGGACAAACCCTAGCCCCTCTTCTCCCTTTCTCCCGCACTCTCCCACCTCTCCCGAGCGCGGCCATGGCCGCCCCTCCGTAACCACACGGCCATCGAGCCCCTCCTGCCATGCCGAGCTGTCCATTGGCTCCGCCATCATCGTCTTCGTCGTATACACCCTCGGGATCGAGCAGGGACGCCGCCAAGCCGTCGCCTCCTTCGTTCTTCCCCGACTGTATCCGCCACTGCTTCCTGTCGATCGGTGCGTCCTTGACTCCCTCCGCCGTCCCCGAGCCATCCGCGCACATCCCAGTGAGCCCTGCCTCTTTTCCCGCATCTTACCGAGCTCGAATTCGAGCTCTAGCATGCCCCTCCGTAGCCGCAGCTCCGCCGTCCGCCATTGCCGTCCGAGCACTCGCATCTGAGCTCCTCCGCTCGAACCAGTGACACAGCCGTGCTCCTGGAGTTCCCTAGCTGCCACCTAGCTGCTTGTTTTGGTCGTAGGAGCCCTGCATCGCCACGCCCGAGCACCCCGTACTCCGGCCGCCACCTTCGTCGTTGCGGCCGTCGCTACAGGCCTCCCCGCGCCCCGCCGCTTGCCCCACTGGATGCGGCGCACTTCTAGCTGCCAAACGAACCCAGCCGCGTAGCCATCCGTCGCCGTAAACAGCTGGACGGGCTCCTCCGCCGCGTTTTCTGGTCGTCGCCGGCGTAACTCCGGTGACGCTGACGTGGCCGTATTAATTAGTCACTAATTACCGGCATAATTACCCCCTGTGCCAATGACAAGTGGGCCCTGCCTGCTTAATTAACCGACTAATTAAAATGATTAGACTAATATAATTACCCCTGACCCCACGTGTCAGCTTTGACCTGGCCCAGTCAGCGTTGACCGGCCCCACATGTCGGTGACCGTGGCTGACTGACATGCGGGTCCCGCTCGACCCGCTGACCAGTCAACGTTGACCTAGTCAACTGCTGACTGTGCAGTTGACTAGGCCCACTGTCAGCCTCTGGGTGCATTTCTGTGTGCACTCAGCTGGGTACCCGTAGCAATTTAATATATAAATAATTTTTGAATTTAAATTAATTCCAGAAAATCAAAAAATACTTCAAACTTTGAAAAATCATATAAAATAAACCGTAAATCGGATGAAAATAATTTATATATGAAAAATGATCAGAAAAATATGATGAATCCGAATATGTGATCAAAATGCTTGACCTTCACTCCTAACTTGGTGAATATGGAACCTTTCCCTCCGGATCAATATACCGATAAGCACCTGAAGCTGGGAAAATATTCCCGGATATTTTCCCGCCCCGTTTAAAATACCTAGCACTGCATTAGGACACCCCTAGCATAACCTACCGGCATGTCTTGCATCTGTGTTACATCTGTGTGCTTTATATTTACTGTTTCTTCCCCCTCTTCTCTCTGGTAGACCCGAGACTGACGATGCCCCCGTGATCGACTACGTCACCGACGACCCTTCTTCCTTTTCAGCAAAGCTTCCAGGCAAGCAAACCCCCTTGATCATTCCTATATCACCTATTCCTTCTTCCCCGTGCTTGCATTAGAATTTGCTACCGTATTTGATTGCTCCTATTCTGATGCATAGCCTGATTTTGTAACTACTGTTGATACCTTACCTGCTATCCTAATTTCTTAGTATAGGTTGGTTAGCGATCCATCAGTGGCCCCACATCCTTGTCCGTGTTGCCCTGCTTTACTACCAGAAGACTCGATCAACGTGATCGATGTGCATAGACCGACACAGCACCGCACACCCCCTTAGTTGTACGACTCTGCAGAGCTACCATCGAGTGCCGAGGGTGATACCTCCTACCTCACTCCTGATGTTATCTCTGTAGCGTAGCTAGTCGGTTGTGGGTTACCGAGGGTGATTCCTCTTTCACCACCTCCGATGATGCCTCTGTCGTACAACCCCTCAAGTGTGAACCCATCGAGGGTGGTTCCTCCAAGTTCACCTTGACGGATACATCGAGTGGGAATCCATCGAGGGTGATCCCTCGGATTTCCCCCTTGATGTCATGGCCACACGGTTACCTTGGCATTTACCTCAGGCCCTTATTAAAGTCGGGTCGACCCCGAGGGGTACCCGCGAGAGGAGTGAAGTCGGGTTGACCGTGAGGGTACCCGCGAGAGATTATTGTGGCGGAATGACAGGGCAGGCGGAGACCACCTAGGAGAGAGGTGGGCTGGGTTCTTGGTCGTTGGACCGCGGGTTACCAAGTCAGAGCGACAGGGTGTCGGAGGTGAGCCTTGAGCCCTGTTCGTGTCCACGAGCTACTAATAACATGCGTAACGGATTTGGGTATTTGATCTGAGTTGGCCACTGGCCTATTCGCACTACCACCACACAGGATAATGGTTTAATGGGGCCCTCGGCGCCGTATGTATCAGCCGAAAGCTCTGTTAGACGTCCAGTTCAGCATTGTGAGCCGGTCGGGACAAGGCCATCTAGGACTGAGGTGGTCCTTGGACTCCGACCCGTGACACAACGACCCAGAGTGCAAAGGGCGATGGGCCCAAGACCCCTGAGCGCTTAGGATGTAGACCGGCGGGGACCTCTCTGCGGAGCCTAGGTAGGACTACGTCGTGTCGATCAGCCAAGGCCGGGCATGACCGAGAAAAGTGTGTCTGGCCAGAGTTAATCGAGCGTGTTGGGTAACAGTAGTGCACCCCTGCAGGGAAGTTATCTATTCGAATAGCCGTGTCCATGGTAACAGGACGCTCAGTGTAGTATCCCGATCTACTACAACTTGAACTGGATACATGTTACTTTAATTATAAGCTTCGATATCGCTTTCTCGCAGGGAGTCGAGGAAGGATCTCTGGGCTTTGCTACTACATACTTATTGCTTTATTATATGCTACTAATCTGCACTCTTCTAATGCTGCAAGACGCTACAAGATGCAAGTCTTCGATAGGCGAGGCCCTCTCTCTATTCTGGCATTTCTGTAGTCTAGTCCACAGATACAACCCCTTCATTTGATACCGATGCATAAATAGACTAGTTTTGATGTAAGTCTTGCGAGTACTTTGGATGAGTACTCACGGTTGCTTTGCTACCTCTTTTCCCCATACCCGATTGCTGCGACCAGATGACGGAGAGCCCCGGAGCCTGCTTCCCCCGTTGACTACTACTACCCCTCTGGTGGAGCCTACTACTACGTGGAGACCGACGACCAGGAGTAGATAGGAGGCTCCCAGGCAGGAGGCATGCGCCTTTTCGATCTAGATGTCGTTGTTTTGCTCGGCCTTCTTAAGGCAAACTTGTTTAGTTGTGTCTGTTCTCAGATACTAATGCTTTCGCTGACTCTTGTGTAATTCGAGCTTATGTACTCGAGCCCTCAAGGCCCCTGCCTTGTAATATAAAGCTTGTATTATTTTATTTTGTATCTTGAGTTGTGTCGTGATATCTTCCCGTGAGTCCCTGGGCTTGATCGTGCGCATTTGCGTGTATGATTAGTGCACGGTCGGGCCGGGGGCATCACAAGCTGGTATCAGAGCCGACTGCCTGTAGGAAGCCCCCTTTCCAATTCCTTGGCCGAAGTTGAGTCTAGTCTCCAAAAACTGTTTTACTAACATGGCTGTGTGGCTTACGGGCCCACGTCGCCAATGGATGGGTTTAGGATCTTTTATTCCTCTCCTTTACTCTGGGATTCTGATCTCTCTTCTATTCGGATTAAAGGTTTTGCTAGCTCTAACTCTAGGTTCTCGTGATCACATCCATCCGGAGATTTGAATTAACCCTTCTTTGAATTGTGGGCCAGGTTCTGCTTCACAGTGTTCACGGACCGCAGGATCCTTTTGTCGAGGGCACCCTGCGTTGCCACTTGCAGATTCCTCGCTCCAGTAGTTTTCTCTGACGTGATGTAGCCTTTGCTATGTCTCGTTGTTGTATCTCTCCACCGCGTGATGCGTGCCACCTAGTTTGTCTAGCTACGTGTATTGCCGAACTCATGTGGCCTGTTTGAATCCAACTCTATGCATGGATCTGTATGTCTTTAATGACTACTAATATGTATCTAATGCACTTCTTGTTCATTATTCATGTTACATCATGAATGACCTCATTCATTTGCAGTTGTTCTTGCTAAACTGCCCCTGTTATTTCTAGCAGAATGGCTGACGATCCTCCACCTCCACCCTATATTGCCGCAATGATGCAGCAGGTTGAACTGAACCGTCAGCTCAATGAGAGTCTGGTAAATCGATTAGAATGCAACGATGCTCGTCAGGAGCCTGGCCCGATCTCACTGCAAGATTTCGTGCGCCTCAACCCGTCCACCTTCCGTAACTCAACTGATCCAATGGATGCCGATGATTGGCTCCGTGACATCGCCTTTCAGATGGAGTCAGCTAATGTTGCCCCTGCCAGTTACGTCACCTGTGCGACGTATCACCTGAGGGGTTCAGCTGCTCAATGGTGGGAAAGCCATATGCGTATGCTGCCTGCTAGGACAGCTCACTCTGTGCATTTTGAAACCGAACCGAAAAAACCCGAACCGAGCCTATATTTTGGTTTATATGGTTTTTAGTTTTTGGTATGGTATAGGATTTAAAAACCATTTGGAGGTCGGTTTTTTCGGTATAAAACCGATTTTTTTTGGTTTTTACCGAATAAACCGAATATAGTTTCTGCTCACCCCAAGCCCAATAAGGCAATAAGAGGCTAAGAGCCTAAGAGGAGTAAGAGCACTTCCAGGTGGCCCATTAGCATTTCAGCCCAACGCCACAGCCCGCCAGGCGCCACCGCGGCAGCCCCGCACCCCACGAGTCCACGACCTAACCTACCCGGCTACCCTGACGGCCCGACCACTGTGAGGTGCGAGCGATTCCTTCCAGTTCCCTCCCCGAGTCCCCGACCTAGAGTGTGTGGCGGCGACCGGCGATGGCGGCTGGTGCCAAACCCTAGTGCTCGAGCGGCGGGCACCACGGCTGGTGGCGCGCTCGGCGCTGTTACGAGCTCCGCTCCGACGCCACCACTCCGCCCTCCCTCCAGTTCCAGCGGCCAGCAGCGGTGCGAACAACACGGCAACACCTCTTCTCCGACACCATGCCTTCCGGCCTTCGTCCCTGCCTCGGATACCCTCGCCGGCTCTCCCCAGAGCCGCTCCTCCCTCCGGTATGATTCTATAGTTCGGCCCCTCGCTGCAGCCTCTATCCCTGCAGGTAATAAGGAAATCAATCACTGAGACAAATATTTAGATGGCCGAGTCTCGATTGATGTTGTGTTCGTCTGTTGGATTGAATGATTGATGTTGTGTTGGTCTGTTGATTGATGTTGTGTTGTACTTTGTGTTCATCTTCAGATAATTAGATGGCTGAGAGTCATGGCATACTAGGTCCTAGCCTTCCACCAAGCAGTGAACCGTTCTTAATGTTTGAGGTTCCTTCGGATCCTTGTACTGAAACTGGAAAGAAAGTGAAGAAGCATGCAGCCTCAAGAGCAGCAATATGGCTCCACTACACTAGGGTTCCCGATGAGCCAGACCGCGCTTCATGCAACTATTGTGGAATGACATTGGGTGTCAATTCATCGAGGAATGGTACATCTAGTCTGAACAACCATGCTAAGATCTGTAAGAAGTATTCTATTGTCAAGTCGGGGAGTCGGGCCAATCAGACTGAACTGAGCTTCCAACTTAGTGCTGATGGTAGTACTATCATTCCAGTTCCTTGGCAATACAATGAGGAAGAGGTAAGGGTAGCCTTTGCTCGGATGATTGTTGTGGATGAGTTGCCATTCATTTTCTATGAGAAGGAAGGGTTTAGGTATTTTATGATGAAAGCTTGTCCTAGATTCCATATTCCATCTAGGACTACAGTATATAGAGATATTATGGCCCTCTATGCAGCAGAGGAAAAAAGTTAAAAAAATACTTCATGGATTCTCATCAAACAGTGAGCCTCACAACTGACACTTGGACCTCCGCTAAACTTCAAAATTACATGGTTCTTACTGCCCATTACATTGATAGTGACTGGAAACTTAATAAGAAACTCATTAGCTTTATCTTGGTAGACAGCCACAAAGGGGAGGCTATTGGGAAAGCACTTGATAAGTTAGTGATTGAGTGGGGAATTGAGACAGTGTGCAGTATTACCGTAGATAATGCATCATCAAATGATACTTGTTTACAATACATGAAGAGTTCTCTAAAAAATCAGGGTGGGGCTGTTGCGAAAGGTTTATATCTTCATATGAGGTGTGTGGCTCATATTGTTAATCTTGTGGTTCAAGATGGGTTGAAGATAATGTCTCATCCTGTTCAACGCATTCGAAATGCTGTCAAATATGTGAGAAGCTCAACTGCAAGAATGAATAGCTTTAAAAAATGTGTCACAATCAGCAAGGTAACTAGCAAAGGACACCTCTCTCTTGATGTATGCACTAGATGGAACTCTACATTTCTAATGTTGGAGACAACTATGACATTTGAGAGGGCATTTGATCAACTTCGACTTCAAGATCCCTCTTATAAGGAAGAGTAAGATTTGCTTGGGGTTGAAGGAGAAATAGGCCCTCCAACTCATGACGATTGGGTTTATGCTAGTGAGTTCAAATTGCTCCTCCAACACTTCTTTGTGCTGACAAATAAGGTTTTTGGCACTAATTATGTCACTTCCAACATATTCTTTGAAGAGGTTGCTGCTATTAATTACTTGGTAGATAAGTGGAGTGAACGTGTGATCTGTGGTGATGATGAAGTGTTCAAAAACATGGCTGTTAAGATGAAGGACAAATATGATAAGTATTGGGGTGATCCAGAGAAAATGAACAAATACATATTTATTGCTGCTATTCTTGATCCCAGGTAAAAATCTTATATTCATTTGTTCATTCTTGTTAATAATTCAATATATAGCTCCTGCCCTTGTGAGTTATGACATGCTAACTTTGATTGCTCTTTTTATGCAAGGACCAAGGAATCTGATTTCTTCAAGGACACGATCCAATGGATATATGGGGTGAGTAAAGGTAATAGGATATGGAGTTCTGCACACACTGCATTTGTGTCACTTTTTGGTGAATACAAAATATTGTATGGTGTGAACGAATCAACACCACAACCTGCATCTAGTGATTGTGCTAGTGAGAGTTCAACACGACAATCAGATCCCATGCTTATGAGAGATTTATACAACAAGAGGATGAAGCTAACTACTGGTGATGGTGGTCATAGAACTGAATTAGACAAGTACTTAGCTGAAGATGTAGAAGAAAATAGTCCTGAATTCAAGGTTCTCAATTGGTGGAAATGCAACTCATTGCGCTTTCCCATTCTTTCAAGAATGGCTCGCGACATATTAGCAATTCCTATTTCAACCGTTTCTCCCGAATCAACTTTTAGTACTAGTGGGCGTATTCTTGATGGCTTTCGAAGCTCCTTGACTCTAATGACACTCCAAGCCTTGATTTGTACACAAGATTGGCTCCGTCGTAAGCGTATCAACATCGAGGCTGATCTAGAGGAGTTGTCTAAACTAGAAGAAGGTACTAATTATAGACTCATAAACCATGAAGCACACCTTGCTATTACTGAGTACTAACCATTATATTGTGTTTTTCATGTAGGGGTTCTAGATCTCCAAGCCTCAAGCGAGAACGAGGATCTCTTTATCATTGACTGATGTGTCCTCGAAGCAACAAAGCTATTTTATTTTGGGTAATCAGGCTGATGGGAATCGTTGAAGGTTGAAACTACTTTTGGTAATTACGCGGCTGGCATGGTAGTTGTTGAAGCCTGAAGCAATGCTGGTGAATATTTTGGTAAATAGTTGCCCTAGGGCAGTACACAACCTGAAAAACTGTAGTTATGCACATGTTCTGTACTGAACTAGTGACTAATGTGTAAATCTGCTATATATGCTTGTGTACTAATTATGATATGCTAAGTTACACTATGCTTGTTTTGTTTTATGCGTGATGGGATGAATATGATGGCCCTGATGGATGAATGTTGATGCCTGATGGATGAATGTTGATGCTCTTTGCTCTGTACTAAGTTTGAACATGTACAACCCTGTGAGCTTGGTTGTCTCATATATGTGAACCTGTGATGGCCCTGCCCCTGATGGTTGAATGCTGAATTGCTGATGCTATTTATACTCAAGTTTGAAAATGTACAAAATATTTACTCACCGAAATATGTAACCATAACTAAAAAATTGGTGCCTTATTTTCAAATTCGCGTCAACTTTGGTTATTTTGGTATGTACCGAAACCATACTGAAATATTTTGGTATATACCGAAACCGAACCATATTTTAATTTCAAACCGTATTTACCGAAGTATCAATACCATACAAACCGAGAAACCGTATTTACCGAACCACGTAAACCGAATAAACCGAACGCACAGAGTGAGGGACAGCCACCACATGGATAGAATTTCAGTCAGCCTTCCGAGCACGGCACATTCCTCAAGGTCTGATGGACCAGAAGAAGAAGGAATTCCGCAAACTCACACAGGGCAAAATGACTGTGGATGAATATCAGAGGAAATTTCTCGATTTATCCCGCTATGCTGAAGATGGCACCATTTGAAGTTCTTTATGGACGTAAGTGCCGAACTCCTCTGAATTGGTCAGAAACTGGGGAACGGCCACTCTTCGGTCCAGACATTATTCAACACGCTGAAGAACAAGTCCGTATCGTTCGTGAACATCTGAAGACTGCCCAGTCTCGTCAGAAGAGCAATTATGACCGTAAACACAAGGTAATGGTCTACCAACCTGGCGAACAGGCTTATCTTCGTGTCACCCCGATGAAGGGCACTCACCGCTTCAGAATCAAGGGCAAGTTAGCTCCTCGCTACATTGGCCCATTCCGTATTCTCACCAGATGTGGAGAAGTGGCATATTAGTTGGAACTACCATCGAACCTTTCTCAGGTTCACAATGTTTTCCATGTGTCGCAACTCCGCCGGTGTTTTAAGGATCCGATCCGAGCAGTGGATCATGAAGTGCTTGAATTGCAGGATGACCTATCTTATAAGGAACATCCGATCCGTATTCTTGATCAAGCTGAACATCGAACCCGTCAGAAGGCAATCAAGTTCCTTAAAGTTCAGTGGTCGAATCATTCTGAAGATGAAGCCACTTGGGAACGCGAGGATCGTCTTCGTGAAGAATACTCCGATCTTTCCCTTCTACCTCTTAATTCTCGGGACGAGAATTTCTTTTAGAGGAGGAGAATTGTAACACACCCTGTAATTAAGCTATAGTAAACCCCTGCAAATTATGCCAAGTCATCTAGTTTTGCAATGCCACTTGTCACTTGGCTTCAGAACAAATTCAAATTCAAAATTCAAATGGCAAGTGAAAATAAAAGTTGATCAAATTTGAAAACAAAATAGTTCATAATATTGCAAATAATCCCAAAGCAATTGTAAAAGTAAAACCAACATTATTTGGAATCCCAAGTTGACCCTAGCATCCAAACAACATCATTAAATCCATTTTCATTTTTGCAAAATCCAAATGAATTCATTTAACTCCAAATTTTTTTGTGGTAGTGCAGAATATTGCAGAGTATTTAATTTGGCAAGTTTCACATTTTACCAAAGTCAATTGGTGTGAAAAGAAAATGCAAAACAATGAAGAAAATAGAAAACAGAAAAGAAGAAAAGAAAAGGCCTAAACCTACTGTGCTTGTGGGCTTCAAGTCCACAGTAGCCGGCCCGGCCCAACTCCCCTGTCTTCTCCCTCCTCCTGCTCATCCCCGCGCTGGTGTCGCCTGCGCACACGCGCGCACGCTCTAGCCCCCTCTCCTCGCTCGACAGTGCGCCGCTACAGAGCCGCGGCGAGCTAGAAGACCCTCCTCGCCCCCGTGGACGAACCCTAGCCCCTATTCTCCCTCTCTCCCGCACTCTCCCACCTCTCCCGAGCGTGGCCATGGCCGCCCCTCCGTAACCATGCGGCCATCGAGCCCCTCCTACCATGCTGAGCCATCCATCGGCTCCGCCATCATCGTCTTCGTTGTATACGCCCTCGGGATCGAGCAGGGACGCCGCCAAGCCGTCGCCTCCTTCGTTCTTCCCCGACTGGATCCACCATTGCTTCATGTCGATCGGCGTGTCCTCGACTCCCTCCGCCATCGCCGAGCTGTCCGCGCGCATCCCAGTGAGCCCTGCCTCTTTTCCCGCATCTTACCGAGCTTGAATTCGAGCTCTAGCATGCCCTTCCGTAGCCGCAGCTCTGCCGTCCGCCATTGCCGTCCGAGCACTCGCATCCGAGCTCCTCCGCTCGAACTAGCGACACAGCCGTGCTCCTGGAGTTCCCTAGCTGCCGCCTAGCTGCTTGTTTTGGTCATAGGAGCCCCGCATCGCTGCGCCCGAGCACCCCCGTACTCCGGCCGCCACCTTCGTCGTTGCGGCCATCGCAACAGGCCTCCCCGCGCCCCGCCGCTTGCCCCACTGGATGCGGCGCATTTCTAGCTACCAAATGAACCCAGCCGCGACTAATTACCGGCCTAATTACCCCCTGTGCCAATGCCAAGTGGGTCCCGCCTGCTTAATTAACCGACTAATTAAAATGATTAGACTAATATAATTACCCTTGACCCCACGTGTCAGCTTTGACCTGGCCTAGTCAACGTTGACCGGCCCCACATGTCGGTGACCGTGGCTCACTGACATGCGGGTCCCGCTGGACCCGCTGACCAGTCAACGTTGACCCAGTCAACTGCTGACTGTGCAGTTGACTGGGCCCACTGTCAGCCTCTGGGTGCATTTCTGTGTGCACTCAGCTGGGTACCCGTAGCAATTTAATATTTAAATAATTTTCGAATTTAAATTAATTCCAGAAAATCAAAAAATACTTCAAACTTTGAAAAATCATATAAAATAAACCGTAACTCGGATGAAAATAATTTATATATGAAAAATTATCAGAAAAATATGAAGAATCCGAATATGTGATCAAAATGCTTGACCTTCACTCCTAACTAGGTGAACATGGAAACTTCCCCTCCGGATCAATATACCGATAAGCACCTGGAGCTGGGAAAATATTCCCGGATATTTTCCTGCTCCGTTTAAAATACGTAGCACTGCATTAGGACACCCCTAGCATAACCTACCTGCATGTCCTGCATCTGAGTTACATCTGTGTGCTTTATATTTACTGTTTCTTCCACCTCTTCTCTCCGGTAGACCCGAGACTGACGATGCCCCCGTGATTGACTACGTCACCGACGGCCCTTCTTCCTTTTCAGCAAAGCTTCCAGGCAAGCAAACCCCCTTGATCATTCCTATATCACCTATTGCTCCTTCCCCGTGCTTGCATTAGAATTTGCTACCGTATTTGATTGTTCCTATTCTGATGCATAGCCTGATTTTGTAACTATTGTTGATACCTTACCTGCTATCCTAAATGCTTAGTATAGGTTGTTTAGCGATCCATCAGTGGCCCCACATCGTTGTCCGTGTTGCCCTGCTTTACTACCAGAAGACTCGATCAACGTGATCGATGTGCATAGACCGACACAGCACCGCATACCCCCTTAGTTGTACGATTCTGCAGAGCTACCATCGAGTGCCGAGGGTCATACCTCCTACCTCACTCCTGATGTTATCTTTGTAGTGTAGCTAGTCGGTTGTGGGTTACTGATACGTCTCCAACGTATCTATAATTTTTGATTGTTCCATGCTGTTATATTATCAATCTTGGATGTTTTTATATGCATTTACAGCAATTATATATCATTTTTGGAGACTAACCTATTTACTTAGTGCCCAATGCCAGTTGCTGTTTTCTGCCCTGTTTTTGTTTTATAGAATATCAATACCAAACGAAGTCCAAATGCCACGAAACTTTTTGGAGATTTTTTTTCTGGACAATACCAACACTAGAAGCTTCGGGAGGAGGCCAGAAGCCCCAGGGGGTGCCCACAAGGCACCAGGGCGCGCCTGGGGCGCAATCGCGCACTGGTACTTCATGGGGTCCACAGAGCTCCGTTTGACCTAATTCCACTACTATAAATTCCCAAAAAAATAGAAACCCTAAAGGGAGTCCACAAAATACTTTTTCCGGCGCCGCAAGTTTCTGTTCTCGAGAGATCCCATCTGGAGGCCTTCGTCTGTACTCCGCCGGAGGGGTAATCGATCACGGAGGGGCTCTACATCAACCTTGCTGCCCTTCCGATGATGCGTGAGTAGTTTACCACAGACCTTCGGGTCCATAGGCAGTAGCTAGATGGCTTCTTCTCTCCTTTTGATCTTCAATACAATGTTCTCCTCGATGTTCTTGGGGTTCTATCCGATGTAATCACTTTTTGCGGTGTGTTTGTTGGGATCCGATGAATTGTGAGTTTATGATCAGATTATCCATGAATATTATTTGAGTCTTCTCTGATCTCTTTTATGCATGATTATTATGGCTTCGTATTTCTTCTCCGATCTATTGATTTGGTTTGGCCAACTAGATTGATTTATCTTGCCATGGGAAGAGGTGCTTTGTAATGGGTTCGATCTTGCGGTGCTCAATCCTAGTGATAGAAAGGGACATGACATGTATGTATCGTTGCTATTAAGGGTAAAAAGATGGGGTTTATTCATGCGTGAGTTTACTTTGTCTACATCATGTCACCGTTCTTAAGGCGTTACTCCGTTCTTTATGGACTTAATACACTAGATGCATGCTGGATAGCGGTCGATGTGTGGAGTAATAGTAGTAGATGCAGGCAGGAGTCGGTCTACTTGTCTCGGACGTGATGCCTATATACATAATCATTGCCTTGGATATCGTCATGATTATTTGCTTTTCTATCAATTGCCCAACAGTAATTTGTCTACCCACCGTATGCTATTTTCTTGAGAGAAGCCTCTAGTGAAAACTATGGCCCCCGGGTCTACGTTATCATTTACTAAAACCCTAAAAATACTTGCTGCAATTTTATCTTATTTATTTTATTTTGTATTTTTGTTTCTATCTATCTATCTATCACATACAATTTAATCTTGCAATTTACCGCCGAGGGATTGACAACCCCTTGTTTGCGTTGGGTGCAAGGATTTGTTTTTTGTGTGCAGGTGCTACTAACGAGGTGTTGCGTGATTGTCCTACTGGTTCGATAACCTTGGTTTCATAACTGAGAGAAATACTTATCTCTATTGTGCTGCATCATCCCTTCCTCTTCGGGGAAAACACCAACGCAAGCTACAAGTAGCAGGAAGAATTTCTGGCGCCGTTGCCGGGGAGACATCATCACCATCTATCAAGTACCTTTGCATAAACTCTCATCTCCTTGCATTTATGTTATTTGCCTCTTGTTTTCATCTCCCCCACTTCTAAAAAGTTTTTACAAAAATACAAAAATATTTTCCGTTTGCCTTTTTCTTGTTTGTTTGCTTGTTATCTTGTTTGCGTAGCCGCGATGTCTCAAGAAAATACAAATTTGTGTGATTTTTCCAATACTAATAATAATGATTTTATTAGTACTCCAATTGCTCCTCCCGCCGCTAGTGTGGATACTTGTGATATTAATGCCGCTTTGCTAAATCTTGTTATGAAAGAACAATTTTCTGGTAGTCCTAATGAAGATGCTGCATCCCATCTTAACACTTTCGTAGAATTGTGTGATATGCAAAAGAAAAAAAGATGTGGATAATGATATTGTGAAATTAAAATTATTCCCATTTTCATTACAGGATCGTGCAAAAATTTGGTTTTCATCTTTACCACGAAATAGTATCGATGCTTGGGATAGGTGTAAAGATGTTTTTATTACTAAGTATTTTCCTCCCGCGAAAATTATTTCTCTTAGAAATCAAATTATGAATTTTAAGCAACTTGATCATGAACATGTTACCCAATCTCGGGAAAGGATGAAATTAATGATAAGAAATTTCCCTACTCATGGTTTAAATTTATGGATGATCATACAAATTTTTTACGCGGGATTAAATTTCGTTCTAGAAATCTTTTAGATTCCCCCGCGGGTGGTACTTTTATGGAAATTACTTTGGGAGAAGCTACTAAATTGCTTGATAATATTATGGCAAATTATTCACAATGGCATACTGAAAGAGTTCCTACTAGTAAAAAAGTGAATTCTGTTGAAGAAATTAATACTTTGAGTGATAAAGTTGATGCGCTTATGAAATTGGTTGCTAGCAAAAATGCTCCTATTAATCCTAATGATGTGCCTTTGTCCACTTTGATTGAGCAAAATAATAATCCTGTAGATGTGAATTTTGTCTCGCGAAACAATTTTAATAATAATGCTTATAGAGGCAATTTCAATGCTAGACCGTTTCCTGGAAATTCCTCTAATAATTATGGCAATCCCTATGGTAATTCTTATAATAATAATAGGATGCCCTCCGATCTTTAAAGTAATATTAAAGAATTTATTAATGCTCAAAAAGTTTTCAACACTACAATAGAAAAAAAATTGAGTAAACTTGATGATATGTCTAGGAGCATTGATAGAATTATTGATGATGTGGAAAATCTCAAGACTAAAATTTTTGCCACCCAAAATTGATATTAACGAATCAATTAAAGCTTTATATGTTTCCATGGATGAGAGTAAGAAAAGAATCGCCATGCTAAAAGCTAAACGAGAATTTTTAGAAAACCGATTCCTCCCGATTTTTATCGTAGTAATGATGAGGATATTAAAATGATTGGAGTTTCATCTATTGATTCTTTGTTTGGTAATATATAACTTGATGAAAAGGGGACTGAAGAAGAGTCAACTTTAGCTAGTAGGCATTCCCATAATTCGGAGGGTGAAAATCTTGATAAGAAAATTGATAAAAGTGGGTTTGGAGAGGTAAAAACTTTAAATAGCGATGTGCCCACTCTCTTGGATTACAAAGATTTTAATTATGATAATTGTTCTTTGATTGAGTGCATTTCTTTGTTACAATCCATGTTAAATTCACCCAACGCTTATGAGCAAAACAAGGCTTTTACTAAACACATCGTAGAAGCAATGATGAAAGCGTTAGAAGAAAAGCTAGAACTAGAGATTTCAATTCCTAGAAAATTATATGATGAATGGGAACCCACCATTAAAGTTAAAATTACAAATTATGAGTGCAATTCTTTATGTGATTTGGGTGCTAGCGTTTCCACAATTTCAAAATCTCTATGTGATGTGCTAGGTTTTACCAATATAGATGAATGCTCTCTTAATTTGCATCTTGCGGATTCTACTATTAAAAAGCCATTGGGTAGAATCAATGATGTTCTTATTCTTGCAAATAGAAAATATGTGCCCGTTGATTTCATAGTACTTGACATTGAATGTAATACTTCTTGCCCAATAATACTTGGTAGACCGTTCTTACGAACCATAGGTGCCGTTATTGACATGAAAGAAGGGAATATAAAATTTCAATTTCCATTAAAAAAGGGTATGTAACATTTACCTAGGAAGAAAATTAAAGCACCATATGAATCCATCATGAGGGCCACTTATGGAATCAACTTGAAAGATGACAATACTTGAAACTATGCATTATGCCTAGCTAGGAGCATAAAACAATAGCGCTTGTTGGGAGGCAACCCAATGAATAAAATAAATTTTTACTTTTTTGTTTCTGTTATGGTGTGTTTTCATGTTTATGCTATGTTATTATTGAGTTTTTTATGTTTTAATTAGTGTTTGTGTCAAGTAAAGCCTTTAGGATGATTTGGAAGATAGTATAATTGATGCTGTTTGGAAAACAGAAAGTTTTGCGTCCAGTGCTGGAATTTTGGTTCTGTACTGGAACGTAAAAAAAATCTGAATTTTTTACACAGTATTGGTGTATGAATTTCCCACGTTTTCTTAATTTTTTAGAATTTTTGGAGTTACAGAAGTATGGCTTTTAAATAGATTGCCACAGACTGTTCTGTTTTTGACAGATTCTGTTTTTCATGCGTTGCTTGCTTGTTTATAATGCAAAAATAAAATATGAGGGTTTGCAAGGTATAATGCAAAAATAAAATATGAATGGGTTTGCAAGAGTACTTAAAGTAGTGATTTATTTAGTTATACTAACGGATCTCACGAAGGTTTTGTTGAGTTTTGTGTGATTGAAGTTTTCATGTTTTGGGTGAGATCACGATGGATGAAGGAATAAGGAGTAGCAAGAGCCTAATCTTGGTGATTCCCGAGGCACCCCAAGGTAATATTCTAGGAAGACTCAAGCGTCTAAGCTTGGGGATGCCCCGGAAGGCATCCCCTCTTTCTTCTACCAACCATCGGTAATTTTACTTGGAGCTATATTTTTATTCATCACATGATATGTGTTTTGCTTGGAGCATCTTGTATTATATGAGTCTTTGCTTTGTTTGATTTTTAGTTTATCACAATCATCCTTGCTGAACACACCTATTTTGAGAGAGCCACACGTTATCATAATTTGTTAGAATACTCTATGTGCTTCACTTAATTTTTTTGAGCTAGGCAGTTGCTCTAGTGCTTCACTTAAATCTTTTTGAGCACGGCAGTGGCTATATTTTGAAGAAATAAACTCTCATGCTTCACTTATATTATTTTGAGAGTTGATAAGATTAAAATTTTGAAGAAATAAACTCTCATGCTTCACTTATATTATTTTGAGAGTTGATAAGATGAAAATTTTGAAGAAATATTTGCACTCTCATGCTTCACTTATATCTTTTTGAGAGTTGATAATAGTAATGGTAATTTGCACAAGATATGAATTTGGTTCCAAAGTGATGAATATTCAAGAGGGATATAATAAAAACTTTCATATAGATCATTGGATATGATAAGTGTGATTCCTTGCAATAGTTTTACGATATGGAGATGATAATATGTGAGTCATGTTAGTGAGTAATTGTGATTTAGTAAGAATATTAGTGTTAAGGTTTGTGATTCCCTATGCATGCACATTAAGTCAATAGTTATGCAAAGAAATTATATCCTACTTATGGTGCATTATTCGGTGTTAGTTATGTTCAATGCATGTTTATGACCGTTTTTGCTTTTTGGTTGGTTGCTTCCCAATCTATTTGCTAGCCTTCATTTGTACTAAGCAGAAATACTGCTTGTGCATCCAAAATCCTTAAACCCAAGTTGTGCCAAATGAGTCCACTATATCTACCTATATGCGGTATTTCAATGTCGTTCCTAGTAAATTTGCGTGTGCCAACTCTAATTTTCAAAATAATTTTTCTGTTTTGTGTGCCCATACCGCTCATGAAGCGGCAGGGGGTGGCCATTATTTTCCATGCTAGGTGTGTTATTCTCACGATGAGTGTTTATTCACTTGTCATTGCACGAGAGAGTGGCTGGTAATAGGGATGCCCAGTCCCACAATGAAATCAAAAATTAATAACAACAAAATTCCTTGGAAAGTGATGGTATGGAGGGCACCCGTGGATACGGCTATCCATGGATTGCGAAAGAAAGGTGGAAAGGAAATAAACTTTACTTTCTGTTTGGGAACCACCTATGATGTGTCTAGCATGGAAAATATTGGGAATTCTCGGTCGTTTTTGTTGACAGGAAAAGCATGCCTCTCAAAATATTTTTATCTCTCTAATTTAAGCTTTGAGTTCTGGCACATTTGACAAATCTCTGCTTCCCTCTGCGAAGGGCCTATCTATTTACTTTTATGCAATTTTTATTTTTACTTTGAGTCTCCATCTTCTCTTATAAAGCACCAACTAGAGAGCACTATTGTCATACTTGTGCATTGTGTGTACCTAATATTTGAGTGTGTTTCATGAATGGATCAATGATTGAGCATAATGGGCTAGGGATAGCTTTCTTTAGCGTTGATATTTTGAAAGACATGGTTGCTTGTTAGTATGCTTGTGTATTTATATCTTCATGTCAAATTATAGATTATTGCTTTGAATCATTCAAGTCCAATGTCCATGCTACAAATGAAAAGAATATTTGATGAATATGATAGGCAGCATTCCACATCAAAAATTCTGTTTTTATCATTTACCTACTCGAGGACGAGCAGGAATTAAGCTTGGGGATGCTGATACGTCTCCAACGTATCTATAATTTTTGATTGTTCCATGTTGTTATATTATCAATCTTGGATGTTTTTATATGCATTTACAACAATTATATATCATTTTTGGAGACTAACCTATTAACTTAGTGCCCAGTGCCAGTTGCTGTTTTCTGCCCTGTTTTTGTTTTACAGAATATCAATACCAAACGAAGTCCAAATGCCACGAAACTTTTTGGAGATTTTTTTTCTGGACAATACCAACACTAGAAGCTTCGGGAGGAGGCCAGAAGCCCCAGGGGGTGCCCACGAGGCACCAGGGCCCATCTGGGGGGCAGGTGCGCCCTGGTACTTCGTGAGGCCCACAGAGCTCCGTTTGACCTAATTCCACCACTATAAATTCCCAAAAAATCAGAAACCCTAAAGGGAGTCCACGAAATACTTTTTCCGCCGCCGGAAGTTTCTGTTCTCGAGAGATCCCATCTGGAGGCCTTCTCCGGTACTCCGCCGGACTGGGAATCGATCATGGAGGGGCTCTACATCAACCTTGCTGCCCTTCCGATGATGCGTGAGTAGTTTACCACAGACCTTTGGGTCCATAGGCAGTAGCTAGATGGCTTCTTCTCTCTTTTTGATCTTCAATACAATGTTCTCCTCGATGTTCTTGGAGTTCTATCCGATGTAATCACCTTTTGCGGTGTGTTTGTTGGGATCCGATGAATTGTGAGTTTATGATCAGATTATCGATGAATATTATTTGTGTCTTCTCTGATCTCTTTTATGCATGATTATTATGGCTTCGTATTTCTTCTCCGATCTATTGATTTGGTTTGGCCAACTAGATTGATTTATCTTGCCATGGGAAGAGGTGCTTTCTAATGGGTTCGATCTTGCGGTGCTCAATCCCAGTGACAGAACGGGACATGACACGTATGTGTCGTTGCTATTAAGGGTAGAAAGATGGGGTTTATTCATGCATGAGTTTACTTTGTCTACATCATGTCATCGTTCCTAAGCCGTTACTCCGTTCTTTATGGACTTAATACACTAGATGCATGCTGGATAGCGGTCGATGTGTGGAGTAATAGTAGTAGATGCAGGCAGGAGTCGGTCTACTTGTCTCGGACGTGATGCCTATATACATAATCATTGCCTTGGATATCGTCATGATTATTTGCTTTTCTATCAATTGCCCAACAGTAATTTGTCTACCCACCGTATGCTATTTTCTTGAGAGAAGCCTCTAGTGAAAACTATGGCCCCCGGGTCGACGTTATCATTTACTAAAACCCTAAAAATACTTGCTGCAATTTTATCTTATTTATTTTATTTTGTATTTTTGTTTCAATCTATATATCTATCACATACAATTTAATTTTGCAATTTACCGCCGAGGGACTGACAACCCCTCGTTTGCGTTGGGTGCAAGGATTTGTTGTTTGCGTGCAGGTGCTGCTAACGAGGTGTTGCATGATTCTCCTACTGGTTCAATAACCTTGGTTTCATAACTGAGGGAAATACTTATCTCTACTGTGCTGCATCATCCCTTCCTCTTCGGGGAAAATACCAACGCAAGCTACAAGTAGCAGTTACCGAGGGTGATTCCTCTTTCACCCCCTCTGATGATGCCTCTGTCGTACAACCCCTCAAGTGTGAACCCATCGAGGGTGATTCCTCCAAGTTCACCTTGATCGATACATCGAGTGGGAATCCATCGAGGGTGATCCCTCGGATTTCCCTCTTGATGTCATGGCCACACGGTTACCTTGGCATTTACCTCAGACCATTATTAAAGCCGGGTCGACCCCGAGGGGTACCCGCGAGAGGAGTGAAGTCGGGTTGACCGTGAGGGTACCCACGAGAGATTATTGTGGCGGAACGACAGGGCAGGCGGAGACCACCTAGGAGAGAGGTGGGCCGGGTTCCTGGTCGTTGGACTGCGGGTTACCATGTCGGAGCGACAGGGTGTCGGAGGTGAGCCTTGAGCCCTGTTCGTGTCCGCGAGCTACTAATAACATGTTAACGGATTTGGGTATTTGATTTGAGCTGGCCACTGGCGTATTCGTACTACCACCACACGGGATAATGGTTTAATGGGGCCCTCGGCGCCGTATGTATCAGCCGAAAGCTCTGTGAGACGTCCAGTTCAGCATTGTGAGCCGGTCGGGACAAGGCCATCCAGGACTAAGGTGGTGCTTGGACTCTGACCCGCGACACAACGACCCGGAGTGCAAAGGGCGATGGGCCCAAGACCCCTGAGCGCTTAGGATGTAGACCGGCGGGGACCTCTCTGCAGAGCCTAGGTAGGACTACGTCGTGTCGATCAGCCGAGGCCGGGCATGACCGAGAAAAGTGTGTCCGGCCAGAGTTAATCGAGCATGTTGGGTAACAGTAGTGCACCCCTGCAGGGAAGTTATCTATTCGAATAGCCGTGTCCACGGTAACAGGACGCTCAGTGTAGTATCCCGATCTACTACAACTTGAAATGGATACATGTTACTTTAATTATAAGCTCCGGGATCGCTTTCTCGTAGGGAGTCGAGGAAGGATATCTGGGCTTTGCTACTACATACTTATTGCTTTATTATACGCTACTAATCTGCACTCTTCTAATGCTGCAAGACGCTGCAAGATGCTAGTCTTCGATAGGCTAGGCCCTCTCTCTATTCTGGCATTTCTGCAGTCTAGTCCATAGATATAGCCCCTTCATTTGATACCGATGCATAAATAGACTAGTTCTGATGTAAGTCTTGCGAGTACTTTGGATGAGTACTCACAGTTGCTTTGCTACCTCTTTTCCCCATACCCAATTGCTGTGACCAGACGATGGAGCCCAGGAGCCAGCTGCCCCCGTCGACTACTACTACCCCTCTGGTGGAGCCTACTACTACGTGGAGACCGACGACCAGGAGTAGATAGGAGGCTCCCAGGCAGGAGGCCTGCGCCTTTTCGATCTAGATGTCGTTGGTTTGCTCGGCCTTCTTAACGCAAACTTGTTTGGTTGTGTCTGTTCTCAGATACTAATGCTTTCGCCGACTCTTGTGTAATTCGAGCTTATGTATTCGAGCCCTCGAGGCCCCTGGCTTTTAATATAAAGCTTGTATTATTTTATTTTGTGTCTAGAGTTGTGTTATGATATCTTCCCGTGAGTCCCTGGGCTTGATCGTGCGCATTTGCGTGTATGATTAGTGCACGGTCGAGCCGGGGGCGTCACACATGGCATGAATACTTCATAAATTATAGATACGTTGGAGACGTATCAGCATCCCCAAGCTTAATTCCTGCTCATCCTCGAGTAGGTAAATGATAAAAAGAAATAATTTATGAAGTGTGAATGCTAGCATAGTGCATAAGTTTGATCAATGATAATTTCAATCACTTTTCCTAGCATCATAACAGCAACTCTTTCCCATAAAACTCATCATGATAAAGTAGCAATCAATTCACATGCTATGGTTCAAACAATGCATTCTCTTGAAACTTAACAACCTATGTTCTTAGTCAGCAAACAATTGCAATTCAACTTATCTTCAACAAAGTCTAAGTAAGAGCTCCACATACTCAATTATCATATAGTCTTCTATGATTGCTAGTACTCAAAGCATATTTTTAGAACAAATATCATCCATCGAACACAGAGAAAGATAGGGGCTTAGTGTTTCGCCTCCCAACTTATTTATCATAGAGATAATTGTCAACAATAATAATTCATGATCAAATATATTTGACTGGCCATATGTGCCTGCATCTTTCCCCACCACATGATGCTTGCCAACTAGAGAATAATTAAGGTTGAAATGAGAGGTAATACTATTGACTCTTGCATAAAAGTAAATACATAAAGTAAAAGATAGGCCCTTCGCAGAGGGAAGCAGAGGTTGTCATGTGCTTTTTATTTTTGGATGTGCAAGCTCTTAATGCAAAGGAACGTCACGTTATATTGCCCCTTGTGATAGCAACCTTTATTATGCAGTCCATCGCTTTTATTTCTTTACCATCACAAGTTCGTACAACGCTTATTTTCCCTTGCAATAAAAGATCAGACATATTTAGGGGCAATTTTTATTGCTTTTTGCACCGATGACAACTTACTTGAAGGATCTTATTCAATCCATAGGTAGATATGGTGGACACTCATGGCAAGAAACTGGTTTTAATGGTTTTTGGATGCACAAGTAGTATCAACTTAGTACAAATTTTTGGCTAGCAAAAGATCCTAAGCAAGCACCACATGTTGGAGGATCCATAACAATATAACTTCTATGCAAATGTACCCAAACATAACTCATTACGTTGTCTTCCTTGTCCAAGTAAGTAAAATGCGAATGGATTCAAGTCTTGCAACGGGGGCGTAGGTCTCACCATAGTCCATACCTTCGACTTGTGTGTAACCTTGTGCTACGAGATGTGCCTTGTTGCGTACAACTTGTCCATCTTCATCTTGCTTATTCCGAAACACCCATTTGGTTCCAATGATGTTTTGCTCTTCCTTAGGCTTCTCAACCAATGTCCACACTTGGTTCCTCTCAAAGTTGTGTAGCTCTTCGTGCATTGCATTCACCCAATCGGGGTCCTTGAGAGCATCTTCTACCTTCAAGGGTTCAACACTAGAGATAAATGAGTAATGCTCACAAAAGTTAGCTAAACTAGATTTAGAGCGAGTAATTCTCCCGGTTTGGATATCTCCAAGTATTTGTTCGACGGGATGATCCTTGTCGATTCTTGCTCTAACTCGAGGTAGCTTTTTCTTGGGTTGTGGTGAGGCTTCCTCATCATCACCATCTTCTTCTTCTTCGTTGATGTTGTCGTTGTTTGTTTGTGGAGGTGGAGAAGGAGGTTGAGGTGGATCATCTTGTTGCACTTCCTCATTCCCATCGTCTTGACGTGTTCCACTTGTGGATGCCTCCATATCAGCTTGTCGTTCACCTTGATGTGAGGTTGGGGCTTCCACTTGAATAGACGAGGTACTCTCCTTTACTTCCACGGGGCGAATCTTGCCAATGGGCAAGTCTTGGATTGCTTTCGATGGTTCTTGATCTCCTACATCAAGTGGCAATTGCTCGACTTGCGAGCCGTTAGTCTCATCAAACTTCACATCTACCGTCTCTTCAACTTTTCGAGTGAAGTTGTTGTAGACACGGTAAGTGTGAGAGTTCGATCCATAACCAAGTAGGAAACCTTCATGAGATTTATGAGCAAATTTTGAACGACGATGCTTATCAAGAATGTAACATTTTGAGCCAAATACTCGAAAGTATCCAACTTATGGTTTGTTACCAGTGAGCAGTTCATACGCCGTTTTACCAAGAAGCTTGTGAAGATAGAGTCGGTTTGTTGCATGACAAGCTGTTTCAACCGCTTCTGCCCAAAAATGTCTTGGCGTCTTGTATTCATCAAGCATTGTTCTTGCCATCTCAATAAGTGTACGGTTCTTCCTCTCAACAACTCCATTTTGTTGAG
Organism: Elymus sibiricus; assembly: GCA_039707655.1. Lineage (NCBI taxonomy): Eukaryota > Viridiplantae > Streptophyta > Magnoliopsida > Poales > Poaceae > Elymus > Elymus sibiricus. The sequence goes on from CM077672.1 coordinate 404,169,632, forward strand.
GTGTGTACGTAGCCGAGAACTCATGTGAAATACCCTCCTCATCAAGAAAGGTGTCCACATTGGCGTTCTTGAACTCCGTTCCGTTGTCACTCCAAACCTTCTTGATCTTTACTTCAAATTGATTTTGAGCCTTTCTTGCGAAGTTCTTGAAGATCTTTTGTACCTGCGATTTGTCATCAAGAAAGAACACCCACGTAAATCTGGAAAAATCATCAACAATGACTAAACCGAAAGAGTTACCACCAAGACTCTTATAGGCGTTGGGACCAAACAGATCCATATGAAGTAGCTCGAGTGGTCTCCTCGTGGTCATAATGTTCTTTACGGGATGGCTTCCTCCAACCTGTTTTCCTGCTTGGCAAGCACTACAAAGTCGATCTTTGTCAAATATAACATCTTTTACTCCAAGAATGTGATCTCCTTTAACAAGTTTATCAAGGTTACGCATACCAACATGTCCAAGTCTTCTATGCCATAACCAACCTTTAGAAGATTTTGCAATTAAACATGTACGAGGTTGGGCTCTCTTAGTGAAATCAACAATGTATAGATCACCTCTACGAATGCCGGTAAAGACTATATTATGATTATCTTGGCGAAACACTTGGCAATCTACTTTGGTAAATAGAACATTAAAACCAAAATCGGCTAGTCTAGATACGGAAAGAAGATTGTAACCAAGAGATTCAACAAGCATAACATTTTGTATGGAGCTATCATTGGATATGGCCACCTTACCAAGGCCAAGTACCTTACCCTTGGAGTTGTCTCCAAAAGTCACATACTTGCGTGGACCATCATTTTTAGTAACCTCACGAAACATGTCTCTATCTCCGGTCATGTGATCGGTACAACCGCTGTCAAGAATCCACTCTTTTCCTCCAGCCATATAATCTCGAAGATTTGCCATAAGGCTGAGATTCCTCATGGTCTTCTCAAATTCAATATCAAAGTCTTCGTCTTCATCATAATAGCCGTGCTCAACATCATCATCATCATGCATGTGATTAACAGATTCATTAGTTTCATGATCATGACAATGTTCAAGTTTAGGAATTCTAACAGTTTCCATGATAATATTGCTAATAGTTCTAACATCTCCTTTGGCACGCATGAGATCACGAAGCTCAAACAAGCAATCATCAAACTTAGGATCATTAGGACTCATCTTGTGAAAAACAACAGCCTTATGAAGAATCTTATCAAGACTCTTTAGAGAATAATCGGGATATCGCTTTTCTAAATCATGCCATAGAGTATAAGCACATGAAAAGTTTCGCATACAACCAAGCACAATCTTAGGTAATCCTCTAATGATAAGATTGACGGTTCTAAGATTACGAAGCATGTCAATTTCCTCTTCATGAGTAGGATGCAAGGGATCAATAGGGGGCACATAAGGATTATGAATATACTTGCTCAAGTTAAACTCATCAAAGATATCAAGCATTTTATCCCTCCAAAAGTTGTAATACTCCCCATTGAGAAGAGGCACTCTACGTCTAATACTCCCGAACGTAGACATATCCATCTCCCTCCAATGGTGATGAAACCAAAGCAATGGAGACCAAAGCTCTGATACCATTTGTAGGATCGAGGAGATGTGTCTAGAGGGGGGGTGAATAGACTCCTAACCAGCCAAAGGTGCAGTTTTTAATTTCTCCTGGAATTTAGGCAGATTTTGGCACAAGTTAAGATCACTCCAATACTTTCTACACATGCATATCTAGAGATTGAGCAGCGGAAATAGTAAAGCATGCAATAGTACAAAAAGTAAAGGGGTAGAGTATGGAAGATCAAACACAATGAAGACACGGTGGTTTTTGGTGTGGTTCCGATACGTGGTGCTATCGTACGTCCACATTGATGGAGACTTCAACCCACGAAGGGTAACGGCTGCGCGAGTCCACGGAGGGCTCCACCCATGAAGGGTCCACGAAGAAGCAACCTTGTCTATTCCACCATGGCTTACGTCCACGAAGGACTAGCCTCACTCGGGGTAGATCTTCACGAAGTAGGCGATCTCCTTGCCCTTACAAACTTCTTGGTTCAACTCCACATCTGGTTGGAGGCTCCCAAGTGACACCTAACCAATCTAGGAGACACCACTCTCCAAAAGGTAATAGACGGTGTGTTGTTGATGAAATCCTTGCTCTTGTGCTTCAAATGATAGTCTTCCCAGCACTCAAACAACTCCTCACAGATTTGGCTATGGTTGAAGAAGAATTTGAGTGGAAAGCAACTTGGGAAAGGCTAGAGATCAAGGTTCAAATGGTAGGAATGGAATATCTTGATCTCAACACATGAGTAGGTGGTTCTCTCTCAAAAAATGAATGGTGGAAGTGTAGGCACGTTCTGATGGCTCTCCTTACTGAGAAGGATGGGGTGGAGGGGGTATATATATAACCTCCACACAAAATCCAACCGTTACACACTTTTGACCCAACTCGGTGGCACCGAAACGATCATCTCGGTAGCACCGAACTGTGTAAAAGATATGAACTTTAGGAATCTCGGTGGGACCGAGACGGACAACTCGGATGGACCGAAGTGCAATGGCTTAGGGCAATCCTTATCTCGGTGGCACCGATTGCATCAACTCGGTTGGACCGAAGTGAAGCAATAAGGCAACAGAGACTTGGCAAGCCAGCTCGGTGAGACCGATATGCATAACTCGGTGAGACCGAAGTGAATGCAACTGATTACAGAGAGTTGGCAAGGCCATCTCGGTGGGACCGAGATCCATTTCGCTGGATCCGATTTGTTAGGGTTTTGGCAGTGGCTAAGTCTTGGATGAACTCGGTGGGGCCGGATTGGAAATTTCGGTGGGGCCGAGTTGGACTTTAGGTTTAGGACATATTTGGGTAGAGAGAGTGGTTGAGGGTTTAGGAATACTGTCACTAAGCACTTGAGCAAAAAGACCATTAAGCAACACCTCATCCCCTTTTAATAGTATTGGCTTTCCTATGGACTCAATGTGATCTTGGATCACTAAACCAAAAATGTAGAGTCTTGAGCTTTTGCCAATCCTTGTCCTTATTATTTTGAAGGGGTTCCACGTCCTCTTGTCCATGCCACGCCATTGTTGAACTTGTCTGAAATTCACTAGATAAAAGCATTAGTCCAACAACATGTATGTTGGCATAAATTACCAAAACCACCAAGGGAGAAAATGTGCTTTCAGTAGCAAGTAACAAAAGTGAGCAAAAACGGTATTGCAATGCTTGAAAACAAGGCCTAGGGTTCATACTTTCACTAGTGCAATCTCTCAACAATGCTAACATAATTGGATCATATAACAATCCCTCAACGTGCGATAAAGAATCACTCCAAAGTTCTTATCTAGTGGAGAACATAAGATAGAAATTGTTGTAGGGTACGAAACCACCTCAAAGTTATCCTTTCCGATCAATCTATTGAGCTATTCCTATAAGTGTCATGAACAGCCCTAGAGTTCATACTAAAATAACACCATATGATACACATCAACCAACTCTAATGTCACCTAGATACTCCAATGTCACCACAAGTATCCGTGAGTTGATTATATGATATGCATCAAACAACTTCAGATTCATAATATTCAATCCAACACAAAGAACTTCAAAGAGTGCCCCAAGATTTCTACCGGAGAAAGTAGGACGAAAACGTGCATCAACCCCTATGCTTGGATTACCCCAATGTCACCTCTGGAATCCGCGAGTTGAGTGCCAAAACGTATATCAAGTGAATCAATATAATACCCCATTGTCACCACGGGTATTCATATGCAAGACATACATCAAGTGTTCTCAAATCATAAAAGTATTACATCCGATAATAGTGAAACCTCAAAGGTAAAAACTCAATTCATCACAACAAGATAGAGAGGGAGAAACACCATATGATCCAACTATATTAACAAAGCTCGCGGTACATCAAGATCATGCCAAATCAAGAACACGAGAGAGAGAGATAAAATGCATAGCTACTGGTACAAACCCTCAGCCCCGAGGGTGAACTACTCCCTCCTCATCATGGAGACCGCCGGGATGATGAAGATGGCCTCCGGTGATGATTTCCCCCCTCCGGCAGGGTGCTAGAAAAGGGCTGTAGATGAGATCGTGGAGGTACAGAGGCTTGCGGCAGCGGAGTCAAAGTTCAAGGGTTATTTCTAGGGGTTTCTGAATATATAGGAATTTTTGGCGTTGGAATCACGCAAAGAGGAGCCACAGGGGGCCCACGAGGCACCAGGGCACGCCTGGGGGGGGGGGGGTGGCACGCCCAGGTGGCTTGTGGGGCCCCTGTGGGTCTTCTGCTGCTCCCTCGAAGCTTCCTGGGTCTGTTTCCTTCCAGAGAAAATCGTCAAAAAGTTTCGCTGCATTTGGACTTCATTTGATATGGATTTTCTGGTAAACCAAAAACAAGCAGAAAACAGCAACTGGCACTGGGCACTAGGTCAATATGTTAGTCCATGAAAATCATATAAAATCTATATAAAAGTGCCCCAAAATCATACAAAACTATAATAAACATTGCATGAATACTTCATAAATTATAGATACGTTGGAGACGTATCAGCTGCTTTGGAAGAGAATAATGATATGCATGAATCTATAGATAATTATGATCCTATTGATTCGCCTGAAATATCCCTTTTTGATAAATTTGGTGCTTGTGGCCATGATGCCAATATTAATTATGCTTATGGAGATGAACTTGCTATAGTTCCTTATGTTAAAAATGAAATCATTGCTATTGCACCCACACTTGATAGCTCCTTGAATGAAAAGCGTGATTGCAATGATGTTATTATAAATTCTATTAATGTCAATTGTGCTAATGATATGCAAAACTACAAGCTTGGGGATGACAATTTTGTTATGTCCACTACTTATTGCAATGATCATGATAATACTTCTTATGATCTTGAAAATTTATTTAAGCCTCATAATGAATATGTTATTGATAATAATGTTTGCAATAATATTAAAAGTGGGTTTGGAAGAGTGTCAAATTTAGGTAATAATGATCCCACTACTTTGGAGAATTATCAATCTTATGAATTTTATGATAAAAGTGGGTTTGGAGAGGTCATGACTTTAGTTGATGTTAATCCCACTATCTTGGAAGATTATAAAACTTTTATGCATGTGGGTCATGAAGAGAATATTTTATATGATAGCTATATTGTTGAATTTGATTATGATTCCACATGTAATTATTATGAGAGAGGAAAATATGGTTATAAAAAAATTCATGTCACTAAATTACCTCTCTTTGTGTTGAAATTTTTAATGCTTCATTCTTCCTATTTGCATATGCCAGATATTGCTTGTCTTGATAATTTGTTTTCTTATAAAATGCCTATGCATAGTAAGTATGTTAGACTTAAATGTGTTTGTCACATGTTTTATGATGCCCTCTTTGTGTTTCAATTATTATCTTTTACATGAGCATCATTAAAATCTCAAAGCCTATCTCAATGGCTATAAAGAAAGAGCTTGTTGGGAGACAACTGATACGTCTCCAACGTATCTATAATTTTTTATTGTTCCATGCTATTATAGTATCAATCTTGGATATTTTATCTGCAATTATATGCCATTATATATCATTTTTTGGGACTAACCTATTAACCCAGTGCCCAGTGCCAGTTGTTTTTTTTTTTGCTTGTTTTTGTCTTTTCAGAAAATCATTATCAAAAAGAGTCCAAACGAGAGAAAAACTTTGGATTAATTTTTTCTGGACCAGAAGAGACCCACGAAGCTTCAGGAGAAGACCAGAAGAGCCACGAGGAGGCGACAAGCCTAGAGGGCGCGCCCTGGGGGAAAGGGCGCGCCCCCTAGGCTTGTGGGCCCCTCGTAGCCCCTCCTGACCTAATTCCAGCGCTATAAATTCCCAAATATTCCCAATATACCAGAAAGACAGAAGAGAAAACCTTTCTGCCGGCGCAAGCCTCTGTTCTTCCGCGATCCCATCTAGAGGCCTTTTCTGGTACTCTGCCAGAGGGGGAATCGATCACGGAGGGCTTCTTCATCAACCTTGCTGCCCTTCCGATGATGTGTGAGTAGTTTACCACAGACCTACGGGTCCATAGCTAGTATCTAGATGGCTTCTTCTCTCTCTTTGATCTTTAATACCATGTTCTCCTCGATGTTCTTGGAGTTCTATCCGATGTAATCTTCTTTTGCGGTGTGTTTGTTGGGATCCGATGAATTCTGAGTTTATGATCAGATTATTCATGAGAAATATTTGAGTCTTCTCTGAACACTTTTATGCATGATTGTTATAGCTTTGTATTTCTCTCCGATCTATCGATTTGGTTTGGCCAACTAGATTGGTTTATCTTGCAATGGGAGAGGTGCTTTGTGATGGGTTCAATCTTGCGGTGCTCAATCCCAGTGATAGAAAGGGACATGACACGTATTTGTATTGTTGCCATTAAGGATAAGAAGATGGGGTTTAATCATATTGATTGAGTTTACTTTGTCTACATCATGTCACCTTGCTTAAGGCGTTACTCTGTTTCATACTTAATACCCTAGATGAATGTTAGATAGTGGTCGATGGGTGGAGTAATAGTAGTAGATGCAGGCAGGAGTCGGTCTACTTGTCTCGGACGTTATGCCTATATACATGATCATTGCCATGAATCCGTCATAATTATTTGCTTTTCTATCAATTGCCCAACAGTAATTTGTTCACCCACCGTATGCTATGTGTTCGAGAGAGAAGCCTCTACTGAAAACTATGGCCCCCGGGTCTACTTTTATCATTTATTTAAAACCTAAAAGACCTTGCTGCAATTTATTTACTTTTATTTTATTTAGTATTTTAGTTTATCTATCTATCACTATCAGAATTAATCCTTGCAAATAACCGCTAAGAGGATTGACAACCCTCTTATTTGCATTGGGTGCAAGAGTTTGTTTTTGTGTGTGCAGGTGCTGCTAAAGGGATTTTGCGTGGTTCTCCTACTGGATTGATAACCTTGGTTCTTAACTGAGGGAAATACTTATCTCTACTATACTGCATCATCCTCTCCTCTTCGGGGAAATACCAACGCAGTCTACAAGTAGCAGGAAGAATTTCTGGCGCCGTTGCCGGGGAGACATCATCAAAATTACCAAGTACCTTTGCACAAACTATCATCCACTTGCATTTATTTTATTTGTCTTTTTATTTGCATTTTCCTCTCGTTTTCATCTCCCCCACTTCTATTTTTTTTTACAAAAACACAAAACATTTTTATTTGCTTGTTTGCTAGTTTGCTTGATTCGTCGCGATGTCTCAAGAAAACACAAAATTGTGTGACTTTTCCAGTACTAATAATAATGATTTTATTAGTACTCCTATTGCTCCTCCTGCCACTAGTGTGGAGTCGTGTGACATTAATGCTGCTTTGCTTAATCTTGTTATGAAAGAACAATTTTCCGGTAGTCCTAATGAAGATGTTGCATCCCATCTTAATACTTTCGTTGAGCTTTGTGATATGCAAAAGAAAAAAGATGTGGATAATGATATTGTCAAATTAAAATTATTTCCGTTCTCACTACGAGATCGTGCTAAAACTTGGTTTTCATCCTTGCCTAGAAATAGTTTTGATTCTTGGGATAGGTGTAAGGATGCTTTTATTGCCAAGTATTTTCCTCCCGCTAAGATTATTTCTTTAAGAAATCAAATTATGAATTTTAAGCAACTTGAGCATGAACATGTAGCACAATCTTGGGAGAGAATGAAATTAATGATAAGAATTTGCCCAACACATGGTTTAAGCTTATGGATGATCATCCAAAAAATATATGCGGGACTAAACTTTGTTTCTAGAAATTTGCTAGACTCTGCCGCAGGTGGTACTTTTATGGAAATTACATTGGGAGAAGATACAAAACTTCTTGATAATATTATGACAAATTACTCTCAATGGCACACTGAAAGAACTCCAACTGATAAGAAGGTAAATTCTGTTGAAGAAATTAATACTTTGAGTGATAAGATGGATGCTCTTATGAAATTGGTTTCTAGTAAAAGTGCTCATATTGATCCTAATGATGTGCCATTGTCTACCTTGATTGAGCAAAATAATAATGATGCTATTGATGTGAATTTTGTCTCTAGAAATAATTTCAACAACAATGCTTATAGGGGTAATTTCAATCCTAGACCGTTTCCTGGAAATTCCTCAAATAATTATGGTAATGCATATAATAATAATTATAATAGGATACCCTCTGATCTTGAAAGTAATATTAAAGAATTTATTAATTTGCAAAAGATTTTCAATGCTATGATAGAAGAAAAATTGAATAGAGTTGATGAAATGTCTAGGAACATGGATAGAATTGCTCACGATGTGGAAAATCTCAAGATTAAAATTTTACCAGCCAAGCATGATATAAATGAGTCTATTAAAGCTATCTATGTCTCCATTAATGAAAGTAAAGAAAGGACCGCTAGGTTGAGAGCTAAGCGGGAATTCTTAGAAAAAGCCATTCCACCCGGTTTCTATCGTAGTAATGATGAAGATATTAAAATGATTGGTGTTTCACCTATTGAATCCTTATTTAGTAATATAAAACTTGATGAAAAAGGGACTAAATATGATTCAACTTTAGCTAAAAGGCATCCCAATCATTTGGAGGGCGATGATCTTAATGATAAAAATGACAAAAGTGGGTTTGGAGAGGTCAAAACTTTAAATAGTAATGCACCCACTACTTTGGATTACAAGGACTTTAATTATGATAGTTGTTCTTTAATTGAGTGTATTTCCTTGTTACAATCCATGATTAATTCACCAAATGCATATGAACAAAATAAAGCTTTCACTAAACATATTGTAGAAGCTATGATGAAAGCTCATGAAGAAAAACTTGAGTTGGAAGTTTCAATTCCTAGAAAATTACAAGATGAATGGGAACCTACTATTAAATTCAAAATTAAAGATTACGAATGTAATGCTCTATGTGATCTTGGTGCTAGCGTTTCCACTATACCAAAATCTTTGTGTGATGTGCTAGGTCTCACCGATATGGATCCTTGTTCCCTTAATTTCCATCTAGCTGATTCCACTATTAAAAAGCCATTGGGTAGAATAAATAATGTGCTTATTCTTGCAAATAGAAATTTTGTGCCCGTGGATTTTATTGTTCTTGACATTTAATGCATTCCTTCTTGTCCTATAATACTTGGTAGGCCTTTCCTATGAACCATAGGATCTATTATTGATATGAAAGAAGTGTAGGAGATATGCCCTAGAGGCAATAATAAATGTTATTGTTTATCTCCATGTTCATAATTATGTTTATGTTCCATGCTATAACTGCTATGGTTCTCGAGTGTACAATAACCACGAGGCTCGGAGGAAGACTCATATGCACGTGTGGAATAATAAACGGTAAAATGTATTCCTAGTATGGCCTCTAAGACTAGCTCAAGTGTTGCATGATGGTTCTGTTTTCCTGGTCATGGGCATGACTATGCCGGCAACTTTGAGGGCACAATGTTAGGAGAACACTTGTGTTGAATCGACCCGATTGATGTTATGCTATGAGATACATTCGTCACAAGTTAATGGTTAATAACACAGAGAAAGTTAATGTTTGCATAATTCCTTAGACCATGAGAGTATCGAGTTTCTTCATGCTTCCTTCATGAACTTTGGGGTTTGTTAAATGTCATCCGTAAAAGGGTGACTATTACGGCGGCTTACGTGTTCATGGAAAAGTATGTCAAGGGACTTGATAGCTCAAGATTGGGATCTGCTCCTCCGACGATAGAGAGATATCTCTGGGCCCTCTCGGTGTTACGGTATCCATCATCATCTGGCTAGACACAATGTGATTTGATCACAGGGATGCCGGAACACGGGAACGAGAAAAGAGAACAAAACCGGTAACGAGGTAACTGGCATTGTGGACAAGTGTTGATCCATGGGGATGCCAATAAATCTCACCTCGGGTATTTGTAACATATCGCGAAGCAACAGGAATAGCACACGGCAACTGGAGGTTCACTCGAATATTTATTCGTGTGGGTATAGGGGTCAATATGGGTGTCCACGGCTCCGATGTTGATCATTTATCGGAAAGTGTTCCGGTCATGTCTATACTTCACCGAACCTACAGGGTCACACGCTTAAGTGTCATCTATCTACTGAATACTAGACAGGGAGTCTGAGAGAAAGTCACCGGAAAAGTTTCGGAGACAGCGGAAAAGTTCCGGAGAGAGAACACCGGAATAGTTTCGGTAAAACTGAAAAGTTGTTTCAGGGTATACCATTAAGTCAAATTGGTTTCGGCACACATCTGGAAATTCTTGGAGGGTGCCATAATTGTTCTGGAAACTTCTGGGATTTTTCCGGAGAAAAAACTGGAAATGTTCCGGAGCTGCCGGAACCGGCTTGGTTGCTTTTCGCAGATGAAAATCACTAATCCGGAATTATTTTGGAACGCGTCCAAAATCATTTTAGTGGGTACTGGAATTGTTCTAAGACCCACAGAAATATTTTTGGATTTAACAGTCGCGGAAAAATGTTTCTGTGAATAGTGAAAGTGCTTTTTGGGCTACTTTATGGAAAGCCACCTTTTAGGGCTTTTCCCAAAAGGCTTCTAGAAGAACTTGGGGACTAAGGAACCCCCTTTGGGGGGTCCACATGGGGGGTGGCCGGCCAAGAGGGGCTCCTCCATGGAGCCCCACTTGCCCCACTTGCCTTCTCATTTATGCCCTTGTGAAGGACATATTTTGGGGGCATTTTGGTATTTCAAGTAGCACCCCTACCCCTTGGGATTTCCTATAAATAGAGGTGGAGATGTGCTCTCCACACTCACTCCTTTCTCACATACAATTGCCATGCATGATCTGGCTTCTCTCTCCCTCCCCGCGAAATAGTTTCGTAGAGCCAAAAGGCTGTCTGGGTTCCGGTGGGAACTAGTTCTGGACGGCGAAGCCCTGCCGGATAGATGACACCGTATGTGTGCAACCCCGTAGAGAGGTCGTAGGTTCGATCTTTTTGCCCGAGGGGCTGTTCGAGAGTGCCTCCCGAAGGGCTGTCCGAGTTTTGAGGGTCCTCCCGAAGGGCTGTCCGTGACACCGTCCGAGGGACTGTCCGACCGCCTCCCAGGGGGCTGTCCGATGAGAAGACAAGGGAGAAAATCCTCGCGGTTGGGAGGTTGTAAATCCTAGCTGCGGGGATCTGCACCGACGATCTACATCGACTCTACTTCCGCTGCGCTACGAGTCGGTAACGATCGGATCGAAACCTTGTATGCAGTCTTCATACTGGTCCTGGGCTGGTGCGTAGGTCAGAAATTTTTGTTTTCAGCTGCGTTCCCCTACAGTGGCATCATGAGCCGTGCTATGCGTAGATGCAGGTTACGATCTAGAATACATAGAGATGTATGGGTGTTGCATAATATAATTTTGTAGTAGATGAGATCTATTGCTGAAAATTATTTATGCGGGTAGCAGATGAAATCTATTACCCGATGTTCTTGTTGCTTCCCCTGAAATTTGCGTATTTCTGATCTTGATAACAGCATGGTGGAGTTTCAAAGTTCTGGCAATCCACGATCCTGATTGATCAATGAAGTGTTAACAGTTCTTTGAATTCCACCATAGTTAAAAGAAAGATGAAATTTCGCAGACGAAAGGGCAATGTAGATATGATTTGCACGGGGGTCATGCATATGACGAAGTTAAGTATGAGGCTCGAGATTTTATTATCTCGTGTTTCATACACCCCGCAAAGTTAATCTAGCGACTTGAATAATCATACTTGATGATGGACGTTGGTAGCTTCGGTTTGTTTCGAAACCTTAGAAGCCACGTAAAATAAAATTTTGCATAAACCGATTGGAGGCGTCTAACTTGGTTTTGCAGGATGTGCATGTGATGTGGTATAGCAATGCTCATATTAATTTGATTATGTATGAGATGACTATATGATGTAAAATTAACATGACCTGCGAGTCATGATTCGGCATGATGGCTGGAGCCATATGATTGTCACTTTAATGACCTGCGTGTCAACCTTAAGTTATGCACTTATTTTATTAGCTATGGAGATAGCAATATTATCTGGTGCATCGACAAGGTGGTGGCAATCTTCGCAAAGGTGAACACCGACGCGAATGCCGAAGACGAAGATATACAAGACTTCTCCGTCAGAAAGGGCTATACCATATCATGCTATTATGAATTGCCTGAGATGTTTATCCCTTATGAGTCACCCTTTTGATTGCGCAGTAGTTGCTTTTATTAGGGTGATCTCTCACTTAAAATAGCAAGTAGTTAGTGTAGCACCATCACATCATCTTTCCATTCGGGGTGCGCCATGTCTACATGGGTACGAACGATTGTACGGGTGTAAGGCGGGTGAGGTCAGACCTCGCAGCGAGATCACTTGGTTGTCTTGACGTTCTGGCTTGATCGTCCTGAGCTCGGAACACGCCCATCGAAAGATGAACAAGAATCACATAGAGATGTGATTGGTAAGTTGGCCTACCGATTAAAATTCTCATCATCAGTGATGTCCACATCAATGGCGTTGAATTGAAATGCGGGTCTTGTATCACTCACAATCAATTATGAGAGATATTGATTTGAGTGGGAGCACACTGTAGAATTAACTTGTTTAATTCTCTATGCAATTAATTATGAACTTTGTCTAAGTGAAATTTGCATAATAGTTGTAGAATAATGGCTCGCGTTTCCACCTTCCCTATTAAAATTGAATAGCTGTTATATATCTGGTTAAAACTTTACGATTGGTAACGTAATATGAGGATTGTCCTCAAGAGTGCCGAGAAGGATTTTGTCCTATCGCATGCTTTCGGTATCCTCCCGCTAATGCTATGGATGATGTGACTCTCGTCCTTCGATCCAAAAGCTAGAATTCCGTTACGGTCAAGTGCAATATGTTTGCTTCCATGAGACCCGAACTTCAAAAGTTTGGGATAGCTATGTGATATTCATGGAACTGAAAATTAGTTTCAGATACAAACAAAGGCTAAAAGATATGAGATATCCAAAGAAATGTTTGATTGCAAACTATTAGTAAAAGTGTTTACTATGCATTTGACTAATACGAGAGGGATCCAGAAGAACGCCTATCATATGATGAAGGTGAATAAAACAACAACTTAAAGAGAAAGGAAATGTCCAAAGGGTGTTAGTGTGACTTACACACCTAGGAAGTCCGGGGCTAACGCCACTCTTAAGTTGAGTGCTTCTTCTGAGAGTAGGAGAAATACTGAAAGTTAAACTGTTAGAAGTATAAAGGCAAAAAGAGAGAAGACTGGAATGTCCAGCTCATGTATGAAAGTCATACAAGCTATTGATGTATAGAAGGCTGGTCAAAGAAATAGTTCTTGGGAATTGTTATTAAATTGTTAGTCACTAATTCTTGGGTATTATGAGTTGATCACAAAGATATCCGCTCGATTGCATTCTGCTGCGACTCGATGCAAGAACTACTACGGCCTAAAAGACTTGCCGGAGTGAGGTTTAGATATGCGCTGGGAACATAGTAAAAGTTGTTATACTCGGTACATTACCTATGTATTTATTTTCATAATTCATTTTAGAGTTTTTATACACTCTAGCCCATTGCATAAAGTATCTTGCAAGACGGTTGTTCATAAGAGAACTTTTAATTTTCGGTGTTATGAATAACATAAGGGCCATGCTTCCATCATGGATGGGATGTATGTTATGAATATTTATAATAATATATTACCTCCGTATTTACTTTCATAATTCATTTTAGAGTTTTACACACTCTAGCCCATTGCATAATGTTTGTTGCAAAAGGGTTGTTCATAAAAGAACAATTGTTGTTCAGTGTTATGAATAACATAAGGGCCATACTTCCATCATGAATGGGATGTATGTTATGAATATTGAAGGTAATATGATACATCCATAACACTGACGCTAAATGTCGCAAGACTAAGAGAATACCACACATGTGTGGCACTACATTTGGTCACATTGGAGAAACCCGCATGGAGAAATTCCATAATGATGGATTATGAAGTTGTTTGATTATGAATCATTTGACACTTGCAACTTTCCTCTGAAAAGTGAAGTGACTGAAATACCGTTCACATGCCATAAGGAACGAGCAACGAACTTATTGGTGATCATACATTTTGATGTATGTAGTCCGATAAATGTTGTTGCTAGCAGTGGATTTATCTATCTTCAGAAATGACTCAGGTAGATATATGGATATTTACTTGATGAGACGTAAGTCTGGATCTTTTGAAATCATTCTAAGGTTTTCAAAAATGAAGTAGAAATTATTGTAACAAGAAAATTATGTTTCTGCAAACTAGATTGCCGAAAGGAATATTTGAGTTACAAGTTTAGTGAATGTCTGATGAGTTGTGAAAAGAGTTTCATAACTTACACCTCACGGAGCACCACTGTGAGTGGAATATCCGTGAAGATGTAATCAAACCTTTTATGACATGGTAAGATCAAAGATGACATAAATCAATTTGCCATTATCCCTTTTAAAAGTAATGCTTTAGAGACTGCGGCTTTTATACTGAAAAGAGCGCCATCAGGTCTGTTGAAATGACGCCATGGTATGGTAACCCCAATCATGTTATGTCTTTTCTTAACATTTGGAATATGGGGCTTGTGTAAATTATTTACAAACCTATTCCAAATCAGACAAGTGCTACTTTGTAGGTTATCCCAAGTTATTGGGTATTCCCCCACCACTGTACCGAGGCAAAAGGTTTTGCCACAAAGAACGGTATGCTTTTGAAGAAAATGGTTCTTGCAAAAAGGTGAGTGAGAGGACAGTGTGACTTGACGAGATAACTGTATCTTCGTCATCAGATCAAAGGAAAGAAACCTTGGAAGTAATTCCAGAGTTTCCTACTGCGACTGATTCGGAAGCCTCTACATGAGATGTATGGACTTCGGTCGAACTTGCAACTGAACCATGTAGGCAAAACTCGTGCAAACCTCTCAGGTGCGCAAGTGAGATATTGTTGTTAGACAACAGTATACCTATGATACACAAGGAAGTGTTGATGGGCCCTGACTCCGAAATTGACTAAATGCCAATATAATCCGAGATAGTTTCCATATAAATGATTCAAGATTATATCTAGCTTGATAAACCCTTCAGAAGACTTAGAGTCTAACGGACATTAATAGAACTATAAACTGATGTGGATAAAATGTTTTATCCATAAAGCTCAACTTGTTGCAATAACAAATTCAAGGAGTTGACTACGATGATATTGTCTCACTGTAGCGATGCTTAAAGTCAGATCGGGTTAAACTAGCAATTAATACATATTTCAATCTTGAGATATGATACATGGATGCCAAAAGGATTTCCATGTGATGGAAATGCAACATAGGACTTGCATGTGATACAGTCCGAAGTGTTTTGTCAATCCAGAGGATGCTAGTAAGTATGCAAACTTCAGAGTTCCAGCAATGGACAGAAGAGAGCAAAATGGAGTTGGAATCTTCGTTTTGATGAAATAGTCAAAAGAGTTTGATTTCATCAATGGATAACGACGATGCTTGTGGTTACAAGAAAGTAAGTGGGAGCATAATAATATTTCTAAAAACTTTGTGTCCTTGACACATTGTTGACTGGAAATAATATAAATTTCTTGACACGAATTAGGACTTCATTG
Source organism: Elymus sibiricus (assembly GCA_039707655.1). NCBI lineage: Eukaryota > Viridiplantae > Streptophyta > Magnoliopsida > Poales > Poaceae > Elymus > Elymus sibiricus. Next base: position 404,185,285 of record CM077672.1, read on the forward strand.
AAAATAGTTTTTCGATGAAGTGCTTGGGCTAAATAGCCTTGATATTAGGTATATTTATCTACGAGATAGAATTGTCTAATAGGCTAAGCCAAAAATACATATTGACAAGATGCTAACACAGTTTAGCATAAGAACGCCAAGGAGTGATTCTTGCCGAAGTCACATGGAAAGAGTTTTCCAAGACTCGGTGTCCCAAAACACTGATGAGCAGAATACATGATGAAGATCCCACACACTCTTGTGTTTGGATTAATCATATATTCCATGGTATTTAAAACAACTAGATATGTCCGATACTCCCAGGCTGTTGCGAGTATAGATACCAAAGTGATCAAAGTACTGATCATGGGACAACAGTGAAAAATGTCATTGAGTACTAAAGTAGCACCGATGACATGTTTTCTCGCAAGCGGAGATTATGAAGTGCTCGTTGTAAGTAGTTACATCGATACAGTCTTCACCAATTCTCCATGCGATTTTCGATTTAAGTTAAGGGTTTTGTGTAATACACAATATGGTGGCACGGTAGTTGGAAATTGTTCCAAACAGGTTACTGTGGCAATTTCTATAATAAAGGCTAAGTATGTTGACACTTTGGAAGTGACAAAGAAGATGTTGAATCATATATAGTTCATTCATGAACTTAGTATGGTTCCAAGATGGTTTTGGTCAATGGGACACTATTGCAGATAGTTGCTCCATAGCTCAGTCTGAGGAATCAAGGTTTGACCTGTGATTCACATATATACAAAGCCAAGTCCACACAAAATATGAATTTTGTGAAAGCATGAAAACGCGAGGAGATGCAAAGATACACACGGAACTGAAGTTGTCAAATCCGTTGGACATCAGGCTATACCACAAGCGAAGCATTTTTACACCGGTATGCCATAGGTGTAAAGTGCATTAGCATTGACTAGATTATTGACTCTAGGGCAAGTGGGAGTCTGTAGGAGATGTGCCCAAGAGGCAATAATAAATGTTATTGTTTATCTCCATGTTCATAATTATGTTTATGTTCCATGCTATAACTGCTATGGTTCTCGAGTCTACAATAACCACGAGGCTCGAAGGAAGAGTCATATGCACGTGTGGAATAATAAATGGTAAAATGTATTCCTAGTCTGGCCTCTAAGACTAGCTCAAGTGTTGCATGATGGTTCTGTTTTCCTGGTCATGGGCATGACTATGCCGGCAACTTTGAGGGCACAATGTTAGGAGAACACTTGTGTTGAATCGACCCGATTGATGTTATGCTATGAGATACATTCGTCACAAGTTAATGGTTAATAACACAGAGAAAGTTAATGTTTGTCTAATTCCTTAGACCATGAGAGTATCGAGTTTCTTCATGCTTGCTTCATGAACTTTGGGGTTTGTTAAACGTCATCCGTAAATGGGTGGCTATTACGGCGGCTTACGGGTTCATGGAAAAGTATGTCAAGTGACTTGATAGCTCAAGATTGGGATTTGCTCCTCCGACGATGGAGAGATATCTCTGGGCCTTCTCGGTGTTACGGTATCCATCATCTTCTGGCCAGACACAATGTGATTTGATCACAGGGATGCCGGAACATGGGAACGAGAAAAGAGAACAAAACCGGTAACGAGGTAACTGGCATTGTGGACAAGTGTTGATCCACGGGGATGCCAATAAATCTCACCTCGGGTATTTGTAACATATCGCGAAGCAACAGGAATAGCACACTGCAACTGGAGGTTCACTCGAATATTTATTCGTGTGGGTATAGGGGTCAATATGGGTGTCCACGGCTCCGATGTTGATCATTTATCGGAAAGTGTTCCGGTCATGTCTATACTTCACTGAACCTATAGGGTCACACGCTTAAGGGTCATCTATCTGCTGAATATTAGACATGGAGTCTAAGAGAAAGTCACCGGAAAAGTTTCGGAGACAGCGGAAAAGTTTCGGAGAGAGAACACCGGAATAGTTTCAGTAAAACTGAAAAGTTGTTTCAGGGTATACCATTAAGTGAAATTGGTTTTGGCACATGTCTGGAAATTCTTGGAGGGTGCCAGAATTGTTCTGGAAACTTCTGGGATTTTTCCGGAGAAAAAACCGGAAATGTTCCGGAGCTGTCGGAACCGGTTTGGTTGCTTTTCGCAGATGAAAATCACTAATCCGGAATTGTTTCGGAACACATCCTAGTGGGTACTGGAATTGTTCTAAGACCCACAGAAATATTTTCGGATTTAACGGTCGCGGAAAATGTTTTCGTGAATAGTGAAAGTGCTTTTTGGGCTACTTTATGGAAAGCCACCTTTTAGGGCTTTTCCCAAAAGGCTTCTAGAAGAACTTGGGGACTAAGGAACCCCCTTTGGGGGGAGTCCACATGGGGGGTGGCCGGCCAAGAGGGGCTCCTCCATGGAGCCCCACTTGCCTTCTCATTTATGCCCTTGTGAAGGACATATTTTGGGGGCATTTTGGTATTTCAAGTGGCACCCCTACCCCTTGGGATTTCCTATAAATAGATGTGGAGAGGTGCTCTCCACACTCACTCTTTTCTCACATACAAGTGCCATGCATGATCTGGCTTCTCTCTCCCTCCCCGCAAAATAGTTTTGTAGAGCCGAAAGGCTGTCTGGGTTTCGGTGGGAACTAGTTCTGGACGGCGAAGCCCTACCGGATAGATGACACCGTATGTGTGCAACCCTGTTGAAAGGTTGTAGGTTCGATCTTTTTGCCTGAGGGGCTGTTCAAGAGTGCCTCCCGAAGGGCTGTCCGAGTGACCATCCGAGATTTGAGGGTCCTCCCGAAGGGCTGTCCGTGACACCGTCCGAGGGACTGTCCGACCGCCTCCCGGGGGGCTGTCCGACGAGCAGACAAGGGAGAACATCCTCACGGTTTGAGGGTTGTAAATCCTAGCTGCGGGGATTTGCACCGACGATCTACATCGACTCTACTTCCGCTGCGCTACGAGTCGGTAACGATCGGATTGAAACCTTGTATGCAGTCTTCATAGTGGTCCTGGGCTGGTGCGTAGGTCGGAAATTTTTGTTTTCTGCTGCGTTCCCCTACAAGAAGGTAATATAAGATTTCAATTTCCATTAAATAAAGGGATGAAACACTTCCCTAGAAAGATAATTAAGCCACCTTATGAATCTGTTACGAGGGCCACCTATGGAATTAACTTGAAGGATGACAACACTTGAAACTATGCATTATGCCTAGCTAGGGACATAAAACAATAGCGCGTGTTGGGAGGCAACCCAATGAATAAAATAATTTTTTGTTTTACCTTTTATTTTTGTGTGCTTACAAAATTATAGCCTCTATTATGATTTTTTTTTATCTTTTAAGTAGTGTTTGTGCCAAGTAATGCCTTTGGGATGATTTGGAAGATAGTATGATTGATGCTGTTGGAAAATAGAAACTTTTGCGTCCAGTGCTGGAATTTTGATTTTTTTGCTGGAGCGTGATAAAATTCTGAAAGTTTTACATAGTATTGATATATGAATTGCCCACGTTTTCCTAATTTTTCAGAATTGTTGGAGTTACAGAAGTATGGCTTTTAAATAGATCTTTACAGACTTCTGTTTTAGACATATTCTGTTTTTGTTGCATAGTTTGCTTATTTTGATGAATCTATGGATCGTATCGGGGGGTATGAGTCATGGAGAAGTTGGAGTACAGTAACATTATGCCAATATTAAATATGAATCAATTTACAACAGTACCTAAAGTTTAAGATTTATTTGTTATACTAACGGATCTCATGAGGTTTCTGTTGAGTTTTGTGTGCTGAAGTTTTCAAGTTTTGGGTGAGACTACGATGGATAAATGAATAAGGAGCGGCAAGAGCCTAAGCTTGGGGATGCCCAAGGCACCCCAAGGTAATATTCAAGGAAGACTCAAGCATCTAAGCTTGGGGATGCCCCGGAAGGCATCCCCTCTTTCGTCTACAATCTATCGGTAACTCACTTGGAGCTATATTTTTATTCATCACATGATATGTGTTTTACTTGGAGTGTCTTGTGATATAGTTTGTTTGCTTTTTAGTTTGTCACAATCATCTTTGCCGAACACACCTTTTTGAGAGGGACACACATTATTCGTGATTTGTTAGAATACTCTATGTGCTTCACTTATATCTTTTGAGCTAGGCAGTTGGTCTAGTGCTTCACTTATATCTTTTAGAGCACGGCGGTGGTTACATTTTAAAGAAATAGTTGCACTCTCATGCTTTACTTATATCTTTTTGAGAGTCTAATGAATAGCAATGGTAATATGCACGGGTTATGAATTTGGTCTTAATATGATAGGTATTCAAGAGGGATATAATAAAAATTTCCATGTAGATCACTGAATATGATAAGTTTGATTCCTTGCAATAGTTTTGCGATATTAAGATGGTAATATGTGGGAGGTGCTAGTAGATAATTGTGGTTTAGTAAGAATATTGGTATTAAGGTTTGTGATTCCCGAAGCATGCACGTATGATCTGTCGTTATGCTAAGAAGTTGGAGCATGATTTATTCTTGATTGTCTACCTTATGAGTGGCGGTCGGGGACGAGCGTTGGTCTTTTCCTACCAATCTATCCCCCTAGGGGCATGCGTAGTAGTACTTTGCTTCGAGGGCTAATAAACTTTCACAATAAGTATGTGAGTTCTTTATGATTAATGTGAGTCCATGGATTATATGCAATCTCACCTTTCCGCAATTTGCAAGCCTCTTCGGTACCGTGCATTGCCCTTTCTCACATCAAGAGTTGGTGCAAACTTCGCCGGTGCATCCAAACCCCGTGATATGATACACTCTATCACACATAGGCCTCCTTATATATTCCTCAAAACAGCCACCATACCTACCTATCATGGCATTTCCATAGCCATTCCGAGATATATTGCCATGCAACTTCCACCGTTCTATTTTTATGACACACATCGTCACTGTCATATTGCTTTGCATGATCATTTAGCTGACATAGTATTTGTGGCTCAGCCACCGTTCATCATTTCTTATACATGTTACGCTAGTATCATTGCACATCCTGGTACACCGCCAGAGGCATTCATATAGAGTCATATTTTTTGTTCTAGTTTCGAGTTGTAATTTTTGAGTTGTAAGTAAATAGAAGTATGATGATCATCATTATTAGAGCATTGTCTCAGTGTGGAAATAAAAAAAGGGAAAAAAGAGGCCAAAAAGAGCCCACGAAAACAAGCGGAGAAAAAAAGAAAAAAATAAAATAAAATAAAATTAAATGAGAGAAAAAGAGAGAAGGGGTAGTGTTACTATCCTTTTCCATACTTGTGCTTCAAAGAAGCACCATGTTTTTCATATAGAGTCTCCTATTTTGTCACTTTCATACACTAGTGGGAATTTATCATTATAGAACTTGGCTTGTATATTCCGATGATGGGCTTCCTCAAATGCCCGAGGTCTTCATGAGCAAGCAAGTTGGATGCACACCCACTTAGTTTTCATGTTGAGCTTTCATACACTTATAGCTCTTAGTGCATCCGTTGCATGGAAATCCCTACTCCTCGCATTGACATCAATTGATGGGCATCTCCATAGCCCGTTGATTAGCCTCGTCGATGTGAGACTATCTTCTTATTTTTGACTTCCCCTTATTAATATCTACCACCATATTATATTCCACCCATAGTGCTATATCCATGGCTTGCGCTCATGTATTGCGTGGGGGTTGAAAAAGCTGAAGCGCGTTAAAAAGTATGAACCAATTGCTCAGCTTGTCATCGGGGTAGTGCATGATAAATACTTTGTGTTAAGAAGATGGAGCATGACATGATTATATGATTTTGTAGGGATAACATTCTTTAGCATTTTTATTTTGAAAGACATGATTGTTTATTAGTATGTCTGAGTATTGATGGATTTATGTCAAACTATAGACTATTGCTTTGAATCATTCAGATCTTCTTATTCATACCGTAAGAGAGATTACATGATGAAACATGTTAGGTAGCATTCCACATAAAAATTATGTTTTTATCATTTACCTACTCGAGGACGAGCATGAATTAAGCTTGGGGATGCTTGATACATCTCCAACGTATCTATATTTTTTTATTGTTCCATGCTATTATAGTATCAATCTTGGATGTTTTATATGCAATTATATGCCATTATATATCATTTTCTGGGACTAACCTATTAACCCAGTGCCCAGTGCCAGTTGCTGTTTTTTGCTTGTTTTTGTCTTTTCAGAAAATCATTATCAAAAAGTGTCCAAACGAGAAAAAAACTTTGGATTAATTTTTTCTGGACCAAAAGAGACCCATGAAGCTTCAGGAGAAGACCAGAGGAGCCGCGAGGGAGCCACAAGCTCGGAGGGCGCGCCCTGGGGGGTAGGGGGCGCCCCCCAGGCTTGTGGGCCCCTCATAGCCCCTCCTGACCTAATTCCAGCGCTATAAATTCTCAAATATTCCCAATATACCAGAAAGACAGAAGAGAAAACCTTTCTGCCGCCGCAAGCCTCTGTTCTTCTGCGATCCCATCTGGAGGCCTTTTCCGGTACTCTGCCGGAGGGGGAATCGATCACGGAGGGCTTCTTCATCAACCTTGCTGCCCTTCCGATGATGTGTGAGTAGTTTACCACAGACCTACGGGTCCATAGCTAGTAGCTAGATGGCTTCTTCTCTCTCTGTGATCTTCAATACCATGTTCTCCTTGATGTTCTTGGAGTTCTATCCGATGTAATCTTCTTTTGCGGTGTGTTTGTTGGGATCCGATGAATTGTGAGTTTATGATCAGATTATTCATGAGAAATATTTGAGTCTTCTCTGAACTCTTTTATGCATGATTGTTATAGCTTTGTATTTCTCTCCGATCTATCGATTTGGTTTGGCCAACTAGATTGGTTTATCTTGCAATGGGAGAGGTGCTTTGTGATGGGTTCAATCTTGCGGTGCTCAATCCCAGTGACAGAAAGGGACATGACACGTATTTGTATTGTTGCCATTAAGGATAAAAATATGGGGTTTAATCATATTGCTTGAGTTTACTTTGTCTACATCATGTCATCTTGCTTAAGGCGTTACTCTGTTTCATATATAATACACTCGATGCATGCTGGATAGCGGTCGATGGGTGGAGTAATAGTAATAGATGCAGGCAGGAGTCGGTCTACTTGTCTCGGACGTGATGCCTATATACATGATTGATACGTCTCCATCGTATCCATAATTTTTGATTGTTTCATGCCAATATTCTACAACTTTCACATATTTTTGGCAACATTTTATATTATTTTTGGGACTAACATAATGATCCAGTGCCCAATGCCAGTTCCTGTTTTCTGCTTGTTTTTTGTTTCACAGAAAATCCATATCAAACGAACTCCAAATGCAATAAAATTTTACGGAGAATTATTTTGGAATATATGTGATTTTTGGGAGGTGGAATCAATGCGAACGAAGGCCCACGGCCTCCACAAGCCACCATGGCGCCCCCCAGGCGCGCGGTGGTGCCTCGTGGGCACACCGTAAGTCGGTTGGGGCTCTTTTTCGGCCGCAAGGAAGCTAATATCCGGAAATAAATCATGTTAAAATTTCAGTGCGATCGGAGTTACGGATCTTGGGGTATTTAAGAAACGGTGAAAGGCCAGAAAACAGGAACGCGAAACAGAAGAGAACAGAGAGAGAGATCCAATCTGGGAGGGGCTCCTGCCCCTCCGCCACCATGGCAGCCATGGACCAGAGGGGAAACTCTCCTCCCATCTAGGGGGGAGGCCAAGGAAGAATAAGAAGAAAGGGGGCTCTCTCCCCCTCTCTCCTGGTGGTGCCGGAGCGCCGCCGGGGGAAACATCGAGACGACGATCTACACCAACAACTTCGCCGCCGTCAACACCAACTCTCTCCCCCTCTAAGCAGTGGTGTAACACCTCTTCTCCCCACTGTAATCTCTACTTAAACATGGTGCTTAATGCTACATATTATTATCCAATGATTTGTGGCCATCCTATGATGTTTGAGTAGATTCTTTTTGTCCTATGGGTTGATTGATGATCGTGATTGGATTGAGTTGTATGTTTTATTTTGGTGCTGTCCTATGGTGCTCTTCGTGTCGCGCAAGCATGAGGGATTCCCGCTGTAGGGTTTGCAATATGTTCATAATTCTCTTATGGTGGGCGGCTAGAGTGACAGAAGCTTACACCCGAGTAAGGGGGTTGTTGCTTATGGGAGTAAAGGGGACTTGATACTTAATGCTATGGTTGGGTTTTACCTTAATGATCTTTGGTAGATGCGGATGCTTGCTAGAGTTCCAATCATAAGTGCATATGATCCAAGTACGGAAAGTATGTTAGCTCATGCCTCTCCCTCATATAAAATTGCAATAATGATTACCGGTCTAGTTATCGATTGCCTAGGGACAAATCCTTCTCTTGTGTTACAAAAGCTATCTACTAAACAACTAACTTTTATTATCTCACAAATTTCTCCTAGTTTTATTCTTGTTAAGTACTTCTAGTCTTATCTTTACACCCGCAAAATAGTTTCATACTTGTTCTAGGTAAAGCGAACGTTAAGTGCGCGTAGAGTTGTATAGGTGGTCGATAGAACTTGAAGGGAATATTAATTCTACCTTTAGCTCCTCGTTGGGTTCGACACTCTTATTTATCGAAAAAGCTACAATTGATCCCCTATACTTGTGGGTTATCAACATCTTTTTCTGGCGCCGTTGCCGGGGAGCAATAGCGTGGGGTTGATATTCTTGTGTGTGCTTGTTTGCTTTATCACTAAGTAGATTTTATTTTCTGTTCTAAGTTGTTCTTTATCTTTAGTTATGGATATGGAACACGAAACACCAAAAAAAATTAGTTGTACCTGCTACTCATGGAGATGGGGAACCTCCTAAAACCCTCGATGCTTGTTATGTGGAAAACATTAAACACTACTGTAACACCCCCATGTATTAACTACAGTGATCACCTCTTAATCATGCCAAGTCACCATGCATAACAGTGCCTAGTCATCATTGGAATCATATCTCATTTCAAATTCCAATTCAAATTGAAATTCAAACTTAAAGTGAAAATAAAAGTTGTTCCAATTTGGAAACTAAAATGTTCATTAAATAGCAAATAATCCATAACTAATTATGTTAAGAAAAACATCATCACCTAAATTGCCTAGATGACTCTAACATCATCAAAACAGTACCAAAACAGCAATAATTAATCCCTTTTTACTAAATAAAAATTCAAGTGAAATCATTTGCTCACCAAACCTTTTTCTAGCAGTGCCAAATGTTGCATATTATTTATTGGGCCAAGTCACCTATTTTACAAAACTCAATTTGTGTCTAAACTATTTGCAAAACAGAAATAAAAAGAGAAAAACAGAAAAAGTAAAAGAATAAAAGAAAAAGGCCGTTGTAGCTGGGCCTGAGTCAAACAGAAAACGGCCCGGCCCATTTTCCCCTTCTCCTTCCTACTGCTCACGCGTGGTCGCCCACGCGCGCCCGCGCCCGTCGCCGGCAAGCCGTTCCCGCCGCGTCCACTCGCCTCGAGTCGCTACAGGGCGGCGGGGTGGATAAGACCACCACCGCGGCAACCCTAGCCGCCCCCCAGATCTTTTCCCTCTCCCTCGCTCGTCTTCTTTCTCCCGCGCAAACGCCCGTCGCCGTCGCCATGGCCGAGCTCGCTGCCATGGCTACCGTCGTCCTCGCTAGCTGAGACCTCGCCAGAAGCTCCTCTTACCTCCTCTACTTCCTCTCCGCCCTCGGGAACGAGCTCTGCGCCACCGCAGTGACCTCCCCGAGCTCTTCTTCCTCCTATGGCCGCCGCCGCCTCGCCGTCGATTTCGTCGCCGTCGAGCCTCCCCCACGCCCACGTTGCTCACCTACAAGCTCCCGGTGAGTTTGCGCGCGTTTCCCCTCTCTCTCTCCGCGCTCGTAGCCGCCTTTGTCATCGCCGTCCGAACCCGGCTCCGCCGACGAGCTCGTCGCCGTCCATTTAGTCGCCGTCAAGCTCATTCGAGCTCGGCATCGAGCTCAGCGCAGCCGTAGGACCCCAACGCGCTAGCCCACGTGCCTCGCCGTGCCCGCAAACGCCGAATCCGCCGTCACCCGAAACGCTCCGCCACTGACCTCGTCGCCAGCGTCGATTCCGGCCGTCTCCGGCAACGGCACCGCCACCATCCGACGCGGCTCGTTCGACTCGTTCGAACGAGCCCGGCCACGCTCCGTTTGGACGCCTGTAGCGTAATCCCGGCGAGCTCCCGAGGACGCCGCCGCGTTTACGTGTCACCGGCGACTAGCTGCTGGCGTGCTGACGTGGCCAGTCAACGGGGGCCGCTAATGACGCCCGTGTGAGACTGACAGGCGGGCCTCGCTCACTAATTAACTCGGGTTAGATTAAACACTAATTTAAATTAACCTAATAGTCATTGACACGCGGGCCCCACCTGCTTAGTTAATCTAATTAGGTTTTTAAATTAATCTAATTACTAATCTGACATCGACAGTAGGCCCCACTAGCTAATTAACCTATTTAATTAAAACTAAAACCTGTTTAATTAGCTGAGTCACTGACCAGTGGGACCCACTGGTTAGGTTTGACCTGGCCCAGCCGGTTTGACCGCTGACGTCACTATGACGTCATGCTGATGTCACCATTCACTGTTTTGGATAATTCTAATTAAATAATTCCAGAAATTCCACAAAATGATTAAAACTTTGAAAAATCATATAAAATAAACCGTAACTCGGATGAAAATAATTTATATATGAAAAATGATCAGAAAAATATGAAGAATCCGAATATGTGGTCAAAATGCTTGACCATCACTCCTGTCTAGGTGAACATGGAACTTTTTGCCCGTATTCGATAAATGAATAGTGCATATCCTTAATAAAATAAATCCAGATAAATTCCTAAATTATCTAAAACAATTAGATAGGCATTATATCACCTCTGCATATCATTTAGGCATGTCATGCATCGCTGTTGCATTGTTGCCGTGAATTTATTGTTTCTTCCCCCTCCTTCTCTCCCGATAGACGCCGAGACCGCCACCGACGCAGCTGTGCACGACTACGCTCCAGACGAGCAGCCCTCACACGACCAACCCCTCTCAGCAGAGCTTCCTGGCAAGCAAACCCCCTTGATCATCCAGATATCGCCTATTCTTTCCCTCTTATTCTTGCATTAGAATTGCCCCTATTACTGTTCTGATAGTTCCTATTCTGATGCATAGCCTGGTTTTGTAACCTGTTGTTGATACTTTACCTGTTATCCTATATGCTTAGTATAGGCTGGTTAGTGATACATCAATGGCCCCTCACCCTTGTCCTTGTTGCCACGCTTTTCCACCAGTGACTCGTGATCGACGGTCAGAGATCAACACTTCACCGCACATTCCCCCTAAGTTGTTCGACTCTGTAGAGCTACCACCGAGTGCCGAGGGTGATACCTCTTATCTCACTTCCGATGATGCCTCTGTAGAATAGCTATCTGGTTGTGGGTTACCGAGGGTGATTCCTTTTCCATCACCTCCGATAAAGCTTCCGTCGTGCAACTCCTCTTGTGTGAATCCATCGAGGGTGATTCCTCCGGGTTCACCTTGACCTATACTTCGAGTGGGAATCCATCAAGGGTGATTCCTCGGATTCCTTCTCGATACTTTGGACACACGGGTACTTTGACTTTACTACTGTCAATTGATAAAGCCGGGTCGGCTCCAAGGGCACCCGCGAGCCGTGTGTTACCAAGTCGGAGCGACAGGAATCCTGACCGTCTCTGCGAGCTACTAAATACGCCTAACGGATTTGGGTATTTGATCTGAGTGGGTCGTTGGCCCTATACGCACTACCAGCACGTGGGATAATGGTTATGGGACCCTCTACGTCGTATGTATCAGCCGAAAGCTCTTCAGACGTCACAGCTCAGAGATGCGGGTTGATTGTTGGGGTGGGCTGGTTCTGTCACTGGTGTATTCAGTGTTGCGCCTGGGCCCCGACCACCCTCACAACGTGCAGGAGTGCAAAGGGCGATGGCCCAAGACCCCTTCGCACATAGGATTTAGATCGGCGTGTTGACCTCTCTGCTGAGCCTAGGTAGGACTGCGTCGTGTCGATTACCCGAGGCCGGGCATTACCCAGCAAGTGTGTCCGGCCAGATGTAATCGAGCGTGTTGGGTAATAGTAGTGCACCCCTGCAGGGAAGTTATCTATTCGAATAGCCGTGTCCACGGTAACAGGATGCTCGGAGTTGTATCCTAATCCACTACAATTACAAACTGATGATGATTCAATATTAAACTATTAATATTGCTCTCGGGATCTCATTCTCGCAGGGAGTCGAGAAAGGATCTCAGGGCATTGCTATTATACAACCACTATTAAATACTACTATGTTCTACTCTCTTCTGATGCTGCAAGATTGCTTCAAGATGCTAGTCTTCGATAGGCTAGGCTTCTCCCCCTCTATTCCGGCATTCTGCAGTTCAGTCCAAAGATATAGCCCCATTCCTTTGATACCGATGCATACTTAGTATAGTTCTGATGTCAGTCTTGCGAGTACTTTGGATGAGTACTCACGGTTGCTTTGCTTCCTCCTTTTCCCCATACCCGCTTGCTATAATCAGACGATGGAGTCCCGGAGCCAGACGCCACCGCAGGAGACAACTACCAGGAGAGCCCCGGAGGCACGTACTACTGGGTTGAGCCAGCCGACCAGGAGTAGTTTAGGAGGCTCCCAGGCAGGAGGCCCTGCCTCTTTTGATCAGAGCCGTTGTTTGTTTTCGCCTTCTTAAGGCACCCTTGTTTAACTTTGTGTCTGTACTCAGATACTTTGGCTTCCGCTGATGCTTGTATGACTCGAGCTTATGTATTCGAGTCTCGAGGCCCCTGGCTTGTAATATAAAGCTTGTATGATTTTTATTTGTGTTTAGAGTTGTGTTGTGATATCTTCCCGTGAGTCTCTGATCTCGATCGTGTGCATTTGCGTGTATGATTAGTGCACGGTCGAGCAGGGGTGTCACAACTACTTTGATAATCCTGAGAAAACCCCATTCAACTTGATAATGGGAGACACGTTGGATCAACGTGAATACTTTAGGGATTATCGCTTGTCTCAAAAAGGGAAACTCTTATGGGATCAAATTGATTATTTGCAATGGTATGCTTGGAGTTTATGCTTGAGATATGATTATACTTGTTGCTCTAGGATGAAGGCTCCACACCTTCCCTTTTCATGTAAATTTAATGATAATGAAACCTTGGCTTCTTATGCTAATGGTATATATGATTACTATGATGTGGAATGAATAGAAGAATTTGTTGCTTTTAAGAGTGCTTATGAAATTGAATCTTTGTTTGAAAAGTATGAAGATTGTGATGATGCTGTTTATAGATCTGAAAAATTTGCTATACTTAAATATTGCTATGAGAATTATAAATACAATGCCGATATTGATGAATTTATTGAGAAAGTCTCCGCTGTCCGAGAAGAGACTAATATTTTGCAGGAAACTATGGAAGAAGAAATTGCTAAAACTGTGAGCTCATTAGATGAAAAAGATTAGGAGGAGAGCGAAGAACAAAAGGAGGAAGAGCGGATTAGCTACCCGTGCCCACCTTCTAATGAGAGTAACTCTTCAACTCATACATTGTTTAATTTCCCTTCGTGCTTATCGAAGGATGAATGCTATGATCCCATGGATTCGTTTGAAATATCCCTTTTTGATGAAATTGATGCTTGCTATGCTTGTGGCCTTGATGCCAATATGAATGATGCTTATGGAGATGAACTTGCTATAATTCCTTATGTTAAGAATGAAATTGTTGCTATTGCATCTACACATGATCGTCCTATTATCTTTTTGAATTCTCCAAACTACACTATATCGGAGAAGTTTGTGCTTATTAAGGATTATATTGATGGGTTGCATTTTACAATTGTACATGATGATTTTGATGGATATAATATGCATGTGCTTGCTGCTCCTAATTGCAATTATTATGAGAGAGGAACTACATCTCCACCTCTCTATGTTTTTAATACGATAAAATTGCAAGAAACTGCTTATGCTATGTATAGGCCTTTATTATGTGTGCATGAATTGTTCTTTTATGACATGCTGATGCATAGGAAGAGAGTTACACTTCGTCATTGCATGATATATGTTGCTTTGTGCTCACTACTAAATTTCAAATCATTGTTAATTAAAGTTGGCTTTGATATACCTTGGGATCCAGGTGGATCAATTAGTTGAGCACTTTATGCCTAGCTTAATGGCTTTAAAGAAAGCGCTGCCAGGGAGACAACCCGGAAGTTTTAGAGAGTTATTTTATTCTGGTGTGTGCTTTTAAAAAGTTTAAAAACAAAAAATATAGAGGGGAACCTAAAACTTTTATAAAAAGAAAAGTGAAAGTGAGACAGATGAGCAATGTGGAAGTGGGGGCTAGCCATGAACTTTGTTCATGCCCATGGAAACTTTGTGAACCTTGATTACAGAAAATTTTCAACAAAAATAATTATCCCCTTGTACAAATCCATTGTATTATAAAAATAATGTGCCAAGATTTACCGTTAGGATGTTTAAATTGCTTGTTTGGTATTTGCAGTGCAAAAACAGAAACTTTTGCTATAGTGCGTGAATTTACATTTTTTACTGGTACATGAAAAAATTCTGAAATTTTTACACGGTACTGCTATGCAAATTATTTATTTTGTCCTAATTTTTCAGAATTTTTTGAGTTATTGAAGTATATGTACCATCTTCATCTTTACAGACTGTCCTGTTTTCATAGATTGCTGTTATAGTTTCGTTATTTGCTTATGTTTGAAATCTTGTTGAGCCCCATTGACTTGGGAGCCATAGAATTGTGATAGAATACAGTGGGTAATGTTTGATTATAATTATACAATAATGTTAGAGCAGGACATGATGGGATTTGATGATATATGTACTAACCCCTCTAATAAAAAGTTCGGTTAAGTTTTGTGTGGATGAAGTGTTCGAAGATCGAGGAGGTATTGATATGAGAAGAATGAGGAGAGACAAGAGCTCAAGCTTGTGGATGCCCAAGGCACCCCAAGTAAATATTCAAGGAGACTCAAGCGTCTAAGCTTGGGGATGCCCCGGAAGGCATCCCATCTTTATTCGACAATTATCGGTATGTCTCGGTTTTTGTTTTGTTCACATGATATGCGTAAATTCTTGGAGCGTCTTTTGTGTTTATTTTTCCCTTTTCTTTTATGCACCATGCTGGTATGAGATAGTCCTTGGTTGATTTATAGAATGCTCTTTCACTTCACTTATATCTTTTGAGTATGGCTTTATAGAATGCTTCATGTGCTTCACTTATATCATTTGAAGTTTGGATGCCTGTTTTTCTACACATAGGAAACCCTTTATTTGTAGAATGCTCTTTTGCTTCACTTATATTTGTTAGTGCGTGGACAAGTCTTTTGTAGAAAGAATTAAACTATAATGCTTCACTTATATCTGTTTAGAGAGTCAACGGGAATTGGTCATTCACATGGTTAGTCATAAAATCCTACATAAAACTTGTAGATCACTGAATATGATATGTTTGATTCCTTGCAATAGTTTTTTGCGATATGGAGATGATAATATGTGAGTTGTGCTTGTGAGTAATTGTGCTTTAGTAAGAATATTGGTGTTAAGGTTTGTGATTCCCTATGCATGCACGTAAAGTCAATAGTTATGCAACGAAGTTATATCCTACTTATGGTGCATTATTCAGTGTTAGTTATTCTCAATGCATGCTTATGACCGTTTTCATTTTCTGGTTGGTTGCTTCTCAATCTATTTGCTAGCCTTCATTTGTACTAAGCGAGAATGCTGCTTGTGCATCCAACTCCTTAAACCTAAAGTTGTGCCAAATGAGTCCACCATACCTACCTATATGCGGTATTTCCATGCCGTTCCAAGTAAATTTGCATGTGCCAACTCTAATTTTTCAAACTAATTTTCCGTTTTGTGTGCCTGTACCGCTCATGTGGCGGCAGGGGGTGGCCAATATCTTTCATGCTAGGCGGGTTATCTCAAGATGAGTGTTTATTCACTTGTCATTGCACGAGAGAGTGGCAGGTAATAGGGATGCCCAGTCCCACAATGAATAAAAAATTAATAACAATAAAATTCCTTGGAAAGTGTTGGTATGGAGGGCACCCATGGATACGACTAGCCATGGATTGTAAAAGAATGGTGGAAAGGAAATGAATTTTATTTTTTGTTTGGGAACCGCCTATAATGTGTCTAGCATGGAAGATATTGGAAACTTTCGGTCATAACATTGATAGGAAAAGCATGCCTCTCAAAATAATTTTATCTCTCTAATTTAAGCTTTGAGCTCTGGCACCTCTGCAAATCTCTGCTTCCCTCTGCGAAGGGCCTATCTATTTTACTTTTATGCATTTTTATTTTTATTGAGTCTCCATCTTCTCTTATAAAGCACCAACTGGAGAGCACTATTGTCATACTTGTGCATTGGGTGTAGTTAATGTTGAGTGTGTTTCATGAATGGATCAATGACTGAGCATAATGGGCTAGGGATAACTTTCTTTAGCGTTGATATTTTGAAAGACATGGTTGTTTGTTAGTATGCTTGAGTATTGATGTCTTTATATCAAATTATAGACTATTGCTTTGAATCACTTGTGTCTTAATATTCATGCCATGATTAGATTATATGATCAAGATTATGCTAGGTAGCATTCCACATCAAAAATTATATTTTTATCATTTACCTACTCGAGGACGAGCAGGAATTGAGCTTGGGGATGCTGATACGTCTCCATCGTATCTATAACTTTTGATTGTTTCATGCCAGTATTCTACAACTTTCACATATTTTTGGCAACATTTTATATTATTTTTAGGACTAACATATTGATCCAGTGCCCAGTGCCAGTTCTTGTTTTCTGCTTGTTTTTTGTTTCATAGAAAATCCATATCAAACGAAGTCCAAATGCAATAAAATTTTACGGAGAATTATTTTGGAATATATGTGATTTTTGGGAGGTGGAATCAACGCAAACGGAGGCCCACGGCCTCCACAAGCCACCATGGCACGGCGCCCCCCAGGCGCGCGGTGGTGCCTCCTGGGCACACCGTAAGTCGGTAGCGGCTCTTCTTCGGCCGCAAGGAAGCTAATATCCGGAAAAAAATCATGTTAAAATTTCAGCGCAATCGGAGTTACGGATCTCTGGGAATTTAAGAAACGGTGAAAGGCCAGAAAACAGGAACGCGAAACAGAAGAGAACAGAGAGAGAGATCCAATCTAGGAGGGGCTCCTGCCCCTCCGCCGCCATGGCAGCCATGGACCAGAGGGGAAACTCTCCTCCCATCTAGGGGGCAGGCCAAGGAAGAAGAAGAAGAAGAAGGGGGGCTCTCTCCCCCTCTCTCCTGGTGGTGCTGGAGCGCCGCCGGGGGAAACATCGTGACGGTGATCTACACCAACAACTTCGCCGCCGTTAACACCAACTCTCTCCCCCTCTATGCAGCGGTGTAACACCTCTTCTCCCCGCTGTAATCTCTACTTAAACATGGTGCTGAATGCTACATATTATTATCCAATGATTTGTGGCCATCCTATGATGTTTGAGTAGATTCTTTTTGTCCTATGGGTTGATTGATGATCGTGATTGGTTTGAGTTGTATGTTTTATTTTGGTGCTATCCTATGGTGCCCTCCGTGTCGCGCAAGCATGTGGGATTCCCGCTGTAGGGTTTGCAATACGTTCATAATTCTCTTATGGTGGGCGGCTAGAGTGACAGAAGCTTACACTCGAGTAAGGGGGTTGTTGCGTATGGGAGTAAAGGGGACTTGATTCTTAATGCTATGGTTGGGTTTTACCTTAATGATCTTTGGTAGTTGCGGATGCTTGCTAGAGTTCCAATCATAAGTGCATATGATCCAAGTACGGAAAGTATGTTAGCTCATGCCTCTCCCTCATATAAAATTGCAATAATGATTACCAGTCTAGTTATCGATTGCCTAGGGACAAATCCTTCTCTTGTGTTAAAAAAGCTATCTACTAAACAACTAAATTTTATTATCTCGCAAATTACTCCTAGTTTTATTCTCGTTAAGTACTTCTAGTCTTATCCTTACACCCGCAAAATAGTTTCATACTTGTTCTAGGTAAAGCGAACGTTAAGTGCGCGTAGAGTTGTATCGGTGGTCGATAGAACTTGAAGGGAATATTAATTCTACCTTTAGCTCCTCGTTGGGTTTGACACTCTTATTTATCGAAAAAGCTGCAATTGATCCCCTATACTTGTGGGTTATCAATGATCATGGCCATGAATCCGTCATAATTATTTGCTTTTCTATCAATTGCCCAACAGTAATTTGTTCACCCACCGTATGCTATGTGTTCGAGAGAGAAGCCTCTAGTGAAAATTATGGCCCCCGGGTCTACTTTTATCATATATTTAAAACCAAAAATACCTTGCTGCAATTTATTTACTTTTATTTTATTTAGTATTTTAGTTTATCTATCTATCACTATCAGAATTAATCTTGCAAATAACCGCTAAGAGGATTGACAACCCTCTTATTTGCGTTGGGTGCAAGTGTTTGCTTTTGTGTGTGCAGGTGCTGGTAAAGGGATTTTGCGTGGTTCCCCTACTGGATTGATAACCTTGGTTCTTAACTGAGGGAAATACTTATCTCTACTATACTGCATCATCCTCTCCTCTTCGGGGAAATACCAACGTAGTCTACAAGTAGCAACAACCCAATTATTTTTGTTTTTGTGTGTTTACACAATTGTAGCGTATGTTATGATTGTGTTTTTATCTTTTAATTAGTGTTTGTGCCAAGTAATGCCTTTGAGATGATTTGGATGATAGTATAATTGATGCTGTTTAAAAAGGGGCAGTGTTACTATCTTTTTCCATACTTGTGCTTCAAAGTAGCACCATGTTTTTCATATAGAGAGTCTCCTATGTTGTCACTTTCATATACTAGTGGGAATTTTTCATTATAGAACTTGGCTTGTATATTCCAATGAAGGGCTTCCTCAAATGCCCGAGGTCTTCATAAGCAAGCAAGTTGGATGCACACCCACTTAGTTTTTATTTTTGAGCTTTCATACACTTATAGCTCTTAGTGCATCCATTGCATGGCAATCCCTACTCCTCGCATTGCCATCAATTGATGGGCATCTCCATAGCCCGTTGATTTGCCGCATCGATGTCAGACTATCTTCTTCTATTTGACTTCCCCTTATTAATCCCTACCATTATATTCTATTCCACTCATAGTGCTATATCCATGGCTGCGCTCATGTATTGCGTGGGGGTTGAAAAAGCTGAAGCGCGTTAAAAAGTATGAACCAATTGCTCGGCTTGTCATCAGGGTAGTGCATGATAAATATTTTATGTTAAGAAGAGCATGACAGGATTATATGATTTTGTAGGGATAACTTTCTTTAGCATTTTTATTTTGAAAGACATGATTGTTTGTTAGTATGCCTGAGTATTGATGTCTTTATATCAAATTATAGACTATTGCTTTGAATCATTCGGATCTTAATATTCATACCGTAAAAGAGAATTACATTATTAAACATGTTAGGTAGCATTCCACATCAAAAATTCTGTTTTTATCATTTACCTACTCGAGGACGAGCAAGAATTAAGCTTGGGGATGCTTGATACGACTCCAATGTATCTATAATTTTTTATTGTTCCATGCTATTATAGTATCAATCTTGGATGTTTTATATGCAATTATATATCATTTTTTGGGACTAACCTATTAACCTAGTGCCCAGTGCCAGTTGTTGTTTTTTGCCTATTTTTACCTTTTTAGAAAATCAATATCAAACGGAGAAAAAACTTTGGATTAATTTTTTCTGGACCAGAAGGGACCCTAGAAGCTTCGGGAGAAGACCAGACGAGTCACGAGGGAGAGACAAGCCCGGAGGGTGCACCCCCCAGGCTTGTGGGCCCCTCGTGGCACCTCTTGACCTAATTCCAGCGCTATAAAATCCCAAATATTCCCAATATACCAGAGAGACAGACGAGAAAACTTTTCCGGTACTCTGCCAGAGGGGGAATCGATCACGGAGGGCTTCTACATCAACCTTGCTGCCCTTCTGATGATGTGTGAGTAGTTTACCATAGACCTACGGGTCCATAGCTAGTAGCTAGATGGCTTCTTCTCTCTCTTTGATCTTCAATACCATGTTCTCCTCGATCTTCTTGGAGTTCTATTCGATGTAATCTTCTTTTGCGGTGTGTTTGTTGGGATCCGATGATGTTGGTGTATAAAACTTGGGTATTTTATACCCTGACTTATGCACAGGCAATGGTAGTAGCCTCGATGGCCAGGGCTTGCCGGGGATCACCAACATCAAGATCAAGCAGCAAGACAAGGCATATGGCTAAGCGCTGAAGATACAAGAATCGCTTGCTGGCAAGGTGCGAGCCGGCAAGGTCAAGGCCCGGAAAGCTCCGTGCCGGCAAGCCTTTGCCAACTCCTCATCACTCCACCTCACCAAGCAGCTAGTCGCTAATCTGTGAGGTGTCGAGCGGGCAGGTAGTTTGGTGAGGTTTGTCGGGGCACGTGGCAGCATGCTGGAAGAAAGATTACCTTTAATGACACCCGTCCAGAAGGCGTGTCAAGATAATAGGAGGTAGCAGGGCGAGCGGTGCAGGAACCTTGCCGGGGCTCCTCCTCCACACGACACCTAACGACTGATGCAAATATGCCCTAGAGGCAATAATAAAGTTGTTATTATTTTATATTTCCTTGTTCATGATAAAGGTTTATTATTCATGCTAGAATTGTATTGACCGGAAACTTAAATACATGTGTGAATACATAAACAAATACCGTGTCCCTAGTGAGCCTCTACTAGACTAGCTCGTTGATCAAAGATGGTTAAGGTTTCCTAACCATAGACATGAGTTGTCATTTGATAACGGGATCACATCATTAGGAGAATGATGTGATGGACAAGACCCATCCGTTAGCTTAGCATATGATCGTTTTGTTTATTGCTACTGCTTTCTTGAATGTCAAATACATGTTCCTCAGACCATGAGATCATGCAACTCCCGGATATCGGAGGAATACCTTGTGTGCTATCAAACGTCACAACGTAACTGGGTGATCATAAAGATGCTCTACAGGTATCTCCGAAGGTGTCCGTTGAGTTGGCATGGATCGAGACTGGGATTTGTCACTCCGTGTTTCGGAGAGGTATCTCTGGGCCCTCTCGGTAATGCACATCATAAGAAGCTTGCAAGCAAAGTGACTAAGGAGTTAGTTACGGGATGATGTATTACGGAACGAGTAAAGAGACTTGCCGGTAACGAGATTGAACTAGGTATGGAGATACCGACGATCGAATCTCGGGCAAGTAACATACCGATGGACAAAGGGAATTACGTATGTTGTCATTGCGGTTCGACCGATAAGATATTTGTGGAATATGTAGGAACCAATATGAGCATCCAGGTTCCGCTATTGGTTATTGACCGGAGAGGCGTCTCAGTCATGTCTACATCATTCCCGAACCCGTAGGGTCCGCACGCTTAACGTTCGTTGACGATATAATGTTATATGAGTTATGTGAATTGGTAACCGAATGTTGTTTGGAGTCCCGGATGAGATCCCAGACGTCACGAGGAGTCTCGGAATGGTCAAGAGGTAAATATTTATATATGGGAAGTCATATTTTGGGTTCCGGAAAAAGGTGCAGTTTTTTCGGTATTGTACCTGGAAGCTTCCAGAAGGTTCCGGAGGATTCCGGAGGAGTCCGGAAGTCCACAAGTGGGTCCACCACGTCTCAAGGGCTGGCATGGGCTAAGGGGAGGCGCCCTAGCCTTATTGGGCCACGCGCACCAAGTCCTCAAAAGCCCACGCAGCTAGGGAAGAAAAAAAGGGAGAGTCCTAATAGGAATAGGATTGGACTTTGGAGTCCAAGTCCACGTGTGTACTATTCATGGTTACTGTTCACGTGGCACTATTCATTCTTCTCCAAGCCCCTACACATATATAAATAGAGGAGAGGGGGCGCCCCAAAGGACACAACATTGTCTTAGCCGTGTGCGGCGCCCCCCCTCCACAGTTCCGTCCCTCGGTCATATTTTCGCAGTGCTTGGGCGAAGCCCTGCGGAGATAGCATCACCATCACCGTCACCACGCCGTCGTGCTGCCGGAACTCATCCACTACCTTGCCGTCTTGCTGGATCAAGAAGTCGAGGATGTCACCGAGCTGAACGTGTGCTGAACGCGGAGGTGTCGTACGTTCGGTGCTCGGTCGGTTGGATCGTGAAGTTGTTTGACGACATCAACCGCGTTGTTCTAACGCTTCCGCTTACGGTCTACGAGGGTACGTAGACACACTCCCCCTCTCGTAGCTATGCATCTCCATGGATAGATCTTGTGTGTGCGTAGAATTTTTTTTGTTTTCCATGCAACGTTCCCCAACAGTGGCATCATGAGCCAGGTCTATGCGTAGATGATATGCACGAGTAGAACACAAAGAGTTGTGGGCGGTGATCGTCATACTGCTTACCACCAACGTCTTATTTTGATTCGGCGGTATTGTAAGATGAAGCGGCCCGGACCAACCTTACATGTCCACGTACATGAGACCGGTTCCACCGACAGACATGCAACTTGTTTTGCATAAAGGTGGCTGGCGGGTGTCTGTTTCTCCTACTTTAGTTGAATCGAATTTGACTGCGGCCGGTCCTTGTTGAAGGTTAAAACAGCAAACTTGATAAGTCACCATTGTGGTTTTGTGCCATAGGTAAGAACGGTTCTTGCTAGAAGCCCGTAGCAGCCACGTAAAACTTGCAACAACAAAGTAGAGGACGTCTAACTTGTTTTTGCAGGGTATGCTGTGATGTGATATGGTCAAGACATGATGTGATATACGTTATTGTATGAGATGATCATGTTTTGTAATTTATCGGCAACCAGCAGGAGCCTTATGGTTGTCTCTTTATTGTATGAAATGCAAGCGCCATGTAATTGCTTTACTTTATCGCTATGCGTTAGCAATAGTTGTAGAAGCAATAGTTGGCGAGACGACCACGACGCAACGATGGAGATCAAGGTGTCGAGCCGGTGACGATGGAGATCATGACGATGCTTTGGAGATGGAGATCAAAAGCACAAGATGATGGCCATATCATGTCACATATTTTGATTGCATGTGATGTTTATCCTTTATGCATCTTATTTTGCTTAGAACGACGATAGCATTATAAGATGATCCCTTCACTAAATTTCAAGTTAAAAGTGTTCTCCCCGAGTATGCACCGTTGCTAAAGTTCGTCGTTTCGAAGCACCTCATGATGATCGGGTGTGATAGATTCTACGTTCACATACAATGGGTGTAAGCCAGTTTTACACAAGTAGAATACTTGGGTTAAACTTGACGAGCCTAGCATGTAGAGACTTGGTCTCGGAACACTGGAGACCGAAAGGTCGAACATGAGTCATATAGTAGATATGATCAACATGGAGATGTTCACCATTGATGACTATCCCATCTCACGTGATGATCGGACATGGGCTAGTTGATTTGGATCATGTATCACTTAGTTAACTTGAGGGATGTTAATTTAAGTGGGAGTTCATTAGTAATTTGATTAATTGAACTTAATTTATCATGAACTTAGTCTTGATAGTTTCTTTGCATATCTATGTTGTAGATAAATGGCCCGTGCTACTGTTCCGTTGAATTTTAATGCGTTCCTAGAGAAAGCTAAGTTGAAAGATGATGGAGCAACTACACGGACTAGGTCCGTAACTTGAGGATTATCCTCATTGCTGCACAGAAGAATTATGTCCTTGATGCACCGCTAGGTGATGGACCTGCTGCAGGAGCTGCTGCAGACGTTGTGAACGCCTGGCAGGCTCGATCTGATGACTACTCGATAGTTCAGTGTGCCATGCTCTACGGCTTAGAACCGGGACTGCAAAAGCATTTTGAACGCCACGGAGCATATGAGATGTTCCAAGAGCTGAAATTGATATTTCAAGCTAATGCCCGGGTTGAGAGATATGAAGTCTCCAACAAGTTCTTTAGCTGTAAGATGGAGGAGAACAGTTCTGTCAGTGAACACATACTCAGAATGTCTGGGTACCACAACCACTTGACTCAGCTGGGAATTGATCTTCCGGTTGAGAGTGTTATTGACAGAGTTCTTCAGTCAGTGCCACCAAGCTATAAAGGATTCGTGATGAACTATAATATGCAAGGGATGGAGAAGACAATTCCCGAGCTCTTCGCGATGCTGAAATCAGCGGAGCTAGAAATCAAGAAGGAGCATCAAGTGTTGATGGTTAACAAAACCACTAGTTTCAAGAAAAAGGGCAAGGGAAAGAAGGGGAACTTCAAGAAGAACGGCAAGCAAGTTGCCGCTCCCACGAAGAAACCCAAAGCTGGACCCAGGCCTGAGAAAAGAGTGCTTCTACTGCAAAGGGACTGGTCACTGGAAGCGGAACTGCCCCAAGTATTTCAGAGTGAAGTAGAGAATCATCGTAACAAGAAAATAAAGTTTCTACGATCTGATCGCAGAGGCGAATATTTGAGTTACGAGTTTGGCCTTCATTTAAGAAAATGTGGAATTGTTTCACAACTCACGCCACCTGGAACACCACAGCGTAATGGTGTGTCCGAATGTCGTAACCGTACTTTATTGGATATGGTGCCTTCTATGATGTCTCTTACCGATTTGCCACTATCGTTTTGGGGTTATGCATTAGAGACAGCTGCATTCACGTTAAATAGGGCACCGTCTAAATCCGTTGAGACGACACCATATGAACTATGGTTTGGCAAGAAACCTAAGCTGTCGTTTCTTAAAGTTTGGGGATGCGATGCTTATGTGAAAAAGCTTCAACCTGATAAGCTCGAACCCAAAGCGGAGAAGTGCGTCTTCATAGGATACCCTAAAGAAACAATTGGGTACACCTTCTACCACAGATCCGAAGGCAAGGTCTTTGTTGCCAAGAATGGGTCCTTTCTAGAGAAGGAGTTTCTCTCGAAAGAAGTGAGTGGGCGGAAAGTAGAACTTGATGAGGTAATTGTACCTTCTCTCGAATTGGAAAGTAGCTCATCAGAGAAAACCGTTCCCGTGATGCCTACACCAATAAGAGAGGAAGATAATGATAAAGATCATGAAACTTCAGATCAAGTTACTACTGAACTTCGTAGGTCGACCAGAGTACGTTCCGCACCAGAGTGGTACGGTAATCCTGTTCTGGAAGTTATGTTGTTAGACAACAGCGAACCTACGAACTATGAAGAAGCTATGATAAGCCCGGATTCCGACAAATGGCTTGAGGCCATGAAATCTGAGATAGGATCCATGTATGAGAACAAAGTGTGGACTTTGGTGGACTTGCCCAATGATCAACAAGCCATTGAGAATAAATGGATTTTTAAGAGGAAGACGGATGCTGATGGTAATATCACTGTCTACAAAGCTCGACTTGTCACGAAAGGTTTTCGACAAGTTCAAGGGGTTGACTACGATGAGACTTTCTCACCCGTAGCGATGCTTAAGTCTGTCCGAATCATGTTAGCAATTGCCGCATTTTATGATTATGAAATCTGGCAAATGGATGTCAAAACTGCATTCCTTAATGGTTTTCTCAAAGAAGAGTTGTATATGATGCAACCAGAAGGTTTTGTCGATCCTAAGGGTGCTAACAAAGTGTGCAAGCTCCAGCGATCCATCTATGGATTGGTGCAAGCATCTCGGAGTTGGAATATACGCTTTGATGAGGTGATCAAAGCATATGGTTTTGTACAGACTTACGGTGAAGCCTGTATTTACAAGAAAGTGGGTGGGAGCTCTGTAGCATTTCTAATATTATATGTGGATGACATATTGTTGATTGGAAATGATATAGAATTTCTGGATGGCATAAAGGGATACTTGAATAAGAATTTTTCAATGAAAGACCTCGGTGAAGCTGCTTATATATTGGGCATCAAGATCTATAGGGATAGATCAAGACGCTTGATAGGACTTTCACAAAGCACATACCTTGACAAAGTTTTGAAGAAGTTCAAAATGGATCAGTCAAAGAAAGGGTTCTTGCCTGTCTTGCAAGGTGTGAAGTTCAGTCAGACTCAATGCCCGACCACGGCAGAAGATATAGAGAAAATGAAAGTCATTCCCTATGCCTCAGCCATAGGTTCTATTATGTATGCCATGTTGTGTACCAGACCTGATGTGTGCCTTGCCATAAGTTTGGCAGGGAGGTACCAGAGTAATCCAGGAGTGGATCACTGGACAGCGGTCAAGAATATCCTGAAGTACCTGAAAAGGACCAAGGACATGTTTCTCGTTTATGGAGGTGACGAAGAGCTCGTCGTAAAGGGTTACGTCGATGCAAGCTTCGACACTGATCCGGATGACTCTAAGTCACAAACCGGATACGTATTTATATTAAATGGTGGAGCTGTCAGTTGGTGCAGTTCCAAGCAGAGCGTCGTGGCGGGATCTACGTGTGAAGCGGAATACATAGCTGCTTCGGAAGCAGCACATGAAGAAGTCTGGATGAAGGAGTTCATATCCGATCCAGGTGTAATACCTAGTGCATCGCGTCCAATGACAATCTTTTGTGACAACACTGGAGCAATTGCCATAGCCAAGGAGCCCAGGTTTCACAAGAAGACCAAACACATCAAGAGACGCTTCAACTCCATTCGTGAATATGTCAAGGATGGAGACATAGAAATTTGCAAAGTACACACGGATCTGAATGTGGCAGACCCGTTGACTAAGCCTCTTCCACGAGCAAAACATGATCAGCACCAAGACTCCATGGGTGTTAGATTCATTACTATGTAATCTAGATTATTGACTCTAGTGCAAGTGGGAGACTGATGGAAATATGCCCTAGAGGCAATAATAAAGTTGTTATTATTTTATATTTCCTTGTTCATGATAAAGGTTTATTATTCATGCTAGAATTGTATTGACCGGAAACTTAAATACATGTGTGAATACATAAACAAATACCGTGTCCCTAGTGAGCCTCTACTAGACTAGCTCGTTGATCAAAGATGGTTAAGGTTTCCTAACCATAGACATGAGTTGTCATTTGATAACGGGATCACATCATTAGGAGAATGATGTGATGGACAAGACCCATCCGTTAAGCTTAGCATATGATCGTTCTGTTTATTGCTACTGCTTTCTTGAATGTCAAATACATGTTCCTCAGACCATGAGATCATGCAACTCCCGGATACCGGAGGAATACCTTGTGTGCTATCAAACGTCACAACGTAACTGGGTGATCATAAAGATGCTCTACAGGTATCTCCGAAGGCGTCCATTGAGTTGGCATGGATCGAGACTGGGATTTGTCACTCCGTGTTTCGGAGAGGTATCTCTGGACCCTCTCGGTAATGCACATCATAAGAAGCTTGCAAGCAAAGTGACTAAGGAGTTAGTTACGGGATGATGTATTACGGAACGAGTAAAGAGACTTGCCAGTAACGAGATTGAACTAGGTATGGAGATACCGACGATCGAATCTCGGGCAAGTAACATACCGATGGACAAAGGGAATTACGTATGTTGTCATTGCGGTTCGACCGATAAGATCTTCGTGGAATATGTAGGAACCAATATGACCATCCAGGTTCCGCTATTGGTTATTGACCGGAGAGGCGTCTCAGTCATGTCTACATCATTCCCGAACTCGTAGGGTCCGCACGCTTAACGTTCGTTGACGATATAGAGTTATATGAGTTATGTGAATTGGTAACCGAATGTTGTTCGGAGTCCCGGATGAGATCCCGGACATCACGAGGAGTCTCGGAATGGTCGAGAGGTAAAGATTTATATATGGGAAGTCATATTTTGGGTTCCGGAAAAAGGTGCAGTTTTTTCGGTATTGTACCGGGAAGCTTCCAGAAGGTTCCGGAGGGGTCCGGAAGTCCACAAGTGGGTCCACCACGTCCCAAGGTCTGGCATGGGCTAAGGAGAGGCGCCCTGGCCTTATTGGGCCAGGCGCACCAAGTCCTCAAAAGCCCACGCAGCTAGGGAAAGAAAAAAAGGGAGAGTCCTAGTAGGAATAGGATTGGACTTTGGAGTCCAAGTCCACGTGTGTACTATTCACGGTTACTGTTCACATGGCACTATTCCTTCTACTCCAAGCCCCTACACATATATAAATAGAGGAGAGGGGGCGCCCCAAAGGACACAACATTGTCTTAGCCGTGTGCGGCGCCCCCCTCCACAGTTCCGTCCCTCGGTCATATTTTCGCAGTGCTTGGGCGAAGCCCTGCGGAGATAGCATCACCATCACCGTCACCACGCCGTTGTGCTGCCGGAACTCATCCACTACCTCGCCTCTTGCTGGATCAAGAAGTCGAGGACTTCACCGAGCTGAACGTGTGCTGAACGCGGAGGTGCCGTACGTTCGGTGCTCGGTCGGTTGGATCGTGAAGTTGTTCGACGACATCAACCGCGTTGTTCTAACGCTTCCGCTTACGGTCTACGAGGGTACGTAGACACACTCCCCCTCTCGTAGCTATGCATCTCCATGGATAGATCTTGCGTGTGCGTAGAATTTTTTTTGTTTTCCATGCAACGTTCCCCAACAGTGGTATCAGAGCCAGGTCTATGCGTAGATGATATGCACTAGTAGAAGACAAAGAGTTGTGGACTGTGATCGTCATACTGCTTACCACCAACGTCTTATTTTGATTTGGCGGTATTGTAAGATGAAGCGGCCCGGACCAACCTTACATGTCCACGTACATGAGACCGGTTCCACCGACAGACATGCAACTTGTTTTGTATAAAGGTGGCTGGCGGGTGTCTGTTTCTCCTACTTTAGTTTAATCGAATTTGACTGCGGCCGGTCCTTGTTGAAGGTTAAAACAGCAAACTTGATAAATCACCGTTGTGGTTTTGTGCCATAGGTAAGAACGGTTCTTGCTAGAAGCCCGTAGCAGCCACGTAAAACTTGCAACAACAAAGTAGAGGACGTCTAACTTGTTTTTGCAGGGTATGCTGTGATGTGATATGGTCAAGACATGATGTGATATACGTTATTGTATGAGATGATCATGTTTTGTAATTTATCGGCAACCGGCAGGAGCCTTATGGTTGTCTCTTTATTGTATGAAATGCAAGCGCCATGTAATTGCTTTACTTTATCGCTATGCGTTAGCAATAGTTATAGAAGCAATAGTTGGCGAGACGACCACGACGCAACGATGGAGATCAAGGTGTCGAGCCGGTGACGATGGAGATCATGACGATGCTTTGGAGATGGAGATCAAAAGCACAAGCTGATGGCCATATCATGTCACATATTTTGATTGCATGTGATGTTTATCCTTTATGCATCTTATTTTGCTTAGAACGGCGGTAGCATTATAAGATGACCCCTTCACTAAATTTCAAGATAAAAGTGTTCTCCCCGAGTATGCACCGTTGCTAAAGTTCGTCGTTTCGAAGCACCTCGTGATGATCGGGTGTAATAGATTCTACGTTCACATACAACGGGTGTAAGCCAGTTTTACACAAGCAGAATACTTGGGTTAAACTTGACGAGCCTAGCATGTACAGACATGGTCTCGGAACACTGGAGACCGAAAGGTCGAACATGAGTCATATAGTAGATATGATCAACATGGAGATGTTCACCATTGATGACTATCCCATCTCACGTGATGATCGGACATGGGCTAGTTGATTTGGATCATGTATCACTTAGTTAACTTAAGGGATGTTAATTTAAGTGGGAGTTCATTAGTAATTTGATTAATTGAACTTAATTTATCATGAACTTAGTCTTGATAGTTTCTTTGCATATCTATGTTGTAGATAAATGGCCCGTGCTACTGTTCCGTTGAATTTTAATGCGTTCCTAGAGAAAGCTAAGTTGAAAGATGATGGTAGCAACTACATGGACTGGGTCCGTAACTTGAGGATTATCCTCATTGCTGCACAGAAGAATTATGTCCATGATGCACCGCTAGGTGATGGACCTGCTGCAGGAGCTGCTGCAGACGTTGTGAACGCCTGGCAGGCTCGATCTGATGACTACTCGATAGTTCAGTGTGCCATGCTCTACGGCTTAGAACCGGGACTGCAAAAGCGTTTTGAACGCCACGGAGCATATGAGATGTTCCAAGAGCTGAAATTGATATTTCAAGCTAATGCCCGGGTTGAGAGATATGAAGTCTCCAACAAGTTCTTTAGCTGTAAGATGGAGGAGAACAGTTCTGTCAGTGAACACATACTCAGAATGTCTGGGTACCACAACCACTTGACTCAGCTGGGAATTGATCTTCCGGTTGAGAGTGTTATTGACAGAGTTCTTCAGTCACTGCCACCAAGCTATAAAGGCTTCGTGATGAACTATAATATGCAAGGGATGGAGAAGACAATTCCCGAGCTCTTCGCGATGCTGAAATCAGCGGAGGTAGAAATCAAGAAGGAGCATCAAGTGTTGATGGTTAACAAAACCACTAGTTTCAAGAAAAAGGGCAAGGGAAAGAAGGGGAACTTCAAGAAGAACGGCAAGCAAGTTGCCGCTCCCACGAAGAAACCCAAAGCTGGACCCAGGCCTGAAACAGAGTGCTTCTACTGCAAAGGGACTGGTCACTGGAAGCGGAACTGCCCCAAGTATTTGGCGGATAAGAAGGATGGCAAAGTGAGCAAAGGTATATTTGATATACATGTTATTGATGTGTTCCTCACTAATGCTCGCAGTAGCGCCTGGGTATTCGATACTGGTTCGGTTGCTCATATTTGTAACTCGAAACAAGAGCTACGGAATAAGCGAAGATTGGCTAAGGACGAGGTGACGATGCGCGTTGGGAATGGTTCCAAGGTTGATGTGATCGCCGTCGGCACGCTACCTCTACATCTACCTTCGGGATTAGTTTTAGACCTCAATAATTGTTATTTGGTGCCAGCGTTGAGCATGAACATTATATCTGGATCTTGTTTATTGTGAGACGGTTATTCATTTAAGTCAGAGAATAATGGTTGTTCTATTTATATGAGTAACATCTTTTATGGTCACGCACCTTTTGTGAATGGTCTATTCTTGTTGAATCTTGATCGTACTGATACACATATTCATAATATTGATGCCAAAAGATGCAAAGTTGATAATGATAGTGCAACATACTTGTGGCACTGCCGTTTAGGTCATATTGGTGTAAAGCGCATGAAGAAACTCCATGCGGATGGACTTTTGGAATCTCTTGATTATGAATCATTTGATACTTGCGAACCATGCCTCATGGGCAAGATGACTAAAACTCCGTTCTCCGGAACAATGGAGCGAGCTACTGATTTGTTGGACATAATACATACCGATGTATGCGGTCTGATGAATGTTGAAGCACGCGGTGGGTATCGTTATTTTCTAACCTTCACAGATGATTTGAGTAGATATGGGTATATCTACTTGATGAAACACAAGTCTGAAACATTTGAAAAGTTCAAAGAATTTCAGAGTGAAGTAGAGAATCATCGTAACAAGAAAATAAAGTTTCTACGATCTGATCGCGGAGGCGAATATTTGAGTTACGAGTTTGGCCTTCATTTAAGAAAATGTGGAATTGTTTCACAACTCATGCCACCTGGAACACCACAACGTAATGGTGTGTCCGAACGTCATAACCGTACTTTATTGGATATGGTGCGTTCTATGATGTCTCTTACCGATTTGCCACTATCGTTTTGGGGTTATGCATTAGAGACAGCTGCATTCACGTTAAATAGGGCACCGTCTAAATCCGTTGAGACGACACCATATGAACTATGGTTTGGCAAGAAACCTAAGTTGTCGTTTCTTAAAGTTTGGGGATGCGATGCTTATGTGAAAAAGCTTCAACCTGATAAGCTCGAACCCAAAGCGGAGAAGTGCGTCTTCATAGGATACCCTAAAGAAACAATTGGGTACACCTTCTACCACAGATCCGAAGGCAAGGTCTATGTTGCCAAGAATGGGTCCTTTCTAGAGAAGGAGTTTCTCTCAAAAGAAGTGAGTGGGAGGAAAGTAGAACTTGATGAGGTAATTGTACCTTCTCTCGAATTGGAAAGTAGCTCATCAGAGAAAACCGTTCCCGTGATGCCTACACCAATAAGAGAGGAAGATAATGATAAAGATCATGAAACTTCAGATCAAGTTACTACTGAACTTTGTAGGTCGACCAGAGTACGTTCCGCACCAGAGTGGTACGGTAATCCTGTTCTGGAAGTTATGTTGTTAGACAACAGCGAACCTATGAACTATGAAGAAGCTATGATAAGCCCGAATTCCGACAAATGGCTTGAGGCCATGAAATCTGAGATAGGATCCATGTATGAGAACAAAGTGTGGACTTTGGTGGACTTGCCCGATGATCGGCAAGCCATTGAGAATAAATGGATTTTTAAGAGGAAGACAGATGCTAATGGTAATATCACTGTCTACAACGCTCGACTTGTCGCGAAAGGTTTTCGACAAGTTCACGGGGTTGACTACGATGAAACTTTCTCACCCGTAGAGATGCTTAAGTCTGTCCAAATCATGTTAGCAATTGCCGCATTTTATGATTATGAAATCTGGCAAATGGATGTCAAAACTGCATTCCTTAATGGTTTTCTCAAAGAAGAGTTGTATATGATGCAACCAGAAGGTTTTGTCGATCCTAAGGGTGCTAACAAAGTGTGCAAGCTCCAGCGATCCATCTATGGACTGGTGCAAGCATCTCGGAGTTGGAATATACGCTTTGATGAGGTGATCAAAGCATATGGTTTTGTACAGACTTACGGTGAAGCCTGTATTTACAAGAAAGTGAGTGGGAGCTCTGTAGCATTTCTAATATTATATGTGGATGACATATTGTTGATTGGAAATGATATAGAATTTCTGGATGGCATAAAGGGATACTTGAATAAGAATTTTTCAATGAAAGACCTCGGTGAAGCTGCTTATATATTGGGCATCAAGATCTATAGGGATAGATCAAGACGCTTGATAGGACTTTCACAAAGCACATACCTTGACAAAGTTTTGAAGAAGTTCAAAATGGATCAGTCAAAGAAAGGGTTCTTGCCTGTCTTGCAAGGTGGGAAGTTGAGTCAGACTCAATGCCCAACCACGGCAGAAGATATAGCGAAAATGAAAGTCATTCCCTATGCCTCAGCCATAGGTTCTCTTATGTATGCCATGCTGTGTACCAGACCTGATGTGTGCCTTGCCATAAGTTTGGCAGGGAGGTACCAGAGTAATCCAGGAGTGGATCACTTGGCAGCGGTCAAGAATATCCTGAAGTACCTGAAAAGGACCAGGGACATGTTTCTCGTTTATGGAGTTGACGAAGAGCTCGTCGTAAAGGGTTACGTCGATGCAAGCTTCGACACTGATCCGGATGACTCTAAGTCACAAACCGGATACGTATTTATATTAAATGGTGGAGCTGTCAGTTGGTGCAGTTCCAAGCAGAGCGTCGTGGCGGGATCTACGTGTGAAGCGGAATACATAGCTGCTTCGGAAGCAGCACAAGAAGGAGTCTGGATGAAGGAGTTCATATCCGATCTAGGTGTAATACCTAGTGCATCGGGTCCAATGACAATCTTTTGTGACAACACTGGAGCAATTGCCATAGCCAAAGAGCCCAGGTTTCATAAGAAGACCAAACACATCAAGAGACGCTTCAACTCCATTCGTGAATATGTCAAGGATGGAGACATAGAAATTTGCAAAGTACACACGGATCTGAATGTGGCAGACCCGTTGACTAAGCCTCTTCCACGAGCAAAACATGATCAGCACCAAGACTCCATGGATGTTAGATTCATTACTATGTAATCTAGATTATTGACTCTAGTGCAAGTGGGAGACTGATGGAAATATGCCCTAGAGGCAATAATAAAGTTGTTATTATTTTATATTTCCTTGTTCATGATAAGTGTTTATTATTCATGCTAGAATTGTATTGACCGGAAACTTAAATACATGTGTGAATACATAAACAAATACCGTGTCCCTAGTGAGCCTCTACTAGACTAGCTCGTTGATCAAAGATGGTTAAGGTTTCCTAACCATAGACATGAGTTGTCATTTGATAACGGGATCACATCATTAGGAGAATGATGTGATGGACAAGACCCATCCGTTAGCTTAGCATATGATCGTTCTGTTTATTGCTACTGCTTTCTTGAATGTCAAATACATGTTCCTCAGACCATGAGATCATGCAACTCCCGGATACTGGAGGAATACCTTGTGTGCTATCAAACGTCACAACATAACTGGGTGATCATAAAGATGCTCTACAGGTATCTCCGAAGGTGTCCGTTGAGTTGGCATGGATCGAGACTTGGATTTGTCACTCCGTGTTTCGGAGAGGTATCTCTGGGCCCTCTCGGTAATGCACATCATAAGAAGCTTGCAAGCAAAGTGACTAAGGAGTTAGTTACGGGATGATGTATTACGGAACGAGTAAAGAGACTTGCCGGTAACAAGATTGAACTAGGTATGGAGATACCGACGATCGAATCTCGGGCAAGTAACATACCGATGGACAAAGGGAATTACGTATGTTGTCATTGCGGTTCGACCGATAAGATCTTCGAGGAATATGTAGGAACCAATATGAGCATCCAGGTTCCGCTATTGGTTATTGACCGGAGAGGCGTCTCAGTCATGTCTACATCATTCCCGAACCCATAGGGTCCGCACGCATAACGTTCGTTGACGATATAGTGTTATATGAGTTATGTGAATTGGTAACCGAATGTTGTTCGGAGTCCCGGATGAGATCCCGGACGTCACGAGGAGTCTCGGAATGGTCGAGAGGTAAAGATTTATATATGGTAAGTCATATTTTGGGTTCCGGAAAAAGGTTTAGTTTTTTCGGTATTGTACCGGGAAGCTTCGAGAAGGTTCCGGAGGATTCCGGAGGAGTCCGGAAGTCAACAAGTGGGTCCACCACGTCTCAAGGGCTGGCATGGGCTAAGGGGAGGCGCCCTGGCCTTATTGGGCCAGGCGCACCAAGTCCTCAAAAGCCCACGCAGTTAGGGAAGAAAAAAAGGGAGAGTCCTAGTAGGAATAGGATTGGACTTTGGAGTCCAAGTCCACGTGTGTACTATTCATGGTTACTGTTCACGTGGCACTATTCCTTCCACTCCAAGCCCCTACACATATATAAATAGAGGAGAGGGAGTGCCCCAAAGGACACAACATTGTCTTAGCCGTGTGCGGCGCCCCCCTCCACAGTTCCGTCCCTCGGTCATATTTTCGCAGTGCTTGGGCGAAGCCCTGCGGAGATAGCATCACCATCACCGTCACCACGCCATCGTGCTGCCGGAACTCATCCACTACCTCGCCATCTTGCTGGATCAAGAAGTCGAGGACGTCACCGAGCTGAACGTGTGCTGAACGCGGAGGTGCCGTACGTTCGGTGCTCGGTCGGTTGGATCGTGAAGTTGTTCGACGACATCAACCGCGTTGTTTTAACGCTTCCGCTTACAGTCTACGAGGGTACGTAGACACACTCCCCCTCTCGTAGCTATGCATCTCCATGGATAGATCTTGCGTGTGCGTAGAATTTTTTTGTTTTCCATGCAACGTTCCCCAACAACGGCGCCACAAATGCATTTGTCCTAATCCGGCAGAGTTAGGTATGATAGCACTGTTTGCTATCTAATCAACATGTAATGACTGTTTTGCCACTGTGGTTACCCCTTGAGCTATAAAAGGAGGGCCAGGGCAACCTTTACAAAGGGTCGACACTTTGCTCATTTGGCATGCATAGCTGCTCTTCCTGCGCCTTGCCGGCAAGAAGCGCTCCTTGTACTTGAGCTTAAACACTTCCAATACACATAGCAGGAGTAGGGTTTTACACCTCTCGGTGGCCCGAACCTGGGTAAATCCTTTGCGTTTGCTATTGGTTCTGCTCTTTGTGCTTGCGCATTCCCCTAGCCGAACCGCAAAGGGGCTAGATGGCCCCATAGATGGTCGCACACACAACATCTTTGGCGCGCCAGGTAAGGGGATCATTTGCGCATCATTTTCATCTCCATCATCTTTGATGGCGCCCAAGAAGAAGGGCGCTTCCGCGGCGGCTCCATCGACATCCAAGTTTCCGTCGCAGACGCACACAGGTGGCGGAGATGATCCCGCCGGCGCAGGCGGTGCAGGAGGCACAGCCGATGCGGGCGGCGCAGAAGGAGTCACCGGCGCAGGCGGCGCAGCCAGCACCGGCGGAGTAGGCGGAACACACAACAATAACCAGCAGCTTCCTCGTCAGTCTGACGACCGAAGCCACAACAGTGCATGCGGCGCGGATGGACAACTTCCGCCTCCTTGACGCACCGGCGAACGAAGCCACTAGAGTAACACCATCCGGGCCGGCGCGAGTCAAGACCCAGCTGCCGTAGTATCTAAAGATGCCGCCTCAGGACGCACACCGCGACCATCACAAGATGGGCGCGACGCGAATCCGAACGACGCTGGCGGTTCCGGACGACGACGTCCGCATGGCAAGACACCTGTTGATCAGCCGCAAGATCTTCAGGCACCACCTCCACCGTGCCAGCCCACTACTGTGCATGAGCCGCGGCAGCAAGATTGTGGTGGCGCTCCTACTGGTTCTGCCAGGAGTCGAGCGACATCTTGTTCTTCGCTCCCAGCCATGCCAGCCACAGCAGCAGAGGCCATGGTGCGAGCACAGATGCTGCTGAACTTCCCTCCGGCTGCTGACAATATTTATGAGTGGAGAGCCACCATCCAGAGCCTCATCAGGTTCACCAAAGCCAACAACTAACAGCAGGTGGGACCTTCATGGCGTCCAGTGACGGCACCAACCGATGGTCGTGCCAGAGGAGCGGCGCAAATGGTGCAGTCACCCCCACAGCAACAACATCGGCAGCCGCGACAAACTTACTGGTCCGTTGAGCCCAATGAGACGTCGATGGCTTCTTTGGATCCGCGAGCGTGGCAAGATCAACATCGAGTGCTACAGGATAGGCGGGCAGAAGATGCTCGCACCACCATTGAATGGCGCCGGGAGGCGCGCCGTCAATCTGACGTGCGCAACGGTCCAGTCGTTGATGAGCCTGCGCCTGGGGTTGGCGGGTATCTACCTTACGAGGTTGGATGCCCGGCCTTTACTCGTGAGCTACGGCAAGTCCGCTGGCCGTCAACCCGGGCCTTCAAGCCAGAGTTGCCGGAAAAATATGACGGCAAGCTTAACCCGACAGAATTCTTGGGCATTTACACAATCGCTGTGCAAGCTGCCGGGGAAAGAGATGAAAAGATTCTCGCCAACTATTTCCCATTGGCGCTCAAACCCAATGTGAGATCTTGGCTGGTGAACTTGTCGGAGGATTCCATTTCTTGAT
Source organism: Elymus sibiricus (assembly GCA_039707655.1). Lineage (NCBI taxonomy): Eukaryota > Viridiplantae > Streptophyta > Magnoliopsida > Poales > Poaceae > Elymus > Elymus sibiricus. Next base: position 404,222,609 of record CM077672.1, read on the forward strand.
GGCCAGATTTATGGAACGAGTTCATTGGTGCTTTTACCGGAGGCCACAAGGCTCCTGGTCAGCCCAGCGACTTGCAAGTGATCCCACAAAGAGATGGCGAGTCCCTATGGAAACATATTTAGAGGTTCAGCCGTGTGCACCATAACATCCCTGATGTGCACCCCGCAGCTGTGATTGTTGCCTTTCACACGAATGTGCGCAATCGGAAGATGCGGGAGAAGTTGAATATCAGATTACCAAAAACCGTCAACGAGCTGTATACGTTGGCGGATAAATGTGCATGGGCTGAAGAAGGGAGGAGACTTCCTGGGGAGGATGCTGGCGCTGAGGTTGATTCAGAGGATGACGACACCGCCACCCCGAAGAAAAAGGGCCGAAAGCGCAACAGGAAGCGCAAAGGCAAAACTGTTATGGTTGTCTGCTACTTGTGAGCTGCGTTGGTAATTCCCTGAAGAGGAAGGGAGATGCAGTATAGTAGAGATAAGTATTTCCCTCAGTTATGAAACCAAGGTTATCAATCCAGTAGGAGAATCACGCAACACCTCGTTAGTAGCACCTGCACACAAAACAACAAATCCTTGCACCCAACGCAAACAAGGGGTTGTCAATCCCTCGGCGGTAAATTGCAAGATTAAATTGTATGTGATAGATAGATAGATTGAACTAAGTTCAAATATAAAATAAAATAAATAAAAGTGCAGCAAGGTATTTTTAGGGTTTTTAATATATGACTTAGATAGACCCGGGGGCCATAGTTTTCACTAGAGGCTTCTCTCAAGAAAATAGTATACGGTGGGTAAACAAATTACTGTTACGCAATTGATAGAAAAGCAAATAATCATGACGATATCCAAGCCAATGATCATGTATATAGGCATCATGTCCGAGACAATTAGACGGACTCCTGCCTGCATCTACTACTATTACTCCACACATCGACCGCTATCCAGCATGCATCTAGTGTATTAAGTCTATAAAGAACGGAGTAACGCCTTAAGCAAGATGACATGATGTAGACAAAGTATACTCACGCATGAATAAACCCCATATTTTTACCCTTAATAGCAATGATACATACGTGTCATGTCCCTTTCTGTCACTGGGATTGAGCACCGCAAGATCGAACCCATTACAAAGCACCTCTTCCCATGGCAAGATAAATCAATCTAGTTGGCCAAACCAAATCAATAGATCGGAGAAGAAATACGAAGCTATAATAATCATGCATAAAAGAGTTCAGAGAAGACTCAAATAATATTCATGGATAATCTAATCATAAACTCACAATTCATCGGATCCCAACAAACACACCGCAAAAAGTGATTACATCGGATAGAACTCCAAGAACATTGAGGAGAACATTGTATTGAAGATCAAAAAGAGAGAAGAAGCCATCTAGCTACTAACTATGGACCCAAAGGTCTGTGGTAAACTACTCACGCATCATCGGAAAGGGCAGCAAGGTTGATGTAGAGCCCCTCCATGATTGATTCCCCCTCCGGCGGAGTGCCGGAAAAGGCATCCAGATGGGATCTCTAGAGAGCAGAAGCTTGCGGCGGAGGAAAAAGTATTTCGTGGACTCCTCTATTGGTTTCCCGATTTTTGGGAATTTATAGTGGTGGAATTAGGTCAAAAGGGGCAGAGGTGGGCCCACGAGGCACCAGGGCGCGCCTGCCCCCCCCCAGGCTCGTGGCCACCTCCTGGGGCTTCTGGCCTTCTCCCAAAGCTTCTAGTGTTGGTTATGTCCAGAAAAAAATCTCCAAAAAGTTTCGTGGCATTTGGACTTCGTTTGGAATTGATATTCTGTAAAACCAAAAACAGGCAGAAAACAGCAACTGGCACTGGGCACTAATTTAATAGGTTAGTCCCAAAAAATGATATATAATTGCTGTAAATGTATATAAAACATCCAAGATTGATAATATAACAGCATGGAACAATAAAAAATTATAGATACGTTGGAGACGTATCAGCATCCCCAAGCTTAATTCCTGCTCGTCCTCGAGTAGGTAAATGATAAAAACAGAATTTTTGATGTGGAATGCTGCCTATCATATTCATCACATATTCTTTTCTTTTATAGCATGGACATTTAGACTTCAATGATTCAAAGCAATAGTCTATAGTTTGACATGAAGATATAAATACTCAAGCATGCTAACAAGCAACCATGTCTTTCAAAATATCAACGCTAAAGAAAGTTATCCCTAGCCCATTATGCTCAATCATTGATCCATTCATGAAACACACTCAATATTAGCTACACACAATGCATAAGTATGACAATAGTGCTCTCTAGTTGGTGCTTTATAAGAGAAGATGGAGACTCAAAATAAAAATAAAAATTGCATAAAAGTAAATAGATAGGCCCTTCGCAGAGGGAAGCAGAGATTTGCAAATGTGCCAGAGCTCAAAGCTTAAATTAGAGAGATGAAAATATTTTGAGAGGCATGCTTTTCCTGTCAACGAAAACGACTGAGAATTCCCAATATCTTCCATGCTAGACACATCATAGGCGGTTCCCAAACAGAAAGTAAAGTTTATTTCCTTTCCACCATTCTTTCACAATCCATGGCTAGCCGTATCCACGGGTGCCCTCCATACCAACACTTTCCAAGGAATTTTGTTGTTATTAATTTTTGTTTTCATTGTGGGACTGGGCATCCCTATTACCAGCCACTCTCTCATGCAATGACAAGTGAATAAACACTCATCGTGAGAATAACACACCTAGCATGGAAAATATTGGCCACCCCCTGCCGCTTCATGAGCGGTATGGGCATACAAAACAGAAAAATTATTTTGAAATTAGAGTTGGCACACGCAAATTTACTTGGAATGGCATGGAAATACCGCATATAGTTAGATATGGTGGACTCATTTGGCACAACTTAGGTTTAAGGAGTTTGGATGCACAAGCAGTATTTCCGCTTAGTACAAATGAAGGCTAGCAAATAGATTGAGAAGCAACCAACCAAAAAACGAAAACGGTCATAAACATGCATTGAACATAACTAACACCAAATAATGCACCATAAGTAGGATATAATTTCGTTGCATAACTATTGACTTAATGTGCAAGCATAGGGAATCACAAACCTTAACACTAATATTCTTACTAAATCGCAATTACTCACTAACATGACTCACATATTATCATCTCCATATCGCAAAACTATTGCAAGGAATCACACTTATCATATCCAATGATCTATATGAAAGTTTTTATTATATCCCTCTTGAATATTCATCACTTTGGGACCAAATTCATATCTTGTGCAAATTACCATTACTATTGTTAACTCTCAAAAAGATATAAGTGAAGCATGAGAGTGCATATATTTCTTCAAAATTTTAGTCTTATCAACTCTCAAAATAATATAAGTGAAGCATGAGAGTTCAAATATTTCTTCAAAATTTAGCCACCGCCGTACTCAAAAAGATTTAAGTGAAGCACTAGAGCAACTGCCTAGCTCAATTTTTTTAAGTGAAGCACATAGAGTATTCTAATAAATTATGATGAACGTGTGGCTCTCTCAAATTGGTGTGTCCAGCAAGGATGATTGTGCCAAACCAAAAAGCAAACAAAGCAAAGACTCATATAATACAAGACGCTCCAAGCAAAACACATATCATGTGACAAATAAAAATATAGCTCCAAGTAAAATTACCGATGGTTGGTAGAAGAAAGAGGGGATGCCTTCCGGGGCATCCCCAAGCTTAGACACTTGAGTATTCCTTGAATATTACCTTGGGGTGCCTCGGGCATCCCCAAGCTTAGGCTCTTGCCACTCCTTATTCCTTCATCCATCGTGATCTCACCCAAAACTTGAAAACTTCAATCACACAAAACTCAACAAAACCTTCGTGAGATCAGTTAGTATAACAAAACAAATCACTACTTTAAGTACTGTTCCAAACCCATTCATATTTTATTTTTGCATTATACCTACTGTATTCTAACTTATCCATGGCTTATACCCCCCGATACAATCCATAGTTTCATCAAAACAAGCAAGCAGTGCATAAAAAACAGAATCTGTCAAAAACAGAAAAGTCTGTAGCAATCTATTTAAAAGGTATACTTCTGTAACTCCAAAAATTCTGAAAACTTAGGACAACGTGGGAAATTCATATACCAATACTGTGTAAAAACTTCAGATTTTTCTGACCCTCCAGTACAGAACTAAAATTCCAGCACTGGACGCAAAACTTTCTGTTTTCCAAACAGCATCAATTATACTATCTTCCAAATCATCCCAAAGGCTTTACTTGGCACAAATACTAATTAAAAACACAAAAACTCAATCATAACAGTAACATAAATGTGAAAAAACACCATAACAGAAACAAAAAGTAAAAATTTATTCTTATTCATTGGGTTGCCTCCCAACAAGCTCTTTCTTTATAGCCATTAAGATAAGCTTCAGATTTTATTGATGCTCACATGAAAGGTAATAATTGAAACACAAATGGAGCATCATGAAGCATGTGAAAAACACATTTAAGTCTAATATACTTCCTATGCATAGGCATTTTATAAGTAAACAATTTATCAAGACTAACAACATCTAGCATATGCAAATAGGAAGAATGAAACACTAATAATTTCAATATCAAGAAAGGTAATTGAGTAACATAAAAGTTTCTACAACTATATTTTCCTCTCTCATAATAATTATATGTAGGATCATAATCAAATTCAACAATATAGCTATCATATAAAATATTATCTTCATGATCCACATGCATAAAAAATTTATAATCTTCCAAAATAGTGGGATTATCATCAACGAAAGTCATGACCTCTCCAAACCCACTTTTATAAAAAAAATCATAAGATTGAACATTCTCCAAATATGTGGGATTATTTTTACCTAGAGTTGACACTCTCCCAAACCCACTTTCAATATTATTGCTAGCATTATTATCAATATCATATTCATCATGATGCTTAAATAAATTTTCAAGATCATAAAAAGCATTATCACCCCAATCATGATCATTGCAATAAGTAGTGGACATAATAAAATTATCATCCCCAAGCTTGTAGTTTTGCATATTATTAGCACAATTCACATTAATAGAATTTATAGTAACATCATTGCAATCATGCTTTTCAATCAAGGAGCTATCATGAATTACTTTATAAATTTCTTCTCTTAACACTTCATCACAATTTTCAGATTCATGATTTTCAAGCAAAACTCCATAGAGATAATCAAGTGCATTCAACTCACTAGCAATTGGCACATCATAATTGGATCTTTTGAAAAGATTAGCAAGTGTATGAGGATCCATAGTGATCACAAATTTTTGTTTTACTTTCTGTTCTTGTGTGTTGAGATGGCAATAAAAGCAAGCAAGCAAGAAAAAGGCAAACGGAAAATATTTTTGTATTTTTGTAAAAACTTTTTAGAAGTGGGGGAGATGAAAATGAGAGGCAAATGTAAATAAAGTAAATGCAAGGAGATGAGAGTTTTATGCGTAGGTACTTGATAGATGTTGATGATGTCTCCCCGGCAACGGCGCCAGAAATTCTTCCTGCTACTTGTGAGCTGTGTTGGTAATTCCTTGAAGAGGAAGGGAGATGCAGTACAGTAGAGATAATTATTTCCCTCAGTTATGAAACCAAGGTTATCAATCCAGTAGGAGAAGCACGCAACACCTCGTTAGCAGCACCTGCACACAAAACAACAAATCCTTGCACCCAACGCAAACAAGGGGTTGTCAATCCCTCGGCGGTAAATTGCAAGATTAAATTGTATGTGATAGATAGATAGATTGAACTAAAATATAAAATAAAATAAAATAAAAGTGCAGCAAGGTATTTTTAGGGTTTTTAATATATGATTTAGATAGACCCGGGGGCCATAGTTTTCACTAGAGGCTTCTCTCAAGAAAATAGCATACAGTGGGTAAACAAATTACTGTTGGGCAATTGATAGAAAAGCAAATAATCATGACGATATCCAAGGCAATGATCATGTATATAGGCATCACGTCCGAGACAAGTAGACCGACTCCTGCCTGCATCTACTACTATTACTCCACACATCGACCGCTATCCAGCATGCATCTAGTGTATTAAGTCCATAAAGAACGGAGTAACGCCTTAAGCAAGATGACATGATGTAGACAAAGTAAACTCACGCATGAATAAACCCCATCTTTTTACCCTTAATAGCAACGATACATACGTGTCATGTCCCTTTCTATCACTGGGATTGAGCACCGCAAGATCGAACCCATTGCAAATCACCTCTTCCCATGGCAAGATGAATCAATCTAGTTGGCCAAACCAAATCAATAGATCGGAGAAGAAATACGAAGCTATAATAATCATGCATAAAAGATTTTAGAGAAGACTCAAATAATATTCATGGATAATCTGATCATAAACTCACAATTCATCGAATCCCAACAAACACACCGCAAAAAGTGATTACATCGGATAGAACTCTAAGAACATCGAGGAGAACATTGTATTGAAGATCAAAAAGAGAGAAGAAGCCATCTAGCTACTAACTATGGACCCAAAGGTCTGTGGTAAACTACTCACGCATCATCGGAAGGGCAGCATGGTTGATGTAGAGCCCCTCCGTGATCGATTCCCCCTCCGGCGGAGTGCCGAAAAAGGCCTCCAGATGGGATCTCTCGAGAAAAGAAGCTTGCGGCGGCGGAAAAAGTATTTCGTGGACTCCTCTGTTGGTTTACTGATTTTTGGGAACTTATAGTGGTGGAATTAGGTCAAAAGGGGCAGAGGTGGGCCCACGGCGTGCCCTGGTGGCTCGTGGACACCTCCTGGGGCTTCTGGCCTTCTCTCGAAACTTCTAGTGTTGGTTATGTCCAGAAAAAATCTCCAAAAAGTTTCGTGGCATTTGGACTTCGTTTGGTATTGATATTCTGTAAAACGAAAAACAGGCAGAAAACAGCAACTGGCACTGGGCACTAAGTTAATAGGTTAGTCCCAAAAAATGATATATAATTGCTGTAAATGTATATAAAAACATCCAAGATTGATAATATAATAGCATGGAACAATAAAAAATTATAGATACGTTGGAGACGTATCACTATCGAAGGTTCCGGCAACTCCAATGCCACCAAGAAAGCTAAGACCAAGAGCTCCGGCAAGGAAGCAGATGCATGCACTGATTGCCAGGAGGCCGCGGCTGGCGAGAAGACCGGCAAGTCTGATGGGCCGTACTGCAAGATTCACCGCACAAAAGGCCATGATCTCCAAGAGTGCCGGCAGGTTGAGCAACTAGCCAAGAAACAGAAGGCTGAGTATGAAAAGCGCGATAAGGAGAAAGGCCAAGATGGTGCTGGCGGATCTGGCAAGAGGGGTCGTGGTGGCCGAGGAGGTCACCGCGGCAAGGCTAAGCAGCAGAAGGAGAAGCCTGCTTGAGGCCGAGACAAGAAAGAAGAAGATGATGATGAGGATGATGACGAGGACGAAGATGAGTCCAGCGAACAAGAATTCTAGAAAGCAACCGAAGTCATGTGCATTGACGGGGGTGCATCTTTGCACTCCTCTCACCGCCAACTCAAGCAGTGGGCGCGTGAGGTTAATGCGGCAGAACCGGCAGTGGGTGCTCAGAAGCCGCTCAAGTGGTCCCACATGCCCATCATTTTTGATGCAGAGGATCACCCTGATTGCACAACTGCGGTCGGGTGCTTGCCGTTGTTGGTCTCACCAACGATACGCAACCTCCAAGTCACGAAAATGTTGGTTGACGGTGGGGCCGGCCTGAATTTGATTTCACCAGAAGTTATCAAGAGGTTACAAATTCCTGATGAAGATCTCCAGCAAATAGGCACTTTTCAAGGGGTCAATCCGGGAAGGAGCCAACCCAAGGGGAAGATCACTCTGCCGGTGACATTTGGCAGGGAATTGAATTACAGAACTGAGAAGATTGTGTTTGACGTGGTTAAGATTCCTCTGCCTTACAATGGAATTCTTGGTCGCCCAGCTTTGGCAAAGTTCATCGCAGCGTCCCATTATGCCTATAACACTCTCAAAATGCCAGTGCCGATGCGGGTCATCACCATCAACTCTGACAAGAAAGATGCAGTGATCTGTGTCGACAAGCTTTACAGAGAAGCGGTTGCAGCATCCGCCGCTAAGGTGCCTGCTCCCTCCAACAAAAAGAAAAACAAGAAGAGCGGCAAGACCTCTGACAAGTCTTCCTGGAAGTGCACCTCTTCGGAGTGCTGCGCACCCGTTGATGACGTGCCGGAAAGCTCTACCACCAAGAAATCCAAGGCTACTCCACCAACAACCAAGAAAGCGCCAGCAAAGGAGGACGGCACTGGCGGTACTTTCACCATCAGTTCCGCTCATGACAGCAAATAGGAAAGCGCACTCATTGCCTTCCTGCGGGCGAATGTCGATGTGTTTGCATGGCAACCATCTGACATCCCCGGTGTTCCCAGGGAGGTAATTGAGCACCACCTTGCCGTCTGTCCCCATGCTCGGCCCGTCAAGCAGAAGGTCAGGAAGCAAGCTTTGGAACGGCAACAGTTCATCGCCGAAGAAATAAGAAGTTAGAAGCAGCTGGTTTAGTTAGAGGTGTACTACATCCAACATGGTTGGCAAATCCAGTTGTAGTGCGGAAAGCAAATGGAAAGTGGAGACTTTGTATTGACTACACAGATATCAACAAAGCATGTCCAAAGGATCCTTTCCCATTGCCGCGTATTGATCAAATTGTTGACTCTACTGCCGGCTCTGATTTACTCTCCTTTCTTGATGCATACTCTGGTTACCATCAGATCTTCATGGCCAAGGAGGATGAGGAGAAGACCGCATTTATTACTCCATGTGGCTCATACTGCTTCGTACGTATGCCTTTCGGACTAAAAAGTGATGGTTCAACATTTGCAAGAGCAGTCTAGATTGGTTTTGAGCCCCAGTTGCACAGGAATGTGGAAGCATATATGGATGATATAGTGGTCAAAACCAAGGACAAATCAACCCTCATTCAAGACTTAGAAGAAACATTTGCAAACTTGCGCAGAATAAACTTGAAGCTCAACCCCGAGAAGTGTGTATTTGGTGTTCCATCCGGCAAACTTCTCGGATTCTTTGTATCTCAGCATGGAATTGAAGCTAATCCCGACAAGATCAAAGCCATTGAGAAAATTGAAGCACCAAAGCGCGTCAAGGATGTGCGACGTCTTGCCGGCTGCATTGCTGCATTAAGCATGTTCATCTCCAAATCTGCTGAGCGCGCCTTGCCGTTTTTCAAAATCTTGAAAAAGGCAGGTCCTATGAAATGGACTCCGGAAGCGGAGGCCGCACTGCAAGATTTGATGAAGTACCTCTCCTCCACTACTAGAAAAATGGCTATAGCCAATATCCCTATTAGTGGCGCACCATGGTGGTGGTGCGCCACTGCTATATAGCAATGGCGCACCAGAAGCAGGTGCGCCATTGTTCTTTTTTTAGTAGTGGCGCACCACCTGAGCAGTGCGCCATTGCTATTTTTTTTCCATCCCCCCCCCACCCCACCAGACATAGCAATGGGGCACCACACCTAGGTGCGCCACTGCTATGCTACATAGTAATGGCGCACCTTGGTGTGGTGCGCCATTGCTATGTCTGGTGGGGGTGTGTGCCTGCGTGTGTGTGAGGTTAGTAATGGCGCACCCTCCCTGGTGCGCCATTGCTAAGGTTAGCAATGGCGCACCAGGGAGGGTGCGCCATTACTAACGTCTCACACACACAAACACACCCCCCCCCCCCGTGGATCGCCTTTTCAGTTTAAAATAAAATAAAAGAAAATGATAAAAGATTCAAATTTAAAAATCCTTCGAGATGCCATGTGTTATGTGTTCTAGTTGTTAGGAAAATTAACAAACATGAACTTCGAATTTTTTTGCAAAAGGCCGCCGTGTTTCGGTAAAATGGCCATAACTTTTGCATACGACCTCCGATGAAAAAGTTTTTTATATGAAAAAGCATCTACTTGAAAAGGTACATCCGAATTCAACGGCTACGCCCGTTATCGATTTTTTAGAATCCTCAAAAACCCCACAGAAAAAAAGTTACGATGCTTTTAAGATCTGGAGGCAAAAAAATAAAAAAAATAAAAAAATTTAGCTATGGCGCACCAGTGCATAGTGCGCCACTACTATTTTCCCGCCTTCAAAATTCAAAAAAATTTAAAAATAGTAATGGCGCACCACACCTAGGTGCGCCACTGCTATGCTACATAGTAATGGCGCACCACACCTAGGTGCGCCATTACTATGTACCATAGCAATGGCGCACCACCCCATGGTGCGCCATTACTATGTCACAAGCCCCACCACGTACGCACCCACCCACCCCTCTCCTTCCTCTCTCCTTATCCCCTTCCCCCTCCTCCTCCTCCCTTCTCCTTCCCCGACATGGCTGCCGCCCGCAGGCTTCCTCTATCCCGAGACCGGCGCCTTCATCTCGCCGGTGACCGAGCCACAGGAGCGCCGCCGCCCGTCGCGCCGCCACCCGTCGCGCCTTCCCTTCCCCTTCCCCTTCTTCCTCCCTTCCCCTTCATTCTTCTCCTCCTCTCCTACACTCCATCTCCTCCTCTCCTCCTGTCCTCCACTCCATCTCCTCCTCTCCGGTGACCTCCTCCTCCTCACGGTGCTCCTCCTCCGGTGACCTCCTCCTCAAGGTGCTCCTCCTCCGGCGACCTCCTCCTCCTTCCTCTCCTCCTCACGGTGCTCCTCCTCCGGCGACCTCCTCCTCCCTCCTCTCCTCCTCACGGTGCTCCTTCCTCTCCTGCTCACGGTCCTCCTCCTCCTCTCCGGCGACCTCCTCCTCCCTCCTCTCCTCCTCACGGTCTCTCCTCCCTCCTCCTCTACTTCCGGCCACATGTGGAGCTCCCCCGGCACAAAGAACGTAAAAGATCCAGGTCGAGAACGAAATTTGAAAAAAAATTAACCAAAAAAAAACGAGCCAAAAAAATGAGCCAGATCTAGATCCAGATCCAAATTCAAAATTCAAAAATAGCAATGGCGCACGGTGGGGGTTAGACGGTGCACCACTACTATTTTCCCGCCTTCAAAATTAAAAAAAAAATCAATAAATTTTTAAAAAAAAAGTTACCAGTGGCGCACCTGTAGCAATAGTAATGGCGCACTACAAGGTGCGCCACTGTTACCTGCAATACTAATGGCGCACCAGAGGTGCGCCATTAGTATTTGTTACTAATGGCGTGGTAATAGTGGCGCACCTATAGTGCGCCATTAATGGCAAAAATAGGTGCGCCACTAACAGTCCTTTTTCTAGTAGTGCTCTCCGCCAACACTAGTTGCGCCTAAGCCACAAGAGCCGTTGCTGCTATACTTGGTGGCAACAAACCAAGTGGTCAGTGCTGCATTAGTGGCAGAGAGAGAAGCAGGCAATAATGAAGCAGCAGTAGCAAGCCTATCAAGCGACGAACCGGAATGTTCTCCGGCAGAGTCTGGTGCCGACAAGTCAGAATCAACGCAGGCAGATACGACAAATAGCGCCGAAGAAGAAAATGGTGCAGCGCCCAGTGTACTTTGTCAGTTCCCTTTTACAGGGGGCTAGGTCAAGGTGCTCTGGTGTGCAGAAGCTACTTTTCGGCCTTCGCGCCATTACTTCCAAGCACATGAGATCACCTGATACGTCTCCAACGTATCTATAATTTATGAAGTATTCATGCCTTGTTTATTATAGTTTTGTATGATTTTGGTGCACTTTTATATGGCTTTTATATGATTCTTATGGACTAACATATTGACCTAGTGCCCAGTGCCAGTTGTTGTTTTCTGCTTGTTTTTGGTTTTCCAGAAAATCCATATTTTTGACGATTTTTCTGGAAGGAAACAGACCCAGGGAGCTTCGGGGGAGCAGCAAAAGACCCACAGGGGCCCCACAAGCCACCTGGGCACGCCACCCCCCCCCAGGCGCGCCCTGGTGCCTCATGGGCCCCCTGTGACCCTTCTTCGCGTGATTCCAACGCCATTTTTTTTTATAAATACCAAAACCCCCAGAAATAACCCTAGAACTTCGACTATGCCGCCGCAAGCCTCTGTACCTCCACGATCTCATCTACAGCCCTTTTTCGGCACCCTGCCGGAGGGGGAAATCATCACCGAAGGCCATCTTCATCATCCCGACGGTCTCCATGACGAGGAGGGAGTAGTTCACCCTCGGGGCTGAGGGCATGTACTAGTAGCTATGTGTTTGATCTCTCTCTCTCTCTCGTGTTCTTGATTTGGCACCATCTTGATGTACCACGAGCTTTGTTAATATAGTTGGATCATATGGTGTTTTTCCCTCTCTATCTTGTTGTGATGAATTGAGTTTTTACCTTTGAGGTTTCACTATTATCAGATTGAATACTTTTATGGATTTGAGAACACTTGATGTATGTCTTGCATATGAATACCCGTGGTGACAATGGGGTATTATATTGATTCACTTGATGTATGTTTTAGCACTCAACTCGCGGATTCCCGAGGTGACATTGGGGTAATCTATGCATAGGGGTTGATGCACGTTTTTGTCCTACTTTCTCCGGTAGAAATCTTGGGGCACTCTTTGAAGTTCTTTGTGTGGATTGAATATTATGAATCTGAAGTTCTTTGATGCATATCGAATAATCATCTCACGAATACTTGTGGTGACATTGGAGTATCTAGGTAACATTAGAGTTGGTTGATGCGTATCATATGGTGTTATTTTAGTACGAACTCTAGGGCTATTTGTGACACTTATAGGGATGGCTCAATAGATTAATCAAAAAAGTTAACTTTGAGGTGGTTTCGTACGCTACAACAATTTCATCTTATGTTCTCCGCTTGATAAGAACTTTGGAGTGATTCTTTGTCGCACGTTGAGGGATTGTTATATGATTCAACTATGTTAGCACTGTTGAGAGATTGCACTAGCGAAAGTATGAACCCTAGGCCTTGTTTCTAAGCATTGCAATACCGTTTGTGCTCCATTTTATCACTTGCTACCTTGCTGTTTTTTTATTTTCAGATTACAAAAACCTATATCTACTATCCATACTACACTTGTATCACCATCTCTTCGCTGAACTAGTGCACCTATACAATTTACCATTGTATTGGGTGTGTTGGGGACACAAGAGATTTCTTGTATTTGGTTGCAGGGTTGTTTGAGAGAGACCATCTTCATCTTACGCCTCCCACGGATTGATAAACCTTAGGTCATCCACTTGAGGGAAAATTGCTAGTATCCTACAAAACTCTGCGCTTGGAGGCCCAACACGAGTCTACAAGAATAAGTTGTGTACTAGACATCATCACCGTCGTCACTCGCTTTCCGTTGCAGCGTATCTTGAGGAATCCAGATGCAACCGACAGGATAGTGGAGTGGTCGTTGGAGCTGTCCAGCTTTGCACTTAAGTTTGAGAGCACTTCAACAATTCAGAGTAGAGCTCTGGCATTGCCGAATGGACACCAACACCCGACGAAGAAATTCAAGAAACAGTTCTCCCCGACAAATAAACACCTAAAGTGTGGATCATGTACTTTGATGGTGCCTTCTCGCTCCAGGGCGCCGGTGCCGGAGTGCTGCTTGTCGCACCCACTGGAGAGCACCTCAAGTATGTGGTACAAATGCACTTTCCCAGGGAGAAAGCTACAAACAACACTGTTGAGTATGAAGGGCTCCTTGCCGGTCTCAGGATCGCAATAGACCTTGGAATAGGAAGTTGATTATCCGTGGGGACTCACAGCTTGTTGTCAAGCAAGTTAACAAAGATTATCAAAGCCCATTGATGGAGGCTAATGTAGAAGAAGTGAGGAAATTTGAAGAACACTTTGATGGACTGTAAACAGAACACATTCCTCGTGCGGAAAACAGCATTGCTGATCATTTATCAAAGTATGCTGCTCAAAAGTTGCCTGTGGAACCGGGAACTTTTGTGCTCCATTTGACTCAACCATATGTCACACCATCAATACAGGTGAACAAAAGAAGAAAGTTGAACACCGGTAAGTAGTACCCGGCAGAGCTTCCAGAAGCCACCAGCAAGAAAGTTGCCGGTAACAACACGTCTACCGGCGAGCAGCGGCCTCGCGCAGAACCTCGGGTTCATGCTGTCGAGGCAAGCGCTCCCACAGCCGAAGAAATGCCTTTAGTCCTTGTCGTCGAGCCACAGGCTCCGGCATGGGCACAACAAATCATCCATTTCCTTCAAACAGGGGAACTTCCCGATGATCAAGAAGATGCCAAAAAAGTAGCCCGACAGTCAAGTATGTATCAGTTTGTTGACAGCAGTCTACACAAAAAAAGGCCAAATGGGGTGAAATTGAGGTGCATTTGCCGGGAAGATGGACTGAAGCTGTTGGCGGAGATACATGAAGGCATATGTGGCTCTCACATAGGATCAAGGGCTCTTGTCGGCAAAGCTTTCCGACAAGGCTTCTATTGGCCCACTGCTCTCCAGGATGCAACTGAGCTAGTAACCAAGTATGAAGCATGCCAGTTCCATTCAAAGAATATTCATCAGCCAGCGCAAGCTCTTCAAACAATTCCACTCTCCTGGCCCTTCTCGGTCTGGGGGCTCGATATTTTGGGCCCTTTTCCCCGTGCCACCGGGGGCTTTGAGTTCTTGTACGTTGCAATCGACAAGTTCACAAAGTGGCTAAAGGTAGAGCCAGTGAGGAAGGTAACAGCACAGTCAGCCGTCAAGTTCTTTAAAGGGCTTGCTGTTTTGGTGTTCCTAACAGAATTATCACAAACAACGGCACACAGTTCACGAGCCGCGCCTTCATGCAGTATGTAACACCGCCATGTAATAGCAACAGTAATCACCCTTTTTATAATGCCAAGTCATCAAGTGGAACAGTGCTTGATCATCATTGCATCATATCTCATTTGAAATTCCAATTGATATTGAAATTCAAATCTAAAGTGAAAATAAAAGTTGTTCCAATTTGGAAACCAAAATGTTCATTAAATAGCAAATAATCCATAACTAATTGTGTTAACAAAAACAACATCACTAAAAATACCTAGAGGAGTCTAACATCATCAAAACAGTACCAAGACAACAATAACTAATCCATTTTATTTAATTAAAATGCAAGTGAAATCATTTGCTCACCAAACCTTTTTCTAACAGTACCATATATTGCATATTAATTATTGGGCCAAGTCACTTATTTTACAAAACTCAATTAGTGGCCTAACATTTTGCAAACAGAAATAAAATACAGAAAACAGAAAAAGAAAAGGAAAAAGGGAAAGGGTTTACTGCTTACCTGGGCCTCGAGTGCACAGTGTAAAACGGCCCAGCTCGCCAGGGCCTTCTCCTTCCTCCCGCCAGGCCGCGCGTCGCCATGGCCGTCCGAACGGCGATGGCCAGCTGTTGGCCATCCCGCGGCTCCCCCGTGCGATTAAGGGCCTCTCCGAGCGCCCCTCGTCCTCCTCGAAACCCTAGCCCCCTCAGTTTCCCCCCTCGCTCACTCCCTTACTCGCATTTGAGCTCGCCCGAAAGCTCCCGTCGTCGCCGTCGTCGATCCCGCGCTCTCCGACGACCTCCAGCCTCGCTGACATGCCGTAGCTCATCGCCGTCGTCCGCTACGTCGATTGGTGCACGCCATTGGAGCCGGGAGCCCCCACCATGAGCGCTACTTCCTCTTCTTCCTCCTCGGGCATCTTCGCCTCCGTCGCCGATTCACCGTCGACGAGCTACCCCGAGCCCGCTTAAGCACATCTGCAGGCTCCCCGTGAGCATCTTCGTCTTTTCCCTCTCTTTCACCTCCCTCTCCGTGCTCGTAGCCGCCTAGTTCGTCGCCGCCTGACCGCGGCTCCGCCGCGTAGCTCGCCACCGTCGAGGTAGTCTCTCTCATGGCCGCCCGAGTGCATGGACGTGCCCAGCGCATCCGTGTGCTTCCAACGCGACCAGCCGCTCGCTCTGTCGTGCCCTACGTCTCCGATGTGCGAAATGGCCAAAGTCTGGTGCCGCCGCGGTGGTCGCCGTCGACGCTCCCGACCTCTTCGCACGCTGCAACCGCCACCGTTGGTCGCGGCTCGCTCCGCCCGATCCAACGCGCCCTCACGCGCGTCGAATAGCCCACCGTAGGCGATTTCCGGCCATCCCCGTGCCGCGCCGCCACGGAAATGGTCGCCGGCGACTAGCCGCCGGCGCCGCTGACGTGTCAACGTCATTAACCGCTAACCCGAGACCCTGTGAGACTGACTGGTGGGGCCCGTTCGTTAATTAACTCGGGTTAAATTAAAACGCTAATTAAGTTAAACGATACAAGCACTGACATGGGGTCCCACCTCCTAATTAAACCCAGTTAATTAAATTAACATACCAATTAGACTATTGTGTATGACAGGTGGGCCCAACCCACTGTTTAACCGGATAAGACTGACCCAGTCAGCTGCTGACTCAGCAGGCTGGGCCCACACGTCAGCCACTGCTGACTGGGCGGTTGACTTAGTCAACCTGGCCCACTGGTCAGCCACTGTGTGCACTCCTGTGTACACAGAGCTGGGTACCCGTAGCATTTTGCATTTAATATTTTCCGAAATAAAAATAATCCAGAAATTCCAGAATATTAATAAAACTTTGAAAAATCATATAAATTAACTCGTAACTCGGATGAAAATTATTTATATATGAAAAATGATCAAAAAAATATGTAGAATCCGAATATGCCATCCACTTACGTGCCACACCCCTCTAACATACCGAAAATGGAACTTTTTGCCCGTATTCGATAAATGAATAGTGCCTAACGTTAATAAAATAATTCCAAATAAATTCCTAAATTATCTAATACAGTTAGATAGGCAGTATATCACACCTGAATACCATTTAGACATATCATGCATCACTGTTGCATTATTGCCGTGGATTTATTGTT
Organism: Elymus sibiricus; assembly: GCA_039707655.1. NCBI lineage: Eukaryota > Viridiplantae > Streptophyta > Magnoliopsida > Poales > Poaceae > Elymus > Elymus sibiricus. The sequence continues at coordinate 404,239,484 of CM077672.1, forward strand.
TCTTCTCCCTTCTTCTCTCCCGTTAGCCCCCGAGACTGCCGACAACACCGTAGTGTACGCCGACGTCGCCGACGACCAGACCCCTTCAGCACAGCTTCCAGGCAAGCAAAATAACGTTGATCATCCAGATATCACCCTCTCTCTCTTTCCCTTATGCTTGCATTAGAATTGCTTCTGTGATTATTCCGATAGCTCCTATTCTGATGCATAGCCTGATTTTGTCGCTTGCTGTTATACCTACCTGTTGTCCCATGATGCTTAGTTAGCTATGCTGCTGTTCCATCTGTGGCCCTTCACCTTGTCTGTATGCCATGCTTGATATCGGGCCGTGATCACACTGGGTGATGATCACGGAACTGTTTACATTACTGCAATACTTAAACTGTTAAAGTCGGGCTGGCCCCAAGGGTGCCCGCGAGAGAATAACATTAAAGACGGGTTGGCTCCAAGAGCACCCGCGCGTCAAGTGATACCAAGTCGGAGCGACAGGAACCCTGCTCGTCTCTGCGAGTTACTAAATACGCCTAACGGATTTGGGTATTTGATCTGAGTGGGTCGTTGGCACTATACGCACAACGACCACGTGGGATAATGGTTATGGCACCCTCTACGTCGTAGTATCAGCCGAAAGCTCTTAAGACGTCACAGCTCAGAGATGCGGGCTGGTTGGGGTGGGCTGGTTACGTCACTGATGTATTTAGTGTCGCGCCTGGGCCCCGACCACCCTCGCAACGTGCAGGAGTGCAAAGGGCGATGGTCCAAGACCCCTTTGCACTTAGGATTTAGACCGGCGTGTTGACCTCTTTGCTGAGCCTAGGTAGGACTGCGCCGTGTTGATCACCCGAGGTCGGGCATTACCCAGCAAGTGTGTCCGGCCAGATGTGATCGAGCGTGTTGGGTAACAGTAGTGCACCCCTGCAGGGAAGTTATCTATTCGAATAGCTGTGTCCACGGTAACAGGACGCTCAGAGTTGTATCTCGATCCGCTACAACTACAAATGGTTACTGTTACAATACTAAACTGTTACTACTACTCTCGGAATCACTTTCTCGCAGGGAGTCGAGAAAGGATCTCAGGGAGTTACTAAATATGTTTGATTATATATTATCTTGCTCTACTCTCTTCTGATGCTGCAAGAATTGCTTCAAGATGCTAGTCTTCGATAGGCTAGACCTCCCCTCTATTCTGGTATTCTGTAGTTCAGTCCAAAGATATAGCCCCATTCCTTTGATACTGATGCATATTAGTATAGTTCTGATGTCAGTCTTGCGAGTACTTTGGATGAGTACTCACGGTTGCTTTGCTATCCTTTTCCCCATACCCACTTGATGCAATCAGACGACGGAGCCCAGGAGCCAGACACCGCCACAGGAGACTACTACCAGGAGAGCCCCGGAGGCACGTACTACTAGGTTGAGCCAGCCGACCAGGAGTAGATTCGGAGGCTCCCAGGCAGGAGGCATGCGCCTTTTCGATCAGTGTCGATGTTTGTGCTACCCTTCTTAAGGCAAACTTGACTAACTATGTCTGTACCCAGATATTTGGTTTGTATGACTTATGTATTCGGGTCCTCGTGACCCCTGGTTTGTAATATGAGATTTATGTTCAATTTGAGTTTAGAGTTGTGTTGTGATATCTTCCCGTGAATCTCTGATCTCGAGCGTGCACGTTTGCATGTATGATTAGTGCACGGTCGAGCAGTGGCGTCACAAGTTGGTATTAGAGCCGACTGCCTGTAGGAAGCCCCCTTCCGATTCCTTGGTCGAAGTTGAGTCTAGTCGTTGAAAAACTATATTTTACTAACAGTGCTGTCTGGGTTGCGGGCCCACGATGCACATGGATGAGATTAGTATCTTTTATTCCTCTTCCTTACTCTGGGACTCTACTCTCTCTTCTATTCGGGTTAAAATTTTACTAACTCTGACTCTAGGTTCTCGTGATCACATCCACCCGGAGCTTTGGTTATCTGCAAATTACTTCTTTGAATGCACGATGCAAAATTCACTCACTGTCATATGACAATCTTGTAATTTCCTCTATTTCAGATGGATCGTTTGTTCCCGCCGTGTCCCACAAGACAGCTTGTCCGTCTGACCATGGCTGTTGATGCGACTGGATTTCTGGCCATTTTGGTCGAACTTCTGACCAGGCTGGGATATCGCTGGTATCCCGAGTACACTGTTTTCGAGGATTACCGCGAGTTCAACCAGGAGCAGTACCATGCTGAGGTTTGCATATTTGATCGGCAGGACATCTCCGTCACTGAGTTGCACACCTTTCATGGTGTTGGAATGACTGTCGACATGGCAATCCATGATGCTGCCTATACTGCTATTGCCCGTCTTCATGGTGAGCACAGCAGTCGCTTGGAGCATACTGTCTTCAGATACATCCCGTATGCTCCTGTTGGGGATGAGACTGGATACTACACTGCTGTGAGTACGCCTTACGTGTCGCGTCGCTATGACCCGCAGGTTTTGGTACAGTACACTCAGGCTCTGGACCGCATTGCTCGAGCTCTTGTTGTCGAGTTGCACGCCACTAGTGCTCGTCTTTACGACGCTCTGACACAGTTGCTGCCAGCAGTCAGTGCACGGATGCACCCAGAGTACATTCTTTACCCGCGTAGGACGGAGATGCCACCAGGTCTCGAGTGGCCTGCTGTTGGAGGTTATACCCCTCCGCGCGGTCCTCTTCTTCCAGTTCGGGACCAGGTTCTGCATCAGAGTGTCGACGGAGCACAAGATCCCCACCTCGAGGGTGCCCGGCATCGTCACATGCAGTTACCTGGGTTCAGTGGTTTTCTCCGACGCTGATGTAGCATATCGCTATGTCACGTTGTTGTATCCCTACACCGGGTGCCTGCGCGCCGCCTAGTATGTCTAGCTGTTTAATTTTGCGAACTTATGCTGTCCGCGTGTAACCGACTCTGTGTATGGATCTGTATGTCTTAAGTGACTACTGTTATGTATCTATTGCACTACTTGTTCATTGTCGTGTTAAATCATGTTTGTCTCTAAACACTTGCAGTTGTTTTTACTAAACTACCCCCTGTTAAATCTTTAGCAGGATGGTTAGACCAGGTGGTCGTGGTCGTGGTCGTGGCCGTGTTCCCGAAAACCTACCCCCGCCAGACTATATGGCAGCTATGATGCAGCAATTCGAGCTGAACCGCCAGTTTATGGTTAGGATCATGGCTCAGTTCCCGCAGCAGAACCGGAATGCTCAGAACCAGCCACCTGCCCCAATAACTCTGCAGGAGTTTGTACGTCTCAACCCAACTATTTACCGCAACTCTGAACATCCACTGGATGCTGATGACTGGCTTCGCGACATCGCCTACGAGAGGGAGTCTGCCAATGTCGCCCCTGAAAACCTTGTCACCTTCGCGTCCTACTTCTTGAAGGGCCCCGCTCCTCAATGGTGGTCCACCCACAGGCGTTCACTACCTGAGGGGACAGTTGTTACCTGGATCGAGTTCCAGACTGCTTTCCGTGCTCGCTACATTCCTCAGGGAATTATGGACCGGAAGAAAAGAGAGTTCCGCAACCTCACTCAGGGCAGTAAGACTGTCGAAGCTTATCAGCGGGAGTTCCTTAACCTGTCCCGCTATGCTGAAGAAGACATTGCCATAGATGCTCGCAGACAGGAGAAATTCCGCGATGGACTCCACCCAGACCTCAAGCTTGCCCTTGCTGTTCATGACTTTGCCGACTTCGCCACTCTGGTGAACAAGGCTATCCAGGTCGAGACTGCTCAGATGGAGCACAAGGAGTCGCAGAAGCGCAACCGTGACATTAGCTCATCTTCGAGCTCAGGACAGAAGCGTCGGGTCTGGATTCCCAACAACGTGTATCGTCCAGCTGCTCCTGTGCTCAGGCCTTCTTATGCTGCACCCCGTCTGCCTCCTCCACCACCGAGGCAGCCGAGAACTCAAGCTGCTCCTCTTCGTCCTGAAGACGGTCTGTGTTTCAAGTGCCGCAAACCAGGTCACCTTGCCAAGGACTGCTGCCAGAATCAGAATCAGTTGGCATTTCCTCATAATAGCCGTGGCAACAACCAGACCCGCAACTATAATACTGGGCCTGCTGCTTATGGACGTGGACAAGCTTACCACGTCGATATTGAAGAAGTTCAGGATCAACCTGATACTGTGATGGGTACCCTTCTCGTTAACTCAGTACCTGCTTTTGTTTTATTTTATTCAGGAGCATCGCATTCATTCATGTCAGGAACATTTGCATTCATGCATGGCATACATTATGAAGTGATGCATACTCCATTGGTCGTTAAAACCCCTGGAGGCCGTTGTCAAACCTCCATGATGGCGCACAATATCCCTGTTGAAATCGAAGGATTGGAATTCCTTGTTTCACCCATCATTTTGAATTCTTCCAATATAGACCTCATCCTGGGAATGGATTGGATGAAAGCTCACATTGCTTCAATCAATTGTGCCACTAAAGTCGTCCAACTCCTACACCCCTCCGATGAGATAGTAAACTACACCGCCCGAATTACTCAGAATGCCGAAGCTCAGATTTATGCTCTGAATGCCTTGAACGCTTCACCTCTTGAGGGAATTGAGAACATTCCAGTCGTTCGCGAGTTTCCGGACGTCTTTCCAGAAGAACTTCCAGGAATACCCCCTGTTAGAGCTGTTGAGTTTGTCATCGACTTGAAACCGGGCACTACTCCCATTGCCAAGCGCCCATACAAGATGCCGCCGCATGAACTCCTTGAAATTAAGGAGGAAATCGACAAGTCACTTAAAAAGGGTTTCATCCACCCCAGTTCCTCTGCTTGGGGAGCACCTTCTCTCTTTGTTAAGAAGAAGGATGGAACAAACCGATTGGTCCAGGACTATCGGCCTATCAACCAAGCAACAATCCAGAACAAATATCCACTTCCCCGGATCAACGACCTTTATGATCAGCTTGCTGGATCCTCTGTGTTATCTAAACTCGACTTAAGGTTGGGTTATCATCAAATCCGAGTTCGTAAAGAGGATATTCCGAAGACCGCTTTCGTTACTCGGTATGGATCATACGAGTACACCGTTATGTCCTTCGGATTAACTAATGCTCCAGCAACCTTCTCCCGATTCATGAACTATATCTTCATGGACTACCTCGATAAATTCGTCGTGGTTTATTTGGATGATATCCTTATATTTTCCAAGAATGAAGAAGAACACGCCGAACATCTTCGGCTTGTATTGGAGAAACTTCGGGAACATCAACTGTACGCCAATTTTTCCAAGTGTGAATTCTGGTTATCTGAGGTGACCTATCTTGGTCATGTGATTTCCAAAGATGGCATTGTTGTTAACCCAGAACGAGTTCAGGCTATTCTTGACTGGACTCCACCGAAGAATGTTAAGCAAGTCAGAAGTTTTCTCGGACTCGCTAGCTATTGCCGACGATTCTTGACTGATCTGCTTCACAAAGGCATTAAATTTGAATGCACAGAAAAGTTCCAGGAAAGTTTCTAGACACTTAAAGATAAGTTGACATCTGCCCCAGTGCTAGCACCCCAAGATACCCGCAAGGACTTTGTGATATATTGCGACGCATCCCGTCAAGGATTAGGCTGTGTCCTAATGCAAGACCGCAAAGTGATTGCTTATGGCTCTCGTCATTTGCGTCCTCACGAAGATAAGTATCCAACACATGATCTCGATTTAGCAGCAGTTATCTATGCTCTAAAACTGTGGCGACATTACCTTCTCGGTAATCGTTGCGAGATATACACGGACCACCAAAGTCTGAAGTATTTGTATACTCAACCAGATTTGAACCTCCGTCAACAAAGATGGCTCGAGACAATAGCTGACTACGACATGGATATTTCTTATACCCCTAGCAAGGCTAATGTAATGGCCAATGCTTTGAGCCGCAAGTCTTATTACAACAACCTCATGGTTCAGCAAGCACAACCTCTTCTCCACGAAGAGCTTCGGAAGCTAAACCTTCACATTGTTCCTCAGGGTTATCTCAATACCCTGGTTGTTGAACCAGATCTCGAGGACCTCATCAAGCATATACAGAAGCCGACTCTGAGGTCGAGAAGATTAAGCGCGATCTCAAAAGAGGAAAGCCCTCATTCTTCACTGTTGATACTGATGGCACCTTGTTCTTCAAGAATCGCTTAGTGGTTCCTAGAAAGGACAATCTAGATCTGACCCCGCGTGTCATGAAAGAAGCTCATGATACACCTCTTTCAATTCATCCTGGTAGTACCAAGATGTACCAGGACATTCGATAGAGATACTGGTGGCCTGATATGAAGCGAGACATTGCTCGCTATGTTGCTGAGTGTGACGTTTGCCGTCGCATCAAAGCAGAACATCAAAGGCCTGCTGGAACTCTGCAACCCCTTGATATTCCTGAATGGAAATGGGACAAAGTCGAAATGGATTTCATTACTGGATTTCCCAGATCACAGAAGGGTCATGATGCTATCTTTGTCGTCATTGACCGATTCTCCAAGGTCGCTCACTTTCTGCCAGTCAAGGAGACGATCACTGCTAGTCAATTAGCAGACTTGTATGTTTCCAAAATCGTGTCACTTCACGGTATTCCGCTGGAGATCAGTTCAGATCGTGGCAGCCTCTTTACCTCAAGGTTCTGGAACAGTTTCCAAGAAGCTATGGGAACTCATCTATCCTTCAGCACCACTTTTCACCCCCAGTCCCAGGGACAAGTTGAACGAGTCAATCAAGTGCTTGAAGACATGCTTCGAGCTTGTGTCATCTCATTCGGTAAGAAATGGGAGGAATCTCTCCCGTATGCCGAATTCTCATACAACAATAGCTATCAGGCTAGTTTGAAGATGGCACCCTTTGAAGTTCTCTATGGACGTAAGTGTCGAACCCCTCTGAATTGGTCAGAAACTGGGGAACGATCACTCGTTCGACCGGACATTATTCAACAAGCTGAAGAACAAGTCCGCATTGTCCGTCATCATTTGAAAGCTGCTCAGTCCCGTCAGAAGAACAACTATGATCGGAAACACCAGGTAATGGTCTATCAACCTGGCGAACAAGCTTACCTCCGCGTCACTCCGATGAAGGGCACTCACCGTTTCGGAATCAAGGGAAAGTTAGCTCCTCGCTATATTGGCCCGTTTCGTATTCTCGCTCGTCGAGGAGAAGTGGCATATCAGTTGGAATTTGTGACGCCCCCGACTTAATCGTGCACTAATCATACACGCAAACGTGCACGATCAAGCACAGGGACTCACGGGAAGATATCACAACACAACTCTAAACTCAAATAATAAGCATAAATCATCATATTACAAGCCAGGGGGTCACGAGGACCCGAATACATAAATCATACACACAAATGATATCTGATTACAAACATAGTTAGTCAAGTTTTGCCTTAAGAAGGCTAGCACAAACAACGATACAGATCGAAAAGGCGAAGGCCTCCTGCCTAGGGCCTCCTAACTACTCCTGGTCGGCTGGATCAACCCAGTAGTAAGTGCCGTCGGGACCCTCCTGGTAGTAAGCTTCGGCAGTGTCGTCTGGCTCCTGGGCTCCGTCGTCTGATGTATCAGCATATAGGTATGGGGGAAAAAGAATAGCAGAGCAACCGTGAGTACTCATCCAAAGTACTCGCAAGACTGACATCAGAACTATGCTAAATATGCATTGGTATCAAATGAAAAAGGCTGTATCTGTGGACTATATAGCAGAAATGCCAGAAGAGAGAAAGGCCTAGCCTATCGAAGACTAGCATCTTCAAGTAGTCTTGCAGCATCAGAAGAGAGTAGATAATAGTAGCATACATGTAGATATACAACAGCAATGCCCTGAGATCCTTTCTCGACTCCCTGCGAGAAAGCGGTCCCGAGAGCATTATTAACAGTTTAATATGAATCATCATCAATTTGTAGTTGTCATAGATCCGGGCACAACTACGAGCGTCCTGTTACCGTGGACACGGCTATTCGAATAGATAACTTCCCTGCAGGGGTGCACTACTGTTACCCAACACGCTCGATTAACTCCGGCCGGACACACTGGCTGGGTAATGCCCGGCCTTGGCTGATCGACACATCGCAGCCCGACCTAGAGCTCAGCAGAGAGGTCAACACGCCGGTCTAAATCCTAAGCACAAAGGGGTCTTGGGCCATCGCCCTTTCCACTCCTGCACGTTGCGAGGGTAGCCGGGGCCCAGGCGCGACACTGAATACACCAGTGACATAACCAGCCCACCCCAACCAGCCCGCATCTCTGAGCTGTGACGTCTGAAGAGCTTTCGGCTGATACTACGGTGTAGAGGGCCCCATTAAACCATTATCCCACGTGGTGGTAGTGCGAAATGGGCACGACGACCCACTCAGATCAAATACCTAGTTCCGTTAGGCGTATTTAGTATCGCGCGGGTGCTCTTGGAGCCGACCCGTCTTTAATGATATTCGCTCGCGGGCACCCTTGGGGCCAGCCCGACTTTACATTTCCCCGTGGGTACCTCTCGAGGTGGACCCGCCTGTAACAAAGGTCAAAGTAACCGTGTGTCCAAGTAACGAGGAGGAATCCGAGGAATCACCCTCGATGGATTCCCACTCGAGGAGTTGCGCGACGGTAGCTTAGCGGAGGTGATGTAAGAGGAATCACCCTCGATAACACACATCCGTTAGCTATTCCACAGAGGCATCATCGGAAGTGAACTAAGAGGTATCACCCCCGGCACTCGATGCCAACTCTGCAGTGTCAAACAATTTCGGGGTGTGCAGTGATGTGCTGCTCTCAGCCCGTCGAACATTCGATCGGGGCACAGATGCTAAAGCGGAGCAACTACAGCAAGGGAGAGGGGCCACAGATGGTTTTCCATCCAACCGATAATAAGCAGTTTGGATAATAAGGCAGGTATCAACAGCAGTTACAAGGACAGGCTATGCATCAGATTAGGATAAATCAAAATAGCAGCAATTTCTAATGCAAGCAGGAGGGAGAAGGAATGGATGATATAGGCATGCGTCAAGGGGGTTTGCTTGCCTGGAAGCTCTGCTGAGAGAGGCTGATCGTCAGACGGCTGCTCGTCGGGGGTGTAGTCGAACTCTGCTGGGACGGCGTCGGTCTCGGCGTCTATCGAGAGATAAGGAGGGGGAAGAAACAATAAATTTCATGGCAAAATGCAATCACTATGCATGACAAGCCTAAAATGATATGCAGATGTGTTTTATTGCCTAACTAAATGATTTAGTTAATTTAGGAATTTATCTGGATTTATCTAATTAAAGTTGTGCACTATTCATTTATCGAAAACAGTCAAAATGTTCCATGTTCAGCTAGCTAGGAGTGTTGGACAGGTGTTTTGATTACATATTTAGAATCTTCATATTTTTCTGATCATTTTACATATATAAATTATTTTCATCTGACTTACGGTTTAAAAGATATGATTTTCTAAAGTTTTATTAATTTTCTGGAATTATTTTAATTATTTAATTCAACATTATCCGAAACAGTGTTGGGATGACGTCAGCATGACGCAATGCTGACGTCAGCGGTCAACAGAGACGCTGACCAGTCAATCTGACGGGTGGGTCCCACCTGTCATAGACAGTGGGCTAATTAATCTAATTAACAGACTAATTAACTAGGTGGGGCCTGCTGGTCAGTGGGTAATTAGCATTTTAATTATACATTTAACTAATTAACAATTTACCTATTTATAAAAATCATTTTAATGGCTAGGCCCCACATGTCAGTGGGTCACCGTGCCCAGTCAGCAACGCTAACTGGTCAACGGGGCCCACGGCCCCACCAGCCAGTGTCACTGGAAGTGGGCCAGGGGCTGCCCCGTCAGCCGACGGCCGGCGACTCGCCGGAATCACGCCGGCGAGCGCGTTCGCGGCGGCGCGGCCACGGGAGGTGGCCGGAAAACGCATAGGGGGCACCATTTTGGTCGCGGCTGGTCGCGTTCGAACGGCACGACGACGATGCGTCGAATGGTGGCGGTCTCGCGGGCTGAAACGGCCGGAGTCGAACGCTAGGAGCTTGCCGGCGGCGAGGCACTTCGGGCGAACGACGGGAACGCGGCTGCGGCATGCAATCGAGCAAGAGGAGGGGCTAGGCGGGCTCTACTCGACGCGGTGAGCACAACGGACACATGACCGTGACCATTTGGTCACCGGGGGCTCGCCGGCGACGTGCTACACGGCGGCGGCTTCGGGCACAGGTTAATCGGCGGCTAGCGGTGCAGGCAAGCTCAGAGGAAGGGAGGGGGAGACATGGAGCTCACCGGGGAGGCTCAAGGAGGCCCGGCGATAGTTTAGGAGCAGCAGAGGCGGTCGGAGACGGCGGAGTTCGACGGCGGCCGTGCGGCGATGAAGAGCTCGGGGAGGTCGCTGCGAAGGCGCCGAGGTCCAAGTGGGCGGTGCAGAGGGGGTAGTCGAGGACGGTGGCGACGATGGGCTAGTCGGAACGGCAATCGGGGCACGGTGGCCGCGGGATCGAGCGACGGCGGCGATGAAGCTTTCGGGTGGGGAGAGATCTAGCGCGTGCGAGAGGGGAGAGGGGGAAATGGGTGCTAGGGTTTCGCCCAGGGGGTCCGTGGCGATGCTCTTAACCTCCCCGCAGCGGCAGCGGCGCCGGGGGATGGCCGACAGCTGGCCATCGCCGGCCGGACGCGCGCGCGCGCTAACGCGTGCGGGAGGAGGGGGACGACCGCGGTGACGGCCTGGGTTGGCTACTGTGCACTTGCGGCCCAAGTGCACAGTAAGCCACTGCCCCTTTTCTTTTTCTTTTCTCTTTTCTCTTATTTCTACTGTTCTGCAAATTGTTTTAGCACTAAATGAATTTTAATAAATGTGTGACTTGGCTCAAACATTACAGTGCATTATTCTCAACAACCAAAAATTGGTTTGGGTAAAACATGATTTCATTTGTAATTCTTATAAAATAAAATGATATTAAATGTTGCTGCTAGCTACTGTTTGAGGTTGATGGAGTCACTTAGGCATTTTTAGTAATGTTGTTTTACTGATCATAATTAGTTATGAATTATTTCCTATTTAATGAACATTTTAGTTTCTGGTTTAGAACAACTTTTATTTTCACTTTAGATTTGAATTGCAAGTTTAAATTGGAATTTGAAATGAGATATGATGCAATGATGCTCAAGCATGGTTAATCATAATGACATGGCATTATCAAAGGGGTGATTGCTGTAGCTATTACATGGGGGCGTTAAAATTCTCCTCCTCTAACAAGAATTCTCGTCCCGAGAATTAAGAGGAAGACTGAAAGAAAGCAGGGTATTCTTCACGAAGACGGTCCTCGCGTTCCCAAGTGGCTTCATCCTCAGAATGATTTGACCATTGAACCTTGAGGAACTTGATCGACTTTTGACGAGTCCGACGTTCAGTTTGATCAAGAACGCGGATCGGATATTCTGGATAAGACAGATCTTCTCGAAATTCAAGTACCTCATGATCCACAGCTCGGATAGGATCCTTAAAACAGCGACGAATTTGCGACACATGAAAGACATCATGCACTTGAGAAAGTTTTGACGGCAATTCCAATTGATATGCCACTTCTCCTCGACGAGCGAGAATGCGGAACGGGCCAATATAGCGAGGAGCTAACTTGCCCTTGATTCCGAACCGATGAGTGCCCTTCATCGGAGTGACACGAAGGTAAGCTTGCTCACCAGGCTGGTAGACCATTACCTTGTGCTTTCGGTCATAGTTGCTTTTCTGACGAGACTGAGCAGTTTTCAGATGTTCACGGACAATGCGGACTTGTTCTTCAGCTTGTTGAATAATGTCCGGTCCAACGAGTGAACGTTCCCCAGTTTCTGACCAATTCAGAGGGGTTCGACACTTACGTCCATAGAGAACTTCAAACGGTGCCATCTTCAGACTAGCTTGATAGCCATTGTTGTAAGAGAATTCGGCATATGGGAGAGATTCTTCCCATTTCTTACCGAATGAGATGACGCAAGCTCGAAGCATATCTTCAAGCACTTGGTTAACTCTTTCGACGTGACCCTGAGACTGAGGGTGATAAGCAGTGCTAAAAGACAGATGAGTTCCCATGGCTTCTTGGAAACTACTCCAAAACCTGGAAGTAAAGAGGCTGCCACGATCTGAACTGATCTCCAACGGAACACCGTGGAGTGACACAATTCTGGAAACATACAAGTCTGCTAACTGACTAGCAGTGATTGTCTCCTTGACAGGCAGAAAGTGAGCAACCTTTGAGAATCGGTCGATGACGACAAAGATAGCATCATGACCCTTCTGCGATCTGGGAAAACCAGTAATGAAGTCCATTTGGACTTTGTCCCATTTCCATTCCGGAATTTCAAGGGGTTGCAGAGTTCCAGCAGGCCTTTGATGTTCTGCTTTGATGCGACGGCAAACGTCAAACTCAGCAACATATTTAGCAATATCATGTTTCATATCGGGCCACCAGTACCGCTGACGAATGTCTTGGTACATTTTGGTACTACCAGGGTGAATAGTCAAAGGCGTGTCATGTGCTTCTTTCATAACATCCAAACGAGAGTCCAGATTATGCCTTCTGGGGACCACTAGGCGGCCTTTGAAGAACAAGGCACCATCCTCACCAACATGGTAGAATGAGGGATTACCCTTGGAGAGGTATTTCTTAATCTTCTCGACTTCAGAGTCATAATTCTGTCTGGTCTTGATGTTGCGCTCGAGGTCTGGCTCAACCTCCAGGGTATTGAGATAACCCTGAGGAACAATGTGAAGGTTCAATTTGCGAAGCTCTTCATATAGCATAGGTTGCGCTTCCTGAACCATGAGGTTGTTGCAATAAGCCTTGCGGCTCAAAGCATCGGCCATTACATTAGCCTTGCCAGGGGTGTAGGAGATATTCATATCATAATCGGCTACTGTCTCGAGCCATCTTTGTTGACGAAGGTTTAGGTCTGGCTGAGTATATAGATACTTCAAACTCTTATGATCCGTGTATATCTTGCAACGATTACCAAGGAGGTAATGTCGCCATAGCTTCAGAGCATAAATAACTGCAGCAAGCTCGAGATCATGTACCGGATAATTCTCCTCGTGAGGACGTAATTGACGAGAGCCATAAGCATTTACTTTGCGCTCTTGCATTAGGACACAGCCTAATCCTTGACGAGATGCATCGCAATAAATCACGAAGTCCTTTTGAGAATCCGGGGGTGCTAACACTGGGGCAGATGTCAACTTATCTTTAAGTGTCTGAAAGCTTTCTTGACATTTTTCTGTCCATTCAAATTTAACACCCTTGTGGAGCAGGTCAGTCAATGGCTTGGCAATCTTCGAGAAGTTCTCGACGAATCGGCGGCAATAACTAGCGAGTCCGAGAAAACTCCTGACTTGCTTGACGTTCTTCGGGGGAGTCCAGTCAAGAATAGCCTGAACTCGCTCAGGGTTAACGGCAATGCCATCTTTGGAAATCACGTGACCAAGATAAGTCACCTCGGATAACCAAAATTCACACTTAGAGTACTTAGCATATAACTGGTGTTCTCGCAGCTTCTCCAATACAAGCCGAAGATGTTCGGCGTGTTCTTCTTCATTCTTGGAAATATAAGGATATCATCCAAGTAGAGGAACTGGGGCGGATGAAACCCTTTTTCAGTGACTTGTCGATTTCTTCCTTAAGCTCGAGAAGTTCATGCGGAGGCATCTTATAAGGACGCTTCGCAATAGGGGTAGTGCGAGGCTTCAAGTCGATGACGGACTCGACAGCTCTAACCGGGGGTATTCCTGGAAGTTCTTCCGGAAAGACGTCCGGAAAGTCACGGACGACCGGAACATTCTCAATTCCCTCAAGAGGTGAGGCGTTCAAAGCATTCAGAGCATATATCTGAGCTTCGGCATTCTGAGTAATGCGGGCGGTGTAGTTCACTATCTCATCTGAGGGGTGTAGGAGTTGGATGATTTTGGTGGCACAATTGATCGAAGCAGTGTGAGCTTTCAACCAATCCATTCCCAGAATGAGGTCTATGGTGGAAGAGTTCAATACAATGGGTGAAACAAGAAATTCCAATCCTTTGATTTCAACAGGGATATTGCGTGCTATCATGGAGGTTTGACAACGGCCACTGGGGGTTTTAACGACCAGTGGGGTATGCATCTCCTCATATTGTATGCTATGCTTAAATGCAAATTTCCCCGACATGAATGAATGTGATGCTCCTGAATCAAATAAAACAGAAGCAGGTACTGAGTTAACGAGGAGGGTACCCATCACAGTAGCAGGCTGATCCTGAACTTCTTCAATGTCAATATTGTAAGCATGTCCACGACCATAAGCAGCAGACCCAGTATTATAGTTGCGGGTCTGATTGTTGCCACGACCATTGCCACGGCCATTACGAGGAAATGCCAACTGATTCTGATTCTGGCGGCAGTCCTTAGCAAGGTGACCTGGTTTGCGGCACTTGAAGCATAGACCATCTTCAGGACGAAGAGGAGCAACACGCGGTGGAGCAGCTTGAACTCTTGGTTGCCTCGGTGGTGGAGGAGGCAGACGGGGTGCAGCATAAGAGGGTCTTGGCGCAGGGGCAGCTGGACGGTACACACTGTTGGGAATCCAGATACGACGCTTCTGTGCTGGGCTCGAAGATGAGCCAATGTCACAATAGCGCTTCTGCGACTCCTTGTGCTTGATCTGAGCGGTCTCAACCAGAATAGCCTTGTTCACGAGAGTGGCAAAGTCGGTGAAGTCTTGAGCAGCAAGTGCAAGCTCGAGGTCTGGGTGGAGTCCACTACGGAACTTCTCCTGTCTACGAGCATCAGTTGGAATGTCTTCTTCAGCATAGCGGGATAAGTTAAGGAACTCCCGCTGATAGGCTTCGACGGTCTTGTTGCCCTGAACGAGGTTGCGGAACTCGGTCTTCTTCCGATCTATGATCCCCTGAGGAATATAGCGAGCACGGAAGGCAGTCTGAAACTCATCCCAAGTAACGATTGTCCCAGCAGGCAGTGTACGCTTGTGAGTGGACCACCATTGAGCAGCGGGGCCCTTCAGGAAGTAGGTCGCGAAGGCGACAAGGCTTTCAGGGGCGACATTGGCAGACTCCATCTCAAAAGCGATGTCGCGGAGCCAGTCATCGGCATCCAGTGGCTGATCAGAGTTGCGGAAACTAGTGGGGTTGAGACGCACAAACTCTGACAGTGTTATTGAAGCTGGGTTGTGGTTCTGATTGTTCTGATGCGGAAACTGAGCCATAATATCAGTCATAAACTGATGGTTCAGCTCGAATTGTTGCATCATTGCGGCCATGTAGTCGGGCGGTGGTGGCTGCTCAGGGGCACGACCACGACCACCTGGTCTAACCATCCTGCTAAAATTTCAACAGGGGGGTAATTTAGTAATAACAACTGTAAGTGTTTAGCGACAAACATGATGTAACACGACAATGAATAAGTAGTGCATCAATACATAGTAATAGTCAATTACGACATACAGATCCATACACAGAGTCGGTTACATGCGGGCAGCATAACGGCGTAAAATTAAGGAAAAATACATACTAGGCGGCGCGTAGGCACGCGGTGAGGAACTACACAACGAGACATAGCAAAGGCTACATCAACGTTGGGGAAAACCACTGAAACGGGGTAACTGCAAGTGCAAGTGCGGACGATGAATCTCTGTAGCAGAAAGGTCCTGCTCTCCGTGTGCACTCTGATGCAGAACCCGGTCTCGAACTGAAAGAAGAGGTCCACGCGCAGGCCTGTGACCTCCAACAGCAGGCCAATCGATACCTGCCGGCATCTGAGTCCTGCGCGGGTAAAGGATATACTCCGGATGTATCCCTGCTCGAACAGCTGGTAGCAACTGTGTCATAGCATCGTAGAGACGTGCTCGAGTGGCAAACAGCTCGACTGTAAGAGCCCGGCTAGTGCGATCCAGAGCCTGAGTGCACTGAATCGACACGTGCGGGTCGTATCGACGACGCTCGTAAGGGGCACAGATAGCTGTGTAGTATCCAGTACCATCTCCAGTAGGCGCATACGGAATGTATCGGAACTCAGAGGCATCCAAGATACTATTCTCTCCACGGAGTCGTGCGACAGCAGAATAGGCAGCATCATGGACTGCCATCTCAATCGTCACACCGATACCGTGAAAAAGGTGCAACTTGGTGTCTGAGTCATCTCGCTGATCATAGATACGAACATCAGCATGATACTGCTCCTGGTTGAACTCGCGGTAATCCTCGTAAACCATATACTCGGGGTACCAGCGGTAGTCAAGTCTGGTCAGGAGGGCGATCAGGACAGCTGGAAAACCAGGGGCATCACGAGCCCAAGTGCGAAGCACAAGCTGCGTCGCAGGGCGCGGTGGAAACAGGCGATCCATCTGAAACAGAGGAAACTTAGGATTGTCAAATGACAATGAGAAGTATAACAACTTGGAGAGAAAGATTTAGCGAACCAAAGTAAAGGAGAATATGATTATCAGGCTAATCAGATCAATGATAAGGAACAAGCACAGATAATCCAGCTCTCCGGGTGGACGTGATTACGAGATCCTAGTGTCGGCGTTAGTAAAATTCATTTAACCCGAAAGGAAGAGAGTTCAGAGTCCCAGAGTATAGAAGAGAAATAAAAGATCCTAATACCACCCAGTTGGCGACGTGGGCATGTAAGCCACACAGCCATGTTAGTAAAATAGTTTTCGGAAACACTAGACTCAACTACGGCCAAGGAGTTGGATAGGGGCTTCCTACAGGCAGTCGGCTCTGATACCAACTTGTGACGCCCCCGACTTAATCGTGCACTAATCATACACGCAAACGTGCACGATCAAGCACAGGGACTCACGGGAAGATATCACAACACAACTCTAAACTCAAATAATAAGCATAAATCATCATATTACAAGCCAGGGGGTCACGAGGACCCGAATACATAAATCATACACACAAATGATATCTGAGTACAGACATAGTTAGTCAAGTTTTGCCTTAAGAAGGCTAGCACAAACAACGATACAGATCGAAAAGGCGAAGGCCTCCTGCCTAGGGCCTCCTAACTACTCCTGGTCGGCTGGATCAACCCAGTAGTAAGTGCCGTCGGGACCCTCCTGGTAGTAAGCTTCGGCAGTGTCGTCTGGCTCCTGGGCTCCGTCGTCTGATGTATCAGCATATAGGTATGGGGGAAAAAGAATAGCAGAGCAACCGTGAGTACTCATCCAAAGTACTCGCAAGACTGACATCAGAACTATGCTAAATATGCATTGGTATCAAATGAAAAAGGTTGTATCTGTGGACTATATAGCAGAAATGCCAGAAGAGAGAAAGGCCTAGCCTATCGAAGACTAGCATCTTCAAGTAGTCTTGCAGCATCAGAAGAGAGTAGATAATAGTAGCATACATGTAGATATACAACAGCAATGCCCTGAGATCCTTTCTCGACTCCCTGCGAGAAAGCGGTCCCCAGAGCATTATTAACAGTTTAATATGAATCATCATCAATTTGTAGTTGTCATAGATCCGGGCACAACTCCGAGCGTCCTGTTACCGTGGACACGGCTATTCGAATAGATAACTTCCCTGCAGGGGTGCACTACTGTTACCCAACACGCTCGATTAACTCCGGCCGGACACACTGGCTGGGTAATGCCCGGCCTCGGCTGATCGACACATCGCAGCCCGACCGAGAGCTCAGCAGAGAGGTCAACACGCCGGTCTAAATCCTAAGCACAAAGGGGTCTTGGGCCATCGCCCTTTGCACTCCTGCACGTTGCGAGGGTAGCCGGAGCCCAGGTGCGACACTGAATACACCAGTGACGTAACCAGCCCACCCCAACCAGCCCGCATCTCTGAGCTGTGATGTCTGAAGAGCTTTCGGCTGATACTACGGTGTAGAGGGCCCCATTAAACCATTATCCCACGTGGTGGTAGTGCGAAATGGGCACGACGACCCACTCAGATCAAATACCCAGTTCCGTTAGGCGTATTTAGTATCGCGCGGGTGCTCTTGGAGCCGACCCGTCTTTAATGATATTCGCTCGCGGGCACCCTTAGGGCCAGCCCAACTTTACATTTCCCCGTGGGTACCTCTCGAGGTGGACCCGCCTGTAACAAAGGTCAAAGTAACCGTGTGTCCAAGTAACGAGGAGGAATCCGAGGAATCACCCTCGATGGATTCCCACTCGAGGAGTTGCGCGACGGTAGCTTAGCGGAGGTGATGTAAGAGGAATCACCCTCGATAACACACATCCGTTAGCTATTCCACAGAGGCATCATCGGAAGTGAACTAAGAGGTATCACCCCCGGCACTCGATGCCAACTCTGCAGTGTCAAACAATTTCGGGGTGTGCGGTGATGTGCTGCTCTCAGCCCGTCGAACATTCGATCGGGGCGCAGATGCTAAAGCGGAGCAACTACAGCAAGGGAGAGGGGCCACAGATGGTTTTCCATCCAACCTATAATAAGCAGTTTGGATAATAAGGCAGGTATCAACAGCAGTTACAAGGACAGGCTATGCATCAGATTAGGATAAATCAAAATAGCAGCAATTTCTAATGCAAGCAGGAGGGAGAAGGAATGGATGATATAGGCATGCGTCAAGGGGGTTTGCTTGCCTGGAAGCTCTGCTGAGAGAGGCTGATCGTCAGACGGCTGCTTGTCGGGGGTGTAGTCGAACTCTGCTGGGACGGCGTCGGTCTCGGCGTCTATCAAGAGAGAAGGAGGGGGAAGAAACAATAAATTTCATGGCAAAATGCAATCACTATGCATGACAAGCCTAAAATGATATGCAGATGTGTTTTATTGCCTAACTAAATGATTTAGTTAATTTAGGAATTTATCTGGATTTATCTAATTAAAGTTGTGCACTATTCATTTATCAAAAATAGTCAAAATGTTCCATGTTCAGCTAGCTAGGCGTGTTGGACAGGTGTTTTGATTACATATTTAGAATCTTCATATTTTTCTGATCATTTTACATATATAAATTATTTTCATCTGACTTACGGTTTAAAAGATATGATTTTCTAAAGTTTTATTAATTTTCTGGAATTATTTTAATTATTTAATTCAACATTATCCGAAACAGTGTTGGGATGACGTCAACATGACGCAATGCTGACGTCAGCGGTCAACAGAGACGCTGACCAGTCAATCTGACGGGTGGGTCCCACCTGTCATAGACAGTGGGCTAATTAATCTAATTAACAGACTAATTAACTAGGTGGGGCCTGCTGGTCAGTGGGTAATTAGCATTTTAATTATATATTTAACTAATTAACAATTTACCTATTTATAAAAATCATTTTAATGGCTAGGCCCCACATGCATGTGGGTCACCGTGCCCAGTCAGCAACGCTAACTGGTCAACGGGGCCCACGGCCCCACCAGCCAGTGTAACTGGAAGTGGGCCAGGGGCTGCCCCGTCAGCCGGCGGCCGGCGACTCGCCGGAATCACGCCGGCAAGCGCGTTCGCGGCGGCGCGGCCACGGGAGATGGCCGGAAAACGCATAGGGGGCACCATTTTGGTCGCGGCTGGTCGCGTTCGAACGGCACGACGACGACACGTCGAATAGTGGCGGTCTCGCGGGCTGAAACGGCCGGAGTCGAACGCTAGGAGCTTGCCGGCGGCGAGGCACTTCGGGCGAACGACGGGAACCCGGCTGCGGCATGCAATCGAGCAAGAGGAGGGGCTAGGCGGGCTCTACTCGACGCGGTGAGCACAACGGACACATGACCGTGACCATTTGGTCACCGGGGGCTCGCCGGCGACGTGCTACACGGCGGCGGCTTCGGGCACAGGTGAATCGGCGGCTAGCGGTGCAGGCAAGCTCAGAGGAAGGGAGGGGGAGACATGGAGCTCACCGGGGAGGCTCAAGGAGGCCCGGCGATAGTTTAGGAGCAGCAGAGGCGGTCGGAGACGGCGGAGTTCGACGGCGGCCGTGCGGCGATGAAGAGCTCGGGGAGGTCGCTGCGAAGGCGCCAAGGTCCAAGTGGGCGGTGCAGAGGGGGTAGTCGAGGACGGCGGCGACGATGGGCTAGTCGGAACGGCAATCGGGGCACGGTGGCCGCGGGATCGAGCGACGGCGGCGATGAAGCTTTCGGGTGGGGAGAGATCGAGCGCGTGCGAGAGGGGAGAGGGGGAAATGGGTGCTAGGGTTTCGCCCAGGGGGTCCGTGGCGATGCTCTTAACCTCCCCGCAGCGGCAGCGGCGCCGGGGGATGGCCGACAGCTGGCCATCGCCGGCCGGACGCGCGCGCTAACGCATGCGGGAGGAGGGGGACGACCGCGGTGACGGCCTGGGCTGGCTACTGTGCACTTGCGGCCCAAGTGCACAGTAAGCCACTGCCCCTTTTCTTTTTCTTTTCTCTTTTCTCTTATTTCTACTGTTCTGCAAATTTTTTTAGCACTAAATGAATTTTAATAAATGTGTGACTTGGCTCAAACATTACAGTGCATTATTCTCAACCACCAAAAATTGGTTTGGGTAAAACATGATTTCATTTGTAATTCTTATAAAATAAAATGATATTAAATGTTGCTGCTAGCTACTGTTTGAGGTTGATGGAGTCACTTAGGCATTTTTAGTAATGTTGTTTTACTGATCATAATTAGTTATGAATTATTTCCTATTTAATGAACATTTTAGTTTCTGGTTTAGAACAACTTTTATTTTCACTTTAGATTTGAATTGCAAGTTTAAATTGGAATTAGAAATGAGATATGATGCAATGATGCTCAAGCATGGTTAATCATAATGACATGGCATTATCAAAGGGGTGATTACTGTAGCTATTACATGGGGGCGTTATAGAATTGCTGCCAAACCTTTCTCAAGTGCATGATGTCTTTCATGTGTCGCAACTCCGTCGCTGCTTCAAGGATCCTATCCGAGCAGTGGATCATGAAATGCTTGAGCTGCAAGAAGATCTATCTTATCAAGAGTATCCGATCCACATTCTTGATCAAGCTGAACGTCGAACCCGTCAGAAGGCAATCAAGTTCCTTAAAGTTCAGTGGGCGAATCATTCTGAAGATGAAGCCACTTGGGAACGCGAAGACCGTCTTCATGAAGAATACCCCGCTCTCTTTCAGCCTACCTCTTAATTCTCGGGATGAGAATTAGTTTTAGAGGAGGAGAATTGTAACACCCCCATGTATTAGCAACAGTAATCACCCTTTTTATAATGCCAAATCATCAAGTGGAACAGTGCTTGATCATCATTGCATCATATCTCATTTGAAATTCCAATTGATATTGAAATTCAAATCTAAAGTGAAAATAAAAGTTGTTCCAATTTGGAAACCAAAATGTTCATTAAAAAGCAAATAATCCATAACTAATTGTGTTAAGAAAAACAACATCACTAAAAATACCTAGAGGAGTCTAACATCATCAAAACAGTACCAAGACAACAATAACTAATCCATTTTATTTAATTAAAATACAAGTGAAATCATTTGCTCACCAAACCTTTTTCTAACAGTACCATATATTGCATATTAATTATTGGGCCAAGTCACTTATTTTACAAAACTCAATTAGTGGCCTAACATTTTGCAAACAGAAATGAAACAGAAAAAGAAAAGGAAAAAGGGAAAGGGTTTACTGCTTACCTGGGCCTCGAGTGCACAGTGTAAAACGGCCCAGCCCGCCAGGGCCTTCTCCTTCGTCCCGCCAGGCCGCGCGTCGCCATGGCCGTCTGAACGGCGATGGCCAGCTGTTGGCCATCCCGCGGCTCCCCCGTGCGATTAAGGGCCTCTCCGAGCGCCTCTCGTCCTCCCTGAAACCCTAGCCCCCTCAGTTTTCCCCCTCGCTCACTCCCTCGCTCGCATTTGAGCTCGCCCGAAAGCTCCCGTCGTCGCCGTCGTCGATCCCGCGCTCTCCGACGACCTCCAGCCTCGCCGACATGCCGTAGCTCATCGCCGTCGTCCGCTACGTCGATTGGTGCACGCCATTGGAGCCGGGAGCCCCCACCGCGAGCGCTACTTCCTCTTCTTCCTCCTCGGGCATCTTCGCCTCCGTCGCCGATTCGCCGTCGACGAGCTTCCCCGAGCCCGCTTAAGCACATCTGCAGGCTCCCCATGAGCATCTTCATCTTTTCCCTCTCTTTCCCCTCCCTCTCCGTGCTCGTAGCCGCCTAGTTCGTCGCCGCCCGAATGCGGCTCCGCCGCGTAGCACACCGCCGTCGAGGTAGTCTCTTGCATAGCCGTCCGAGTGCGTGGACGTGCTCAGCGCATCCATGCGGTTCCAACGCGACAAGCCGCTCGCTCTGCCGTGCCCTACGTCGCCGATGTGCGAAACGGCGGAAGTCCGGTGCCGCCGCGGTGGTCGCCATCGACGCTCCCGACCTCCTCGCACGCTACAACCGCCACCGTTGGTCGCGGCTCGCTCCGCCCGATCCAACGCGCCCTCGCGCGTGTCAAATAGCCCACCGTAGGCGATTTCCGGCCATCCCCATGCCGCGCCGCCGCGGAAATGGTCACCGGCGACTAGCCGCCGGCGCCGCTGACGTGTCAACGTCATTAACCGCTAACCCGAGACCCTGTGAGACTGACTGGTGGGGCCCGTTCGTTAATTAACTCGGGTTAAATTAAAACGCTAATTAAGTTAAACGGTACAGTCACTGACATGGGGTCCCACCTCCTAATTAAACCCAGTTAATTAAATTAACACACTAATTAGACTACTGTGTATGACAGGTGGGCCCAGCCCACTGTTTAACCGGATAAGACTGACCGAGTCAGCTGCTGACTCAGCAGGCTCGGCCCACACGTCAGCCACTGCTGACTGGGCGGTTGACTTAGTCAACCTGGCCCACTGGTCAGCCACTGTGTGCACTCCTGTGTACACAGAGCTGGGTACCCGTAGCATTTTGCATTTAATATTTTTCGAAATAAAAATAATCCAGAAATTCCAGAATATTAATAAAACTTTGAAAAATCATAAAAATTAAACCGTAACTCGGATGAAAATTATTTATATATGAAAAATGATCAGAAAAATATGTAGAATCCGAATATGCCATCCACTTACCTGCCACACCCCTCTAACATACCGAACATGGAACATTTTGCCCGTATTCGATAAATGAATAGTGCCTAACTTTAATAAAATAATTCCAAATAAATTCCTAAATTATCTAATACAGTTAGATAGGCAGTATATCACACCTGAATACCATTTAGACATATCATGAATCGATGTTGCATTATTGCCGTGGATTTATTGTTTCTTCCCCCCTTCTTCTCTCCCGTTAGCCCCCGAGACTGCCGATGACACCGCAGTGTACGACGACGTCGCCGACGACCAGACCCCTTCAGTAGAGCTTTCAGGCAAGCAAAAACCCCCTTGATCATCCGGATATCACCCTCTCTCTCTCCCTTATTCTTGCATTAGAATTGCTTCTGTGGTTATTCCGATAGCTCCTATTCTGATGCATAGCCTGATTTTGTCGCTTGCTGTTATACCTACTTGTTGTCCCATGATGCTTAGTTAGCTATGCTGCTATTCCATCTGTGGCCCTTCACCTTGTCTGTATGCCATGCTTGATATTGGGCCGTGATCACACTGGGTGATGATCACGGAACTGTTTACATTACTGCAATACTTAAACTGTTAAAGTTGGGCTGGATCCAAGGGTGCCCGCGAGAGAATAACATTAAAGACGGGTCGGCTCCAAGAGCACCCACGCGTCATGTGATACCAAGTCGGAGCGACAGGAACCCTGCTCGTCTCTGCGAGTTACTAAATACGCCTAACGAATTTGGGTATTTGATCTGAGTGGGTCGTTGGCCCTATACGCACTACCACCACGTGGGATAATGGTTATGGGACCCTCTATGTCGTAGTATCAGCCGAAAGCTCTTCAGACGTCACAGCTCAGAGATGCGGGCTGGTTGGGGTGGGCTGGTTACGTCACTGATGTATTCAGTGTCGCGCCTGGGCCCCGACCACCCTCACAACGTGCAGGAGTGCAAAGGGCGATGGCCCAAGACCCCTTTGCACTTAGGATTTAGACTGGCATGTTGACCTCTCTGCTGAGCCTAGGTAGGACTGCGCCGTGTTGATCACCCGAGCCCGGGCATTACCCAGCAAGTGTGTCCGGCCAGATGTGATCGAGCGTGTTGGGTAACAGTAGTGCACCCCTGCAGGGAAGTTATCTATTCGAATAGCCATGTCCACGGTAACAGGACGCTCAGAGTTGTATCTCGATCCACTACAACTCCAAATGGTTACTGTTACAATACTAAACGGTTACTACTACTCTCGGAATCACTTTCTCGCAGGGAGTCGAGAAAGGATCTCAGGGAGTTACTAAATATGTTTGATTATATATTATCTTGCTCTACTCTCTTCTGATGCTGCAAGAATTGCTTCAAGATGCTAGTCTTGGATAGGCTAGACCTCCCCTCTATTCTGGCATTCTGCAGTTCAGTCCAAAGATATAGCCCCATTCCTTTTATACCGATGCATATTAGTATAGTTGTCGTGGTATTTTCACGGCAGATGCCATAAGATGGCTAAAGAGGTGGGGCTACGAGAGGACGCCGGTGGGTTCCGGAGGCGAGGTTGGCACGAGCAAGTGCGAGACATGAGACGTACCCAGGTTCGGGGCCCTCTGGAGAGGTAACGCCCCTAGTCCTGCCGAGTGTAGTATGGGAAGCACAAGGGCTACAAGGTCGCTCCTGGAGATGTTTCGGGCGGAGGAGGGAGAAGGGGCTAGGCCACCGTTCTGCCTCTCCGGGGGGAGTGTGTGTGCTCTGCGGAGCGAGGAGTCACTAAAGGGAAGTGAAGAGCCACTATGCAACGGGAGAGAGTAAACCGAAGGAAGCTAACTAGAATGCGAACCGACCCCTCTGCATGGAGGCCTCCCTGGGGGTCTTATAGGCCGACCCCCAGGGTAACAATGGGTAAAGATACATGAGCGAGGTGGGAACGAGCGTCCGCGAGCATGCTGGTGCGAGGAGTCCCCTGGGATCTTTTATCGACAGACGCCCAGGGGACAAGGGGACAAGGGGCACTGTAGACTGTGCAGATGCAGTGCACAGACGAGCGAACAGTGCACCACTATTTGCCAATAGTGCGCTGCCGCCGGGTACGGCCGTCGCGTCTGCGTGTGTCCGATGGGACGCCATAGTTGACTTCGGGCAGCCGGCTGGCTGGAGCAGCCGGCCGCGGGCGCGGGCCGGATCAGCCGGCTGGCTGGGGCAGCCGGCTGGCTGGAGCAGCCGGCCGCGGGTGCGAGCCGGAGCAGCCGACCCGGGCGGGCAAGCACCCCGTCCGGTTCGCCGTCTTGGGACCACCCGGGGGTCATCCCCCCGACAGTAGCCTCCGAGCCTCCGGGCGACTTGGTGAGTCGGGCGGAGGGTTTTTGCAGTTGTCGTCGATGACAGCCGGCTGCGGGCAGCAGCCGACGCGGCTTGCTTCCAGTGGGGGCGCGCCAGCGCACCCACTGGGTGTAGCCTCCGAGCCTCCGGGCGACTCGAAGAGTCGTGCAGAGGGTATTTGCTGTTGTTGGAGCAGACGGTGGCGTCGAGGATGCCGGTGGCAGCCGGCGGCGGGCCTGCAACCGGCGTGGCGTTTTCCCAGCGGGGCACGCCGGCGCACCCACTAGGTGTAGCCTCCGAGCCTCCGGGCGAGGAGGGAGGGTTCCCCACGGAAATGAGCATGCGAAAGACAAAGTTAGGCAGTGCAGATATATCAAATATTTAGCTTTGGTAGCGCAAGTTGCGTGCAGAGGGGTGCCGACTCGGTTTCGTCTGAGCCCAGTTCAGTCTTTTTCATGTCCCCTCCGCTCTTTGGCTTTTGCTCTTGCCAGCCGGACAGCCGGGAGCCGGTCTGTAGCTGAAGCAAAGAGTAGGCCGCGAAGTGGAGCGTACAGTACTCGGAGTCTTGGGAGCAGATTTGACCGAGCAAATACTTATAAACGAAACGACCGGGTCGCCCAAGCCGTTTTCTTCCCCCGAACGTTTTTCGCGTGAGGCGACCTCTAGCCCTGTGCTCTCGCTAGCCGGACAGCCGGGGTGCGGTCTGTAGCTGAGACGAAGAGCGGGCCTTCGGTACCGTGCACGCTACTAAGCCGTCTGTGGGAACGAACGAATAGGGCCAAGCGGCCAACTCGGGCCGAAGCTAGCTCGCGCCGGGCTAAACAGCAGTGCAACTGGAAAAAAGTGGAGGTGGCCCCCGAGGGTCGCTCGGGGTTATACGTTTTGCGCGCGGTGCAAAGATATGCGGATGAGGAGCTCACATTGCGCTTGACGCAGACGGGGCGGAGGCGTCCGTCGCAGACGCCCGAGCCTCTGGAGGGTCGAGGGGCACCCCAGCCGATCGGGCCCGACCGGCCAGGCGTCGAAGCGGGCAGGCAGCTGGGCCGGCTCCCCAGCCGGCCTGGCGCAGCCGGCCGGGCGTCGGAGCGGGCAGCTGGCCGGGTCGGGTCGCCAGCCGGCCGGGCGTCGGAGCGGGCAGCCGGCCGGGCCGGGTCACCAGCCGGCCGGGCGTCGGAGCGGGCAGCCGGCCGGGCCGGGTCGCCAGCCGGTCGGGCGTCGAAGCCGGCGCAGCTGCTGGTATCTCTTTTCTTTTTCTATCCGGCAGCAATTTATTTTTTTTGGAGCTTGCTGGGCAGCCGGCTCTCTCTCCACTTGGGCGGCCGGCCACTCCATCTTTTTTTTAAATCCAGCCGGCTGGGCAGCCGGCTCTCTCTCCACTTGGGCAGCCGGCCACTCCATCTTTTTTTTTAAATCCAGCCGCCCCTCCCCCCCTCCCCCTTTCTCTTTTGAGCAGCCGGCAGGAGAACGCCAGCGCGCGGAGCGGAAGCCGGCGGAGCAGCCGGCCGGCTATGGGGCTGTAGCCGGCGGAGCAGCAGCTGATGCGGGAGTGGGGGTGGAGCGGCACGGAGCGGAGGACGCGCGCGGACGGCGCAGGCGCGGGGCGAGCCGCGGCGCAGCGAGGAGGTGGAGCGGGTGGAGCGGCGATGAGCGGGGCACAGAGCTGAGCGGCGCGGGGCACGGAGGTCGGGACGAAGTCGGGCGGGGCAGACGCGCCGGCGAGGGAGGGCGTGCGCGCGGGAGGGGAGCGGCGCCGCGACGGGGGCTGCGGGGAGGAGACCCAGGCGCGGGAGCGACCGGTGGAGGGGCCGGCGGAGGGGCCGGGGGTCTCACCGGGCGCGAGCGGTGCGGCCGCCGGCGCGCACGTAGGACGCCTCCCCTGACGGCGCTGAGCCAGGGTTGAGCAGGGGCGCAGGGGGCCGGCGAGGCCGAGCGCTGGGGCGGAGCCGCGCGCGCGCGCGGGAGGCGCAGCGGAGGGCGCGCGGGCGGGGCGGCCGAGCGCGGGGCAGCGACGGCCAAGCGCGAGGGCAGCGACGGGGCACGCGCGAAGCAACGAGGTGGCGCAGGAGCGAGGCCATGGCCTCGACCAGGAGCTTGGGGCGGCAAGGCACGAGACGGAGAAGGAGAGGTGCTGGCGGGGGTGCTGGAGTATGGTGGTGGTGGCTCCATGGCCAGCCAGGGTAGGAGGCACGGGCGCCATGGCTGGGGTGGATCGAGGGGATCGGGAGAAGAGTGCCCATGAGCATATGAGAGTGGGGGAAGAACAGAGCGTGCGCGAGCCTCTGGAGGAAAAAAGGTGGGGCTAAGCGCAGGCTTTCCGCCGGCAGCGCTGGCTGCGCGTGAGGCGAGGACCAGGGAGAGGAGCGAGCAGAGGGGTGGATGTGCACAAGGGCTAGCAGCCTGAGGGGAACGAGGCAGAAGAGCTCAGCCTGGTGGTCAGAGCGAGAGGTGGGGACGAACTTGTGCGAGCATCCGGCCGGAGGGCGCCATGGCCAGAGGCGGAGGTCGGGGTCGAGGGGACCGAGCCCCTCACCTCGTGGTGCTGTGTGTGAGCGAGGGGGAAGGGAACTAGCGAGCGCGAGCATGCTGGTGCGAGGAGTTCCCTAGGATCTTTTATCGACAGACGCCCAGGGGACAAGGGGACAAGGGGCACTGTAGACTGTGCAGATGCAGCGCACTGACGAGCGAACAGTGCACCACTATTTGCCAATAGTGCGCTGCCGCCGGGTACGGCCGTCGCGTCTGCGTGTGTCCGATGGGACGCCGTAGTTGACTTCGGGCAGCCGGCTGGCTGGAGCAGCCGGCCGCGGGCGCGGGCCGGATCAGCCGGCTGGCTGGAGCAGCCAGCCGCGGGTGCGAGCCGGAGCAGCCGACCCGGGCGGGCAAGCACCCCGTCCGGTTCGCCGTCTTGGGACCACCCGGGGGTCATCCCCCCGACAATAGTTCTGATGTCAGTCTTGCGAGTACTTTGGATGAGTACTCACGGTTGCTTTGTTATCTTTTTCCCCATACCCACTTGATGCAATCAGACGACGGAGCCCAGGAGCCAGACGCCGCCACAGAAGACTACTACCAGGCGAGCCCCGGAGGCACGTACTACTGGGTTGAGCCAGCCGACCAGGAGTAGATTCGGAGGTTCCCATGCAGGAGGCCTGCGCCTTTTCGATCAGTGGCGCTGTTTGTGCTAGCCTTCTTAAGGCAAACTTGACTAACTATGTGTGTACCCAGATATTTGGTTTGTATGAATTATGTATTCGGGTCCTCGTGACCCCTGGTTTGTAATATGAGATTTATGTTCAATTTGAGTTTAGAGTTGTGTTGTGATATCTTCCCGTGAGTCTCTGATCTCGAGCGTGCACGTTTGCGTGTATGATTAGTGCACGGTCGAGCAAGGGCGTCACACAGTACATCCAAGATCTTGGAAGCAACATATGCTTTGCATCCGTTGCTCATCCGAGAAGCAATGACCAAGCAGAAAGGGCAAACGCTGAAGTGCTGTGAGGCCTCAAGACGAGAACTTTTGATAAGCTGCACAAGTGCGGGAGGCATTGGATTGATGAGTTGCCAGCAGTTCTTTGGTCACTCAGGACGACACCAAATCGAGCTACCGGCCAAACACCCTTCTCCCTAGTCTATGGTGCAGAGTCGGTGCTCCCCACGGAACTCATGTATGGGTCACCTCAAGTGTTTGCTTACGACAAAGCACAATAAGAGCAGCTACGGCAAGATGATGCCACGCTCCTTGAGGAAGATCCTCTTCGGGTTGCTGTGCGAGCTGCTCGCTACCAACAAGCTTTGCGTCGCTACCACAGCTGCAAAGTCCATGCCCGAAGCCTTGAGGAAGGCGACCTTGCTCTTCGGCGCATCCAATCTGCCAAGGGATCCAACAAGTTGACACCGAAATGGGAAGGCCCTTATCAGGTAGTGCGAGTCACCAGACCTGGCGTAGTCCGTCTGGAGACCGAAGATGGCATCCCAGTGCAAAACTCATGGAACGTTGAGCATCTTCGCAAGTTCTATCCATAAGGCGCAGCTGCCGGGACCCCTCCCCGGCAACAACTTTTGTACGAGCCTTGTCGGCAGACATGTAACCCTATGTACAAAGCCAGGCACAGACCCTGTGCATAAGGGAAATAAAGCTAAGTGTTTCGCAACTCTTTGTTAAAATACATCTCTGCTTGTGTAGGATTACAAATGATGTTGTATTACACTTTGCCTTGTATGAAATGATTAATGAGCCATCAAGGCGTCCATCCACTTCTTTCTCTTCTTTCTTTTTTCTCAAAAGGACAGAAGGTTCCCTCGCATGCAAGTTTCCCGGGGGGGATGATGGTGTGGATACCGCCAAATGACATTCAAATGATCATTTTGTAACAACAAGCACGACAAAGAAAAGAGCTAAGTTGAAAAACTTTGAAATAATTTCTTTGTTAGATTTGCCATCTTCCTTGAACGATTTTTGTCTTTGTGTGAGAAACATGCACACTGAGGAACCTTACCGTGACCAATCGCGCCCTTACTTTGTTTCGAGTCCGCTCAACAACTTGAGCAGCTGCGTTGGAACCGACAAGGGTAAAACTTGCCGGCAGCGGCACTTCCGACAGGCTGCTAAGGATCCGTCCTCAAGCGCTCGCGGCAAGAGTGTGCGCACCGGCAAGCATCCGGCAAGCATAGGGCATACAATTCATACAAAGGTAGGATAAGACAAGGAAAATAGCATACATTCATCCCACAACAGTTTAAATTGCATTACACCTCAAGCACAGTGCAGATCTAACTTAAGATTAAATGTATCTTTTACATGACAGCACTGACGACAAAGTACAACGATAAAGCTAGTTCTAAAGATTGCCTTCATGCCGGGGAACAAGAAGAACCTTGTCGGCCAAGGGACTGACGATTTCGTCGATGGCTATGATATCAGTGTTCTCCGGAAGGCGCCTGAATATCCCGGAGAGATCAACATCAGGATTCCGGTAGGCAATCTTGAGGAGCACCTTATAAAGGATGTCACGACCAAACTTGCGGGATTCGTCAGCAAATGAAGCAGACCTGTCCTCATGATAAGTCTTCAAAGCATCAATGAGGCCTTCGAAGAACTTGGTCAGTCTGGCGCTAGTGGTCTCCTTGTCATTTACAGTGAAGCTCCAGCTCCTCATGTCCATGACGGCAAGTTGGGAAGTTATGCGCTCAGCTATGTCAACAAGCCTGTTGGTCCAAAGGGAGAGCACCTCTCGCAGCTCTGTGAATTTGTTCTTGGCATCTTCCCGGGAGGTCTCTTCAGCGTCAAGCTTCTCCGTCAAGGTTACCTCCCTTTCTTTGGCGGCCTCAAGATCCTTCTCCAGGGTGACAAGCTTGGATTTCAGATCCTCCATTGCCTTGCCGGTTGTATTGAGATCTTGATTTTTGGATGCTAGCCGTGTCTGCAGCTCCTCTAGGGTATGAGCTGCCTTCTGCACTTCACCTTTGAGAGCCTCGATCTCTTTACTATTGGCGGCAAGATCTTCCTTCAACTTATTTACCTGGGACTCCCAATTTGCCTTAGCAGTGGCAGCAGCAGCAGCATTCTCAGTAGCTTCCTTGAGCTTGGCCGCACTCTCTCGAGCTTGGATTTCAATGGAGTCTTTGTGGTTCTTCTCCAACTCTTGGGTCCTTTGCTCAAGGAGCTTCTCAATCTCTTCATCCTTGCCGCGAAGCTTGGTGGCAAAGGCCTCTTCTTGGGCGGCAAGATTTCTTTCCCGGGCATTGAGTTGCGCCTCGCGCTCTGCCAGCTTGCCGTCCAAAGCTGTTGCCTTCTCCTGGGCAGCGGCAAGCTTCTCCTCTTGCCTCCTCAGATTGAGGGATTGACTGTTGTACCATGAGCGGAGTTCTTCTGCTTTCCCTTTTAGCTTCCCTTCGGCCAGATCCAAGGCCTTGTGCTCTTCTTGAAGTTTGATCCAACGATTGCTATAGCGATCTTGCATATCCTTAAAACCGGTAGCCATGGTTTCTAGGAAGGCCAAATCTGCTACGTTGTCTGCGGCATTGTCAACTTCAGTAGCACTTTGAGAGAAGGGGGATAAGATACGGGCAATCTCCTTGTCAAAGTTTAGCCCTCCAGTGCCTGATGAACTGCGGGCTTCATATCCTTGCTGGGGAGTAGTGAGCGTCAGGGCATCCGTCAAGGCTTGCGTGGTTGGCACAGTTGGTTGAGCAGCAGGGTCTGGCTTGTTAGCGGCAACCACCACCATTTCTGTGCTTACTTGAGGGGGAACGGATATGTTGTCGGGAGACCTTCTCTGCTCCCCGGTAGCTTCCCTTGCTTCCTCAGCAGCGGATTTGGCGACTTCTTCAGCGGAGATCTTGGTGGCCTCATCAGCGACACTCTTTGCAATATTTGCCACGTCTGCAAGAATTTCCCCAACTTTGGGGGAAGCTGGATCTGTGGGGTGGAACAGAAGCAAAGAGCACAGAAAATGATTTAGTTTACAAGACAATTTCAAGAAAACAAAAACTTGGGACGGTGCTTAAAGATTAGTGGATTACCTGTTGATGTTTGTTGAGGAAGAGTATTTCCTTCCCCGGCAACCTCGGTTGCCGCCGCACGGTCATCGGCAACCTCGCTTGCCGGGACGATTTCCGTGCGGACAGGCTCATCAGCGGAAGCCCTTATCAGAGAAGCGCTCTCCGTGACGATAGTTGAAGGAGGAGCCATGACGAGATCTGCCTCTTGGTGCTTTTCCCCTTGACTTCCTTCTCCTATCTCCTTGCTGAGCTCAGGAGGAGGAACGTCAGTGCTGGCGCCTACAAGCGGGAATTGCACCACGACTTCACGCAGGGGGCTGGGCTGGGGGCTGACGACGATGGTATCGGTAGATGTGACCCCCTGCTCAGCGCTTGCTGTGAGTTCGTGCTCTGTTGCACCTCTCGTTCGCTTTGACCTGTGTACGAGCGGTTCCGTATCCCTGCAA
The DNA here is from genome assembly GCA_039707655.1 of Elymus sibiricus. Lineage (NCBI taxonomy): Eukaryota > Viridiplantae > Streptophyta > Magnoliopsida > Poales > Poaceae > Elymus > Elymus sibiricus. The sequence continues at coordinate 404,271,730 of CM077672.1, forward strand.
AGGCAAAGGAAGTCAAGTCAAATGACAGTCGAGACAAAATCAAGATTTGATGAAGATAAAATAATTATGCTTACTCTTCGTCTTCGGATTCACTGAGGATGGAGAGGTCATTTCTCACTGGCAGAGGCGACTCCCTGGCTCTCTTAATTGTCGGTGGAGGCGAAGATGCGTGTTGAGAAGATTCAACTTCACCAGCAACCCCTTGCTGGGGAGGTGGACGTTGAGCCCGAGGACGCCGAGTCGATTGTCGGCACACTTCTTGCTGCTGGCCAGTTCTGGTGGTCGACTTCTTCACCGTAGGGCCAGCCCCTGGCGAAGAAGGTCGCACTACCTCCTGGCTAGACGCCTTCTGAAGAACGCGCACTTTCTTCTTCGGGCCTTGAAGATCTCCTCCTTCTTCGGTTTCACCGACAACCTCTTCCCCGGTAGTCTCCCCCTGGTGCTCTTCGGCAACTTCTTCTTCAGGGGTCTCTTCCTCCTCTTTAGTTGTCGCAGCCCGGGAACCGCTGGCCTTGTTGGTCTTCAAGGCCTCTTCGGCTCTGTAGGCGATATACGCCAACTCTTCTTCTCTGGTGGCTTGGATAAGGTCCTTCTCTTCTCGAGTAGGCCTCTCTGTCAGATTGGAAGCCCAGGTCATTTCGTCTTCGAGTGAGGATAGCTCCCAGACAGCTTCGACTCCTCGAGCAATGCATGCTGGCATCATCGCCAAGATGGAATCCCTGGCGGAATTAATGTGTAGCGGCACAACCTTGTCCGGCAAGCGAAACTTACCGGAGACCCTGAAAAGATGATGGAAGAGACTGATGTGCTGCATCACCGTCATGTTGTTGGCCAGCCCTGGGTACAGCCGCATGATATCTCCGGTACAGCCGCATGATATCTCCGGCATTCTTGTACTCCCAAGTATACCTTTGCCTCTTCTGCAGCGGCGCAATGCGTCGCCGAAGGAAATCAGCTCCTACCATCTCGATGGTCAGCCCGCCAGACTGGAGGCGAGCGATTCGCCGCAGTACCGGCCCAAGCTTCTTGTCGCTGGTGCCAGGATCACTCCAATTCTTGCCGCGGACAATCTTTTCCGTGTGCGGCAAGCAGAAATTGTGGAAGTCCTTCTCCTTGATCCAGCACCATTCTGCTCGCCATTCCTCCCATTTCAGGTGCAGCAACCCGGCAAGATATTTTCCCTTAGATTTGGCCCGGGGAATCCAAGTCACGCTACCGGAGAGCGCATCACCTTCGATGCAAGGAATGAAGAAATGGCAGAAGAGGTCGACATTGGGGACGACTCCGACAAAATTTTCGCACATGTGGGCGAAGACTGCCATGCAGGTCATTGCATTTGGAGTAAAATCCAGCAGTCGGAACCCAAAGGTGTACATCAACTCGACGAAGAAATCCGAGTATGGGGGGACCAGGCCGCAGTAGAAGTAGGCGCAGAAGAATGGGTATGCTTCTCCGGCGACCTTGATGTCGGCAGGAAGCACGACCGGAGCCTTGTGGTCCTGGGTGTCCCTCCCCCACATGTACGCGTACCTGGAGATCAGAGTGTTCTTGTCCAAGGCCGGCGGCGAGAAAACGCGTTCTCCCTTCGCCGCTGCTCCAAGTCCGCCTTCTGCTTCTCTACTTTGGGGTCGATAGGCTTGGCGGGTTTCTTCCCTCTGTATCACCCTTCTTGGGCGCCATGAGAGCTCGGAAGGAAGGATTGGAGGTGGAAGGGGCATGAGGTAGTGGCGACGGCGACGGCGGATCTGCTTGGGTGAGAGGAGGAAGAAGATGCAGCGAAGGGCGGTGTGAATGAGCAGCGCCTCCTCGCGGTTACCTTTTTATGGGGAAGGTGCGGGGAGGCTGGCTCTTTACTGTCCAACGTGGCAGCGCTTTTGCAGGCGCACTACCACAAACCGTCGCTCCAGTCCACCACTCCTGCGACCCGCATTTAATGTGTGACGTGGGCGTGCGACAGAAAATCATCAAAACAAGATTTTACGGCGCTAATTTCCTACCACGTGTCTGTGCATTGTTTGGGCCTAGCCCAATGACACTTCGGATACGCGTATGGCCCAGGCCCGAGGGCTCCTGTCGGTGTATAAAACTTGGGTATTTTATACCCTGACTTATGCACAGGCAGTGGTAGCAGCCTCGATGGCCAGGGCTTGCCGGGGATCACCAACATCAAGATCAAGCAGCAAGACAAGGCATATGGCTAAGCGCTGAAGATACAAGAATCGCTTGTCGGTAAGGATGGCAATAGTTAGGGTATGGGGCGGGTAGAGCAATACCATACCCATACCCATGTAGTCTATGGGTACAAAATTCTACCCATACCCGTACCCATGGGTATGAAACTTTACCCGTACCCATATCCGATGGGTACCCAATGGGTAGATCAAACAGTACACAAGTTATTCACAATTTTACATTCATACATATTACATTTGATAGAAAAAATGAAAAATATGTATCTCAACTCAATAACATATAGATGAGTACATGACAATTATCTCAATTCAAATTTACAATTGGTGACAACTTTAACATAGGTTCACATGACACATTTCACGGGTAAGCTCAACATGTCAGTATAAATAGGTAGGTTATGGGTATATCCATGGGTACAAGGCTATACCCGTGCCCTACCCATAACTTAACGGGTAGGGTATGGGTACTACCCATGGGTATAAAATTGTGCCCATACCCTGCCCATGCAGGTACGGTATCCGCGGGTATCCGTACACATGGGTAAAATTGCCATCCTTACTTGCCGGCAAGGCGCGAGCAGGCAAGGTCAAGCCCCGGCATGCTCCGTGCCGGCAAGCCTTTGCCAACTCCTCATCGCTCCACCTCACCAAGCAGCTAGTCGCTAATCCGTGAGGTGTCGAGCGGGCAGGTAGTTTGGTGAGGTTTGTCGGGGCACGTGGCAGCATGCTGGAAGAAAGATTACCTTTAATGACACCCGTCCAGAAGACGTGTCAAGATAATAGGAGGTAGCTGGGCGAGCGGTGCAGGAACCTTGCCGGGGCTCGTCCTCCACACGACACCTAACGGCGCCATAAATGCATTTGTCCTAATCCGGCAGAGTTAGGTATGATAGCACTGTTTGCTATCTAATCAACATGTAATGACTGTTTTGCTACTGTGGTTACCCCTTGAGCTATAAAAGGAGGGTTAGGGTGTAACACCCTGGTTTTCGCTCCTTGTTTTTTTTCCTTCGCGGGATTTGACTCCCGTCTTTTTTCGGTGTTATCGGATTTTCTCTCGCTCTTGGGTATCTGAAGATGGTCATTTAGCCTTGCCTTCCCTATCCAACCAGCGATCCTCACCAGTCCAACTTGTCCACCCAAAATATATTTCAGGGTTTTGCCATCCAAACCCTACCTTCCGAGTTACCGGAAGGGAAACCCTAATTCTTTTCGTTACAAAGGAACCCTAATTTTCCTTGATCTGTTGCCTCCCCAACTTTTCCCAGTGATCATCCCACATCTATAAACACTGGATATGCAAAAATATTGCCAAGTCATTTGCAATATTTTTCATTTAAAATTAATTCCTTTTTCTGCCAGTTTAAGGAATTAAATCCAGGAAAATATATATCCATCTCCAAAGTTCATGAAAACTTGTGGAGATATTATTTGTGATCATATTGAGCTCTCATAAAAATATTGGCAATAATTAAATAAGGGAAATTGCCTTTTCCTATTTAAAGCCAATATTGCACTTTGGGCACTTTCCAAAGAAGCTACTATTTTTGTAGCCAGGAAAAATCCCAAATAATTTGTGGAGCTTCTCTTATCCATATATTCATTATTTCCATCAAGAACCCAACTTCCATAGTTCAACTTTTTAGCACATCATCCAATTCTTGTTTCTGGATTTATTTTGAGGTTGTGAAGCAACTATATTTTATATTGCTTCAAAATTCTTGAAATTAATCCAGGACCTCACATTCCCTATATGATGTGTGCATGCCAAAATTCACACCATTTCATCTAGCCAATTTCTCTCAAAAATTCCATCTAGTTTCTGTCCAGATTCAAGCACTGTGAAGGAAGTACCACTTTGGCATTTCCAAATGAGCTGAAATTTTTCCAGTATCTCCATACACCCAAATAACCTTCGTCCACCAAATTTCAGCCAAATCCATGCAGCCAATTGAGCACAACATCAAAATCCAGTTTTTGGACCACAATTTGCATTACAAAGGAACTATATGTAAACCTGGTCCAAATGGCCTTAAATTTTTCCAGAACCTACTCCTTTCTACCACAAGTCAGTATGACAAGGATCCAACTCCATTTCTTTAGCCATTTCTCCAAAAAAGTCCACTCAAGTTTCATGTCAGAAACATTGTGAACTCAAATCAGTCAACTCTTGTCTCCCATGTCCATCCAAACGCTCACAGGTCAACTCACTGACCTATGGTGTATATGTTTGACATGGTTCCAGGACCATCCGGTGCCCTTGGTGACCATGCATGAGAGCGCGCCAAAACGGCGCTCTGCACTCTGTCACCTCCGTGCAGTCACCTCCGGCCAGCCCTGGCTCGTCCGGGCATGTCCAGTGGCTCCGCGGCGGCCGCGTGCATCCTCTCCCGCAGCTTCCCCCTCCTCCTTCGCTCTCGTTGCGCCACGACGAGCCCCGCCACCGCACTGTCCTTCCCGTGACCGCCGTCGTCGCCTTCCTCTCTGCTGTCCTCTTCCTCTCCGAGCCTTCTCGAGCGCACCAGCGCGGCCCCGTCCTCGTATGTGCGTCAGGTCGGCACCAACCGGCGCTAGCCACCTCGCCGGAAGCGCTAGGACGCCGATAAGGCCGCCACGGCGGCTGAGCCTATCCAAGCATCTCGGCCGGCTATAAAAGCCGCGGCCTCGAGCCTCCCGACCTCACCACCAGCTCCCTCTCGCTCCCATAGTCCTCCTCGACCCCTCACTACCTCGCCGGAGTTCCCCCCTGCCACCACAAGGCCGCCCACGGCCTCTGCTCGAATTCGAGCAAGCCATAGCCCCTCTCGCCCTGCTACCACTACCAGACAAACCCTCGTACTCCGGCGAGCCCTCCCGAATACTCGCCCTCTCCGGGGAACCCCCAGGTCGCCGGGACGCCACCGGAGCCGCCGCGCACGGCCATGGTTGCAGTCGCACCACCGGCCATCCCCGGCGCCCGTGGAGCCATCCCCTGGATGTGCTACTCCACGGCGATCCCAGCCGTGCCGTCGCCCGCCCGAGTAGCTCACTGGAGCCTCGCCGGTCACCAGAGTCGGAGCTCTCTGTCGCCGCATCGGGAAGGAAGGGAGAGAAGAAGAAGGAAGGGAGGGAGGAGAGAGAAGGCCCACATGGGGCCCGCGTGTAAGTGACCAGTCGCGAGGCCCCGCTCTGCCACGTCGGATAAGTGGTCACGCACCCGCGCGGATACACTTTTGGTTGAACGAAAGTGTATTAGAGCTTTATGCGCTGTCATTCAGAGAAAGCGCACTTTGGCTAGAATACATTTTCTATACTATAAAACGTATTCCCAGAGAAGGCGCCAGCAGCTGTGCTGTCAGGGACCCGGTGGTAAATATTTTCTTTACAGATAGGTCCCTGGTAGTCAAACCCTCATATCTTTTTGCTCGCAACTCCGAATCAGGTGAATCCAAAGCCCACTTTCTCAGTTCGTCGAGCCCGTTCTGATGACAGCACTTCCACCATGTTTACCCTTTCTGAAAATACCCATTTTTCCCCTGCCCTCTATTCAGCCCCTCCAAGAGGGAATCCTTTCCGGCGAATTCTCCCGCGAGGTGATCGCACTTCTCCTGGAGTATTCCTTCAGCCCAGGCAAGCCGACCATCTGATATATGCCCTAAAGCATTGCTCTATGTTATTCTTGCATGTTTAATTAATAAATGTGTCGGTGTTTGAAATAATTGAATTCCTGCCAGTTTGAACTTGCTAGTTACATTACCTGCTAATATTCATCATATTATCGCACTAGTGACTCGTAGGTGACAGTATGGAGATAGGTTGTTATGTTTTCATAGTGATTACAGCATGCATGACCATTGTTATTGCAATTAGTAAGAATATGATATAATGACAACAACCTCCTCCGTCGGCTGGATCGAGTCATAGTGCCACCGAACCGAGCTCATCGAGTGCAACCACACTTGCCTGGATGGGGAGGCCCTAACTTGGCCTATTGTCTTGCCTCTTGTCGGTACCTCCAAAGAGGGAGGGTTATGCGTGCATGCTACCTTGGCCCGGTAGGCGGCGATATTCCTGTGAGCCCAGTTTAGTTATATGGTACCAGGTCCCCATTTGGGACAGTTTGTTTGGCCACGACGGTGGCAGGTGTCACGGGGTGACACAGGGGCCACCCAGGACATGACCCTGGGAGGGTATGATTGTCAGTGGGACCGTAAGAGTGCCAGGCAATAGACAAGTTTTGTTGGAGTAGCACCGGTCCACCCGAATGGGAGCATGAGGCCAGGAGCTCCATAGTGTGGGTAAAGTGCGCAACCTCTGCAGAGTGTAAATCTATTCGAATAGCCGCGTCCTCGGTCATGGACACAGTTCGTAGCAGGTCACACTATTTGGTCTGTGCCGAGTCTGGAGGAACAAACTATATAATGTTATTGCTAAGACTGAACCTGAGAATGGTAAGGTTTGTCAGGCTTGTAGTATAGATGCAGGGACATCGGATGATGTCAGGTATATGAGATGTTAGCCATGGGATGGCTAAGAGAGAAACGGTCGTATGACCGAAAGATTTGGATTGGATTTGAATCAGATTCGGATTCGGATTTGGATTTGGATCGGATTTGGATTGGATCATGAGAATATTCGGAGTATGGATTAATTACTTGATATGCTTTATCTTCGTCATTCTACAGTTACTTTGATAGTTAACATGCTAGATAATCCTATTATGATATGATATTGCTATATAATCCTGCTATGACATGATGATTAATGATGATAAATCCTGCTAGATAATCCTGTCATAACATGATAGATAATACTGTTAAGATAACAAATGCATGCTTGAATGCCATGGATTGCTTTGCTTGGTGTATATGTCGGTTTGGTTTGCTTGCGAGTACATTCAAAAGTACTCAGTGGCCTTCAATGTGGCCAGGTTCACCTAAGGATCCGACGTCCACTAGCGAGGAGCCGGAGTGTTCGCGGGCTAGAAGAGTAACCCAGTCAGATCCCTGTGGATTGGAGCCGCACCAAGACCATGCTGCCTTAGATAGAGTTTTTCCGCTGCCATCACCCATGTAAAATATCATGTAAGACCTATATATCCATTAATAGAAGTACCTGTGTTCATGATACTTGTTGTAAACGCGCATGCCAGAGTGATTTCCTGGGCTGGCATGTGCGGCGACTGTCTGGCTATAGTGGTATTCAGGCGGGGCGCCTCAACGGATGGTATCAGGGCCAGGCTGACTGTAGGTTACCCTAGCCGGACTTCATTGCCTCTTGTGCTCAGTAGAAAGCCCAGATGGATTTCAGCCATCTTAGCCAAGCTGGCATGGCTACTATTGATCATAAGGCAACCCCATAGGTTTTGGCTCCATCAGACCCCAACTCTCATGGCCTTTGCCTCCGGTGTAAGATGTCCGCACCAGGCAATGACCCGTGAGCCCTGAAGCCCTAGGTAAACCAGATATCCCCACCTTGCTTGCTAACCATGGCATTTCTCTTCTCAAATCTAGTTTCCTTTGGGAAACGCCAATAAATTCCATCTTTCCCCGACAACCTTAGGATCATTAACTAAGCCACTTTGGCTATGGTCGTGCATCGAGTTTGATGTTCCCTAAGGAAGTAGTAGGAGCTTGACACCAATTGCTACCAGTAGCGTTGTGTGGTTTGCTTCTAAATCCTTAGAGGTACATCGAGTGCGCTATAATAGTTATACTAGTGAATCTTCGGCCACATGTGTAAGGTCAGCAAAATTTGAGCTTTATTTGCTTTTTCGTGGTTCTTGCTTTTTTTTGTCGATTTCGTTCTGTCGCTCCGAATGGATCCATCTGCAAGAGCAGTTAAGAAGACCAGATTACAACTTGGATAATACCCAATAATCCAAATTCAGTAAGAGTCAAGCCAAGCCAACTGCCCGATATTCAGAACAGTATCACCGGATCTGTCAAGAAAGAAGAATGGGTTAGAAGCAGAATCGGAGTGCAACCGACAAGGCTAGACTATAGCCAAGGGAGTTTGCCGCGGAATAGATTACAGCAAGAGCAAATTATTCGGTCCTCGACACAAGGATTATTTTAGTCAGTGGGTGAACCTTGAGTCTTTTCTCAATGGACTCAAGAATCATTTATTATCCACAGAAGGCATGTTTCGAGAATGTGAAGGTGCCGAGAACAACAACAAAACTCTGGTATGTTGATACAAATTTCAAAGCATATTTTGGGATTTATCGGTGCACATACAAAAATTTCTGAGCAAAGTAAACAAGGTTTGCGAGAAATATGGATAAGCTCACGGCTGCCCGGAATTAATGAGAATTTCAAGTTCAGTTAAATCGAATGGAATTATCCGTCAACTGCTCACCACCAGCAACACTTGGTTCAAATGCAAAGGGTATTCTGAATTAATTATCAACACGAAGTCTGCATCAGTTGTGCAACCTTTACAGTAGCAATGATCGGACCAGCGGAAGGACAAGTGGTGTGCATGAATGACGAAATATCTTCAGTCAAGATGTGGCCTATACCAAGTTGTGGCTTCACTATGGGTAAATTCCGGATACTTTGGTAGGAAGCCAGAATCCGCCACAGGTCCGACCGCATATCACAGTGAAAGACCTCTGGTGTGAGAAACCCAGCCTTCCTCTGCAAGCTATTAAGAGAAGCTTACGACGCAAGACTCCCAGTCTTCCTCGCTACGCCCCTTGGTGGGAAAGAATCTTCTGGGGTACGGCACTCCAATCTTCCTCAGCCCGCTACCACGGCAAGCTTCCGGCATAAGGCACCAGACCCTCCACGGTAAGCCACATGAGGGAAAGCTTCTGAGGTACGATACCCAGCCTTCTTCGGCACACTACTTGGCAAAAGCTTTAAGCATAAGGTACTCAGCTTTCTTCAGCACGCCATCGTGACCACAACAATCCTGTCAGAAGCACGAACTAGTCCAGACACACGTCCGCCTCAGATCTCAATGGATTATGAGGGGATTTATTCTATACTTGCATATTTTGTGAGCATGCAGTCTATTCGATCAGTTCATGCGAGCCACTCGTACATGGGAATGCATGTGTTTAGAGAAACATTGGCCCCATACTTCCAAGAAGGATATGAATGCAGCAATCCCTACAAGATATGCAAGAGTAAATTGTGAATACAAGCCCAACAAGCTGGGATATGACTAAGGAGACATGATGGTAGGTCATGACAAGGAACCCTCAAGAACAAAGTGATGGAAATATGCCCTAGAGGCAATAATAAAGTAGTTATTATTTTATATTTCCTTGTTCATGATAAAGGTTTATTATTCATGCTCGAATTTTATTGACCGGAAACTTAAATACATGTGTGAATACATAAACAAATACCGTGTCCCTAGTGAGCCTCTACTAGACTAGCTCGTTGATCAAAGATGGTTAAGGTTTCCTAACCATAGACATGAGTTGTCATTTGATAACGGGATCACATCATTAGGAGAATGATGTGATGGACAAGACCCATCCGTTAAGCTTAGCATATGATCGTTCTGTTTATTGCTACTGCTTTCTTGAATGTCAAATACATGTTCCTCAGACCATGAGATCATGCAACTCCCGAATACCGGAGGAATACCTTGTGTGCTATCAAACGTCACAACGTAACTGGGTGATCATAAAGATGCTCTACAGGTATCTCCGAAGGCGTCCGTTGAGTTGGCATGGATCGAGACTGGGATTTGTCACTCCGTGTTTCGGAGAGGTATCTCTGGGCCCTCTCGGTAATGCACATCATAAGAAGCTTGCAAGCAAAGTGACTAAGGAGTTAGTTAAGGGATGATGTATTACGGAACGAGTAAAGAGACTTGCCGGTAACGAGATTGAACTAGGTATGGAGATACCGACGATCGAATCTCGGGCAAGTAACATACCGATGGACAAAGGGAATTACGTATGTTGTCATTGCGGTTCGACCGATAAGATCTTCGTGGAATATGTAGGAACCAATATGAGCATCCAGGTTCCGCTATTGGTTATTGACCGGAGAGGCGTCTCAGTCATGTCTACATCATTCCCGAACTCGTAGGGTCCGCACGCTTAACGTTCGTTGACGATATAGTGTTATATGAGTTATGTGAATTGGTAACCGAATGTTGTTCGGAGTCCCGGATGAGATCCCGGATGTCACGAGGAGTCTCGGAATGGTCGAGAGGTAAAGATTTATATATGGGAAGTCATATTTTTTGTTCCGGAAAAAGGTGCAGTTTTTTCGGTATTGTACCGGGAAGCTTCCAGAAGGTTCCGAAGGGGTCCGGAAGTCCACAAGTGGGTCCACCATGTCCCAAGGGCGGGCATGGGCTAAGGGGAGGCGCCCTGGCCTTATTGGGCCAGGCGCACCAAGTCCTCAAAAGCCCACACAGCTAGGGAAAGAAAAAAAGGGAGAGTCCTAGTAGGAATAGGATTGGACTTTGGAGTCCAAGTCCACGTGTGTACTATTCACGGTTACTGTTCACATGGCACTATTCCTTCTACTCCAAGCCCCTACACATATATAAATAGAGGAGAGGGGGCGCCCCAAAGGACACAACATTGTCTTAGTCGTGTGCGGCGCCCCCCTCCACAGTTCCGTCCCTCGGTCATATTTTCGCAGTGCTTGGGCGAAGCCCTGCGGAGATAGCATCACCATCACCGTCACCACGCCGTCGTGCTGCTGGAACTCATCCACTACCTCGCCGTCTTGCTGGATCAAGAAGTCGAGGACGTCACCGAGCTGAACGTGTGTTGAACGCGGAGGTGCCGTACGTTCGGTGCTCGGTCGGTTGGATCGTGAAGTTGTTCGACGACATCAACCGCGTTGTTCTAATGCTTCCGCTTACGGTCTACGAGGGTAGGTAGACACACTCTCCCTCTCGTAGCTATGCATCTCCATGGATAGATATTGCGTGTGCGTAGAATTTTTTTTGTTTTCCATGCAACGTTCCCCAACAGTGGTATCAGAGCCAGGTCTATGCGTAGATGATATGCACGAGTAGAAGACAAAGAGTTGTGGACGGTGATCGTCATACTGCTTACCAGCAACGTCTTATTTTGATTCGGCGGTATTGTAAGATTAAGCGGCCCGGACCAACCTTACATGTCCACGTACATGAGACCGGTTCCACCGACAGACATGCAACTTGTTTTGCATAAAGGTGGCTGGCGGGTGTCTGTTTCTCCTACTTTAGTTTAATCGAATTTGACTGCGGCCGGTCCTTGTTGAAGGTTAAAACAGCAAACTTGATAAATCACCGTTGTGGTTTTGTGCCATAGGTAAGAACGGTTCTTGCTAGAAGCCCGTAGCATCCACGTAAAACTTGCAACAACAAAGTAGAGGACGTCTAACTTGTTTTTGCAGGGTATGCTGTGATGTGATATGGTCAAGACATGATGTGATATACGTTATTGTATGAGATGATCATGTTTTGTAATTTATCGGCAACCGGCAGGAGCCTTATGGTTGTCTCTTTATTGTATGAAATGCAAGCGCCATGTAATTGCTTTACTTTATCGCTATGCGTTAGCAATAGTTATAGAAGCAATAGTTGGCGAGACGACCACGACGCAACGATGGAGATCAAGGTGTCGAGCCGGTGACGATGGAGATCATGACGATGCTTTGGAGATGGAGATCAAAAGCACAAGCTGATGGCCATATCATGTCACATATTTTGATTGCATGTGATGTTTATCCTTTATGCATCTTATTTTGCTTAGAACGGCGGTAGCATTATAAGACGACCCCTTCACTAAATTTCAAGATAAAAGTGTTCTCCCCGAGTATGCACCGTTGCTAAAGTTCGTCGTTTCGAAGCACCTCGTGATGATCGGGTGTAATAGATTCTACGTTCACATACAACGGGTGTAAGCCAGTTTTACACAAGCAGAATACTTGGGTTAAACTTGACGAGCCTAGCATGTACAGACATGGTCTCGGAACACTGGAGACCGAAAGGTCGAACATGAGTCATATAGTAGATATGATCAACATGGAGATGTTCACCATTGATGACTATCCCATCTCACGTGATGATCGGACATGGGCTAGTTGATTTGGATCATGTATCACTTAGTTAACTTAAGGGATGTTAATTTAAGTGGGAGTTCATTAGTAATTTGATTAATTGAACTTAATTTATCATGAACTTAGTCTTGATAGTTTCTTTGCATATCTATGTTGTAGATAAATGGCCCGTGCTACTGTTCCGTTGAATTTTAATGCGTTCCTAGAGAAAGCTAAGTTGAAAGATGATGGTAGCAACTACATGGACTGGGTCCGTAACTTGAGGATTATCCTCATTGCTGCACAGAAGAATTATGTCCATGATGCACCGCTAGGTGATGGACCTGCTGCAGGAGCTGCTGCAGACGTTGTGAACGCCTGGCAGGCTCGATCTGATGACTACTCGATAGTTCAGTGTGCCATGCTCTACGGCTTAGAACCGGGACTGCAAAAGCGTTTTGAACGCCACGGAGCATATGAGATGTTCCAAGAGCTGAAATTGATATTTCAAGCTAATGCCCGGGTTGAGAGATATGAAGTCTCCAACAAGTTCTTTAGCTGTAAGATGGAGGAGAACAGTTCTGTCAGTGAACACATACTCAGAATGTCTGGGTACCACAACCACTTGACTCAGCTGGGAATTGATCTTCCGGTTGAGAGTGTTATTGACAGAGTTCTTCAGTCAGTGCCACCAAGCTATAAAGGCTTCGTGATGAACTATAATATGCAAGGGATGGAGAAGACAATTCCCGAGCTCTTCGCGATGCTGAAATCAGCGGAGGTAGAAATCAAGAAGGAGCATCAAGTGTTGATGGTTAACAAAACCACTAGTTTCAAGAAAAAGGGCAAGGGAAAGAAGGGGAACTTCAAGAAGAACGGCAAGCAAGTTGCCGCTCCCACGAAGAAACCCAAAGCTGGACCCAGGCCTGAAACAGAGTGCTTCTACTGCAAAGGGACTGGTCACTGGAAGCGGAACTGCCCCAAGTATTTGGCGGATAAGAAGGATGGCAAAGTGAGGAAAGGTATATTTGATATACATGTTATTGATGTGTTCCTCACTAATGCTCGCAGTAGTGCCTGGGTATTTGATACTGGTTCGGTTGCTCATATTTGTAACTCGAAACAGGAGCTACGGAATAAGCGAAGATTGGCTAAGGACGAGGTGACGATGCGCGTCGGGAATGGTTCCAAGGTTGATGTGATCGCCGTCGGCACGCTACCTCTATGTCTACCTTCGGGATTAGTTTTAGACCTCAATAATTGTTATTTGGTGCCAGCGTTGAGCATGAACATTATATCTGGATCTTGTTTATTGCGAGACGGTTATTCATTTAAGTCAGAGAATAATGGTTGTTCTATTTATATGAGTAACATCTTTTATGGTCACGCACCTTTTGTGAATGGTCTATTCTTGTTGAATCTCGATCATAGTGATACACATATTCGTAATATTGATGCCAAAAGATGCAAAGTTGATAATGATAGTGCAACATACTTGTGGCACTGCCGTTTAGGTCATATTGGTGTAAAGCGCATGAAGAAACTCCATGCGGATGGACTTTTGGAATCTCTTGATTATGAATCATTTGATACTTGCGAACCATGCCTCATGGGCAAGATGACTAAAACTCCGTTCTCCGGAACAATGGAGCGAGCTACTGATTTGTTGGAAATAATACATACCGATGTATGCGGTCCGATGAATGTTGAAGCACGCGGCGGGTATCGTTATTTTCTAACCTTCACAGATGATTTGAGTAGATATGGGTATATCTACTTGATGAAACACAAGTCTGAAACATTTGAAAAGTTCAAAGAATTTCAGAGTGAAGTAGAGAATCATCGTAACAAGAAAATAAAGTTTCTACGATCTGATCGCAGAGGCGAATATTTGAGTTACGAGTTTGGCCTTCATTTAAGAAAATGTGGAATTGTTTCACAACTCACGCCACCTGGAACACCACAGCGTAATGGTGTGTCCGAATGTCGTAACCGTACTTTATTGGATATGGTGCCTTCTATGATGTCTCTTACCGATTTGCCACTATCGTTTTGGGGTTATGCATTAGAGACAGCTGCATTCACGTTAAATAGGGCACCGTCTAAATCCGTTGAGACGACACCATATGAACTATGGTTTGGCAAGAAACCTAAGCTGTCGTTTCTTAAAGTTTGGGGATGCGATGCTTATGTGAAAAAGCTTCAACCTGATAAGCTCGAACCCAAAGCGGAGATGTGCGTCTTCATAGGATACCCTAAAGAAACAATTGGGTACACCTTCTACCACAGATCCGAAGGCAAGGTCTTTGTTGCCAAGAATGGGTCCTTTCTAGAGAAGGAGTTTCTCTTGAAAGAAGTGAGTGGGAGGAAAGTAGAACTTGATGAGGTAATTGTACCTTCTCTCGAATTGGAAAGTAGCTCATCAGAGAAAACCGTTCCCGTGATGCCTACACCAATAAGAGAGGAAGATAATGATAAAGATCATGAAACTTCAGATCAAGTTACTACTGAACGTCGTAGGTCGACCAGAGTACGTTCCGCACCAGAGTGGTACGGTAATCCTGTTCTGGAAGTTATGTTGTTAGACAACAGCGAACCTACGAACTATGAAGAAGCTATGATAAGCCCGGATTCCGACAAATGGCTTGAGGCCATGAAATCTGAGATAGGATCCATGTATGAGAACAAAGTGTGGACTTTGGTGGACTTGCCCGATGATCGACAAGCCATTGAGAATAAATGGATTTTTAAGAGGAAGACGGATGCTGATGGTAATATCACTGTCTACAAAGCTCGACTTGTCGTGAAAGGTTTTCGACAAGTTCAAGGGGTTGACTACGATGAGACTTTCTCACCCGTAGCGATGCTTAAGTCTGTCCGAATCATGTTAGCAATTGCCGCATTTTATGATTATGAAATCTGGCAAATGGATGTCAAAACTGCATTCCTTAATGGTTTTCTCAAAGAAGAGTTGTATATGATGCAACCAGAAGGTTTTGTCGATCCTAAGGGTGCTAACAAAGTGTGCAAGCTCCAGCGATCCATCTATGGATTGGTGCAAGCATCTCGGAGTTGGAATATACGCTTTGATGAGGTGATCAAAGCATATGGTTTTGTACAGACTTACGGTGAAGCCTGTATTTACAAGAAAGTGGGTGGGAGCTCTGTAGCATTTCTAATATTATATGTGGATGACATATTGTTGATTGGAAATGATATAGAATTTCTGGATGGCATAAAGGGATACTTGAATAAGAATTTTTCAATGAAAGACCTCGGTGAAGCTGCTTATATATTGGGCATCAAGATCTATAGGGATAGATCAAGACGCTTGATAGGACTTTCACAAAGCACATACCTTGACAAAGTTTTGAAGAAGTTCAAAATGGATCAGTCAAAGAAAGGGTTCTTGTCTGTCTTGCAAGGTGTGAAGTTCAGTCAGACTCAATGCCCGACCACGGCAGAAGATATATAGAAAATGAAAGTCATTCCCTATGCCTCAGCCATAGGTTCTATTATGTATGCCATGTTGTGTACCAGACCTGATGTGTGCCTTGCCATAAGTTTGGCAGGGAGGTACCAGAGTAATCCAGGAGTGGATCACTAGACAGCGGTCAAGAATATCCTGAAGTACCTGAAAAGGACCAAGGACATGTTTCTCGTTTATGGAGGTGACGAAGAGCTCGTCGTAAAGGGTTACGTCGATGCAAGCTTCGACACTGATCCGGATGACTCTAAGTCACAAACCGGATACGTATTTATATTAAATGGTGGAGCTGTCAGTTGGTGCAGTTCCAAGCAGAGCGTCGTGGCGGGATCTACGTGTGAAGCGGAATACATAGCTGCTTCGGAAGCAGCACATGAAGAAGTCTGGATGAAGGAGTTCATATCCGATCCAGGTGTAATACCTAGTGCATCGCGTCCAATGACAATCTTTTGTGACAACACTGGAGCAATTGCCATAGCCAAGGAGCCCAGGTTTCACAAGAAGACCAAACACATCAAGAGACGCTTCAACTCCATTCGTGAATATGTCAAGGATGGAGACATAGAAATTTGCAAAGTACACACGGATCTGAATGTGGCAGACCCGTTGACTAAGCCTCTTCCACGAGCAAAACATGATCAGCACCAAGACTCCATGGGTGTTAGATTCATTACTATGTAATCTAGATTATTGACTCTAGTGCAAGTGGGAGACTGATGGAAATATGCCCTAGAGGCAATAATAAAGTTGTTATTATTTTATATTTCCTTGTTCATGATAAAGGTTTATTATTCATGCTAGAATTGTATTGACCGGAAACTTAAATACATGTGTGAATACATAAACAAATACCGTGTCCCTAGTGAGCCTCTACTAGACTAGCTCGTTGATCAAAGATGGTTAAGGTTTCCTAACCATAGACATGAGTTGTCATTTGATAACGGGATCACATCATTAGGAGAATGATGTGATGGACAAGACCCATCCGTTAAGCTTAGCATATGATCGTTCTGTTTATTGCTACTGCTTTCTTGAATGTCAAATACATGTTCCTCAGACCATGAGATCATGCAACTCCCGGATACCGGAGGAATACCTTGTGTGCTATCAAACGTCACAACGTAACTGGGTGATCATAAAGATGCTCTACAGGTATCTCCGACGGCGTCCATTGAGTTGGCATGGATCGAGACTGGGATTTGTCACTCCGTGTTTCGGAGAGGTATCTCTGGACCCTCTCGGTAATGCACATCATAAGAAGCTTGCAAGCAAAGTGACTAAGGAGTTAGTTACGGGATGATGTATTACGGAACGAGTAAAGAGACTTGCCAGTAACGAGATTGAACTAGGTATGGAGATACCGACGATCGAATCTCGGGCAAGTAACATACCGATGGACAAAGGGAATTACGTATGTTGTCATTGCGGTTCGACCGATAAGATCTTCGTGGAATATGTAGGAACCAATATGACCATCCAGGTTCCGCTATTGGTTATTGACCGGAGAGGCGTCTCAGTCATGTCTACATCATTCCCGAACTCGTAGGGTCCGCACGCTTAACGTTCGTTGACGATATAGAGTTATATGAGTTATGTGAATTGGTAACCGAATGTTGTTCGGAGTCCCGGATGAGATCCCGGACATCACGAGGAGTCTCGGAATGGTCGAGAGGTAAAGATTTATATATGGGAAGTCATATTTTCGGTTCCGGAAAAAGGTGCAGTTTTTTCGGTATTGTACCGGGAAGCTTCCAGAAGGTTCCGGAGGGGTCCGGAAGTCCACAAGTGGGTCCACCACGTCCCAAGGGCTGGCATGGGCTAAGGAGAGGCGCCCTGGCCTTATTGGGCCAGGCGCACCAAGTCCTCAAAAGCCCACGCAGCTAGGGAAAGAAAAAAAGGGAGAGTCCTAGTAGGAATAGGATTGGACTTTGGAGTCCAAGTCCACGTGTGTACTATTCACGGTTACTGTTCACATGGCACTATTCCTTCTACTCCAAGCCCCTACACATATATAAATAGAGGAGAGGGGGCGCCCCAAAGGACACAACATTGTCTTAGCCGTGTGCGGCGCCCCCCTCCACAGTTCCGTCCCTCGGTCATATTTTCGCAGTGCTTGGGCGAAGCCCTGCGGAGATAGCATCACCATCACCGTCACCACGCCGTCGTGCTGCCGGAACTCATCCACTACCTCGCCGTCTTGCTGGATCAAGAAGTCGAGGACGTCACCGAGCTGAACGTGTGCTGAACGCGGAGGTGCCGTACGTTCGGTGCTCGGTCGGTTGGATCATGAAGTTGTTCGACGACATCAACCGCGTTGTTCTAACGCTTCCGCTTACGGTCTACGAGGGTACGTAGACACACTCCCCCTCTCATAGCTATGCATCTCCATGGATAGATCTTGTGTGTGCGTAGAAATTTTTTTGTTTTCCATGCAATGTTCCCCAACACAAAGAAGTTTCGGATGCACAACCTCCGTGACGGTCACTAAAAGTAAAGCTTCACAGACAAGGTGATATTGCCAACCCTTGTCAGACTCTTGCATATACGGCCACAACAATGCAGCCAGCATGCCATACTCATCATGAATATGGCCATCAACCAAGATAAGAGGCTAGTCTCCGAAAGGTGCACCGAGTGATAGCCATACTGTGTTCAGCTCAGTGGTCATCACCAGAACTATAGAGGCTATATATATGGCAGAGCCACCTCAGTGATTGACAAAGTTTGACAGTCTGAATTCACAGGGAGACAAGACATGCAGATAGAATAGCTAAAAGTACATACACATTGACATTGACGGTTCATAAATACCACGGTGTCATTGGAATAGGAGATTACCGTCTATGATTACTTTGTGATCATGCCTGACCTTTCAGTTGGAGATATAGCAGCCGTAGCTCGGTCATGTTGTCCCTTGGATTGTGGATCACCTAAGGACAAAGTCAAGAGTGCATAAAACAGAAGGAAACATCAGTACGGAACCCAGAGCCAGACTGAGCATTCTGACAAGGCAGAAAGAAAGCCATCCCTAGTCACTCGAGGCCATAAGATCGCATGAGCCTTGTACCAGGAAAAGAATGCCTCACCCGTGACAGTCAGTGTACGAAGTATCGCAATAAAACCCGACGCAGCTAGCTCCAAGCCTTGAAAATGAGCTATTCTATTGATCCTACTCGCTACCAACCAACCTTAGGCTACAAACTACCAGGATAGAAGGTTTGCCTGCCACGAAAGAGAAGGATTCAATGTAGCTGTGTGGAAACACAACACCTGAGCCATCAGAAGAGGCAGTTAAAAGGTCAGTGAAACGATGAAGACAAGACAGCTGATGGATCCAAGTCACACACAGGTATGTCCCCTTCACCGGGAGGTAAGCCCGGAAATCTCGAGGACGAGATTTTCTTAAGGGGGGTAGGTTTGTAACACCCTGGTTTTCGCTCCTTGTTTTTTTTTTCCTTCGCGGGATTTGACTCCCGTTTTTTTTCGGTGTTATCGGATTTTCTCTCGCTCTTGGGTATCTGAAGATGGTCATTTAGCCTTGCCTTCCCTATCCAACCAGAGATCCTCACCAGTCCAACTTCTCCACCAAAAATATATTTCAGGGTTTTGCCATCCAAACCCTACCTTCCGAGTTACCGGAAGGGAAACCCTAATTCTTTCCGTTACAAAGGAACCCTAATTTTCCTTGATCTGTTGCCTCCCAAACTTTTCCCAGTGATCATCCCACATCTATAAACACTGGATATGCAAAAATATTGCCAAGTCATTTGCAATATTTTTCATTTAAAATTAATTCCTTTTTCTGCCAGTTTAAGGAATTAAATCCAGGAAAATATCTATCCATCTCCAAAGTTCATGAAAACTTGTGGAGATATTCTTTGTGATCATATCGAGCTCTCATAAAAATATTGGCAATAATTAAATAAGGGAAATTGCCTTTTCCTATTTAAAGCCAATATTGCACTTTGGGCACTTTCCAAAGGAGCTACTATTTTGGTAGCCAGGAAAAATCCCAAATAATTTGTGGTGCTTCTCTTATCCATATATTAACCATTTCCATCAACAACCCAAGTTCCATAGTTCAACTTTTGAGCACATCATCCAATTCTTGTTTCTGGATTTATTTTGAGGTTGTGAAGAAACTATATTTTATATTGCTTCAAAATTCTTAAAATTAATCCAGGACCTCACATTCCCTATATGATGTGTGCATGCAAAAATTCACATCATTTCATCTAGCCAATTTCTCTCAAAAATTCCGTCTAGTTTCTGTCCAGATTCAAGCACTGTGAAGGAAGTACCACTTTGGCATTTCCAAATGAGCTGAAATTTTTCCAGTATCTCCATACACCCAAATAACCTTCCTCCACCAAATTTCAGCCAAATCCATGCAGCCAATTGAGCAAAACATCAAAATCCAGTTTCTGGACCACAATTTGCATTACAAAGGAAGTATATGTAAACCTGGTCCAAATGGCCTCAAATTTTTCCAGAACCTACTCCTTTCTACCACAAGTCAGTATGACAAGGATCCAACTCCCTTTCTTTAGCCATTTCTCCAGAAAAGTCCACTCAAGTTTCATGTCAGAAACATTGTGAACTCAAATCAGTCGACTCTTGTCTCCCATGTCCATCCAAACCCTCACAGGTCAACTCACTGACCTATGGTGTATATGTTTGACAAGGTTCCAGGACCATCCGGTGCCCTGGACACGCGGTGCCCTGGACACGTGGTGCCCTTGGTGACCATGCATGAGAGCACGCCAAAACGGCGCTCTGCACTCTGTCAGCTCCGTGCAGTCACCTCCGGCCAGCCCTGGCTCATCCGGGCATGTCCAGTGGCTCCGCGGCGGCCGCGTACATCCTCTCCCGCAGCTTCCCCCTCCTCCTTCGCTCTCGTTGCGCCATGACGAGCCCCACCACCGCACTATCCTGCCCGTGACCGCCGTCGTCGCCTTCCTCTCTGCTGTCCTCTTCCTCCCCGAGCCTTCTCGAGCGCGCCAGCGCGGCCCTGTCCTCGTCCGTGCGTCAGGTCGGCACCAACCGGCGCTTGCCACCTCGCCGGAAGCGCTAGGACGCTGATAAGGCCGCCACGGCGGCTGAGCTTATCTGAGCGCCTCGGCCGGCTATAAAAGCCGCGGCCCCGAGCCTCCCGACCTTACCACCAGCTCCCTCTCGCTCCCATAGTCCTCCTCGACCCCTCACTACCTCGCCGGAGTTCCCCCCTGCCACCACATCGCTGCCATGGCCGCCCACGGCCTCTGCTCGAATTCAAGCAAGCCATAGCCCCTCTCGCCCTCCTACCACCACCAGATGAACCCTCGTACTCCGGCGAGCCCTCTCGAATACTCACCCACCCCGGGGAACCCCCAGGTCGCTGGGACGCCGCCGGAGCCGCCGCCCACGGCCATGGTTGCAGTCGCGCCACCGGCCATCCCCGGCGCCCGTGGAGCCATCCCCTGGATGCGCTACTCCACGGCGATCTCAGCCGTGCCGTCGCCTGCCCGAGTAGCTCACCGGAGCCTCGCCGGTCACCAGAGCCGGAGCTCTCTGTCGCCGCATCGGGAAGAAAGGGAGAGAAGAAGAAGGAAGGGAGGGAGGAGAGAGAAAGTCCACATGGGGCCCGCGTGTAAGTGACCAGCCGCGAGGCCCCGCTCTGCCACGTCGGATAAGTGGTCACGCACCCGCGCGGATACGCTTTTGGTTGACCGAAAGCGTATTAGAGCTTTATGCGCTTTCATTCGGAGAAAGTGCACTTTGGCTAGAATACGTTTTCTCTACTGTAAAACGTATTCCCAGAGAAGGCGCCAGCAGCTGTGCTGTCAGGGACCCGATGGTAAATATTTTCTTTATAGATAGGTCCCTGGCAGTCAAACCCTCATATCGTTTTGCTCGCAACTCCGAATCAGGTGAATCCAAAGCCCACTTCCTCAGTTCGTCGAGCCCGTTCTGATGACAGCACTTCCACCATGTTTACACTTTCTGAAAATACCCATTTTGCCCCTGCCCTCTATTCAGCCCCTCCAAGAAGGAATCCTTTCCGGCGAATTCTCCCGCGAGGTGATCGCACTTCTCCTGGAGTATTCCTTCACCCCCAGGCAAGCTGACCATCTGATATATGCCCTAAAGCATTACTCTATGTTATTCTTGCGTGTTTAATTAATAAATGTGCCGGTGTTAGAAATAATTGAATTCCTGCCAGTTTGAACTTGCTAGTTACATTACCTGCTAATATTCATCATATTATCGCACTAGTGACTCGTAGGTGACAGTATGGAGATAGGTTGTTATGTTTTCATAGTGATTACAGCATGCATGACCATTGTTATTGCAATGAGTAAGAATATGATATAATGAGTTAATGACAACAACCTCCTCCATCGGCTGGATCGAGTCATAGTGCCACCGAACCGAGCTCATCGAGTGCAACCACACTTGCCTAGATGGGGAGGCCCTAACTTGGTCTATTGTCTTGCCTCTTGTCGGTACCTCCAAAGAGGGAGGGTTATGCATGCATGCTACCCTGGCCCGGTAGGCGGCGATAATCCTGTGAGCCCAGTTTAGTTATATGGTACCAGGTCCCCGTTTGGGACAGTTTGTTTGGCCACGACGGTGGTAGGTGTCACGGGGTGACACAGGGGCCACCCAGGACATCACCCTGGGAGGGTATGATTGTCGGTGGGATCGTAAGAGTGCCAGGCAATAGACAAGTTTTGTTGGAGCAGCACTGGTCCACCCGAATGGGAGCATGAGGCCAGGAGATCCATAGTGTGGGTAAAGTGCGCAACCTCTGCAGAGTGTAAATCTATTCGAATAGCCGCGTCCTCGGTCATGGACACAGTTCGTACTAGGTCACACTATTTGGTCTGTGTCGAGTCTGGAGGAACAAACTATATAATGTTATTGCTAAGACTGAACCTGAGAATGGTAAGGTTTGTCAGGCTTGTAGTATAGATGCAGGGACATCGGATGATGTCAGGTATATGAGATGTTAGCCATGGGATGGCTAAGAGAGAAACGGTCGTATGACCGAAAGATTTGGATTGGATTTGAATCGGATTCGGATTTGGATTTGGATTTGGATCGGATTTGGATTG
Organism: Elymus sibiricus; assembly: GCA_039707655.1. Lineage (NCBI taxonomy): Eukaryota > Viridiplantae > Streptophyta > Magnoliopsida > Poales > Poaceae > Elymus > Elymus sibiricus. The sequence continues at coordinate 404,294,492 of CM077672.1, forward strand.
GATCATGAGAATATTCGGAGTATAGATTAATTACTTGATATGCTTTATCTTCGTCATTCTACAGTTACTTTGATAGTTAACATGCTAGATAATCCTATTATGATATGATATTGCTATATAATCCTGCGATGACATGATGATTAATGATGATAAATCCTGCTAGATAATCCTGTCATAACATGATAGATAATACTGTTAAGATAACAAATGCATGCTTGAATGCCATGGATTGCTTTGCTTGGTGTATATGTCAGTTTGGTTTGCTTGCGAGTACATTCAAAAGTACTCAGCGGCCTTCAATGTGGCCAGGTTCACCTAAGGATCCGACGTCCACTAGCGAGGAGCCGGAGTGTTCGCGGGCTAGAAGAGTAACCAAGTCAGATCCCTGTGGATTGGAGCCGCACCAAGACCATGCTGCCTTAGATAGAGCTTTTCCGCTGCCATCACCCTTGTAAAATATCATGTAAGACTTATATATCCATTAATAGAAGTACATGTGTTCATGATACTTGTTGTAAACGCGCATGCCAGAGTGATTTCCTGTGCTGGCATGTGCGGCGACCGTCTGGCTACAGTGGTATTCAGGCGGGGCGCCACACAGGGCAACCTTTACAAAGGGTTGACACTTTGCTCATTTGGCATGCGTAGCTTCTCTTCCTGCGCCTTGCCGGCAAGAAGCGCTCCTTGTACTTGAGCTTAAACACTTCCAATACACATAGCAGGAGTAGGGTTTTACACCTCTTGGTGGCCCGAACCTGGGTAAATCCTTTGCGTTTGCTATTGATTCTGCTCTTTGTGCTTGCGCATTCCCCTAGCCGAACCGCAAAGGGGATAGATGGCCCCATAGATGGTCGTACGCACGACAGATGAATTGTGGGTTCATGATCAGATTATTCATGAGATATATTTGAGTCTTTTCTAAACTTATTTATGCATGATTGTTATAGCTTTGTATTTCTCTCCGATCTATCCGTTTGGTTTGGCCAACTAGATTGATTTATCTTGCAATGGGAGAGGTGCTTTGTGATGGGTTCAATCTTGCGGTGTTCTATATCCCAGTGACAGAAACAGACAAGACATGTATTTGTATTGTTGCCATTAAGGATAAAAAGATGGGGTTTAATCATATTGCTTGAGTTTACTTTGTCTACATCATGTCATCTTGCTTAAGGCGTTACTCTGTTTTCATTAACTTAATACCCTAAATGCATGCTGGATAGCGGTCGATGGGTGGAGTAATAGTAGTAGATGCAGGCAGGAGTCGGTCTACCTGTCTCGGACGTGATGCCTATGTACATGATCATTGCCTTGAATATCGTCATAACTATGCGCTTTTCTATCAATTGCCCAACAGTAATTTGTTTACCCACCGTATGCTATGCGTTCGAGAGAGAAGCCTCTAGTGAAAAATATGGCCCCCAGGTCTACTTTTATCATATATAAAATCCAAAAATACCATGGTGCAATTTATTTACTTTTATTTTATATTTTATTTTACTTTATCTATCTATCACTATCAGACTTAATCCTTGCAAGTAACCGTCGAGGGGATTGACAACCCCCTTGTTCGCGTTGGGTGCAAGTATTTGTTTTTGTGTGTGTAGGTGCTGCTAATGAGGTTCTGTGTGGTTCTCCTACTAGATTGATAACCTTGGTTCTTAACTGAGGGAAATACTTATCTCTACTGTACTGCATCATCCTCTCCTCTTCGGGGAAATGCCAACGCAGTTCACAAGTAGCAACACTCAACTCCCACTTGAAGATCATTCACTAAACATGACCAATGCTAGTCTAATAGATCGGAGAGCATATATGTCTATAAATCGTACAATAGGTACACCAAGCGAATAAAAGATAATCCTTATATAGATGTGATCATAAAGTGACAATTCATCACACCATAAATTACATCAGATGAGTCACAATCATGTTGGGAGGCTCATGTGATATTTGTATTGACGAACAATGGAGAGAAGATGCCATCTAACTACTGTTATGGACATGAGCTTCCCCTACTTGGCCTAGGGCGGTTGCCCTGTTTGTTTGACCTATGGGTCGACTCTCACATCGTGGCAACCCAAAGGGCGCTGGCGGCAAGAAGCAACAATGTGGAGACTGATACGTCTCCAATGTATCTATAATTTATGAAGTATTCATGCCATGTTTATAATAATTTTATATGGTTTTGGTATGATTTGATTAGAACTAACCCGGACTAACGTTGTTTTCAGCAGAACTACCGTGGTGTTGTTTTTTGTTAAGAAATAAAAGTTCTCGGATTGGGCTGAAAATTTACGGTGATTTTTTATGGACCAAAAGAGACCCCCGAAGCTTTGAGGAAGGACCAGAAGCCTCACGAGGAAGCGACAAGCCAGGGGGCGCCCTCCCCCCCAGGGCGCGCCTACCGAGCTTGTCGCTCCCTCATGGGCCCCCCTGGCGTAAATCCAACGCTGAAAAATCCTATAAATACCAGAAACCCTGAAAAGAAACCTAGAACTCCCACGCCACCGCCGCAAGCCTCTGTACCGAAGCGATCTCATCCGGAGCCCTGTTTCGGCACTCTGCCAGAGGGGAAAATCATCGCCGGAGGCCATCTTCATCATCCCGGCGGTCTCCATGACAAGGAGGGAGTAGTTCACCCTCGGGGCTGAGGGTATGTACCAGTAGCTATGTGTTTAATCTCTCTCTCTCTCTCTCTCTCATGTTCTTGATTTGGCACGATCTTGATGTACCGCGAGCTTTGTTAATATAGTTGGATCATATGGTGTTTCTTCCCTCTCTATCTTCTTGTGATGAATTGAGTCTTTCCCTTTGAGGTTTCGTTATTGTCGGATTGAATACTTTGGATTTGAGAACACTTGATGTATGTTTTGCATGTGGATACCCGTGGTGACAATGGGGTATTCTATTGATTCACTTGATGTATGTTTTGGTAATCAACTTGCGAATTCCCGTGACCTTGGGGTAATCTAGGCATATGGGTTGATTGCACGTTTTCATCTTCTTTTCTCCGATAGAAACTTTGGGGGTACTCTTTGAAGTTCTTTGTGTGGATTGAATATTATGAATCTGAAGTTGTTTTGATGCATATCGAATAATCAACTCACGGATACTTGTGGTGACATTGGATTATCTTGGTGACATTAGAGTTGATTGATGCGTATCATATGGTGTTATTTTAGTACGAACTCTAGGGCTGTTCGTGACACTTATAGGGATGGCTCAATAGATTGATCGAAAAGGATAACTTTGAGGTGGTTTCATACCCTACAACAATTTCATCTTATATTCTCCACTAATAGGAACTTTGGAGTGATTGTTTGTCGCACGTTGAGGGATTGTTATATGATTCAATTATGTTAGCATTGTTGAGAGATTGCACTAGTGAAAGTATGAACCCTAGGCCTTGTTTCCAAGCATTGAAATACCCTTTGTGCTCTGTTTTATCACTTGCTACCTTGCTGTTTTTATATTTTGGGTGTGTTGGGGACACAAGAGATTTCTTGTATTTGATTGCAGGGTTGTTTGAGAGAGACCATCTTCATCCTACGCCTCCCACGGATTGATAAACCTTAGGTCATCCACTTGAGGGAAATTTGATGTTGTCCTACAAAACTCTGCACTTGGAGGCCCAACAACGTCTACAAGAATAAAAGTTGCGTAGTAGACATCAAGCTCTTTTCTGGCGCCGTTGCCGGGGAGGTGAGTGCTTGAAGGTATATCTTTAGATCTTGCAATTGAATCTTTTAGTTTCTTGTTTTATCACTAGTTTGGTTTATAAAAGAAAATTAAAAAAATGGAATTGATATTGCCTCAAATGCTTTATCTCTATAATGTCTTTCTTGAAAATGATGGATCGGAAAATTGTGCTCAATTGTTAGAGGAAGAATTTAATAAAATATTTAATGTGAGTCCTTTGAATGATGAGCATGATTGCAATGTTGTTAGTATGCTTTCTATGAATATCCATGATGCTAATGATATGCAAAGCCATAAGCTTGGGGATGCTATGTTTGATGAAGATGCTATTTTTAGTCCTCCTACTTTTGATGAGCAAATTTATTATGATGATTGCATGCCTCCTATTTATGATGATTATATTGATGAAAGTGGGTTTGGAAGAGTGTCAGCTCTAGGTAATAATGATCCCACTATTTTGGAGGGTGTTGAATCTTATTGTAATAATTATGAAAGTGGATTTGAAGAGGTCATGACTTTATTTAATGATGATTCCGCTATTTCGGAAGAGGTTTCAATTGATTATGATAACAAAGTTGCTATCTATGATGATTATGGTGATGACATGTATGCTATAAAGAGTAATGATAACCATAAAACTTGGCATCATGATTTTAATATTCAATTTGATTATGTCAATCAAGTATCTCATGATAGTTATTTTGTTGAGTTTGCTTCCACTACTATTGATGAGAAGAAATTTGCTTATGTGGAGAGTAATAAAAATTGTATGCTTGTGGATCATGAAAGGAATGCTTTATGTGATAGTTATATTGTTGAATTCATTCATGATGATACTGAAAATTATTATGAGAGAGGGACATATGCTTGTAGGCTTTTCAATAATATCAAGTTTCCTCTCTATGTGTTGAAAGTTTCGAAGTTATACTTGTTTTGCCTTCCTATACTAGTTGATTCTTGCTCCCACAAATTATTTGCTCACAAAATCCCTATGCATAGGAAGTGGGTTAGGCTTAACTATGCTTGTCATATGATTCATGATGCTCTCTTTGTGTTTCAATTCTTTATTCTTATGCGAGCATCATTGAAATCATCATGCCTAGCTAAAAGGCATTAAAGAAAAGCGCTTGTTGGGAGACAACCCAATATTTATACCTACTGTTATTGTGTGTCCACATGATTAAGCTACTGTAGCAATCATGTTTTATATGTTTTCTTTCAATAATGTGCCAAGTAAAGCCTTTGGGATAGTGTGGATGCTTGTTGAGTTGATTCTGTGCAAAAACAGAAACTTTTGCGTCCAGTGCTGGAATTTCTGTTCTGTACTGGAGTGTGAGAAAATTATGAAATTTTTACACAGTATTGGTCTGGAAAAAATTTACGTTTTCCTATTTTTCAGAATTTTTGGAGGTACAGAAGTATTCTTTTTAAATTGCTTACTACATGCTATTCTGTTTTCGACAGATTCTGTTTTCGGTGCATAGTTTGCTTGTTTTAGTGTTTCCATAGCTTATATTGAGTAATATAAATTGTAGAAATAATGAAATACAGTAGGCATTATTTGAGAACAATTATGAATCTTGTCTTGACAGTACCTAAGTGGATTATTTATTTTTATCATATTAACCTATCCCACAAGTTCCGTTAAGTTTTGTGTGATTGAAGTTTTCAAGTTTTGGGTGAGATATCGATATGAGGAGAATAAGGAGTGGCAAGACCCTAAGTTTGGGGATGCCCAAGGCACCCAAAGGTAATATTCAAGGAAGACTCAAGCGTCTAAACTTGGGGATGCCCCGGAAGGCATCCCCTCTTTCGTCTTCAACACTATCGGTAACCTCACTTGGAGCTATATTTTTATTCGTCACATAATATGAGTTTTGCTTGGAGCGTCATTTTATTTTGTTAAGATTTGCTTGCTGTTGTCAATAATCATGTTTTGTATCTTTTAGTTCAATAAAATGCCAATTATAGCCTTTACCATGCTCAGTTTGCAAGTTCATGTGTTGCTGTTTGAAAACAGAAAGTTTTCTGTTCTGTACAGAATATTCCTGAATAGTCGAAACATGATAAAAATCTAAAAAAATTACACAGTAAGAATGCATGAGTTCTCTGTCACGTGGTAATTTTTCAGAATTTTTGGAGTTAGGGAAGTAGGAATTCTTATTCACCCTTTACAGACTGTTCTGTTTAGACAGATTTCGGTTATAGTTGCATTGTTTGCATATGTTGCTGGTTTAATGTTTCTATTTGAGGATAGGAGTATTAAATATGCAGAGGCATTTAGTATGCAATGTTTAATTATAATTTTAGTGATTTGTTACAGTAGAGAATGTTAAGGTTTTGAGTGGATTTATACTAACTTATCTCACGAGTTCTTGTTGAGTTTTGTGTGGATGAAGTTTTTAAAGGATTAGGAGAAGCCATGATATGAGAGGAATTAAGGAGACACAAGAGCTCAAGCTTGGGGATGCCCAAGGCACCCCAAGATAACATTCTGAGAAGTCTCAAGCAACTAAGCTTGGGGATGCCCCGGTGGGCATCCCACCTTTCTTCATCAACACATATCGGTTAGCCTAAGTTTTTACTTGTTCACATGATATGCGCTATTCTTGGAGTGTCCTTTTATTTTCATTTTTCTTGCTGTTTGAATAAAATACTTGGATCTGAAATCTTTATTTGGAGAGAGTCTTCACATAGCCACTTAATTGTTTGACTACTCATTGATCTTCATGTTTATCTTTTGGAATGGTTTGTCATTTACTCTCGTGCTTCACTTATATCCTAAGAGTAAATGTTTGAATGAATTGAATATCATAAATATGAAATTATATATGCTTCATATGCTTGTACCATGGGGAGTAATGACTTCACATAGAAGAAGTATAAGTGGTAAAATTTATTGAAAGTTAGCAAACACAACATTAGTCACTTGAACAATTCAGGAAAGAATATTGAAGGAAGAGAGATTTCACATATAAATATACTATCTTGGACATCTTCTATGATTGTGAGCCCCCATTAATTATTTTCAAGCTTGATCAAGTAGTTGACGTTAGACAAGGAAGACAATGTAATGAGTTATGTTTGTTTATATTCACTAGAAGTTATATTGTCATGGATCCTCTAACATGTGGTGCTTGCTTAGGATCTTTTGCTAGCTAAAACTTTGTACTAAGTAGAAATACTACTTGTGCATCCGAAAACCCTTAAACCCAGTTTCTTGCCATGAGAGTCCACCATATCTACCTATGGATTGAATAAGATCCTTCAAGTAAGTTGTCATCGGTGCAAGAAGCAATAAAAATTACTCCTAAATATGTATGTTCTTTTATTGGAAGGGAAAATAAGCTTTGTACGAACTTGTGATGATGAAGAAATAAAAGCGACAGGCTGCATAATAAATGTTGCTATCACAAGGGGCAATATACCTTTCCATTAAAATTTATTGATCGTTTTTATTGGAAGAGTTTTTATTTTCTCTCTTGGCAAGCATCATGTGGTGGGGAAAGATCCAGTCACATATATCCAGTTGAATATAGGTGATCATGAGTTATTAGTATTGACATTATCTCTATGATAAGCAAGTTGGGAGGCGAAACATTAAGCCCCTATCTTCCTATGTGTTTGACTGAAACGATTTGTTCTAAAAATATGCTTTGAGTGTCAGCAATCATGGAAGACTACATGATAGTTCAGTATGTGGAATTTGCTAAATCAAAGCTCTTACATAGACCCTTCCTGAAAATAAAATTGAATTGCAATTGTTTGATAACTGAGAACATAGTTTGTTAGTTTTCAAGAAAGTTTATGGTCTATACTTTAGCATGTGAATAGCTTGCTACTTGATAATGAGAAGTTTTATGAGATGAGCTACTGTTTATGATATATAATGATGCTAGAAAAAGTGATTGAAATTATCATTGATCAAACTTGTGCACTATGCTAGCATTCACACTTCATAAATTATTATTTTTATCATTTACCTACTTGAGGACGAGCAGGAATTAAGCTTGGGGATGCTGATACGTCTCCAACGTATCTATAATTTATGAAGTATTCATGCCATGTTTATAACAATTTTATATGATTTTGGTATGATTTGATTAGAACTAACCCGGACTGACGCTGTTTTCAGCAGAACTACCGTGGTGTTGTTTTTTGTGCAGAAATAAAAGTTCTCGGATTGGGCTAAAAATTTACGGTGATTTTTTATGGACCAAAAGAGACCCCCGAAGCTTCGAGGAAGGACTAGAAGCCTCACGAGGAAGCGACAAGCCTGGGGGCGCCCTCCCCCCAGGTCGCGCCTACCGAGCATGTCGCTCCCTCGTGGGCCCCCCTGGCGTAAATCCAACGCTGAAAAATCCTCTAAATACCAGAAACCTCGAAAAGAAACCTAGAACTCCCACGCCGCCGCCGCAAGCCTCTGTACCGAAGCGATCTCATCCGGAGCCGTGTTCCGGCACTCTGCCAGAGGGAAAAATCATCGCCGGAGGCCATCTTCATCATCCTGGGGGTCTTCATGACGAGGAGGGAGTAGTTCACCCTCGGGGCTGAGGGTATGTACCAGTAGCTATTTGTTTAATCTCTCTCTCTCTCTCTCGTGTTCTTGATTTGGCACGATCTTGATGTGCCGCGAGTTTTGTTAATATAGTTGGATCATATGGTGTTTCTTCCCTCTCTATCTTCTTGTGATGAATTGAGTCTTTCCCTTTGAGGTTTCGTTATTGTCGGATTGAATATTTTGGATTTATGAACACTTGATGTATGTCTTGCATGTGGATACCCGTGGTGACAATGGGGTATTCTATTGATTCACTTGATGTATGTTTTGGTAATCAACTTGCGGATTCCCGTGACCTTGGGGTAATCTAGGCATATGGGTTGATTGCACGTTTTCATCTTCTTTTCTCCGATAGAAACTTTGGGGTACTCTTTGAAGTTATTTGTGTGGATTGAATATTATGAATCTGAAGTTGTTTTGATGCATATCGAATAATCAACTCACGGATACTTGTGGTGACATTGGAGTATCTAGGTGACATTAGAGTTGGTTGATGCGTATCATATGGTGTTATTTTAGTACGAACTCTAGGGCTGTTCGTGACACTTATAGGGATGGCTCAATAGATTGATCGAAAAGGATAACTTTGAGGTGGTTTCATACCCTACAACAATTTCATCTTATGTTCTCCACTAATAGGAACTTTGGAGTGATTCTTTGTCGCATGTTGAGGGATTATTATATGATTTAATTATGTTAGCATTGTTGAGAGATTGCACTAGTGAAAGTATGAACCCTAGGCCTTGTTTCCAAGCATTGCAATACCATTTGTGCTCCGTTTTATCACTTGCTACCTTGCTGTTTTTATATTTTCAGATTACAAAAACCTAGATCTACTATCCATACTACACTTGTATCACCATCTCTTCGCTGAACTAGTGCACCTATACAATTTACCATTGTATTGGGTGTGTTGGGGACACAAGAGATTTCTTGCATTTGACTGCAGGGTTGTTTGAGAGAGACCATCTTCATCCTACGCCTCCCACGGATTGATAAACCTTAGGTCATCCACTTGAGGGAAATTTGCTGCTGTCCTACAAAACTCTGCACTTGGAGGCCCAACAACGTCTACAAGAATAAAAGTTGCGTAGTAGACATCACAGACCAACATATGCATGAAACCCCAGCTCGATTGGTGGTGGCGTGGAGTGCCACCTTGACGATTAAGAGCAGGAGCATTGCTGCAAGTGAGGTGTGGAGGTAAAGGTGTTTCCTAATGGTGATGCATTCACGCGACAACGCTTTGTTGAGGCAGGTGTGGTCCAGTGGGAGCGGATGGGGTAGCAGAGGCTCATTATTAGTGAGGAAGACGATTGGGAAGAGCAAGAGAACATCTTTGGCATTGGCCATGGTGACTCAAACTCATTCAAGAAGGTAGTCGGAGGAGAAGCTCAAAGCTCAATCTAGTTCGTAGGAGCTGAAAGCTCAAAAGTGCTACCACGGGCGGGAGAAGCTCAAAGCTCAAAGGTGCTACCATAGCCGGCCAGAGGAGACTTGTCTACCTCCTATATGGGGAAATCGATGAATGATGCCCTCTAAGATCCGGTTTGGATAGTAGAAGATCCCCTTACCTTTTCCTCAAGGAGTTACCCTGAGTATCGAACCCACGTGAGGATGTGCACTACGACAAAGACTCCAAGTTATTGTTATCGAATTATATTCTGGTTTTTTAAACCAGACCTTTAACAACCTTTTAGAAATAAACAATGATATTGAAATAGGCATGGGTATGAGGTATTACTCTCACAACCTTGTACTTGTGTGTGGGATCTCATCTTGATATTACACTAGCCTGGAAGACAACCGTTATGATGTGTTCAACGTGATGAAGTGGGGGATGTGTCCAAAGTACGTCACGACCGGTCACGACCTGCATTGAAAGTCAGTTGCCCAACCGATGGCCCTTACCGTCGCGCGGGGATACCTCAGTTATTAAGAATTACTTCACACAAAGCATTGGACGTTTAATGACACACCTCATTTGTCCCCAAGGAATTGTTTTCCGCTACCATACTAATCCTTTCTGTCACTGGTGGAATAGCGTTCAACGCATCCTCACTTCTTACCTCCTCCTTGATCGATCTACAAGATCCTGAGTACCTGCACGGCCATAGAACGAGAAGAAGACAAAAAAACAACTCCGTTGAGAATCTCAGACATACAAATAACGTCTATCAAGCAAAGTTATTCCCAACGATCCCATGCACAAATACATAGGGTTGCAAGGCCTTGCATCCGCCCATTTCCTTAAGGAATAACCCAAACATGGAGATCGGATCACAAGAAGAAACCATTGAAGACGACATAAAGATGAATGATCGATTGATAAATAGTCTTACAATGTTGCCGATTGCGATACACAGATTACAAGTATGGCTAACTCGGAGAGGGATGGCTGCGGTGATGAAGATGATGATCGCTATGGAGACCGGATGGGCGATGGCAATGGCTATGGTTGGAAGACGGCTTCTAGTTCTCTGTTTCGCGAATGGTGACTCTCTATTTGAGATTCTGGACGGGCCCCCTTTATAAACTTTGTTCATGTGGACGCCCTGGTGCCGATGTCAAGCGGTACGACCACTGGTACGAGTGCTCGTGCTTGTACCATGTGTCGTCAAACGCTCTGGAAATCTCCTGACGCCTCCTGTTGACTTGCCTTGTTCATCACACTTCATGTTTCCTTCTATGTGATGATATTCTTTCATGTATGGGTCTATTTCCTGGAAACACATTAAGTAAAGGATTTTGCAATTTCTTGCATTCATTAGTCATTAGTAGCAATATCGGAGTGATTCTCTCAGAAATTCTGTGATTATCCGGTTTGAACAATGGTGTGATGAGTGCAAAAATATCACTCATCAACCTCGTCCTCGAGCACGAAACAAAAATCAACCGTAAGGAACTCGGTTGTTTAAACCGAAATAACGAAAATGTTTTGGTTCACTTATGATTGGTACGCCTAGATAGCCCTCCGTTTTCTTCACCCAAGAACTTAGTATAGCTGTAGCGGTGGCATAGTTATTATGCAAGACCAGTCAAGCAAAGATAATCAACACAAAACTCTTGTTAGTCTAGACAAGATGATCAACTAGCTTATATTATATTTCCTCTAGCTAACACTTGCTTGCCGAAAACACTTTGGAAGAGCTCTTTCTTTTGCAACGAAAACATGGGAGTGAAAGATATGTAAAAGACAACGTGGTACTAGAGTAACTCGCTAACCCCCACAAGCGTTGCCTTATCAAGGCTCGCAAACACTTCTTTCAATCATTGCTTGCTGAAACTTTCGTTGTTATGCCAAAGAAATGATACATGCAAATGACGGGTTTTGTTGTGGCTTAAGTTTGAATGCTATGGACCAAGGATTGTCTCTTTCGGACTCAGCGATCAGCATGTTTTTATTACCACATACACATGCCCTCAAGAGAAAGCCGAATAATATTCGTTGCAGTGTTGTCACTAGAAACGTTAACAAACTCATAGCCGAAATCCGAGTCGAAGCCTTGTTGGATCGTTCATTAGCCAGCGGAGTCCTCAGCATAAACTCAAGAGAGGTGAGGAAGTCACAGTAACATGCATAAAGCAACATATAGTTATGGGCCATGAAGCACGCATGAAGTTGAGTAACCATGTATTGCGAAACAGATTTTGGCATAATCCCAATCACCTTTCAACTAGGTTCCTCTGGACAACTTTATCCACAAGTGTTATTGAGTCTATCAAATTAAACACTATGGGGTTGAGTATCTCTAATATCATCTTCTTCTACAATTTTTCTCAACACCCAAGTCTTCTTCTACAAATTAAACACTATGGGGTTTAGGGTTATTCTTTGTTATCATTACTTTCTTTTTAAAAACTAGTCCCATAGCAAGTTTTGCTTATCTGGATTAAACAGAACAAAGACTACTTATTATTTTATCTACAAGAACAAAATCTTTGTTTTAACTATCAAGACTTACTCTCACGGTCTCACTTGAGTACATCACACATGCTACTACTATAACTATTCCAAGCATCTCAAGTTCAAAAGGCGGGAGTCGTATTACATACCCGGGGCCAGCCCTGGATGGTACGAGCTTGCCTGATGTTGCACATACTTCTACATCATCAGGTGCCGACGCCACTTCCTTTCCTCTACCTTGTTTCTATCAGTAGATACCCCAGCTTCATAAATAATGTATTTTCTTTATGAAATTTTACTCACCCACAAAAAGTTTGTTCTACCGGAACTCTTCCTCTTCGTCTTTCCATTTCAAAGCCTTTTTTCCTATCTCATTCAATGGTTCAATGAATCCATGACATCATTTGTCTTTCCACTTCAAAGCTTTTTTCCTATCCCATTCAATGGTTTACCGAATCCATGGTATCATTTGCAGATCTCCTCAAGCGTGAAATTCCAAAAAGGCGAAACCTGGATGCTCAAGCGCAGGTTCTAAGTTCAGAATAGCAAGGACAGGATGCTGAGGAGTTCGGTTGCAATTGCCTAGTTGTCTCTGCCGCTTCTTTCTTGCTTACCTCCTGATCACCACTGCGGTGAATATGCACAATGCATGGATATTTGCTGTTTCTTTCTGGTATACTAGACCTTAGATATAACACCGCCAGTAATATTTGCATATCTTATCTGCAATACATGTTAGACAGCCACATCCCTGTTCTTCTGAAACTCTTGGGAATTGCACCTGTACAAACAAAGGATATGCTGCAGCCCACATGCATTGTGTTTTTCTTCATGTGCTTCCAATTATGATTTTATCACACAACTGCTATTTTCTGATGTTCATGTTCTGAAAATCTGGTATGTGTAGTTTTAGCCATTTGCAATGTGACAAGGGTACTGGGAAAGTAGGAATTGCAATTATTAACCCTTATTTCTTGTTATTTGTCGCTCTACAGATGGCGAAATATGTATATGTTTTCTTTAAATGGTTCTAACTTGTTCTTCATTCAATCAAGATGACACAAGCATACAACACTTAACAGTACAACAATATACATGAGAAGAATGAAAAACACCTGAGGGCCAGGATAAAACAGATGCAGTGGAATCCAGAAACACACCTATGAGAATCTATGGACAATCTGCCGAGCCATCTAAAATGTCGACAGAACACTCTTAACCAGAGAGTATCTGGCTGAACCACAGAAACTCGATGCGCAATTCCAGAACAGAGTGCAGCATACGCCCTTGTTTTCATGACATAAATCAATCTGAATCCACAACAGGGACCTTAGATACAATGTAGGACGCCATCGTGAAAATGCCATCAAGACACAATCACACAATCATTGCACTGATGCATCCCTCAGAGAACTTTTAGCAGTCTCTGAGGAGATAAGATGGACAAGAATTGCCTTGACCTTCTATAACACAATGAACCTCGTCAGTTTCAGAATCCACTAGCCACCATATAACTCATTCTGATCCACCATCACCGCCATTGGCATACTCACTGTAGTGGCAGAACAATCAAAATGAACTGCTTACTTGGATAAAGGTAAAATTTCATTATGCTCGCTCAATGTAATCCCGAATCATCGCCACATCATACCAGGCAAGCATAAGACCAATAAACACCAGATTTATCTTGCAATAGGAGCAAAACAGAACAGTGCCACAAAACCTGCAACCAGAAGAAACTGGAGCTGAGATGAATGATTTCCCCATAATATGGTGCACAAATGACAACTAGATTCTTTCTCTTGCTGATGATTGTGTGTGTGTGTGGGTGGGGGGGATGGAAATTGATGTCACAAAATTATTTAAGTCACATAATCATAAGAATACGGATACTAACGATCTACAGTAAACAGCAATGCGAAAGAAATGATACCTTAGGATTGCTCGGGATAGATCAGCACAAACCAGATCTTTCTTAAAATCCCATGTCATTTTTTCATTGGTAATTCTGATAACTCAATGCATCACAACGAATTATCAATCTCGTTTTCTGAAAGAATGCGCTGAAGCTTGACCTTCAATAGTCTCAGACACTTCGGGCATTCTTGGCAAAATGGACAAGTGATATCATGATTTAACCATTGAAATTGTGGTTCAAGCATAATCATCTTCCATCAACTTCATCCATGGGCCAACTTCATTAACAAGCCCCTGAGAATGTAAATAACGGACCAACTTTCTGACAGACTGAAGACTAGCAGAAGTGGAAAGAGAAGCCATGAGTTCATTCATTATATTCTGAAAAGCAGAGCTGCAGTAACGCCTAAGCCACTTTATGTGCCCAGAAGCCATTTCTATTTCCTCAACATCTGTTAGGCACTTCAACAGAATGACATGTGAATTCGAGCTCTCAATATTGGATGGAAGACTTGACATAACACCCAATGCTGCTTTCAAGCCACCTGAAAAAATTCAAAGGATGACATTTACAAGGAGATAACAGAGAAAATAAAGCAGCAAGCATACCTAATTATGAGGACAGAAATACCTTGTTTACAGAGTGCAATGATAAACAAAGTTAACACTGAACTAGCTAGTTTAGGATCCTGCGCTACAGATTTGTTAAAGATCTCCTCAGCCTGTTCATATTTGTTTTCTTGGCACAACATAGTAATGACTGATGTGTATGTTGTACTATCTGGTGCCACTCCTTTCTGGACCATGTGATCAAACAGCTGTTGGACTTGTTCACTTTCACCAATTTCTGCAAATTTTGTTATAAGTATATTGTAGGTCTGCAGATTTGGACTACACCCACTGGTGAACATCTCATCCCACAACTTCTTAGCAGGCCTAAGGAGGTCATTTCTGCAGAGTGTTACCATGAGAGAATTGTATGATGAAATGCCAGGATCTAGCTTCTTCCTTTTTATCTCCTTTATCACATCATATGCCTCTCTGACCTTCCCTGCCTTGCCCAAGAATGACACCACCAAATGATACTCCCTCTCACTTGTGCAATAGCCCTTATCCAAAAGCACTCTAAACATGTCCCACATCTCATCACCCTTGCCATTCTTGCAAAGGCCCTCACAAAGTTGTACGAGCATCTGTATACTTGGCAATCTCTCCTTCCCAATCATGAACTTGCAGAACATGATGGCAGCATCAGCATCAACCTCAGACACCGAACAAACCAAGAGATTCAACACATCATCATCAATTGGGAAATCGCCTAATACAATCGCCTCGGCCATCTCCTTCGCGTCAGAAATCTGCCTTTCAGACACCAACGCAAGCAGAACCTCTCTGTAGTCCACCTTCCTTGGTGCAACACCGAGCTTCCTCTTCTGCTTCAAGATCCTCCCTTCCTCCTCTGTCCTTTCTGCTAACCTGAACCCCTCCGAGACAATCCTGTATGCTACAAAATCCGGCTTCCATCCACGCAACCTCATATCCTCCAAAGCCCGCCAAGCATCCTCTATACTCCGCTCCCGACACAGACCGTTGACAACCATCGCTGCAACAACAGACTTGTTGATAGAATCCCCCTGATGGTGCACCATGTCCACCAGCCGCAGGACCTCGTCCAGCCCGTCCCTCCTGGCCACACTCTTCGCAAACACCCCGAAGCCGACGGTGTCCAGTTCGGCGGCGCTGGCCAGCATTCTGTCGAACACCTTGCGCGCGGCAGCGAGTGACCCGGACGACGCGAGCGCGGCGAGCAGGGAGTTGCCGAGAGGAGCGGGCAGCGCGGCGGAGTGCGGGAGGAGGCTGAAGTGCGCGAGCGCGTCGGGGAGGCGTCCGTGGCGGAGGAGCGCGGAGGCCGCGAGCGCGCGTGTGGCCGGTAGGAGCGGCAGCCGCGCGGCGCGGGCGCGGGAGAGCGCGGCGAGGAGCGACGGGAGCGTGGCCGGGTTGCCCGCGCGGGAGGGCGCCGCGAGCGACCCGAGGTGCGCGTGGAAGGCCTCCGGGGTGGAGGTGGGGGCCGAGGGCGGCGGGTAGGCCCGGCCGGAGATGCCGCGCGCGGCGGCGAGGCGGTGGAGGAGGAGCAGGCGCGGGGCGGACCGCGGTGGGGCCATGCTGGCAGCGACGGCTGGATGGCGCGAACCGCAGGCGCCTCACGAACCAACATTAATCGATTGAAAGCGTAAAATGAATTAGGCTTTCATTGGCGTGAGGCGTAGGTTAGAAATACGTAACCGGCCGGTCGCCAGCGCCTGTCACCCGCTCCGCCCTGCGGCCGCAGCAAGATCTCCTCTACCGCGAGAGCTTCCTCCTCTGTGTTCCGCTAAATCCTCCAAAACCTCTCCATCCCTTTCCCGCGAGGCCAAAAATTTCAAAAATCCTCGCCGCGGCGCCCCAAACCCTAGCGCCCGCCCCACCCCGCACCGCCGCCGCCGAGTCGGAGCCCCCCGCCTGCACCCGCCGCCGGCCATGGAGGCGGTGGTCGTCGACGCGGGGTCGAAGCTGCTGAAGGCCGGCATCGCGCTGCCCGACCAGGCCCCCGGGCTGGTGAGTCGCCAGATCTCCTCTGCTCCCCGTCGATTAGCTCGAGATTTCGCGGGGCGTTATGCGTGACCCCACCCCCCTGTTCGATGCGTGCGTTTGTGGTCAGGTGATGCCCTCGAAGATGAAGACGGAGGTGGAGGAGAGCGAGCTGGCCGACGGCGCGGCGG
Organism: Elymus sibiricus; assembly: GCA_039707655.1. Lineage (NCBI taxonomy): Eukaryota > Viridiplantae > Streptophyta > Magnoliopsida > Poales > Poaceae > Elymus > Elymus sibiricus. The sequence goes on from CM077672.1 coordinate 404,311,335, forward strand.
TGGTGGAGGAGGTGGTGCAGCCGGTGGTGCGCGGCTTCGTCAAGGACTGGGACGCCATGGAGGACCTGCTCACCTACGTCCTCTACAGGAACATCGGCTGGGAGATGGGGGACGAGGGCCAGATCCTCTTCACCGAGCCGCTCTTCACGCCCAAGGTTAGTGCCATTGCCCTCTCAAGCTCGTTTAAATATGGTGGTGCCTATTAGACTTGTTGGAATTTAATAATATTGAATCACGGAAAAGTTCAGGGTTCGATTTTACTAGGTTTCAGGTTAATTGTGTCTGAGTTAGCTTAAAAAAAATACTCCCTCCGTTCCTAAATATAAGCCCTTTTAGAGATTCCAATACGGACTATATACGGAGCAAAATGAGTGAATCTACACTCTAACATATGTCTATATACATCCGTATGTAGTCCGTATTGAAATATCTAAAAGGACTTATATTTAGAAACGGAGGGAGTATGTCTGAGTTATGTGGTCTTGGGTGTTGACACACCAACTTAATCCGCATGTTGGCTTATGTGATTCCGCATTGCCACCAGCCTAAAATGACATTACTTATTCCTTTTGTGGATGGGCTCAATTCCTCTGGATTATAAGTCCATGTGATATGCATTCCAAAGAAATTAGTCCACATTTAGCCACTGAGCTCTTGCTAAAGTCCATTTCTTCGGACAAGGGACTATGGGAGGCGCAAAGGCCCACCCGAACAATACCATTGTCAAATGTTGCATATGCACGATGATTGCAAACTGGAGACGGCCTGACAAAAACATGTGGTCGAAATTATACATTATAAGCAAAAGCAGCTTGCGCTAACCATGAAGTCGAAATTCAACCATGACCTAAAAACCCTTCCCTGTTACAACCTGGATATATTAAAATCATCCGCTACATCCTCAAGTGGTTTCACATGTGTATTCTGTTGGCGTGGATGCCACATCATCAAACAGTTTAATTCATGTTGACTTGATGGAAAGGTTTGGTTTAGAACCACATTAAGCTCTCACTGGTTCCATGCCATAATTCTCCTTATGCTATCTCTCTACTGATTTATTTGATGATGTGGTGATTATGTGTCAAGTCGTTTTGTTATTTGGTAGTGTGTTTGTGTAGTGGATTACACACATTACACAGTTGGGTATGGTTAGTTTTCTCTTACCTGAGTGGAGATGAAGGACTCCAAAATTTTCTATGGTAAAACTGTGAGCCACATATCCAATTTGTGAATTTTTAGTGCAAAATCCTTGTGCTATTTTGGTTTACTTTTGAATCTTACTGTACAATTCTAGCTTTGGGTCAATTTTGATGTGCATTTATAAATTCTACTGTAAGTTATGTTCGTGGTCAACCTTACCACAAAAAGTTTGTCCAACAAAATGGCCACTGCAAGTTCACTAAAGTTACCCATGGAACCGAGTCTTTAGCACGTGGGCCAGGGAGCTAAGAAAAGGGTAGTAAGTCACATTCTGATTTGCGGCAATGAAGGGAACTCATACCTAAATAACTGTTTCGTGACTAGAGTTAGGCGTGGTATGGTTATGCATCAAACCGGACACCCCCCTGCCCTAGAGTTTGAACAGGTTATCTGCAGTTGTATGACTTGGAAATTACCAGCATATAGTGCCCAGTAGTCTTCCTCGTCCAGTTCATTCCATATATTGATATCATTGGAATTGAATGAAATTCTAACAGTGGCAGATATTGCATGATGTAGCACTTAAAGTATAATCTGAAGGACACGCACCATTCCTCGCTATTATAATATAAGGCCAAAATGAGAAAAAAATCAGGCCATAATAATACATACCCCTTTTTCCTTGATCTGTAAGGTCGTGGATTTGTTTCAATTTCGGTCTTACGGGCTTCATACATTTTTAAGTGCCAACTTTTGGTTGTTGTGAGTGCTATATAATCCAGTTAGTTGTGGAAGTCTTTAGCAGTTCTACTTCTGCTATGAAAAGGGAATGCTCTCAAATGGTTAGTTTAGTGAAAAGTATAAAATGCATATGCTTTTTCAAAAAGCCTTTGCAATGCCACTTAAAATAAGTTTTCATGATTCTGAATCTGTAATACAATCTCTCTCTTGCTTGTTTGCTAAACCTTTTCCATTTGACATTATCCATATTTTAGTGCAGCTAATGCATTGCTTTTACCAATCATTTTGGTCTTGCATTTGGTTCTAATTCTCCTATTCTGTCATGTTCTCTGCAGGCTCTCCGGGAGCAATTAGTGCAACTTATGTTCGAAAAATTCAACGTATCAGGATTTTATGATTCTGAACAAGCTGTATTGTCCCTTTATGCTGTTGGTCGCATTTCGGGTTGTACGGTTGACATTGGACATGGGAAAATAGGTAATATCACCAAATCCAGTTGTATCTTGAACTTGAATTGCGGCTCTGTTGATTCCATATGTGTCCTTCTTTCAGCATCTTTTATTTACTCACTCTAGAATAACCTTGGTGAAAACCAGCACATATCGAAGGCTTGCAGGGAAAATATGCATTCCCTTTTGAGCTCAAAATTTGTGCAACACAATTGTCACCCAGTGATTGATGATCTGTAAGCACATTGCAAGAACATCATACAGGGATGACAGAAATTCTTCTAAATGGTATTGCAATGATGCTTATGTTAACCCTCTTCAGTCAGTAATATAGTATACACACCATGATTTGTATTTCAAATGTTTCAGTCTTGTCTTCTGGTGTGTATAATTTGTACATATTGTGTCACATTGTCACATTTCCTTCATCCGAAGATCATTTCTCTCTGCAGCTTTATTTTTTTAAAAGAAATCCTTGTTTACTCGAACGGTTTGTTCATCTTCTTCTGTACTTTTAACCCAAATAGGTTTCCTCCCTCTTTGGTCACAAGGTGTGGAGGAAATGTATCATTTTTTTTGTGTGCTTTGTCATCAGTAAATATATATTTTGTATTAACTTTATAATCCAGTATATCTGTACAGTTAACACAAGAAATCAGTAGGGATTGTTCATGGGCTTGTGAAGGAATACTAGCAGTCTGAATCCGTGAACAAATTCCATTTATACTTTATTTGTTCAGTAGTTCAGATGTAAGTCATAATTGTGCTTCACAACTGCTTTATATTTGTATTAGTTCATAATTTGCATTTTGATGGCTTTTTTCCCCAGGAGCATTTGTTTTACTATTTTTGGATATGTTAATAAGTTGGGGTACTTGGCTACCCCTTTGTTACAATCAAAACATAAATATTTCAGTTGGACTAGTATGGATTCTATCAGTTAACTAGATTCTGCAGCACGATACAGTAAAACCAAGCCAGCTAACTAGATTCCGCGGCACGATACAGCAATACCAAGCCAGCTAACCAGATTCTGCAGCACGATACAGCAATACCAAGCCAGCCACTGTACAGATATATTGAGATCAGTCCTTATAGGGGAATAATGTTGTTCAGCATTGGCTGTCGAGTGTGTGCTTACTAAATTAAATGGAATAAATTTTGATAAGTGCCCTTCTTTTGTGTTTTGACAAGCATCGTCCCAATAGGAGCTTCAAGTGTATTGACGGTTTCTCTCTATGTTACCAGATATTGCTCCAGTTTGTGAAGGTGCTGTTCAACATGTAGCGTCGAAGAGATTTGAGATTGGAGGAACTGACTTGACAAACCTATTTGCACAAGAACTAAAGAAGTCCAACCCATCAGTAAACATTGACATTTCTGATGTTGAGAGGCTGAAAGAGCAGTATGCATGCTGCACAGAAGATCAGTTAGCCTTTGAAGCTATAGCGGGTACATGCCAGCCAGAAACTCACACTCTTCCAGATGGACAGGTTCGTTATTAATTATGTTACACTGCTTTGGTGTAAATGCTGTGCCAAACATCCACATGTTCCTTTACATGTATAGAGAACACTTGGTGTGTAATTTCTCTCTTTATAAAATGCATGATAGTTATGTGAATTTCATCCTTAGGTTGATCAAGTGCTTTGATGTTTATTTATCACCCTGAATGTATAGAACTGCTGTTCACTAAACACTTTTTCCTCCAGGTTATAACAATCGAAAAAGAGCGCTATATAGTTGGCGAAGCTTTGTTTCAACCAAGCATCTTGGGCTTAGAAGATTATGGTATTGTCCACCAGCTAATCACTAGTGTTTCAAACGTCGCATCAGAGTACCAAAAGCAACTGCTTGAGAACACTATGTTATGCGGTGGCACTGCATCTATGACTGGTTAGTTATTGCTCTCCTCTGCAAGATGCCTTTTTTTTCTTGGTTAGAACTCTTGGGTTTGTCAATCTTATATTCAGCTCCCTCCGTCCCACAATATAAGATCGTTTTTCAAGCTAGCTTGAAAAACGATCTTATATTGTGGGACGAGTACATGGAAAATGCATGCCACCTATTAGCTATAAATACTAGTAACCTGCTAGGCTTACTGTTTATAGATGATAATATATGCTTTCCCATGGCACACGTCATCATTCAAAAAATAAAACTACATTCTGCATGACACAATTATGAAAACTGCATGCTGTATGGATTTATTGTCTGAATGCTAGTGGTGTATGACCTATGCAACAACTGTCTAGTTTGTTTGTATACTATATCCCTGAACAGAAGAAACAGGGCCAGTTTGGAGGTTCTCTCATTTGAGAACCCATGGGCCATGGTGTTGGGACCTGGCGATTTCATGTCGTTGGAAAGAAATCGGAATCTTATGTAGGACTCAGAAATATCTTGTACTCCTGTTAGTGTCCGTGTGGATACGCATATAACACAATCAACATTATGCTGAAAACGTGTGGCAGATCATTTTGGAAGAGCTGTTGGCTAGTTTTTTTTAGAAGAACGGGGAGGCTCTCCCCGGCTCCATTACTCAGAATGAAACCCAGCATGTCTTACATCAGCTCACTGAGAGGAGCAGTTCAAACAGATAAATAACGGCTGCATAGGAAGTTTTTGAAAATGCCGGGAAAGCTAATGATAATTCGGCACGCAGGCCAACAGCAAGAGACAGGGAGCCTTTTTCACGCAGCATCACAGAGGATCTCCTCGTCTGCCCTTCTGGTCTTCAACGGCGGTGCAGACACTGCTTGAGGGGACCAGCAGACAGCGAGTGTAGCTCACTGAGAGGAGCTGTTGGCTAGTAATGCTGGTTATAGCCATTGTTTTTAACATGCCCCGCCTTGGACTCTTAGGCAGCAAGGCGCCCAGGCAGCGCCTTAGAATTTTTCCCGCCTTAGGTGCTTAGTCGTCGCTTAGGTGGGTGCTCGCCTTAGGATGCCTTACCGATATCAATAAGCAGAGGGATATTGTATTTCAGCAGTTCAGATGATCATTACTTGCAGGCTGCTTCAAGTAAGATTCGTTGCATGGCACAACTGGTGCCTTGCAATTTTCTTTTCCATCGCTTCCTTGCTCATGCTCATATTGATTTTTCTCATTTTGCACATTCTAACCCATCACAGACCTGAGAGTAATAACCTATATAACTAACCGCTTCTCTGCTTTTCTCAAAGGTTTTGAGGACAGGTTTCAGAGAGAAGCGAATCTGTCTGCTTCAGCGATCCGCCCAACTCTTGTGAAGGTAATAACCCTCTCCTCTCTTTTCCATAAACCGCGGTGATCTTGCTCTCCGCGTTCCCTGTCACTAACCCGCCCTGCATTCCTCCCTCCAGGCCCCGGAGTACATGCCGGAGGACCTGGCACGGCACTCGGCATGGCTGGGCGGTGCGATCCTGGCCAAGGTGGTCTTCCCCCAGAACCAGCACGTCACCAAGGGCGACTACGACGAGACTGGCCCGTCCATCGTCCACAAGAAGTGCTTCTGACCGAGAACGAACCTCACAAGGCGGTAGTAGGTCTGCGCCCTTTACTCGAGTCACACCGTACGCGTACGTGTTGGCAACTGATAAATGATGTGTGTAGGGGCCTGCGGCACTGGTACTGGTGTGGTGCCCTTCCTCTGATGCTGGGCGTCTCTGGGAGCTATTCATGGCCCTCTGGTTTGGATGTGTCATTGTTGCTAGCTTAGCTAGCTAGATGATAGCTAGCTATTCAGATTGCCGTAGGATCTAAGATTGGCGTCAATCTTTTTATTAGGAGTGCTAGCCCATTGTACCTGTGTCGTACCATTGGAAGTTTGTTCGTGGAGATCCATCGCGTTGCTCTGTCTCTCTCACGCTGCGTTGTGCTGTTTTAGCCCGTCCAACGAAGCCTACGAAAATGTTACAACGTTCTCTGTGTAGCAATAGTATAGGTCTATCGTGCGCACGCTCAGCTAGTTGTGGACGCTGGCGGCAAGAAGAGCAGGGCATCTCTGGTTGTGGTTGATGGTCTCGACGCACGTACGGTCCAGCCTCCATTCTCTTTCTGCGTCGTGTACAAGTTGGTGGAAATTGATGTCGAGGACCGATCTACACACACACACCGTCCGGTCCAGTCTTTGCGTCGTTGTACGAATTTTGGTAGGAATTGATGATGTACATACATACCGTCCGGCCCCCGGACATCCCCTGCCATTTCCAAGCTCAGTTAATGGTTCCTACAGTATCCTGCTCAAACAGGCCCTTCCTGCGACATCCATCCAACGGGAAGGCGCCAAGCTTTCTCCACAGTGCCGTCACCGGTCCGCCTCGTGTCAGCAGCCGATTCATTCATTCATTCAATCGATCGATTCCCATCCCACGTCAAGAAAAAAATAGGAGAGGATTCATTCAGTTTTACCGTCACCACCAGCAGCTTCAGTTTTACCGTCACCACCAGCTACCATAGAGTGAAATCCATAAAACCACCACAATTATGTCCACATTAGCAACAAAAGGAAACACCACTTTGTGTGCTCGTCCCAAAATGCACCAAACGCAGTGTTAATCATGGACAAAAAGCACTGCACTCGTGTTGACCTTCGTTTTGATGTGGCAAAGGGCTGACGTGGCAAAAACCGTGACGACGCGGGGCTGACGGCCGTTAACCGGCTGGGTCGGACGCGTACCTTGGTCTCCACCGGGACGGTTTGGAGGCAACCGGTCTCACTCCCCCCCCCCTCCCCCCCACACCCACACACACACTCTCTCTCTCTCTCTCTCTCTCTCCGGCAACTCCTCTCCTCTCTCCCATGGCGACGGCATCACCCGTCGGTGGCGGTGGGGGCACAACAATCCACGGCCCCACTGGAGTGAAGGGAGGGGGCAGGTGGAACGATTCGGAGGCAGACGAGGACGAGGAGTGATGAGGCAGTGATATGTCTCGAACGTGTCTATAAATTTTGAAGTATTCATGCTTTATTTGTATCATTTATTTATGTTTTTGGCAAAATATTTATTTGAACTAACCTATTAATCCAGTGTCAACGGCCAGTTCCTATTTTCTAGTGTTTTTGGAAATATAGGTAAAAAATTCACGGAGCCGGAACGAGCTGAAACTTTTTGTGAATTTTCATATGGAAAATATTGGATTTTTGGGCGAAGGAATCAACGTAAGGCGGTGCACGAGGGCCCCACACGGCCTGGGGGCGCGGCCAGGCCCTAGGTCGTGTGAGGTGGCCACGTGGAGGCTCTGGAGGTCGGTTGACGCTCTTCTTTCGCCGCAAGAAAGCTAATTTCCGGGAAAAAAAATCCTCTTAAATTTCAGCCCAATCAGAATTACGGATCTCCAGATATTTAAGAAACAGTGCTCGGCCTAAGAAATAGTACGAAACAGAGAAGAAAGCAAAGAGAAAAAGAAAAGGAGAGATCCAATCTCGGAGGGGCTCTCTCCCCCCGGGAGCCATGGTGGACAAGGACCAGAGGGGAGAACCTCTCCCCATCTAGAAAGGAGGCCATGGAGGAAGAAGGAGGGGGGGGGGGGGGGGGGCTCTCTCCCCCTCTCTCCTGGTGGCGCCAGAGTGCAACCGGGGAAACTATCATCACCGACATCTCCATCACCTTCCTCACTTCTATTCAGTGGTCCACTCTCCCGCAACCCGCTGTAACTACTTGAACATGGTGTTGGATGCTATTGATTATTGTTATGATGATTTCTTGCATCTTCTTTATGTTCGAGTAGATTATTGTTGTCCTATGGGTTAATTGTGAATTGCTATGATTGGTTTGAGTTGCATGTGGCTATGTTACTATCCTTTGGTGCCTGTCATATGAGCGCGTGCGTGGATCACACCTTAGGGTTAGTAGTATATTGATAGGACTATGCATATGGCGGCAAGAGTGACCAAAACCTCGCCACACCATGGAAATTGATACATATGGAACTGAAGGTGGACCAATATATCTTAATGCTATGGTTGGGTTTTACCTTAATAAACTTGTTAGTAGTTGCGGATGCTTGCTAATAGTTCCAGTCATAAGAACGTATGACTCCAAGTACGGAGTATGTTAGCAGAGGCCTCTCCCACATATAAACCTGCAATGATGATCGGTTTAGTAACTTAGTTAATTGCCTAGGGACAATTCCGCACACCATACCACCATTATTCCACACTCGCTATTTGTATTATATTGTACTATTACTTATGCAACACCTAACTTTTATGTTTGCGTTCTTTGTTATCTTGCAAACCTATCCTTTCATACCCGCAAAGTAGTTCTAGTTTTATTTCCTAGATAAAGCAAACACTCGTTGTACGTAGGGTTGTATCAGTGGCAAATAGGACCTCAGAGAATATTGGTCTTACCTTTAGATCCTTGTGAGTTCGACACTCCATACTTATCACCTCCATCATTGGGAAGTGCTACGCCAATTCCTTGCACTTGGGGATTATCAGGCAGCAGCGTATTCCAGTCTACGTGGTGAGTGGTGACTGCCGAAGCATGCGGCAGCAACACTCGCTTGTAGGGTGGTCGAGACCACGCGAGAAGCCATTGTTGGACCACTGGAATCAGATGCTTTGAGTGAGTTCTTTGTTCCTCCTCTCTATGTCGGTTTTGGAATTAGATTTAGAGCTAGGATTTTGGAACTTAGGGTTTCGATGTTAGGGTTTCAAGATTGCTAAGACCATCTACATGCGCGGTCACCAAATCCGACCCCTCAAACGCCCGCGAACGCGCCCGAGCGAGTCCGCGGGCACTGACCGGGCACTCCTCAATTTGAGTTCTCCACACCGGGCGCGTCCGTGGGTACTGACCGGGCACTCCTCAATTTGAGTCCTCCACATATTTGTATCTCATATCTGATACCCTATATCCATACTAAGAATGCAACGTGAATAAAAAGCACGTAGATCATCTCACGGACTACGAAACGGACATACATATGCACATTCCGATCACCAAAAGATCACCAACGGATCTCCAAAAGCTAGTGAAAGTTCACATAATCCACATACACGACAGACATGTTCTAACTAGAGTACTAAATAACTAGAAATTAACGACGGAGACGGCGGAGATTCACCACTTCCTCGCCGGGCCTTTGCCTTTCCGGTCGCCGGCGCAACTGTAGGCTTCCACGGCAAGGGGTTGATCGTCGGAGTCGGAGCTGTGGTCGTCGGACAAGGAGTCGGAGAGGACAATGAGCCCCTTCATCCGCCGGACGGCCTTGTCATTGAGCGTTCTTCCTCCGTAGCCGGCGATCGTTTGTCTCTGCCATCGTCAGCGACCGGTGGTAGACCCAAGCGAGGAGCCGCTCGTCCTCGTCTGGCTTCGTCGGCAACCCGCGGCGGTGACGCGCAGATTGCTCCGCCGCGTCCCTCTCCCTTGCCCACTGCCTCTGCTACTGGTGTAGATGTTGGGTTTTCCTTGAAGAGGAATGAATGAAATAGTATAGTAGCAGAAAGTATTTCCCTCAGTTAAGAACCAAGGTTTATCGAACCAATATGAGACACCACACAGACAAGATAAACGGTACCTACACACACACAAACAAATGCTTGCACCCAACGACAGCAAGAGGATTATCAATCCCCATGTTCTCGCCAATTGCAAGGATTAAATCCGGTAGTGATAGATAGATAAAATAAAAAGGAAAATAAAAGTAAATAAATTGCAGCAAATATTTTTAGGGTTTTAGTAAATATAAAGTGAATGGACCCGGGGCCCATAGGTTCACCAAAGGCATCTCTCTCATGAGCATAGCAACGGTGGGTAGATAAATTACTGTTAGGCAATTGATAAAATAGCACATAGTTATGATGATTCTTCATGGCATGATCAATATATAGGTATTATGTCCGAGACAAGTAGACCGAAATCTGTCAGCATCTACTACTATTACTCCACCCCTTAACAGCTATCCATCATGCATCGCAAGGTATTAAGTTTATATTAAACAGAGTAATGCTTGAAGCATGATGACATAATGTAGACAAAGCAAGATCAAATAATATGCTCGAGCCCCATCGTTCTACCCTTAGTAGCAATAATACAAATATGTGCCTTGCAACTCCTCCTGTCACAGAGTAAGGACACTTCAAGATTGAACCTGCTATGAAGCACCTCTACCACTGAAGATAAATCAATCTAATTGGCCAAAAGGGATAGATAGATCGGAGAGAAATACAAGCCTATAAAATCACACATATATAAATCTCAGAAAAGACTCAAATACTTTCAATGAATAATCTGATCATAAACCCACAATTCATCGGATCCCAACAAACACACCGCAAAAGTTACATCGAATAGATCTTTGAAGAGATCATTGTATTGAAGATCGAAAAGAGAGAGAGAAAGCCATCTAGCTACTACTATGGACCTATAGGTCCTGTGGGAACTACTCACACATCATCATGGAGGCGGCAAGGTTGATGAAGATGGCCTCCGTGATGGATTCCCCCTTCGGCAGAGTATCGGAAAAGGCCCTCCAGATGGGATCGCGGAAAAACAGAGGCTTGCAGCGGCGATAAAATTGTTTCGGGTCTTCCTCTGGGAGTTTCTGGATTTATGGGAATTTATAGCATTGGAATAGGGTCAAACGGAGGCATGTGGGACCCACAAGCTCAGGCGGCGCACCCCCCTAGGGGCGCACCCCTTGAGCTTGTGGCCCACCAACAGGTCTTCTGGCCTTCCCCCGAAGCTTCTAGGGTCTCTTCTGGTCCATAAAAAATCACCGCAAAGTTTCATCGTGTTTGGACTTCGTGAAACAAAGAAATAGGCAAAAAAACAGGAACTGGCACTGGGCACTGAGTTAATAGGTTAGTTTCCAAAAATGATATAAAATGTCATATAAAGCATACAAGATTGATAATATAATACCATGAAACAATAAAAAAATTATAGACGTTGGAGACATATCAGCCTCTCGCGGCGGGCGACGCGCGCCTCCAATTCCGGTGTGCGCGTCCGGGCTGGCGGAGCGCGGACTAGCACCCACTGCTGCCCTTGCGGAGCAGCGGCCGGCTGGGGAAGGGGTCGGTGTGGGGGGTGGCGCAGACTGCGCAGCCCTCGCGGGCCTGGAGGGGCCAGCTTCGGCGTCTGCGCTGCGCCGACGCGGGAGCGGCGACGGTGCAGATCCAGAGCTACCCCCGTGTCCACCTTGGACCACTCCAGCGCAATGCGAAGGGTCAGCTACTCGTCGATGTCGAGGTCGGAGTCGGAGCGGCTGCCGGAGCTCGACATCTCGCCGGAGTCGTCGGATTCGATCCAAATCGAAGAAATGAGAGAGGGGAGAAGAGGGGACGGAGCGAGAGAGGAGAGTGAAGTGAGCTAGGGTTCCGAATTGGGGTTTTTTGTGAGGACGGAGTGGGGTCGGTGGTGAGCCGGGCTGACGTGGCGGACGCGCCCGGGCCGCCCCATATTCACCCTACATTTGGGCTGGATATGTGGGGTGTCGGACAACCCGGACGTTTGAGGCCGGTTTGAGGCGCCCGGGTGGGTCGGTTATTTTGACCGACCAGTGACCGGTCCACCCGCCCGGGCATTTGAGATCGGTTTGAGGCGCCTGGCTGTAGATGCTCTAAGTAGAGGTATGTAGCACAGATGTAGTGTGCTATTGATTTGTAAATTTAGGGTTTCATTTAGTGCTGTAATGCACTGTTGATTTGAGAATTTAGATTTGTTCTTAGAATTTATTATTGAATTGATGCAGTGCACTGTTATAGAGCTAGGATTTATAATGAAATTTAGGTTTAGAGCTAGTGTTGATGTGTATCCATTATGGAATTCTGGATCTCTACTCCTAATGTCTCAGTTGGTAGTCTCCGTTCCACGATTAATTTTCGTCCCACCTCCCTTGGTTTATTTTCGTCTCTCCTCCCACCTCCGAGTTCCCCCAAAAAACCAACCAAAACCACGTTAGGAGGGAGCGATGCGTCCACGTTGTTCCCTCGCACGCCAGAAAAACGGGCGAAATAAAACCTACGAAATTAAACCAGCGAAAAAAGTTCCACCAGAGAGCCCTCGAGCGAGAACCCCGCCAGAGGACATCCCTTCGCCGCCGCCATCGCGCTTGCAACAAGGATCCCTGCGCTATCTCCGTTAGCCGCCGCCGAACCCCTTGCCATCGCGCTCGCAACAAGGATCGAGGCCTCCAGACTGCCCTCGATCCGTGCGCTATCTCCGTTGGCCGCCGCCGCCTCCGATCCCCTTCAGGAGCCACCGCCGATCCCCTTCAGGACGCCCCTTCACCGCCGCCGAGATCCGAGAGGAGTCTCCCTTCGCCGACGCCGAAGGCCCGTGCCTCTCTACAGATCACTCTCTCTCCTCTCGAAAGCTGCCGCCCCTCTGTCGCTGCTGGTGCTCGACGAAAGACGAGGGCGGCTCCTATCGGCGATTCCCTGTGGTCCTCGGTGGCTCCTCCCGGCGATTCCCCATGGTCCTCGGCGGCTCCTCCCGGCGATACCCCATGGTCCTCGGCGGCAGCGACGGCTAGGTCAGTCCTCTCTCTCTCGCTCACCCAATTTGCCCCGGCCGGCGAGCTAGGGTTATGGTTACCGGCTCGACGCCGCCGCCCTGTCATGTTGCAGGTGCTGCTATTACCCGCTGCCGGGCCCGTGTGCTCGTGCGCTGACGTCGCCATGTCATGCTGCCGCTGCTGTTTCTTGCTGATGCATGCTGCTTCTGCTCGTGGCCGGCCCGTACTGATGTTGTTGTTCGTGGTTGGCCTAACTGTGTGTTCATGCTGCTGTTGTTTACTGTGCTCCTGTGTCGTGCTCGTGCAGCTGCAGCGAAAAGACAATGGGGCGATGGGCGCCGGTGGCGGGCACTGGTGGTGGCGGAAGGCGCTGTGGAGGCGCTCGCTGCTACCCGGCTCCACTTGGACACCACCAGGTTCAGCCTTGCGTGGACCTGGGCGGCATCGCCTTTGCAGCTATTCCTCGCCGTTGAGCAGTTGTGCGTTATTTATTTCCTGCTGCAAACATGCACATGTCTGACTATTACCTGAAATGTGACACTTATTTGTTGATGAAATACTTATGTCATGATTTGGGATTGCTTGTTCAGAAGCTTCCATGATATCAGGTCCTTCACAATTCATGTTATAATAGTATTCCTCAATAAGTTAGATATGGTGGTTTGTCATTTTAGATGAATGAATCATCAGACTTTCAATTGGTTTGTTAGTTATAGCTGGCTGATGATTACTTCAATGCAGAGTTTGCGATGGAACAACAGACCTCTCGGCCGACATCCTCCACAGATCCTACGCTGCCATGGAGGAGGTGTTTCTGAATCACGTGAGGAAGCAATGGCTCGTCAAACCGCAGATCTCCTCGGTTGGGTCATGTTGTTTGGTTGGCATTATCAATGAAGGGGTCCTCTACATAGCAAACACTGGTGATTCCTGTGTTGTCCCCGGGAGGGTCGAAAGGGGCGTCAAAGACATTAAGGCAGTTCAGCTGTCATCTGAGCATAACGCGAGCTTTCCGGCTGTAAGGGATGAGCTAAGACAGGTACACCCAAATGACCCCCGGATCATGGCATACCATTTGTACAAAGTCCCAAGATCGATGTCTTCTGAGATATCTCACATAATAATTACTCGTGCTCTGTTTTTTTCTTTGTATTCAGGTTTCCAGAATGATTGGCCACACCTACCTAAAAAGTTCGGAATTTAACCATGAGCCCCTTCTGGCCTGGTTCCATATTCGAAGGCCCTTCCATAATCCAATTCTTTGTCCCGAACCATCCATTGAAGAACATAGACTCTGCAGAATATCAGTTTGTTATATTTGCATCAGATGGACTATGGGAGCACTTGAACAATCAGGAAGCTGTGGATGTGGTTCATTGTTCACCTCGGAATGTAAGATGATTTGCCATACTTCCTCTTATATTACTCTTTCCCAGTGTACTAAAATGTGCTTCCCATTTTAGTCTTGCCTTATATTGTTGATATGTAACCCAAATAGGTTAAACCGAATGTTGTATCGAAACATATAGTATTTACTTGTAAGAGAGCAACTGAGAGCCTGGTGGGTCGGGATGAAGGAAGAATACCCCTGAGAGCCCAAACTCGAGTTCGAAAATATATGCAGAATATATGTTTGCCTCTGCTATATACATATGTAATTTTTCAGTCTGTGTTTTCTGCTCCTCTTTGGCGCAATGTGGAAGATGTTGGTTTTAAAGGCTAGCAGGGGCAGCCAGTGGTGGAGTAATCAGTGGTTTATTAGGTCATGGAGCCCAAGACCGGATGCAGCAGAAGAAGCAGCGTCGTTGCCGTGCACTAAGCAGGTGAACAGAGTCTGTGAGGCGGAAGATCTATAGCATACAGGTGAGTCAGTAGGTGCTCATTTTATCTTTCTGCTTATGTTCCAATTTTATTGTTCTTTTCCGCATTAGAGTAGAATGAATATTTGTATTACCATCTCTTCTTATAGTTGTAAATCCTGTGCATCAGTTGGGGTAAGCTTCTCAAATGCCTAGCACCAATTAGGCTTCTAAAACTGAAGCATAGACAAAATTCAGTTAAGCATCCAAGTTTCTTTTTAAGTGGTACACTATATATTTCTGTACACGTAGAACACAGTTACATGTATGTCTTCAAAGTTATTTGTTATTTTAAAAGAGAATTTTGAAATGTATAAATGAGCTTGGCTTTCAACCCCGCAAGGTCTAAAATTTCTCAGTTTTATCAAGTCATACACCGTTTTTGTTACCATATGTATAATTGTGGATACCTTATACTCTAAATGCCCATTCGGCCAGGTTGATTTGCAAGGGCTGTGTGGAGCGAACCCTGTTCCTCTAAACCAAGGGGTCCTTATGGCCCTTTTCCTGCAACTGGCACGCAACATAGCCGATGAGATATCCCTGAAGCTTCAAGGGATACAAAGGTTTGTAAAATGTTTCATGTCTCCATTGTTTCATGTTCGATTGACTGCTGCGGTTCTCTTAAATAGTTTGAATCATTTAGCTTTTCGGGAAATTTTAGTAGTTGTATATCCGTCATCTGTTTGATAATTGATATCAAGGTGAAGGATAGATACCGGGCTCTAGATTATGTACATATATATCAAGATCACTTGTTTTTAAAGTTGGAGAAATATGGCTTTCCTATTTCATTGTCCATTAATCAACATTTCGAAATGCTTCTATTAATGCAACAAAGGTTGGATTCAGTGTAGTAGTTTCTCATCTCCTGATGTGTATAATAGCCGTTTTGCAAACAAATATTTTATGGTATAATTTTTTGTCTACATCTGCAGGATGTTATTACTCAACCCACATGATTGGGAGTTATAGAGGGACTTTATGCCGCACATTCCTCAGGTACTACAGGCTTACCTAGATTGTCTGAGACCAGTGCCTCAAAGCAAGGTCGCAGCTAACAAGGTTATTTGTATACTATTCTGCTACCAGTGTTGGGTCATTCACAGTCACGCACCCCAGCCACATGACCGATGTTGTATCTTTGTTGCGCGGTCGAGGCCCTTCAATGCAGGGAGGAGGCGGCGTTCCTTAGCAGCACTCCATCTTATTACCTCGTCATTCATTTCTTAATTTTTTTTCATCAAGTTTGGATTGCTTGATGAAAAAAAAAATAAGAAATGAATGACGAGGTAAGTATGGTACAAGTGCGTTTTGTTTTTCCACGGTGGAGTAAAGGGGCTTCAAGGATTGGAGTTACAAAGTCTACATGCGAAACCATAGAAGTAATTTCTTATTGATATCTCTTCTTTGTTCATGTATTCATTTACTCATAGTTTTGTTTTCAGTTTCTTGTATCAGTTTCTTGTAACAAGGTCGGAGATGATGGAGAGGAATGGTCCTGTAGGCGAAAGTTGTGCTTGTCGATTATGTGTTGTCCAGACCTTGTGCCAGCAGTGAGAACTGCAGTGATGTGCCTCCACATCTGTCATCCATCTATTAATTTCTTGGTAGTCAGTAATGTTGCGACACTATCTTTTTTGCAGCCTTGTGATTTCTGTGATGTGATGTGCTGCTACTTCACAACTTTGCAAAGGAATGAATTATATCACTGATATTTATTTGTTACCATCAGTTCCATGATTATTGAATGTCCTTATGCTTAAACACCAGCATGTTGATTTTTGGGGCAGAAAAAAAATTACCAGATGTCATGCCATTGGACAATATTACAGTCTAAAGAAAATGTTCAAGAAACTCATACCTGCATTGTAGTGATAGCAACGCACGGGCATCTAACTAATAACACTTTGTTTTGGTACTTATTCTGTCGGATCTCCACACACTTCATGGATGAGGGCATGCTTTTGTGTAGGTGAGCTGAATTGGTTCATTTGAATTTTGTTCAATGCCATGCCCTCATGGGATTTAACTAAGAACACTTTGCGGTTGCCACGGGCTTATTTTTGCATTGTCGAGTTGGTAGGCTGGCGTACACAGTTTATTTCCGCCTCACCTCCTACCATCATTCCTCCCCGCTGGTTTTTCTCCCTCCCAGTAAAACCGAATCGATTCCCTCGACCCTATACCCATCCATCGATCAAAAGACCTCGTCATCCCTGCCCAAGAGGAACATCGAGCTAGACGAATGCCTTAACAAGGATAAGCTCAAGGAGTTCTGGATGGAGACAATTGGCCACATCTTTGACTTGTAGCTTTTTTTTGCGGGAATCTTTAACTCCACGTTGTTGGGCGAAGTTATGTTTGCATCACCATTTTGGACTAAATCAATCGAATCTACTAAAAATAAATTCGTTTGGGTGTGTGACATTAACAGGCGTGACAAGAACAATGATGATGGGATGCTCATGGGAGATGAGGTCAAGAAGGTGGATAAGCCAATCATGCATAGATACATGTATGAATTGTACGTGCACAAACATACTATGACAAGTATCTCATTCCAAGCTTGATATGCCGACTCAGTCTCTCGGAGGTGCTCATAGGGGTAGGATATGCGTGTGTGCGTTCATAGGAGTGCGTGTATGCGCGTATATATGAGCGCTTGCGTCCGTACTGTGTTCAAAAAAACTTTAGTTTTGGTAAGAGATTTTGTTGCCCGTAATAACGCACACGCATTTAATGTAATTAAAAATTAAATTAAAAGCCCGTGGCAACGCACGGGCGTTCTACCAACGTGAATTACTTGCCGGCCTCTGCAACTATATCATGTCGGTCGATGATGCCGGGTGTTTGGAGTAAGTATCATGTATCAATATTTAATGTGCGCATGTACATTATTATTATTCTTACCATCCAATTGTTAGGAAGGAATTGGTCCGGAGCTCGACACCCGATCCAATGGGCTTAAGTCTTAAGAAACTTCAGTGCATACTTATGGTGGAGCAGGCTATGGACAATGATTGCTTCAACACCGCCGTGCGTATACTGGCATGTGACGAGGGAGTATTGTTCACAGACCCTCCTATACACTACATGGATCTAAGATTTTGTGTAACTTATCGTAACTCTTCATTCTATGTGGCATTAGTATCAACATGTTGAAGCAATATTTTTTTTTACTTAGTCCATGATGCTAGAGTCAACACGAGGTCAGAAGTTTTGCGAGAAGGAAACTATCCAGACGTTGGCAACATTATTTGATAGCTGGCCTGGGATGGACAACAACATCTCATCGTGCAACATGGTAAGTAAAGTATTTTGTCTATTGTTATCATGGTTTATTGTTGTTTCTAATAGCTCCACTTGTAGATTTATCTTCCCTATGTATCCATCGGCCGATACATCTTGTACGTCATCGACAAAGAGGCATGTCGGATATATATTATGGACCCTATTCAAACATCACAATTGTCAGAGGATAAAAATTTGAGGCATGCACTGAAATTAAAAAGTTTTGCAAGGGATTTCAAAGAAGCACTCGAAATAAAGCTGCCTGGTTGGAATTCCGATATATCTAAATGGTAACGTTTATTTCCGTTTCGTATTCCAACGAGTATAGACGGGTAATGAATTCATAATAAAAACATTTATTTTTGTTATCACTATATTCTTTATATTATTAATTTAAAAAATTGCGGGAATGTGCCTGGCTATTTTGTTTTTCATTTTATGCTCTGGTGGAACGGTAAAGAATTGGTCAAGCCGGTTTGCGCGGTGAGTATTGTCCGTTAGATGTTTTAAGACCTTCGGCGTGAAATTTTCATACTAACTACATATATTGTTTGTGCAGGATGGGTATGAGTTGAGGAAGCAGTTTTTATTATACTTGCTAAAACATCATGGGAATGAAGCTAAAGACAACTTTTCTGATATTGTGAAAGAATTTCTTAAGCGCATCATCTAGATAATGATAGTTTTGTAATAGATGTTAAGGTCGAACATCGCTCAGTTTGTTACATGGACATGTCGTTAATCTTTCTTTTTGTTATCAATTTACATTGCAAAAATGGACTTCAATTATTCAATAATTGTGTTTGTGTTATATTGTTTGTACGTGTGATATTTAACATGTAACTCTTGCAAACTATTTCAAGAGCCCGTGGCAACGCACGGGCACTCTACTAGTATAGGTAATGTTGCTAATTATAGTACTCTGCTAATTTAGGGAATTATTCAATCATTAGTTTGAATTACTAAATAGTTGTTGTAATAAATTAAATATATTACTGTGTAGTTTGAATTAGTAGTCTGAATGTGACACAAGGCTAAGATTAAAACCATGGACACAATGCACCAATAAAAAATCTGCACCCATGGACAGAGAGCACTTCATTACTGTCTATGTGCAAACATTCACTTGAGAGAACTACATTCACTTGATTAAAACTACATTCACTTGGTTAAATACAATGTAACCAACAGTGGGCTGAGAGTAAAATGTACAGTAAGTTTATTACTGATAGGAGATGCACAGAGAGCACTACATTCAATTAATTATAACTAGAAGATACCTAAAATTCTATCTCTGCATATAATTCACAGCAAGCATTTCCAGCACATGGACATAGATCAAAATGTAAAGAGAGCAGACATGGACAGATAGAAAATTTTGCTTACCTTCTCAGCACATGCATAAAACCTCCTTCCAGTGAGGCTGCCTACGAATGCTACCAATTTCTTCAGATATTTCTCGTGGTAGCACAAGACAGGGACCTCCTCATACTCCACAATGCCCTCAAAGTCTGAGTCATCAATGGTAAGAGGAGTCTGGATTCGGTTCAAATCGAATGGAGCAGGTCAAATCGCCTGGATTCGGTTCAAATCATAGATCCAGATCGTAAAATCCCCACCAAAAAGCAAGAACCCTAACCCTAACCCTAACCGTATGAGATAGAAGAGAGGCTCACATTTGAGTCAAACTCCTCCATGGACCCGTCATTGGTCTCACTGTCGTCCCAGGAAACCATGGCACCGGCGGCTAGAAAGGCGATGAGTGGGTGACGGTGGTCGCAGGAGCTAGGAGCAGAGCAGGCGCGAGGGAGCGAGAGGGGAGAATGGGGTGGAATGCGCGTCGATTCGGTGTCAGTCGACCCTAACGGCCGCGTCCTACCGAGCCGGTTAACGACCGTTAGCCCCACGACGTCACGATTTGTTGCGACGTCAAAACGAGGGTCAACACGAGTTCAGTGCTTTTCGTCAGTGATTAACGTTGCGTTTGATGAATTTTGCTACGAGCACCCAAAGTGATGTTTATTTTTTGCTAATGACAATATAATTGTGGTGGTTTTATGGATTTCACTTGCTAGCACAGCACCATGGCTTCATTCATTGAATTAGCTGGAACCCCACCTCCACCTGTGAGTGAGTGAGTGACGCGGCTCGGCTGCGAGGCTGTCCAGCCATAGAAAGGAAAAAGTTAATACTATGCTAACCTCCATAATGAGCAGCTCCTGGTGCCGTCCGTCCACCGATGAAGCTCCGACAGCGACATGACACGCCGCCATGTCTGTCCAGCAGGATCTTGGTCGAGAGGGTCGCATTGCAATTGCATTGCATGCACCAACAGTGCAGTGGGGTGTCCGATCTGGCGCCCAGCAAAAGCTGCTCGCGGTCTAACCGAATAATTGGCTTTTCTTCCCCTCGTCTGGTTAATGCGCTTGCAGATTAGGGGCCGTGTGGTGTGTGTGGCCAATGGAAGTTGTCGATCTTGTCTCTGGTGGGAGCCGTATGTTTATTTGGAGAGGGTTCTGGCTGTAAGAATGGCTGTCATGTGGGTTTTGTCCTTTCAACCAGACCCGTCTTAGTCCTTGTCGGGCTAAGTAATACTAGGACGGCGCTGCTAAGTGCACTGCCAGCATACATTGCACGATGAATCTTTGCTAAGAAACACTTGATACGACGAGCACACACTTACACGGCACACAATGGCACATTAAAGATTGTCGAAGTTACACGCAGCAGTGGCTTGTTCACAATGAAAACCAAAGAGGTCACCGGCCGGCCGGCCACCATGGCCATGAGTATGTACCAACAGCACCGGCGGCCGGCCAAGGAGCGGGAAGGGGGACAAGCCGGAAACCGCCGCGGGGGGGGGGGGGGGGGGGGGCTCCTTGGCGTTGGGCGCGTTTGTTGCGTAGCGGCCACCGCGAATCTCCCGCAGCGGCCCGCGCTCGGACGCAACGCATGCAACAACGCCCCCGGAATCCACAGTCGTGCGCACTTGCATGGTCCCCGGCCGCGCCTCGCCTCGCCTCGGTGCGCGGCCGGCCGCACGTAGACCGGCCGGCGCGTGCAAATGACACGGCGCCGCGCGCGACCGGGGCATGCATGGGCGCGGGCGCGGGGCGAGCGAGCAAAAACCCCACGGCCGTGGCGTACGTACACGGGCGCGTACGTACGTACCACGATGGGACGAGATGCCATGTGGCGCCGGCCGGCCTCTGTGGTGGTCACGGCACGTGATGCGCATATATCGCTGTTGCTGTCGGCTTGTGTTCGTCTCGCGCGCGCGCGTGCGCCGGACAGCTACGTTCTCTCGTTCGTGCCCTCTCCGTGGACTCTTGTGGTCGAGACGTTGTTCTGTCGCGTGAATCTGTACCACTGTCGTACTGCGTGTGACTCAAGTTTCAAGACTCATGTTGCAGATGGAGGAAATATTTGACCCACCCTAGGGCGATGAAAACACACATGTCTACACATATTTGACCCAAGGACGTGTGCATCTTTTTTACTTGTTCCAAACGTACACTTGGCTCAAAAAAACTTGTTCCAAACACACCGTTATACATGACACCGATATGATGTACCAATGACAATATGGGCTGAAAAGTGAGCCGGACAGGATCTGTCCTTGCTACTAGCCGAATATTTGACTAGAAAGATACGTACATGCGAATATATCAGACGTCGATGCGAGTGCAGTACATATACATTCTTGATTCTTCTACCACATGTTAACGTTGGAATCCAAAACGGGCTAGCCGAGGATCGATGAAGA
Source organism: Elymus sibiricus (assembly GCA_039707655.1). NCBI lineage: Eukaryota > Viridiplantae > Streptophyta > Magnoliopsida > Poales > Poaceae > Elymus > Elymus sibiricus. Next base: position 404,333,036 of record CM077672.1, read on the forward strand.
ATGAAAATTTATCCCTTGCGCCCATCACCCATTCACCCGTCGATGGATTCGATCAATCGTATCAACTTTGGCTCGCAACGCGACGGACGTAAAGGTAAAGAGAGAGAGAGAGGCGTCGTGGTGCCCGTGCATGTCACGGGCACACACAGTTGTTGAAAAGGCAGAGGCAGAGCACGGTTGCCCGCGACCGCGAGAGCCCGAGAGCGGCTGGGGTACCCCGGCTTGGTCCACCACTCGAGGGCGCAGTGGCACAGGCAGGGGAATCCGGCTCCCCGCCAAGCGCTGCGCGCCAAACCCCCCCGTCTGTCTCAGAGAGAAAGCCACCCCGTCGCAAAGCCCCCCTCTCTCTCACTCTCTCAATATTTCTTGCGTTGTCTTGCTGTGACCTGGCGTGCATGTCGCCACCCCGGCATAGCCAGCAGCCAGCCAGAGAGATATTACTACTGTTAACAGGAGGACAGAGGTGAGAGAGAAAGAGAGGTTGGAGGGGTACCTGACGCTGTGCCAGCTAGGGCCGTGTCCGTCTAGCTATGGTTTTACTCGGCCCGCTTGGTGCGTAGCGCCGTGCACCTTTATTCCGCGCCTTGTAATCATGCTGCTTGTGCGTGTATATATGGATGGACTACGCCCACGCCCTGGAGGAGCGTGCAATGTGCGTGCATGTGTGCGCTCTCTCTATCTCTCTCTTTGCCTGCGTTGTGTCATGTCATACTCTCTCATACTATGTGAGAGATACTAATAGCTAGGATGTGTGTGCATGAGAGGAGAGGGATTAGTAGATTAGCTAGATAGATAGCTAGGGCACTCTGAGGAGGAGGAGCGGCCGCGGCTCCGAGCTATTTATAGGGGGCTGCGTACAGCGTACAATCAAGCTAGCAACACCTACCACTACCATGCTCTCCCCAGCCTCCTTCCTCCATCCACACGCTCACCAACAGCTACCATTACCAAGCTCTCTCTCTAGACACCTCTCTCTCCACTCCATGAGTAGTCTCATCCATCCACACGCACAATGCAGAGTGTTTTGAGGTCAGCATTGAGAGGGGGCTCCTTTGTGAGTGTGGAGATCCATGGATGTCGCCATGCAATGCAGCTCTCCTACCTAGGTAGGTGAAGGTTCGGCAGGAAGAGGTGAAAACAATGGGATATGCCTGGCTCCCTGTATGCCACTCGCGTAGCTGCCAACTCTCCAAACCTAGCGTTGGCTCTACCGCGGATGGCGTGCGAGGAGCCAAGCATGACCGTCTCTCTCTCTCTCTCTCTCTCTCTCTCTCTCCATTTGCTTTAGATTCTTGGAAATTAACCGCATCATGCATGTGATGCTATGTACAAGCAGCTAGCGATAATGGTAGGGAGTACTCCAAGATCTATACAGTACTTTTGTACGCACGTTTGGCATAATCTGTCTCCTTGTGAATGCATGGTAAGCATGTGTAAAGTAGATCGATTAGATTTCCCAGCGTGTAAATAACAATCTGTATACTAAATTACTAATCAATCTAAGCCTCCTTGTCTGTCTAAGTTCATATGCAACCCTCATCGAGTGCAGCAACTGTTCAGCTGACTATGTATTGAACTTTTTTCTTTGTTTTTTGAATCCATCGTCACTCCATTTTGTTTTGCTTGTAGTTTGTGCGGCGCTGCAGGCCGGCAGATATGCATGTACAAGTATCATTCAAGCACTTGCATGGCTCCATCTCATTAATCATCCAGATTCCAGAGGGGTTCTACACATACTTTTCACGGTGTCGATACCACCTGACCCGGCTGGCGCGCGTACAGGCTCCAATGTCAATGCATCTGCGCATCTATATATCAGCAGAAAAGACAGATGTATATATAGCTCGCTCGTCAGACCATATGCGTGCATGCATTGGTCTTACTTAGTCGTTTGCTCCTGATCCAGATGGTCAAAATCATGTACACATTGAGATTTCACCTTTCCTGTAAGAACATGTACTATATCCTTGGTGTGTTCCTTTCTCGAATATTCAGTGAATTAAGCCGAAATACTGTACTAGCTTTTCTCATCTGGAATGAAAAAAAAAAAAAAACTACTTGTATGCTCGTTGTTCTGCCGTATATAATTCCTTCTTTTTCCTTGAGACAAGGGCACATATCGTCCCAAGGTCCAGCTGACCACGAAGCACGTGTATGGTACACGGTTTGCAGCACTATCTTGTAATTTGTTACCTCGGCAGAAATGTTCGATTTGATATGTACATAGACGCATGAATTTCATATGGCGCTACGATCGTTGTAAGTAACATGATTACAGATTTGCCAATCAAGTCAGTTAGTGCAGTACTATAGTTGACAAACTTGGGCTATATTAATTCCCCCCCAAAAAAACTTGGGGTATATTATATGGTCGTTTAGTAGTGTCACCATCTTTTTTCAACAATTTAGTGTCATCATCTTTTTTTAAGGTAAGCGCAGGCTTTATTAATTATACATCAACGTCAAGAATATATGTCCGGGAGTTCCAGTAACCTACACCTACAGGCAGCACAGACGCTGCCTTTGCCACACTATGAGCTTCGCTGTTGAGTACCCCACGCTCGTGGTGAACTTGCACCACATGAAACTGAGATCGTTTCTCTTAAAACTCCTTAAGGAAGACGTTGTACGGCCCGCACCACCTGCTGACAATCAGCCGAGATGTGTACCTTCCGAAGATGCAGGTGTGAGGCTAGTGACAGCCTCCTCATTGCACGCCGCCGCCGCTTCAAGCACTGCCGGTTCCGTCATCCCACGATAAACAACAGCATAGGCTCCTAGATATTTTCCCCGTATCACAACACACTGCTCTGATAGCTCACCAAGATAAATGCATGTGCGGTCCTATGAAATGTCAACTGAGTTTCAATTCTTTGAAAAAACACATCCCAGTTTCAAATCTTTTGTAAGTGGTTCATCGGAGAACCTATTGACCCCGGACCCACGCTGATTGGCCTACATGAGACTTTGACTACGTCCGCGTAGTCCATAATTTTCACAAAAGCCCCACAAAATCATCTCTTCCAATTCTATGCCCCCTACTCTCCCTGACGTGGTCAAGGCTGGTTTCTAGCCTTTTTGCCTTTTTGTTTTCTCTTCCTTGCTTCTTCTCTGTAAGCTGCTCTCAGGGCCGGTCCTGAGTTTTTTGGGGCCCGGGGCAAGCCTAAAATTTGGGGCCCTTAATATAGCACTATACATATGTATATGTATATGCAATGTTATCAGTGATCACTTAAATGCATCGAAAAGAAACGTTCATATCAAATAATTTGTGCATACATATTACCTTTAAAATTGTTCTAACAATACTCTCACTTATGATGGATCAATAGGTCTTCTCTGTGATTTTATCAAGTCAACCACTGGTTGTTTCCTCTTCATTTCTATTTATCAAAACCCATATATTCTAGTGGACATGATGACACACCCAATGCTAAAATTAAAAATAAATTGCATCAAAGGTTGAACGCTGCAATTTGTGCAGCATATATGCGAGACAAATTACTTAATTAGCAATCTATAATAATACTATATGGAATAGGAAACAGAAAATGGTAATATGGTATTACTGGGATAAGTCGGATCGGCATTCGGCATCGGTGATCACCTGATCGGGCGCCGCCGATGATGAGATGTAGACTGGCGTGGCTTGTGACCGGACATTCTCGGCGATGTGTGTGTGCATGCAGCGCCTAGAAACTAGAGAACGGAATCAGCGGAGTTCGTCGACGTCGCAACTCGCAACCTTAGTCAGTGCCATCCGTCGGCCCATCATGGCCACATCCCCTTGGACCCCAGCATGGATGCCCCCCGCCGGCTTGCCGTTGTCGCCGGCCGCGTCGATCTAGGAGGAAGAAAACGCAACGAAGAGAAAAGGAACAGTCTGCTCCCGCGGTGTGTCTGGTCATGACTAGAGGAGATCTAGGAATAGCGGAGATTGAGGAATTGCGGAACAGATCACGTCGTCATGATCGTGGAAGAGTTACAGGCTAATTTCTAGGACGTACTTTTTTTTTTGGATAAGTCGGATCTGGCTCGGGAACACGTAGTACTCCCTCTGTAAACTAATATAAGAGCGTTTAGATTACTAAATTACTGATATAAACGCTCTTATATTAGTTTACGGAGGGAGTACTTTTTTTGAGAGAGAAGGCTAGGGAACACGTACAGGACGAGGAACAAACGAGTGGCTCTGTGGGCTATAGCTGCCAGCATTTTTGGGCCTCTGGGGGCCGGGGCGGTCACCCCCCTGCCCCCCCTCAGGGCCGGCTCTGGCTGCTCTGCAGCCGATGTACAGTTTTCCCCCCTACTTAAATGCAATGGCAGAGCTCCTGCTAGTTCGGTTCAAGAAAAGCTCTCCTTGCGCGTCTTCACCAACTCTTGTTGTTCCCCAACAACAAACTACTGATAAACAGATTAGCACTCTCACAAAATCTAACCCGGTGCCTCTTGTTCCCCAGCAATCCAAAATATCTCATCAAGATGAGTTTCATCCATTACATCAGCTAGATCAGGGTGTGTATGCTCATTGTGTTTGTATCCCCTTGATACTTCATTTTGAGTGAATAAAATCCACTCTTTATCGAAAAACATCAGCTAGCTCAAGCATTCTGTGGTTAAACTAGCTACAAGTGTATATAAAGTTGCAGGTGGCCAGGAACAATACACATATATAGAGGAACTTGCCTGATATCATTAATTAAATCGTTGATGATGAGATCGAGTCACTACAGTAGGTAAGAAGTAAATGCGCTTCATATCACAATAGCATAAGCCGATCATATCCTCATGCTTATGCACCGGATTGTACACTTTGAGTTTATAATTATTAATATGGACATGCCTATTTTAGAAAATGTATTTTGAAATCTGTTTGATGCTGGAGTTAAGACTCTCGTACTACTATATCCAAAAGTGATGATAAGAGCAAACAAAAGCTTCACTAAGTATATGATTTTTTTCTCTCTTATTTCTTAACATTATTTTACCAGTTTCTACTAGTATATGTGTACTCATTGTTGCGTTCATATTCAACCTTTAGTTTGACCTTGATAACATAGACTCTGTTTAATCCATCTTAATTTCTTAAATGGAGTTAGTCACCGCCCATGCATCCTCGAGGACTACTCTTCACAAAACCAATCTTATAGCGACCCTTTGAGTTGTTCATATAGTAGGTTAATTGTTTAGACTTCTTTGAGTAATTAAGCATCTGTCAGCCGTAGATTTTTTTAGGCAAAACACACTTTATGTAGAAGATAGAATGTTTATATGTACAATAATTGGATCATAGGGGAGACCTAACCAGACACAACGTCCTACCCTTAGAGTAGCGGCGTGCTTTGCAAGGTTATATATAAGCCTCGAAATTGATGTTTCTATGGTCACGAACAAAATTGCAAAGCTCAAGAGTGACTCTAGATTTGTCTGATGATGGCGCCGTAGCTTCCCCTTGTACCTTGCTTGATGTCATCAACCACGGTTTTGCAGTTAGAGGCTATCACAATATTGTTGTGATATAGTTCCTCTTCTAGGGTAAGTCCTTCACGGCAGGCTAGGGCTTCCAACCGACATAGATACAGTGCGTCTAAGTCTCGCCTGTAGCAAGACCGCCATCACCTGACAAGCCTCCTTAAATGGGCCAGGCCAATAAGCACGTACACCTATGTGACCTATCACACACTACACACGTAAGCACGTACCTTAGGTATTTCTTTATTTTATTTTTCCTCTTCCTTTTTTTTCATTCCTTTTGAAATGTTCTAACAAATAGATTAGGAAACTTTTAGAAGAATGTTCCTATATTATCTAAAAAGTGGAATTAAAAAGGCTTTACCATCCGTTTGAAAAATGTTTGTTGTGTGATTAAAATATGTTTACCATTATTTATAAAATATTCATGTATTTATTAAAAAATGTCAACCATGTATTTTGAAAAGGTTCATCATATTTTAAAGATGTTCATCGTGTATTAAAAAATAGTCACAAGTTTAAAAATGTTCAACACCTTTACAAAACATATTCACACATTTTACAAATATTCATGAAAACAAAAATGTGTTATGGTAATTTATAAAAAAATGTTTGGAACATTCAAAAAATTATTCATGACATTAAAAAATGTTCGCCAATTTAAAAATATGTTGATAACATTTAAAAAAATATATTCATGAAATGTTAAATTTTGTTCGTGCAATTTTGGAAAAATGTGCATAACATATAAAAAATGGTTTGTGCCATTTATAAAAATATTCTAACAGTTAAAAAAATGTTTGCACATAACATTTTTGAAAAATGTTCAAACATGTATTAAACAATGTTCACTATTTTGGTACGGGCAAGATCGTTTCTCTTGAAACTCCTTAAGAAGGACACTGTATGGCCCGCACCACCTCCTCACAATAAGTCGAGATGTGTACCTTACGAAGATGCAGGTGTGAGGCAAGTGACAACTCCTCATTGCACGCTGCCGCTTTTCGTACCGTCGTTTTGGTCTCCCCATGATAAACAAGAACAAACGGTCCTAGATTTCCCCCCTATATAATAACGGCACACTGCTCCAGTAGCTACTTCATTTATTTTCCATCCACGTTGATTTTAGACATTCCCACACTGGGGAAGGGGTAACCACATACCCGTCCTTCTCGCTGACTCGGTGTAGTTTTTTCTTTGAAACTGTCAAGGGACCCGGGGGGGGGGGGGGGGGGGGGGGGGGGGGGGGGGGGGGAGACCTGAATATATTTTAATTTTTTTACAAGAGTCAAGACAGGCGACAAGATAGGAAATCACACCACAGGCCGGTATGTTACTTTAGGTTGGCTTGCCTTAGGCGATGAGACCAGACGGTGAGGTCAGAGATGATATTGGGGATTAGAACATTAGGGGGGAGATCAACATATCTAAACACCTTGGAGTTTCTTGAATCGCAAATTTTCCATACACCTAGGAAAGAATAGAAGTCCAAACCATCACATTGAGTCCATTGGGCAGTGGACTGGACCATATGGCGCTGATCAGTGAGAAAATTGGCTACACACCAAGAGCGGACCAAATTCTCCTAGCTGTGGGGCAAGTGAAGAACAAATGAGCCATGTCCTCGAGAGCCGATGTGTAAACATTGAAGACGGCTGAATTGAGCATCTTTTTGGGGTGTAGATTTGCCCGGGTGTTTAGCTAGTCGAGGTAGAATAACCACCCAAACATTTGAACCCTGCTTGGCACACGTGATTCCCAAATGAATGACAAGTTTGGGTTTGAAAGCTGAGATCCCAGGGCCTCATAAGCTCCTTTTCTGGTGAAAGCCACTCCATTTAGGAGCGTGCGAGTATACAGAGCATCAACCAGTGGCACACCCCGCAACAAAAGTCTCAAGGAAGCAAGTTCATCGAAAGCAGTTAAGGCTAGTCGACTACACACGCCCAGATCAATCCCATCCATCAATATAATATTTACGAGAGGGGTGGGTTTTCTATTGTGGGTGAACAAGGCAGCATAAGCAATGCAAAGGGGCTCAGGAAGAACCCATATATCCAGCCAGAAGAAAGTTGATAAAGCATCTCCAGTTGACACTTGGGAACTTTCTCTAAGAGCATTTAGTTGTTTGAAAATTGCCCTGCCAAGGAAGGAAGCATTTTTACCTAGACCTATGTGAAGTGGAGAGTCGTTAAGAATCCAATCCTTCATTGCATATTTTTGGAGTGTAGGAATTTGAAAGCAAATTTCAACATAAGACACAATGTCCGACACGTGGAGCCCGAAGATGTGGAGGAGGTCGCCCTCCGCATCACGTTGAGGCGTTCGCATCTCGACCAAGGCGCCAGCGGCACCGGCAACTCCTGCTACGCAACTCCCGTCGTTCGTCGACGTCCCCGGCCCGTCACGCAGCTCCGACCGCTCCGCGCCCGTGCAGTTACTTTGTCCACCTCGTCTGGAGGTGGTACCGGGGCACCTCTGGGTCCTCGTGCCCGCGCCGGCGCCGACGCAGCAGAGGACGCCCGAATCTGAGGCGTAGGCAGCCGCCGCGAGCGGCAGCGGGCGAGGCAGCAAGCGGTGGGGGAGGCGTTGGCCGCGCGCCGGGCACATGCGAGCGCGCCGGTGGATCCGGAGGCCGCGCTCCTTGCGTCGGTCCTCCGCCGCTCTCTCATGACGGCGGAGACGGATGCGGGCCGCCTCCGCCGCAAGAATGACAAGGCGCTCCGGCTCACCATCGAGCTGCCGGAGCGCGATGCGAAAAAGGAGGCAACTGTCAGAGCGAACAACGAGGCGGTGGCCAAGGCGAAGGTGGACCTCCATGCCAAGGAGCAGGACTGCTTGCTCCGGAGGCTGGCGGGCCAAATGTGCTCCAACGACTCCGACATCACGGGCGGCTCCAGCTCCAGCTCCGACGACGACGCACGACTGCACGCTGACGCATACATGGAGGAGGGGCACAATGCCGCCGGCGACCACAAGGGAAATGGGCCGGCGAGGAAATGGTGAATTCCTCCGCCCTTCCCGTTTTATCTAAGTTTTATTTATGTTTTTAGAACTTCGTAGTATGAATTTGCTCTGTCCGCCAATGAACTATGATCATTTTATCCGGCGAGGAGCTATGATCCGGTTTAATTTACGTAGCATTGCATGTTTTACATGAGTTTGGGGTTTTGGATATGAGGGACAAGGCTGTAGGAGCAAAAATATGAGGCGTGTCCTGTCAGTGCCCACAGACGCGTCCGGGCGCGTTTGCGGGTGTTTAGGGGGTCCAAATAGCAAGTTGCAACTGTAGATAAAACGGGGTCCCCCAACTTGATATCCGATATGTGTCCAGACCGCCAAATAGACCGATGCAGGACCCGTTGGATGGCAAAACACGTCCACGCGGTCCGAACGAAGGCCTATCCATGTATCAAGGTCGACTACAGTAAGAGCCCAGTTGATATACAAGAGTTGCACAACCAATGCCATTATGGCTGGTTCGATCCCGGGTTCTAGCTAAAACCATCAATCAAGCAAGGGGTTTCAACGCACTGAAATAAAACCAACATAGTTTGCCCATGCTCCAATCCCACCTGTGGCTGCAAACCCTCTTCCTGTTGCCCTCAATGGTGACGTTTCTTCTCCTCTGTTTCTTGGCGGGTCAGATGACGCTGTGGCTAGGCAGGCATGGGTGTGCCATGTCTTAGCGTTCTTGGACATAAAGAGGAAACATAGAAGTAATACTGCTTAGATCTCTCAACAAATTATTTTCACTGGAATCATGTACCAAATGTTGGGGATGTGAGAATGAGTTTAATTAATTGCTTACCTCGTGGTGCTAGACTCAGAGAATTTGTCCCGACGCCTTCATTCTAAAACTTCGTTATCGTTTCTGTAGTGTAATCAAGTTATGTGTAACATGAACACAAACCACACATCGTTTTCTTCTTGTAAATTGTCTGTACCAATCGACCTCTACGTTGAAACTATATATAGAGAGATGTCATGGGAGTGAGTAAGCAAACAGGACAATTACATTGCAATGAAGGCCGGACAACATAGTACTCCCAGAGGGAGTACTATATAATATCTATATTGCAATGAAGGCTGGGGCAGGAAGGATTCAAAGACACTGTGCTTCATGCTTGGAACAAGCAGGTCTCCTCGGTTGACGCCATCAAACGTCTGCACATCAAATTGGCGCGTACTGCCCGTGCCCTAAAGCTATGGAACACCAAGCTTTCTAAGGAAAGAATTTTCAGAGAGGCGGTGGCAAATGAGATCATCTTCCAACTGGACCTTGCACAAGAAGATCGACCGCTTACTGAGGAGGAGCGGGCTTTCAGAGCTGCCATGAAAGCAGCCCTCCTTGGGATTGCTGCACTGGATAGGATCAGATGGCGACAGCGTTCGCGTTTTCTTTGGCTCAAATTTGGTAACGCAAACACGCGTTTTTTTCACCTCAAAGCAAATGGGCGCAGACGAAAAAATTTCATCCCCTCGCTGAAAAACAAACGTGGAGTTGAGGTGCACGATCATGGGGCCAAGGCTGATATCCTGCACTCCCACTTTCGCAACCTACTCGGAGAGGTCCAGAACAGATCGGTTGGGCTCAACTGGGAGCTGCTGCACAATGACCAGGCTGATCTCTCTCATTTGGACGAGGGCTTCACCATCGAGGAACTCAAGGCGGCCGTGTTTGACATGCATGCCGAAAAAGCGCCGGGGCCAGATGGCTTTGTCGGAGGTTTTTTCAAGAGCTGCTGGTCTATTATCAGCCATGATCTGCTTGCCGCCATCAATCAAATTTTCGCTCTGAGAGGAAACAGCTGGCACCTTCTGAACTCTGCTCACATTGTACTCATCCCCAAGAAGGAATCTGCATCCTCGGCACTTGAGTTTAGGCCCATCAGCCTCATGCACAGTATTGCCAAACTGCTTGGGAAGCTGCTATCAACTAGACTGGCCCCGGAGTTACATCACCTTGTCTCCTCTAGCCAAAGTGCTTTCATCAAAAAGAGATCCATACATGATAACTTCTGGTTTGTCAAAGGTGTGTTGAAGGAAGCCCACTCAAAAAAGAGACCACTCCTGTTCCTCAAGTTAGATTTCGCGAAGGCATTCGACTCGGTCAGATGGGACTATCTTATCGAGGCCCTTGATTTCTTTGGATTCAGCTCAAAATGGAAAAATTTGATCTCTTTGATTCTTGCTTCTGCCTCCTCCAAAGTGCTGCTTAACGGTATCCCGGGCAAGGCCTTCACTCATAAGAAAGGGCTACGGCAAGGTGACCCCTTCGCTCCAATGCTCTTCATACTGGCACTCGAGCCACTGCAAAGAATTCTTGACAGGGCCACAGAGATGGGCCTTCTCTCAAAGCTGACCAATAGAGCTGCAAAAATGAGAACAAGTTTCTACGCTGATGACGCAGCAATGTTTATCAAGCCTGACAAGGAGGAGATGCGCACAGTTGGAAAAATCCTTGAGTCTTTTGGTGCTGCTTCTGGTTTGAATGTAAATCCTGCTAAAAGTGTGGTGTACCCCATCAGATGCGATGGCATTAACATCCCTGAGATCGCCGACGCCTTCGGTGGCAAGCTTGGCTCCCTCCCCTGTACTTATCTGGGCTTGCCGCTCAGTCACAAATCTCCGACAAGAATAGAGATTCAGCCTCTTTTGGATAAGTTTGCTGGACGTCTTAAACCTTGGAAAGGCAAGATGTTGGACAGAAAGGGCCGGCTGGTTCTTGTCAATTCAGTTCTAACTGCGCTGACCACTTATTTCTTCACTGTGTTCCCTCCCTCAAAATGGATCATCAAGAAAATTGACAAAATCCGGCGCAGCTTCCTCTGGAACGGCGATGAAGATGCCCATGGGGGGAAATGCCTTGTTAACTGGAACAAAGTCTGCTCTCCAAAGCAATGTGGAGGCCTGGGAGTTAAAAACCTCACGTTTTTCAGTCGTGCCCTTCGACTAAGATGGCTGTGGTATGCCTGGGACAGCAACCCCAGACCTTGGGCTGGATTCCTTACACCCTGTGATGCCATTGACAAGAGCCTTTTTGCCGCATGCACCACAATCACGCTAGGTAACGGAAAGTTAACTCACTTCTGGATGGATAACTGGCTTGGCCATGGAGCTCTCAAAGACACTATGCCAGGCCTCTTCCAACTGGCTGCCCGGAAACAACTCACTGTTAGTGAAGGCCTGACTGACTCCCGTTGGATGCGCGGCCTACACAGGATAAATACTCATGACCAACTGGATGCCTTTGTCAAGCTTTGGACTGAGATTGATCGAGTGCACCTCTCGGAAAATGCTGACTCCATCCGATGGACGCCTACCACCTCAAATGCTTACACCACTGCCTCGGCCTATGACATTCATTTCCTTGCTCACACCCGCAATCCAAACTTAAGCAAAGTCTGGAAGCTTAAAGCTGATGGAAAGGTGCAGTTTTTCTTGTGGTTGCTCCTTCAAAATCGTTTGTGGACTGCGGACCGGCTCAGCGCTCGCGGATGGCCGCACAATGCATCTTGCGCTCTATGCGATCAAGCCATGGAAACTTCGACACACCTACTGCTGGAGTGCCCTTTTGCCAAGCAAGTTTGGTTCGCCTTCAACTACTCTCACCCAGAGACTGCTGCTACTGCTCGCACTGCCACATCTGCCCTTGGCTGGTGGAAGAGGACCTCCTGCTTCATCTCCAAGAATCACGCCATCCACAAGTCTGCTCTGCCAGCCTTGGTTGCCTGGCACATCTGGAAAGAGCGCAACCGTAGGATTTTTGAAAACAGGGTCTTGGATCTTGCTGGCTTAGTTAGTATGATAAGAGATGATCTCCTGACACTTGGTCAGGCATTTCGCGAGGAGTAGACATTGTTTCCCTACCTTTCTTTTTCCTTTTTCTCTTACTTTGCTCTAACTGAATTCAGTTTGTACAGTACTTCCCTCTTCTATAATGAAAAGCAGAGCTCCTGCTGTTAACCGTCAAAAAAAAATATCTATACCTACGCGTAATTGGTGTAGTATATACTCTTAAAGGTTGGTCGTATGGTGGTTGGTGGTGGCCTAGCTAGACTTGAATGTTTTTGTTTATACCGGAGTTAATGTTCTACAAAGGCGAACCCCTCCTCGCTCCCGTGCCGCTCGCTGAGCGGCACCGGGCCGGGGCGCCCAGATCCCCTAGCCCAACGCCCCACCTACTCTCCCCTCCTCGCCGCTGCCGCCGGTGGGCGTCGCCAAGCGAAGCCCGTGCGGCAGCGGCGGCGGCAGGGCTGCTTCATGGCGTGAGATCCGGGCTTTGGCCCGCGGTGGTCTTCCCCGGTGCTGCGGCTCCTCCGACGGCCAGGCGGCGGCTCGTCGACAAGTCCGCCACCCGCCCTCCAGAGGTTGGCTCCGACCGGCCGTGGGGCTCCATGGCGGCGTCCGGCGAGCCTTGCCCCTGTGAGATCCAGATCTGGCGCTTGCGGGCCTGTAGGGCCGATGGGCTTGGGAGGGCCTCGTCCGTTCGTTGGAGGCTGGCGGCTGGGGTTGTGGCGTGAGGATAGATGGTGGTCGGGCAGACCCTGCCCGTTGCTGGCAAGGTTGGTGGTGGCTCCCGTGTGTCGACAGTGGTTGTTGCACGGGTGGTCAGTGGATCAGCGGATTGCGGCCCGTGGGGATGGTGTCTGAGTTTCTCCGGGTGAAGACCTTGCCCGGTTGTTGCCGGCCGCCGGCGTTGGTGCTAGCGGGCGTCGTTTCCCTCCTTGGAGGCGCTGCCGTGGCGATCTCCAACCTCTCCTACCCTTGGTTCAAGATCTTCGGGCGAAAGCCTCAGGACCGTCATCGGGTTGGGCGATGGCGTCGTCCTTGTCGCTTCCCCTTTGGGCCGTCGCCTGGAAGAGCTTTTATCCTGTTTGCGCATTCCATAGACTGGATGCTCACCTTGCTCAGACTGTTCCGAGGAAACCCTAGATTTAGGTCTTCCAGATCGGACGATTATAGTGTACGCTATCGTTCTCCCTTCTGGGGGCATCGTTTTGGAGCAGCTGCTGGCTGGAGGGGCCATGAGGCGGAGCAGTGTTACATGTACCGGAATGACGACGATGGATCTGGACGGTGTGGCGCAGCAGAGCATCGGCGACGGACACGTGTTTATGGACACCCGCAGGTGGTGGTGTTGTCTATCGTTGGCAACAGTATGACCTGGCAAGGTGAATGTATTGATCGCTCCTGAAGGTGGGATGGCGGAAGATGGCAGCGGCTGACTTCAGAGCGTGTGTTGATGCTCTCGGCTTGCCGCCAGGTGGCTTGGTGAGGCCGCCGGATTAGATGGTGTGTGTTGATGTGAGGTCGAGGCACATCATCAGGCTTGTAGGTGTAGCGACTGTGGTTGCCAGGAATGTGGCTTTGGGTTGATCCATGTACTAGTTTCGCCTGGTTATCTTCAATAATATAATAAAAATGGCCGTGTGCATCGTTTGATGAAAAGGCCGGGGTTATCCTCGTGTTCAAAACAAAATGTTCTACAATAAGATGGTACATGCATAAAACATGACAATGTTCTTGTTCTTGTTTAGACCGGCAAAAGAGTTCGCACATGTCAGTAGCCCCACGCTTTGTGGGGAACGAATATTTACTTGTCCACGAGTGAAATCAACATTTTCTTTAGGTAATGGGAAACCACACCCTTCCATTCCTAGATAAATTGTTCGTTACAAATAGTGCTCCTGATTAGAATTGGCAGGTCATAATACCAGCAGGACCAAACATCAAGCCCTGCCGAATTTAGAGAGAACAAAGATCATGTGCTGCCTCATTACAAGAATGATTGACATGAATAAAAGTATAGGAGCAAACATCATGCTGTCCCATATCTTTTTTTTCCTCAGTAACATGCTTTTGTTATGCTTAGGTATTTTCTTATTATTATTTCTTACTATGTAATAGTTGGTTTATGAGCATCCCTTTTAAGTTCGTGATTTTTAGATATTTGTTCAACAGCATCCAACCATTATTGTTCTACTATCCCATCGTTCATTAATTCAATGGAATACATTAGTTTATGCACATTTTCCCCTTAACTATACTTTGATTCATGTCAACTTTCCTTTCTGTTCACAAATTGACACGTATTTGTCCTTTTGTTTGAATAGTTTGGATTGCTTACCACATGTGTCAGGTGGTAACAGATATTTCTCCTTGCTTGAGTAACAAACTTTACTTCCGCACAGAAAATTAATTTCCCAAAACCATATTTGGTTCATGCCTACTTCTGCTACTGTTCACGCATACACATATTTTTGTTCACGGGTGGATAATTAGTTTGTTCTCTTACAGTTGGATACATACGGCAATAGTTTTAGTAACTTGCGTTGCTGTGCAGTCAACAAAAGTAAATTATTTTAGAAGATGGGAGCAGATATGTGTGAATTTAGTACAACTGAAACAATTAGCACATACAAACTGCAAAGCCTCCTTTGATTTGTAGGATTTTTGTAGGAATTCTATAGGATAGGATTTTCAAAGGAAAAATTCCTTTGAAGCTCTTTGGTTTGTAGGAAATGATTCCTATTCCTATGTAGGATAGAAATCAATCCTTCACATTTCAAAGGAAAAAAAAAATTAGCCTAGACTCAATGGAAAAATTCCTATCCTATGCATCAAATGACATTTCTTTCCTTATAGGAATTGAGATACATGCCATCTCACTTCCTATGATTTTCTTATTCCTATCCTATGAACCAAATGAGGCCCAATTTGTTATTTGATTTCCATTCTCTATAAACTAGGGCCGGAGATGATGCAGACTTTCGAAACAAAACGAATTGGGACCGTTCACCTTCCTGTGTCTTCCGCAGCGGAGGGAAATTTGAGTCAGGGGACTATAGTGCCACACCGGGTGCAGCTAGTTCAGTTCAAGGCATCAGCCTGCCATCCTAGACTGCAAGGCCACTCGTGCACACACACCCAGTAAATCTTAAGGTTTCTTCTGCACTGTTGGATCTTCACTTGACGATGTGGCACGATCCATATGCGTTACAAGGTCCTGTGTGCGCTCCATCAGATGAGGCTGTGGGTTCACCATGGCTAGCATGCTTAGAAAAAAAAGAGGAGTACATTAATCCTTAATTAGGTCTCCCACATCAATTTTTTTGCAATCATGTACCTAATACAATGGGGATGTCTAAATGAGCATAATTAATTGCTTACTGGCTGGTGGGAGACTCTCAGAATTTATCCCGATGCTTCCTATTCTCAAAACTCTTCATTGTTTCCGGTTGTGTAATCAAGCTATATGTGCCAAGAACACAACCTGGGCACAGTTCGTTTCTTGTAACTTGTTTCTACCAAATATTCGACCTTTAGAAAGCTATATATATAGAGAGGGTGCAAGCGAGTGACAGCCTGACGGAGTAGTACTATACTTATACATATGATGTAATTGGTGTAGTATATAGTACTAAAATCGATGGTATGGTAATTGGTGGTGGCCTAGCTGGTCTCGTGGAAACTTGAAAAAAGTGTTTCTACCAAATTTGCAAACAAACACCGTACGTAGCTTGGTCATTAATCATGACCTTATTCACATTGTTGGCCATTTCCATATAAATCACCTTGATTCCATTACTTCTAATGAATGCTTTGGTTAATTCTAATAAACACACAAATTACTCCCTCTGTAAAGAAATATAAGAGTGTTTAGATCACTAAAGTAGTGATCTAAAGGCTCTTGTATTTTTTTACAGAGGGAGTACTCACCAACTACCACCACACACATAGACCCAAGTCATTTCTAAAATAAGATGGTGAAATGCATGTATACGGCACACACGATCATGTACAGTCGACTATATATATGAACCGTGCATTCTCCCACTCAGAGATTCTAGCATAAAATTATAAACAAATATGAAAGTTGAAGATACCACTAAACGTTAAGATTTTCATGTGATACCTTTGAAGGGGAGTTGTTCTAACTAGACTCACTGCAACTGGCAAGAAAGCAAGAAATGTAGTTTTTGTCATGACGACGAGACAATCGAACACTTTTTTTTTCTAGTGCAAGTTTGTGTGTTCTTTGGAGGTAAGGTTCTGGGAAAGAAGATGCACTTTTATATGGACAGTCTATCATTCCTATTAAGCCAACATGCCACATACACTCCCACTTAAAGGAAATGAAGTTCTCGTCGGCCCAAAAGGAATGTTACATCTTGGCACATGTCTAGGCGTCTACTGCCGATACACGTGTCATGTCGTGTCCTCAACGGGACACATGCGTCATGCGCCACAACCTCGTGCCCCTGACCCACGCACGCCAGTGTAACCCTGACGGTCAGCTTTGATACCACCATTCTGTAACACCCCAGCTACCATCTAGGATCTAGACTGGTCCTGCAGATCAACGATAGTACATCAATTGAGATCTCAGAATGAGCATCACCAAGGAGTCAGATGCCAGTGGCAGTAAGATCTTCAGTTCGAAGGAGAACAGAGAAGTAGTAATGCTACATGTATATGCGCATTCTGGTGCTTTGCATCATTAGCTAATACGCACTACTACTCTGCAATGTTTCTAGTCAAGTTGATTGGCACTAAACGCTCCAATGAGAGTTTTCCATACCTTATATAATCCTAAGATTGGTCGTATGGTGGTTGGTGGTGGTCTAGCTAGTCGAGTTTAGACCGGAGTCCATGTTCTATAATAAGATGGTACATGCATAAAGCACGGCAATGTTCTTGTTATTGTTTAGAACGGCAGAAGAGGGGAATGGATATTTACTTGTGAACAAGTGAGATAAACATTGGGAAGCCGTACCCTTCCATTCATTGATAAATTGTTTCAGATAATGTCCTTGATTACACGTGGGGACCTCATTAAACCAGCAGGACCAAACATCAAGCTCTGCCGAATTCAGCGAGACCATGTGCAGCCTTATTACAAGAACGATTGACATGAATAAAAGTACAGGACCAAACATCATGCTCTTCCATATCCCATCTTTTTTTCTGCAGTACCATGCTTTTGTTATGCTTAGGTATGTTTTCTTCTTATTTCTTACTCTGTAAAAGTTGGTTCATAAGCATCTTTTTTAAGTACGTGATTTTCAAATGTTTTTTATTTTTTTCGAAAAGGGGAGCAAGCCCCTGCCTCTACATCGAGTTATGCACACATCCATATTGTTAATCCGAAGTTCAAAGGTACAAAGCAAACACACCTGATGCCAAATACCTGGCGACATTCAACAACATCCACCCATCATTGTTCTACTATCACATCATTAACTACCTCAATGTAATACATTAGTTTATGCGCACTTTCCCCTTAACCTTACTTTGGTTCATGTCAACTTTCGTTTTTGTTCACACATAGACAGATATTTGATCCTTGCTTGAGTAACAAAGTTTACTTCCGCACTGAAAATTAATTTCCCAAAACCACATCTGGTCCATGCCCACTTTTGCTACTGATCATGCATGCGTAAATTTTTGTTCATGCGAGCAGCTACTAAATTTGTTCTCTCACAATTGGGTACAGACGACAATAGTTTTAGTATCTTGAGTTGCTGTGCAGTCAACAAAAGTAAATTGTTTTAGAAGATGGGAGCATATGTGTGTTTTTAGTACAACTTGAGACAATTATTAGTACATACAAACTGCAATTTGTTCTTTGATTTTCGTTCTGTATAAAATAGGGCTGGGGATGGTGCTCACTAGTAGAAAACAAGGCTTTGGTTCTGGCCAGATCAGAGCAATAGTCCCGGTCATGTTACGAACCGGGACTAATGTGAGCATCAGTCTCGGTTCGAGCGGCTAGGACGCCGGCCGGGCCTCGGCAGGCATCAGTCCCGGTTCGACTCGGAGATTTAGTCCCGGTTCTAGACACCAACCGGGGCTAAAAAGATGCCTATATATATCCTCGCCCCTGCCCGCCCTCTCCTCTGTTTTTTGGCCGTAGAAGGTGGGAGGTGTGTGCGCTACTCTGTTCTCACTTCTTATGCACATGAGGTGTTCGATGAAATGCCCGAGCCACACTTAAGCTTTCTCCTCTGTTCTTCCTCCAAGCTCGAACTCCAAGCTCCATTTTCCCCAAGATTTGTCTAGATTTGGCGGTGCACCAACTATCCAAGTGTTCTAAAAGGTTAGCAACTTCATCCTTTCATCTCTCACTGCTAGTTTAGCTCATTTCATATGGTCTAGAAGTAGAGTGGTTTGTGG
This sequence comes from Elymus sibiricus, assembly GCA_039707655.1. Lineage (NCBI taxonomy): Eukaryota > Viridiplantae > Streptophyta > Magnoliopsida > Poales > Poaceae > Elymus > Elymus sibiricus. The sequence continues at coordinate 404,351,690 of CM077672.1, forward strand.
GTTTTAGTGGAGGAGTGTATGTGGGAGTTTATTTGATTTAGATGCACAATTTGAGCTCAAATTAACTTCTTAGTTTGCACATGTGTAGGGTGCCGTCCCGTCCCCGTCCCCGTCCTCACCGCCGTCGATCGCCCGCGCCGATCTCGTCGCCGGCACCACCGTGGTGAGCCTCTTGTTCTTATCTTTTTTTAAAAGAACAAATTCTTACTTGTATGATTTAGATAGCTACTTGTATAATTTTCTTACTTGTATTATTGTTTGTTATTATATAGTGCCATGGTTTTGGTATCCGCCCCCGTCGGCTCTCGTCCGGTCTATGATTCGGATGTGGTATATTATCTTTTATAACTATTTGTTTCATTTAGTTTTTATGACAATTATACCGACCAACTTGACATAGATGTTTTTATCTAGGAGGTATATTATCTTTTTTCTAAGCATGCAGATTTTGGAAACAAAATGAACTGGGAGTGCTCACCTAGTCACCTTCCTGTGTCTTCTCGCAGCCGAGGAAAAATTGAGTTAGGGGACTATAGTACCACACTGGCTGCAGCTAGTTCAGTTCATAGTTGATACCGGACTAAGACCCACTTTCACCGTTACAAAGGCAAGAGCCTCGCATCCAGAAGACAGGAAGCTCGTGCACACACACCCGACACATCTTCAACTTGGCTGGGCTTTCTTCCACACTGTTGGGTCTTTACTTGATGATGCGGCACGATCCATACGGGTTACAAGGTCCTGCGTGCGCTCTGCAGCTAGTGCATCAGATAAGGCTGTGGCTAGGCATTCACGGATTTACCATGTCTAGCATGCTTAGAAAAAAAAAAAACAGAGTACACTAATTAGATTTCTCGCATTGATTTTTCTTTTGCAATCATGTACCAAATACAAAGGAGATGTCAGAATGGGCATAATTAATTGCTTACTGGGTGGTGGGAGTCTGGAAGAATTGCAATACACGCCGACGGTCACTGTCGGCATAGATTAACCGTCGGCATTCAGGGTTTTGGCTGACGAAAGGCTACCGCCGTCAAAGCTATGCCGACGGCCCCGTCGGCATAGATTTTTTTTCCTTTTTTTAAGGCTTAAATTTGAGTACCAGCTAGGAAGTACCAGATTTTGACACGTGTCCACATATGCCTACGGTTTAACCGTAGGCATAGATCACATATATGCCTACGGTTAAACCGTCGGCATAGACATGCGCCAGGACGGACCAGATATTGACACATGTCCACATATGCCTAGATCACATATATGCCTACGGTTAAACCGTCGGCAAATAGGTCCTTATACTTTATAAAAACCACAACTAATTCATACTTACATCGATTTTGACAAACTTTATATGTGTTTCTATCAGAATATGGAAAGGAATTTGTTAGTATACTATGTTTTGAAATTTTAACAAATTAAAATCATATTTATTTTGAAAATTTCAGATAACACCCTCTTGTTTTGATTTGTTTGTATTTTTTTTTTCATTTCTTGACCAAATGAGGCAAACTTTATATCTATTTTCATCAAAAAGTTTCAAGGATTTCAAAAATCATGTCTTTAGTTTGGAATGTTTAAATATTACTTTGATTCTTTGCTACAGTAGAGAAATCTACCCCCCCTAGATTTCTGGGTCACACTGGTCACAGTTACGCCGCTCCGGTGCCTTCGGAGGTTAGCAATGCCACCAAAACTTGCACTGGATCCTCATACATGTGTGAAAGTGTGGTGGTAGGTTTAAACACCCAACACACTAATCCGGAGTGTGACACCCTTTATGGACGACACTGCCGCCAGCACTTAGAGGGGGGTTGAAATTAGCTCGGCGGCATGCATGATCCAACCGTATAAATTCTTGAAAAATCGTACGATGCCGGAAATCCTCGGGATCTGGCACGGCATCAAGTTTGGACACGTTTCGAAAAAGCCTCACATGAGGCCACTTGTAAATTACACCATCTCCAAGCTAGTCTATGGGTATCGAGAGGGAACGTGTCCGGTTTGTGAAGCAAGTGCGAGTCTGGTTGCTCCATTGGCCTCAAAACTTCTCGTGCTTTCAAAGGAGGCCATCACATGACACGTGCCAGGCCCCCACATTTTCTGGACTCACATGCAATATTTGAGACATTTATTGCACTGCTAGGGTTTCAACGTCGGAAATTGCAGATCTGCGAGGCGGCACATGAAATCATGCCCATAAGCTGAATGGAAAATCCTATGTGATGTCTTTGCGCCATGCGTAGGCCATGTGAAGACGAGGGAGGGGCAGGCCCTGCCACTGAGGGGTTGAAATTAGCTCGGCGGCATGCATGATCCAACCGTATAAATTCTCGAAAAATCGTACGATGCCGGAAATCCTCGGGATCTGGCACGGCATCATCACATGGCCCCTGTAGGGTGTGGTAAAAGTTTGGACATGTTTTGAAAAAGTCTCACATGAGGCCGCTTGTAAACTACACCATCTACAAGCTAGTCTCTGGGTATCGAGAGGGAACGTGTCCGGTTTGTGAAGCAAGTGCAAGTCCTGTTGCTCCGTTGGCCTCAAAACTTCTCATGCTCTCAAAGGAGGCCATCAAATGACATGTGCCAGGCCCCCGCATTTTCCAGACCCACATGCAATATTTGAGACATTTATTGCACTGCTAGGGTTTCAACGTCGGAAATTGCAGATCTGCGAGGCGGCACATGAAATCATGCCCATAAGCTGAATGGAAAATCCTATGCGATGTCTTTGCGCCATGCGTAGGCCATGTGCAGACGAGGGAGGGGCAGGCCCTGCCACCGAGGGGTTGAAATTAGCTCGGCGGCATGCATGATCCAACCGTATAAATTCTCGAAAAATCGTACGATGCCGGAAATCCTCGGGATCTGGCACGGCATCATCACATGGCCCCTGTAGGGTGTGGTAAAAGTTTGGAAGTGTTTTGAAAAGGTATCACATGAGGCCGCTTGTAAACTACACCATCTACAAGCTAGTCTCTGGGTATCGAGAGGGAACGTGTCCAGTTTGTGAAGCAAGTGCAAGTCCTGTTGCTCCGTTGGCCTCAAAACTTCTCGTGCTCTCAAAGGAGGCCATCGCATGACACATGCCAGCCCCCCGAATTTTCCAGACCTGCATGCAATATTTGAGACATTTATTGCACTGCTAGGGTTTCAACGTCGGAAATTGCAGATCTGCGAGGCGGCACATGAAATCATGCCCATAAGCTGAATGGAAAATCCTATGTGATGTCTTTGCGCCATCCGTAGGCCTTGTGCAGACGAGGGAGGGGCAGGCCCTGCCACCGGGGGGTTGAAATTAGCTCGGCGGCATGCATGATCCAACAGTATCAATTGTGTCGATGGACTAACCTAGCGCAAACTTGGTTTTAAAATGTTCCTATGGGCTAACCTAGGACAGCCAGGTGAAAAAGTCCATTGATCAAAGGCCGTCCGATGAAAGTCAAAGGGGGTAGCTTTCCTGGTCAACCGGGCTAGGGTTAGGCTGGTCAGGGGCCTTCTGGGTGTAGCTATACCACCAAAACTTGCACTGGGTCCTCATACATGTCTTAAAGCATGGTGGTATGTTCAAACACCCAACACGCAGCTCCGGAGTGTGGCCCCCTTCACAGACGGCACTGCCGCCACCACTTAGAGGGAGGAACTGCCGCGTCGGATCAACATGCTGAAAGAAAAATATGAAAATGATACTTGTGGAACTCTGTTTTAGGTGTGTTGGACAATATCTCGGGATAAAGTTGTCGAACCGACATAAAAAAGTCTAAATATTAGCACGCATAGATTTACCGGTCGGAGTGGTAGATGTTTTCAGTGAAACGGGCCACTGTTAGGTTGGTCCGGGTTTCAATGAGATGGGGATAAATACATGGTTCTATTTATAAAAGTAATTATATAAGCATAAATATATGGTTATAAATCTAATAATAGGCTAATTAATATTTTAAAAAATGGGATAAAACTACGCCTACGGTTAAACCGTCGGCGTAGTCTGTACACGTGGCATTTTTTTTTGTTTAGGTCACCCGCTCAGCCCCTCCTCTCCACAGAGTGTGCTAGCTCAGATCTAATCAAGAGGAAGTCCCGCGCACCGTCGCCCGCACCTGCTGCCGCCGTCGTCCGCACCTGCTGCCGTCGGCGCCGCACCTGCTCCCGCCGGCGCCCGCCCCTGGACCCGACGGCGCCCGCCCCTGCTCCCGCCCCTGGTCCCGCCGGCGCCCGCCCCTGCGCCCGCCCTGCTCCCGCCCCTGGTCCCGCCGGTGCCCGCACCTGCTCGCCGCCGTCCGGCCGGTCGCCCCCATCCCCGCGGGCCGCGGCCGCCGCCCCCCCGTCCCCCTAGGCCCTGGCCCACTCGACCAGTCCGGCTGCTCCCATCTCCTCGCCGAGCGCCGGCTCCCCCGCGGCGGCGCGGCCCGCCCACTCTCCTCACCTTGCCGGATGCGTGGATCGCCTACAGCCGCATCTCACTGGTGACTGAGTGCTGGGACGCCGGTCCGCCCACCTCGCCGTCACAAGAGAAGTCCCCAACGAGTTATTCTCGATCTCCAGGCTCCAGTAAGGTAGAAATAATTGTCAGTTAACAGCTGCTGTCGTATGTTTCAGAACAAATTCAGTTTCGTCAGAGTCTAGCTGTAGTTTTCGTCAGTTTCGTCAGTCTGTTTTTTTCTTTAGTTAAAACCATAGCAGGAAATAAACCAAGCTGCGACTTGGTCTAGTTTGTTAGGCTAGTTCCTCGTCCTGATCGGATCATGGGATGGCACGATGCAATGGTCACGGCGACATCGCAGGAAGCGTGTGAGGAGCGCTGGGATGGCGGCGCTCACAGCTCGGACGTGCCCTGTTTTCCCCTTTTTCAGTTAGCTTTGTAAACTCTGAATAAATAAGAGAAGGAGCAGAAAAGCTGTAAGTAGAACACAACACCAAAATAATCGTCTCTCTCTGGTTCGATACATGGCGTGAGCTCGAGCTAGGTCCAACAATAATGCAATAGCCTTTTGCCTTTCTAGACCCCCTACAGGAGAAGGGGGCGGGCGACGAGGGGGAGGACGAGGAGGGGGAGGCTCCTCGTCAGATGGAGCGCGTGTCCAGAAACTGCGCTCCGTCTTAGACAAAGGGGGCCGGCCTCGGACGTCCTCCTCTAGTGAGGTGCCCTCTGCTAGTGGCATCGTGGGCGATGACGATGAGAGGGAGGAGGACGGGGAGAGGGAGGATGTTGAGGGTGAGGAGGAGGACGATGAGAGGGAGGAGGTTGAGGGTGAGGAGGAGGACGAGGAGAGGGAGGAGGTTGAGGGTGAGGAGGAGGACGAGGAGAGGGAGGAGGTTGAGGGTGAGGAGGGTATGGTTAAGAAGGGGTGGCTGCGTGGAGTGGCAACCCTCCCTCACCGTCGTCCTGCTACCGAGGTAGAGAAGACCCTCATTATTCCTAGTGGGATAGAGTAAGTGGTCACTTGTTTTTTCAATTTTAAATATTTTTCTGTTTTTTGATTGTAATAAATCAACACATACTAATATTTTGGTTCTTCTGCAGTACTTGGGATCTTCCAAACGGAGGCCGGCTTCCAAACGGCGTGATTACTATTTTGCTGAGGGACTATTGACCAGGCCTGTTCAACCCGCGCCCTGACGCGAACCCGCGGTGCGAGGAGCGGGTGTTAGCGTTACGCTGGCATCACTACGAAGTTGCCAGGCTTGCGGACTTCGGGACTCATGCTAAGGCCGTGAGGGATCGTTTTTGGGTAAGTTTCTTCACAAGTACTCCATCAAATAATCCATTTAGTTCATAGTTCATCACTTAACCCATGACTTGTTCCATGTTATATGCATGACTGTAGGAATTCTATAGAGTTGCGGAGGAGGACAAGGCCAAAGCCAACAAGGTCTTCGAGGCGGCTGCGGCTAAGCAGCTCCGTCAGATGCCGTACTAGGCGCGCTGGGTGGCCATCACACAGTTCTACCACTCTATCATGCACCAGAAGATGTCCAAGAAGGAAGCGAGGAAGGAGCGCCCCCAGCTGACCAAGGAGCAGTACATGGCCGTAAGTAGCACATCCTTTTTATTCTCACGTTTGTGCTAAATTTCATTGTTTGATCTTGAAATGCTATGCTTTCATTATTTAGGTGATTCTGGGTTGGTGTAATGGAAAGGATGATGCATGGGCGGCGTTAGTGGATATGTGGCTCGGGGAAGATGCAGATTTTGCGGCCAAGAGCAAAATCAACAGGAAAAACCGTGGATCTGACGGAACACACAGTCAAGGAAACCGGAGCCACCATCGCTACAAGAAGCACAAGGTATATATATATATATATATATATATATATATATATATATATATATATATATATATATATATATATATATGAAACATCCGTTCTTCCATTTCTCGTCATGTTGGTATGTATGTGTAACATCTTTTTGCCATTGCAGGAGTCCGTGTTGGAGAAGCCCCTCTCACATATCGAGGCTTGGTCGTGTGGCCGTCTGCGGGACTCGCCTCAGGAGGGGGAGAGCATTTACTACGGCAACTCAGAGGAACATCTGTCAAACTATAAGGCTTCGTTTAGTAAGCGGAATGTTGATGCTGATCCCATGCTGGCGAACACCGATGAGGTGGCGATGGTTATGTCTGGACCAGGCAAGCCACATGGCCGCTCGGGGGTTCTTCACGGCGTGATCGAGCCCACCGTTAGTTACGTACAACTCCGGGGTACTTCCAACACTGGCTCGAGTGGGGCTAACCCATCCCGGGCACGTCCTAGCCCGTCCGTAGAGCAACAGGTAAGCATCTCTCCTTTTCATCCTCTTTCACACTCTTCTTTCCTGCATGGCTATGCTGATTAGTTCCATTGTGTCAAATTGTAGGCATACTTTATGTATCTCAATGCTTATCGTCAAGAGGTAGTTGAACATGATGCCAAATGGACTTTGCTCGACGAGTACCGCGCACAAAAAATGGAGGTTAGTTAGTTTTCAGCACTTAGAGCCAAGCTACCTAAATTTGGGCTTTCACTATTTTGACCTCCGTCTTTGCTTTGTGAACTAACGTGCAGAACATGTACTTGGCGATGGAAAATGGCACTCGGGCTCCATCGATGGGACCACCACCACCCAATCCTGGACTGGCCCCAGTAATGCTGACATTTGAAGAATTCTAGGCACGTGGTGGTGACGAGACTCCGGTTAGTACATTGCCAACCTAGTCAAGCATCACCTATCATTTTTTTAGAAAATAGCTTGAGATCTCTCCTTAATGTCTCTTTCAAACACAATGTAGGCATCCGGCCATGGATCAAACGTTGGTGATAATCCTGGTGATGGTACTCCTCCTTCATGGAGCCCAGCCACCCCAATTCATAACCTAGGTGGTGATGCTTCTACCTCGACGCCTGGATCGCCTCTTTTTGTAAGTCCCCTACTCTCAAGATGCAAATTTTCATAGTTAGAACATTTTCGAAGCCGCAAACTTAGAACTAGATAAAATGCCATGCTAAATGCCATCTTAAACGGTTGTGATTCTTCATTTTGTAGTGATGATGCTATTTGGAGGTGGACTTTGGGTTCTGGCGATGAGCGTTCCTCGTCGGCTTCGACTTCGACTTATGTAGTGGATGCTATGTTGGATACTATGTAGTGGATGCTCTATGCTTGATGTTGATACTATGTTGGATATGATGCTATATGCTTGATGTTGGTGCTATATAGTTGTTTGAAATGATGATTTGATGATGCTATATAGTTCTGTGATGGAGATGTTGTTATATATGTTGTTTTGCTGCTGTACCTATTTTGTTTGTGGAGCAGAATTTGAAATTAATAAAAAAAACTTGTTCAGAACTATGCCTACGGTTAAACCGTCGGCATAGGTAACAGCTAGGAAGAACCAGATTTTGACACGTGTCCACATATGCCTACGGTTTAACCGTAGGCATAGATCACATATATGCCTACAGTTAAACCGTCGGCATAGACAGGCGCCAGGACGGACCAGATATTGACACGTGTCCACTTATGCCTACGGTTTAACCGTAGGCATAGATCACATATATGCCTACGGTTAAACCGTCGGCATAGACAGGCGCCAGGACGTACCAGATCTCGACACGTGTCCCGCCTATGCCGACGGTTTACCCGTAGGCGTATATAGAATCTATGCCTACGGTTAAACGGTAGGCATATGTTGGACACGTGTCGAGATCTGGTAGGTGTACGGCACTTGACGGACATGCCGTCAACTTCTTTTGCCGACGGCTAACTACGCCGACGGTCACCGTAGGCATAGATTATCTATGCCGACGGGTTTACTATGCCGACGGGGAGCGGGGATATGCCGAGACTATCGTTGCCGACGGGGATATGCCGACGGTGACCGTCGGCACAGGCTATGCCGACGTTTTTTGTGCCTTTGCCGACGGTTTTAGCCGTAGGCATACTGCCTGAATCCTGTGGTGTGTACAAGGGCCCTTGACTATCAGTTTTTTGTGTGCGCGTGTTTGTCGTGATTTGATGTGATCGATGCGTGAGCGGAATTCCAACAATATCATATCATGATACTCAACCTCATTTTTCCTCATCTAATTGTGTGACACCACAACCAAAATGCCTAGTTGGCATGCATGATACTACCTATGATACTTCCATTATGAGTTTGTGACCAGCCTTACCACAGACATAGACCAGAGTCACTATTCTAGAATAAGACAGTGACTGCATGCATACAACAAAACGAGAGGGGCCTTTTGGCTCCTAGGAGCATATGCTCCTGTTTTTTAAAATGTGTTTCAAATGTATTTTGAAATGTCACAAAATTCCGACAAAATGTTTCGCGCGTACATCTCGACATTCTACACACTCACAAAGTCGTTTTGTGAAAATTTGACAATTTTTGTGTCGTGTGTGAAAAAGACAAAATTCAGTGGTAAAAAGAGCTTTTCACGAGGCATTTCTTTGTCTTTTTTGCACAAGCTGTAGAAAATGCCGGTTTTCCACAAAACTTGGCGTGCGCACATAGAATATCGAGTTGTACGTGTCAAATTTTTGTTCGGAATTTTTTGACATTTCGAAATGTTTTTCCGATGGCAGGAGCATATGCTCCTAGGAGCCAAAGTGAATTTCCACAACAAAACTATATTTTTGCTTCAACCGGCAAAAGAATGCCAACGTGTCATTGGTGTGTGCGCTTGTGACGGAATCGAAGGTTTGCTCGCGCGACAGACTGCGCGAGTGAGATATTTGGTTGGTTGGAGAGACAGAGAGAGGGGGGAGAGAGAGGGAGGGAGAGAGAGAGAGAGATGTCATGGAGTCTGAAAAGACCACACACCAAATTGCTAAAAAAGGCTCCTTTCCAAAATAAAGAGTTTCACACGTTTCCTTTCAAATTCAGAATGATGCTACAGGACTCACATGCTTTGGTTTAGGGCATCTACAGCCGGACTGGGCAACTTTGTCCCCTCAAACGTCCGCAGACGCGTCCAGTCAGTTTCCAGGCATCTTCGTTTTGAGTCCCTATTTGTCCGTGCATGCAGTCATGCCCCTCACTTTTTTCCCTACATGTCTGGTCGAAGAAAGAAAAGAAAGACAAAAAAAGGTGGTCCGCGGTGGGCCAAATCCTATGTGGTAACTGACCGGACACGCCCGGGCGCTCCTTATATTTTCCCCATCTATTGGCTGAGTATGAGGATTGTCGGACAATCCGGATGTTTAGGGAGACTTTGAGGGTCTAATTGGATCAGTTTTTTTTTTCTTTTCTCTCATGTCCGGTCAGTGGTCCTGCGTCCGTTCGATTAATTTGGGGAATCCGGCTGCAGATGCTCTATTATATCTCACCCATACATCACAGCTAACACACGCAACACCTCAGCCACAACCTAGTAACTAGCTGACTGACGAACGGGTCCTATGCCCAGTTCCATGCTGTCCGTTACAACCACAGACGTGTCAAGCTCGGGACGTGACATCGTCGCCCCCGCTCCTTCATCGGAGCGATTACCCTTGTAAATACTACCACGGCGAGCGGGAAGTCTTTGATCTTCGACCACGCGGGACCAGCACACCGGGGCTATAGCAAACCCTAGCAAATATTCTCTGAAACCCAGAGGTACACCCCAGCAACACACCAAGACCTAACCTCAACAATGTCGATGTGGATCTCGTCGGCACGTCGACAAAACGGAAGGGTATGACACTCACAAGGCGGGGTCAGCGACGCCGCTTCACCAACCGGCCAGAGGAGTCATGAACTCGTGGATCCACGAGGACCAAAATCGCCCTTCAGTCCGCCTCTGCCACCGACGGACCAGGACACCGAACTACCGCCCGATCCGAAGCTCGGTGGGACAAAAATGCCGTCTGCATGCCAGCACCAACAGCACCGGCAAGAGAGTGGGCAGTTGGCTGATTTATTTCTTCAGATCGGCGATGAACCCATCTCCATACTGGCGCGAAAAGGGCCTTCGCTCAGTCACTCCCTTCTTCGCCTCCCTCCATGGAGAGTCTTACCTTAGTACCACTCGCTGTATATCAGACAAAAAACAGTTCCCCACGCTAAAAACACAAGAAAAATCTAGGCCTAGTCTGATCTCAAGTCTTTGCAAACTACTACAGTACAACTGAAGTCTTTGCAATCAAGTGCATGTCCCCTTCCGATCGTGTGCACACACTGTTGCCACCGTGATCTCAATTTGTTTCTTTCTGGTTTTCATAGGTTTTGTTTTCCTTTGATGTATAGATTTGTTTTTGTTGGTTGAACCTTTCTGGTTCAACACCCCTTGTACTATTTATTTGAAAATCAATAAAAATACGCAGCAGAGTCCTGCTGTTTCCCTTAAAAAAAATCGCACCAAGAGTATTTGAATTTATGTCCTGTTTCTACAGAAAGTTGTTATTTCTTTGCATCCGGCGGTAGCATTGCCAGGCTCAGGTCAATTACGCATTTTTCATTTTTGTGAAGTGAAATTTTACTTTTTTCTTTATGGGGGGACATTGGTGGAGGAGCACCTACACTGCCTCACCGGAATACATTGGTGGAGCTCCCGTGTCCCGGTTAGTTCCACCCAGAGGATGAGTAGTGCGATATCCAGCGTATAGTTGCGGGATATTATATGCAATACCGTAAAGATTCATGAGGTAAATTCTTAGAGTGCAAATAAGAGATAAAAAAGGAAATAAATTTTATAACTCAAGTAGTAGGATGTTTGGGAGGTCACGCAAACCATAGTTGCAAAATGTGTAAGAAATAAATGTCATACTTAAATATTAGTTCTATATTGTTTCAATCATGCAAATTACAGGAAGCTTGTCAAACGAATGAAACAAGTGTATTAAGGCAATCATTCTGCAAAGTCTCCTTACAATGTTCCAACTAGAGTTCGTATCTTCCTTTGGCAGACGGCCCATTACCGTCAGCCTTCGCCTATCAACCTACAAAAATGCCACGGTCCGGGCAACGGCTGCTGCGCTCTTTGCAGCGCGCCGGACGCCAACCACATCCTTTTTCGCTGCGCCCCTGCCAAATTTCTTTGGATCGGAGTTGCGTTCGCGATTGCTTCGGGTGCAACTCGAACCCTAATTCTATCGCTAATATTCTCATGCTCCTAAATCCTACTCGCGGCCAACATCGCATGCTAGCTTGGAGAACTTTCGGTGCCTTAGCTTGGGGGCTTTGGAAAACTCGAAATAAACTGGTCATTGAGGGATCTATTCCGTCCCATCTTGCTAACTATATTTTTAAATGATCGATATTTTTTTAGTAGTGGCGGCCTCTAGGGAAGAGGAAGGACTGTCACGCGGCGACGGTTAACCTTCTCAAGATTAAGTAGCTTCATGCCATTCACAGGGACGCTTGAGCCAATCTAGTTGTGTCACCTAGTTTTGTAGTCTCATTTGCGCTATGTACACCTGCTTTATTTTTTCGCGAGTTTTATGGGAACTTCTATCAGTTCGGTTTGTAAGACCTCACGCGCCTTGCAGCCCTCTAACCGGGCCACGGAATTAGTAGAAAGACCGCGTGCGACCTCCATCAGTCGTTGGAGCTCGGCCTCCTCCTCCCGACCTTCTCGCAGCTGAGCGCGGAGGCCTTCGGTGATGCCATGGTTCTTGTCAAGCACGTCACCGTCCGCCCTCAGCAACTCATGACAAGAGCACGCTTCCGCACCCTTGGCGTTGGCCGTGTCCTGGGCACGGCTTGCTGACCTCCGATCGGAGTCAAGCCGAACCCGCAGCTCCTGAAGAAGCTTGATGGCTGTCCCAAAATACAGCAGTAGTCAGAGTAGAATCCTTATGCAGCTTACTGTGCACAAACCAAACACACTGCGGACTTACAGCAAACATCTGCGAGTGACCTCTGCAAACGTCACCCGCTCCTGTTCCACCGCAACCTGATGCCTAAGTTCATGGGCTCAGACGTCAAGTTCCGTCGTGCGGGAGACTGCAACTTGTGAGCTGCGTTGGGATTTCCCCCGAAGAGGAAGGGTGAAGCAGTACAGTAGAGATAAGTGTTTCCCTCAGTGAGAACCAAGGTTATCGAACCAATAGGAGAATCACACAAACCCTAGTGAACAACACCTGCACACACAAAAACAAAGACTTGCACCCAACGCGGGCAAGAGGGTTGTCAATCCCCTTGAACTCGTTATTTGCAAGGATCAAATCTTGTATATGTAGATATATAAATTGCAAAACAAAAAAAAAGTAAATAAATTGCAGCAAGGTATTTTTGATTTTTATAATATGTTTAAATAGACCCGGGGGCCATAGTTTTCACTAGAGGCTTCTTTCTCGAACACATAGCATACAGTGGGTAAACGAATTACTGTTGGACAATTGATAGAAAATCGCATAGTTATGACGTATTCATGGTAACGATCATGTATATAGGCATCACATCCGTGACAAGTAGACCGACTCCTGCCTACATCTACTACTATTACTCCATCAACTGACCGCTATCCAGCATGCATCTATGGTATTAAGTTCATAACAAACAAAGTAACGCCTTAAGCAAGATGACATGATGTAGACAAAGTAAACTCAATCAATATGAATAAACCCCATCGTTTTATTCTTAGTAGCACCAATACAATACGTACCCCGCCCCCTTCTGTCACTGGGTGAGGACACCGCAAGATTGAACCCACTACAAAGCACCTCTCCCACTGAAGATAAATCAATTTAGTTGGCCAAACCAAACGGATAGATCGGAGAGAAATACAAAGCTATAACAATCATGCATAATAAATTTTAGAAAAGACTCAATTACTTTCAATGATTAATCTGATCATAAACCCACAATTCATCGGATCCAACAAACACACCACAAAAGAAGAATACATCGTATAGAACTCCAAAGAGATCGAGAAGAACATTGTATTGAAGAGCAAAGAGAGAGAAGAAGCCATCTAGCTACTAGCTATGGACCCGTAGGTCTGTGGTGAACTACTCACACATCAGCGGTAGGGTAGCAAGGTTGATGTAGAAGCCCTCCGTGATCGATTCCCCCTCCGGAACATTACCGGAAAAGGCCTCCAGATGGGATCGCGGAAGAACAGAAGCTTGCGGCGGCGGAAAAGTTATTTCGGGTGGCTCTTTGTTGGTTTGGGAATATATGTGAATTTATAGGCTGGAAATTAGGTCAAACGGAGCTGCGTGGGGCCCACAAGCTCAAGGGGCACGCCTACCCCCCGGGGCGCGCCCTGTGAGCTTGTGGCTCTCACGTATCTCTTCTAGCCTCCTCCCGAACCTTCTAGGGTCCCTTCTGGTCCAGAAAAAATCATTTTAAAGATTTTATCCTGTTTGGACTTCGTTTGATATTGATTTTCTAAAAAGCCAAAAACAAGCAAAAAACAGGAACTGACACTAGGCACTGAGTTAATAGGTTAGTCCCAAAAATTGATATAAAATAGCATATAAATGCATATAAAGCATCCAAGATTGATAATATAATAGCAAGAAACAATCAAAAATTATAGATACATTGGAGACGTATCAGCATCCCCAAGCTTAATTCCTGCTCGTCCTTGAGTAGGTAAATGATAAATACAAATTTTTTGATGTTGAATCCTGCTACTTGTAGACTGCGTTGGTATTTCCCCGAAGAGGAGAGAATGATGCAGTATAGTAGTGATAAGTATTTCCCTTAGTTAAGAACCATGGTTATCAATTGATACGTCCATTTTGCATCATGTTTTACTACTGTTATTTATGGTGTTTTTAATCAATATAACACTTTGTGGAGCAATTCTAATGCCTTTTCTCTCTTAATATGCAAGATTTACACAAGGAGGGAGATTGCCGGCAGCTGGAATTCTGGACCTGAAAAAGCTATGTCAGAGATACCTATTCTGCACATCTCCAAATGAGCTAAAATTTTATGGAGATTTATTTTGGAATAAATAAAAAATACTGGAGCAAAGAAGTACCAGAAGGGGCCACCCAGGTTCCCACGAGGCACCAGGGCGCGCCACCCCCCCAGGCGCGCCCTGGTGGCTCGTGGGGCCCCTGGCCAGCCTCCGGTGCCCATTTTCTGGTATATAAGCCCATTTGGCCTAGAAAAAATAAGGGGAAGACTTTCGGGACGGTGCGCCGCCGTCTCGAGGCGGAACTTAGGTAGGAGCACTTTTGCTCTCCGGCGGAGCGATTCCGCTGGGGATACTTCCCTCCGGGAGGGGGAAATCGAAGCCATCGTCATCACCAACGATCCTCTCATCGTGGGAGGACCAATCTTCATCAACATCTTCAACAGCACCATCTCATCTCAAACCCTAGTTCATCTCTTGTATTCAATCTTTGTCTCAAAACCTCAGATTGGTACCTGTGGGTTGCTAGTAGTGTTGATTACATCTTGTAGTTGATGCTAGTTGGTTTATTTGGTGGAAGATTATATATACAGATCTTTTATGCTATTCAATACCCCTCTGATCTTGAACATGAATATGATTTGTGAGTAGTTACTTTTGTTCTTGAGGACATGGGAGAAGTCTTGTCATAAGTAATCATGTGAATTTGGTATTCGTTCGATATTTTGATGGTATGTATGTTGTTGATTCTCTTAGTGGTGTCATGTGAACGCCGACTACATGACACTTCACCATCTTTGGGCCTAAGGGAATGCATTGTGGAGTAGTAATTAGATGATGGGTTGCTAGAGTGACAGAAGCTTAAACCCTAGTTTATGTGCTATTCCGTAAGGGGCTGATTTGGATCCATATGTTTAATGCTATGGTTAGATTTATCTTAATTCTTTTTTCGTCGTTGCTGATGCTTGCGAGAGGGGTTAATCATAAGTGGGAGGCTTGTTCAAGTAAGAACAGCACCCAAACACCGGTCCACCCACATATCAAATTATCAAAGTAGCGAACGCAAATCAAACAAACATGATGAAAGTGACTAGATGAAATTCCCATGTGTCCTCGAGAACGCTTTGCTTATTATAAGAGATCGTTCCGGCTTGTCCTTTGCTACAAAAAGGATTGGGCCACCTTGCTGCACTCTTTGTTACTATTGCTACTTGTCACTTGTTACAAATTATCTTGCTATCAAACTACTCGTTACCGATAATTTCAGTGCTTGCAGAAAATACCTTGCTGAAAACCGCTCGTCATTTCCTTCTGCTCCTCGTTGGGTTCGACACTCTTACTTATCGAAAGGACTACGATTGATCTCCTATACTTGTGGGTCATGAAGACTCTTTTCTGGCACCGTTGCTGGGGAGTGAAGCGCCTTTGGTGAGTGAAATTTGGTAAGGAAACCTTTATATTACGTGCTGAAATTTATTGTCACTTTTCACTATAGAAAGTAATCCTTTGAGGGGCTTGTTCGGGGTATCTTCACCTCGACCGGAAGCACAAATAGTTGCTCCTCAACCTCCTGCACCTACTGAAAATATTTATTATGAGATTCCTTCGGGTATGATAGAGAAACTGCTAGCTAATCCTTATGCAGGAGATGGAACAATACATCCTGATATGCACCTAATCTATGTGGATGAAGTTTGTGGATTATTTAAGCTTGCAGGTTTACCCGGAGATGAAGTTAAGAAGAAGGTTTTCCCTTTATCTTTGAAGGGAAAGGCATTGACATGGTATAGGCTATGTGATGATATTGGAACGTGGGATTGGAATCGATTGAAATTGGAATTTCATCAAAAGTTTTATCCTATGCATCTGGTTCATCGTGATCGGAATTATATATATAATTTTTGGCCTCGTGAAGGAGAAAGCATCGCTCAAGCTTGGGGGAGGCTTAAGTACATGATGTACACATGCCCCAATCATGAGCTCTCAAGAGAAATTATCTTACAAAATTTTTATGCTCGGCTTTCTCATGATGATCAAACCATGCTCGATTCTTCTTCGACTGGCTCCTTTATGAAGAAAACTATTGAATTCAGATGGGATCTTCTGGAAAGAATTAAATGCAACTCTGAATATTGGGAACTCAACAAAGGTAATGAGTCAGGTATAACACTTGAGTTTGATTGTGTTAAATCTTTTATGGATACCGATGCTTTTCATAAGTTTAGCACTAAATATGGACTTGACTTTGAGATAGTAGCCTCCTTCTTTGAATCATTTGCTACTCATATTGATCTCCCTAAGGAGAAGTGGTTTAAATATTATCCCCCTGTTAAAGAAAAGATAGAGGAACCCGTTAGTGTTAAAGAAGAAACAATTGTTTACCATGTTGATCCAATTGTGCCTACTGCTTATATTGAGAAACCACCTTTTCCTGTTAGGATTAAGGAACATGCTAAAGTTTCAACTATGGTTAACAAAAGTAATATTAGAGCACCTTGACCCTCTGAACAAATTAAAGTTGAACCTAATGTTGCTATGGTTAAAGATCTCTTGGTCGATAATATAGATGGGCATGTTATTTACTTCTATGATGAAGCAGCTAGAATTGCTAAACCAGATCCTAAAGATAAAAACAGACCTGTAGTAGGCATGCCCGTTGTCTCTGTTAAAATAGGAGACCATTGTTATCATGGCTTATGTGATTTGGGTGCCAGTGTGAGTGCTATCCCATTTACCTTATATCAAGAAATTATGAATGATATTGCACCTATTAAAATAGAGGACATTGATGTTACTATTAAGCTTGCTAATAGAGATACCATTACGCCGCTTGGGATTGTTAGAGATGTTGAAGTCTTGTGTGGAAAAATAAAATACCCTACTGATTTTCTAGTCCTCGGTTCTCCACAAGATAATTTTTGTCCCATTATATTTGGTAGACCTTTCTTGAACACTGTTAATGCCAAGATTGATTGCGCTAAAGAAACTGTTAGTGTTAATTTTGGTGGTACATCTCATGAGTTTAATTTCTCCAAGTTTCGTAGACAACCTCATGAAAAAGAATTGCCTAGTAAAGATGAAATCATTGGTCTTGCTTCTATTGCCGTATCCCCTACTGATCCGTTAGAACAATATTTGCTAGACCATGAAAATGATATGCATATGAATGAAAGAAATGAAATAGATAAGATGTTCTTTGATCAACCACCTATCCTTAAACACAATTTGCCTGTTGAAACTCTTGGAGGCCCTCCTCCACCTAAGGGTGACCCTGTGTTTGAACTGAAACAATTGCCTGATACATTGAAATATGCTTATCTAGATGAAAAGAAGATATATCCTGTTATTATTAGTGCTAACCTTTCAGAGCATGAAGAAAAGAGATTACTAATAACTCTAAGGAAGCACCGTGCCGCTATTGGATATACTCTTGATGATCTTAAGGGCATTAGTCCCACTCTATGTCAGCACAAAATTAATATGGAGCCTGATGCTAAACCAGTTGTCGACCACCAACGACGATTAAATCCTAAGATGAAGGAGGTGGTAAGAACTGAAATATTAAAGCTTCTGGAAGCAGGTATAATCTATCCCATAGCTGATAGTAGATGGGTAAGTCCCGTTCATTGTGTCCCTAAGAAAGGAGGTATTACCGTTGTTCCTAATGATAAAAATGAACTCATTCCACAAAGAATTGTAACTGGTTATAGGATGGTAATTGATTTTAGAAAATTAAACAAAGCCACTAGAAAGGATCATTACCCCTTACCTTTTATTGATCAAATGTTAGAAAGATTGTCTAAGCATACACACTTTTGCTTTCTTGATGGATATTCTGGTTTCTCTCAAATACCTGTATCACAAGCCGACCAAGAGAAAACCACCTTTACTTGTCCTTTTGGAACTTATGCTTATAGACGTATGCCTTTTGGTTTATGCAATGCACCTGCTACCTTTCAAAGATGTATGACTGCTATATTCTCTGACCTTTGTGAAAAGATTGTTGAGGTTTTCATGGATGATTTTTCCATTTATGGAACTTCTTTTGATGATTGCTTAAGCAACCATGATCGAGTTTTGCAGAGATGTGAACAAACTAATCTTGTCTTGAATTGGGAGAAGTGCCACTTTATGGTGAATGAAGGTATTGTCTTGGGGCATACAATTTCTGAACGAGGTATTGAAATAGATAAGGCTAAAGTTGATGCAATTGAGAAAATTCCATGTCCTAAAGATATTAAAGGTATAAGAAGTTTCCTTGGTCATGCTGGTTTCTATAGAAGGTTTATTAAAGACTTCTCTAAAATTTCTAGGCCTCTTACTAATCTCTTGCAAAAAGATGTTCCATTTGTTTTTGATGATGATTGTGTAGAAGCCTTCGAAACACTTAAGAAAGCCTTAACCTCTGCACCTATTGTTCAACCACCTGATTGGAACTTGCCTTTTTAAATTATGTGTGATGCTAGTGATTATGCTGTTGGTGCTGTTCTAGGACAATGAGTTGATAAGAAATTAAATGTTATCCATTATGCTAGTAAAACTCTAGACAGTGCTCAAAGAAATTATGCTACCACTGAGAAATAATTTCTAGCAGTTGTGTTTGCATGTGATAAATTCAGATCTTACATAGTTGATTCTAAAGTAATTGTTCACACCGATCATGCTGCTATTAAATACCTTATGGAAAAGAAAGATGCTAAACCTAGACTCATTAGGTGGGTTCTACTGCTACAAGAATTTGATTTGCATATTATTGATAGAAAGGGAGCTGAGAATCCCGTAGTAGATAATTTGTCTAGAATGGAAAATGTTCATGATGACCCACTTCCTATTAATGATGATTTTCCTGATGAACAATTAGCTGTCATAAATGCTTCTCGTAATACTCCTTGGTATGCAGACTATGCCAATTATATTGTTGCTAAATTTATACCACCTAGTTTCACATACCAACAAAAAAAAGTTCTTTTTTGATTTAAGACATTACTTCTGGGATGACCCACATCTTTATAAAGAAGGAGTAGATGGTATTATTAGACGTTGTATACCTGAGTATGAACAGGAACAAATCCTATGGAAGTGTCATTCCGAGGCTTACGGAGGACACCATGCGGGTGACAGAACTGCACATAAGGTACTACAATCTGGTTTTTATTGGCCTACTCTTTTCAAGGATGCTCGTAAGTTTGTCTTATCTTGTGATGAATGTCAAAGAATTGGTAATGTTGGTAGATGGCAGGAAATGCCTATGAATTATTCACTTGTTATTGAACCATTTGATGTTTGGGGATTTGATTATATGGGACCTTTTCCTAAATCCAATGGGTATACTCATATTTTAGTTGCTGTTGATTACGTTACTATGTGGGTAGAAGCTATTCCAAATAGTAGTGCTGATCATAACACTTCTATTAAAATGCTTAAAGAAGTTATTTTCCCAAGGTTCGGAGTCCCTAGATATTTAATGACTGATGGTGGTTCACATTTTATTCATGGTGCATTCCGTAAACTACTTGCTAAATATGATGTCAACCATAGAATTGCATCTCCTTATCACCCTCAATCTAGTGGTCATTTTGAATTGAGCAATAGAGAAATAAAATTGATTTCGTAAAAGACCGTTAATAGATCTAGAATCAATTGGTCTAAAAAACTTGACGATGCATTATGGGCCTACAGAACTGCATATTAAAATCCTATGGGTGTGTCTCCTTATAAAATGGTTTACGGAAAAGCATGTCATTTACCTCTTGAGTTAGAACATAAAGCTTATTGGGCAATTAATGAACTTAATTATGATTTGAAACTTGCCGGTGAAAAGAGGTTATTTGATATTAGCTCACTAGATGAATGGAGAACCCAAGCTTATGAAAATGCCAAATTGTTTAAAGAAAAATTTAAAAGGTGGCATGACAAAAGAATTCAAAAACGGGAATTCAAAGTAGGTGATCATGTTCTATTATACAATTCTCATTTGAGATTCTTTGCAGGAAAACTTCTCTCCAAATGGGAAGGACCGTATATCATCGAGGAAGTTTATCGTTCTGGAGCCATTAAGATCAATAACGCCGAAGGCACTAATCCGAAGGTGGTCAATGGACAAAGAATTAAGCATTACATCTCAGGTACGCCTATTAATGTTGAGACTAACATTATTGAAACTATGACACCGGAGGAATACATAAGAGAGATCTTCCAGAACACTCCAGAACCCTGAAAAGGAAGAGGTACGTGATACGGTAAGTAAACCGACTCCAAAAATTCCATAAAAATACTTTCTGTCAGTTTTGGAATATTAGAAAAAATACAAAAATAAGAAACAGCTGAGGGGACCCACGAGGTGCACACGAGGCCCCTGGGCGCGCTACCCCCCCACGCGCGCCCTGGTGGCTCGTGGGCCCCTCGTGAGCCTTCCCGACTCCATGTTCTTCTGGAATACTTGTTTCGCAAGATAAAAATTCATTATATATACTCCCGTATGTTTTGACCACTGATGACCCATAAGTATAGGGGATCAATCGTAGTCCTTTCAATAAGTAAGAGTGTCGAACCCAACGAGGAGCAGAAGGAAATGACAAGCGGTTTTCAGCAAGGTGTTTTCTGCAAGCACTGAAATTATCGGTAACGAGTAGTTTGATAGCAAGATAATTTGTAACAAGTGACAAGTAGCAATAGTAATAAAGAGTGCAGCAAGGTGGCCCGATCCTTTTTATAACAAAGGACAAGCCGGAACGATCTCTTATAATAAGCAAAGCGTTCTCGAGGACACATGGGAATTTCATCTAGTCACTTTCATCATGTTGGTTTGATTCGCATTCGTTACTTTGATAATTTGATATGTGGGTGGACCGGTGCTTGGGTGCTGTTCTTACTTGAACAAACCTCCCACTTATGATTAACCCCTCTCGCAAGCATCCGCAACTACGAAAGAAGAATTAAGATAAATCTAACTATAGCATTAAACATATGGATCCAAATCAGCCCCTTACGGAATAGCGCATAAACTAGGGTTTAAGCTTCTGTCACTCTAGCAACCCATCATCTAATTACTACTCCACAATGCATTCCCTTAGGCCCAAAGATGGTGAAGTGTCATGTAGTCGACGTTCACATGACACCACTAAGAGAATCAACAACATACATATCATCAAAATATCGAACGAATACCAAATTCACATGATTACTTATGACAAGACTTCTCCCATGTCCTCAAGAAGAAAAGTAACTACTCACAAATCATATTCATGCTCAAGATTAGAGGGGTATTGAATAGCATAATAGATCTGAGCATATAATCTTCCACCAAATAAACCAACTAGCATCAACTACAAGATGTAATCAACACTACTAGCAACCCACAGGTACCAATCTGAGGTTTTGAGACAAAGATTGAATACAAGAGATGAACTAGGGTTTGAGATGAGATGGTGCTGTTGAAGATGTTGATGAAGATTGGTCCTCCCACGATGAGAGGATCGTTGGTGATGTCGATGGCGACGGTTTCCCCCTCCCGGAGGGAAGTATCCCCGGCGGAATCGCTCCGCCGAAGAGCAAAATTGCTCCTGCCCAAGTTCCGCCTCGAGACGGTGGCGCCCCGTCCCGAAAGCCTTCTCCTTATTTTTTTCTAGGGCAAATGGGCTTATATAGCAGAAAATGGGCACCGGAGGCTGGCCAGGGGCCCCACGAGCCACAACTGGGTGGCCCCCTCTGGTACTTCTTTGCTTCAGTATTTTTTATTTATTACAAAATAAATCTCCGTGAAATTTCAGCTCATTTGGAGATGTGCAGAATAGGTATCTCTGACATAGCTTTGTCAGGTCCAGAATTCCAGCTGCCGGCAATCTCCCTCCTTGTGTAAATCTTGCATATTAAGAGAGAAAAGGCATTAGAATTACTCCACAAAGTGTTATATTGATTAAAAACACTATAAATAACAGTAGTAAAACATGATGCAAAATGGACGTATCAACTCCCCCAAGCTTAGACCTCGCTTGTCCTCAAGCGAAAGCCGATATCGATAATCATGTCCACATGTTTAGAGAGAGAGGTGTCGATAAAAACAAAATATAGACATAGTAGCATCATGACCATTATTATAATAGCAATATTCATTATCATTGAACTTCTCATGAGCAAGTAACAATTCATCACAACAACGAAGTATAAGACATAAACTTTCTTGAAAACTAACAAACTATGTTCTGAGTCAACAATGTAATTATAATTCATCATATTTTCAGGAAGAGTCTCATGTAGGAGCTTTTTAGCAAGTCCACATACTAAACCATCATTTAGTCTTCCATCATTGCTAACACTCACAACATATATATGGAGCAAAAAGTTTCAGCTAGACACATAGAAAGATAGGGGCTTAATTTCGCCTTCCAACTTATTCACCTCAGGGGTGATGTCAACAATAATAACTCATGATCACTCATATCCAACTGGATATATATGCCTAGATCTTTCCCCACCACATGATGCTTGCAAAAGAGAAAAAATAAAAAGGAATAGAGGAGAACACAATTGACTCTTGCATAAAAAGTAAATACATAAAAGTAAAAGATAGGCCCTTCGTAGAGGGAAGCAGAGGTTGTCATGCGCTTTTTGTTGTTGGATGCACAAGCCCTTAATGCAAAGGAACATCACTTTATATTGCCCCTTGTGATAGCAACCTTTATTATGCAGTCTGTCGCTTTTATTTCTTTACCATCACAAGTTCATACAAAGCTTATTTTCCCTTACAATAAAAGTTCATACATATTTAGAGGCAATTTTTATTGATTTTTGCACCGATGACAACTTACTTGAAGGATCTTATTCAATCCATAGGTAGATATAGTGGACTCTCATGATATGAAACTAGGTTTAAGGGTTTTGGATGCACAAGTAGTATCTCTACTTGGTGCGGATTTTTGGCTAGCAAAGATATTGAGCAAGCACCACATGTTGGAGGATCCATAACAATATAACTTCTATGTGAATATAAGCAAACATAATTCATTACGTTGTCTTCCTTGTCCAACGTCAACAATTTGACATAAAATACTCTATGGGGGCTCACAATCATAAAAGATGCCCAAGATAGTATATTTGCATGTGAATCTTCTCTTCCCTTATTAATTTTTTCATGAATTGCATCATTGACCAATGCTATGCTTGTTAACTTTCAATAAATTTTACCACTTATACTTTTCTTTATGTATTGTCATTACTTTCCATAAGATTAGCATATGATCTTTTTCATTATTTTCATTGCTAGGATTGGAACATAAAAGTAAAGAAGCAAAAACTCAAACTACTCTTTATTATATAACTCTCAACTCGATTACATAGATAGATAGATCACGAAACTAGCACTCGAAAATAGATCATACTAAACTTTTATTCAACTAAATCATGAAATAACTAAGGATCGAACTAAAAATAGGTAAAGATAATAAGAGTGATGGTGATACGATACCGGGGCACCTCCCCCAAGCTCGGCACAAGCCAAGGGGAGTGCCCATACCCATGTACTCAAGTTTCCTTCTTCAGTGGTGATGGTGGTGATGAAGTGGCGAGCTTGTCCTTCAGCTTTAGCAGATACTCCAATTTACGGTTGATACTTCGAAGGGCGATGTTTTGCTCTTCCAACAAAATAACTTCACGAGTGAGAGATGTATTCTGAGCACAAACTGTTTTAAAGACTCTTAGGGCTTCAATTATAGATGGGGGGAGATGATCATAGAGGGGTTGAAGGATATCTCCCTTCTCTACGGTCTCCTCCATGGGAATTGCTTGCCCTCCTTCTGGAGCCTGGATTCCCGCAACTTCCTCGACCTTGTCCTCCTTGCCATCGTCTTCTTCTCCTGACGACCACTCGTAATAAACCTCGCTGTAGGGGCGTTTGCCCGGCGATGGTTGAACAATACGGTGCTTGGTACGGAGCTTTCGGGGAGCCATGGCGATCTAGATCTGTCAGAAAAATAGCACGAAACAAGAACATAGGAGAATCTTGCGATACGGTGGTCAAAACGTCCGGGAGTATATATAAAGAATTTTTATCTTGCAAAACAAGTATTCCAAAAGAAAACGGAGTCGGGAATGCTCACGAGGGGCCCACGAGCCACCAAGGCACGCCTGGGGGGGGGGGGGGGTGGAGCGCCCTGGTGCCTCGTGTGCACCTCGTGGGTCCCCTCGGCTGTTTCTTATTTTTGTATTTTTTCTAATACTCCAAAACTGACAGAAAGTATTTTTATGAAATTTTTGGAGTCGGTTTACTTACCGTATCACGTACCTCTTCCTTTTCAGGGTTCTGGAGCGTTCCGGAAGGACTCCTTGATGTGCTCTTCCGATGTAATTGTTTCAATAATATTAGTCTCAACATTAATAGGCGTACCTAAGATGTAATGCTTAATTCTTTGCCCATGGACCACCTTCGGATTAGTGCCTTCGGCGTTATTGATCTTAATGGCTCCAGAGCGATAAACTTCTTCGATGATATACGGTCCTTCCCACTTAGAGAGAAGTTTTCCTGCAAAGAACCTCAAACGAGAATTGTATAATAGAACATGATCACCTACTTTGAATTCCCGTTTTTGAATACTTTTATCATGCCACCTTTTAACTTTTTCTTTAAACAATTGGGCATTTTCATAAGCTTGCGTTCTCCATTCATCCAACGAGCTAATATCAAATAACCTCTTTTCACCAGCAAGTTTAAAATCATAATTGAGTTCTTTAATTGCCCAATACGCTTTATGTTCTAATTCGAGAGGTAAATGACATGCTTTTCCATAAACCATTTTATAAGGAGACATAACCATAGGATTTTTATATGCAGTTCTGTAAGCCCATAATGCATCATCAAGTTTCTTAGATCAATTCTTTCTAGATCTATTAACGGTCTTTTGCAAAATCAATTTTATTTCCCTATTGCTCAATTCAACTTGACCACTAGATTGAGGGTGATAGGAAGATGCAATTCTATGATTGACATCATATTTAGCAAGTAGTTTACGGAATGCACCATGAATAAAATGTGAACCACCATCAGTCATTAAATATCTAGGGACTCCGAACCTTGGGAAAATAACTTCTTTAAGCATTTTAATAGAAGTGTTATGATCAGCACTACTAGTTGGAATAGCTTCTACCCACTTAGTAACATAATCTACAGCAACCAAAATATGAGTATACCCTTTGGATTTAGTAAAAGGTCCCATATAATCAAAACCCCAAACATCAAATGGTTCAATAACAAGTGAATAATTCATAGGCATTTCCTAACGTCTACCAACATTACCAATTCTTTGACATTCATCACAAGAAATGACAAACTTACGTGCATCTTTGAAAAGAGTAGGCCAATACAAATCAGATTATAGTACCTTATGTGCAGTTCTGTCTCCCGCATGGTGTCCTCCGTAAGCCTCGGAATGACACTTCCATAGGATTTGTTCCTATTCATACTCAGGTATACAACGTCTAATAATACCATCTACTCCTTCTTTATAAAGATGTGGGTCATCCCAGAAGTAATGTCTTAAATCAAAGAAGAACTTTTTCTTTTGTTGGTATGTGAAACTAGGTGGTATAAATTTAGCAACAATATGATTAGCATAGTCTACATACCAAGGAGTATTACGAGAAGCATTTATGTTAGCTAATTGTTCATCAGGAAAATCATCATTAATAGGAAGTGGGTCATCAAGAACATTTTCCATTCTAGACAAATTATCTGCTACGGGATTCTCAGCTCCCTTTCTATCAATAATATGCAAGACAAATTCTTGTAGCAGAAGAACCCACCTAATGAGTCTAGGTTTAGCATCTTTCTTTTCTATAAGATATTTAATAGCAGCATGATCAGTGTGAACAGTAACCTTGGAATCAACAATGTAAGATCTAAATTTATCACATGCAAACACAACTGCTAAAAATTCTTTCTCAGTAGTAGCATAGTTTCTTTGAGTACTGTCAAGAGTTTTACTAGCATAATGGATAACATTTAATTTCTTATCAACTCTCTGTCCTAGAACAACGCCAACAGCATAATCACTAGCATCACACATAATTTCAAAAGGCAAGTTCCAATCAGGTGGTTGAACAATAGGTGCAGTGGTTAAGGCTTTCTTAAGTGTTTCAAAGGCTTCTACAGAATCATCATCAAAAACAAATGGAACATCTTTTTGCAAGAGATTAGTAAGAGGCCTAGAAATTTTAGAGAAGTCTTTAATAAACCTTCTATAGGAACTAGCATGACCAAGGAAACTTCTTATACCATTAATATCTTTAGGACATGTCATTTTCTCAATTGCATCAACTTTAGCCTTATCAACTTCAATACCTCGTTCAGAAATTTTATGCCCCAAGACAATACCTTCATTCACCATAAAGTGGCACTTCTCCCAATTCAAGACAAGATTAGTTAGTTCACATCTCTGCAAAACTCGATCAAGGTTGCTTAAGCAATCATCAAAAGAAGTTCCGTAAAACAGAAAAATCATCCATGAAAACCTTGCTACTTGTAGCTTGCATTGGTATTTTCCCCGAAGAGGAAGGGATGATGCAGCACAGTAGAGGTAAGTATTTCTCTCAGTATTGAAACCAAGGTTATCAATCCAGTAGGAGAATCACGCAACACCTCGTTAGCAGTACCTGCACACAAACAACAAACCCTTGCACCCAACGCAAACGAGGGGTTGTCAATCCCTCGGCGGTAAATTGCAAGATTAAATTGTATGGTGATAGATAGATAGATTAAACTAAAATACAAAATAAAATAAATAAGATAAAATTGCAGCAAGTATTTTTAGGGTATTAGTAAATGATAAAGTAGACCCGGGGGCCATAGTTTTCACTAGAGGCTTCTCTCGAGAAAATAGCATACGGTGGGTAAACAAATTACTGTTGGGCAATTGATAGAAAAGCAAATAATCATGATGATATCCAAGGCAATGATAATGTATATAGGCATCACGTCCGAGACAAGTAGACTGACTCCTGCCTGCATCTACTACTATTACTCCACCCATCGACCACTATCGAGCATGCATCTACTACTATTAAGTTCATAAAGAACGGAGTAACGCCTTAAGCAAGATGACATGATGTAGACAAGATAAACTCACGTATGAATAAACCCCATCTTTTTACCCTTAATAGCAACGATACATACGTGTCATGTCCCTTTCTGTCACTGGGATTGAGCACCGCAAGATCGAACCCATTAAAAAGCACCTCTTCCCATGGCAAGATAAATCAATCTAATTGGCCAAACCAAATCAATAGATCGGAGAAGAAATACGAGGCTATAATAATCATGTATAAAAGAGATCAGAGAAGACTCAAATAATATTCATGGATAATCTGATCATAAACTCACAATTCATCGGATCCCAACAAACACACCGCAAAACGTGATTACATCGGATAGAACTCCAAGAACATCGAGGTGAACATTGTATTGAAGATCAAAAAGAGAGAAGAAGCCATCTAGCTACTAACTATGGACCCGAAGATCTGTGGTAAACTACTCACGCATCATCGGAAGGGCAGCAAGGTTGATGTAGAGCGCCTCCGTGATTGATTCCCCCTCCGGAGGAGTGCCGAAAAAGGACCCCAGATGGGATCTCTCGAGAAAAGAAGCTTGCGGCGGCGGAAAAAGTATTTCGTGGACTCCCCTGGTGGTTTCCCGATTTATGGGAATTTATAGTGGTGGAATTAGGTCAATAGGGTCAGAGGTGGGCCCACGCGCCCTGGTGGCTCGTGGCCACCTCCTGGGTCTTCTGGCCTCCTCCTGAAGCTTCTAGTGTTATATATTTCCAGAAAAAAATCTCCAAAAAGTTTTGTGGCATTTGGACTTCGTTTGATATTGATATTCTGTAAAACCAAAAACAGGCAGAAAACAACAACTGGCATTGGGCACTAAGTTAATAGGTTAGTCCCAAAAAATGATATATAATTGCTTGTAAATGTATATAAAACATCCAAGATTGATAATATAACAACATGGAATAATAAAAAATTATAGATACGTTGGAGACGTATCAGCATCCCCAAGCTTAATTCCTGCTCGTCCTCGAGTAGGTAAATGATAAAAACAGAATTTTTGATGTGGAATGCTGCCTATCATATTCATCATATATTCTTTTCTTTTGTAGCATGGACATTGGACTTGAATGATTCAAAGCAATAGTCTATAATTTGACATGAAGACATAAATACTCAAGCATACTAACAAGCAACCATGCTTTTCAAAATATCAATGCTAAAGAAAGTTATGCCTAGCCCATTATGCTCAATCATTGATCCATTCATGAAACACACTCCATATTAGCTACATTCAATGCACAAGTATGACAATAGTGATCTCTAGTTGGTGCTTTATAATAGAAGATGGAGACTCAAATAAAAATAAAAATTTGCATAAAAGTAAATAGATAGGCCCTTCGCAGAGGGAAGCAGAGATTTGCTAATGTGCCAGAGCTCAAAGCTTAAATTAGAGAGATAAAAATATTTTGGGAGGCATGCTTTTCCTGTCAACGAAAACGAACGAGAATTCCCAATATCTTCCATGCTAGATACATTATAGGCGGTTCCCAAACAGAAAATAAAGGTTATTCCTTTTCCACCATTCTTTCACAATCCATGGCTAGCCGTATCCACGGGTGCCCTCCATACCAACACTTTCCAAGGAATTTATTATTATCATCATATAAGATTTTTCATTTCATTTCATTTCATTTCATTTCGGGACTAGGCATCCCTATTACCTGCCACACTCTCGTGCAATGACACGTGAATAAACACTCATCGTGAGAATAACCCACCTAGCATGGAAAATATTGGACACCCCCTTCCGTCTCATGAGCGGTATGGGCACACAAAACAGAAAAATTATTTTGAAATTTAGAGTTGGCACACGTAAATTTACTTAGAACGGCATGGAAATATCGCATATAGGTAGGTATGGTGGACTCATTTGGCACAACTTGGGTTTAAAGAGTTTGGATGCACAAGCAGTATTTCCGCTTAGTACAAATGAAGGCTAGCAAAAAGATTGAGAAGCGACCAACCAAAAAGCAAAAACGGTCATAAACATGCATTGAACATAACGAACACCGAATAATGCACCATAAGTAGGATATAATTTCGTTGCATAACTATTGACTTTACGTGCATGCATAGGGAATCACAAACCTTAACACCAATATTTTTACTAAATCACAATTACTCACTAACATGACTCACATATCATCATCTCCATATTGCAAAACTATTGCAAGGAATCAAGCTTATCATATCCAATGATCTGTATGAAAGTTTTTATTATATCCCTCTTGAATATTCATCACTTTGGGACCAAATTCATATCTTGTGCAAATTACCATTACTATTATCATCTCTCAAAAAGATATAAGTGAAGCATGAGAGTGCAAATATTTCTTCAAAATTCTAGTTTTATCAATTCTCAAAATAATATAAGTGAAGCATGAGAATTTATGTCTTCAAAATATTAATCTTATCAACTCTCAAAATAATATAAGTGAAGCATGAGAGTTTATTTCTTCAAAATTTCAAAATTATCAACTCTCAAAATAATATAAGTGAAGCATGAGAGTTTATTTCTTCAAAATATAGCCACCACCATGCTCAAAAAGATTTAAGTGAAGCACTAGAGCAACTGCCTAACTCAAAAATTTTATGTGAAGCACATAGAGTATTCTAATAAATCATGATAACGTGTGGCTCTCTCAAAATAGGTGTGTTCAGCAAGGATGATTGTGACAAACTAAAAAGCAAACAAAGCAAAGACTCATATCATACAAGACGCTCCAAGCAAAACACATATCATGTGACGAATAAAAATATAGCTCCAAGTAAAATTACCGATGATTGGTAGAAGGAAGAGGGGATGCCTTCCGGGGCATCCCCATGCTTAGACGCTTGAGTCTTCCTTGAATATTACCTTGGGGTGCCGTGGGCATCCCCAAGCTTAGGTTTTTGCCACTCCTTATTCCTTCATCCATCGTGATCTCACCCAAAACTTGAAAACTTCAATCACACAAAACTTAACAAAACCTTCGTGAGATCCGTTAGTATAACAAAATAAATCACTACTTTAAGTACTGTTGCAAACCCATTCATATTTTATATTTGCATTATACCTACTGCATTCTAACTTCTCAATGGCTTATAACCCCCGATACAATCCATAGTTTCATCAAAACCAGCAAGCAACACATCAAAAACAGAATCTGTCAAAAATAGAACAGTCTGTAGCAATCTATTTAAATGCCATACTTCTGTAACTCCAAAAATTATGAAAAATGAGGAAAACGTGGGCAATTCATATAACAATACTGTGAAGAAAATTAAGATTTTTCTGATGCTCCAGTACAGAACCAAAATTCCAGCACTGGACGCAAAACTTTCTGTTTTCTAAACAACATCAATTATACTATCTTCCAAATCATCCCAATGGCATTACTTGGCACAAACACTAATTAAAACATAAAAAACTCAATCATAACAGAAGCATAATAGTGTAAACACACAAAAACAGAAAAAAAAGGAAAAATTTATTTTATTCATTGGGTTGCCTCCCAACAAGCGCTATTGTTTTATGCCCCTAGCTAGGCATAATGCATAGTTTCAAGTATTGTCATCTTTCTTCTTCTTAACCAAAGATGTACTTTCCTCACAAGGTTTTTCAAAAGTAATATGAAACACATCATCCATAGAAATTTTTGCATTAGCAAGTTGTCCATCTGCATATCCCTCCTGATTACCGGCTACAATCCAAGAGTATTGTCTATTAATACTATTGAAAACTTGTTGGATTATAATCAAAGGCGAAACTTCCTTTTTAATATTCTCATCGAAGATGTGGTCATTGCGAAACAAATACCTCAACAAGTAATCATTATTATAAAGGATCTCATCTATTACCGGTTTTTCACGGTTCATACCATAAAAATAAAAGATTTCCCTAGCTTCTCACACTATGTGATCAAATTCATTCATGAGGACAAGGGTAGTTATTTTCTTAGCTCTAGGATCTTTTATAACCGGTAACTCAAAAAACAATCTTTGCAAAGTAGGATGGGTACGAATAAATCTTCTCTCAAGTTTAAGAACCAGTGCGGAAATAGCATCGGCATAATTTTTGGTTTCTTTAAGTATAGGAGCATCATCACAAGTTAAGGTCCCAATACAATTAAAGAATTCTAGGATGACACTTTTTCCTATAACATTCCCATGTCCCAACACAAAAGTTTTAGCATCAAGATTGGTAGAACTTCCAATTTTAGGAGTTCTACCATCATCAGTTTCTGCCATGCCAAAATCACTCATGATAATCAACTCCAAGCAAGCGAACAAGAAAACACGCAAAAAGGCAAACAGAAAATATTTTTGTATTTTTGTAAAAAAAAATAGAAGTGGGGGAGATGAAAATGAGAGGTAAATAAAATAAATGCAAGGAGATGAAGTTTATGCAAAGGTACTTGATAGATGTTGATGATGTCTCCCCGGCAACGGCGCCAGAAATTCTTCCTGCTACTTGTAGCTTGCGTTGGTATTTTCCCCGAAGAGGAAGGGATGATGCAGCACAGTAGAGGTAAGTATTTCCATCAGTTATGAAACCAAGGTTATCAATCCAGTAGGAGA
Source organism: Elymus sibiricus (assembly GCA_039707655.1). NCBI lineage: Eukaryota > Viridiplantae > Streptophyta > Magnoliopsida > Poales > Poaceae > Elymus > Elymus sibiricus. The sequence continues at coordinate 404,383,634 of CM077672.1, forward strand.
ATCACGCAACACCTCGTTAGCAGTACCTGCACACAAACAACAAACCCTTGCACCCAACGCAAACGAGGGGTTGTCAATCCCTCGACGGTAAATTGCAAGATTAAATTGTATGGTGATATATTAGATTAAACTAAAATAGAAAATAAAATAAATAAGATAAAATTGCAGCAAGTATTTTTAGGGTATTAGTAAATGATAAAGTTGACCCGGGGGCCATAGTTTTCACTAGAGGCTTCTCTCGAGAAAATAGCATACGGTGGGTAAACAAATTACTGTTGGGCAATTGATAGAAAAGCAAATAATCATGACGATATCCAAGGCAATGATCATGTATATAGGCATGACGTCCGAGACAAGTAGACCAACTCCTGCCTGCATCTACTACTATTACTCCACCCATTGACCGCTATCCAGCATGCATCTAGAGTATTAAGTTCATAAAGAACGGAGTAACGCCTTAAGCAAGATGACATGATGTAGACAAGATAAACTCACATATGAATAAACCCCGTCTTTTTACCCTTAATAGAAACGATACATACGTGTCATGTCCCTTTCTGTCACTGGGATTGAGCACCGGAAGATCGAACCCATTACAAAGCACCTCTTCCCATGGCAAGATAAATCAATCTAATTGGCCAAACCAAATCAATAGATCGGAGAAGAAATACGAGGCTATAATAATCATGCTTAAAAGAGATCAGAGAAGACTCAAATAATATTCATGGATAATCTGATCATAAACTCACAATTCATCAGATCCCAACAAACACACCGCAAAAAGTGAGTACATCAGATAGAACTCCAAGAACATCGAGGAGACCATTGTACTGAAGATCAAAAAGAGAGAAGAAGCCATCTAGCTACTAACTATGGACCCAAAGGTCTGTGGTAAACTACTCACGCATCATCGGAAGGGCAGCAAGGTTGATGTAGAGCCCCTCCGTGATCGATCCCCCCTCCGGCGGAGTGCCGGAAAAGGACCCCAGATGGGATCTCTCGAGAACAGAAGCTTGCGGCGGCGGAAAAAGTATTTCGTGGACTCCCCTGGTGGTTTCCCGATTTATGAGAATTTATAGTGGTGGAATTAGGTCAAAAGGGTCAGAGGTGGGCCCATGAGGCACCAAGGCGCGCCTGCCCCCCCAGGCGCGCCCTGGTGGCTCGTGGCCACCTCCTGGGTCTTCTGGCCTCCTCCCAAAGCTTCTAGTGTTGTATATGTCCAGAAAAAAATCTCCAAAAAGTTTTGTGGCATTTGGACTTCGTTTGATATTGATATTCTGTAAAACCAAAAACAGGCAGAAAATAGCAACTGGCACTGGGTACTAAGTTAATAGGTTGGTCCAAAAAAATGATATATAATTGCTTATAAATGTATATAAAACATCCAAGATTGATAATATAACAGCATCGAACAATAAAAAATTATAGATACGTTGGAGACGTATCAAACCTCAATAATCTTTTCACAAAAGTCAGAGAATATAGCAGTCATACATCTTTGAAAGGTAACAGGTGCATTGCATAAACCAAAAGGCATACGTCTATAAGCATAAGTTCCAAAAGGACAAGTAAAGGTGGTTTTCTCTTGGTCGGCTTGTGATACAGGTATTTGAGAGAAACCAGAATATCCATCAAGAAAGCAAAAGTGTGTATGCTTAGACAATCTTTCTAACATTTGATCAATAAAAGGTAAGGGGTAATGATCCTTTCTAGTGGCTTTGTTTAATTTTCTAAAATCAATTACCATCCTATAACCAGTTACAATTCTTTGTGGAATGAGTTCATTTTTATCATTAGGAACAACGGTAATACCTCCTTTCTTAAGGACACAATGAACGGGACTTACCCATCTACTATCAGCTATGGGATATATTATATCTGCTTCCAGAAGCTTTAATATTTCAGTTCTAACCACCTCCTTCATCTTAGGATTTAATCGTCGTTGGTGGTCGACAACTGGTTTAGCATCAGGCTCCATATTAATTTTATGCTGACATAGAGTGGGACTAATGCCCTTAAGATCATCAAGAGTATATCCAATAGCAGCACGATACTTCCTCACAGTTTTTAGTAATCTCTTTTCTTCATGCTCTGAAAGGTTAGCACTAATAATAACAGGATATATCTTCTTTTCATCTAGATAAGCATATTTCAAAGTACCATGCAATTGTTTTAGTTCAAATACGGGGTCACCCTTAGGTGGAGGAGGAACTCCAAGAGTTTCAACAGGCAAATTGTGTTTAAGGATAGGTGGTTGATCAAAGAACATCTTATCTATTTCATTTCTTTCATTCATGTGCATATCATTTTCATGGTCTAGCAAATATTGTTCTAACATATCAGTAGGAGGTACGGCAATAGAAGCAAGACCAATAATTTCATCTTTACTAGGCAATTCTTAATCATGAGGTTGCCTACGAAACTTGGAGAAATTAAACTCATGAGATGTACCACCAAAATTAACACTAACAGTTTCTTTAGCGCAATCAATCTTGGCATTAACGGTGTACAAGAAAGGTCTACCAAATATAATGGGACAAAAATTATCTTGTGGAGAACCGAGGGCTAGAAAATCAGTAGGGTATTTTATTTTTCCACACAAGACTTCAACATCTCTAACGATCCCAAGTGGCGTAATATTATCTCGGTTTGCAAGCTTAATGGTAACATCAATATCCTCTATTTCAATAGGTGCAATATCATTCAAAATTTCTTGATATAAGGTAAACGGAATAGCACTCACACTAGCACCCAAATCACATAAGCCATGATAACAATGATCTCCTATTTTAACAGAGACAACAGGCATGCCTACTATAGGTCTGTTTTCATCTTTAGGATCTGGTTTAGCAATTCTAGCTGCTTGATCACAGAAGTAAATAACATGCCCATCTATATTATCGACCAAGAGATCTTTAACCATAGCAACATTAGGTTCAACTTTAATTTATTCAGAAGGTCTAGGTGCTCTAATATTTCTTTTGTTAACCACAGTTGAAACTTTTGCATGTTCCTTAATCCTAACAGGAAAAGGTGGTTTCTCAATATAAGCAGTAGGCACAACTGGATCAACATGGTAAACAATTGTTTCTTCTTTAATACTAACGGTTCCTCAATCTTTTCTTTAACAAGGGGATGATATTTAAACCACTTCTCCTTAGGGAGATCAACATGAGTAGCAAATGATTCACAGAAGGAGGCTACTATCTCAGAGTCAAGTCCATATTTAGTGCTAAACTTATGAAAGGCATCAGTATTCATAAAAGATTTAACACAATCGAACTCAAGTATTATACGTGACTTGTTACCTTTGTCGAGTTCCCAATCTTCAGAATTGCATTTAATTCTTTCCAGAAGATCCCATCTGAATTCAATAGTTTACTTCATAAAGGAGCCAGTCGAAGAAGAATCGAGCATGGTTTGATCATCATGAGAAAGCCGAGCATAAAAATTCTGTAAGATAATTTCCCTTGAGAGCTCATGATTGGGGCTTGTGTACATCATGTATTTAAGCCTCCCCAGAGCTTGAGCGATGCTTTCTCCTTCATGAGGCCAAAAATTATATATATAATTTCGATCACGATGAACAAAATGCATAGGATAAAACTTTTGAGGGAATTCCAATTTCAATCGATTCCAATCCCACGTTCCAGTATCATCACATAGCCTATACCATGTCAATGCCTTTCCCTTCAAAGATAGAGGGAAAACCTTCTTCTTAACTTCATCTCCGGGTAAACCTATAAGCTTAAATAATCCACAAACTTCATCCACATAGATTAGGTGCATATCAGGATGTAGTGTTCCATCTCCTGCATAAGGATTAGCTAGCAGTTTCTCTATCATACCCGAAGGAATCTCATACGAAATATTTTTAGTAGGTGCAGTAGGTTGAGGAGCAACTATTTGTGCTTCCGGTCGAGGTGAAGATACCCCGAACAAACTCCTCAAAGGATTACTTTCCATAGTGACAAGTGACAGTAAATTTCAGCACGTAATATAAATGTTTCCTTACGAAATTCCACTCACCAAAGGCGCTTCACTCCCCGGCAACGGCGCCAGAAAAGAGTTTTGATGACCCACAAGTATAGGGGATCAATCATAGTCCTTTCGATAAGTAAGAGTGTCGAACCCAACTAGGAGTAGAAGGAAATGACAAGCGGTTTTCAGCAAGGTGTTTTCTGCAAAAACTGAAATTATCGGTAACGAGTAGTTTGATAGCAAGATAATTTTAACAAGTGACAAGTAGCAATAGTAATAAAGAGGGCAGCAAGGTGGCCCGATCCTTTTTATAGCAAAGGACAAGCCGGAATGATCTTTTATAATAAGCAAAGCGTTCTCGAGGACACATGGGAATTTCATCTAGTCACTTTCATCATGTTGGTTTGATTCGCGTTCGTTACTTTGATAATTTGATATGTGGGTGGACCGGTGCTTGGGTGTTGTTCTTACTTGAACAAACCTCCCACTTATGATTAACCCCTCTCGCAAGCATCCGCAACTACGAAAGAAGAATTAAGATAAATCTAACCATAGCATTAAACATATGGATCCAAATCAGCCCCTTACGGAATATCGCATAAACTAGGGTTTAAGCTTCTGTTACTCTAGCAACCCATCATCTAATTACTACTCAACAATGAATTCCCTTAGGCCCAAAGATGGTGAAGTGTCATGTAGTCGACGTTCACATGACACCACTAAGAGAATCAACAACATACATATCATCAAAATATCGAACGAATACCAAATTCACATGATTACTTATGACAAGACTTCTCCCATGTCCTCAAGAACAAAAGTAATTACTCACAAATCATATTCATGCTCAAGTTCAGAGGGGTATTGAATAGCATAATAGATCTGAACATATAATCTTCCACCAAATAAACCAACTAGCATCAACTACAAGATGTAATCTTCCACCAAATTCTGAACATATAATTCACAAGTACCTCAGATTGGTACCTCTGAGGGATGCTAGTAGTGTTGATTACATCTTGTAGTTGATGCTAGTTGGTTTATTTGGTGGAAGATTATATGTTCAGATCTATTATGCTATTCAATACCCCTCTGAACTTGAGCATGAATATGATTTGTGAGTAATTACTTTTGTTCTTGAGGACATGGGAGAAGTCTTGTCATAAGTAATCATGTGAATTTGGTATTCGTTCGATATTTTGATGATATGTATGTTGTTGATTCTCTTAGTGGTGTCATGTGAACGTCGACTACATGACACTTCACCATCTTTGGGCCTAAGGGAATGCATTGTGGAGTAGTAATTAGATGATGGGTTGCTAGAGTGACAGAAGCTTAAACCTTAGTTTATGCGCTATTCCGTAAGGGGCTGATTTGGATCCATATGTTTAATGCTATGGTTAGATTTATCTTAATTCTTCTTTCGTAGTTGCAGATTCTTGCGAGAGGGCTTAATCATAAGTGGGAGGCTTGTTCAAGTAAGAACAGCACCCAAGCACCAGTCCACCCACATATCAAATTATCAAAGTAGCGAACGCGAATCAAACAAACATGATGAAAGTGACTAGATGAAATTTCCATGTGTCCTCGAGAACGCTTTGCTTATTATAAGAGATCATTTCGGCTTATCCTTTGCTACAAAAAGGATTGGGCCACCTTGCTGCACTCTTTGTTACTATTGCTACTTGTCACTTGTTACAAATTATCTTGCTATCAAACTACTCGTTACCGATAATTTCAGTGCTTGCAGAAAATACCTTGCTGAAAACCGCTTGTCATTTCCTTCTGCTCCTCGTTGGGTTCGACACTCTTACTTATCGAAAGGACTACGATTGATCCCCTATACTTGTGGGTCATCATCAGTCCAGTAGGAGAACCACGCAAAATCCCTATAGCAGCACCTGCACACACAAAAGCAAACACTTGCACCCAACGCAAATAAGAGGGTTGTCAATCCTCTTAGCGGTTATTTGCAAGGATTAATTCTGATAGTGATAGATAGCTAAACTAAAATACTAAATAAAATAAAATTAAAAAATTGTAGCAAGGTAATTTTGGTTTTTAATATATGATAAAGTAGACCCGGGGGCCATAGTTTTCACTTGAGGCTTCTCTCTCGAACACATAGCATACGGTGGGTAAAGAAATTACTGTTGGGCAATTGATTGAAAAGCAAATAATTATGACGGATTCATGACAATGATCATGTATATAGGCATCACGTCCGAGACAAGTAGACCGACTCCTGCCTGCATCTAATACTATTACTCCACCCATCGACCGCTATCGAGCATGCATCTAGGGTATTAAGTATGAAACAGAGTAACGCCTTAAGCAAGATTACATGATGTAGACAAAGTAAACTCAAGCAAAATGATTAAACCCCATCTTTTTATCCTTAATGGCAACAATACAAATACGTGTCATGTCCCTTTCTGTCACTGGGATTGAGCACCGCAAGATTGAACCCATCACAATGCACCTCTCCCATTGCAAGATAAACCAATCTAGTTGGCCAAACCAAATCGATAGGTCGGAGAGAAATACAAAGCTATAACAATCATGCATAAAAGAGTTCAGAGAAGACTCAAATATTTCTCATGAATAATCTGATCATAAACTCACAATTCATCAGATCCCAACAAACACACCGCAAAAGAAGATTACATCGGATAGAACTCCAAGAACATCGAGGAGAACATGGTATTGAAGATCAAAGAGAGAGAAGAAGCCATCTAGCTACTAGCTATGGACCCGTAGGTCTGTGGTAAACTACTCACACATCATCGGAAGGGCAGCAAGGTTGATGTAGAATCCCTCCGTGATCGATTCCCCCTCCGGCAGATTACCGGAAAAAGCCTCCAGATTGGATCGCGGAAGAACAGAGGCTTGCGGCGGCGTAAAAGTTATTCGGGGTGGCTCCCTGTTGGTTTCCGCATATTTGATAATTTATAGAAGTGGAATTAGGTCAAACGGAGCCACGAGGGCCCCAAAAGGCATCAGGGCGCGCCCTATTGCCTTGTGGAGGCCTCGTGAACCTTCTGGCCTCCTCTCCAAGTCTCCAGGGTCTCTTTTGTCCAGAAAAAAATCTCCAAAAAGTTTCGTGGCATTTGGACTTCGTTTGGTACTGATTTCCTGAAAAACCAAAAACAAGTAGAAAACAACAAGTAGCACTGGGCACTAGGTTAATAGGTTAGTCCCAAATAATGATATATAATTGCATATAAAAACATCCAAGATTGATACTATAATAGCATGGAACAATTAAAAATTATAGATACGTTGGAGATGTATCAAGCATCCCCAAGCTTAATTCCTGCTCGTCCTCGAGTAGGTAAATGATAAAAACCGAATTTCTGATGTGGAAGGCTACCTAACATGTTGTGACACCCCGATTTTTGGCCCTTTCTTTTTCTTTTGGATTTCTTCGAATTTTTATTTGGAGTTCCTTTTTTGTGGCTCTGTGATCTTGAAACCTGGGAAGATCATCTCTTCTTCCTCTCCCAAGTGGCTTTTCATTCTCAAATCCATCCCAAGACCATGTCATTTCCACCCTAGCTCAACCCCAATATTTATTTCTTGGGAATATTCCTTTTTCTATTAAAGGAATAACCCTATTTGCTCTAGGTTATGAAGCAACCTATATTTCTGTCTTTCCCAAAATTCTCATAAATTCTTTGGATCATATCTTCCACAAATATGTCAAAACCCATCCTTGCCTAGTTCAAAAATAATTCAGGAATATTCATTTCCTATGCTGTCCAGTATGGCACTTTGTGAAGGAACTGGTATTTATCTTTTCTTGATTGCCCTTAAATTTTTGAGCACAATTTCATATCCAAATAACTGCCACATGCCAAAATTCAGCTTCATTTGCCTAGTAAATCTTCCTCAGCAAATTTCCAAAGTTTCTGTCCAGAGAGGAGCTTTGTGAAGGAAGTACTAGCTAGGCTAATCCAAATGATTGAAATTTTGGAAGATCATCCATATGATCAAATCATTACTCTCCACCAAATTTCACCTCCATCCAACAATCTATGTGAGCACACCATCCAATCTTTGTTTCTGGTAATATTTTCAGTTTGTGAAGCAACTATATTTTCTATTGCTTCATAAATTCTCAAATTAATCCAGGACCTAAATATCTCCATATCCTTTGAGCATGCCAAAATTCACATCATTTGCGAAGCCATTTTCTCCACAAAATTCCCCCGAGTTTCTGTCCAGTGTGGAGCATTGTGAAGGAAGTACCATTTATACTTATCCAAATGGTATGAAATTTTTACAGTGTCTTCATATGCCCAAATGATCATCCTCCACCAAATTTCATCTAAATCCAATCATCCATGTGAGTGCAACTTCAAGATCTAGTTTCTGGACCAGAAATGCAGTTGTGAAGCAACTATGATAAATCTTGGTCCAAATCCTTTCATATTTCACAGGACTGTAGTCCTTCCTACCCTAAACCCCTGTGATATCCTAGTTAGCCCGTATCCCTTTAATTTTTACCACAGCTTCATGCCCAAGTATGCTACAGCAAACTTTAGATGATCCCTCCTATCAGCACAGAGGTGATTTAACCAAACCCAGCCCATAGTGGTGCTCCAGCAAGTAGGGTCCACACGCTAGACATCTTTTTGCTGGCCAGAACGCACCGCGTGCGCCTATGCATGCGGTGACCATGCGGTCTAGCATGCCAAAAGCGCGCTCTAAACGTCGGGGCCCTCGGCCACCGCCCAAACGGCGAGCTCTCGCCACCGCATCATGTCTACAACATTGCCCTCACTCTCCTCCGTCCACGCCACCCCTCTGGACCCCTCTCCCCCTCCTCCTTCCTTCCCGGCGCACCACGCTGCACCACGTGCCCGTGGCCGTCGTCGCTTTGCCTCTGTCCTCTTCCTCCTCACTGATTCTCTGGCACTCCACTAGCTCTCTCTCATCACCATCAGCCCTCCTTGCGAGCCCACGCGTACGCGGCCGCGCCAGAGTCTCGACCGCGCGTCCGCGGCTGCTTTCGGACATGGGTATCTCGCCCCGGCTATTTAAGCCGCTCCCAGTCGCGTCTCTCCTCACCAGCATCCCCCCTCCCTCCTAGCACCCTGCCCAGCCACTTAACCGAGCTCGAGGAGCTCCCCTGCCCTCCCTCTGGCCACCATTGCCGCCTCGGCCTCCTCCTAAATTTGAGATGCACAAGCTCTCTCTCTCCCTCTAACCATCACCTATGACCTCCCCTAGACGCGGCGAGCCCCCCCATACCCATATTTCCTCCCAGGGGTGCCCGTGGGCGCGGCTGCCAAACCAGCCGACGGCCTTCGCCGCGATCACCCAAGCCACCGTTGCCCTGGCCTTCCTCGAGGTCCGGGTACCCCCGGGATGGGTGCGGCTTGGTCTCCCGAGCCCGCCGGTGCGCCGAGCGCTGCGGGAGACGGCCGGAGTGGCCGGCAACCATCGCCGGAGTCCGCCCCTGCCTTGGTCAGAGGCGGGTGCGAGGTAGAGGACGACGAGCTCCAGTCCTGCCAGTGGGCCTCGCTTGTAAGCCTCAGGCGCTGACCAGGCCGGCCTGTTGACTAACTTAAGTGGAAGCGTATTTCCAAGAATACGTCTTGCGCTTCGAAAAGCGTATTCCGCTGCTTCTTCGCACAGAAAGACGTTTTCTCCGTTCGAAAGCGTAATCTCAGAAATGCGCTTTCTGTTTCCAGCCGCTGGCCAAAACCTCTAAATTGCGGACGTTTGTCCGTGTGGCACCCCGATAGAGGGCCGACGCACGCCAGCCCCAGGATAAGACCTGGCGCATGTCTGAGACATGATACAGCAATTCCAGGCACAAAAATGGCTTTATTATATGAAATGGAGTATTACAACATTGTTTCTTACAACAATATTACATGGCTCCATGGCTAACTAAATGGCAGCGGAGGTCTTGGTTCGGCGGCAACGACGTCTCTGGCTGGGCTCCACAACTCGCAGGACTGGCTGGGTTACGATCTAGCACGACGGATCTTCTCCTGCAACTGGCCACGTGCAAGGCCAGGTGAGTACTTTGAATGTACTCGCAAGACAACCAAATACATAGCATCCAAACCAACAGATGACAAGCAAGCCCTATGCTCATGTAGGAATTTATTCTAAGCATGGCATGGAATTAACAAGATATCATGGATCAAGCATGGCATAACATGGATCAGGCATTTCAACTACATATCATGGCATGGCATAGCTACTTCTACGGAGCATGGCATCCAAGATTAAACTGAAACCTACACTACACTTACCTCCCATGAAGCATTAAAGTAACATGTGGTGACATCATTCAGTTTCACTGCCCCTCTGGGCTAACTCATGAATCACCGAGATCCCATCTCGTGATCATGTCAGAATAACATGGTGACTGCTCACAATTATCCCATAGTCCAAGTTACCACATTTACTTAGTAGCACAAATTTATAATAACAGGTTTGTCCTCCAAATCGACAAAGACCAAATAGTGTGACCTAGTACGAACTGTGTCCAATACCGTGGACGCGGCTATTCGAATAGATTCTTACACTCTGCAGAGGTTGCGCACTTTTCCCACACCATGGAGCTCCTTGTCCTGTACCTCGGTACACGTCCCTTCCGGGTGGACCGGTGCTGCTCCAACGAAACTTGCCTAACCCGTGACTCCTCCATCGTACCACCGACAATCATCCTCCCCCGGAGTCATGCCCTGGGTGGCCCCTGTGTCACTCTTGACACCTGCCACCGTCGTGGCCAAACAAAACTGTCACAAACAGGGACTCCCGAGCTAAACAAACAACTAGGCTCACAAGGTTATCGCCGCCTACCTGATCAGGGTAGCACGCGCGCATAACCCTCCCTCTTTGGTGGTACCGATAAAAGAGCACAAAGCTAGACCAAGTCAAGGCCGTCCCATAACGGCAAATGTGGCTGCACGGGTAAGCTCAGTTCTGTGGCACTATTACTCGATCCCATCGATGATGGAGGAGGTTTAATTTATAAGTTCAATTTAACATCTCCATCATTGTACCATCACCTCAACATTTATAAGCAAGAGCAATTACTTAACAACAGCATGGCAAAATCATAACAGTACTGACAGTCATGGCATGAGATCAAATCATAGCACTAACATGATAATGGTATTACAAGTATTATTACTAGCATGGGACAATATGACATGACAGCAATTCATGATAGTATATGATAACTAACACTAGCATCTGCTACAGATGAAATAACAGGACTATGACAGTGCAGACTAACAGATGATATGAAATATTCTGCAACACACACACAGGGTGCAAGCAAAGTCATCACGCAAGTCCGGAGCTCATGATAAGAGGTTGGCTTGCCTTGGGGTTGAGGAATACGCCGGGAAGCAATGCGATGAGCTTGCGGAAAGATTTGCCGGAAAAGTTTCCTGCCCGAAGGGGCTGATTGAAGGGCAAGGGCAAAATGGTCATTTTTACAGTGTGAAAACATTATGAAAATGACACCATCGGAACGGGCTTGATTAACTGAAAATGTGGGCATTGGATTTACCTCAATCGGAGTTACGGTCGTGAAGAAACGGCCGTTCGGCGGTAAAACAAATAGAAATCTGTTCATTTTAGCTCTTAACGGGTGAATGTTCACTATTTAGTGGTTTTGGCCGGCGGCTGAGAATTTGAAAGCGTATTTATGAAAATATGCTTACGAAGCTGGGAAATGTACTTCGAAGAGGGCTCCTCCACTTAACCTGACAGCGGGCCCGGCCGGGTCAATGTTGTGAGGATGACAGGCGGGCCCCGCCTTATCCTCCCTTTCTCTCTCTCCTATGGTCCTCGTCCTCTTCCTTCCCTCGACGCAGGTCAGAGGAGGGACCCGACCGCTCTGCCGTGCTTGCTGCCGGTGCTTCCCGGCGCGGCCGCGCCTGCCGGCGGGCGGGAAACGGCCGCAGGGCTCCGCCGCATCCGCGGGAACAGTCCCTGGCCATGGAAGACGACCGAGGCAACAACAGCTCAAGGCGGGCAGCCGCTACTGTCATGATTGGAGGCGAGCACGGGGAACCCCTCCGGCCGAATTGAAAGGGGCAAAGGGATGCGGTGGTGCTGGGGAGGGTTGTAGGCTCGACCGAGGGCGCGTGCGGAGCTGCTGGGCTGGTCTTCGACGGAGGACCGAAGCAATGGCGGCGGCGCTCGGCGGTGGCTATGGGAGAGGGTACCCGGGCTCGGGTGAGTACCGGTGGGCTGCGGGGAGGCTCGACTACGCTAGTTATAGGCGCAGGGGAGGGCTCTGGACGTCGCTCGCCGACGGCTGAAGCCTCTGGTTCCGCGGTTCCGCGTCCCAACAGTGCTCGACGTCGGCACAGCCGGCCAGGAGCTACGGGACGAGGGGGAGAAGACTCCAAGCGATCCACGCGTGCGATGGGCAGTTCGCCGGTGCTCCCGGACAAGCCGGAGTCCGCCGGAGAGGGCTCCCGAAGCCTCTTGGCCTGCGGTGCACTGCCTTGGCGTGCACTGCACATGGTCACCGCGTGGCCACGGCATTGCCACGCCGCACTCGAGGCCAAACCTTGTCTAGGGGGTTCTCCTTCCTTCCTGGAGTTGACTTACATGGTTGAAATGCAATGAACCGCTCTGGTGTGACTGAACCAAGGTCAAACAGGTTCTAGCAGCAAAGTTTGCACACGTGGTGTGGCCACCACAGTTCTCCTCTTGGCCTGATCTTGGGCTGGGGTTAGTCATCTACTAAGGTGGCCATGCTGACAAAATTTGAGATCAAATGGACAACTCTAGATGGTACTTCCTTTGTAAACTTGGAATCTGACCAGAAATGAAAATGAGGATGTTGGGAAAAAATGGCTAGATGGATTTGGCTGATTTTTGGTGTAGGTTGATGATATAGTCATGAGAGATAGCTGGAAAAATTTCAGCCCATTTTGATCATCTATGAGGGTACTTCCTTCACAGAGATGCAATCTGGACAGAAACTTAGATAATTTACTGAGGAAAATGGGCTAGATGAAATGTGCCGGTTTTTGGTATCCAGGGGTTATTTACCATTGTTAATCACCCTGAAAAATATCAGCCCAAAAAGATTAAGGGAGCAAGCACTTCCTTTGCAAACTAGAAATCTGGACAGAATTTGCAAATGGATGTTGTGTTCAAAATTTGAATTGTGGAACTTGAGATCTTGATAGAAATGGTGAATATATAGAAAGGATGAGCTCCAAAAATTATTTGGGATTTTTCCTAGCTACCAGAATGGTAGTTCCTTTGGAAAGGCCCCAAATTGAAATATTGGCTTAAAATAGGAAAATGCAATTTTCCTTATTTAATTATGGCCAATATTTTTGTGAGAGCTCAATATGATCACAAAGGGTATCTCCACAAGTTTTCATGAACTTTGGAGATGCATAGATATTTCCCTGGATTTAATTCCTCAGAAAGGCAGAAAAAGGAATTAATTCTAGATGAAAAATATTGCATAAAACTTGGCAATATTTTTGCACATCTAGGCTTTATAAGTGAAGGAGGATCTCTAGAATTTTTTGGGGAATTAAAATAGCAAGGAAAATGATAGCTCCTTTGTAAACACAAAGGCAGGATTTCCAGTTCCAATATTTTGGAACTAGGGTTTGAATGAGGTTCGGGGTTTACTGACGGGAGCTTGACTGGCACAAGAGCATGGGAAAGGCACTGAGAGGTTGAGGATTGTCTGGATTCACCTGGTCACTTACCACATTTCAGAGGAAAAATTTGGGAGAGGAAAGCTAGGAAGGAATAACAGCACAAAAATCGATAACCCGATTTTTGGGGTGTTACAAACCTCCCCCCCTTAAAAGAATCTTGTCCTCGAGATTCCTAGGGTTAGCTCAAAACAAATATTACACCTCCTGGAAAAACCTCTGGGTTGGGTCTTAACTCTGGGGTTGGAAACAACCGAGTTGGGGTACCGATAATTGGTACACCCAGGTCGAGATACGGATATTGCGGGATTTAGTCCACAGGTAGGGGTCTTTGGGTTGCTCTTGTGGCCCTGACATTTTTAGGAAAAGCAAAAATTTCCTTTCTAAAAAATGCTAGGGGCACCCGAATGAACAGTGGCCTCTCTCGCTGACAGGTGGGCCCAGGGCCCACTGGCAGCCTCCTTCTTCTTTCTCCGGCTAACGGCTCTCTCTCGTTCCCGCGCTGTTCTGCGTGCGGCCGGGCACAGCTCGCGTCTAGCTCCTAGGGCAGAAAGCACCCTACGACGATGGTGCGCGGCGCGCACGAGGCCGACGCAGAGAGCACTCCCATCGCGGGCCAGCGCCGGTCGGCACTGCTCGCGGATTCGCCTCCTGGACGCCGGTAATCGAGCGACACACGGTTCTCCTGGACCTCGCTCACCGTACACCGGGCTTGGGCTATAAAAGACGACGGCAACGCGGCCCTGTCCAACACACACCATGACTCTCTTCCATCTCTTCGGTTTGGACGAGCTCGAGCCGCGATCCTTTGGCGACGCGGTGTTCCTGGTGGGGCTATGGTGGTTCCTCACTGTGCTGCTGGCTACTCTGATCGGCTAGTCGATTTGCCTGCTGCAGCTCATCCTGCAGAAGCGGGCTCGCGACGACGAGGGTCCTGCTGCGGCGGGTCGAGACGAGGGCGATGCTATCAGAGAGGCTGGGGATCAACCACGCTGGTTCCTCCATCGTCTCAGGCGGGCGGAATAGGCGCGTGATGCGGTGGGGCGAGGTGGCGGCCTGTCCAGCGTCACACAAGACGGTGACAGAGGCGCCGCTGGATCTGTGGCTAGTGCGGTGTGGTCAGTGGAGTTCTACCAATGCAGGGATCACGCTGGTGGTAGCTCCTTGTCAGACAACATCCATAATGAGTGGGTGTTGGGGTAGAATCGGGGTTTAGATCTTGGACTGGAGGGGTTGTAACGGTTTATGCTGCAATAAAATTTCTCCGAGATTGCAATTGGGTTCTGGGAAAAAGATTTAGGGACGGGGGAATTTTTGGGAAGAACTGGCTCTCCAGAGTTCTGTGTTTGGGAGGCTGGCAAACTGAGAAAGCACGAATGGATGTGGGCATGCGGCTTTGCATTCCACCCATGTACTGCTGCGATTGTACTCAGGAGGATGAACTTGGTGTGCCAACATTGCTCACACGATACATGTGCAATCTATTCAAATTAATATGCAGGCAAATGCAGGATGCACATAGGAGCAAAATACATGCAAAGGAGAAAGAACACATCCAGCAGATTACACTAAGGTGTTTTAATGCTAGTGGGTGTATGTACTCCTGGTATACATACACCTACACCAGCTCGCGTTTCATTAGGGACTCCAGGCGAGTCCGTTGTTATTAGGTGTAAGTGCTCTACTGACTAAAATCTTGTTAAGAATCCATTGCCAGCTCTGTTAAGCATTTTTGCTTAACCGAGAGACAAATGAACCAAACACACAGAGCAAGCAAACATACATAACGTTACAACAGCACACAAGTTGCAAGCATACAAGCATACAACAACACGCAACCTTACTAGGCACCTAACAGCAACAACTCACTCCGAACTACAGGGCTCTACTCTTGCTGGGGCTCTCCTGGGGGACGTAGGCTGAGCCAACTCCCGTCTTCATCGTCGGACACCTCTATAGGTTGGGGCTCAACTGCTGGAGCTGCGGCTGGAACTTGACGGAACACATCCCGATGACAAAGACGCCGAAAAGCTTGGAAGAAGGAACTTGGGGAAATGATGCCTGGTCGATATGGGTTCTCGGGCTGCGAGGGTGGCACTAGCTGCGAAGGTGGCACTGGGTTTGGCATCAGGGAACTGGTGGCCTGGGATGTAGTTTGTCGGGCCTCACGGTATGCTTCCGTAACAACCCGAATGGCGTCACGGTCAATGGCTTTAAACTCTCCAAGAATGCCGGAAACCAGTAGTCCCTGGGCAGCAATGAACTGAACCAGGCGAGCCATTGCTGAGTCGGCATCTTCATCTGTGCTGAAGAACTCGCAGCCTTCGCTGGATGCAGAGGGAAAGTAGCGGAACTCCCGCATCTCCGCTACTTGCGAGAACTGGAAATGAAGACGCGCGATGGCTTCCGCAGCAGCTGTCTGGACAGCCAACGCAGGGGTGGGCATGGGTTTGCCCTGAAAAGTCAACGGCTTCCCATCCTGTGCTAAACCTGGGCAGATATGCGCATTCGCATAGTATCGGCAAAGGTGCGGGACGGGTTCCGATTGGAACACCAGATACACCGGGCTAGTACTACAACCAAGGGCTTGGGTGAGCATACTCGAAAGAATGGGCGGAAAGCCGGGATAACCATTAGCCAAAGTTCGGCTATGGAAAGTGGGTGCTCTGGAAGAACTAGCCATGGCTGCTGGGTTGAGAACACCGGCCTGGGTTCTCTTGCGGGGATCCGGCTTACTGAACGGAGAGGGCTACGACTCGCAGGTGGGAGGGGTTTAAATAGGTAGCCGGGCTGGGACATACCAGCATGGCGTGGATCCTTCTCGTGCCGGGTAAAGGATACGCCGGCACGGCCGACAACTGGGTAGGGTCGCGGTCCAATCCAGGGATGGGTGGGTGGACGGACAGCTGGGTAGGGGCACGTCAATTCCGACTGCGCCAGCTGTTGATCAACAGTGGCCATGTCGGATGCTAGGGATGGGTCAAACCTATTGGGCTCACTACCGGTTGAAAATAGGGGTGGTTCGAGGCTAGGGTAACCTACAGCCAGCCTGGCTCTGATACCATGCTCTGTGGCACCCCGATAGAGGGCCGACGCACGCCAGCCCCATGATAAGACCTGGCGCACGTCTGAGACATGATACAGCAATTCCAGGCACAAAAATGGCTTTATTATATGAAATGGAATGTTACAACATTGTTGCTTACAACAATATTACATGGCTCCATGGCTAACTAAATGGCAGCGGAGGTCTTGGTTCGGCGGCAACGACGTCACTGGCTGGGCTCCACAACTCACAGGACTGGCTGGGTTATGATCTAGCACGACGGATCTTCTCCTGCAACTGGCCACGTGCAAGGTCAGGTGAGTACTTTGAATGTACTCGCAAGACAACCAAATACATAGCATCCAAACCAACAGATGACAAGCAAGCCCTATGCTCTTGTACGAATTTATTCTAAGCATGGCATGGAATTAACAGGATATCATGGATCAAGCATGGCATAACATGGATCATGCATTTCAACTACATATCATGGCATGGCATAGCTACTTCTACGGAGCATGGTATCCAATATTAAACTGAAACCTACACTACACTTACCTCCCGTGAAGCATTAAAGTAACATGTGGTGACATCATTCAGTTTCACTGCCCCTCTGGGCTAACTCATGACTCACCGAGATCCCATCTCGTGATCATGTCAGAACAACATGGTGACTGCTCACAATTATCCCATAGTCCAAGTTACCACATTTACTTAGTAGCACAAATTTATAATAACAGGTTTGTCCTCCAAATAGACAAAGACCAAATAGTGTGACCTAGTACAAACTGTGTCCAATACCGTGGACGCGGCTATTCGAATAGATTCTTACACTCTACAAAGGTTGCGCACTTTTCCCACACCATGGAGCTCCTTGTCCCGTACCTCGGTACACTTCCCTTCCGGGTGAACCGGTGCTGCTCCAACGAAACTTGCCTAACCCGTGACTCCTCCATTGTACCACCGACAATCATCCTTCCCCGGAGTCATGCCCTGGGTGGCCCCTGTGTCACTCTTGACACCTGCCACCGTCGTGGCCAAACAAAACTGTCCCAAACGGGGACTCCCAGGCTAAACAAACAATTGGGTTATTTGTTTAATTTCACAAGGTTATCGCCGCCTATGTAATCAGGGTAGCACGCGCGCATAACCCTCCCTCTTTGGTGGTATCGATAAAAGAGCACAAAGCTAGACCAAGTCAAGGCCTTCCCATAACGGCAAATGTGGCTGCACGGGTAAGCTCGGTTCGGTGGCACTATGACTCGATCCCATCGATGACGCAGGAGGTTTAATTTATAAGTTCAATTTAACATCTCCATCATTGTACCATCACCTCAACATTTATAAGCAAGAGCAATTATTTAACAACAACATGGCAGAATCATAACAGTACTGACAATCATGGCATGAGATCAAATCATAGCACTAACATGATAATGGTATTAAAAGTATTATTACTAGCATGGGACAATATGACATGACAGCAATTCATGATATTATATGATAACTAACACTAGCATCTGCTACAGATGAAATAACAGGACTATGACAGTGCAGACTAACAGATGATCTGAAATATACTGCAACACACACACGGGGTGCAAGTAAAGTCATCACGCAAGTCCGGAGCTCATGATAAGAGGTTGGCTTGCCTTGGGGTTGAGGAATACGCCGGGAAGCAATGCGATGAGCTCGCGGAAAGATTTGCCGGAAAAGTTTCCTTCCCGAAGGGGCTGATTGAAGGGCAAGGGCAAAATGGTCATTTTCACAGTGTTAAAACATTATAAAAATGACACCATCGGAATGGGCTCGACGAACTGAAAACGTGGGCGTTGGATTTACCTTAATCGGAGTTACGGTCGCGAAGTAACGGCCGTTCGTTCGTTAAGCGGTAAAACAAACAGAAATTTGTTCATTTTAGCTCTTAACGGGTGAACGTTCACTATTTAGTGGTTTCGGCCGGCGGCTGAGAATTTGAAAGCGTATTTATGAAAATACGCTTACGAAGCTGGGAAACGTAATTCGAAGAGGGCACCTCCACTTAACCTGATAGCGGGCCCGGCCGGGTCAACGTTGTGAGGATGACAGGCGAGCCCCGCCTTATCCTCCCTTTCTCTCTCTCCTTTGGTCGTCGTCCTCTTCCTTCCCTCGACGCAGGATAGAGGAGGGACCACGAGCGCTCGGCCGTGCTTGCCACCAGCAGTTCCCGGCGCGGCCGCGCCTGCCGGCGGGCGGGAAACGGCCGCAGGGCTCCGCCGCATCCGCGGGAATAGTCCCTGGCCGTGGAAGACGACCGACGCAACAGCAGCTCGAGGCGGGCAGCCGCTACTGCCATGATCGGAGGCGAGCACGGCAAACCCCTCCGGCCGAATTGAAAGGGGCAAAGTGATGCGGTGGTGCTGGGGAGGGTTGTAGGCTCAACCGAGGGGGCGTGCGAAGCTGCTGGGCTGGTCTTCGACGGAGGACCGAAGCAACGGCGGCGGCGCTCGGCGATGGCTATGGGAGAGGGTACCCGGGCTCGGGTGAGGACCGGTGGGCTGCGGGGAGGCTCGACTACGCTATATATATGCGCGGGGGAGGGCTCTGGAAGTCGCTCGCCGACGACCGAAGCCTCTAGTTACGCGGTTCCGCGTCCCAACAGTGCTCGACGTCGGCACAGCCAGCCAGGAGCTAGGGGACGAGGGGGAGAAGACTCCAGGCGATCCACGCGTGCGATGGGCAGCTCGCCGGTGCTCCCGGACAAGCCGGAGTCCGCCGGAGAGGGCTCCCGAAGCCTCTTGGCACGCGGTGCACTGCCTTGGCGTGCACTGCAAGTGGTCACCGCGTGGCCACGGCATTGCCACGCCGCACTCGAGGCCAAACCTTGTCTAGGTGGTTCTCCTTCCTTCCTGGAGTTGACTTACGTGGTTGAAATGCAATGAACCACTCTGGTGTGACTGAACCAAGGTCAAACAGGTTGTAGCAGCAAAGTTTGCACACGTGGTGTGGCCACCACAGTGCTCCTCTTGGCCTGATCTTGGGCTGGGGTTAGTCATCTACTAAGGTGGCCATGCTGACAAAATTTGAGCTCAAATGGACAACTCTAGATGGTACTTCCTTTGTAAACTTGGAATCTGACCAGAAATGGAAATGAGGATGTTGGGAAAAAATGGCTAGATGGATTTGGCTGATTTTTGGTGTAGGTTGATGATATAGTCATGAGAGATAGCTGGAAAAATTTCATCCCATTTTGATCATCTATGAGGGTACTTCCTTCACAGAGATGCAATCTGGACAGAAACTTAGATAATTTACTGAGGAAAATGGGCTAGATGAAATGTGCCGGTTTTTGGTATCCAGGGGTTATTTACCATTGTTAATCACCCTGAAAAATATCAGCCCAAAAAGATTAAGGGAGCAAGCACTTCCTTTGCAAACTAGAAATCTGGACAGAATTTGCAAATGGATGTTGTGTTCAAAATTTGAATTGTGGAACTTGAGATCTTGATAGAAATGGTGAATATATAGAAAGGATGAGCTCCAAAAATTATTTGGGATTTTTCCTAGCTACCAGAATGGTAGTTCCTTTGGAAAGGCCCCAAATTGAAATATTGGCTTAAAATAGGAAAATGCAATTTTCCTTATTTAATTATGGCCAATATTTTTGTGAGAGCTCAATATGATCACAAAGGGTATCTCCACAAGTTTTCATGAACTTTGGAGATGCATAGATATTTCCCTGGATTTAATTCCTCAGAAAGGCAGAAAAAGGAATTAATTCTAGATGAAAAATATTGCATAAAACTTGGCAATATTTTTGCACATCTAGGCTTTATAAGTGAAGGAGGATCTCTAGAAATTTTTGGGGAATTAAAATAGCAAGGAAAATGATAGCTCCTTTGTAAACACAAAGGCAGGATTTCCAGTTCCAATATTTTGGAACTAGGGTTTGAATGAGGTTCGGGGTTTACTGACGGGAGCTTGACTGGCACAAGAGCATGGGAAAGGCACTGAGAGGTTGAGGATTGTCTGGATTCACCTGGTCACTTACCAGATTTCAGAGGAAAAATTTGGGAGAGGAAAGCTAGGAAGGAATAACAGCACAAAAATCGATAACCCGATTTTTGGGGTGTTACAAACCTCCCCCCCTTAAAAGAATCTTGTCCTCGAGATTCCTAGGGTTAGCTCAAAACAAATATTACACCTCCTGGAAAAACCTCTGGGTTGGGTCTTAACTCTGGGGTTGGAAACAACCGAGTTGGGGTACCGATAATTGGTACACCCAGGTCGAGATACGGATATTGCGGGATTTAGTCCACAGGTAGGGGTCGTTGGGTTGCTCTTGTGGCCCTGACATTTTTAGGAAAAGCAAAAATTTCCTTTCTCAAAAATGCTAGGGGCACCCGAATGAACAGTGGCCTCTCTCGCTGACAGGTGGGCCCAGGGCCCACTGGCAGCCTCCTTCTTCTTTCTCCGGCTAACGGCTCTCTCTCGTTCCCGCGCTGTTCAGCGTGCGGCCGGGCACAGCTCGCGTCTAGCTCCTAGGGCAGAAAGCACCCTACGACGATGGTGCGCGGCGCGCACGAGGCCGACGCAGAGAGCACTCCCATCGCGGGCCAGCGTCGGTCGGCACTGCTCGCGGATTCGCCTCCTGGACGCCGGTAATCGAGCGACACGCGGTTCTCCTGGACCTCGCTCATCGTACACCGGGCTTGGGCTATAAAAGACGACGGCAACGCGGCCCTGTCCAACACACACCATGCCTCTCTTCCATCTCTTCGGTTTGGACGAGCTCGAGCCGCGATCCTTCGGCGACGCGGTGTTCCTGGTGGGGCTATGGTGGTTCCTCACTGTGCTGCTGGCTACTCTGATCGGCTAGTCGATTTGCCTGCTGGAGCTCATCCTGCAGGAGCGAGCTCGCGACGACGAGGGTCCTGCTGCGGCGGGTCGAGACGAGGGCGATGCTATCAGAGAGGCTGGGGATCAACCACGCTGGTTCCTCCGTCGTCTCAGGCGTGCGGAATAGGCGCGTGATGCGGTGGGGCGAGGTGGCGGCCTGTCCAGCGTCACACAAGACGGTGACAGAGGCTCCGCTGGATCTGTGGCTAGTGCGGTGTGGTCAGTGGAGTTCTACCAATGCAGGGATCACGCTGGTGGTAGCTCCTTGTCAAACAACATCCATAATGAGTGGGTGTTGGGGTAGAATCGGGGTTTAGATCTTGGACTGGAGGGGTTGTAACGGTTTATGCTGCAATAAAATTTCTCCAAGATTGCAATTGGGTTCTGGGAAAAAGATTTAGGGACGGGGGAATTTTTGGGAAGAACTGGCTCTCCAGAGTTCTGTGTTTGGGAGGCTGGCAAACTGAGAAAGCACGAATGGATGTGGGCATGCGGCTTTGCATTCCACCCATGTACTGCTGCGATTGTACTCAGGAGGATGAACTTGGTGTGCCAACATTGCTCACACGATACATGTGCAATCTATTCAAATTAATATGCAGGCAAATGCAGGATGCACATAGGAGCAAAATACATGCAAAGGAGAAAGAACACATCCAGCAGATTACACTAAGGTGTTTTAATGCTAGTGGGTGTATGTACTCCTGGTATACATACACCTACACCAGCTCGCGTTTCATTAGGGACTCCAGGCGAGTCCGTTGTTATTAGGTGTAAGTGCTCTACTGACTAAAATCTTGTTAAGAATCCATTGCCAGCTCTGTTAAGCATTTTTGCTTAACCGAGAGACAAATGAACCAAACACACAGAGCAAGCAGACATACATAACGTTACAACAGCACACAAGTTGCAAGCATACAAGCATACAACAACACGCAACCTTACTAGGCACCTAACAGCAACAACTCACTCCGAACTACAGGGCTCTACTCTTGCTGGGGCTCTCCTGGGGGACGTAGGCTGAGCCAACTCCCGTCTTCATCGTCGGACACCTCTATAGGTTGGGGCTCAACTGCTGGAGCTGCGGCTGGAACTTGACGGAACACATCCCGATGACAAAGACGCCGAAAAGCTTGGAAGAAGGAACTTGGGGAAATGATGCCTGGTTGATATGGGTTCTCGGGCTGCGAGGGTGGCACTAGCTGCGAAGGTGGCACTGGGTTTGGCATCAGGGAACTGGTGGCCTGGGATGTAGTTTGTCGGGCCTCACGGTATGCTTCCGTAACAACCCGAATGGCGTCACGGTCAATGGCTTTAAACTCTCCAAGAATGCCGGAAACCAGTAGTCCCTGGGCAGCAATGAACTGAACCAGGCGAGCCATTGCTGAGTCGGCATCTTCGACTGTGCTGAAGAACTCGCAGCCTTCGCTGGATGCAGAGGGAAAGTAGCGGAACTCCCGCATCTCCGCTACTTGCGAGAACTGGAAATGAAGACGCGCGATGGCTTCCGCAGCAGCTGTCTGGACAGCCAACGCAGGGGTGGGCATGGGTTTGCCCTGAAAAGTCAACGGCTTCCCATCCTGTGCTAAACCTAGGCAGATATGCGCATTCGCATAGTATCGGCAAAGGTGCGGGACGGGTTCCGATTGGAACACCAGATACACCGGGCTAGTACTACAGCCAAGGGCTTGGGTGAGCATACTCGAAAGAATGGGCGGAAAGCCGGGATAACCATTAGCCAAAGTTCGGCTATGGAAAGTGGGTGCTCTGGAAGAACTAGCCATGGCTGCTGGGTTGAGAACACCGGCCTGGGTTCTCTTGCGGGGATCCGGCTTACTGAACGGAGAGGGCTACGACTCGCAGGTGGGAGGGGTTTAAATAGGCAGCCGGGCTGGGACATACCAGCATGGCGTGGATCCTTCTCGTGCCGGGTAAAGGATACGCCGGCACGGCCGACAACTGGGTAGGGTCGCGGTCCAATCCAGGGATGGGTGGGTGGACGGACAGCTGGGTAGGGGCACGTCAATTCCGACTGCGCCAGCTGTTGATCAACAGTGGCCATGTCGGATGCTAGGGATGGGTCAAACCTATTGGGCTCACTACCGGTTGAAAATAGGGGTGGTTCGAGGCTAGGGTAACCTACAGCCAGCCTGGCTCTGATACCATGCTCTGTGGCACCCCGATAGAGGGCCGACGCACGCCAGCCCCATGATAAGACCTGGCGCACGTCTGAGACATGATACAGCAATTCCAGGCACAAAAATGGCTTTATTATATGAAATGGAATGTTACAACATTGTTGCTTACAACAATATTACATGGCTCCATGGCTAACTAAATGGCAGCGGAGGTCTTGGTTCGGCGGCAACGACGTCACTGGCTGGGCTCCACAACTCACAGGACTGGCTGGGTTATGATCTAGCACGACGGATCTTCTCCTGCAACTGGCCACGTGCAAGGTCAGGTGAGTACTTTGAATGTACTCGCAAGACAACCAAATACATAGCATCCAAACCAACAGATGACAAGCAAGCCCTATGCTCTTGTACGAATTTATTCTAAGCATGGCATGGAATTAACAGGATATCATGGATCAAGCATGGCATAACATGGATCATGCATTTCAACTACATATCATGGCATGGCATAGCTACTTCTACGGAGCATGGTATCCAATATTAAACTGAAACCTACACTACACTTACCTCCCGTGAAGCATTAAAGTAACATGTGGTGACATCATTCAGTTTCACTGCCCCTCTGGGCTAACTCATGACTCACCGAGATCCCATCTCGTGATCATGTCAGAACAACATGGTGACTGCTCACAATTATCCCATAGTCCAAGTTACCACATTTACTTAGTAGCACAAATTTATAATAACAGGTTTGTCCTCCAAATAGACAAAGACCAAATAGTGTGACCTAGTACAAACTGTGTCCAATACCGTGGACGCGGCTATTCGAATAGATTCTTACACTCTACAGAGGTTGCGCACTTTTCCCACACCATGGAGCTCCTTGTCCCGTACCTCGGTACACTTCCCTTCCGGGTGAACCGGTGCTGCTCCAACGAAACTTGCCTAACCCGTGACTCCTCCATCGTACCACCGACAATCATCCTTCCCCGGAGTCATGCCCTGGGTGGCCCCTGTGTCACTCTTGACACCTGCCACCGTCGTGGCCAAACAAAACTGTCCCAAACGGGGACTCCCGGGCTAAACAAACAATTGGGTTATTTGTTTAATTTCACAAGGTTATCGCCGCCTATGTAATCAGGGTAGCACGCGCGCATAACCCTCCCTCTTTGGTGGTATCGATAAAAGAGCACAAAGCTAGACCAAGTCAAGGCCTTCCCATAACGGCAAATGTGGCTGCACGGGTAAGCTCGGTTCGGTGGCACTATGACTCGATCCCATCGATGACGCAGGAGGTTTAATTTATAAGTTCAATTTAACATCTCCATCATTGTACCATCACCTCAACATTTATAAGCAAGAGCAATTATTTAACAACAACATGGCAGAATCATAACAGTACTGACAATCATGGCATGAGATCAAATCATAGCACTAACATGATAATGGTATTAAAAGTATTATTACTAGCATGGGACAATATGACATGACAGCAATTCATGATATTATATGATAACTAACACTAGCATCTGCTACAGATGAAATAACAGGACTATGACAGTGCAGACTAACAGATGATCTGAAATATACTGCAACACACACACGGGGTGCAAGTAAAGTCATCACGCAAGTCCGGAGCTCATGATAAGAGGTTGGCTTGCCTTGGGGTTGAGGAATACGCCGGGAAGCAATGCGATGAGCTCGCGGAAAGATTTGCCGGAAAAGTTTCCTTCCCGAAGGGGCTGATTGAAGGGCAAGGGCAAAATGGTCATTTTCACAGTGTTAAAACATTATAAAAATGACACCATCGGAATGGGCTCGACGAACTGAAAACGTGGGCGTTGGATTTACCTTAATCGGAGTTACGGTCGCGAAGTAACGGCCGTTCGTTCGTTAAGCGGTAAAACAAACAGAAATTTGTTCATTTTAGCTCTTAACGGGTGAACGTTCACTATTTAGTGGTTTCGGCCGGCGGCTGAGAATTTGAAAGCGTATTTATGAAAATACGCTTACGAAGCTGGGAAACGTAATTCGAAGAGGGCACCTCCACTTAACCTGATAGCGGGCCCGGCCGGGTCAACGTTGTGAGGATGACAGGCGAGCCCCGCCTTATCCTCCCTTTCTCTCTCTCCTTTGGTCGTCGTCCTCTTCCTTCCCTCGACGCAGGATAGAGGAGGGACCACGAGCGCTCGGCCGTGCTTGCCACCAGCAGTTCCCGGCGCGGCCGCGCCTGCCGGCGGGCGGGAAACGGCCGCAGGGCTCCGCCGCATCCGCGGGAATAGTCCCTGGCCGTGGAAGACGACCGACGCAACAGCAGCTCGAGGCGGGCAGCCGCTACTGCCATGATCGGAGGCGAGCACGGCAAACCCCTCCAGCCGAATTGAAAGGGGCAAAGTGATGCGGTGGTGCTGGGGAGGGTTGTAGGCTCAACCGAGGGGGCGTGCGAAGCTGCTGGGCTGGTCTTCGACGGAGGACCGAAGCAACGGCGGCGGCGCTCGGCGATGGCTATGGGAGAGGGTACCCGGGCTCGGGTGAGGACCGGTGGGCTGCGGGGAGGCTCGACTACGCTATATATATGCGCGGGGGAGGGCTCTGGAAGTCGCTCGCCGACGACCGAAGCCTCTAGTTACGCGGTTCCGCGTCCCAACAGTGCTCGACGTCGGCACAGCCAGCCAGGAGCTAGGGGACGAGGGGGAGAAGACTCCAGGCGATCCACGCGTGCGATGGGCAGCTCGCCGGTGCTCCCGGACAAGCCGGAGTCCGCCGGAGAGGGCTCCCGAAGCCTCTTGGCACGCGGTGCACTGCCTTGGCGTGCACTGCAAGTGGTCACCGCGTGGCCACGGCATTGCCACGCCGCACTCGAGGCCAAACCTTGTCTAGGTGGTTCTCCTTCCTTCCTGGAGTTGACTTACGTGGTTGAAATGCAATGAACCACTCTGGTGTGACTGAACCAAGGTCAAACAGGTTGTAGCAGCAAAGTTTGCACACGTGGTGTGGCCACCACAGTGCTCCTCTTGGCCTGATCTTGGGCTGGGGTTAGTCATCTACTAAGGTGGCCATGCTGACAAAATTTGAGCTCAAATGGACAACTCTAGATGGTACTTCCTTTGTAAACTTGGAATCTGACCAGAAATGGAAATGAGGATGTTGGGAAAAAATGGCTAGATGGATTTGGCTGATTTTTGGTGTAGGTTGATGATATAGTCATGAGAGATAGCTGGAAAAATTTCAGCCCATTTTGATCATCTATGAGGGTACTTCCTTCACAGAGATGCAATCTGGACAGAAACTTAGATAATTTACTGAGGAAAATGGGCTAGATGAAATGTGCCGGTTTTTGGTATCCAGGGGTTATTTACCATTGTTAATCACCCTGAAAAATATCAGCCCAAAAAGATTAAGGGAGCAAGCACTTCCTTTGCAAACTAGAAATCTGGACAGAATTTGCAAATGGATGTTGTGTTCAAAATTTGAATTGTGGAACTTGAGATCTTGATAGAAATGGTGTATATATAGAAAGGATGAGCTCCAAAAATTATTTGGGATTTTTCCTAGCTACCAGAATGGTAGTTCCTTTGGAAAGGCCCCAAATTGAAATATTGGCTTAAAATAGGAAAATGCAATTTTCCTTATTTAATTATGGCCAATATTTTTGTGAGAGCTCAATATGATCACAAAGAGTATCTCCACAAGTTTTCATGAACTTTGGAGATGCATAGATATTTCCCTGGATTTAATTCCTCAGAAAGGCAGAAAAAGGAATTAATTCTAGATGAAAAATATTGCATAAAACTTGGCAATATTTTTGCACATCTAGGCTTTATAAGTGAAGGAGGATCTCTAGAAATTTTTGGGTAATTAAAATAGCAAGGAAAATGATAGCTCCTTTGTAAACACAAAGGCAGGATTTCCAGTTCCAATATTTTGGAACTAGGGTTTGAATGAGGTTCGGGGTTTACTGACGGGAGCTTGACTGGCACAAGAGCATGGGAAAGGCACTGAGAGGTTGAGGATTGTCTGGATTCACCTGGTCACTTACCAGATTTCAGAGGAAAAATTTGGGAGAGGAAAGCTAGGAAGGAATAACAGCACAAAAATCGATAACCCGATTTTTGGGGTGTTACAAACCTCCCCCCCTTAAAAGAATCTTGTCCTCGAGATTCCTAGGGTTAGCTCAAAACAAATATTACACCTCCTGGAAAAACCTCTGGGTTGGGTCTTAACTCTGGGGTTGGAAACAACCGAGTTGGGGTACCGATAATTGGTACACCCAGGTCGAGATACGGATATTGCGGGATTTAGTCCACAGGTAGGGGTCGTTGGGTTGCTCTTGTGGCCCTGACATTTTTAGGAAAAGCAAAAATTTCCTTTCTCAAAAATGCTAGGGGCACCCGAATGAACAGTGGCCTCTCTCGCTGACAGGTGGGCCCAGGGCCCACTGGCAGCCTCCTTCTTCTTTCTCCGGCTAACGGCTCTCTCTCGTTCCCGCGCTGTTCTGCGTGCGGCCGGGCACAGCTCGCGTCTAGCTCCTAGGGCAGAAAGCACCCTACGACGATGGTGCGCGGCGCGCACGAGGCCGACGCAGAGAGCACTCCCATCGTGGGCCAGCGCCGGTCGGCACTGCTCGCGGATTCGCCTCCTGGACGCCGGTAATCGAGCGACACGCGGTTCTCCTGGACCTCGCTCATCGTACACCGGGCTTGGGCTATAAAAGACGACGGCAACGCGGCCCTGTCCAACACACACCATGCCTCTCTTCCATCTCTTCGGTTTGGACGAGCTCGAGCCGCGATCCTTCGGCGACGCGGTGTTCCTGGTGGGGCTATGGTGGTTCCTCACTGTGCTGCTGGCTACTCTGATCGGCTAGTCGATTTGCCTGCTGCAGCTCATCCTGCAGGAGCGGGCTCGCGACGACGAGGGTCCTGCTGCGGCGGGTCGAGACGAGGGGGATGCTATCAGAGAGGCTGGGGATCAACCACGCTGGTTCCTCCGTCGTCTCAGGCGGGCGGAATAGGCGCGTGATGCGGTGGGGCGAGGTGGCGGCCTGTCCAGCGTCACACAAGACGGTGACAGAGGCGCCGCTGGATCTGTGGCTAGTGCGGTGTGGTCAGTGGAGTTCTACCAATGCAGGGATCACGCTGGTGGTAGCTCCTTGTCAAACAACATCCATAATGAGTGGGTGTTGGGGTAGAATCGGGGTTTAGATCTTGGACTGGAGGGGTTGTAACGGTTTATGCTGCAATAAAATTTCTCCGAGATTGCAATTGGGTTCTGGGAAAAAGATTTAGGGACGGGGGAATTTTTGGGAAGAACTGGCTCTCCAGAGTTCTGTGTTTGGGAGGCTGGCAAACTGAGAAAGCACGAATGGATGTGGGCATGCGGCTTTGCATTCCACCCATGTACTGCTGCGATTGTACTCATGAGGATGAACTTGGTGTGCCAACATTGCTCACACGATACATGTGCAATCTATTCAAATTAATATGCAGGCAAATGTAGGATGCACATAGGAGCAAAATACATGCAAAGGAGAAAGAACACATCCAGCAGATTACACTAAGGTGTTTTAATGCTAGTGGGTGTATGTACTCCTGGTATACATACACCTACACCAGCTCGCGTTTCATTAGGGACTCCAGGCGAGTCCGTTGTTATTAGGTGTAAGTGCTCTACTGACTAAAATCTTGTTAAGAATCCATTGCCAGCTCTGTTAAGCATTTTTGCTTAACCGAGAGACAAATGAACCAAACACACAGAGCAAGCAGACATACATAACGTTACAACAGCACACAAGTTGCAAGCATACAAGCATACAACAACACGCAACCTTACTAGGCACCTAACAGCAACAACTCACTCCGAACTACAGGGCTCTACTCTTGCTGGGGCTCTCCTGGGGGACGTAGGCTGAGCCAACTCCCGTCTTCATCGTCGGACACCTCTATAGGTTGGGGCTCAACTGCTGGAGCTGCGGCTGGAACTTGACGGAACACATCCCGATGACAAAGACGCCGAAAAGCTTGGAAGAAGGAACTTGGGGAAATGATGCCTGGTCGATATGGGTTCTCGGGCTGCGAGGGTGGCACTAGCTGCGAAGGTGGCACTGGGTTTGGCATCAGGGAACTGGTGGCCTGGGATGTAGTTTGTCGGGCCTCACGGTATGCTTCCGTAACAACCCGAATGGCGTCACGGTCAATGGCTTTAAACTCTCCAAGAATGCCGGAAACCAGTAGTCCCTGGGCAGCAATGAACTGAACCAGGCGAGCCATTGCTGAGTCGGCATCTTCGACTGTGCTGAAGAACTCGCAGCCTTCGCTGGATGCAGAGGGAAAGTAGCGGAACTCCCGCATCTCCGCTACTTGCGAGAACTGGAAATGAAGACGCGCGATGGCTTCCGCAGCAGCTGTCTGGACAGCCAACGCAGGGGTGGGCATGGGTTTGCCCTGAAAAGTCAACGGCTTCCCATCCTGTGCTAAACCTGGGCAGATATGCGCATTCGCATAGTATCGGCAAAGGTGCGGGACGGGTTCCGATTGGAACACCAGATACACCGGGCTAGTACTACAGCCAAGGGCTTGGGTGAGCATACTCGAAAGAATGGGCGGAAAGCCGGGATAACCATTAGCCAAAGTTCGGCTATGGAAAGTGGGTGCTCTGGAAGAACTAGCCATGGCTGCTGGGTTGAGAACACCGGCCTGGGTTCTCTTGCGGGGATCCGGCTTACTGAACGGAGAGGGCTACGACTCGCAGGTGGGAGGGGTTTAAATAGGCAGCCGGGCTGGGACATACCAGCATGGCGTGGATCCTTCTCGTGCCGGGTAAAGGATACGCCGGCACGGCCGACAACTGGGTAGGGTCGCGGTCCAATCCAGGGATGGGTGGGTGGACGGACAGCTGGGTAGGGGCACGTCAATTCCGACTGCGCCAGCTGTTGATCAACAGTGGCCATGTCGGATGCTAGGGATGGGTCAAACCTATTGGGCTCACTACCGGTTGAAAATAGGGGTGGTTCGAGGCTAGGGTAACCTACAGCCAGCCTGGCTCTGATACCATGCTCTGTGGCACCCCGATAGAGGGTCGACGCACGCCAGCCCCATGATAAGACCTGGCGCACGTCTGAGACATGATACAGCAATTCCAGGCACAAAAATGGCTTTATTATATGAAATGGAATGTTACAACATTGTTGCTTACAACAATATTACATGGCTCCATGGGTAACTAAATGGCAGCGGAGGTCTTGGTTCGGCGGCAACGACGTCACTGGCTGGGCTCCACAACTCACAGGACTGGCTGGGTTATGATCTAGCACGACGGATCTTCTCCTGCAACTGGCCACGTGCAAGGTCAGGTGAGTACTTTAAATGTACTCGCAAGACAACCAAATACATAGCATCCAAACCAACAGATGACAAGCAAGCCCTATGCTCTTGTACGAATTTATTCTAAGCATGGCATGGAATTAACAGGATATCATGGATCAAGCATGGCATAACATGGATCATGCATTTCAACTACATATCATGGCATGGCATAGCTACTTCTACGGAGCATGGTATCCAATATTAAACTGAAACCTACACTACACTTACCTCCCGTGAAGCATTAAAGTAACATGTGGTGACATCATTCAGTTTCACTGCCCCTCTGGGCTAACTCATGACTCACCGAGATCCCATCTCGTGATCATGTCAGAACAACATGGTGACTGCTCACAATTATCCCATAGTCCAAGTTACCACATTTACTTAGTAGCACAAATTTATAATAACAGGTTTGTCCTCCAAATAGACAAAGACCAAATAGTGTGACCTAGTACAAACTGTGTCCAATACCGTGGACGCGGCTATTCGAATAGATTCTTACACTCTACAGAGGTTGCGCACTTTTCCCACACCATGGAGCTCCTTGTCCCGTACCTCGGTACACTTCCCTTCCGGGTGAACCGGTGCTGCTCCAACGAAACTTGCCTAACCCGTGACTCCTCCATCGTACCACCGACAATCATCCTTCCCCGGAGTCATGCCCTGGGTGGCCCCTGTGTCACTCTTGACACCTGCCACCGTCGTGGCCAAACAAAACTGTCCCAAACGGGGACTCCCGGGCTAAACAAACAATTGGGTTATTTGTTTAATTTCACAAGGTTATCGCCGCCTATGTAATCAGGGTAGCACGCGCGCATAACCCTCCCTCTTTGGTGGTATCGATAAAAGAGCACAAAGCTAGACCAAGTCAAGGCCTTCCCATAACGGCAAATGTGGCTGCACGGGTAAGCTCGGTTCGGTGGCACTATGACTCGATCCCATCGATGACGCAGGAGGTTTAATTTATAAGTTCAATTTAACATCTCCATCATTGTACCATCACCTCAACATTTATAAGCAAGAGCAATTATTTAACAACAACATGGCAGAATCATAACAGTACTGACAATCATGGCATGAGATCAAATCATAGCACTAACATGATAATGGTATTAAAAGTATTATTACTAGCATGGGACAATATGACATGACAGCAATTCATGATATTATATGATAACTAACACTAGCATCTGCTACAGATGAAATAACAGGACTATGACAGTGCAGACTAACAGATGATCTGAAATATACTGCAACACACACACGGGGTGCAAGTAAAGTCATCACGCAAGTCCGGAGCTCATGATAAGAGGTTGGCTTGCCTTGGGGTTGAGGAATACGCCGGGAAGCAATGCGATGAGCTCGCGGAAAGATTTGCCGGAAAAGTTTCCTTCCCGAAGGGGCTGATTGAAGGGCAAGGGCAAAATGGTCATTTTCACAATGTTAAAACATTATAAAAATGACACCATCGGAATGGGCTCGACGAACTGAAAACGTGGGCGTTGGATTTACCTTAATCGGAGTTACGGTCGCGAAGTAACGGCCGTTCGTTCGTTAAGCGGTAAAACAAACAGAAATTTGTTCATTTTAGCTCTTAACGGGTGAACGTTCACTATTTAGTGGTTTCGGCCGGCGGCTGAGAATTTGAAAGCGTATTTATGAAAATACGCTTACGAAGCTGGGAAACGTAATTCGAAGAGGGCACCTCCACTTAACCTGATAGCGGGCCCGGCCGGGTCAACGTTGTGAGGATGACAGGCGAGCCCCGCCTTATCCTCCCTTTCTCTCTCTCCTCTGGTCGTCGTCCTCTTCCTTCCCTCGACACAGGATAGAGGAGGGACCACGAGCGCTCGGCCGTGCTTGCCACCGGCAGTTCCCGGCGCGGCCGCGCCTGCCGGCGGGCGGGAAACGGCCGCAGGGCTCCGCCGCATCCGCGGGAATAGTCCCTGGCCGTGGAAGACGACCGAGGCAACAGCAGCTCGAGGCGGGCAGCCGCTACTGCCATGATCGGAGGCGAGCACGGCAAACCCCTCCGGCCGAATTGAAAGGGGCAAAGTGATGCGGTGGTGCTGGGGAGGGTTGTAGGCTCAACCGAGGGGGCGTGCGAAGCTGCTAGGCTGGTCTTCGACGGAGGACCGAAGCAACGGCGGCGGCGCTCGGCGATGGCTATGGGAGAGGGTACCCGGGCTCGGGTGAGGACCGGTGGGCTGCGGGGAGGCTCGACTACGCTATATATATGCGCGGGGGAGGGCTCTGGAAGTCGCTCGCCGACGACCGAAGCCTCTAGTTACGCGGTTCCGCATCCCAACAGTGCTCGACGTCGGCACAGCCAGCCAGGAGCTAGGGGACGAGGGGGAGAAGACTCCAGGCGATCCACGCGTGCGATGGGCAGCTCGCCGGTGCTCCCGGACAAGCCGGAGTCCGCCAGAGAGGGCTCCCGAAGCCTCTTGGCACGCGGTGCACTGCCTTGGCGTGCACTGCAAGTGGTCACCGCGTGGCCACGGCATTGCCACGCCGCACTCGAGGCCAAACCTTGTCTAGGTGGTTCTCCTTCCTTCCTGGAGTTGACTTACGTGGTTGAAATGCAATGAACCACTCTGGTGTGACTGAACCAAGGTCAAACAGGTTGTAGCAGCAAAGTTTGCACACGTGGTGTGGCCACCACAGTGCTCCTCTTGGCCTGATCTTGGGCTGGGGTTAGTCATCTACTAAGGTGGCCATGCTGACAAAATTTGAGCTCAAATGGACAACTCTAGATGGTACTTCCTTTGTAAACTTGGAATCTGACCAGAAATGGAAATGAGGATGTTGGGAAAAAATGGCTTGATGGATTTGGCTGATTTTTGGTGTAGGTTGATGATATAGTCATGAGAGATAGCTGGAAAAATTTCAGCCCATTTTGATCATCTATGAGGGTACTTCCTTCACAGAGATGCAATCTGGACAGAAACTTAGATAATTTACTGAGGAAAATGGGCTAGATGAAATGGGCTGGTTTTTGGTATCCAGGGTTATTTACCATTGTTAATCACCCTGAAAAATATCAGCCCAAAAAGATTAAGGGAGCAAGCACTTCCTTTGCAAACTGGAAATCTGGACAGAATTTGCAAATGGATGTTGTGCTCAAAATTTGAATTGTGGAACTTGAGATCTTGATAGAAATTGTGAATATATAGATAGGATGAGCTCCACAAATTATTTGGGATTTTTCCTAGCTACCAAAATGGTAGTTCCTTTGGAAAGGCCCCAAATTGAAATATTGGCTTAAAATAGGAAAATGCAATTTCCCTTATTTAATTATGGCCAATATTTTTGTGAGAGCTCAATATGATCACAAAGAGTATCTCCATAAGTTTTCATGAACTTTGGAGATGGATAGATATTTCCCTGGATTTAATTCCTCAGAAAGGCAAAAAAAGGAATTAATTCTTGATGAAAAATATTGCATAAAACTTGGCAATATTTTTGCACATCTAGGGTTTATAAGTGAAGGAGGATCTCTAGAAATTTTTGGGGAATTAAAATAGCAAGGAAAATGATAGATCCTTTGTAAACACAAAGGCAGGATTTCCAGTTCCAATATTTTGTAACTAGGGTTTGAATGAGGTTCGGGGTTTACTGACGGGAGCTTGACTGGCACAAGAGCATGGGAAAGGCACTAAGAGGCTGAGGATTGTCTGGATTCACCTGGTGACTTACCAGATTTCAGAGGAAACATTTGGGAGAGGAAAGCTAGGAAGGAATAACAGCACAAAAATCGATAATCTGATTTTTGGGGTGTTACAGCCCGTTAGCAGCTGAAAAGCATAGTTTTTATTTGTTTTTCTGGCGAACGAATGAACGGCCGTATTTTCGCAACCGTAACTCCGAATCAGGTGATTCCAAAGCCCACGTTCTCTATTCGTCGAGCCCGTTCTGTCGGTACAATTTTCATGGTGTTGTCACGCTCTGAAAATGACCATTTTCCCTTGCCCTTAATCAGCCCCCTTCGAGAGGGAAATATTTCCGGCAAAACTTTCCGCGAGTTCATCGCACTTCTTCCCGATTATTCCTTCATCCCCAGGCAAGCCACGACAGCCACTTGCATGATGGCATTGCAATAGCCATGGTTTCGACTTGAATGTTCGAATAATTATTTGTTCATGTAATTATTTTGAATGCTGCTTATATGTTTGCGAGTCCATGCTCATTTCTTATGCCGTGTTCATTTTCTTCTAGTAAGTGAAATGATTAATTGCTAATGTTATTATTATCATGTTTCATTCTTGTAATCATTTCCGAAGCTAGTGATAATGATATGCTCATATGAATTGTTATGGTTGGATATGAAAATACTTGTGATATTCATGATCATCGTTATGCTATGCTCATTTGCATCCCGTAGAATAAATGATTTATCATTGTTGATGTTATGTTGTTAAATGGTTATGTTGCCCATCCATGGTTACACTGATATCATGCTCATATGCATTGTTATTTCATTATGTTATTTTATTGTGACTCAGCTCATCACCATTCAAGTTAAACCTGACGTTAATCGAACTTGAAAAAATCTGTTGGCTGAGTCATGGTGCCACCGAATCAAGCTCACCAGTGCAACCACACTTGCCTGGATGGGGTGGCCCTAATTCGGTCTATTGTCATGCCTCTCGCCGGAACCTCCAACTAGGTAAGGTTATGTGTGCGCGCTACCCTTATCAGGTAGGCGGCCATAGCCTTGTGTGCCCGAATTGTATGGTTCCAGAGTCCCCATTTGGGACAGTTTTTATTTTGGCCACAACGGTGGTAGCCACGAGGTGGTAGGATGTCACGAGTTGACATCGGAGCCACCCATGACATCGCCCAAAGGGGAGTTTGTCGAAGTGGCCGGGAGAGTGTCATGCAATAGATTGGTTTTGTCAGAATGCCGTTGGTCCACCCGAATGGGAGCACGAGGCCATGAGTTCCATGGTGTGGGTACAGTGTACTAACCTCTGCAGAGTGTATAATCTATCGATAGCCGCGTCCTCAGTCATGGACACAGTTCGTAGTAGGTCACACTGTGGGTCAACAGAAATAATAAACCTGCACACTAAGAACAACAAGATGGCACATGCAGAAGTTGGTGATCGTGTGATGATCACTGTGGTTGGTATGGCTGTGATCAAGTGAGGATCACAATGGTAAGATGTTGACGGTGGTTACGTGGTAGCCCCGAGATGGTAAGTTGGTCCAAAGGACCACGGCAACAATCCACATGCACATCATGTATGATATCATCATGCTCATGTTCATGTACATGCCATGTTCACTCTCATGTTGTTCTAGTAGTATCATGTTCATCATTGATAATTAACCTGTAATTGCCATGCTGTTGTTTGTCTTGATTGCTTTGCTTGCTGTGAGCTTGCGAGTACATTCAAAGTACTCACCTGGCGTGTCATGCCAGATTGCAGGTGATGCCGTGATTGATTGCTTGTCGAGGATCCCGAGGTTGCGCTCTAGGATGCGTCCCAGCCAGAGTCCCTGTGGAGTGGAGTCCATCACCGTCGTCGTTGTTCCGCTGCTAGAAGTTATTCCGCTACGAGATGTTTCGCTGCTAGCATAGAGCTACCGTAGTAGGCGTAGAATCGTCGTGCCTTTGTAACCTTTGTACCTTCAGAACCCTTGTATTCATATTATCTGTAATAAAGAGCTGATTTGTTCTATACCAAGCAGTGCCGTATTACAGAAGACTTGATCTCTAGGCTGGAATACGGGGTGTTCCGGTTTCTCTGAGCCGGGGTGCCACACATGTTTCATCATGTAATCTCTCTCTTACGGTATGAATAATAAGATCCGAATGTTTCAAAGCAATAGTCTATAGTTTGACATAAAGACATCAATACTCAGGCATACTAATAAACAATCATATATTTCAAAATAAAAATGCTAAAGAAAGTTATCCCTACAAAATCAAATAATCCTGTCATACTCCATCTTGTTAACACAAAGTATTTATCATGTACAACCCCGGTTTTAGCCAAGCAATTGGTTCATACTTTTAACGCGCATCAACTTTTTCAACCCCCACGCAATACATGAGCACAAGCCATGGATATAGCACTATGGGTGGAATAGAGTGTGGTGGTAGAGATTAATAAGGGGAAGTCCAAAAATAAGAAGATAGTCTTGTTGGAAATATGCCCTAGAGGCAATAATAATTAGTTATTATCATATTTCCTTGTTCATGATAAATGTTTATTATTCATGCTAGAATTGTATTGACCAGAAACTTAAATACATGTGTGAATACATAAACTACACCGTGTCCCTAGTAAGCCTCTACAAGACTAGCTCGTTGATCAAAGATGGTTATGGTTTCCTGACCATAGACATGAGTTGTCATTTGATAACGGGATCACATCATTAGGAGAATGATGTGATGGACAAGACACAACCGTAAGCTTAGCATCAGATCGTTTAGTTTATTTGCTACAGCTTTCTTCATGTCAAGTATCTGTTCCTTAGACCATGAGATCGTGCAACTCCCTGACACCGGAGGAATACTTAGTGTGTATCCAAACATCACTTCATAACTGGGTGATCATAAAGGTGCTCTACAGGTATCTCCAAAGGTTTTTGTTGGGTTGGAGAGATATCTCTGGGCCCTCTCGGTAATACAACATCGTAAAGAGCTTGCAAGCAAAGTGGCTAATGAGTTAGTCACGGGATCTTGTATTACGGAACAAGTAAATAGACTTGCAGGTAACGAGATTGAACTAGGTATGGAGATACCGACGATCGAATCTCGGGCAAGTAACATATCGCCAGACAAAGGGAATTGCATACGGGATTAGCTGAATCCTTGACATCGTGGTTCAACCGATAAAGATCTCCGTTGAATATGTGGGAACCAATATGGGCATCCAGGTCCTACTATTGGTTATTGACTGCAGAGGAGTCTCGGTCATGTCTACTTGATTCTCGAACCCGTAGGGTCGCACGCTTAACGTTCGGTACCGCTAGGGTAGAAATGGGATATTAATATGGTGAAGTCCGAAGATTTGTTCGGAGTCCCGGATGGGATCCGGGACATCACGACGAGCTCTAGAATGGTCCGGATGTAAAGATTTATATATGGGAAGTCATATTTTGGGTTCCGGAAAAAGTTCGGTTTTTTCCGGTATTGTACCAGGAAGGTTCTAGAAGGTTCCGGAGTGGGGCCCACCTGCATGGGGGGACCCACATGAACGTGGGTAGTGGGGAAAGGTCCCACACCCCTGGTCTAGGCGCACCAAGATCCCCCTTTAAAAGGAATAGGATCATATCCCGAAGGGATAAGATCAAGATCCCTAAAAAGGGGGGATAGCGATCGGTGGGGAAAGGAAAGGAGGGATTTCCTTCCTCCTCCTTTGACCAACGACCCTAGGGGCATGGAGGACAAGCCACCAGCCCCCTCCATGCCTATATAAAGGTGGGGAGGCGTTCGGGGCAGCCACGCTTCCACCCTTGCCCGTCTCCCTCCCGTTACGCCGCCTCCACCTCGCGCAGGCGCTTGGCGAAGCCCTGCTGCAGTTTCGCTGCTGCCACCACCACCACGCCGTCGTGTTGGTTCAGATCTCATATACCTCCTCTCCCTCGCTTGCTGGATCAAGAAGGAGAGGACGCCACCGAGCCGCACGTGTGCTAAACTCGGAGGTGCCGTCCGTTCGGCACTAGATCGGATTGGATCGCGATTGGATCGTGAAGAGTACGACTACATCAACCGCGTTACGACGCTAACGCTTTCGTTCTACAAGGGTATGTATACACACTCCCCTCTCATTTCTTTGCATCTCATAGATTAGATCTTGGGTGTTTCGTAGGAATTTTTTTGATTTTCATGCAATGTTCCCCAACAGTGGCATCATGAGATAGGTCTATGCGTAGATGTAACTGCACGAGTAGAACACAAAGAAGTTGTGGGCATTGATGTTCAAATTGCTTACTTCCTTTGTCTTATTTGGTTTCGGCGGTATTGTGGGATAAAGCAGCTCGGACCAACCTTACTTGTCCACGCACAAGAGACTGGTTCCACTGATTGACATGCAACTTGTATTGCATAAAAGTGGCTTTGCGGGTGTCTGTCTCTCCCACTTTAGTTGAATCTGATTTGACGGGGGCAGTCCTTGTAGAAGGTTAAAAGGCAACTTGTATATCACCGTTGTGGTTTTGCATAGATAAGAATAGTTCTTATAGTTTGCCCTAGCAGCCACGTAAAAATTGCAACAACAAAGAAGAGGACGTTTAACTTGTTTTTGCAGGGCATGTTGTGATGTGGTATGGCCAAAACGTGATGTGATATATGTTGATGTATGAGATGATCATGTTTTGTAATAGGTTCATGACTTGCATGTCAATGAGTACGGCAACCGGCAGGAGCCATAGGGTTGTCTTTAATATATTGTATGACCTGCGTGTCAATCATTAAACGCCATGTAATTGCTTTACTTTATCGCTATGCGTTAGCAATAGTTGTAGAAGCAATAGTTGGCGAGACAACCATGTGACGACACGATGATGGAGATCATGATGATGGAGATCATGGTGTCATGCCGGCGACGATGGAGATCATGCCGGTGCTTTGGAGATGGAGATCAAAAGCACAAGATGATGATGGCCATATCATGTCACATATTGATTGCATGTGATGTTTATCTTTTTATGCATCTTATTTTGCTTAGGACGATGGTAGCATTATAAGATGATCCTTTCACTTAATTTCAAGATAAAAGTGTTCTCCCTAAGTATGCACCATTGCGAAAGTTCGTCGTTTCGAAGCACCACGTGATGATCGGGTGTGATAGACTCTACGTTCACATACAAAGGGTGTAAGCCAGTTTTACACATGTAGAATACTTGGGTTAAACTTGATGTGCCTAGCATGTACAGACATGGCCTCGGAGCACGAGAGACCGAAAGGTCGAACATGAGTCATATAGTAGATATGATCAACATGGAGATGTTCACCATTGATGACTGCCCCATCTCACGTGATGATCGGACATGGGTCAGTTGATGTGGATCATGTAACACTTAGACAACTTGAGGGATGCTGATTTAAGTGGGAGTTCTTGAGTAATTTGATTAGAAGAACCAATTATCATGAACTTAGTCTAATTGTCTTTGCAAATTAATGTTGTAGATCAATGGCTCGCGCTGTAGCTCCCCTGAATTTTAATGCATTCCTAGAGAAAGAAAAGTTGAAAGATGATGGTAGCAACTATGCGGACTGGGTCCGTAATCTGAGGATTATCCTCACTGCTGCACAAAAAGTATATGTCCTTGATGCACCGCTAGGTGATCCACCCGCTCCCGCAAATCTGGACGCTATGAACGTCTGGCAGACAAGGAATGATGACTACACGATAGTTCAGTGCGCCATGCTTTATGGCTTAGAACCGGGGCTCCAAAGACGTTTTGAGCACCACGGAGCATATGAGATGTTCCAGGAGCTGAAATTGGTATTTCAGGCTCATGCCCGGGTTGAGAGGTATGACACCTCTGACAAGTTATTTAGCTGTAAGATGGAGGAGAACAGCTCCGTTAGTGAGCACGTACTCAAAATGTCTGGGTACTATAATCGTTTGAATCAGTTGGGAGTTAATCTTCTAGATGAAGTAGCGATTGACAGAGCTCTCCAGTCACTGCCACCGAGATACAAAGGCTTTGTGATGAACTATAATATGCAAGGGATGGAGAAAACGATCCCTGAGCTTTTCGCGATGCTAAAGGCCGCGGGAGTAGAAATCAAGAAAGAGCATCAAGTGTTGATGGTCAACAAGACCACCAGTTTCAAGAAGAAAGGCAAGGGAAAGAAAGGGAACTTCAAGATGAATGGCAAGCCAGTTGCCGCTCCCGTGAAGAAACCCAAGGCTGGACCCAAACCTGAGACAGAGTGCTTCTATTGCAAGGGGAATGGTCACTAGAAGCAGAACTGCCCCAAGTACTTGGCAGATAAGAAGGCTGGCAACGTCAACAAAGGTATATTTGATATACATGTTATTGATGTGTACCTTACTAGTGCTCGTAGTAGCGCCTGGGTATTTGATACTGGTTCGGTTGCTAATATTTTTAACTCGAAATAGGAGCCGCGGAATAAACGGACACTAGCTAAGGACGAGGTGACGATGCGCGTTGGAAATGGTTCCAAGGTTGATGTGATCGCCGTCGGCACGCTCCCGGTCGGGGCCGGATTTCCGGGACATGATATCCCAGAAATTAACCCCTCGTGCCACCAGCCCAGGATTACTGTTACTGGTGGACACGTCCTTGTTACAGATTACCAAGCAATTACAAGAATTGGATACAAGACCATAATGGTCTAATGATACACAATGATTTCTGGTGACGGGCGACGGAAGCGACTCGTGGTTCTCCAACGTCGATGGGGCTCCATTCCCACAGGAACAGCTGACCCGGTAATTCCTATCCCGCGTGGCTGCTATCCCAGGCTCCGCATGGACGTCGTGGTAATACTCCTTGTCCAAATCCTGACCTGGCCAATTAAATAGCCAGGGACAAGCCTGTGAGTACGTTTGAATGTACTCGCAAACATAATGAACAAAAGATATACCGAATGCATATGATCATGATGGGTTAAATTATTTGCACATGCTGAACGAAATTAAATCATGTCATGATGAATATTACTACGGTGCTAAAAAATAAATATGAAAGGTTAGTGACAAACAAAGAAAGTTAAAAGTGGATAATCGGGCGAGACGGGATCGCCCGAGAATCCATAAGAAATGCCAAACGGGTGTCTAAAAGAGAATCGGGCGAGACAGACCGCCCGAGAACTCAAGCGACGCCACGAGAGGTCTTGAAAAGAAATGCCAGTCGGGTGTCTAAAAGTGACGCCACGGTAGGTCTTGAAAAGAAATGCCAAACGGGTGTCTAAAAGAGTTTCGAGCGAGACAAACCGCCCATGAACTCAAGCGACGCCACGAGAGGTCTTGAAAATAAAACTGGGTGCCCGGGGTAGTCTAGCCAGCCCCTGAGACACTCAGAAAATAAAATAAGAGAAACGGTTAGTCCATAATACTAACAATAATATTCATGACAACAATAATATTCGTACCATCAAAAATTCATAATAATATCAGTAGTGACAATAATCATTCTGCAAAATAATTCATGCTCAGTTTAATTATTTTCCTCCGGAGGCCGACACTTGACCAACCCAGACTGTAGTCCTTAATTGCGGACACGGCTATTCGAATAGATATAACTCTGCAGAGGGTGTACTCTTTACCCACAAGTAAAGGATTTCTTTAGTCAGCACCGAGACACTGACTAATTCCCATTACGGTCTTTGGGTTGAAAACACACCTAACCAGCACACACCAGCTTAACTCACCAAAGCCAGGAATCACCCAAGGCAATGAAAAAGTAAAACTCTAAGTGGGAAGGCCTCATTCAACGGCCTCCAATAGCATGGGATCACAATATTTATATCGGCGCACAAACAGGGGTGCGACCCCCTCGGTCCCAGACCGGATACACCCATGCCCCCGGACCAAGTGACATGCCTACCATGGGCCAATGGTATCTTTCACTATGGCCTCTCTGTACGGTGTGTGCAGGAAAGGGGTTAACAACTTACTGAACCGTACCCTACCTGCGGCAGGGACAAGTGGTAGCACGAAACAAGTATGGGGGTTACCGGAACAAGACTCGATCTACGGTCGACTCAGGAGGTTTAAATTTTCCTGCAGTGGTTAGCACAACATATTTCCTGGGTGGTACCCAACAGGGTCACCATCTGGCATGTCCCAACATGCCCTCACTGATCATTCTCGTCACAACGAGATTTTAGTTTCACGATCACGTTTCTCGTGACTGATTCTTTCCTGCAGATTAGTCTGGACCAAC
The DNA here is from genome assembly GCA_039707655.1 of Elymus sibiricus. Lineage (NCBI taxonomy): Eukaryota > Viridiplantae > Streptophyta > Magnoliopsida > Poales > Poaceae > Elymus > Elymus sibiricus. Next base: position 404,426,589 of record CM077672.1, read on the forward strand.
AAGGGCATGAAAAATAACCATGCTCACTCATATTTCATATGTAAATGAAGATAAAATATTTTCAAGGGGTCATGCATGCATATCTAGCAATATGTAGATTTTTATTTGAATTCAACCCATGCATGATTCAATTATTCGGGCAATTATTTAACCACGCAAACACCATATCAAGTGTTCAAGATGCTTGCCTTGAATATGCAGAAATATTGGGTGCACTCCAAAAGTTTGAAAATTTTATCTTCCCTCCATTTCCTATTTTCAAAAATATTGCAATTACCACATAAAGTAAAAAACAGTACTAAAAAGTTGTTTGGAAAATTTTGGAATAAATACTAAAATAAACTAGATGAAATATTAGGAATTACAGAAAAAGAATCAAATTATTTGGAGTTCATATGAATTTCCTAGAGAATTACTAAGCTGAAAGAAATAAAGAATTGGACTTATTTAATAAATCCAGCAGAGTTAAACTTATCAAAAATGTTCACCCTATCTAGAATAATATAGCATGATTTTAGGAGAATTTAGAAATTTGAATCATCAAATTTGGATTTGAATTGGGTGCTGTGGAATTATTGGAAACTTGCTAGAAAAGGAAAAGGTGAAGAGGCAGAGGCGCGCCCTGAGCGCTACTTAGCCATGCGGTGCTAGTGGGCCGACCCAGCCGCTCGGCCGCGCGGAAATCCGCCGACGTCGAAAGCGTATTCAGCAGAATACGCCTTCCCCGCGCGAAGGCGGTCTCCAGGGGAGCCCGTCTTCACTTAACTGGGGTAAGGCCCACCCATCAGCGGCTCGGCCCCCCCTCACTGAATCTTTGACAGGCGGGGCCCATGGGTCGGGTTTGACCCCGGTCAAATCGTCGTCTCCCTCCTCTGGCCATGGCATTCTGGCGCTCGGCGCCGACGAACGATGGCGCTACTCGAGGAGATGAGGCCACCAGCGTGACCTGGAGATCCTGGCGATTCCGTCGAGGTACGGTATGGTCGCCGGAGAGCTAGGAGTCGCCGGCGGCGAGGACTCCCGAGAAACTCCGGCGGAAGCGATTTTGGGGCTTTTGCCTACGGGCCACTTCCGGAGAAATTGACGACGGGGATGGATTCGTGAGATCATTAGGAGGCTGTTGGTGAAGAAATCCGAGGGGGAGGGGTTCTGGTGTGGCCGAAATCATCAGAGAAGCTGAGGCGGCTGCCTCGGCCGGAGGCGGGGAAGAAGTCGTTCCCGAGCCCTGCTGGTGCCTCGGGGTGCTACGAGAGGGAGAGAGATGGTGCTGTGAGGGATTAAGAGCTCGGGGGTGGCCTTATATAGGCGAGAGACGTCGGTGCCTGCCGTCTCCAGAAGGTCACGGTGGCGGGCGCCATTACTGCGCCGCGGGGGTAGATATGGCCGGTGAGGGGCGGTGGAGTGGTCGGTGGGTAGGTGAGGGAGTCGGTGGTCTGCAGCTGGTCTGGAGGGAGCAGGGGAGCGCCAGGTGGCCTGGACGGCGCCGTCCATAGGAGAACATGGCGGCGGCCATTCATGGCGAGGGGAGGCGGTGGCGAGGCCGGTGAGGCCGTAGCGTGGTCGGTGGGCCGCGGATAGCCACGAGTGGCTGTAGATGGACAGGGACGGCTAGCGGCTCGCGTATGTCTCGGGCAGAGACGTGCCCGGGACGACAACGACAAACGGCGGTGGTGGGTGGTGATGGATGGCGCTAGAGGACAGGGTGGGGTGTCGGCGAGGTTCAGGGGAGACTGGGTGATCCAGGAGAGGATCAGGACGAGCGAGAGCAACAGCAGGAGGAGTGGCAGGAGCTCGATGCCACGGCTGCCATTCGAGTGCTTTGCTCGCGCACTAGACATGCACGCCAACTGTTTGATGAAGTGCCAAGGTGCTCTAGGGTGGCCCGATTGTTGTGGATTTTGGCATGATGATGAGCCACTCTGTAATGGAGCTACTGGACATGGTGGTTTGGCAGGAGAAGCAAATGTCCAGTGCAAGTTTAGGTCCTAGCCAAATTCTGCCATGCCTGCAAGGTGCTTGACAAAATGCTAGGGCTATTTAGGGGATTTTGTTGGAAGTGATATTTGGCAGGATGGTGTCTCACTGGATGATAGAGATGATGGTGTGGTTGGATGGACAAAATGAAAAACTTGATAGTGCAAGTTTTGGAGAAATACAATTCTGGACAGAAACTTGGGGGCTTAATTTGGTGAACTATAATGAGGGAATTGGAGTTGATCTTCTGGACATAAGGGTTTATTAGGAAGGACAATGAGTGGGAAAAATTTCAGAATTTTTGGATCAAGGAAAAATAGGGTCGTAGTTCAAAGCTGAATTTGGACCAGAAAAGAAAAGAGGATGTTTTGCTCAAAATTTTCAAAAGACCAAGTTAGGTTTTTGCATAAAAGTGATCTATAGGCCTCACATGACCTCTCATAATTTTTGTGCAATTTTTAGAGAATTGTTTAAATTAGTTGTAGTGCAACAGAGGCAATTAAAGAATTGAAAATGCTATTAAAAGAATTATCTTGGGCAAAATTTTATTATGAAAATAATTCCTACTGGTATTTAAAATATAATTGAATTGATTTAAGACAACTACCAAAACCCACAATATTTTTGCAAAAAAATCTAAATGGAGGGAAGAATTTTGAAAACAGAAAATAGAAAATACTCTAAAATTAATAAAAAACCTAATATAATTCAAAATTTTATTTCTGGCCAAATTTTACTTAATAAAAATATGGTTAAATTTTTGGGGTGTTACACTCCCTCTACGTTTACCTTCGGGATTAGTTATGAACCTGAATAATTGTTATTTGGTGCCTGCGTTAAGCATGAACATTATATCTGGATCTTGTTTATTGCGAGACGGTTATTCATTTAAGACAGAGAATAATGGTTGTTCTATTTATATGGATAATATCTTTTATGGTCATGCACCCTTGGTGAATGGTTTATTTCTATTAAATCTCGATCATAGTAATACACATGTTCATAATATCGATGCCAAAAGATGCAAAGTTAATGATGATAGTACCACATACTTGTGGCACTGCCGCTTAGGTCATATTGGTGTAAAGCGCATGAAGAAACTCCATGCTGATGGACTTTTGGAATCTCTTGATTATGAATCATTTGAGACATGTGAACCATGCCTCATGGGCAAGATGACTAAACTCCCCCGTTTTCTGGTACAATGGAGCGGGCAAGTGACTTGTTGGAAAGAATACATACCAATGTATGCGGTCCGATGAGTGTTGAAGCACGCGGTGGATATCGTTATTTTCTTACCTTCACAGATGATTTGAGTACATATGGGTATATTTGCTTAATGAAACACAAGTCTGAAACATTTGAAAAGTTCAAGGAGTTTCAGAGTGAAGTGGAAAATCATCGCAATAAGAAAATTAAATTTCTATGATCTCCTCGTGGAGGTGAATAATTGAGTTACGAGTTTGGTATGCATTTGAGACAATGTGGAATTGTTTCACAGCTCACACCACCTGGAACACCACAGCGTAATGGTGTGTTCGAACGTCGTAATCGTACTCTATTGGATATGGTGCGATCTATGATGTGTCTTACCGATTTGCCACTATCGTTTTGGGGTTATGCATTAGAGGTAGCCGCATTCACTTTAAACAGGGCACCGTCTAAATTCGTTGAGACGGCGCCGTATGAATTATGGTTTGGCAAGAAACCTAAGCTATCATTTCTTAAAGTTTGGGGATGCGACGCTTATGTCAAGAGGCTTCAGCCTGATAAGCTTGAACCCAAAGCGGAGAAGTGCGTCTTCATAGGATACCCTAAAAAGACCATTGGGTATACCTTCTACCACAGATCCGAGGGCAAAATCTTTGTTGCTAAGAATGGGTCCTTTCTAGAGAAGGAGTTTCTCTCAAAAGAAGTGAGTGGGAGGAAAGTAGAACTTGATGAGATAATTGTACCTTCTCTCGAATTGGAAAGTAGTGCATCACAGAAAGAAACTCTTGTGATGTCTACACCAGCCAGAGAGGAAGCTAATGATGATGATCATGAAACTTTGGATCAAGTTACTACCGAACTTCGTAGGTCGACCAGGGTACGTTCCACACCAGAGTGGTACAGTAATCCCGTCCTGGAAGTCATGTTGTTGGACAACGGCAAACCTACGAACTATGAAGAAGCAATGATGAGCCCGGATTCTGACAAATGGCTTGAGGCCATGAAATCCGAGATAGGATCCATGTATGAGAACAAAGTATGGACTTTGGTGGACTTGCCCGTTGACCGGCAGGCCATTGAGAATAAATGGATCTTTAAGAAGAAGACAGACGTTGATGGTAATGTCACCATCTATAAAGCTCGACATGTCGTAAAAGGTTTCCGACAAATTCAAGGGGTTGACTACGATGAGACTTTCTCACCCGTAGCGATGCTTAAGTCTGTTAGAATCATGTTAGCAATTGCCGCATTTTATGATTTTGAGATCTGGCAGATGGACGTCAAAACAGCGTTCCTTAATGGGTTTCTTAAGGAAGAGTTGTATATGATGCAACCGGAAGGTTTTGTCGATCCTAAGGATGCTAACAAAGTATGCAAGCTCCAGCGATCCATCTATGGACTAGTGCAAGCATCTCGGAGTTGGAATATATGCTTTGATGAGGTGATCAAAGCTTTTGGTTTTATACAAACTTATGGAGAAGTTTGTATTTACAAGAAAGTGAGTGGGAGCTCTATAGCATTTCTGATAGTATATGTGGATGACATATTGTTGATTGGAAATGATGTAGAATTTCTGGAAAGCATAAAGGGTTGTTTGAAAGGAGTTTTTCAAAGGAAGACCTGAGTAAAGCTGCTTACATATTGGGCATCAAGATCTATAGAGATAGATCAAGACGCCTGATAGTACTTTCACAGAGCACATACCATGACAAGATTTTGAAGAAGTTCAAAATGGACCAGTCAAAGAAGGGGTTCTTGCCTGTGTTGCAAGGTGTGATGTTGAGTAAGACTCAAAGCCCGACCATGGCAGAAGAGAGAGAAAGGATGAAGGTCGTCCCCTATGCCTCAGCCATAGGCTCTATAATGTATGCCATGCTATGTACCATACCTGATGTGTGCCTAGCCATGAGTCTAGCATGGGGGTACAAGAGTGATCCAGGAGTGGATCACTGGACAGCGGTCAAAATTATCCTTAGGTAGCAAAAGAGGACTAAGGAAATGTTTCTCGGTTATGGAGGTGATAAAGAGTTCGTCGTAAAGGGTTACGTCGATGCAAGCTTTGACACCGATCCGGATGACTCTGAGTCGCAAACCGGATACGTATAGTGGAGCAGTCATTTGGAATAGCTCCTAGTGGAGCATGGTAGCAGCATCTACAGAATAACATAGAGATTTGCAAAGTACATATGGATCTGAATGTGGCAGACCCGTTGACTAAAACCTCTCTCACAAGCAAAACATGATCAAACCCCAGAACTCATTGGGTGTTAATCACAAAGCGATGTGAACTAGATTATTGACTCTAGTGCAAGTGGGAGACTGTTGGAAATATGCCCTAGAGGCAATAATAAATTGGTTATTATCATATTTCCTTGTTCATGATAAATGTTTATTATTCATGCTAGAATTTTATTGACCGGAAACTTAAATACATGTGTGAATACATAAACTACACCGTGTCCCTAGTAAGCCTCTACAAGACTAGCTCGTTGATCCAAGATGGTTATTGTTTCCTGACCATAGACATGAGTTGTCATTTGATAACGGGATCACATCATTAGGAGAATGATGTGATGGACAAGACCCAACCGTAAGCTTAGCATCAGATCGTTTAGTTTATTTGCTACAGCTTTCTTCATGTCAAGTATCTGTTCCTTAGACCATGAGATCGTGCAACTCCCTGACACCGGAGGAATACTTAGTGTGTATCCAAACGTCACTTCGTAACTTGGTGATCATAAAGGTGCTCTACAGGTATCTCCGAAGGTGTTTGTTGGGTTGGCACGGATCGAGACTGGGATTTGTCACTCCGTATAACGGAGAGATATCTCTGGGCCCTCTCGGTAATATAACATCGTAAAGAGCTTGCAAGCAAAGTGGCTAATGAGTTAGTCACGGGATCTTGTATTACGGAACGAGTAAAGAGACTTGCCGGTAACGAGATTGAACTAGGTATGGAGATACCGACGATCGAATCTCGGGCAAGTAACATATTGATACGTTTCCAACGTATCTATAATTTTTGATTGTTTCATGCTATTATAGTATCAATCTTGGATGTTTTTATATGCAATTATATATCATTTTTTGGGACTAACCTATTAACCTTGTGCCCAGTGCCAGTTGCTGTTTTCTGCTTGTTTTTGGCTTTTCAGAGAAACAGTACCAAATGAAGTTCAAATGCCACGAAACATTTTGGAGATTTTTTTCTGGACAAAAGAGACCTTGGAAGCTTCGGGAGGAGGCCAGAAGCCTCACGGCGGCTTCACAAGGCAACAGGGCGCGCCCCAGGGGGGGGCGCGCCGTGTTGCCTTGTGGGGCCCACGTGACTCCGTTTGACCTAATTCCACTTCTATAAATTCACAAATATTGGGAAACCCCCAGAGAGCCAGAAGAAATAACCTTTCCGCCGCCGCAAGCCTCTGTTCTTCCGCGATCCCATCTGGAGGCCTTTTCCGGTACTCTGCCGGAGGGGGAATCGATCACGGAGGGCTTCTACATCAACCTTTCTGCCTACCGATGATGTGTGAGTAGTTTACCACAGACCTACGGGTCCATAGCTAGTAGCTAAATGGCTTATTCTCTCTCTTTGATCTTCAATACAATGTTCTCCTCGATGTTCTTGGAGTTCTATCCGATGTAATCTTCTCTTGAGGTGTGTTTGTTGGGATCCGATGAATTGTGAGTTTATGATCAGATTATTCATGAGAAATATTTGAGTCTTCTCTGAACTCTTTTATGCATGATTGTTATAGCTTTGTATTTCTCTCTGATCTATCGATTTGGTTTGGCCTACTAGATTGATTTATCTTGCAATGGGAGAGGTGCTTTGCAATGGGTTCAATCTTGCGGTGCTCAATCCCAGTGACAGAAGGGGACATGACACGTATTCGTATTGTTGCCATTAAGGATAAAAAGATGAGGTTTATTCATATTGCTTGAATTTGCTTCTCTACATCATGTCATCTTGCTTAAGGCGTTACTCTGTTTTTCTTAACTTAATACTCTAGATGCATGCTGGATAGCGGTCGATGAGTGGAGTAATAGTAGTAGATGCAGGCAGGAGTCGGTCTACTTGTCTCAGTCGTGATGCCTATATAGAAGATCATTGCCATAAATCTGTCATAATTATTTGCTTCTCTATCAATTGCCCAACAGTAATTTGTTTACCCACCGTATGTTTCTATGCTCGAGAGAGAAGCCTCTAGTGAAAACTATGGCCCCCGGGTCTATCTTTATCATATAAAAAACCTAAAAATACCTTTCTGCAATTTATTTACTTTTATTTTAATTAGTATTTTAGTTTACCTATTTACCTCGATAAGATTTAATCCTTGCAAATAACCGCTAAGAGGATTGACAACCCTCTTATTTGCGTTGGGTGCAAGTGTTTGCTCTTGTGTGTGCAGGTGCGCTTAACGGAATTTTGCTTGGTTCTCCTACTGGATTGATAACCTTGGTTCTTAACTGAGGGAAATACTTATCTCTACTGTACTGCATCATCCTCTCCTCTTCGGGGAAATACCAACGCAGACTACAAGTAGCACATATCGCCAGACAAAGGGAATTGCATACGGGATTAACTGAATCCTTGACATCGTGGTTCAACTGATAAAGATCTTTGTTGAATATGTGGGAACCAATATGGGCATCCAGGTCCCGCTATTGGTTATTGACTGGAGAGGAGTCTCGGTCATGTCTACATGATTCTCGAACCCGTAGGGTCGCACGCTTAACGTTCGGTAGCACTAGGGTAGAAATGAGATATTAATATGGTGATGTCCGAAGGTTGTTCGGAGTCCCGGATGGGATCCGGGACATCACGAGTAGCTCTGGAATGGCCCGGAGGTAAAGATTTATATATGGGAAGTCATATTTTGGGTTCCGGAAAAAGTTTGATTTTTTTCGGTATTGTGCCGGGAAGGTTCTAGAAGGTTTCGGAGTGGGGCCCACCTGCATAGGGGGACCCACATGAATGTGGGTAGTGGGGAAAGGCCCCACACCCCTGGTCTAGGTGCACCAAGATCCCACCTTAAAAGGAATAGGATCATATCCCGAAGGGATAAGATCAAGATCCCTAAAAAGGGGGGATAGCGATCGGTGGGGAAAGGAAAGGAGGGCTCTCCTTCCTCCCCCGTTGACCAATGACCCTAGGGGCTTGGAGGGCAAGCCACCAAACCCCTCCACGCCTATATAAAGGTGGAAAGGCATTGGGGGCAGCCACTCTTCCACCCTTACCCATCTCCCTCCCGTTACACCTCCTCCACCTCGCGCAGATGCTTGGCGAAGCCCTGCTGCAGTTCCGCTGCTGCCACCACCACCACGCCATCGTGTTGGTTCAGATCTCATCTACCTACTCTCCCTCGCTTGCTGGATCAGGAAGGAGAGGATGCCACCGAGCTGCATGTGTGCTAAACTCGGAGGTGCCATCCGTTCGGCACTAGATCAGATTGGATCGCGATTGGATCATGAAGAGTACGACTACATCAACCGCATTACGACGCTAACGCTTTTGTTCTACAAGGGTATGTAGACACACTCCCCTCTCATTTCTTGGCATCTCATAGATTAGATCTTGGGTGTTTCGTAGGAATTTTTTTGATTTTCATGCAACGTTCCCCAACAAGTCTCACATCGACGTGGCTAATCAACGGGCTATGGAGATGCCCATCAATTGATGTCAATGCGAGGAGTAGGGATTGCCATGCAACGGATGCACTAAGAGCTATAAGTGTATGAAAGCTCAACATGAAAACTAAGTGGGTGTGCTTCCAACTTGCTTGCTCATGAAGACCTCGGGCATTTGAGGAAGCCCATCATCGGAATGTACAAGCCAAGTTCTATAAAGAAAAATTCCCACTAATATATGAAAGTAACTAAACAGGAGACTCTCTATATGAAAAACATGGTGCTACTTTGAAGCACAAGTATGGAAATGGATAGTAACAGTGCCCCTTCTCTCTTTTACTCTCATTTTTTCTTTTTTTTGTTCTCTTTTTTTTGTTTTTTTCGTGGGCTCTTTTTGGCCTCGTTTTTTTATTTCCTCACTGGGACAATGCTCTAATAATGATGATCATCATACTTCTATTTACTTACAACTCAAAAGAAAATTACAACTCAAAAATAGAACAAAAATATGACTCTATATGAATGCCTCTAGCGGTGTACCAGGATGTGCAATGATCCAAGCGTAACACGTATAAAAAAATGATGAACGGTGGCTGAGCCACAAATACTATGTCAGCTATATGATCATGCAAAGCAATATGACAATGACAATGTGTGTCATAAAAAACGAAACGGTGGAAGTTGCATGGCAATATATCTCAGAATGGCTATGGAAATGCCATGATAGGTAGGTATAGTGGTTGTTTTGAGGAAGATATAAGGAGGCTTATGTGTGATAGAGCGTATCATATCACGGGGTTTGGATGCACCGGCGAATTTTGCACCGACTATCGATGTGAGAAAGGGCAATGCATGGTACCGAAGAGGCTAGCAAATTGTGGAAAGGTGAGAGTGCGTATAATCCATGGACTCACATTAGTCATAAAGAACTCACATACTTATTGCGAAAGTTTATTATCCCTCGAAGCAAAGTACTACTACACATGCCCCTAGGGGGGTGGTTGGCGGGAGTTAACCATCGCGCGCCCCCGACTGCCACACAAAGGAAGACAAATCAATAATAAATCATGCTCCAACTTCTTAGCATAACGACAGATCATATGTGCATGCTTCGGGAATCACAAATCTTAACACCAATATTCTTACTAAACCACAATTATCTACTAGCAGCTCCCACATATTACCATCTTAATATCGCAAAACTATTGCAAGGAATCAAACTTATCATATTCAGTGATCTACATGAAAGTTTTTATTATATCCCTCTTGAATACCTATCATATTAGGACCAAATTCATAACCCGTGCATATTACCATTGCTATTCATTAGACTCTCAAAAATATATAAGTTAAGCATGAGAGTGCAACTATTTCTTTAAAATATAACCACCGCCGTGCTCTAAAAGATATAAGTGAAGCACTAGAGCAACTGCCTAGCTCAAAAGATATAAGTGAAGCTCATAGAGTATTCTAACAAATCTTGAATAATGTGTTTCCCTCTCAAAAAGGTGTGTTCAGCAAAGATGATTGTGACAAACTAAAAAGCAAACAAAGGCAAACAAACTATATCACAAGACGCTCCAAGTAAAACACATATCATGTGATAAATAAAAATATAGCTCCAAGTGAGTTACCGATAGATTGTAGACGAAAGAGGGGATGCCTTCCTTTAATATTACCTTGGGGTGCCTTGAGCATCCCCAATCTTAGGCTCTTTCCACTCCTTATTCCTTTATCCATCGTAGTCTCACCCAAAACTTGAAAACTTCAGCACACAAAACTCAACAGAAATCTTGTGAGATCTGTTAGTATAACAAATAAATATTAAACTTTAGGTGCTGTTATAAATTGATTCATATTTAATATTGGGACAATGCTACTGTACTCCAACTTCTCCAGATCCATAGATTCATCAAAATAAGCAAACTATGCAACAAAAACAGAATCTGTCTAAAACAGAACAGTCTGTAAATATCTGAATTAAAGGCATACTTCTGTAAATCCAAAAATTCTGAAAAATTAGGATAATGTGGGAAATTCATATATGAATGTTTTTTAAAAAAATCAGAAGGTTCTGATGCTCCAGCAAAAAAATTAAAGTTCCAGCACTGGACGCAAAAGTTTCTGTTTTCAAACCGCATCAATTATACTATCTTCCAAATCATCCCAAAGGCATTACTTGGCACAAACACTAATTAAAATATAAAAACACAATCATAATAGAGGCTATAATTGTGTAAACACACAAAAACACAAGGTAAAAAAAATTTATTTATTCATTGGGTTGCCTCCCAACAAGCGCTATTGTTTTATGCCCTTAGCTAGGCATAATGCATAGTTTCAAGTGTTGTCATCCTTGGTTTTGACATCCTTAGGTGTGTGATTTTCAGGAGGTTTTTCAAAAACAATGAGGAACACATCATCAACCAAAATTTTAGGATCATTAAGGCTACTTTCTTCAAACCCTTGTTGGTTCCCTTTTACAATCCAAGAATACTTTTTATTAATACCATTGAAAACTTGTTGGATGATATGTAGGGGAGGAACTTCCTTCTTAGTATTTTCATCAAAAGCAAGGTGATCATGAAAAACATATCTCAACATATATTCCTTATTATATAAAATTTCATCTATCATAGGATTTTCTTGGCTCATATTATAGAAATCAAAGATCTCTCTAGCTTCTCGCACTATGTAATCAAACTCATTCATAAGGATAAGAGTAGGTATCTTTTTAGCCTTAGGATTGTTTATAACAGGTAACTCATAAAACAATCTTTGCAATGTGGGATGAGTACGAATAAATCTTCTTTCAAGTTTAAGAACGAGTGCGGAGATAGCCTCCCCATAACTGTTGGTTATTTTAAGAATTGGAGTATCATTGCAAACCAAAGTTCCCGTACAATTAAAGAACTCTTGAATAATGTTTTTCCCTGTGATAGTTCCACTCCCTACTACAAAAAATTTCGAGTCTAAACTTGAGGGAATTTCCATCTTAGGGATTTTACCATCCTCACACTTTTCAATAACAAACTCAGACATGATGGAAACTTCAAGCAAAGCAATAATACAAGCAAACGAAGAATATTTTTGTGTTTTTGTAAAAAAAAATTAGAAGTGGGGGAGATGAAAATGAGAGGCAAATGCAAGTAAAAATTCATATAAAATAAATGCAAGTGGATGATAGTTTGTGCGAAGATACTTGATAAATTTTGGTGATGTCTCCCCGGCAACGGCGCCAGAAATTCTTCCTGCTACTTGTAGACTGCGTCGGTATTTCCCCGAAGAGGAGAGGATGATGCAGTATAGAGATAATTATTTCCCTTAGTTAAGAACCAAGGTTATCAATCCAGTAGGAGAACCACGCAAAATCCCTTTAGCAGCACCCGCACACACAAAAGCAAACACTTGCACCCAACGCAAATAAGAGGGTTGTCAATCCTCTTAGCGGTTATTTGCAAGGATTAATTCTGATAGTGATACATAGATAAACTAAAATACTAAATAAAATAAAAGTAAATAAATTGCAGCAAGGTATTTTTGGTTTTAATATATGATAAAAGTAGACCCGGGGGCCATAGTTTTCACTAGAGGCATTTCTCTCGAACACATAGCATACGGTGGGTAAACAAACTACTGTTGGGCAATTGATAGAAAAGAAAATAATTATGACGGATTCATGGCAATGATCATGTATATAGGCATCACGTCCGAAACAAGTAGACCGACTCCTGCCTGCATCTACTACTGTTACTCCACCCATCGACCGCTATCCAGCATGCATCTAGGGTATTAAGTATGAAACAGAATAACGCCTTAAGCAAGATGACATGATGTAGACAAAGTAAACTCAAGCAATATGATTAAACCCCATCTTTTTATCCTTAATGGCAACAATACAAATACGTGTCATGTCCCTTTCTGTCACGGGGATTGATCACCGCAAGATTGAACCCATCACAAAGCACCTCTCCCATTGCAAGATAAACCAATATAGTTGGCCAAACCAAATCGATAGATCAGAGAGAAATACAAAGCTATAATAATCAAGCATAAAAGAGTTCAGAGAAGACTCAAATATTTCTCATGAATAATCTGATCATAAACTCACAATTCATCGGATCCCAACAAACACACCGCAAAAGAAGATTACATTGGATAGAACTCCAAGAACATCGACGAGAACATGGTATTGACGATCAAAGAGAGAGAAGAAGCCATCTAGCTACTAGCTATGGACCCGTAGGTCTGTGGTAAACTACTCACACATCATCGGAAGGGCAGCAAGGTTGATGAAGAAGCCCTCCGTGATCGATTCCCCCTCCGGCAGAGTACGGGAAAAGGCCTCCAGATGGGATCACGGATGAACAGAGGCTTGTGGCAGTGGAAATATTTTCTCTTCTGTCTCTCTGGTATAATGGGAATATTTGGGAATTTATAGCGCTGGAATTATGTCAGGAGGGGCTACGAGGGGCCCACAAGCCTCGGGGGCGCGCCTACCCCTCTGGGCGCGCCCTCCAGGCTTGCCGCCTCCTCCTGGCTCTTCTGGTGTTCTCCCGAAGCTTCGTGGGTCTCTTCTGGTCCAGAAAAAATTAATCCAATTTTTTTTCTCGTTTCTACACTTTTTGATAATGATTTTCTAAAAAGATAAAAACAAGCAAAAAACAGCAACTGGCACTAGGCACTGGGTTAATAGGTTAGTCCCAAAAAATGATATATAATGGCATATAATTGCATATAAAACATCCAAGATTGATACTATAATAGCATGGAACAATAAAAAATTATAGATACATTGGAGACATATCAGTCTCCACGTTGCATTTATTTGGGTGTTCAAAAAGTTTAAAAAGCCATAACTTTTGATTCAAGCGTCGAAATCCAGTTCTGTTTTCACCGTTGGGTTTCTCACGACGAGTTCTTCAAAACTAGATCCCATATTGGTAGGTTTCGTTGAACATTTTTTTGTGGGCAACTTTGGGTGCAATGAAGGCAACTTTAGCAACTTCTTCTTTCTAGCCTAATAGGACTCCTATTATGTTAGTTTGTGTAAAAAGGAGAAAAATCACACAAAACATGAGGCACCTTTAGTGCTACATACAAAAGCAAATTCACTTCACTATGTGTACCTGTGAATTTTGGTAGCATTATCACAACTTGCCTACCATGACTGCTCAGTTGCCTATTGTTGATGACCAGTTGTCTAGGATTGAGGCTTAGTTGCCTATGGATACTATGAAATTGCCTACCATTGATGCCCAATTCACTATTATTGGTAATTAGTTGCCTATTATTGCTGCTTAGTTGCATAACTTTACAAATTAGTTGCTACAAATATTGTGAAGTTGCTTATCATTGGATTCTCTAATTTGTCTACAAACACTATGAAGTTGCCTACCGGTGATGCTTAGTTGCCTGCCATTACTATTTCAGTTGCCTACAATACAATGAAAACTAACCCATCAATGTTGCTAAGTCGCCTATGTATGAAACTAAGTTTCTTACCATACCGAAAAGTATTGTATGCAACTAAGTATAATGTAAAGCTACTAGCTAGTCATGGTAGCCAACTTAGGATACTGTTAGCCTACCTTGAAAACCAAGTTGCCTATAATACTATGAACTTGGAGGCGAAGCTAGTTATAGTAGAATACTTGCTAGTTATGGTAGGAAACTTAAAGGGTGAAGCTAGTTAACTTGGTAGTCATGGTAGCCAACTTCAAAGGGATTTTCATTGAAAGGCGATCATACTACACAGACTAATAAGAAGTTCCCTTTTCTAGCACTAAAGTTGCCTCCGCAGCATCCAAAGTTGCTTTAAAAAATGTTTGTTGAGACGTACCCATACGAGATATAGTTTTGAAGAATTCATCGCGACAAACACAATGGTGAAAACGGATTTGAAATTCGACGCTCGAGTCAAAAGTTACGAATTTTAGAAAATTTTGAAGCCCCTAATAAATGCATGCACGTGGGATCTTGCTGAGAAATAGCGGGGCAGAGGGGAATGTGAAGACGCGAGGGGACCAGCCGACCATGTGCTTTTCGTCTTTTGTTAGGTATCCTCTTTTGAAACGCGGGGGACTAGTAGCAAGTCAATCGTATTAAGAATACTGGGATCAGACGGCTTGGACGGGTGGGCTCGCTGCAACCAAATAGTGCAGCTGCACTAACAAGCATTTAGTCTGTTATAATCGGGGGTGCACGATGGTTAACTCCTACCAACCTCCTCCCTAGGTGCATGCGAGTAGTACTTTGCTTCGAGGGCTAATAGGCTTTACAATAAGTATGTGACTTCTTTATGACTAATGTGAGTCCATGGATTATACGCACTCCTACCCTTCTGCAATTTGCTAGCCTCTCCGGTACCGTGCATTGCCCTTTCTCACCTCGAGAGTTGGTGCAAACTTCGCCGGTGCATCCAAACCCCGTGATATGATATGCTCTATCACACATAAGCCTCCTTATATCTTCCTCAAAACAGCCACCATACCTACCTATTATGACATTTCCATAGCCGTTCTGAGATATATTGCCATGCAACTTCCACTGTTCCGTCACGTGACTTGTGTGGTCATCATCATATTGCTTTGCATGATCATATAGAGCTGACATGATATTTGTGGCACAGCCACCATTCATCATTATTATACATGTTACGCTAGATCATTGCACATCCTAGTACACTGTCAGAGGCATTCATATAGAGTCATATTGTTCTAGTTTTATCGAGTTGTAACATCGAGTTGTAAGTACATAAAAGTGTGATGATCGTCATTATTAGAGCATTGTCCCAGTGAGGAAAGGATGATGGAGACCATGATTCCCACACGAGTCAGGATGAGACTCCGGACGAAAAAAAAGCAAAGAAGAGCCCAACAAAAAAAATGAGAGATAATGAGAGAAGGGGCAATGTTACTATCCTTTTTCCACACTTGTGCTTCAGAGTAGCACCATGTTCCTCATATAGAGAGTCTCCTATGTTGTCACTTTCATATACTAGTGGGAATTTTTCAGAATAGAACTTGGCTTGTATATTCCGATGACGGGCTTCCTCAAATGCCTGAGGACTTCATGAGCAAGCAAGTTGGATGCACACCTACTTAGTTTCAGTTGAGCTTTCATATACTTATAGCTCTTAGTGCATCCGTTGCATGGCAATCCCTACTCCTCGCATTGATATCAATTGATTGACATCTCCATAGTCCGTTGATCCGCCGAGTTGATGCGAGACTCTCTACCATTTTTGACTGCCCTTATTGATCTCTACCACCACATTCTATTCCACCTAAAGTGCTATATCCGTGGCTCACGATCATGTATTGCGTGAAGTTGAAAATGCTGAAGCGCGTTAGAAGTATGATCCCATTGCCTGGTTTAACACCGGGGTGCTCATGATTTATATTTATGCGGTGAAGGCGGAGTCATGCCATGCTAACATGATAAAATGAGTGGGGATAACATTCATTAAGGATCGTATATTTTGAAAGTTTAATGATTATGCTTCTTATATTCATGGATATTATTATGTTGATGTTGTTACTTCATCGTTTCTCAATATATATACCATAAAGAGATTACATGATAAACATGTCAGGTAGCATTTGATAGGTTTCCAACGTATCTATAATTTTTGATTGTTCCATGCAATTATAGCATCAATCTTGGATGTTTTTATATGCAATTAGATATCATTTTTCGGGACTAACCTATTAACCTAGTGCCCAGTGCCAGTTGCTGTTTTCTGCTTGTTTTTGGTTTTTCAGGAAATCAGTACCAAACGAAGTCCAAATGCCATGAAACTTTTTGGAGATTTTTTTCTGGACAAAAGAGACCCTGGAGACTTGGAGAGGAGGCCAGAAGGTTCATGAGGCCTCCACAAGGCAACAGGGCGCGACCCCAGGGGGGCGCGCCCTGATGCCTTGTGGGGCCCTCGTGGCTCCGTTGGACCTAATTCCACTTCTATAAATTCTCAAATATTCGAAAACCAATAGGGAACCACCCCGAATAACTTTTACGCCGCCGCAAGCCTCTGTTCTTCCGTGATCCCATCTGGAGGCCTTTTCCGGTACTCTGCCGGAGGGGGAATCATTCATGGAGGGTTTCTACATCAAGCTTGCTGCTCTTCTGATGACGTGTGAGTAGTTTACCACAGACCTACGGTCCATAGCTAGTAGCTAGATGGCTTCTTCTCTCTCTTTGATCTTCAATACCATGTTCTCCTTGATGTTCTTGGAGTTCTATCCGATGTAATCTTCTTTTGCGGTGTGTTTGTTGGGATCTGATGAATTGTGAGTTTATGATCAGATTATTCATGAGATATATTTGAGTCTTCTCTAAACTCTTTTATGCATGATTATTATAGCTTTGTATTTCTCTCCGATCTATCGATTTGGTTTGGCCAACTAGATTGGTTTATCTTGCAATGGCAGAGGTGCTTTGTGATGGGTTCAATCTTGCGGTGCTCAATCCCAGTGACAGAAAGGGACATGACACGTATTTGTATTGTTGCCATTAAGGATAAAAATGTGGGGTTTAATCATATTGCTTGAGTTTACTTTGTCAACATCATGTCATCTAGCTTAAGGCGTTACTTTGTTTCATACTTAATACCCTAGATGCATGCTGGATAACGGTCGATGGGTGGAGTAACAGTAGTAGATACAGGCAGGAGTCGGTCTACTTGTTTCGGACGTGATGCCTATATACATGATCATTGCCATGAATCCGTCATAATTATTTGCTTTTCTATCAATTGCCCAACAGTAATTTGTATACCCACCGTATGCTATGTGTTCGAGAGAGAAGCCTCTAGTGAAAACTATGGCCCCCGGGTCTACTTTCTCATATATTCAAAACCAAAAATACTTTGCTGCAATTTATTTACTTTTATTTTATTTAGTATTTTAGTTTAGCTATCTATCACTATCAGAATTAATCCTTGCAAATAACCGCTAAGAGGATTGACAACCCTCTTATTTCCGTTGGGTGCAAGTGTTTGCTTTTGTGTGTGCAGGTGCTGCTAAAGGGATTTTGCGTGGTTCTCCTACTAGATTGATAACCTTGGTTCTTAACTGAGGGAAATACTTATCTCTATACTGCATCATCCCCTCCTCTTCGGGGAAATACCAACGCAGTCTACAAGTAGCAGGAAGAATTTCTGGCGCCGTTGCCGGGCAGACATCACCAAAATTTATCAAGTATCTTCGCACAAACTATCATCCACTTGCATTTATTTTATATGCCTTTTTAGTTGCATTTGCCTCTCATTTTCATCTGCCCCACTTCTAATTTTTTTTTTACAAAAACACAAAAATATTCTTCGTTTGCTTGTTTTATTGCTTTGCTTGAAGTTGCCATCATGTTTGAGTTTGTTATTGAAAAGAGTGAGGATGGTAAAATCCCTAGGATGGAAATTCCCTCAAGTTTAGACTCAAAAAAATTTGTAGTAGGGAGTGGAAATATCATAGGGAAAAACATTATGCAAGAATTCTTTAATTGTACGGGAACTTTGGTTTGCAATGATACTCCAATTCTTAAAAGAACCAACAGTTATGGGGAGGCTATCTCCGCACTCGTTCTTAAACTTGAAAGAAGATTTATTCGTACTCATCCCACATTGCAAAGATTCTTTTATGAGTTACCTGTTATAAACAACCCTAAGGCTAAAAAGATAGCTACTCTTATCCTTATGAATGAGTTTGATTACATAGTGCGAGAAGCTAGAGAGATCTTTGATTTCTATAATATGAGCCAAGAAAATCCTATGATAGATGAAATTTTATATAATAAGGAATATATGTTGAGATATGTTTTTCATGATCACCGTGCTTTTGATGAAAATACTAAGAAGGAAGTTCCTTCCCTACATATCATCCAACAAGTTTTCAATGGTATTAATTAGAAGTATTATTGGATTGTAAAAGGGAACCAACGAGGGTTTGAAGAAAGTAGCCTTAATGATACTAAAATTTTGGTTGATGATGTGTTCCCTATTGTTTTTGAAAAACCTCCTAAAAATCACACACCTAAGGATGTCAAAACCAAGGATGGTAACACTTGAAACTATGAATTATGCCTAGCTAAGGGCATAAAACAATAGAGCTTGTTGGGAGGCAACCCAATGAATAAATAATTTTTTTGTTTTACCTTCTGTTTTTGTGTGTTTACACAATTATAGCCTCTGTTATGATTGTGTTTTTATATTTTAATTAGTGTTTGTGCCAAGTAATGCCTTTGGGATGATTTGGAAGATAGTATAATTGATGCACGTCCAGTGCTGGAACTTTAATTTTTTGCTAGAGCATTAGAACCTTCTGAATTTTTTACACAATATTCATATATGAATTGCCCACATTATCCTAATTTTTCAGAATTTTTGGAGTTACAGAAGTATGCCTTTAATTCAGATCTTTACAGACTGTTCTGTTTTAGACAGATTCTGTTTTTGTTGCATAGTAGGAGTCCTAAAGTTGCCTTCATTGCACCCAAAGTTGCCCACCAAAAAATGTTCAACGAAACCTACCAATATGGGATCTAGTTTTGAAGAACTCGTCGTGAGAAACCCAACGGTGAAAACAAAACTGGATTTCGACGCTTGAATCAAAAGTTATGGCTTTTTAAACTTTTTGAACACCCAAATAAATGCAGCGTGGAGACTGATATGTCTCCAACGTATCTATAATTTTTGATTATTCCATGCTATTATAGTATTAATCTTGGATGTTTTATATGCAATTATATGCCATTATATATCATTTTTTGGGACTAACCTATTAACCCAGTGCCCAGTGCCAGTTGCTGTTTTTTGCTTGTTTTTGTCTTTTTAGAAAATCATTATCAAAAAGTGTCCAAACGAGAAAAAAAATTGGATTAATTTTTTATGGACCAGAAGAGACCCACAAAGCTTCGGGAGAACACCAGAAGAGCCAGGAGGAGGCAGCAAGCCTGGAGGGCGCGCCCAGGGGGGTAGGCGCGCCCCCCCAGGCTTGTCGGCCCCTCGTAGCCCCTCCTGACATAATTCCAGCGCTATAAATTCCCAAATATTCCCAATATACCAGAGAGACAGAAGAGAAAACCTTTCCACTGCCGCAAGCCTCTGTTCTTTTGCGATCCCATCTGGAGGCCTTTTTCGGTACTCTGCCGGAGGGGGAATCGATCACGGAGGGCTTCTTCATCAACCTTGCTGCCCTTCCGATGATGTGTGAGTAGTTTACTACAGACCTACGGGTCCATAGCTAGTAGCTAGATGGCTTCTTCTCTCTCTTTGATCTTCAATACCATGTTCTCCTCGATGTTCTTGGAGTTCTATCCGATGTAATCTTAAGATTTGTTTGTTATACTAACGGATCTCACGAGGTTTCTGTTAAGTTTTGTGTGCTGAAGTTTTCAAGTTTGGGGTGAGACTACGATGGATAAAGGAATAAGGAGCGGCAAGAGCCTAACCTTGGGGATGCCCAAGGCACCCCAAGGTAATATTCAAGGAAGACTCAAGCGTCTAAGCTTGGGGATGCCCCAGAAGGCATCCCCTCTTTCGTCTACAGTCTATCGGTAACTCACTTGGAGCTATATTTTTATTCATCACATGATATGTGTTTTACTTGGAGCGTCTTGTGATATAGTTTGTTTGATTTTTAGTTTGTCACAATCATCTTTGTTGAACACACCTTTTTGAGAGGGACACACATTATTCGTGATTTGTTAGAATACTCTATGTGCTTCACTTATATCTTTTGAGCTAAGCAGTTGCTGTAGTGCTTCACTTATATCTTTTATAGAATGGCGGTGGTTATATTTTAAAGAAATAGTTGCACTCTCATGCTTCACTTATATCTTGTTGAGAGTCTAATGAATAGCAATGGTAATATGCACGGGTTATGAATTTGGTCCTAATATGATAGGTATTCAAGAGGGATATAATAAAAACTTTCATGTAGATCACTGAATATGATAAGTTTGATTCCTTGCAATAGTTTTGCGATATTAAGATGGTAATATGTGGGAGGTGCTAGTAGGTAATTGTGGTTTAGTAAGAATATTGGTGTTCAGGTTTGTGATTCCCGAAGCATGCACGTATGATCTGTCGTTATGCTAAGAAGTTGGAGCATGATTTAGTCTTGATTGTCTACCTTATGAGTGGCGGTCAGGGATGAGCGATGGTCTTTTCCTACCAATCTATCCCCCTAGGGTCTTGTGTAGTAGTACTTTGCTTCGAGGGCTAATAAACTTTCGCAATAATTATATGAGTTCTTTTTGACTAATGTGAGTCCATGGATTATACGCACTCTCACCTTTCCGCAATTTGCTAGCCTCTTCGATTCCGTGCATTGCCCTTTCTCACATCGAGACATGGTGCAAATTTCGCCGGTGCATCCAAACCCCGTGATATGATACGCTCTATCACACATAGGCCTCCTTATATCTTCGTCAAAATAGCCACCATACATACCTATCATGGCATGTCCATAGCCATTCCGAGATATATTTCCATGCAACTTCCACCGTTCCATTTTCATGACACACATCGTCATTGTCATATTGCTTTGCATGATCATATAGCTGACATAGTATTTGTGGCTCAGCCACCGTTCAACATTTTTTATACATGTTACACTAGTATCATTGCACATTGATACGTCTCCAACGTATCAATAATTTATGAAGTATTCATGCCATGTTTACCATAATTTTATATGGTTTTGGTAAGATTAGATTAGAACTAACCCGGACAGACGCTGTTTTCAGCAGAACTACCGTGGTGTTGTTTTTTGTGCAGAAATAAAAGTTCTCGGAATGGGCTGAAAATTTACGGTGATTTTTGTTGACCAAAAGAGACCCCTGAAGCTTTGAGGAAGGACCAGAAGTTCACGAGGAAGCGACAAGCCTGGGGGGCGCGCCCTCGCCCCAGGGCGCGCGGAGCAGACTTGTTGCTCCCTCGTGGGCCCCCTTGATGTGAAACCAACGCCAAAAATTCCTATAAATACCAAAAACCCCAGAAAAAAACCTAGAACTTCCACGCCGCCTACCGGGCCAGGAATCGATCATGGAGGGCTTCTACATCAACCTTGCTGCCCTTCCGATGATGTGTGAGTAGTTTACCACAGACCTACGGGTCCATAGCTAGTAGCTAGATGGCTTCTTCTCTCTCTTTGATCTTCAATACAATGTTCTCCTTGATGTTCTTGGAGTTCTATCCGATGTAATCTTCTTTTGCGGTGTGTTTGTTGGGATCCGATGAATTGTGAGTTTATGATCAGATTATTCATGAGAAATATTTGAGTCTTCTTTGAACTCTTTTATGCATGATTGTTATAGCTTTGTATTTCTCTCCGATCTATCGGTTTAGTTTGGCCTACTAGATTGATTTATCTTGCAATGGGAGAGGTGCTTTGTGATGGGTTCAATCTTGCGGTGCTCAATCCTAGTGACAGAAGGGGACATGATACGTATTTTTATTGTTGCCATTAAGGATAAAAAGATGGGGTTTATTCATTTTGATTGAATTTGCTTCTGTACATCATGTCATCTTGCTTAAGGCATTCCTCTGTTTTTATTAACTTAATACTCTAGATGCATGCTGGATAGCGGTCGATGAGTGGAGTAATAGTAGTAGATGCAGGCAGGAGTCGGTCTACTTGTCTCGGACGTGATGCCTATATACATGATCATTGCCATGAATCCGTCATAATTATTTGCTATTCTGTCAATTGCCCAACAGTAATTTGTTTACCCAACGTATGTTTCTGTGCTCGAGGGAGAAGCCTCTGGTGAAAACTATGGCCCCCGGGTCTATCTTTATCATATTAAAAACCTAAAAATACCTTGCTGCAATTTATTAACTTTTATTTGAATTAGTATTTTAGTTTAGCTATTTACCTCTATAAGATTTAATCCTTGCAAGTAACCGCTAAGAGGATTGACAACCCTCTTATTTGCGTTTGGTGCAAGTGTTTGCTCTTGTGTGTGCAGGTGCGCTTAACGGAATTTTGCTTGGTTCTCCGACTGGATTGATAACCTTGGTTCTTAACTGAGGGAAATACTTATCTCTACTGTACTGGATCATCCTCTCCTCTTCGAGGAAATACCAACGCAGACTACAAGTAGCAGGAAGAATTTCTGGCGCCGTTGTCGGGGAGACATCATCAAAACTACCAAGTACCTTCGCACAAATTATCATTCACTTGCATTTAATTTATTTACCTTTTATTTGCTTTTGCTCTCGTTTTCATCTCCCCCACTTCTAATTTTTTTTACAAAAACTCAAAAATATATTATTTGCTTGTTTGCTAGTTTGCTTGCTTGCTTCACCATTATGGCTACTTCTTCGCTCGTTACTACTACCCCTGAAAATGAAGTACTTAATTTCAAACAAAGGGGAGGAGAGAATTTAAAAGATGCTTGGTATAGGATTTGCGATGCTCAAAATAGATCAACTCGTAAGCAATCCACTCCTGTTTTTCTTCGGAGTTTTTACGTGGGAATTACAACTTGGTATAGATTTGTTCTTGACACTATTACCGGAGGGAATTTCTTGATGTGTCCCACTTCGAATGCTTTCAATGCTATGAGAAATTTAGTGGGTTCACCCCCTATCATTATTAATGAAACGGCATTGACTTTGGAGCATGTTATGCAATGGCTAGAAGCTATAGAAAATAAAATGCTTACTATTGAACATCTTGAAAATTTAGACAAAAAGGTCCACAATCATATTACTCAATTTGGTTCTAAGGTGGGGATTGCTTTGAAAACTTTAAAGGAAAAGGAACCAATAATTAACGAAAGGATAGAACAAAGTCCCGCTAGAATTGATAAGTTGGAGGAAATTATCAACAACTTGGGTTCTGCTTTTTCCTCCACTAAAAACATTGATAAGACTCCTCCAAATAAAAATTGCAAGTTTATATATGTTCCTAAGGTCAAGGCTGCTACTTCTAGTAAAGGGAGTGAGGATCTTAAAATGATTAGCGTGCATCCCAATTTCATTGATATAATTAAGGAACCTATCCATAAAAATAAGATTCTTGATTTTGTGCCTAGAAGTGTGATGATGAGGAACTCTTATGTGAAATCTACTAGAAAAAATGGATGTGTGATTGAGGAGTTGGAATCCAAGGATGACAATACTTGAAACTATGCATTATGCCTAGCTAGGGGCATAAAACAATAGCGCTTGTTGGGAGACAACCCAATGAATAAAATAAAATTTTGCTTTTACCTACTATTTTTGTGTGTTTGCATGATTATAGCTTCTGTTATGATTGTGTTTTTATGTTTTAATTAGTGTTTGTGCCAAGTAATGCCTTTGGGATGATTTGGATGATAGTATAATTGATCTTGTTTGGAAAACAGAAAGTTTTGCATCTAGTGCTGGAATTTTAGTTCTGTACTAGAGCATCATAAAAATCTGAAATGTTTACACAGTATTGGTATATGAATTGTTTACGTTGTCCTATTTTTTCAGAATTTTTGGAGTTACAGAAGTATGGCGTTTAAATAGATCTTTACAGACTGTTCTGTTTTAGACATATTCAGTTTTTATTGCATAGTTTGCTTATTTTGATGAATCTATGGATCGTATCTGGGGTATGAGTCATGGAGAAGTTGGAGTACAGAAGAATTATGCCAATATTAAATATGAATCAATTTACAACAGTACTTAAAGTTTAAGGTTTGTTTGTTATACTAATGGATCTCACGACGTTTCTGTTGAGTTTTGTGTGCTGAAGTTTTCAAGTTTTGGGTGAGACTACGATGGATAAAGGAATAAGGAGCGGCAAGAGCCTAAGCTTGGGGATACCCAAGGCACCCCAAGGTAATATTCAATGAAGACTCAAGCGTCTAAGCTTGGGGATGCCCCGGAAGGCATCCCCTCTTTCGTCTACAATCTATCGGTAACTCACTTGGAGCTATATTTTTATTCATCACATGATATGTGTTTTATTGGAGCGTCTTGTGAAATAGTTTGTTTGCTTTTGTTTGTTTTTTAGTTTGTCACAATCATCTTTGCTGAACACACTTTTTTGAGAGGGACACACATTATTCGTGATTTGTTAGAATACTCTATGTGCTTCACTTATATCTTTTGAGCTAGGCAGTTGCTCTAGTGCTTCACTTATATCCTTTAGAGCAAGGCGGTGGTTATATTTTAAAGCAATAGTTGCACTCTCATGCTTCACTTATATCTTTTTGAGAGTCTCATGATAGCAATGGTAATATGCACGGGTTATGAATTTGGTCCTGATATGATAGGTATTCAAGAGGTATATAATAAAAACTTTCATGTAGATCACTGAATATGATAAATTTGATTCATTGCAATAGTTTTGCGATATTAAGATGGTAATAGGTGGGAGGTATTAGTAGATAATTGTGGTTTAGTAATAATAATTGTGTTAAGGTTTGTGATTCCCGAAGCATGCATGTATGATCTGTCGTTATGCTAAGAAGTTGGAGCATGAATTATTATTGATTGTTTTCCATTGTGTGGCGGTCGGGGGTGTGCGATGGTTAACTCCTACCAACCTCACCCCTAGGAGCATGCGTAGTAGAACTAGTGGGAAAAAGAGAGAAGGGGCAATGTTACTATCCTTTTCCACACTTGTGCTTCAGAGTAGCACCATGTTTTTCATATAGAGAGTCTCCTATTTTGTCACTTTCATATACTAGTGGGAATTTTTCATTATAGAACTTGGCTTGTTGTGGCACCCCGCCTGAATACCACTGTAGCCAGACGGTCGCTGCACACACCAGCCCAGGAAATCACTCTGGCATGCGCTTTTACAACAGTATCATGAATCATGGGCATTTCTATTAATGGATATATAAGTCTTACATGATATTTTACAATGGTGATGGCAGCAGAAAAGCTCTATCTAAGGCAGCATGGTCTTGGTGCGGCTCCAATCCACAGGGATCTGACTGGGTTACTCTTCTAGCCCGCGAACACTCCGGCTCCTCGCTAGAAGTCGTCGAATCCTTAGGTGAACCTGGCCACATTGAAGGCCGCTGAGTACTTTTGAATGTACTCGCAAGCAAACCAAACCAACATATACACCAAGCAAAGCAATCCATGGCATTCAAGCATGCATTTGTTATTAGAGCAACATTAATTATCATGGCATAGCATACCTATCTAGCAATATTAATTATCATGTCATAACAGGATTATCCAGCATGATAACTACCAAGTAAAACATATCAAGTAAATAATCCATACTCCGAATATGTCATGATCCAAACCAAATCCGATCCAAATCCAATCCAAGTCTCGTGGTCATCCGACCCTTTAGCTCATAGCCATCGCATGGCTAACATTCATACCCCTGACATCATCTAATGTCCATGCATCCGTACTGCAAGTCTGACAAACCTTACCATTCTCTGGTTCAGTCTTAGCAATAACATTATATAGTTTGTTCCTCCAGACTCGACACAGACCAAATTGTGTGACCTAGTACGAACTGTGTCCATGACCGAGGACGCGGCTATTCGAATAGATTTACACTCTGCAGAGGTTGCGCACTTTACCCACACTATGGAGCTCCTGGCCTCATGCTCCCATTCGGGTGGATCGGTGCTGCTCCAACAAAACTTGCCTACTACCTGGCACTCTTATGGTCCCACCGACAATCATACCCTCCCAGGGTCATGTCCTGGGTGGCCCCTGTGTCACTCCTGACACCTGCCACCGTCGTGGCCAAACAAAACTGTCCCAAAGGGGGACCCTGGATCCATATAACTGAACTGGCTCACAGGACTATCGCCGCCTACCGGGCCAGGGTAGCACGCGTGCATAATCCCCCCCTCTTTGGTGGTACCGATAAGAGGCACGACAATAGACCAAGCTAGGGCCTTCTCATAAAGACGAGTGTGGCTGCACTCATGAGTTCGATTCGGTGGCACTATGACTCGATCCAGCCGACGGAGAAGGTTGTCATATTAAGTCATATTCTTTTATTACAATAACAATCATCCAAGATGTAAACTAGTATATCAACATAACAACCTATCTCCACATTGTCACCTACGAGTCACTTGTGCGATAATATGATGAGCATTAGCAGGTAATGTAAATAGCAAATTCAAACTAGCAGGAGTTTAATTATTTCTAACACAGGCATATTAATTAATTAAACACGCAAGAATAACACAGAGCAATGCTTTAGGGCACATATCAGATGGTCGGCTTGCCTGGGGTCGATGAATGCACCGGAGAGGAGTGCGATCACCTCGCAGAAAAATTCGCCGAAGAAGATTCCCTCTCGAAGGGTCTGAATAGAGGGCAGGGGCAAAATGGGCATTTTCAGAAAGTGTCACCATTGCAAAAGTGACATCATTGGAACGGGCTCGACGAACTGAGAAAGTGGGCTTTGGATTCACCTGAATCGGAGTTACGAGCGAAAAGTTGTGGCCGTTCATAGTTTAGGCAGAAAATAAACAGAAACTGTTCATTTTTGCCCTTAGCCGACGAACGTTCACAATTTAAGGGTTTCAGCGCCGGCGGCTGTAAACAGATGGTGTATTTGGGGAAACGCGCTTTTACCGCGGGGAGGCGACTTCCTGAGAAGCCGTTTCACTTATCCGGTGTGGCGCTGCTCCTCCCACCGACAGGTGGGGTCGGGGCCCACCCGTCAGGGCACTCTTCTCTCTCCTCCCTCTCCTTCTTCCTCCTCTCTCCTCTCGCCCACGCCGACTGTAGAGGGCTCGGCTCCGGTGGGGCCCGGGCGTCCCGATGAGCTTCTCCGGCCATCGATGGCACGGCTGGGGTCGCC
Source organism: Elymus sibiricus (assembly GCA_039707655.1). NCBI lineage: Eukaryota > Viridiplantae > Streptophyta > Magnoliopsida > Poales > Poaceae > Elymus > Elymus sibiricus. Next base: position 404,454,176 of record CM077672.1, read on the forward strand.
GGAGAGCCGTGGTTCTAGTGGTGGGTAGCGGGGCCGCCAGGGAGGGCTGGAGGTGGGGCGGCGAGATGCGGCCGAGGGCGGCGGCTCTGGTCGAGGTGGGAGCTCCAGTGGCCGGGGAGGCTGGGCGCGGGTGTGGGCGAGGTCGTCGGAGCATGGCGCACTCGATGATGAGCTCGGATGGAGCCGGGGTCGACCGGAATGCCCGAATTTGAACAGAGAGCCGGCGGCAGAGTTTCGGCCATGGGAGGGGTCAGAGAGCTTCTCGAGCTCGGTTTAGAGCTTGGGCGGAGCTAGGAGGGAAAGGGAGGGCTGCTGGGATGGTGTGGTTGCTCGGGGAGGGGCTCGGCCGTGGCTATTTACAGCCGGCCGAGGCGGGTGGATATGGACGGCCACCGTGGCGTCCTTAGCCGTGCACTGGAGCTCCGGCAAGGTGCGAGCGAGGAATGGTGCCGACCTGACCGCGACTATTGCGACGCGGTGCCGAGGAGCTAGTTGGCGCTTCGGGAGAGCTCGAACACGTCCGGAGCCGCGTGGCAACAGTGGCGGTACGGCGGAGCTTATCGGGGTCCAGCGAGGAAGAGAACGGAGGGGGAAATTATGGGAGAGGGGGCACGCAGCCGAGGGGAGGCTAGTCGGCATGAATGGACAAGCGGGGGCTGGCCGGAGATGACCGGACGGAGCTGACAGAGCTCAGAGCACCACTTTGGCGTGCTCTTCGTGTGGTCACCACGGGCACCGCTTGTCCAAGGCACCAGATGTTCCCGGAAACTTGTCAATGGGATGTATCACTGCTCAAATGGGTGATAGCAATATCTGGAACCAGCTAGGTAGAGCTGAGGTGATAGAAATCTGCAAAAACAGATTCTAACAGCAAATTTGGCTGGACTTTTCTGGAGAAATGGATGAAGGAGAGGAGCTGGATCTTTATCACAATGAGATAGGGTAGGAAGGAGTAGGTGCTGGTAAAATTTGAGGCCATTTGGACCTTGTTTGCATGCACTTCCTTTGCAGTGCAAATTTTGGTCCAGAAACTAGACTTTGATGTTGTGCTCAACTGGCTTGATGAAATGAGCTGAATCTTGGTGGAGGGAAGTTATTTGGATGAATGGAGGTACTAGCAAAATTTCAGCTCATTTGGAAATGCCAAAGTGGTACTTCCTTCACAGAGCTTGAATCTGGACAGAAACTAGATGGAATTTCTGGGAAAAATTGGCTAGATGAAATGATGTGAATTTTTGCATGGTCACACCATATAGGGAATGTGAAGTCCTGGATTAATTTCAAGATTTTAGAAGCAATATAAGATATAGTTGCTTCACAACCTCACAATAAATCCAGAAAAAAGAATTGGATGATGTGCTCAAAATTTGAACTATGTAACTTGGGTTCGTGATGGAAATGGTGAATATATGGATTGGAGAAGCTCCACAAATTAATTGGGATTTTTTCTGGCTACCAAAATGGTAGTTCCTTTGGAAAGTGCCCAAAGTGCAATATTGGCTTTAAATAGGAAAATGCAATTTCCCCTTTTTAATTATGGCCAATATTTTTATGGGAGCTCAATATGATCACAAGGAATATCTCCACAAGTTTTCATGAACTTTGGAGAGGGATAGGTATTTTCCTGGATTTAATTCCTTTAACTGGTAGAAAATGAATTAATTTTAAATGAAAAATATTGCAAATAACTTGGCAATATTTTTGCATATCCAGGGTTTATAGATGTGGGATGATCACTGGGAAAAGTTTGGGAGGCAATAGATCAAAGGAAATTGGGGTTCCTTTGTAACTGCCAGAATTAGGGTTTCCCTTCCAGTAACTCGGAAGGTAGGGTTTCGGCGGCAAAATCCTGAGAAGATGTCTTGGGTGGCAAGGTTGGTCTGGGGAGAATCTCTGGATGGATAGGAAAGGCAAGGCTAAATGATCATCTACATATACCCAAAGGCGAGAGAAAATCCGATAACATCGAAAAAAAAGACGGGAGTCAAATCCCGTGAAGGAAAGATTCGAGGAGTGAAAACCAGGGTGTTACAAACCTACCCCCCTTTAGAAAATCTCGTCCTCGAGATTTCCGGGATTACCTCCCGGCTAAGGGAAAACATACCTGTGTGCGACTTGGATCCATCAGCTATCTTGTCTTCATTTGTTTACTGACCTTTTGACTGCCTCTTTCAATGGCTCGGTTACTGCCTTCTCAAACGGCTGCATTGAATTCTTCTCTTTCCTGTCAAGCAATCCTTCTATCTTGGTAGTTTGTCATCTAGGATCGGTGGGTAGCGAGTAGTATCAACAGAATAGCTCATTTTCAAGGCTTGGAGCTAGCTGTTTTGGATTTTGTGTTGATACTCCGTATCCTGACCGTCATGGGCAAGGCATCCCTCCATGGTGCATGATATTGTATGCATACATCCACTATTCTTCCTGAGTGTCTATGGACAATTGTCCCTGTTTCTTGCTCAGAATAAATCCTCAGTCTGGCTGTGGGTTCTATATGCTTGCTTCCTTCTGTCGTATGCATTCGGGCTTTGTCCTCAGGGGATCCCCACATGAAATGTCAGGCATGATCACAAGGTAATCACAGACGGTAATCTCTTATTTCAATGACCTTATGGCGTCCACAACCTGTCGATGCTTACGTGTATGTGCTTTTAGCTATTCTATCTGAATGCCTTGTCGCCATGTGAATTCAGATAGTCAAACTCTGTTGCTTACAGAGATGGCTTTCCCATACGTATCCTCTGTAGTCCTTGTTGTAACCACTGAGCTAAGCATAGTATAGCTATCATTCGGTGCATCCTTTCGGGGCATATCCTCTTATTTTGGTTGATGGCCCGTATTCACGATGAGTATGACATGCTAGCTGCATTGTTGTGGCCGTGTATGCAAGAGTCTGACAAAGATTGATAATATCACCTTGTCTGTGAGATTTCATTTTATTGACCGTCACAGAGATTGCGTATCCGAAGCTTCATTGTTCTTGAGAGTTCCTTTGATGGACCTGTCATGACCTGCCAACACGGCTCCTTGGTCATATCCTAGCTTGTTGAGCTTATATTCACACTTACTCTTGCATATCACGTGGGGATTGCTGCGTTCATATCCTTCTTTGAAGTGTGGGGCCAATATTTCTCTGAACACAGCCATTCCAGTGTACGAGTGGCTTGCATGAACTGATCCACTGGACTGCATGCTCACAACCTATGCAGGGGTAGGATTAATTCATTCATAACCACTGAGTTCTGAGGCGGACGTGTGTCTGGACTAGTTCGTGCTTCTGACAGGATGGGTGTGGGCACGATGGAGTGTTAAAGTAGGCTGAATTCCTTATGCTCGAAGCTTTTGTCAGGGTAGTGTGCCGAAGAAGGCTGGGTGTCATACCTCAGAAGTTTTCCCTCATGTGGCTTACTACGGAAGGTCAGGTGCCTTATGCTGGAAGCTTTCGGCGATAGCACGCTGAGGAAGATGGGAGTGCCGTTCCCCAGAAGATTTTCACCTTAGTAGCGTAGTAAGGAAGATTGGGAGTCTTGCGTCGTAAGCTCTTTCCGATAGCTTGCGGAGGAAGGCTGGGTCGCTTATACCAGAAGCCTTTCACTATGATATGCAGCCGGACCGGTGGCCGGTTCTGGCTTCCGTCCAAGGTATCCCGAATTTACCCATAGTGGAGCCAAAACTTGGTATAGGCCATACCTTGTCTGAAGATATTCCATTGATCGGGCACACCGCTTGTCTTTCTGCTAGTCTGCTCATTGCTGTTGTAAAGGTTGCACCACTGATACGGACTTTATGTTGACAATTAATTCGGAATACCCTTTGCATTCCAACCAAGTGTTGCCGGTAGTGAGCAGTTGACGAGTAATTTCATTTGGTTTTAGCTGAGCTTCCACGTATTTGAAATTCCCATTGATTCTGGGCAGCAGGGAACTCATCCATATTTCTCGCAGACCATATTCATCATGCCCAGAAAATTTGTATGTGCATCGAGGAATCCCAGAATATGCTTTGAAATGTATATCAGCATACCAGAATTTTTGTGGTGGCTTTCGGCACATTCACATTCTTGAAATATGTCTTCTGTGGATAATAAATGATTCTTGAGTCCGTTGAAAGAAGACTCAAGGTTCATTCCACTGACTGAAATAATTCTTGTATCGAGGGCCGAATAATTTGCTTTTGCTGATGTCCATTTTTGTTGGCTTCTTTGAGGCAAACTCTCTCAGGTATATTCTGGCCTTGTCTGTTGCACGCAGATTCTGCTTCTGACCCATCCTTCATTCTTGACAGATCCGGTGGTAATGTTCTGAATATCGGGCAGTTGGATTGTCTTGACTCTTACTGAATTTGGATTATTGGGTATTATCCAAATTGTGTGTTGGTCTTCTAGGGTAGCTCTTGCGGATGGATCCAGTCGAGGCAAAAGAACGGAAAGAGGCAAGAACCGCGAAAAAGCAAATAAAGCTCAAATTTTGCGGACCTTACACACGTGGCCAAAGATCCACTAGTATAACTAGCCTAGCGCACTCGATGCACCTCTAAGGATTTAGAAGCGAGCCACACAATGCTCCTGGTAGCAATTGGTGTCAAGCTCCTACTACTTCCTTAGGGAACATCACACTCGACGCATGACCACAGCCACAGTGGCTTAGTCAACGATCCTAAGGTTGTCAGGGAAAAGATGGAATTTATAAGCGTTTCCCAAAGGAAACTGGATTTGAGAACAGAAATGCCATCGTTAGCAAGCAAGGTAGGAATATCTGGTTCACCTAGGGGTTAAGGGCTCACGGGTCATTGCCTGGTGCGGACATTTCACACCGGACGCAAAGGCCATGAGAGTTGAGGTCTGATGGAGCCAAAAACCTATGGGGTTGCCTTACGATCAATAGTAGCCGTGCCTATCTGGCAAAGATGGCTGAAATCCATCTGGACATTCTACTGATCAAGAGGCAATGAAATCTAGCTAGGGTAACCTACCGTCAGACTGGCTCTGATACCATCCGTTGTGGCGCCCTGTCTGAATACCACTGTAGCCAGACGGTCGCCACACACACCAGCCCAGGAAATCACTCTGGCATGCGCTTTTACAACAGTATCATGAATCACGGGCATTTCTATTAATGGATATATAAGTCTTACATGATATTTTACAATGGTGATGGCAGCGGAAAAGCTCTATCTAAGGCAGCATGGTCTTGGTGCCGCTCCAATCCACAGGGATCTGACTGGGTTACTCTTCTAGTCCGCGAACACGCCGGCTCCTCACTAGAAGTCGTCAAATCCTTAGGTGAACCTGGCCACATTGAAGGCCGCTGAGTACTTTTGAATGTACTCACAAGCAAACCAAACCAACATATACACCAAGCAAAGCAATCCATGGCATTCAAGCATGCATTTGTTATTAGAGCAACATTAATTATCATGGCATAGCATACCTATCTAGCAATATTAATTATCATGTCATAACAGGATTATCCAGCATGATAACTACCAAGTAAAACATATCAAGTAAATAATCCATACTCCGAATATGTCATGATCCAAACCAAATCCGATCCAAATCCAATCCAAGTCTCGTGGTCATCCGTCCCTTTAGCTCATAGCCATCGCATGGCTAACATTCATACCCCTGACATCATCTAATGTCCATGCATCCGTACTGCAAGTCTGACAAACCTTACCATTCTCTGGTTCAGTCTTAGCAATAACATTATATAGTTTGTTCCTCCAGACTCGACACAGACCAAATTGTGTGACCTAGTACAAACTATGTCCATGACCGAGGACACGGCTATTCGAATAGATTTACACTCTGCAGAGGTTGCGCACTTTACCCACACTATGGAGCTCCTAGCCTCATGCTTTCATTCGGGTGGACCGGTGCTGCTCCAACAAAACTTGCCTATTGCCTAGCACTCTTACGGTCCCACCGACAATCATACCCTCCCACGGTCATGTCCTGGGTGGCCCCTGTGTCACTCCTGACACCTGCCACCGTCGTGGCCAAACAAAACTGTCCCAAAGGGGGACCCTGGATCCATATAACTGAACTGGCTCACAGGACTATCGCCGCCTACCGGGCCAGGGTAGCACGCGCGCATAATCCACCCCCTCTTTGGTGGTACCGATAAGAGGCACGACAATAGACCAAGCTAGGGCCTTCCCATAAAGACGAGTGTGGCTGCACTCCTGAGTTTGATTCGGTGGCACTATGACTCGATCCAGCCGACGGAGAAGGTTGTCATATTAAGTCATATTCTTTTATTACAATAACAATCATCCAAGATGTAAACTAGTAGATCAACATAACAACCTATCTCCACATTGTCACCTACGAGTCACTAGTGCGATAATATGATGAGCATTAGCAGGTAACGTAAATAGCAAATTCAAACTAGCAGGAGTTTAATTATTTCTAACACGGGCATATTCATTAATTAAACACGCAAGAATAACACAGAGCAATGCTTTAGGGCACATATCAGATGGTCGGCTTGCCTGGGGTCGATGAATGCACCGGAGAGGAGTGCGATCACCTCGCGGAAAAATTCGCCGGAGAAGATTCCCTCTCGGAGGGGCTGAATAGAGGGCAGGGGCAAAATGGGCATTTTCAGAAAGTGTCACCATTGCGAAAGTGACATCATTGAAACGGGCTCGACGAACTGAGAAAGTGGGCTTTGGATTCACCTGAATCGGAGTTACGAGCGAAAAGTTGTGGCCGTTCGTAGTTTAGGCAGAAAATAAATAGAAACTGTTCATTTTTGCCCTTAGCCGACGAACGTTCACAATTTAAGGGTTTCAGCGCCGGCAGCTGGAAACAGATGGGGTATTTGGGGAAATGCGCTTTTACCGCGGGGAGGCGACTTCCTGAGAAGCCGTTTCACTTATCCCGCATGGCGCTGCTCCTCCCACCGACAGGTGGGGTCGGGGCCCACCCGTCAGGGCACTCTTCTCTCTCCTCCCTCTCCTTCTTCCTCCTCTCTCCTCTCCCCGACGCCGGCTGCAGAGGGCTCGGCTCCGGCGGGGCCCGGGCGTCCCGGTGAGCTTCTCCGGCCATCGATGGCACGATTGGGGTCGCCGGAGAACCGTGGTTCTAGTGGTGGGTAGCGGGGACGCCAGGGAGGGCTGGAGGTGGGGCGGCGAGATGCGGCTGAGGGCGGCGGCTCCGGCCGAGGTGGGAGCTCCAGTGGCCGGGAAGGCTGGGTGCGGGTGTGGGCGAGGTCGCCGGAGCATGGCGCGCTCGATGATGAGCTCGGACGGAGCCAGGGTCGACCGGAATGCCCGAATTTGAGCAGAGAGCCGGCGGCAGAGTTTCGGCCATGGGAGGGGTCAGAGAGCTTCTCGAGCTCGGTTTAGAGCTTGGGCGGAGCTAGGAGGGAAAGGAAGGGCTGCTGGGATGGTGTGGGTGCTCGGGGAGGGGCTCGGCCGCGGCTATTTATAGCCGGCCGAGGCGGGTGGATAGGGACGGCCGCCGTGGCGTCCTTAGCCGTGCACTGGAGCTCCGGCAAGCTGGCGAGCGAGGAGTGGTGCCGACCTGACCGCGACTATTGCGACGCGGTGCCGAGGAGCTAGCTGGCACTTCGGGAGAGCTCGAACGCGTCCGGAGCCGCGTGGCAATAGTGGTGGTACGACGGAGCTTGTCGGCGTCCGGCGAGGAAGAGAACGGAGGGGGAACCTACGGGAGAGGGGGCACGCGGCCGAGGGGAGGCTAGTCGGCATGAATGGACAAGCGGGGGCTGGCCGGAGATGACCGGACGGAGCTGACAGAGCTAAGAGCACCACTTTGGCGTGCTCTTCATGTGGTCACCACGGGCACCGCTTGTCCAAGGCACCAGATGTTCCCGGAAACTTGTCAATGGGATGTACCACTGCTCAAATGGGTGATAGCAATATCTGGAACCAGCTAGGTAGAGCTGAGGTGATAGATATCTGCAAAAACAGATTCTAACAGCAAACTTGGCTAGACTTTTCTGGAGAAATGGATGAAGGGGAGGAGCTGGATCTTTATCACAATGAGATAGGGTAGGAAGGAGTAGGTGCTGGTAAAATTTGAGGCCATTTGGACCTTGTTTGCATGCACTTCCTTTGCAGTGCAAATTTTGGTCCAGAAACTAGACTTTGATGTTGTGCCCAACTGGCTTGATGAAATGAGCTGAATCTTGGTGGAGGGAAGTTATTTGGATGCATGGAGGTACTGGCAAAATTTCAGCTCATTTGGAAATGCCAAAGTGGTACTTCCTTCACAGAGCTTGAATCTGGACAAAAATTAGATGGAATTTCTGGGAAAAATTGGCTAGATGAAATGATGTGAATTTTTGCATGGTCACACCATATAGGGAATGTGAAGTCCTGGATTAATTTCAAGATTTTAGAAGCAATATAAAATATAGTTGCTTCACAACCTCAAAATAAATCCAGAAAAAAGAATTGGATGATGTGGTCAAAATTTGAACTATGTAACTTGGGTTCTTGATGGAAATGGTGAATATATGGATAGGAGAAGCTCCACAAATTAATTGGGATTTTTCGTGGCTACCAAAATGGTAGTTCCTCTGGAAGTGCCCAAAGTGCAATATTGGCTTTAAATAGGAAAGTTCAATTTCCCCTATTTAATTATCGCCAATATTTTTATGGGAGCTCAATATGATCACAAGTAATATCTCCACAAGTTTTCATGAACTTTGGAGATGGATAGGTATTTTTCTGGATTTAATTCCTTTAACTGGCAGAAAAGGAATTAATTTTAAATGAAAAATATTGCAAATGACTTGGCAATATTTTTGCATATCCAGGATTTATAGATGTGGGATGATCACTGGGAAAAGTTTGGGAGGGAATAGATCAAAGGAAATTGGGGTTCCTTTGTAACTGCCAGAATTAGGGTTTCCCTTCCGGTAACTCGGAAGGTACGGTTTCGGCGGCAAAATCCTGAGAAGATGTCTTGGGTGGCAAGGTTGGTCTGGAGAGAATCTCTGGATGGATAGGAAAGGCAAGGCTAAATGACCATCTTCATATACCCAAAGGCGAGAGAAAATCCGATAACATCGAAAAAAAGACGGGAGTCAAATCCCGCGAAGGAAAGATTCGAGGAGTGAAAACCAGGATGTTACACTTGTATATTCCGATGACGGGCTTCCTCAAATGCCCGAGGTCTTCATGAGCAAGCAAGTTGGATGCACACCCACTTAGTTTTCATGTTGAGCTTTCATACACTTATAGCTCTTAGTGCATCTGTTGCATGGCAATCCCTACTCCTCACATTGACATCAATTGATGGGCATCTCCATAGCCCGTTGATTAGCCTCGTCGACGTGAGACTTTCTCAATTTTTGACTTCTCCTATTTATCTCTACCACCACACTCTATTCCACCCATAGTGCTATATCCATGGCTTGCGCTCATGTATTGCGTGGGAGTTGAAAAAGTTGAAGCGCGTTAAAAAGTATGAACCAATTGCTTGGCTAAAACCGGGGTAGTGCATGATAAATATTTTGTGTGAAGAAGATGGAGCAAGAAAGGATTGTATGATTTTGTAGGGATAACGTTATTTAGCATGTTTATTTTGAAAGACATGATTGTTTGCTAGTATGCCTGAGTATTGATGTCTTTATATCAAATTATAGACTATTGCTTTGAATCATTTGGATCTTATTATTCATACCGTAAGAGAGATTACATAATGAAACAAGATAGGTAGCATTCCACATCAAAATTCTGTTTTTATCATTTACCTACTCGAGGACGACCAGGAATTAAGCTTGGGGATTCTTGATACGTCTCCAACGTATCTATAATTTTTGATTGTTCCATGCTATTATAGTATCAATCTTGGATGTTTTTATATGCAATTATTTATCATTTTTTGGGACTAACCTATTAACCTAATGCCCAGTGCCAGTTGCTGTTTTCTGCTTGTTTTTGGCTTGTCAGAGAAACAGTACCAAATGAAGTCCGAATGCCACGAAACTTTTTGGAGATTTTTTTCTGGACAAAAGAACCCTTGGAAGCTTCGGGAGGAGGCCAGAAGGCTCATGGAGGCTTCACAAGGCAACCGGGCGCGCCCCAGGGGGGCGCGCCGTGTTGCCTTGTGGGGCCCACGTGACTCCATTTGACCTAATTCCACTTCTATAAATTCACAAATATTGGGAAACCCCCAGAGAGCCAGAAGAAATAACCTTTCCGCCGCCGCAAGCCTCTGTTCTTCCACGATCCCATCTGGACGCCTTTTCCGGTACTCTGCCGGAGGGGGAATCGATCACGGAGGGCTTCTACATCAACCTTGCTGCCCTTTCGATGATGTGTGAGTAGTTTACCATTGACCTACGGGTCCATAGCTAGTATCAAGATGGCTTCTTCTCTCTCTTTGATCTTCAATACCATGTTCTCCTCGATGTTCTTGGAGTTCTATCCGATGTAATCTTCTTTTGCGGTGTGTTTGTTGGGATCCGATGAATTGTGAGTTTATGATCAGCTTATTCATGAGAAATATTTGAGTCTTCTCTGAACTCTTTTATGCATGATTATTATAGCTTTGTATTTCTCTCTGATCTATCGATTTGGTTTGGCCAACTAGATTGGTTTATCTTGCAATGGGAGAGGTGCTTTGTGATGGGTTCAATCTTGCGGTGCTCAATCCCAGTGACAGAAAGGGACATGACACGTATTTGTATTGTTGCCATTAAGGATAAAAAGATGGGGTTTAATCATATTGCTTGAGTTTACTTTGTCTACATCATGTCATCTTGGTTAAGGCGTTACTCTGTTTCATACTTAATACCCTAGATGCATGCTGGATAGCGGTCGATGGGTGGAGTAATAGTAGTATATCCAGGCTGGAGTCGGTCTACTTTTCTTGGACGTGATGCCTATATACATGATCATTGCCATGAATCCGTCATAATTATTTGCTTTTCTATCAATTACCCAACAGTAATTTGTTTACGCACCATATGCTATGTGTTCGAGAGAGAAGCCTCTAGTGAAAACTATGGCCCCCGGGTCTACTTTTATCATATATTAAAACCAAAAATACCATGCTGCAATTTATTTACTTTTATTTTATTTAGTATTTTAGTTTATCTATCTATCACTATCAGAATTAATCCTTGCAAATAACCGCTAAGAGGATTGACAACCTTCTTATTCGCGTTGGGTGCAAGTGTTTGCTTTTGTGTGTGCAGGTGCGTTTAACGGGATTTTGCTTGGTTCTCCTACTGGATTGATAACCTTGGTTCTTAACTGAGGGAAATACTTATCTCTACTATACTGCATCATCCTCTCCTCTTCGGGGAAATACCAACGCAGTCTACAAGTAGTAGAGACAAAATCTAGGCTGATTTCTTTGTTAATGTTTCTGGACCAAGGTACTTCCTTTTTTGAAAGCATGTGCGGGGATCAATTGTACTTTCCATATTAGGAGGGTCTGTTCAATTTAACCAGGGAGCGCATGTGCGCTAGTGATACGTCTCCAACGTATCTATAATTTTTGATTGTTCCATGCTGTTATATTATGAATCTTGGATGTTTTATATACATTTACAAGTAATTATATATCATTTTTTGGGACTAACCTATTAACTTAGTGCCCAGTGCCAGTTGCTGTTTTCTGCCTGTTTTTGGTTTTACAGAATATCAATATCAAACGAAGTCCAAATGCCACGAAACTTTTTGGAGATTTTTTTCTGGACATATACAACACTAGAAGCTTCGGGAGGAGGCCAGAAGACCCAGGAGGTGGCCACGAGCCACCAGGGAACGCGCCCTGGTGCCTTGTGGGCCCACCTCTGACCCTTTTGACCTAATTCCACCACCATAAATTCCCATAAATCGGGAAACCAACAGGGGAGTCCACGAAATACTTTTTCCGCCGCCGCAAGCTTCTGTTCTCGAGAGATCCCATCTGGGGTACTTTTTCGGCACTCCGCCGGAGGGGGAATCGATCACGGAGGGGCTCTACATCAACCTTGCTGCCCTTCCGATGATGCGTGAGTAGTTTACCATAGACCTTCGGGTCCATAGTTAGTAGCTAGATGGCTTCTTCTCTCTTTTTTATCTTCAATACAATGTTCTCCTCGATGTTCTTGGAGTTCTATCCAATGTAATCACTTTTTGCGGTGTGTTTGTTGGGATCCGATGAATTGTGAGTTTATGATCAGATTATCCATGAATATTATTTGAGACTTCTCTGAACTCTTTTATGCATGATTATTATAGCCTCATATTTCTTCTCCGATCTATTGATTTGGTTTGGCCAACTAGATTGATTTATCTTGCAATGGGAAGAGGTGCTTTGTAATGGGTTCGATCTTGCGGTGCTCAATCCCAGTGATAGAAAGGGACATGACACGTATGTATCGTTGCTATTAAGGGTAAAAAGATGGGGTTTATTCATACGTGAGTTTATCTTGTCTACATTATGTCATCTTGCTTAAGGCGTTACTCCGTTCTTTATGAACTTAATACTCTAGATGCATGCTGGATAGCGGTCGATGGGTGGAGTAATAATAGTAGATGCAGGCAGGAGTCGGTCTACTTGTCTCGGACGTGATGCCTATATACATGATCATTGCCTTGGATATCGTCATGATTATTTGCTTTTCTATCAATTGCCCAATAGTAATTTGTCTACCCACCGTATGCTATTTTCTCGAGAGAAGCCTCTAGTGAAAACTATGGCTCCCGGGTCTACTTAATTCATATTTTAAAAATCCTAAAAATACCTTGCTGCACTTTTATCTTATTTATTTTATTTTGTATTTTAGTTTGATCTATCTATCTATCACCATACAATTTAATCTTGCAATTTACCGCCGAGGGATTGACAACCCCTCGTTTGCGTTGGGTGCAAGGGTTTGTTGTTTGTGTGCAGGTACTGCTAACGAGGTGTTGCATGTTTCTCCTACTGGATTGATAAGCTTGGTTTCATAACTGAGGGAAATACTTACCTCTACTGTGCTGCATCATCCCTTCCTCTTCGGGGAAAATACCAACGCTAGCTACAAGTAGCAGGAAGAATTTCTGGCGCCGTTGCCGAGGAGACATCATCAACATCTATCAAGTACCTTCGCATAGACTATCATCTCCTTGCATTTATTTTATTTGCCTCTCTTTTTCATCTCCCCCACTTCTAATTTTTTTTACAAAAACACAAAAATATTTTTGTTTGCTTGTTTGCTAGTTTGCTTGTGTTGCCATGTGCCTTCTATTTGCTTGCGTCTTCGCTTGCCAAAAAATTATTGATATGGATCCTCATCCACTTGCTAATCTTTTCAAAAGATCCAATTATGATGAACCACAAGCTTGGGGATGATAATTTTGTCATGTCCACTACTTATTGCAATGATCATGATTGGGGTGATAATGCTTTTTATGATCTTGAAAATTTATTTAAGCATCATGATGAATATGATATTGATAATAATGCTTGCAGTAATATTGAAAGTGTGTTTGGAAGAGTGTCAACTCTAGGTAAAAATAATCCCACATATTTGGAGAGTGTTCAATCTTATGAAATTTTTGATGAGAGTTGGTTTGGAGAGGTCATAACTTTAGTTAATGCTAATCCCACTATTTCGGAAAATTGTAAAACTTTTATGCATGCGGATCATGAAGATAATATTTTATATGATAGCTATATTGTTGAATTTGATTATGATCCTACATGTATTTATTATGAGAGAGGAAAATATGGTTGTAGAAACTTTTATGTTACTCAATTACCTTTCTTGATATTGAAATTATTAGTGTTTCATTCTTCGTATTTGCATATGCTAGATGTTGTTTGTCTTGATAAATTGTTTACTTATAAAATGCCTATGCATAGGAAGTATATTAGACTTAAATATGTTTTTCACATGTTTCAGGATGCTCTCTTTGTGCTTCAATTCTTGTCTTTTATGTGAGCATCATTAATACCCCAAGCCTATCTTAATGGCTATAAAGAAAGAGCTTGTTGGGAGGCAACCCAATGAATAAAATAATTTTTTACTATTTGTTTCTGTTCTTGTGTGTTTACACAATTATGCTTCTGTTATGATTGTGTTTTTATGTTTTAATTAGTGTTTGTGCCAAGTAATGCCTTTGGGATGATTTCGAAGATAGTATAATTGATGTTGTTTGGAAAACCGAAAGTTTTACGTCCAGTGCTCGAATTTTGGTTCTGTACTGGAGCATCAGAAAAATCTGAAATTTTTACAGAGTATTAGTATATGAATTTCCAACGTTTTCCTAATTTTTCAGATTTTTTGGTATTACAGAAGTATGGATTTTAAATAGATTTCTACAGACTGTTCTATTTTTGACAGATTCTGTTTTTGATGTGTTGCTTGCTTGTTTTGATGAAACTATGGATTGTATCGGGGGGTATAAGCCATGGAGAAGTTAGAATACAGTAGGTATAATGCAAAAATAAAATATGAATGGGTTTGCAACAGTACTTAAAGTAGTGATTTATTTGTTATACTAACGGAGCTCACGAAGGTTTTGTTGAGTTTTGTGTGATTGAAGTTTTCAAGTTTTGGGTGAGATCACGATGGATGAAGGAATAAGGAGTGGCAAGAGCCTAAGCTTGGGGATGCCCATGGCACCCCAAGGTAATATTGAAGGAAGACTCAAGCGTCTAAGCTTGGGGATGCCCCGGAAGGCATCCCCTCTTTCTTCTACCAACCATCGGTAATTTTACTTGGAGCTATATTTTTATTCGTCACATGATATGAGTTTTGCTTGGAGCATCTTGTATGATATGAGTCTTTGCTTTGTTTGCTTTTTAGTTTTTCACAATCATCCTTGCTGAACACACCTATTTTGAGAGAGCCACACGTTATCATGATTTGTTAGAATACTCTATGTGCTTCACTTAAATTTTTTGAGCTAGGCAGTTGCTCTAGTGCTTCGGTTAAATCTTTTTGAGCATGGTGGTGGCTAAAATTTTGAAGAAATAAACTCTCATGCTTCACTTATATTATTTTGAGAGTTGATAGGATTAAAATTTTGAAGAAATGAATTCTCATGCTTCACTTATACTATTTTGAGAATTGATAAGATTAAAATTTTGAAGAAATATTTGCACTCTCATGCCTCACTTAAATCTTTTTGAGAGTTGATAATAGTAATGGTAATTTGCACAAGATATTAATTTGGTCCCAAAGTGATGAATATTCAAGGGGGATATAATAAAAACTTTCATATAGATCATTTGATATGATAAGCTTGATTCCTTGCAATAGTTTTGCGATATGGAGATGATTATATGTGAGTCATGTTAGTGAGCAATTGTGATTTAGTAAGAATATTGGTGTTATGGTTTGTGATTCCCTATGCATGCACGTAAAGTCAATAGTTATGCAACGAAATTATATCCTACTTATGGTGCATTATTCGGTGTTAGTTATGTTCAATGCATGTTTATGACCGTTTTCGCTTTTTGGTTGGTCGCTTCTCAATCTATTTGCTAGCCTTCATTTGTACTAAGCGGAAATACTGCTTGTGCATCCAAACTCTTTAAACCCAAGTTGTGCCATATGAGTCCACCATACCTACCTATACGCGGTATTTCCATGCCGTTCTAAGTAAATTTGCGTGTGCCAACTCTAAATTTCAAAATAATTTTCTGTTTTGTGTGCCCATACCGCTCATGAGGCGGAAGGGGGTGGCCAATATTTTCCATGCTAGGTGGGTTATTCTCACGACGAGTGTTTATTCACTTGTCATTGCACGAGAGTGTGGCAGGTAATAGGGATGCCCAGTCCCGAAATGAAATGAAATGAAAAATCTTATATGATGATAATAATAAATTCCTTGGAAAGTGTTGGTATGGAGGGCACCCGTGGATACGGCTAGCCATGGATTGTGAAAGAATGGTGGAAAAGGAATAACCTTTATTTTCTATTTGGGAACTGCCTATAATGTATCTAGCATGGAAGATATTGGGAATTCTCATTCGTTTTCGTTGACAGGAAATGCATGCCTCCCAAAATATTTTATCTCTCTAATTTAAACCTTGAGCTCTGGCACATTAGCAAATCTCTGCTTCCCTCTGCGAAGGGACTATCTATTTACTTTTATGCAATTTTTATTTTTATTTGAGTCTCCATCTTCTCTTATAAAAGCACCAACTAGAGAGCACTATTGTCATAATTGTGCATTGGATGTAGCTAATATGGAGTGTGTTTCATGAATGGATCAATGATTGAGCATAATGGGCTAGGGATAACTTTCTTTAGCGTTGATATTTTGAAAGGCATGGTTGCTTGTTAGTATGCTTTAGTATTTATATCTTCATGTCAAATTATAGACTATTGCTTTGAATCATTCAAGTCCAATGTCCATGCTACAAAAGAAAAGAATATGATGAATATGATAGGCAGCATTCCACATCAAAAATTCTGTTTTTATCATTTACCTACTCGAGGACGAGCAGGAATTAAGCTTGGGGATGCTGATACGTCTCCAACGTATCTATAATTTTTGATTGTTCCATGCTGTTATATTATCAATCTTGGATGTTTTATATACATTTACAAGCAATTATATATCATTTTTTGGGACTAACCTATTAACTTAGTGCCCAGTGCCAGTTGCTGTTTTCTGCCTGTTTTTGGTTTTATAGAATATCAATATCAAACGAAGTCCAAATGCCACGAAACTTTTTGGAGATTTTTTTCAGGATATATACAACACTAGAAGCTTCGGGAGGAGGCCAGAAGACCCCGGAGGTGACCACGAGCCACTAGGGCGCGCCTGGGGGGGGGGGGGGCAGGCGCGCCCTGGTGCCTCGTGGGCCCACCTCTGACCCTTTTGACCTAATTCCACCACTATAAATTCCCATAAATCGGGAAACCAACAGGGGAGTCCATGAAATACTTTTTGTGCCGTCGCAAGCTTCTGTTCTCAAGAGATCCCATTTGGGGTCCTTTTCCGGCACTCCGCCGGAGGGGGAATCGATCATGGAGGGGCTCTACATCAACCTTGCTGCCGTTCCGATGATGCGTGAGTAGTTTACCACAGACCTTCGGGTCCATAGTTAGTAGCTAGATGGCTTCTTCTCTCTTTTTGATCTTCAATACAATGTTCTCCTCGATGTTCTTGGAGTTCTATCCGATGTAATCACTCTTTCCGGTGTGTTTGTTGGGATCCGATGAATTGTGAGTTTATGATCAGATTATCAATGAATATTATTTGAGTCTTCTCTGAACTCTTTTATGCATGATTATTATAGCCTCGTATTTCTTCTCCGATCTATTGATTTGGTTTGGCCAACTAGATTGATTTATCTTGCAATGGGAAGAGGTGTTTTGTAATGGGTTCGATCTTGCGGTGCTCAATCCCAGTGACAGAAACGGACATGACACGTATGTATCATTGCTATTAAGGGTAAAAATATGGGGTTTATTCATACGTGAGTTTATCTTGTCTACATCATGTCATCTTGCTTAAGGCGTTACTCCGTTCTTTATGAACTTAATACTCTAGATGCATGCTGGATAGTGGTCGATGGGTGGAGTAATAGTAGTAGATGCAGGCAGGAGTCGGTCTACTTGTCTCAGACGTGATGCCTATATACATGATCATTGCCTTGGATATCGTCATGATTATTTGATTTTCTATCAATTGCCCAACAGTAATTTGTCTACCCACCGTATGCTATTTTCTTGAGAGAAGCCTCTAGTGAAAACTATGGCCCACGGGTCTACTTAATTCATATATTAAAAATTGTAAAAATACCTTGCTGCACTTTTATCTTATTTATTTTATTTTGTATTTTAGTTTAATCTATCTATCTATCACCATACAATTTAATCTTGCAATTTACCGCCGAGGGATTGACAACCCCTCGTTTGCGTTGGGTGCAAGGGTTTGTTGTTTGTGTGCAGGTTCTGCTAACGAGGTGTTGCGTGATTCTCCTACTATATTGATAACCTTGGTTTCATAACTAAGGGAAATACTTACCTCTACTGTGCTGCATCATCCCTTCCTCTTCGGGGAAAATACCAACGCAAGCTACAAGTAGCAGGTAGCTAGCCACGTCCTTATAACAGCACTCAAGGATTTCATTTCCGACATAAAAATGCTCAAACCTTCCCACCATGCCAGGACCAACACTTAGATGAGAAGTTAATAACAAGCTTTAATACCGATATTTCTATTAACCAATGATCATGAACCAATATCCTTTCATATTACGACATCAATACTACTAAACCATACGTTACCTATTTAGTGATCTACATGAAAGTTTTTATTATATCTTCCTTGAATACCTATCCTTTTTGGACTAGTCTTATAACACGTGCAAATTTCCATTACTATTTATTGGACTCTCAAAAAGATTTAAGTGAAGCATGAGAGTGCAATTATTTCTACAAAATATAACCACCGCCGTGCTCTAAAAGATATAAGTGAAGCACTAGAGCAACTGCCTAGCTCAAAAGATATAAGTGAAGCACATATAATATTCTAACAAATCACGATAAATGTGTGTCCCTCTCAAAAATGTGTATCCAGCAAACAATGATTGTGACAAACTAAAAAGCAAACAAAAAGAAAAATATGGCAGAAGACGCTCCAAGTAAAACTCATATCATGTGATGAATAAAAATATAGCTCCAAGTAAGTTACTGATAGATTGTAGACGAAAGAGGGGATTACATCCGGCGCATCCCCAAGCCTAGATGCTTGGGTCTTCCTTGAATATTACCTTAGGGTGCCTTGGGCATCCCCAAGCTTAGGGTCTTGCCGCTCCTTATTCCTTCATCCATCGTAATGTCACCCAAAACTTGAAAACTTTTGCACACAAAACTCAACAGAAACTTCATGAGATCCGTTAGTATAATAAATCAATCATCCACTTTAGGTACTGTTATAAACTCATTCATAGTAGTTCTTGCATAATACCTACTGTATTCTAACTCTTCCATGACTTATACCCTCCGATATAATCCATAGTTTCATTAAAACAAGCACACTATGTAACAAAAACAGAATTTGTCTAAAACAGAACAGTATGCAATGACAGAATATTTATCCATACTTTTGTAACTCCAAAAATTCTGAAACATTAGGACAACGTAAACAATCTGTATCCCAATATTGTGTAAAAATTTCAGATTTTTCTGACATTCCAGTACAGAATATAAATTCCAGAACTGGGCGCAAAACTTTCTGTTTTCAAACAGCATCAATTATACTATCATCCAAATCATCCCAAAGGCATTACTTCGCACAAACACTAATTAAAAGATAAAAACACAGTCATTACAGTAAAAAAATTGTGTGACTCAAGGAAAATAAAAATTTCAATAAAGATAAATATTGGGTTGCCTCCCAACAAGCGCTATTGTTTTATGCCCCTAGCTAGGCATAATGCATAGTTTCAAGTATTATCATCCTTCATATTAATTCCATAGGTGGCCCACATAATGGATTCATAAGGTGGTTTAATTCTCTTCCTAGGGAAGTGTTCCATCCCTTTCTTTAATGGAAATTGGAACCTTATATTCCCTTCTTTCATATCAATAATAGCACATATGACTGGTACAGCGAGCGGCTATACAAACGGTTTTTACCCCCTTTCCGTGGCGGAGTTTTAAACTGTCGCCTTGCCTGTGTGTGCGATAGGGGGGGTCCTTCCCACACGACCCAGAAACCATCAGCGATAGGGAGCACACAAGCATACGTTTCACAGAACTAGGCGTATGCGATGCCCGATCTATCCCAGACGCGACTCGTCACACAACTGTTTGTGATCTATCGAATATCCCAAACACTCCATCCTTCCTACTCGTGTGTGCTCGCATTACCATCGCACTCGGTATTTTGTGGTGAAACATTTACGATGCGCGCCCCATCACAAACAGTTCACGATTGTAGAACGTGTAAGATAAGGAGACTATCACACACATTCACTTCTCCCGAACCGTATGCGATATATAATTAAGAAGATTAGTTACTCATCGTACGAATCTCGGGTGAGATTACGAAACGTCCGACTATCGTACGTGTGTCAGACGGGATAACTATCGCACACGCTATTCTGTGGTGCTATGTTTATGATGCGTACGACATGAGAAACAGTTCATGGTTGTAAAGCGTGTACGATAAGGCGACTATCACAAACATTTAGTTCGCTCGCACCGTTTGTGATATTGTCTGACATCACACACGCTTTGCAAACGGCAACTGTGTGCATGGTCGCACAAGTTTTCTCTCTGTGATCCGTGTCGGATTATGATGTATATCACACACGTTATGCTATACAGACCGTGTGCGCCGTAATGACCTGCAGAGCGTATTTTCACCCTAATTTAATCACTGCTATTTAAAATTGTACCGAATTTGAATTTGAAAGTAGGCTATAACTTTATTCATATGCATCAGGTTTAACAACCAATGCATTATTCGATTCACAAGTACATATGTTCAAGAGTTACATAAAAAAACAAGAATTACATATGCACCAAATAAAGAATGATGAACCAGGGTTGTATACTTGTACTATTAAAGACGGTAAAGAAAGAGGCGAAAGACATTCTGGTTGCTGAACAAGGTGAAGCGGAATGCCCATATTGTGCCTCCTTCTATGCAGAAGGCACACATGACTCTAGTCCAACCCCTTGTGATGGCTGACCGCCCACCCTTCACTATCTTCATGAGGACATCTCGATAGTCATTGTGTTCTGGTAGAAATACTTTAACCTTTGCATGCCCACCAATCATGTAGTTTGAGAGGTAATCTTGAGTAAACTGCTTTGCGAACCATTGCAAAGGAAAAGAATTCAGACATTTTCATCTAACACAACTCATTATGGGCAGTAAAAAGAAGGCTGCAGAGTTCTTACTTACCATCCTGTAGTTCACTGTTGTCTTGGATAAAGTGTAAACAAACAGTTTAATTGCCATCTTTTAACCCATTTTACTAACAATGTTTATCAGTTTCCCCACTTGATGCTAGTTCATGAATATCTCATTGCCCCATACGCAAAAAGGGTCGAAGCGCGGATTTTTACCAATGACATATGTACCTAAAAGCACCAAGTTAATATTAGAAGCTAAACATCAATTGCACAATGATGTAGTACAACACTCCCTTCGTCCCATTATATAAGATCTTATTACATACAATATACTCACATATTGAATGAATTAACATCTTATATTATGGGGTGGAGGGAGTTTATTACATTGTCACAAATATCGGCCGATTAACTGCAGTTAACTGCTGCTGTGTTATTGTTGTTGCTGCTCTTCTATGTATATCTAGACATCATTAGAACATTAAGGTAACACTCTTCCTTGTTTCTATGTAGCCTAGGATTGCATATTTAGACATTCAGTACAATGCATGTTGCTATGTAGCCTCAGATATATTAGATATGGCCCTAGTTAACCTACCGATAAATGGGTTACAGATATATTCAGTTAAATGTACGATTCACCGATTAATCCCTTATCAACACCCGGCCTATATGGTACCAGCTACCGATATCCTGAACAATCAGTATATATAAGCCATGGGATGAAACTAACCTCGATGGAAAACAGCAGTCGTTCCCAATATTGTCCTGTGTAAGTACATCGAAAGGCATGTTAAGCACAACAGGCTAAACATCAACCAAATATATCCATGATAGACAACATAATCTCCAAATGATAGCTTCAGTGTGCAGGTTTAAGCAAGCTAGTTAAGCAAAACAAGAAGTGGAAAGGTGTGTGAACTGCATAGTTCATACTTGCACATATAGAACATCACATTATGAATAACTGAAATAAACAAGGCATACTACATACAACCAAAGATAGCAATTGAAACTGGACATATGCTAACTACAAACAACTGAACAACCAAAAACCGTTAAAAGAGGCTTATGGTCGCTAGAACAGGCTTAACAGCAAGCGAATATAGTCATTCATATTGGTATAGTTGAAACTGGTATTGATGAAATTGAACTGCAAAGTTCATACTTGCACATATAGAACATCACATTGTTAATAACTGAAATAAACAAGGCATACTACATACAACCAAAGATAGCAATTGAAACTGGACATATGCTAACTAGAAACAACCGAACAACCAAAAACCGTTAAAAGAGGTATATGGTCGCTACAACAGGCTTAACAGCAAGCAAATATAGTCATTCATATTGGTATTGTTGAAACTGGTATTGATGAAATTGAACTGCAAAGTTCATACTTGCACATATAGAAGATCACTTTGTGAATAACTGAAATAAACAAGGCATACTACGAACAACCAAAAACAAATCATGGGATTCCCCCTGTGAAGAGGCACGGCAAAACAAATCATGGGTTTCCTCACTTGTCAAAGATGGGCCCCTTCCCATTGGAAGAGCACGGACTCTGGGTGCGCTCCATGTTGTCGCAGATGGGCTCCTTCACCTTGGAAGAGCACGGCTGTAGGGTGCCCTCCCTGATGTCGCAGATGGGCTCTTTCCCCTTGGAAGAGCCGGAGAGGGTGCCCTCCTCGTGGCCGCCGTCGATGAGGTCTGACTTGGCAGCTGAGGATCCCAAGCCAGCATCGCAGAACATGTCCTTTAGAAATGATAAAAGGAGCTCCATGGCGATGAAGGATGGCAAATTGTTGACAACGAGCCAGAGGAGATCAACGGCAGGGCCATCGAGGAGATCGACGGCGGTTGAATCCGAGGGGTTGGGGTGGGCAAGTTAACCTACGACATAGCCCGCGTCAAGCCGTCGCTGTCGACGACCTCGATGTCGTAGCCGGCGTCCGCGACATACCAAAATACTCTAGCCCACTGATTGAAAGCCTCCGGCCAATCATCATCGTCAGCTTCGTCGGCGGCCACCACGCTGACGTCGGGCAAAGAGGCTGCGATAAACCTCTTTTGGTCCATTCGCTCCTCGTGCTCCCGGGAAGCGTAGCCGGGCTTAGGCTACGACGCTCTGGAGTGGGGGAGGGCGGTGGGGATGGGGATCTATGGGAAAGGGGGCATTTCGCAGGCATCATCTAAGAAACTCAGGGCGGCGAGGGTATGTTGATCGGTGGGTAACCTGCACGGGCAGACCGGCAGAGGTTGACGATGGAGGCGGCGCGGCAGCGGCGGCGGTGGCGGTGACCTAGCTAGGTTTCGAGCGAGGGATGGTGGGTGTGTGTGAAGTGTGAACGGAGGTTTTGGGGTGTGTGTGTGGAGGGGGGCCAAGGTGGTGTTTGAGGTAATGCCGCAGCTACTGAAAATTTTACTAGGCGGGAGTAAAATGCCGGGGCTACTAAAAATTTGGATCAAGGGGTTGAAGCAGAGCGGGAGTAACAAACATCACACACGGTCCAAACATAATAATCGTGCGCTATCAAACAGAAAAACCCTCCAGGCGAGCAGATATTTTTTAGATTGCGAGGGATGTAGGCGGTAGTAAAATGCCGGGGCTACTGAAAATTTGGATCAAGGGATTGAAGCAGAGCGGGAGTAACAGACATCGCACACGGTCCAAATATAATAATCGTGTGCTATCAAACATAAAAACCCTCCAGGCGAGCAGATATTTTAGAGATTGCGAGGGATGCAGGCGCGAGTAAAATGCCGGTGCTACTGAAAATTTGGATCAAGCGATTGAAGCAGAGCGGGAGTAACAGACATCGCACACGGTCGAAACATAATAATCGTGTGCTATCAAACAGAAAAACCCTCCAGGCGAGTAGATATTTTCGAGAGCGGGAGCAACGAACATCGCACACGGTCGAAACATAGTAATCGTGTGCTATCAAACAGAAAAACCCTCCAGGTGGGTAGATATTTTTGTGATTGGGAGGGAAGCCTCGCGGACCCCAATCTACTATGCTGATGTGAGTGGCAGGCGCACGGGTAGTCTGAGGGAACCGTGTCTGTTACGTCCCCAATCGCATCCGTCTCGTCTGCTGTTTATAAATTTGGCAAAAAAAAACGCGGGAAAGGGTCAGAACATGAACGCACTTGCATGTGGACCAAATATATGTATGAAAAGGGTGGTTTGATGTTCAAATACCCAATGCACAACTTCGATGTGGCACGTGTCTCACAAAGCGCCCATTATTGCTATAGTCCGCCACCCCCCCCCCACTTCGTGTCGGTGGGAGGGGAGCCCTAGCTATGAACGCATGCCCCCAAATAGCTAGGTCTGACATCTCACCCTACCGTAACACAAAACCTATAGGAGTCCATCATATGGTCAAACCCCCCCCCCTTCGCTTCCGGTCAAAGGTGGACCGTGTGCGGGCCCACAAATGTGTGCTTGTGGCGCGAGATGGGTGAGACCACATACTAAACACATGCGGGTATATATATGTGTGTATGAAAAGGTTGTGGGGTGATATTTAAATACCCAATTCACAATTTTGATGTGGCACATGTGTGCCTCTCGCAAATTAACCGGGCATCCCCGACCCCACGGAGTTTCAGGAAGTGCGGAGTAGTTCCCCCCCCCCCCCACACACACACACTTTGAGTCGGTGGGACGATAGGGCATCTCACCAAGACGTATTGTAACATGGACCAAGAAGAATCCACCTTGGTCGTATAACCTCTCTCTCGTTGTTGGTCAAAGTGATGGACGTCCACGCGGCCCCACAAATGGGCTAGCTTGTCGACGATAACCACGCGAGGGAGTGCCCGAAGACAACCACTGTGTGCATGCGGCCCAAACTTATGTGTGGAAGTGTTGTGTGGTGTTTGAATACCCAATGCACAAGTTTTGATGTGGCACCGTGCTTTGGAACCGGAAAGTCCCCACACGGAGTTAGCGAGGGTTCACGACGCGTATAGTATATATATATATGTACGCATGTCACCCCACTTCGAGCCGGTGAGAGGGATTCATGCGTACGCATGCATGCGCTCAAAGTTAGGTCTAGAATTAATCTCACCATGATCGACCTACGTACTATACGGTAACACGAACCAAAGAAGAAGAATCCACCCTAGTAACCTCTCTCCTTGTCGTCCGAAGTGATGGACGTCCACGCGGGTCCACGAATATATAGGCTTCCCGCCGATAACCAATCGAGGGGAGAGTGTCCGAAGACAACCACTGCATGCATGTGTCCCAAACATATGTATGGAGGTGCGTGATGCATGCATATGTTTGAATACCCAATGCACACCATTGATGTGGCGCATGCGTTGAAAATCACACAGTCCCCACACAGAGCGAGGTTCATGACGCGTCGTGATATATATGCTCCCCCCCCCCCACTTTGATCCGGTGGAAGGGATTCATGCATACACATGCGCTCACAGTATATTATGTAATCTCATATATAGCATGACCTATATCGTAAGACAAACCAAAAATTAATCCCCTCCTAAGTCAAATTATAACCTCTCTCGAGGTCGGTCAAAAGTGATGGACCAAGCGGGCCCACTGATGGAAGCATCACCGATAACCGTGTGAGTGAGTGCAAGAGGACACCGCCATCGCTTGCATGTGGCCCAAACATATGTATGGAGGTGTGTGTGGTTGTGATGTTTGAATACCTAATTAATGCACAACTTTGATGTGGCACCCGCCTCGGAAACCGTAAAGTCCCCACACAGAGCGAGGTTCTCGTGACGCGTAGTATATATATATATATATATATATATATATATATATATATATATATACATATATATATATATACATCCCAGCTATTCTGCAACCCATTCCTGAATAAGCTATTCAGGAACCGTTCCTAACTGCTCGAAAACAGACAAGCTAACTGTGCGTCAGATACTTGTTAACTGCCGAGCGGACTTTTTCTGGCACCGTTTTTTCGCATTGTTTTTTGGTCGTAATTATTGAACCGTTCATCGGAATGATGCAAATTATATACCGTTGGATAGCTATTGAAAAGGAGCAAAAAACTCATGTTGATCATTTTCCCAAAATCGATTCGGTTTTTAAACAAAATTCAAAAAACCGGAAATCCATCAAACAAGTTTTCAATGTTTTTGTGAAAGAAATTTTCAAACCATTTGTCGGAATGTTGCGGATGATATACCGTTGGAAAGCTATGGATTAGCCCGAACTTTGGTATATAGAACTCGTTTTCAGATTCGCTACGGTTTAAGAGCAGTTTCCAAAAAAACTAACATCATTTTCGTCATTTTTTGCCCGAACTGCTACAGTACACGCTAACTGCCCGACCGGAATAGCTAACTGACATACGCTGACAAGCTAACTGCTGAGACTAAAGAAACTTATTTTTTTTTGTTTTTTCCTGGTTTTTCCCGGATCAAGCTAACTGCCAGTATTGAAAAAGCTAACTGCCAGGGATTGCAGCAGTTAACAACAAGTTAACTGCCGGACTGAAGACACTATTTTTTTTCTTTTACATTTTTTTTCGGGTCGACCTAACTGCGGGGCCCGAAATAGCTAACTGTCAGGATTGTGGCAGTTAAGAACAAGTTAACTGCTAGACCAAAGATACTTATTTTTTTGGTTTTTTTTTCTGGGTCATACTAACTGCGGGGGCCTGAAATAGCTAATTGTAGGGACTGCCCGGGTCACCGAAGTTAACTGTGTTTTCATTAAAAAAAATGTTTTCTAGAACTGCTAGACAACGAGCCAACTGCCCGATTGCCCATTTGCAGATAAATGTCCAAATTAACTTCCACCACTCACACACTTATCTGTCATGTACAATACACTTATTTCATAACAGTTAACTTTTGTAGCTCCGCACACTTGACTGCCGGACTGCGCACACATTACGGCCAAAAGAAATATACAAAAATTTACTGCACAAAACATTTTGAGCACAGACATTTTAAGTAGCAGTTAGCAGATAGCATCAATAGTCATCGACAACAGTTAGCATCAGAGTTACAATGACCCGACATTGGAGGACGAGGGGCTGGCTGTCCTCCTGCGCTCGCCATCCTAAGCTAACTGCTTCTCACAAACAAAAGAAGTAGCAATTTTAGCTGAAAACAACAGCAACAGTTAACGGCAATAGCAAAGCAGTTAGCCACAATTAGTAGAAGCATTTAACATGTATTAAGTTCGGCGTGGAGTCCAGCGTCACGGTCCACATCGGGGCTACTCTGGATCCAGCCACACCACCATCATTTTAATTTTATATAGTATTCCATTTTTATTTTTTTACAATAGCTAACTGCTACATCCAAGCTACCTCCCAGACCGTAAACATGCTAACTGCTTCTCACAAACACACATATATGAGCAGTCATGAACCGTTGTTTTTTAATTAGCTAACTGCTACAGTAATGTCAACTAAATATTATAGCAACTGAAGTTAACTGCTACTACATCAAATATTTCCTGAAAAAGCTTTTATAACCAATAACTGAATTCGTAGCAAATGTTACCAAGTGGGAGGTGCCTAACTGCAGCCACCGACGCAACCTAGCTGCAGGGCTCGATCGCAACCTCCATACATCAACCAACATGGGGAAGAGCGAGGCAGACAGATTGGGCACCCAGTGACCCACATGGCCATGCCATCGGCATTGGCACCCCTGACCAAAACAGCCGCAGTAATAGCAGTTAACTGTACAGCAGTGAAAGCCAAACTGCTACAGTGCTAAACTACAGTTGGCGTCACCGGCAAAGGTTGTTATGCGGCCACCGGCAAATCAAACTGCAAAAAAAAGAAGCAAAATAGCTGCTGGAGATGGACGGGAGCAATCCCAACTCCGGCTACGGGAGGACCGAAGGGCGGAGGAGTCGGGTGCTAGGGGCTAATGCTCGAGGTTGGGACGCCGGAGACGAGCCACGCGTAGCTATTGTACGAGACGGCGACTGTTGGGCGCAAGAGATTGGCAAGGACGGCTCCATCGCTGGACAGTGGGATCCGCTCAGGAGCTGAGTTGCCGGGGATGTTGCCGGAGCTGGGTGTGAGGCCATGGGAGCCCTGTCTCTAGATCTCACTAGACACTGGGCCTCCTCCCGCTTTTGGATCCGTGCATGGAGCTACTTGGGGGAGGGCCGGCTGGTGGCAGAGGAGTGGTGTGGGGAGAGAGAGAAGAGGCGTGGCCGGCCGCAGGAGGGACGACGGAGCTAGATGGATTCGTCGGCGGGGAGGAGCGACATGCACGGGCTCGCGGCACAACCGCCTGGATCGGCTGCGGAGGAAGGTCAGGAGGTGAGGTGAGGCACGAGGCAGCGCCCGGATGAGAGAAGCTGGAGGTGGTTGGGGACCCTAGAGGTACCGTGTAGGTTGTGCGCGGCGGACATGGCACAATGGAGGTGTGCGTGGTTGGTGGTGGTTGAGCCGTGCGTCGGCGGTGGCAGGGGCGTGAGGAAGAAGGTGAGGTGGATTGGGGGAGGAATCACAGTGGAGAAGAAGCTGGGTGGGTGGGGTGGACCGTGCTTTAACTGCTGGCTCCGCTCCCTACCGCTCACTGCGCGCGGTGGCAGCTACAGGTAGGAGTTGGTGGGGTTCCTAAATAAGCTTATTTAGGAACTCTAGAGGGGGGTTTCTAAATAGTCTCACCTTATATATATATATATATATATATATATATATATATATATATATATATATATATATATATATATATATATGCTAGTCCCCCTCTTCGACGCGTACTATATACTCCTACCGTAACACAAACCGAAAAGAAATCCTCCCTTGTTCGTCAAATTAATCTCTCTCGTTGGGTGAAAGTGATGGATGACGACCTCGCGGGCCCACGAAGAGGGAAGCGTTTTGCACGCGAGTGAGTGTCCTATAGGACAGTCATTGCACCGTCTGCATGTGGCCCAAAGAGGCCGGTGTTTGTGTGATGTTTGAATACATACCCAATGCACACCTGCCTCGGAAACCGAAAAGTCCGCACATGGAGCGAGGTTTTCATGACACGTAGTTATGTGATGGTCGTCCCCTAGCACCCCGGCCCTCTTCGATGCGTCCTATATACTCCTACTGTAACTCAAACCGAAAAGAGTCCTCCTTGTTGGTCAAATTAATTAACCTCTCTCTCGTTGGGTCAGAGTGCTGGAGACGACCTCGCGGGCCCACGGATGGAAGCGTCACACGCGAGTGAGTGTCCTATAGGGCAACCATCGGCTGCATGTGCCCAAAGAGGTGTTGTGTGATGTTTGAATAACCAATGCACAACTTTGATGTGTCACCTTCCTCGGAAACCAGAAAGTCCCCACACGGAGCGAGGTTCATGACACGTAGTATATATGTTGCCCCGCCTCTTCGACGCGTACTATATATATACTCCTACCGTACGTAACACAAACCAAAACAGAACCATCCTTGTTGGTCAACTTAATTAACCTCTCCCTCGCTGTAGGTCAAAGTGATATGGTGGACGACGACCTCGCGGGCACACAGAGAGCGTCACACGCAAGTGAGTGTCCTAGAACAACCACCGCGTGCATGTGGCCCAAAGAGGTGTTGTGTGATGTTTGAATACCCAATGCACAACTTTGATGTGGCACATGCTTCGCAAACCGGAAACACACACAGAGGTTCACGACGTGTATGGTCCCCCTCACTTTGAGCCGGTGGTGAGAGGGACTCATGTGTCCGCACGTGCTCGAACTTTGATCTGGAATCTCACCATGATCCACACCGTATACATAGGCCAAGATGAATCCACCTTTGGTCAAATGCCTCTCGCTGTCGGTGAAAACTGATAACCTTCGCGGGCTAACGAATGGGCACATCCCTGATAACCGCACGAGGAGTGTCCGAGGACCACCAATAATGCATGCATGTGGCCCGAACATGTATGTATATATATATATGGAAGGGTTGTGTAATGTTTTAAATAACCAATTCACGACTTTGAAGTGGCATGCCTCACAAAACAGTCAATCCCACATGGAGGATCACGACTCGTAGTGTACTGCCGGACCCCCCCCACCCACACACCGCACCACCACCGCCACTTTGAGGCATGTCAAAACTTTTCTGCACTGAACATGTGACCAAAGGAGTGTCGTATTAAAATTTGAAAAAAAAATCAGAGGTCATTCGGCCGTTTTTATACATTGATTGATTTCCTGGGGATTTAATGTGCAGAAATCAAAATTGAGCTACATGCACACGTGATAGTACACCAAAATGGATTAGAAAATCATATGTGTGTCCCTGGGTACATGTTTATTCCCCGTGAAATTCAAACATTGAGAATCTTGATTTTTAAAATCCAGTAAATCCAAAACTTAGTTGAAATTCATGAAACTTATGGTGGTGTCATATGGACACCAATCGACTGTGATATTGTATTTTTTTATCAAATTTGAGACAAGTTTTGATATAATCTTCTTACAAACGGGAGATTATTAATAATTGGCAACCAATATCGCAAACGGATTATTTATTCGAACCGTGGGCGTTAGACCAACCATGTACGTGCCATGCTTCGGTTAAGCAATAAAGCGGCAGAATTAATCATCAAAAATGAAAAACAATATACGTGCCGCCACGCGTCCCGTGTGCCGTGCGAGCAGACGTGAGTTGACAGGACGCATGCGAGCAGTCCGCCGCGCAGGCAGACCGGGAGGCGTGTGGGCAGGTGTGTGAATTGACGGGAGGCGTGTTCACTACACAGTGTCACCAGGAGGCGTGTTATTAGCTTGGTGAAATGACGGTAGGCATGCCAGCAGTCCGCTGCGCAGGCTCACTGGGAGGCGAGCCAGCCCTTTGACCGCCGCCCGCCTCGCTCCCACCGCTGGTCATAATAGGCGGCCGCACCCCCCGTCCACAGTGGTCACCGCCGTCTGGAGTGTATGAGGATGCCGCCGAAGCACACCATCGGAGGGAGTGGCGACGCCGGGGCTGGTGAAGCACCCGCGCAACGCGTGAAGCTGGGCACAGAGGTTGCCGTCGCCGCCGACGAGGTCTCGCGCGGGCAACAGCGCGACCTTGACGTCGTCGATGCCGTCGTGCCTCGCCAGCCGGAGCCGGAGGTCCACATTAACTCCGGCAACGACTCCGACTCCGACGAAAAAACGGTTAGTCATCTATACCCATTTTTGCGGCAAATATATCATGTGTTTTCTCTGGTTACTCCTCCCCCCTCCCTCCCCCCATCATTTTTTTGGAATAGAAATCCTGTGGTTATGTTCTCTCAGTCCATGAAATCATAGTAAGATTCGTTAGATCCGTGTAGTGTACTGTATTGATTGTTTGAATGGTATCCGTCTAGGGTTAGTGATTAATTGTTTGTTCTGTACAAATGATTTTTGCTAATAATCCAACAAGGGTTAGCGTTCGTGCTAATAATTCGTAGCCAGATATTGATAATTGATTTTGAATGTCCTACATATATGTTTGTGCCATTTTTTTTGTTCCAGATCTTGAGAATTGATTTTGAATGTCCTACATATATGTTTGTGCCAAAAAAATTCCCCAGATTGGTATGTACACTGATGAGGCTCCGGCCAGCGCCACCGCCGGTTGTAGATCCTGCACCCGGCAGCGAGGGCAGAAGCCGCCACGGCCCTCCCCCCACCCCCCCGGGATCTGAGGAACCCGTAGACTATCGGGCGGACAGCATAAGCGATCTCCCGGATGCCATCCTTGGGGAGATCATCTCCCTTCTCCCCACCAAGGATGGCTGCTGCACACAGGTCCTTGCATCTCGGTGGCACCCTCTGGGGCACGCCGCACCTCTTAATCTCGACTGTCGTCAGCTATCTGTCGTTCATGATTTTGAACTCCCAGGATCCATCATCTCCTCCCACCAGGGCTCCGTTCAACACCTCTGCATCCCGGCATGCTGCCTGCTGCACATACCCTGCACGGTGGACGACTGGCTGACATCCCGTGAATTCGAAAAACTCCAGCAGCTTGAGTTCTAGCATTACTACGAAAATAGCTTACCACCAACCGATGTATCTGTGCCCTCACCACCGATGTCCATCTCATGGTTTTCCTCCTCTCTCCACACCACCACCTTGGCCCGGTGCCATCTAGCAGACAATCTGGTACAAATGCTTCGACTCCCACTGCTAAAAAAACATGCGCTTGTGGTGGTTGATCTGTCCGAGGCCTCACTGCGCAGCATCATCCACTCCAGCTGCCCTACCCTGGAGCGCTTGCAGCTTGTTTTTGGAGAAGAAATCCATATCTGTTATCTCCCAATAAAGTCGCCTCACCTTGTAAGCATTGGAATTTGTTTTAAAGGATAGGAGCTCATCATCGAAGATGCCCCTTCACTTCAAAGGTTGCTCCTTGATTATTGTTATGCACCTTCGCAAATAACTGTGGTCTCTGCGCCTAAACTGTAGACCTTGGGTGTAATTCGTGATCCGTTTAAAGGTTACAAGATAGTGTTTGGCTCCACAATTATTCAGGTATTGTATATTATCATCCACACTTTTGTAATCATAAGCTGCATTTTTCATTTGTGCGCATAAGTTTAATATCATCTTGGAGTACACTTTTGGTACTAATTTTATGTTCTATGCTCAATGAAGAGTTTGTCCATGGATAGCCTATCAACGGTGCTGGATTCTATCAAGACCTTACATATCAGTATGTGGTGTTTAGATCTGAACACGATTATTGGCTTGCTACGATACTTTCCATGCCTGGAGAATTTGTATCTAGAGGTGATGATTTCACGCACATTGAAAGCCCATATATAATGTACTAGAATTAACCATTCAGTTGTCGCTCTTTCGACATACTCTTTTTTTAGACATTAACTGTTTTCAATCTTCATGTCTATTTAGGCAATAACACATGGACAAAAAGGTATAACCAATCGGTGGCATAAGAAGCATAGGGAATTTCTCAGTTCTCATGACATTCGCTTGAGGACAATAACAATGGAAGGATATGCATCCAACCATGCAAACACTAGCTTTGTCACATTCTTCCTGTTGAATGCGAGGGTACTATTATCCGTGAGGATTAAGTTGTTTAACAAACAGTTTCTCATGGATGGACACGTTGAACAGCACAAAAAGAAGTTTCAGGTGGACAAAAGGGCTTCTGAACGTGCTCGGCTTTTATTTACAACAATTTGTGATCATGTACCAGTAAATTTTCTGGCCCAGGATCTTGATTTTATGGATCAGACTGATCCATTTGACTGTGACTGTCGAAAACTTTGGTTGAGTTAGATGCTATTGCCATGTTCAATCAAGGTTTTGTCTAAACCTGATGAACTGATCCTTGTGCTTTTGTACCGTTTGTAAGATGGAGTTAGATGTTGTTGCCCTTTTCAACTCGGCTGTAACTCATATTTTCTTTCAAATAGGGCCAATGGCTTTCCATTTCTTTAATTAAATGCCTAGAAATCATAAATATGTCCTTGGGTGAATGTTTAGGTCCCATTTCTTTAGTTGAATGCCTAGAAATCATAAATGCTATATGCAATAATTATGCATGTGGTTGCTCGCCGTTGAGGCGGCCGCGGCGCGCTCTGCTCGCGTCCCTTCGCGCGCTCTGCTCGACGTTGAGGCGGCCGCGGCGCGCTCTGCTCACGTCCCTCCGTGCGCGCTCTTTCAGCGGTTGGGGCCGGCGCACGATCACGTTTTGGGCGCCATATGCATGCGGTTGCTTCCGCACGAGTCGCCACGATGCAGTTAATACGTGCGGCACAATGCAGTTATGCGCTGCAACAACTGCCATCCGCGCGCGCCGATACTCTAGGCCATTCGGCCTCCCCATTTATTCCCACGGCCATTATAACCTTAGTCTCTTCAACATTTGGATCGCGCCCCACAACACAACAAGCACACCCACGACGACACATACATAGTGAGAGAGGATATCCAGCGGCGCTCCAATGGAGTACGGCGTGCATCGTGTGGACACCCACGTGAGGGAAAAGGAACTGACGGTGGTGAACACCATCGACCCGGCCGTGGTGGAGGACTCCATCAACACCATGGAGCAGTTGCTTGCTAAGGACGACAAGTACAAAGTGGTCGGCTTCGACCTCCAGTACACCGGCGGTTGTCCCGGGGTTGATCAGGCGGTTGTCGTCGCCTAGTTGTGCGTTGGCCATCACGTCCTCGTCTACCACTACTCCCTAGCCACAAGGCCTTGCGAGCGTTTCGCCAGGTTTATCAACAGCCCCAACTATAGGTTCGCTACAATGGACACCTTCAACAATCTAAAGGTGCTTGAGACTACGGGCTTGGCCTGCCAGAATCTTGTCGACATCCAAGGCCACTACAGGGTCTGGGGCAGAAAGAAGAAGAATGACTCCCTGGTTGACCTAGCCATGGCCATCATCGACCCCTACTACAGAGGCATGAAAGATGAGCGCAAAAAGAACAAGGATGCCTGGCACGAGGCCTGGGTGCGGAGACTGGATGAAGAACACGTCAAGTACGCGGCCAAGGACGCGTACACACGCTACGAGATGTACAGGCGGATCGTTGACATGAGGGAGTGCCTCCTTCCTGTGGACGACGAGGGATCGAGGCACAAGTAGACTAGTGGCGGCAGCGTCACAAGAAGTAGATGATTAGATGATCGTTTCTCCTAGTTTAGACTGCATGTAATTGTTTATTGAGGTGTGTGCGAATGTTTTGTATAGTCACATATGTAATTGGATGTTTAATTTGGTTATATAGGTTGTTCTTCTGTAGACTGAGCAAATCACATCGCCCACGGGCTAAACTAGGGAACCCATCGGTGACGATTTCACCAATCGCTGACAATTGTATACCAGCAAGCGTTTGCCCACAACACACACGGGTTATTAGCAGGAATCGTCCGTGTTGTTAACCGTCTTCCCACACATTTCGGATTACTGACCTGTTTGCCACGTATCACAAACATCTTGTTAAGTTGAATCGTTTCTGTTGTGCTGGGTAATTGCAAACAGTTCATCCGAGTGAACCGCATGCCGTATATCGCACACACCTTGATCTGCATGCCCGTTTCTATTGTGTTGCGTAATCACAAACAGTTCATCCGAGTGAACTGTATGCCGTGTATCGCACACACCACGAACTGGCTGCCCGTTTCTGTTGTGTTAGGTAATCACAAACAGTTCATCCGAGTGAACTGTATGCCGCGTATCGCACACACCACAAACTGGCTGACCGTGTTTGTTGTTCTGGCTTATCGCAAACAGTTCATATAGATCAACTGTATGCCACGTATCGCACACACATATCTAATCTGAATCATTTTTGATGTCTCCGGCATCGCAAACAGTTCATCTTATTGGGGACGGTTTTTTTATGACACCGTTTGCGATTCATGCATCGCACACAGTTTGGTCGCGGGGTCTCTGATTCATGTGTTGCATTAGCGGTCGCCTGCAGTAGTGTATGGTTCGTAGGAAAGGCCTACCTAGTATTATTGGACAAGACGGGTTGCATTCAATATCAAGCACAATGAAATCCACGGGCACATAATTTCTATTAGCAAGTATAAGCACATCATTTATTCTACCCAATGGTTTCTTAATAGTTGAATCCGCTAAAAGCAAATTAAGGGAACATGCATCCATATCGGTGAGACCTATCGCGTCACATAAAGATTTTGGTATAGTAGAGACGCTAGCACCTAGATCACACAAGGCATTACATTCATAATCCTTAATTTTAACTTTGATAGTAGGTTCCCATTCATCATTCAATTTCCTAGGTATAGAAACTTCCAATTCAAGTTTTTCTTCATGAGATTTTATCATAGCTTCTACAATATGTTTAGTAAAAGCTTTATTTTGTTCGTAAGCATTAGGTGAATTTATCATGGATTGCAACAGGGAAATACATTCAATCAAAGAACAATTATCATAATTAAAGTCCTTGTAATCCTAAGTAGTGGGCACATCACTATTTAAAGTCTTGACCTCTCCAAACCCACTTTTATCATTTTTATCATTAAGATCATCACCCTCCGAACATTTGGAACGCCTTCTAGCTAAAGTTGACTCATCTCCAGTCCCTTTTTCATGAAGTTTTATATTACCAAACAAAGATTCAAAGGGTGTTACACCAATCATTTTAATATCTTCATTATGATTACGATAAAAACCGGGTGAAATAGCTTTTTCTAAGAATTCTCGCTTAGCTCTCACCCAAGTGGTTCTCTCTTTACTTTCATTAATGGAAACTTGGAAAGATTTAATAGACTCATTAATATCATGCTTAGGTGGCAAAGTTTTAATTTTAAGAGTTTCCACATTATGAGCAATTCTATCCATGTTTCTAGCCATATCATCAACTTTATGTAGTTTTTCTTCTACCATAGCATTGAAAATCTTTTGAGAACTACTAAATTCTTTAATGTGGTTCTCAAGATCGGTAGGTATCCTATTATTATTGTAAGAATTACCATAGGAATTACCATAATTATTAGAGGGATTTCCGGGATACAGTCTAGGATTGAAATTCCCTCTATAAGCATTGTTGTTGAAATTATTTCCAGCAACAAAATTCACATCAATAGCATCATTATTTTTCTCAATCAAAGTAGATAGTTGCACATCATTAGGATCAACTTGAGCATTTTTACTAGCAAACATTTTCATAAGAGCATTCATTTTATCACTCAAAGTGACTATTTCTTCGACATAGTTTACCTTCTTACCAGTTGGAGCTCGTTCGGTATGCCATTGAGAATAATTTGTCATCATATTATCAAGGAGCTTTGTAGCTTCTCCCAATGTAATTCCCATAAAGGTACCACCTGCAGCAGAGTCTAGAAGATTTCTAGAAACAAAGTTTAGTCCCGCATAAAGTTTTGTATAATCATCCATAAGTTTAAACCATGAGTGTGACAATTTCTTATCATTAATTTCATTCTCTCCCAAGATTGTGCAACATGTTCTTGCTCAAGTTGCTTAGAGTTCATGATTTGATTTCTAAGAGAAATAATCTTAGAGGGAGAAAAATACTTGGCAATGAAAGTATCCTTACACTTATCCCAAGAATCAATACTATTGCGCGGCAAGGATGAAAACCAAGTTTTAGCACGATCTCTTAGCGAGAAAGGAAATAATTTCAACTTAATAATATCGTTATACACATCTTTTTTCTTTTGCATATCACATAATTCAACGAAAGTGTTAAGATGGGATGTAGTATCTTCATTAGGATTTCCAAAAAATTGTTCTTTCATAACAAGATTTAGCAAACCAGCATTAATATCATATGACTCCGCACAAGTGGCGGGAGGAGAAATTGGAGTACTAATAAAATCATTATTATTAGTATTTAAAAAGTCACACAACTTGGTGTTTTCTTGAGACATTGTGACAAAGCAAGCAAACGAGCAAACAAAAATATTTTTGTGTTTTTTGATTTTTAGAGAAGTGGGGGAGATGAAAAAGAGAGGCAAATTAAAAGTAGAGCAAGTAGATGATAGTTTGAGTGAAGGTACTTGTAGTGATTTGATTATGTCTCCCCGAAAATGGCGCCAGAAATTCTTTCTGCTACTTGTGAGCTGCGTTGGGATTTTCCCCAAAGAGGAAGGGTGAAGCAGTACAGTAGAGATAAGTATGTCCCACAGTGAGAACCAAGGTTATCGAACCAATAGGACAATCACACAAACCCTAGTGAACAACACCTGCACACACAAAAGCAAAGACTTGCACCCAACACGGGCAAGAGGGTTGTCAATCCCCTTGAACTCTTTACTTGCAAGGATCAAATCTTGTATAGGTAGATATATAAATTGCAAAACAAAAGAAAACTACATAAATTGCAGCGGTATTTTTGGTTTTTATAATATGTTTAAATAGACCCGGGGGCCATAGTTTTCACTAGAGGCTTCTCTCCCGAACACATAGCATACGGTGGGTAAACGAATTACTGTTGGGCAATTGATAGAAAAGCGCATAGTTATGACGTATTCATGGCAATGATCATGTATATAGGCATCACATCCGTGACAAGTAGACCGACTCCTGCCTGCATCTACTACTATTACTCCACCAATTGACCGCTATCCAGCATGCATCTATGGTATTAAGTTCATGACAAACAAAGTAACGCCTTAAGCAAGATGACATGATGTAGACAAAGTAAACTCAATCAATATGAATAAACCCCATCGTTTTATCCTTAGTAGCACCAATAAAATACGTACCCCATCCCCTTCTATCAATGGGTGAGGACACCGCAAGATTGAACCCTACAAAGCACCTCTCCCACTGAAGATAAATCAATCTAGTTGGCCAAACCAAATGGATAGATCGGAGAGAAATACAAAGCTATAACAATCATGCATAATAAAGTTTAGAAAAGACTCAATTACTTTCAATGAATAATCTAATCATAAACCCACAATTCATCGGATCCCAACAAACACACCTCAAAAGAAGATTACATCGGATAGAACTCCAAAGAGATCAAGGAAAACATTGTATTGAAGAGCAAAGAGAGAGAAGAGGCCATCTAGCTACTAGCTATGGACCCGTAGGTCTGTGGTGAACTACTCACACATCATCGGTAGGGCAGCAAGGTTGATGTAGAAGCCCTCCGTGATCGATTCCCCCTCCGGCAGATTACCGAAAAAGGCCTCTAGATGGGATCGCGGAAGAACAGAAACTTGCGGTGGCAGAAAAGTTATTTCGGGTGGCTCTCTATTGGTTTGGGAATATATGTGAATTTATAGACTTGGAATTAGGTCAAACGGAGTTGCGTGGGGCCCACAAGATATCGTCATGATATAAAATAGCATATAAATGCATATAAAGCATCTGTAGGATCGAAAGTATGTCTAGAGGGGGGGTGATTAGACTACTTGACCAAATAAAAACCTAACCTTTTCCCAATTTTAGTTGTAGGCAGATTTTAGCAAGAACACAAGTCAAGCATCACCCTACACATGCAATTCTAAGAGTGTAGTAACGGAAAGTGAACAATTGCATATGTAAGTAAATGAGGGGATCAGAGATTTCAAACGCAATGAAGACACGGTGGTTTTTGGAGTGGTTTCGATAGGTGGTGCTATCGTATGTCCACGTTGATGGAGACTTCAACCCACGGAGGGTAACGGCTGCGTGAGTCCACGGAGGGCTCCACCCACGAAGGGTCCATGAAGAAGCAACCTTGTCTATTCCACCATCGCTTGTGTCCACGAAGGACTAGCCTCACTCGGTTAGATCTTCACAAAGTAGGCGATCTCCTTGCCCTTACAAACTCCTTGGTTCAACTCCACATCATGTCAGAGGCTCCCAAGTGACACCTAACCAATCTAGGAGACACCACTCTCCAAAAGGTAATAGACGGTGTGTTGTTGATGAACTCCTTGGTCTTGTGCTTCAAATGATAGTCTCCCCAACACTCAAACAACTCCTCACAGATTTGGCTATGGTGGAAGAAGGATTTGGGTGGAAAGCAACTTGGGAAAGGCTAGAAATCAAGGTTCAAATGGTTGGATTGGAATGTCTTGATCTCAACACATGAGTAGGTGGTTCTCTCTCAGAAAATGTATGGTGGAAGTGTAGGCACGTTCTGATGGCTCTCCTTACTGAGAAGGAAGTGGTGGAGGGGTATATATAGCCTCCACACAAGATCTAACCATTACACACTTTTGACCCAACTCGGTGGCACCGATCGGAAATCTCGGTGGCACCGAACTGTGTAAAAGATATGAACGTGAGGAATCTCGGTGGGACCGACTGGAACAACTTGGATGGACCGAAGTGCAATGGTTAGGGCAAACCTCATCTCGGTGGCACCGATTGCATCAACTCGGTAGGACCGAAGTTAAGAAATAAGGCAACAGAGAGTTGGCAAGCCATCTCGGTGAGACCGATTTGCAAAACTCGGTGAGACCGAAGTAAGTGCAAACGATCACAGAGAGTTGGCAAGGCCATCTCGGTGGGACCGAGATCCATATCGGTGGATCCGATTTGTTAGGGTTTTGGCAATGGCTAAGTCCAGATGAACTCGGTGGCTCCGGATAGGAAATTTCGGTGGGGCCGAGTTGGAATGTAGGTTTTGGACATATTTGGATGGAGAATGTGGTTGAGGGTTTTGGATCACTGTCACTAAGCACTTGAGCAAAAAGACCATTAATCAACACCTCATCCCCTATTAATAGTATTGGCTTTCCTATGGACTCAATGTGATCTTGGATCACTAAACCAAAAATGTAGATTCTTGAGCTTTTGCCAATCCATGTCGCTAGCATTTTGAGGGGTCCACATCTCTAGTCCTTGCCATGCCAATCATTGAACATCCTGAAATCTTTAACTTGAATGGATATTAGTTCAATGAGATATATGTTGTTATGAATTACCAAAACCACCAAGGGAGCAAATGTGCTTTCAATCTCCCCCTTTTTGGTAATTGATGACAACATATAGATCAAAGCTTCGACAAATGATTAAATGAATGAAATACATCGTCGCTTTGAGAAGTATGTGATAAGCAAGAGCTCCCCCTAAATTTGTGCATTATTAATTATTTGCGTTTGAATGCAAATGCACAATCAATTAGGATCATGGGTCACTCTTCCATGTCACATACTACTTGGTGGAGCACGCAAAATGATATGAATGGAATAGTAGGCACACATCACCAACACAAGTGAATGATCAAACAAGAATAATGATAAGGATAAACATTAAGCATAGCATGAGGCATAATATGATCAATCACACAGAGTAGTAGCTCACAAGCTTAACGAACAAAGTATCTCACAGACGTAGTAGCAAGCACACATCAAACAGAAGTACCATAA
The DNA here is from genome assembly GCA_039707655.1 of Elymus sibiricus. NCBI lineage: Eukaryota > Viridiplantae > Streptophyta > Magnoliopsida > Poales > Poaceae > Elymus > Elymus sibiricus. Next base: position 404,494,752 of record CM077672.1, read on the forward strand.
AGCAAATAGTAGAAAAAGAACTCGAGTAAAACCAACGAGCAAAGCAAGACTCTCTCTCTCTCGAAGCCTATGATCTATACAAATTCTCTCCCTTTGGCAACAAGTTCCAAAAAGCTCGAATAGGTATAGGACTATGCGGCACTCTAGGCACGATCCTCGGAAGCTCCTGAAGGTGATCTCCTGCTGCCAGCTCCGGTGTGCATAGATGGTGTGGAGAGAAGTGCATCCGCGAAGGCTTCTGCTGATGTCTGCTGGGCTGGTGGAGTACAGACCGGTGGTGGCATTGTAGCAGCAGCAGGTGCAGAGATTGTGGTCCTCGAATCCACAACTAGCACTGCAGCAGACCTGGCTGCCCTAGGCACTGTCTGGAATCTCTCGGTAGTAGGTCTGTCATCTCCACTGTCATCAGAAGCGGCGGCTCTGGCTGCATCAACATCATCTCAAAGTTTCTCCACGATGGTCTGAACCTCTGTGATCTTGACATCTAGATCATGAATCTTCGTCTCGACTATCCGCTCTAAGCTAGCCTGGTTCTGGGTGAGGTTGGCCAGACTTCGCTCAATCCTCAGGGTGGCTTCTAGCAGATAAGTCATCTGCTCACTCTTCGACTTGAGGTTGGCAATGGGAGCATTGGGAGCAGATGCCTCCTTGGCTGCTTTTGCTTCTATGGCTACTCGGATCTTCTCTTGTGCTTGAGCAGAGGTGGGATGCGAAGGATCCATCACAATGACATTGTCCTCAAACTCTGGATGCAGTGGGAGATGCTCACGATCAAGAAGATAAGTGCTCATTCCAACCTTGGAGTTGATGAGCATCTGGATGTGTGGAGCATATCCGCAAGATCTCTTCTGATCAGCAGCAATCCTCTTGATGGTTTCAACAATCAAGCTCATCACCTTGAACTTATGAGGTATATCAAAGAGGTGCAGCAGGTTGATGGAGTGGCCACGTATCATCTTATCATCTCCTGACTTGGGCAACAGAGTGTACCTCAAGATAGTGTTTGTAGTGGCCAAACCAGGTAGCAGGTGCTTCACTGACCCTAGCTTGTGTGTCTCGATGTCCTTCTCTTGAATAGTTGTATACATATTGGCCATGGAGTTGTGGTCCATCTTGAGCTTGGCATAGATATCATAGTCATCATCTTCTTCTTTTGGAGCACCAAGAAGAGTAGCCCACTCAGAGATGGTCGACTCGTATCTGGAACCCTCAGTCATCCACACAATCTTGCCATCAGGATAGAAATGAGCTGTGGAGTAGAATTGCATGATCATCTCATCATTCCACTTTGTGAGCTTCTGTCCAACAAACTCATCAACACCAGCTATCCGGAAACTCTCACGAACATGGGGGAAATAATCCTCATTGGCATCAATGTACTTCCAATCCACCCATCTCATGTCACTGACAATTGGCTTCTTATCAAGCAAAACAGTCTCATAGAAGTCTTGTTGTTCTCTGGTCTAGAAGCGGTAATCACAAGCTGTTCTCCTCCTTGCAGCATAAGAATCTGACAGTCTCCACTGACGCAGTCCTTTGTCCTTCCTTTGCATCATGTTCTCTGCAAGTGGGTGTGCATTGTCGTGATCTGGAATCTTGGGCTTCAATTTTCTAAGCACTAGTGGCTCCTCATCAACATCAGCTTCAGGCACTGGGGCCTTGTTCTTCTCTGTAGCAGGAATGTTTCTAGTTGACCTCTTGGGTGCTGGGGCTTTGGGCTTGGACTTGGTGGGGGCAGCAGTCCTTATAGCATCTGACATAAGTTTCTGAGACTTTGCAGGAGGTGCATCAGCAGTAGGCTCCTCCTCCTCCTCATCAGCCATGGTGGGTTTGCCTAGAACTCGAGCAACAGTCTTTCTTGCCCTCTTCTTCTTCCCTGTAGCAGCAGTTTCTGTGTCACTTGGTTCCTCAAGTGTGAATGTCATAGTTTCCTTAGAGACTTTCTTGACTGCTGCCTTCTCTTTGGTTCTAGCGGATGGTTTGGTGCTATACTCCTTTGCAAGCACAACTCCCTTCTTCTTTGATGCTGCTTCACTAGCAACAAAGTCCTCATCTTCATCATCTGAGGTTCTCTTCTTCCTGGTCCTTGTTGCAGCCTTTGGAAGATCTAGAGAGCTTTTCTCTCCATCATAAAAACTTTCTGTAGGACTAGAACCTGAGCTGAGATCTGTGTGCTGCTCTGACATGTTCTGGCTATCGCTGGCATCAGACATCTTGCAAAGCTGACCCTGTCAATAGATGGGTATGGGCAGAGTAGATGAGTCATCACAAAAAGCAGAAGTTTTTCATGAAAAATGAGTTCAAATCTTAGTTTCAAGTTTTCACAGAAGGCATTTCGGATGGACCGAGTTAATCATCTCGGTGATACCGAAGCACTCAACAGAAACTTTACACTCCATTTCGGTCAGACCGAGATGGGGTTCGGTGACTCCGAGTTGCTAGGGTTTCACTGAGATTTTACTTTCGGTTTCACCGATTCGTACAACTCGGTGGCACCGAGACGTACTAGTGCTATGGCCTGGGGCCAAATCGGTGACTCCAAAAATTTCTAATCGGTCGGTCCGAGATGCATTCGGCGAAAACTTAAACCTAAATTTTTTACTCGAATCTAATCTATGGAATTTGCAGTGTAAAGTAATGTCTCAATCCGTGGCAAGAATCATGGCTATCCAATCGTGCATTGAATCAAAATTTTGAGCACGAAAGGGGTCGAATCTCACCCTAACTTGGTGGAGATCCACTACGGCAGCAACGGCGGAGCAGATTGCTGTTGACGGTGGTGAAGGCGCGCTGGAGACAAAGGCGACGATCCGAAAACTTGGGCGACGGCAGCAACGGGGTGCGGGAACGAGGGGGTTTGAGAAATTTCAACCGTTCGGGCCCGCGAGGTATATATACCCGTGTGCTATCGGTGGCTCCGAGTTGGACAACTCGGTGGCACCGATATGTGTAACTGCAAGTAGTTTAGCCCATCGGTGGCGCCGAAATGGTTCAACTCGGTGACACCGAGATGGAAACCTAGATCAATCTAAATGATTTTGGTTGGACCGAGTTTGAGTGAATTGGTTCGGCCGAAATCATGTAGAAGGTTTTGGAGGTTCAGCCCTTTCAGATCGGTGGCTCCGAGTGCTCCTCACCCAGAGGGTCCGAAAATGACTTGTTCAATTTTTGTGATGCAGCAAGAATAGAAATTGAGACAAGAAAGCATAGATAGCTAGAGAAGGTACTTAGGTATTCTTGTACATCCACTTGGCCAGAAAAACCAAGACAATCAAAACAACAAATGATGTCCTTGAATGAAGAAAACATGCAAAGCAACATGCTCACACAATAAGATAGCAAATGAAATATGTGTCAAACATGCACAACCAATTCTAGCATCTATCAAGCAATGGCGATGACTAGGTCATCTATATATGAGTATATTGACTTAGGAGTCAAATGAGTACATTTAATCATAGGTCATACTCATCGTTTAAGCACAAGTGGGGTTGCCACTTTTACATAAAGCATTGATGTGTTCACACCATTATAGTTGCTTTAGGTCAATTTTTTAGAGCAAAGCTCCCCCTAGATGTGATATTCCCCCAAAGAGGGATGAACTAACCTTGGGGTTTGTCGATGATGACTTCATGTAGATGTTGAAGATGTGGATGCTCAATGTTGATGTAGACCAACAAGAGTTGGGAGCAATCCTTTGGAGTTTTGTGCTTTCAATACCTACATGGCTTAGTCCCACACAAGGAACATACAAGGATATCCATAGACATAGAGTGAAATACACATATGATGATGTCCATGAATGCATTGACTACCTTGACCCTTGACTTACCAACAAGAGGGTTTGTGACTCCATGAACTAGTGCAAGATGTGGAAGTTGACTGCACAAGTCCTTGCCAAAAGGTATATGAGTGAAGTTTGTTGGCGGAGTCACCCTCCAGAACTCTCTAGTTCTTCTTCTTTTGGACCCACATCAACTTGATGGGAATCCTTGGAGTTGTAGTAGCACTTGATGAAGTAGAACTTGATGAAGTCTTGGGAACCCACTTGACCAAGGCTTGAGGAGCTTCTTCAAATGAATCAATCACTTCTTGAAGCTTGTCCTTGCCTTTTAGCTTGTGGTCTAGTGGTGGAAGATCTTCTTGACCTTGTGTTCCCTTGAAGGAAGTAGGATCATACTTCTCTTGTTGAGGAACAAACTCCGTCTTGGGGTATTGATCTTCTTCCCACTCAACTCCATTGGCATTGAACTTTCATTCAAAACCAACACCTTGGTTCTTCCGGTGTCTTCCTTGCTTGCGTACAATTTCCTCAAATTGCTTACTCCCGGCAAGGCTCTTGTAGACACCTTTTTCTATAATTCCTTTCAATAGCATATTTTCTCGCTCAAGTGTAACTTGGCTAAGAGAATTATTAGTGGAATCAATAGAACTACTAGAAGCAACAACATTTAATTTAGCATTGTTATTGTTACTACTAGAGGTAGAACCCTTTTTACCCTTGTTACTAGTTTGCTTAGATTTAACTTGTGGCATAAAGGTAGACAAGAGTAAATGTTTGGCAAGATATGAAGAACTCTTCTTTCGAGGATCGTCATTGATAGCTTTAAGAAACTGATGCTCTTGCTCTAAATTTAGCTTCTTGAAGCGTAGCTTCTCATGAGTTCTTAGAAGTTCTCTATGATCCTCTTGAGTTGTTTCATGAGCTAACTTAAGAGCATTTAGTTCTTTAGTTAGACGCTCAATCTCCTTCATAGCATTGTCACTCATTTCCTCTTGACTATCATGATTACTAGCATTTTTATTATAGCTCACATCACTAGCCTTGTCAACAAGTAAATCATCATCACCAAGCAAATCATCTTCATCACTATTGAAATCAAGATACTCGAGGTGTGATACCTTGGGGCCTTTTGCCATGAAGCATCTTCCAATCCCTTCATTTGGTGAGTCAAAGAGATCATGGGAGTTGGATGACACAAGAGCAAGTCCGGCAACACCTTCATCTTGACTATGGTCGGAGTTGGAGTGATAACTTCTGTCGTGGTGAAATCACGGCAGATGCCATGAGATGGCTAAAAGTGGGGGGACTGCGTGAGGACGCCGGTGGGTTCCGGAAGTGAGGTTGGCACACGCGTGCGGGGGACACAAGGTGTACCCAGGTTCAGGGCCCTCCGGGGAGGTAACACCCCTAGTCCTGCCGAGTGGGTTGATAGGCACAGAGGCCACGATGGTTACAATGGTGCTCCTGGAGCTGTTTGGGCGGAGGAGGAAGAAGGAGCTCGGTCTCCGTTCGGCCTCTCCTGTGAGTGTGTGTGTTGCTACTGAGTGTCCCGCCCTCTGCATGGAGGCCTCCTGGGGGGTCTTATAGCCCGACCCCCCAGGGTTACATGGGTAAAGTTACATGAGCGAGGTGGGAATGAGCGTCCGCGAGCATGCTGCTGCGAGAGGTCCCCTGGGGTCTTTTATCAACAGACGCCCAGGGGACAAGATACACTGTAGGCTGTAATGCACCATTGATGACGATGATGATGGATGAATAGCGCGCGCATATGCAGCAACAGTGGCCAGGGGATGGCCGTCACGTCCGCGCGTGTCTGACGGGATGCAGCGACGGGACGCAACCGTTTGACTTCGGGCAGCCGGCTGGCTGGAGCAGCCGGCCACGGGCGCGAGCCGGAGCAGCCGGCTGGCTGTAGCAGCCGACCGCGGGCGCGAGCCGGAGCAGCCGGCCCGGGCGGGCAGGCACCCCGTCCGGCTCGCCGTCTTGGGACTACCCGGGGGTCATCCCCCCGACAGTAGCCTCCGAGCCTCCGGGCGACTTGGAGAGTCGGGCGGAGGGTTTCCACAGGTGTTGTAGCAGAAGTCGTCGATGACAGCCGGCTACGGGCGGCAGCCGGCGCGGCTTGCTTCCAGTGGGGGCGCGCTAGCGCACCCACTGGGTGTAGCCTCCGATCCTCCGGGCGACTCGAGGAGTCGGGCAGAGGGTCTTCGCTGTCGTTGAAGTAGAGGTTGTCGATGACAGCCGGATGCGGGCTTGCAGCCGGCGCGGCTCGCTTCCAATGGGGGCGGGCTAGTGCACCCACTGGGTGTAGCCCCCGAGCCTCTGGGCGACTCGAAGAGTCGGGCGGAGGGTCTCCGCGGATGTTGGAGCAGACGGTGGTGTCGAGGATGCCGGTGGCAGCCGGCGTGGCGTTTTCCCAACGAGGCGCGCCGGCGCACCCACTGGGTGTAGCCTCCGAGCCTCCGGGCGAGGAGGGGGGGTTCCCCACGGAAATGATCATGCGAAAGACAAAGTTACTCAATGCAGATATATCAAATATTTAGCTTAGGCAGCGCAAGTTTTATGCAGAGGGTGCTGACTCGGTTTCGTCCGAGCCCCCGTCAGTCTTTTTCATGTCCCCTCCGCTCTTTGGCTTTTGCTCTTGCTAGCCGCACAGCCGGGAGCCAGTCTGTAGCTGAGGCGAAGATTGGGCCGCGGAGTAGAGTGTACAGTACTCGGACTCTGGGAGCAGATTCGACCGAGCAGATACTCGTAAAGGAAACGACCGGGTCGCCCAAGCCATTTTCTCCCCCGAACGTTTTTCGCGTGGGGTGACCTCCAGCTTGTGCTCTTGCTAGCCGGGAGCCGGTCTGTAGCTGAGACGAAGAGTGGGCCTTTGGTACCGTGCACACTACTAAGCCGTCTGCAGGGAAGAACGTATCGGGCCAAACGGCTAGCCCCCGGGACGAGACTAGCTGGCGCCAAGGCGAACAGTAAAGTAGCTGAAGAAATGCAGCGACAAACCCCAAGGGTCGCTCAGGGTTATCCGTCTGTGCGCACGACGCAAAGGTATGCGAATGGGGAGCTCACATTAATTTTCGTGTAGACGGGGCGGAGGTGTCCGCCGGCAGACGGCCCGAGCCTCCGGGCGGTCGAGGGGAGCCCCAGCCGGTCGGGCCCGACCGGCCAGGCGTCGAGGCGGAAGGGCAGCCGGGACGGCTCCCCAGCCGGGCGTCGAAGCGGCAGGCAGCCGGGCCTGCTCGCCAGCCCGCCGGGCATTGGAGCGAGCAGGCGCCCGGGCCGGGTCACCAGCTGACCGGGCGTCGGAGCGGGCAGGCGGCTAGGCCGGGTCGCCAGCCGGCCTGGCGCAGCCAGCCGGGCGTCGAAGCTGGCGCAGCTGCTGGTCTTCTTTTCTTTTTATCCGGCAGCAACTTTTCTCTTTTTTTTTACACGGGCAGCCGGTAGCAACTCTTTTTTTTTAGCCGGCTGGCCAGCCGGCCACTTTTCCTTTCTTTTTCTCGGGCACCCGACCACAGTAGGCGGCTGGAGTGGGGGAGAGCCAGCGCGCGCGGGGGGAGGCGGAACCGGAGCGCGCGGGCAGGGCCGGCTGGCGGCGAGCCAGCGGCGGGGCGGGCGGGGCCGGCCAGCGCGGGAGCCGGCAGGCGCGGGGAAGCCGGCGGGCGAGTGGAACCGGCCACGGGGCGGGGCGTGCGACGGCGGGTCGCGGACGGGCGCGGGACCGTGTGACGGCGGGTCGCGGGTGGCACGGGGGCGCGGGCGGACGGCCGGCGGCCCGCAACGCAGCGGACGCGCGGCCGCGTGGGAGGTGCTCGGGGCGGCGGAGGCGCGCGGCTGTGCGGCAGGCGCGGATGCGCGGGGATGGAGTAGGTGGCGACGCGGCTCGTCGGCGGGGTCGCGCTGGAGCCGGAACGGAGCGCGAGGGGAGCGACGGGGATGCAGACGAAGCTTGAGGCGGCGGGGCGCTCGTGGATGAGGCCGGGTACTGGCGGCGCGGCAGCCCAGCAGGAGGGGAAAAGGAGCAGCGCGCGGGAGCAGGTGGTCGGGCACCCACTGGGTGTCGGAGGCCCTCGTGAAGAGGCCAACGGGGACGAGGCGTCGGGCTCGGAGGAGCGGTGGTGGAGCGGCGATGGCGGTCGCTGGGTGTTTCTGCTCTTCCCAGGGACTTTTTTTTTGTACTACTACGCAAGAGGAGAAAGCAATCGAGAGTGAGGTCGGGCGACGGCGAGCCGGTGGTGGTAGCCGAATATGGTAGGCTCAGAGGCCGCAGAATGGTGGAGTGGCCGACCGGCCATTGGTGGTGGTAGCGAGAGGAGAGGGGAGGAGCTCAGCCTGGTGGTCAGAGCGAGAGGCGGGGACGAACGTCTGCGAGCATGCTGCTGCGAGAGGTCCCCTGGGGTCTTTTATCAACAGACGCCCAGGGGACAAGATACACTGTAGCTAGGCTGTAATGCACTATTGATGATGATGATGATGATGGATGAATATCACGCGCATATGCAGCAACAGTGGCCAGGGGATGGCCGTCACGTCCGCGCGTGTCCGATGGGAAGCAACGACGAGACGCAACCGTTTGACTTCGGGCAGCCGGCTGGTTGGAGCATCCGGCCACGGGCGTGAGCCGGAGCAGCCGGCTGGCTGTAGCAGCCGGCTGCGGGCGTGAGCCGGAGCAGCCGGCTGGCTGTAGCAGCCGGCCGCGGGCGCGAGCCGGAGCAGCCGGCCCGGGCGAGCAGGCACCCCGTCCGGCTCGCCATCTTGGGACTACCCGGGGGTCATCCCCCCGACAACTTCTCTCGGAGTGGTTGTTAGAGTCGGAGCCGGAAACCCATTCACCAACATGAGCTTAATGTCTTCTTCTTGTGTAGCTCTTTGATGACTTGTCCTTCCTCTCCGAATCCTTGCTTCTTCGAGAGTGTCTTCGTTCATAACGATCATCTCTACTCCTTCTCTCCTTATGAGGTGATTCATCTCTTCTATGTCTTCCTCTTGGTGATTCGTCTCTTTTCTTGTAGGGAGCCGTATACTCATTGGAATAGTGTCCGAGTTTCCCACAATTGTAGCAATTACGGTCATGACTTGATGATCTTCTCTCATAGTGTCTTGAGCTAGAGCTTCTTTCTTTCCCTTTGTTCTTGTAGAACTTGTTGAATCTTTTCACCATTAGGCTTATCTCTTCATTGGATACTAGCTTGTCACTTGGAGTTGTTAGAGCATCGGTTGAGGCTTTGTAAGCACCACTTGAATTGTTGTGTAGCTCCCCTTTGTCCTTGAGTGACATTTCATGAGCAACAATCCTTCCAATGACTTCTGCGGGCTTGAGATCTTTGTAATTGGGCATCATTTGGATCAATGTGCAAACGGTATCATATTTTCCATCCAAAGCTCTAAGTATCTTCTTGATGATGAATTTGTTGGTCATCTCTTCACTTCCTAAGCCGGCAATCTCATTTGTGATGAGAGCAAGCCTAGAGTACATCTTAGCGACTCCTTCACCATCCTTCATCTTGAACTTGTCAAGTTGACTTTGGAGCACGTCTAACTTAGATTCCTTGACGGACTCGGTACCCTCATGCATATCAACCAAAGTATCCCAAATTTCCTTTGCATTCTTGAGGTGATTAATTTTGATGAATTCCTCGGGACACAAACCATTGAAGAGAATGTCACAAGCTTGAGCATTGTATTGCAACATCTTCAATTCTTCCGGGGTTGCTTCACGATCTGGTTCCTTGCCATCCTCAAAGAAATCACCTTGCAAGCCAACATGAACAACAGCCCAAAGGGCGGGGTTATGACCAAGAATATGCATTTTCATCTTATGTTTCCAACTAGCAAAGTTTGTACCATCAAAATATGGACCTCTATGGTGATAGTTACCCTCACTAGACGCCATACTCTCCTAGGTTGTGAAACCAAGGCTATGATCACCAAAGCAATGGAAATCAAGGCTTACGGAGACCAAAGCTCTGATACCACTTGTAGGATCGAAAGTATGTCTAGAGGGGGGTGATTAGACTACTTGACCAAATAAAAACCTAACCTTTTCCCAATTTTAGTTGTAGGCAGATTTTAGCAAGAACACAAGTCAAGCATCACCATACACATGCAATTCTAAGAGTGTAGCAGCGGAAAGTGAACAATTGCATATGTAAGTAAAGGAGGGGATCGGAGATTTCAAACGCAATGAAGACACGGTGGTTTTTGGCGTGGTTCCGATAGGTGCTGCTATCGTACGTCCACGTTGATGGAGACTTCAACCCACGGAGGGTAACGGCTGCGCGAGTCCACGGAGGGCTCCACCCACAAAGGGTCCACGAAGAAGCAACCTTGTCTATTCCACCATGGCTTGCGTCCACGAAGGACTAGCCTCACTCGGGTAGATCTTCACGAAGTAGGCGATCTCCTTGCCCTTACAAACTCCTTGGTTCAACTCCACATCATGTTGGAGGCTCCCATGTGACACCTAACCAATCTAGGAGACACCACTCTCCAAAAGGTAATAGACGGTGTGTTGTTGATGAACTCCTTGCTCTTGTGCTTCAAATGATAGTCTCCCCAACACTCAAACAACTCCTCACAGATTTGGCTATGGTGGAAGAAGGATTTGAGAGGAAAGCAACTTGGGAAAGGCTAGAAATCTCGGTGCCACCAAGATTTCTGATCAGTGCCACCGAGATTCCTAACGTTCATATCTTTTACAGGTCGGTGCCACCGAGATTTTTGATCGGTGCCACCGAGTTGGGTCAAAAGTGTGTAACGGTTGGATTTTGTGTGGAGGCTATATATACCCCTCCACCCTTCCTTCCTAAGTAAGGAGAGCCATCAGAACGTGCCTACACTTCCACCATTCATTTTCTGAGAGAGAACCACCTAGTCATGTGTTGAGATCAAGAGATTCCATTCCTACCATTTGAACCTTGATTTCTAGCCTTCCCCAAGTTGCTTTCCACTCAAATCCTTCTTCCACCATAGCCAAATCTGTGAGGAGTTGTTTGAGTGTTGGGGAGACTATCATTTGACGCACAAGAGCAAGGAGTTCATCAACAACACACCGTCTATTACATTTTGGAGAGTGGTGTCTCCTAGATTGGTTAGGTGTCACTTGGGATCCTCCGACATGATGTGGAGTTAAACCAAGGAGTTTGTAAGGGCAAGGAGATCGCCTACTTCGTGAAGATCTACCCCGAGTGAGGCTAGTCCTTCATGGACGTAAGCCATGGTGGAATAGGCAAGGTTGCTTCTTCGTGGACCCTTTGTGGGTGGATCCCTCCGTTGACTCGCACAGCCGTTCCCCTTCGTGGGTTGAAGCCTCCATCAACGTGGACGTACGATAGCACCACCTATCTGAACCACGCCAAAAACCACCGTATCTTCATTGCGTTTGATCTTCCATACTCTACCCCTTTACTTTCCATACACTTGCATGCTTTACTATTTCCGCTGCTCAATCTCTAGATTTGCATGTGTAGAAAGTATTGGTGTTATCTTAACTTGTGCCAAAATCTGCCTAAGTTCCAAGAGAAACTAAAAACTGCAACTTTGGTTGGTTAAGTGTCTATTCACCCGCCCCCTCTAGACCTATCTCCTCGATCCCACAATTGGTATCAGAGCATTGGTCTCCATTGCTTTGGTTTAATCACCATTGGAGGGAGATGGATGTGTCTACTTTGGGGAGTCTTAGACGTAGAGTGCCTATTCTCAATGGGGAGTATTACAGTGCTTGGAAACATGAGATGCTTGGTATCTTTGATGAGTTTAACTTGAGCAAGTATATTCATAATCCTTATGTGCCCCTATTGATCCCTTGCATCCTACTCATGAAGAGGAAATTGACAAGCTTCGTAATCTTAGAATCGTCAATCTTATCATTAGAGGATTACCTAAAGTTGTGCTTCGTTGTATACAAAACTTTGAATGTGCGTATACTCTATGGCATGACTTGGAAAAGCGATATCCCGATTACTCTTTAAAGAATCTTGATGATATTTTTCATAAGTCTATTGCTTTTCACAAGATGAGTCCTAATGATCCTAACTTTGATGATTGCTTGTTTGAGCTTCGTGATCTTATGCGTGCCAAAGGAGATGTTAGAACTATTAGAAACATTATCACGGAAGCTATTAGAATTCATAAACTTGAACATTGTCATGATCATGAAACAAATGAATTCATTGATCTAGGTGATGATCATATACATGTTGATGATGATGATGTTGAGCATGGCTATTATGATGAGGACGAAGAATTTGATATTGAATTTGAGAAGACCATGAGGAATCTTAGTCTTATGGCAAATCTTCGAGATTACATGGCCGGAGGAAAAGAGTGGATTCTTGATAGTGGATGTACCGATCACATGACCGGAGATAGAGACATGTTTCGTGAGCTTGCTAAAAATGATGGTCCACGCAAGTATGTGACTTTTGGAGACAACTCCAAGGGTAAGGTACTTCGCCTTGGTAAGGTGGCCATATCCAATGATAGCTCCATACAAAATGTTATGCTTGTTGAATTTCTTGGTTACAATCTTCTTTCCGTATCTAGACTAGCCGACTTTGGTTTCAATGTCCTATTTACCGAAGTAGATTGCCAAGTGTTTCGTCGAGATAATCATAATATGGTCTTTACCGGCATTCGTAGAGGTGATCTATACATTGTTGATTTCACTAAGAGAGCGCAACCTCGTACATGTTTAATTCTTAAATCTTCTAAAGGTTGGTTATGGCATAGGAGACTTGGACATGTTGGCATGCGTAACCTTGATAAACTTGTTAAAGGAGATCACATTCTTGGTGTGAAAGATGTTATATTTGACAAGGATCAACTCTGTAGTGCTTGTCAAGCAGGAAAACAAGTTGGAGGAAGCCATCCCGTGAAGAACATTATGACCACGAGGAGACCACTCGAGCTACTTCATATGGATCTTTTTGGTCCCAACTCCTATAAGAGTCTTGGTGGTAACTCTTTCGGTTTGGTCATTGTTGATGATTTTTCCAGATTTACGTGGGTGTTCTTTCTCGATGACAAATCACAGGTACAAAAGATCTTCAAGAACTTCGCAAGAAAGGCCCAAAATCAATTTAAAGTGAATATCAAGATGGTTCGGAGTGACAACGGAACGGAGTTCAAGAACGCCAATGTGGATACCTTTCTTGATGAGGAAGGCATTTCACGTGAGTTCTCGGCTACGTACACACCTCAACAAAATGGAGTTATTGAGAGGAAGAACCGGACTCTTATTGAGATGGAAAGATTAATGCTTGATGAATACAAGACGCCAAAACATTTTTGGGCGGAAGCGGTTGAAACAGCTTGTCATGCGACAAATTGACTCTACCTTCACAAGCTTCTTGAAAAAACGGCGTATGAACTGCTCACTAATACGTCTCCAACATATCTATAATTTATGAAGTATTCATGCCATGTTTATTACAATTCTATATGGTTTTGGTATGATTTGATTAGAACTAACCCAGACTGGCGCTGTTTTCAGCAGAATTGCCATGGTGTTGTTTTTTGTGCAGAAATAAAAGTTCTTAGAATTCGATGAAACTTTTTGGAGATTTTTTATGGAACAAATAAAAAATACTGGAACCAAGACCCACTTGAGGGGGGCCACCCAGTGCCCACGAGGCACCAGGGCGCGCCACCCCCCCCCAGGCGCGCCCTGGTACCTCGTGGGGCCCACGTGGCTCCGTCTGACCTAATTCCAACGCTGAAAAATCCTATATATTCAAAAACCCCCGAAAGTTAACCTAGATGAGTTTTTACGCCGCCGCAAGCCTCTGTACCTCCACGATCTAATCTACAACCCTTTTCTGGCACCCTGCCGGAGGGGGGAATCATCACCGGAGCCCATCTTCATCATCGCGACGGTCTCCATGACGAGGAGGGAGCAGTTCACCCTCGGGGATGAGGGTTTGTACCAGTAGCTATGTGTTTGATCTCTCTCTCTCTCTCGTGTTCTTGATTTGGCACGATCTTGATGTATCGCGAGCTTTGTTAATATAGTTGGATCATATGGTGTTTCTTCCCTCTCTATCCTTGTTGTGATGAATCGAATCTTTTCCCTTTGAGGTTTCGTTATTGTCGGATTGAATATTTCAGATTTGAGAACACTTGATGTATGTCTTGCATATGAATACCCATGGTGACAATGGGGTATTATATTGATTCACTTGATATATGTTTTGGCACTCAACTCGCGGCTTCCCGCGGTGACATTGGGGTAATCTATGCATATGGGTTGATGCACGTTTTCATTATCTTTTCTCCGATAGAAACTTTGGGGTGCTCCTTGGAGTTCTTTGTGTGGATTGAATATTGTGATTATGAAGTTGTTTGATGCATATCGTATAATCAACTCACGGATACTTGTGGTGACATTGGAGTATCTAGGTGACATTAGAGTTGGTTGATGTGTATCATATGGTGTTATTTTAGTACGAACTCTAGGGCTGTTTGTGACACTTATAGGAATAGCTCAATAGATCGATCGGAAAGGATAACTTTGAGGTGGTTTCGTACCCTACAAACAATTTCTATCTTATGTTCTCCACTAAAAGGAACTTGGGAGTGATTCTTTATCGCACGTTGAGGGGTGGTTATACGATCCAATTATGTTAGCATTGTTGAGAGATTGCACTAGTGAAAGTATGAACCCTAGGCCTTGTTTCTAAGCATTGCAATACCGTTTGTGCTCACTTTTGTTACTTGCTACCTTGCTGTTTTTATATTTTCAGATTACAAAAACATATATCTACTATCCATACTACACTTTTATCACCATCTCTTCGCCGAACTAGTGCACCTATACAATTTACCAATGTATTGAGTGTGTTGGGGACACAAGAGATTTCTTGTATTTGGTTGCAGGGTTGTTTGAGAGATACCATCTTCAACCTACGCCTCCCACGGATTGATAAACCTTAGGTCATCCACTTGAGGGAAAATTGCTACTGTCCTACAAAACTCTGCGCTTCGAGGCCCAATACGAGTCTACAAGAATAAGTTGTGTAGTAGACATCACTCACCGGTAACAAACCACAAGTTGGATACTTTCGAGTATTTGGCTCAAAATATTACATTCTTGATAAGCATCGTCGTTCAAAATTTGCTCCTAAATCTCATGAAGGTTTTCTACTTGGTTACGGATCGAACTCTCACACTTACCGTGTCTACAACAACTTCACTCGAAAAGTTGAAGAGATGGTAGATGTGAAGTTTGATGAGACTAACGGCTCGCAAGTCGAGCAATTGCCAATTGATGTAGGAGATCGAGAACCATCGGAAGCAATCCAATACTTGTCTAGTGGCAAGATTCGCCCCGTGGAAGTAAAGGAGAGTACCTCGTCTATTCAAGTGGAAGCCCCAACTTCACATCAAGGTGAACAACAAGTTGATATGGAGGCATCCACAAGTGGAACACGTCAAGACGATAGGAATGAGGAAGTGCAACAAGATGATCCACCTCAACCTCCTTCTCCACCTCCACAAGCGAACAACGACAACAATAATGAAGAAGAAGAAGATGATGAGGAAGCTTCACTACAACCCAAGCAAAAGCTACCTCGAGTTAGAGCAAGAATCGACAAGAATCATCCCATCGAACAAATACTTGGAGATATCCAATCCAGGAGAATCACTCGCTCTAAATCTCGTTTAGCTAACTTTTGTGAGCATTACTCATTCATCTCTAGTGTTGAACCTTTGAAGGTGGAAGATGCTCTCAAGGACCCCGATTGGGTGAATGCAATGCACGAGGAGCTACACAACTTTGAGAGGAACCAAGTTTGGACATTGGTTGAGAAGCCTAAAGATGAGCAAAACATTATTGGAACCAAATGGGTGTTTCGGAATAAGCAAGATGAAGATGGACAAGTTGTACGCAACAAGGCTCGTCTCGTAGCACAAGGTTACACACAAGTCGAAGGTATGGACTATGGTGAGACTTATGCCCCCATTGCAAGACTTGAGTCCATTTGCATTTTACTTGCTTATGCCAATCACCATGATATCACTCTTTACCAAATGGATATTAAAAGTGCTTTCTTAAATGGTGAAATTGAGGAGGAAGTATATGTTAAACAACCTCCCGGCTTTGTTAATCCCAAGAAACCTAATCATGTTTACAAACTTCGTAAAGCTCTTTATGGTCTTAAACAAGCCCCTAGAGCTTGGCACAAATGCTTGACAAAGTTTCTTCTTGAAAAAGGGTTTGAAATTGGGAAAATTGATTCAAACTTGTTCACTAAGAGGGTTAATGGAGAATTATTTGTATGCCAAATTTATGTTGATGATATTATCTTTGGATCTACTAACCCCTCTTTTAGTGAAAAATTTGGAAGGTTGATGTCGGAAAAGTATGAGATGCCCATGATGTGTGAACTCAAATTCTTTCTTGGTTTGCAAATCAAGCAAACTAAGGAGGGTACCTTTGTTTCTCAAACAAAGTATACCAAGGACTTATTCAAGAACTTCAACATGCAATAAAGTAAAGGTATGAAAACTCCAATGCCCACGAGTGGACATCTTGACTTGACCAAGGATGGCAAACCGGTTGATCAAAAGGTTTATCGATCTATGATTGGTTCATTGCTATATCTATGTGCCTCCCGTCCCGACATTATGCTAAGTGTGTGCATGTGTGCACGATACCAAGCGGCACCAAAAAGAGTGTCACCTTAAGGCCGTGAAAAGAATTGTGAGATACTTGTTACATACACCAAACTTTGGCATATGGTACCCCAAAGGATCTTCTTTTAATCTTGTTGGCTATTCCGATTCGGATTATGCCGGATACAAGGTTGATAGGAAATCCACTTCGGGTACATGTCAATTTCTTGGTAGATCTCTTGTGTCTTAGTCCTCCAAGAAACAAAACTCGGTATCTCTATCTACCACCGAAGCAGAATACATTGACGCGGGATCATGTTGTGCTCAATTACTATGGATGACTCAAACTCTTAAAGACTATGGTGTGCATGTGAGACATGTACCATTACAATGTGACAATGAGAGTGCTATTAAGATTGCACACAATCCCGTGCAACATTCTCGAACTAAGCATATTGAGGTTCGTCACCACTTCATTCGAGATCATGTTGAGAAAGGTGACATTGACCTTAAACATGTTCATACCGACAAGCAATTGGCGGACATCTTTACCAAACCTCTCGATGAGAAAGTATTTTGTCACTTGAGAAGTGAGTTGAACATCATTGATGCTTCAAACGTGAACTAGAGGTTCATGTGGATGCATACATGGGTATGAGCATTCTTGACTAATCAATGATACTTCCATGATCATTTTATATCTAGGACATTTTGCTCCCTTGTATTGTATCTAACCTTTTGTAGGTACTTGGACAAGCTTCATGTCACAAGATTGCATCTCACTCTTACCTTGAGCAATCTTATATAACCCAAGTATCAACAATTGTTGGTGGGACAAGGAACGAGACAACCTAAACATATCCTTTGACAACTTTTGAGTTATGCTTCATTCTTGACATTTTGGATATACATGTTGTTCCTTGCAAGTCTAACCCACGTAGGAAGATGAACAACAAATGATAGGATAGCTCCAAACTTCAACTCATGAGCATCCACTTCAAGTTCAACTACATGATGGACATCACCACCAAATCCCAATGTAAGTTCTCACATCTTAGAGAAGCTTTACTCAAAGACATGAGCCAAAGCAACTCAACAAGATGTGAATACATTGAAATACTTAAAAGAAAAATGGCAACCCCATTTTGAGCTTAAACGATGAGTATGACCTATGATCAAGTGTTCTCACTTGACTCCTAAGTCAATATACTCTAACATAGGTGACCTAGTTGCTGACCCCTCTAGATGAAGTTCTCTAGTGTTTCTTTCTTTGCTTTGTTTCTCTGCTTGCTAGAGTGTTTCTATTTAAAAAAAACTTCATCTAGACGTTTCTTTGCTTCTTTTCTATTTTTTTTTTCTTTAGCTAGTTTCACAGCTAATTCATTGCAAATCTTTTTGAGAATTCCTTTGCCTAGTGAGCCGAATTGACAAAAGTTCCTTTGCACCAAACTCGATTCCACCGAAGTGATACACCTCGGAGTCACCGACTTTGCTGCTCTAAGGTGTTTTCTGTCAAATATTTTCTGAGATTTTCTGCTCCAACTCCACTCAATGATTCTTATCCTCTAGTTGCATCTAGAGCCACTCAATGGCTAGATGTGTTTCTCAAGGACCAAACCCACTTGACCAATAACCTTGAGGTCCCTTCTTGGAAATTGATGTCAAAGGGGGAGAGAGGAATACATCAAAGCTTATCATTACAAGCTAGAGAGAGAGATGCACCTTACAAGAGGAGAGAATGTTACATGTTTCTTAGAGGGGAGAAACATGATTAGTTTGTTCTTTGGTTGCTTTAGTTTTCTCACCCAACCTGCTCCCAATATCCTATGGCAGATTCAGGGGGAGAGCAAGTTCTTTAAGGGGAGACAACTATTTCTTTCTTTTGGGAACATGTCTGCTTCAAAGAAGTACTCACCTAGTGATACTCTCTTCTACATGTCATCCCAATCTTGGTTTCTTGTTGATCTTGTGTCTTTTCTTGAAGAAATTATCTTGTGTTATCTAACCTTGTTTTCTCAAGTGTATTTCTTCAGGTACTTGATCAAGAACTTCAAGGTAAGTATATGCATCATACCCATGTACATGATGACCTCTTGCTAGTATATCCTTTTTGCAAGAAGAAAATCATGAACATGTGGATACCTAAATGTCATATATTGCTCTGATGCATGTAGCCAAGATACATGTTGCATGTGTTGGGGAACGTTGCATGGGAAACAAAAAAATTCCTACGCACACACAAGATCTATCCATGGTGATGAGCATCTACGAGAGGGAGAGTGAATCTACATACCCTTGTAGATCGCTAAGCGGAAGCGTTTTAAGAAACGCGGTTGATGTAGTCGAACGTCTCCGCGATCCAAATCGCACGTCGTCCCTCGATCCGATCACGAACTAGTGCCGAACGGACGGCACCTCCGCATTCAACACACGTACGGCTTGATGACGCCTTCACCTCCTCGATCCAGCAAGCGATGGTAAAGTAGTGGTTGAGTTCCAGCAGCACGACGGCGTGGTGATGGTGGTGAGGAACAATCTCTGCAGGGCTTCGCCAAGTGCTACGGAGATTATGACGGAGGAACTAGAGGGCTAGGGTTGCCGGCACACGGCTTGGGAAATCTTGATCGCTCCCGTGTGCTAGCCCTGCCCCTCTATTTATATGTTGAGCCTTGGGGTCTAAACTTGGAGTAAAAGCCTCCTCCAGGTCGGTTTTGCCCGCACAAGGTCGGTTTGGCCCGCAGGAAAAGAGTCCAACTCGGATCCCTGCCGAACCGCGCACAGCCGCGCACAAGCGGTAGTACCGCTCACAAGCGGTAGTACCGCTTGGGCGGTAGTACCGCTTCACACAAGCGGTAGTACCGCTCGGGCGGTAGTACCGCTTCACACAAGCGGTAGTACCGCTTACGCGGCAGCAAAACTACTTTTTGCACTTTCCAATACCTTGTGGGCTTTTATCCCTTGGCCCATATAAAGTGTTGTTGCACCCGAACACTTCGGTAAACATCCGGAACCCCTTCCGGTGAACTCTGGAACTCTTCCGGAGATCGAAACACTATTATCACATATATCAATCTTTACCTCCGGACTCTTCCGGAGATCCTCGTCATGTCCGGGATCTTATCCGAGACTTCCGAACAACTTTCGGTCACCAACATAATAACTCAATTATACTAATCGTCACCAAACGTTAAGTGTGTAGACCCTGCTGGTTCGAGAACTATGTAGACATGACCGAGACACCTCTACGGCCAATAACCAATAGCGGGACCTGGATGCCCATATTGGCTCCTACATATTCTACGAAGATCTTTATCGGTCGAACCTCTATGTCAAGGATTCAGTTAATCCCGTATGCTGTTCCCTTTGTTCTTCGGTATGTTACTTGCCCGAGATTCGATCGTCGGTATCTCTATACCTAGTTCAATCTCGTTACCGGCAAGTCTCTTTACTCGTTCCGTAATACAAGATCCTGTGGCTAACTCTTTAGTCACTTTGCTTGCAAGGCTCAATGTGATGTTGTATTACCGAGTGGGCCCTGAGATACCTCTCCGTCACACGGAGTAACAAATCCCAGTCTTGATCCATGCCAACCCAACAGACACCCTCGGAGATACCTGTAGAGCACCTTTATAGTCACCCAGTTACGTTGCGACGTTTGATACACACAAGGTATTCCTCCTGTGTCAGTGAGTTGCATGATCTCATGGTCAAAGGAACAGATACTTGACATGCAGAAAACAATAGCAATAAACTGACACGATCAAATGCTACGTTTACAGTTTGGGTCTTGTCCATCACATCATTCTCCTAATGATGTGATCCCGTTATCAAATGACATCTCATGTCAATGGCCAGGAAACCTTAACCATCTTTGATCAACGAGCTAGTCAACTAGAGGCTTACTAGGGACACAGTGTTGTCTATGTACCCACACATGTATTTGAGTTTCCAATCAATACAATTATAGCATGGATAATAAACGATTATCATTAACAAGGAAATATAATAATAACCAATTTATTATTGCCTCTAGGGCATATTTCCAACAGTCTCCCACTTGCACTAGAGTCAATAATCTAGTTCACATCACTATGTGATTTACATTGTAATGAATCGAACACCCATGCAGTTCTGGTGTTGTTCATGTTTAGCCCTTGGAAGAGGTTTAGTCATCGGATCTGCAACATTCAGATCCGTGTGTACTTTGCAAATATTTATGTCGTCCTCCTTGATGTAATCGCGGATGGAATTGAAACGTCGCTTTATGTGTCTGGTCCTCTTGTGAAATCTTGGTTCCTTGGCTAGAGCAATGGCACCAGTATTATCACAAAACAGAGTCATTGGGTTAAGTGCACTTGGCACTACTCCAAGATCTGTCATGAACTCCTTCATCCAGACACCTTCCTTCGCCGCCTCCGAGGCAGCGATGTACTCCGCTTCGCATGTAGAATCAGCTACCACGCTTTGCTTGGAACTGCACCAGCTAACCGCACCCCCATTAAGAATAAATACGTATCCGGTTTGCGACTTAGAGTCATCCGGATCAGTGTCAAAGCTTGCATCGACGTAACCCTTTACGACGAGCTCTTGATCACCTCCATAAACGAGAAACATGTCCTTAGTCCTTTTCAGGTACTTTAGGATATTCTTGACCGCCGTCCAGTGTTCCATTCCTGGATCACTTTGAAACCTTCCGACCATACTTATGGCAAGGCTGACATCGGGTCCTGTGCACAGCATTGCATACATGATAGAGCCTATGGCCGAAGCATAGGGGATGACACTCATCTTTTCTTTATCTTCTGCAGTCACTGGGCATTGAGTCTTACTCAACTTCACACCTTGCAAAACAGGCAAGAACCCCTTCTTGGACTGATCCATTTTGAACTTCTTCAAAATCTTATCAAGGTATGTGCTTTGTGAAAGTCCTATTAAGCGTCTTGATCTATCTCTATAGATCTTGATGCCTAATATGAAAGCAGCTTCTCCTAGGTCCTTCATTGAAAAACTCTTGTTCAAATATTCCTTTACGCTTTCCAGCATTTCTATATTGTTTCCAATCAGTAATATGTCATCCACATATAATATTAGAAACGCTATAGAGCTCCCACTCACTTTCTTGTAAATACAAGCTTCTCCGTAAACTTGTATAAACTCGAACGCTTTGATCACCTCATCAAAACGAAGATTCCAACTCCGAGATGCTTGCACCAGTCCATAAATGGATCGCTGGAGTTTGCAAACTTTGTCAGCATTCTCTGGATCGACAAAACCTTCTGGTTGCATCATATACAACTCTTCCTTAAGGTAACCGTTAAGGAACGCTGTTTTGACATCCATCTGCCAAATCTCATAATCGAAAAAGGCAGCTATTGCTAACATGATTCTGACGGACTTAAGCATCGCTACGGGTGAGAAGGTCTCATCGTAGTCAACTCCTTGAACTTGTGAAAAACCCTTTGCCACAAGTCGAGCTTTATAGACGGTGACATTACCGTCCGCGTCCGTCTTCCTCTTAAAGATCCATTTGTTCTGAATGGCCTTACGCCCTTCAGGTAATACTTCCAAAGTCCATACTTTGTTTTCATACATGGATCCCATCTCGGATTTCATGGCCTCTAACCACTTCTCGGAATCCGGGCCCATCATCGCTTCTCCATAGCTCGTAGGTTCATCGTTGTCTAACAACATGACCTCTAAGACAGGATTGCCGTACCACTCGGGAGCAGTACGCGTCCTTGTCGACCTACGAGGTTCGATAGCAACTTGATCCAAAGCTTCATGATCATCATCATTAACTTCCTCTTCAGCTAATGTAGGCTCCACAGAAACAACTTTCTGCGCTGCGCTACTCTCAGGTTGAAGTAAAGGTTCAACAACCTCATCAAGTTCTATTTTCCTCCCACTCAATTCTTTCGAGAGAAACTCTTTCTCAAGAAATGTTCCGTTTTTAGCGACAAACACTTTGCCTTCAGATTTGAGATAGAAGGTATACCCAACTGTCTCTTTTGGGTATCCTATGAAGACGCATTTCTCCGCTTTGGGTTCCAGCTTTTCAGGCTGAAGCTTTTTGACATAAGCATCACATCCCCAAACTTTAAGAAACGACAGCTTTGGCTTCTTGCCAAACCAAAGTTCATATGGTGTCGTCTCAACGGATTTCGATGGTGCCCTATTTAAAGTGAATGCAGCTGTCTCTAATGCATAACCCCAAAACGATAGTGGCAAATCGGCAAGAGACATCATAGATCGCACCATATCCAATAAGGTTCGATTACGACGTTCGGACACACCATTACGCTGTGGTGTTCCAGGCGGTGTTAATTGTGAAACAATTACACACTGTCTTAAGTGACTGCCAAACTCATAACTCAGATATTCTCCTCCTCGATCAGATCGTAGGAATTTAATCTTCTTGTTACGATGATTCTCAACTTCACTCTGAAATTGTTTGAACTTTTCAAATGTTTCAGACTTGTGTTTCATTAAGTAAATATACCCATATCTACTTAAGTCATCAGTGAAGGTGAGAAAATAACGATAACCACCGCGCGCCTCAATACTCATCGGACCACACACATCAGTATGTATGATTTCCAATAAGTCACTTGCCCGTTCCATTGTTCCAGAGAACGGCGTTTTAGTCATCTTGCCCATGAGGCATGGCTCACATGTGTCAAGTGATTCAAAATCAAGTGACTCCAAAAGTCCATCAGCATGGAGCTTCTTCATGCGTTTTACGCCAATATGACCTAAACGGCAGTGCCACAAGAAAGTGGTATTATCATTATCAATTCTACATCTTTTGGCATCAATGTTATGAACATGTGTATCATTACTATCGAGATTCAATAAGAATAAACCCCTCACATTGGGTGCATGACCATAAAAGATATTACTCATATAAATAGAACAACCATTATTCTCTGATTTAAATGAGTAACCGTCTCGCAATAAACAAGATCCAGATATAATGTTCATGCTTAACGCAGGCACCAAATAACACTTATTTAGGTTCATCTCTAATCCCGACGGTAATCGAAGAGCGAGCGTGCCGACGGCGATCACATCAACCTTGGAACCATTTCCCACGCGCATCGTCACTTCGTCCTTTGCCAGCCTCCATCTATTCCACAGTTCCTGTTTTGAGTTGCAAATATGAGCAACCGCACCGGTATCAAATACCCAGGCACTACAACGAGAGTTGGTAAGGTACACATCAATAACATGTATATCATATATACCTTGTTTGTTGTTGGCCGCCTTCTTGTCAGCCAAATACTTGGGGCAGTTCCGCTTCCAGTGTCCAGTTCCCTTGCAATGAAAACACACAGTTTCTGGTTTGGGTCCAGCCTTGGGTTTCTTCACGAGAGGAGCAACTGCTTTGCCACTCTTCTTGGAGTTACCCTTCTTACCCTTGCCATTTTTCTTGAAACTAGTGGTTTTATTGACCATCAACACTTGATGCTCCTTCTGAATTTCAGACTCAGCGGCTTTCAGCATCGCAAACAGCTCGGCGACTGACTTGTTCATCCCGTGCATGTTATAGTTCAACACGAAGCTCTTGTAGCTAGGTGGCAATGATTGAAGAACTCTGTCAGTGATAGCCTCTGGCGGAAGGGGCATCCCTAACTCAGCCAGACGGGTGGAGTACCCAGACATTCTGAGCACGTGATCACTGATAGACCCGTTCTCCTCCATCTTGCAAGCATAGAACTTATCGGAGATCTCATATCTCTCGATCCGGGCATTCTTCTGAAAGATAAACTTCAACTCCTGGAACATCTCATATGCTCCATGACGTTCAAAACGTCTTTGAAGTCCCGGTTCTAAGCCATACAACATTGCACATTGAACTATTGAGTAATCATCAGAACGAGCCTGCCAGGCGTTCACAACGTCTAGAGACTCAACTGGAGCGGGTGGATCACCAAGCGGTGCATCAAGGACATAAGCTTTCTGGGAAGCCATAAGGATAATCCTTAGATTACGGGCCCAGTCCACAAAGTTACTTCCATCATCTTTCAACTTAGCTTTCTCTAGGAACGCATTAAAATTCAGGGGTGCTACTGCGCGAGCCATGATCTACAACATAAATATAGCAAAGACAACTTAGACTATTGTTCTAGATAATGAGTTTTAGTTAATCATATTTAAAAAACTCCCACTCAAATTGACATCCCTCCGGTCATTCGAGTGTAACATGATCCAAATCCACCAACTCAAGTCCGATCATCACGTGAGTTGAGGTGGTTTCAATGGTGAACATCTTCATGTTGATCATATCTACTATATGACTCATGTTCGACCTTTCGGTCTCTTGTGTTCCGAGGCCATGTCTGTACATGCTAGGCTCGTCAAGTTTAACCCGAGTGTTCCGCACGTGCAACATGGCTTACACCCGTTGTATGCGAACGTAGAGTCTATCACACCCGATCATCACGGCGTGTCTCGAAACGACGAACTTTCGCAACGGTGCACACTTGGGGAGAACACAATTTATCTTGAAATTTAAGTGAGGGATCACCTTATAATGCTACCGTCGTCCTAAGCAAAATAAGATGCATAAAAGGATTAACATCACATGCAAATCATAAGTGACATGATATGGCCATGAACTTGTGCTTTTGATCTCCATCTCCAAAGCACCGGCATGATCTCCATCGTCACCGGCATGACACCATGATCTCCATCATCTTGATCTCCATCAACGTGTCGC
Organism: Elymus sibiricus; assembly: GCA_039707655.1. NCBI lineage: Eukaryota > Viridiplantae > Streptophyta > Magnoliopsida > Poales > Poaceae > Elymus > Elymus sibiricus. Next base: position 404,519,867 of record CM077672.1, read on the forward strand.
CATAAGGTTGTCGCGCCGACTGTTGCTTCCACGACTATTGCTAACGTTTAGCGATAAAGTAAAGCATTACATAGCGCTTAATGATTGACACGCAGGTCATACAATAATTAAAGACAACTCGATGGCTCCTGCCAGTTGCCGTACTCATCGACATGCAAGTCGTGATATTCTATACATCACATGATCATCTCATACATCACATATATCTCATCATGTAATTGGCCATATCACATCACAACATACCCTGCAAAAACAAGTTAGACGTCCTCTAATTGTTGTTGCAAATTTTACGTGGCTGCTATGGGTTTGCAAGAACCGTCCTTACCTACGCAAAACCACAACGTGGTGTAGTGATTGCTTTTTGATCTTCTAAAAGAACCCTCTTCATTGAAATCGATTCAACTAAAGTGAGAGAGACAGACACCCGCTAGCCATCTTTATGCAACGAAGTTACATGTCAGTTGAAGGAACCTGTCTCGCGTAAGTGTACGCGTAATGTCGGTCCAGGCCGCTTCATCTCACAGTACCGCCGAATCAAATATCAACTAGTAACGGCAAGCAATATGTATACATCCACGCCCACAACTCGTTTGTGTTCTACTCGAGATCTCATCTACGCATAGACCTAGCTCAGATGTCACTGTTGGGGAACGTTGCATGGGAAACAAAAATTTTCCTACGCACACACAAGATCTATCCATGGTGATGAGCATCTACGAGAGGGAGAGTGAATCTACATACCCTTGTAGATCGCTAAGCGGAAGCGTTTTAAGAAACGCGGTTGATGTAGTCGAACGTCTCCGTGATCCAAATCGCACATCGTCCCTCGATCCGATCACGAACTAGTGCCGAACGGACGGCACCTCCGCGTTCAACACACGTACGGCTTGATGACGCCTTCACCTCCTCGATCCAGCAAGCGATGGTGAAGTAGTGGTTGAGTTCCAGCAGCACGACGGCGTGGTGATGGTGGTGAGGAACAATCTCTGCAGGGCTTCGCCAAGCGCTACGGAGATTATGACGGAGGAACTAGAGGGCTAGGGTTGCCGGCACACGGCTTGGGAAATCTTGATCGCTCCCGTGTGCTAGCCCTGCCCCTCTATTTATATGTTGAGCCTTGGGGTCTAAACTTGGAGTAAAAGCCTCCTCCAGGTCAGTTTTGCCCGCACAAGGTCGGTTTGGCCCGCAGGAAAAGAGTCCAACTCGGATCCCTGCCGAACCGCGCACAGCCGCGCACAAGCGGTAGTACCGCTCACAAGCGGTAGTACCGCTTGGGCGGTAGTACCGCTTCACACAAGCGGTAGTACCGCTCGGGCGGTAGTACCGCTTCACACAAGCGGTAGTACCGCTTACGCGGCAGCAAAACTACTTTTTGCACTTTCCAATACCTTGTGGGCTTTTATCCCTTGGCCCATATAAAGTGTTGTTGCACCCGAACACTTCGGTAAACATCCGGAACCCCTTCCGGTGAACTCTGGAACTCTTCCGGAGATCGAAACACTATTATCACATATATCAATCTTTACCTCCGGACTCTTCCGGAGATCCTCGTCATGTCCGGGATCTTATCCGAGACTTCCGAACAACTTTCGGTCACCAACATAATAACTCAATTATACTAATCGTCACCAAACGTTAAGTGTGTAGACCCTGCGGGTTCGAGAACTATGTAGACATGACCGAGACACCTCTACGGCCAATAACCAATAGCGGGACCTGGATGCCCATATTGGCTCCTACATATTCTACGAAGATCTTTATCGGTCGAACCTCTATGTCAAGGATTCAGTTAATCCCGTATGTTGTTCCCTTTGTTCTTCGGTATGTTACTTGCCCGAGATTCGATCGTCGGTATCTCTATACCTAGTTCAATCTCGTTACCGGCAAGTCTCTTTACTCGTTCCGTAATACAAGATCCTGTGGCTAACTCTTTAGTCACTTTGCTTGCAAGGCTCAATGTGATGTTGTATTACCGAGTGGGCCCTGAGATACCTCTCCGTCACACGGAGTAACAAATCCCAGTCTTGATCCATGCCAACCCAACAGACACCCTCGGAGATACCTGTAGAGCACCTTTATAGTCACCCAGTTACGTTGCGACGTTTGATACACACAAGGTATTCCTCCTGTGTCAGTGAGTTGCATGATCTCATGGTCAAAGGAACAGATACTTGACATGCAGAAAACAATAGCAATAAACTGACACGATCAAATGCTACGTTTACAGTTTGGGTCTTGTCCATCACATCATTCTCCTAATGATGTGATCCCGTTATCAAATGACATCTCATGTCAATGGCCAGGAAACCTTAACCATCTTTGATCAACGAGCTAGTCAACTAGAGGCTTACTAGGGACACAGTGTTGTCTATGTACCCACACATGTATTTGAGTTTCCAATCAATACAATTATAGCATGGATAATAAACGATTATCATTAACAAGGAAATATAATAATAACCAATTTATTATTGCCTCTAGGGCATATTTCCAACAGCATGTATATTTCCCAAGTAATATCATCATTATATATGCACATCTTTAGGGGGAGCTCATACATGTTACATGTTTTCTTCAAAGCTTTCATTCAATCTTCTGCTAAATCTTTATTTGAAGCTTTGATGTATGTTGTCATCAATTACCAAAAAGGGGGAGATTGAAAGCACATTTGCTCCCTTGGTGGTTTTGGTAATTTATGTCAACATACATGTTGTTGGACTAATGCCTCTATCTAGTGAATTTCAGACAAGTTCAACAATGGCGTGGCAAGGACAAGAGGATGTGGAACCCTTCAAAATGCTAAGGACATGGATTGGCAAAAGCTCAAGACTCTATACTTTTTGTTAAGTGATCCAAGATCACATTGAGTCCATAGGAAAGCCAATACTATTAAAAGGGGATGAGGTGTTGCTTAATGGTCTTTTTGCTCAAGTGCTTAGTGACAGTCCTCCAAAACCCTCAACCACTTTCTCCATCCAAATATGTCCAAAATACTACATTCCAACTCGGCCCCACCAAAATTTCCTATCCGGAGCCACCGAGTTCATCTGGACTTAGCCACTGCCAAAACCCTAACAAATCGGATCCACCGATATGGATCTCGGTCCCACCGAGATGGCCTTGCCAACTCTCTATAATCATTTGCAATTACTTTGGTCCCACCGAGATTTGCAAATCGGTCTCACCGAGATGGCTTGCCAACTCTCTGTTGCCTTATTGCTTCACTTCGGTCCTACCGAGTTGATGCAATCGGTGCCACCGAGACGAGGTTTGCCCTAACCATTGCACATCGATCCATCCGAGTTGTTCTGATCGGTCCCACCGAGATTCCTAACGTTCATATCTTTTACACAGGCCGGTGCCACCGAGATTTCTGATCAGTGCCACCGAGTTGGGTCAAAAGTGTGTAACGGTTGGATTTTGTGTGGAGGCTATATATACCCCTACACCCTTCCTTCCTAAGTAAGGAGAGCCATCAGAACGTGCCTACACTTCCACCATTCATTTTCTGAGAGAGAACCACCTACTCATGTGTTGAGATCAAGAGATTCCATTCCTACCATTTGAACCTGGATTTCTAGCCTTCCCCAAGTTGCTTTCCACTCAAATCCTTCTTCCACCATAGCCAAATCTGTGAGGAGTTGTTTGAGTCTTGGGGAGACTATCATTTGAAGCACAAGAGCAAGGAGTTTATCAACAACACACCGTCTATTACCTTTTGGAGAGTGGTGTCTCCTAGATTGGTTAGGTGTCAGTTGGGAGCCTCTGACATGATGTGGAGTTGAACCAAGGAGTTTGTAAGGGCAAGGAGATCGCCTACTTCGTGAAGATCTACCCCGAGTGAGGCTAGTCCTTCATGGACGTAAGCCATGGTGTAATAGGCAAGGTTGCTTCTTCGTAGACCCTTTGTGGGTGGAGCCCTCCGTGGACTCGCGCAGCCGTTACCCTTCGTTGGTTGAAGCCTCCATCAACGTGGACGTACGATAGCACCACCTATCGGAACCACGCCAAAAACCACCGTGTCTTCATTGCGTTTGATCTTCCATACTCTACCCCTTTACTTTCCGTACACTTGCATGCTTTACTATTTCCACTGCTCAATCTCTAGATTTGCATGTGTAGAAAGTATTGGTGTTATCTTAACTTGTGCCAAAATCTGTCTAAGTTCCAAGAGAAACTAAAAACTGCAACTTTGGTTGGTTAAGTGTCTATTCACCCCCCCCCCCCTCTAGACCTATCTCCTTGATCCCACAGGGGCGTCGCGGGGCCATTCCCCTAAAGGAAGTCAGATCACGGCCGATTAAGATGGTCGCCAGCTTGCGAGCTTTTTCTTAGCCCCAACTTTTGGCCTCTGCGAAGGAATAGCCACGGGCACGGAGGTTCCTGCCTTGGACGTTCCTTCAGTAGGACCCGTAAGAAGCAAGAGCCCTCCTCCCGAGGGCTCGAACAGATCGGGCAAAGGTGTCGGAGGATCAGGCCCCGCAGTATTCATGTAGGGCACGTCCGCCTCCCCCCCCCCCCGCCCGACGGATCAAAAGCCAAACCCATTTGTAGCCGCACGGCCTTCGCCGCGGATGCGCCCTCCAGCAGTTCGCCTGGCGTCTTTCCGGTTCCGCCTGCTCTGGAGGCAACCTCACCCGACGACCACCCGAGGCGGTCTTCAGGGCTCGCGCCATTCGGAGCTCCATTTGCCATAGGCCCGTAACTGGCCTCAGTGATACGCCGGTGCTGAACGGCATACAACGTTGTGGCATACCACCGGGGTTGCAGAGGATTTGAGACGAGGTCACAGAATGCCTATGATTTCAATGCATTTAAAACAGATCAACAGGAAGCCTGCGCTGCGCAGCATGCTGACAAGGAAAAAACAAAAGCAGTCATCGACTCTCCGTCTTACCAGCGAGCGCGGGTTCACCAGACTGAAAGGCTCGATAGTAACCCCCATGTGTATCTCTTTGAGAGGGTCATCGATTATCAGATGCATGCGGGCCTCGAGCTCACTCTTCGGGAGTCCCCTCTGAAGCAGACGATCTGGATCATCCAGACCCCTATACTCAAACATAAAGGACGCCCTGGAGCCAAGGGGAGCGATGTTCCTCTCCACCCATGTCTTCATGAGCTGAAGACCCGCTAACCCCCTCTCACGCATCTCGAAGACCGCTTGAATCAGAAGGCCGGTCTCGGGTTCGAAATCTGTTTTTGAGCTCCACTCCGGTCTCTGCCAACATGGGATGTCGGCAAAGATAGGCATGGCGACCTAACGATAATCCCGGGCGACGTCGGTGGCATAAAACCATCTTTGCTCCCATGACTCAGGCCCATCGATAGTGGGTATCTCAAAGTAACTGGAGCCCAGGCGAGGGCGGAGCTCCGCGCTGCCACAGGAAGGTATCTTTCCGTCTTTGAGGCGCGGGATCACTTCGAAAAAGAATCTGAAGAGATCGAAGTGGACCCGCCCCAGGAAGCACTCACAGAAAGTCACAAAGCATGACAAGTGAAGCACCCCGCTCGAGGTCAGGTAGTGAATCCGAAGCCCGTAATGGGTTAGGATCCCACGGGTGGAGGCCCTCAAGAGGAACCGAAGCCCACGGAGGATGAACGCCTCGTGGACCACCAGGTTCCAAAGCAATGGGCGCGGAACTCTTTCCCCCACGGCAGGCGCTAACCATGGCATGGAGGATTTCTTAGGCAGCCATCCCATTTCCACCAGGCACTCCAAGTCATCCCTACTGACTGGAGACCTTTTCCAATCGCTGGCCCATTCTGGCGCGGCGACAGAGTGTACTAGCTGCGGATTCGCCAGACGATCCCCTTGACGGCGGTCACCAGAGGCTGCCGCGGGCGACGACATTGGCTTGCCCTAACTACAGAGCAACAGTCAGGAGGCAATGGCGGGATGAAGTGTGTGGGGAAGAAGAACTGTCAACCTAAGTACTGCTCCCCGTTCCCGTATTTAACGGGGGACGCACAAACCTTACCCATGACGGCAGAGGCACTCGAAGTGTTAATCTTGGGCCAACTCCCCCCGGGCCGTCTGACGAAAGACACTGGGCCCGCGCCGGCCCAAAAACGAGGCAATGACACTAAAAAACGGGTCCCTCGCTACCACCAAGGGGCATCTAGAGACGAGGAGGGCTATACACTACGAGGAAAAGAGCCCGACGAAGGTCTCGGAGCCAGAGCACCTGCGACCTCCGCCACGCTCGGGGGCTACTTACGGGGTCATGTACCAGCGGTGGCCTACGCAAGGGAGCCCGGCCTCATCAGCTACACGGGGCCCGTTAGGCCAAAGACTAGAAGGAAGCCCTAGGAGGCAGAGGCGACCTTCGTGCCCTCCAAGACTAGAGGGCGGCGGTGCCTTGGATCCCATCTATCTTCATGTAAACCCTAGACCTCACTACTTATATAAAGGGAGGTCTAGGGTCCTCATTATAATCCCCGTACACCATTGTAATCCTCTGCACGAGGTATCCCCTCACCATGAATAACAAGAAAAAGTAGGACACAGGTTATTACTCTTCTGAGCCCGAACCTGTATAAATTGTGTGTGCAGACTCCGTTCCGGTACTTCCAACCTCGTCATGAACCCTACCGAGGGATCTGACGGTATTTTGCACCATCAAAGGGTACAAGTAAAAAAAAGAATTATATGTATTACCAATGAGGGCATAAAATTTTGTGGCATGATCTTTGCGAAAAAAGGGACATATTGAGTGCTAGAAATTTGACGAAACAAAAATGAATCAACGTTTCGCCAAAACATTGGCAACTCTTTAGACATTCCCTGCAAAAAGAAACATAGAGCGAGACAATTCGCGAACAACACAATGCAATTTATATAGCAATCACACACATATCCATCACACATCCATCCATATCATCATGCATATAATTAACGAGAAGTTAGTTCTATTTTAGCTCAAACAGAGACGAGAAGATTATCTCAAGCTAGTCGTCCATCGATCGCGTGAGAGGCCGTTCGACTGTACGTAGGTTGGTGGGCACCATTAATGGAGAGTGGTGGAAAATGTACTGCAAGTGTGTGAGTGGGTGGAGGAGAGAGCTAGCTTAGGGAGTGTGTGTGTGGAGGCTAACAAGCTTAATTAATGCATCACTTAGCTAGATCTAACTACCTAATTAAGAATCATGAGAAAGAATTTGTTTTTCTCAGGACCAAGAGGAGAGAGAAGGAGAAAGAGGAAGAGAGGGGAAGAAGAAGAGAAATAGCTAGATGGGGATGGACAAGTTCACATGTGAATAGTGCTACGACGTAATTAGTGGCATACCGGACGTAACCAACGCCACTACTATACGCATATTTCTGGCGTGCGAATGTTAGCCACACCAATGTTATGTGGGCACAACAAAGGGCCCGAAAAGTGGACCCCCAAAATATATCGGTGGCATCATGTAAACTGCCACGTCATAGCTATTAGCCTTAGTGATTGCGTTGGATGGTTTTGCTACGCCACAACTAAGTTATGCCTGGTCAAAACATTGGGTCCCACATACAAGTGTTGTTCAATAAAATTCCAACGCCACCACTATTAAAAAAAATAGTGCCGGCGTTGATTGGAAATGGCGCGCCACCAATTAAAGTTGTGGCTAGCCATTTATCTACTAGTGGTGGGTCCTTTCCGCTGAGGTACTTAGGTGTTCCTATTTCCCTCTTAAATCTTTACTCTAAAGATTTCTCCCCCACTGTCTTGAAAGTGGGAAATAAGGTGATGCCCTAGCGTGGTAGATAGAACTCTTGCTGGCAAAGTCTTTCTCACTAATGTCAGTCTCTCCTCCCTTTCCATGTTTCTGATGGGGTTTTACCATCTGCCTGAGGGCTCTCCTGCTGGTTTTGACATGCACCACCGTCGATTTTGTTGGAATTTGGCGGATAACAAAAGGGAATACCGGATGGTTAAGCACTACTGCAGGAATGCCCAGTAGTGGCGGGTGCAAAAAGCCTAGTAGTGGCGGGCCAGGCTCTCAGGGCCGCCCGCCACTAACCTCCCGCCACTGCTATAAACCCATCAGTGGCGGGCGCTCGCCCGCCACTGGTACGTAGGTTCCAGTGTCGGGCTTTCTCACCTGCCCGCCACAACTTGCTTCTGTTGCCCGCCACAGCTGCCACCTTAGCTGTTGCTGTTCAGACGTTCTGCCCGTCGCTACAGCAAAAGGGATGAGCACGAACGATTCTCAATATAACAGCAGAATGAATTCATTTTGAAAACAAACCCTCAAATAATTCAGTAGCACTTGAAAGTTGTTCGACTTAAGAAACAAACATCAATGTATCACATTCATCTTAACTTACTAATTAATTAACTAACAGTTCTACGGCTGATATATTCATGACTTAGTTCTAAACATGGTCAACAACAACCATCATCTGATAGTTGTTGCCGTTGCTCTTCCTTATAGTGATTACCACAAGGGTGTCCACCCTTAGTTCTCTCTTTCCCTTGATGAACTCCCGCCAGCCGGACTTATGGAATGATATGCGCCCGTCGGATTCTGTCTTGTATTGGACGTTCGTGACAGGCCCTCTTGGTCCATGGATTACTCCAGCAGTGCCGACGGCGGGGATGTCCACTCCGGAAAACATCTTCAAAGGTAACTTCTGAACTCCCCATAATTAAGAGAAAATAGAGAGCACGCAATGTTAGACATCTCACCATACTTGGTTATGACCAAAAAGAGATGAAAGAATATAAAACATCTCACCATAACTTTTTTGACCATGTTGGATTTTGTTAGATGGTGCACAAAGGGCTTCCCCAAGAAGGCCAAAGAGGATGGTAACATCGCTTTCACTTTAGCTTTATCGTCCCGAGTAAGCTTCTTCATCCTTTGAGAAAAAAATGCAGAAAGGATAGGACCATCATCTTCATCTTCGATATCCTCATCTTCATCTTGGTTGTCCTCATCTTCATCTTGGCTGTCGATGTCATCTTGGTCATCTTGGCTGTCGATGTCATCTTGGTCATCTTCATCTTCATCATCCTGGTCATCTTGGTCATCGTCATCATCATCGCTGTTGACATATAATGTCCTTAACCTGTTCACCTCTCCTTTTAAGGAAAAGGCTACGAGTTCTCCTCCTTTAAAATTGTTCACTGCAATGTACTGCTCCCATCCATCACCATATATGATGGTTTTATTCTTTCCTTTGCGCAGATCCAATTCGAATTCGCGCTCCTCATCATCCTCAAAGTACAACACGTTACCATATGAATTGTTGAAGTCCTCCCTTATGTTGCATGGAACACACTATGCATCAGTTAATAATCAACAATAAAGTCAGTAAAACAGTTAAACAAATGATCAGAATTCAATACAAATTCAAGTTAAAGACCGTTACCACTGATTTTTTAAATCCCTTTCTCAAAAATACCCCGAACTGCACTGCTGTTTCAAGACTGTCCATACATGAATTTTGGCAGACCTTGCAGATCTTACGCCTCATGGTCCCTAATAAGCCCAAGCAGTTGTCAAACGTAAGAAAATGTTGGCACTCATTTTCAAGTCTCTAATAAGCCCAAGCAGTTGTCAAACGTAAGAAAATGCAATTAACACTTTATAAATTAGCTTATCGTACCAAGGTCTATGAATTTCTCTATCAATTCGATGACCCGAATGCAACCCCATCCCTTCAAATAAAGAAGTTAACACCGAAGAACATGAAAATTCGGCATGACCTTTGCTTAATATTGAATATATTGAGTACCAGAAATTTGATGAAACGGAAGTTAATCAACGTTTCACCAAAACGTTGTCACTCATTTTCAAGTCTCTAATAAGGCCAAGCAGTTGTCAAATTTGGCACTTGTCATATTTAGAGTCTAACCGATCCTAAAGCACTTTGATTATAGATTTCATCTTTACCGACACAATTAAGGTATTACATTTTGTTCTATTACATACAAAATATCGCATTTTTGTTCTATTATCCATGGGGTTCCTACTTTTGATCCTAAGTCTATAAATTTCTCTATCAAATAAAGAAGGTAATTAACACGGAAGAACACGAAAATATTACACCGGTGACGGCTTCGGTCGACGGTAGCGTCGGTCGGGGAGGATGACGGCGGTGGTGGTCGAGGCAGACGACGGCAGCGGCGGTCGAGGCGGATGACGGTGGCGGTCGGTCGAGTCGGACGACAGCAGCGGCGGTCGAGGCGGATGACGGCGAGCAAATCCTGCGGCGTCACGGGTTGGAGGCGAATGACGACCAGATCCGGCGGCGGCCGCGGAGAAGGACGGGCCGGCTAGCAGATCCAGCGGCGGTGCGAGTCGGAGGCACGGCGGCGGCGGCGGGCGAGGCGCACAACGGCACGGAAGGGGGAGAGGGGGAGAGGAACTGACTGAGTGAGTGAACGAGTGGAAACCGAAAATAGATGTGGGCGTGACGATTCACCTGGCGCGAAGCAGAATAGCTGTGGCGGGCGTACAAGTGAGCCCGCCACCATAAATATTAAGAAAATTTGGATGTGGTTGGCGCGGTTTGCCAATCTAGAGCTGTGGCGGGCGCTGCACGCCACCCGCCACAGGTCGGGGAGAACCAGTGGCGGGCGGCGCCCAGCAGCCGGCCACTGCACTGTCGAGCCAATGGGCTTATTTGGAAGAGCCTACCTGTGACGGGCCCAAACTATAGCCCGCCACTGGAGTGACCTTAACTGTGGCGGGTGGTCGCTGGCACCCGCCACAGCTGTTTTTGAATAATAACAGTGGCGGCTGCCCCACCTAGCCCGCCACTCATTAGGGTTCACCTATAAGCCCTTTCCCAGTAGTGAAGTGGAAGATCATGTGTTGGCCTAAGAGCCATGGTGGGCTGGGCATCATCAGTACTTCCATTATGAACAGGTGCCTCATTATCAAATGGCGGTGGTGCATCATGCACACTTGGCCTAGGGTGTTGTGGTTTGCTATCCTCAAAGCTAAATACTTTCCTACATCTAGCCCATGTTCGCTTCATCCACCTCTGGATCTCAGTTCTGGAAATATTTGTTTAAGGTGCGCAATGGTGCTCCGGTCATGTTTATTGTTAACGATGGTAAGTCTGTGCGTTTTTGGCTTGATTGGTGGTACGGTGATTCCCCTATTAGCGTTTTCCTCCCTGTTCTTTTCTCTTGTTGTTCTAATCCAAAGATTTCCATCTCGGATCTTGCACGTAAGAATTTGGATTTGGAGCTTCGCCGATAACTATCCCCTGCAGAGTTGGAGGATTGGCACAGGCTCGCTGCCATCTTCCCCCTGCTCTCAGAGATTCCTAATTCAGTGACCTGGCCCCACTCCGCCTCTGGTCGCTCTTCTGTTAAGTCTTTGTACTCTCGTTGGTGTCTGGTTCCAGTTCCACAAAGTTCAAAGATGTTTGGCGTGTTCGTATTCCTTTGAAAATCAAGATTTTCATGTGGCAACCTATTAGAGGTAGACTGCCTGCTAGTGTTCAAATCCGTAAACTTCATGTCCCAGCCTCGGAGTTTTGTGATTCGTGCTCTCGTCGCGAGGACTCTAACCATATCCTCTTCAACTGTGATCTCGTATCCTTGTTATGGAGATGCACCCAGTCGTGGCTGGGTGTGAGCCGGGCTCCGCGCTCCTTTGTAGAGCTACTCGTCCTCATGAAAACTTTATCTGGTGAGTTGAGGCACGTGTTTTGGTTTGGTTTTGCTGCCATGATTGGCCTCTTTGGGATGTTAGGAACAAATTCACTATTGATCATGTTTTCCCTTCCAAACCTGCTGATGTTGTTTTCAAATTGCTTACCTTTCTACAACAGTGGAGGCCGCTCGTTAAAGACTGCGACATCGATGCCACAAGCTTCTAATATTGCGTGTTCGAGCAACGGCTTAACCTCTTATTCATCGTGAGCAGACTCCTGTTGCGTAGTTTGTTCTGTTGGCTTTGATGTTTGGTAGTTGCTCTCATAGGTTGGTGGCATGCGCGCCTTTTATGTCTGTAATTGTGTTGCTGGTGCAATCTGTACTCTTATGTAATTGTTGCTCTCTGCCTGCTTGACCGTGTGAACCCTACCGGGGGGCTTTATTTATAAATTTGGGCTATCGTCTTTTCTCTAAAAAAGAAATGTTTGATTTGGTACGCACACAAGCTACATGTTGATCAGCAAATCGTTGTGGGCATACAAACTTGTGGATTTCGTATATATATCACTACGATCAGTGTGCCAATCGGACTCGAATCAGTTAGCGCAGTAGTTGACAAAGATAGGGGTCGTCAGTTAGTGTCGCCACCTGATCCGAGGCTGCTGGCTGAGCACGCACACGTGGGTCGATACACGGTTTGGATCGTATTTTTGCTGATCACGCAGACGAGAAGAAAGCTACAGCACGCGCCCTCGAATCGAAGGAAAAAAGGGAAAAAGACGTGCCGGTTCCAAACGTTTCAGGCAACATCAGCACATGGACCGCGCATCCACCGGGGCGAGGATGGATGATTTGAAACCAAACCGGGCCTTGTCGTCACACTCGAGCTTTCGGCCTATCCACACATGTCAAAAGATGCTAAAGTAGGCAGGCCTACTAGCTAAAGAAAAAATAAGTAGGCCGGTTGCTTAGCGCCCATGCATAACTTCTGGAGAATGCTGGAAAAAAAAACTCATAATAGTTCTTAAAAAAATGGAAGCAAAAGGCCACGAGTGACTACGTACTTCTTTATTACAAAATCGCTTATTTAGGCAGAGTCCGGTCCTTACTGCACAACCTCTGAAGGTGTATATCCTCTAGTAAAAAGGTGATAGTGCTCCCAAAGGGGAGAGAGCAGTTCTACATTGTAACCATAGCACCGTCTAAGATAGATTATGCGTGTATCTCTTAGGCCTTGTTCAGTTCCATAGGATTTTAAGAGGTTTAAAGGTGATTGGAAGGGATTAAATCCCCAGCAAGTCAAAATCCACCTCAAACCCCTTCGATCCTCTTCAATCCCCTTGTGATGGGGATTAACCGAACAAGCCCTTTGGTTGTTTTATATAACGCCACCATGTAACTAGACCTACCACACCGATACCGCTACTTGCGACAATGCAGGTGGACCTAACACACTCAAACAAACTGATGGGTATAGGGGCACTCATGTGCCAACTTGCTACAGGCCTATGCCAACTAAACGATCTAAACCAAAACATACAAACTACTGAGAAATAGACCACGCTGTTAGAAGTATAATTATATCTCTACTCCTAATGTCTCACTTGGTAGGCTAGTCTCCACGGTTTTTTTTCGTCCCCCCTTTCGTCTGGTTTTTTTCGTCACACCTCCCACCGCCACCCCTCCACCGATTCTTTTTCCACCGTTTTTCTATCAGCCGCGCTCGCATCACATCGCACCCGTCCCCGATCTCCTGACCAAAGAAGGCACGACTCCCTGTCTCTCTCCTCTAGGGTTTCGGCGCCGCCATCTCCTCCCTGCCAGAAAGGGATCGGGAGAGGCCGAGCCCAGAGCTAGAAGAAGAAGAAGGAGAAGAGGATGTCCATGGCTCATCAGGCGGCACCGGGCGGCGGCGACACAAGGCTGACGAAGGTGTTCGTGGGTGGCCTGGCGCGAAGGTGTTCGACCAAGTAGGGCGTGCGCGGCCAATTCCAGCTCTTCGGCGAGATCCTCGAGGTCGTCGTCATCGCAGACAAGGGCACTGGCAGATCCAAGGGCGGCGGATTCGTTAGTACCCACCCAAACAATTCTCTCTTCCCCTCATCATCGATTGATCTTCAGTAGTTAATTTTCTTGCTTAATTTAGTCCCGTTAGTTGATGCTATGCCTGGATGGATGCTTGGCATGTTACGTCCCAGGAGGTGGAGGCGGCCATTAGGGCACGCTTGGGTCCGTACCCGGTGATTGACGGCCGGAGGGCCAACTGCAACCTCGCCTGTCTCGGGGTCCTGAGGTCCAAGGCGCCACAAACATGCCTCTGCATCCATATGCTGGTAATTAATTAGTTCGATTCTTTGATTAACTTAAAATTCACTGAATTATATGAATTATTAGTTAGTGATAATTAAGCGCCATGCATTTCTTAGTTTGATTGTTAGTCTTTGACTATGAGCAAGAATCTGTCAATTAATTAGATGCTTTAATTAACTTGTATGTAATGGCAGGGTGTCCATGTTGAACGGAGACTTTCTCGTAGCAGATGGTTGCCCTTCAAGCACCAACAAATTGGAAATTCCAAGCCCTGCTGAGATTACGAGCAGGGTGGAAAGGGAATCAACACCATCACGCCAAAACATTGAAGGTGAATAAGTGGACCACTATCTAAGTAAATAGACGAACCATATTTTGTTAGACCTAAGCAGTTGCTGCTAATATAATCCTCTCCAGCAAGATCAGTTTCGGACAATATAATCTGCTATTTACTTTCTATGTGTTTAAGCATGTTCAAACGCAGTACAAGTGTACAAATGGATATATTTTGATTTGGTGACTTGATGTCTTAATTGTTCTGGCCAGATCCTGGACCTTATGATATCTACCTATAACCAGTGATATGTTTCTGGTTGGATGTCTACTTCTTCTCTTAAGGCCACAATAGGTGCGGGCGGGTGGCTATGAAGAAGTTCCCGGAGGCAGCAGACTAGACAGCGGGCGTGAGCGGCCAGAGAGGCTGGGATCGGCAAGTGGCAGCAGGCGGCTGGAGGTGGCGGGAGAAGCCGGTAGAAGAAAGCAGGTAAGCAGCGGCGGCCTATATGTCTATGGTAGTATGGTTTGGTACATGCCGCCATCTAAAACACTTACAATGAACATCGATGCTCCTGAGCCTTGCTTGTTGAGCCTGTCGTTGCCATGTAAGCCAGCCACCAAGTGTTCAGAAAATATCAGAAGTATATTCTACAGTAGAATCTAATCACCTTATTGTGGTTGTTTTCTGTGTGTCAGTCATTATTTGGATAACATTCTATTGGAGAATCTCGGTGATGTTAGGACATTGCAAGCATAACCTTCTCACTTCGCTTCTTCTACAGGTATGATCATTTTATAATCATTTCTTTGGTTGTGGTGGACTATTTAGTGAACATAATTCTTTTTTTAGGTCATTGCATGAAAAATAAGAATACTTACATCACTGAATTTCTGATGGTTTTCTGTCGGAAATTAGTTCAGTTAGGCACTTCTAACTGCTTATTAAGCTCGATTTCTCTTCAGTTGCCCTTAATTACCAGATGTTGGGTATCTTCTTCCATGAAACTGCTCTCAAGTTTGATATAATCTGCAGGAGCAATCCGAGAGCTAAAAACTACAGTGATCTCACTATCCACCAAGTATTGTTATCCTGCTTGTTGGCTTTTCATTCCATTCTGCACGCTGCTCATAATGTGCATTTCTTGTTATTTGCTAATGGTTGTACTTGACAAAGCTTGGTCTGTTGTTGGAACACATAAGTGCGGTGCTAATGGTTGTACTAGACAAAGCATAGTCTGTTGTCGAAACACATCCTTTATGTTATGTCCAAAATTAGCTTGTTACTCCTTTTTAGTGGGGCGCACTTATCTCAATTTTTCCTCTAGCTGCTTATTACATATTGTGATATTGGTACAAAGGCTGCCATAAAAGACGAGCATGTCTTTGGATCAGCAATATGTCAGGTGTTGTATCCCCCCCCCCCCTCTTTTAATCTAACAAAGAAGAATAGCAGTTAAACACTAAGACTGTTTTTATTGTACTAAAATGTCTACTGTCGACGCATGTTCGAACTGAAATGTATTCTGTTAACAATTTATGCTTTACCTTAATTTCTGCTTTGTGTTCAGGCCCTAGCAGAGCTTGAACCTTCTTCAGCAAATAATGGTCACCGAGTTCTTATATTCAGTCACTGGACCACAATGCTTGATATCCTTCAATGGACATTGGAAGTAATATGAGCTACAGATATGCGTCTCAATGGAGGGTTATTTCTTTCCTCAACAAGTTACAGTACTGTAGGAAAGGTAAAGTGAACACACAAGTTGATTTTATGGTTCTTAGAACGTCACTGTACTATGTTTTAGGCTAAGCAAAAGCAGCGTTGGCACTGAAGAACGCCAATTTATCTTTAAGAGATCTCTGAAATTTTGGAGAGTCTGATGTGTTACAAATTATTGTTGTATATAAGGAGAATTGTAGGAGAGATCTGCAGTTGTGTATGTGTAAGCTTTACTGGGGTAGTTTTTTTTCTTGCAAGATCCTAACCGTTTATCCATTTGCTACCTAGATTCGCTTACTGATTGTAAATTGCTTAACTTCCTTGCACATAAAAAGGCAATATGCTTGGATTTGTGAAACATCTATATTTTTCTGTGCAATGGTGAAAAGCTACATTGTTATATCGATATCTGATCCAGTTTCTTCTACTCCATATGGACATAGGAAACTTGAATACTACACCACAACTCTTAGGCCTGCCAAAATATAAGGATGATCACGTGGTCATGTGCGAAACTGGATGTACCCATCACACGTGGTCATGTATGAAACTGGATGTATGTAACACCCTAAAAATCGGGTTATCGATTTTTGTGCTGTTATTCCTTCCTAGCTTTCCTCTCCCAAATTTTTCCTCTGGAATCTGGTGAGTGACCAGGTGAATCCAGACAATCCTCAGCCTCTCCATACCTTTCCCGTGCTCTTGTGCCAGCCAAGCTCCCGTCAGTAAACCCCGAACCTCATTCAAACTCTAGTTCCAAAATATTGGAACTGGAAATCCTGCCTTTGTGTTTACAAAGGAGCTATTATTTTCCTTGCTCAGTTGATCCTCCCAAAATTTCCAGAGATCCTTCTTCATCCATAAACCCCAGATGTGCAAAAATATTGCCAAGTCATATGCAATATTTTTCATCTAGAATTAATTCCTTTTTCTGCCTTTCTGAGGAATTAAATCCAGTAAAATATCTATCCATCTCCAAAGTTCATGAAAACTTGTGGAGATATTCTTTGTGATCATATTGAGCTCTCACAAAAAATATTGGCCACAAATAAATAAGGGAAATTGCATTTTTCCTATTTAAAGCCAATATTCCAATTTGGGGCCTTTCCAAAGTAACTACCATTTTGGTAGCTAGGAAAAATCCCAAATAATTTATGGAGCTTCTCCTATCCATATATTCACCATTTCCATCAAGATCTCAAGTTCCACAATTCAAATTTTGAGCACAACATCCATTTGCAAATTCTGTCCAGATTTCCAGTTTGCAAAGGAAGTGCTTTCTCCCTAAATCTTTTTGGGCTGAATTTTTCAGGGTGGTTAACATTGACAAACCACCTCTGGATACCAAAAACCAGCCCATTTCATCTGGCCATTTTTCCTCAGTAAATTATCCAAGTTTCTGTCCAGATTGTATCTCTGTGAAGGAAATACCCTCATGGATGATCAATTTGAGCTGAAATTTGTCCAGCAAGCTCTCATGACCATATCATCACTCTACACCAAAAATCATTCAAATCCATCTAGCCATTTTACCCCAACATCATCATTTGCGTTTCTGGTCAGTGAGCAAGGTTACAAAGGAAGCACCAGATAACCTTGTCCATTTGAGCTGAATTTTTGTCAGCATGGTCACCTTAGTGAGTGGTCACTCTCAGCCAAAGATCAGGCCAAGAGGAGCACTGTGGTAAACATGGCACATGTCAAACACCTTTCTGCCAGCTGTTGTTTGACCAAGGTGCGGTCACACCAGGGCTCCCTGTTCTTGTTTGAGGGGTCAAGTCAGCTCAGTGATGCGTGGAGAACACCCTAGACACGATTTGGCATCGAGTGCGGCGTATCAACGTTGTGGCCACGTGGTGACCACAGGCAGAGCGCGACGAGCGGGCGCTCTGTGCTCTGGAGGCCTCGGGAGGCTGCTTCCAACAAGCTCTGGCTTGTCCGGGCGCGCCAGCGAGCTGCCCACCGCACGCGTGGATCTCCTGGAAGCCTCTCCCCTCGTCCCCTAGCTCGTCGCCGCCTCTGCCGACATGGATTCGCCGCTAGAATGCCGCCACCTCGCCGCCGTCTCGGAGCTTCGGCCACCGTCACGAGACTCCCTCCCCGCGGCTATATAAGCGCGCCCCCGAGCTCTCCTCCTCTCCAGCAACCCCCCAGACCCCTCACCCGAGCCCCGAGAACCCTCTCCTCTCCCCGCGATCTCCATGGCCGAGGCTCTGCCCCTGGCGCCCGCGAGGAGCCCAGCGCCCTGGCCATCCCCTCCCTCCCTCTTCCACAACCGCGGCTGCCCCAGGAGCTCACTGAGCCGCCGCCGTCCTCGTTTTGGTCGGGAAGCACCGCCGGAGCAGCTCCTCCCATGGGCACGGCCGCCTTCTCTGCCGGCCGTGGATGCCTCCCGCCGAGCCCTCCCGAGCTTCCCTGTAGCTGCTGCTAGGTGCGGGGCGGCACCGCGAGCTCGCCCGGCTTGCCGGCGGGCACAGCGGCGGGAGGAGCACCGGCGTCGGGCCCGGCCGAGCGCCCTGCCCCGCCTCTGTTTCCAGTCGGGATGGAGAAAGAGGACGACCAAGGGAAGAGAGAGAGAAAGGGATAAGGCGGGGCCCGCATGTCATCCTCACGGCGTTGACTCAGCCAGACCCACGCATCAGATTAAGTGGACACGCATTTCGAAATTGCGCCTTCCAGCTTCGGAAGCGCACTTAGCCGCGGCCTCAGGAGCTAATACGCTTCCACTACAGTGAAAGCGTAAACGCAGAAATGCGCTTTCAGTTTCTCAGCCGCCGGCCGAAATGGCTAGTTTGCGGGCGTTCACCCGTTAAGAGCTAAAATGGACAGTTTTTGTCTGTTTTTCCGCTTAACGAACGAACGGCCATTTCTCCGCGACCCTAACTCCGATTGAGGTAAATCCAACGCCCACGTTTTCAGCTCGTCGAGCCCGTTCCGACGGTATCATTTTCATAATGTTTTCACACTATGAAAATGACCATTTTGCCCTTGCCCTTCAATCAGCCCCTTCGAGAGGGAAACTTTTCCGGCAAATCTTTCCGGAGTTTCATCGCACTTCCTACCGGTGTATTCCTCAACCCCAAGGCAAGCCAACCTCTTATCATGAGCTCCGGACTTGCGTGATGACTTTGCTTGTACCTTGTGTGTGTTGTAGTATATTTCGGATCATCTGTTAGTCTGCACTGACATAGCCCTGTTATTTCATCTGTGCCAGATGCTAGTGCTATTTACCATGTGATATCATGAATTGCTGTCATGTCATATTTTCCCATGCTAGTAACCATAATTTTAATACCGTTATCATGTTAGTGCTATGATTTGATCTCATGCCATGATTGTCAGTACCGTTATAATTTTGCTATGATGTTGTTAAGTAATTGTTCTTGCTCATAAATGTTGATGTTATGATGAGATGATGGAAATATTAAATTGAACTTATAAATTAAACCTCCTCCTTCATCGATGGGATCGAGTCATAGTGCCACCTATCCGGACTTGTCCGTGCAGCCACATTTGCCGGTATGGGATAGCCTGGACTTGGTCTAACCTCGTGCTCTTTTATCGGTACCACCAAAGAGGGAAGGTTATACGCGCATGCTACCCTGATCAGGTAGGCGGCGATAACCTTGTGAGCCCAGTTGAGTTTTTGCGTGCGGTCCCCGTTTGGGACAGTTTGTTTGGCCACGACGGTGGCAGGTGTCACGGGGTGACACAGGGGCCACCCAGGACATGACCCTGGGAGGGTATGATTGTCGGTGGTACGATAGAGGAGTCACGGGTTAGGCAAGTTTCGTTGGAGCAGCACCGGTCCACCCGAATGGGAGCACGAGGCCAGGAGCTCCATAGTGTGGGTAAAGTGCGCAACCTCTGCAGAGTGTAAGAATCTATTTGAATAGCCGAGTCCACGGTATTGGACACAGTTCGTACTAGGCCACTATTTGGTCTTTGTCGACCTGGAGGATAAACCTGTCATAAACTTGCTAAAGAATGTGCTACTAGGTAATGTGGTAACTTGGAACATAGGATAATTGTGAGCAGTCACAATGTGGTTCTGACATGATCACGAGATGGGATCTCGGTGAGTCATGAGTTAGCCCAGCAGGGCAGTAAAACTGAGTGATGTCACAACTTGGTATTTTAATGCTTCACAGGGGGTAAGTGTAGTGTAGGCTTCAGTTTAATCTTGGATGCCATGTCTCGTAAGAATAGCCATGCCATGCCATGAGATATAGTTGATATGCCTGATCCATGTTATGCCATGCTTGATCCACGATTTTCAGTTAATTTCATGCCATGTTTAGAATAAATTCTTATATAAGCATAGTGCTCAGTTTGTCATCTGCTTGTTTGGATGCTATGTATTTGGTTGTCTTGTGAGTACATTCAAAGTACTCACCTGGCCTTGCACGTGGCTAGTTGCAGGAGAAGATCCGCCGTGTTAGATCGTAACCCAGCCAGTCCTGTGAGTTGTGGAGCCCAGCCAGAGACGTCGATGCCGCTGAACCAAGACCTCCGCTGCCATTTAGTTAGTCTTGGAGTCATGTAATATTGTTGTAAACAACAATGTTGTAAAACTTCATTTCATATAATAAAGCCATTTTTGTGCCTAGAATTGCTGTATCATGTCTCAGACGTGCGCCAGGTCTTATCCTGGGACTGGCGTGTGTCGGCCCCCTATCGGGGTGCCACAATGTACCCGGTAAGGATGGAGGCGAGATGAGGTAAACCTCTCCGACAAGGCCCCGGAACCGTCAACATCCCAGTTAAAGAGCACCGGCAATTCGGAGTGGACCCCCACCGCCATAGAGCCTCCTATTGCGCAGGAGGTAGCAGACCTCTGCCGAGGGCAACAATTGTGGCCTCTTCAAGAGCCGGAGCTGCCCGTGGAATCCATGTCATGGTCGCCCAGAGCCAAATCCATCGCCGAGGCCACAAAGTAGGACTTGCTGTCGCCGAGGTCATGTCTGAACCTAAACCTGAACTTTCTATGGCTGGTAAGATGTCTTCCCTCAATCTTCTAGCCGCCGGTGCTCATTGGCCTCTCGTCTCTATTCAGCTGCTGATTGTATGAAATATATATATATATATATATATATATATATATATATATATATATATATATATATATATATATATTGTTGGTCCCTTCTAGATGGTAGTGATGTTGAGACACAAGAGATTATCAGGCCTATGCATATAAATAAAATTCAACATTGATCTTTCTTATCTCTGATTTACTTTTGCCAATGATCAAAGAACTGTTGTTCTGGATGTACACCTACTATGTTGCATATTTCGCCATCACTCATAGTGGCCTATAGCTCTTCTGGTTTACCGTAGGAGTAGTACCAATCTTAGAAAATGCTCCTAATTTGGGTAAAATTTGGAAACATTTATGGATGGGTAAATTTATGGACTTGTTCCTTTATTACCTAATTGTATAGCTTATGATCTTATACAATTTAGGGCCGCTTATCCTATTCTTTATGCGTGAAGTTAAAAGCTAAACATAGCTAATGACATAAGTGATCTGTTAAAATATATCGCGGAAGTAAGTACTTGTTTTTGTTTCTACTTTTTCGGTGACAACTCAGAAGTTTCCTATTAATGGAGCAAGTTGTGTTGGTTTAACTTCAAAGTGGTATAAGAAACTTGCAGTTTTTTTTTGTTAGTTATATCTTGTAAGCTACAGAAAATAGCAGTATCATCTGTTTGCCTGTAGATGGTCACCGAATGACTGTTCCGTCTCTGCTGATCCGCAAGATCCTGAAGTTGGTGCCGGATGAGTGGCCCCTGTTAGGTGTTACTGGTAATCCAAACATCTATTAACGTTTAGGAACTGAAATTGATGGCTACAGTAGGTATGATGAGTGGGATGGGAAAGGTGCAATAAGGAGACGTCAATAGATTGATTGTTTATATTATATTATATAACCATAACGTACTTTTAGTTTTGAAATTATGATGTGAGTGTATGATTAAAGCTTGGTCATATTGGGTATAAAGGATTTTCCTTTTTCATCAATGCTTTCTTGTGAGTGTTCATTTTGTGAGATGAACAAAGAAGGAAATGTCTTTGTCAAGGATTGCATATGGTGCTATGTTTTTTTTTCTTAAGAACAAAGACAATATTTTCCAGGTTTTTATAAATGTCGTCCAAGTTTTGTGAGCTAGAAGCCGAACTACATGATTAGAAATTGTAAATCTTTTAAGCAGTTAGATTAAACTAATACCACAAAATTATATCATTCAGCGAAATGGAGGCATGGTGGATTCGAGAGCTTGAAACAAAACTGTTTCTGCTTAAGATTAAAGAGCGATTTCTCACTATAATCGAAATAGGGGAGGTGAATTTAATCACCTATAAGGAAAATGTGTATGATGAGAGCGGTGGATGGAAACCCCATACTAACACATGTCCACCCCTTATTAACACATGTCCGCAGATGTCTGCATGCATTACGGGGCAAGCACGCATATATATAATTCGCAAAAAAAAAAAAGCACACATATATATGGCCGGAAAAATCAAACCTATCACTCTTAAAAGAATGGGTAAAAATAATTCAAGCTAGGGGAGCCTACACTCTCTAACTACCTATACTAGCCCCCATTAATTGGAAACCTTTGGGGAAAACAATCCCATAAACAAAGGAATTATACAGTATGAAATAACAAAAAAAACAGACTGATTTGATTCTAAAAATTTGATAATAGATATTTTATTCTGCTCAAATTGTCCCGACAAGGAGAGGTATTCAATATTGTAACATGTGGTTATACTAACTTATAATTATGGTGTGTAAGCATTTGTACTAATATAATATGTTTTCATGTGAGAAGGTTGTGGATGTGCATCGTAATGGAATTTTAGCATAGAGGAATGAATTGGCATCCCTTTATAACTACGCTTGTATCACATAGTGAAATATGGGAGAACGTACATCATTCAAGTGCAAGGGACTGGATGAATGAATTAGTGTGAATGAGTAGATTGATGTGTACATTTAAAGAACTGATGTAGCTTGGCAATGTCATACTCCAGTTTAATGGAGAAAGAGAGAGAGGGGGGATGGAGGGAGGGAGAGGGAAGGAGATATATTTTGTACAAAGGAGATGGTGGGTAGAGGAAGCTCGAATGTTGCATCATGTGCAAGTCGATTGTAAAGTGATATGTTAAACAAGGTTAATGTTCACCCACTAGAATATGTATGCCCTTGTTGCGACACATGGACAATTAACTATTTCGGATAAGATTGATGTTGAACCATTTGAATATGTATGTCCCGTTGCAACACACAGGCTTCTTGCTAGAAATGTCCCGCTACGGCAGAAAACCGAGCGGGAAGGGGAGGGTCCGGCGGGAAAAGGAAAGGGTGCGTCGTGGGGTGGGGTTTTTGTGTTGGGACCGTTTGTAGAAGATAACATCGCGGATAGTCCGGACAACCATATTTCTCCTCCATATATGGGCTGGATTTGGGGGAACCCGGACAGTCCAGACGGTTGAATTTTGGGGAGCCTGTTGGGCGCCCGTTCGATGTCCCAACACATCCGGACGTATGAGGAGGAGTAAGTTTCGACCTTGAAAACGATCTTAACCATTTGTCTGATTCATTTATAAGCATTGTAGCCCGTAGCAACGCGCGGGCATTCTACTAGTTTAAGTTAGAGATTAGGAGTTAGATATAAATCATGTACAACTTGCCCTCTACTCCAAGTCTCTCTCCCTCATATTGTACTATATATATACTCCTATGAGGGTCAAATCAATACAATACACAACAACACAATATTCTATCCATCCTACAATTTCTACATGGTATTAGAGCGGTTAGTCTCACGACGCCGATCCTAGTCCTCCCCACCACTTCCGCAGTGCGCCGCCCCCGGGGATCCCCGGGGGTGTGGCATCCGATTTGATCAAAGATTAGATCGCTTCATAGACTAGATTAGTTCCATAAATTTTGAAATTCCCAAATTCCAGTAGATTGATTTTTTCTTAGCCACCAAATAAACCCATTGATCCTCAAAAATCCGGTGTAATCGCAGCTGCGCAGACGTCGCGGACTTGATCCGATCGAGTCGTCCTCCAGCCGTGACAGCACAACTTCTCCAAGCATATCGACGAGCCGCGCGCCGCCATACGAGCAGCACCCGCGCGGTAGGGCGACACCGATCGGCAACGTACGCGTGTACAGATCTCACATGCGACGGGAAACGAAGGCGCGCAGATCGCGGGAGGAATTCGAACTCCCGCATGGCTCCATACAGATCCACTCCGAGTGCACGTAGGAAGCCGTGGCTGGCTTGCTGATGCACTCAGGCGAGCGCGGTACGGCACGTGAGCATCTTCACGGGACGTCTACACACATCAGGAGGGACCTGGCCATGACGAGCTTTGCTACACGCACGGGCACATTTTTACTGTGTTCACGGGGAGGCTTAGCTGGAATATTATGATTGGCAGAAATAAGGGTGCGGGGCCCACACCACCTGGGGGGGGGGGGGGGGGGGTTGTTAACGAAGGAGTCCGTAAAAACTCCCCGTAGTACTCCGTGTGTATAGAATTTTCGGGCCATGACACCGGGAGGACGGGAATCTCCCGATCCATGCGTGCATGTGCACATGATGAAAAGAAACCGATCCATCCTCCTTGCAGATTCATCAGCCTCGCCACGGGACTCCACACGCCAGGCCGGTGACCAACATCAACATCAAGCTGTACGACTACACCAGACTACCAGCCAAGTACATCGTCGAGCACTCTACGAGAAGCTACCACGACATGCACCATCCACACGCTAGGCCGGTGTGGAAAGAGATGCAATTCTTCATCGACTTCTCCGGCGCGACACGGCATCGACTCATCGTCGTCACGAGGGGCGCCTTTAAGCGACACATTATCGTCGACACGCCGCTGCGATGCCATCGCCGACACTTCATCGCCAAGGTCTTCATCAACGTGGTCTTCATCAACATCATCGCATGACATCGACGATGGTATTGACCGCGCGTCCGACGGCTAAGACTGCATCGACACACCGGCATCACTTTTGTGAAAGCCACTACAACCGCGCACATGATCCTGGCAAAACCGTTGTGTGCTTGGTGGGCTTCCTCTAGTCTTGGCAAAACTGGTGGTCTCACCTACAACCGCGTCCTCTGACATCCGCAAGACGCCTGCGACGGTACCTCTCAAGGAGCAAAACGTCGCCCACGACGCTACCTCTTCAGGTACAAAACATCGGCTACATGATTGCAGCTCCGTCATACACATCGCGCAATTTTTTTGCACCTCCGGTGATTGCGGCTCTACTAACTACGACGAATTCTACATCGACCACGACTACTTTGACCATGGCTACATCACGATCGGCGACCTCGACATCGATCACACGACTACGTCTACAGCAACACATCGGCAACAACTCCAGTCAACAGCGTCCGCGTCGTCACCAGCGTCCACGCCACTCCCGCTGTCACTGTGGGAGCGAATAGATGAGAAGACAGGGAAGGCACCAGAAGAGGACTGATACGTCTCCGTCGTATCTACAATTTTTTATTGTTTCATGCCAATATCCTATCATTTCCACATACTTTTGGCAACATTTTATATGATTTCTTGGACTAACATATTGATCCAGTGCCCAGTGGCAGTTCCTGTTTTCTGCTTGTTTTTTGTTTCGCAGAAAATCCATATCAAACGAAGTCCAAACGCGATAAAATTTTACGAAGAATTATTTTGGAATATATGTTATTTTTGAGAGGTGGAATCAACGCAAACGGAGGCCCACAGCCTCCACAAGGCAAACGGGCACGACCTCCCGCCCCCCCCCCCCCAGGCCGCGTGGTGTTGCCTTGTGGGCACACCGTAAGTCGGTTGGGGCTCTTCTTCGGCCGCAAGGAAGCTTATATCGAGGGAAAAAAATCGTGTTAAAATTTTAGCGCAATCGGAGTTACGAATCTCCGGGAATATAAGAAACGATTTTCGGCCAGAAAACAGGAATGCGAAACAGAAGAGAAACAGAGAGAGAGTTCCAATCTCGGAGGGGCTCCTCCCCTCCGGGAGCCCTGGCGGCCATGGACCAGAGGGGAAACTCTCCTCCCATCTAGGGGGAGGCCAAGCAAGAAGAAGGAGGGGGGCTCTCTCTCCCCCTCTATCCCGGTGGCGCCGGAACGCCGCCGGGGCAACCATCGTGACGGCGATCTACACCAACAACTTCGCCGCCGTCAACACCAACTCTCTTCCCCTCTATGCAGCGGTGTAACACCTCTATTCCCGCTGTAATTCTCTACTTGAACATGGTGCTTAATGCTACATATTATTATCCAATGATGTGTTGCCATCCTATGATGTTTGAGTAGATTCGTTTTGTCCTATGGGTTGATTGATGATCGTGATTGGTTTGAGTTGTATGTTTTATTTTGGTGCTGTCCTATGATGCCCTCCGTGTCGCGCAAGCGTGAGGGATTCCCGTTGTAGGGTTTGCAATACGTTCATAATTCTCTTATAGTGGGCGGCTAGAGTGACAGAAGCTTACACCCGAGTAAGTGGGTTGTTGCGTAGGGGAGTAAAGAGGACTTGTTACTTAATGCTATGGTTGAGTTTTAGCTTAATGATCTTTGGTAGTTGCGGATGCTTGCTAGAGTTCCAATCATAAGTGCATATGATCCAAGTACGGAAAGTATGTTACCTCATGCCTCTCCCTCATATAAAATTGCAATAATGATTACCGGTCTAGTTATCGATTGCCTAGGGACAAATCCTTCTCTTGTGTTACAAAAACTTTCTACTAATCAACTAAACTTTTATTATCTTGCAAACTACTACTAGTTTTATTCTTGCAAAGTACTACTAGTTTTATACTTGTTCTAGGTAAAGCAAATGTTAAGTGTGCGTAGAGTTGTATTGATGGTCGATAGAACTTGAAGGGAATATTGATTCTACCTTTAGCTCCTCGTTGGGTTCGACACTCTTATTTATCGAAAAATCTACAATTGATCCCCTATACTTGTGGGTTATCAAGACCTTTTTTCTGGCGCCGTTGCGGGGGAGCAATAGCGTGGGGTTGATATTCTCGTGTGCGCTTGTTTGCTTTATCACTAAGTAGTTTTTATTTTGTGCTCTTGTTTTATGTCTTTAGTTATGGGTAGGAAACGTAAAATATCAAAAAAATTAGTTGTACTTGCTAAACCAATGGTTGAAGAACCACCCAAAATCTATCATACTGCTGAAGGTTTCTACTTGGATCATCTTCGATCCCTTTGTGCTCGCGCTGAAAACCCAACTAGCTTAGTTGAGGGAAAATCATTAGATGAGCATGCTTATTTTGTGCGACACCGCTTGTCTCAAAAAGGGAAACTCTTATAGCATCATATTAATACTTTGAATTGCTATGCTTGAAATTTATGTGAAATACATGATTTTACTTGTTGTTCTGAAGACCCTAAAAAACACCTTCAGTACCAATGTGAGTTTAAGGATAATGGAATCTTATCTTCTTATGCCAGAGGTGTTTATAGTTATTATGATATTGAACAAATTGAAAAATTTGTTGCTTTTAAGGGTGCATATGAAATTGCTTCTTTGATTGAAAAGTGTGATGCTACTCTTTACAAATCTGAAAAATTTGCCCTACTTAAATATTGCTATGAAAACTATGCTTCTAATGCTTATGTTAAAGAATATATTGAGAACACCTCCGCTGTCCAAGAAGAGACTAATTTTTTGCATGAATCTATGGAAGAAGAAATTGATGACACTGTGAGCTCATTAGATGAAAAAGATGACGAGGAGAGTGAAGAACAAAGGGAGGAAGAGCGAATTAGCTACCCGTGCCCACCTTCTAATGAGAGTAAATCCTCAACTCATACATTGTTTAATTTCTCTTCGTGCTTACCGAAGGATGAATGCTATGATAATTGCTATGATCCCTTGGATTCGTCTGAAATATCCCTTTTTGATGATCTTGATGCTTGCTATGCTTGTGGCCATGATGCCAATATGAATGATGCTTATGGAGATGAACTTGCTATAGTTCCTTATATTAAAAATGAAATTGTTGCTATTGCACCCACACATGATAGTCCTATTATCTTCTTGAATTCTCGCAACTACACTATATCGGAGAAGTTTGCATTTATTAAGGACTATATTGATGGGTTGCGTTTTACCATTGCACATGATTATTTTGATGAATGTAATATGCATGTGCTTGCTGCTCCTAATTGCAATTATTATGAGAGAGGAACCACATCTCAACCTCTCTATGTTTCAAGTACGATAAAATTGCAAGAAACTGTTTATACCATGTATCGGCCTTTATTATGTGTGCATGAATTGTTCTTTTATGACATGCCGATGCATAGGAAGAGAGTTAGACTTCGTCATTGCATGATATATGTTGCTTTGTGCTCACTACTAAATTAAAATCATTGTTAATTAAAATTGGCTTTGATATACCTTGGGATCCGGGTGAATCGATTACTTGAGCACTTTATGCCTAGCTTAATGGCTTTAAAGAAAGAGATGCCTGATACGTCTTCGTCGTATCTACTTTTCCAAACACTTTTGCTCTTGTTTTGGCCCCTAATTTGCATGATTTGAATGGAACTAACCCGGACTGACGCTGTTTTCAGCAGAACTACCATGGTGTTGTTTTTTGTGCAGAAATAAAAGTTCTTGGAATTGGATGAAACTTTTTGGAGATTTTTTATGGAATAAATAAAAAATACTGGAGCCAAGATATACTGGAGGAGGGCCACTGGCTGCCCACGAGGCACCAGGGCGCACCACCCTCCCAGGCGCGCCCTGGTACCTCGTGGGGCCCACGTGGCTCCATCTGACCTAATTCCAACGCTATAAATTCACTTTCACGAAGAAAAAAATAAGAGAGGAAGTTTTATCACGTTTCACGATATGGAGCCGCCGCCACCTCCTGTTCTTCATCGGGAGGCCAGATCTGGAGTCCGTTCAGGGCTCCGGATAGGGGGGTCTTCCGGCATCGTCATCACCAATTTCATGATGCTCACCACCGGGAGTGAGTAATTCCTTTGTGGGCTTGCTGGACGGTGATGAGTTGGATGAGATTTATCATGTAATCGAGTTAGTTTTGTTAGGGCTTGATCCCTAGTATCCACTATGTTCTGAGATTGATGTTGCCATGACTTTGCTATGCTTAATGCTTGTCACTAGGGCCCGAGTGCCATGATTTCTGATCTGAACCCTTTATGTTTTCATGAATATATTTGTGTTCTTGATCCGATCTTGCAAGTTATATGCACCTATTACGTGTCATGATCCGCATACCCCAAGGTGACAATAATTGGGATTCTTTCCGGTGATTGCCGTAGTTTGAGGAGTTCATGTATTCACTAAGTGTTAATGCTTTGTTCCGGTTCTCTATTAAAAGGAGGCCTTAATATCCCTCAGTTTCCTTAAGGACCACGCTGCCACGGGAGGGTAGGACAAAAGATGTCATGCAAGTTCTTATCGCAAGCACGTATGACTATATACGGAATACATGCCTACATTACATTGATGAATTGGAGCTAGTTCTGTGTCTCCCTAGGTTATGATTGTTACATGATGAATGTTATCCAACATAAATCACCGATCCAATGCCTACAAGCTTTTCACATATTGATCTTTGCTAAGTTACTACTGTTGCTGCTACTATTACTATTGCTATCAAACTACCATACTGTGCTACTGATCACTCTGCTGCAGATATTTAGTCTCCATGTGTGGTTGAATTGACAACTCAACTGCTAATACTTGCAAATATCCTTTGGCTCCCCTTGTGTCGAATCAATAAATTTGGGTTGATTACTATACCCTCGAAAACTGTTGCGATCCCCTATACTTGTGGGTTATCAAGACCTTTTTCTGGCGCCGTTGCCGGGGAGCATAGCTTTATTTGCTGAGTCACTTGGGATTTATATCTGTTGATCACTATGAAGAATCTGAAAGACGGTAAGACCAAGATCGTTCCCTCTACGACGAGGGGAGGTAAGGAACTGCCATCTAGCTCTGCACTTGATTCACCTTCTGTTTTGAGTAAGCTTGCAACACCACCACCTGCTATTAATTCTGATATGTCGCAAGTTATTGATGATACTACTTCTGCTATGAATAATACTTATGATGATGCTAGTACTCTGCTTGATAATACTGTGCCACTTGGTGAATTTCTTAATGAACAAATTGCTAAAGGTAAAGAAATTGAGAATGCTGAAAATGTTGAAACTCTTGAGAATTATGATTCACCTATTATGCCTAGCTCTCCTACTAGAGTTGAATCACCTGATGAACAATGTCTTTGATAGGGAGACGGCTAGAGCCATTCTTGCTTGTAATGATAGAGATGAAGTTATAAAATTGTTTGCTGAAATGAAAGAAAAATCTATGAGGGAGAGAATGAAATATGATCCTAAGTTTGCTACCTCTCCCATATTTGTTACTGGTAAGGATTATGAATTCTCTGTCGATCCTGAGTTAATTACTTTGGTTGAATATGATCCTTTCCATGGCTACGAAACTGAAACCGTTGTGGCACACCTTACTAAATTAAATGATATAGCCACCCTATTTGCTCATGAGGAAAAAATTCGCTATTACTATATTCTTAAGTTGTTTCCTTTCTCGTTAAAGGGTGATGCTAAGAAATGGTTTAACACTCTTGCTCCTGGTTGTGTGCGTAGTCCCCAGGATATGATCTACTACTTCTCTGAAAAATATTTTCCTGCTCATAAGAAACAAGGTGCCTTACAGGAAATATTTAACTTTGTGCAAATTGAAGAAGAGAATCTCCCTCAAGCTTGGGGGAGGCTTCTCCAATTACTTAATGCTTTGCCTGATCATCCTCTTAAGAAAAATGAAATACTTGATATCTTCTATAATGGACTAACCGATGCTTCTAGGGACTACCTAGATAGTTGTGCGAGTTGTGTTTTCAGGGAACGGACCATTGAACAAGCTGAGGAACTATTGAATAATATATTGAAGAATGATAATGATTGGACACTTCCTAAACCACCGCCTAAACCCACTCCGAAGAAGAGGGGTATTTTATTTCTCAGTCCTGAAGATATGCAAGAAGTGAAGAAATGTATGAAGGAAAAAGGTATTAAAGCTGAAGATGTTAAGAATTTGCCACCTATTGAAGAAATACATGGTCTTGACAGACCACCACAGGTGGTAGAGGTAAATTCTTTTATAAAGTTTGATGAAGGTGATATTCCTTATAACAAACCTCCTAGTCAATGCTTGTATGAATTTGACAATTATATTATTAAGCAAGATCATTTCAATGCAAATGTTATGAAACAATTAAAACGAAATTCCTATATGATTGATCACTTGAGTGACTTGTTGTTTAGAATTGCCAATGATGTCAAGGGTGTAGGTAAACATGCATCTATGGTCCAGACTCAGTTAGAACAAGTTGCTAAATCTCAAAGTGAATTGCTCAATGAAATGAATAACTATATGAATGATCATGCTGTTAGAGTAATGACTAGAGGAGGTAGAATGACTCAGGTGCCACTCTATCCTGAAGGTTACCCTAAAAGAATTGAACAAGACTCTCAAAGAATTAATGTTGATGCACCTAGTCCATCTAAAAAGAAAAAGAAAAATGATAGGACTTTGCATACTTCTAGTGAACCTGAGGTAGAAAAACCCTTGGAGGATAATAATGATGTTTATATTTCCAATGCTGAAACACAATCTGGTAATGAACAACCACCTAGTGATAATGATAAATATAATGATGATGCTCATGTGGATGCTCAACCAGATAATGATAAAGAACCTGATAATGATGTTGAAATAGAACCTGCTGTTGATCTTGATAACCCACCTCCTAAAAATAAACGTTATGATAAAAGAGACTTCGTTGCTAGAAAACACGGTAAAGAAAGAGAACCATGGGTTCAAAAACCCATGCCCTTTCCTCCTAAACCCTTTGCTGAAATGCTTAGACCAGTCTTTTTGCGTGCTCGTTTGACTGACATTTTAAAGATGCCTCCTTATGCTAAGTACATGAAAGACATTGTCACAAATAAAAGAAAGATACCTGAAGCTGAAATTTTTACCATGCTTGCAAATTATTCTTTTAAGGACGGGGTACCTAAGAAATTAGGAGATCCAGGAATACCAACTATACCATGCTCCATTAAAAGGAATTATGTTAAAACTGCTTTGTGTGATTTGGGAGCCGGTGTTAGTGTTATGCCCTTCTCCTTATATAAAAGACTTGATTTGAATAAACTCACTCCCACTGAAATATCATTAGAAATGGCTGACAAATCAACTGACATTCCTATCGGTGTTTGTGAGGATGTGCCCGTTGTAGTTGCGAATGTTACTATCTTAACAGACTTTTTTATACTTGATATGCCCGAGGACGACAATATGTCGATTATCCTTGGTAGAACCTTATTGAATACTGCAGGGGCTGTTATTGATTGCAGCAAAAGCAAGGTCACTTTTCATATCAATGGTAATGAACATACGGTGCACTTTCCGAAGAAACAATTTCAAGTAAATGGTATTCATATTATTGAAAAGTCTCCGACAATTACTATTGGAAGTTTTCAAGTCCCTCTTCCTATTGTCAAAAAGAAATATGAAACTCTTATTATTGGGGAAATGCATATCCCCGTTAAGGTAACCTAGTGTTTTACGAAGATTCTTCGGTTTCATGTTACTCGGAAATGGTTTGTTAATAAGACTTGATCAACCTTATTAATGGATTCTTTTTGAGGGGCATGTGGTCGATGAATTTAGTAAGCACAACCTTCTGTACCCACTTTTTGTTTTCTGTTATTTTTAGTTTAATACATTGAAATGCCATGATTATCCTGTCTTCTGAATTATCCATGCAATAAAAAAGTGCTCAGAAATAAAAGTGCTCAGAATGCAATAAAATTTTGACATGAATTTTTATACAATATTTAAGAATTTTTGACACTGGAATCATACCAAGGGGGTGCCCCAGGTGCCCACGAGGCACCAGGGCGCGCCACCCCCCCTGGCGCGCCCAGGTGGCTCGTGGGTCCCACGGGGACCCCCTCACTTATTCCTTCAGCCCACTTCGTCTCTTACCTCTAGCAAAAATTCATGGTAGCGCTCTCTCTCTCGTGTTCTTGCTCCCAAACCTGAGATTTTTGATCTCTTTGCTCCGAGCTCCGTTTCCAAAACTGTTTTGAGAGATTGCTACTTGGTATGTGACTCCTCCATTGCTCCAATTAGTTTTTGCTCTAGTGGATTATATTTTGCATAATTAGCTACTCTTGGTGCTACTGAAAATGAGCTTGCATGTTGAATTCTTTGAGTCCTAGGTAGTTTGAATGCTTGATATGGCCTCTAGGCACTTGTATGAGTAGTTGCTATCAATCTTGTGAAGTTTTATTGATATCATTTTGTGGCCCAAAAAATTTCAGAAATTTGTTCTTAGGAAAATGAATATCTTTCGAAGGAGTTCTTCGAGGAGGAGGACTGCTGAGGCATCATCTAGCGAAAGTCCCGCACGCCAATCATACGTTGAACCAAGGGTAAGCTCGGTGCGAGCTGCTGAAGCAAAATCATGTAGATGGCCGTGCAACGAGTTCATGCTAGGTGCAGGCATCAAGGAGGAATTTGACCAATATATTCACAACACCGAGCTCTCCGCCTTCATCGCAGATAAGCCACCCCAGCATTACAACCTCACTCATTCATTTACTCAAAAATTGGAATATCATCCGCGCACTTCTAGAGTTTTATTTCATCTCTATGACAGATATTATGCTATGTCTCTAGAAGAGTTTGTTGATGCATGCAAAATTCCATATTGGGATTCGTTAGACGAACCACTAAAATCTGATTATGAGCCGTTTCTTAATAGCCTTTGCAATGTTGAGGATAGGGGAGTTACACAGGCCAGAATAGTTAGCATTCACTTTCCCGCTATTCGGTATTTTGCACTTTTCAATGGTAAATGCATTGTTGGCAAGCAAGACTGCAGTACGCTTTGCGCCCCTGATCTGAGTCTTATTCACATAGCTCTGACTGGTAGCAAGCATTATAATCTTGGGGCTATTGTTGCACGTAGACTGCAGTGTAACGCGGGTAGTGGACATTTGTATGGAGGAATTTATGCCTCCCGCGTAGCTGCAAGGCTAGGGGTCTCACCCATTTCTAATGATCCCCACTTACCTTATAAATATTTGAATTTCGAAACAATGCGAGAACATAAGTTCTTAAAACGCGACGAACACGGATATGAATACAACTTGATTTTTGATAAAAATCGCTCTGTGTATGTTGTTTTGCCTACTCCTGCTCTCTTTGATTTTCAGAACAAACGGAGATATTTTCTATTGGAGAGCGAGGTGCACGAGTACAAGGTGGCAGTTGAGGCCGCCCGTCTGGCTGTGGAGGCGGCTTAGAACGCCTCTACGAGTTACCACTTCGATTATTATTCGGGACAGCCATGGTAGTAGACCAAGCTAGGCAGAAGCCTAAGCTTGGGGGAGTACGTATCTCTCACCGACATTACATTCATGTTCACACATTTCATTCCAGTTGTCGGTGTTCATACTTTTTCATTGTATAATCCATGCAAGTTTTATTTTCATTTTCTTCTTGTGTGTTTGAAAAACTTTGAGAAAATCCAAAAACATTTCTCGCTTCTTTTCGGTTTTTCTTTTTAGTTTAATTAGTTGTAGTTTCTTTCCTATCTAGTTAATTCGTAGTAGTAAAAGAAAACCCAAAAAGATTTCTCGTTTCTTCTTTTACTTGTTGGGAGCTTTCCCGTGTAAATAGTTTATCTTGTTTTTCGTTTTTCTTCGTTAATTTGCTTTCTTCAGAAAAACTAAAAACTCCAAAAATATTTCAGTGTGTTTCTCTGAAATTCTTTTCTTTTGTTGAGTCGTCCTAGGGAGAAGACAACGATGAAAATGTTGAGTGGCTCTCATATGCTTTATTGTTGATCTAACAAAGAGCCCATATTACCTTGTCTTCCCCTTTGAATAAAATGTTTGCAGATTTCAGCTTAGTCCACGGCACTCTTGCACTATTATTATTTTCACATCATTCGGTCGTGCAAGTGAAAGGCAATAATGATGATAATTTGATGAAGTGACTGTGGCAAAGAAAAGCGGGTATGAACTCAACTTGTTTTCGTTTTTGTAAATATGTTTAACTCAGTACCCATGATTCAGCATATTATGATTAAACATGTTTATGATGACAATTAGGGATTATAGTTGCTCATGCCATGCTTAAGTAGCTAGGAGTGGATAATGATTTATCTTAGGTGTCAACATGCATTAAAATGATTGTGATGTAGTATGATGATACGGTATCCTCCTCTGAAGGTTTCAAGTGGCTTGACTTGGCACATGTTCACGCATGTAGTTGATTCAAATCCAACATAGCCTTCACGATATTTATGTTCATGGTGTTTATATCCTACTCATGCTAGTATTCAATGTTGATTATTCATAATGCATGGTTATGACCGTTTTCGCTCTCTAGCTGGTCGCTTCTCAACCTATTTGCTAGCCTTCGCCTGTAGTAAGCGGGAATACTACTTGTGCATCAAAATCCTTAAACCAAAGTTATTCCATATGAGTCCACGATATCTACCTATATGCAGTATTACTCTGCCGTTTCAAGTAAATTGCATGTGCCACCTCTAAATATTCAAATGAACATCTGTTTTGTGTGCCCGTACCGCACATGGAGCGACAGGGGGCGGTCAATATCTTCCATGCTAAGCGGGTTATTCTCATGATGAGTGTTTACTCACTCATCCTTACACGAGAGGGGCTGGTAATCGGGATGCCCAGTCCCATGATTAAATTGCAAATAATAAAACAAACTCCCTCGGAA
This sequence comes from Elymus sibiricus, assembly GCA_039707655.1. NCBI lineage: Eukaryota > Viridiplantae > Streptophyta > Magnoliopsida > Poales > Poaceae > Elymus > Elymus sibiricus. The sequence continues at coordinate 404,555,652 of CM077672.1, forward strand.
AGTTGTTGGTATGGAGGGCACCCGAGGATTCGGCTAGCCATGGCTTGTAATTGTTGGTGGAGGGGGAGTAAACTTTACTTTATCGCTTGGGAACCGCCACTAATTTGTTTAGCATGGAAGATATTGAAAACTCTCGGTCATGACGTTGACAGGAAAGGCATACCTCCCAAAATTATATTTATCTCCGATTTAAGCCTTGAGCTCTGGCACCTCTGCAAATCCCTGCTTCCCTCTGCGAAGGGCCCATCTATTTATTTTTATGTTATTTTATTTTTATTGTTGAGTCATCACCTTCTCAAACAAGCACCAGTCTTGAGAGCACTATTGTCATTCTCATGCATTGTGTATAGTTGATGTTGAATGCATCATGACTGGATCTCTTCTGCCATGAATTAGAATGTTTAGTCGCTGCTTGAACTTTGGAGGTGCTCTGCATTTATGTTTTGCGGTCTCAGAAAGGGCTAGCGAGATACCATGTTGTCATATTATATCATGATTGTTTTGACAAAGTGTTGGCGTTTGAGATATTTTATTATTGCTCGCTAGTTGATTATGCCACTGATATGAGTGAATATAATTTCTAAGAGTTATCATTTGCATGGTTAGTCATAATCTTTGCTGAAAACCTGGGTATTATTTGAGCATATATACAGATACAAGAACAAAAGAGTTCGTAAAAGTTTTTCTTTATCACTTTTAGTTTGTCAACTGAATTGCTTGAGGACAAGCAATGAGTTAAGCTTGGGGGAGTTGATACGTCTCCATCGTATCTACTTTTCCAAACACTTTTGCTCTTGTTTTGGCCCCTAATTTGCATGATTTGAATGGAACTAACCCGGACTGACGATGTTTTCAGCAGAACTACCATGGTGTTGTTTTTTGTGCAGAAATAAAAGTTCTTGGAATTGGATGAAAATTTTTGGAGATTTTTTATGGAATAAATAAAAAATACTGGAGCCAAGATATACTGGAGGGGGGCCACTGGCTGCTCCGTGGCGTGCCCTGGTACCTCGTGGGGCCCACGTGGCTCCGTTTGACCTAATTCCAACGCTATAAATTCACTTTCCCGAAGAAAAAAATAAGAGAGGAAGTTTTATCATGTTTCACGATACGGAGCCGCTGCCACCTCCTGTTCTTCATCAGGAGGCCAGATCTGGAGTCCGTTCAGGGCTCCGGAGAGGGGGATCTTCCGGCATCGTCATCACCAACCATCCTTCATCACCAATTTCATGATGCTCACCGCTGGGAGTGAGTAATTCCTTCGTGGGCTTGCTGGACGGTGATGAGTTGGATGAGATTTATCATGTAATCGAGTTAGTTTTGTTAGGGCTTGATCCCTAGTATCCACTATGTTCTGAGATTGATGTTGCCATGACTTTGCTATGCTTAATGCTTGTCACTAGGGCCCGAGTGCCATGATTTCTGATCTGAACCCTTTATGTTTTCATGAATATATTTGTGTTCTTGATCTGATCTTGCAAGTTATATGCACCTATTACGTGTCATGATCCGCATACCCCAAGGTGACAATAATTGGGATTCTTTTCGGTGATTGCCGTAGTTTGAGGAGTTCATGTATTCACTAAGTGTTAATGCTTTGTTCCGGTTCTCTATTAAAAGGAGGCCTTAATATCCCTTAGTTTCCTTAAGGACCCCGCTGCCACGGGAGGGTAGGACAAAAGATGTCATGCAAGTTCTTATCGCAAGCACGTATGACTATATACGGAATACATGCCTACATTACATTGATGAATTGGAGCTAGTTCTGTGTCGCCCTAGGTTATGACTGTTACATGATGAATGTTATCCAACATAAATCACCGATCCAATGCCTACGAGCTTTTCACATATTGATCCTTGCTAAGTTACTACTGTTGCTGCTACTATTACTATTGCTATCAAACTACCATACTACTGTGCTACTGATCACTCTGCTGCAGATATTTAGTCTCCATGTGTGGTTGAATTGACAACTCAACTGCTAATACTTGCAAATATCCTTTGGCTCCCCTTGTGCCGAATCAATAAATTTGGGTTGATTACTCTACCCTCGAAAACTGTTGCGATCCCCTATACTTGTGGGTTATCAAGACTGCCTGGGAGACAACCCAGAAGTTTTAGAGAGTCATTTTCTTCTGTTGTGTGCTTTCAAAAAGTTTAAAAACAAAAAAATATAGAGGGAAACCTAAAACTTTTTCAAAAAGAAAAGTGAAAGTGACAAAGACAAACACCGTTGAAGTGGGGGACGTCCTTGAACTTTGTTCATGCCCATGGAAACTTTGTGAATCTTGAATTACAGAAACTTTTCAACAAAAATAATTATCCCCTTCTACAAATCCATTGTTTATAAAAATAATGTGCCAAGATTTACCTTTAGGATGTTTAAATTGCTTGTTTGGTGTGTGCTGTGAAAAAACAGAAACTTTTGCTGTAGTGCTTGAATTTTATTTATTTACTGGAACGTGAAAAAATTCTGAAATTTTTACACAGTACTTCTATGAAAACTTTTTATTTTTTCCTAATTTTTCAGAATTTTTTGAGTTACAGAAGTATATGTTTCATTTGCATCTTTACAGACTGTACTGTTTTCACAGATTGCTGTTATAGTTTCTTTATTTGCGTATGTTTGAAATCTTGTTGAGCCCCATTGACTTTGGAGCCATAGAATTGTGATAGAATACAGTGGGTAATGTTTGATTATAATTATACAATAATGTTATAGCAGGACATGATGGGATTTGATGTTATATGTACTAACCCCACTAATAAAAAGTTCGGTTAAGTTTTGTGTGGATGAAGTGTTCGAAGATCGAGGAGGTACCGATATGAGGATAATAAGGAGAGGCAAGAGATCAAGCTTGGGGATGTCCAAGGAACCCCAAGTAAATATTCAAGGAGACTCAAGCGTCTAAGATTGGGGATGCCCCGGAAGGCACCCCATCTTTCTTTGACAACTATCGGTATGTCTCGGTTTTTGTTTTGTTCACATGATATGCCTAAATTCTTGGAGCGTCTTTTGTGTTTATTTTTCCCTTTTAATAATGCACCATGCTGGTATGACATAGTCCTTGGTTGATTTATAGAATGCTTCATGCACTTCACTTATATATTTTGAGTATGGCTTTATAGAATGCTTCATGTGCTTCACTTATATCATTTGAAGTTTGGATGCCTGTTTCTCTACATATAAAAAACCGTTATTTGTAGAATGCTCTTTTGCTTCACATATATTTATTATAGTGTGGTCTTTTGTAGAAATAATTAAACTCTCATGCTTCACTTATATCTATTTAGAGAGTCAACAGGAATTGGTCATTCACATGGTTAGTCATAAAATCCTACATAAAACTTGTAGATCACTGAATATGATAAGTTTGATTCCTTGCAATAGTTTTCCGATATTAAGACGGTGATATGTGGGAGGTACTAGTGAATGATTGTGGTTTAGTAAGAATATTGGTGTTAAGGTTTGTGATTCCCGAAGCATGCACGTATAGTCTTAGTTATGCTAAGAAGTTGGAGCATGATTTCTTATTGAGTGTCTTCCTTTGTGTGGAGGTCGAGGGCGCGCGATGGTTAACTCCTACCAACCTCTCCCCTAGGGGCATGCGTAGTAGTACTTTGCCTCGAGGGCTAATAAACTTTCGCAATAAGTATGTGAGTTCTTTATGACTAATGTGAGTCCATGGATTATACGCACTCTCACCCTTCCGCAATTTTCTAGCCTCTTCGGTACCGTGCATTGCCCTTTCTCACATCGAGAGTTGGTGCAAACTTCGCCGGTGCATCCAAACCCCGTGATATGATACGCTCTATCACACATAAGCCTCCTTATATCTTCCTCAAAACAGCCACCATACCTACCTATTATGGCATTTCCATAGCCATTCCGAGATATATTGCCATGCAACTTCCACCGTTCTTTTTATATGACACACATCATCATTGTCATATTGCTTTGCATGATCATATAGCTGACATAGTATTTGTGGCTCAGCCACCATTCATCATTTTCATACATGTTACGCTAGCATCATTGCACATCCTGGTACACTGCCAGAGGCATTCATATAGAGTCATATTTGTTCTAGTTTCGAGTTGTAATATCGAGTTGTAAGTAAATAGAAGTGTGATGATCATCATTATTAGAGCATTGTCCCAGTGAGGAAAGAATGGTGGAGACTAATGAGTCCTCGAAAAAGTGGGGATGAGGTCCATGAGACTGTTCTAAAAAAAAGAGGCCAAAAAGAGCCCATAAAAAAAGAAAAAAAATGAAAAAAAATGAGAGAAAAAGAGAGAAGGGGCAATGTTACTATCCTTTTACCACACTTGTGCTTCAGAGTAGCACCATGTTCTTCATATAGAGAGTCTCCTGAGTTGTCACTTTCATATACTAGTGGGAATTTTTCATTATAGAACTTGCCTTGTATATTCCGATGATGGGCTTCCTCAAATGCCCGAGGTCTTCATGAGCAAGCAAGTTGGATGCACACCCACTTAGTTTTCAGTTTGAGCTTTCATACACTTATAGCTCTTAGTGCATCCGTTGCATGGCAATCCCTACTCCTCGCATTGATATCGATTGATGGGCATCTCCATAGCCCGTTGATCCGCCTAGTTGATGCGAGACTTTCTCCCTTTTTGACTTCTCCTTATTAATCTCTACCATTATATTCTATTCCACCATAGTGCTATATCCATGGCTTGCGCTCATGTATTGCGTGGGGGGTTGAAAAAGCTGAAGCGCGTTAAAAAGTATGAACCAATTGCTCGGCTTGTCATCGGGGTACTGCATGATAAATACTTTATGTTAAGAAGATGGAGCATGATAAGATAAAATGATTTTGTAGGGATAGCATTATTTAGCATTTTTATTTTGAAATACATGATTGTTTGTTGATATGCCTGAGTATTGATGTCTTTATATCAAATTATAGACTATTGCTTTGAATCACTCGTGTCTTAATATTCATGCCATGATTAGATTACATGATCAAGATTATGCTAGGTAGCATTCCACATCAAAAATTATCTTTTTTATCATTTACCTACTCGAGGACAAGCAGGAATTAAGCTTGGGGATGCTGATACGTCTCCGTCGTATCTATAATTTTTGATTGTTTCATGCCAATATCCTACAATTTTCACATACTTTTGGCAACATTTTATATGATATCTTGGACTAACATATTGATCCAGTGCCCAGTGCGAGTTCCTGTTTTCTGCTTGTTTTTTGTTTTGCAGAAAATCCATATCAAACGAAGTCCAAACGCGATAAAATTTTACGGAGAATTATTTTGCAATATATGTGATTTTTGGGAGGTGGAATCAACGCAAACGGAGGCCCACAGCCTCCACAAGGCAAACAGGCACGACCCCCCCAGGCCGCGTGGTGTTGCCTTGTGGGCACACCGTAAGTCGGTTGGGGCTCTTCTTCGGCCGCAAGGAAGCTTATATCGAGAAAAAAATCGTGTTAAGATTTCAGCACAATCGGAGTTACGGATCTCCGGGAATATAAGAAACGGTTTTCGACCAGAAAACAGGAACGCGAAACAGAAGAGAAACAGAGAGAGAGATCCAATCTCGGAGGGGCTCCTCCCCTCCAAGAGCCATGGCGGCCATGGACCAGAGGGGAAACTCTCCTCCCATCTAGGGGGGAGGCCAAGCAAGAATAAGAAGGAGGGGGGCTCTCTCTCCCCCTCTATCCCGGTGGCGCTGGAACGCCGTCGGGGCAACCATCGTGACGGCGATCTATACCAACAACTTCACCGCCGTCAACACCAACTCTCTCCCCCTCTATGCAGCGCTGTAACACCTCTATTCCCGCTGTAATTCTCTACTTGAACATGGTGCTTAATGCTACATATTATTATCCAATGATGTGTTGCCATCCTATGATGTTTGAGTAGATTCGTTTTATCCAATGGGTTGATTGATGATCGTGATTGGTTTGAGTTGTATGTTTTATTTTGGTGCTGTCCTATGGTGCCCTCCGTGTTGCGCAAGCGTGAGGGATTCTCGCTGTAGGGTTTGCGATACGTTCATAATTCTCTTATAGTGGGCGGCTAGAGTGACAGAAGCTTACACTCGAGTAAGGGGGTTGTTGCGTATGGGAGTAAAGGGGACTTGTTACTTAATGCAATGGTAGGGTTTTACCTTAATGATCTTTGGTAGTTGTGGATGCTTGCTAGAGTTCCAATCATAAGTGCATATGATCCAAGTACGGAAAGTATGTTAGCTCATGCCTCTCCCTCATATAAAATTGTAATAATGATTACCGGTCTAGTTATCGATTGCCTAGGGACAAATCCTTCTCTTGTGTTACAAAAGCTTTCTACTAATCAACTAAACTTTTATTATCTTGCAAACTACTCCTAGTTTTATTCTTGCAAAGTACTTCTAGTTTCATACTTGTTCTAGGTAAAGCAAACGTTAAGTGTGCGTAGAGTTGTATCGGTGGTCGATAGAACTTGAAGGGAATATTGATTCTACCTTTAGCTCCTCGTTGGGTTTGACACTCTTATTTATCGAAAAAGCTACAATTGATCCCCTATACTTGTGGGTTATCAGGGACGCAGTCACCGCCCTAGGTGCCGACCCATCAGAGATGCAGTTGATGATGACGCAGCGGAGAAGACGATGGAAGCACAAGACTTCAAATTCAGTCATAATCATCCGCTTCACTCCCGCTGCGACTGAGGGGGAATGTTAGAAGTATAATTATGTTTAAGTTAGAGATTAGGAGTTAGAGATAAACCATGTACAACTTGCCCTCTACTCCAAGTCTCTCTCTCTCTCTCATATTGTACTCTATATATACTTCTATGAGGGTCAAATCAATACAATACACAACAACACAATATTCTAGCCATCCTACAATTTCTACACACACCTCTCGTAGAATTTGTCCCGGTGCCTGTTGTTCCCCATCAGTCCAAATATCCCTCATAAAAAGATGATTTTAATATAGTACATCATTTAGATGAGCATTGTGTGGTTAAACTAGCTAGTAGCTACGACTGTATAGCAAGCGGTGACTAGGAACAATGCACATATATAGAGAGAAAGCTGCCTAATATCTTTAATTGAATGGTAGAGAAGTTCAAGTCACTACAGTAGGTAAGAAGTAAATGTGTTTCATATCATAATAGCATAAGCCAATGATATCATCGTGCTCATGTAGGGATGGCAATGGGTACCCATTATCCACGTACCCTGCGGGTAAAAACCCTATTAGGGTATGGGTATGGGACAAAAAGTTACCCATGGGTATGTAAATAGGGAAATCTCAAACCCATCGGGTAGAGCCGGTATGGGTATGAGATCATATAACCCATACCCGCATACCCATGTACCCTTATAAAATCTAACAAGTACGGAAAAATTACCTCTACCCTTTGTCATGAGTTTGTGAACTTAAAATGTATGACTATGTACTGCAGTTTATTACTATGTGTTGGTGTTTTGATGTGTTGTTGTTTACAAGAAAGTGTTGATGTTTATAAAACGTGTTGTGTTTATGATGTGTTGTTGTTTATAAGTATGTATTGATGTTATTATGTGTTGTTGTTTATAAATTATGATTGTATGTTGTTGTTTATGATTATGTATCGCTCAAATTGATGTTATGCAAACATGGGTCTTTTTACCCGCGGGTACCCATTTACCCTATCGGGTGACGGGTATGGGGAAAAATTGTACCCACTAGCGGGTATGGGTACGGGTGGTGGGTAAGCCTAAATGGGATGGGTAAGGGTATGGGGTGGCTCCACCCATACCCAAACCTTGCGGGTGCCATCCCTGTGCTCATGCACCGACACAGATTACACGCTTTTGATTTATCGTCATTTAATACATATGTGCCCATTTTTGCAACAGTCTTTTGACATCCATTTGAGGCTGGAGTTAAAACTTGTGTACTATAGTATCCAGACGCATTGACGCCTCGCTCGCGTCGCCTCCAGGGGGGCGGCTCGGGTGAACCCTAGCCCCCGCCGCCCCTGACCCTCCCTCCCTCCCTCCCTCCCTGCGTCCCTGCCGCCTTTGGAAAAGGCCGGCAAGCGAAGCTCGCCCGGCGAACGGTGGACGGCGGGCCCTCCTTCTCTCTCCGCGAGGGGATCTCTGGCCGAGATGCGATGGCGACCCTGGGCGCCCGGAGTGGAGGCGGAGTTGGCACGATTGGGCAGCGGTCCGATGAGATTCCGGTGGCGGCTGGGCCACCACGGCTGCGGGGGCAGCGTGGGGCCGGCCATGGCGGCTGGCGATGGCGGATCTGGAGTTTCCCACCCCAGATCGGTTCTCCTCCGTCATCACGCAGATGCCTGGGGCGGCGACCCTGGGCTTGGCGGAGGTGGTCATCTCCTTCGTCGGAGGTGGTCGGCCTGAAGGCTGGGTGGTCGGATCTTGAGATCCGTCATCTAGTCCGGGCTGCGAGCCGGGGGCATAGTTGCCGGTGAAGACCGAGCCGACGGCGGGCGATGGCGGCGTTCTGCGCCATTACCTTGATGAAGACATCGTCGTGTAACTACTGTCAATCCACTCGTGCTGCTCCGGGGGAAACCCTAGGATCTGGTCTTCTAGATCAGACGATGGCGGCACTGCAGTGTTGTTTCTCTCTTGAGAGCATCGTTTGTGGAGTAGCGCTAGACGGCAGAGGCAGAAGGTGGAGCAGCTTCGTCTTGCACGGAGCTTCGGTGGAGATGTCAAGTCATGCCTAGCCGACAGGTGCTACGCTGTGTCATGCCTGTTCGGCAGGTGCTACGCACGACAGATCTTCCAGAGACTTCAAGCTGCGTCGGCTGGTGGTACTTGGCGGCATGGTGCTGCGGTGTACCGGCGGCGACCGCGACATGGTCAGTAGTTTGCGTGCAGGTAGGTGGTGCCGTTGGGCACTGTGGTGGTGTCAACGGATGGCCGGACTAGCAAGGATGATGCGGATATCTTTCATGAAGATGGGTCAGCGGTTCGATGATGATTGTGGCTTCTAAAACGTGTGCATGTGGTGTACGCTTTAGGTTTGCTGCACCGGCTGTAGGTTCCGACACGTTATGTGGATGGATTGACGACAACACTGGTTTTAGATATGGGGAGTGAGAGCACTCCACATTGTCAAGATTGTAGGTGTGAGTGGTGGCTTCGGGTGGCTTGATGTATGTTCTTGTCAGACCTTTGTTGAATAATTAATAAACATGGTTGTATGCATCGATTGATACAGAGGCCCGGGGTTTTAACCTCCTTTTCCAAAAAAATTGATAAGATCAACAAAAGCTTCACTTTGTGCTGGTTTCTATTCTCTCTTAATTTCTTAACATTATTTTACCAGTTTCTACAATATGTGTACTCCCTGCTACGTTCATTTTCGACCTTTGGTTTGACCTTGATGACATGGACTCTCTTTAATCATCTTTATTTTTTTGAAAGATCCAGCATCGCTGGCATTCATTGATAATAGCAGGAAGCAGCGGAAAACAACAAGGTGGTGAAAGTCCTAGGACCAAAGGATCCGAAGATCAAAGAAAAAAGAAAAGGAAAACAACAGCCCTAATAGCTGCAGCACAACACTCCATACCATCCATACTAGGCAGCGCAGCTCTGACTCCGATGGTGAACTATTAAGGAAACTAGGCAGGGGTGGCGTCACGGAGGATTGATGTCTACTACACAACTTATTCTTGTAGCCTCGTGTTGGGCCTCCAAGCGCAGAGTTTTGTAGGACAGTAGCAATTTTCCCTCAAGTGGATGACCTAAGGTTTATCAATCCGTGGGAGGCGTAGGATGAAGATGGTCTCTTTCAAACAACCCTGCAATCAAATACAAGAAATCTCTTGTGTCCCCAGCACACCCAATACAATGGCAAATTGTATAGGTGCACTAGTTCGGCGAAGAGATGGTGATACAAGTGTAGTATGGATAGTAGATATAGGTTTTTGTAATCTGACAAATAAAAAACAGCAAGGTAGCAATTGATAAAACGGAGCACAAATGGTATTACAATGCTTGAAAACAAGGCCTAGGGTTCATACTTTCACTAGTGCAATCTCTCAACAGTGCTAACATAATTGGATCATATAATAATCCCTCAACGTGCGACAAAAAATCACTCCAAAGTTCTTATCTAGCGGAGAACATA